>CM065781.1:43271863-46254363 GCA_033296515.1 Macrochelys suwanniensis
CCCTTACTCATACTGAATGGCCCCTTGCTGTGGGAACAAAGCATTCTGTAAGAAGAAAAGAGCCAGATGGCACAGTTACTATTGTCAGCATTCTCAGATGTATCTGTCTCGACTTTCCACCCATCCATTCTCATTCCTCTTTTCCTGTTCCTTTAAGTCCCATTCTTTTTCTCCCAATTTCCTCTATCCCCATCCACTCACACTGCTCTCTCCTTCTCCTACCCCCTCGCACCCTCATACCTTTTTCTGTTCACTGACAGGACAGTCATCTTCTTTTAATAAAATGAACCTCCCACAAACTCAAAATGGAGACTGGAATGGTACCGAAGTTCCATAAGCAGGCGAATGGAGGGAGATCCATTCACGTAAACAGTTAATAGTTTTCATTAGCTTTGAAGTGTCCAGTGTTCAGGAAGGTTCAACAGAAGTGAAAACAATATAGACATTTTAAGACTGTTCAAAATGTGCTTAAAAGCCTATAGTGGAATACGATAGTACATCAAATCCTTGAAGCCAAACAGAGGAGTTCCTCAAGTAGTTACTTGCCAGACTACACACAGTAATCTTTTTAGCTTTACCTCTTCCTTAAAGAAATGGTAAAATATTGAAACTTCATCTTACCAATACCACATAATGGAGTTCAGGGAAATACAAAGAAAGAGGTACTTTCTGTCCTTTACTGCAGCTGGGAGGGGAGTGTTCAGCGCATTAACACATTAAATGGCATTATAAATTAAATGAAACAAGAAAAGTGATAGGGTCAAATTCATCCTTGGTATAAATTAATTGACATCAATGAAGTTACACCAAGGATTAATTGGGTCCATAGATGATAAATGATATGCCAGCCTCTATCCACACCCTGCAGATCCCACTCATGCCAGGGGGAGTTTTCTGAGCAGATTGAGACATACTAGATCCCTTATGTTTTCATTTATCTCCCTCTAGAGTCCTATTATGGTTGATGAATAAAAATTACTCTGTGGGATAGATGTTGAAATGCTGAATGGAAAGATCCTGAGGGCACTTTTGCCTGAGCAGTTAGCTTGGTGAACCAAGCATCACATTGAGAATGCCTCCTTGCCTCCCTGGATTCATAGATTGGAATCCCAGCAGTATTCTGTCTCTCCACACTGCACTTTCCAGAATGAGCTTTATTTGCAATTAGGAGAAGAGCAAAACCAAGAAAGAACAAAAATAAAGTTTCCAAGAGAGAGCGCAAGGATTTTGCAACTCCTCTGTAAAGGTCTACTCTAAACACAAAATGGCTGCCTGTCTCTGCAGACAGCATAGTCTTAGATATCCCATACAGACAATGCAGAGACTTAAGAGTTACATAACCACATACTAGAGCTGTGCAGGAACAGGAATTCCCATCCAATGTTTCCTCTAATTTTTGACAGGCAGTGTGCGCAAAAAATTTCTTCTGTGCTAATTTTTGACAGGCCGTGTGCGCAAAAAATTTCTTCTATGCACATTGTTGTGCTTCTGTGCAAATTTTTGTGGCGCAGTGTTTCGCCCTGTGCGCGGGGTTTAGGATCTTTGTGCACGTGAACACGCGCACAGCTTAGAGGGAACAGTGTTCCCATCCCATGGAATATTTTTCATTTTTTTCTTTAAAAAAATTTCTCTGCGATTCAGAACAAAAAGTCAGCTATGTGAAAATTTCTGCAGGATGGACATCTTGGAGGGAAAAAAATCCTGTTTTGGAAGATTTCCAGTCTGACTGCTGTAGAGTCAGAAGCCTGGAAAAGCATCTGTCTGGGGAGGCAGGTTTGGCAGGAATCCAGGCAGTTTACCTGCTTATCTGGTTTCTGTGAAAAATATTGATGGAATTGACAGTTCTCCACCAAACATTTTGATTCTGTCCAATATACCTTTAATGACAGAAAACTGTTCTGTTGGAAATGTTCAGCCATTTTCACTAGATACATCATGTATTTGGTGCAGCTGCCCTTGAACTTCCTATTTCCCCCCTACCACACAGTCTTAGGACCAAACTCTGCCAACAGTTAAAACTGTGCAGCCCTCTCAAAACCCATGGAAGTCAATCAGGTGGCTTGGGGGTATATGAGGGCAGAATTATTCTTTATCTTGCCTGGGACAAATACACTGGATGATAGTATGAAAAATACAACCATCATTACAGCTGACACTAAATCTGCCTCTGCTGATACGATCATCCTGTAATTGAAAAGCAGCATGTCCTTTGGTTCATCTCTAAGAGAGAGACCATTAACATATTTATTGAAAACAGAAGCAATTCATTTAGGGCCTGACCCTGCATGGTGCTGAGCACCCTCAAGTCCCATTGATTTCAAAGGGAATTGAAGGTACTTAGTAACTTCCATGGGGCACTCAGCACCTTACAGGACTGGGCCCCTTACCTCACAAGTTCTCCTCTGCCTTAAGCGATAAATATAGTTTTTTTAAAATTTGGTCACTCTATTGTGTTTAAGAAAGAAAAGGGACTAGGTTAAATGGAAGTGTGGGGAACTGCTGAGGATTTTCTCGCATCAAACTAGCTGCCCAAATAGATGAGTCCTTTCCCACTGCTGCCATATAATTCTGTAATCGCTTTGCCAAAGTGTTACAGCAAGAAAAAAAACCTTTAAAGTGGTCTTGTTGAGCAAGGGAACAAACATGATGAATCCACCCAACAAAAAGTCAGTAGCTTCTTATTTGTTTTATTGTTTACATTTTAACTGACAGAATATTGGACCGAATTCTGCTCTTAGCTACTCTGGTGTTAATCCGAGGTAAGTATGTTGAAAGCAGTGGAGTTCATCTGCATTTACATCTGTGTAATTGAGAGGAGAGTCTGACACACTGGGGTTTGGTTTGGGTTTTTTTGGACACATAGTGATCAGTATCTTTAAGGAAGTATTACCTTGTTTGATTTACTTTTAATCCAATGCAGCTTTATTCTCAATGGGGCAAATTTGGTTATTTCCTGTGCCTTAGGGAACATTTGTTTAAGTCAGTGAAGAAGGTGAATATCGTTTATCAAAATAAATGCTAAAGTCCATGCACAGGGAAAGCTAATAGGAATGGTGTTCAGTTAGGCTTAGTTTCTGAAGCCTTGGCTTCTCTTGTGGTGTACTGCAGAGGGGAATAAAACCAAGAGAACGGTAAGTTCACTGACCTCTGGAAAAAATATCCACCTTGCTGATGGGCCATGTGGGAAACCTGGGCATAGTCAGGGGAAGCCTTCTGAAAACCAGCACTTGACGTGGTCTGGATCCATGAGAAAAAAACTTACAGAATATTGCTGAAGAAAGCATTACATCCCCTGCACATCCACTGCCTCCCTCAGAAGGGTTGCAGAGTATACACTGGGTAGGCCAGCCAGTGGTACAGATACAAAACTCCCTTGTAACAGTGATATGGTTGCCAGCTTAGTCATATGACATTGGCTGGTGGGCAGAGGGAAGTGTCCCTCTGCAATGCTGGCTGAGATCTATTTAGTGGTAGGCTCCATTTATCTAGCCATCTGATGCACTATTTGGACCCATCCTAGGGTTGCCACCTGTCCAGTTTTCACCTGGATAGCCCAGATTTCAGCTTGTTTTTCCAGATCCCATTTGACAAGCCCTGATGTCCAGTTTTTTTATGGAGGGGGAAGAGGTGAAGCAGAGACGGGGCCTTGGGGAAAAGAGGCAGAGAAGGGGTGGGACCTGGGGGAAGAGGCAGAGAAGGCAGCAGGGCCTTGAGAGAGTAAGTAAAGCAGGGATGGAGCCTCGAGGATCCAGTTACCGGCCATTAGAAAGGTGGCATCCCTAATCCATCTCCTGCAAACCTACAGAGTTACAGACCTCTGGTTGAGTATTTTTGTATTGCTCCCCTTTACATTGTTTTTGTAGGACAAGAAAAACAAGGGTCAAAATCTTTGGCAGACAAGCATGGCCTGCAACATGTGTCTGCTTAAACCCTAATTTGGGTGACCTCTGTTGCAAAGAGTTTATGCCACAGTATGGCATGTAGGAAAAATATTTAAAATGTATTACATACAGCCTGCCAAAAGTTTGACTTAGTAACAATTCATGAGTTTAATACAAGTTGTTACTGTCCTTAAAAAGCTTTTATTATCTTATTTGTTTGCCAGATCATTTTAAAAAGGCTTTCTGGTCATTTTAATGATCTAAGATTTTGGCTCTACTTTACTTACAAAGCAGAATTGGCCAGAACAGATCATACAGCCTATGATTATGTTAGTCAGTCATCAATAACAGGTAGAAAATTCCTTCAGAATACTTAATTATTTTTTTTACTAAGAACTCACCTCTTCCATTGATAATCCACAAAATAGAGAAACATTAGTACTATATTTTTCAATGGATCACTAACATACTGAACATTTATGCTATGTACCTTTGTGTCTGAAACATATTACCATTTTCTGACTAGAATGTAAACACTTCGGGTAAGGACTAGAGCTAGGCTATTTAGTGCATGCACCATCTTTTTGTTATGTTTGTATAGTGCCTAGCATAATAGGGACCTACTCCATCATTGAGGGTCCTAAGCACTACCACAATACAAATAATGAATAAAATACATGATAATAGGGAAATAATTTGTGAATAATTATTTGGCCATCTACAGAGGTGGTTGAATAGTAAAATATATATTCAGAAATTGACTATTTAAAAAATGCAATATTTGCAACAAATATTATTTACAACTTCTTATCCAATCAGCTGCAGTAAGAAGTGTCTGATTTTTGTACAGTGCCATGCACAGTTATGGCATTTCATAGTAAGGAACAAAAACAAACTTCAGGGAGCACTGGTATTGGTAAAACTTTAGTTGAGAAACACTGCCATCCGCTGGAATTATAAGTTAACAGCATGGAATTCCTAGAACCTACCACCCATATCTTTCAAACTTGATACCATGTGCGGTATTAATTTTATACACCTCTTCTAGAAAGTTCAATGAGCAATTTTCTACTCTGACTCTTAATCCTTATTTTCACTCAAGATACAAGAACCAAGACAATTTTGTTTGTCCTTTTTTCAACTCAAACCGAACTCTGAGATTGCTAAAATAGTCTGAGACCCAGACGCAAAGCAAAGCAAGCTAAACTCACAAGAGTGCTTTAAAGTAAAGGATGAAAGCCATTTGGAGTGGTCTCACATCTGATAGCAAGAACTTTTCACATAACAGTATTTTACTATAAAGCTACTAATTTAAAATTAGACTATACAGAGGGCCTACATGAACTAATAGGGTGATGCGTTTAATTTACAATCTCTATTTCAGATTTGAAGCCATATTAATGCAAACTATTATTTAAATGAGGAAAAGTGACCAAAATAATTAGTGTTAACAAATGTCATGACCTGGGGCAGGGAGCAGAGAGTGCCAGCAGTTGTTGTGATGGGAGCTATGTTTATTTTCAAAGTTGTACCAATTTAAGTGATTTAAACAAGTGCAAAACCACAATGGGTATTGCAGTGGTTTAACTAAATAGATTTAAAAGCCACACCTTCAGTTAAACTATTGCTGCTCTGTATATAGATAAGTCCAGAGAGAAGTGCTTTATTAGTAATAGTCCAGTAGAGACAGAGGTAATTCTACTTCTGGACATAACAAGACCTACATCATTAACTCTTTAAGAGCCTGCTTCAGCTCCCTTTGAAGTCAGAGGCAGAACTTGCTGACATTTATATTTAAGAGGCAACAATACATTCCGCCATCACCTCCTGAGGAAAAGCCAGAACAACATGAGCAGAGCTGTGCTGAGAACACTAATTCTATTTTCAGTCAACTTCTGAGCTTTCAGAATCTGTTTTTGTTCTACATTGAACAAAGACATTTTCACAAAAACAGAGTTGTGGCAAAGTGTCTGGTTTTGGATCAAAGCCTGAGATTTTCAATTCAGGGAGCTTTTTGAGTCTAGGGCTTTCTGGTCTCATCTCAAAAGAAAGACTCACGCTCTATAGTCTGGTGATTAGGGCACTCACCTGGGATGTGGGAAATGCCAATTCAAGGCTTTGCTCTGCCTAATTCAGAGAAGAGTTCTTCCTCCCAAATCACTCTGAATCACACAGAGCAGAGACTCCAACCTGGGTTTCCCAGGCATGTGCATCAAAAATGTTCTAGCCAGTTCTACATACAAGATCCAATTCTCCATGGTCTTCCATCTTGTATAGTCATGCAAATTGACACTGCTTTGCAGCCCCTTTGCACAAGTGTAAATGACTACCCAATGCAGCTTGGGTTGGAACCTAATGCTAGAGCGAAGGTCTCTCAACTATAAATGCCTTTTCTCCAGCAACCAGGCATTTAAATCTAGGGACTTTGAAGGAGAGCCCATCATCTTATCTCTACTATTACATAAGGAGAGACAGAGTATCTCATGTAGCTAGAGCGAAGACCATGCAGATCTTTAACGATCAAGATCAACACCTTGAGTTCCACCTGGAAGTGAACTGAAAGCCAGTGCTGTCTTTGAATCACTGGTGTAATATACTCCCCAAGGTTTACACTACTAAATCAATGGGCTGCTGTATTCTGCAGTAGACTCAGAATGGTCTTCAAGAGACTCTGAAAGACCATGATGCTCCAGGATGATGAGTACAGTATAAAAATAGATGGATGTATAGCCCGAGGTAGAGGACGTAGGAGTAATTTAATCTGGCACTCACAAATGGATGGATGACAGCAGCAGGTTCTGTATCATATGGAAAAGTACATACGGAGCATTCAATTATCTCTCTCAGGAGCTCACACACCAGTGTTAAAGGCTAGGTTTCAGACGTTTGCATCTTAACACATATATGTTTTAACTACTTGTATAGGAGGTGACATTAACCTTGAAGCCAACACAGAGTTCTGAACTGTCTGCCCAATACATTTCAAAAAGCAAAAGTGTTTTTCATTTGACCAATTCTGTTTACTTGTGGTGATGGTTAGCTGATATGTACTTATTGTTAAAGGATTGTTTGTTATCTAGCATGTCTGATGAATGTACAGCATGAAGTAAGCTCAGATTCAGTTGTTATGTACTTCCACACAGATAAACCTACTTAGATAAATGTATTGAATATATTTGGATGCTGCTTACAGCTTAATGGTGAACGAAAAGGAAAATGACAGAGAAAAAGCTTTAGGCTAATCCATGTTTCATGTTCTTTCCTTTTTATGATGAAATATAGTCTCCCTCTACCACCTGATTAGGAGTGGGAGGCAAAACCAAGAAGAGAAAAGGTCAAGAGGTTCATTGCTGGAGTGTAGGGTAATTGAGCTATGTTATTAACAAACTCATCCTTTTCCCCAGAAGGAAAGACCTACCACTACTTGTGAGCATTCCCTCTCTTTTATGACAACTCTCTGGGCACGTCTCTTGTTCAAAAAGGTCTAGAAAGTCAATATCTATGGATTAGATCAGGGATCTCAAACTCAAATCACCACGAGGGCCACATGAGAACTAGTAAATTGGCCCGAGGGCCACATCACTGAAACCTTTTCATACAATGATACAAAAGTATAGTCAAAAATGAAGAGTAATAGAGTGTTCTATTAAAAGTCAATGTATTAACTTTTTTAAAACTGTAATGCAAAGAGGGGTTTTAATAAAATATAAACACTCAGAAATGTTTGGAGCTTGGCTGCCAGTGGAGTCGGCGCCTATGGCAGGCCGCAGGAAATAACTCCGCAGGCTGCACGTGGCCCGCGGGCCACGTGTTTGAGACCCCTGGATTAGATTCATGTTGTTCATTAGAACAAGGTGCTTTCTTCCTGTACAGTTTGTGACCCTTTTTATACTTAGTAATCTTTCCACTGTGTGTAGTCAAAGGTGAAGGTGGTTGAAGCACAAATGAAATTTAGGGACATAGGAAGCCTTCAGTTTATAAGCAGAACTACACATTTATAGGAGATGCTGTCGTCATCATGAATAAGTTGGAATATGAACAAGAGGCTGCCAGGCAGCTCTCTAACTCCACATTCTACAGGCCATTATCCTCTGATCCCACTGAGGAGTACCAAAAGAAACTAGACCATTTGCTCGAGAAACTCCCTGGAAAAGCACAGGAACAGATCTGTATAGACACGTGCCTTGAACCCCGACCAGGGGTATTCTATTTGCTACCCAAGATCCATAAACCTGGAAATCCTGGACGCCCCATCATCTCAGGCATTGGCACCCTAACAGCAGGATTGTCTGGCTATGTGGACTCTCTCCTCAGGCCCTATGCTACCAGCACTCCCAGCTATCTTCGAGACACCACTGACTTCCTGAGAAAACTACAATCCATCGGTGATCTTCCAGACAACACCATCCTGGCCACTATGGATGTAGAAGCCCTCTACACCAACATTCCACACAAAGATGGACTACAAGCCATCAGGAACAGTATCCCTGATAATGCCATGGCTAACCTAGTTGCTGAACTTTGTGATTTTGTCCTCACCCACAACTATTTCACATTTGGGGACAATACATACCTTCAAGTCAGCGGCACTGCTATGGGTACCCGCATGGCCCCACAGTATGCCAACATTTTTATGGCTGACTTAGAACAACGCTTCCTTAGCTCTCGTTCCCTAATGTCCCTACTCTACTTGCACTACATTGATGACATCTTCATCATCTGGACCCACGGAAAAGAAACCCTTGATGAATTCCACCACGATTTCAACAATTTCCATCCCACCATCAACCTTAGCCTAGACCAGTCCACACAAGCGGTCCATTTCCTAGACACTACTGTGCTAATAAGCGATGGTCACATAAACACCACCCTATACCGGAAACCTACTGACCGCTATACTTACCTACATGCCTCCAGCTTCCATCCTGAACACACCACACGATCCATTGTCTACAGCCAAGCTCTAAGATACAACCGCATTTGCTCCAATCCCTCAGACAGAGACAAACACCTACAAGATCTCTATCAAGCATTCTTAAAACTACAATACCCACCTGCTGAAAAGAAAAAACAGATTGACAGAGCCAGAAGAGTACCCAGAAGTCACCTACTACAGGATAGGCCCAACAAAGAAAATAACAGAATGCCACTAGCCGTCACCTTCAGCCCGCAACTAAAACCTCTCCAGCGCATCATCAAAGATCTACAACCTATCCTGAAAGATGATCCCTCACTCTCACAGATCTTGGGAGACAGACCAGTCCTCGCTTACAGACAGCCCCCCAACCTGAAGCAAACACTCACCAGCAACCACACACCATACAAAAAACACACTATCCCAGGAACCTATCCTTGCAACAAAGCCCGATGCCAACTCTGTCCACATATCTATTCAAGTGACACCATCATAGGACCTAATAACATCAGCCACACCATCAGGGGCTCGTTCACCTGCACATCTACCAATGTGATATATGCCATCATGTGCCAGCAATGCCCCTCTGCCATGTACATTGGCCAAACTGGACAGTCTCTACGCAAAAGAATAAACGGACACAAATCTGATATCAAGAATCATCACATTCAAAAGCCAGTAGGTGAACACTTCAAGCTCTCTAATCACTCAATGACAGACTTTAAAGTGGCTATTTTGCAACAGAAAAACTTCAAAAACAGGCTCCAACAAGAAACTGCTGAATTGGAATTAATATGCAAACTAGATACCATTACCTTAGGCTTGAATATTGACTGTGGGTGGCTCGGTCATTACATTAATTGAATTTATTTCCCCTCCTTAAAAAGCCCTTAACACCTTTGTGTCAACTGTCTGTAATGGGCCATGTTGATCATCACTTCAAAAGGTTCTACTGATAACAGTTCCTTTCAATTAATTAGCCTCTTAACATTGATATAGACACTCCCACCTTTTCATGTTTCTCTGCATGTATAAATATCTGATTACTGTACGTTCCATTCCATGCATCCGATGAAGTGGGTTCTTAACCCACGAAAGCTTATACTGAAATAAATTTGTTAGTCTCTAAGGTGCCACTGGTATTTTTCTTGTTTTCTTTTTGCTGACACAGACTAACACGGCTACTACACTGAAACCTACACATTTAAGGTAAACAGGAGTTCTTAAAAATAATGGCTTGATATGGTCTTCAGTATGTAATATAGAGAAAGAAATCTAGTATTTTGTGACTTTTCTTCCTTAATGATTTTAATATTTAGATGTATAAACTAAATAGTTATTTTTGTATAATATAAATAGAGATTAGCAGTCTCTCTGCAACATACTTTTGGGATGAAATCTTGGTCCTGTTGAAGTCAATGTCAGATTTTCCATGGTCTTTAATGGGGCCATGACTTCACCCTTGACATTTAAGACAAATTGCAGAAAGTTAAATATCTGATATTTAAACAGAAAACTTTGGAAATCTATTTGGAAAGACTTTTAAAGCAATTAATCTGAAAAAAGGAAAGTAAAATATTTATCTGTTTTAAAGTGCTACTATTTTATTAGAATGTCTTCTTTAATTATCTTGCAATTTCATTATGCAAATCACGATTTAGAGAACAATGCTAATTTCACATTTAGCTAACATTAACAGAATTGTGGCTGCATAAGTGGAGTTAGTTTGTCACACAAAAGAAGACTATACCTCTGTTCAGACATCCTTATTATTTCTTGTAAAAAATTACTAGAATACTTATCTGTACATCACCTGACTTCCAGTCATTTCATAACTGCATAAAGGGCCCAAAGAGTTCAATATTCTAAAAATATGCAACATTGTATTTTTTGTTATTTTAGTTTTAAGAGCGTGTAAAACCTAAAAAATTACAGTTATGGCTGATCTTAAAGATCACCCACAAATATGAAGATTCAAAATCCTTTTGTTAATAAAAAAGACTGTATATAAATTGGCAGTTTATAGGCCTGATTTGCATACCAGTGGGTGAAATTCATTTTTGTAAAGACAGTGTATGCATGGCCCTGAACACCACCTCTGCACAATTTAAGGTCCCAATCCTACAAACATTTTTGCAGGTTCTTAACTTCACTACACGAGTAAGGTTAACCACATATGCATGTGAAGAATCAGGGCTTCAACTCTTAGGCCCAAATACTGGACAGTGGTACAAAGTCTGAGCACATTTCTGCTCCATCCAGGCATAGGAAGAGTGGAGCTCTGAGGTGGCAGTGGTCTCTACCTCTCCCATGTACTCCATTTAGATGTGTGTGCTGGGCAGTGAGGAAGAATAAAATTATACATCTTTTGTAATGATTTAGACAATGTTAAAAGGAATCCTTTTTCGATCATGGGACGATGGCAGAGGGATTTTATTTCTTGTGTACCTGATCCAAAGCCCACTGAAGTCAAAGGAAAGATTCTCAGCCCCTAGTATTGTTACGCATAAATCAGTATCCTCATTTTTATTTGTGTGATGTTCCTGTGATTTCCAATACATTTTGCTTAAAAAAAAAGTTTTCCTTTCATATGAGCATAGATTTGGAAAAGGAACGGTGAAAGATTACAGACTTGATTTCCTTATTGCCCTTTTCTCCTGGCTGATCAAGCCTTTATTGAAAAAAAATCTCCTGACCTTTTTTACTCCCACATGATTTCTAATAAAGATCCTGTCACATTGTTGTATCCTAGTAACCAGATGTTACAGTGGCAAAGTCTATTAAGAAAGAGTCTAAGAATAGCATTCTGATGGCTCAAGGCAAGAATAGTTTGATTTTTTATGCCTCTAGCTTAATATTTTTATTTACAACATATAACAATAATAATTGCAATATAGCACCCTAGAGGTACTTAAATATAATAACATTCTGTCAGCTGGATAGGAAATGTTTTCTTAACAAAATAAATGTTTAGCCAGAAAATTTCCAACCACTTCTAAATAATAGCTTATTAGCTACCATATTTGTTTCTGCTAATAAAGGCAAATATTGGGTGACACAAAATTTCCAAGGAGCAAATCACAACAGCCTATAATCATTCCAGCAACTCTGAGCAGAAGCCCCCCCGATGAGGGACTACTGTGTAAAAATCACTAACACTAGGTTTTCAAAGTTACTGGAAAATTCAAGTGTGTAGGGACTGATAATCCATTAAGACCTTTAAATAGTTACTACACACCTAGGACTCAATCCTGCAAGTCCTACTCAGATAGGGCAGATTCTGAAACCCTTTCATAGAGTAGTACTTCCTTCTATGAGTAGTTCCATTGAACTCTGGTCTATTATTGTTCGTAGTTGTTGGACTGTGCGCCCATTGTGGTTTCAGGGAAAGAAACAGTCCCTCTCTTGAAAAGTTTTTCCAAGTTTTGGTTTTAATGAATCAGCATTTTCTGATAAAAAAAAGGTTGGAAATTTCATGACCAGCTCTAGTCAGAAGACTATTTTACAAAATGGACTCTGGACATACTTTTCTGTTTTCTGGTCCTGCTTTTCCAGATTCCCCTTTTCCTCAATTCCTCTACTGCCAATCTCACTCTGATCTATTCTAGCCTCCCCTCCTTCCCTTTCCTTCCTTTTTCCTACTCTGATGATTGTATTACATTTCACATCTTGCCATTCCCCCTCTCCTTACCCCTGCTGTATAATAAAAATACAAAACTAGATAATGAACTAAAAAGGTATGCAATCATCACCTTGATCATTTATAAGAAGTTGTAGCCTTTCCCTCAGCCTTCTGTTTTTAACTCTTATATTGGAAAAGGTTGGTATGGACAAATCCCCCAGTTAGAAACATTTTTGGGAAAAAAAAGTTTTGAAATTGTACGAGATCCTATTTTGACATTTTCTAAACAACATTTCATTTTCCAGTTCAAAATGACTGTTCCAAAATTTTAATTAATTTACACGAAAAAAAAGGTTAAAATAATGTAAGAGGTCAAAATGTTTCTCTTAATCCAATCCTAATCATCCCCCACCCACCCACCCCATCATTGAGTCATTCAGGACAGGAAATGTTTTGAAATCTTGAAAATTCTCACAGGAAAGGTAAAGTGTTTCGGCCCAGATCTACATCTCATATCCCTCAGCTCTACGGGCTGCAAGGATATGGACAGGACAAGTGACGAGCTGGCTAGGCCTCATCTCAATGCTGTCATAGCCCCTACTAAAGGGAAGCTTCATGCTGAGGGGAAAGCACTGCATTTAGGCATAGACCTGGGTGGTTTTTTTTCCAGCAAATAGTAAATGTACTGAAAAGTGTGTTTTCAATTAATCAAAACTATTCATGGATTCAAGTCAAATTTGGCAAAAAAGTTTCAACCCAAAACAATCAAAAACTTTGAAAAATGTCAAAACAATTTCAAAATGAAAGGTCATTTCGAGAATGAAATGACTCAAATTCCCCTCCCCCAGGGCTGCCCCAGATTCTTTGGTTTGGCCACTGAACTGAAAGAAACTAATTATTCACTGAGGAGATACTGCTCTTCCTTCCTTCTCTCAAGTAATTAAGAGGTTGGGGAGCATGGTACTTCTGGTGCCCAGTCCCGATCTGCCTGGCTGCAGTAGCTTGCATGTGAGCAAGTCTTGCAGGACCAGACCCTGCCTTTCCTCCAAACAGTTACACATGCAATTCATTCATTCGGTTACACGTGCAATACACAGCTGTCATTCATATGGCATGATGTTCTTACCTGAGCTAGATGAAGCTGGAGTAGTTCTGGCTTGAATCTGAGTCTAGTCAAAAAGTTTGAGGAATCTCAAATTTCAGTGCAAAGTCTATTTGGAAAAAAAAGAAAAAAAAGATGGGGCTTCTTGTAACCTTGTGTTCCTGGGACACTCAGGGTTTAATACAACATAATATGACAGATCATAAAAACATAATTAAAAATCACTGTCTTAAAATACAAACAGATAAATTCAATATACATTTAATATCCAGCCATGAGAATGCTGTACAATACTGGAGAGAGATCAAGCTTTGAAACACAGCCATTCATGAGAGAGAGACAGAGAGAGAGAGAGCGAGAGGAATAATTTCAGCTGACTCATTGCAACCACTCAGCATAGGTGCCAACTCCATGGGTGCTCCAGCCCCAGAGCACCCATGAGGAAAAGTTAGTGGGTGCTCTGCACCCACTGGCAGCCAAGCTCCCCTCCCCCCCACCCTACCTCCTCCGCCTCCTCCCTTGAGCACACTGCATCCCCGCTCCTCTGCCTACCTCCCAGTGCTTCCTGCTCGGCTGCCGCCAAACAGCTGTTTGGCCACTCTGGGAGGGAGGGGAAGGAGCGGGAACATGGTGCGCTCAGGGGAGGAGGCGGGGAAGAGGCAGGGCTGCAGCGGGGATTTGGGGAAGGAGTCTGAATAGGGACAGAGAGGGGGTGGAGTTGGGGCAGGGACTTTGGAGAAGGGGTTGGTCAAGGGCGGGGCCAGGGGCAGAGTGGGGGGTCGAGCACCCACCGGCGGGAGCAGAAGTTGGCGCCTAAGCCACTCAGAAGAAATAAACTAGAAATCTAAATACCCGTACTAGAACATTGCATGTAAGAAATTTCATGCATGTGTGAGTAGTTAAAAAGAGAATAGACAGATCAGTTATAGATGGAAAACTTTTTTAAAACCACAAGTCTTTGTCACTGCCAGAATGGGTTTTATCGGGCCAAAAAGTCATAGTTTGAATTTAAAAAAGAATAAATAATGGCACATTACATTTCAGAGTTGTTTGCTATAGGAAATTGAGAAAAGTCAGAAAATGCCCTTCATTTTACAATAAAAAAATGTTTAAATTGAATATTTAACTAACAGTTTAAACCCATTTAAAAATCCATGTTCCATACAGCCGAGATGAGTTGACAAAGATCATGACTTGTCATAAAAAATGTTCTAACTTCCACTGCCAGCTTCACAGTGGATTTAGTGAAACAGAAAATCCTGCCATAAGTAGGCTGATATTTTTGTTTTAAAACATTTTTTAAAGGAAGGTTGTGTACACATTAGCCTTTTGATACATTAAGGTCAGAGTCATACCTTTAAATGCAAAACATGGGAAATGCTGAATCCTAAATTATGCATATGTTGCATAACCAGCCACAGAATTGAAAATGAAATTTGTAATAAGAGCTGGCTGAAGACTGCAAAAAAGTATTCACTGATATTTGTTCAAATAAAAAAAATGAATTTGCTTCAGTTTTATTTTTGCCCCCTTTTGTTCATTTTTCACAGATCTTCGTGCAAACAAACTGTTATTCTCAAGAATTCTGGAAAAGAAAAGTGCCATGAATACATGTACAAATGCACTTACCTATCTTGAAAGCTCTTTGTTCATTTGAGAGTCATCCAGTCACGAAGCAGAAAAAATGCCATACGCTGAAGAGTCCCTTCCTAAAACATAAAAGCAAATGATAAATAGGGACTGGTAGACCCAATTATAGTTCAGTTCTGAACTGGTAATACTTCAGAAGATGATGGCCATGAATCAAGATGTTGCTAGCTGAAAGGTTGCAACAATATATTTGCAACTATATTTTTGTAGTATGGGTTCGTACACATTTTTTGGAATGACCTGGTAGAGCAAATTAAAATGTTTGACTAAAAAAAACAAAAAAACAAAAACCCACACAGATGGATACTAGTGTGGCTAAGGTTATATTATTTATCATACTATTTACAGTATTCACGTCAGAATAGTACTAAGTAGAGCCACATGTATCATGCCAGGCTGAATTAAATGCAATTGCAATCTTTAAAAATACCTCCGAACAGCTACTCATCAACAGGGGGAAAAGAGGAGATGAGTAGGCATGAAGCCATAGAGTGGTGCAGGTTAAGGCCCAGACTGTCGTATCTTTCCTTATGTTGAATAGTCCCTTACACCATAAGCAGCTGCACTGATGTCAGCAGAGTGACATGTGAAGTAAGCATATCTCGTGTGTGTGTGTGTGTGTGTGTGTGTGTGTCCCCTTCACTGCATGTTAGGAATATGTCATTCTAGCCCTACATAATCACTAGGATAATCACATTTAGCATAATGCTAACAGCATATACAAAGGTTTCAGAGTAGCAGCCGTGTTAGTCCAGTCCATGCGTCTGATGAAGTGGGTTCTAACCCACGAAAGCTTATGCTGAAATAAATTTGTTAGTCTCTAAGGTGCCACAAGTAATCCTGTTCTTTTAGCATATACAAAAACCACTTTTGATTAATACATAAAGTCACTCTAATGCACTAAATCCAATCAGCACTAGACAAAAGTAACAGTGGCTGGGTTGAGTTTAGTGATATTTATCCACTATTTTTTAAGAAGAATCCTTGTTTTGAGACTTGAAACGGCAGTCTGGTTCCTTAACAAAATTTTAAGTAAAAATTGGTTTGTTTTTGTAAGGTTGAACAAAAATCATCAAGTCATATAACTTGGAGATGGAAAAAATTGGTTAAAAGTGCTGTATTTATACTAAAGTTTTTTTAAAAATTACTAATCCTATTCTTAGGTATTTTAAATGCAAGTCTTAAAATACACTTTTACATTTGTTTCTCCTCAGTTTAATTCCAGATAATACATTAGCTTGTTTTCTGATGTATTATTCTAAATCCAATACAGCTCCTAATGTAATTTAGAAGTGGAGACTGTCTCCCCTGTTTAGTTCTTTTTAAATCACATGGTTTTTCCCATTACCTAATGAGATGTCAATTACTTATGCAAATTAAAACAGAACACAGGAGAACTTGAAGACCTTCAGTGGGAGGGGGAAAAAAATCATTCAGCAGCCCCCCAGCACAAATTTTGCTGAGTCCGAGGAGTCTACAACTTAACAAAAACATAGCGGTATCAGGAGACATCTTGACATAGCACGCTGGCATATGCCTATGACAGCTGGCAGAATATGAGAACCAGCCATTTGTAAGCACAAGAACAGCAGATAGTGTCTCTGGGCAAGATATATACGCAATTTTATTTCCCCCCCCCCCCCCAATGCATATGGGTGACTTGAAAGGTCATATGAGACATCATAACAGAGGGATGCCAAAGTATGCTTGTAACATATGAAAATGAAATATCTCCAAATATTTTCTTGATGGAGTGGTCTGCATGCTGGGTCACTCTGTCCTTAGATTTCTTGAGGTAGCCGGCTAAGAGAAATACTAAAAGCTAATGCATTTTCAGTTTGCTATTTTCATTTCAAAAAGCTTCACTTTCTAGTGGTTCCAATGACATACACATTTTGGAAGAAATAAATACTTGGAGAGTCCCCCAGTTTTGTGGAGGGAATTAGTATTTGTAAAGAGCCAGATCCTCAGCTAGTGGAAAACAGCATAGCTCCACTGAAGCCAACAAAGCCATGCTGATGTACACCAGTTGGTGATCCAGCCCCCTCATTTCAACACTAACACTACAGCAGCTGATCTGGTTCATTGTCATTGCTTGCCCTTCCAGTTTAAATACTTTATTCTGTTGCCAGAGCCTTTAGTGCTGCACCATAATCAGAACAAGCTGCTAAATCTAATTTGCTGCTGTTGTTGATGTTGTATTTTGTCACTGCTAGGGACTCTGATCTGTTTTTCAAAAGGGAATGTGACAGGAATGCATGCAAAGAGGCACCCTCATATTTGAACACGTTATGGGAGAAAAACATTGCCTACCATAGGCTTCTGTTTTAGAACATGTGGATTTACACTATTTCATTAAGTCAGTGGGAACTCCCACTTCACAGAATGTCAACACTGCTCACTAGCGAAAGGGGGCTCCAGCTAGAGCTGCTGAGATTTGTTCGAAAGTTCTTATTTTGGCAGCATTAACGATTCCGTGCAGAGATGATGTGGCTACATTGTATGCTCATTATTGACATGCTCTCATCTAATACAGCTGGATGTTCCTGGTTTATTTCTCAAAAACAATGGCATATCATTCAGCCACACAGTGATCATAAGACTTGTGAAAAGATGAAGAGGCATTGAAAAAAAATCAAATTTATATAATATACATTTATAAAAATTACCTTTTCCCTCTACCATACACCCAGTCACAATGGGATCTCGGCATAGTATTGAGGCATATAAAGATTGTGACTATTAAAAAGAAGAAATTAAAGTAGATTTAGGCTATGTAATGTTTTGTGATTAATTGCAAACAGAAGCCATCACTAGTTTTCTGATACCCACATTTATACACCATTAGAAACAGATCTCATGGCCTTTGGATCCAAACCCCCAGGCTTCTACCAATTGAGCTAACGGAGAAGCTCTTTTAGCTCACCTGAGAAGAAGTGATTCACAACAAGTGCAAATATTTGTTGGAGACAACATGTACTTCATTCCATCCCAGTGGGCTTGCCATCTGCTGTGCAGCCAAGATCTAAGTGCTCTGAAGAGCAGCACTTCCTTAAACTCCTTCTGTGGCCTTGTCTACACCTAAAACCTAGGTTGACCTAGCTATGTCGCTCAGAGGTGTGAAAAATTCAGACCCCAAAAGACCCAGATAGGCCGACCTAAGCCCCAGTGTAGACACTGGCAGGTTGACAGAAGAATTCTTCCGTTGACCTAACTACCGCCTCCCGAGGGTGTGGATTTACTATGGTAATGGAAAAAACTCTTCCATTGTTGTAGTGTCTACACTACAGTGGCATAATTTCAGTGCTTCAGCTGTAGTGCTTGTCATATAGACATACCCTGAATCAACATACTTGCAGGAGGCCAGAAAGCTTGCCACAGTTCTTACCACAAAAAATGCAGTGGAAGGTGAGGACTCACCTCACAAAAAGATTTGAACATCATGGTGAATTATCAACTGAACATAAGCTCCCAGTGTGATGCTGCGGCCAAAAGAGATAATAGAAGCGACAAAGAGTTCTGTGGCACCTTATAGACTAACAGACGTATTGGAGCATAAGCTTTCGTGGGTGAATACCCACTTCATCTGAAGAAGTGGGTATTCACCCATGAAAGCTTATGCTCCAATACGTCTGTTAGTCTATAAGGTGCCACAGAACTCTTTGTTGCTTCTACAGATCCAGACTAACACGGCTACCCCTCTGATAAAAGAGATAATGTGATCCTGGGATGCATAAATAGCAGGAAAGTAGGAATAGAGGGGTTACTTTATCTATATATCTGGCACTGGTGTGACTACTGCTGGAGTACTGTGTCTAGTTGTGGTGCCCACAATTCAAGAAGGGGTTGATAAATTGGAGAGGGTTCAGAGAAGAGCCACACGAATGATTAAAGGATTAGAAAAACTACCTTGTGAAGAGACTCAAAGAGCACCATCTATTTAGCTTAACAAAGAGAAGGTTAAGGGGTGACTTGATTGCAATCTATAAGTATCTACATGGGGAACAAATATTTAATAATGGGCTCTTCAATCTAGCAAAGGATGGTATAACATGGTCCAGAGGCCGGAAGTTGAAGCTAGACAAATTCAAACTAGAAATCAGGTGTACTATTTTTTTTAAATAATGAGAGGGTAATCAACCATTGGAACAATTTATCAATGGTTGTGGCAGATTCTCCATCACTGATGATTTTTAAATCGAGACTGGATTTTTTTTCTAAATGATATTCTCTAGGAATTACTTTGGGGAAGTCCTATGGCCTGTGTTACACAGGAGGTCAGATGACCACAATAATCCCTTCTGGCCTTGGAATCTGTGGGACACCCCTTCAGTCTCATAATGGTGCTGATCTTCTGGACACGTCGGGGTAATTCCATAGTGATCATGTGTTATGACCCTGATGGTGGAAGTAGGGAGGTGATTTGTTTGGTGCTGTCAGCTATTAAAACAGCAGGAGTTGTTCTATTGCCTCTTGCCCCCAGTGTGTCCTCTCCTTCTTCAGATCCTACTCAGACCTCCCTTTCTCATATCTCACCAAGCCACCTTCTCATTTTCCACTCTGTTATCTTTTTCCCCTCTACTTACTCCACCACCCAATGGAGGAGCCAGATCCAAACAGCCACACATCCAGAAAAACGTAAACTTCTTAATGTATGTGTGATGAAGGAAGAACAAGGGGGCTCAGCACAGAGGAGGCCTCTGGAGGAAGCTGAAGAGGTGTAAAACTGAGGCAGAAGATACAGCTACTGCATTGAGGGTCAGAAGACAAATCTTTGTGGACAGTTCATTTGAAGAGTCTGGTGGCAAGGCTGAAACTTGGGAAGGTCTCCAAAATTGTATTAGCTCAACTCAGCATTAATCCACTCCTCATTGTCAAGGCTGTTGACAGTCTTCCTTGTGCTTCTTCAATTTCTGTTCCTTGCTGCTCTCTGTACAGCATTACCATTCATATACTGCATGGCTTAATTCATTAAAAATAAAGCTATGCAGCCATAAAGTGACTTTCCTGCTGACCTATTATGCACAAATCATGTATTATTTAAAAATGTTCTGGTTTCAACATAGATTTCTCACTTACTACACATTATTTGAATCTTTAGTAATAATTACTGAATTACTAAATGAATATGCCTATATTCTGGGTGAGGGGTTACTGTAGATTTAAAATTAACTGACAGTGAGTTGAAAGAGAAACAAGGTAGCAGGTGGTGCTTTGGACAGACCACAAAATATTTTAAAGATATGTTAAGTCTGGATTCAGCTTTTCAATAAAACCTAACTGAGCCTCTCTTTGGCATGAAGAATACAGAGTACAGACCCCAAACTGGCAATGCTAAGGCTGTGATCCTTCACACACTGCAAGTAGTACCATTTACTTCAAATGCTGAACACCCAAAAACCTGTTCTAGTCATTGTGAGTTGTAGATGCTTAATACATCTGAAAATCAGGCCAATTCAAAAATCACATTCTCCACATGGACTTAGAAACTTAAGTTCAGGCACACACTTGTCATAAACGTGTATGTTATGTAAGCCTTGTACTTGCATGTATGCCTGGATTTACCTTCCACTAAACATTAGTGTCTACCTGGTCCCATACCAACCAGTGTTCACAACTATGGTTCCCAGGCAGTCCACTGTGAAGTCTTTAAACACTACCTAATCCAGTTAGCACACTAAATTGGTTGCTTTTGATGTGTGTCAGATGCTTTTATCTAAATGCTTTACTCAATTCCCAAATGCATTACTACAACACATTCAGGTAATCACTGAGTTTCTCTCCGCTCAACAGCAACAGAAAGTCAATGGAGACTTGTCTATCACTGGTAGTTTTACACTCATTGTCAGGGTGACTAACGGCACTCATCTTTTTAATGTGACCCAAAGAGATAATAGTCGATATAGGTAGGAAGAGGAAACATTTTCATAAAAAGGTACATAAAGGCAAAGTGCAATTTCAGATGTATAATTATTAATGTTAAAATAAAATATCCTGTATCCATGCAGAATGTCTACGTATCTGAATAAGTCAACACTTAGCCAGATGTTAAAATCATGCTATTCATATCTGGTTGACTTCAGTAGCTACACTCTATTTTTAGTCATTGTTACTTGCCTTTATGAGTTATGGCTCTATTCCAAGTTTGGAGTATAGTTGATGTGGCTGTGTAATTTTATTGTTTTAAAAGAAGTGTTAACAAAAAACACTATAGAAAACTTTTTTATCCAGCTCCATAGAGAACATTACATAGATACGCAAGTCAAATATTATCATTGCTATAAGACCTGGGGATTTTTTTAATTGACCAACTGAAGGTTTACAGATAATTTTTATTTTAAGTTGGAGAGGTTTATAAGTAAATTCTTTAAATGTTTCAACTATTAATAAGTTGCCTATAAATCTTGATGAATATCTATAAACAAAACTGTGCTAACAGATTCTCAATAAATACAAATATATTTCATATCTAAAAAAAGTAAGCATAAAACTCTCCACAGGTGATCAGATCTACTTTGATGATTGACAAGAGGACAAGCAGGGTGAAAAGAATTAATTCATATAACAGAAGGAGTGGGAAAAAAAGGAAATGAAGAATAAGCAGGAGGTAATTATTCTATAATTTCCCTCATATAGCTATTAATTTAACTCTCTCAAACACCATATGCCTCATAATAAAATAAGTAAGATTTTGAAAGCATATATTATGTAGCATTCCATAAGTCAATTTAATGGTGTTCAGAAATTTATCTGTGCTAAAGATGCAGAAATACTAGATGAAAGCTCCTATTTTTCCTCCAAATTATCATTTTAACAAGGCTCAGATATATTAATTTCAGTTTTGGTAGAGACAGATTGAGAATCTATTCACAATATTGTAACCTTTCCCTTTTTTTAAATGCAACTAATTGGTCATATAGACATTTCATTCGATTCTTTTAAAATAGAAGACTAGTTTGGTTTTAAATCCAGACGCACCTGTTTTTAAAGGTGGAATCCACAATAGCTAGCTGAGTAAACCTAGAAAAAGCTGACAAAAACTATTGTTTACGTTGTTAATTCTTCTCTATGATGTGATAACTCCATTGTAAATTCTGGGCATTTCCTACTCAGTTTCAGTCAGACTTTGACAAACGGGTGGAGCTAGAATTTTGGTGCCAGCTTCTCCTCCACTGTCTGTCTACTGCAAACTCTCCAGTCAGTGACTGCCAAAGCTGTCACACTGAAGAGGTTACTCTTCAGTTTTTAGAGCTAATAGGTTAGCCTATTGCTTAGAGCTAGTTATTTTTCTTACATCCTTATTCCAAATGGATTGCCTAAGTGTGTGTCCACACCCCATGGGGGAAAAATTAACAAAGTAAATGTTTGATTTGTCATGGCTTGGTTCCTACCGACATGAAGTGTCAGGGTTTGGGAAGGGAAGGGAAAGGGCGCAATTCACCCAAGATATTGAGAACTGCTAAGCATTTCAAGAATGGCCCCTATTAATGTTGCTCTGAGAGAGTAGGGTGATGGTCCATATCTGACTGAGCGGCTGAAAGTTCTCCAAAGCAAAAACAATGAGGAGTCCGGTGGCAGCTTCAAGACTAACAGATTTATTTGGGCATAAGCTTTCGTGGGTAAAAAACCCACTTCTTCAAATGCATGGAAATCTGCGATGACTCCCGGCGGTGATGCGGCAGCTGCTGGCGCTGGCGGAGGTGAGCTGCTGCCACAGGGGGATGGGGAGCTGCCATGGGCGGGGGAGTGGGAGGCTGCCCCGGCCCATGGGTTAGCTGCCGTGGGAGATGGCGGGGGGGGCAGCAGGGAGCCGACTGCCGCGGGCGGCGGGGCAAGAGGCTGCCGTGGCCTGTGCGTTAGCTGCTGCGGTGAGGGGGGGAGCGGGGAGCCGCAGCGGCCTGCCGGGGGTGGGGGAGCCACCACGGCCCACGGTGGGGGGGCGGGGAGCCACCCCAGCAGGACTGACTCAGGGGGATGGGGAGCTGGCTGTCGCGGGTGGGAGGGTTAGCCGCCGCGGCCTGTGGGTGCGGAACTGCCTCAGGGGGAGATGGGGAGCTGGTTGCTGGGGGGGGAGGGGGGGGAGGTTAGCTGGTTGCCGTGGGGGGGGGGAGTTAGCTGGGAGTGGGAATGGGGCGGGCAGGGCTGGTGCAGGGAAGTTTTGCCTAGGGCGCGAAACTTCCTTGCACCTGCCCTAATTCAAGCCTAAAGCAAACAGACAAAGATGCTAGCCAAAGAGCAGTGAAAGGGAAACAGCCAATTTGCAGAAGATCGAGAGGTAGTGGTCACCAGCAAAGAATTCAGACAATTTGCTTCTGTGTGTGTGTGTGTGTGTGTGTGTATACACACACTAATATATATTATAATTAGTATAATATATATTAGTATCAGAGGGGTAGCCATGTTAGTCCGTAATCTGTAGAAGCGACAAAGAGTCCTGTGGCACCTTATAGACTAACAGATGTATTGGACCATAAGCTTTCGTGGGTGAATACCCACTTCGTCGGATGTGTCGCTTATGCTCCAATACATCTGTTAGTCTATAAGGTGCCACAGGACTGTCGCTTCTATATATAATGTGTGTGTGTACACACACACACACAAGGTAGTAGCAATATTCCCTCACACATTGTTTGCATAGTTCTTTTGTATACCGTGAGCCATACATTCACTAATGCTTCCCTAAATCATGGGAATTGCTGTCTAGTGTTTACCATGATCATATTCACTGGAGTGATGTTCCTTGTACTGTGTAAGAACATAAGAATGGCCATACTGGGTTAGACCAAAGGTCCAACTAGTCCAGTATCCTGTCTTCTGACAGTGACCAATGCCAGGTGCTCCAGAGGGAATGAACAGAACAGGTAATCATCAAGAGATCTATGCCCTGTGACCTATTCCCCGATCTCCTGTAGACATCCACTCACGGGCGGCTTTAACAATTTTGCCGCCCCAAGCAGGGGCGGCGGCCCCGCCCCGACGCAGGCAGACATAGCGGGGCCCCGCCCCTGATGCATGCCTGCGCCGGGGGTGGGGACCCGCTACGTCTGCTTGCGTCGGGAGCGGGGCCCTGCCCCCGACGCAGGCAGTCCCAGTCCGCAGCGGCAAGGGGAGAGCGGCGGAGGTGCTGTCCCATTGCCGCCACGGCAGGTGAGAATGGGGCGGCAGTCCGATTCCCGCGGCGGCAATTCGGCAGCAGGAAGAGTGGACCTGCCACCGAATTGCCGCCGCAGGACTCGGACTGCCGCCCCATTCTTGATGCCGCCCCAAGCACCAGCTTGGAAAGCTGGTGTCTGGAGCCGGCCGTACATCCACTGAAAGCCTACATCATAGGATAGCAATCTTGGAGTACCCCCTCATGGCATTGGGTGACCCTGCAGGCCCTCCAACTCCTTCTCATGGCTCCTCAAGAATGCTTCTTCAAGACTAAGCAAATAGCACTCATATCATGTGGTAATTTGTTAATATGGGGACTCAAATCACAAAATAAAGTTCAATATCACAACTCAAAAGATTTGGGCTCCACCACTTCCTGTGACTCCAGATTCTGCATCAGTCTCAATCATCCTTCAGACTAGAGGGCTCTCAGGTGCCCCAAGTCCTCCCCTCCCCTCGTACAGGACAGTGGCCACAGGGCCATTCCACAGGGCCTTCCTCTTGCTCCAGAGTCTTCCTCCCTCTGCCCAGGCTTCCTGGCTAATGGCCTGTCTCTCTGTTCCCAGGGATCACCTACAGAGCTTTCTGCCCTCTGCTAACTCTCTCAGACAATGAGAGCCCCATCTGCTCTCTCTGCCCCTTTCCTAACGGACTCTAATTCCTGAGATGCAAGGTGGGTGAGGTAATATCTTGTACTGGACCAATTTCTGTTGAAGAGAGAGACAAGCTTGCAAGTTTACACAAAGCTCTTCTTCATGTCTGGAAAACTTAATCAGGGTATCCCAGAAAAATACAACATGGGACAGATTGTTTAGCATAGAATCATAGAATCTCAGGGTTGGAAGGGACCTCAGGAGGTCATCTAGTCCAACCCCCTGCTCAAAGCAGGACCAAACCCAATTAGATCATCCCAGCCAGGGCTTTGTCAAGCCTGACCTTAAAAACCTCTAAGGAAGGAGATTCCACCACCTCCCTAGGTAACCCATTCCAGTGCTTCACCACCCTACTAGTGAAAAAGGTTTTCCTAATATCCAACCTAAACCTCCCCCTCTGCAACTTGAGACCATTACTCCTTGTTCTGTCATCTTCTACCACTGAGAACAGTCTAGATCCATCCTCTTTGGAACCCCCTTTTAGGTAGTTGAAAGCAGCTATCAAATCCCCCCTCATTCTTCTCTTCTGCAGGCTAAACAATCCCAGTTCCCTCAGCCTCTCCTCATAAGTCATGTGCTCCAGCCCCCTAATCATTTTTGTTGCCCTCCGTTGGACTCTTTCCAATTTATCCACATCCTTCTTGTAGCGTGGGGCCCAAAACTGGACACAGTACTCCAAATGAGGCCTCACCAGTGCCGAATAGATAGTTATTCTATAGGTAGTTAACCATGAATGGTCCCTTGAAATGTGATAAGTAGCCTGTTAATATCCATCCAGCCATAGGCTACAACACTGCACATCTCTGGCCTGACTCACCCAGTCCCTTCTCCTTCCCTCGCCATGACTTCTCTTAAACCTAGCTGACTGGTCACAGGTGCACTTGCCTTTCCTCTCTTAAAAGAAAGTGTCACCCTGTGACAACTTAATTTAATCCTAACATTACAGTACATAACATGACTAAAAAGACACTAAAGCCAAAAGAAAGATATTTGAAAGAATTCCAGAACTCCAGAATCCTTCAGTGGGAGTTGCATGGATGTATGCAAGAGTAAAATTGTGTCCTATATGTGCAATGTGAACAAACTGAAATTAAGAGATCTAATTTGCACTAAAAGTGTGGAATATGACACTGAAAGTCAGAATGTGCTATAACCTAAACACCTTCAAAGTGCAATGCAAAATTCAGTTTTTCAGAAGTTTATCCAAAACCGGAATAGAATGATAGGAGGAAGGAGAAAAGGGGACAGGAGTAAGCAAGGACAAAGGGAGAGATGGAGAAGAGAGGAGGAAGAAAAATATTCAAACATAAGTGACCAAACCAAGGAAAGTGACACTAGATTTTTTTTTGCTATTCTTCATTTATTGCATTTTGGTGCTTAGAAACTATGGTGATTATCATGCTATACATTTAAGAGAGATTTTTGATCTTGTTAGTGGTTATAATTGTAAGCTTAATGTTACATGAATATCAAATTATGAAATGCAAAGGGTATATCAATCATTTACAAAATCATTTCAGTGTGTTACATATTTTCAGTTTCAGTGAACAGAGTTCTGTTAATAAAAAGAATTTCAGTTTGATATAAATACTTCCTTTTAAGTCTGTTTTAAACAAGATCATTGCATATTATTGTAAATCTGCCTACTAACATATGCTGCATGTTCAATTTGGAACACCGCTTATGACTTAATATGGTGAAGATTACTTTCGCAACTGTTGTCATGACACTTCCTTCTGCAAGATTAAAGTGTTGCCATTCAAGCATCCACCACTATTAGGAAGATAATGTAATTTGGGAGTTATGAACTTGTCCCTTGCACAGGAAAATGAGCTGATGAAACATATGTATGAAGAACAACATTTCATTATAAGTAATAAAATAAATGATAGTCTTCACAATAGTCTTTGATGCAACTTTCCTAGGATGCTTTGCTTTATTTTCATGTTCAGACTTCAGTGAAGAGAGCCAATATTATGAATAGTGCCAGGCAGATTTCAGTCCCAACAACAAATACAACATTGCTTGTTCCTTGGATAGTAGTAACAAGCCATGGCAGTACAATCTGGAAAATACACTAGCGAACTAGTCTCTTCTCTTCATGCCCTCTTATTGCTATAAATGGCTGTTATATGCACACATCAAGATATAAAACAGGATTACTAACATTGACTGGTACAAGGGCTGATTTACTGTTGTTAATAAAGAAAGGACCTTACCTTGCACAGTAACTGGAATTCTTTGAGATGTGTGGTTCCTATCTGTCTTCTACTGTGGGAGCACATGCACTCCAAGTGCCTGGGGCTGGAAGATTTTTGCTGGCAGTGTCTGTCTGTGCCTGTATCCTTCTCCTCCTCGTATCCTAAACCTGGGGCAGTGGTTTCAATCTGTGGCCCACAGGCCCCTAGGGGTCCACAGATTATGCCTAAGATTACAAAAGTGGTCTGCAAATGGAAAAAAAAGGTTGAAAACCACTTATCTCAGGCAATAGTGGCAGTGCAGAACACTGCCTTTCCAGTTCCCTTTCTATTATAAATAGCCCCAGCATAAGGCTTTGCAGCAGAGGGGAAGGAGGGCAGATAGCAGAATACAGATAGGGACCACACATCTCAAAGTAACTCCAGTTGCTGTACAAGGTAAGTAACCTCTTTCTTCTCTGAGTGATGGTCCTTCAGTGTATTCTACTGTGAGGGACTAAAAGAGTCTTCTTTGAAGCAGAGGGTATAAGGACCCTGGCTCGACCACTGATTGGCGGATTCCTCTGCTGAAGGACGCATCAGTTGTAGAAGCTTGCACCAAGGCATAATGTCTCGTAAAAGTGTGAACCAGGCCCCGCATTGCTGCTTTACATATTTCCAGGAGAGGGATATCTCAAAATGTGGCTACCAATGCAGACTGGGTTTTAGTAGAGTGAGTCCTCAGACCTTGTGGAGGAGGGGTAGCTGTTAGAACAGGATGCAGCCCAAAGTGCATTTGGACAGTCTCTTGAGAGGAGATTGCTTCCTCCGTCATACCTAGACTATTTATATCCTTTGCAGAATGTGATTTCCAAAAGGACTTTGTGCTTTGTAGGTAGGAGAGCCAAGGTGGTGGCAGGTGGCTTTGGGAGGAAGACAGGTAAGTGAATAGTCTGATTTAGATGGAACTCAGATTACCTCAGGGGTGAATTTCAGATGTAACCTCATGGAAACTGTATCTATGGAAGATAGTGTAAGATAGATCAGTCATGAGGGCTCCCAGTTCACCTACTCTTCTGGCTAAGGTGATGGCAACCAGAAAGGCAACCCTGGGCTGAGGAACATGAGGCTAAGGGTTCAAACAGAGTCTTCATTAATGCAGATAGGACTAGATTGAGATTTTTATAATTGGGGTAGGTTACATTACTGGAGGAGAGGGTCTGGTAATATCTTTTAGGCAACGTACTGTAACAGGATGAGTGAAGATAAGTGGTTGTCCATCAGAGGATGACAAGCACTAATAGCTGCTAAGTGCACCTGCAGGGAGTTAAGGGATAGTCCTGAAGTCTAAGGAAAGAAGGTAGTCCAAAATGGCAGGGATGTCATCATCCTCTGGAGTTATCTAACGATGTTGGCACCACATAGAAAACCTTTTCCATTTTGCTGTGTAGCACTTCCTTGTCCTTCCTACTATTGTTGTGGATGGATTGCGCCACTTCTGAGTATGCCTTTTCTAGGTTCATTCTCCAGAAGAGCTCCCCACCTTACTAAGGATGTGTCTGTAAGCAGAGTCAGGATGAGCTCCACCCTGACATCTGGTGGTGAGTCGTGGCAAAGCACTCCAGGGGCTGATCCAATTTGCATAGGCACACCCACCCTGCCTGGTACGAACCATAGTGGCCCAAATGGGCATTTTGGGCTGCTGTAGGATCCCCAGTTTTCTGTTTTGGGGCAGGAATTTCTGTTATTGGGGCAGGAAGAATAAACTGTTGTTATACTGCTTATGTAAATCATGGACAGTGGAACTGTACTTGGCCTTGTGTCATGTTAAAGGGGAACTTGCCATTAACTAAACAGCACTCGCCAGCCAAGGGACATGGGTTCCAAAGCCCAGTGAATTGAGAGAGGCTGGGGATAGGTATTAATATCTGGTGGTGTAGGCCCCTTGTGAGGGTCTGAGACACCAATTGCAACGCCTCCTCCTCTCTCCACTGTGGAATATCAGAGCTAATGTTGAGTTCCTTGAGAGTCTGGTTTCAGGCTGCTGAATTGCAATCACTCTGGGCTAATAGTGCAAATGAGCACTAGGGCTCCCCTAAACTACAAGCTGAAATCACTAAAGAGCTAAAAGTCTTATGAGCTGAAATCACTGAGCACTGTGTTAAGTAGTGGGGGAGCCTGAAGATAAATTGCTGAGTGGCTGGTGGAGCAGTTGGCAAGACAGCTGATGGTGTGGCGCTGCTGGCAAAGCGGAGCAGTTCGTGGGGGCAGTCGGAGCAGCTTGAAGGACGGCTGGTGGAGCGGTGCTGTTGGTGGGGCGGAGCAGTTCGTGGGGACAGCTGTAGCGGCTTGCGGGACAGCTGGCGGAGCAGAGCGGCCTGTGAGACGGCTGGCGGAGCAGAGCGAAGCCCCACGGAGGGGTGAAGCAATCATCTTCACGCCACGTAAGGTGCCCCTTACCTCTCCCCTCCCCATTGCTGCCCAGGCGGGTGGCGTGTAGCACCCTGCAGATGAACTTTTGAACTCTGGGACTGGACTTTTGGGTTCTTGGACTTTTGGGGACTTTGGGTGACTTTTGGGTTGCTGGACTCAAGAACCCAAGGGACAGGGCATGGCCGAATTGGCTGGAGTGGGTCTTGCTCACAGTTTGGCTTATGGATCCTAGTTGCGGTGTTTTCCCAATTTAAGGCTGGTGTCGTTTACCTGCTGCTATTAAAGATTTTCTGTTACACCGAGGCTCTGTGCTTGCGAGAGGGGAAGTATTGCCTCTTTGAGGCGCCCAGGGGTGTGTATAAGATTTCCCCAGGTTACTGGGTGGGGGCTCGAGCCGGTTTTGCATTGCATTGTTGAGAAGGGAACCCCTATGTACTGAACCTGGCCCTTGCTGCTGTCAACTCGTCCTGGCAGAAGGGTTACATGTCTTTTTGTGGGTATGTGAAGGGACAGAAGGGACCCACCCACACTGTCTCCCTGTTCTCCGATCTGGAGAAAGCAGCCAGAGCTATGTGGGGGAGTGAGACTAGTTTGTCCAGCCTGTGCTATCTTGGCATGTAGAGTGTAGCTGTCTATAGCCAACCCTGCAGATGTCGAAGGCAAAGTCTTGTGAAGGGTGTCACAAATGCATGAAGCCATATCACCTAATTGAATGAGACAGAGGTGAACTGTAGTCTGGGGCCTCAGCTGAAGGTGAGTGAAGAGGGAGATCCTTTATGCATTGGACTCTGTCCTGAGATAGGTAAGCTTTGGCCCTGATAGAGTCCAGGGTCACCTGGGACCTAAGGCCACGTCTACACAATCAAATACTTCTGACACTGGGGAACACCAGGGGTGTTAATGGCCAGTTATCTATAGTTGAGTCAAATAACACACTTGGAGCCCCCCAGAACCCAAAGTATTTGATCCTGTGTACGCTGGCTGTGCAAAGGGTAGATTGTGCTAAGTATTCCTCTAACAGGAGTACTTAGTACAATCTCAGTTCACATCAGCAGCATACATATGAATAAATTCTTCAGGCTCCAGCGGGATTCCAATTAGTTGGCTGTGAACTACAGCTAATGGGCCAACACACACCCCTGGCCTCTGGATTCCAAAATATTTGATTGTGTAGACATGCCCTAAAATGGACTTCTCAAAGTCTCAATGAGCAGAGGAGATTGAACAGGGACAATGTAGCTACCTATACCCCCTGATGAGATCTCATCAGTAACCAGAGAAAATAGGGGAAAACTGATGAGGCCTGATGGTGGAAGTGGGCTTCCACTACTAGTAGCACCTTTGTGAATACCCTTAGTGCTGTCACAAGGCCAAAGGGGAGCACTCTGTACTGGTGAATCTCAGGAATCTCACGTGTGCAGGATGGATGTCTATCTGGAAATAAGTGTCCTTCAAATCAAGAGCTGTGAACCAATCACCTTTGTTCAATGAGAGAATTATGGAGGCCAGGGTGATCATCCTGAACTTTTAAGCATTGAATGAAGATGTTCAACTGCCTGAGATCTAGAATGGGTCTCCATCCTTCAGATTGAACAGGGAATCTACATTTTGTCTGAAGAGGGATTGTGGGGGAACTCTATGGTGTAACTGTAGTGATAATTTCCAGAACCCACTTGTCTAAGATGCCAGGCTTGGGAAACGTGAGCTATGCAGCCACCACATTATGTACAGGACTCCTGAACAGATAGATGTGGTAGAGGGCTTAATTTCCAGCTCTTAAAGGTCCCATCAAAAGTATTTTCTGGTGGGAGGCTGGGGTTGGAATGAGGATAGGGAGGGACACATTGTTCGTATAACAAGCACAATCTACCACTTCCTGGTTGGCTGTCTGTAGGGCTGAGATCTGTGGTATTTCTTGTGTGGCACTGGAGTGTAGATGCCAAGTGCACAGAGGCTTGCCCTCGAGTCATTGAAGGAATGTAACAATTCATCTGTCTTTTCACTAAACAAAATTGTTTCCCTCAAAGGGCAGATCCTCCATTATGCACTGTACTTCTTTGGTAAATCCAGAGGATTGGAGCCACAGTGCCTTACACATGACCATAGAAGTTGCCATTGAGTGGGAGGCTATATCCATTGCATCGACTGAGACCTGGAGGGATTATCTGGCTAGCAATTTGCCATCCTCAACAAATGCTTTGAACTGCAGCCTATCCTCCTGTGGAAGTTGGTCAGTCAGTCGAAGTAAAACATTTTCTCCAGAAGAGGTCTAGGCATTTAGCATCCTTGTCAGAAGGAGTGGATCTAGGTTGATGTTTTCTGCCTCTTTCAGAGACAACTTGAACTACTTGAACTACTAACAAATTGGAAGCAAGTTATGATAAAAAAAATCTACTCCTTTAGCTGGCAGGAAGCATTCCTTCTCCATTCTTCTTGTGTGTGGGGGGAGGGGGAGGCGAGGTTCACAAGTGACTGGAGTTTGCCAAACTGTCTTGGTCAATTCTAAGATGGCTTTGTCACTGGGAAGGGCAACTTTGCTAGGACCAGCACTCTGGAGAATGTCCAGTAGTTTGAGGAGTGTCTTGCACTTCTTCCAGAGGGATCTGGAGCATGTCTGTGATTCTCCTCAGTAGGTCTTGACATTGCCTATAGTCATCAGGTGGTAAAGGTGAGGCTGGTGATACCACCTCATGCAGGGATGAAGATGACAACCCTGTCGGAGCTAGTGGTTCCATTGAATTTGGTTCCTTCTCTTTCTCCATCAGCTCTAGAGGAGGTTCAAGATCATCGCTGCCAGGGGAGAGTTGTCAAGATTCCCAGTGGGAATGTAAGCGCATGTATGGATTCCATGGGCCCTAGTAAGGCCAGTGTGAGGGGTCAAAAGGAAACTGGGACAGTCCACACGGAGTAGGATACCATTGGTCCCAAAATGCATAATTTCTTATGACATGAGGACAATGCCCAAGAGACTCTGGATCCTCCATCTGGACTGTTCTCCTGTCTCAATGGGTGTGGTAATGCTCTACCACTAACACCCGACTTGTCAGAGGAGGAGGCTTCAAATGCCATGGGTGCTGCCATCAGTACCGGGGCCATATTATGCCCTCACTGGTCGATGGTACTGGTGAGTGATTCTACCTTTCCTGCATGCTCTGGACAGATGATATGGGGATCTCCCTGGTCAGGATCAGTTCCGACAGAATTGTGGATTCCAGGTCCAAGAGAATGTCAACATCTATCCCCAGATGCAAGGGAATGGAATGGGTTCCTTTCTTTTTGCGGCACCAGCAGAATTAATCTCGTTGCAAGCTTTGGTACCAGCAGCAACTCTTTTCATAGTGCATTGGTACCATCTGTTTAGGAAATGTCCACTTTTACTTTTCTCTTGCCAGTATTGGAGATGGGCCTGCTCTGGTGGATAGCATCGGTTTCAGGGTTCTTCCGCCTTTCAGAGGCAGGCAAACAGTACCATGCTCCTTGTGAGCCCCTGGCAGTCCCATACTGGGGTGCAGAGTATCACCTGACTCAGAGGGCATAAGAAAAGAGGTCTTCTTGGCTGAGGAACTGAAGGGTGATTTCTCTGGTTTCTTGTGAGAGTGTTTCTTACCCTCCTCCTGTCCCTGATTGGAGGAGTCCTTAGCTCTACTCCTATAAGCCCTGGAGCCAGAGATCACTGTGCTCAGATGGGAACTTCTCGATGCTTCTGCCCAATGCCCTGACTGCCAATGGGCCAAGGTCAGACTAGGGCCTCAGAGCATGATTAATTAGGAATCTCTGACACCTATACTCATGGGCCTGGTGGGTTTGGCTTGGGAAATGCTGCACTTTGAGGTGATTAGAACTTCTCTAAGGCAGTAGAGGCACTTGAGGTGGTCGTCGCTGACTAGGAAGGCCCGAAGGCAGGATACAGAGTTCTTGATTCCAAGGATTTTAAGCATACTAATCACCCCATATGAGGCAGGAGAAGATTCAGGTTGGGGAAGACATCCCCCTCCCCCAGCACAAACTACTAAAAACTACCTTTAAACTGCAAAAACACAAAAAACAAAAACGCCACCCCCCAGCTAAAACTCTTATTTAAAAAACAGGTAATTGCAGTTAGATGCAGAAGAAGCTAGCTAACAATGTGGTCACTGAAGAGGTTCCATCTCAGCTGATCGGCAATAGAAAGGAACTGGAGAGAAGTCAGTTTGCACCATCCCTTATGCCCTCAGTTCAGAGCCTGAGGAAGAGAAGGGCACAGAACAATGGACACTCCTAGCAACAATCTTCTGCTCTTAGGTGCATGTACACCTACTGTGGAATACACATAGCGCCTATCACTTGAAGAATACTGAAGATCACAACCAGAATAATAGGGAGGGCTATTCAGGAATTTGTCACTTGGGTTTGGGGAAAGTAGGCTTGCTGGTCTGATAACTGAGGGGGCTGGAACGCCTAGTGCTGGAGGGTGTCATGTCAACACATTTCTTCTCTGCCCCTGAACCACCATTGCCCACCCAGAAGCCTTTGTCTGCTTCAGAATTCCTCCAAGTCTCTTGCAACATCCTTACCTAGTAGATCTTGGGGCCCCAGTTTGTTTTCGGTTCCTGTACTTTGCCTCTTTGTTTAACTATTGAGCTGTCCAGTTAGCAGTGGAGGTCTACGGTACTCCTAACCTCAGATCATGAGACCCAGACTAAGCAATAGTTTAGAAAGAGAAGCTCTAAACCAGGGGTCTCAAACACACGGCCCGCGGGCCACATGCGGCCCACAGAGTTATTTCCTGCGGCCCGCCATAGGCACCGACTCCACTGGCAGCCAAGCTCCAAACATTACTGAGTGTTTATATTTTATTAAAACCCCTCTTTGCATTACAGTTTTTAAAAAGTTAATACATTGACTTTTAATAGAATACTATATTACTCTTCATTTTTGACTATACTTTTGTATCATTGTATGAAAAGGTTTCAGTGATGCGGCCCTCGGGCCAATTTACTGGTTCTCATGTGGCCCTCGTGGTGATTTGAGTTTGAGATCCCTGCTCTAAACCATGTCCCAGTAAAGATGCTTCTGATACGTACTTCAGTTTTTAAAGTTGGTGCGATAACTACTAGGACTCATTCCTGAACCACCCAAAAGTCCTTGCCAATTTTCCCTTTCTGATATAGACTAAGGAACTGTCCCATAATCTAAGAACCTGAGGCTATAGCAGGTGCAAAAGGACATGCTACAGGAGGCAAAAAGAGCTTCCAAATTATTTCTTAAAGTGGGAAGGGGGATGTCAGGGCACAGCCAGAGAAATGGAATGCTGCCATTAGCAAACCCACTGACAAGGAAGTAGCATGCCTTGCAGATCTGGTGAGAAGATCATATTTCTTATTCTTGCTCGTAAGGAGCCAAGATGTGTCACATTGTCTGTGTTTACATTATGTTAATTTTGGTATTGATCTGCCAGATTGTTCTGTTCTGTTCTCCACATTAAAGATCTAATTAAAAACATAAAAGGTTCCCCAATCCAAAAAAATACTGGCAGAAAATCTAACTTCAGCCTGAAAGGAATCCAATCCAATGTAGTGTACTTGTTACTCTAATAACCCTGAAACTTACTTTCCCATATATGTGGGGAAATATTGCTGAAATTGTCGTGAGCATTGCTTTAGATACAAAGCATACATTTTCTTTGCTGGCACTCATGACTGTTTTTATTCACTTCAAGGACATTCATATGACTGACGTTTTGTTCACAAGAATGATTTCACGAGGAAAAACTATTGTGAAGACACATGCAAATATGTATTTGCATGAATATTCACTTGTAAGTGTTCAGCAGCTACCTGGACAGCTTTGTGTTTAGGAGTCATCCACTCAGGGAACAAAACCAATACCATTTGCCTTTGCTGACCAGTCACACAGTGTAAACAATGATTTACAAACAGTGAATACTTGAAGCAATAGTGAATATTTTGTGAAAAAGATTATCCCCTGAAATATATCTACATAAACCATTCAAATAATTTTCAATATTTAATAAATTCCTAAAAATCCAAACCCATTTATGGATTCGTGTCAAACAGTAAAAGGAGCTCAATTCTTCAGAAAAATTCTTCACTGCAAGTAGTTCATGTAGTTTTACTTCCAGCCTTTGAACAGTTTACCTTTGATTGTAAGAATAGGTAATTCTACTCATTTGAGGGGACTAAAGACGTGTTATTTTATTTTACTCATGGGTGATCACCACAGGTAGGTAAAGCTAATTTTTCACATTCAAAAGTACAATATTCAGTCTGTAACAGGGCATGCACTCACCACCATGGCGCCTCCTGCTGGTTACCCCAGGAATTAGCTCATCCCAGCCTTAGAGCACCTCCTGTTGGCCAGCGACTCTCCTGCTGTCACTATTTGTCTTATCTCTGGCATCCTAATCAATCTCCACCACTGTACTTCAGGCCTCACGTCCCTCACCAGCCCGCAGTGCCCCTTCTCTTGGGTACAGCCCTGCAGCAGTGCTCCCACACTCAGGGTCCTCCCCTCTCCAGGGAACCCCAATTCTTTAAACAGTGGCGTAGCCAGGTTTAGAGCACAGGGGTAGCGGTGCTATAAAAAGGTGCCTCCCGGCTCCCCCTGTACACACCCCGGCGGCGCTTTAAAGGGCCCAGGGCTCCAGCCGCTGCGGAGCCCCCGGGCCTTTTAAATCCCCGCCCGAGCCCGGCTCCGGCAGCGGGGCTGGGGTGGGGGGCGCTTTAAAAGGCTCATGGCTCCCCGCAGGAGCCGTGGGCCTTTTAAAGCGCCCCCAAGCCTGGCTCCTGCAGCGGGGCTGGGGTGGCGCCTTAGCGCCGCTTCTCCTCACAGGGGGAGCAGCCGCTCCCCCTGCTCCCCCCTGGCTACGCTACTGTCTCTAAACCCACCTCACCTCAGTGATCCACTGCCAGTCTTCATCTAGCCCCTTCCCTCAGGGGCAAACTGCAGTCTAAAGTGACCACTTATCATCGGCCAGGGGGTTGGAGATGCTGCCTCTTCCTCCCCTGGCTGCCTCCCCACAGCCCTGGTACCTCTTCCAGCCCTGACAGCAAGGCATCTGCCTGGGGGTTTGCCCAGCTCCTCCTGCCCTTCCCCAGCACTGCATTGTCCAAGGTGCTCTTTCAGGCAGCCAGGTTCATCTCTCTCCAAAGCTGTAGCAAGACTGACTATCCCTTCTGGTCTCCGCTCTTTTATACTGGCTTAGCCAGCTCTGATTGGCTCTCAGCCCCAGCCCTCTCCAAGAGCTGGCTTTTAACCCTTTCAGAGCCCCGCTACACAGTCCTATAAAGAAGAATTTTGTTCTTTGATAAGTGGCTGCGGAGTCAAAGCTATTGTTTTTACCTCAGGCTGAGTGCTCATGGGCTCCAAGGATAAGAGGACATGGGATGGACTGCTGGAAAGCTCAGGTGGGAGAAAGATGGTCCACAGGAGTGCCGCCCTTATGAGTTACACTATACCCTTTTGTACACTAGGTAATCTTCCTGAGGGCTTGTCTACACTAGAAAGTTTTGCCACTGTAACAATAGCTGATATCGCTGAAGCAGAAAACTCCTGTGTAGAATCAGCTATACTGGTATAAGAGTACTTATACCAGTATAGCTTATTACAGTTTGGGGAATGAAATAAGTTATACTGGTATAAAGCATATTTTGCTGCCTACTCTATTGATTATATCACTGATTTAATTTCCCCAATTAGCATTCTGAAATTTGGTAGGTTCTTCTCCCAAGATCAGGCCCAGTAATATCAGAATTATTGCTCAGGTGGAAGACCCTATATGCATAGAAATGACAACACTCACACTTAGGACAAACCTTCTGTAAATGTAATAGTTGTATTTGCACAGTTAGCAAAGATACAAAGTCTCCAACCCAGCAAGGGAGGTTGAGATAGTATACAATGAGCTGAGCATCTATACCCTTAGACCATCCTTTGCAGAACAATCTTCCCCCTCACCATCATCAGTGGTCATCATCCTGGCATCTCCCCAGGAACACAGGCCAGGATACAGCTTTTATGATGTCTTATACTGATGCCACCATGCCTAATGCATACTCAGTAGGGGGTTCAGCTTCTTTTCTGTATTTGCAGTTCCTCACTCTACTAATGTTGGGGTGCCCATCTCCCATAAGGTAAAGGGACTAATAACCTAAGTTCATTAAAATATACGTCTATTAATTACCATGGCATTCTTGTGGTTGGACATCTGCTGATGTCCCTAGCATAAAATATCCCAAGCTGGTATAAACGAGCCTCTTGTTGTTTACCTGTCAGCGGTTGAGTCATTACAGCATTTTATCTTGTGGTATCTTATGATCTAGGGTTACTCACAGTTAGCTACTTATGCTTAAGGCTTTTGGGGCCTTATGCCTTAATTAGTTTAGCTAAGCTATTGTTTTACAGGCCTTGAGGATTGTAAGCTCATTGCATTATTGCCTTAATTTATACCTATGCCTCACCTAGCAAACACCTATAACAGAGGTTCTCAAACTGTGGGTCGGGATCCCACAGTGGGTCACAACCCCGTTTTAATGGGGTGGCCAAGGGCTGGCATTAGCCTTGATGGGGCCCAGGGCTGAAGCCCGAGCCCCACTGCCCGGGGCCGAAACCCAAAGGCTACAACCCTGCGGGGGCGGGCCTCAGATTACAGGGCCCCCACACCTGTGGCTGAAGCCCTTGGGATTTGGCTTTGGTCCCCACCACCAAGAACAGTGGGGCTCTGGCTTTGTGTCTGGTTCCCCTGCCTGGGGTGGCAGGGCTCAGGCTTCAGTCTTGCCTCCTGGGGTCATGTAGCAATTTTTGTTATCAGAAGGGGGTTGTGGTGCAATGAAGTTTGAAAACCCCTGACCTATAGTGGTATAACTATAATCAGTAAAATAAAGTCCTCCCCCCCCCACCCCAAATCGACAGTTATACTGGTATAGCTCTTCTAATGTAGACCAGCCCTTAGACGATGGAGGCAGTACATGAGGCTTTGGGGCTTCTGTGAGGTTCCTCACTGCAGACCTTTCATTAGGGAAGTGGCCAGATGAAGTGTCTGGGTCAAACACAAAGCAATCAGTAGTAGCAGGCACATGTTCTGTTGCAGAGAAGAAGTCTGGGAGGCACGTGGAGCTCTCAGGAGAGGCATGGCACAGTTTGCAATGGAGAGATGGTACTCTCCCATGCTGTCAGTCTAGGTGGGCAACAGGTAATAAATATATCACTGAAGGGAAGAAACAGGCCACATTCTGCTCTCATTTACACCATGGTTACTTATCATAACTCTGTTGACTTCAGTGGAGTTACTCCTGATTTACATTGGTGGGAGAGCAAATTCATATTCATTGTCCTTGTACCATATAGAGCACTCTGAAAACTTTAGCTTGCATGTGAAAAAATAGCTCTGTCCAAGTGGTGTTGATTTAAAGGGTTAGGTGATCACCTAAAGTGAAAGATAATGAGGCTTTATTTCTCAATGTTGCGTAACTGAGCCAAAGCCATTTTAGTTCTCAATTTCATGTCTTGCATTTTTCAAGGGCAGCAAATTGCTAACTATATTGTTCTATTTTGTCAAGGACCACAGAAAACTGAAATACCCACCTAATAAAATATACATCTTAACTCACTGAACATGTAATTCCATTTCTATAGCCTAGCACATAACAAATGAACAAACAGTGCTGGGCAGGGACACCCGGTAAGAAATTCCAGGAGCACAATTGAAAAACTGGCATAATTATTAATAGGTGGTACTGTAGCTCTCAAGGCTAAAAAGAAATGCTAATAAATATAGAAAAAAGCATCTGCATGCTCAATAACTCTTATACTATCTGAAATGGCTCATATCTCTGAAAAGTCTATTTTATATTAAGTGCCACTTAAAGCATTTCAATGCAACTGCAGTGGAAGATAAAGTTTGTAGAAATTCAATTAAGTTAATTTTATGCTCATAATTAGCATTTTTACCAAATAAGCTATTCATTTTAGAAAAAGTGTTTAAACAAGACTGTCAGCATATGCCTCAAAACAATAACTCAGCTACCTGTAGAATGGGAAGCAACTGCTAAGAAACTTCCAGATTCAGTCACAGGAGAGTCACGTAGACTTATTTTTTCTGAGCTGCAATAGGCATCTACTCTCTCTCAGTATTGCTGATTACTTGACCTACAAAAACATGCCACAGCCCAGATCATTTAATAACACTTACCAATTTCAGGCATGCAGCTCAAGGCTCTGCTGCTCTTCAAAATTTTAACACTTTTTTGGTCCATGTACATATACTAAATAGGGAAAAAACATCCACATTTTATTTGAGGAAGCCACATATGGAGAACTGCTTTACATGACCAGCTAGTACAATGCTGCTCAGAATTTCAATAGGGTGCATGCCAAAGTTTGCATGACGTGATTGGCAATGAGCACAATGACCCCACTTGGATGGAGAGCTGGGTTTGAATCTAGGATCTTCAGTGCTAAAAGTAGAACCTCTAACAGGTATTGCAGAAGATGTACAACTCCAGGGAGAAGGAATGGTCCTGTGGTTAAGTCACTAGCCTGGGGCTTTCATGATCTGAGATCAATTTCTGGCTCTACCACAGGCTTCCTCTGTGGCCTTAGAAGAGTCATTCAGGGTGGGATTTTTTAGAAGCAAGCAAAATTCAGCATTTCCACAGCAAATTTCACCATTTGTTTTTATCCAAAATTACGACAAAAAATTTGAAATTTAAAAAATCTGGTGGGACAGAAACTCTGAAAAAAATTGATTCGGAGATGTCAAAATGTTTCATTTCAACATTTTGGACCTAAATGAAAAATTTCAGCAATCCTAAAATCAAGAAGTTTTATTTCAGTTTATTGAAGTGACCGGAAGTGCTTTGTTTTGAGTCAGTTAAATGTTAAATTGCATTTTCCTCATAATAGCACACTGCCTCATGGGAGTTGTAGTTCAGGAGCCTGATGTCCCTGTTCTCCCCTGGTTGGTCAGGCTCCCTGGCCAGACTACATCTAGCATATAATATGTTCAGAGTTATGTGACTCCCGTGGTGCACCATGGAACCCAGTCAGAGGACAATTTACATTGCAGTTTGGGAAGATATAGTTCTCCAAAGAAGCCAAACCTGTCAGAGAGAATGAGGGCCCAAAAAACCAACTCCTTAAGGCAATGCACGGATCAGGGGAATTTTTATTTATTTTCAGTCAGGAAAATTGAAATTGGATATTTAATTTCAGGTTGGTTTGACCCAGTTAGGTTAGTTTTTTTTTTTAAAGAAATATTCCTAAAATGTTTAGTTTCAAATCAGTTCAATAAACCATTAAACTGCATTTCCTTCTACATACAGTGCCTTATGAGAACTGTTTTGGGGCCTCCATTCTTTCCTATAGTCTGGGCAGGAACTGTCTCTTTATATGTATTCATACATCAGCTAGTACAACAAGACTGATTTTGCTTGAGGCTTCTAGGCAGTACTAGAATATCAATAAGAAATTATCTGGGGTTTTGTTTAAGGTTATTATTGCACCTTCTCTTTCATTAGCTTAAAATGGGTGTTGTGTCTATTAGAACAAGATTCCAACTTGGGGGGGAAGTAGCTATGGTCAGGCAGGTGGGCGGGCATTCAGAGTGATCCCTGTTAATGTTGCATTTGCCAACAGATGCTACAGAACAGGAAGTTTATAGATATGGGGGGAAATTGTGGCAATACCTGATACCTCCTATGTAGTTGTTGCCCCGGAATCTGACATTCCCGCATGTATTCCAGAACTTGCCAGTACTCCAGTCAGCCATTCTGTATATTCAGCTGCTGCTAGCTGAAAACCAAACATCACATAGCTAGGAATAATCTTGGGCCTTTGTGAGACAAGGTCAGACAGCTGCATATTTGCAGTTTGTTAATCAGAATGGGAGGATGGGACAGAAAGTTATGGAAGAGAGTGAGTGAATAGCGACCTTGGTTTTAGGTGCCCCTGATATATTATGGCTAGAAATATTAGAAATGCTTTGAGAAAATGAGTAGTTTGTTGAAACTAGGAGAATTGGTGATTCAGTAGAAGTTATTATGCTGACCCGTTAGGAGTCACTATAGGTTATATGTTTTGTTAGAGTTAGCTATAAAAGATTAGGTAAAAGTAAATACCTCAGAGCAGTCCGAGGGAGCTTTCTCCAGGAAAGGAGCTGACATCTAAACTCCCCATCAGCTGGATGGAAAGAGGGCCCCTGGAAGTCCAGCTGGTGATTACTCAAAACTATCTCAGACTGCAGGTAACTATTGATTATGTCTGTGTGTGCTTAAATCTAATAAATTGTAGTTTTAGATAAAAGCACGCTTACTTGTATTAATCATTTATCAGATGGAAATTGTTGTGTTCCCATTGATTTATTGCTGACACTGGCTGGAATGAAACAGTTAAGTTACCACTGTTTTGAGTTCTGAAAACCCTGACAACTGTTGGGCAAGTACAGTGGTTGCTATTAAACGGTTAGTACTTGCCAACACAGATTGTTGAATATGCATTCTGGCAATTGTTTTCTGACTCTTGTAGCTCAGCTTTGGTCTGTTGCAGCTTCTTTGTCACAGATACCCTGAATAATGCCTCAGCTAGGAGAAAGATTGAATTCTGACAGCTGAAAACATGCAACAGTTTAGCATTGGCTTTAACCAGTCTGCCTGATGTTATTTTCCTCCTACAGTGGTGAGTATACTTGTGGATGCATGATGTATTTTTCTAAGAAAAAGCTGTTAGGATAATGGCATTATTACTGAAAAACATCAAGGGCATACTTATATAGCTAGTTGAAAAATTGTTAATTAAAAGGCAGTATCATGTGCTCATCTCTTCGAGACAATTGTATGATTTGCTACCTATGTAGAGCCTAGACTACCTCTTCTAAGAAGGAAACATGATCCTGTTTAGTGCCCAAAGCATAGATCCTAACCACTGTGAAGGTGACTCCAATAATTCAAACAAACTAATATAAGCTAGTACAACCTGCCTGGGTGCTGGCAGGTTTCCATCTCTATAATGAAGTTCACTATTCAAGGACTTGTGAGCATCTCATTTTGAACTATACATATGGGTTGGCTTCATTCCACCTTTAAGAAAGAAAGAACTCCACAATGAAGGACAATTCAAAAATACTTTTCACTGCTGGTGGATGAGGCTTCTAGGTTTTTCCTCTTCAACACATGAGATAAAAGTGCAGATTAGTTTTAAAAAAATCTTTTACATTAGAAGAAACCAAAGTACTTTTGTCGGGCTTATGAGGATGGGGCAGGAATGTGCTGTGGCAAACTATGGGAAATCTTGTCTTAGGTTGTGTCTTATCGACCTATACATAATGCACTACTAAATGAAGAAACTCTGAGAACACAGACCAATATACCTCTGGGAATATTTGGGTCTGAACTTTATTATTTGTATTGCAGTAGTGTCTATAGGGCCCAGTTATAGGCAGGGCCACTTTCTTCTAGGCACCACACACACACACACCCCCTAAAGAACTTTTCAGCTTGCCCTAAATTCCGTAACAGCCTGAACCAAACCATAGGACTAACCACCATTCTCAGCTGAGAGGAATTTTTACTGAACTTCACAGTTCATTGATTTCTGATATCAATAGCTGTTAAGTACACAGGTTGCCATTAGAAGCTGTTACTACTGTTTGCCTACATTGTTATCTGGGATACTAGAGTTTTCCCTCATACTCAAAGCAGGAAATAACTGCAATATTTAAAATACCATAGTGTCATAATTGTTGGTAAATGCTGACTTTTTAATAAAATTTTGTAGCTGACGTCTAAGACTTGAATCCCACCCTTACTATGAAGCAGATATTGCTATAGCCCCATAGGATAAGATATCAGTTTATGAGAATTAAGTGGCCAACCATCTTCTCCCAAAAGATAAAAAACAAAAGCCATGGCCAACCGCCTCCGAGCTTCTAAAATAATTATACTATTGACTAACTAGCTAGCTGTGGAGGATTTAAAAACTGTTACAGGTAAAATAGAGTAAGTATGAATCCCAGCAAAGTACATAACATATTATTCGAAATGTACATAACACACTACAACAATTTGAAAGTGGCAGAAATGTTTCTTAATAAAAACTGAGCTCTCTCTCTCTTGACTTATAAAAATACATGCTGAGTAGGCTACATGTCAGTGAATTAAAGTATTTTATTCTTGAACAGGAGTTCTAACTCCAGTCACAACATCAGCCTCCTTTCCCCTCTCGATCAAGTCCCAGGCATCTCCTGAAGCATTTTAGCAGATAGGTGCTCTCCCTAGCACTCCAGAAATGGCAATGAGCATCATCCAGCTCCTGTACCAGACCATGCGTATTCAGTTGTGGCCACCAGAAGCTAGTTCTGGGAGCCAGGGATATGGACAGCCCTGCCACTGCCCCGCTCAGCAATTCTCAACTGGTGAGAGGTGACCCAAGAGTGTGGGTTGCAGCTATGTGTTCAAAGTTGCAAAATTCTTAGGTCTAAGACCTAATGGGAACCAAGGTGCGGAGAGGAAGAGCTGCTTCTCTTTCCCTTCCTCTTGCTGACTCCACCCTAATCTGAACACTCCTCACTTCCCCTCCCCACCAAGCCTCTCACCTGAGCCCTGTGTGCAAGGGAAGCTGCACGTCAAGGGGCTGTGCAGCCTGCTTGTGGGATAGGCCATCTTGTGAGTCACAGTCTAAATGAAGCGGAGAACCACTGGCTAGTGACTACTAACATATGAACACAGCTGTCCCTGCTGTTGCCTTTCCTCCCCTCATTTCTCTGTTTAATTCATCTAGAGTGCACATGGGCAGTGAGTTCTATTCCTGGCCTTGGGCCCAGCTCCAGCAATGTCTGAGGCCGGGTCTCTTCCTCAGCCCCGCCTTCCGCCCCGGGCGCCCCCACCATGCGCATCCCTTGTGCCATTTAAAACAACCCGGGGCCCCCACTCACCACTGGCAGTGCAGCGGAGCCGAGCGGCTTCCCCCTGTCTGCTCCACATGGCTGCCGGCCCCTCCCTGAGGCCCCAGGCCAGGGTGGGGCTGTGTCCCGCCCCAAGCGCCCCTGCAGCCAATGGGAAGCTGCGGGGGAAGTGCCTGGGGTAGCAGCGTGTGGAGGCCCCTGGCCCACCCTGCCTAGGAGCCCCAGGTAAGCACCACACCTTCCACCCCCTCCCAGAGCCTGCACCCCCCCTTCAGCCCCCAAACTCCTTCCCAGAGCCTGCACCCCCTCCCTCTGCACCCCCTCCCATCCCCAAGCTCCCTCCCAGAGCCTGCAGCCCCAGCCCAGAGCCTGCACCCAAACCTCAGTCCCAGCGCCTGCACCCCTCATCCCCTCCTGCACCCCTCATCCCCTGTCCCAGCCAGGAGCCTGCACACAGCACCCAAACTCCCTCCCAGAGCCTGAACCCCTCACCCCCTCCTGCACCCCCAGAGCCTGCACCCAAACTCCATCCCAGACCCTGCACCCCAGACCCGCTCCCCCACCCAAACTCCTTCCCAGAGCCCAACCTCTCACCCATCCTGCACCCCAATCCCTGCACCCCAGACCTCCTCCCCCCCACCCAAACTCCCTCTCAGAGCCCTAGGGAGGTGGGTGGGGGCAGAGTTTGGGGGTGGTGGAGTTTGGGGGGGGGCGGGTTCTGGACACCACCAAAATTTTTACAAACTTGCCGCCCCTGAGTGTGCATGGTATAAATCATAAACTATGATCCCTCTGGAGCAGGGAATATGTGGGGTTTATTTGGTGTGTATGGTGCCTAGTACAATGAACCCTAGTTTTTGTTTGGAATCTTTAGCTGCTAATGCAATAAAAATAGTAAGTCTGGCAGATATGCTTCAGTGAGCACTACACACTATCTGGGGCCTCCTCACATTGCATCTTTTCTCACATTGCTCCCTGCTTCACATCCTTCCCATCTACCCTATTGCCCTATAATAAATAGAGAGACAGAGCTGAGGATATATAGCGCTTCAGTGGTCAGTGTTCTGACCTGTGGGACTGAAACATAAGAATATAAGAAAGGCTGTACTGCTCAGACCAAAGGTCCATCCAGCCCAGTATCCTGTCCACTGACAGTGGCCAATGCCAGGTGACCCGGAGTGAGTGGACCTAACAGGTAATGATCAAGTGATCTCTCTCCTGCCATCCATCACCCACCTCTGACAAACAGAGGCTAAGGACACCAGCCTCTGGCCCTTTACTGTCAGAATTGAAAAGAAGTTGGTCACCATCTACCCAAAGCATCTTCGAGTGATTGAAAACATCAAATGGTACAAATTCAAGTTGAATTAGAGATCTGTTTTCTAACTAAACAGGTCCTGACCTCTCAAACCGTCACTCAACTTTATCTAAGGTGGTATGTTCATTTGCTCCAAATACTTACCCACTTCCCTGCGAGAATCATCTGCAACTTTTCCCTCCTGCTTTCACTGGAGCAAAAACCATCTCCCGGAAGACCTAAAACATGATAGGTGATTGGCATCAGACACTTGTCCCTCACTGGCAATCTACTCTGTAACATGACAGACGTGGCTCAGGACCGAACATCAAGGAGACAGCACATTCTGTGGCCTCTCTGCTGTCCAGACAGCATGAGAACTAACATAACCTAACCTCTTGCCCCATGGAATCCCACCCTCACTGGCAGGATTTGACAAGCAGATGAAGCACCTACTATTATCCCTGCCCCTTCCTGGCTAATCTTGGCCCTGGAGTGTAGCATTTCAAAGAGTACAAAAATGTAGAAGGCATATTGTGGGAACCGACTATTGTTCTCCACATAACTTGTTCAAAACTGAGTAGTAATTTAGCTAGTACAGAACAAAGGAAAAAGCGAGAGAATATTTCAATCAAGAAGTGCCCATTGAGGCATGTAATTAAGATGAAAGCTGTTGATGAGTGCCCATTGTATCACAGGCAGGAAAGGGCATTGTTTTAATGGTTTACATAAATGAGTAAAGACAACTTGATAATTACCTTAACACAACCATGGACCCAGGCTAAAAATGATACCACTAGGAAAACATAAGAGCTAACTCAGATTTAAAATGCATTTGAAGTTTGAGGAAAACTTTCAACCAGACAGCACTTGGTATTTTGGGGAGAAGTGAAAGTGGGGGGGAAAATAAGCTGTTCACAAAACTAGCTGAATAATAAATAATAATAATACTTTGTGCTTTTGTATTACCTTTCATTAAAGAATCTAAGCCTGTAGACTGCTCTAATTCATGCCTGCTAGCAAAAGCCCCTAAAAGACACTCCCATCAACTGGGGATAGGCATAGTTCCCCCACCTCACTACATCCTCCATGCCCTCACATCTCTCTCCAACCATTGGTGCAATGGGCACGTAGGAGTGAGCTACACCAGCTCTTCCCCTGCTCGAAAGTCCTCCCCTCCTCCCCCAAAAGTTAACTCATATGCAAAGGATACAGTGGATCAGAGAATCTGGCCCAGAGCTTTGCTCTGTTTCAGATAAGCATCCTGCTGCTTTGCCAAATATATTGAGTCTTTAAACTGAGTTGCAAATCTCATATAAACAGGCACTTCTGAAATTTCCAGTGCTTCCAGATTCTGGTCCGTTTGGAATTTCTGCAGGAACAACCTTCTGCCATTTCCTTAAAACATCCTGATATTTTTAAGGACAGAAGTAAGCCAGTTTTGAAAAACTGGCACATTTACAACTCATTTCTGCCACCCTCATTACATGGAGTAGTATCTTGTTCTTCAATGGGAGTGGAGGCTGCTTGCCATTTCTCTTAACCTCATGGGGGGGAGGGAGGGAGCGCGCGAGCGAGGGTTTCAGCACCTTATCATATTGAGTCTTCTCAGGCAACTAGCAAGATTTTAAGCAAGGCCATCGTGTTTACCAGAGAGTATCTGCATAAACACACATTTTCAAATGTAATATTATCTAAAGTGAATTTATAGGATTTCTCCAGTGTAGAAGTAGTTGGGAGAGAAAAAAACTTCAATGTAGATATATTTTAAATAGTTTATTTTATCAAAATAATAAAGAATCAATCAGAACTGAATGCACTGAAAACAAATGTTTTGTTCATAAATACCTTACATTTTAAATGTATGAAATTTAAAAAAAACAATTATTAAATAATGTTCTACCTGGGTTTCTGATTTCTCTCCTGTTTTTAACAAACTAAAATTAGGAAGTGGCATAATTTATCTATGATGGGATCTCAGACCAAGGGTGACCCTAGGTCATATGGGACCCTCAGAATAGCAAAATGAAGGCCAACCCATCCTCCAGAAGACTGTAAACACTAGTTATTTATAACCAAAATCTGATGCTCTAGAGAATTTTGGTTGCCCTGGGTCCTATCACCAGTCCAAGGTCTTCTCTTGCCTTCATGGTCCCAGAACTGATTTTTTAAAAAAATATTTAGGAACTTGTAAGCCTTTAATTTTAAGACTCTATACTCCTACACAGCAAGTGAATCCCCATCAGAATGAGATTAGGTAGGATACAATAATCTTATTCTCAGTTCTCTTCTGTCGCCTTGCGTCAGCAGACTGGGAATTGCTCTATTCGTTCCCAGACTTAGAGCAGCTTGAATTGTCAGCAAAGGCTTAGCACAGTTTGCTATTCATCCCCAGCCTCACAGGCAAAGGGAAGTAATTTCATGAGAATCATACGCCTGGAGGGGGATTAGTCACAAAAATTCAAATCTTTGGGGACAAGATTCCTGCAGTTGCACTACCTTAATTTTAGAACCAACATGGAAATGTTCTAGTGCTTTTCAGACTACCATAGAGGCACAGGCTGCTTTCAAAGCATGACAGGTAATATTTCCATCACTGACTATGGCAAATCTATTAAGATGCCACTTTCAATTTTGATCAGCCGTCATTGTTGTTACTTGTGGGCCCAATACTGCAATTCTTACTCACAGTGAATAGCAAGTAAATGCTAATCATGAGTGGGGTTTCAGAATCAGGACCCTCTATTAGATGTTTGCAGTACTCAATGCATACCTATACAGATAATCCCCAAGGGTATATTAGTATTTGTCCTATATTTCTAATTACGTGGGACCCTTTTCCTTTCATCAATGAAATTCTTTAGTAGAGGTTGTTGCTGGCTCCTGCAAAGGGTAATGCTCAACGAACCTTCTCCCACCCCTTGCACAAGCAGCAGCCAATTACAGTCCATGTGCAGTCCTGAGCAGTAGACACTCAGGTGAAAAAGAGGCAGGGCCATGGTTTGCACATTCCCTCTCTGATTGGTCCGGGGGGGCGAGGAGGGGGGAGAATGCATGCCGCATCTTCTCACTGCATAACCACAGGTGGCTCCAGGCACCAGCGCAGCAAGCGCATGCCTGAGGCAGCCAGCCACGGGGGGTGGCCAGCCAGTCGCTGTGAGGGCGGCAGTCAGGCGGCTTTCGTTGGCATGCCTGCGGGAGCTCCGCCAGTCCCGCGGTTTCAGTGGCAATTCAGTAGTGAGCACGCCGACAGCGCAGGACCGGCAGATCACCCGCAGAAACGCCACCGAATCCGCTTGACCAGCGGACCGTCAGCAGGCATGCCGCCGAAGGCCGCCTGACTGCCGTGCTCGGGGAGGCAAAAATCATAGAGCCACCCCTGTGCATAACAGGGAGGTCCGGAAAGAGTCATGTCCATCTTGGGCCCAGAACGTATCCCACAAAGTGGGGGGATATGCTACTTCCCTGGCACTACTGCCCATTCATCTGTAAGGAGAGGGCCTGAAGCAGGACCAGAGCTGGGGAAAGCATCTCCACGCTCATCTGTAAATCCACTCCAGAAGAGACACAGCCCCAAGCTGTGCTACTTTTTGCAGAGAGCAACCTTGATGCTGGGGTCTCTCCCTAAGAAGGGAATGCTGGAAACACAGCTTCAAAAATGTTTCATTGTCAGGATACTGAAGGGTGGACAGGTGCTCCCACACCAGGTGTGGATGACTTTTGTGGTATCTCATAGGATGCATGCAGATTTCAGAAGCTTCCTCCCTCCCCAACGCCTCCTGATGGTCTGTATATATGATAGTGGGGGATCCAGACTGCAGCTATCTGTTCTGCAACTTCCCTTCAAGACACCAAATGCATGGTACAAAATTATATGCAAGACTGTCACATTCTGGGATGTCATTCAGACTCATGAGAGGTTCTGTCACCACCTGCCCTGCAACCTTGGGTGCTTCACAATGTTTTGCTGTTGTAGTTCCCAACCTGGGCCACTCACAAAACAGCCAAACAGCATATAAGTCACACCATTAGTGTCTGTGTACAGTATATCACCATATAATCCAATATACTCCTTTCATATTACAAACTCTGGTCAGTTCACATACCAGAGCCATCTGATTTTCTGCAATGAAAGGTACAACGTATGATGTTCTGTGCATTATACTGATTGATATAATTATGCTGACTATTTTGTTATTGTAGCAGTGCAGGACTCACCCAGCAGCACCTCCTGCTGGTTGTCTGGGAATTAGCTCACCAGACATCAGAGCACCCTCTGCAGGCCAGTGTCTCACCTCTCGCTGGCCCCCATGTCCCTCCCAAACCCCAGTGCCCCTTTATCCTGCAGTTCTGCCCCAACAGTATCCCCCCAGTCTCTGGGTCTCCCCTCCCCAAGGAACCCCCAACCCTCTATCCCCACCTCGCCTCAGTGGGTACTGCCAGTCCCCATCTAGCTCCCGCTCACTGGGGCAGACTGCAGTCTGTACTACTCATTATCGGCCAGGGGGGTTTGGACCTGCTGCCTTTCCCTGCAACCCAGTACCTCTGTGAGCCTTGGACAAGGTCCTGCAGCCTCTGGAGTTGCCAGCCGGGAGCTCCCCAGATCCTCTGGCCTTTCCCCAGCCCTGCTTCACTCCAGGCACCCTTTGTTCCCCAGCAGCTAGGTCCTTCCCTCTCAGAAACTAGAAAGAGAGTGTCAGCTCCTGGCTCACTGGCCTCTTATAGGGCCAGCTGTGACCTGATTGGGGCATGGCCCCAGCTGTGGTTGCCTTCCCAATCAGCCTAACGTGTCTAGCAGCCCCAGCCCTCTCTCAGGGCCAGCTTTAACCCTTTCTGGAGCGGAGCAGGGTGACCGTTCCGCCACAGTTCTGATATGGAGCTATGACCTTCCTTAAAGAATGTGATTTTTACACTTGACTAGTATACATCAAAATAATTAACTAAACATGCTAAGAATCAAGACGGGTAATAAACTGTTCTTCACCCCATGCAGGAAACCAATAGACAAAAGTAACTGCTGTTACAAGGAAAATTATAATTATAATTAAAAAACTCCTTTGTGTTTGGTGGATTCAAGATGAGTGACCGCAATTGTAGAGACAGACTGCAGGACTTGATAAGTGCTGGTGACAATGCATTGTAATACAGATCACCTCCAGGATTTTGCAGCTTCTCTGAAGTATAAGTCTCTGCCGACACACTGCTGCAATATGACTGTGATTTTTTAAAAATAGGTGAAGTTCACAAGAAAAAAGAACTGGGAAAAGCCAAAGGGAAAAATACAGCAGAAGAAGGTAGAAAATCTAGACAAGTTTGTCAAGAGAATTCTGTGTCATCTAGCAGTGCATTTTCATTTGAGACTAACAAGATTATAAAGATCCATTGACATGTTTGTCAACCAACAATATATTAAATGAATTTTCTGACTGCCTCTTCTGATTTCATATAAAGGCTTCCAACTCTTGGGATAGTCTGACACGGAGATGCACACACACCTCCCACTTTTTAATACATTCGATTAGATGAAGTGTTACAAAACCAATATATTCCATCACCTCTGCCCAGGCAGGAAGTATGGCATGACTCAGAGGATCACTTGTAATATGGACATTGTTTATATCCAGGGGCGGCGTGCCCACTAGGTGACCATAGGCGGTCGCCTAGGGCGCCACAATTTAGAGGGTGGCTGGCCACGGCTGCCGCCCGCCTCCCAGCTCTGCGGCTGAGCCAGGAGCCGGGGGCTGAGCTGCCAGCCCATGGGGGGTGGGGAGCCGTGTGTGGGGGAGACCGGCTGCCGCGGGGTGGGGGGGGCGGTGTTAGCTGGATGGGTGGGGGAGGGCGTGGGGGGGCGGGGTTAGCTGGGCAGGGGGGGAGGGCACAGGGCTGGCGCAAGGAAGTTTCGCCTAGGGCGCGAAACTTCCTTGCACCAGCCCTGTTTATATCCCTGCAGTTTAATTTACAGAATGAAGATGAAATGTTGAAAAACCTGCTGGGTAGGATTTCAGAACACAGGAGTGAAATAAGAAGGCTTGTGAAAAAGTCATCCATAGTGAGGTATTTTAATGATTGGGAACATTCCTAGAAGAAGGGCACATTATCTGGTGAAGGAATGACTAAATAGATTGTAGAACTGTCATTTAGGGAAAACATATACATACACACTTTTGGTTGCTTTGAATCTAGTGCAGTTACGTAGGGAATTCAAAATCTGGACCAACTGATAGCTGGGTTTGGTAGTACAATGAACTGAGTTGGCAGTCTCCATCCACTTCCTAGTGAGGATTATCTCTATAAAAAATACTGTTGTCTCAATCCACCCCCCCTTAGAAGTCTCTGTAAAAAGGCATAGGAGTGACCAACATGGCCACTCGGTTAGAGTGGTTTCTGCCAAACAGAGTTAAGGCTTAAATGCCAGCCTATTTAATGGATCCTGCACTGCAGCTTCCTCCGCTGTATCTGTTTTACAAAGGACTTCAGTCTTTCGTGGCGACAACCTGACACATTTCATTTCATTTTAAGATTAAGCATTCTTGCAAATACAATGATATTTATGGGGGGTAGATTATATCCCAGGACACGATGAGGAGGAAATAAAAAATGAATAATGTACAGTAAGGTTGCAGTTTGGATTGGCTCTTTGGTATCTTCAACATCTTCAGGACTGAATGAGAGTTCAGATGCAAACTCCTATTTAGGCAGTGGGTAAAAAGAAAACATTGCAGTTATTGTTTTTTGTGTTTATCCTATGAAAGAAACTCATGTTTTCATGGTTTAAACAGAGTTGCTAGAAAATGGGCCAGTGCAAAGGTGGAGGTCTGAGGACATGTACTCCTGCATTTGTGCATTCAAATCCATTAACTGCATAACCAGTTAATAATGCATGAAACTATCCATTTGCATCTGTAACAAATCGTTTGCACTCACAGCTGATGGACTTATTATGCACATTTTTGTTCAGGAATCTCAGCCGTCGCTCTTTAAAAATGTGGCCCTTTGTGTGTAAGGAAGGACCCCTGTTGATAATACTTTACATGCATATACTAGTTTAGCTTCTGTAGATCTCAAATTGCTTAACAACGCTGAGCAAACATTATTATCCCTATTATAGAAATGGGTTAACTGACACACAGAGGGGCTAAGGTCTAAATTTTCAAAAAAGTCTATCGATTTTTGTTATCTGTTTTTGGATGGCCTATTTATGACAGATAGAGCCTGGTTTTCAGAGGTGCTGAGCATCTGCAGCTCCAGTTGAAGTCAATTTGATTTCCAGTGGGGTTACTCACGTATTTAAGCATACACTTAACTGCTTCACTGGACAGAGTGTTCAGCACCTTGCAAAATTGAATCCTTTATGTAGCAAATTTTAAATAATAGGCATCTGAATTTTACCTCTAAATGTATTTGCTTGGGCACAGCATATAGGTGTTTATATACATATCTGCTCTTTTGCACAAGCAATTTCTTGTTTGCAAGACCACACGGCGTTTTTTTGGAGACTGGGGCAAAATCAGAAACTGAGGTCACCCACCCTTCCAAAAGATTACCACTGAGGAGAGGCTAGAAGGTGGGGTGGGCTGGAGAACGAGCCTGCATTCACCCCACAGCAGCAGATTGGCTCCTGTCATGTGGGGCTCGACCCACCTCCCGCCTCTAGGTGTTTTGACCAGGTCGCAACACCACTCAGTTTGGGACTCCCTCAAATTGGGTCCAGGGCAAACTGCCTCCACTCCCACCTGGGGGCCCCTGTCCATTTGAATCCAGGTATGTACATTTTATGGATGCAATTTGCAATAGATGCATATACCTGACAACTTGTCACTGTAAGTAGGTGTATTAAAATACACCATAATACACCATATAAAGATCTGTGAAAGTGCTGCCACTATAAGAATGCTTCCTGTTTCATGTAATCAAGCTGGGATTTTCTCTCTTCAGGGGAGTAAGATAACACGGTGAGTCTCATAACCCTTCTATAATTCTAATGTTATTTCTGTTATTGGCTTTCCATGAAATGTGACAATTTTGAAAAGAAGATTTTCAACTGCAAGAATGAGAAAACGTGGTTCATTGAAAGAAATACTTTATGGTGGTTTGATATAATGTGGCTGTCTTAAAATGTAAGGCAGTGAGATATTTATGAAGGTGACAGTTGAAATGTGTAATTCCCTGCAGTGAAGGATTTATGAAATTCTGCAGGAGGTCAGGAAAGTCTGCATTACAATATAGTGTTTCCCACAGACAGGAATATTACAAAATCTAACATTAAATTGTAAAGTCACTCTAAGAGGCTAGCAACATCTAAAATAACATACACATTTTTTTCCTGTAGCAAGTATCAAGACTCTTGTCTTCATCCTGTGGGGACCACATGGCAAACCCAGAAGAAAGAGTAGCACATTTCCTATATGTTCAATACATGTAGCCATACCGCTTTGGCTTGTGGTCTCATAGGCTAAGCTCTGCTTTACTTTAATTGGAGATCTTCAAGGAAAAACTATATATCCTCGTTTGGTTTTTCCAGATTGTTTACTTTGACAACATCCTGTATACAGTCAATTTCTCCGTAGCTATATAATCAGATGGTTAATTTCCTGTGACATTTTGTGGGTCTTTCCTTCAGGAACAAGGAAGGATTTTTTTTTTAGTAGATCAATAATTATCAATATGATCACTTTAGAAAAAAGATGCATGAATAGAATGAAGTTATCATCTTTTGCAAGTTCTACATTTAGTAGTAAGCTGGTTATCACATATTCTGAAACATATCTGCTATATATAAATTGTGTTTCGCAGTTCTTGGGCTTCTGGTTTAGCATCAACATTGAAGTCATCTTTGAGCAGCAGGAGCTAGATTATTTTCAAATAGTTCTGTAGAGTCTCACTGTCTACTTGAGACCAGTTTATAAATAACATAATTAAGACAAAAAAAAACAAAAAAAAGTTTTTGGGAGCACTATCAAGACATATTGTACCTACAGTCAAAAATATAATTCTACACATATAAAAAGAGTTTATGATGGACTAGTGGTAGTTGCTTCGTAAAAAAGAGATAGAAAAGGCACAAGAAATATTTTCTACAAAAGTTGAATTTGACAAGGAGTTCCTAAATTATGACTTACTAAAGACTACTGTGTTCATCAGATTTAAAAAATACTCTGATGTTCTTTTGCCACTTTGCAGTGCATGCATTCATGTGCAAACACATAGCACTGCAGGAGACAAATAAAGCTTAGTTTATTGGACTTCCCTACCCAAAATCTATTGTTATGCATTTTTGTTTGATGCCATTTGCAGCATGTGCAGCAGTATTAGGTCCTGAGAGTGCCTGAAGAGAAGATTTGGCTTTCGCTACATCCTCATCCACATTAGGGAACCATTGGATAGCATGCTTGGGAAACAGGTGGGGTGAGTCTGGGGGCATTTATCAAGGCCTTGATTCATCAAAGCACTTAAGTATGTGCTTAACTTTGAAACTTCAATGGGACTTAAATGGGTGAGGACATGCTTAAATGCTTTGCTGAACTGGGAACCCCTTTATTCAGTGGTTTGTTGAGGATGCTGTTTGGGATCGTGGGTTGTTGATAATAGCTAGAGCTGGATGAAATATTTCACACAACTATTTTTGGAAAAAAAAAATGCAGATTCAGCAACACCAAAATATTTTGCAAATTTGTGACTGGTTTCATCAAATTGTTTGTGTTGGAGGGAAAAATAATCTGAAAAAGGGGAAACATTTTGTTTGGTCATTTTTTAAATTAACACTTTCAATTGTTTTATTTCCAAATTACTTTTCATTTCAAAATTTCCTTCAATTTTATTTGTTAAAAATTCAAAAACGCTAAAAAAACCTCAACATTGAAACAAAACATTTTGTTTGACCCAAATTTATTCATTTATTTGTTTTACTTTTCAATTCATGGAAAATTTTTGAAAAATAAAAATTTTGGTTCGACCCAAATGAATATTTTTTTCTGAATTGTGTGTGTGTGTGTGTGATTGCCAGTGAACCAAAAAACAATCCATTATTCAAACAGCTCTAGTTATAACTGGGAACTTACAGGTTCCAGTTCCAGCAGGACACTATTCTTCTCCACCTTAGACACCTGAGTTCTAGAAGCAGAAAAGGAGCCTTTAGGTACATCTCCACACAAGCAAGTCTGAGGAGATGGACTTTCATCCTCCTCCCAAGCAATTCAGCCATAAGCAGTGATTGTGACATAACTTGGGTATTAGCTGCAACAACCTACAGGAGAAGGGTTGTAGCTTAAATGTGACCTTAAATGTCAACTTAACTAATTATTTGTGTGGTAACAGAATAGAATTAAACTATCATAACAATGACACACATGAACAACAGCTGGAGTTAGATTTTTTTTTCTTAGTGTGCAGCCCACTGACATTTGTGCAGCTCACTGACATTTCCAATTTTAGAATAAATGGGCCCAACACAGCAAACTATTGAGTAGAAAGACTGCATACATGATTTGCTACAATAAGGACTTTGGTGTTCACACTGAATCATTTTCAGACTTACAGACATCACTTTGCTTCGCGCTCCTCTTACACAGATGACGTGCTAGACAAGATGAAAGCAGTCAATATCTTTTGGTGAAATCTCAGGAGAAAATATCAAAAAATGTTCACAGCCAATTTTGCAGCCCCAGAATTTTTCAGGAGCAGATGTGATGTTTTTGATATTCACTTAAAAGTTTTGAGCAAAAGTACCCCCCCCACACACACACACTTTCACAGATCTTCACCAATACTGAATCGATTTTGTCACATCAAAAGAAAAATGTTATTTTATTGTTTGTTGTGAATATTTCCCATGCCAGTTATGCATATCTAATAACAATCTCCCCTGTTCCTGCTCTGCTTTTTCCTGTCAGGAGCTTCAGGCATATTTTATATCAGTGCCCTGTAACTTGTCAGAGCTTTAAAGAAAACTTCAATGCAATACTTCTAGCTAAATATATGGTGTGAGTCTTTGTAAACTATTTCTGATACTGTGAATCTTTTCGAGAGAGATATTTTGGAGCTTTTAGCACTATAGTAAGAAGATGGGGGAGGGAAAAAGCCCATGCACGTAGTTTTAAAAACATTTGAATTTTTTATGAGTCAAGTTGTATGACCTTTAGGCCATTCACAACGAAAAAAGATCAGCTTTGTATGCATGGTAACTAGACAAAAGGATATGGATTATACACCTGACTCCTTAACAACAACCTCAAAGTTCTCCAAAATATTTTCATCTACTGCCACTGTCTACAATTTCATGTCAAAACTCTATCGATTGCACGACTGGTGTGATTAATGTTAAGTACATGTGTAAGAGTTTGCAGGATCAGGACATAAAAACAGTAGCTGATTTGCCAAGGAAAAGGAGCTAAGGAGCCTGGCAGGGCAGACATCTTTTCAGCCATAAACCTCCTAAGATGTCCAGGAAGGGGCCTCCTCTCTTGCACAGCTTGGCAGTTCCAGAGGCAGTTCCCCGTGCACACTTTAGGAGAGTGTATGTCCTGCTCACACTTATGAGGTTGACAGCAGAAAAGAGCCCCCGTTGCATATCTCCAAAGTAGGGGAGCCTTGGTGTCGCGGACTGTGTAAGCTCTGCAGGAGAAGGACTCAGCACCTGAGCAGCTTGGGTAAAATTCATTCCTGGTGCTCAGGGCCAGTGCAAGTCCTCCATACGATTATGCCCTGCCACCATGAGGCTGGGGAGTGCAGGGGCAGTCAGTCAGTTAACATCCGCATATAGGATAGGCCTCAGACCCAGTCCTGGGCCAGCAGACTAGAAAGAGTGCTAAGCATTCTGGGAGGGTTTTAGTTCCCAGAATGACTGATGGGAGCTGTAATCTGAGAGTAACGCCTGATGATGGAAGGCTAAGCATTATATAAATATGCTCTCTGTCCTCAGAGGAAGCAGAGACATGGAGCAGGAGGGGTGTTCTGGTGAGCAGGGGACCAAGGACTGAGCAGCAGGGGGCCTGTGGAAGGACTATGGAGGGCATGGTCTCTGCTATTGTGGCACTTGGATGTGGTGGGGAATAGCCCAGACCTCAAGAGGGGTTTACCCTTGTAACCAGCAGCTGGATATCACACAGGCCCCAGAGAGAGTCTGAAGCTCAGAAAGGGTGAAGTTCAGTATTATTTGAAGCCTTTTTTTTTTGTTTGGTCTTGTTTACATTGGATGGGGAGAAAGGTTGTACCCTAGCACCTGAGAGGAAAATGAAGTTAAAGCAAGAAGGATAAACTGAGGTAGTGGCTGTCCTTGATGACAAGGAAGTAACCTGCCTACCTGCAGATGGGCTGGGACGTTCTGGGGGGTGGGCCATTGATCCAGTGGTCCCAATACTCTGAATGACCAGTGAGTAGGAGCAGTGGATGCTATTCCATCCCCTAACATGAAATTGCAGCTATGGAGGAGCTGTACAGCAGCCTCACAACCTGGTCCTGGGTTGAGAGGGGTGCTGCACCTGCTTGGACTCCTAATACTCTGTGGGAGAAGAGAATCATAGAATAATAGAATCTCAGGGTTGGAAGGGACCTCAGGAGGTCATCTAGTCCAACCCCCTGCTCAAAGCAGGACCAACCCCAACTAGATCATCCCAGCCAGGGCTTTGTCAAGCCTGACCTTAAAAACCTCTAAGGAAGGAGATTCCACCACCTCCCTAGGTAACCCATTCCAGTGCTTCACCACCCTACTAGTGAAAAAGTTTTTCCTAATATCCAACCTAAACCTCCCCCTCTGCAACTTGAGACCATTACTCCTTGTTCTGTCATCTTCTACCACTGAGAACAGTCTAGATCCATCCTCTTTGGAACCCCCTTTTAGGTAGTTGAAAGCAGCTATCAAATCCCCCCTCACTCTTCTCTTCTGCAGGCTAAACAATCCCAGTTCCCTCAGCCTCTCACCTTGTACGGTGAAAATCACCTTGTACGGGGGGCACCATAGCAGAGCAACTGCCTTGCTCCTCTTGCTCACCTCAAGAGGCACACCGGTGGGGAGTTCCTATTTTACAGAACATAGGTCCATGGCAATGGGGCTGCCCTGCTGAACACCTGATAAGGTTAGGGATGCCAGATTCTCTCCTGCTGACTTTATGAAGCCTGCAGTGACGAATAGAGCACTTGCATAAATGACCATACCTGGTCTCTTCCATCCCTTTTAATGCTTTGGGTTTATTTTTCATACAGTGCTCTTCCTCTAACTAGTTAGATTATAAGCTCTTTGGGGTAGGGACTATCTTTTTGTTCTGTGTTTACACGGTACCTACCGCAATGGTGTCCTGGTCCATGATGAAGGCTCCTAGGTATTGTAACAATGCACTTGTCATATTTTGTATAAGGATTATGTTATGTGTACCTATACAATAAAATGTATAATACACTTTCAGGAACTGTAGATATAACTTACTAGTGTTATCTGTAACTTTATAGGCTCTTTTGAATGTGAATGTATTAGAACTTTAGAACAGCTGTCCAGATTTTAGGAATAGACTTAAAACCCATTGGGTTGATTTAACTATTTAATTATTTATATTTTAATATAAACTTTATTCAGAACCCTGGGGGCACTACATCAAGGGTGCTTTAGAAATGCACAGTGATTGAAGTATTTAATTTGACACAGCATATTTACAAGCACGAGAACAAAAATTAAGTAATCACCTTGATTTTCTCCCCACATAAACAGCAATTAATATGTTAAGGGCTTTAAGGTATCATTCATTATATTAATGCAGAAGAGTCTCATTTCACAAGCTCAACACCCCCCCCCCAAACCACTATTATATATTAATTTTGCAGAAAAAGTCAAAATATGCAAAGAAGATAAGTTTATAATACCTGGGAAAATACAACAGAAGCAATACACCACCTGGCAAATATTACTGAGATGAAGCTCGCTTTCATTAGGCAGAACAGTCATAATAGAAAGCTTCAAGGTGTCATGATATATTATCAGCCATCTGTTTAAAGAAAAGTTAATTGCTGTTGAACAAAAATTACAGTCCAGCAAATTAGCTGTTAGTAAAGCAACTGGTAAATCATTCATATGATGTTTCAGATTGAAGTGTAGCTGGAAATTATTATTGCAGACATTCCACCTGGCACACAGTAAAGCAAAAGTTTATTAAAGGCCAGAGAAAATGAACAATTAAATGCAGCACAAATTGCTCTGCAGCTAAGGGAAAAGGGGAAGACGGTGACATTTTGCTAACAGCACAACATAGTTGCCTTTTTTCTTTTTAAACTTCATCTAAAGCTTAGTTAGGTACAATAGAGCTGTAAAATACCAAATCAAATTTTACATGTTTACTTCAAACAAATGTAAAAATGACAATGGCTTGACAAAAATGTGCGTATATATATCTATATATATTTTCTTTAAAACTCAGATTTAACTGCCAGTTGATTAACTGTCCCGCTATATGAACAGAGTATTTGTCACTTACAGTGGCTAGTAAGGTTTGTCACAGATCCTAGGGAGTGCCCCTTCCTGGCCACCCACTAGGACTGCTGTGTGGAGAATCCAAGCCTTGGGTGCTCTCGATCCTCTGGAGTGTATTAAACTTATAGAGCCTGAACAGAGTCTAGGCACTGCCCCAATCTTGGGGTCTCTAGGCACGCTCTCAGGGTGCAGGCCTATCTGGCACCCCCCTTCTGAGTGTTGGAACCCACTGTCCAACCGCCTACTCCCACTGACCCCTCTGACTCTCCAATACTTAAACGCACCCCTGTCCCAGAACTGCCCAACAGGTGTGAAGATTCTGGTTTACAGTTTAATTCCTCCAGGGGCACACTAGTTGTGAAGCAGTCAATACACACACACACACTTCAGTGTATCCACCTTATGCTCTTTATATTTAATAATATAAAGCACCACAGAGTACAGATCACACAAAACAAGAAAACATCCTAAACACAGGGTCCCTCACTAGCTCACCCTTCCCTTGGGTGATCATCTATGTTCCAACAGGCGGGGTCTTTCACCTCATTGCGTACCCTGCCCCTAGAGCAGCCTCTGTCACCTTACTCTGGTGCAAGATGGCACTTGTTCCCAGTTCCCCCTTATGAGTCCCTTTATAGACTCCTCCTGGGGTCACCTGCTTATTTTGTTCTCCTCCTAGTAACTTTCCATTACTTCCAGCCCAACCCCACCCTTCAGACAAGAGGAGCAAGTGTCTTCTCCCAGATAGAGCAAACCCATTGTTCCAGGGTAGTTTACTTTGAATAGAGGATGCTGATCACTCATCATTATCTCTGGCCTTGCAGAGACATGACACAGCCCTGCTCACTCATGGGGGATCCAAATATATGTAGACTTTCCAGGATAATAATTTCATAATACAATTTCATTAAATTATCCGCAAGTCAGAAGTGACACAGACAGAGCCTCCAATTTGTCGCAAGATTCATAACAAGTACTTGTTTCCTGTATAAAGTGCATATCTCTGCAGATATGTCAAAAAGGCATCTCTGGTTTTTTAATGCATCCATTCTAACTTCATTTTTTCACAGCTTTCATTGCACAGAAAATAATTTCAGAGGAGATATTAGAAGTGGAACATAGTGAAGAACTCAAATCAATCGTTTGTTCTTCTAATTTAATGGCTTAATCCTTCTGACCACAGCACAAAGAATTCTTTACAGTACTGTTATTACTTTTTTTACAACAACGTATCAACAAAGACTGCCAGGGTAGCTTCCTTTACTGCTATTTCTTGAATTGAGTCGCTTTTATCTCTCTGCTATCAAGCTACTTCCAACATAGGGCAAGGAGAACAACCTCTTCTTGGCCTTTTAGGATACCAGGCAGTGATCCAATGCCCAAGCAAGGCTCAATATTGGCTCCGGGGCTCTTCAGGGTTTATATGCTTTCACTAATATGCTGACAAACCATCTTAAGGGCATCTGAAATAGAATGCCTCAAGCCAACAAAAATTAAGAAGATCTTTGTGTAAGCTCAATAGCTTGGCTCTCACCAACAGAAGTTGGACCAGTAAAAGATATTACCTCACCCATCTGGTCTCTCTAAAACTTAAATTCTCACAGAACAGAAATTCTTCTTTTTGGCTTGTCTGTGTACTATGAATGTAAATTCTAAACAGGTAGAAAGGGAAGCATAAGAGAAACCTTCCTTCCTCCTCTTTAGTTTTCCTCAAAGTGAATTTTATCATATTGAAAGGCTAAGTGTCTCTGATATAGATGGCAATCTGTTACTGGGTGCGTTGCACAGGGATCTCCCTATTGAAAAGACCATGTGGTGCAGTCAGGGAGCACACAGAATAGAATTAGGAAGGGGCGTAGCTATCCCAGTGTTTTCTGCTGAATAAAACTTTTCCAAGTGTGAGTGCTGCTTCTACACTGACAGCTACAGACAAGTGCGCGGATGTCCAGAATTAGCTTTTCATCCAGTCACCGAAATATTGGGCAGTGAGGTGGGCTTGCCTGCCATTAGAAAACTATCTTCTGCAAATAAATGCATTTTCTCTGTTCCTGCGACTGTGCTATCTTGGATGGATTGCAAGAGTATGTTCCGCGAGTGGCAGTTAAAGTTTCCTGTATGGAAATCTAAAGGATGTGAAAACCTGTATTCTTCTTTCAGGATTTCTAGAACTGCACTATAGGTTCAAATTAAAGGATTTTGAGACATGTGAGTAACACAATTAAAATGTACCTCCAGTCGTGTGGCATTTACCATTCAGAATGGCATATGACCAGCCCACAGAGTGGTCAGGCAACTGCCTAAATTTGCAGTTAATCTCTCAGCATATGCGTAGCGTGCCTAGCCATTTGAGAGCACCACCTTCAGCTAGGTGACGAGCTAGTAGCCTGGCGGCAAAGTAAGTCAACGGGCACTCGTCAAGGATATGCAACATAGTCTTTGCAGTTAATAAAAGCATTTGAATCACTGCATTTGTTTGTGCAGTCTAACTTTCTTTTTTTTTAAAGATTCCTTAGAGGAAAAATTCATGACAGAGCAAAGTTTTCCTTTCAGCCTAGAAGAATTTGAAAAATGAAGTTCCAGTAGTGTATCTAGAGCAGAGAGAATACATATGCATCAGCAGCAGACACAATTTTCTACACTTTGGGTCCTTGTGGCACCCCCCCATCTCCCCCACAATCTGGCACCTGAGGCGGCCGCTACAGTTCGCCTCATGGTAAGTCCAGCCCTAGTAGGACAGCTTAAAGGTCCCTTAGTGGCAATAGAGCAGCTCAAAAATATTACAGCACAGCTGAGAGGGGTATTTATGCACCTAAATATGCAGACAGGTGCTTAGGGGGATTTGTCTTTCTGATTCACATTTTCCAGATAGTCTCCTATACACAGTGATGAATTTTTATGTTCCCAAAACTCAGAACACACACCATTTGGGTACAGAGAGCATTTGGTGATCTACAATGTCACAAGTACTGCTATTTCAAAGAATAAGCTCTGCTGTGGTAATGCAGTATTTTATGCTTGTTTCCCATATTACTTTATGGGACGTAACTAACTGCTAATATTGTAAACCAAAGGAAAACAATGCTCTCTAGAAGGAGAGGAGAAGGGGCCAGAGTATGAAGCTATTAGGGAATTTGCTTGTGGAATATCTGGCAGTTTACTAGAATGTTTATAAAATACTACAAATGGAATAAGTAAACATTAGCCTTATTATTATGTTTATGTCTAATTCCATCTGGTAAACCTTGTTAGGCACACCAGTAATCTCAAACTCATCACGTAAAACTTGTGAGCAACTGCTCACTAAATGTCACTGGGTGGGCACTGTTCATTTCAAGACAGAATTCATCCCCAAGGATCCTAATCAAGAGCATAAAGAAAATCTTAAACATTGTGATTCTGAGTTGGTGAAAACAAACTTTTAACATTTAAGCCTTATAAGCCATTGGAATGAAAACTCATGTTCATCATTAGGTTAGTACATTGTGATCTCGGTTTAAAATAAAACTTTTCCTGTGGCCAAATTGATGACTGCACCAGAGATAAAAAGATAAGAAAAGCGATGAAGGAGAGTGGGTTGAACGCACATGGCTTGAACTCCAACACAGCACTTAGTGTGAGTGTTTACTTTTGTGAAAATGTTTATAGTTGATAAAAATCGATGTAGACAGCTGAAAAGAACAAAAAAGTGTTTTATTTACAAGTCCAGAACAAAGCTCAGGGGATAGGAAGACACAAGTGAATTGCCATCAGCCTTGGGCTTTTAAAGTACAACTTTTACATCCTTTGAAAACTATAAAAATTACAAGTCCTCTCTCACCAACATCTAAGAAGGGACAAGCTGCAGATGAAGCAGTATGTGCTACCAGACTGTAAGGTTGCAAGTAGGACCATACATCCATCTACTTATATGTCCCTTATCACCACCGTAATACCTGTTTCAGACTCACTAATGAATGTTATCCTCACCACAGTCCTGTGAGATAGGGAAGTACTATCCCCATTTTATACATGGGGAACTGAGGTACAGCATAGATTAAGTGATTTGCTAAAGAAGTCTTGCATAGAGAGTCTGTGCCTGTGCCAGGAACTAAACCTACATCATGTGAGTTCTAGCCAAATGCCATATCTATTAAACCATTCTTTCCACCCCAGGGAAGGCTGATATTAGCTAATGACCTACTTCTCCCCTCTGAGGAACCATAATCCTTAGGGCGGGCTACAATTCCTACTCTCTAATACTTTAAGACTTCTTGACCACCCCCTCCTTCCTTCTTGACTTCCGATTTTTTTAACAGGGCAATTGTTTTATTTTCTGAGTTAAATTGAAAATAATCGTTGACATTTAACATGAAGACCTTTGTTACATTATTTGTGTGCTGAATAAAGTTACTAACATTTGACTGAGCAAGGATTTAGCCCATGAATTATATCATAATTAATAGCAGCACCTTCTCCCAAGGGAAAAGAAATCTCAGAGTGATGTATCTTCCATGTTGTCTGCAGTGTTGTAGCCATATCAGTCCTACGCTATTAGAGAGACAAGGTGTGGGAGGTAATATTCGTTATTGGCAGGGCCGGCCCTAGCTTTTTGGCCGCCCCAAGCAAAAAAAAACAAAAAACCCACAAGCGCCGCCCCCCACAACGCCGGCCAAAACACACACACCCCCAACAACGCCGCCTCGCCAAAACGCCGGGGAGGGGGGGGCAGCGGGGAGGGCGGCATGCCCGCTGCCCCGCTCCCCCTGCCAGCGGGGAGCGCGGAACGCCTGCCACCCCGCTGCCCCGGCCGGGGCACCGGCGGGGAGCGGAGCACGCTTGCTGCCCCGCTGGGGAGCGGAGCACGCCTACCACCCCGCTGCCCTGGCCAGGGCGCCAGTGGGGAGCGGAGCACGCCTGCTGCCCCGCTGCCCTGGCAGGGAGCGGAGCACGCCTGCAGCCCCGCTGCCCCGGCTGGGGCGCCGGCGGGGAGCGGAGCACGCCTGCTGCCCTGCTGCCCCGCTGCCCCGGCGGGGAGCGGAGCACGCCGGCCGCCCCACTCCCCCTGCCGGGGAGCCGGCGGGGAGCGGAGCACACCTGCCGCTCCGCTCCCCTGGCAGGGGCACCAGAGGAAGATTTTTTTTTTTTAATTTATAAATAAAACTAAAAACCTTGAGTGCCGCCCCCCTCCAGGTGCCGCCCCAAGCACGTGCTTGGTAGGCTGGTGCCTGGAGCCGGCCCTGGTTATTGGACCAACTTCTGTTGATGAGAGAGACAAGCTTTTGAGCTCCACAGAGCTCTTCTTCAGGTCTGGGAAACTTACTAGCTGTGACACGCCGAGTAAGATTCCCAGACCTGAAGAAGAGCTCGGTGTAAGCTGGAAACCTTGTCTCTCTCACCAATAGAAGCTGGTCCAGTAAGAAATATTACCACACCCACCTTGTGTCTCAAAAGTGACTCATTGATGAATGAGATGAGGGAACTAAAGACTCATGAACTCAAAAGTATGAAAACTAAAATTAACATATTAAAGCAAACTGGCCAGGTGCATAACAAAAGGGCTGGTGATGGATTAGGAGACATGTAAGCAAGCAACCCCAGACAGAAGATGGTCTAGCTGCAGGCAACTGGCACAGGCGGTACTTGTGACTCCTGTTTCATATGTGGCAGTAAAGAAACTATCAGTCAGGATGTCATGCAGGATGCAGGAATATCACAAGAGAGTAAAGACGAAGCTGACACTGTCTCTGATTTACCAGGAGTGGCCTACATTTGCCATCTGACACCCGAGCAGCAATCTACAGTAGCTAATTTAGCTGGGAAGCGATGGATGGCATGGCATTTCCTCAACAAAATAAAAATTCAAGCCCTATCCCTATAGGACACTGGCATACATAGGTTGGAGTCAGCGGATGGAAGATAATCTCCCAGGGACATGCCTTAGAAAGCTCAAATTACTTCATTTAAAAATTTGCTTTCACTAAAACGATTAATCATGACAAAGAGGCAGAGTTTGAAAATAATGTATTTAGAAGGTTACAGCACCACTATAAAACTGAAGCATCTTGCATAACCCCATATCACCCACAGGGCAATGGGCAAGTTGAAAGGCTGAACTGAACTCTGCTGGCTATGTTGAGAACCTTCCTAGAAGAATAAAAGTCAAACTGGAAGAACTCTCCTAAATAAAGTAATCTATGCCTATAATGGTAAATGAAAGCATAGGCGCCGACTCCATGGGTGCTCCGGGACTGGTGAGTGCTCTGCACCCACCGGCAGCTCACCGCCCCGCCCCTATACCCCAGCTCACCTCTGCTTCGCCTCCGCCTCCTCCCCTGAGCGCGCCACCGCCGCTCCACTTCTCCCCTCTCTCTCCCTTCCTCCCTCCCAGGCTTGCCGCAAAACAGCTGTTTCATGCGGCAAGCCTGGGAGGGAGGGGGGAGGAAGGGAAATGCAGCGCACCCGGGGGAGAAGGCGGGGCCGGGGATTTGGGGAAGGGGTTGGAATGGGGTCAGGGAAGGGGCGGTGTTGGGGCGGGGGGGGGGGGGGGCGCAAGCACCCACCAGCACCGGATAAAGTCAGTGCCTATGCATGAAAGGAGGCTATAGGGTTCACAGACTTCTATTTATTATATGGAAAATCATCACATTTGCCCATTGATATAGCATTTGGTCTACCTATAAATAGGGCCCTACCAAATTCACGGCCATGAAAAATGCATCATGGACCGTGAAATCTGGTCTCCCTCCATGAAATCAGGTGTTTTATGTGCTTTTACCCTAGACTATGCAGATTTCACAGGGGAGAGCAGCGTTTCTCAAATTGGAGATCCTGACCCCATAGGGTGTTGCAGGAGGTCAAAAGGTTATTATAGGGGGGTCGCAGTATTGCCACCCTTACCCTGCCTTCAGAGCTGGGGGGCTGGAGAGCGGCAGATGTTGACCGGGCACCCAGCATTGAAGGCAGTGCCCCACCACCAGCAGCGCAGAAGTAAGGGTGGCAATACCAGATACCATGCCATTCTTATTGCAGTGCTGCTGCTGGCGGTGGCTCTGCCTTCAGAGCTGGGCTCCCAGCCAGCAGTTGCCACTCTCCAGCTGCCCTGCTCTGAAGGCAGCGCTGCCACCAGCAGCAGCAGCAGCACAGAAGTAAGGGTAGCAGTACTGCAACTCCGCCTACAATAACCTTGCAACACCCCAACCCCAACTCCTTTTTGGGTCAGGACCCCCACAATTACAACACTGTGAAATTTCAGATTTAAATAGCTGAACTCATGACATTTATTATTTTTTAAATCCTATGACCGTAAATTGACCACAATGAACCATGAATTTGGTATGGCCCTAAGTATAAACTTTGAATCTGCATCTGGGGACCATAATGATTATGCTGAGAAATGGGAACATCAATTGAAAGAATATATGAGCTGGCATCAAAATGTTCTCAAAAATCTGCTGCTTGTGGAAAGAATCACTATGACCAGAAAGTGCATGGTGCTGCCCTCTTAACGGGTGACAGAGTACTTGGTAGGATCTTTCAGAGAGATGAGGACCAGACAAATTAAGATACAAGTGGGAAGATAAAATTCATGGAGTACTTGAAAGGAAAGGGATAATCCAGTCTATAAAGTAAAAGCAGAAGATGAAAAAGGACGTATTAGTGTGCTTTGCCACAACCTTTTACTTCCCAGTGGCTTCTTACACTTGGAGATAACACTACCCTGTAAACCACCACAGCAGAAGATCCAGAGAACAAGACAAACTAGCTCAATAAGAGACCAAAATGAGGACAGGAATTCAGACTCCAGTGATTCTGACAGTAAGAGTGAAGATGACCTTCATTACATGATGGTACCAGTTACTGTCCATGTCACAGAGACTCAGAATCGAGAGGCAGAAACATTTTATGCACATCTGGGAAATGAGGATGTCGTTGATCTTTTAAACTTTTAGAGACTGATGATCAGACTGATGTGACTTTACACCGTCCACTGAAAGACATGAATGCCAAAATGAGACCATGGAACCTGAAATCAGTAGTGCACAAAAGGACAGATCACCAGAACAATCCACTGACATGCGAGATCATCCAACTACAGAGAGAATAGCCCCACAGATACTGATAGTATATTAGACATCTGCTTATCAATGTCTAAATTCAACGATTGGACTGGTGAATACACCATGGGGTTGTCCTTATGTTTGTCACATGCCTAATGTCTACTCTTGCACCTTATCCTGATTTCTATCCAAGACCGATGTAATATTTGTAAATGATGTGATATTGATTTATGGATATTGTTCTAAATAAAGTGTTTTATAGTTCTGGATAGTTTGCTATTATGTTAAATTAGTAGATGCTTTTCTTAATAGCTTGCCATATGCCCGTTGACTTTGAATTATGTAATTATATCATTGATCATATTGGAACTGTTATTTCATAAGATAGGAATATATTTTGGAATTTAAGCTACTCAGAACTGGCTTAACTTCTTTGGGGGTAGCAGAACTATAATTGCTGCAGAAACTTTCTGCTTAACGTGAAATAAACTGAGGAGAGATGCAGACGTTTTCACCATCAATACCAGAACTTGTGAAAAAGGATAAACTAAAACTCATTTTTAACTGAGTCTTATCAGCTTGTGAAACTCGTGGACTACTGCTAATAAGCCAAATGAATACACTATAAATTATATTTTGTTATAGAAATGTCAGGCTGACATTACATTTACAAAGGGGGAATGTAGCACTCATAAGGGGACATCAGGGTTAGATTTACTTGTGCCCTGTCCTTTTAAGGAATGAAGGTCTGCTGAGAGGGTCAAAAAGGAAAGTTCTGGACTGGTTGCAGCAACAGAGTGCTGTGTGCCCTGAAAGGACTGAGCAGCAATGGGGCTTGTGAAAGCTGTATTTTTTTTAATCTACTAAATTTAATAAATCTCCAGTTTTAAAACTGTCCCTGGTCTGGGAATGTAACATCTACATCTTTCAGGAATCAATGTGTCCAGCTCTACAGATGGCATTTCCCTTCTTAGTCCATGATGGGATATTTTGGTATCTGCAACTCAAACTTTCCATTGGGGTTTCTTCTTATATTCGGTACTATACTACATTCCAAGCTCATCATTCATTTGTCAATCATTATCAGCTCTGGTTTTTTTGTTTTTTTTGTGTGGGGGGGGGGGTTTAGAGGGGAGGAGGAAGTCATCCAGCATTACTGCCTAGGTATTGCTGTCCCATTATGATTCATGATATTTTTCTCTAATTGCATTTTCCAGGAAGTGCCTCAACGTATTATTTCCGGGAAGTACCTCAATTTATTTTTTCTATTTTTGTAGAATTGCTCTATCTTTCCTGATGTTTTCAACACCTCCCCGTTTAGTATTATCTGTGAATTTAATTAACCCTTAAAGGAAATGACTATTTTATCCCTGTATTTCTTGCCAAATGTATTAACCCCTTTGGAGACGGTGCTCCTGAAATACCACATTGATCCTCTAGGGGACTCACCCCTGGACTACAGCAGCAATAGCTACAGAGGCTTAGGACTCTGTTTCCCAGATTGCGTAGGATCCAGTCCCACTTCCCCAGTCATAAGCAGAACTCAGAGACAAATGGTTTGGTTTCATTTTCAATTTTGGCTGTGTTTGGAGTGTAGCAGGGAGAGAAGCATCACACTCAGGAAGGACCTTATATCTGCCACATTCCTACCAAAGGGAAGACTTTGAGTCCCTTTGCGATTTCTGGGCCATTGAAAAGTGTCATCACAGCAGAGTCCAGAAACCCAGGAGGCTAAAGAGTTTCATGGTCTGGCTATGAAGAGCCAGCTTAACTGAACATTGGAATCCAGACAAGAGAGCCACAAGGACAATCTTACCATCCTTGGTGTGGATACTTTGTAAGAACACTGCTATTTATTTATTTTGCTATTTTGTTTTAATCCACCCACCGACTTCAGTGCTGCACCACCTGTCAAAGACTTAGCCTAAACTCTCTATTTGCCTAGGCTGGTGCTGGGAGGGAGCACAGGGTGGTTTGTACAGGCTGTACATTTGGGAAGGGTCAAGTTTAGGTATTGTCATTTTTGTCTTTTATTATCCCGATCCCTCCTTCCACTGTCCCCTATCCTGAGTTCCCCATACCTAATAAAGACCTGGTTACAGTTGTCTGACTCTGGGAATTGATAGCTATTTAATTTTTGTGCTCTCACTTACACTCCTCTGTAATAGATTGTGTGTTAAATATTTTCCCAAGGAACAAGCCCTCTGTGTTCTCAGCACTAGAAGGGGTCTCATTGCTTGGAGGCACGAGGCGCCCTTATAGGTGAACCCAGGATCCATAACCCTGAGGAGAAAAGAGGGAAGGCTGCAGCCACATCTCAGGGCTGGGGTTACATTAACATCTAGTAGGCCATCCTATACATATACTTACATTAGTGGCCCTGTACAACTACACAAAGCCCAGATACAGTAGAAATACCTCATTCCTGCTACACTAAGGTCCAGGTAACAGTGAGTACATAGGCCAACACCATTTCCTGTGCACTACAGTATTATTTCTACACTCCAGGGCAAAGGGTGTGTATGTTGGGAGAATGGCAGCAGTGTGGTAAGTGAGTCCGTGTACAATTTGAATTGCTAAACCCAAACCCCATGAAAGTGAGAAGCAATGGGATGGATCCACTACTCCCGTCTCTGTGTCCTGTAACAGCAGCTGTAAACTGGATGAGCACTGGCTATTGCATGTTGGAACCAAGGATTCTGTCCCTCTTGCTACAATAGCTTCCCCCATAAGAGACATGATAGTTTCCTTGTGTATAGGATAATGTTTAGAGCTTAGAGATCTGTACTTTCAGGAAGGGCTTGATGAGAGAGGACAGTACACATGGAGAAGGGAATAAAACCTGAATGTGCACTGCCTTAGCTCTCTGTCGTTTTATGCTTGAACATGTAACACCTCTGCTCTGTACCTTTTTGTTTTTAATTTCCTGAATGCACTTCCTGTTTACTCAGCCCGTGCACGGATTTCCAGGATCTAGCCACATCTGCCATCTTCAGAGGATTAATGAGCTGTTTCCTTCTTCCAGATCATTTACAAGTTTGTTCAGTGAAACTGGGCCTAATAGTGTTCCCTATGGCATCCTCTGTACACATTGCCGCAGTTGAATGTATTGCCATTGATCATTACTCTTTGTTTCCTTTTCTCAGCTATGATGCAATGCAACTAACCAGGCTTATATCCAAGCCAATTTGAATTAAATTGTCTAGTAAAATTTTGAGAAGACCAGTATAAATCACTGCCAATACGTAGCCTATGGTTTGTTTTTAAGAAGTTACCAATCAATTTAATAGTCCATTCTCACTATTACTAGTCCTGGTTACATATTGGAAATGAAATAGTTATTTACCTCATAGACTTAGTTTGTAGCTGGATTTGTTAATGTTCATAAAATGTTCTGAGATCCTGCTAGACAAGAACAAAGTATAATTATTATTGGTTAACCTGTGATTTTAAAATCTTTTACTAACACCTATATTTAAAAATATTACATACTGCCTTTGTAATCTAAAATATTGTGCTGCTAATCTATAAAGAAGCCCCTCAGAAACTATCACTGTTGTGCCCAATACATCCAGCTGACTTTTTAGACAGATCTATTGCATTAGATTTAAAAGTGCATAGTGACTCAGGTGCTTTACTGGTTTTTTCAATTTCAGCAAACTCTCACCATGGCTCAGCTCCCGATGGAGATTTATATCTCAAGTCAAGAGTTTCAATCCAAATGACCTAATACAACTTTGTCTCTTGCCTTTTCAGATTAAAGCACACAGTACATGGGGTAAAATGCCAAATGCAGTTTTCCCCCTTGAGAGGATGGAGAAGGAACCACATGTGACAGATGCTAGTCATATTGTTTAATTAATCTTTGGAAGGTGATCAGATACCTTAGTATCAGCCACAGTAAAAAACCTCAGTAGAAGTGAACAGGAAATCCTTGCATTTTATAAGAACTGAGATGTCTCTATTTACTGCATTTTTAAAATAGCTACTTATTTTGACTTCTCCAACAAATTGTATTTTTACATTTATCGAACAAAATCAACTTTGATAAAATTACATTTATTGAAGGTCAGTTGTTTCGCTTCCCTACTATGTAAAATATCTGTTTCATTAAAAAATATTTGTATGTTATATTAGTGATACTTCCTGGAAACAATTTTCAAGGCAACCAGGGACTTTGTCAGACAGTGTAAATAATTAAGCACTTTATTGAGAGCAATTCTATTGCACTCCTCCTAATTCTGTTATGGCTGATACTGTGCTGACAGCCACCAATGGGAAGTAAATGAGTGTCCCAAGGAGGCAAATTCTGGTCCCTACTCTGGGGGTATAAAGCAAATGCAAAGCTGTCTTGACTCCAGGCAGCAAGAGCCAGTCTAGCAGCTCTGCACCAACTCTCTTCCTAGCCTCTGCATAGAGAGTATGGCTGGTATGTGTTATGTTCATGGCATGTAAACAGAGAAGCTGGATAAAAACATAAAATATTCTTTGTTGCAACAGAACACTACCTCATTTCTTAAAATCCAGAACCTTAACATACAAGAACGAAAAACAGAGAAAGAAAAAGTAGGCAGCTTCTTAATGCAGATACGCAACTCATCCTAACTTGCTCTAGGCTGGTTCTTTGTAGACGGGGATAGTAGAAAGACCCAGATCACAGGCTTTCTTACAGAATCCCCTAGTCTGGAAGCAGGACCAGGAAAACCCCTGAGAATTTAAAGTGATAGCTTGTAATTTTAACACAATTTCAATACACCACACTTTGCACTGCCTTTGGGCCGTTTGAATTTATACCAGAGACCAGATTGGTCTTTAGATGGACTCAGGAACAAGAGTTGCAAATGTGGCACAGAGACACCTTTTTATCAGTCACCTAACGCTAGTCCTGTACCAAATACATCTTGGCCATACCAAAGAATGTGGACTCCTATGCTCTTTCTTGATATAAGTTTCCAGATATCCATTTAGAGTTACCTACAAAAGGCACAAATTATCACTTCCATTTATTGACTGTTTACAACATTGTAACTATTGCAACAAACTACAAGAGAAATGGTGAATTCTCCAGTTTTTGATGTCTACAAATCAAGAACAGCTACCTTGCTGGAAGATATACTTTAGTGGAACACTGTCAATGAGCAAGTTATGGGCTGTCCTGCCTAATGGTTGTAGCAAGAGTCTGGCCAGCCAGTTAGAGCTGAACTCAGAAGGGGCAGGTCCTGAAGTGGAGCCAAGGGTCAGAGGCAGGAGTCAAAGCCTAAGGCGAAGGGTAAGCCAGAGTACTAGTCAGGAGGTGTAGCCAAGAATCAGACCGGGGGTCAGAAGCCAAAGGGTTAACTGGCTTCACAGTCATAGGTGTAGCCGAGGCTCAGGGCTGGGAGTCTGAAGCCAGCGTGGAGCTGGAGACTGGAGCAGGTAACAGGCTAGAACAGAAGCAGGGCTAGAGACAGCAGAGGCAGGGACAGGACCAAGCACAGCTGCAGGCAAGAAGTGCATCGAGCAGCCAGAGCTTTGCTGTTGCTGATGGGCTTGTAAATCAGGGTGCTGGCCCTGCAGCTAATCAGGCACTGTGATTAATCAGGCAGTTCCAGGGCAATGCAGTTGGGCCTATTAATTGCCTAGCAGTGAAGTTAGCAGAGAAGCAGGCCAGTAGCTGGTCCTAGCTCAGTGATCCCCAAACTATGGGGTATGCCCCCTTATGGGGGCATGGAGGAATGTTGGGGGGGAACAGGCAGGCCCAGGCCAGCCCCCATGGGGAGCAGGGAGGCAGTGCTACCCAGCCCCACTCTGCCCCCAGCTCTGCTCCAGGCCCATCCTCAGCCATGTCCCCGCTCCCACCCCCACCTCCGCACCTGGCCGTGGCCCTGGCTACCGTCCCCAGCTGTGGTTCCACTCCGGGCTGCGCTGGGGAGGTGTGCAGACCAGAGTAAGCAGAGCCGGCTCCAAGCACCAGCCGACCAAGCACGTGTTTGGGGCGGCACCTTCTAAGGGGCAGTGGGGTGGCACTTGGGTTTTTTTTACTTTGGCAGGGCAGCGCTCAAAAGGGGGGGGGGGGTTGTTGTTTTTTGTTTCGGCAGGGCGGTGCTTGGGGTTTTGGTTTTGGTTTTGTTTTGCTTGTGGGAAGTGCGGTGCTCAGTGTTTTTTTTTGCTTGGGGTGGCAAAAAAGTTAGAGCCGGCCCTGAGAGTTTGGGGGGGGGGGGGGCGGGGGGTTGCAACATGAAAAGTTTGGGGACTACTGTCCTAGCTGGTCTGACCCCTGACAGACACAAGGTATTGGGCTCAATGCAGGGGTAATGGGGGGAAATTCTATGGCCCATGTGATACAGGAGGTCAGACTAGATGATCCCTTCTGGCCTTGAAATCTGTGGATCTATATTATATAGCAGATTAGCTCAAAGATATGGTCTCCTAAGCAGGGGGAGAAGCAGCATAAATTGAGGAAGTCAGAGATAGGCTAGCAATTTTGGCAATCATTTTCAGTTACACTGATGGCCACCAAAGTTAAATGGTTGTGTAATCAAGAAAGCCAGAAAATGAACAAGTATTAATTTACTATATGAGCAAAATAGTAATATTATTATTGTAGAATGTAAAACATTTTCCTGAAGAACTAATATGTTTAGTCTGAGACTAATATCATTCAGCTATTCTACATGTAATCTAAAGTATATTCACCAACTTCTCAACTACTTATTTTGTGCTGTTAGTGACTGAATGCGTTTTTAGCTTCTGTCAAGTGATAATTATATATCTGAGTTCGGTATCTTACATGGCAGCAGAGTCTGTGCAAAGCCAGAGAAAGCCAGAAAGGATTTAAACCTGAAGTGTAATAAATGTTAATGTAAAGCAGGGCCCTTCCATCTGTCTTTCAAAATCTTCCAACTCGATTGCTGACAAATATACATCCCTAGTGTCAGTTTATAGCTCATAACCATCCAGTGTAGTGCAAATATAACCGCCCCCAAAACATGATAATGAAAATATCCAACAACCATGATCCTGTGAGGACACCTAGTGAGCAATTACATATAGAAACCAAATAGTAATAGTCGGGTTGTCCTACTTCTAATATACATGTTAAGAATATAAACATTTTAACCTTAAATCTTGTATTGCAGCCAGTGGTGATTATTATTAATTGTATTACAGTTGCCCCTAGAGGCCTGGGCCCCATTGTATTAAGCATTGTACAAACATAAAAAAAGACGATCCGTATCCTGAGAGTTTACAATTTAAGTAAAATTTTAGCTCTATCTTTGGTACTTACTTGACCCCCAAAAGTACAGTATCTGAGTACCTCACAATCTTTAATGGATTTACACTGGCAACTTGCTAGAAGTGCTTTATCTCCACTTTACAGAGAGGATAAGAAGATACAGTAAGGCCCAGAGTTTTAAATGTATTTAGGCATTGCTATGCTCAGCATTGCAACACCTAATTTATTTAGAAGCCTAAGTCTCATTTTCAAATGAGAGTTAGGTACTTAGGTGCCAAAATCCCATTAACTGTCAATGGGATTCAGACTCCTAAGTGCCTAAATGCCTTTTGAAAATCTGGACCCAACTGACTTGCCCACAGTCACACAGGCAGCCTGTGACAAAGCAGGGGATTGAATCTGGGTTTCACAATGCAGAGCTGTAAAAGGAGATGGCCAGAACTGGAGACAACTGGCTCTCAGTTTGGGGTTTCAGTGTACAAAACACAAACCAGAGTCCCATTTATGCCAGACCCCAAATTTTGGGACAAGGGAGATGCCTGGATAACTGGTTCTGATTTGGGCCATTCTATCTCAAATAGAGATGTCCAAAAACAGGGGTGGTTTTGATTGGGATTGAGTGAACTAGTTTTGTCTAGTTTTCTCCCCACCCAAGAATAGCTGCTCTTAGTTAAAATTTTGGGTTGAGCACTGTAACTTTCTACATGTACTTACTAAGGGTACTTTTGAAAGTGCCCCTCAGTGCTTCTGCTGTGTCTGCCAGGCAGTGCAGTGATGTCATTTTGCTGCTGCTTTGGAACCCCCTAGAGGATTGTGTTTATGTGTAGTACATACGGGCACTTTTGAGAATGTTTCTTCTTGTGGCTGCTCACTGTTCTGCTGTAGCTTCCAGGCTGTTCAACAAAGTTCTGCTGCTTCTGGTGGTTTAGAGCCTCAGGGCTACATCCAAACAGGGCTGGCTCCGGGCACCAGCCGACCGAGCACATGCTTGGTGTGGCACCTGGAGTGGGGCAGCGCTCAGGGGTTTTTTGTTTAAAAAAAAAAAAAACGCTCTTCCCGGCACCCCGGCGGAGGGAGCGGGGGGGCGGGCATGCGGCGCTCCCAACCGGCACCCTGGTCGGGGCAGCAGGGCTGCAGGCATGCCACGCTCCCTGCTGGCACCCCGGCTGGGGGAGCAGGGCCGTGGGCGTGCCGCCCACCCCACCGGCTGGGGGAGCAGGGCGGCTTTTTTGCCTGGGGCAGCAAAAAAGCCAGAGCCGTCCCTGCATCCAAAAAGGTGACTTAGATTCGGTGTTGCAACATTTAACTTTAGGCGCCCTGGTCAGGCCCCCAGGCTCCCAATCAATACATGGAGAGTGTTAGGCTCCTAGGAATAGGTGTCACAGAAACCAGCACACAGAACAGGAAGATGCCTAATTTAGCCAGCTGAAATGCTGAAGAGAGGCATGTGGCGTAATCCCCGAAAAGAGGTGGGACTTAGGCCCCTAACTCCAGACCGAGGAAGGTAGGATGACCAGATAGCAAGTGTAAAAAATCGGGACACAGGGTGGGGGGTAATAGGTGCCTATATAAGAAAAAGCCCCCAACATCAGGACTGTCCCTATAAAATCGGGACATCTGGTCACCCTAGAGGAAGGTGCCTTTCTCTGCTTGACATTTACAGCTATGAACCTGCTCCTGGAGTTAGGCACCTAAACCAGGTCAGCCCTTTCTCACAAAAAACAGTGGTGATGATATTATACCCAATATCCCAGGGGTTAGTGTACTCACCCAGGATATGGGACACCCAGTTTCAAATCTCACTCTGTCTGATTCAGAGTAGGGACTCAAACTCAGGTCTCCCACCTGAGTACCCTAACCACTGCATTACTGGGCATTCTGGGATAGGTGTCTCTTCATTGGAGCAAGGTCTCATCTGCCAGATGAGTGTCCTAAGCATCAGGCTATACTCATTTTCACACTCTCTGGGCCATCATGGATTCTACATCTAGAAGCCCATTCTGTTAAATTAACAGCTGTGGATGGTTTAAAAGATACATTTGTTCATCTTTGTTTTTTCATTTTTCTGGGCAGGGCAGTTCTCTACAGTAGCGTAGCCAGGATGGGAGCAGGGGGACCGGCCACTCCCCCACTGAGCAGAAGCGGCACCTTTTTTGTGCTCCGACGCCTTTTGCTCCTGTGCTGCAGCCGGAGTGGAGCATTTTTTTTCTCCGGCGCCTTTTTTTGCTCCCAACGCTTTTTGCTCCCGGCGCCTTTTTTCAGCTCCATTCCCCCGTGCTCTAAACCCGGCTACGCCACTGGTTCTCCAGGTTCATCCTACAGTACAGTGCTCACTGCTACTCAGAAATTGCAAGTTTCAAAGTTTTAGTTGAATGCAATTGGGTTCCATGCTCTCAGGGCTGACTCCAGGCACCAGCAAAACAAGCTGGTGCTTGGGGCGGCACATTTCTAGGGGCGGCATTCTGGCACCGGCCATGCCACCCCTAGAAATGTGCCCCGGCCGGCCGCCCCAGCTCACCTCCACTCTGCGCTGGCCCAGACGCTGCCAGCTTCTCCCCGAGCGGCGGCGCAGGAAACACCTGTTTCGCGCGTCACTTCTCCTAAGCCTGGGAGGGAGGGGGAGAAGAGAACTCGAGTGGCCACGGTGCGCGTCTCCCCCTCCCTCCCAGGCATGCCCCAGTGCTCCGGCCGGGGAGAGCGGGGCAGCCGGCATGCCGCGCTCACTCCCCACCGGCCGGGGAAAGCGGGGGCCGTGGGCATGCCGCGCTCACTCCCCGCCAGCTGGGGAGAGCAGGGCCGCAGGCATGCCCCGCTTGCTCCCTGCCGGCGCTCCGGCCGGGGAGAGCAGGGCAGCCGGCATGCTGCGCTCGCTCCCCGTCGGCCAGGGAGAGCGGGGGCTGCGGGCATGCCGCGCTCGCTCCCGGCCGGCCGGGGAGAGCAGGGGCCACGGGCATGCTGCGCTCGCTCCCCGCCGGCCGGGGAGAGCAGGGGCCGCGGGCATGGGAGAGGCGGGGGGTTGTTTCGGTGCGCGTTGGGGTGGGTTTTTTTGTTTGAGGGCGGCGTTTGGGGGTTGTTTTTTTGCTTGGGGCGGCAAAAATGTTAGAGCTGCCCCTGCGTGCTCTGTATAGGAGAGGCTGTGAAAGAGGCAGAGATAAATTCCTCTTAAATTTGTGGGGGCTTAAAAATAGTTCTAGATTTGGCCCTGCTCTACCTGTAATATGTGAAAGCCTTGTACAAGAAGAACAGCTGTGATCAATTTTGCTACATTTAATATTCCCCTTATGAGTGATCAAGTACATGGATGTGTTCCAGCAGCAAAACATGTCAATGTGGTGAAAATTCAAGGAAGATGAAGGAAAAGTAGATTTCAAAGAATATCTATTGCACTTGATTTAGTTGCAACATCTGAGAAATTGGAAAATTTAAAAATACACTAAGAATTGCACTAAGATTTGACATTATAATTTTTATATCATACGGTACATAAATAATGTTTTCATTTAATTGTGTCTATGGTTGTATTTTCCTAATGCTCTTTTTGTTCTCTACCCAGATAGTAACTATGTCAATGAAATGTTCATATGAGAGGCCATTTGAGATTCCTTTGAATTAGTAAGGCCCCAAAGACTATTTATGGCAGCACTAATTAAGCGATAGGGCCTCCAATTTCCATCTAATTAGAGTGCTAGTTAATTTCCCCATATCCTCACTAATATTTAGAAAGTTGCCAGATAATGCAACAAGCGTAATGAAAAGAGATTAGTTTCAGAAAGACTTTTTTTTTTTTTTTTTGGCTGTGTCTGATAACATAAGCACCATGATGGTGAAATACCTGGAAATACTGTGAAAGGAAGAGCACAGAGATTACATGTAATTATGCTTCAGCCAATTTTCTAGCCTTGACATGTATAAAGGGCTACATTTCTGCCCTTTTTCCTGAGTCTTCTTGATATATTTGTACCTTAGGGTAACTATCCAGCAGTTCTGTTAAGTGGTATATCTGTTGTTGCACTAAAATCATCCCCCTAAGACAGTGAAACCTTCAGAGATCAGAAGCTGAGTTAATTTTCATGTGTTATCAAAAGATAATGTATGTTTTTATTGGGGAAATATCTTTTCCAAAATATCTATTCCCAAAAGCCATTCACAGAAGAAGCAGTGACATAACTATGTGAATCATAAAAGGAAGACAAACGTGTACTGCAAAGTTGAAAACACACTGATTTTTTTTTACAACAGACAAATTGAATGTTAAATAGTCCTATACATGCCTTTACTGAAATTATTTTTCTTTGAATGTACTTTATGCCATTTTAGAGAATGAGACAGAAACACAGGCACTTGATTTAGGTAATTATGAGAAAACACGTGAGTGACCATCACTATGATATTTGTTATTTTGCAGTTGGGACACTTAAGTTTTATGGTGCTGTTTCTGTTCCAGGCCTGGATAAAATAAGCTTCAAAAGGTGGGGGGTGGGGTGTTTGTTTTTTGATTATCTGCAAATATTCACAATTGCTTGAGGAATCTATTGAGCAAAAAATAAAAAAAAACCCTAAACATCTGTAGAAGCACTTTTGGCAGAAATTTTCTGCTTCTAAAATTTGTAAAGCATTTGCTATTGAAGAACATTTTTATGAATGAACTACTAAAAAGCAGGATGGACAAATAGCCACAGAACTAATATGACAGTTCTATTTGTGAAGACGTTCTCAAGTAGGTGTCAATGATATTAACTCAAAAAGTAACAGCAAAATATTTGTAAGTACATCAGAATCAGGCAGCCTGCTAAACAACCATGTGGGGCCACTGGACTATTGAGATGCTAAAGGAGCACTCAAGGAAGATAAGGTCATTGCAGAGAAACTAAATGAATTCTTTGAATTGGTCTTCATGCCTGAGGATGTGAGGGAGATTCCCAAACCTGAGCCATTCTTTTAGGTGACAAATCTGAGGAACTGTCCCAGGTTAGAGGAGGTTTTGGAACACATTGAAAAATTAAACAGTAATAAGTCACCAGGACTAGATGGTATTCACCCAAGAGTTCTGAAGGCGGTATGGGGGTTAAGGATGCCTCCAGCCCTGTATCTGCCACAGCTGGGCTCATAGGTCATCCCTCTCCTGCTCTACACCTTTCAGCAGGAAACATGCATTTTCTTTCTCCTCTTTGGCATGTCAAACCTGGTTTCTCTGGAACTCTAAGTTCCCCTCCACTATTTGCAGGGCCTCCTCAGCAGCTGCCAATTTCTCCCACAGCTCCTTCACCTGCCCCTCTGGGTCCCCCAGTCCCTTTTCCCCCAGGGTCTGGATCCCCACAGTAGCCTGCTACGCCACTGGGTTCACCCCTACATCTTTCTGGGCCTACTCTGTTTCAATCTTTTTGTCTATCCGTTCTTTCTTACTCCCAGACAAATGCATGGGCGGAGCCTCTGTCCTTTCTGCGGTTATACCCACTTTCTCTGCACTCCCAGTATGTGTTTCCTGTTTCCGCCTCTTGGGAACTTTACCCCCCTCTGAGCCCTTCCTCTTCTTCCTATGCGGGCACTTCCTTTCTATGTGCCCCAACTCCCCACATAAAAAACAGAGACACCCCCCCCCCCCCCAAGCTTTTAGCAGGAAGGCCTCTTTTGGGCACCCTTGCTTTTTCCCTTCCTGGAGAGCTTCTTCGTTACAACTCACATAGGGGCACTGCCTTTGTAGGTGTCCCCTCTGGCCACAGACATAACATAATTTTGGCTGGGCTCCAGCCCTTGGGCTTTCCTCCCTGTTCCCAGCCCTTATGGCCTTTCCTATTTTTCTCCTTCCAACACCTCAATAAGTACTGCTGCTGTGCCAGAATCTCCATCAAGTACTCCTACAGGTACCGTTTCACCTCCCACAGTTTTTGCTGATTTTTCAGCACCTGCATCAGCAGGGCCTGGATCTGCCCTTGCTGCTTGTCTATCCCCTTTGTTGGGGGGTAACAAATGCAGAGCCTCTGCCCAAAGCAACTCTATAAGTCTTTTTTCTTCCCCCCTCACATCAGGGGTGTCTCTCGTGCACTGCACCACACTCCTCCCTTGTGTCAATGGTGACCATGCAATACTGTCTCTCTCAGTTCCCTTTCCTCAGGGTCAATTGTCCTATACAATTATTCGTCCAGGGCTCAGTCTTTCACACCGTCCCCTTACCTCAGAGGCAACTGAATGCCTGCATTCTCCACCATGTTGTCACAGGATGCAGCCCTCACTGCCAGACTGGTGCCTCCTCCTGGTCATGCTGGGGATTACCTTGAGGCCGATGCCCACATCCGCAGTCTGCACACCGACACTCCGTAGCTACTCCCACCTATGGCTCCTCTCTCTGCTTCAAGAACTGCAGCGTCCTCTTTGCAACGCAGCCCTCCAGCCATGTCGTCATCTGTGTTTCCTCCTTCTGGGGCGTGGGGGTATCTCTGTCCAACAGTCCAGCCACTTCCCCAGTGGTGAGTTGTGGGGACCCTCTACTCTGGGCCCCAGCCCAGGGACCCTGTAATAGCTTCTCTGTAACCCCCATCAATGCTGCTATATTTCCCTGGGCCACTTCCTCATGGCCCCAGCACCTTCTTCGCCCTCATCTCAGGGCACTCAGCTGCTCAGGGACTCCCTCTCACTCTCCTGGTCCCTGCTAGCAGCTGCTCTGTCCAAAATGTTTAGTTCTTTCAGTCCTCCAGGGATGCAGTCCTTACTCCCTGGGCTCCCAGGAGCAACTGACCCTACTCTTCCCCGCAGCTCCCTTTTACCTGAGCTTGCAGGGCATGATTAACCCTCTTCTATGTCTGTGTCAGAAAGGCACCCCATCACAGCGCCAATCTCAGGTCAGACTGCCAGAAAACAGGGCATGTACCCAAAACTTTTGGTATATTCTATCATAAGATTTTACCAAGCCAGTAACAAATGTGTGCTTCCAAAATAATATACTAGTTATTATGAAGCCACAGACATCTCCTTCAGGCCCTCTGGCCCCTCATGTACCACCCAAACAAACCAGACTTCTGTAATAAGTGATTATTAAAACCAAGAACCACAAATATTTGGTTCTTCCAGTTCCAAAGAACCAGACACCCACCCCAGGTCAAAATATACTTCAGTTCTTACCCAAAAATCACGGTGGTAAGCCAATCCTTTAGCAACTAAAAACTAAAGGTTTATTGATATATAAAAAAGGAAGAGCGGTTAACATGAACCATATACATTAGAGTTGATTTCAGAGTTTGTAAATCAGGATAACAGTGATGTTAAATCTGCCAGTCTGTGATTAGTCTCTCCGGATCATCCCAAATATTGGGATCCTCAATCCAATGGTCAAAGCTCTTCTCTATTAGAAATTGTAGTCCAGAGATGTGGAGCAAGAAAAGGGCAAAGAAATGATGTCACAGTCTCCACTTTTGTACCTTCAGCCCATGTGCATGGAAAGATACTGTTTCAAACATGGAGTCAGGGATCACATGTTCTATGTGCCTGGCTGAGCCACTGGGCCTCCATTGTCCATATGCTCTCTGAGGTATCCTCAAGAGGGGGCCACTGGAAGAGTTGATTCTCCTTAATGGCCCATCAACCATGTCTGTCTGGCCTTAATGTAAATCTGTCTTGTGGGTGTAACCCAGGAACACAACACATTTGAAATACAAACATATAGCAAATATTCATAACTTCAGATACAATGATGATACATGGATTTAAACAGTATAATAATACTAAGCAGCTTATAACATTTTCATTGACACCTTACAAGTAATACTTTGTATAAAATTTATCAGAATTGTGCAACAGAGGTGACACATCACCGGTTATACCTTAGTGTACACATGGTCATCTTTGCTTCTATACAGCATCACAATAGCATTTAAAATACTAATATATTTTTCAAATGTTTTGAAAAATAGGAAACTGAGTCAACATCTCACACCAACAACCTTTTAAAATTATAGTTCAGTTTGCTATATGCTATTCAAGAAAGATTTCCCATTAAACATATTATTTAAAAAGAGCAAACATTAAAAAGTATGGAGATCACAAGCTAAGTTACAGAAACAATTCTGACACAAACCTTAATATTTGGTTCATAGTCACAGATGATTAAAGAGGAAATAATTCTCATTGAGCAGTGTGGCGGGGTTCGTACTCCGTCGCCCCTCTGAGACGCAGGGGGGCTAGGAGGTACCCTGCCTGTTTAGTTCCCGGTCCAATTTTTATGCCACTCCTGGCAGCCCGTCCAGCGGGACTCAATGGCCAGAGTCCCCCTTAGTCTCTTCCCCTGAAGGGATAGCATGGCCTAGGGGCCTGAGTTACTTCAGTGTGCCTTCCCAGTCAGGTAAGGCAGTCTTGGGTTCTGAGCTTGGGGCCCGTCCCCCCAAGGGCAGCGGTCCTCGGTAGGGGACCTGGGGCCCAACCCAGGGCCTTAACAGCGGGTAACACAGGCCGCCAGGGTCAGCGGGGAATCCCACCGAAACACGCTGCCCTCACTGGGGTGGGAGGTACCACTCCCGCACCCCCCCTGGGTCACTTCCTACCGGCTCTTTTGATGCAGTAGTCCATGTGCTTTCTGAGCCCCCAGGCTCCTCAATTCCCTGAACTTCCTGGGGTTCCAGTAGCGGCTGGCCTCCAGTCCTGGTCTTGGGCTCTTTAGCGCTCCCTGGTAAGGGCGGCCCTAGCTTCTGGGCTGGAGCCTCTGCTGGACGTCCTTCCTCCTCAGCAGCCAGCCCTGACTGAGCAGCTCTGCAGGCTTTTATACCTGGCCCCCTGCTGGAGCATGCCCAGCAGGGCCTCAGGGGCATGGCTTCCTCTGCCAGCAGAGAAGGGTTAACCCTCTCATGGCCAGTGCGGGGCCAGTCTTCCCCGTCACACACCCTCCCCCTTAAAATGGTGGTAGGGGTTCCCCCTGCCCCGTCCCCTTCCTCATCCTTCTCTTCTCCCATCTGGGAGAAAAAGTCCGCATTTCCGTGGGCCTTACCTGGCCTGTGCAGCACTTGAAAGGAATAGGGTTGTAGGCACAAATACCACCTCATAATTCAGTCATTCGTTTCTTTCATGCTGTTGATCCAGCGGAGGGGGGCGTGATCAGTCACTAAGAAGAAGTGGTTCCCCAGCAAGTAGTATCGCAGTGCGTCAACTGACCACTTTACCATAGAGCGGGAGGCCCTCGCGGTTGAGTAGTGCGTCTCGCGTGGAAAGAGTTTTCGGCTGAGGTACAAAATGGGGTGATCTTCCCCCTCTACCTCTTGCGACAGTACAGCTCCTATACCTACTCCGGACACGTCTGTCTGGAGAAGGAAGGGCTTTGTAAAGTCAGGTTGGGTTAACATAGGCTCCCGGGTCAGGTGCTCACGGAGTGCGTGAAAAGCGTTCTCACATTCCTCCGTCCATTGAACCTTCTGGGGCTGTGTTTTCTTTGTTAGGTCCATTAAGGGGGCGGCCAGCGTCAAAAAATTGGGGACAAACCACCGATAATACCCCGCCAACCCTAAGAACTGTCGTACCTGTTTTTTGGTCTTCGGGGTGGGGTAGTCCCTTAAAGCCCGTACTTTGTCCACCATGGGGCGTAATTTCCCTCACCCTACTGTATAGCCTAGATAAGTCACCTCCCGCTGCCCTAGATGGCACTTGGCTGGATTTGCCGTGAGGCCTGCGTCGCCCAAGGCTTGCAGTACCTTGGTTAGGTGCTGAATATGGTCTCTCCAGCTGGAGCTATAAATGACAATGTCATCAATGTAGGCCGCAGCGTACGAACTGTGGGGGCTCAGTACCTGGTTTACTAGTCGCTGGAACGTAGCCGCCGCACCGTGTAACTTGAAGGGCATCACCGTAAATTGAAAAAGGCCAAATGGCGTGGGAAAGGCTGTCTTCGCTCGTGAGGCAGGTGTCAGAGGGATCTGCCAGTATCCTTTGGTTAAATCCAGGGTGGAGATAAATTCTGCCTGTCCCAGTCTCTCCAGTAACTCATCTACTCGCGGCATGGGGTAGGCGTCAAAGTGTGAGATGGCGTTCACTTTGCGAAAGTCGATGCAAAACCTCACTGAGCCGTCGGGCTTGGGGACCAGCACTATGGGACTACTCCACTCACTCCTCGATTCCTCCACCACCCCCAGGGTTAACATTAGTTCCAACTCCTTCCGCACAGTCTCCCACATTTTCTTAGGGAGCGGGCAGTGGTTCTCTCTCACCTTTTGGCCGGGGATAGTGGCGATGTGGTGGCTGGTCACCGTCGTTTTCCCCGGTTGACCAGACAGTACCGTGAGAAACGCGGCTACCACCTGCCGTACCTGTTCTTGCTGTGTAGGGTCGAGCTACCGGCCAATGTTTACCGTGCCCGGTTCCTCATACTCTCCGGCTAAGGGTCCAAGTTCGGGCTCTGTGGGGTATGGGGCAATCATAAAACCCTCGCGGTCCTTCCACGCCTTCAGAAGGTTCACGTGGTATATTTGGGTGCCTCTCCGTCGCCCGGACAGCTGGATCTCGTAATCAACGGGCCCCACCCGCTGAACCACTTCAAATGGCCCCTGCCACTTGGCTAATAATTTGGACTCGGAGGAGGGCAGTAACAGCAGAACTCGGTCTCCCGGTTCGAAGTTCCTCATCTTCGCCCCTCGATTGTACTGGATCTCCTGGTTATGTTGTGCTCGTAGCAGGTTCTCCCTGGCACGGGTGCCCAGTTCTCGAAGCCATTCCCTCACATGGAGGATATACTGGACCGAACCTTTGACCCGGGTCTCTTGCTCTTCCCAGGTTTCCTTCAAGAGGGCCAAAATCCCCCGGGGTTGCCTCCCGTAGAGGAGCTCAAATGGGGAGAACCCGGTCGAAGCTTGTGGCACCTCGCGTATGGCAAATAGGAGTGCTGGCAGGTACTTGTCCCACTGGCGGGGGTCATCCCCCATGAACTTCCTCAGCATCGCCTTCAGTGTCCCATTAAAGCGTTCTACCAATCGGTCAGTCTGCGGGTGGTAGACGGAGGTCTTAAGGGCCCAGATGTTCAGTAGTCTGCAGAGCTCTGCCATCAGTTTGGAGGTTACATTAGTCCCTTGGTCAGTCAAGATCTCTCGTGGCAACCCCACCCGGGAAAATATCTGTAATAGCTCATTGGCAATAATGGGGGCCGTAGTCGTTCGTAAGGGTACTGCCTCTGGGTACCTAGTCGCATAATCCACTACGACCAGGATGTACTTATGTCCCGAGCTACTTTTCTCCAGGGGCCCCACCAGATCGAGGCCTATCCGTTCGAAAGAAGTGCCGATTACGGGTAGAGGCACCAGGGGGGCCCTGGGTACCCCCTTCGGGCCTGCCTTCTGGCACTCCGGGCAAGAGGCGCAGTAATCCCGGACCTCTTGGTGTATGCCCGGCCAGAAAAACCATTGGGCTACACTAAGGAAGGTCTTTTCTCGCCCCAAATGTCCGGCCCAGGGGACCGCGTGGGCCAAGCGGAGCAGTCCTTTTCAGAACCTTCGGGGGACCAATAATTGGCGTACCTCGACTCGTGTCTCTGGCTCTTGGGCCACCCGATAAAGGAAGTCCTTGTGAATCTCAAAATGGGGGCCTTGGGGCTGATATTGCCGGGGATGGGCCTCTCCATCTTGGCTGACTGCTTGTTCCCATGCTCAGCTAAGGCTGGAGTCCCCTCTCTGTTCCTCCAGGAAATCTCCACCGACCTCCAGCCACCTTGCTTCTCCCCCTGTCGACCCGTCAGTCGGGACTTGGCTCCCTCTGGTTACTTCGGGCCCTCTCGACGTCCCCTCCAAGGGGTCTTGTGACTCGGGTTGGCCCAACAAACCCTGCCTCCCATAGGGGGCTCTCTTCTTCTTCTCGGGCGGTCTGCTCCACCCCAGCATAAAATTGGCGAAACCCGGCCAGTCGCGGCCCAACACCACGGGATACGCTAATCTAGGGGCCACCCCCACTAAGCAATGCGCCTCCTGTTGGGCGACTTCCAGATGCACCCAGATGGTGGGGTAAGCCTTCACGTCCCCGTGTATACATTGTAACTGTCTCGGGGCCCCGGTGGGAAGGGAGTCCTCTACCAGTCCTGTGCGAATGACGGTCTGGCTGCACCCTGAGTCCACCAATGCTAGAGTTGGGGTCCCCTCCACTCGCACCGGGATTACCATCTTTGATGGCCTGTCCGTCCGGGCTCGTCTGTCTGCCGTCAGGACCTGTCCATAATTACAGTCCATGTAGGGGCACTCTCTCCTGAAGTGCCCCCTTTGTCCGCACTGGTAGCATCTGTCACGGTTTTCCTCCATAGGTAGGGTGTCTTGCAGTAGGCTTGGGTCCCCAGCCGGTTCCTCTTGGTCCCGGGGCAGGCGTGCCCCCAAAGGGCCCCGGGTCTCGGGGTTTGGTGGAGACCCCAACTGCCGGGCAGGCAACCGCGGGCCCCCCCTTCTGGTCCTAAACCCCACTCCTTCTGGGGGTCGGTCCCCCCCTCCTGAAGTCCTTGTCTTAAGACCCCCTCGCTCTTCTGGTTCCCCCGCCATGAAGTCTTCAACGAAGGACGTGGCCTCGGCGAGGGTCTTTGGCCTATGTCGCTGTACCCACTCCTTCCCCCCGGTGGGCAGGATCCAGAGGAACTGCTCCAGTGCCACAGCCTCGGCCACCTGGCAACTGGTATGGCGCTTCGGCTCTAGCCATCTCCAGCAGAGGTCGCGGACCTTCTGGGCTACTGCCCACGGCCTGGCTCCCGGCGGATATTTCTCCCAACGCAGCCTCTGTCGGTACGTCTCCGGACTGATGCCCGTACGATCGAGGATGGCGGCCTTAACCTTCTCATACTGCAGTGCCTCCTGAGGGTCAAGATTGCGGTAAGCAGCCTGCGCGGATCCCGTTAGATACGGGGCGAGAATAGTGGCCCAATGCTCAAGGGGCCACTGGGTGGCCGTAGCTACCCGTTCGAAAGTTACTAAGAAGGCTTCGGGGTCATCCCCAGGCCCCATCTTTGTCAGGCATATCGGTAGTCCCCCACAGCCCTCCCCGGGCCCTCCTCCGGCTGGGTAGGGGGGAGGACTGACTGCCGTCTTCAACAAGGTCGCCACCTGTTGGAAGAGCCGATCTTGGCTTACTTGCTGCTGGGCAGCTAACTCCCGCACTAGCTGTTGCTGGGCTTCTTGTTGCTGTGACGCCTGCAGCTGCTGCTGTGCCGTCAGGTGCTGTAACAGCTGTGTCTGCTGTTGTTGCTGTTGGGCCGCCTGTTGTTGCTGGTTCTCCAGCAGCCATTTCAGGAGCTTGTCAGTCTCCATCTTGTACATGTGGGTCCTTCTAGCAGGCCCTGGTCAATCCCCGCATTCTCCACTTGTGGTGGGATTCGTACTCCGTCGCCCCTCTGAGACGCAGGGGGGCTAGGAGGTACCCTGCCTGTCTAGTTCCCGGTCCAATTTTTATGCCACTCCTGGCAGCCCGTCCAGCGGGACTCTATGGCCAGAGTCCCCCTTAGTCTCTTCCCTTGAAGGGATAGCACGGCCTAGGGGCCTGAGTTACTTCAGTGTGCCTTCCCAGTCAGGTAAGGCAGTCTTGGGTTCTGAGCTTGGGGCCCGTCCCCCCAAGGGCAGCGGTCCTCGGTAGGGGACCTGGGGCCCAACCCAGGGCCTTAACAGCGGGTAACACAGACCGCCAGGGTCAGCGGGGAATCCCACCGAAACACGCTGCCCTCACTGGGGTGGGAGGTACCACTTCCGCACCCCCCCTGGGTCACTTCCTACCGGCTCTTTTGATGCAGTAGTCCATGTGCTTTCTGAGCCCCCAGGCTCCTCAATTCCCTGAACTTCCTGGGGTTCCAGTAGCGGCTGGCCTCCAGTCCTGGTCTTGGGCTCTTTAGCTCTCCCTGGTAAGGGCGGCCCTAGCTTCTGGTCTGGAGCCTCTGCTGGACGTCCTTCCTCCTCAGCAGCCAGCCCTGACTGAGCAGCTCTGCAGGCTTTTATACCTGGCCCCCTGCTGGAGCATGCCCAGCAGGGCGTCAGGGGCGTGGCTTCCTCTGCCAGCAGAGAAGGGTTAACCCTCTCATGGCCAGTGCGGGGCCAGTCTTCCCCATCACAAGCAGCACCCAAACATCCTTAACTCTGACCCTGGAACAAGACATTCACAGTACCTACAGAGTCTAAAGCAAACTTGATGGAGATTTTCATAGCCATCCAGGGGATAGAGCTACATATTTTTCATTCCAATTAATGTCTCCATCACCATAATAAAAATGAAGGTCTGAATAGACACACTATCACCCAGATGTTTCTTAGCATAAGAGACAAATAAAATCCATCTCCATACAACTGATCCACATGCCACCATCTGCTATGGGAGCTGGGGGGCACCAGCTGGATTGTGGTCATCCACTACTAATCCACCATGCTCTGTGAAGGGTATGCCAATGTGTGACTTCTGTTAAATCCATACGTGCCAACTTCCCAGTGTATGGGAATGGCTGGTGAGTCCTGAGCTCAGGCCCTCTAGCTTTAGGTGTTAGGGATGTGGAGAAATTCAGAGCAGTTAAATAATGGAGAACACTGCTTTTAATAACATTTATGTGATAGATATGTATATATAACTTATGCCTAAAAAAAATGAAGGTCTGAATAGACACACTGTTACCCAGACGTTTCTTAGCATAAGAGACAAATAAAATCCCTTTAAAAATCTTAATTCTTTTTAAATAACATGCCAGAGTCCTTCTAGTATACAAAGTATGTAACACCAACAATTCCTCTTTATTAGCATGTCACTTAGTAAAAATGGTAATTTAATAGTTTGACTGATGTGAAATCCAGATACCATCTTTGGTAGAAACCTGTGGTCAGGTCTAAGAACCACTTTGTTGTTATGAAACACAATAAATGGCAGATCCACCATCAAAGCATGTAATTTTCTCACACTTCAGGCTGATATTATATAAGAATAATAAATTCCATCTTTATAGACAAATAAAATAAGGAACACTCTGCCAAGGGTTCAAATAGTGGTTTCATAATGATGTACAAGACCAAATTGAGGTCCCAGGTGGGACCAGATCCCGCAAAAGGGGATACAAATTGGACAACTGTTTCATAAACCTTTTAACAGTGATCTACCATCAAAGCAAGCATGGTAAGTGGAAATGGTTGCCAAATGAACTCTTAAAGAAGCATTAGATAAGCTGTCAGATTTCAAATACATTAAATGTTCCAAAACAGAGTAAACAGAAGCTGAAACTGGGCTGGGGAATCAGATTTTCTTGGCATCCAAGAGACCTGAAGAGTATTAGATCAGGTGAAATACTCAGTACTGCACCTCTGCTCTTCAAAGTTGAAAACAGAACTGACCTGGGCTTCAGAGATGGAACCACAGAGGTCATGTCAGAATCAGACAGCTTTAGTAAATCTGATGCACAGGATCTGTTACTGCTAACAGTGGCTCTCTTTTCCCTGGCCTTCTTGGAAAATGATATACTTGGAGCTGACGATGTAGCAGTCATCCTTTTCCCACCATTGGGACCTTCAGAGACTTGACAGCTTTGAAAGAAGGATCCAGAGCCTGAATAGATGATGGTCCCAGTGACTGGGAATCTTTACACAGCTTAACTTTGCTGAAGGAAGCTTCTAGAGCTGAAACAGGCCCATTGGACTTCAGATCCAATGACCTTCTGGAACCAGACAGTTCAGCAGCAAGGGTTTCCTTAAGCAGAAGCACCTGCAGTCTGTTCTGCCTCTCCTTGCGAGTGCTGGGTATGAAAGTTTGGCAAATAGAACATCCACACGGAGAATGGCCTTCACCCAGGCATTTAAGGTACCTCACATGGTCATCTAATACCAGGAAGACATCTGGGCATGAAAAGCATCTCTTAAAACATTACTTCTTTTTCCATAGTTCCGCCATCACACAGAACCAAATCCACAAGCTACATTAAACTATCTATACTTAACATTTCCTTATACTGAACAGTAAACTAAATTAACAGCTATAAACTACAGACTATTGAGACAGGCTCAGTGGAGAAAAATCTGAGATCCAAATGAACCAGACCAGTTCACTTCCAACTGCTGCAGAGGCTGGAAGGAACTGCAGCAGTACGAGGTGCACTGCCCCCTTAAATAGCCTGGGGCTGAGAACATTTGATGACACTGAGAGGAGGGGTTAGAGGGGTACAACATGTGTATTCTAACAGACATTGCTTGGAGAAGGTTCTACCGTTGGGCACCACCAGGTGGCTCAAAACCAATAAGTGGGACTATGCAGAGCTACTTGAAGAATTATAAGCATCACCACAAACATGATGCATGTGAATCTTCATGATCTATCTTATTCCCCAGAAATGCCAAACACATTTTAAACTAATGTGGCAAATCCTTCTTATGGTAGCACTCTGGATCTCTGCAAACCAGGCACTGTCAGAGCCTTCTCTTTGGTAACTGCCCAGTGAAATAAATAATTAAATAATTAATTGCATTGCCAGGAAGAAATCAGGCTAAAATGCAAAACTGTTTCCTGTTTTACCTGCCAATGACATTCACTATTTCTGTTTTCTTAGATGTTTGTAACCAGACTCTTTGATCAGTTAACATTAATGTGTTCTGCAATTACCTAAAGGCATTTGGTAATCTGATCCTTTATTTAAGATACTTCCTATAATGAAAAACAAAAAGGGGATGTAACAAATCACAAGGGAAATTATCATTAATATGTTTGATATCCAGTTTCTCAATATTCTTTCTATCAAAAATAGGTTAGAGACTAAATTTAGAGCTTATCTCCCCCAATTTAGCTGCCAGCTGAAAACACCTTTTGTATCTACCATTAAGTTAGTCTAGATAAGTGATTCCTTTTTTCAGCTTGCACATACATCTAATAATCCTTAATACCAATCATAGATGGTTCATGTATAAATCAGCAATTCTTATCTTCTTTACTGACAGAATCCAAATGCATTATCTCTACAATAAACATTGTGCTAGCTTCTAGCACAAGAAATACAGGATGCAAACACTGACCTCAGCCTGATACAAATATGTACAGCATGCAACACCATCAAGCTACTTTGCAATCTGCATTTATGGTCACAATGCCCTTCGACTTTCATTAATTCTAATAAAATATTCATTAGCAGATTAAATAAACTTGTATTCATGAAAAAACAATTACAAATAGCTACAAAAAAATTATGTGGATGGCCAGTGAACTTCAAATTTGGTTTCTGTCTGTGATTGAAATAATGGAAGTAAAATTCAGTTAGCACCAAAAATAAATGTGCTAGATCCTAAGGCTTCTTTATTCATAAGGTTTAGCAAATTAAAATAAATATTTTCATCATAGTGAGACATCAGATATGCTTATCACAACTATGGTAGTTTGTTTTGATCTTCCCATAGATATTACTTCCTGTGAGGCATAATTCTTCATTGTTTTGTTTATTCTAGGCAGTATGCCTGTTTCTCCTGGATAATATAGCAAAAATATCAGGACACTTTGCTGTCTGGTACTACTATGTAAATAAGATTTGTGTGTAGCATATTTACCTTTTTCCCCTAAGCCTAATCATAGACAAATTCATTTCATCTTTTTGTGTTTTCATCACCCTGTAACTGTCCCCCTATAACTGTCATTGGAGGCAATCTATAAATAATAATGCTACCACTTTGCGAAGATGAAAGAGACATCCATACAGATGCAAAGTGCTTTCAATGGAAACTATTATTCCATTTTACAGATTGGGGAACTGAGGTACAGGGGGGAACAGTGTGTTGCCCAAGGTCACATAGTAACCTTGATTTCTTCCTGATACAGACTCCTCTGTTCTAATGGCTCTTCTACACACTACAGTGTTTCCCAATCCACAAAAAGAAACTATGTTGAGAATGGAAATAATAGAATCAATAATAATTTTATGCACATAAGTATAGTTTGTAGCACACTATAAATATGTCATTAACTTTTAAAAGGAAAAGGAACATACAGTATTCAGAATATGTAGTAGAGGTTGACGTAGCACTGGCCAAGACAGCAATAATACTAGTGACTTGTCAACAATGCAGCCAAAGAATTAAAAGTTTAAAGGTAAAAATTTAAAAAATGCCCAAGTCTGGACAGGGAACAGATTTTCTGTTACATGGGCAATTCCATGGGTTTGAAAATATTTTCCCTTCCAGAAAAATGAAAAGAGAATGAAAACAAAAAATTCCTGTGAAGCGAAAACCTGGGGAAAAAAAGCAAGTCAGTTGAAATATTTCTTTTTGAGCAAATCAAAATATTTCATTCTAATTTTTAATGTTTAGTTTTTTAATAATATCAAAAGATTTCTAAACAAAAAAATTCAAAATGAAAAACCGAAATGTTCTGTTCTGAAAATGTCAACATTGTCAAGACATTTCATGTAATTTTTCCTTCAACATGAAAGTTTCTTCAAATGGACACTTCCGCAAAATGTTTCACATTTGATAAATTGGCATTTTACAGTGGAAAAACATTCTGTCAGAAAATTCCCAGCCAGATCTAGTCTCATTGACTTTCAGTGAGACAGGATCTTAGGAGCCTAAGGACCTGATTTTCAAAGATATTTAAATGTCTAAAGCTGCAGATAGGCCCTGTGGGATCTTCAAACACACCTACATACCTAAGAACCTTTGAAAATCTGGCTCTGAGTCACTTTTGAAAATGGGACTTGGGCTTCTAAGTCATGTAGGTGCTTTTGAAAATTTTACCTTAAAACTAAATTTGTCACCATATTTTGAACTTTCCTTTCTCTTCCCTTCCAGAGAGGGCCTGCAAAATGTTCTCATCTTCAGCTCAGTGGTTTACTTTTTTAGTTACTACATTTTGTTTGAGGAAATAAATTATTTGGGGGGAATCCTGGCAATTTAGTCTGTCACCTGCAAGGTAAGGTTTAATCACTGGGCCCCAATTCCTGAGTTCCCTAGAGATGTCTCCCTGTAGTGTCCTGTCCCTCACAGAAATTTTTAAGTTTGTTGCCTCCAAAGAGACAGAGAACACATCAGCCTGAAAGGTTAGCTGAAGACTCACACTTCACTTTAATACCCAGCATTGTGATGGTTTTGTCATAAACAAGAATAAGTTTATTAACAAAGAACAGAGATTTAACTGATACTAAGCAAGAGAAAAAGAGACAGGTATTGTTACAAACAAAAACAAAACACACTTTCCAGTGACTACAAAGTAATCCTAGCAAATTACAATCTTTATGTAAGCTGTTTTCTAAGTTACATTAAGTTATCAGCATCTCTAGCCATCCAAACTAAGGGATCTAACTTTCACAGGCTCAGAGGGTGCTGTACCCTATGTCCCATCAGTGATGGATAACTAAAAGGTCTTTTTGCTCCCCTTATATTAGTCAAAGTCCATTGTCTCTGTTTCAAGAGCCAGGAAGGCTTCCGGGGGTGCAGATTCTGTCCCCTCACATGATTGTTAAACTGCCTTCTCCCCAGCTCATTTAGCTTGATGACTTTATTTACCTTATAGGTCAATGTACTTTCATTGTCCTCTGGCAGTAATCAAGCCAGTCAGACAGGTAAAGAAACACATTCCTTTGTCTCGGGCAGCCTGGATTCAAGCTCTGTCTCCCAAGCACATTTGAAGAATATATTTCCAGCACATATCAGTAACTCTTTGTATACAACCCATACATACATCACACTGACTTTTTGAGACAAGAGTGTCACCAGTTTACATATGACACCTTTGCATAATTATAGCAATTATGTGTTTGGGGGCAATGAGTGTGTCAGGTAGGGTGACCAGATAGCAAGTATGGAAAATCGGGACACTTTCTTTTCCAGGGTGAAGGGCAATAGTTGCCTATATAAAATACAGCTCCTAATAGCTGGATGGTCCCAATAACATCGGGATGTCTGGTCACCCTAGTGTCAAGCCTGATTTGAGTTACAATGTGATTGATCCTCTCCCAGTTGGTCTAGAGGGGCTCCCAGGGTCATTCCCTCCCCCCCCCGCACCCCCCGCTGCAACTAAATCTCAGAAAACTTCAGCCAGAAGATCCACACTTAGCCTAAACATCTACTTTTCGACATACATGATTTTTTTTTTAAAAAAGGGAACACCATCAACTCGAAATCTAAGCAGTTCAAAAACATACTGGAACATCTATTATGTATCAATACTTGATCAGGGGTATGAAGGGTTCCTGATGGAGGACCAGGGAATGGAAATGGGGAACTGCATGGAGTGGCTCTCTCTTCTGTAGCCACCAGCTCTGGTGAAAGTTAGGGGAGGACTGGGCATAGCAGAGTCATGATCTCAACAACACCCTTTCTTTCCCTTATGCCAGCACTGGTAGTGTGAGGGTGGCTAGCTGGAGGAAGCATACCCATCTCCTGCACCACCAGTTTTCTGCAGGTGGAGAGGTCACCTACACAAGGTGTTATGTTCATGACACACACATAGGGAAGTTAGATAAAAACATATACTACTCTTGCTGAAAGGTTGCAACAAAACATTACTTTATTTCTTAGAATTCAGAAGGATTACACACAAGAACCAAAAGCAGAGAGAGAGAGAGAGAGAAAAAAAACAGGTTGCTCCCTAGGACAGTGAGGCACAACTCACCCCACCATGCTTTAAATCTGTTCTTTCTGAGAGTCAGAATGACTCTTACCATATGATTTCCGACACAGACCCTTAGCCCGCAAGCATGGCCAGAAACTCTCCTCCCTCCTCGCCTCACACCCTTAAAGTGATAGCTTGCAGTTCCAGCACAGTTATCTATGTACCACACAGGGAAAATACTCCACTAGCCATATCCAGGCATTTTAAAGCCACTTTGTATCACATAGAGAACTGAAGATTTTCATCTGTTAGCTCTAATCTCTTTCACTTGTCATCTGAGCTGTTATTTGTTACTACAGTTTAGTATTGAATTTTCAGATAGAAGTGTGATTTTTTTTTCAATTGACCATGTCCTTTAAGCCACGGCCCATGGTGGGGGTGGAAGTGGAGGAGGGACTCCATACCAGAGACAGCTCCTGGAGGCATTGGGCCTGAGGCTTTGGAGCTGCTGGAGGAGTGCAGTGCACACAGCTGCTGCCAGAACCAAACCCTTTGAACAGAGCACAGCCTGTACACCTTCTCCTGAACCCATGTTGGCTCTGCTTGACTGGGTGGTGCAAAATGAAATGTGCTCATGGCACCATCTACCACGTTTGGGGATTAATTAAGAGTTAGAGGGCTTGACTCTTCACTGTGTTACCACATCAGTATAACTCTGTTGAAATCAGTGGCATTACACTGTGACAAAATAGGTGTAACATTATGAAGAATCAGGCTTTCAACATTCACTTAAATTCAGCTGTGACCTTAGTGATCCTTCCAGAGTTCCTGATCTGACTGGAACACATGCACACACAGCATCCATGGATGACTGTGTCAGAGATTAAAACACTCAGCAAACACGGGGCCACAATCAATCATGTCAGCATGGGCAGAGGATAGATAACGTTCTCATTTCAACTGACAGTTCAATCTGTCCATTTCACTTTCAAAAGTGTGGGTGGGTATTTGTTGTTAATCTGCAGTTTGTGGATCTGATCCAAAGATCATTGAAGTCATTAAGGGTCTTTCCATTTATTTCAATAGCTTTCGGATCAGGATCTTAATGGGTGGTTTGTGTGTGCGCCTGTTTACAAAAAAATGAGACGGCAGCACAGCTAAAAGTGCTGTTCAGCAGGGACACTAGGTCCCTGAACTTCTCTTGCTGCCTCTAGTTAGGGTGACCAGAGAGAAAGTGTGAAAAATCGGGACAGGGGCTGGGGGGTAATAGGAGCCTATATAAGAAAAAGACCCCAAAATCGGGACTGTCCCTATAAAATCGGGACATCTGGTCACCCTACCTCTAGTAGGTATAATACCTGCTTTCCCTTTGTTTGTAAGGACTGAAAGCAACTCTTATGGAGGATCTCAAACTCTGCTTTCATTCCAGGATTTTTATTTTTACTTAAAAGAGAAACTACTAAGCCAGATTTGTTTCTGTAAAGTAAAATAAAGGAGAACCAGCTGCAGCTGGAATAGCATTACTATCAATCAGTAATAGTCATCCCTTTTTAATTATCTCTTTTAGGGGAGGGTGGCAATAAAGGGAGGATGAACAATTCATACAGGGAGCATGGCTGCCTCACAGACAAGGAGCTGTCTTTCTCTTCTTTTTACTTGCTTTTCAGGGGGGTTTTCTGTTTCTGTTTTCTTTGGGTGCAGTACGTGATTTCTTTTCCTGTGAAAATAAAACATAGCCACTGGGGCAATGAATCAAAAATAACACTCTGGAAAATATAACTGCTGGAGATGGTTAGAAGATTCTGCACTGTTTTCCTTCCCTTTCTGAATCCCTCACTTTGGAAAGACCAATAAATCCAAGCTAGGCAGAGGAAATCATAGCAAGAAATGAGTAGTTATGCCAGACCTACGGTGCCTTCATTTCTGTTTTTGATTTTGTTTTTAAATATCAAATAATGTTATACTGTATATCAGACAGAGAGAGAACCATATGTTCAATGGACTTGGAGACATTATACTGTAACATTCTACTGAGGGTATGTCTATACTACCCACCAAATCGGCAGGTAGTAATCGATCTATTGGGGATCGATTTATCGCATCTCATCTAGACGCGATAAATCGATCCCAGAAGCGCTCCCCGTCAACTCCGGAACTCCTGCACCACGAGAGGAGGAAGCGGAGTTGACGGGGGAGCGAGCCTGCGCCACATGGACCCAATGTAAGTAAAATTACTTTCGATCTAGGAAACGTCGACTTCAGCTACGCTATTCTCGTAGTTGAAGTTGCGTATCTAGATCGATCCCCCCCCCCCCCCCCCCGCAGTGTAGACCAGCCCTAAGAAGCAACAAAGAGTCCTGTGGCACCTTATAGACCAACAGACGTATTGGAGCATAAGCTTTTGTGGGTGAATACGATGCATCCGACGAAGTGGGTATTTACCCACGAAAGCTTATGCTCCAATACGTCTATTAGTCTATAAGGTGCCATAGGACTCTTCGTTGCTTCTACAGATCCAGACTAACATGGCTACCCCTCTGATACCATTCTACTAAGAATAGCTCCAGTACCAACAACTGATATTTATGACTCCAGCATCTCTTATTATACAGCTCATAAGGTTGTACTAGTAGAGCTTCCACATTGCCACTACAGGCGGTTATGCTATAATTCACTCTTTGTATGGATGTCACAGTATGTAACTTTCATAGAGTTAAGTTTAATATTCTGTCCTTTACTCACACTGTATTCTTCTATGCACATTTTCAAAGCTTACTTATTTTCTTGATACTCCGTGGAGAGACTTTCTATAGAATGAAATGTAAGCATGAAGACAGTAAAAAAACAAAACATACTGTATATGAGAGTGGATTTATCATCATCTTTTGGAACTTTATTCATTTGGAATAAGCAAAATGAATAAAGTTTCCTTTTTACTGTTTTAGAACACCATCTTGGAGCAAACAAACACATCACAGTGGAAACTGTTTACGGAAAAAGGCCCATGATATTTTATACTAGTATGTGGCATGCATAGCAGTGGATCTATAGCAATGTCAAATAACATTTTCTGATTGGGCAAGACACCTAAAATGTGTCATGTTCCAAGTCAGCAGTCGCATGATACAGGCGTAGGTGATTTGCCACAGTCTTCAAGCATGTGTGTGAAACATCTCTAGCTCTTTTGATGTGCATGACACATGAAACAAAATGTTGCAAGCACTCCCAAGGGGATAGTGCACAAGAACTGGGTATGCTGAATTACCAAGTATATAACTAGTGTTTGGAAGCATCCACAGAATATTTAGTAGAAAACATGCAAGTCCCAATCCTGCACACCATGTACACCCAAATTTCTCATTAAAATTAAATGCATTTCAATTAAAGAAATGTGGGATCAGCCCCATAAAGGGCACTAGACACTGACAGCCTTCCTATTAAATACTACTGGGCCTTATTTGTGATATTTCATTTTGCTAAATACTGTCATCCTCCAATCTTTTGACAAGTATGAGCTTTCATGCCAAGGAAATGTTCTTGAGATAATATTCCCTGTTACACTTTCAGGTAGATTTACCAGGGAGCCTCACAAAAAGAGTGGATGGGTCATTACACAAACTAAAAACTATTTCCCCATGCTAATTTTTCCCCTACTGTTACTCACACCTCCTTGACAACTGTTTGAAATGGGCCACCCTGATTACCACTACAAAAGTGGTTTTTCCTCCTGCTGATAATAGCCCACTTTAATTGACCTGTCTCATTAGAATTGGTAAGGCAACCCCCATCTTTTCATCTTTGTATATATATCTTCCTACTGTATTTTCCACTTCATGCATCTGATGAAGTGGGTTTTAGCCCACGAAAGCTTATGCCCAAATAAATTTCTTAGTCTCTAAGGTGCCACAAGTACACCTCATTCTTTTTGCTGATACAGACTAACATGGCTATCACTCTGAAACAAAAAAGTCGATGTGCAGCAGACAGAGGTAGACAAATTACATGCACACACCTGAAGAGCAGGGCCGGATTATGACATTCTGAGGCCCTAAACTATGCCAAGTGCAAGAGGCCCCATACTAGAAAAAAAAAAGAATTTATTATTTTCTCAAAAAGGACATTGAATATACAAACATGAAAGCTTTATATTTGCACATATACAAAAGTGAAGTTATAGAATAATAATCTAACTAAAATACATGTCTTGCAATATGCCCGTTTTCATTATAAAATAGTTTCAAATTAACATATTTTCATCTATGATTTCTTAATTAGTAGATATGAAAACTTTATATCTACAGCAACACAAAAGCAGTTAGCTACAGTTACACAGACGAGCTTACTTAATGGAAGCAGTACGACCTGCAGTATGTCTGTTTGCACATCACATTAATTTTAACACTGAAATTTAAAACATTTTCTTTCGTGATTTTTTTGAGGGCAAAGTCATTGATGATGTCCTCAGATGATAAGCTACGGAGTTTGTCACTTTTGATGCACAGAATGCTTAGGGCAGATAGCTTTTCTTGCGGCATTGTTATCCGCAGTTCATTCTTGATATAGTTCAGTTGCAAAAATGATCTGTCTCCTGAGCAGTTTGTTACCATTAGACTAAAAATAAGCCGCAAAATCGCTTTCAAAAACCAGTAAAAAAAAATTTATATTATAAATATTGAGATTTATATCTCTATACTACAACAAATAATATGTTTATTAATATATATATATGCTGAAAACCTGTGTTATTTTACCAGGATATTTCTGTGAAAGTTAGAGCTATTTTGTCTATGTTCTCACAGGAAACCAAGAGAGGATATATAATTTTTTTTACACCATGAATAGGGGAAATTATCCTACTTTTCATATGAATAAATGAAAAAATATTTGATCAGTTTTGTTAGGGAAATACAAAGTTTATCCAGACTATATACAAAATATATTTACAAATGTTTATTCCGATTTAATTTTTGCTATGAAACAATGAATTGTTGGGGTTTTTCTTTTGCCATACTATAATAATACAATGTATTACGCATATGATATGTGATTTATAAGTCTATTCAATAATTTTTACATAGCATACATTATATTATCTTGAGTGCTCCAAACCCGCCAAGCAAAAAAATCCCAGTCTTTTTTCAAGGCACACATCTCTTTTCGCGTTTGCTTCTCTGTCTCCCCCATGACCACTAATTAATCTTGAGTGACACCTTAGACACACAGAGTGACAACAAGCTATATGTGCGAAAGAGAAAGAATTTACCAGAAAAAAGACTGGTAATCTCTAGATAGGCATTGAGAAAGTGAGAAAAACTAGCCTATACTCAAGAAAATATAATGAATATTTAATAGCCTATAAATCATATATGCACATAGTTTGAAATAACTTACTCACCGAGTACTCAGAATATTATAATATATATGTACATCTTCCTTCACTTCTCTCAAAACCCTCTATTTATCCTTTCATCAGCACTGTCTGATATTTACTGTGAAAGTTCCCAAAACTGACGGAGGGAACCCAATACAAATTTATCCTCCTCAAGATCCACTCGATCAAAGGCCATAAGACGATCACCTGCAAACTCAATCATGTGAAGCATGGATAGCGCATGAAGCAGAAAGTGGCGTGCACACTAAAATACACAATGGTATGTATGTACAGCTCAAAAGAAGAAACTAACATTAACACTTTAAGAAAACGAAGAAAAACAGGAGTGAAGGCACTATATGAATGAGCATGCTGGACTGTAAACAAAAGATGGTGGCCTTCTGGCTATTACCAGCCAAGAGGGACGCTATACATGATGTCACTCCTAGGACAAGTCCCATACGAGTATGAGCTTAGCAGGATTGCTTCATGACACTGCCGTTTCCAACCTCACATTTTTCCCGATTTTATCGACAGTGGGATTATTTATTTATTTAAATAAGTTATGAAGGCACGGTCAGAATTTTACCAGTAGCAGCTGGCCAACAAAACACTGCTTTAGGAGACTGATAGCAGACTTACTCATCGAAATACTAATTTTACAAGTGCAATTATGGGTTTTTTTCTCAGCCTTGGCCTCCTGCCAGTCAATAATGAATAATTAGTGAAGAGTAAGAGTAGGTTAAGGGTATTTGTGTTGCCAGATGTTTGTATTTTTGTCATATTTGAAGGAAATGTCTATATTTAGAAAGAATCTTCTTTTCCCCGTATCTCCTTTATTTATCAACTGATTTTGATAAAATTTGAAATGGTGTCTGTTTTTTTCTTTTTTAGAGGCCCCTCATATTGTGAGGCCCTAAGCTGTAGCTTAGTTATCTTATGCATTAATTCGGCACTGTTGAAGAGCAGGGACTAGAACGCTGACCTGTCCCCTCTGAAAACACAAACCTTTACCACTTGACCTACAGGAAGACTGTAACTGTAATAAGTCCCTTTGCTTCTTGTGACACAGCCACTAGAGGGCAACATCCTTCCTTCACTCATACACACAAAGCCAGTAGTACATTACAGCCTGTTGTATAGTTTTAGGCCCAAACAAGGTAGACTGTGTGATGCTGTATGATTAAAGATGAACCTTTTGATATTACCACTGTTATATAATTGAAACGAATCTTGTACAAAGCATGTGTCGTAAGGTAGCAATGGAAAAGTTATGATTTGCTAAGTATGATTATCTTGCTTAATTATTCAGATACAAAGATGACACAAATGTTTATTCCGATTTAATTTTTGCTATGAAACAATGAATTGTTGGGATTTTTCTTTTGCCATACTATAATAATACAATGTATTATACATATGATATGTGATGTATAAGTCTATACAATCATTTTTACATAGCATACTACCTATAATAAAATATTATCTTGAGCGCGCCAAAATTAAATCGGAATAAACATTTGTGTCATCTTTGTATCTGAAGTTATGAATATTGAATATGTACTTGTATCTTAAACATGTTTGTTCTTGGGTGACACCCCCAGATAGATTTTACATTAGGGCTAGACCTCTGTGTATGGCAGGCCCATGAAGGATACTCCACTCTCACAATGGGCCATTGACGAAACTCATCCCATCCGGATAGCTCTTCCTAAGGATGCCTCAAGCAGCAAGGAGCCAGTGTCCACCCCCTGTGATTCAGCAAACCATGTAAGGACATGTGATAAGGACATGTGACTCTGGACTCCATCTTGAGCCAGTAATTTTCCATGCACCTGGGGTGTGGGCTTCGTTTGGGATAGTACATTTCCAGCCACATGGCAGAGGATACAAAAGACATCTAACACACCTCCATTTTGCCTCTTTCCTGCTCTAATTCTCTGGACTGTGGATTTACAACAAAAAGTAGCCTCTTGAACTATGGACTGAGGACCTTCCAATCTTCTGGAAGTTACCAAAGAAACTTTACAAGCCAGCAGCCTCTTTCGCCACTGCTACAAACCCTGATATAAGGACTTTGCAATCATTTGTATGCATATGATCTATTAACCACTTATAACTCTTCTTTTCTTTTATTAACAAATCTTTAGATAGTTTACTAAGGATTGGTTGACAGCGTGATATTTGGATAAGATCTGAGGTTCATATTGACCTGGATATAAGTGTCTGATTCTTTGGGATTAGAAAGAACCTCACATATGAGGAAATGGGTTTTCAATAACCTCTCACTATATTAGATTGGTTTGTCTGGATGGAGGCTAAGGGCTGGAATGCCTAAAGGGCACTGTGTTTGGCTTCTGGTTAACCAGTGTGGTATCGCAGAAGATCTTTTGTTACTGCATTGGTGAATCTAATTATAAAATAAACCACCAGTTTTGGGGGATTGTCTGCCCTATTTCTTGCAATCTGCCCTGAGTGTGGCATTCTCAGTGTGGTCTGTCCCAGGCACCTGGTCACAGGCTGAAATAAACAAAAAGTTCAAATCCAGCACTAGATTAACTGTAACTCTACTACTGATTAAACACTGACTGTGTTGCTCGGGTGATCTTGTACAACTCTTCCACTGCCAGATACAGTTTTTTTTAATAAGGGTGTTTTCCTCAGGGCAGCTTTACCCCACACAAGTTTGTTTCATGCCAAGTCAGTGTGTTTTTAGTTCACTTTCATGTGTTTTTCACTTTTATCGGTTTGGCAATCTTGCAGAGCTGACACCTCTATGTGCCAGCTACCAATTTACATTGTTATTTTTGTTAGTTGTTAGGTTTCCTGTTACAGATGTGTGGGTGGGACGGGACTTGTTTTTTATTCCTCATGTTTCCTATCTAATAGCTATGCTTTTCATTAGAAAAAAAATCCCAATCACCTGAGAGCAACAAATGGCCCCCTAGAGCGGTGACATTTTGTTTTGCTTTTGTTCTGCTTTGTTTGTTGATGTTGGCGGTTTTTGGCTTGTTTCTTTAACTTCCATTTCCCTTTGACAGCTATATTTCTGTCAGCTAAGGACTAACTTATCACTCTGTTCAAGCTAAACTGCCATGAACCTGAACCATTTTCACCAAGAGGGATATTTGAAAGGATTTCTGAATGAAATGTTATCCACTTTATTTCACAAAGAAGGGGATAGCATTAGCAATTGTCACTGGGCGGGAAAAACAGCCAATGTTTGCCATTTGTGTACTGTGAAGAAAGAAAAAGCAGAACTTGCGAGTCCTGTTTGTTTTACTCAGAGTCTGGCTGCTATTTGTCATTGAATATAAGTGGTATTCCCTCTGAAACTGGATTTTTCCCCCCAATGAAGACAAAGTTCTTTTTGCTATTTCTTTGCTTTTGTTTGTTTGTTTAAATAGAACTTCAGAATAAATTAGATGTTGGAGTTGGGAAAATCAGTTTATGGAGTTATTAAAATTATGTTCACAAAATGTGATTCTAGCCTAACTGATAATGTTAAAAGTCGGGCTTGTTGGAAAAATTTCAAATGAAATATTTTCCCATCATGAAAATGGGATTTTGTTGAAGCTGAAATTTTCTGTGGGAAAAGATCAGATTTGGTGACTTTTTCCATCAGGAAAATCTAAATAATTAAGGAATGTCTAAATGCTTCATTTCAATCAAAAATGTTGAAACAAAATGCCTTGACATTTCAGAATCAAATGTCTGTTTCAACTTTTTTATTCTGCAAGAAGTTTAGATATTTCACCATCTTATTCTAATTTGAGATGAAAACAAATTTCAAAATTCTGAAATTCCCGGTCAATGGAAATTCCATTTTTTATCAGCTCTAATTAAAAGCACTTCTGTGGCACTTTCCAGCCAAAGTTCTTAAAATGCTTTAAAAATATTAAGACTTACAACGCCCCTGGAGAGTTGGTGAAGTATTATTATCCCTATATTACAGACAGTAAAACTGAGTCAGAAAGAGATTAAGTGACTGGACCAAAGTCACACAGTAAATCTTGGACAGAGAACCCATATCTATCTCCAAATTCTATGCTTTAACCACAAGCTCATCCTGATCTGTTAGCTGATATCAACTAACAGATGTCTGAGTAGTCTACTTAACTACAATCAAGGTGTGACTCATACTACAGCTATTACTGTTAATCCATCCTTGGCAGTTTATATCAGTCAGTATTCTTTCTTTGGTTTACAGTGTTGTACAAAATAATAAATACTGCACCTTAACCTTTAGGTTGTCATGAAATGCTTTCAAACATCCTAGTGCACTTGTTCACAGCCAAAATGTCAGGCACCCACAAGCTGAACCAAAGGATTCAATTATTTCTAAAATAGTCTAGGAGATACAGATATGTTCATGAGGATTTCCCATGTGCCCAGATAGCCACTAACAATATTTCTCTTATTATGTTGTAATGTAGCTATAAAATATGAGTGCACAAATCTACATGACAAAGGTGTGTCCCACATCCATGAAGACTAAAGCACTGCCCATTAGCTAGTGAAAATATTAATATCCAGAATGACCATGGAGTTTGCTTCCACTTCTGTACAATGCAGCAGTAGTTCCTTAATGCTACCCATTGTCATTATGTTTATCATTTTGTAAATAAGCACCCAGGGCCCAGATCGTCAAAGATATTTAGGCTCCTAACTTCCATTGATTTCAACAAAATGGAGGATTTAGGTCTAGTTGCTTCAGCAATAGGCACTTTATAAATCAATACAATAAATTAATACTGCACCTATGGTACCCTTTAGCCTCACCCCAAAGCCTTAATTGTATTTTAGTCTCCTAGTTTACTATGATCTATTGTAGAGCTGAAGACTGATATTTCTATCAAATTAGAGTAGCTTCCAATAAAACATTCTAGTCTTCTTCCTGAATCATATCAATGAGATCTTTTTATCACCTAAATTCAGAGGCAGGTATTGATATCCAGGATTGTAATGACATTTTGTATTGTCTGGCCAACATTTAAGAAACAAGTGCAAGTTTATTTGCCTCTTCTCTACTCTGCTGGTGTCACTGCTTCTTCCAAATACCTCTAACTTAATTTTCAATCACTCATTAATTCAGAGCAACTGGCTTTCTGCTGATATATCTCTCAGTGTTTTAAAGCAAAGAGTGTGTGTGTGGTGGTGGTGGTGGTGAAGAGATGCTTCAGTCCTTTAAATACACAGACCTATATTTAGGTGACAAAGATCCTTTTCAGTAACGCCTCCAGTCTCCTCTATCCAATTTGATATAACTTCTTGAATACTTATGCATAAGTGAGCATGGAATTATTCTACTTGAAACTTTGGTTTTTATAAGGCCTATACATCACAATGACTATGGCATGCATGTAAAACTGAAAAATGCTGACATCTCTGTCTTTCTTTGTCAATGTGAAGCTGAAATCTCTTATTTTTCCCCCTGGTGTTACTTACAATCACAGGGATCATTTCTCTGAAGCAATAACATGCAATATCTCTCTCGTAACATTTCCTTGATAAAGCATATTACATAGGAAAATTGTTTTTGAGATATTTCTGCTGAATGATCAAAAACAAAACAAATTAAAATGACAACATTATAACCACAAAACGACTAGTAAAATATATTGGGAAAAAGGTAAGGGCAATCCTCAATGAATAAAGTGCACCAGACAAAACTGAATATGATATTGAATCGGAAGAATGTGCCACTACTTATGTATCTTCACTTTTCTTAAGTTAACTGAGGCAGAATGTTTACAAAACAAAAATAAGAAAGAAAAACTTGTAGCACCTTAGAGACTAACAAATTTATTTCAGCATAAGCTTTCGTGGGTTAGTACCCACTTCATCGGATGCATGGAATGAAACCGATGAAGTGGGTACTAACCCACGAAAGCTTATGCTGAAATAAATTTGTTAGTCTCTAAGGTGCTACAAGTTTTTCTTTCTTATTTTCGTTTTGCTGACACAGACTAACACGGCTACTACACTGAAACCTATCAGAATGTTTACAGTGGCAGTTCCCCTATCTATCTGAACAAAGGCAAAGCTTCTTAGTAAATCTGACTTTCTAGCTACTTGGAGAAAATAAAAAGGAATGAAGAAGCAGGAAAATAAAATCACAATGAGACTCATATATTTTAAAGCCAGAAGGGACCATCATTTGGTGATGATCACCATCTTCTCTTATACTAAATAAATCTGAAAGGCAAAATCACTTTGATACTTCCAATAAGCAAATCTCTGGATCTATAATTTATCAACGGAGATAGAAAATACCCCCACATCTTTACCTCAGACATAAATTTTGCATCTAAGTGTTGGGATAACAGAAAATGAAGGATTCATTTACAGGAGAATTAAAGAAGGTTCTTTTTTTTTCTGATTAAGTAAACATCCTGAAGTTGCAGAGACACTCATGCAGTTGATTTTGAATGGTTTAGTCTTGTCTGCAGAAATCCTTTCATGCAATTGCAATGGACCAAATCTTGAAGTCCTAACACATTCAAATCAAAACTCAGTGAAATCATGAATGAGAAATTTCGTACCTGATAATTTTCTTTCTGTTAGGAGCTGCTCTCTAAATTCAGTACTCATGGGCTAATGCCCACTCCCCGTGGAATTCAGAGGCAGTCCAACGTTGTTGCTGGAAGCTCTAGAACTAGGCTTTACCCTTCAACTCAGTCCAGCAGAAGAGTTCTTCCACAGTTGTAGAAACACTTCAGCAATCAATTATTAGCACTGATATAAAGTATTAAACTTGATATAATGTATTAAATTAACCTTGAGACACTATGTGTCTGTCTCTCTGTAGAGAAAATCTTTAATTTATAGTCTGGTCACTTACCAGACTACCTGGGGGTTGAATTTAGAGAGAAGCTGCTAGCAGAACGAAAATTATCAGGTGAGAAATTTCTCATTCTGTTGCACAGCTTCTCTCCTCATTCATTACTCATGGGTAAGGTTGAGATTTTGGCATGGAAGTCACGGAATCTGTGACTTCCAGAGATCTCCGTGAGCATATGTAGTGGGGCCCGCCTACTCAATTCCACAAACAGCTCAGAGACCTTTTGCTGGTAAAACACCCGGTCCAGTTTATTTACAATATTAATTTCCACCACCCTTGTACTCTACATAGCCTCAATCCTACAGTTCTGGGGAGCCCTCTGCTCCTGAGGCAAGCTGGGAAGAGTGAGCAAGCGACTGATAAGCGATCTCTCTCTCTCTCTCTCTGCTTCCCACGTTCTTCTTCCTGTGTCTTTTGTACCATCTACCTAATGGCCTAATTAGCTTCTTATTTCTCCTCAGCTCATCAGTCAGGCACAGCTCTTCTTAATGAGAACTGCTCAGCCTCTGCTGTAACTAAAACTGCAATGATCAGAGTGCTGGCTCAGCTGCTGTTGCCCAATGCACAGAGCACTGTGAGAGAGGCTGTGTGTAGGAGAAAAGCCCCAGAAACACCCCTTAGGGAGAGAGAAAAAGGAGAAGGGGTTTAACCCCTCATTTTCACCCCCACTTGTTCAGTAACAATACTAATAATTTCTGTGTGAAGGACACACTTGTTTTTGCCTTTTGCGGAGTCTGTGGGATTTGTAGGCCTTACCTCTGAGTATGATGAGGCTCCCCTGGTTCACAGTGGACAGAAGGGGAGCGGTGTAGGAGCCCTGCTTCTTTCCCCAGGGAGCTAGGACACATTTCAGTATCAGAGAGGAGATTCTGGATCCTTTCAGGGTTTTTCAGATCTCATGTGGGACTTGCCTTCCGAACTAGACAGAGAGCTTCCTCCTCATCCTTAGACTCTGTCCTCAGAAGCTACTAACTGGGCTTTTCTGTATTGCAGCCAATGATTCCTTGGTAGGGTGGGGACCCAACACACCAGTCGGACTCTGAGTCCCCTACCCTGGCAGTGCAAGGGTCAGATGGCTGGCCACAGGCAGGGCATAATTCAACCTCTGTAGAGCCTGTAAGTGCTACCTCACATAGGGAACAGCGCTAAGATTTACATCAGGTGTTTGTAGAACAGCTCTGCTGTGCCTGAGTGGGGACAGAGGAGCCCAGCACAGAGGTCCTGCAGCAGCAGATCCTGGTGGCTGAAACCACAACGCAGCTAGTTACCCAATCTAGGGGAGGAAGATTATAAGTCTCAACTAAATGAAAACAAATAAAAATACAGGTTTTAAAACTAAATGGGAGGGAGAAACTGAACCACCAACTTGCTCCACTGCTGGGGGCAGAAAATCTGGTGGCGTGAGCTGAAGAACAGAGTTCTAGCTCTCTGGAGCCTCCAGCAACAACTCCGGACCACCTACAAGTTCCTTGGGTGAGGGGCCCTCGATCTTAAATAATGAACGAGGAGAGAAGTTGTGCAACAGAAATCCTTACTCGGCTGTTACCCAGGCAACATGCATAATGGTTTTAGTCTGCCCAAGTAAGATCTGAGTAAGATCCGAGTAAGAATTTCAGGATTTGTCTCCAATTATTCAACCTCCCACACATCTCTACCAGATCTTGCTGTATGTAGAAAATTTATTTTTCCCCATGTCAAACTACATATAAGGCTAGACTGTGGTATTTAGCCACAGCCCAGATTAGAGGGCAGTGCAGAGCTGCACTGTCCGAGAGAGATCTCTGTGATGGATTGTGCTTCAGAAGCTGCAATACCTCCTGTGCGCTGTAGAGATTCAGGGGCAGCACCCTCGTTGAACCTTTTCTTTGAATGCAAAAGCTGGGATTTTTCCTGGTCCTTGCATGAGGAAGCAATCACAATGGGTCAGAAGGTGCCTTGCATCTATCCACCCCCACCATACAGCTATACAAGGGCCAGGTACAATCTGATCACATCATTATGGGATTCTATACAATCCACACAGGGCCAAGTGTTTGAACAAGGAATGGTCAGACTTGCAGTATTCCATAGAGTAAATGCAATGTTTTTGCTTCTGAACACCACTAAGGGAGGACAGAGCAGCCTGTAAGACCTGTCTAGACTAGGAAAATAGGCCATATTTTAAAATGTTAGCTAATTTAATTTAACTACCATGTTTTTAAATGTTGTGGACAACTCTATCTACACCAATGTTTAAAAACTTGGAAGTTAAAATGAGTTAGCTCAGATGGTTTTTAAAGATTTTAAATTAGTTTCTTCATATAAACCTTTCCACTATTTTTTAAAATTTTCTAAAAAAAATTCTTTGGATCATAAAGAAAACCAAAATAAGAGCTGCAGGAAAAGAACCCAAGAGCTACCAGAAACTTGCCACTTGGATTCAAATGAGTCAGAGAGCTTTGATTTATGTAGCTCAAGGTTTTAATGCTCTATACAGCGGTTCTCAAACGTCATTGCACTGTGACCCCCTCCTGACAACAAAAATTACTACATGACCCCAGAATAATTAATATTTTACATAAAAAATGCTTAGAAAAAGGGCCGGCATTAGGGGGTGGCAAGAAGGCAATTGCCCAGAGCCCCACACCACAGGGGCCCCATGAAGTTAAGTTGCTCAGGCTTCAGTTTTGGCCCCGCACAGAAACTGCCAATATTAAGCAAAGGAAGATTTGTCCAGTTAATCATAACTGACAGGCTTTGATTTAAGAGTTTTTAAATGTAAATCAAAGAGCTTATAAAATGTCCATGGCTATATTCATTTCAAGGTGATGGAAAGACTAAATTTAAAAAAAAAAATCTACTGTGGATAGTGCAAAGAAAGCATCCAAGGGAAAGGTTTGATTTCTCTTCATTTTGATTTAACTCTGATGTTGCAATTTCCACAAGGAGACTGTCGCAATCTCACGACCTATAATTGAGCCTTTCTTAGGGGTGTGGAAGGAGAAAGAATAAAAAGGGACAAGGCCATGATACCACATATGATTTAACATCCCACCAGCCAAAAAACTGCTGTTACAGTAACATGAAACATGCAAAAATACCTTTGAATGCTTATTTGTACACCCCATTACCACTGTTACATTGAGAATGTGTGTATATATGGTTAATTAGGTGCATAATAACCTTATTTGCATAGGCAATCATTATAATTGTACACACCAGTAGGGGCACAAGTATACTCACACTTTTTGTAAACTTGGGGGGGTGGGGAGGGAGGACGGAGGACATTACCCTTCACAAATTTGGTCTCTATTATCACAAATCCATCACTCAACATTCAATTTTCATAGGGAAGCAAAGTAGGAGTGGGGAGACTGTAGAGAAGGGAAAACAAACAAGAAAATGGGGCAACCCCTCCCCCCGCAAAGTGACCAGAACTGAGTATGCCCATTCTGGGCTGAGCAAACAACCAGTAATAAGAGAGCCATTGTCACTGAGTCTGAAAGTGAAACTTCTGAAGAGTAGACCTGGCCATAGAAAGCTATGTTACTATGATGTTTTAGCAAATTTGCTGGGCAGTTAATTTATTTCCTAATAGCCACAAAGAGTTTGTCTTTTGTACTGTCAGTCTCAGAAGTTCTCTTTATTGCAGTTACAAACTCTAGAGAAACTGTTTGACTTTGTCATCTGTCAGAAACCTAAGAATTCTACAGGCTATTGTAGAAATACTATAAATCTCTCATTTATTACTGCAGAGCTAAAGGCAGGAATTGCTCTTTGAGCTACCCCTTTTCTAATAAACTAGGCTGACAGCCACTTTTACCTCTCTGGCATATATTCTTTCTTAGATTTAAGAAAAAGCTTCTCCATCAAATAAATGTCCACTAATTAAAGCTCTAGTGTAGTATTTCTAAATTTAACTCATACATAAAAATCCTTTTTTCCTTGCATTGGAATAAGCAATAGTTTCGCCATTTGTTTTGTCACCGTCATAAAGCTTAAGGCAAGAAGGGACCACCAGATCATCAAGTCTGACCTCCTGTATATCACAGGCCACCAGGACCACTCGACACCCACACAACCCAGCAACCCAAAATTAGACCAAAATATTACAGCCCACAGAAGACTAAACTATTATGTGCCACAGGCAGAGAATGGGACTGATGGAGGTGCTCCAATGCCTGACGCCTTTGCAAGGCAGTGAATTGATTAAGTGAGATATACCCCGATAATACCAGCATGTGGGTGCAGGTCACTTGCTGCAGAGGAAGGCAATAAACACCCAAACTCACTGCAATCTGACCCGAGGGGAAATTCCTTCTTGACCTCACATATGGTGATTTGTTAGACCCTAATATCAAGAACCAGCCAGCCAAGCACGTAAGAGAGTGAATGCTCAGTGCCATCTCAGACCACTGGTTCACCCGGTCCGGTATCTCATTCCAGTCATGGCTATCTCTGACACTTCAGAAGAAGCAGACCAAAAAAACCAACCCAGAATACACTGGGAGAAAGGGGGTGGAATCCCTTCCTGACATGAGACATAAAGCAGAAGGGACCTTAGGGCCACCAAACCCTGCACCCCACCATCAGAAGCACCCCATCATATAATCACACTCAAAAATAGTCCATCTCTCTCTCAAAATTAATTTGCCCTCACAACTCCTATTGGAAGGTTGTTCCAGAACCTCACTCCTTTGATGGTTAGAAACCTTCTAGTTTCCAGCCTGAATTTGTTCATATCCAGTTTAAACCCATTTGTTCTTGTGGATTTTAAAAAAGTCAAGCATGGAAGCCATTAATATAAAAGTGGATTAAAATATATATAGCTGATATATGTATTACCTAGCAGATAAGGGTTGCCTCCAAAATTTTGCTCCTTCTAAATTTAGAAGACTAAGATGCCTAAACAGAGAATGCTTCCAGCAGCCTATAGGAACATTAGTAATTATTTATAAATGTTGTTTTAAAAATACAATAGTGTGATATCAGTCATGAATATTTTAAAAAATGGAATACAATATATTTATTGGGAACTCCTAGCTCTACATTTTATAAACCTCAGTTATGATCTACCCAGTCACTCTCATTATATCAGACTTTGCAAGAGTTGTTCCTCAGCAGGAGTGGGGGGACAACAGTGGGAGCTGATGACACTCGAGTACAGGTATGTCTATACTGCAACGTTTTTGCGCAACAAGTTATACCACTTTTATTAAAGCACTGGAATTAAACTGTTGCATGGGCACACTGTGCTCCTTGTGACGGTGGAGTGCATTCACATCAGAAGCTCTTGCAACGGCAAAAAAGTAGTGCATTGTGGTACCTATCCCACTGTGCAACTGGCCGCAGGGTGCTTTGGGAAGGGTTTGCAATGCCTTATGGGGCAGGCACAGCGTCACATGATGCAGGTTTCCCAATTCCATTGTTCCATGGGCATCCTACTGCACTTCCAGCTGGTTTTCAACTGAAGTAGGAGGGGAAGAGGAGTGTGTGTATGGGTGGTGGGGAGACAGTGTGTTTTGGGGGACAGAGTGTGTCAAGCATGCTGTCTTGTAAGTTCAGACAGCGGCAGGAAGCAACCAGTCCTGAGGCAGGCGGAGGGGGAAACCCCAACATCAGCTCCCGCCTCCCTCCCCAGCTCTCTGCACAGTAATCTCTCTTGCTCACACACACACGCCTGCCTCTGTGTTCAACAGCATGGGCATTCCACAATAATGGTTTGCTTTGTGTCCCAGAGCAGATCAGCACAGCACGCAATGGCTGTCAGAAACGGAGCTTTGAAAGGGGAGAGGCGCATGCATTCAGGGCAGCCAGCCAAGTTCAAAACAATGAGCAGAGCAGCCACTTGAGGGATTATGGGACACTTCTGGAGGCCAATTACAGCACTGAAAGCAAGTGATGTGTTTACACTGGCACTGCAGCGCAAGAGCATCTGCGCTGTAAGCTTTACGACTCTCGGTGAGGTGGGTTTTTTTGCAACTCTGCAACTGAGGAGTTTCTGTGCACTAAGTGGCTTGACAGTGTGTACACCTCGGGAGTTACACCGCAGAAAGCTGCTTTACTGTGCAGAAACTTACCAGTGCAGACAAGGCCTACTTTGCTGAATAACGATGGACTTGAGCATATGCTTAAGTACTCTGGTGGACTGTGGCCTTAGCTGTGATCTTTTGCACTTCTCTATGCCAATGAGAGTTTATTTTACAAAAACGTTTTTCAAAATCAGAATATCATGAAGTGAGAATTTTAGCAGTGCAATCTATTGTCACAACTGCAGAAAGTTAGAGAAGAGAGCTATACAACTAGTTTGCATCATTGTGCCATATTAGCTAAACACAGATTGCTTGGTCAAGGGAAAAAAACAAATAAAAAATATTTATAAAGAAATAAGTGGGTGAATAGCATTGTATGAAATATTCAAAAAAAGGAATGCTTCAGGCAAAGTAATTTTGACGTTTTTACTCTGGTCTTAGCAATGAAAAAATCTACTGGGTGCTGTCAGGAAATGAAAATAGAACTCTGAGACCCATTAAATAATCAATTCAAGTTATGTCAATTATCTTTTTTCTTATTATGAATGTGAATGTAAATTATTTCCTTGCCACTGATGATTTATTTTACATAGAGAAGATTATGTAATTACAATCATGAACTAGCATTTTATCAGCTTCACAGTGAAGACTCCTTTCTGAATTTGTATTTCAAGAGGAAAATTGATATCACTTTAAGGCTTAGGGGGAAGTTTTCAAAGGCACAAATGGCAGGTAGGTGTCTAACTCCCATAAACTTTCAATGAGAGTCAGGTGCCTAACTGTGATTTGTGTCATTGAAAATTTCCTCCTATCTTGAGAAATTGTAGCAAGTTTTCTGTTCTGAACGACTGTTAGGTTTCTGTTCTACACAGGTTCTTATCCCACCCATCTCACAGTAATATCTGAGCATATAGCTGTATGGAACATAGCGGTACATTACCACTAGATATGGACCAAGCTTGGCAACTTCAATGTATGAGGTTGGGGGTTGACATTTTTTTTTATTTCTGTTCATGTGGAGTTATACCCTAAGTTTCAAATCTGAATGAGCAAAATTCTGCTGAACTAACTTCTAAGTCTCAAACCCCAAGATTGTGATTATTTAATTCACTTTGAATAAAAGTACAATACATGCTGAGTGTTCATGTCAATTTTTTATTTTATGTATTTAAAGCCTTGTCCTTAATCTGCTTTTCTATGACATCAGCCTTTTCCAACATGGGACTGTGGGTAAGTGGACAAATTATCTGTGTTTCAGATTTCAATTTGGAATAATTAGGACACATTTATACCTAAGCCAATGGCCCCCATCCTCCATTCAGACAGGGGATGTTTGAGTCAATTGGCAGGGGACAGACAACTCCAGGTCCTAGGAAGAGGAGGAAGGGAGGGGCTGGCTTGGCTGCTCTGGAACTTTGCCCCACACCCTCCCTGCCCATAATGCACATGGACACTGCTTGTCTAGAGATTGGGGAGGGCAGGGAAGGACAGATTTCTCTGCTTCCTCCTGCCAACCATTTGCTGGACTGTGGGAGGAAGGGATATCTGACAAGCACTCATACACCACCGTACTCACTGGCATGCAGCAGCCATCCTATTCCTGTTGCTGCTTTGCTCCCCCACTCTTTAGCTGAGGGAAATACAATTTAAACTATATACAAGACTACTATGGGTCTGACTAGATCACCAGCAGCATCCTGGAGGCCTGTTTTAGGTTAGTATAGAGAAAGAACAGTAATTTACACATTGTAAATGTAACAAATGGAGTTTGTAAATTTTGTTGCAATTTATAGCTGGTGTCCAGTGTAGGTAAGAACCTCAAAGGGGCCAGCTCTCAGAGGCAAATGTGTAAGAGGTGCCAGGTGGACCATATTAATCTAAGGTAGAAAGGAAGACCTGAAGTCAACAAAGATTCAGGTACACCATGTGTGTACGCTCATTCCCTCTGACTGGGAGAGGGAGAGAGTAATCAGAGGTGGGCTGAATCCTAAGGATTGGATGAAAGGGGGCCAAACCTAAATATTGCTTATTTTGCCATTTAATGTCACTTTGGACCCAAGTAAATAAAGATGAGGCCTTCCCCGATTATATTTATTCCTTGTCTGGGTTTCATTCTCCAACTGCCATTTGGGGCCAATCAATAAAGAAAATCTAACATTCGCTTTGTGAAATTACTTCTTTAATGTTAGCAGTCAGTTCAATTTTTGCACTGAATCATGCAATTAAATTATTCAGGAAGATAACATATGTGAAGAAGTTCACCTAAAAATGAAGATAGATTATTACAGTATTAACAGTATACAAAACTAAACTTTTGTGCCAAGCCTAGTGCTAACATTATACATTCTTCTAAATAGTATTTGAGATATAATTAAACAAATATCTCTCATTTAAATAAGATAAATCTCTGTAAATAGACCTAACTTGTTACCATGTTTTGCAGGAACTGGAATCTTTTCACATTCCATCGATCATTTCTTGAATGCTGATTGCCTGCTTATAATCAGCAATGGCTTCTTCACTGAAACCCATTTTACTACGAACATCAGCTCTAAGTTTATACATCAAAGCATCATTAGGTTGAATTGACAATGCTGTAAAAATGAAAAATAAATGTTAAGGCATTTTTAAATTTCAAAAGATTGTTATGATTATTATTATAAAAAACAGCACATGCTAAAAGCCCATCTGAAAGTTGAGACAAAGTATATTTCAAAATCCACATGCTCTCAATAGGAAATACATATGTCCAATTCATATTATTTTTATAGCGGGAGCTAAGTAATTTTGTTAAGATATTTACACTCTTACTGTCTCCTTTTGACTCTCCTTTTTCTCCTCTTGATGTTAGATATCATCATAGCATGTTTATAAATCTGACTCTAGCAATTGCTGAAGCATCAGAAGCCACATTCTCCCTCTCAAATCAGGTTCAACACCAAAACAAAAACCAAGCAGTAGGAAACCATTACCAATCTATTCATGGGTGCCAGCAATGCACATGATCTCAGAGTCAGATTTCCTACTGTTCAAAGGTATTTAAATAACTAACTGTCGGCAAGCATTTAATCTGTTGTTTAAAGAGTTTAGTTTCCAACAAACTCCGTTTTACAGTAATCAATTCCCTAGACAAGATTTCATAATTATTCTGTTCTGACATAATGAAAATCTATTTTTAATGAAAAAAATTCAGAATGAAAATAAGAAATTTTATACATTTTTACCCAAATCATGTTTTCATATAATTTAGACCGGGGTCTCAAACATGCGGCCTGCAGAGTTATTTCCTGCGGCCCGCCATAGGCGCCGACTCCACTGACAGCCAAGCTCCAAACATTACTGAGTGTTTATATTTTATTAAAACCCCTCTTTGCATTACAGTTTTTAAAAAGTTAATTCATTGACTTTTAATAGAAGACTATATTACTCTTCATTTTTTTCATTTTTGACTATACTTTTGTATCATTGTATGAAAAGGTTTCAGTGATGCGGCCCTCGGGCCAATTTACTATTCTCGTGGCCCTCGTGGTGATTTGAGTTTGAGATCCCTGATTTAGACAAACGTATTGTAAGCGTGTACTGGTTAACTTCTCAGTAAGACTTGATCATATTTATTGTTGGTGGAAAAATTATTGCACTTGCAATTAACTATTAATTGGTTCAAAGTACAGACGGTAGCATAACAGTGGTACTCTAGTTTGTATAGGGCTGTGACTCAAGGACATTGCTATCAAAATCCAATGAAATAACTTCATCTTAGGAACGTTCAAACAACCTTTGGTAGCTGAGATGGAAAGACAGCAATGGAATCTGGGGTGGTTGAAGATGTGTGTTAGGAACAGTGATTGTAGTGGTACCTGGAGATGGATGGGGGGGGGCAATCTTGTCTCAACTGATCTGTACCCTAATAAAAGGCTTTTGTTTGATTGGGCAAAGGTTCAGAACAGTTCTTATTTTCTATGAACCAGTACATCCAGTCCTTGTATTGAACAATGTTTTGTAAATTATGTGAGACGGTCATCATCACTCAAAAGTTCTGAACTGTGTTGAAGCATTCATTACCTACTCAGTCACTACTGCTTTAGCCAATAACAGATAAAGATTTTTTTAATTAATGATATAATGTGTACATAGAGCTAAGTTTCACAAATCCCACATTTGTGTGTGCAAACCAGCTAAGTGCATCCCTGTTTGCATGTGCCATTATATCCATTAGCACACACAGATCCCCTCAGGGATTGTGAGGGTAGCATGAGTGGACATCTTTCTGCTACAACTTTCTTTGAAAATCTGGCTCAGAGTTCAGCTGCTATGGGTACATATTACATACGACATTTTCTTCTAATCAGTAATTGGAAATAAACAGATAATTGAATTTTTTGGTTTCGTGACTGAACTGAGCCCTCCTCCCCCTCTCAAAAAAATTATTTTGGGTGAACCCATGATAGAATTTTTTTTTAACCAAAACAACCATCTCCCCCCTCCAAATCTCTCCCCCCCCCCCCCCCCCCGCACACACACATTTAGGCTTTGGGGGTTATAATCCTTTTGGGGGATTTTTAATTAAATCTAGCTAAATTCAAAACAAAGCTTTGTTTAAAAACAAAAAAGTCAAAATGTTTAATTTTGAAAACAGTGAAAGGAGACATTTAGACTTTTTCAAAAAAGTTTTTTTTTTCCCGGCCAAAACCATTAGTCAAATTCAACTCAAATTCACAGTTTCTGTTGACCCAAAACTGCATTTTTTGGCAAATAAAATTATTTGTCCCCCCCAAAAATTGCCCAGCTCTACTTGTTAATTTTTATTAGAAAAACAATAATAATTTTTAGCTGGCATTTTCACTACAACTCCCTTTTCAATCTCATAGCCACTCCTATAGAAGTTAAGAACTTAAATAGTATTAAATACATACATGGAAATAGTTGCTAATACTTTCTGAACTGTGAAGTAGAGCCAAAATAATTTGTTCTTATTATTATAACTGAAACTATGTCACCAAGTGTAATCATGCCAGGTACTGAACAAAAAGTACCTGTTGAAATATCCTTCTCAGCTAGCTCATATTGCTTTAATGTTCTATAGAGGTTTGCCCTGTTAAAGTACACTGCTGCAGAGAAAGGGCAGAGACAAATTGCCTTCTCAAAATCTTCTTTTGCTTCTTCGATATTTTGTAATAATGTATTTGTAATAGCTCGATTCAGGAATGCAGATTCATTCCGTGGGTCAAGCTGTAATGCCTTGGAATAGTAGGAATTGGCCTGTGAAATATATAAAATGAAGATATTATGCACCATGTAAACTTCTGAAATGCTGTATATATTTTTCTATTGTATTAACAATCAAGGTAGCTGAAATCCACAGGATTTATGCAAGAATAAGAAGATTTTTGCAAGGATTTTTGAGAAGAAGAATTCAGCCACTCTTTCGCAACAGAATGATTTACTATTATTCATTAGTAGTACTATGGTAACACCCAGAGGCTTCAATTAGGATTGGGTTTCCACTTAGGGTTGCTACCTTTCTAATGGCTGGTAACTGGACTTCCCAAACCCTTGCCCCCTGCTCCACCTCTTCCCCCAAGTACCCACCCCTGCTCCACTTTTTCCACCCCAGATTTTTTTAAAAAAACGGACGTCAGGGTTTGTTAAATGGCACCCGGACACACAAGCGAAAACCCAAACTGTCCAGGTGAAAACCGGACGGGTGGCAACCCTATTCCCACTATGTTAGAGGCTGTATAGAGAGTATGAAATAGTCCTTGCCTCTAAAGATCTTACAAGGAAAATGCAAGGGGAACTTTGGTGTTTGATTACCTCAGGCCCTCCCCAGGGTATTTCTGCAGAAGGGAGTGATTCAGGACTCTGAGCCCAGGGCTACACTAGGGGAGGGGGTCGATCTACGATACGCAGCTTCAGCTACGTGAATAGCGTAGCTGAAGTCGGCGTATCGTAATTGACTTACCTGGCCATGAGGACGGCAGCGAGTCGATCGCTGCCGCTCCCACGTCGACTCCGCTTCCGCCTTTCGATGAGGTGGATTTCCGGAGCCGACGGGGAGCGCGATCAGGGATCGATTAATCGCGTCTAAACGAGACGCGAAAAATCGATCCCCGATAGATCGATTGCTACCCGCAGATCTGGCGGGTAGTGAAGACATACCCTGAGGGTAGTAGTTAAAACATAGGCCTGTGAGACAGGAGATTTGGGTTCTACTCCTCACTCTGTCACTGAATTACTGTGTAAACTAGGACAATTACTTGACTTCTCTTTGCCTTAGCCTCTAGGGCAAAAATTTCAGAAGCACTTGGCTGATTTAGTAGCCTAAGTCTCATTGAAAGTCAGTGAGATTTAGGTTTCTAAATTACTTAAGAATTTTTGAAAAATCTGTAAAATCTCCTGTTATGAGTCTTTATTCGTAAATATTTGTAAAGCACTTTTAGATCGTCAAATAAAACGGACAGTAATAGAACATAGTAGCATTATGTATTACTCATTACTATATATTAATTCATACCCTATAAGAGTACAGCTAAATGATTAAATTAAATGTAAAAATATTCAAGTAAAATCTTACATTTATACACTAATTTGTATCAGTGACATTATTCCTTAGTCAAGGAAAGGTGTTCTAAGAATAGTATGAAAATAGAACATAAGACCTACCTGTGAAAATTGCCTGTGATGAAAGTAGATATTTGCTGCATTGAAATAGGCTAAAGCATAGCCAGGGTTGATGGAAATTGCTTGCTGATAATCTTTCATAGCACAGTTTAAGTGACCCATAAACTGGTTAATGACACCCCGGTTTGTAAGCAGCTGAGCACTGGTAGTGAGCTGAAATGTAATAATATATGCACTCTTATTTGAACAAAGTCCACATTTCTACATTAATAACAAGACTCTTTCTTTAAAGAAAATGTATAAAAATAGAAAGCACCTCCTAATCTAAACCTACAATTATTCATACACAGTTCTTCAAATTTATGTGCATTATTCAGTGGCCTAATAATAGCAGCTTCATATTTATAAATCAACTGAAAACCAACATTTACCTTTAGTGCTGCATTTGTATCTTGAAATGCAGCAAAAGTATCACCCATCTGAAGACAGACCACAGCTCGTCCGTCATAGGCAATATGGCATTTTGGATCAATGTCAATGGCAACTGTAAATTGATTCCAAGCTTTCTGAAACTTTCCAAAAGCCTATAATGAGTTTTAACATATGAATATTAAACATACCACATACCAATGGCCATATTTTCAAAAATTATAGGCATGTGGGAAAATTGCACATGCCCCCATGTTGCCACATTCAGTTATTTAATTTTGTGCACAAATTGGGAAAAGATGCATGCAAATAACTAGTTAGATATCCACACACCCACTGCATGGGCAGTTACTTGTTTTACATGCTACCTTTGCAGGAACTGCACATGCAATTGCTGTTGTACCTGGGCTTCTGGCCTCGAGTTTTAAATGTCTGGCCCTGTATGATAAGATAATGAAGTGAAGACTCATTTCTATGCACCTGTCTTCCCCCAATAACATCAGAATGTCTTGGTGTAACCCTCTCTCCCTGGAGATATTAAAATAACAACAATAATAATCCTTGGGTTACACACTAACCAAAACTAAATAAGTAAGACCTAATGAGAGCCGCTCACTAAATATGAAAGAATAAAAATGAAAAACACCAGCATAATTGTTCAAAACAGTATATGAAGAAAGCACAGAAATTCTGTTAGACAGCAACAATATCTCATTTTCATTTACTTGTGAATATGAGCCTATAACCTTAAAATTGGGACAGCTATGTTTTATTGTCATGTAGCCAAATTTGAGGTCTTAGCTGCCCATGGACAAGTGATCTGATATTTTATCCCCAGGCTAGAAGTAGGCCCAGCCCCACTGGTTGTGGAAGAGTAAAAGATGCGAGACAAAAGGGGGGATGGAAATATGCATGGGGCAGGATAAGCTGTTGAGTGAGGGGAAATAGAAAGATGTGAGGGAAATAAATGGCTAGACCCCACTTCAAGTTCTGATGACTGATTCACGGGTTCACTAACATTCTACCTTGGAAGACCTGGATTTGAATTTTGACCAAGTACAAATAAGCTTGGTAATCTCATCTTATTCCCCAAGAAACAGTCACACAGTTTGGATCCATACAGCAGACCCAGCACTCTGTTGTTGAAAGAGACTTCCTTGTATGACTGAAAACAATGGCAGGAAGGCTGCTTGTTAAGACTGATGATAACACTCAGCACTTAGATAGTACTTTATAAAGCACAGTGCAAACATTAATTAATTAGAATTAAAACATATTGGTAGAGCTGTGTGAGGAAATTTGCACACGGCCTAACCAAGTAAGCCTGATGCAGGCTGATAAAATTAGTCCCTCATTTACACAGGCACAAAATTAACTCTCAACTTTGTTGGAAAGAGAGTTTTTTCAGACAAATGGGTATAACAACAAAGCACAGTAACAATGTTGTAAAATCATGGGAATTAGAGAGGAGAAAAACACACAATATGTTATTTCATACATGACTTTCCTAATGCAGGATTGTTCTTTTTGGGGTATAGCTAAGTGGTTTTCAGATTTCATTATATATAAGCCCTTTTTGAAGAGGCTTAATACATATGTTAACATTTTGTTTTGGATTTATTTAACATACAAGATTTTCCTTTTACATAAGATTCACCAAAAATATCTAAGTCACTTTTTATGTATCAGCCTGGTGCCTAGTGTTATTGATTACAACACCATACAAGGTATCTGGGCATGATTACCAATACCACTCTATTTCTCTCTGGGCTGACTAAGGAGATCAAGTCTCTTGGTACTCAACAGTAAATCCACCAATGAAGTAAGATGCAGCACAGACAAACTTCAAAGGGAATTGCAGCCTATCCCTTTAGTTGAAAAGAATAGTTAAAGTGAGTAGGGGGAAAATAGAGAGTAACAAAGGGTTCCATTAAGGATACAAGTTATTTTATCTGGCTGAACAGTGTTTAACTAGTTTGCAGTATTACTATGTATGGAATACAGACTAAACAATTTTTATATGAAAAATAATGCTCCTCTCTTTGTCACAGGATATTACAGACTATGAACTTTGGTGTATTACCTGCAAATTGTATCCTAAGCAAATTCTGGCTTTCACACACTTTGGGTTAAGATGCAGTGCTTTCAGGAAGTCTTTCTGTGCTTGGGTATTGCCAGCTTCATGACCATATTCCATGTATGAATTTCCTCTTGAAACATAGGCATCCAGAGAAAAGGGATCTAGTTTAAGCACTTGGGTAAATGAATTCACAGCTTCTTCAAACTGCTCAAGTCTAAAAATAAATATACACTTGAAGGTCAGTGTTTTATTTTTTATTTTTTTTAATCAGCGGTTTTAATTGCTAATGCAAGGTGCCAGATTTACAGCTCTAGAGACTTAGTTTTCATTTCATCTACTAAACAGATAGCACTAGCAGTGCACACTTCCCCAACCTGTCCTAAGAAAGTACATTAATCCTGGTTTTCAGGGACAATGGTTAAAAAAATATGACCATGATTAATTCTCCATGCACAGTCCTTTTCTTGATCATTACAGAGGCTGTTAGTCTGTGAACTTGTAAACACTTAGGGTGAAATGCTGTCCCCAATAAAGTCAATGGCAAAACTCCTGTTGACTTCAGTGGAGCCGGGCTTACACTCAGCAGATTCCAACGTGGCTTGGTTTGATCAGGTTCAGATTTCCAGCTGAACCATTCACACTGCCCAATTTCAAGACCAAACACACTTTGTGCCAGTCTGTTCAGACTCAGCTGTTTCAACCAAGCGTAGTTTACTTCTACCATAAACCTTCTTCTTCCTGTTTCCTCTTACTCCCTTCACTCCTCCAAGACTCACTCTAACCAATTCCTTTCATCTTTCTCCTAATGTCATCTCTGACCCTTCTTCTTCATGCCAGCCTGTAAAACTTGGAACTGACTCCCTCTTTTTAGTCCTGATTCAATACCCATTAAGACTCCCACTTATTTTGTTCCTCAGACTACGTTTTCTTCTTCAAATACACTTTATGCAAAGACTTTCAGCTAGAACATCTGCACCACCTCAACAAATACAATTTCCCAGTGCATTAAAAATGTGTGAACTATTTGATCTATTTCTAAACCATACTGTAAACTCTTTGGGGTAATTGCTGTGTCTTCTTCCATGACTGCACAGCTTTGGGTGCGCACAAAGCTCTCAAATAATTAAAAGAGAGGAAGGATAGTATTGCATTTAAGGCACTGGGACTCGAGAACTGGGTTCAGTTCCTGGCTGTGCCCCACATTTTTGTGCAACTGTCCTGGGCAGAGATCCATCAAAATGCTTATTATGAACATATACATCCAAAAGTGCAGAATTTGATCTTCAGCATTCAAGAGTAAAACTCTTCAAGCATGCTTTCCTATTTAGCTAAGAACAGTAATGTATATGATTAAAACATTTGATTTATTGTGCTTATAGAGGAGGACCTTTTCTTGGTGCACAGAGCCACATTTATAGACCCTTAGAGATTTTTCCTTTTCTATGATTTGTCAAAGTAACTTTATAATCATGTGTATAACAAGCCTATCGCTTTGCCAAATCTGGCACCAGACACACCATAGGGAACATGTAGGGGGGCATGTGGGGTCAAGTGCCCCCCCACCAGATTTCTGCTTGGCCTGCCAAGGGGGAGGCAGAGGGGCTCCCTTCTCCTGCTGCACCTACCCCCCAGTACACTCGGCCTTTGTCCCTGGCAACCGGGCCTGGACAGAGAGTGGAAGGGATGGGGCCAGCCACTTCTCATGCCTGCCACTCCAGATCACTGCTCTGCGCAGTGTGGCGGCTGCCTGAGAAAGAGCCTGGCTGGAGCGGTGGCCCTGCCTCCTCTGCTCCCCGCCTGGGCCCAGCTGCCGGGGACAGGGGACAAGCGAGTCAGAAACGTGCTGGGGGGTGGGGAGGCACCGGCTTGCTCAGCCCGTCTCCGGCAGCTGGGCCCAGGTGGGGAGAAGAGTGGACGGGGTGGGCTGCTGCCCCAGCCAGGCTCTTGCTCAGGAAGCCGCCATGCTGCACAGAGTCAGCGACCCAGAGTAGCCAGCTTCAGCTGTGTGAGAAGTGGCTCCATCCTGCTCTCCAGGCCCGGCTGCCAGAGAGAGCGGCCGAATGTGCCGGGGTGGGGGGAAGGCACAGTGGGAGAAGGACAGAGCTCCTCCCTTCCCTTCTCCCTGTAGGAAACCCTGGTGGGGCAGGTAGAGCATGGCGGCCCCAGGCTGGGTGCAGGGCAGGGGGATTGCTGGGCAGAGGAGACACATGGGGCAGTCACATGTCCTCCCCTTTAGATTGTGCCCCCCCAGTATTATCAAGAGGCATGACTTGTCTATGAGTCACATATGCTGCCTAAGGGATGTGGTCTCCTAGTAACCACAAGAAAATGACCAGAAACCACTACCACCTACGTCAAAGTCATGATTCCCAAAGTTCCAAGAACAAAAAAAGTAAAGGGGAAATAAATGCGAACTAAACAGGAAAACTTTTCATTGTATGATTACAAAAGATGTTTCAATGATTATACTGTCCTCACCCTTAACTATTGTCCACTCTACGAAATATTTTCTTAAAATTCATTCTGCAGTAACACTAGAGTTTCAGCTCCACTAGTGCCATCAACAGTGGGAACATTGGTATAGACAAAGCTCTGGCGTCAGCTAACATTTCAAAGCCCGATGTTGCACAGACCTGCGCTGGGCAGGATTAGACAATACAATACTTAAAACACTGGTAGCCACCTGAAACCCTGGCTACATTAGGCCTCCCCTTGTTGCTAAACCAGGGCTGAAACAGTGTAAGCAACCATGGAAAATTTGGGGCCAAAAAAGCAAAGTGTAGACACCCCTTGAGGCAATACAAATTTATTAATATTAGTAACTTTAATGCAAGCTTTTGGAGCTGTTGCTCAAAACCAGCACTTGATGTCTTATGTGTTTCTTATTAGTATAGATGATGTGATGGGTTTGGAGCTGCTCTGTGACAGTTTATAAATACTGTATGTTGGCCTGGTTATTGGGTGTTTTATAGTCATAGAGTTTAAGGCCAGAAGGGACCACCAGATAATCTAGTCTGACCTCCTGTATAACACAGGCCATCGACACCACCTGCACACTAAATCCAAAAACCAAAATTAGACTAAAGTATTATAGTCTACAGGAGACTAGACCAGTGGTTTTCAAACCTTTTTCTGGCAACCCAGCCTGAATTTGTTCATGGCCAATTTACACCCACTTGTCTTGTGGCAACATTGTCTTTTGTCTTAAATAGCTCTTCTCCCACCCTGGTATTCTCCCACCCTGGTATTCCTTCCTTTCCGCCCCCCGCCCACCCAATCGCCATTGTATTTATAGAGATAAATCATATCCCCTTTCAGACTTCTTTTTGCTAGACTAAACAAGAACTCTCTTCCAGCCTCCACTCATAAGATAGGCCCTCCATTCCCCCAATCATTCCAGTAGCTCTTCTCTGCCCCTGTTCCATTTTGAATTCATCTTTCTTGAACATGGGTTTTCTGTAGAACTATATTGTTTTGACGCAATGGGAATCTGTCTGGAAAAACATGCAGGAAAGAAAAGAATGGCTCAAGATGCCACCTCTTTGCAAACATACGTGAGTTGTTAAGGGGCAATGACAAAACTATTAGTGCTTTGATGATTCTGCCTCTGTCTTCAGCAAACCTACAAATCTGGTTTTGATCACAACAAGAAAAGGCCAGCAAACAAACAAGAACAAAAGAATACTAGCAGGAATAAAAAGAGTCACTCTCTCAAGAAAGAGGCACTAGTTATTCAGGGAAGAAGAAGGAGGGGAACCAGACCTATTCAAAAGACCCCACTGAAAAAGATAGGCCTGCCTCGGCTACCAATAAGGATGGTAAGTCTTTAGATAAGATAGACATGTGTGCAGGGCCAGCTTTAAGTCGATTTGTCTGATTCCCCGGAATTGGGCTCCACTCCGGCAGGGGTTGTTTGTTTGTTTTTGCTCCGACAAGCACGGCGGGGCCCTGCACCTGCTAAAGCCGGCCCTGCATGTGTGTAGAGTGTTTATTTTTTAAAAAAAAATTCTTTAAAAGCTTTGTTGCCACTGCACGAAAACCAATAAGGTTGTTTGGTTACAGATTCCAGAAGGGAAGAATTGCATAAGCCTGAACTGTGTCAGACATGCTGGGTAAGCACCGTAAATAAATAGGATACTGTAGCGCAGGGTCTGGGCTAAGAGTGGGAGAACTGCTGAATTCCACCCCAAGACAGGTAAAGGCAGGAGGCCTGACATCTGAGGAGGTGCACTGATAGAGACCAGAAAAGAGGCAGAGGTGCAGCTTGCCCTTTAACAGTGAAAGTAAAACATATTTACCCTATCTGCAAATGGCAAAAATGTGTACTCATATGGTGACATAAATAAATGTATTTTAAAGGGATCAAGTCTGCAAACAATCTGAGCATGGAACTCTAATTTATATCAAAGCTCTTTTATGTATGGAGGTCAAAATTGTGCCAACGTGTGTAGTCATTTTACCAAGGAGACACTGAAAGATATATTAGATGTCCATGTTCTACCTGAAGTACAGACTGAATTCTTTACTACACAGTGTGACAAAGTTCCTCCTCTACCTTGGTGGGGCCTGCACTTATTGGCAGATTTGCTCGCCTCAGAGATTCATGACAGCCCTGTTTGGCCACTTTCGTGGCTCAAATCTGCTGTTCACTCAGATAACCTCATCGCTGGCCAGCATGGGGAAAAGGAAGGAGAACAATTCCTGCACTCCCTGCTGACCCACCATGTGGGTCGGGGAACAGCCTAGAGACCTTCCCCTCTGGTGGAACCCACAGTCCAGACAATTCCTCCTGTGTCTGATCAGGAGTTGGTAGGTTTGGGGGGAACCCAGGCCTGCCCTCTACTCCGGGTTCCAGCCCAGGGCCCTGTGAACTGCTGCTGTTTAGAGTGCCTCCTGGAAGAGCTGCATTACAGCTACAATTCCCTGGGCTACTTCCCCATGGACTCCTCCCAAGACCTTCTTTATCCTCACCACAGGATCTTCCAGCAGTACGCCGTCTCCTCTCAGCTTCTAGTGCCTCTTGCTCCCAGCTCCTCGCATGCACGTCACAAACTGAAGTGAGGTCCTTTTGAAACTCAGGTGCCCTGATTAGCCAGACTGCCCTAATTGATACTAACAGCTTCTTAATTGGCTCCAGGTGTCCTAATTAGCCTGCCTGCCTTAATTGTTCCAGCAAATTCCTTCTTGTTCTGGAACTGCCCATTACCTTACCCAGGGAAAATGGACCTGCTTAATCTGGGACTAATATATCGGCCTTCTAACACTCTTCTGTAGCCATCTGGCCTGACCCTGTCACAACAGAAACAGCTCTAACAGATACGGCTAAAATGCAACTACAAGGATTCAGGACAAGGATTTTGTTATAAATCTAAATAATTTTTTAAAAGTAAAAAACTGTATTAAAACCATAGTGCCAATCTTTGAGCTGGCCCTTTTAGCACTTACGTAAGCTCAGGGGAGGGAGACTCCCTGATTCTGGAGTTATAGGACCAGCACCAAGACGCAATTTAGAACAGCTTCTAATTTGCGCTAGCTGATAATGGGCCCCGAGCAGCTCTTTTAGAAACTGAGGATCTCTTAGTCATAGGGACACCTTAGTCATAGGAACACCCCAGTCATATCCACTGCACCTTGGCACACCAGAAAACACAGTGCCACTGTGTCAGCTCTATGCCCTCCCAGGAGTCCCCTGATACAAGGAGAATCAGGGAGTCAGTTATATCACCAGAGCAGCACAAATCAGCCATAGCCAGGCAAGACTCATGATAATAGATCTTAAATATGCCCACCCAAAGACTGCCTAAGCAGCATTTATATAATACAGTGATACGTGCTAGAGAAAACCCTAGAATACAATAGATAAGAGTAAATTAATACAGTTCATCAACCAACATCACACTAACCTACCTTCCTTTCCACATTAAAAAGTAGAGACTTCCCATTCTTACTGATTATCACTATGATAAAATAGAATAACTTAAGTGTACATTCTAATGCCTCTAAATTATATACTTTTAAAATAATTAATAGGTTTACTTCAAGTTTTCAGAATATATCTCTGCTAGCTGAGACTAAACATGAAAAATTTCAAGTTAAAAAGTCAGAGGTGGTTTTGTAAAAAGAAAGGCGCTTAGTCTTAAAATGGAAATTGTGTCACTACTAAAATTATGGAGACACTAACATGGTGCCATAATTACAGTCATTACTGGCTCTGTTCTACCTCCTCACCACCTTTCCTTCTATTTCATCCTTCTTGGTTCTCTTCTTAGCTTTACTTTTTCTGTCGTACCTTTTTTTTTTTTTCTGCTGTTATAAACATCTTATTGCTAGGTAATGGATAATCCCATGTGAGATTGGGACATCAATGGCAAATCTGACAAACACCTACTCATCTCTCTTTTTTCTTTCCCTTCTTCCTTTTCTCTTATCCAGTCCTCACTTGGACTGTTATTAAAAGATACATTGGAACATCATCCAGCTCCCCCTCTATTTCTCGTCTCCTACCCTATGTCATACCAAACAACATATCATACCTGTGGTAGCAGATTCCAATAGTTTGATAGATCTCACTATTACTTGGATTACACAATGAAGCCTCTTTAAAGTCCTGAAAAAAAACAACTCAATTATATATGTTTGTATTGTTTTGTTTTGCTTCAATAATGTGGCCTTAGCAAATCTAATTTATATCAACAAGGGGATGAAACCTAAACAAGAACACAGTATGTTTTCAGTAGAATTGGAGAGTTAATGCACTAACTGTTTTCCATTCCATAATTAATGCTCAGGGTCTTGGGGGAACATATTCTTTCTAGTCAGGCAATATATTTGACGTCCGGGTATTTCCTATGGAGATGGATGCAACATTACTTCCAGTAATTTTTATAGAAACACCTATATAATTGCAATTAAATATACATATTAAAGGGTATATTATTTTCTGATATACAATCTCATTACAAATTCAGTAATAAAAACATAACCTTTTTTCATTCCCTTCTGCTACTGTATTTATAAACAAGTAAACTGAAGTAGTTTAAAAATAAATGATAGGATTGAACTGAGTGATTCTTTGGTTAGAGTATCCTGTTCATAATCTTCCAGTTAAATGTGTGTCAATATTTCCATTATAAATCACTAGTTTAGGGATTTCTAACTCTTCTTTTAACTAAAATTTGGAATACTTTCTCTGTGTGGTTTTGATATATGAGATTTAAAAGGAAAACACTGTTTGGATCTTTCTGATATGGGGAAAACACCTTTTAACTTTATAATAAGGAAGTAGTTTAAGTCCTTGCAAGGGAAAGTAGACTTTATACAGTTTACATCACCTCCCGTCAACATATAGTGACAGGAACAGTTTGGCTTTGCAACAGCACTTGTACTGATGTACTCAATGGAAAGTAGTTTAGAGGGTATTTTCTAGCTCTTCAAATGGAAAAAATAAATATCTCACTATCTATAGAGATTTAGTATTCAAGAGACTATCACATTGTCCTGACATTGTAATGAGATGTACACATATGTACAGAAATGTCCTACTATGTTAGTACAAACCTCTCTTTTTGTAGTGATAATTTTAGTCGGCGCCGGTGGGTACTCGCACCCCCGGCCCCGCCCCAACTCCACCACCGGCCCCGCCCCCATTCCACCCCTTCCCCAAATCCCCGCCCCCTCCACCAGGTGCGCTGCATTCCCCCCTCCCAGGCTTGCAAGCCTGGGAGGGAGGCGGGAGAAGCAGCCGAGCACCCACCGGCAGCTCCCCGCCAGCCCCCCCGCGCCCAGCTAACTTCCGCCTCGGCCTCCGCCTCCCGAGCCACCGCAGCCAAGCCACTTTTCCTGAACTCACAGGCTTGCCGTGCTCCAGCTGATCGGTGGCGGCAAGCCTGGGAGGGAGGGAGGGGGGAAAGCGCAGCGGTGGCGCCTCGGGGAAGGGGTATGGGGAGGAGGCAGAGGCAGAGTAATTGTTCTGTTTCAGCTATTTCTATGCAAGGTCTACCAAATGTGAAGGGCTTTTTCTGTGCATTTCTAGTGGGACATTTCTGGGTCATCACAAAGGCACCCATCTTCATCTACATGCATCTACATAGGATTCTACTTGCATCTACAAAGGATATCTATCTTTGAAACAAATAAACTACTCAATTTTGTAGTGTGCCCATGCTGAAATCATTGCTGTCACATGAACAAAAAATTCAAAGCCTAAAGTTAGCCATCCAAAATAAAAACATAAAAAATACTAAGAAAAGTATTCCTTCTAAGTCATAACAAATGAAGGCTTTTGAAAAATTATACTTTAAGAATGAAAAACGGTATCGATGAGATATTTAATATGTTTAAGTCTCAGTCCTGCTATTTTTTTGCAGGCAGAACTCCCAATGAATAAGAGGGGAGTCTGGATTATGGATCAATGACAAGACTGCAATCCTTTTTCTGAGAACCTGAAGAAAAAAACTCAGGGCCCGAGTCTCCTGTAACTTTAACCTTGAGTGGTCATTTCACCTTGTGCAAAGAGAATGTAAAACAAAACCAAATCAGAATCCTCCATTCACTTACACCTGTGGCATTGGCTTACACTCACCTTGCATAAACAGAAAATGACTATTCAAGGTGCAAGGCAGTGGAGGCAGGCCTTCACTTTTTAACTTAATATACAACTTGCATATTTTGGTCCTGTTTCTTGTTTACACTGTGGCCATTTTACACCACTCTGGCACATAGGCGCCGACTTTACGCGGTGCTGGTGGGTGCTCGTGCCCCCCCTCCGCCCCAACTCCGCCCCTTCCCCACCCCCATTCCAACCCCTCCTCTCCTCTCCCTCCCAGGCTTGCACACGCTCCGTCTCCTCCTCCCCTGAGCATGCCGCCGCCGCTCCGCTTCTCCGCCCTCCCTCCCAGGCTTGCCGCAGGAATCAGCTGTTTGGCAGCAAGCCTGGGAGAGAGGGGGGAGAAACGGAGTGGCAGCGGCGTGCTCAGGGAAGAAGGAGGTGGAGCAGATGTGAGCTGAGTGGGGGGGCTGGTGGGGAGCTGCTAGTGGGTGCTCTGCACCCACCAATTTTTCCCTGTGGGTGCCCCAGCCCCGGAGCACCCACGGAGTTAGCGCAGTGTAAAGATGCTGCAAAAAGAGTGTAACTGTCATTTATGCCCATGCTAATGTAACACTGACAGACCCCGGTCGTTGGCGGGCAGGATTGAACCTGAGACCTCGGGAGCTAAATGCATGAGCCTCTACTATAGGTTGGTGGCCAACCTGTGGCTCTGGAGCTGCATGCGGCTCTTCATTTAATATGCGGCTCCTTGCATAGGCACTGACTCCAGGGCTGGAGCTATAGATGCTAACTTTCCAATGTGCCAGGGAGTGCTCAGTACTCAACCCCCTGCTCTGTCCCCACTCTACCCCTTCCCCCGAGCCTGCCATGCTCTCACTCTTCCCGCCTCCCCACCAGAGCCTCCTGCGCACCGCATAACAGCTGTTCGCGGCAGGTGGGAGGCGTGGGAAGGGAGCGGAAGGCACTGATTGATGGGGCTGCCAGCGGGCGGGAGGCACTGCAGGTTGGAGTGGGGGGAGCTGCTGACATATTAGTGTGGCTCTTTGGCAATGTACATTGGTAAATTCTAGCTCCTTCTCAGGCTCAAGTTGGCCGCCCCTGCTCTACTATATGAGCTAAAAGCCACATGGCTCTTAGCTAAGGCTGTAGCAGACTCATTAATCTCTAAGTGGTCTGGGTGCCACAAGATGGGACAGAACACCACACACAGAAGGTGTGTGGGTTGCACTAAGACCTTTCTATACTGCCAGATTGGTGTAAAGAGACCATATTGTAAATGAGACGTAGGCCTTTAGTACTTTAGGATTTATCTACACTAGAAATGCTACAGTGGCACAGACACTTACTACAATGACGGAAAGGGTTCTTCCATCACTGCAGTAAATCCACCTCTTCAAGAGATGGCAGCTAAGTTGATGAAAGAATTTTTCTGTCAATGTAGAAGTGTCTACACAAGGATTTAGGTCGGCTTAATTACATTGCACAGGGCGTGAAATTTTTCACAGCCCTGAGCAATGTAGTTAAGCCGACCTAACTTTGTAGTGTAGACCTGCCCTTAGAAATATTGCTAAATTTGCAAGTTATTCTTCATGTCAGCTATATGTGTCATAAAATAAACATGAAATGTGAAATTTTGTATGTACAAAGAGAATCTTATACCTCTAATGCATTAGAGTAGTCTTCCAGTTCCATATAGAGTAGTGCACGGTTAATTAACACTGTCAAGACAATTTCCTTACTCGATTCAAGAAGAAGAAGAATTCCATAGTCTTTCAAAGCCTAAAAAAAATTAAAAATATTTAATTTGACTGAGAAACATACGATACTTAAGTTTACAATCTAAACTCCAATCCTGCAAACAGTTATGTCTTATTTTAAGTACCCGAGTAGTCCTACTGATTTCAGTGTGGCTGCTCAGATGCTAAAAGTTAAGCACGTGCTTAAATGTTTGCAGGACTAGGGCGTAAATGATAGAGAGGTACACAATACAGCAGTTATTTTCTTCTCACAGTGTTGCCTATTCCTCTCTGTACTTATATATACCCCTGTCTACAGAACACAATAGCAAAGAGACTAAGTCTGCATTGAGGCTACAAAAGTTTTATCTTCTTAAAGTTTAACTGCTATTCTTTCTGTATTTAATTTGCTCTTTCCCATTTTTGTGTTTAAACTTTATTTTAATTTTTTAACTTCATTTTAGATGCATCAAGCATTTTTAATATAAAGTTTAACTTCTGACAATTAAATGTCTCAAAACCTAATTTAAGACTACTGGAAAGTCTTATTAGCCTAGTTTCATTAACTAAATCTCAGTAGAAAGCACAATGGCATGAATAAGTGGAATGGAAATGCAGATATCAATTCACAAACTTATCAAAGTTGGACAGTATCTCACTAACCCTAAATTGGAAAATACAGGAGATGCCTTAAGTCAAGTGATAACTAGTGTGGGATAATTAGGACAGTTTAGGACTTCATATCATGAAAGGCTTCCTGATAGTATTAGGCTATACAATAGTCTCCCAGGGGAAGTCCTACTGCTAGTGATATTTAAAACTAGACTAAGCAAATATTGGATTCATCTAAAAGGTCTTTTCCATCCCTAACTCCTGTGAGTCTACATGAGTTGATGGGTCAGCTCCACTCTCACCACTATTCCTTCCACTTCCTGATGCCTATTGGGATGGGCTTTAAGGACTTGAATGGTGATTCAACAAGAAAAAATCTGTAGTCCCTTGCTGGTGAGGGATGGGGACTGAGGTGTCTCTGGGGAGCAAAGAGAATTGTGGGGAGAAGGCTAAAATGAAGACCTGTAGGCTGGAATATGTATTGGGGAAGCCTTAAGAGGCAAAACAAGTATTTCAGGGAGCTCAGGTAGTAAGGTTTTGGCACCTTTAGAAGCAATATAGGGGTAACACAGCTCCCTCTAGAGCAAAAAGATCTCCAGGGAGGAGGCAATCAAGCAAAAGCCTCTGTGGGGCTGTTGACACCCAAGTCCCACCTCTATGGTGATGAAGTCCCAACCCCATCTCTGTGGAGATGCCATCTGTCTTTTTCCCAAATGAAGTGGGCTTTGTGTGGCTTCTGTCCCAATCCTGCTCCTCTGAGCAGCGGATATGGACAGGACCACAGGGGACCAGGACCAGATCAACCCCACAAGATAGAGATGAGCTCAAATTTTTACAGTACCCATTACTGCCTTAATCTTGCCCTGTTCTGCTTCTATGCTCCCCTTCTTTCCTTCCGCTTTCTGAACTCCCCTGCGAGATTTTGGTGGCCGGGTGCGCGTGCGTGTGTATGATACACATATCACAGCAGAAATGCATAAGTCTGAACAACATTACATCCTGAAATAAGCACTGCAAATGTTAGTGATATACGCCCAGATTTTCCACCTGGCCTTCACTGAGTAAATGTATTGTCATGTATACATCCAAGTACCTGATTATACCCACAAAACAGGTACTTAGATCTTCAACTGACAGCAATGAAGTTGTAAAGGTGTGTTGATGCAAAAAGGAAAGCTTGCTACTAATGTTCAGAAACAGTTTATTATCATTTCTGAATAATAGCATAATCAAGTGCTTTTGAATAAAAGGATATAATACCTTTCTAAAGTCCTTTATTTGGTGATAACAGATTGCTCTGTTGTAATATGCCAAAATGCAGATTTTGTCCAAGTCAATAGTTTTAGTTAAGTCTTCAATGGCATTTTTGTATGTCTGCACATAAAAAACATTGCATATAAAAACACTATATAATTCACAGCATCATATGTTCTGTCCTAAAGAACACAATAGTGTAAAATTTGACCATACAGTTTTACATTTCTTGTCTTTTCATCAGTACTGGAAGGCATTCTCTCATATCAGTTTGTCAATATGGGTCAATTATTGCAGTCTTCCCTTAGGTAGGATTTTTACGGGATTTTGACTGGACCAGGACTGAATAACTGAGCCTTATTACTTTATATTTTTGTCATTGTCATGGTTGTATTACTTAGTCAATCATTAATGTTATCTAGCTATATTATTCTTTACCCTCTCTTTGACCCTTTCATGATCACTTTGTATTATGTCCCAACATGGATGGCAGTTTATTATGGAGCTGCAGTTGCTCCTGTGGCCAAATTCACTTATGGGAGCTTCCTCCATGGGTCCTGGAGAGATAAAATCGAGATAAATCTAGCTAGATTAGCCAACCCACCCCACTGCACCCTTTCCAGAACCACAGAGCCCCCCACAAAGTGGCTTCCAAGGCACTGGAGAAACTGGAAGTATGCTATATTGGTGGAATTTCCCACAAGCCTGGGTAGCATTGGTCCCCAGGCTTTTAGCTCTTTCTACAGGTGAATAACAAAAAGATTTCATGTACTCCATCCAAAAGATAAAATACGTCTCTACCTTATTGTGATATTTCAAAGTTCCTCTGTAGAGATAGGCTCTCACACTGTCAGGATGAATTTTGATAGCCTCGTTACAATTCAGAATTGCCTTAGAGTATCTTCCCTTGCTACCATAGTAAGCAGCACGACTTAAATATGCCTTTAATAATGAAAACAGAAACATGCTGCAGTACAAGTACTAAAAAAAACTTTGATAATACCTTGGACAACCACTGAGTAAAGGTAAGAAATGACTTTTTTCATAAAGAACTTAAAACTTCTAAGCATAGTGGTCATAAAACCAAGCCAATTAAATGAACACTGGGTCATAGGTGCTGACTCTGTGGGTGCTCCGGGGCTGGAGCACCCACGGGGAAAAATTGGTGGGTGCAGAGCACCCACCGGCAGCTCCCCGCCATCCCCAGGGCTCGCGCCCAGCTCCCCGCCAGCCCCGGGACCCACGGCAAACTCACCTCAGCACCGGGAGACGTTGCGGGGCCCCGCCCCCGACGCTGGGCGACGTTGCGTCGGGGGCGGGGCCCCGCCTCGTCGCCCGGCGTCAGGGGCGGGGCCCCGCCTCGTCGCCCGGCGTCAGGGGCGGGGCCCCGCCTCGTCGCCCGGCGTCAGGGGCGGGGCCCCGCCTCGTCGCCCGGCGTCAGGGGCGGGGCCGCCTCGTCGCCCGGCGTCAGGGGCGGGGCCCCTCCCCTGATGCCGGGCGTCAGCCCCCACCGGCGCCACCGGAAGTTGGCGCCTATGCACTGGGTACCTTGGTTATAATAATGGAAAACATGAATATTGAAACAAGAAATAACATATATTCCATTAGACGTAACAAAAATCAAATGCGGGAAAACAATCTTTGGAATTCAAAAAGAAAAAAACAAAAACAAAAGGAAGGACACAAATAAAACAGACTTTAACCAAACAATACTAATGATGTCCAAGTTATCCCTTAAAGGGAAACTACTAAGCTGTTTAAGAACTAATATGACCATTTAGAAATTGATATTGTGACTCTGGCAGACCAGGCACCAGTTCATGCCAAGGTCTCCATGTCTCAAATGAATACTGACAGATACACAGCTGGAATCTCTCTGGCTCACTTGTGGGTTAATATTAATATGATAAATATTAGAATTATAAGAAAGTGCTTAGTGTTTGGACTCTGTCGAATGCTTATGAGTTGCTGCATGCATTGATCTTCCTTGCAATATCTGTATTCCATATTGTAATGTACTATTTGAGTGGGTGTAGTGGGATACTCTGTGACTGTATGAATCATCATACAGGAGAGGGACGTTAATTAGTGTGAAGAGATGCTCTTCTACAGAAATCATTATGCCCCTTCCAAAAGAGAAGCCCTATCGATACCAGACAGGCTACGGTTGGCTCTTACAACTGGACACTCCCTATATCTGGATTAAGGAGTAAAGACTTATTATTATTCTGTTCTCCCCGTGAAGATGAGTCATGCAAGTGAACTCCTCCCACCAGCTGAGTTTTGCGGCTGAGAGCATATGGCAGGACAGGGATCAAAACCACAAGAAAAAGGAACTAAGGATCTGTAGGTTGCTGGGACTCTAAGGGACAATGAGTTTTCTAGGCATAAGCAAGAGATCATTAGCTGCTTAGCATGGATTAACCCTAAAGGGTAAAAAGAGCATGCTGATTAGAAGAGCCTCTATTACCTTTTAAAACCTAAGACTGTAATTCATTTGTGTGTCTATATTTGCTTGCTTTAATCTTGTAAACAACACTCTAGTTACCTTTTCCTATTTAATAAATCGACATATAGTTTATTATAGGATTGGCTACAAGCTTTGTCCTTTGTGTGAGATCTAAGGCACAAATGATCTGGGGTAAGTGACTGATTCTATGGGATGGAGTAACCTCAATATTGCTATGATTCTTGGTCTTAAGGGCCATATATGACAAGATATGCCAGCTGAGTGACAAGAGAGACCAGAGGATCCAAGGAGACTGTGACTTCATTTGAAGCTGTTAATATGCCTGAGGAGTTTGCACTTGGTGCAGTTGGTTGGTGAAATCTAAGTTTAGAATTAATGACCAATTTGGGGTTTGTGTCCTGGTTCTTTAACAGTTTGCCCTGAGGTTGGTACTCACGTTCTTGCACCTCTGTTGGGAGCATCACAGTTATAACCTGATGGAAAATGTGCTCTAGATTTTTTAATATCCATCACCCTATTGCAACAAAACAATAACTGTTTTGTGCAACACAACAAAAAATAATGTGTGAACTCCCTCAGCTACTTTGCTTCAAATAGTTAAATAAAACATACCGAGAGCACTACGTATTCTTATGGAAACTATGCTACTGATGTACAGACAGAGAAGTAAACAAAATCCTCAAATCTTAATTATTTCTCCATTAGAAGCACAACAGAAAAATAACTAAGAGTGATTAACACATGGAGGACATAACTGTCAGGAAAATACATAAAAGATCAACACTGTATCTTTCACATACATCAGTATATGAAGAACTTCATAAAAACGGCCATACTAGCTGAGACCAATGGTCCATCTAACCCAGTAGCCTGTCTTCCGACAGTGGCCAATGCCAGGTGCTTCAAAGGGAATGAACAGAACAGATAATCAGCAAGTGATCCATTCCCTGTCACCCATTCCCAGCTTCTGGCAAACAGAGGCTAGGGACACTTCAGAACATGGTTTTGTATCCTTCCCATCTTGGCTAATAGCCATTGATGGAGCTATCCTCCATGAACTTATCTAGTTCTTTTTTGAACCCTGTTATAGACTTGGCCTTCACAACATCCTCTGGCAAAGAGTTCCACAGGTTGACTGTGTGGTATGTGAAGAAATACTTCATTTTGTTTGTTTTAAACCTGCTGCCTATTAATTTCATTTGGTGACCCCTAGTTCTTGTGTTATGAGAAGGAGTAAATAACACTTCCTTACTTACTTTCTCCACACCAGTCATGATTTTATAGACCTCTATAGAGCCAGCCACTCCCAGTCCCTATTTAAGCCCAAATTAATGGTGTTAAATTTGCAGAGGACCCAACCACATGAACCACACCATCAGGGACTCATTCACCTGCACATCTACTAATGTGATATATGCCATCATGTGCCAGCAATGCCCCTCTGACATGTACATTGGCCAAACAGGACAGTCTCTACATAAAAGCATAAATGGACACAAATCAGACATCAGGAATGGTAACATACAAAATCCAGTAGGACACTTCAATCTCCCTGGACATTCTATAACAGATTTAAAAATAGCCATACTTCAACAAAGAAACTTCAAAAACAGACTTCAAAGAAGCGACAAAGGGTCCTGTGGCACCTTATAGACTAACAGAGGTATTGAAGCACAAGCTTTCGTGGGTGAATACCCACTTCTTCGGATGCAAGGAGTGGCTTGCACTCGAAGAAGTGGGTATTCACCCACAAAAGCTTATGCTTCAATACCTCTGTTAGTCTATAAGGTGCCACAGGACCCTTTGTCGCTTCTACAGATCCAGACTAACACGGCTACCCCTCTGATACTTGAGACTTCAAAGAGAAACTGCAGAGCTATAATTCATTTGCAAACTTACACCATTAATTTGGGCTTGAACAGGGACTGGGAGTGGCTGGCTCACTGCAAAAGCAACTTTCCCTCTCTTGGTACTGACGCCTCCTCATCAATTATTGGGGGTGGACTACATCCTCCCTGAGTGAATTGGCCCTGTCAACACTGATTCTCCACTTCTAAGGTAACTTCCTTCTCTTCATGTATAATAATGCCTGCATCTGTAATTTTCACTCCATGCATCTGAAGAAGTGGGTTTTTTTACCCACAAAAGCTTATGCCCAAATAAATCTGTTAGTCTTTAAGGTGCCACCAAAATCAAGAATTGCCTCTCCTCTTGAGAGTTTCCAGGACTAGCTGCTTCAAGAAGCAGTCATTTAAGGAGTCAAGAAACTTTATCTCTGCATCCCGTCCTGAGGCGACATGTACCCAGTCAATATGAGGACAGTTGAAATAACCCATTATTATTGAGTTTATTTTTATAGCTTCTTTAATCTCCCTGAGCATTTCACAATCACTATCACCATCCTGGTCAGGTGGTTGGTAGTATATTCCTACTGCTATATTCTTATTATTCAAGCATGGAATTACTATCCATAGAGACTCTATGGTACAGTTTGGTTCATTTAAGATTTTTACTTCATTTTACTCTACACGTTCTTTCACATATAGAGCCACTCCCTCAGCAGTACGACCTATTCTGTCCTTCCAATATATTTTGTACCCTGGTATTACTGTGTCCCATTGATTATCCTCATTCCACCAAGTTTCTGTGATGCCTATTATATCAATACCCTCATTTAATATGAGGCACTCAAGTTCATCTATCTTAGTATTTAGATTTCTAGTATTTGTATATAAGCACTTTAAAAAAGTGTCACTTTTTAGCTGTCTGCCATTATGTGATATAATTGAATTGGATTCTTTTTCATTTTACTGTTTTTCCATCAGATCCTACCCATATTTTATCATCTTCCATCCTCTCCTCCTTACTAGGATAAAGAGAATCTCCATTAATAGATCCTCCCCTAAGGGATGTCTCTGTTGGAACCACCTGCTCCTCCAGACCTGTTGGCTTTCAGCCAGCCCTTAGTATAAAAAACACTCTAATACCTTTTTAATTTTATGTGCCAGCAATCCGGTTCCATTTTGGTTTAGGTGGAGCCCATCCTTCCTGCATAGGCTCCCCTTTCCCAAAAGGTACCCCAGTTTCTAATAATCTAAACCCCTCCTCCCTACACCATCATCTCATTCACGCATTGAGACCCTGCAATTCTGCCTGCCTAACTGGCCCTGACTTCAGAATTACTCTCAAAACCTACCCAAAAGAAAACTATCAGAAGTGTAAATTCAGTATTACCTGAAAATGTTTTGGATTAATGGCAAGCGCTCGATTGAAATCTTGGATGCACTTAGCTTGTTTGAGTTCCATTCTGCACAGCCCTCGCTGATAAAAAGCATCAGAATAATTTGAGTATACCTTGACAGCAAGGCTAAAAGCTTCATAGGCCTAAAAGATGACACAATGGTTTGAATTAATGTAATGCACTTGTACAACTGGAATAATAGGCAGAATATCAACATTTAAAACCCAGTAATATTTTTTCTTGTGTTTTCACTATTTTACTCCTACTTTTTTTTAATTCTAATACAACATATGAGACAAACACAATAAGTGAAATTCTGCCCTCATTTAATACTTATCTTACTCCATTTTCTTCAGTGGGACAACATTGGTAAAACCAAGGACAGAATTTGGTCCTGTGACCATAAATAATTAACATACTAAAATTATTTGCTACATTAGAGAACACCTAAAATGTGATTTCTTTAAGATCCTTCTGCAGATTTTTTTTCTTCATACTGGAGTACAAAAACACAGATTTTTCTGGGATCTGCTAATGTGGTGGCAGCCACATATTCTAAAGGGACAGTAACCCATTCCTAGTGGTCAGGGTATGCCACATCAGGTAGTTCAGCCACGCTTTACTATCATTTATAACTTTCTTGGAAAAGGAGGGTAACAGGGTTATAAAAATAATGTTGTGGTACTACTATGTTTGGTGAGTCTCCCAACATTGTAATACAGAGACAAGCTCTTGTCCTCACAACTAAACATCAAGTTAGCCAGGGAATTTAAAGTGGCTATGATCTGCAGATTTAGAAATAACCAGGGCTAACAGATCCATTTTGGAGGTAAACCACAAAACAGAAGACAAGGACCATTCAGCTCAAATATTACTCCCTTCTCTATCCAAAACAGAACAGTTAGTATGAGGGAAGTCCCTATTCCAGGTGACATTTCAAATTTTAGTCATATATAATAGTGACACTTTGAATATACTGTAGATATTATTCACCAGTCCTCTGTGACTAAAGAAATTATTAATGTTTATATTGTTATTGTTGAAATAATGCCGGAAGCATACTAGGCACTATTCAAAAATAGGGTTTCTACCTAAGGATATCATAGTCTAAGATCCAGTCCTGTAAACACTTATACATTTGTTTAACTTTACTAATACGAGAGGAAGTTTGGCCTAGTGGATAGGGCACCAAACTGGGACTCAGGAGCTCTGCATACATTCCTGGCTCTTCCATAGTCTTTCTATGTAACCTTGGCAAGTAAATTTAGGCCCAGATGCAGCAAAGCAGGTAGGCATGAACTTTACTGTAAACACATGCATAGGCCCATCTCTACTCAGCAAAACACTTAAGCACTTGCTTAGGTCCCACTGATGTCAATGGGACTTATGCATATGCTGAAGTGTTTTGCTGAATAGGAATGAACTTAACAAGTGCTTAAGTGCTTTCCTGAATCAAGGCTTTAATTTTTCAGTTATTTAGTTCCCCATATGTAAAATGAGCATGATAATAATAATATTCCCTTCCACCCATGCTTAGGTCTCTCATGTTTACATAAGACTAAGTTTTTCAGAGTAGTGACTATCTCTTATTGTGTTTTGGAACAGTGCCTAGCAATGTACCTCGATCTTGCTTGGGACAGCTAGGTGCTACTGAAACACAAAAACATGATGATAACTAATCCTACTGAGGTCAAAGACATTATACATGTGCATAAATGTTTGCAGGACTAGGCTCTAAAAATAGAATATAGGAAAGAATGGTGAAAAGGAATGCAACAATAAGCAAAGAGGCACTCTTAACAAGATTTTCTAATGTCAATTTTGTAACGCTTCAAAAGGAGGGGAAGGCTAGGGTTTATAAGCTTTTTGAAGTTGGCATTATTAATATACAAAATGGATCCTACTCATATAAGACCTGATCCAAAGCCCACTGAAGGAGTCCCATTGATTGCATTAGACGTCGGATCAGATTGTTAATGAACAAGCCTGTAACTGTAGTTAAAAACATAGAAAGAACAAAAAAGTCCTTTAATATTAAAATGCACCTAGAAAAATGTATTAAATTACATAACAAAAAATACCTAGTTAAAAAAAGATTTATATCATGTGTAAAATAAATGCCCAAAACTGAACTAGTATAGATTGGTTGGCTGGGGGATTTTTTTTTAACCTGTGTAAAAGTACAGCAATCACTTAACTAAAATGCTATCCCCAGTGTGGTGTACATTGCTTAGAACAACAATAGTGAGAACATTAATGTACAAATAAGATATTCATTTTCATTTCACCTCCATTAGAAACAGAGCTAAAAGTATGCATAACTAATTAAATATGGTAATACTGGTATGGAAAAAAAATTGTTTACACATTTGCAAGAAGATCTGATAAAAACTAAAGAGTAAAAATATGTAAAAGGAAGTGAAAAGTAACCTTTACAATATTTAAATTTTTAGTCAATCTTGTTTCCAGCTCTTAAAGCCACAATGCTAATATGTTCTAATTAATAAATAGATACCTGTAATAAACTGACTTGCTCCATATAGCATAGGCCCATGAAATAATAAATTTCTGCAGCCTCAAATGTATTAGGCAAGATTTTTGCTGAAGAAGTCAGTATCTTTAATGCTTGTTGAAAACTTTCCACAGCATCCTGTAATAACAAAGGATATTATTCTAATATTTGTAAAACACTGTTAGTAAAAAAAAGTCTGAGTTTTAAAGGCGAGATACACAGAATTTTTTTAATTGGGCCTGTGCCCTTTTTGCTTCCTTATTATATGTAAAGAAGGTCTGAAAGGTACTTTTGTTTTTTTAGCTTTATACATTTAAGAGATGTGAAGTCTGGTCTTCTTTGATTTTGCTGGAAGTTCTGAATTGCTCTAATTGAAGGTGTGGGAATGATTAAGTACAACTTTTTTTCAAAATGTTCATTAGTCATTGGTTTAAATAAGTGTTAACAAAAACAAAAAGTAGAACTTTAAGCAGTCTGACTAATAATCTCTTCCTGTTGCAGTTGCTTAGCAACTTTCAGCCTCTTGACTCTTTTGGAGGACTCTATCTTGGGAAGCAGCAACTCTGAAAAAGATATGGAAATAATGGTGCATGATCAGATGAACATGAGTTCCCAATGTGATTCCTGTAGCAAAAAGGGCTAATGAGTTCTTGGCTGAATAAACGACAATCTGAAGTAGGAGTAAAAAGGTTATTTTATCTTTGTATTTGGCATTGGTGCAACTACTGCTGGAATACTGTGTCCAGTTCTGGTGTCCACAATTCAAGAAGGATGTTGACAGAGTTCAGAGAAGAACCACAAGAATGATTAAAGGATTATAAAACATGCTATAAAGTGATAGACTCAAGGAGCTCCATATATATATTTAGCTTAATAAAGAGAAGGCAAAGGGGTGACTTAATCACAGTCTATTAGGACCTACATGGGGAAGAAATATTTGATAATGAGCTCTTTGCTCTAGCAGACAAAGGTATAACAAGATCCAATGGCTGGAAGTTGATGCTAGCCAAATTCGCACCAGAAATAAAAAGTAATATTTTAACAGTGAGGATAATTAACTATTGGAACAATTTGCTGAAGGTCATGGTGGATCCTCCATCACTGGCAATTTTTAAAATCAAGACTGGATTTTTTTAATATAGATATATATACAGCAGTTCAATAGGCATTACTTTGAGGGAGTTCTATAGCTGGTGTTATCAGAGTAAATGATCGCAATGGTTTCTTCTGACCTTGGAATCTATTCATCTTTGATGTCATAACTTGACTAATGCTCCAGTCACCAGAGAATCTTCCAGTGAGACATCACCTGAATTTCTAAAGCAAACAAGCAAAACAAGCCAACAAACAACTTTAAAAAGCTAAACCTTTTAGGCCTTCTTTATATATCAGGCAGAGGCAAAAACCCCAATGTGTCCCTCTCTTTTCAGGTCACATGTTAAATGCTTGCTTTTGGGTTTTCTGTGTGAACAGGGATAAACTATGTATAATATTCAATGTATACCCATGAAACATCTCACTTATAATACACTGGTTAAGGGCTAATCCTGAAAATACACAGAGTTAATTTCACTCAAGCGAATAATCTCACTGAATAAAGCTACTCACATACATGTGTGATGGATGTGGAGCTATTCTGTAATAATTTATGAATACTGTATGTTGACTTAGTTATTGGAATGTTTACTGTCTGAAAATATTGATTTAATTTAATGGGGGGCTACAAGGAGAAACAAATAGAAAGTTAAAGAATGGTACGAGATAAACCACCCCTCAGAAAACACTTGAGAGTTACTAAGGGACAATGACAGAGCCACTGGTTTGGAAGACTGGCTCTATCTTCTGTTGAGCATACAGACTGGTTTGGTCCAGAAGGCAAGGCCAGAGCCTAGGTACTCAGAAGAACAAAAAGGGCTATGGCAGTTTTAAAAGGAAAACTTTCTCAAGAGAGCGAAGGAATTATTTGGAGGAATCAGACTGAGGAACCAGACCATCAGGGGATGCTAAGCCTTTAGGTAAGACAAGGTGGTTGAGGTAATATCTGTTACTGGAGCAACTTCTGTTGGTGAGAGAGACAAGCTTTCAAGCTTATACAGAGCTCTTCTTCAGGTCTGGGAAACTAAGGCTGTGTACACACTACAGTTTATGTCAGTATAAGGTATGTTGCTCAGGGATGTGAATAAGCCACCCCTGAGCAACGTAAGTTACACTGACCTAAGTGTCAGTGTGGACAGCGCTATGTTGGTGGGTGAGCTTCTCCTGCCGACATAACTACTGCCACTCATGGGGGCTGGAGTAATTAAGTTGGTGGGAGACCTCTCTCCTGTCAGCTTAGAGTGTCTGCACTAACAGCGCTACAGTGGCCGTGCAGCCATAGCCTAACTCAAAGTGTCACTGCTAAATACAGGGTTTGAATAGACTGTTTAGCATAAGTAGTTAAATATTTCAACGCACCATTCAAGCTGAAGTAGCCGGTTAACACCCCTCCAGTCATAGGAAGGAAAGGAGGGGAAGAAAATGCAGCTGAGGGCAGTTGTTAGTGTGTTTGTAGATTGTTGTAATAAACCATAAATCCAGTGTCTCTATTCAGTCCATGATTTTCAGTGACTAGCAAAATTATGAATATAAGTTCCCTTGCTCATCTTTTGAAATTGTTGTTTAGGTTTCCTTTGTGGATGAGGGCTGTTAGGTCAGATATAGTGATCACTTTGTGAAAAGTGTTCACCCAGAGGTGATACGGTGTTTTTGTCTTCTATCATTTTCCTGTGTGAGTTCACTCCAGAGTGTAGTGACAGCCTGGCAACACCCACATAGCTGCTACTGGAGCATTTAGTGTACTGGATGCGGCATACCACATGCTGTGATAGGCATGTTGTAGGGGGTGTTGATCGTCATAGCAGTGAGATATGTCTGCAGGTTTTGCATCTGTTGTTGTGGCAGTTTCTGGTGCCACCTTGAGTTGATGTGTCCCGGTCTGAGGGAAGCTTGCTTCTAATGATGATCTTGGAGAGGTTGGGGGTTGTTTGAAGGCCAGAAGGGATTCAGAAAATATTTCTTTTGGAATGGGTTCCCATCAAATATGGGTTGTAGTTGTTTGATGATACCCAGTATGGGTTCCGATGGGAGGTGACAATTGCAGTGTGCAATCAGAGGGGATTTTATTTCTGAGTTGAAGTAAGTTCTCTTGGGGTATTTGAGTGGCCTGGTCCATGATGTGATCTACTTCTCTAGTGGAGTGTCCTTATTTGGTGAAGGTAGTTGTGAGTGCATTAAGGTGTCTATCCCGAACTTTCTCCTCGGAACAAATTCTGTGGTATCTGAGTGGTAGGACAGACATGCATATAGACCGTTTGTTGTTTTAAAATTCTCTCACTCTAAATGCTTTATTCCTACTGTTAAAATAAACAAGACTTTGGTCACAGTATACCACTGGTCACATACTCCCAAAGGTGCCAGAACTCAGTCAGACCTGATCAGCAAGCATGGTCGATACAAATAGTACGGTAGCCCAGGGACCATTCTAAGAGTGGGAGAATTGCAGAATTCCACTCTGGGAGAGGTAAAGGCACAAGGCTTGACATCTGAGGCGGTGCATTCAGAGAGACCAGAAAGGGGATAGTCTACAGATAGACCTGCAACCATGACAGCAAGTTTTCAGGATCTATCCCTAATGCCTAGAGTACTCTTATGCTGAAAGTTATTAATGGCTGCCATCAAGGGATCATATATCCAGAAACTATCACAGCCATGGTTAAAGCCAATGGATGAGCTAATCATCTTTCTCTCAGGTGCAGTATAAGAAAAACATTAAGCCCCTTTTCTGTGGTGAGACAGATGTAATAATGGAAGCTACTGCTGTATGATGATGTGGGGTTTTGCCTAGTGGAAACACAGAATGTAAGTGTTTTGTTTCTGCAAACTATGTGCATGTGTGTGCAATACAGGAGAAAGCCAGAGAAGCAGTTGTGAGCATGATCCTGAGACGAAGCAGAGGGATAGAGCTTCTTGGACACAGAACTTGCTAGAGAGGCAGACTTGGGGATTTCTGAACAAGGAAACTGCCAGGTACAGTTTGTTGCTAGTATGTTTGAGGAAACAGGGCTTGCTGTACGTTCTTTGTAAATAAACAGGATTGCACCAAAAGAAATGCTGACTTGTATCATCTATTTCTCCTCCTAATGAAAATAACTCTGCAAGGCCATGATTATTGTCTAGCTGCTTGGGTCAAAGGACCAACAGTATGATATTTCTACTAGTAGCATACAATGGGAAGCAAGTACTGTATTCACAAAGCTGAGGGACTAGTTATAATCACTCTTAAAATTCTTATACATTCGTTCTACAAATATGAAGCAACCAAACTTTTGTATTGCCTCTAGCTCCATTAGATATTACAGTATTTGCACACTGCTTTCTTATTATGTTTTGAAAAAAGCAACATTATGAAATTTAACTGAACTTCAGTCTGCGTAATTATTTCTTTTAACTAAATTTTACATGGTTTTAAACAACACTGCGTAACACTTGCTGGAATATTAGTGCAGAAGCATTAAGCTGAAAAGAGTGTTACTATTCCCTTTTGTAATTTTAACATTGAAGTGCAGGGAATATTTGATAAAATGAGATACTCTGTAAAGCATCAAGGCTATAGAAACCAAGACATTGTATTGCTTGGCATTTTACTGTAAATAGTTTAGAAAGAATTTTCTAACCTTGGTTTTCTTGGCTTTCATTTGTATTTTTCCTAGCAGAACAAATATGGAAGGTGCAGGCTGACTTGCAATAACCTCAAGTAAGCACTCTATAGCTTTACTGTGATTTTGACAAAATGACCGAACGAGCGCTTGCTGAACAGGAGAGGTTTTAAGGGATACTGAAAATAAGAAAAACAAATAATGGTCACAATATTATATTATTTCACACTGCATGTTCTAAACATAAGGTAGTTTCATAGGATAAACAAACTTTACATTGTTCAAAAATTCATGAGACTCCAAGGTTGTTTGCTTTAACCGCTATACCACAACACAAGCAATTTTTTAAGAATTTAATTTTAATCCTTTCACATCAAAGCCTGGGGTAGAAAACTTCAACTGTAAACAGCAAAGTTAGGGTCACATCATGGGCATCTGCAAAATTCCCCTCTCCAAAGAAAGAAAGAAAAAAGGAAAAACAACCCCAAACAACTACACAGGCATTGCTGAGGGGTAAATGAGGCAATAGAATCATCCCCACTGAGGGCATGGGCCACTTGTTCTGCCACTCTGAGACCACTATTACAACCCACAAGGGTTACTATAGCCATCATAGTATTTTACCTTACAGGTGTGTTATGAAGTTTAATGTTTGTAAAGCCATCTGATATCTTAGTAAGCAAGGTCCTAAGTCAGTGGTTCTCAACTGTGGTCCACCGCTTCTTCAGGGAAAGCCCCGGCGCACCGGGCCAGTTAGTTGACCTGCCACGACCGCAAGTTCATCCGGTTGCAGCTCCCACTGGCCGCGGTTTGCCGCTCCAGGCCAATGGGGTCTGTGGGATGCGGCGGACAGCACATTCCCCAGCCAGCACCATGTCCCGCAGCCCCCTTTGGCCTGGAGCAGTGAACCACGGCCAGTGGGAGCCGTGACCGGATGAACCTGCGGACACGGCAGGTCAGTAAACTGGCCCAGTGCACCAGGGGCTTTCCCTGAAGAAGCGGTGGACCACAGTTGAGAACCACCATCCTAAGTAAATACAAAGTATAACAATAAATTCCTCATAACATTCCATTACCAATATTTATAAATAAGGCTGCTCCCCCAGCAGCAGCAAGAGTTTGGGTGTGGGAGGGGGCTCAGGACTCAGGGTTAGGGAGTGGGAGGGGGTGAGGGCTCTGGGCAGCGCTTACCTCGGGGGCTCCCCGGAAGTGGCGACATCCCTTGGCTCCTAGGCATAGATAGGGGGCTCGGCATGCTCTTCCGCTTGCAGGCACCACCCCTGCAGCTCCCATTGGCTGTGGTTCCTGGCTAATGGGAGCTGTGGAGTCGGCGCTCAGGGCGGAGGCAACGCGCAGAGCTGCCTGGCCGTGCCTCCATCTAGGAGCTGAGGGAGGGGGGATGTCACTGCTTCCAGGGAGGTGCAGAGCCAGGTAGGGAGTCTGCCAGCCCCGCCAACCCTCCACCTCAGCACCTGCGGCTTTCCTGGGCTGTGCGCCACCGCCCCCTTTCCTCCCCCCAGCACTAGTGGGGGTCCCGGGCCAACCCCGAGTATCTGTGACACACACATCCTCCTGAGCAACCCTGGCACTCTCGGGCGCCGCCCCACGATTTAGTCAGGGGTATTTATAGTACAAGTCATGGACAGGTCACGGGCAGTGAATTTTTGTTTACTGCCCATGACTTGTCCATGACTTTTACTAAAACGTAGCCTTATTTAGAAGTCAGAATATAAACATAAACAGCACAAGTAAAGAAAGATAAGTGAAACTGCAAGCAACATAAGGAAGTGTCAGAGTTCCTTATAATAAGTTACAGTAGTTAAATTACTCCTTACATTAGGGCTCAGATACTATGGTTAATAAGAACCTAGACAATTAAACTGACTTTACCTTCGCCCATTTCTGATACTTGACGAATACAGAAGCTTGCAAGTTTATATTCTTTCATCTCAATTAAATATTGTCCCCTGTAACAAAACAAATGTTTGTTGTATGTAATTTGCTCACTGTAAAACCATTTTTTCAGGCTGAGATTTCCTATTTAAGCAGTATTTTAAAAGTACAAATAATGCAGGAGTAAGTCAAAGTCTAAAGTTTCTAGTAAAAATCACATCTTCAAAGGAATACCATCCAGGTTTTTCCTCTTGTTCCTTCTGAACATACTTTTTAAAAACACTATCACCAAGAAATTTTAAAAATGTATTGCTATTCAAATTGCAAGGCTTACAAAAACACTTTTTCTGTGGGCTCCACAGCTAATAGCACACACACTAACTCTAGAACTATGCAAATATTGTTAATAATGCTATTTCTAAAATCAATGTTGTTTTGCCATAAAGTGGTTGTAGGTAAATTCAATCTGATTCTGAAGGCCAAGCTAGGTTTCTTTCTTTACCATGCATCACCATTAGTAGTAAGGATACTTGAAAGCCAAATCAGGCCTTCAGAGATACCTGCACAACCCCACTCTTGCTATTGGGGTAACAGAGGTGGGACTGACTGAAATTTAGTAAACAAATCTTTTGATGATAAACAAGAAGGACGAACTTTTCATCCATTCCCTTTTAAGTTTGTTGCGGCTCTATAGTACTGATAAGAGTAAAAAGCAGTAGAAACTTCTTATTGTTCCTAAAGTAAGCAGAGAGCACTCGAAATGCACATAAGGAATATTGATTGAGACAACATTTTTATATATTCACTATTTAGAGTACAGCCTCACTTTAAGTCCTTACTGTGAGTTTTAATTGATGCATAGAGCATTGAGTGGGTCTTCTCTACTGAGATGAGATGACAATGAGATGTTCTCACTTTTTAACATTTCCTACAGTTTATTTGGTTCCTCTCTGATGAAAACTGGCTTATCTATTTGACTTAGTAAGGGCTTGTACCTTTCACTAATCTGGAAGGAGTGGAGTGAAGGAATTAGTTCATGATTAAAAATGTGTTTTATGCATACATTAGGAACCATATGGAATCATTAGTCAATATGTCAGTTTTCCCAGAGTTTTGGAAATCCACACCAGCCAAAGGAGAGTTCTCAAACTGCACGTGCCTATAACAACAGGCAGGATTTAGATATGCCAAATGGTGCACTGGTTCTAGACAAGCCTTAAGAAGCTTGTATAAAAACCACCAACTATGCAGAAAATTCATGAACAGTCTGGGAAGCTCAGACCAGAAAAGGAAAAAGAGCAAATGGTGGTAGAATCCTGAGACTCTCCAAATGTATAAAAAAGACTAGGAGAGGGAACATCTTTAGCAAAATTATTTTCTGTGAAGAGAGAAACAGATTTACCAAGAAAATGAGTGAAGCTACACAGAAATTGAGCTTTTACGCTAAGCTGGAGAGAACAGCTAAATATCAGGTTTGAAATATTTACTCTCTGTCTGAACTCATAGGTTCAAGCCTAGGGGAAAGGCTGGACTCAGCACTTCACCCTTATTTTACTGTGTCGTTTCTTCAGATAGGACACTGAAATATTTATCTACTCTTAATGGACATTAATATTATTAATTTAGAAGAGTATAGGTTTGCCCTGTTGTCATTGTCCATATTCACACTCCCACTTCCCCAAACCTTGAATGTACTTTATCATGCAGCATCCTGTATATCATGCTGGAGCCTTCTCTCCATCCCAGAGGTAACACCAGTGCAATGCTACTACAAGGATATAATTTGTAAAGGATATTACCATTACCTATACTTTTCTACATTGAAACACACTAAAAACATCAGCTATATTAACACATCTACTAAACAAGCCTACTGTTGTTGAAAACAGTTGTAAAGTAGAATACTTGTTAAGTTCAAAATGATAACTTTCCTACCTTATTATGCATAAATAGGATTCAGTTGGAAAAAGATGAATGGCTCGATTTATATCTCTTAATGCACGCTGTAAATTGTGCAACTGTTATTTACAAAAAAACAATTCAGTTACTCGTACATACTCTCTAATCACTTTTTCTACCCCATTGAGTGTATTCTTCCCTACAAGAGATTTCTTAGTAATAAAATATGTAAATTAAATGGCTATACTATCTTTTTCTTTAAGTTTTAAATAACAGTAGAATACACAGAGTAGGGTGACCACATATCCTGATTTTATAGGGACAGTCCCGATTTTTGGGTCTTTTTCTTATATAGGCTCCTATTACACCTCACCCCCTGTCCCGATTTTTCACATTTGCTGTCTGGTCACCCTAACACAGAGTGAGTTGCACATTATGAATAAATACATTTTAAAACAAAATATTTCCTAATCAGCTTCTGCTTTACTTATCTACAAAGACCCAATTTCAGGATTTTCTATTCTCCCTACATCTAATGGTGACACTAAAACAAATGCCTAAAACAGCACAGAGATCCTTAATACTGACAAAAGATACAAACATGCAAACTTCCTAAACTACTTTTATAATATTTTACAAAAGCTTATCTATTAATCTTACCTCTTACTACTATTATTTTATCCATTCCACTTTTTGAGGACTGATCGATGGCAAGGTAAGGCCCTGAAAAGCCCATAGAGCTCTAAATATTCAGCTCATGGAGGAAGGCTTTACAACTACAATTACTACAGATGGGATTATCTGTTATTGCCTTTGATCCCAACCCTGCAAAGATTTACATATGTGCTTTTTATGCATTGCAAGTAGTCTCATAGAAATCAATAGGGGTACTTATTGTCCAAAAAGTTAAGCATGTATGTAAGTCTTTGAAGGACCAGGACATAAATATCTATTAAAATGTTTTTCATAGCAACTATAAAATGTAAAAGTTGTGTTATTATGATATAAAAGACCAAAAAGGATAAAATACCTGATGATATGCTTGAGCTCTACATATATAAGCTCTAACGTTTGTGGGATCAACTTCAATGGCTTTAGAGAACTGTCGAACAGCTTCATAGTAATGATCCAGATGTAACAGTAATATCAAGCCAATATTTATGTAAGCCAAGACAATACCTCTAAAAAAGAATAAAGATTATCTTATTTTTCATTTTGTCACACAATATGAAACACTTGGTTGTATACATCAATGTCCAATACAACATGTTTCATCTAATTACTATAGTATTATAAAAACACATCTGTAAGCAGTCAAAAGGTAGGCTTTGAGTTACACCTATTTGCTTGCATAACACACATCAAATGTATTACTAATTCCTTTTTTAATTCCCTTGAACACTGGTAGCTGTATATATTAATGATTAGTGACTTTTCCAAAACATGGATTGCACATTTTTTGGTGGACGTTTATTAGAAGGCTGTGATATGCAAGTCCAGTTTCATCAGCATTCCTCTGATTTTCTCCTAGATTCCTGTCTGTCTGGTTTCAAGGCTGAATTTAGTACAGAGGGTTCATTAGTTTCTTTGGTTGTTGATTTTTTGCCACCACGTCTCCATTCTTATGTTATTCTATCAGCTGCCTTTGATGCTATACCATGAAGTGCCACTGCCCTACCTGGGGTATTGTGAAGGAGTTGACTCACCACCGGCACCTCCTTGTGGCTGGGTATGGCATAGCAGCTCATTCCCCACTGGGTGTCTCCTGCCAATAGCTGCTCCGCCTCTGTGGTGGCCTGCCTCTTCCTGTGACTTGGCACTCCAGTCGAGTCACTTTAAAGTCTCTCTCTTTCCAGGGTAGTCCATGAACAAAAAGCAAGGGGAATTAATAAGAAATAGAGGGGAATGATTCCCTCTCAAGATGCATCAGAATCTGGCCCTTCCTTCCCTCAGGGAGTGGCCTTCATCTGGGAAGCTCCTGCCTTCAGTCCGCCCTTTCCTCAGTTGCTGAGAAAGGCTGAAGGTCTGTCTTCCCTGGTCCACCAACAAGTGAGCTGTTCTGTTCCCCTTTTAAGCTCCTCCTCCAACCTATGCACGCCTTGCAAGTGTGACAGGACTGAACTTCCTAGGCCCAGAGCAGCTCCTTAACCCCTTGTTGTCCAGTATGGAGTTTGTATACCTCATCACATACCCTCCCCCTCCAGATGGCACCTGGAGAACCAGAGCCAGCAGACTGTCTCCGCTGCCCCCAACTCCAGGGGGGGAGGGAAATAATTTTTTTAAAAATCAGCATTTTGGTGATCTCGTCTCACTTCTGAGGCATCGATTTGCAAAATGAATTCTTTTGAAGAAGTCAACAGTGAGCAAGACAGGCTCTTTGAAGAGGTGGTTTTTCAACTTCTGAAAGGCTTTTTCATAGGCCTCAGACCAGTGAACCTTCTTGGGGCTACTGTCCTAATTAGATCTGTGAGGTGGGCTGCTATCATCGAAAACTTGATACAAATCGGCGGTAGTAACCTGACAGTGCCAAAAATCTTTGGACTTGTTTCGTCATGGTTGGGATAGGGCATGCTTTGAAGCCTGGACTTTGTCCACATGAGGCTGGATCTGGCCCTTCCCCAAAGTATATCCCAGGTAGGTGGTTTCTTCTTTTCCAATCTTAGCCTTGGCTGGGTTTGCAGTTAGCCCAGCCTCCCATAGGAACCGAAGTACAGAGGCAACTTGAGCCAGATGCTCCTCCCAATCTCAGGTGTGGATGTCCACATCATCTAAATAGGCTGCTGCATATGAGCCAGGTGGTTGAAGAAATTGATCCATGAGCAACTGAAACATTTTTGGGGCACCATGGAGGCCAAAAGCATAGTCCTAAAATCACTGAGGCCAAATGGTGCGGCGAAGGCATTTTTGTCCCATGATTCTGGCGGAGCGGGATTTGCCAGCATCCCTTGGTTAGGTCTAACAAGGTGATATATCAGGCCTCACCCAGTTGGTCTATTATTTCATCAACTTAGGGCATGGGGTAGGCATCAAATTTGGAGACAGCACTGACCTTTCTAAAGTCTATACAAAACCAGATAATGCTGTCCAGCCATCAAGCTTTGGTACAGCTGCTGAGGGATTCTTCAGTGATCCCTGGTTCCAACATTGCATGGACCTTTTGCCACACGGCCTCGTGTATTTTTGAGGAGAGTGGCCATGGGTTCTCCCAGAGAAGTTGCCCAGGCTCTGTCTGGATATGGTGTTGCATGAAATGAGTCTGCCCCAGCTGGGAGATAAACGCTGTCAAGAAAGCTTTTACTAGGCCTCTTACCTGTACCCTCTGTTCCAGGCAGAGATGTTCCCCCATCTGTATAGGGTCTGAGATCAGTGAGGTGGATCACTTGTGGCCCCAGCTAAGGCGCAGGGGGATAAGGATGCAGGAGGCCCTATTTCATTTCCAGCTGTGGCACAGCATTCTCATATGATCTCTGGCAAGTCAATGAGGGTGGAATTTTCAAAAGGTGCCCTTAAGGCACTTAGACACTTTTGAAAATCCCACTCAATCTCTCTATTGCTCAATTCCCAATCTCTAACATAGGAATAATAATGCTTTCCTGTTTCATAAAGGATAAATTCATAAATGTTTGTAAGTCTACATTGATGGGGGTCATAACAGTACTTAGACAGACAGACATAGATTGAGGAAAATGAACATAACTTTCCCCCTTAGCTAATTAAAAGTGGTATACAATCTATATTAAAAGTCCAATCACCTGTCCAGAGCTAGTGCGTTTTCAAAGTCAAAGATTGCTAGTGACCATTGACATTGTTCTGTGTATAAGATCCCACGGTGAATGAAAGAACTGAGATTTTCAAAAGAGTCATTGAGGAGCACTGGGGGGGAAAAGAATATATTTTAATTGTAACTTTTTGATATTCACATTTAAATTGTAGTTGTTTATTATATAGCTTATCTGCATATTACTTTTATTCTAGCTTTCTTAGTGTTCTATTTAATACCATAAGTGAAGTATAAACTAACTGGTGGGACCACCATGCAAAGAAACCAGTTTATGGAACATGAAAAATGGTATGTATAAAATGGAGCAAGTACATACAAGTATATAATTATAATTCTTATTACTTCTACTCTCAAATGATTAAAATTTATAAACAGTGGGAAATAACTGAAAATGGCTAACAGCCAACATCCAATACTAACACTAAATTAATACAAATTAAAAAGGACAAAGTCATCACAAAGTGCGGAGTGACTACAGCATCCCTGACCATCTTGCCTAACAGCCATTGATTGACCTATCCTCCAGGAATTTTTCTAATTCTTTTTTGAACCCAGTTATACTTTTGGCCTTCACAAAAACCCCTGGCAACAAGTTGCACAGGTTGACCGTGCATTGTATAAAGATGTACTTCTTTATGTTTGTTTTAAACCTGCTGCTATTAATTTCATCAGGTGACCCCTAGTTCTTGTATTATGTGAAGGAGTAAATAACACTTCCCTATTCTCTTTCTCCATACCATTCAAAATTATATAAATATCTGTAATATCGCCCCTCTGGTCATCGCTGAAGCAGCTCCATACCACCTAATCATTTTTGTTGCCCTTCTTGTTACTTTTTCCAATTCTAACATATCTTTTTTGAGATGGGGCAACCAGAACTGCACACAGTATTCAACGTGTGGGCATACCATGGATTTTCATAGTCGCAGTATGATGTTTTCTGTCTTATTATCGATCCCTTTCCTAATGGTTCCTAACATTCTATTGGCATTTTTTGACTGCCACTTCACATTGATCAGATATTTTCAGAGAACTACCCATGATGGCTCCAAGATCTTTCTTGAGTGGTAATGGCTAAATTTAGACCCTATCATTTTGTATGTTTAGTTGGGATTATTTTTCCCATATGTGTTACTTTTCACTTATCAACATTGCATTTCATTTGCCATTTTTTTGCCCAGTCACCCAGTTTTGTGAGATGCCTTTGTAAATCTTTGCAGTCAGCTTTGGACTTAACTATTTTGACTAATTTTGTATCGTCTGCAAATTTTGCCACTTCACTGTTCACCCACTTTTCCAGCTCATTCATGAATATGTTGAACAGCACTGGTACCAGTACAGAACTTTGGGGGACTCTGCTATTTACGTCTCTCCCTTTCAGTATTGACACTAGGAAATAACTGTGATATCTCATAGACTGTGGTAACTGATGGAGAATGTTTTGTAAAAAATCAACAATGCATTGACATTCATCAACATAAAATTAAAAAACAGCAATACCAGAAACACTGAAGTCCTGCAGAGCTCTCTTTGGATCAATCTTTCGCAGTATGCAACCTCTGCAATAGAATGCTAACCAATTAGAAGGGTCTAGATGAACTGCAGCAGAAAAGTCTTCCATTGCATTTTTATACTGCTGTCGTTTAGCATATGTTCTTCCTCGATATATCCTAGTACAGAAAAAATAATTTCTCTTTATTTCCAATTTTCCATACAAAATTATATTTACTGAATGAAGCCATATGAAGCTATCTACAATATGAATATTTGGATCAGCTTAGCATTAATAGTACTTAATTTGTTTCTTTGCTGCATAGTCTTAAAGTAATTATCTGAAGAAAACATCAAAGGACAGAATAAGTGCTAATGGTAGTTTTAGTGGTAGTAAGAGTTTTATTTCTTTTGTCAGAAGTACTTTTTTCTTGTTTAAATCAGCAGTGACAAAACAACTCTGAAAGGTTCAAATCCTGCATATGGATTCATATGGGAAGACTACTGTATGCACCAGCACAAAGCCCCACTGAAGTTGATGGGGCACTGCATAATGGACCCTTACACCTGCATGGAGCTTCACAGATTTGAATGGGGCTCTGTGTGAGTGCAGCTGAACACTTGTGCAGAGCAATTTGCAGGATCAGACTCATTCTGACTTACTCAGTCCACACTGATTTAAAAGAAAAGAAATGGAGCTCTGCTTACTACCACTAAACCTGCCCATAAACATTTATTGTCATTCAATATTTCCTTCAGGTAATTCAGTTTACAGAATTGGGACCCACCTATGCCTCTTAATTTCACAGTATTAACTAGCAACATACTTAAGTAAACTGCAGGCTCAGATGAAACAGAGCTGACTGGAAAGCCATGCAGTTAAGATTCTTTCTGGAAAGTTTTCCATTGCTATGTCATCCATAAAACATAATAAAAGTACTTTACTTCTATTCAGAAAGGTCACTTAAAATATGTATTAACCCTGACCTATTAAAAAGATGGACAAATTAAGACTGTTCCTTTAAAGATTTAACTATGTATTTAACTTTACGTACATACAGTGAGTTGTCCCACTGAAGTGAATGGGACTAGCCATAGGGCTAAATTCTCATCTGCCTCTGAACTTTGGGGGGGTGGGATTTCAGGGATCTTGTAGTTCTTGATCCTGCACAGTCTTACTCCGGTGTAAGTCAGAGTTGCTGAGGCGCAACTGTAACTTACATCACTGGCATAAGGACTCTCAGTGACCATACGCCAGAGGAGTATTGGGTGTAGGGGATCTCTGCTCTGCCATGTCCCCTATGCTGGGGGATGGGGAGTGGCTGGTGCAGGAGGCAGCTATGCCCCTTCCACCACTGGAGAGCTCCCCTCTGCAGGTGGAGAATTCTCTGCTAAACATATCTTGCCAGCATATGTCCACTTTGGAGAGTCCGCTCCAGAGTGTGATTGATACCTAAAAGAGAGAGCAAACTCTGTATTGGCAAAAACATATGGCTTATTGCTTAATCCACACAACTCAAATCACCACTACAATTTAGAAACAAAGAAAAAACTTAATTTGGATGTCGATGCTTCATAAAAAGAAATACTAAAGAACTAAAACCTTAATTCAGCAAAAGCACTAACACTGGAATTTTCGAGGTAACCTAAGGGAATTAGGTACCCAACTAAGATGAAAGTACATTCTTAACTTTAACCAGGTGTTTAAATCCATCCCTATTCAGCACTTTAGCATATGGTTAAATCCAGCTAACTCTTTAGTTACCTCTTCAACTGGATTTAAGCAGATGCTTATGTGCTTTGCTGAATCAGGATCCAAAGTCCATCAAATCAATGGAAACATTCCCGAAGGAATATCTTAGCCTAGAAGACTTACTTTTCAATTTCTATGACAAATCTCTTTGGAAACTAGATTATTTAATGCATATTTGTCAATCCTATATTATTATTTGTATTACTGTAAGACCTAGGAGCCACAGTCATGGACCAGGACCCCACTGTGCAAAGCACTGTACAAAAAAAACAACAGACGGATACAGATAGATGATGGAGTACAAGGAAACAATGAGACAATATGATCAGCATGGTAGGCTATGGTCTCAGCACACCAGCAGCCAAACCATTGTCAATGTTTTCATAGGTCTCACGGCAAAGGAGAGAGTTAAGGAGGGTGTTGAAAGAGGATCATGAGGTTTTTTTGTGTGTGGATGTTTACAACGAGCTTGTCTCGGGCATGAGAGATAGCATGGGCAAAAGCACAAATGTGCTTGTTTGAAATTTAACAAGTGGGCAATAGAGGCTAACTTCAAGGGTCAATCAGAGGTGGGAGTAGACATGTAGGGTGGGGTTGGCAGGTCTTGACAGGGAAGACAAGAAGCTTATGTTTGATACAATAGAGAAGAGGGAGCTAGTGAAGGGATTCAAAGAGGGGGGTGACATAAATAAAGTGATGGGCTTGGGAAACAATTTTGCAGCAGTATTCTGAATGGATATCAGTGGGGAAGACTGTATTTGTCATGGCCAGAAAAAAGGAGATTTCAGTAACTGAGCCCTGGTCTACACTACGAGTTTAGGTCGAATTTATTAGCATTACATCGATTGATCCATGCACCCGTCCACACGACGAAGCCATTAACATCGACGTCTAGGGCTCTTAAAATCGATCTCACCACTCCACCCCCGAGGGGATTAGCGCTAAAATCGATATTGCCGACTTGAACTAGGCTTAGTGTGGATGCAATTCGACAGTATTGGCCTCCTGGATCTATCCCACAGTGCAACATTTGACTGCTCTGGACAGCAATCTGAGCTCGAATGCTCCGCCCAGGTAGACAGGAAAAGCCCCGCGAACTTTTGATTTTCATTTCCTGTTTGGCCAGCGTGGTGAGCTGCAGGTGAGTGCAGATCTCATCAGCAGACCATGATGGAGTCCCAGAACCGAAGACGAGCTCCAGCGTGGACCGAGCGTGAGGTACGCGATCTGATCGCAGTATGGGGAGATGAAACCGTGCTAGCAGAGCTACAGTCCAAAAAAAGAAACGCCAATACATATGCCAAAGTCTCCAAGGGCATGCAGGACAGAGGCTACAACAGGGACGCGCAACAGGGACGCGTGAAAATTAAGGAGCTCAGGCAAGCCTACCAAAAAACCAGAGATGCAAACAGCCGCTCTGGGTCAGAGCCCCAGACATGCCGCTTCTATGACGAGCTGCATGCCATTCTAGGAGGTGCAGCCAGCACTGACCCACCCATGTGGTATGACTCCGTATGTGGATCATCTGAAACCACAGAGGAGCATTTTCGGGGAGAGGAAGATGATGATAATGATGCTCAAAATAGCGCACAGACACAGCAAGGAAGAGGAGAAGCACTTTTCGCCAACAGCCAGGAACTCTCTGTCACCCTGGAGCCCGTACCCTACGAACCCACCCAAGGCGTGCTCGATGCCGGAGAAGGGACCTCTGGTGAGTGTACCTCTGTTAAATTAATACATGTTTTATAAGCAAGCATGTTTAATGATTAATTCACGGCCAGTACAGCTACAGCTACTGGAAAAGTCTGTTAGCATGTTCGGGGATGGAGCGGAAATCCTCCGGGGACATCTCCAGAAAGATCTCCTGGATGTACTCCCAAAGCCTGTGCAAAAGGTTTCTGGGGTGGGCAGCCTTATCCTGTGCTCCGCGGTAACACACTCTACCACGCCAGGCCAGTAGCACGTAGTCTGGAATCATTGCTTTGCAAAGCATGGCGGCGTATGGTCCCGGTGTTTGCTGGCATTCAAGCAACATCCGTTCTTTATCTGTCTGTGTTATCCTCAGAAGAGTGATATCATTCATGGTCACCTGGTTGAAATAGGGGAATTTTATTAAGGGGGTATTCAGAGGGGTCCGTTCCTGCTAGGCTGTTTGCCTGTGGCTGAACGGAAATCTTCCCCGCTGTGACCCACGCGGTGGGGGGAGGGGGAACAGCGAACATCTTGGATGTGTGTCTGTGTGTGTGTGTGGGGGGGTGTCGATTAGGTTCGCGCTGCACGTTAACCCGAAAACCGCCGCCCCTCCCTTTTCAATTGCCAACCAGTTTTAAATTGTCAGCCCAAAGGCTGTTTGTTATGGGAAATGAGGGGGTTGCTGTTTGAAAACAATCCCACATGTTATGAAGGTTAAAGAAGCCTATAGACTGTGGCTTACCATGGCTGCCTGCAAGCCAAACTCTGTTGCCCGCCGGACCTGCTTGTGTGATCTCTCACACCAAACCGGCAGACCCTCAATATAACAGGGAAAGTGCAACCTTGGACCAAATGCACATGTGATATGCAATGGAGCATTGTTCTCTAATATGTGTCTTTTAAACTACTCCTCTCCTGTTTGTTTCCTCCCGCAGCTGCAAATGTTTCAACGCCACCCCTTTCATCACCGTCCCAGAGGCTAGCGAAGATTAGAAGTAAAAAAAAAAGGAATCGAGACGATATGTTCACAGAGCTCTTGCAATCCTCCCACACTGAACCTGCCCAGCAGAATGCGTGGAGGCAAACACTGTCGGAGTCCAGGAAGGCAGAATTTGATCGCGCGGACAGGTGTCATGCTGAAGACAATGACTGGCAGGATGAAGAGAGTAGGTGGCGTCAGCATGCAGACAGAAGGCAGGATGCAATTCTGAGGCTACTGGAGGATCAAACGGAAATCCTCTGGCTTATGGCTGAGGAAAGGTGTAGGGTTCAGGAAAGGCCGCCTGAGCCCAGACTGCCGCTACAGCCCCTGTGTAACCAACAGCCCTCCTTCCTGAGTCCCATAACCTCATCCCCAAGACGCCCAAGAACGCGTTTGGGCGGCCTCCGTGCACCCAACCACTCAAGCCAAGAGAACAGTCCAAGCAACAAAGGGCTGGCATTCAATAAGTTTTAAAGTGCTGTGCGTCCTTGTCCTTCCCTCATCCCCTCCTCCACCACCCATCCTGGTGCTTCCCTTCCTCCACCACCCATCCCGGGTGACCGTGGCAGTTACCCCCATAGTTCCCCCTCTTTGTTTTACGAATTAATAAAGAATGCATGATTTTTAAGCAACAATGACTTTATTGCCTCTGCAAGCGGTGACCGAGGAGGGGAGGAGAGGGCGGTTTGGTTAAAGGGAAGTAGAGTGAATGAAGGGGCAGGGCTTTTCATTAATGGGGAAAAACAGAACTTTCACACAGCATCCTGGCCATTCATGAAACTGGTTTTCAAAGCTTCCCTGATGCGCAACGCACCCTGCTGTACTCTTGTAATAGCCCTGGTGTCTGGCTGCGCATAACCAGTGGCCAGGTGATTTGCCTCAACCTCCCACCCCGCCATAAACGTCTCCCCCTTACTCTCACATATATTGTGGAGCGCACAGCAAGCAGTAATAATAATGGGAATATTCGTTTCGCTGAGATCTAACCTAGTCAATAAACTGCACCAGCGAGCTTTTAAATGCCCAAATGCACATTCCACCACCATTCTGCACTTGCTCAGCCTATAGTTGAAAAGGTCCTGACTACTGTCCAGGCTACCTGTGTATTGCTTCATGAGCCATGGCATTAAGGGGTAGGCTGGGTCCCCAAGGATAACTATAGGCATCTCAACATCCCCAACGGTTATTTTCTGGTCTGGGAAGAAAGTCCCTTGCTGCAGCAGCCGAAACAGACCAGAGTTCCTGAAGATGCGAGCGTCATGTACTTTTCCCGGCCATCCCACGTTGATGTTGGTGAAATGTCCCTTATGATCTACCAGTGCTTGCAGCACTATTGAAAAGTAACCCTTTTGGTTTATGTACTCACTGGCTTGGTGGTCCGGTGCCAAGATAGGGATATGGGTTCCATCTATCGCCCCACCACAGTTTGGGAACCCCATTGCTGCAAAGCCATCCAGTATGAGCTGCACATTTCCCAGACTCACAACCCTTGGTACCAGCAGCTCGGTGATCGCCCTGGCTACTTGCATCACAACAGCCCCCACTGTAGATTTTCCCACTCCGAATTCATTTGCGACTGACCGGTAGCTGTCTGGCGTTGCAAGCTTCCAAAGGACTATCGCCAGTCGCTTCTCTACTGTGAGGGCTGCTCTCTTCTTGGTGTTCTAGAGCTTCAGGGCAGGGGAAAGCAACTCACAAAGTTCCATGAAAGTGCCCTTACGCATGCGAAAGTTTCGCAGCCACTGGGATTCATCCCAGACCTGCAGCACTATGTGGTCCCACCAGTCTGTGCTTCTTTCCCGGGCCCAGAATCGGCGTTCCACTGTATCAACAAGCCCCATTACCACCATGATGTCCACCTTGCGGGGGGGCCTTTTTTGAGAGAGGTCTGTGTCCATGTCCTCATCACTGTCCTCAGGGCGCTGCTGTCGCCTCCTCGCCTGCTGTAGCTGTAGCAGCTCCTGGTTCTCGTTCTCCATATACTCCTGGACAATGCGTGTGGTGTTCATAACGGCGATAACAGCCGCAGTGATCTGATCGTGCTCCATGCTTTCCCTGGTATGCTGTTTGCAGGACAGCAGAGTGGGAGCAGAAGCGGCGGGTGGATAACAATGGTGTCAGCAATATGGCGCCCGCATGAAAAAAGGCGTGAAAGGATTTTTGGCTCCCCCCTCAGTTGCTTTCATGGAGGGAGGGGGGAGCAAGGGTTAGGCTCATTTCCTTCTAGCAGCAGATGGTACAATATGCGGTGAGCAAGGGTTAGGCTCCTTCCCTTCTAGCAGCAGATGGTACAATATGCTTGATATCCATCATCATCTCCTGGCCCCCTCAAGGATTGAACTCGCAACCCCAGATTTAGCAGGCCAACGCTCAGATCGCTGAGCTATCCCTCTGCCCGTGTTCCAGGCAGTACTGAATCTCCCTTAAACAAAACGTAAAAAAGAGAACGACCAGAGTCACTCTGGTCACTCCCATTTATGTCCAAGCACCCCCGGCCAGCCACACCATAGGCCGCCGGCCAGGAGCACACGAATTTCAAGCATATTGTACGATCTGCAGCTAGAAGGCAAGGAGCTTCTGCTGTGTAGTCCCGCGACTACGACCATTTATGGCATATTGCACCATCTGCAGCTAGAAGGCAAGGAGCTTATGCTGTGTAGTCCCGTGACTACCAGCCTCAGGTGGAATGGCCCCCTCAAGGATTGAGCTCGCAACCCTGGGTTTAGCGGGCCAACTCTCAGAACGCTGAGCTATCCCTCTGCCTGTATTATAGCATGACTGAATCCCCACTAGACCTAATGTCCAAGCATATGCTGGAGATTACGGTAATTGTGAGCTGAGCAGGCTCCATGCTTGCCGTAGCAAACCCGGAAACCCTGGAAAAAAGGCATGAAAAAGGTTGCTTTTACGGAGGGAGGGAGGGACGTTTGATGGCTTGATGACATGTACCCAGAACCACCAGCGACAATGTTTTCTGCCCCATCAGGCTTTGGGATCGCAACCCAGAATTTCAATGGGCGGCGGAGACTGCGGGAACTGTGGGATAGCTACCTGCAATGCAACGCTCCGAAAGTCGGCGCTAGCCCCGCTACTGTGGACACAGTCCGTCGACCTCATGGTCTTAATGCTCTTTAGTGGGGACACACACAATCGATTCCATAAATTCGGGTTTTTAAATATCGACTTCTATAATTTCGACCTAATTCTGTAGTGTAGACGTACCCTGAGACAAGACAATGAGAGTCGGGACAAGTTTTAGCTGTGTGGATGGACAGAAAGCGCCATATCTTAGAGAAGTTATGCAGAAAGAAAAAACAGTTACTCACATTTTCTTAACTGGTGTTTGAGATGTGTTGCATATGTCCATTACACTGTAGGTGTGTTTGTGTCCCATGCACCAGTGCCAGAGAATTTTCCCTAGCAGTACCCGTAGGGTCAACCCCATGAAAGGCTGAGCTCCTTGTACTCCAAAGTGAGGATATAAAGGGCAGAGCTGCCTCACCTTAGCACTGGAAGCTGATGGTAGATTCTAGGGCTGTCAAGCGATTAAAAAAAGTAATCGCGATTAATCGCACTGTTAAACAATAATAGAATACCATTTATTTAAATATTTTTGGATGTTTTCTACATTTTAAAATACACTGATTTCAATTACAACACAAAATACAATGTGTACATTGCTCACTTTATATTTTTATTATGAATATTTGCACTGTAAAAAAACAAGAAAGTATTTTTTCAGTGCACTACAGTACTTATATTAGGTGAAATCTCTTTATCATGGAAGTTGAATTTACAAATGTAGAATTATGTAAAAAAAAAGAAACCTGCATTCAAAATAAAACGGAACACAAATGCTCTGACCACCAACCACGGATGGTAAGAAGAAATTGCAGGAGCGGTGGGTTGGCGCCACACTTTATACCCTCACTTCAGAGAATGAGGGGCTCAGCTGTGAGGGGGGCTGCCCCTATATGTACCACTACAGGAAAACTCTCCAGCACCGTTGCCTGGGACATGCACACACCTACAGTATAATCATCAATATACAAGCACTTGAAGAAGTATCTGCAAGAATTAGACTTAGTCTGGATGTGAGGACCTAGAGAGAGGCTGGAGTCAAAAATGACACCCAGATTACGGGCCTGAGTGACAGGCAGAATTGTGATGTTCTCCACCCTGGTCAAGAAAGAAACTAATGGAGAAGGCTTGGGAGTAGAGTTGCGAACTTTGGTTGGACGAATTCCTGGAGATTTCATAACATGACAATCTTTAATTAAGGGTTAATCTTTAATTCCTGGGGACTCCAGGACAATCCTGGAGGGTTGGCAACCCTTGGGGGAATTAAGAGCTCTCTTTTAGCCATGTTGAGCATAAACTGATGACTAGACATCCACGAGGAGATGTCAGTGAGACAGGCTGAGATTTTAAGTTTTGATAGACAGAGACGGGTCTGGAGTAGAGACAGAGATCTGTTAGTCACCTGCATAGAGATGGTAGTTTAATTTGTGTTTGCAGATTATATGTGTTACTATATTATTTTTAAAAACTATTTTAATAATTGAAAAATAATTGCAGACTATACATTGTACCTTGCTTGAACATTGCTGGGGTCTTCCTTAATCACAGCTGTAAAATCCTGAAAAGCTATACTCCAGACTGATTTCTCAAAGAAATGAATTCCATGTTTCATAAGTGCATCTGTTCTTTTTGGATTATATTGAAAACACTGCATTGAAAAATTTAAGAAGCACATAATGTTTGCATAATAGTTATACTTATTTTCCTGTAAATTAAAAATCTGAAATGAAAAGGTACCAAAGAATATATACTTAGTTTACACTTTTTTTAAAAAAAATCTTCCATTCTTTAAAAACAAAATTCTTTGTCCTTTAATTTCCTTTGCCATTCTTTTCCCTTCAGTTGTAAAACTGGAACACATAACCAACTAGGCAATCTTATAAACTGACTCTTAATTTAGCTATGAATCACTCTCCAGGATAAATTACAGAAAATATGTACTAACTCCATCACACTGAATGATTTGTTTGTTTAAAAGGATACAAGTTTCTGAAAGCTATGTGCCAGATAAATCCAAATATTTGTAATTCAGTGATGTTACTATAATAATGTTACACTACAAAAAGGAAAACCTACTTTGGCATAATCATCCATTGCCAATAATAATTCCTCTTCCTCTTCCAACAACTCAGCTCTCCTGAAATAAATGTAATCATCTGTAGGGTTGCATTTCACTGCTAAAGTGCAATTTATGATTGCCAATGAATTATTGCCTTGATTTCTGTAAATTTCAGCCTTTGACAGATATGCATCTAGAACCAATAAAATATAAAATACATTTAGCAGCACAAAATATTGACAATTCATCTGCAGAAAAATAATACAAGCATGAAAGTAAAGCACAGAATATCAGGGTTGGAAAGGACCTTAGGAGGTCATTTAGTCCAACCCCCTGCTCAAAGCAGGACCAATCCCCAATTATTGCCCCAGATCCCTAAATGGCCCCCTCAAGGACTGAACTCACAACCCTGGGTTTAGCAGGCTAATGCTCAAACCACTGAGCTATTCCTCCCCCCTGACCAATACTTTTTTACTCTGGGTGATACACCGCAAAAGTACTGGAACTTCAGCTCTGTGCTCAGTCCTCTAACTCCATAGTCCTCCTGACAGATAGCTTGTGTAAGATTTCTCAGTTATTGAAAGTCTTTGCAAACTCAGATTAACGTAAAGCACTTCAAAGTGATCCAAATGTTCAAAGCCATTTTAGCCTGAGTAAAATAACCTAACAGGCCTATTTTGAATGTTTCTCGACAACATTCTAAAATGTAGATTGAGGAAAGTGATCAAATAAAAAACCTGTGTATGCACAAAAAACTTCCAGCAACTTCAAACTTACTACACCAATGTATTTCAAAGGCAGCATGTTTCCTTAGTTCTCCTTAGAATGTATTATTCAAAACAAAGCAAGTTTGAGCAAAATAATCAGTCACAAGTTAGTTATGTTTGTGTAAAATTCCTGATCAAAACCTACAGCAGAGTGTTTACACACATGCACACCTCAAAACATTGAACAGATTTTGCTGGAACTTTGCAAAAACAATTTGCTTCAGGCAAAGATCAAGCATGGAAAACTGCAACCTACAATGAATTTATCTGTTTAGCGCAGTGAAAAAAGCCGTAGCCCTGGGGCACACAGGCTATGCCACCCAGTGGGGGAGTGTCCCTGGTTCGCCTCGCTCCCCTCCAGCTGCACAGCGCCCAGTCAGGGTGTAGAACTTACACTAACCAGCCTCTAGCCCTGCCATGAGCTGCAGTTGCACAGGGCAGGGCACTGCAAATGGGCGGGGCATAGCTGGCTGCTGTGATTGGGTCCTTTCTCGGCCAGCCTCACTCCGGCTGGGAGGGGGGAACCTACTTCATAGGAGAGTTTGTTGGCCGCCGCCGGCAAGATGCGCACTGACTGGTTCACGGGCCCTGGGGGCAGGGGTGGCCTGTCACGGCCAGGACCCTGGGTGGGTGAGAGCCGGGAGGAGAGAGGGGTTAGGAGCAGTCAGGGCCCCTGTGAGGGGTATTTCTGGGGAGCTTGTTACCACAAGCTAGCGAACAGGGGAGTTTGAGAGAGGGAGAAAGAGATCCCCTGCTGAAGGAACAAGTTGCAAGCACTAATCTTGGGGTGAGTGAGTTTGTTTGGTTGCTTGTGGTTTTTCTCTCTTTCAGGTTATTTCAGGTACAGGGTCAGTTGGGATTGTGTGTCTGGGGACTGTTTGAGCCTTTGTTCCCTGGATCATCCGTGATCATCTTTGATTAGCCTCAATCAGCCTTGTGATCACCCTCCTCCTTAATAAGGGAGTAGAACTGACCTAGGAAAGACGGCCTTAGAAGCTAGAGGCTAAGCGACCCAGGGGGAGCTAGCAAAAAGGGGACCGCAAACAGGGGAGTTTGAGGGGGAGACGTAATATAATCGCTGTGGTTAGGAAGGGACGCATCGCCAGTGTCAACACTGCTCCAGTCTCCTCCACCTGTGCCTGTATCCAAACAGACAACCTAAGCATGGATGCCTCTACCCATATCCTGGTGTGGATTTGCAGAGACTATGGTCTGCATTTCCCCGCTCACAGAAAGCCAGGCTGGGGGGACCATCCAGTGTGAAAGGTGCCTGCTGGTGGAATCTCAGGAAGCAGGAGGGGGAGCTACAGGAGGAGGTGGCTAGGCTGAGGAGCATCCGTGCCCACAAAGAATTCCTTGAGAGTATCCACATGGAGACATCCAAGGCTGAGGAAGCTATCCAGTTTCAGAGGACTGTTGTCACACCACCAGGGGAGGATGATATGGCTCTGTCACAGGGACGACACTGACTGCTGGTTACTTCTGGCAGCAGGTAGTGCGCTACCCCTACTCCCAAACCAGCCACCATGGTGATGGAAAACCATTATGCTGCCCTGGCAACAAGCAATGAGGAATCACCCCCAAAGGTGGAGGAGGAGAAGCCATGTACCCCCAAGGCTGGGAGGATTGCAGCCACCACTCCCAGGAGGAAACATAGGGTAGGTTGGTGAATCTCTTCTGTCGCCCTGACATGGCATCCCAGAAGGTATTGCTGCCTGTCAGGAGCCCGTGTCCGAGATGTTACTGAGGGATTGTCGAGGATCATCTGGCCCTCTTACTACTACCCCATGCTACTCATCCATGTGGGCACTAATGATACTGTGAGGTATGACCCTCAGCAGATCATGAGTGACTACAGGGTTCTGGGAGTAAGGGTGAAGGAGTTGGAAGCGCAGGTGGTGTTCTCTTTGATCCTTCTGGTCAAGGGTAGGGGCCAAGGCAGAGACAGATGCATCCAGGAGGTGAATGCCTGGCTGCGAGGATGGTGTCGATAGGAGGGTTTCAGCTTCCTTGACCACGGGGTGCTGTTCCAGGAAGAAGAACTGCTAAGCTGAGTTGGGATCCATTTATCGAGGAAGGGGAAGAGCATATTTGGATACAGACTGGCTAACCTCGTGAGGAGGGCTTTAAACTAGGCTTGAAGGGGGCAGGTGACCAAACCCCACAGGTAAGTAAAAAACACGGAGACCTGAGAGATGGGTCAGAATGTGGGGGGGAGCATGGGCTGTTATAGCAGGGATAAGGGAGAGACAAGACAGAACTCGGGGGTGGGGGGAATCAAATCAGAATCTTAGATGTCTGCATACTAATGCAAGAATTATGGGGAATAAGCAGGAAGAACTCGAAATGCTAGTAAATAAACACAACTATGACATAGCTGGCATCACCGAAACTTGGTGGGATAATACACATGACTGGAATGTTGGTATGGATGGGTACAGCTTGCTCAGGAAGAATAGGCAGGGGAAAAAGGGAGGCGGTGTGGCCTTGTATATTAAAAATGTATACACTTGGACTGAGATTGAGGTGGAAATAGGAGACAGACTTGTTGAAAGTCTCTGAGTAAAGATAAAAGGGGTAAAAAACAAGGGTGCTGTCATGGTACGGTCTACTACAGAGCACCGAACCAGGAAGAAGAGTTGGATGAAGCTTTTTTTAAGCAACTAACAAAATCATCCGAAGTACAGGACTTGGTGGTAATGAGGGACTTCAACTACCCAGACATCTGTTGGGAAAATAACACAGCAGGGCACAGATTATCCAACAAGTTCTTGGAATGTATTGGAGACAATTTTTTATTTCAGAAGGTGGAGAAAGCTATTAGGGGAGAGGCTGTTCTAGATTTGATTTTGACAAATAGGGAGGAACTGGTTGAGATTTTGAAAGTGAAAGGCAGCTTGGGTGAAAGTGATCATGAAATGGTAAAGTTCATGATTTTAAGGAATGGTAGGAGGGAGAACAGCAAAATAAAGACAATGGATTTCAAGAAGGCAGACTTTAGCAAACTGAGGGAGTTGGTAGGTAAGATCCCATGGGAAGCAAATCTAAGGGAAAAAACAACTGAAGACAGTTGGCAGTTTTTCAAAGGCCACAAGAGCAAACTATCCTACTGCATAGGGAAGATAGGAAGTATGGCAAGAGACCACCCTGGCTTCACCAGGAGATCTTCAATGATCTAAAACTCAAAAAACAGTCCAACAAAAAGTGGAAACTAGGTCAAATTACAAAGAATGAATATAAACAAATAACACAAGTATGTAAGGACAAGCACAAAACGAAATCAAACTAGCTAGAGACATAAAGGGTAACAAGAAAACATTCTACCAATACACTAGAAGCAAGAGGAAGACCAAGGATAGGGTAGGCCCATTACTCAATAAGGGGGGGAAAACAATAAGATAAAATGTGGAAATGGCAGAGATGCTTAATGACTTCTTTGTTTTAGTTTTAACCAAGAAGGTTGGTGGTGATTGGACCTCTAACATACTGAATGACCATGAAAATGAGGTCGTATCAGAGGCTAAAATAGGAAAAGAACAAGTTAAAAATTACTTAGACAATTTAGATGTCTTCAAGTCACCAGGGCCTGATGAAATGCATTCTAGAATACTAAAGGAGCTGACTGAAGAGATATCTGAGCCATCAGCGATTATCTTTGAAAAGTCCTGGAATCTCCCATCTTCCATAAGACTGGAAAAGGACAAACATAGTGCCAATCTATAAAAAGGGAAATAAGGACAACCTGGGGAATTACAGGCGAGTTTAACTTCTGTACCCGGAAAGATAATGGAGCAAATAATAAAGCAATCAATTTGCAAACATCTAGAAGATAATAAGGTGATAAGTAACAGTCAGCATGGATTTGTCAAAAACAAATTGTGTCAAACCAACCTGATAGCTTTCTTTGACAGGGTAACAAGACTTGTGGATAGGGGGAAGCAGTAGATGTGGTATATCTTGACTTTAGTAAAGCTTTTGATACTGTCTCGCATGACCTTCTCTTAAACAAACTAGGGAAATGCAATCTAGATGGAGCTACTATAAGGTGGGTGCATAACTGGTTGGAAAACCGTTTCCAGAGAGTAGTTATCAGTGGTTCACAGTCATGCTGGAAGGGCATAATGAGTGGGGTCCCGCAGGGATCAGTTCTGGGTCCGATTCTGTTCAACATCTTCATCAATGATTTAGATAATGGCATAGAGAATACATTTATAAAGTTTGTGGACAATACCAAGCTGGGAGGGGTTGCAAGTGCTTTGGAGGATAGGATAATTCAAAATCAGCTGGACAAACTGGAGAAATGGTCTGAAGTAAATAGGATGAAATTCAGTAAGGAGAAATACAAAGTACTCCACTTAGGAAGGAACAATCAGTTGCACACATACAAAATGGGAAATGACTGCCTAGGAAGGAGTACTGACAAAAGGGATCTGGGGGTCATAGTGGACCACAAGCTAAATATGAGTCAACAGTAGCTCTGTTGCAAAAAATGGATGTATTAGCAGGAGTGTTGTAAGCAAGACACGAGAAGTAATTCTTCTGCTCAACTCCGCACTGATTAGGCCTCAACTAGAGTACTGGGCCAAGTTCTGGATGCCACATTTCAGAAAAGATGTGGACAAATTGGAGAAAGTTCAGAGAAGAGCAACAAAAATGATTAAAGGTCTAGAAAACATGATCAATGAAGGAAGATGGAAAAGAGAAGACTGAGAGGGGACATAACAGTTTTCAAGTACATAAAAGATTGTTACAAGGAGGAGGGGGGAAATTGTTCTTCTAAACTCTGAGGAAAGGACAAGAAGCAATTGATTTAAATGGCAGCAAGGGAGGTTTAGGTTGGACATTAGGAAAAACTTCCTAGCTGTCAGGGTGGTTAATCACTGGAATAAATTGCCTAGGGAGGTTGTGGAATCTCCATCACTGGAGATTTTTAAGAGCAGGTTAGACAAAAACCTGTCAGGGATGGTCTAGATAATACTTAGTCCTGCCATGAGTGTAGGGGACTGGACTAGATGACCTCTCAAGGTCCTTTCCAGTCCTATGATTCTATGCTTCTAACTTACCTCGAGCACGTTTGAACCCTGTACCTTCTGTACCACAGCACAAACTTTTACCATTTGCACTACAAGAATAACATTAGTCAGTGGCAGAAGAAGGCTGCAATCGCAGTTGGTGAGAGGGAATAGGCTACTGGGGCAAGGATATGGTTTGGGGGAGCCTGGTCAACCTCCCTCTATCTCTCCCTCACCCTTCCTGGGAGTTGGGGAGCCCCCGCCTTATGTGGAGCCCCCACAACAGGGAATGAACCTCTGGGACCACTTGCTGGTCCAGATAATGACTAGGGGGAGCCTGGCTTATCTCTCTTCCACTTCCCACCCCAGAAGTGGGGAATCTCCTGCCCCATATTATGCCCTTGGAGGACGGTGGATGGGTGGTGGGGCCACATGCTGGATTCAGACAGCTAGTTGGGGAAGCCTGTGTTTGTGTTCCCCACTGAAGGAGTTGAGGGATTTCCTGCTGCATGTAGTGCCTGGGTCTAGGGGGAGGCTGGGAACAGAACACCCAACCCTTCCACCTCACCAATCCTGCTGCAGCTGCTCTGGGAGCTCCCAAGTACTTTGAGTAGCATCCACTGCAGCTCCTTTGGTTTTGTTTTCCTTTCACAAACCAAAAAAAAAAAAAAAAAAGGTTGAAAGAGCACTTTATAATACAAATGTTTAGGCAGGGTCGTTACCAGCTTTCCCTGAAATATTAATGGTTATAACGTCATGACAATTGTGTATGTATTGAAATAAAACATTTAGTTATTGTTTTAGAAATACTGATTTGGACCCCAATCTTTCAAAGACTTATATTCATGCAAAACTTTACAAACTACAAACAATCCTATTGAAGTAAATGGAACTACTCGGTGCATAAAGTTAGGCATGTCCATAAGTCGTTGTGATACTGGGGCCTAATACAACTGAAGAAACAGCATCTGTGAGAAAAAAAGTTTTAAAAAAATCAGTCATACTTCAATAGACACTTACCTGCATTATTTTTGTTCCATTTAATTATAAAATTCAGGTCATCCAAGGCAGCTTGATTTTTTTCTTGAAAGAGGTAAATCAAATGCCTGTGCCAATAAGCATTAAGTAGAAGTGGTTCTAAGCTTATGGCCTACAAAAGAAAATGTGAAATAAATAATAATTTATTATTTAGGTAGTGATAGGAGTTTCTTAAATGAACTAGGAGCTCCCTGAATACAGAGGATGTCAAAGACTCTGCCCTGCAGAGTATAAAGTTCTATACATTTGAAATACAGATATTATGCAAGTAAAATGTGAGGTCCCAATTATGTAAACACTTATGTGCATATTTAATTTTAAGCACATGAGTAGCCCTATTGAAGTCATTCATGTTTCAAACTAAGTACGTGTTTAAGTATATGCAGGATTGTCCAGAATTTCAGAAAATATTCAGTCTGAAAAATAGATTAGCCTTGGAAATCATCATAGTTTATCACTTTTTAACAAGTAAAACATGCTTGAATTCTAGGGGATAAACACAAAAAGGTATCTTGCACATTGCTGACCTTTCTGGAGGTGATAAATAATTGGCACTTCCCAGTTTATAAGAAAATGTCAGTGTTGGCCATATATGAACTGTATTATTGTTATTGCTAAGAAAAACATTGATTCCTTAACAGAAAGCACTTGACTGATCTTATCACATTAATGAGATCTCACCAAGCAAATAATTTCTTATGCATTTTATTCATGGTGCTCATAATATTAATCTAACATAAGCATAGGGAAAATTTACATGAGTATACATATCTGCCATTGGTCTGCTAGAGTCTGGATTTGTAAACTGTCCAGACACACTGCAAGGCTCACTTGTTTTCTAAGGCTTTGGGGGATGATAAACATGGGGAATTAAAAGGATAAACTCAATGTCCTGTGCAGGTAATCTTAGACAGTCTAGAAGATATCAAAGGCCTGGTCTACACTAAGAGTTTATATCGAATTTGGCAGCGTTAAATCGAATTAACCCTGCACCGGTCCACACAACGACGCCATTTATTTCGACATAAAGGGCTCTTAAAATAGATTTCTGTACTCCTCCCCGATGAGGGGATTAGCGTTAAAATCGATATTGCCGTGTCGAATTAGGGTTAATGTGGACGGAATTCGGCGTTATTGGCTCTGAGAGCTATCCCACAGTGCACCACTGCGACCTCTCTGGACAGCAGTCCCAGCTCGGATGCTCTGGCCAGGTACACAGGAAAAGCCCCGGGAACATTTGAATTTCATTTCCTGTTTGGCCAGTTTGAATTTCATTTCCTGTTCGGCCATCGTGGCGAGCTCAGCAGCACAGGTAACAATGCAGAGCTCTTCAGCAGAGGTGACCATGCAATCCCAGAATAGAAAGAGGGCTCCAGCATGGACAGAACCGGAGGTGTTAGATCTGATAGCAGTCTGGGGGGATGAATCCGTGCTATCAGAGCTACGATCAAAAGGACGGAATGCAAAAATCTTCAAAAAAATCGCCAAGGCCATGACGGACAGAGGATACAGCAGGGATGCAACGCAGTGCCGCGTTAAAATTAAGGAGCTAAGACAAGCGTACCAGAAGACCAAAGAGTCAAACGGACGCTCTGGGTCAGATCCCCAGACATGCCGTTTCTACACTGCGCTGCATCCCATCCTAGGGGGGGCCGCCACCACAACCCCACCCATGTCCGTGGACTCCGAGGATGGGGTATTCTCATCAGTCGCTTCCTCTGATGTTTTTGCGGACAGGGAAGATGATGAGGGGGATGATGAGGACGAGGTAGTCGACAGCGCTCTGCAGGGCAATTTCCCCGAAAGCCAGGAACTCTTCCTCACCCTGACAGAGATACCCAAGGTGGTATCCCGGACCGTGAAGCCGCAGAAGGCACATCAGGTGAGTGTATCTTTTGAATTGAAAAGACATGGTTGTAAAGCAATTGGTTTTTAATGGTTACTTTGCCCTGAGGACTTGGGATGCATTCGTGGCTAGTAGAGCTACTGGAAAACTCTGTTAACATGTCTGGGGATGGAGTGGAAATCCTCCAGGGACATCTCCATGAAGCTCTCCTGTAGGTACTCTAAAAGCCTTTGCAGAAGGTTTCTGGGGAGAGCAGCCTTATTGCGTCCTCCATGGTAGGAAACTTTACCACACCAGGCCAGTAGCAAGTACTCTGGTATCATTGCACAGCAAAGACTGGCAGCATACGGCCCCGGTGTTTGCTGGCATTCAAGCAACATCCGTTCTTTCTCTGTCTGTGTTATCCTCATCAGAGTGATATTATTCATGGTGACCTGTTTGAAATACGGGAATTTAATTATGGGGACAGTCAGAGGTGGCCGTTTCCTCTGGGCTGTTTGCCTGTTCCTGAAAAGAAATCCTCCCTGCAGTTTCCAGCCATGCGGTGGGGGCGGGGGACCCTTCACGCTAAGCGGTTGGCGTTCAGCTAGCAGGGATCTTCCCTGCTATCAGCCACGCGGTGGGGGCGGGGAGGGGGGCCGTTCAGGCTGGGCAGTTGGCGTTCGGCTAGCAGGGATCTTCCCTGATACCAGCCACGCAGTGGGGTGACAGCGAAAGCTAGCATCCCATAGAATGGGATGGCTGGAGTTACTTTGTTTTGAGTTACTTTGTTTTGAGTTACTTGGCTTTGAGTGTGAAAGGAGGGCGCTGCTGTTAATTAAGGTTTCCGAAGCCGAAAGTCTATGGCTTACCATGGCCGCCCGCTAGCCAAATTCCGTTGCCCAGCCCTGCGTGTGTGATCTGTACACCAAAGCCCCAGGCACTCAATATAAAGATGCAAAACGCGACCTTGTACTGAAAGTATATTTGGTAGGTACTGTGAATGGTGTTGTTCACCGCAAAAGAGTATATGCATTGTTCTGTAAAATGTATCTTGTTAAAAAATTCACTCCCTTTTTTTCATCCCACAGCTGCAACTGTTCCTAGGCTTCCCCCGGCATCTCCCTCCCAAAGGTTGTCACAGATAAGGCGGAGAAAGAAACGCACACGCGATGAGATGTTCTCTGAGCTAATGCAGTGCTCCCGCACTGATGTAGCTCAGCAGAATCTGTGGAGGGAGACAATTTCCCAATACAAGCAAGCGGGCAGTGCTCGAGCTGAGAGGTGGCGGCAGGAAGACCAGAGGGTGACAGAGGCAATGCTTGGGCTACTGCGGGAGCAAACCGACACGCTCCGGAGTCTGGTGGATGTGCTGCAGGAACAGAAGCAGGATGACAGCCCGCTGCTGCAGCACATCTGTAACTGCCCTCCCCACTCCCCAAGTCCCATAGCGTCCTCACCCATAGTCCCCAAAACTCGGGGGGGGGGGCTACGTGCGAACAACCACTCCACCCTGGTGGATTGCTCAAGCAGCAGAAGGCCGTCATTCCACAAGTTTTGAAACGGCCTTTCCTTCCCTCCTTCCTCCACCCGCACCCCACCCTGGCCACCATCCCAGTTCTCTCCCTTTCTTCCTAAATCTTGAATAAAAAATTGTTGTTTGTGAAACAATGGTTCCTTTATTTCCTTTCAAAGCAAGGTGCGCTCCAAGGGGGGGAAAGGGGGTTAGACGGGGGTTGGTAATTAGAGAGGATAGGCAATATAAACAGAGTAAACAAACGGGGGCAGGTTCTCATCAAGGAGAAACAAACATAAGAGTCACTGGTTACCCTGGTCAGTCTGGAAACTAGTTTTCAAAGCTTCCCTGATGCGCACTGCATCCTGCTGTGCTCTTCTAATCGTCCTGGTGTCTGGCTGCGCGTAAGCTGAGGCCAGGCGATTTGCTTCAACCTCCCATCCCACCATAAACGTCTCCCCCTTACTCTCACAGAGATTGTGGAGCACACAGCAAGCAGCAATAACAATGGGTATATTGGTTTCGCTGAGATCTGAGCGAGTCAGTAAGCTTCGCCAGTGCCCTTTCAAACGTCCAAATGCACACTCCACCACCATTCTGCACTTGCTCAGCCTGTAGTTGAACAGCTCCTTACTACGGTCCAGAGCGCCCGTGTATGGCTTCATGAGCCAGGGCATTAGTGGGTAGGCTGGGTCCCCAAGGATTACTACAGGCATCTCCACAGCCCCAACTGTTATTTTCTGGTCTGGGAAGTAAATACCTTCCTGCAGCCGTCTAAACAGACCAGAGTTCCTGAAGACGCGAGCGTCATGAACCTTTCCTGGCCATCCGTTGATGTCGGTGAAACGTCCCTTGTGATCCACCAGTGTTTGCAGCACCATTGAAAAGTAGCCCTTTCGGTTAATGTACTGGCTGCCCTGGTGGTCCGGTCTCAAGATAGGGATGTGAGTTCCGTCTATAGCCCCACCACAGTTAGGGAATCCCATCGCAGCGAAGCCATCTACTATCACCTGCACATTTCCCAGGGTCACTACCTTTGACAGCAGCAGCTCAATGATTGCATTGGCTACTTGCATCACAGCAACCCCAACAGTAGATTTGCCCACTCGAAATTGATTCGCGACTGACCGGTAGCCGTCAGGCGTTGCAAGCTTCCAGAGGGCTATCGCCACTCGTTTCTCAACTGTTAGGGCTGCTCTCATCCTGGTATCCTGGTGCTTCAGGGCAGGGGACAGCAAGTCACAAAGTTCCAGGAAAGTGCCCATACGCATGTGAAAGTTTCGCAGCCACTGGGATTCATCCCAGACCTGCAGCACTACGCGGTCCCACCAGTCTGTGCTCGTTTCCCGGGCCCAGAATCGGCGTTCCATGGCATGAGCCTTCCCCATTGCCACCAGGATGTCTAATTTGCGGGGTCCCGTTCTCTGAGAGAGGTCTCTGTCCATGTCCTCGTCACCGCGCTGACAACTCTCCTGATTTCTCAAGTTCCGGTTCTGGATAAAGCGCATGATAATGCGCGAGGTGTTGACAACGGCCATAACTGCTGCGATGATCTCACCGGGCTCCACGCTCACCGGGCTATGGCGTCCGCACTTTCAATCCAGGGAAAAGGGCGCGAAATCATTGTCTGCCGTTGCTTTCCTGGAGGGAGGGGGGGAGTGATGGTTGAATGACGACATGTACTCATAACCACCCACTACAAATTTCTTGCCCCATCAGGCATCGGGAGCTTGACCCATAATTCAAATGGGCAGCGGGGACTGCGGGAACTGTGGGATACCTACCCACAGTGCACCGCTTGGAATGTCGACGCTTGCCCCGATACTGTGGACTCACACCGCCGATTTAATGTACTTAGTATGGACACACACGTTCGACTTCATAATATCGGTTCACAAAAATCGATTTTGGTAAAATCGGACTACAGTCGTAGTGTAGACATACCCTAAGAGATTACATTACATTACAATACACAATATCACCTAGAAAGTGTCAGAGCATGTAACAGATACCTATACTATTTTATAAATCAAAAGAAATTAAATACATACATATTTTGCACTTATGTATCACTTTACATGGAAAGTCTGTGGGAAAAGATCTAGTTTCTTAATTATAAAACAGTAAGGCAAATTTAAAGTTAAAATGTTTTATAAATGTTTACTGGAATCTGGAGACAATAAGTAAATTGGGTCCAGAACAAGCACATTTTCGGTGGAAGTATCAAAACCAGGTGAAGAGATTTTTACCCACATGCTTTGGATCTATGCATAATGAGAACAGGTGATGTGAAAGATGAGCAATGTGGATGTGGAATTTATAATTAATGCACCTATCTAAAATAAACACTATTATTGATCTGAAGACTATTTCATCAAGAAACATCCTGGTGATTAGACACCTTAGAAATACCTAAAATAGATAAGTAAATTGAAATTGGATACAATTTGAATTAATGAAGCATAAGATCCTGCAACAAAGACAGGCTGGAACCTTTCTCACATTGTAGATCTTGAGAGAGCAGGACAGCACAGATGATTAAAACACATATATAAACAATTTATTTATACTGAGGGGGCTGGGATTAATTATCATAATTGTAATTATGATTTAACATTTATATTCCAATAGTGCTTGGACACCAAGCAGGTTGGGGTCCCAACATGTTAGATGCTGTACAAACATATAGTAAAAGATAATTATAAATATGAAGAACTATGCTATTGGCTGTAAGTAAAGATTTTTGCATTAAATACACCTTCTACCTTCAAGTAATGTACTTTAGATTTTATCTTTTTATTTTTGCTGTTTATAATTTACTTTAATCCACTTTTTGTTATGCTTAGTTTAGGTTTGTAGTTTCTTGGGTGGAGGTGAAAACTTTCTCTATGAAGTGGGTACCCTCTAAATTACTTATAGACTTAACAATCTTCAAAAACAAACATACCAATATTAATTTATAAATATTAATTATTGTAAGAACATTTATTTGAATAATGCATAATAAATATACTGCACTTTATAGAAAATAAAGGCTTGATCATCAGCTGTGCCCAAAGTAGTGCTTGGAGCAGCTGGGAACACACACCAAAAAATAAAAACTTACTGCCAACTTTCTACACTCTCTCTTCCCAGCCAGGGACCAATTCAGAATTTCTCTAGCTTGAGACAGCTATTACGGACTCCAAAGAAACATTATGGTGCTAGAGCACAGTGCATTTTGGCCCTGCATCTCCATTCCCCCAATATGTACCTGGTACCATCCCATTCTGGGAGAGAGGCAAAAGAAGGTGGCATAGAGCTGGCTATCAGCTTTCTACCAGCCCTGGGAGAACTCAGACGCCCAACAAGGTAACAAAAAACATCTAGTTCTTGGTAATAAACAAACTTTGTATTAAACTTACTTTTTCTAAATCATCCATGGCTGACTTTAACTTGCCTAATTTCCTGTTTATTGCTCCACGTCTACAATAGTGAAACGCTGAGGGATTTCCTTCCTTTTCAATCAACAGTGTTAGTCTATTGATTTCTGTTTCCAAATCTTCAATATCAGCAATATCTTCTACCAAAACAAGATTTGCTGAGTCCATTAGTTCTATTTCTAGATCAGGTTTTCCTTGTTCTGCAGAGTCCACCTTCTTAGTGTCTGTTGGTACTTTAGGATCTTTTTCCTCAGTAGAAGCCCTACTAGGAGGGAAAGCCTCATCGAACCAGCTATCCCAGATTCCTCTGACCCACTCACGAACACCAAGGTCTTTTGGAATTCCACCTTTACTTTTTGCAAATTTCTCAAAATCTAACAAACAAGGGAGACTGGGACTTCGATAACGCTTGACTGCCGGAGATACGCGGATAGTGAATTTATCCTGTATATGTAGTCTTCCAAGGGATACAGAGCTGAATCGGGGGGGAAATGATGACATTAACTGCAGGTTCTTAGCTATATTCATGATACAGAGAATTTAGCGATCAATAAATATTAAATTAACCACTTAACTAGTTTAATTAATAACTATAATATTTTTGGTCTAAGAGCCACTTATTACAATATAATTACAAATTAGTCACAAGTGAGCACAGATATGATAAATGATGCTCACCCACCAAAATAAATCAGCACCTGCTGCTCAGTTCCAAGCACACACACCTCCTCAGAAAGTTCTCAACAGAAGTATAAAAGGACAAAGCTAGACCTGAGAAAAGGACCAAATTCAAGAGCTGCATAATAACCTAAACGATTAGATTAAATAGATGGATGAGACACACTAATGGAATTCTAAGGAGGCCAGTGACTATACATCTAGGTGCATCATCCAAATTGTAATGCATGGAACATGCTAATCACCAAGGACAGCGCCAAAACCAAGCCCAGAGTGATAATTTCTTTCTAAAGTCAGTACATAGCTTTCAAGCTGAGAGACTCGACAACGTTCAACATCAAAATCTGCTGATTGTGTCAGATTTAAGACCTATTTCAAGCCACTCAATGCCAAAGAAATATAGAAGTCTTTATCTGTAGCTGTAATATTATCTGTCACCAAAATACAGAATGCTAAAATGGAATGCTGAGATAATATTTTACATTTATCCAGACTCTTTCATCTTAAAAATCCCAATTAAAACAATATCTAATTATATACAAAACCACTGAAATGTTGCCACCTCTAGGGTGAAGGACATGTAGCACACCACACAAAGGTAGAAAGCCCTGACTATCAGCAAAAGTGCTCTGAAAACTTCAGTCTCAACAAAAAGCAGAGAGCACCTCTCTTTATAAGGTTATCTTGAAAACATACCGCCACTTCAACGTACCATCACAGTAAATCACACTGTCCTTACTTTTGCTAGTTGAGGAAAAAAAGAAACACAAACTCATAACAGCCCATGAAAGATAGCTACAGAGAAAAACAATTAGCTGGAAGAAGAAACTGAACTGAAAGGCCAGTATTGAGCACCCGTTTATATACAGTGTGTGCACATTTTTCACCAATGAGTGCACAAGCAGGTAGTGTATATTTTTTCAATAGCTCCCAACCCCGCCCACACACACACAACTTAATCCAAAAGTGAAGATCTATGTATCAGACTTAAGAATTAATTTGTTGTCCATTTCATATACTAATACAAAACTGTTAAGTAAGAGTATTAACATTCTTTTACTGCATCTGTGGCCTTTTAAATCCTTGATTACTTCCTAAACTCATCTCTCTTCTATATCCTATATAATAAAATGAATAAAAATAAGCAATGATAATGAATATATTTAGAGTAATACAAGAAGTCTGAAGAGTAAAGAGAGAACCCCTTCCCTTGGATGTAAACTGTGCAACCTCACAGAACACAAGAGCCTAGGATTTCAATCTCCTGTAACCTCAGGATTTCTTTCTATTCTTTCAGAGGAAAGAAATCTCAGTTTAAATTGTGCTATTATAACAACTAGAATAAGCTTTTGGCCATACTACTTTTTAAACTTCAGTATTCACTGGCTTCTGTTGTTCTATAAATAAATTAATTAATTAAAGTATAGGATTCCCTTTTTAATTAACTGAACATAATTCCTGTTTCAGAGTAACACTTCACATTCAAAAAGATTAAATACAAAAATCAAAAATATGACCACAAATTTAAATAAATGGTTTACAAATGCAGTATGCATTAATTAAAGAAAACCTTTTAAGAATCTTCGTGGGTTGTTTTAATTCCTCAGCCATAGCTTCTAATTTTCCACGATCTATCATTTTCTTTGATTTCCTTGTTTTCTTTCTTTTTGGGAAAATAATGTACTTAATCCCAGCTTTTCGAGCTATCTCAGCAAGAACCATGTCATCATCACTATCCTCTTGTTTTGTAAAAACAGGTGTTCTTTCCATTGGTATGTCTACCAGTGTTGGTAAAGGCTCATCACAGCTTTTAGTCGATAGGTGCTTAGAAGGGGAGCTTTTCTCAATCTCTGTCTCAACCTCTGGCTCAGATATCTGTTCCTTCATAACCTTCAACTCTTTCATGCTGGTTTTGAAATTAGCAGAAATCTTTAACACTGTTTTGTCTTTGAAAGCAGACATATCTGGTGCAGAGACTGATTTTTCAATAAAACGTATCTGTTAGAAAAAAGAAAGCTGAATTTATTTGATGTTCATTTGAAACAAGATTTATGTATTACGTCTACACAATGTTAGTAGATTGGATTTTAGTATTTAATTTAAAAATAATAAAAAAGATACATAATTTCATAGAGGCAATACTATTCAAAACATTTTTAAAATAGTATGTAACCTAAAAAAAACCCCTACATTATATCTACATTTGTCAACATGTTTTCGAAAGTATGTAAGACTATGCAGTAATACATCATTATTTGAAGCTGACAGAAGATGTTAATCTTAACAGCGAAGTATTACAAGGAACCAGAGATGAAAATGCAGCACTCATATCTTTTATTCAAGTTTAATTTTATTCAAACCAAAAGATTTATACCAGTGGAGCCACCATTCATAGAAACGTGTATTGAGACAGGCATGGAATCAGGACTAGTGAGAGACTGTTTGTCCTAGACACATGGAAAGAGAGGCAAGATGAGAGGAATATGGTTTAATTAGGCCGAAAATTTATTACTTATCTGGGAATTACCTGGTGATAATTTGTATGATGTAGGCCATGATTCCTACCTTAATGATTTCCACCTGGTGCAGTGCTGCCATCAGCCACCCTCCACAGCTAGTCTCAGCCCATTGTTGTGACCCCTATCACTGTCCCTTGTATGAGGATTAATGGGCTAGGGAAAGAGGGTTGTCCCCTCACTGTACCAGACATTAGGAGTCCCAAGCCCATTCCCCAGCTACTTTAGGGAATGTGTTTGTAAAAAATATGGCAATTTCCTGCACTATCCTTGAAAAACCTTAATGAATCAAGTGTACGTATCTTTGGAGTACATCATATTAATGCAAAGTTCATGTATTATTGTGGGTCTGGATTATCAAAGGACTATATTGAACAGTGTGGCAGAGAAAAATAGTCTATTGGGACATATGAAGTGAATTTTCTGGGAAGTATCCATTGGAGATGAATGCAAATTCCCCACCTCAATCATGCAAATACCTAGACTTTTGAAGCTACCCCCTGAGGAGAGGGCCTTGCCTGCTGGTCACCTGTTACATGAGGCCAAGATCAAAGATCCATGCTGTACCGAGAAAAGACTGAACTATTCATAGCTGTTCTCATTCTGAGCCAAGGCTAGTATGAACTTGTAACCACAGAAAAACCCCTTTGAAGGACTGGCTCCTATCAGAGACCTTGTTGCAGTTGGGGGTGATCTCTGGTACGCTTATTAGCATGTACAGAGGAGCTTTTGTTGTTTGAATATGTTTTCTCTGTAATGCTTTCACTTTAAGATTAAATGTGCTTGCTTAGAAAGACCTGTGTGGTAATTTTTAACTGCTGGCAATTACAGAAGTTCATAGCCTTTGGAAAGAAAACAAAGCACAGACCCTAGTCTGGTAAGGCAATCTGGCTTGCTGGGGATATCACAGTATAGGCAGGGAACTGTACAGCCTCGAAAAACCCCAGTCAGGAGGAAGAGAGGTGATGGCTGAGGAGCCGGGAGATTAGAGTGGGTGTCCTCGAGGGACCACGAAGGGTGAATACAGGTGCACTTGTCCTAAACTGTGACATCCTTCCCCTAAATCCACTTCCAATTCTGATTTATCAGGAAACTGGATGCTCTTTGAGATGAGTACCTGCACTGGACACCTTATACCTGCTAAGTTGTTACAACTTGACCCAGACCTCCAGGTTAACCCTGTTGCTCTGGTGAAGATGAAAAATCCCACCCCATTCTAGCAACTCTGGCAGTGAGAGAAAAATCCCTTTCCTGTCCTCAAAAAGTTGAAGAACACAATGCCCACAGCAGACCAAAAACCCAGTCCTCCGCTAATCTCAGAGATGGGAGGGTGGGGAGCTACTAACTGGTCATAAGTGGGGGCTCAGACTGGAGGGACAAGGTTTATATACCCTACACTAGATGTGCAGAAGACAATTGTTTATCTTAGCCCCACTGGCCTGCCCAACATCTGAGGTGATGCCTCCCCCCCCACCCCCCCACAAATTCTGGAGGGGGGTACTCCTAAAGGAGCTACTACCTTTTCTTCCCCACCAGTCCAGACAAAGTCTCCCCGCCTTGAGGTTGCAGGGATTGCAATTTGTGCTACAGGGAACCAGAGTCAAAGTTTGAGGGGAACGGTACACTGCTATACTTTGTGTAAACAGAAAAACCACAACCTGATTACATCTAGGATACAGACTGGCTATTATACACTGGTGTTTAAATTGAATAATTATAACTCAAGTATAATTTGCAATAATAAAAGTATGCTTTGCCATAAGATTTTACACTGTTAATTCCAATTCACTGATCTATTTTAAAAATGTACACAGACTGCTGGGTAGCACAGCCATGCAGACTGACCTGGGGCCAGGTACCCCAGGTTTCCAGAGTCCGCAGCTCAAGGGCAGCCCTGCTATGCCAGAGCTTCAAGGGGTTCAAGGCTTCCTGCTGCTAAGCTGGGAGCCTGGCAGTCCAGGAAACCTGACTCAAGCAGGGGCTCTCAGGATTTCCAGGGCTCCCAGCTCCGCAGCAAGGAGCATGGAAGCCCTGATTCTAACTGGGGTCCAGTTCCTGGTTCTATGGCTGGAAGCCCTGAGAACCCCAATCTCATGGCCAGGTCATGGGCCAGACCTAGCAGTCAGAACTAGATTCTGCAATCACGAGATAGGAGTGAAGAGTTGGCTGGGTCAGGATACCAGGAGGTAAGAAGCGGGAGACAAACTGGAGATCAGAACCACGAGTCAGGAACCAGAGTCAGACCGGGTCAGAATACCAGAGTGTCAGAGGCAGAAGCGAAACTGGAAGTCAGGAACCACAAGTCATATGCCAAGAGTCAAACCTGGTCAGGACGCCAGAAAAATCAAGCTGGGGGAGTGGGAAGCAGAGTGGAGCCCAATTGTTCAGACAGCTTCCTGTTCCTGCTGCTGACTTAAGTAGGGCCAGTGAGCCAATCAGCCACTCTGGCACTCTGCCAGCTGGACCTCAGGGGTGGAGCCTCACACTGGGGCTGGGGTTTTTTGGGTCCCAGGTAAGAAATTGTCAGCAGGTGGCTAGGTGGAGGGTTGAAGCACGCCTACTCCCATGAGCCCTATGGGCCTGGATTCAAGACCTACAGGTCATATCACCACCCCTTCCCCTAGGGTCACTCTCCAGGCGACATGGGTTCAGGTTTCACAGGGTGGCTCCCATGGAAGGCCCAAACCAGGATGGGAGCATGAATGTTTTCATCTGGCTCCGAAGTGCATTGTTCTGAGCCGTAACCTTCTCAATCAGTTAAGTACCATAATTTGCCCCGCTCGATGTTAGAGTTGAGAACTTAATGAACAATGTATTCCTCCCAATCCTGTACTTTCACCGGTAGGAGCAATGATTGGGTTCTATGGAGTGTATGGTTTTAGAAGAAAGACCTGGAACATGGGGTGGACTCTAAGGGATCAAGGGAGCTGGAGCTCGAAGGTGACTGGGTTGATTTTTCACCATATCCAGTACAAGCGAAGGAATCAGTGGCCTAGTTTCTGAGAGGATCTGTCCATGCAGATGTGTTCTGTAGAAAGCCATACCTTTTTGACCTACAGATCATGCAGGGCCCTGTTGTCTACACTTGTCCACATGCTTTTTGTAGTCCTCCTTCACCTTTTCAAGGTGTCCCATCACTTCATCTTGTATGTGATAGATTTGTTGTACTAGGTCTAATGCAGAGTTGGCGGAAGATGTGGGTAGCTATGGTGACATCAGGGGTGGTACCCACAGTTGATAAAGAAGGAGCTGCAGCCTGTGGATGCATGGTCTGCATTACTGTACAAGTACTCAGCACAGGGAAACAGCAAAGACCAATTATCATGGTAATGGTTGATGTGGCATCATAAGTGTCGTTTGAGGATCTGGTTGATTCTTTCTGTTTGACTGTTAGACTGAGGATGGTAGGCAGAGGACAGGTGCACATGAACTCCTGTTTAATGAAGGGTTCCATGCCAGAAGCAGGCAGTAAACTGTGGTCCCAAGTCGGAAGTGATGTGATACTAGAGACCATGAAGGCAGACTACATAGTTTATGCAGAGTCAGGTGGTTCCCCCCAGAGGGTAAACCCATGCAAAGAATGAAGTGAGCCCTCTTAGAAAAGCAATCTATCACTGTCAGAATGGTTGTGAAACCATTGGATTCTGGTAATTGCACCACAAAGTCTAAGGAAATGTCCTGCCAGGGCCAAGATGAGGTATCCAGAGGTTAGAGGAGACCACACAGTTTCTGGCATGGAATCTTGGTGTGGACGCACACCTGGCAGGAAGCTATAAAGGTCTCTATCGTGGGGTGCATTCAGGGCCACCAGAAGAAACAGAACATTAATTGTAAGGTTCTATATCGCCCTAAACTCTCCTGCCAGGGTGGAGGCATGGCACAGTTGAAGAACCACCACTCTTGCAGGTCCTGGAGGAACATAGATGCAGTCACTTTTAAATGTGATACCCTCCTGGGTGTCATGTGGTTCTTGGTTGATAATGGCTATCTGATGGGGTGAAATTCCAGAGACAGGCAAAGTGGATGAGTGCCAGCAGGTTCTGGCAGCAACTTGCATTGAGGAAATTATGGGACTTGAATATGTTGGCTGGTTCTGGACTGGGACCCTCCTGAGTCACAGCCACATCTTCAGGACAAGGTGGTGGCCTTGCCATTTCTAGTTCCCGGCTGGTAGGTCAAGATAAAGTTGAACAAGGAAAAAAAAGAGGGCCCACCAGAGCTGTTGTTGGTTTAGGGCCTTGGCCCTGCACAGGTACTTTAGGTTCTTATGATCAGTAAACACTTGGATCTGAAGACAGACCCATTCCAAGTAGTGTCCTCACTCTTCAAAGGCAATCTTAACTGCCAGGAGCTCCTTGTCCAAGATTTTATAGTTTCTCTCTGCAGGGGTAAGCTTCCTCAAACAGTAGGAGATGGGGTGCAGTATTTTTTCAGGTCCATGCCTTTGGGAGAGGACTGCCCCAATTGCCATACTAGAAATGGCTTCCACAATCAAAGCTTGTATCATGTCCGGGAGGGCCAATATAGGAGCAGTGGTGATGGCAAGCTTCAACTGTTCAAATCCATGCTGGGTCTCTAGCAAACAATGGAACCAGGCATTTTTCCAAAGTAGGACAGTGAAGAGCTTGGCTTGTTTTGAAAAATTCAAAATGAATCTCTAGTAAAAGTTCACAAAGCCTGAAAAATATTACAGGTCATGCACACATTAGGGGGCTAACCAGTCGCAGACAGCCTGGACTTTGCACGTATTCATCTTGATTCTTTCTGGAGACAGGATGAAACCCAAGAACTCAGAAAAAGTCTGATCAAATGTGCACTTGTCAAGTTTAGCATAGAGTCTGTGTTGTTGTAGTCTCTCTAGGATTGTACAGACATGAATGGTGTGTTGGTCCAGATCATCTGAGATCAATATATTATCTAAATATACTATCACAAACAGGTCCAGTAGGTCTTGTAGTACATTGTAAATGAAGTGCTGGAACATTGCTGGGGCACTAGTCAGTCCAAATGGCATAGCTAAATATTCGAAGTGGCCATAGCAGGTCTGAAAGGCAGTATTCCATATATCACCTTCTCAGATACAGATGAGACTGTAAACTCTCTGGAGATCCAGTTTAGTGAATATGCGGGCAGCCTCCACATGGTCCAAGAACTCAGGGATCAGGGTAGTGGGTAATGGTTCCAGATTGTTATCTTATTTAAGGCTCAGTAATTCTCCCAACATGGAGGGAGGCTTTCTGCCTTGTTATTCTCAAAGACATAGTTGTGGTGCTTGGAAGGGAAGTTCCATCATTCCCCCAGCAAGTGTTTCAATGCAGGCGTCTACACCTACTTGAGTCTACTTGGGTTTGGATACAGCATTCACTGGTCCCTGGCCATGCTGTCCACCAAATTCTGACAGGAAAATGATCTTCTGCTCTCGCCAGTGAATGAGGTTCAGCCAGGAGATGTCAAAGATCTGGGAAAATGCAGGGAATAGATCACGTTGAATTGCATTATTTTCCTGTGTCCCTAAATAATGGCCTCCAATGGGAGAGTATCTTCCACAACTGGACCTCAAGACAGTTTCATCAAGAGTTTCAAACATGTCAGGCATGGCCTTGTACAGCAGGAATCTGTAGGGCCCAAGCTGTAACTGCATCTATTAAATTGTCCACTGCTCCCGAATTGATGTGGGCCTGTTGGAGGGGCATCTGTTGTGGGTCCCCCAGGATGTGCAGCTGGATAGGAACCCGCAAATGAGAAGCCCCTGGATAGGGCTCAGAGTGTGTCTCAATAAGGGACTAAGGTATGGGGAAGATCTTTTCTCTAAAGGCCCAAGCTGGTTCCCACCACCATGCCTGGACCAGCTTGTTCCCCATGCTCCTCGGCATTCATACTGCCCAGGCTGAGATGGGGTGGCCAGGTTCACCATAGTAGAAGCACAGATGGCATTGATGACGCTGTTCCTTTTCTTCAGCTGTGAATCACTGATGAGCCAGATTGGTTTGGCAGGTGATAGAGAAGGTCACAATACACAGATAGGAGGGCTGCAGGAAACCTCTTTTCTCCTCCCTTTGTTCTCGCAACCAATTATCTACGTGGATGGTAAGGTCCGCAAGGCATCTAAGCCTGTAGGTATCTCTATGTGGGTCAGTTCATCTTTGATTTCTTCCCACAAGCTCAACTGGAACTAGTACAGCTGTGCTGCTTCATTCCACTCTGTATCCACTGGGAGGTGATGAAAGTGTGCCGCTTAGGAGGCCACTGTGCTGTGCCTCTGCTGGAGTCCCTCAGGATGGCCTCAGTCCTTTGAGCTGGGTCATCAAAGGTGGTTGACATCAAATAGAAAAAGCCAACCCAGTTGACAGCACTGCTATGGGACTACCGGCTGCAGGGAGGCCCAGTATAATGCATCTCCTGTCAGCAGGCTGATTACCAAGGCTATCTTGGCCCAATTAGAGGCATATATTTGGGGATGCATCAGAAACATAAGGCACCATTCGTTCATGAATCCCTGGAACAGCCGGGGGTTCCCGTCGAACCGTTCAGGCAAGGGCATCACAAGCCCCTGTTCAGGACAAGGCACTACAGGCTGTGTTAGCTCCACAGTATTTTTCGTACTGAGCTGCCTCACTTGCTCCTGCAGCTGCTGGTTGTCTGAGGTCAGTGGCATAACTTGGGCCTGCAGTGCTTGATTATCTGCCTGGAGCTGGAGGGCCCATTTGAGCAACTCTGGTGCTTCTGATGGCTGTGGTGGTGCTGCTGGTTTCATCCTTCTCATTCTGGGATAGGTATGCAGGGTTAGTCTGGTCCAAAAACCTGTCACATCTGGGTCACAGGCAGCCAGAATTAGTGGTCAGAGCCAGAGTCAGCAGTCACAAGACGAGTCAAAAGTCCGCTGGGCCACAATACCAGGAGATCAGAAGTAGGAGACAAACTGGAGATCAGAGCCACAAGTTGGGAACCAGAGTCAGGCTGGGTGAGGATACCTTGGTGTCAGAGACAGAAGACAAACTGGACATCAGAATCATGAGTAAGGAACTAGAGTCAAGCTGGGTCAGGATACCTGAGGGTCAGAGGCTGAAGCAAAACCGTAAACCAGAAACCATAAGTCAGAAGCCTGGAGTCAAGCCAGGTCAGGATGCCAGGAAATCAAGCAGACGGAGCAGTTGTAGTAAGCACAAGGCAGAAAGTCCAGAGCAAGGTGGAGCAGGCCAGTCAGCTGCTCTGGGACTCTGCCAATCAAATCTCAGGTTCCAAACCTCACACTGGGGATGAGCTTTATGGGTCCAGGTAAGCGACTGTCAGCAGACTGCTAGGTGGAAGGTTGAAACGTGGTTACTACTATGAATGCTGGAGGCCTGGGTTTGAGAACCATGGGTCATAACACCCGAGACATTTTTTAGTATTTCAATATTTGGTTTAATTCTGAATAACAAAACCAACTTTTTCAAAATTTCTTGCAAATCAGAAACCCTAAAAAATGTTTCAGAAACAACAACATATTGTGTTCCTGAAATGAAATAAATTCCCAGGTCTAGCAGAAGTGCAGCAGTGAAACTGACAAGAATGTCAATTTCAGTAAGCAACTGCTGAGGCTCCTTGCACCAGTGTTGGGTACCCCAGAGCACCAAGATTCCCAGGCCAGTTTGGGAGTTGACTTCCCAAGCAGGTGGGAAGCCCTACTTCTTGCCAGTTGCTTTCACATTCTCCTCCCCACCATGCACACACACACCTTCCAGGCACCATGTTACATCCCCTGCAACCTATTCACAATCCCTCCCCTATTTAATGCTGGCAGGAAAGGGTCATCTTAAATAGAGTCTACAAACTGATCTGCCTAAATAAAATATTACCCTTATAATGCTGTTAAGGTCAAAGTCTTGCATAGGTTGTATGATTGGTAAACAAAATATGCATAATTTATTGCTGTCTTATGCAATTTGAGAGGTTGCTAGAAATATTATTTATTTCTATAGTACCTTAAAGGTGCACAGCACTTTACAGATGGAATAGCAACATTGTGGGGGTTTTTCTAATCTGTTTAGTATCTAAGAAGCAAACCTTTACTCACAGATCTTGTCCAACTTATATGTGATTAAGTAGGTAAAGACTACTCACATGAATAAAGGCCCTAGCCAATTTCCTCTGAAGTTAACAGGAGACTCTCAGTACAGACCTCCAGCTTTCTGTTTTGATATTAAAAGATTCCATGCAATCCACTTGAAAGAGAACTTCGATTTCATCTCATTTTTTTAAATTAAGCAGAAAGGAAAACATTAGAAAAGCAGTTAACTTTAAATATTTCTTATACCCTATTATTATGCTGGAAGAGTTCTTTCTTAAAATTTACTGAAGATTGAAACAATCAAGCACCAAAAGGATAAAAACTGGTCTATAAAATCTAAAGAAAAAAAATTAATAAAAGTGACTAAATTACAGTACCTTTAATTTTTCAGTAGCATAAAAATCTGGGCAGGAATGGCATCTTCTTAGTGTGCTTTTTGCCTACAAATAAAACAAAATGAAAACAGGTCTATCATAGTCCATGCCTAGTAAACGTAGAGTCTTCATTTACTCCATTCTTAATTACACAATTTTCAATAAGAATGATAGTTCTTCCTGACAAATTTTCTGTTTTAGAGCTGGTTTTATGCTATGAATTTATGCAAAAACTATGTTAACACAACACTAGGATTACAAAGTTAAAATTAAAACAAAAGCAGGAAAACATTAAGTGGCTGTGTTACACATATTTCTTATTATCATATCTTGATTTTCTTGTTAGATATGGAGCTTAATATAGCTCTGGTTATGTTATTAAGTATATATGATAAAATATTACCAAACAAAAAATTTAGTTAGACATCTTAGGTTGCACGAGGACACACTCACCTCTCTTAAATCTTGAAAGCATGTAAATAAGAAGCTAAAGGTAAAGTTTCTAACATTCCTTCCCACCTTAACAATACCTACAATGTGATCAATGACACACTCCAATATTCTATAGGGTATTCACTTCATCTCCAAGAGGTATAAAAAAGCAACTCCATCCAATTCATAATCTAATGCAAAAACTTAATTGTGACCTCATATGTTTTATATTTACAGAGTAGCACATCTGACTATCACATAGTCCATTCATTTGGAAAGTTATTCTGCCTTAATTCTGCTGAGATTGCCATCACAGTTTTGCACGTGAGCATGAGTTGGATGAAGTTGAGGTATATACTGCTTTTCAGTAGGTGTGTTCCAATGAGCTAATGCAATTGTCCCAGCAGGAGCATGTATGCCTACTGGGCTCATCAGGCCAGAATGTATAGAGATGTCATTAAAGGGCTATTCCTCACTTGAAAATTAAATTAAGTTAGAACATGCCTTTGAGGAGTTGTATTAGTTAACCTGATGTTAAATGCTGCTTTGCAGTAGACAGTAAAGACAGGGACAAGACATGTTTAACATTGTGTCAGCTTGTCATGGTTAAATATATGGTTCCAGTAGTTTACCCACAATCAACTGACACAATGTTAAACACAGAGATCCTTGACTGCAAAGCCATGCTTAGCAGCATGTTAGTTAACATGACTCAACATTGTGTTCGAACACAACCTGCTTTTCTAGTGAAGACAAACCTTGGATGTTAAACTCCTTTCAGTTAAACTTCTCTACAAAACAACTGTTAATTGCATTACAGCGAATCCTACAGTATCATATAATACTTTTATAGTAGTGTGACAGGGTGAACCAGGCCCTTTGAGGCTCCCTGCTGGAGGCCTCTCAATCCTATCACACCTTGCCCCAGGAAAGGAGCAGTGAAGGTTGGTCCTCCAGGCCTGTCTAGAAAGGCTGCAGGGAAGAAGCCAATCAGAGCACAGCAGCCTCAGATAAAAGGAGTTGCAGGGGCTGAGCAGGGCAGTTCCTGGCAGGGACCAGAAGGGGGAAAAGATAGGGACACAGTTAACTGACACAAAGTATCTTTGAGTATAACAAATTTATCCAAAGATTAAAAATGTTTTTGGTAAGCCTTTAACTCTTGAAAAGGAAGCAATTGGGAATAACTTAAATTGCAAGCTATCTTATTGAGATACATACATACCACCATATAACTGCAGATGTCAAGATCATCCTCAGACTCTGAGTCTTCTTCATCTTGAAGGTCAGCAGAAAAATCTTCAGTTACAACACCCTCAATAACATTGCTCTGTAATATTAGCATATTTAATATTAATTTTAAATTACTATTTTAGTCAGCTACAGTAAATATAGCAATATGCCAATTACTAAAGAACATACCATAGCTTATCTAAAGTTTAGGGCTGTCATGCGATTAAAAAAATAATTAATTGTGATTAATTGCACTGTTGAACAATAATAGAATACAATTTATTTAAATATTTTTGGATATTTTTTACATTTTAAAATATATTGATTTCAATTACATTCAATACAATGTGTACAGTGCTCACTTTATATAATTTTTTTACAGATATTTGCAGTGTAAAAGAACAAAATAAATAGTATTTTTCAATTCACCTAATACAAGTACTTTAGTCCAATATCTTTATCGTGAAAGCTGAACTTACAAATGTAAAGTTATGTACAAAAAAATAACTTCACTCAAAAATAAAACAATGTAAAACTTTAGAGCCTACAAGTCCACTCAGTTCTACTTCTTGTTCAGCCAATCACTCAGACAAACAAGTTTGTTTACATTTGCAGGCAGTAATGGTGCCTGCTTCTTGTTTACAATGTCACCTGAAAGTAAGAACAGACGTTCACATGGTACTGTTGTAGCTGGCATCACAAGACATTTATGTGCCAGATGCACTAAAGATTCATATGTCCCTTTATGCTTCAACCACCATTCCAGGGGGTATGTGCCCATGCCAATGATGGGTTCTGTTTGATAATGATCCAAAGCGGTGCAGACCAATGCATGTTCATTTTCATTATGAGTCAGTTGCCACCAGCAGAAGGTTGATTTTCTTTTTTGGTGGTGCGCGTTCTGTAGTTTCCGCATCAGAGTGTTGCTCTTTTAACTCTTCTGAAAGCATGTTCCACACCTCTTCCCGTTCAAATTTTGGAAGGCACTTCAGATTCTTAAAACTTAGGTCGAGTTCTGTAGCTATCTCTAGAAATCTCATATTGGTATTGTCATAAACATACAATTAAGGGGTTAAGATTCCTCCTTGCCTGTAAGAGGTTAAGAAGCTCAAATAACCTGGCTGGCACCTAACCAAGAGGACCAATGAGGAAAGAAGATACTTTCAAATCTTGGGAGGGGGGAAGGTTTTGTTTGTGCTCTTTGTTTTGGGTCTGTGTTCTCTCTTGGGACTAAGAGAGGGACCGGACAGAAAATCCATCTCCTCCAACCCATCCTCAACCAAATCTCCAATATTACAACAAGTAAGGGTAAACATTGTGTTAGGATTTCTTTTGTTTTGCTTGTGAGTTTTCCCTGTACTAAAAGGGAGGTTTATTCCTGTTTTCTGTAGCTTGAATTTTCCCTGTGTTAGAGAGAGGTGTTATTCCTGTTTTTCTGTAACTTTAAGGTTTGGCCCAGAGGAGAGGACCCTCTGAGTTTTGAACTGAGTACCCTGTAAAGTTATTTACCAGCCTGATTTTACAGAGATGATTTTTACCTTTCTTTTTTAATAAAATCCTTCTTTTAAGAACCTGACTGATTTCTCCATTGTTCCAAGACCCAGGGGTCTTTGATCACTTTGTACCAATTGGTTAGGAGATTATTCTCAAGCCTCCCCAGGAAAGGGGGGTGTAAGGGCTTGAGGGGATATTTTGGGGAGAAGAGGAATTCCAAGTGGTCCTTTTCCCTGGTTCTCGTTTAAATCAGTTGGTGGTGGCAGCAGTTACTCTTTTTTCTTTTTTCAAGGTAGAAGGTAGAATTTGTACCTTGGGGTGTTTTTAACCTAAGATGGTAGAAATAAGCTTAGGGCCCTACTAACATTTTTATAGAATTGCTATTTAGTTCACATTTAAGATGTGCAGACACTGCAGGCAGATTCTCTGTTATGGTCTAAATCTATTTGGTATGACAGCGCGTGAGGCTACCACTAAGCTGGCTAGTGCTCCCTGATTCTCTAAACAGCTCCTCCGTGGCCTTGGTAATTTATGCCATCAGCCAATGGTCCTCAATGCACTATCTAACAGTTAAGGATAGGCAGAGCACAGCTCACTCTGGCTGTACCCCCTCATGATGAGACTGAGAGGGAGTGGCATAGGAGCTAACTATGCTAGGTCTGTTTCTGCTGTAGACTCCCCTAAGCATAAGAAAGAATGTCTCTTTATACTGCATCTCTTGCACTGGATATTATATATGGATTGCTGGCTTCTCTATAGCCACTGGTCCCGGCAAAGGTGCAAAGTAATGACATTGAGTGCCAGCACCAGGCACTAGATATGCCCATTAGCTTGGATGACATATCGGCTGCCAAACATGTTTGGATTACAAAGATTTTATTGCACAACAACATTACAGAGTTTAAAAACACACTGACATTTTCTAAAATTGTTTTCTCTGTCTAAATTGTTGGGGGGTGGGGAGGAGGCTGTGACGGTGTACCCAATAAGACTTTATGGGGAGATGCTTATAAATGTATATATGATGTAACTGGAATATGTTTTATGCTATATGTGCCATGTAACATATCTCTGTAAAAGTTATGATCTGCTGAATCTATTCTTCCCGTTTGTATGCATGTATCATTTTGGTAGTTGAACTTATGAATATTGGTTGTATATTTGCTGGTTTTATACATAGCCTTTGTAAGAGCATGGGATCATGTCTTGAGAAAGGAATGTGCAGGTAAAGTGCCCAATCAAGAAGCGCTTAACAGACAAAAAGAAGTTGCAGACACCAATCCACATCTGAGCTTGGCCAGGAATGTCACGGGACTGGTTGTGCTGAGTTGTGCATGGACATGTGACTTGCCCATGTGATCCCAAAACTCCAGGGTAACATGATGCTACAGAGGGAGTGGGAAGGAGCATCCATCCAAGGGAGAAAGTTCATTTAAACCCCTGGGAGACGCCTCCATGCTGTCTTCAGCTGGCTAAAGAGAGAGACTCTCCACCCGCCAAGGACACCTGAAAGAGACTGAACAAAGGACAAAGACAATAGGGGGTGTGAGCGATTGCTGGATCCAGGCTAGGAGGACTATAGCCTGTAAAGGGAAGTTTGCTGGAACTGGTGAGGTTTTTATCTGTATACAGTGTGATTAGACATAGACTTGCATGTTTTATTTTATTTTACTTAGTAATTCACTTTGTTCTGTCTGTTACTACTTGAAATCACTTAAATCCTACTTTCTGTATTTATTAAAATCACTTTTTACTTATTAAGTTACCTGGAGTATGTGTTAGTACCTGGAGGGGGCAAACAGCTGTGCATATCTTTCTATCTTGAAACAGAGGGTGAACTATTTATGAGTTTACCCTGTATACGCTTTATACAGGGTAAAACGGATTTATTCAGGGTTTGAACCACATTGGGAGTTGGGCACCTGGGTGTCAAAGGCAAGAGCACTTCTTGAGCTGCTTCCAGGCAGGCCTACAGCTGTTAGTGGACATGGTTCAGACCTGGGTCTGGATTTGCAGCAGACCAGCAGGTCTGGCACAAAACAGACAGGATTCTGGAGTCCCAAGCTGGAAAAGGCAGGGAAGCAGGGGCAGAAGTAGTCTTGGCACACCAGGTGGCAGCTCCAAGGGGGTTTCTGTGATACCAACCTGTCACAGAGGCGTTATCACATTTTAATAGGAACCAGCGATAGAATACGATACAAGAGACTTCATGTAAAGTAGCTTTATAAGTTTTTCTAAAAGAAAGGACACACATTTAAAAACAACGTACTAGCATATAAAAGCATTACGTGGTAAAGGTAGTATTTATTACAATATAGTAAAAATAAACACTATACAATATCAAAGGTGGCCACTATAACATATAGCATAATTACTACTAGAAATTCTATTATTCTAGAAACTGAACTTAAAACCACAGCAAATTATGCAATACATACTATAACAGATCATACATATTATCATATATAGATATTAATACAGAAATGCTAATAAAAATAGTAGTATAAATAACTACAGTAAGAGTGGTATGTATCTTCAAAAGGTAGCAATACACAGAAAACATTTAAAATATTTACCTCATACGTAGGAAATACGGTTTCCTTCATGAAAGACAGTGGAGCAGAAAATTTTGGTGGAGCTGGAGCCCAAAACGTTTTTAGATTTCCTGGATAAACAGAGACCTTCAAAACCAACAAACTACCGTTAGCTACTAAAACCAAGCCAAACATTAAATGTCTTTATATTATTATGATCTGAACATAACTGTTTGGTGACAAAATGCCAAAGTCCACTTAATATGCTTTTGAGGAAAGCTGCAACCAGAATAATGACATTTCAAGAGATGAAACACACTTCTACGCCAAAATAAACTATTCAGTGTAGCTCTCTAAATTTTTTAATTCATTGCTAATTGGCATTTCTCAACCTAATGCTGACGTTGGCTATTATGCAGAAAAGAGAGGTCATTTTTGGCACTAGCAACATGAAGGAACTACAAGTTTCTAATCTGTTTTACTAATCATTTAACAATTAAAAGAAACTCAAAACAAATATTTTCAGTTGTAAATATTAAAAGTTTTCCTTCTTATTGCTAAATCAATACTAAAGCAGATAAGAAACCGACTAGCAGATTCTTATGGCTCACACACTGCCAATGTTACAAATAATATCACTTTTCAGAAGATGGCAGGTTCTAGCATTTGGCTCAGACATGATCACTGTATTTAAAACCTTAGCTTTATAAAACTTTAAGGTAGGGCTGTCGATTAATCACAGTTAACTTATGCGATTAACTCAAAAAAATTAACTGTGATTAAAAAAATTAATCACAATTAATCACACAGTTAAATAATAGAATACCAATTGAACTTTATTAAATATTTTTGGATGTTTTTCTACATTTTCAAATATATTGATTTCTATTACAGCACAGAATATAAAGTGTACAGTGCTCACTTTATATTATTTTTATTACAAATATTTGCAGCGTAAAAATGATAAAAGAAATAGTATTTCTCAATTCATCTCATACAAGTACTGTAATGCAGTCTCTATCATGAAAGTGTAACTTACAAACGTAGATTTTGTTTTGTTACATAACTGCACTCAAAACCAAAACAAACTAACTTTAGAGCCTATACATCCATTCAGTCCTACTTCTTGCTCAGCCAATCACCAAGACAAACAAGTTTGTTTACATTTACGGGAGATATTGCTGCCTGCTTCTTGTTTATGTTACCTGAAAGCAAGAACAAGTGTTTGCATGACACTTTTTTAGCCGGCGTTGCAAAGTATTTACATGCCAGATATGCTAAAGGTTCATATGCCCCTTCATGCTTTAACCACCATTCTGGAGGACATGCTTCCATGCTGATGATGCTCATTAAAAAAATAGTGCGTTAATTAAATTTGTGACTGAACTCCTTGGGTGAGAATTGTACATCTCCTGTTCTGTTTTACCCACATTCTGCCATATATTTCATGTTATAGTAGTCTCAGATGATGACCCAGCACATGTTCGTTTTAAAAACAGTTTCACAGCGGATTTGACAAAATGCAAAGAAGATATCAATGTGAGATTTCTAAAAATAGCTACAGCATTCCACTCAAGGTTTAAGAATCTGAAGTGCCTTCCAAAATCTGAGAGGGAGGAGGTGTGGAGCATGCTTTCAGAAGTCTTAAAAGAGCAACACTCCAAAATAGAAACTACAGAACCCGAACCACCAAAAAAGAAAATCAACCTTCTGCTGGTGGCATCTGATTCAGATGATGAAAATGAACATGAGTCGGTCCGCTCTGCTTTTGTTATCAAACAGAACCCGTCATCAGCATGGACACACATCCTCTGGAATGGTGGTTGAACCATGAAGGGACATATGAATCTTTAGTGCATTTGGCACGTAAGGATCTTGCAATGCCAGTTACAATGCCATGCAAACACCTTATCTCACTTTCAGGTGACATTGTAAACAAGAAGTGGGCAGCATTATCTCCTGCAAATGTAACCAAACTTCAGAGACTGGCTGAAGTAGGACTGGGTGGACTTGTAGGCTCTAAAATTTTACATTGTTTTATTTTTGAATGCTGGGGTTTTTTTGTACATAATTCTACATTTATAAGTTCAACTTTCATGATAAAGATATTGCACTAAAGTACTTGTATTAGATAAATTGAAATATACTATTTCTTTTGTTTTTACAGTGCAAATATTTGTAATCAGAAATAAATATAAAGTGAGCACTATACACTTTGTATTCTGTGTTGTAACTGAAATCAATATATTTGAAAATGTAGAAAACATCCAAAAATATTTAAATAAATGGTATTCTACTATTGTTTAACAGAGCAATTAATCACACGATTAATCAAGATTAATTTTTTTAATCGTGCGATTAATCAAGATTCATATTTTTCATCCCTTGACAGCCCTACTTTAAAGGAAACATTTTGGTTTATCTATGGCCTCAAATATTTCTTACCATCTTAAATATTTGTTGTTCAGTGCAACCAAAACCAATGCAGTTTCCCTTTAAATAATAAGTTGGCAAATTTAAAACAGATATAAGAAATACTTTTTAGCAAAATGCACAAATAGCGTGTGGAATTCATTGCCTCATGATATAATTGAGACCAACAGTTTAGGAGGATTCAAAAAAAGGTTTAGAAAAATGTATGGATAATAATATCCAGAGTTATACTAGGATATTATATTTTTTAAATTAAGTGTTGGATGGGATATAAGCCCTCACACTTCAGAACACAAGCCAACCTCTAATTATTGGGGGTTAAGAGGAAGCCTCTTTGGGGGGAAGGTTATCCCAAAACCAGCTATTCCAAGGATTCTTGCCCCTTCCTATGAAGCATCTGGTACTAGCCACTGACTGCAACAGAATGCTGGGACCAGCATCTGATCGAGTAAGGAAACTCCTATGTTCCCATGTAATAATATTTCCCATAAAGAACTGGGGATGAGGGTGATTTATTACAGCATATAAAAGACTGCATATTACAACATATAAATGACACATAAAATGTGTCATTAGTGTGTGTCATTTAATTCCTGAATGACACATGCTAACAAAATGATTTAGGAATTTATTTTCAGGCTCTGTGTAATTATTTGTAAAACTGCACAAACAGTGCACATTTTTATCAAAATTAGTTCTTACTTTCTCTCCTAATAGTTCCAGTCGTGGCTTTTCAACATAATAGGCAGCTATTTTTTGCCATTCTTCTAGACTTTTTGATGTATGTGGAGGCAAAACATTAATTCCATCTTTCTGATTATCCTGGTATAGTTCTGAAACAGGAACTCCATCATAACAAATTCTAAAGTGGAATAAAACACGAATAAACTACTCAAATGCCAGTTACTTGAAATATTTAGAAAAATAATGTAATGTTACTTCATTCAAATTTTAAATTAATTTTCCTTGTGATTAAATCAAAGGAATTGATTAGGAATAAATAAAAATAAATAAAATTACTCAAGTTCTTTCCTTAGAAGGGGAGAAGTCAGGAATAAAATGGTTACCTGCCTTTGGGTAATTGGTGTTCTTCAAGATGTGTTGCACATGTCCATTCCACTGTAGGTGTGTGCGCACTGTATGCACGGTTCTCGGAGAACTTTTTTCCTCAGTGGTATTCGTTGGGGCGGCTTGAACTCCCTCTGTGCACACACTACTGCGTGCTGGTATAAGAGAATGAAGCTGCCCCTTACCCCCCTCAGTTCCTTCGTACCAGGTGATTCTGATAGAGAGGAGAAGGAGGGCAGGTTGTGGAATGGACATGTACAAAACATCTCGAAGAACAACAGTTACAGAAAGATAGGTAACAGTTTTTTTCTTCTTTGAGTGCTTCCACATGTCCATTCCACTATAGGTGACTCACAAGCAGACAAACATAGAGGTGAGCTCGGAGTCTACCTGAATAGTGATTGAAGGACAACCTGTCCAAAATTGGTATTGTCCCCGGACTGATGGGAAATGGCATAATGAGAAGCAAAAGTGTAAACTGATTACCAAGTTTCTGATTTACAAATAGCTATGATCAGCATTTGTGCCAAGAAAGCCACCGGAGTTGCCTGTGCTTTAGTAGAATGCATCAATACTCTAGCAACTGGTAGCATAAACAAATGCACAAATATCAGAGGGGTAGCCATGTTAGTCTGGATCTGTAGAAGCGACAAAGGGTCCTGTGGCACCTTATAGACTAACAGGTATTGGAGCATAAGCTTTCGTGGGTGAATACCCACTTCGTCAGATGCAAGCAGTGGACAGTGCAAGCATCCGATGAAGTGAGTATTCACCCACAAAAGCTTATGCTCCAATACCTCTGTTAGTCTACAAGGTGCCACAGGACCCTTTGTCGCTTCTACAAATGCACAAAGAGATCCAGGATGAGATTCTCCAAGTGAAAACTTAACCCTGTCCATAACCATAATGAACAACTGCGTGGAGATTCTAAAGAACTTAGTACTCTCCAGATAAAAAGCTTAAGCCCTTCTCATATCGAACAAATGAAGTCTCTCCTCATCTCTATGCATATGAGGTATTGGAAAGAATATAGGCAAACAGACTGCCTGGTTAGCATGAAAATTAAAGACTACCTTGATGACAAATTTTGGGTGAGGGCAGAGATAAATTTTATCCTTATGGAAAACTGGATAGGGAAACTCTGACACTAGAACTCTCAACTTGTCCACCCTTCTGGCTGAGATAATGTCAAGTAAAAATGCTACCTTCATAGAGAGGTGAAATTGAGACCAAGTTTCAAGGGGTTCAAATGGCAGTCCCATTAACTTTGCTAGAACCAAGTTCAGATCCCAAGGAGGGATAGGATCTTTGGCATGTGGATACAATCTGATCAAACTCTTTAGGAATCTGGTAACAATGGGTTGGAGAAAAGGGATTTATTATTCACCAAGATGTGGAAGGCTGAGATAGCTGCCAGATGTACTCTTACAGAGCTAGTCTTCAAACTCTGATGTTTTAGGTATAGAAGACAGTCCAGTACAAGGTTCGGGGGTACATGCTCTGGGGATATGCCTTTCTGATGGGATGAAATGGAGAAGCACTTCCATTTACTACGGTACATGCCCCTAGTTGAGGGTTTTCTGCTATTCAGAAACACTTCAGGGACATCCTTAGAACAGGATTCTCCAAAGCTGTGTTACCAATGCATTAGCAATGAAGCATACATGCTATCAGATGGAGGGCTTGTAGGCTGGGATGGAGCAGGCAGCTGCGGTCCTGCAAAATCACATCTAGATCCAGTGGGGGAGACAGAGGGTCAAGAACCAGTATTACTGAGGTCACACTGGTGCTATAAGAATGAGATGAGCATGGTCTTGTTTGACTTTGAACAAAACTCTGGACAGCAAGGGAATCAGAAGGAAGACATACAGGAGGGGGTCCTTCCAGGGTAACAGAAAACACCTGTCAACAAACCTGGTCTGACACCTCCCCGGGAACAAAACCAATGGCATTTTCTGTTGGACTTTGTTGCAAACAGGTCCATGTGAGTAGTCCCCCAGAGCTGTAAGATGGATCTGGTGATATCAGAGCATAAAGACCACTCATGGTGATCAGAGAAGTCCTGCTCAATCAGTCTATTAATGTATTCTGCTTCCCTGGAAGGTAAGCAGCCCTGAGATTAACTGAATTGGTTATGCAAAAGTCCCAGAAGCAAATTGCCTCCTGGATCGACTGCGCTCCTCCCTGTCTGTTTATGTAAATCATAATCGCAGAGTTGTTTGTTAGAATTAACAAGTTCTTTCCTTCTATACGTCAGAAGAAATCTGAGCAGACTAGTCGCACAGCTCTTAACTCCCTGACACTTATATGAGCAATCAGATCCTGAGGCAACCAGAGACCTTGAGTCTGCAGGGACCCCACGTGAGCCCTGCAACCCAGGGCTGATGCATCTGTGACTAAAGTGAGGGTTTGTAGCAGGGGGATAAAAGGGACCTCCACACAGACTTTCAGAGGGTCCATCCACCAATCCAGAGACAACAAAACTGACACTGGCACATGAAGCATCTAGTCCAAATAATGATTACTTGGGGCTTTCCCCAATGCTAGCCATGCATGCAGCTTTCTGAGATGCAGCCTGGTGTGTTAACCCACATAGGTACACCATGACATGCGACCCAGGAGGCTGAGGCATCTGTGTGCCATGACGAGAGCCTATGCTTTCAGTCAAAGCACCTCAATAGTCTTGTCTGGCAAAGAGGAAAAGGACAGCACAGAATTCCAAGGTGGTAGCTGCTCCATGACTTGTGATGAGGAAGCCACCCTTGTGACCTCAGTGCTCAGTACTGGAGAATGATACTCTCGGTGCCAATGCCCCCAGAGCAATCTCAATGACAAAAGAGGAGATAGTTGTGGGGAGATCCTAGCAGGAGCAGGGACACCCCACAGTGTCGAGAACAACTACTGATATGGGCCTGGAACCACATCTTGACTGGGCCATTGCTCCATAGGAGGAGGAGACCAGTGCTGTGACTGTTGCATGACCCAAGGTCTGATGGAGGGTATGCCCTCTGTCTTGGATGGGACAAAGAGGAATGCAGGATGTGGTACTGAGGATATCATTGGAGGCTTGCCCTTTGACTGCACCAGCCTTTGTGGAAGCTTGGGATTTAACCGTACTGTGAGTTCTTGACACAGAGAGGAAGGTGATGCAGGCATCAGTACTGACTGTAAACCTTCTTGCACCTCCAGGGATACCAGTACCAAGAGGCTAAGTAGGTCCCTTGTGACTGCTTATGCCTCTGGGGTGGTTGGATGTGGCAATGACTGATGGCTCTGCTGCAGAGATCTTTCAAGGGACGCCCTCAATGGACCTGGCATAGCTCTGGAGGTGGTGATCCCTTCTTCTCAGCTGAAGAGTGCTCTAGTGAGAGACTCTATCCTGACTGTCTCTTTTAAAGTCTCTAACTCTACTAGGCTTCAGCACCAACATCCCCAAGTGAGGTACCAAGCCTGAGGAGGATGTATGCCTTTTCTTCAGTACCAGCGAATGGGACCAAGGAGCTGCAGACATCTCCCGTGTGCTCCATACCGAGGCTGATGTACTTGGGGTTCTCTCTGTACGAGACGAGTCTGATGGGGGGGCAAAATGCTGCCTCCAAAAGCAACATTTGAGCCACACCACTCTAACTCTCCTTGAACAGAGCTTAAATCCCTTACAAATGTGACTTTTGTCACTTATGTGGGATTCTCCCAAACATTTCAAACAGGCTGGGTGTGGGTCACTGATGGGCACATGTTTAGTGCAAGTGTGGCAGGATTTAAAACCTGGTAAATGCAGCATCATTTCGATCCCAGTATCGAAAGATGAAAACTAGTCCAAAAACACCTACAGGAACTCCTCACTTAAAGTCATCCCGGTTAACGCTGTTTCGTTGTTACGCTGCTGATCAATTAGGGAACATGCTCGTTTAACATTGTGCAATGCTCCCTTCTAATGTCATTTGGCAGCCGCCTGCTTTGTCCACTGATTGCAGAAAGAGCAGCCCGTTGCAGCTAGCTCATGGGGGCTTGGAACCAGGGTGGACCAGCAGCCCCCTTATCAGCTCCCCCTATCAAGCTCCCCACTCCCTTAAGTTCCCTGTGCAGCAGCTGCCCAGCAGGCTATCAATTGCCGACAGTTCAGCTGTCCCTCCCCCACTGCTATGTGCTGCTCTTGCCCTCTGCCTTGGAACTGCTCCCCGAGCCTCCCGCTTGCTGTGCGGGGGGAGGGGAGGGTGCGGAGGCTTAAAAGGGGGCTAATGTCAGGGTGTCCCCCTCCCCTCTGCACCCCGCTTAACCCATCTTCCATAGAGCAGCGGGGACACACGACAGTCCCGGAGGGAGCTTCCTGGTGTCAGCTTGCTGATCTAATTAACAAGGCAGTGTACTTATAGGGGAAATGTGCATAATCTCTCTCTCTCTCTCTCACACACACACACACACACACACACACACACACACAGAGTGTGTGTCTCTGTCTGCCCTCCCTCCTTTCCTGCTGCCTTGTAGAGGTGAGAGTTAACCCTTGAGGGCTCAGCCAATTGATAGTTCATCATTTAGCAGTAAGGCATTCCCTGGGAAATATCCCACCCTCTGACTTCACCACCTCAACCAAATTTCACAATCATCATTGCTGTGTACCAGTATTAAATTATTTGTTTAAAACTTTATATATATATACACACACACGCACACAGTATAATATAATATAATATAATATAATATAATATTAGTCTTTTGTCAGGTGGGAAAAATTTCCCTGGAACCTAACCTCCACATTGACATTAATTCTTATGGGGAAATTGGATTCGTTTAACATCGTTTCGCTTAAAGTCGCATTTTTCAGGAACATAACTACAACGTTAAGTGAGGAGTTCCTGTACGACTAAAATCTCACTAAAACTAACAAACTTAACTAACTAACTACTTCCTAACAATAACAGAGTATATATACAAAGGAGTGAGGGAAGCTTATGACAAGTCTGAGATTACTCCAACAACCATCACTGGCAGTAAGAAGGAACTGAGAGGGTTGGGGACGGCTCCATGCTCTTATACGAGCATGCAGTGGTATATGGTGACAGGGGCATTTGAGCTGCCCCAGTGGGTACCACTGAGGGAAAAAGTTCCGACAACTGTGTACGCCCACATCCACAGTGGAATGGACATGTGCAAACACTCAAAGAAGTGATTTCAGGAAAGCTTGTGAGATCAAACCCATGATGTGCATTATGTGAAGACACAAGAGGGCCACACTAGTGTTTCCCATGCATGTTGGACCTACAGCCCTGAGCCTGCAAACACTTATGAATATGCTTAACTTTAAGCACGTGAGTAGCCCCATTTATTTTAACAGGATTAAATTTAAGCATGTGTTTACAGCATTGAGGCCTAACTAGTGCATGCATAACCTTAAACATAAAGAGTAGTCCCACTGAAGTCAATGGAGTTACTCACATACTTTACAATAGGTACATATTTAAGTTCAAAGTGCAGTAAAGTCAATGGGAGGGTTTCCGTTGACCTCAAAGAGTTTTGGATTATACCCTAAGTGATTATCCTGTCATTTGGATTCTGATTTGGGGAGGTTTTTTTATTTTTTATAAAATCACCTACTGCAAATGCCATACAAATGGAATATCTCACTTTAGAAAGTGACATTCTCAAGTATTTAAGATAAGAAGTAAAAAGCCATGTGTCAAGATACATTTTGCACCTTTTATAATGTTTCAGATTAAAACTTACTAACCACTTCTTACATAATATATATAAAACTGTCACGCTGAATAACCATTTTTGCCATTCTCTACCTCTACCTCTATACCTTTGTGCCTGGTCCCTCACCAATAGCAGATTTGGAGTGGGGATGACGGAGTTACCCAAAAAACACTACTATTTTCATTCTTCCAGGTTTGATTAATATTTATCAGCTAAGTAGCTATTTTTCAAAGGCATTCAGCTTGATAAATAATAGAGAATTTATACTGATAGAGAATTTCTGCATCATATTTTTAAATATATTAATTTAATAGAAAGTAAGGATTATATTTATATTTTTGTTTTAATTTATATTTTTGTCATGATTTCATAACACTGAATACTCAACACTGTGGTTATAATTGGTCTTTATGAAAATAATATAATTACAAAAAATATATAACTAAATGGAAATGATGAAAGGTAGTATATATACACACACACACACACACACACACACACAGGAGAGAGAACTTATTGTTAAATATCTATGTATAGACAAAAATATTTGTGTTTGACTCTTGAGCATTCTAACCTCATTGGTACATGCTCAGAGTGACATCTGCTGGCTTTATACAGTTTTGGTTTTTGAAAAGACTAAATCAGTGGTTTTCAACCTTATTTCATTTGGGAACCCCTAAAAAAATTCAAATGGAGGCGTGGAACCCTTTGGAAACCTTAGACATAGTCTGCAAACCCCCAGGAGTCCGCGGACCACAGGTTGAAACCATTGTTCTATGGTAATGACAACCTTTCACACGAACCATGAGGGGTCCATGGACCACAGATCGAAAACCACTGGACTAAACGAATAATGACATTTCTCTTTGTAGGGACAAGGTGAACGAGGTAATATCTGTGTTAACTACTTATGCTAAACAATCTGTTCCACCTTGTATTTAGCTGTGCCACTCTGAGTACCTTTCCCAGACCTGGAGAACAGCTTGTCTCTGACCAACAGAAGTTGGTCCAATAAAAGATACTGCCTCACCCACCTTGTCACTCTAATATCATGGCGCCAACAGGGCTACAATAACATGTTTCTCTTTGAATTCATACAATTACGTTTCTATTATTTCATCTCATATTTCTTTGTAATCTAACTGACACACACATACAATATAGTTGGCCTGATTCTCATTTACACTATATGTAATTTACTCCCATTTTAAGACCTCTTTAAACTACCAGAGCAGTGTAAAGGGGCTTTAGCATACCTGAGCATCATTTTAAAACACAGTGCCTTCTAATTTGGAGTGTGATTAATTTTTGAAAGGAGTCCAAAAAAAGTAACTTTGGAACAAATGAACTTGTAATCCTTACTTAGGGCCTCAGAGAGAAAGGCCTTGGACCTGAAAGTAATGTGATCTTGAACAGTCTCTGAAATATATCTGAGATTTCTCTTTCTTCAAATAGAGGTCTTAACTAAAGATCTGTTACTTAACTTGTTGGGCGGAGGTGGGGGGGGAACTAGCTTTTTGGCAAGTGTCTGGCCTTTCATCTGTTCAAGTTTCCTCTTTATTTCTAAGACTTTGCAGGTTCTGACTCCTGTTGAGAGTTTGTGTAGCATGAATATAAATTAAAATGATAAAAGATATAAAACACCCTTGAGTAAAACACACTTTTAACACCCGAGTTAAAAAGTAATTGAAATGAGCAACAAAAACGATTATCCACTATTTATACTGCACTTTTGATCAAAGTAGTTTTCAGATTAAGAAGTCTATGTCAAACAATAAAAAGTTGACATAACCTGAAATGCCTTACAGACCGTTGACCTTCTGGAGACAAAAACATACTGAGGAAAAGTGCTAGGAAGTAGTAATACTAATGTAACAGTATTGTGTTTCTATCTGCTTGCAAAAAAGTAAAATCTGCACTCCCAGAGAAGTACAGGAATTCCTGCTGAAAGGAGTTTTATAAAATACAATACTATATCTATGACATTTTTTACAAATCTTGTAGGATATTTTTGCTGGAAATGGGGTGACAAAATACCTCTTTTAAAGTTTAAATCGAACATACTGGTCCATAAGATAAACAGAAGAATTAAATAAGCATTACTATCTTAGGCAAACTTGAAGCTATAGCTTTCTTGATCAGTCCCACTATAAAATTCTATAATAGACCACTGCAGATTTCCTTGGTCTTTGTTACAAACAAACAAGTATCAGTCTAAGTACTTAAAACTAGCACCAACACATGAAGAGAACTAAACTATTGTTATTATAACTGCAGACATCAGTATAATTTGAATTTGACTATCCATTGCACAGAAAAGCATGCTTGCTCTAATTTGATTCTTTGTATTTGTAGAATTTGTCAAATGCAGGAGCTAGTCATGTCTCAGTAATTCAGTGTGTGCAATTATATTCTGAAAGAAGCCTTATCTAGCGTAGGACAAATTGTACCTATAAGGTTGTAGGTTCACATGGCATGTAGATTTAAAAAAGATTTAAAACTAGGCAACTTCAAAGCAGTAGGTGGTGCCACAAGATGGCAGTGCTCCAGTGAATTCAGTTTTCTATACTTCCTCAATTCAGCAAGGTCGGGCATATGCTTAAATACTTGAGCATGCAAGTTGTTCCATCAACATCAATGACATATAGATAAAACATAAACATACAATATAATGGTAACTTTTATGCCTAGTGAATAAAAAAGTGGAAAACTGAGGCCATAACACAAATTGAGTAACATGAAATCTAGAAAATTAGCCAACTATTGAAAATATTAAAATCATCAAAAGTTGTTCTAGATTCTTGCATCCAAGATACAAAAGCATCATATATTGATAAATATTTTTACTTAATATTCTCTGACTCACAAATCTTAAACTGTTGGGATCTTTCCAGAAGTCGCTTAAAAAGAAAATGAGGGGGAGGAAGAGGAATTATAGATAATGGCTTAGGAAACTCTGGCTTCTGCTTTTGAAGCTGCATGCCACGTACACGGGGATAGTGAGTCTTCTGACACCAGCCACTGATGTGAAAGCCTTTCTAAGGGTAGGTCTACACTTACCCGTCGCGTCGGAGGCGTCGGATCGATGTTCTGGGTTCGATTTATCGCGTCTTGTCTAGACGCGATAAATCGAACCAGGAAGTGCTCCCTCGTCGACGCTGGTAATCCTGCTCCACGAACGGAGCAGGCAGAGTCGACGGGGGAGCCTGCGCGCCACGGTGTGGACCAGGGGTGAGTACTTTTAAGTTCGAAATAAGATACTTCGACTTCAGCTACGTTATTCACGTAGCTGAAGTCGCGTATCTTACTTCGAATTTCGGGGCTAGTGTAGACCAGCCCTAAGTAAAGCATTTTCAACTCCTTTTCCTTCTGTACAGAGGTCTCCACCTCTTACCCAAAAAAGTTCTCTATGAACTAGAATAGGTTTTTGAGATTTTTCTGAACCTCCCAGTAGAATGCAGAATTTGCAGACAAGGTGCACCTACTGGCATCAACCTAAATCAATTTTCTGTACTGTATCACCCCCATCAAGGAGTGCCAATGCCTGGTGTCAGGCCAGGTCTACACCTTCATGAACTAGCTTTTTAGGCTCTGGGTGCTTACTCTGAGGGACCTTAACTCTGCCTTTTAGTCAGGAAGGCAAAACAGACCAAAACAGGAAGGGCTGCAGCTATGGAGTGGTAAACCCCTTACTCCAAATGAATCCTATGACTCCAGCTCAGAGTTTCGAGGTGTAGTACCACATACTTGGCTGGCCTTTCCTTAGACCATGGCCATTTCAACCACTATCCTTTCATGCAGAAGGTAGGACCCATAGCTGGCAGCATCCTCAGGGAAGATCCTTGGAGACAGTATGAGATGGCAGCCATAAATGCTTCACCAGTTGGTCCAACATACTTTGCAAAGTCACAGCAATCTTATTGCATGGCTCAGTTATCACTTGGCTACAACCCTTGTAGATTCCTGGCCCAGTGCTAACTGGGTCAGCCAACATTGCCAGCTTTTTAAAAAACTGGGGGAAAGTCAGACCCTCTGTCGCAGAGTTGCTATCCTCCTGCTTCTTTGCAGCAGAACCATATTTGGCAACAGATTAGAACATCAGCCCATTAGAGTACAAGTAGCAACCATCATCTCCCTGGTCACCACTCTGCTCCAATTTGGGTACTGATTATGATGCAGTGATGGAAGAGACTCACAGATTTTAAGGCTATACGAGATCATTATGATCATCAAATCTGACCTCTGGCATAATACAGGCCATAAAATTTCACCAAATGATTCTTGCATCAAGTCTACAATTTCTGGTTAAGCTCTAGCCTATATTTCAGAGATATTCAGTCTTGATTTATACACTTCAAGTGACGGAGAATCTCACATTCCTTTGTTTGCTAAATTAAAGGCTCTCTTTAGAAACCTTCTCCCAATACAGGTGCTTATAGACCTTGATCAAGCCACTTCTTAACTCTCTCTTGGATCAACAGAATAGACTGAGCTTTGTTAATTTCTCACTATAAGGCAAGAGGTTTTCCAGACCTGGAATCATTCTTATAGTTATTTTCTGAGCCAATTTGTCAACATCCTTTTTAAAGAGTGTGGACACCAGAATGGACTGCAGTATTGCAGTAATAGTCTCACTAAAATACACAGTGGTAATATCACCTCCCTACATCTATGCACAGGGCCGGCTCCAGGCACCAGCTTTCCAAGCTGGTGCTTGGGGCGGCAGGCGAGTATGGGGCGGCAGTCCGAGTCCCACGGCAGCAATTCGGCGGCAGGTCCGACGCTCTTCCCGCCGCCGAATTGCCGCCACGGGACTCGGACTGCCGCCCCATTCTCGCCTGCTGCGACGGCAAAGGGGCGGCAAGTCCGTCGCTCTCCCCTTGCCACCGCAGACTGGGACTGCCTGCGTCAGGGGCGGGGCCCCGCCCCCGACGCAGGCAGATGTAGAGGGGCCCCTCCCCCGACGCAGGCAGGAGTCGGGGGCGGGGCCCCGCTACGTCTGCCTGCGTCGGGGGCGGGGCCACCGACCCTGCTTAGGGCGGCAAAATTGTTAGAGCCACCCCTGTCTATGCAATATCACCTTGCATATACATCCAAGGATAATGTTTGCTGTCTTTGCCAGTGTATCCCTTTGGAGTTTATTTCCAGCTGATTATCTACCATGACTAAGTCCCTTTCAGAGTTATTGCTTTCCAAAATATAGTCCCCCATCCTGCAAGCATGACCTATATTCTTTATTCCTAGAAGTATAACCTTACATGTGCCTGTATTTTTAAAAATGCATGTTGTTCAATTGAGCCCACCTTAGCAAGCAATCCAGATTGCTGTGCAGAACTGACCTGTCGTCATTATTTACCATTCTAACAAATGTTTGAGTCATTTGCAAACTTATCAGAAATGATCTTATATTTTTGTAAGTATGACTGGATCTGGGGATATAAACAGCCCATAAGAAGCAAACAACCGGTCTGAAAATTGTGAAGGAATATCTGAAAGTATTAGGTGTCCAATCTTAAATCCCGAGCAACAACAGAACACAGTAAGTCACAAATAAATACAGCAAAAATGTAATTAAAATAATCACTACACAATGAAGGTGAAAGATAATTCTTATTTATATTTAACGTTTTTTCAATTAAGAGAAAGGAACTGCAAAAACCTGTATGAAAATCAGAAAGAGATTTAGGAACTAATCTGAATGACACTGGAAAGACATAAATTAGTGATGTGACAACACTATAAAACGTGAGTAGGCGGACAACAAAGCAGAGTACTGTTAACGTTTCATCATTGTTCCTTGTAAAACAAATTACCTGTTGACAGATCATCCTGTTGTTTGGTATGTTGTACTATCATTATTAACTTGGATTTTTTTAAAAATATTTCACAGAACAGTCCCTTCATTTTAAATAAATTACTCACAAATTAAAGGTTAAAATCCTGCAACACTTTCTCCCATGAGTAGCCCTTATTCATATAAGTAATCCTGTTGACTCACAATCTGTGCTTAACTTTATGTACATTAATTTTCCATTGGAATCAATGGAACTACTCAGATGCTTAAAGGTAGACAGAAATGTAAGTGCTTCCAGAATCAGGAGTTGTGTGAGTAAAGTCTTCTGTGAGTAAGGGTTTGCAGGACTGAGCTTTAAAGTCCAAATTCATATAGGCAGGCATAACTTGACTCCCGTAAGTAGTCCTATTGACAACAATGGGACTGCTCAAGTTTGTAAACTTAAGCATGAGCATAAGCATTTGCAATACTGAGGCCAAATCTGCGAAATATTCACTGAAAAACTGACTAAAAAAGTTATTTGTTTTAATAAGTCAAATTCAAAACAATATCTTTAATGTTCTGAGCAATATGAATTCTAGGTGTTTGTGGTTTAAAGATTAATATAAACAAGAATATTAAAATATGTCTGTAGTGCCAGCCTAATACAGAATCTATTAAGACATTTTGTTTCCAGAACATTTCTTTAATAATAAAATATTAAAATAATGAAGCCGTCAGAAAAGTTATTCTTTAACTAATATTCATTTAAACTAAATTATAATTACAAAACTAAAACTGAAAACAGATTATAAGTTCATACCTATTTCTTTCAATTTGCTCTTCAAAAGTAATATTTTCTGAACAGAGTGATGCTTCCTCCTGGTGGTCCAGATCCTTTACTGTAAATAAAAGATAATGCCCTTTTCTGTCGAAAGTATGATATACTCTTGAAGCCAGCTGTAGATCAGCAGGCAGTGCAAAACTAGGAGAAGCAGTACACAGGTGATGAATAGCTGGATAATGTTGACCTCTGGGGGACAAAAAAAAATCAACTATTTTAGCATTTTCACTGTCTTCTGACATCTAGATTTCACATAAACGGATTACTCTACTACTGCATTAGAATCACACAGACTGTATTTAAAGTTTTAATACATATAATTAGTAGAAATTATTGTACAATTAACAGAAAAGAAAAGAAGATGCTAAAATCCCTGACAGTAGCTTTAAAGTAGAAATTAACTACATAGGACAAAGTCTTACTCTCCTGATTCAAGCACAACTTTCATGAGCTTCATTGAGAGTTTCACTTGTGTAAGTACTTAGGATCAGACCTCTAAATTGTACACACATGTAAATATACTGAAACATTACATGAACTCATGAGTAAGACTATGGGTGTGTCTACACCGCAGCTGGGAGTATGCTCCCCAGGGTGGGTGGACAAACACATGCTAGTTCTGCTGGAGCTAGAGTGCTAAAAATAGCAGTGCAGCTGGGAGTAAAATGAGCAGCCACCCCAATATGTAACCAAGGAGTCCAGGTGGGTTTGTCCTCAGGCAGCTAGATCAAGCTGCTACCCATGCTACCGCCAGCCACACTGCAATTTTTCGTGCACTACCCTGAGCAGAGTATCTGTCTACCTGGGAAGCACGCTCCCAGCTGCAGTGTAGATGAACCCTAAATCTTTTGACAGAGTTCCTTGAAAATAATGTTTATAAAGTTTTGGACTTAATTATGTTAATGAGATGCTATCTTCACTTGAACATTTTCCTAACTTTTCAGTTCATAATTCCAAAACAGTCTGGCCCATAAACTACACATTCGTTTTCATCTCTTGGCTTTGTAAGACCTGATGCCATTGACTAACTTTGGAAAGTTAAAATTATTTACTTCCACCATTTAAGATCCTGATCCAAAACCCCTTGAAGTCAATGAGACTCTTTCGACTAACTTAACTGGCAATGTATCAGGACCTAAAAGGCATTTCCATCCAGTTTATGGGCTCCACAGAGTTAACAAATGTCCAGGATGCCGAGAGCTATGATGCAAGAGGGCTGGCAGGCAGGAAACCTCCTGGGGTGAATGAGGATGGTCTAGGAAATAAAGAGGGTCCAAGTGAGGGTGCAGAGACTCCCACGTATCCACGTTACATGCACCCCATCATCCTCCAGATGCAACGAAGCCTTCACCATGAAGAAAGAAAATGGGTAGCAGAGAGCCATGAAGGAGTTAATGGGGAAGAGGCATTTGGTCAGAGAGAGAGGGTGAGTGAGTGAGTGAGAGAAAGGGTGGATTTTAGAGAGGGTGGATTTTTAGGAAGCCGCAGAGTCCATCCCTGTGCAGGTTACAAATTCTACCAAAGGTCCTTTCACTGAATTGTTCTTACATATTTTGTTTTTTGTTTTCATTTTAAGATCTAAGAAATCAATAGGCAAACAAAATTATGAAGTATTTACAAACTTAATTCCAGGGAAACATCTGTATGAGAATGCTAGAAATTCAAAGTTAAAGTTTCTTGATACCTCGCAGGGCTACCCCTGGAGTCACGAAGCTTACACATCACCCTCTTGCTCAGGGCTGTGCCTAACTCCACAAACTAGAATGTAATTTTTTTATTTTATGAAAGGGAAAAGCAGCACTAATAACTACAATTAAATCAGAAAAATACAAAGGTTAGTATAACACAGAGCATATTTGTCATGTTCCAAAATGATATTTTATATTTATGTTGTAAAATATTACAAAAAGAATGAAAGCAAAGAGGAAAGATAAAGAAGCCATCGAAAATGAAGGCAAGATGATATGCACAACATATAACACCACTCAGAAGAAAATAATACAACTCAAGAACCAGAAAATTATCATACAGTCCATCAATGACATCAATGGATTTTAAAGAAAACTACAACACCCACTTAGTTCATCAATATCTGAAAAACTTTAAACTACATTTTAATTTTTATTTGGGAATATACTTCAATATGTTTTAATTAATTGTTATATGAAAGAGAAACCAATTCTGGGGGGAAAACAAACTATGTCTACTCTATGCAAAAAAGTTAGGTTTAACTAAAGAAGTGTTTTTTAAAATGATTTAGTTAAATTAATGCAAAACCCTGCGTGAACACTCTTTTGTCATTTTAAATCTGGTTCATATTGATTTAGCATGTGTCAGTAAATGTACAGGCACAAGTTAAACAAATATAAACAGTTTTTAAATGATTTTAGTTAAACTGGTCCAAACACTTTTGTGGGTGTTGGCTGAAAACTAATTTTAGTTAAACAAGTGCAACTTTTGTGGTGTAGACAAGGCCTTAGTTCCCGCAACAATGCAAAATTTCACCAGATCCTACAACCCAAGCAAAAGCTCACTGAACTCAGTGGGACCTTTTCCTGCATAAAGAGTACAGGATCAAGCCTTTGGGATAAAATTTAAAAGGATAAAAAAAGAAAGGAGTATCCATGAAAGAAGGGGATTCACAGGCATGGCACACATGAGATGAATGGGCTAGTCTGGATTAAAGGCTACCCCCTGGAAACCCAAGCAGTGGAGGGGACATTTTCAGGACAAGATTTCATACGTTTTGCAGTATAGTAGGATTGAAATCAGAGTCAGCTTAGATTCAGGAGAGTGAAATTGCAGACCAATATTTTAATGAGAAGCTTACACGTTGGTTTATTTTAGAGAAGAGAAGAAAGATTTCACACAGTTTTTCTAAAAGGGGGAAATATTGTATATACTCCATAAATTGATACAATAGCCTGTCTTATTTAAATCCATGCACTAAAACTACATTTTTCCCCACAGTACAATTCACCTGCAAATTAAAAAAAAAAATAACTGAAAGAGAGAAGACTTCTATGGGCAAAGAATTTCTTAAAGTTTCTTTAAAATATAATAGTTTCAGTGATTTCTGTAAATAAAGAAAAGTGAAATAACTGAAAATTTCTCCCAGAACACTGATCAGAAATTCTCGTTTACTTATTTAAAATAGATTAAAACAGTCTGAGTATAAATTTAATTGGGTCATGTTCTTACTCTTCTAGTACAGAAGTTTATCATTTTACTGGATGGACAAGCTGGAAGTATAAGCAATAAAAACTAAAATATTTGGGGCATGTTACAGGTAAAGGTGTGTTTTTACAGCACACAGTCTCCCTTAAGAAGACTATTTATTATTCTTTGAAAAAGAGGACATGAAAAAACAATACTATGTGTGTGGCCTACATTACCTTCATCTAATGCACTAAATAAAGTTTTTTTAGAAAATCACGCAGTTTCTGCACCATTGATAATCTGACAATAACTATTTATTGAAGGCAAAATACTCATTGTCTGCAGTCACTATTTGTTTTAATATATAATCTTGCTAACCAAATGATCTTTAAGCCATGTAGATAAGCAATGGCATGCAGAGGGTCACTTAAATGCCAATTTGACTGTTTCATAAACTTAGGCATTCTTTTCCCATGAGTCTAGTCTCAGCTACTTAATTGAAAGTAATATCCATTTACAAACTTTAGGCCTGCCATAAAAAGGCTCTCTTCTGTGTCCAGCAAACCTTTCAGGGCCCTAAGCCCAACAAAAGCTAATAATTAAAGCTTCTTTTTTTTTCGCCTCAATAAAGAGTGAAGTGGAGGCGCACCAAAACAAACCTGGCCATAAAGATCTAATTGACAGGGAAGACTGTAAAACTAGGGAATCTCACTTGTCATGAAGTGAACAGGATCAGACAAATTAGTGTATAAACTGTACTTCTGTCTATATCTGCACCCATGCTACAGAATGACATATGCCACCTCTGATAACAGCAGGATAAATAGGAGCTGTCCTCAAAGTACAGCTCTTCAACTAAAAACTTCTGAATAGAGCTGTGCGAATATCTGATTTTTTGGTTCTGTAGCTGAACCAAAAAAAAAAAAAAAAATTTTTTTGTTTTGAGTCAACCCAAAACAAAAAAAATTTGGTGAACCAAAAAAGTCTAAAAAATTTAGTTTTGGGTTGAGTGAAATGTTTCATTTGACCCAAAATAAATCATTTCATTTTGCTTTAGAGTAGTGGGGGGTTTTTTTGTTGCCTTTTAAAAATAATTAAAATGCAAGTAAAATCTGAAATGAAAAATAATTTCCAATCAAAATATGAAGATGTGTTTCATTTCAAAAATATTGAAACAAAACATTTAGACTTTTTCTGAATTTGTGTTTAATATGGCAAATCTGACATGAATTCAAGAAAGTTTCAGTCAACCTGAATCTACATTTTTTATCTAAAATAAATTTCATTCAAAAAATTTCACCCGCCTCTACTGCTGAATCTGAAATAAAAAGCACTGACTAATACAAATACAAGTCAATGCATTCTTAGTACATAAGTAAAGAAGATGGCTTAAATCTGGAATTGTTTACATTACATTTGTGGTATTTTCCATTGTTTGTTTTTAAATATTTTAATTATATTATGCTTGGGATTGTATGGACCAAGTTCTACCACAGCATAAGTGCCTCCAACTCCTGTTGAGTCAATGCCAGGGCTGAATTTGGCCCTATCTGTTTAAAAAGTTGTAACTGAAAACTATTTTAAGGAGATAAACAGCAAATTCAAACTACAGTTGATTCTGAGCTACAAAGTTTGGATCTGAATTTCCCCAAAGTTCAGAGTGTTCAGATCCAGGGTTTTGAAAATGGCCCTATGCCTACTTTAAACATGTACTATACTAATTTTTTCCAACACTGTTTAAAATAACTGCAAAAATATTTTCCATAATATTCACTTCATAACAATTAAATGTTCTAAAAGTTACTTGATCTCTGGAGTCCATGTGGACAGCGAAGACAGTGATTGCTGTAGCTGGAGATCATCTTCTGATAACTTTTGCTGAACTTCAAATGGTTTAGCCTTTATGATTGCTTCTCCTTTCACCTGTAACATGTCTGAGGATACAGCCTAAAAAGCAATAAAACTGAAAGGTAAAAACAATGTTATGAAAAACTAAATATTATATGGATTTTTTTTTATCCATGTTGAAGTACTCTGAACTCTGGCAATTCAAGACTTCAGAGCAAACCATAGCAGACATTTAAGATTGCTATAAATTATAGTAGCCATAGTGACTGCTGTAACTTACTCCATTTGTTACATCAGCTCCAGGGGAAATTCAGAATCTGGTAGACACAAATTTGCCATGCTCCTCCCCAGGCTGCACTTTCTGAGGATATGTCTACACTGAGGGCTGGTCTACACTACACAGTTAGGTCAACATAAGCTGCCTTATGTCAGTGTCTACACTACTTCCACCCACCAATGTAAGTGCCCTACTATACTGACTCCACTTTCACGAAAGGCTTATGTCGGTGTAGTTAGGGGGATGCAGTGTCTGTGTAGACACTACATCCCTTACATCAACTATCTTGTCAATTTCACGGTGAGGAACGGGGAGGAGAGAAACCCCAGGCAGCTTCCCTCCGGTTGTTTCCCCAACTCCCTCCAGGGAACAGGGAGTGTGCGGGGGGGGGGGGGGGGGGGGGGAGAGGGAGCCTGCCAGGAGCCCAGGAGCCTGTGGGGCAGCCAGGCTTCTGTCAGGGAGCTGCCAGCAGAGCTGAGAGACCCATCTCTCAGCTTCCCACACTGCCCCTCTTAGGTCAGTGGAAGCGCTCCTGGGAGGACACGCATCACCAACCCAAGGAGGGTAGTGTGGACATGCACCACCACAGTAATTACACAGTCAACCTAATATAGGTTGACTTAGGTTTGGAGTGCAGACATATTCTGAGATTGGAAGCGTGCTTCCTGACATGGGTAGACAAACATGCTAGCTCTGGGGATTACACAGAATACATATCCAAGGGGTCCAGGCAGGTTTGTACTCAGGAATCTGGCCCAAGCTGCCTCAGCTATGCTGCTATTTTCAGCACAATAGCTCAAGCAGAGCTAGCACATGCCAGTCTACCTATGTGGGAAGCACGCTCCCAGCTACAGTGTAGACATACCCAGAGGGGCACAACACAATCCACCTCTAAGACTATAATTAATCAGATATACAAATGTTACCTCTAAAGGCGATGTTACAATTGTCAGTGATTCTTGTTTTCTCTCTACAGCCTCTGAAATTTTAGGCACTGGAAAAGCTGGTTCATATAAGGATTGAATGTCTGAAGAAGAGAACTTTAATTTATATTCATCAGTTTCTACATAACTAGCCATATCCTCTGAAAGTGGATGTGACGTTCCCGGCGCCTGATAAGGAGTTGTTCCACTAAGTGATTCTTTGATCTAAGAGGGGGAAAAAAAGTAAAAAATTATTTTTTGTAGACATGACATATTAATACGTCTAATATGACTTTTCTGAAATATAGAATGTAAACACAAAATCATTAAAAGATCATTAAAATCCTAAAATTAATATTCAGAACAGTTCAAGGTATTTTAGCCATGAACATACTATGATATCATGATGATTTTTTATGTACACAAGAAGGGAATTGGCGGGTTTAGTTCTAAAAGTTCACTTTTTTAATAAAGTCCCTCTGCCACCGAAGTACTTTTCATTCCCCTAGATTGGGAGGGGTGGATGCCAGGTGGTGTTCTCTCCCCACACCTGGTTCAGGCTTTGAGGAGGCAGGACATTATGAAGCAAGGAAGAAAGATTTCTCTCCTCTCTCTCTGGATGCCCTACTGGCTGAGTACCTGCTCAACAGCTCCAACCAGAGAGAGTAATTGTTTCTCTTTTTGTTTCTCTCAAGTCCACTGCTTGCATCCGAAGAAGTGGGTATTGACCCACGAAAGCTTATGCTTCAATACCTCTGTTAGTCTATAAGGTGCCACAGGACCCTTTGTCGCTTCTACAGATCCAGACTAACACGGCTACCCCTCTGATACTTGTTTCTCTTTTGTTATTCAGGGTGTCAACATGTTGAACTCTATTGGCAGAATGATCAGCGGTATTGTTATGCTGCAAAGTATTAAACAGATGATAGCAACTCCAAGTGTCCCCCATTTTTCTTCTTTCAGTGTTCTGATTGCACCCAGAATCATCAGGGATCTGGCCACAGATACCTAGAACATGCCCTCAAATTTGGGAAATGATCAGGTTTGGAATTCAAAAGTTATTGTGTAACAGACAGACAGAGAAAGGTCATCAAATTGAATATAAGGCTTCACAAGCACAAGCAAAAATGGGTACCGGTTATATGGGCCTTTGGGCCCAGGCCCCACCAATATCCTGGGGTGGATTGGAGCTGGCACCACTTAGAGGGAAAAGGCCCATACCAGAGCTCGAGTTGTGCCAGAACACTGTGTAACAGCGTTCCAGCACTTTTTTGGAGAGCCAGAACATAATTTGGTACTTCTGACTCAGCTCACTGCTCCAGAAGTAGAGATGGTGGCTCATTTAAGAACATAAGAGCTGGTCAGACCAAAGGTCCATCTAACCCAATATCCTGTCTTCTGACAGCGGCCAATGCCAGGTGCCCCAGAGGGAATGAACAGAACAGGTAATCATACAATGATCCATCCACTGTCGCTCATTCCCAGCTTCTGGCAAACAGAGTCTAGGGACACCATCCCTGCCCATCCTGGCTAATAGCCGTTGATGGACCTATACGCCATGAATTTATCTAGTTCTTTTTTGAACCCTGTTATAGCCTTGGCCTTCACACCATCCTCAGGCAAAGAGTTCCACAGGTTGATTGTGCACTGTGTGAAGAAATACTTTATTTTGTTTGTTTTAAACCTGCTGCCTATTAATTTCATTTGGTGACCCCTAGTTCTTCTGCTATGAGAAGTAGTAAACAACACTTCCTTATCTACTTTCTCCAGTCATGATTTTATTGATCTCTATCAGATCCACCCCAATTGCCTCTTTTCCAAGCTGAAAAGTCCCAATCTTATTAATCTCTCCTCATACGGAAGCCATTTCACACCCCTTATCATTTTGGTTAGCCTTTTCTGAACCTTTTCCAATTCCAATAAATCTATTTTGAGATGGGGCAACCACATCTGCATGCAGTATTCAAGATGTAGGCATACCATGGATTTATATAGACGCAATATGATATTTTCTGTCTTATTATCTATCCCTTTCTTAATGATTCCCAACATTCTGTTCACTTTTTTGACTGCCGCTGCACATTGCATGGATGTTTTCAGAGAACTATCCACAATGACTCCAAGATCTCTTTCTTGAGTGGTAACAGCTAAATTAGACCCCATCATTTTATATGTATAGTTGGGATTATGTTTTCCAATATTCATTACTTTGCATTTATCAACATTAAATTTCATCTGCCATTTTGTTGCCCAGTCACCCAGTTTTGTGAGCTCCCTTTGTAGCTCTTCGCAGTCTTCTTTGGACTTAACTATCTTGAATAGTTTTGTATCATCTGCACATTTTGCCAACTCATTATTTACACCTTTTTCCAGATCATTTATGAATAAGTTGACTAGTACTGGTCCCAATACACACCCCTGAGGACACCACTATTTACCTCTCTCCATTCTGAAAACTGACCATTTATTCCTACCCTTTGCTTCCTATCTTTTAACCAGTTATCGATCCATGAGAGGACCTTCCCTCTTATCCCATGACTGCTTATTTTGCTTAAAAGCCTTTGGTGAGGGACCTTGTCAAAGGCTTTCTGAAAATCTAAGTATGCTATATCCACTAGATCCCCCTTGTCCACATGCTTGTTGACCCCCTCAAAGAATTCTAGTAGAATAGTAAGGCATGATTTCCCGTTACAAAAAACATGTTTACTCTTTCAAATTATGTTCATCTATGTGTCTGACAATTCTGTTCTTTACTATAGTTTCAACCTGCTTGTCCAGTACAGAAGTCAGGCTTCCTGGCCTGTAACTGCCGAGTAGGGAGCCAAATCCTGGGGATGCTCCTGGGTTCCCCTGGAGACTGCCCAGGTGACTGAGCTGCCAGCTCTCCTTCCAGAGCGGGAAGCCAGGTCTGGGAGCTCCCCAGGGGTCTTCCCAGGTTACCAAGCCACCATCCTTCCACTTAGGAAGGAACAATCAACTGTACACATACAAAATGGGAAATAACTGCCTAGGAAGGAGTACTCTGGAGAGGGAGCGAGGGGTCATAGTGGACCACACGCTAAATAGGAGTCAAAAGTATAACACTGTTGCAAAAAAAGCAAACATTATTCTGGGCTGTATTAGCAGCAGTGTTGTACACAAGACACGAGAAATAATTCTTCTGCTTTATTCTGCACTGATTACGCCTCAACTGGACTATTGTGCCCAGTTCTGGGTGCCACTTTTCAGGAGAAATGTGGACAAATTAGAGAAAGTCCAGAGAAGAGCAACACATTATTAAAGGTTTAGAAAACATGACGTCTGAGGACAAATTGAAAAAATTGGGTTTGTTTAGTCTGGAGAAGAGAAGACTGAGTGGGGACATGATAATAGTTTTCACGTACATAAAAGGTTGTTACAAGGAGAAGAGAGAAAAAAATTGTTCTCTTTAATGTCTGAGATTAGGACAAGAAACAGTGGTCTTAAATTGCAGCAAGAACAGTTTAGGTTGGACATTAGGAAAAACTTTCTGTCAGTGTGGTTAAGCACTGGAATAAATTGCCTAGGGAGGTTGTCATTGGAGATTTTTAAGAGCAGGTTAGACAAAAACCTGTCAGGGATGGTCTAGATAATACTAACTCCTGCCTTGAGTGCAGGGGACTGGACTAGAAGACCTCTCAAGTCCCTTCCAGTCCTATGATTCTATGATTCTAGGACCTCTCCTACTGGAGTGGGAAGCCAGGCCAAGGGTTCCCCCTGGGTTGTGCCCAGGTTACTGTTACGAATTATTTTCCTGTTAGGACACATACAGTTCGTACGAATTACTCCTGTTAGGACACATATAGTTAATACGAATTATTCCTGTTAGGACACGTACGGTTCGTTCTAGGCTGAGGCTCCCAAATAAAGACCAGTCTGCAGAGTGTTTCCAAAACTACTAGATTTATTACATTTGCAAATGTGGTATCGTCTGTTAAGCAGCACGAGACCCTGATTACAGAATACACAAAGGTTATATACTATTGGCAAAGCATGTTGCCTGCGTGCATCGGGTGTTCACACCAATAAACGAGCCTTCCCCTTATCTATGGCCAATCCCCTATGGTCACAACCCCGTGCACACAGGCCGAAGCAGCAACATCCTTAGGCAGGCAGCAACAGGCTGACACAGCAAAGTAAGAGACAAGCAATACATTCTTGTATCCAGTGTCCATTGTTTCCCCTTATCGTAGACTGACTCCAGATGTCCCCTCTGGAGGCGTCGCCACCCCTCCTCCTTAGTACATGGTGTGCTCGCCTTTGGCTAATGGCGGCAGGAGCCTCAAAATGGAGTCACATATGCTAACTTCCCTTAACATTACTGAGCTGCCATCTCTCCTTCTGGAGCAGGGATGCAGGTCCAGAAGTTATTTTCCAATTTTATGCCTACCTGGGAGGCTTCACCCTCCCCCAGACTCCCAAATATAGGGGACTCTGTCCCTTACTCCCCTTTGCCCTCTGACCCCTATCAAAAATTTTACAAATCTAGGGCCTATACTGGCAAATATTCTTTTTTGCCTTCAGAATACACATAACAATTGTGAGGCCAAACTAATTTTTTTAACCAAAATTACAGAGGGGACCTAAATAAGGTTTTTTTTATAGTAGCTGTCTGTAACCTAAATTATGGAAATTCTACTGCCCTTCCATAATAGTGTTAAACTTAACCTGTTTCAGTTGCTGAAAATCTGTTGATAGTTCTTCTTTAGCTTGAGATGTATTTTGTGCTGAGACTGAAAAATTTCTAACAATAACTTCATAAGAACATAAGAATGGCCGTACTGGGTCAGACCATAGGTCCATCCAGCCCAGTATCCTGTCCACCAACAGTGGCCAATGCCAGGTGCCCCGGAGTGAGTGCACCTAACAGGTAATGATCAAGTGATCTCTCTCCTGCCATCCATCACCCCCCTCTGACAAACAGAGGTTAAGGACACCATTCCTTACCCATCCTGGTTAATAGCCATTAATGGACTTCATCTCCATGAATTTATCCAGTTCTCTTTTAAACCCTGTTATAGTTCTAGCCTTCATAGCCTCCTCAGGCAAGGAGTTCCACAGGTTGACTGTGCGCTGTGTGAAGAACTTCCTTTTATTTGTTTTAAACCTGCTGCCCACTAATTTCATTGGGTGGCCCCTAGTTCTTCTATTATGGGAACAAGTAAATAACTTTTCCTTATTCACTTCCTCCACACCACTCATAATTTTATATACCTCTATCATAACCCCCCTTAGTCTCCTCTTTTCAAGCTAAAAAGTCCTAGCCTCTTTAATCTCTCCTCATATGGGACCCGTTCCAAACCCCTAATCATTTTAGTTGCCCTTCTCTGAACCTTTTCTAATGCCAGTATATCCTTTTTGAGATGAGGAGACCACATTTGTACGCAGTATTCAAAATGTGGGCGCACCGTGGATTTGTGTAAGGGCAATAAGATATTCTTCCTTTCTGCTAGGAGCATCTCCCACAATTCTGAAAATTTGGGCTAAAATATTCTCTCTGCAGCTCACAGAGGTGGATTAGTGTTTTTACGCCACAGTGGGTGTGGTCCAGTCTGACCACACCCACTCTGCTCCCATATGCTGCCAGATGAGTTATTCCCATGCTCTAAAACTTGCATAACACCATTAACAACAAATATTCCAGAGATAAGTAAGTAACTATGTACATTAGAACAAGGAAGACTGTCATATGGTAATGGTTCCACCTAATATCTGACCCTTTGTTCATGAGCCATCCAGAGTGGATAGAACTGTGGGAGACGCTACTAGCAGAAAGGAAATTATCAGTAAGAAATTTTCCATTCTGAAGCCCAGCGTCTCCCACAATTCTCGATGACTGGGAATTAGCGAGCAGTGAACAAATGTAGGAAGGGTTATGAGACAAAAGTTTGGTAGGAAAGAAGTATCCCCTTTTTTATGTCACGCAAAAGTTTGTATTATTTATGGGCTACTTCCTGCAGCATCTTCCTGCTAAAGAAGGCCTCTGCAGAAGACAGAAGGTCCACCTTTATGTGAATAATAAAGTTGTTACCTGTAGACCAAGCAGCTGCTTTGTAAATTTCTGAAGTGCACACACCTGTTCGTTCTGCCCAAGACGCTCCTAAAGATCTCGTTTGTGTGCCTTGATCCCTTCCAAGACAGGAACCTCTGATTTGAAGGATTCTATAATACACAGTCTAATCCACCTAGCAATGGAGGAATTTCTCATGAAAAGACACGAATAGGGAACCTGATCCTCTCATGGATTCTGCATGCCTGAGATGGATTTTTCAATACTCTTCTGATATCTAAGGTATGCCATGCCTTTTCAGTTGTATCTTGTGGTTTGGGGCATAATAAAGGAAGCACAACCACTTTGGAAGTGTGGAAGGAGGAATTTACCTTAGGAAGAAAGGATTCTGGTATTCTGAGCACCAGTTTGTCCTCATGGAACACGCAGTATGGCTCCTGTATAGATAAGGCTGCCAGCTCTTACACATGCCTCGTGAGAGCTACTAAGAAGCAAGTCTCAATGGATTTTTTAAAAAGGCTAACACTGAAGTCAGACACTGGAAGGGATAGCTTGGCTGGGCCCTCAAAACTAGTGGAAGGTCCCATTTTGGGAAGAGTGGCCTGACTGATTGACTGCTCAAAGGAAACTGACTACCTGTGGATTGTCTGCAAGGGAGCCCAAGGATCCTGAAAATAGTATGCTACTAAGAGCAGACAGCTGATGTGCACTGGTACTGGGTTAGTCTGTCTACACCGTCTTGTAGAAAGTCCAAAACAGTTGGAATTCCTGAATTTCTGAGATTTGCATTGTGCTCTTGGCACCAGTTGATGACTCTGGACCAGATAGAAGAGTACACTTTTAGTGTTGATACCCTCGTAGATTAAAGCAATGTCTTAATAACAGTGGAGGACAGACCAAGACCTTTTAGTACTTCCCTTTCAATAGCCAGGCTACTAGGTGAGCTGTTTCAGATCCAGATGAAGGAGAGGATCTTGCAAGAAAATGTCCGGTCTGCATGAAACCTGGAGTGGGAGCTTTCATGTCAGCTCTATCAGGTCTGAGAACCAAGGTCTCTTCAGCAAATGAGGAATTATCAGTATTATCATCTCCTGTTCTCATTTTATTTTCTGGACCACCTTCCGCAGTAGAGGAAAGGGTAAAACACATAAAATAGACCCTGTGGCCAACTGTGTGATAAGGCACTATTCCCTTGGCTCTGGGGTCTGCCTTGTATGCGAAATATTTTGGCCTCTTTTTCTGAACAGGTCAGTTGAAGGGAGGCCAAACATCTGAACAATGAGATCAAAAACTTGATTCAGGCACCACTTGGAGTTGTTGACCTGCTGAGCCAGTCTGCTTTTTGGTTCAGGTTCCCTACGATATGGATCACTCTGAGGAAAAGGAGAAACTGTTCTGCCCACCTCATTATTTCTATTGCTTCTGCGTGTAGTGTCAGATTCTTTGTTCCCTTTTGACTGTTTAAATACACTACAGTAGTTATATTGTCTGATTGAGCCAGAATGTGGTTTCCCTTTAGAGTGGCTCGAACCTTTCAGTGCTAGCTTGACCTCTCTCAGCTCTAGGGGGTGTATTCTGTAAGCCTTTTCCTCTTTCCTCCAGAGGCCCCTGGCTGCTTGGATCTCCAAGTAAGCTCCCCAGCCCTCCATGCTAGCGTTGGTTGTGAGGACTAAAAGATCTGAAAGGTAGATTGGCATGGCTTTACAGACCTCATGGTCTGACCACCACTGTAAGGAGTTGAACACCTGTGTTGGAACCCATACTTGATCTTTCACGGGTTCTGTAGAGTGGTCCCAAACCTTTAGTATGAAGGCTTTTGATGTGTGACTGCCCATGGAGCAATCCCTATGCACAACATCAGGAGTCCTAGCACTTGGAGATATAGTTCTATGGTGGGCCTCCTGCGACTCTGGAGCAAGAAAATAAATTCCTGGATGGAACCAGAGAACTTTTCTTGGCACTGATGTTGAAGCCATGCACCTGGAGGCGATTCAACATCCAACATGGGGGCTTGTGCACTGCTGACTGTGATGGAGCTCTGATCAGATGTCATTCAGAAAGGGGTACAGGTGAGTTCCTTGCAACCTGAGTCTGGCTATTATCACCACCAATATCTTTATCAAAACCCTGGAGGCCAACGACAGGCTGAACAAGAGAGTTCTGTACTGATGTCTCCTGACATAGGTGAATCTCAGAAGGCTGTAGTGGCATGGTGTGATTGGAATATGGAGATATGCACCATTAGATCTGAAGTCAAGAAGTCTCCTCCCCCCACCACAGGTATGGGGGGTAGCACCATAGATGCCAGTATCAACATCCAAAACTTTCATTTTTTTCATCCACTAATTGAGACTTTTGAGGTGATCTCTGATACCCCCACCCATGCATTTCTGTACAATGAAGAAGATGGAGTAGAACCCAGAGAACTTTTCTCCCAAGGGAACACTCTCTATTAGTCCAATATCCAGAAGAGGAGATATTTAATTCTGGATCAGATTGTATTATATGGTGTCGTTGTAGCTGGATGAAGAATGCATGGGGTGGAGCCTGCAACTCAGGGAGCATCGCTGGTTCACTATTTCCCTGGCCCACTTTTCTGTGGTCAATGAAAAATTCCTCTAGGAAATGGAAAAACCTGCCCCATAGCTTCTGCTCTGGGTGGAGGCCTATGCGATTTTTGTCATAAAGTGGATTTTTCTGAAGGGCTGAGGTCCCTCTGGACTTTCCTCCAAGACCTTGATTCCACTATTTTCCATTGGGGAATCTGTTGTCCTCACAGAGGTACCAGCAAAGGGACAAGGAGAGAAAGGGGTGCCTCCCGCTGAAGGCTGGTCTCTCCTGAGGGCCCTTAGTGGGGAAGGGAGAGACTGTTTGGATCTTCTTGTGTCGTCAGCCACCACATTTTCCAGCTTTTCTCCAAAATGGAGGGAGTCTGCAAACTTGGCCAAGCATAGGAATTGTTTAGCATGAGCGTCCACCTTCGAGGGACAAAGCCATAGGTGTGCCCAGCTAGTGAGCTGGAAGCCATGGATCAGGCTGAGCACCTCATGGCATCCATTGCGTCAGCTGCAAATACTGTTGCTAGGGAGACTTTCTTTAAAGTGGAGCCAAAGTTAGGGTGATCTCTGCCCTTAAGGCTTTGAGATCGTTCAGCCAGGAACGAGATGCTCTTATAAAGCAGGTAGTTGCCAGTGACACTCAGAGGAGCTTCAAAGTCCTTTTGAGAGTGGTCTCCATCTTTTTATCTGTGGGGTCCATAAGGTAGAACTCCCCCTCTGAGGAAATATCATATTCAGCAGTGTCCACCTTTGAACTGCAATAGCGTCCTTTGGTTCTTGAATATTATATAGCCTGAGGTCACTCTTGTTAATGTGGTTACCCTTATCAGGCTCGTTCCATTCATCCCTAATCACTTTATCGAAGGCAGAGTGAAGGGGTATTGCCATCTATGGGGAAGTTTTTGAGGGGAGAAATTTCCTCTGGAGCTTACACACAGGAACCTGCTCTGGTTTCAGAGGCAGACAGCTCACCTTCCTCAGAGAAGGAGGAGTGAAGGAGGAAGAGGAGTCAGGGAACCTATATCACCTGGATTTTTTGAACTTTTTCTTTCCCTTTTTAGATTTTCTTTAAATCTTTTTGTGCCCTTTGGGAGCACAGAAGCTCTGCTGCAGATTTGGTGAGGACTTTTGTGGCTTGCCTTCCTTAAAGCCTGGAGTCCTCTCAAGAGATCTGTCTCAGAATCTGCCTACTGGGTCCCATTTCCTCTCAGGGCAGGGAGGGGAAAACTCACTGTCAGAGCCCTCCTGAGCTTGGGAGGGAGGAGGCTTATTAGAAGCCCTGCTTCTTTCCCATGGTGCTCTGACCCACTTTAAGACTGGGGGGATGGGACTTGTGGCCCCCAAAGCCTCCCCTTTTTGTTATGCAGTGGTCCCCGTACTTACCCCTGAGTCAAATGGTCCGGGTCCTCCTCACTTTTGGAGCCTCTCCCAGCTCTGCATTGGGGTTCCTTGTCCATTTTTCCCCAACTGGAGTCATGGATGCCTCAGTGACTGGGTGACCCTCACTCACCTGTCTGACTTGTAGTCACCGGACTTAACAGAGGCTGGATGCAGGGTGAGCACAACTCACTATCTTCCAAGCCTCAGAAGGCTGCCTCATACACAGAGCATCACTTGAATTTGACTTAGTGCTTTCGTGGCTGCTCTGGCATGCCTGTAAGGGGCAGAGGAGCCAGCAGGGAAGACACTGTAGCAGAAACTCAGAGAGGGTTAAACCGGAGAGGTTAACCAACCCAGGGAGGAGGAGGAATATGGAGAAAGGAGAACGCTGCTACCCACTACCCAGAAAACTCAGCAGAAAAGTTAAACTAGAAGGCGTAAGGATGGAAGCAAACGAAACTGTTACTGTCTTCTTCTGCAGAGGCAGAGAATCTGGTGGCAAGCAGAAGTACAGTGAGCTTGGCCACATCAGAAAGCACCACAACACTGATCTGCCTCCATGAGCTGCAGAGATATGTAAGCAGCCCAGATGTCCAGAACTGCAGGAGATACTGGGCTACAGATATTTGTATCCTACAGGACAAATTTCTCAACATAATGTTTCCTGCTGTGCAATTTTTCCTTCATTGCCTATATTTATTTTATACAGCATCTGCAGTATTTGATCAGTTAAGACTAAAAGCAACCTCTATGGATAAATGGACTTACAAAGAAAGGTGGAATAGTAACCAAAAGGAACTACAATAAATTGCACTAAATATTAATACTAATGGGGATTTTTGCTCAAAAATTGATGGCATAATCTGGTCTATGGTTCCTACAATGTGTGACCTGAAAACTTGAAAAGAGATATACAACAAAGACATATACTTCTCAAATACATTATACATCTCTCAGCTGCTCAGTTTACAAATGTGAGCAACACTAAGAACTAGTCTAAACTTAAATGTGTAACCATAATTTATGTTACAGAAAAATAAAATATACACACAAATATATAAGAACTTTTATTTACTCAAGGGCCCACTCAATACAAGCACTTAACTTAAATAAATGATTAATCATGTTTATTATTTGTAGTGCTTAGGGATCAACCAAGAACGGGGCCCCCTTGTGCTAGTCACTGTACAAACCGAGTAGTGTACTGTCCTGGCCCTCAAAAGTACTTGCCATTGATTTCAGTGGGATTTTGCATATGTCCAGTAGTGGGAGAATCAGACCCAAGGGGAGACAGAGAAAAAGTAAGAAAAAGAATTGCATATCTGACTTTTATGGAGTATTATAAATGTTTTAAAACACTATTTAGTTTCCTTTCACTTTTATCAGTTTGAAACATGAACTGCCTATCTGAGCAAGACAGCAAGCAAACACAAGCACAATAATTTATTATGTTCTAACATTCCTAGATAACACTGAACTTTACCAGGCTCGGTTGCTGAAAACTTGTCACTATTTCTTCATTAGCTTCATCAGTCTTCTTTTCCTGAGATTCAGCTGATGTCTGTTTTGCAAACAAGAAAGAAAATGAAGTATGATTTTATGACATATTTTTATCCTACAGAACAAAACACCAACAAAGTGATCTATTCTCATAAGCATGAGTTTTGTTTTTCAAACATGTTTGCATTCTGTGGGAGTCATAACATGGAATATACAACATGAAGATCCCACTAACACTTACATTTTGAGTAGTAGGTATGCTTAAAGGTACAGGTTTCCAATAAAAGAATACAAAGAGGTTATTATTCTTCCTACTAATGATCAAGAATTATATTTTAAAGCAGTGGAATGAGATAATAGCTCCTGACATATAAGAACAGGTAGAACACATTCAACATCATCTTCCCAAGCTGGAACACACAACCTTTCTCCTTTTGCAACATCTGCACATATTTCAAGCATAGTCAATAACGGACTATCATTTACTGGCCACCATCAGTATGCTTAGTAGTATACGAAAATTTACCAAGGGCTAGTCTACACTTACCGGCTGGATCGCAGGTGTCGGATCGATCTTCTGGGTTCGATTTATCGCGTCTTGTCTAGACGCGATAAATCGAACCAGGAAGTGCTCCCCCATCGATGCTGGTAATCCAGCTCACCGCGAGGAGTAAGTGCTGTCGATGGGGGAGCCTGCGCGCCGCGTGTCGACCACAGGTAAGTTCGAACTAAGAGACTTCGACTTCAGCTACGTTATTAACGTAGCTGAAGTTGCGTATCTTAGTTCAACAGGGGGGGTTAGTGTAGACCATCCCTAAGACACAGACATTGCCCCAAGGAGCTCACACAGTCTAATTCAGAAAAACAAAGCAGTAGTTATACACCTTCTCATTCAACCACATTGATCAACTCATCCTCTAAACTACAATAGAATTTATACTTTCACATTTCCACTGTATACATTACTTTTGTTGCTTTGTCAAAGTTAAGTAAAAATTATATCTGACCAAACAATATCTTCAGTCCCAATAATATAATACATGTTTTCTGAGTGCCTTCCAGAGAGCAGCTCTCATCTTCTCCCAATAGGAAGAATTGTGGATACGGTGCAGCACTGTTCTTTTAAAATAGATTATATGTACTATGTGTTTATATTACAGAAGGCAAGGTCAAAGAAGTGCACTTTGCATTTGGAATGGAAGATGGTGAGGTTTGTTCTACAGTGTTCAACTGGCTCTTGAGAAAGCTCTGTTTTCTGCACAGAGGAACTTTAACCTTGTGATGGAAATTTCCATTGTACCCAAGAAGCAATATTATTAACCACAGTCCTCTTTAGAACGAAAATAAGAAAGAAAAACTTGTAGCACCTTAGAGACTAACAAATTTATTTCAGCATAAGCTTTCGTGGGTTGTTACCCACTTCATCGGATGCATGGAATGAAACATACAGTACACAGATATTTATACAGTCAGAGAAACATGATAAGGTCGAGGTGCATAGACCAACCTTAAGAGGCGAATTAGTTGAGAGGAACCATAACAGCAGGGGAAGAAAAAACTTTTGAAGTGATAAAAATGATGGTCACACAGGTGTGAATGAGGATCGTTAACTTAAGGGAAATAGATTCAATTAACGTAATGGCCGAGCCATTCCAAATCTCTATTTAATCCGGACGCAATGCAACCTAGTTTGCATATCAATTCGAGTTCAATAGTTTCTCTTTGAAGTCTGCTTTTGGAGTTAATCTGTCGCAACACTGCTACCCTCAAGTCTGTCACTGAGTGATTAGGGAGGTTGAAGTGTTCTCCTACTGGTTTTTGAATGTTATGATTTCTGATGTCAGATTTATGTCCATTTATTCTTTTGCGTAGAGACTGTCCGGTTTGGCCAATGTACATGGCAGAGGGGCATTGCTGGCACATGATGGCATATATCACATTGGTAGATGTGCAGGTGAATGAGCCCCTGATGGCGTGGCGGATGTGATTAGGCCCTGTGATGGTATCACTTGAATCGATATGTTGACAGAGTTGGCATCGGGCTTTGTTGCAAGGATAGGTTCCTGGGTTGGTGTTTTTGTTGTATGGTGTGTGGTTGCTGGTGAGTATTTGCTTCAGGTTGGGGGGCTGTCTGTAAGCAAGGATTGGTCTGTCCTCCAAGATCTGTGAGAGTGAGGGATCATCTTTTAGGATAGGTTGTAGATCTTTGATGATGCGCTGGAGAGGTTTTAGTTGGGGGCTAAAGGTGACGGCTAGTGGTGTTCTGTTATTTTCTTTTTTGGGCCTGTCTTGTAGTAGGTGACTCCTGGGTACTCTTTTGGCCCTGTCAATCTGTTTTTTCACTTCAGCAGGTGGGTATTGTAGTTGTAAGAATGCTTGATAGAGATCTTGTAGGTGTTTGTCTCTGTCTGAGGGATTGGAGCAAATGCGGTTGTATCTTAGAGCTTGGCTGTAAACAATGGATCGTGTGGTGTGTCCAGGATGGAAGCTGGAAGCATGTAGGTAAGTATAGCGGTCAGTAGGTTTCCGGTATAGGGTGGTGTTTATGTGACCATCACTTATTAGCACAGTGGTGTCTAGGAAATGGACCGCTTGTGTGGACTGGTCTAGGCTGAGGTTGATGGTGGGATGGAAATTGTTGAAATCATGGTGGAATTCCTCAAGGGCTTCTTTTCCATGGGTCCAAATGATGAAGATATCATCAATGTAGCGCAAGTAGAGTAGGGGTGTTAGGTGACAAGAGCTGAGGAAGCGTTGTTCTAAGTCAGCCATAAAAATGTTGGCATACTGTGGGGCCATGCGGGTACCCATAGCAGTGCCACTGACTTGAAGGTAAATATTGTCCCCAAATGTGAAATAGTTGTGGGTGAGGACAAAATCACAAAGTTCGGCCACCAGGTTAGCCGTGGTAGTATCGGGGATACTGTTCCTGACAGCTTGTAGTCCATCGTTGTGTGGAATGTTAGTGTAGAGGGCTTCTACATCCATAGTGGCCAGGATGGTGTTGTCTGGAAGATCACCGATGGATTGTAGTTTCCTCAGGAAGTCAGTGGTGTCGCGAAGATAGCTGGGAGTGCTGGTAGCATAGGGCCTGAGGAGAGAGTCTACATAGCCAGACAATCCTGCTGTTAGGGTGCCAATGCCTGAGATGATGGGGCGTCCAGGATTTCCAGGTGTATGGATCTTGGGTAGCAGATAGAATGTACCTGGTCGGGGTTCTAGGCACGTGTCTGTACAGATTTGTTCTTGTGCTTTTCCAGGGAGTTTCTGGAGCAGATGGTGCAGTTTCTTTTGGTACTCCTCAGTAGGGTCAGAGGATAAAGGCCTGTAGAATGTGGAGTTACAGAGCTGCCTGACAGCTTCTTGTTCATATTCCAACTTATTCATGATGATGACAGCTCCTCCTTTGTCAGCCTTTTTGATTATGATGTTAGAGTTGTTCCTGAGGCTGTTGATGGCATTGTGTTCTGCACGGCTGAGGTTATGGGGCAAGTGATTCCTGGACCCAGACCACTGAGTGCCTTGCAGATAAGGACCAAATCCCTGAATTTGGCATGTTATTTTATGAGAAACTAGTTTAGGACAAATCTGACGTGCTTACAATAGTTTGTGTTGCTGAAGAGACATACTGTAAGTATTGATGTTAAGGAAAATAAGACATTTCTACATTATTAATTATACTAGAACTTACCTCACATTCAAGTATTTTCACCAGATATTTTTGACTTCACTATTGACAGATATACATTCCCAGAAAATGCAGTTTTCACTTTAACTTTGATGATAGTCTCCATCAACAGTGTCACAGCACAAAGTAGGTGACAAATTATACAAAGAAGTCAAAGGTCTGAATCTGAGAACATGCCAAGATTTTAAAGCATTTCTGTCAACACTAAAAATATTATTTATACAGCATCATAAGTAAACATGGTGATTGATAGGTACCAATTATGACAAAGTTCCTACTCCTCAGGAGATTACATTCTAAGTTATTATGATTATTAATTATTTATTGTATTACGGTATATTACGACAGCACTTGAGGGCCCCAGTCATGTTGTGCTAAACACTGAGGTAAAAGTTGGTCCGTGCCCTGAAAAGCTTGCAGTCTAAGACAAGATGTAACAAGTGACTGTAACAATCAGAAGGAGCTGAAGGAGGAGTCACAGAGTCTGACCTCCTGTATATCTACTTCTGATGGCATTCTGTGCCAAAAAAATAAAAATTATCTGCCAAAAATTAAAAAATCTGCACACAATATTTTAAAATTCTGCAACTTTTATTTGTCAATAAATAAATGCAGAGGCTCCAGCATGGCAGTGCACAAAGGTGGGAGATCACCCGGCAGCCTCTCCACCCATCATCCCAGGGACACAGACTCAGTGGTGAGGCTGCACCCAACCCTGACACAGCACAAGGCCTGGGCCTGCCCCAGAAACACCCTGGGATTCTGTGCCAAGCGCACCAGATGTGGGGCAGGCACACTCAACCAGGCAGGATCCACATGTGAAGGGGCTCAAGAGTGGGGGAATCCAGGTGTGGGGTGAGATGATTCTGTGTGGAACAATCTGGGTGCAGGCAGCTCAGTGGGGAGTTTAGGTGGGGAGGGATCTGGATGTACAGAGGCTCATTGGAGGGGGTTCCAGGGGCAAAGGGGACTCTGCAGGGGCTTCCAAGTGAAAGTGGTTGAGGCTCAGTAAAGGGGTCTGAGGGGGTCTCAGCAGGGAGGTCTGGGTGCTGGGGGAGTGGGACTTGGTGGGGTGGGGGTCTGGATGTAGCTAGCTGGGGGTCAGTGGGATGGGGATCTGGATGTAGAGGCTCATGGTGGTGCAGGGGGTGGGGCTTAAGGGTAGGAGTTTGAGTGCAGGGGGCTCAGTGGGCTGTGATCTGGGTGCAAGGGTGGGGGTCCGGAGGCAGGGGTTCTGGGTGAAGAGGGGCTCCAGATGCAGGGGTTGAGGTCCAATGGGGTGGGGGTTGGGTATGGAGAGCTAGGGGGTTCTGGGTGTACAAGGTGAAGCTTGGTGGGGGTGTCTGGGTATGGGAGGTCTGGATGCACAAGGGTTGGGCGGATGGGGGAGCATCTCCCCATACGGTGACTCCTCCTCCCCGCAGCTGAGGAGCGATGGGGGCAAGAAGCAGGGGAGGATGCTGAGCTTCCTGCAGCTGGGGGAGGTGTCTGGGCATGGGTCTGACACAGCCCCAGCCACTTCTTGCAGGGGAAGAGGAAGTCCCGTCCTCTCCTGCCTCCAGCCCAGCCGGGATTAACACCTGATCCCGGCTCAGGGTAGGAGCCACTGGCTGGGATTTCCCCAGTCCTGTGGTGATTTACCTCTCCGCTAATGCTGCAGGTGCCTGAAATGATGTACCTGCACAGCTAGGGAGTGGTGCGTGACTGCTCTTTCAGCTTCCCTTTGCTTCCCTGTCAGAAAGTCATTTTTCTGCAGGGAAGTAAAGAAATCTGCACATGAATTCTACACAGAATTCCCCCAGGAGAATATATCACAGGCCACCAACAGCCAGCAGGACCTGCATACTCGGGATGAGGGAAACAGTAATAAGAACACATGTCTATATAGAACATCTCTTTGCACAATTAGATTACTTTGAGCTGATTAGGGTTTTTTTTAGAAGATCTAAGCAAATAAGTTAAACATCAGAGGTCCCAACCACTAGGCCACTATCACCAGGAAATTTCCCATAGCATCATGACAGAAGTCTGTATTGAACAGAAATTTGGAGGAAAGTGTAATGGCTTACCAGACTATTTCAGGGACAATATACCACGCATAAGAGTTGCATGGAAGATTGTGTGATGGTGCTTGTGAAGCAAGTGAATAATTGGGCAATGTAGGATACAGAATAGCATTATTAGTAGAGCAGAGGAGATGGGGCGTTGACACAATAAAGTACAAGTACAGATAAGAAGGATGGGTCTAAATTGAGAAGGACCTTAACAAGTCTGGAACAGACAGCTTCTGAAGGGGAAGCCAGTGGAAGGACTCAAAGAGCAGGTTGATGTGTTCAGACATATGGGTCAGGAAGATGACCTTAGCAGCAGTATTTTGAATATACCTCAGGGAAGTGAGGGTGAGTGTCAGGAAGACCAGAGAGAAGCAGGTTGCAATTATCAAGACGGGCAAGAAGAAGAGCCTAAACAACAGTCTTAGAATCTTAGAGATGTTATAGGGGAAGGACCAGCAACATCTGGACACAGTCTGAAATGGATGCTCATATCTGCATTCCAAAATAATGTTACCATTCCTTTAGCAATTAAACAAAAAAGCAGAACATAAAAATGGCCGTACTGGGTCAGACCAAAGGTCCATCCCACCCAGTATCCTGTCTACTGACAGTGGCCAATGCCAGGTGCCCCAGAGGGAGTGAACCTAAGAGATAATGATCAAGTGATCTCTCTCCTGCCATCCATCACCACCCTCTGACAAACAGAGGCTAGGAAAGAAGAATGAAGAAAAGGATGGACATCAGTTCCACGACAACCAATAGCCACGCTAATCACACTTGTTTCTTTTACAGAAGAACAGTGAGGAGCCAAGTAGGAGCCGTGTCCACAAGTCTATTGTAACCAGAAAAATAAAGAAGATGAGAAAAGTCTGACCTTCCTGCTTAAAGGCCTGATCCAAATCCTAATCATATCAATAAAAAGACTCCCATTATCTTCAATGGGAGTTGAATTGGGCCTCAAGGAAACAGTGAAAAAGAGAAAGTTTAAAATATCTGCATATAGTTTCTGTCTGTATGAAACTGTTCTCACTTTACCAGCAAGCAATATATGAAAGGTGGTTAATAGGTGGAAAATGCATGCTCAGTCAATTTCAGCATTGCCGCTTAAGCCTGCAGGTACATCTATCTTAGTATTTATATCTTCCACAAGAATTCTTTCTCAATTAATGGTGCACCATACATAGTTCTATCCAAAAAGTATAAGATAGTTATGCCTGAACTATAATTTAAACCTAAACTAGAACATAAAGAATGTAAATAGAAAACGACATAAATATCATGAATGGATATAAATGTCAAAGGGAAACAGAGCTGGTCAACAGTGACTAACCCTTTACCAGCCCACTTTTGAAGCACAGTAAGTGATTAGCCAAACTATTAAGCATAATGGAGAAGATCTCTACAGGCTGTCACTCTGACATGGACTCACAGTTCCCAGAGACAGACACACACACACACACACACTTTTATCTTTTAAACTTATATGTGTATTTGGTGTTGGTTTGATACTGTTCATTACACAGTTCTTGATTGTAACAATATTTGCATGCTCAAATTTTTGTGGTTATTTTACCAAGATTTTTATTTTACTAACAAACCATTTTTTCTTCCATCCATATAACCCAAAAGATTATTTGGACTGCCAAAGAATTATTGTACTGTAAAAACTAAAGATGATCAGCTGCAGGCTGTTTAATGATGAACAAAAGAAATACATTTCTGCAATGAATATAAACTCCCTCTCATAGATAATAAAGTCAACAAGTAACTTGGTAACTCAGTATATTAAGAGTTAGCAAGCACTAACAATCAGATTAAAATTATGATTAAAATTCTACTTCTCAACTAAACATGGTGGGAACTATTATTCATAACTAGTTTCCCTTGAGGAATCCAAAGAAAACATGGTGGAGGGGTCATGTCCTGCTGCTGGGCTGGCATACTTTTCCCTGGATAACAACAGTCTTTTTAAGGCTGCTGGGTAAATTGTGGTCAACCTTGTAACAGTGTAACAAGCTAACAACATTAAGTAGCCAATGCCAACCAAGAATGAGATAATAAGAAGGGGAAAATATGTAAATAAATAAAATCTCATTTAATTACAACAGCTTGTTTTCATTTCAATAAATGTGTTTCTTGGATATTTCCATTTCACCTAAAAGAACAAATTTCATACCTTGTTTGTAAAGGCAAGGACTGAAACTCAGAAATATATATTAGATAAGATGTGCATAATAGATTAAAAATAATTGCTAGACTCTTCATCGTATCTAAAAAGTCACTTCAGTCAAGAAAATAAATGCTGCAACTGGCTTTGACTTTACATAACTTAATCAACAATTGTTAGAGCAGCATTCACCCTTGTTAAGGCTCAGATTTTCTAAATGATGAAAATGTTAAAGAACAACCAGACCTGCAAAGACTCTCCATTTTAGATTTTTTTTTAACCTGAACCTATCAATGAAAAGTTTTAAGTGAACTGTACAGATTTTAAAAAGTGCTCTCCACCCAATAACTCCCATTGAAAACAATGGAGAATCTCTCCTCCACACCTCAAACTGGGGACTGAGCTTTTTTAAAAACCTGGCCACTTATTTAGGTGCCTAAATGGGAACTATAGGTTGTTGGGCCCTTTTGAAAATTGGGCCTAAGACATGTTTAGTTCTTATAAATAGGTGACAAAAAGTAATGTAGCATAAAACTAATAATAATTTTTAACGCAAACTGAACAGGAAGTCACAATGGGATGTGCTCACATATACTACTGTTTGCAATAGAAGTTCAGTTAACTTACACAATTATTGTTGCTCTCCTTCTAACTTTTCCATTTAATCAAACTACAGGATGTTGGTTATCTCAAGTGAATTTAATGATCATAACTACATGGACAGCAGTAGGGAATGATGTTCTCTGCCTAGCCAAAAAATGCATACAGTCACACAGCTCCACTAATTTGCCTCACCTTGTTCTAAAGCAACCACCTCCGCATGAAAGAGTAGTTCAGTCTCCATGCCTATTTATTCCTGGGGTTCTCTGATATTGCCAACATGGGTGCCAGTTGCAATAGTGGTTTTGGTGAGGGGGCTGGACTAGATGACCTCTGGACGCTCCTTGCAGCCTGAATTTCAATGATTCTACATGATCACCTGACCACTTGGAAATGGAATAAGATCTTCTTTCATCAAATTATTTCACACAGGCCAAAGACTCATCTGACAGTAATACCTACTGTCCTGGTTAGGAACTGAATCAGTAATCGTCAAGTAAAAGGCTCTATATCCAATTAACAGTCTTCTGTAGCACTTTTTTAATGATTGATGCCTTATTTCAGTCTTTTACTGTAAACATTACGACATTAGATGAGAGGAATCTCTAATGCCACATTAATAAATCTAACAATACCATATTAACAGTTTTTCTGTGATTTCACAATGCTAAGCAATAACTCAAAACTGACACCCTTAATATTGTTACCTTATAAATATTTAACACTTCTGTTAATATGTCAATATCAAACATATCCCTTTAAAAGGGAAATAGAAAAACCATCTAAATTATAAGCAATGTAATAGGACCAATGTCCAAAAAGAAGCCCTTAAATGAAGTTATATTTTAACTGGTTTTAATATTGGCTTGATTTTACTTTTAAAGGACACTGCAAATTGACAGTAAGAAACAATGAACGAAGTTCTACGACACATCAGTGTTTTTATCCATTTGTTTTGTCTGGCATCTGTGTTATAACACATTGTAGGATCTGAAAAACAAATATCCAACTTTTCTAAAAGTAATATTTACTCAACAGAAAATATTGCTCTTGTTCTGGTTCACCTACTTCCAATTTTATGCTGTAGTTCCGGCCAAGAACACTCTCCAGGAGTTCTTTGATCCTTTGGTCTGAGGGAGACTGAAAAGTAGACTGCAGAGAAGCAATTATTTCATCAATAGACCTTGCAACCACTCTCACAGGCAACTTTGGTGTGGAAGTAAGCTCTTCTAGTTTGCTCTGCTGGAAGTTCTCCTCGTATATTTTTGAAGTGTCTGGTCTAGTTATGTCTCTAGCCTCTTCCAACTGCTCTGAAGCAGACCTCACACTTGGATGGCTGTAGGAGACACTGCTTCTTTTACTCAGTGCGCTTCCCGACTCAACAACTGAATCTTGTTGACTTGCTTTTGAAAGTTCTCTGCATACTTTGTTATTTTTTTTCCTAACAACTTTTTTCTCTTTAGAAGCCTTTTCACTTGAATCAGAATCTGTAGAACTAGATTCATCACTTTCTTTACTGTCATTGCTAGCTTCTTCGGTTCTATTTGTTTTTACAGTCTGAATGTTTATCTTTAGAGAATGGGCTCTACTCTGAACTTTTCTAATATCTTTGACTTTCTCTAACAGAATGGGGGGGTTATAAGTTACTAGTCTTGGATGAAGAATAAGTTTGCGATATTTAGGCTTCCGAGGTGGTGCTGGTTGTTTTAACATGGTGATTTTTTTAGTGGTACCTGCTAAAGATGCTATTACTGGCATCTTTACACTTGTACTTTCATGACTACAACTACTATTTTCCACATTTATTTTTTCAGAGTAACTTTTCTGATTTTTGTCAGCACTGTCCTCTTTTACAGCTCTATTTCTTTGAGTCATCCTGCTGAGATCATGAGTTTGTTTTTTCATGTCTCTTACTTCAGGAGAGATCCTTACTTTTCTGTGAATTTCAGAACTGCCAATGAATTCATGAGGGACATTTTTATTTATATTAATGATAGGCTTATGTGGACTCTCTGACCTCTGAAGATGATACTGCTCTAACTGATGTGACTGATCCGGTGTTAAATCTTCCAGTAAGGGCTGAGTGCTCACATTTGTATAAGCAGTAGCTACTGCTTGTTTGAATTTAAGAAAATCCCGCCGAGATTCTTTGCATATAATCTCACGCTCCTTAATCATATTTAGTTCTTCTAGATAACTTAGTCCAAAGTGCTCATGTTTTCTAGCCATTTCCTCTTAATGGATGTGGCCTGTAAAGCAAAACAGAAATGTGTTTATATATGTTATATACAAACATAGACCCCCAATCCTGCAAAGACTTGTGCACATGCTTAACTTTATGCACTGTGAGTAGTTCCATTCATTTCAACAGGACTACTCACACAGTATGTACTGTTAAGCACGCTGGACCAGCCACTAGCACTTTATCTACAGCAGCTCCAGCCATTGCTGCCACTGCCTGCAACTGCTGGAAATCTAGAGTAGAGGCCTAAAAATGAGAGTGCTAAATGCAATAAAACAACCGGTGGAGCCTTCGCCTGCAATAATAAATGACCCCCCCTCCAAAAATATACTACTCTCTCCAATCAAAGAAAAAGATCCCCCCCCCCCCAACTTCCCTTTAAAAGAGTATCTGGAAAAGATACTCAACGCCCCAAAGGAGACCAGCTACCCCCCAAAACAGATCCCGCCTGACTCCCCCAACATGAAATATATCACCCAACTCCTCCAAATGGGACCCCGCCTAAGCACGCACCCAGCCCCCAAAGACACCCCCAAAAGATACCGCCATATCCCCTGACCGCCCCCCCAAAAAACGCGCCCCCAGCCCGCGGCGGGGAAGGGTCAGTGAGGCCCTAGGCCGAGCTCTCACCTGCCCCCGGGGAGACAGCTGGGCACAGCCTGCGCCCCCCCGGCTGGAGGGCAGGGAGAGCCACAGCCCTTCCCGCGGGGCGGCGGCTCTGCCCAGACACAGGGCAGGGGGCGGGGGGGACGCGCTCGGGAACCTAGCAACAGCCCAGCTCGGCTCGGTGCTTGCAGCCCCACGGGAGAAGAGAGGGGCTCGCGGGGCGCCTGCTTCCCGAGCGCGCCCCCTGCAGCCGGGGAGGGTCCAGCGCCGCGCGCCTGCCGGGGGCAATGAAGGACGGAGGGGAGGATGCTCCAGCCCTGCCCGGATTAACCTCCCCCGGCCCCGGCTGGATTTCCCCGCGGTAGCCAGGGCTGGTCTCAGCGGGGATACAACAGGCGAGGCAGCTGGCGCTGATGAGATCCAGGCTTCAGCGAGTAGCGCGAGGCACCGGTGCCGTGCCGGACTCACTGCGGAGCGAGTCCGGCTCCTCCAGCAGCCGGTGCAGCTGCACCCGCTTAGGCCAGCCGCCAATGAGGCCCCGCTCTGCTAATCTCGGGGTCACCCGAGGAAGGGGGACACTTGGCTTCCCAGGCAGGCGGAGCGGCCTGGACACCGGGCTGTGTGAGGTGTGTCTCCCCGCCCCGCGGGGGGACTGAACGGGGTAGCTGCGATCCAGCTGCGGGAACTGTCCCCTGAGGTTACCCGCTGGCTGAGGGGCAGAGACCGGGGTCGGATGTCTCCCAGCCAGGGGAGCAAGCAACCCTCAACCTAGGGTGACCAGACAGCAAATGTGAAAAATCAGGACAGCGGGTGGAGGGGTAATTGGAGCCTATATAAGAAAAAGACCCAAAAATCGGGACTGTCCCTATAAAATTGGGACATCTGGTCACCCTACCTCAACCTGATCTTGGATTTTCCTTCAGCTTCTTTTCTTCTCTGTATAAAGAAAACTCTGTTGCGTGGTGGATGATGCTGTGCACTGGCTCCATGACATTTCTACTCTGAGACTGACTGTCAAAATGGCATTCATGGGGTTTCATATGTATTACCTCTCAGACTTCCAGATAAAGTCCAAATACCTCTTTCTAACTGCCAGCCCTGCAAACTCAGCCTGGAGCTGTCAAACTTGTCTCTTTCTGGCTCATTCATCAGCAGCAATAAAGTTTAGATCACTGGAATTTAAAAGGGTAGCTGAGGATCCGTGGGACAAAACAGAATCCAGTCCTGGCTCCCAGAACTTTATCCGCTTTGCAGTGCTAATGGGAGTCAAAAGTAGAGAAAACAGTTGTGAATGGAGCCTTCCTTGTGCCTGTGGTTGTGGATAATAACCTAGTTTCCTATCCATAGAGGTACCCACTATACCTGATATAGCTAAAATCTGAGAGTTCCATGTTAACACTAATCCTTTTGGATATTTCTGATTTGGGAGGATGGGGATCCCTTCCTTAAAATAATCACACCCAATGCAATAGCAAAACCTTTTAGTTACTTATCCAAACTGAACCTGGGTATCTCCGAGGCTGGCCCATCATTGATGCAAATGGTCTTCACCACCAAGGTTCATATATCATTCAAAATGAAAGAAGAGCAATATTTCTCACAAGAGAACCCAAAAGACAGAACAGAGAGACAGATTAATAAATTTGAACACTTATGCCCTTCCATTGTTTCTTTTGATAGTCCATCTAAGCCGCTAGAAGAATCATAGATGAAACGTTTCTGGTTCACAACATCCAGGAGACAGGCATCAGGTGCTTGGTGATGAATCCACTTAATTCAGAGTCACTCAAACCCAAGTGACAGATACAGAGCATAATACCTGTCCTTTATTCCTTCTATTTCACTTAATGTGCAAACTGTTTGGAAGGCTCTCAACCTAGTGGTTTTGCTATGTACCACAGCGCTTACCCCCATTAATATTTATGTACAAAACAAACCAGGTTGCTGGGTAACCCAGGGGTGAAGGTCAGTGTGTGTTACAGGTCCCCCCTGTGCTGCTGGATCAACAGAGGATTTGAGTCTGCTAAGGCCCCAGCTACAGAGCTCTTTAGCCCAAGCTCTAGAGATTTACACTTCCAGATCAGTTCAGTCTCTAGTGTTGGCCAAGATGGTGGCCATCACAAATGCATTAGAAAAATATACAAAGCAAAGCCCTGCATAATTTATCATAATCTGAATGTAGGTGAAGGGTTTGGTACTCTCCACTCCCTTGAGAGGCAGTAATTCCACTGCATTCTAACAAGATTCTAATTACCTGACCTCTACCTTACTGTGTTACTCCAAGCACCAAATTTCTGAAGTTCAGCTAATTCATTGGCTTTTATACCCTGCACCTGCTTTTCCATAGTCCTTTATTAATTTCTCCCTTTAAAATAATCTCCTGATATTAAACATTAAACATACCAGATAATACCCGGTGTGGGGGTCCACAGGCCAGTTATCCCTGGCCTCCTGGCGCTCTGCAGCATCAACATATAAGCAGGCAAGTATCCCACTTTTGCGATATAGAGCCACAGCTGCAACTTGCCAGGAGCCTTGTGGCTGCAGCAAATTTGCATACCTTTTTGCGTAATCTGGTCATGTCTATGGATTGTCGCTATAAATAGATGCTTTTATTTCAGCCGTCCTGGTCCCCAAACAGCTGTCTGATAACAATGACCTTTTGTGATAAATTACTTGCACTAGATTCAAACTAGTGACTCAAGTGGCATAAAGGCAGTGAAAAGCACAGAACCAATATTATGATGGTTTTATATGGTAAGTATCTTTTCAGATTATTCTGCTTCTAACTTCTATAGCCTTGAGAAGCCTTTTCTGCCTATTTGTGTTCCTGTAACTCAAGGGAGTAACAAATGTATTTCTTGCAAATAGTTCAGGTTAGACTAAGCTAGAAGGTAGATTTTTACTTTTTTCAGGCAACAAAGGATGTGTGAAAGCACAGAGAACATGAACCTGTCACATTACACCCAGGGTTACTGGAAGGGTTCCTTCTGCTAGCAAGATAATTGATTAAAGCTTTAAGAACTTTTGCTTGTTCTGGGGAACATGACTTCAGCATGGAGTAGTCTACCAATGTAGGGTGCCCTCTGCAGCCCATTATTTTGCTATGTAATTTGTTTCCCCTTCTCCCCAGTACACTCATTAATAAATAGCTATTTGTTTTATGTTGCAGTAACCTAGTTAATCATTCAAGCCATCATGCTACTATTCTGCACAATAGGAATGCAAGCAAAAGTTGATAGAGATTGCTTTCTTCGTTGAGTCATTAGCTGAGCCATATAGTTGGGATTCTAGGAAGCAGCTCAGTCCCAAACTAACCTAATGGTAAATAATAAATCAGCATCTCACTTTGTCTTTGATAGTTCTTCTCTGCAGGAGTCACTGTGGGAGATGGAAGAGAGGGCACTGAACATGAAGAGGTATTTGCATCAGGAAACTATAGGAAGATGGCACTGAATGGAAAGAAGTATTTGCATCAGGAAGCTTTAGGAAGGAGGGAAAAACCTTAGAGATTGCTTCTTCCAGGTCAGGGTTGTGATACAATGGTGGAGCACTGCAGGAAAATTAGCATTCTATGCTGCCCATCCTGTATCTGTTCTGTTCTCAGGACTGATTCAAGAAAAACTGGGATCCCCTTCAAAAGTATTCATTTGGGCTGCAAGAAAGGCCCAAGATTTACTTTGCATATGTTTTCCCCTTATTCCACCTGGCCTCAATGCCATGCAAGCTAGCTGGGGTCAGCACCCATAGCACCGAGGATGGAAAGAGGAAAACTAGCATTGCAAAACATTTGTGGGGCTAATGTCAAGTTAAATAGCAACTATCATTTAGTTTCCTTTGTGAGTAGGGCTGTCCTCAGAGGTTAGTCCAAAAGGCAGCACTGCCAATTTATCACCTAGTGATTTACTTGAATTCCAGACACTACAGTGTCTGCATTTCATGGACTAACTCCAGAAGAAAGAGGGCTTTTGGGATGTCATCAACATGATATTATTCTTTTTCAGTTATATTAGGGTTGTCCCTTATCCTCTAGGCAGATAGTGCCATTACCAAGGTGAAAAGCAGAAGGGACAGGGGACAACCCTGTGTTGACACTCTTCTAAGCTTTGTTTTTATACCAGTGATTTTAATAGTATCAAAAGGTTCGGTCTACATAAATTCAATCAAATGTCTAAACCTAGTTCTCAGTCTAAATTTAAGAGCTGTATATAGGCTCACTGAGCCTGGTTGAAAGCACCCAAAGGAGATTGTTCTGGGGAGGATCACTTATATATAACACAGATAAAAGTGAGGAAAAAACTATGATTAAAATAAATGTTAAGAGAGATAAATTTACAGGAAATGGAAAAACGTATACCAAGATGTAAACGAACAAGTACTGTTACAACTAATTGATAACAGTCGGAGTTCTGAATGACAAGGATAGAATCTGGCCTACTGTGAGCAGTTTAGCAAAGATATGAACAGTTGGCTCTCAGATGTCAACTGTGATTTCATCAGTTCCAGGAGTTTCCTCTCACTTTCATTTCTGAGAGCACCTTGCCTTTCTTCATCTGCTTAAGGGTGGCCGTGCTACCTTTGCTGTTTGCCAGTCTGAAATTATCCTGCAGTGCAAGCCCAACAAGATGATCACTGAAAGAACTCAACCAGTGAAAACATATGTTCATGGACATAAAACTGTGAATAAGAATGAGCCCTGGAATAAAAAAAATAATGGAAATGACTGGCAGGGGATTCAGAACTGTCGGGAGCATCTTTAGAAATTTAGACACAATGAGACAAATAAGATTCTGCCGCTTCTGACTTTCAGCTGAAGAGAAGGCATTTTATCTAAGAAGCAGAGATATGAAAATTAACGAAATGCACTGAGCAGATACAGATAGTGCTGAGAAGCTTGATGTAACAGATTCTAGGAACAGCTAAGAGAAATTGCAGAACAAATGCCTGGATTAAGAGCCAGGAAAAAGTCAGAGGTGTAATGAAAAAAAAATCAGAAAAGTTAGTAATAGCATTGAGCAGGACATTTATCTTATTCATACGACTACAACAGGTGACTGAACTGATCCATTGATTCATTTTAAGGGGAATAAAGACAAAAGGCTATCAAAATACAGGTCAACTGTACTTATAAAACATATAAAACAATAACATGGATGAGTCGCACTGAAACAGGGAGAAGTAAAATAATGCTGAAAATAGCTTTCTCCATGCCTTGGATTAATATAGCTGCTGAAGATATTGGAGTGAATTGTCTCCATGGTACTCATCCTAAGGACAACCCTAAGGAAAAGTATGACATACATATATTCTGGTAAGAAACTGATCTGTGTTTCCTAGCCCTAGTGAGTTGACACAGGACAGAGTATGTAGTAGCCACTGTTACAATTTTCATTCCAAAAAATGATATCAAAGCACCAATTTGGGCCCAAACATATAAACCAAGCAGAACTTCCACTGTAGTCAGTGAGTTTTGCCTGCATGAGGAACAGGACAGAGCCCTTTCTCATTAGGTATACTATAAAAGTTATACCTGAATGTACTTAATGACATTCTGTGACACTCTGCATACTTGTTTCACACGCTAGCTAGAAAAAGTGATGTGACTTATTTAGTACTGTAAGATTATTCTTCATTTTCGGCAATAGGATAGAGGTAATTTACTATAAATAGTTAGGCTGCAATAGGCACTAAGACACTTGATCCTGTTCCCAATGAAATCAATGGCAAAACTCATATTGATTTAAATGAGAGCAGCAGGGCAATTAGATAGGACTTAGTAAGAGTCTAATTGTCCCTTCTGCAGAAAAGTCACAGGAGAGGATTCTGGGGAGGATTTTTTTTTTTTACCTCCTAACTCTCTGTTTTCCCTCAAGATCCATATAACTCTCTGAAGCCCAGGGCCATCTACAGAGGAGGCTCTGGCTCTTAGGCCCTGGCTGCCAGAAAGTACAGCTTCTGGAACCCCTTCTTTCCCCAGACTTCCCTGCAGGGCTTGGGGATGATGTACATCCTGACAGCCCTCCCACTTCTACCGCCACTCTACTCATAGATCTGCAACCCCGTGAAGGGTCTTTGTGGGGTCCAGGACAGAGGGTACAGTGTCATGGAGGCAGCTGACACCCCTCCACCTCACCCCTAGATTGCAGTTTTGTGCATGGAGAGTCCTCTATACACATGGACATTGGGAGGGGGATATCCCCTCTCCCCAAGTGCTAGTGTGTGGCTTATGGACCTTTCTTAGCCATCACAGTCATACCATATCACTAAGCTTTCTAACTTCATATAAATTGTACCATCTAGGTTAGCAGGCTACTACTATTACAAGGAAGGCTTTGTTCTTTTAAAAAGAAAAGTGATTTTTTAAAAAGTGTTCAATTGGCTAGAGAGAAAACGCAAACCAGTTTCCTTTGTTTCTAATTAACACAAGCTCTTTAAAGAAACATTCCTAGGAAAGCTAAAGAGTAATAATTTTAAAAGAAAAGAAATTGTCTGCTTTGTAGCAAAAAGCAGTAAGTTTGCATGGAACCACCTACCTATCCGACTACTATAGTAATAAATAATATTCTTTATCACTTGTATATTATTTTTTACTAAGAATCTCAAAGAAGGCTAAGTAACATTGTCCCCATTGTAAAGATTGGAAAACTGAGGTACAAAGTGATTACATGACTTTCCTAAGGCCACAAAGAGAGTCATTGTAAGACTCAAGAATTGAATCCATGTCCCCTTTCTAGTACAGTGCTTCTCTTCTACATCTTCTATCCCAGATAAATAGAAAAACTTTATAAAATTACTCAGATTTTAATCCTATATTTTCTGTTTAAATAAACCAATAACTCTGTTTTAATATTGCAGTTTTCCTATATATACAAATAAAATAAGCATAAGTATCCCAAAGACAACTTCTTATTAATAAATAAATACAGTGAGTGTTAATTCTTGAAATGCCATAATCCATATGTGTGGTAATTAGCTAAATAAATTACAAAACAAACCACTATCCAGTTTAACCTTAGGAAACTGATCAGTTCCTAGCCACTATAATTTAGGACTACCTCATCTGCAATGTTTTAGTGAAGCCACTTGTGCTGTGCAAGGGAGTATCTGTGGCACTGGAAAAAGGGGCTGAGTTGGGCATCTGCCCTGCAATGAGACCTGCTCTGCCTCAAAAATCATTATCACCTGAAATGGGGTTTTATTATGACCATTCTACATAGCATTATATGTATTCAGTGAATTCAAGCAAAAGTGCTCACTCATAAACATGTAAATTGCCTGATTTAGAACTAAATTATGTGTTCTGTATGTTACCTTAATGGAAACTGCAAGTTCATAATCAATATTTGGCCTATAATAATTATTGTGGCAAACAAACTATCCTTGGAAAACAATGTTATTGTCATTGCTTGTGTATAGCTGCAATGACATAGCAGTTTTTAATCACTAATGAATTACAAGAAGGTAGACTGTAAAATAATGTACTTTATATTATAGGCAAAAATACATAGTGGTATTCAAATTACCTGATTTAGGGCCCAATCCTGTTAATGCTACCTCTTGAGTTGTCCCATTAACTACAAAAGCCTGATCCAGCTCCATTGAAGTATAAGGCATTGGTAGCTTTTCCAGTGTCAGTGTATGGGTATTTGATCAACCCCTATTGGGATTACCTATAGCAATAAAAAGTAGTAAGTGTCTACAGAATCAGTACCTTAAGTAGATCAGTCCATCACCTTCTGAGCGTTATGGGACTTAGAAAACTGTAATTCTTCTAATCATTATATCGTCTCTGACTCACAACAAATATTCACACTCTTCTTTGATAAGCTCCTCTGTGGTTCCACAATATCTGTGCTTGTCAACATTATACCAACAGAAATAGTTTTGTAAATAAATATCTCTTCCTCCTAAGTGTTTAGGCTTTACTTTATTTGTTTGCCAGTTTAAACATATTATTTAAACATTGACATGTCCTTGACAGCAGCAGAGTTCATTACAAAGTTGGAAAATTCATGATGACCTTTAATTTTTAAGCAATATTTTTAGTGAGACATTATGACCACTTTTAGTGAACACAAACCAAAAGTTTATATTTGGCAGATTTTAACTCTGCCATTCATAATCTAAGTAAGTGTCATATTATTACGTACCCAAAGAGAAAATATCTGATTTACTTCTACAAGTTAGTCATAATTTTTACCGTGAGAAGGGCAGAGCCTCTTCTGTTTTGATAGAAGCCAAAAGCACTAAGTAAAAATAAAACATTTTTACTTAGGTAATGTGCTATCCTATTTATCTACTAAGGCTCTAATCGTGCACTGATTCAATGAGACTACTCAGGAGTTTAAAGTTAAGCCCCTCAGAAATCTTTGCTGGATATAGCCCTGAACTTTTAATTTAGTTTTTAAAGGTTGACCTTATTACTGGCTGCTCTCCACTTTCTTTGAGTTATCCTGGTAAATTCTCCAGACTTCAGTCCCAGTCCATTTCATCTGTTCCCTAAAGGATCACATTTTGACCTTGAATATATATGTGTGTGTAGTTCTCATTGACTTCATACCTGAACAGCTCAGTCTTATGGGGCATACAAGCCCCATACTTGGAGACTATGCAATTAAAAAGTCAACCCTATGCATAGAGGGAATTAAATCTGCTGTGGCTCCAGCAGTACAGAGAGGTTGGAGAGTCCAGGACCAAAGTTGCTAAAAAGAATTGTGGGGATTCAGTTTGTGAGCCTGCAGAGGCTGAGGTTTGGTATGAAAGCGACTCCCTGATAGTGATCCTGCAAAAGGTGGTGGGGAAAGGGCCTCTTGCCCAGACCCTATAGATGATAATAAGAAAAGATTCTGTCCACAATCCTGCAAATAGTGTGGGGGAGATAGTCCCTAATCGCTGCTGTTGGGGAGGGTTCTATTTGAGAAGTTTGAGTTCCCTCCTGTTCACACCATCATTGTTTTGGGGGCTTTCTCTCACTCATCATTTAAAGAGGAAGAAATCTGAAGCTGGGTAGATTCCAGAATCTCTCTTTAAAGAGAGCTTCCTTTTGAAGCTGTCAGCCTGGAGGAGGATCTCATGCTGCTTGACTCTTCACTGACTGCCTGTTGGCCAAGGAAGAACTGATGCCGCATGAGGAGGTAAGGGAAGGCACTTAGTGTGGTAAGTGCCTTTTCTGCTGTGATTTCCTAGATCCTGAGCATTGTAAGAAGCTCCATCCCTCTGAAGGGGATGGTTTGGGGAAGAAGTGTAAAGCCAAAATCTGCTTCACGCAGCCAGCTACAGGGGGGAACTAACCTTCAGAATAGGGAACAACTAGCAAGGCTGTGGTGCTCAGGAGGTTCACAGAACTTCGGTGATCCCTGCAGTCACTGAGGCCATAATGAACTGGATAGAACCCTAAGCAAACCAAAATCAGTCTCTGCATACTATGCCATGGAATCTCATTGGGACTCCTATTCTAAGGAAATATCACTGACATTAACTTCCACTCAGTAAAGTCCTTTACTCCATGGACTCCACTGGGCATGCTCAAAGGGGGCTACAGATGTTCCGTTGCAGAGGCTAGTGGGGTGGGGGGGGGTATTCCTCTGATAGATGAAATGTCACACCTGCTCCTGCATATGTGATCATACTGCCCCACAATCTATAGCGCATGAGCATTGCTAACTCAGCTCAAGTAGACTCATCTTTATCTCATTTGTGATAGGGCCCTGAATTTTTTGTAGCAGAAATTCTTGTGTTCTATGAACTGTGAAATGCATGAGTAGCATTTCTGGTAGCATTACACAGGGAGGAACTTTAAATGAACTACCCTTGTTTTGTTATATTCAGCTCTTCTATTACTGTGAATTCAAATCTGAAATCACTCCAGGATAACCATTTATGACAGCCATTGGGCTCTACTACACATCCCTCTAATACTGTTGGAGAGCTAGAGGCACACAGCTGAATTTGTCTCCCTAGCTTACTTAAAGAATAGACCCCATCAGCCAAGGAAGAAAGGTCCAAACACAGTCCTGTGGAGTGGGAGAACTATCGGGTGGGGGGAGAGGGAAGAACCCTCCAAAATCCCCATCACTCAAAATGTGAGCTACCAAACCCACCCTTCCCTCAAGAAGAGCCATTTCAACCTAGAGTTAGTAACATTTGCATAAGCACTGCCAGCCACAGTCAGTTCTGCAGCTTGTGCCCATAGTGGTATGGAATTATTTGATTTATTATGGTCTTTAAAGTTGAGCCAACCTTTCTCTAGGATAGGTAAACCTGCTGCAATTCTAGGATTCAAAATTTTGCCTGGAAAACTGCATATATCACCTATTTAATAGGTCCTTTGTTAGAGCTAACGGTCCCGTTCAATAACAATGATTTTTTTTGCTTCCTTACTTCTCTGTTGAAAGCCCCACCTGAACCCTGAAAGATCATGTTTGTTGTTTGAGTTGGATTCTACAAACAGGAAACCATAGGGATTTGTGCATGTTTTACCTAAATGCACTCCGTAGCTACTGCTAGTATGTTATTATAACTCCAGAGACAAGGTGGGTGAGGTAATACCTTTTATTGGACTAGCTTCTGTTGGTGAAAGAGACAAGCTTTCCAGCTCACACAGAGCTCTTCAGACCTGAAGAAGAAGTCTGTGTAAGCTTGAAAGCTTGTCTCTTTCACCAACAGAAACTGGTCCAATAAAAGGTATTACCTCACCCACCTTGTCTCTAATATCCTGAGATCACCAAGGCTACAGCAACACTGCAAATAATTATGATTCTATTAAGTTTCAAAATAAACAATGTGTTTTGAAAATTGGATTTGTGAGAATGGGTACAGGGCACCCAATATACAGAACAAACCTTTATTTTTACAGTTCCATAAATAAACATTGCACCCAGCATTCAGAATAAATGCTTATTTTTGACACTGGTGAAAAAAACCCAATGTATTTTAACAGGTCTGTTTCCATACTTAGAAGGATCCACCCCAGACCACATATAAATGTGGGCATCCTGACAATTTGAACTATCCAACTAACATGTATATACCTAGCGGCATTCACAAAAATTAACTTAAGGTATGTATTACATAGCTTAATTGGATGGTAAACTATTTAACAAAAAGTATGTTGCTTTAAACAAATCAGACATACATTTCCTTACTATACAATGGTCTTTGTGTCCAATTGTAATGATTGGACAGCCACTATTTATTTGTAGTTTTAATTTTAAAGATTTGTTCCCCTCTCTAACTGGTTTAGTACACAGATATTTTCGGGTCGGTTTTAGAGCAAGAATATGGACGATGTAACCAAATGTATTCTGATACCTAAATTACACCGGAATTAAATCTAGAAAAAGAATGGATGCTAACACATCAATACAAATCATAGGACCAAAAAAAATCCTGGCAGTACAGCATCGCTACAACAATGTGCAAAGCGATATCTTCTATGACTGTGGAAAAAATAACTTTGTTACATGACTAAATTGTCACAATCAAGTAATTAAAGAATCCGGAGTTGTTAGGGCCGGATCCTTAGCGGTGTTGTTGCGGATACTCAACATCTTTCAGGAGCTGCTCAGCACCGATCAGGATCGGGACCAGAAGTGACTGTTTTCTAAACCAATGCCTTCTTTTATATCTCTCCCCCCACCCCCATACTCCATGAATCTGATGGCCCGGATCCTGTTCTCACTGACTGCAATGGCAGCAGGATCGAGCCCTGTGTAGGCGAATAACTTATCGGTGAACCTTCAACTTGCAAAGTTATCTGCTTCATTCAAAATAAAGAACTCGGGAACCCCGACTACTGCTTGGTGGGACGAATTCTTGTGCACCTGCGCTACAGATTCTTTGCTTCATCTATCAGGAAAACATACTGTCTAGTTTGGGGTGTCAGAGAGAGAGAGGGAATACAAGAAAACAGGGTTAAATGTTGGAGACTACTCTACTATCGGACAATCGGCGAGTCACCCAACTGGCGCGACCAAAATGGGGTAGGAGAGGAGGATGAAGGCGAAACACGCGAATTCCCAGGTAACATTTATGTTGATTTCATTAATCAGACTTCCTGGCAATTCTTCAGAATCCTGGTCCGGGTAATAGTTAATTACTCATTATTAATAACAAGTGAATTCCAAAATATTGATAATTTTGCAGAATGTCTCATATAATTTGTCCCCTGTATACTTGTATATAGTTCCTCTTTAAAGGAGCGACTCTAGACTGTATATGTTGTCACCGTCTGTATTTATAGGCGCCCATTCCATTTGGCTTTATTGTAATATGGAAATAGCACTAATCCACGGCGGTTGACAACAGTTCTGCTTTAATCCTGTATTTTACAATCATACCCCTTTATTTGCATGTGATTGAAATTAAAGGTAGAAAAATCGATTCATCTGAATAGCTTAATCGAGATTCATTTTTCAAATGCATTATTGTATTTGAAATGGGCTTTTGCCTGTAGACACCAGAGGAGATAAAGGATTCAGTTCAGAACGAAAAAGGGTGTTGTCTGTGGGAGTGGGATCACGGAACCACGTCGTGTAATTAAATGTCACTTGTACAAGTGATTCATCAGACATTTAAAATCTACTTCCCTGTATGTTCACTTTAAGGAGAAGAAAATTCTTTTTACAGTTTAGCAGGATAAACAAAACAAGCAGAAGCTAGGGGACGAGACACTCCATTTCAAGGCAGATCATTAGTTAAGGAAAAACTACTTAACTGACAAAATCCGAGGCAAGAAAAGTTCATGTGGAAAAGACTAAAAGAAACTGTTGACCCAATAAAGTGTTCTTACCTGTCTAGGCAGGTAAACTGATCCCAAAAGAGAGGAAAGTAAATGCAACCTTATCGCATCTCACCTGTTCGTGAACTCCTCCTGCTGAGCGATTCAGAGTTCGACCCTTAAATCAAAGACAGATTCGAAAATGGGTATCGTCTGAGGCATACTTTTAAAACAAAGAGATTTCATAGGCTGGCCTGGCCTGGGAGGTGTTAAAATGCACGAGGCTATATTTTTCCCCAAAATTGTTATGGTGAACCTTTTCATCACTGTTTACATTTCAATCAATGCTGCCAACTGCCGAAGTGGTATTATGATGTCTAGATCCTTCCATAAAATTGCATTGTGTCTTGGTATTCACCGGATTCTTCGTGGACTTCAGATGCTCTTTAAGTTAATCGAAGTACTTTCTGGGAGTGAGAAAGGAGGATTCAGCCTTTCACAATGTGTGTTATCTCTGCCCAGTATTTAAAAGAAACACTTGCTACACGCTGGGATCTGGCAACTTCACGATTTTCGTTTTATTGCCATTCGTGTGCGTTTTTGTATGAAATTGAAGTAATAGGGTTTTCCTGTTTCTACTTCTTCTCTTCTGTAGAAAAGAAGTAAGCTTCTTTTTCCAGATAGATAGATAGATAGATAGATACCATCACCAAGTTTAGACCAAACAACTTTAACCCTTCCCCATAATACCCTAATAATATGGAAATCCTTTCTGATAATGACCAATTCTATGGTGCAGATCTGCAATTAAATTGATATACGGGGAAATAAAACGAAGTCTATACATTAACGTAGAAGAAAAATATCCTTGGCTGTATGGAAAGCGACAGATGATTGAAACAGCAGCACATGTTAGTGATGTGTCCCTTAACAGAACATCTGTTTAATGTCGATCAGAAGATCTCATTTGGCTAAAACCAAGTAGCCACTTCAAGTTAAACCTGAAGAATTACCTGCAGGTCCTGTCCGTTTCAAACGCAAACGCTCTCCTAAATTAAGCGGCAAAGTTCTTTTGTTCTAGGAAAAACAAACAGCTTTTTCCTCTTTTTAAAAAAAATTAACTTCTGATCATTTAAAGTTTTGTTTCTTTGTTTGTTACAGGGTTTGTGAAGAAATGAAACCGTGGAGAGGCTGGAATATATAAATCACTTTTATATTTGGCAAGTTAGTATGAATGGCAAACACTAATTTCCCCCAACTTTATTCTTCAGTAAATGAGATGACAAATAGTCCAAAAATAGGCCATTTCACCTTGTTCATTGTCATTATTTCCCTACCTGAGGCCTGCCTGGAATACCCTTACTCAGAAATATTGCACAAACTGGCTTCAAAAATGGTGTGTTTTCTGTAAAATAAGTAGGATAAATTGTGACTCGCTTATAATAACAGCTTCCATTAACGTCTTTTCTCACTTTAAACTTGTTATTTCTCCCCCTCCCCCCTTAATCTGCAACATCCTCCGATTTCTGATGCGGAGAAATCACTGAAAGGAATTGAGACTCTGACCCCCTTTAGACAATTCAAAGCAGAGCCCCTCCCCGTTCTGTATTATTACTCTGCAAAACAAATTATCTTTAAAGAAAACGATTTCACGGATTCGCTATAAATAGGCACAATCCGCACTAGTTCGATAAGAGGGAAGGAACCCTATCACTTGAACCAGGGGTACACTATTGTAGCCTAGCAAACACACTCCGGCAACTAGACTCATCCCAAGAGGTTTTATCTGGAGTCACCCACTCACATCTTAAGAAGAGTCTCCTTTCTTTTCTGCCTGGAGTGACTTAAAAGTATGGCACAGATCATCAGGCATGTTATTACATAGAGTTGCAACAGCTCGCTGGCTGGAGCGATCGATTGAAATGTACTCTTTTTAAATACCCGCAAAAGATAACTGCCCTGATCCTCAAGGTTAGATCGACCGCTACACTCAAGAAAGTATATTGGAAGCCAGTCTCTCGAACAGCAGGCTGCAGGGCGGTAAAGGGGAGTGGGCATTGCGGGAATTTCCAGTAGTGGCCGATTCTTTGCCTCAGGCAGCTTGATTTGTACTAGTGAAAACTGTTGTAAAAAGATTATAAGCTGCAGTTATTCATGTGGTATTATACCCAGTACTGTGTTTAAAACAGGTATGTGAGTTTGACGTAGCAGCTGGACAACAGGAGGCGCTGTGACTTTGTTCAATCAAATAAGTCTCCTGTACACCTATAATTTCAGTGAAACAAAAGTGTTTTTTAATTGCCTTTCAGCAGAGGAAACCTACTGTTTAAAAGGGGGCTGATTCTTTAATCAGTTATGTGTGCTGATATCGTTGCGTATGTTTTTTGGATGGACGGATAATGTAATTTTAAACAGGTTGACTTTTGAGCCAGCTGATATTTCTGTTCCACTTTGCCTACTGACGTTTCTATATAATTTTGCAAGTGTATCTAGCAAACGTGGTGTCGACAGTCATCTTCTTTTCGTGGGTTTTAGCGGATCTCTTTTGGGAGCTAATATATTTAGGCAGTTGTTCACTAGAATTACATTGCTGCGGAAAATAGGATACTACCTTGCTTATCTCACACAAACGAAGAATAGTTTATAGGATAGTCAGCTGAAAAAGAAAGGAGCTTTTGCTGCTGAAAACCCCGCCAGTTTCATAGTACATTTGTGTGTACTTGTATGTTATCCAAACAGAACCAAAAATGTTGAAATAAACAAATGACTCAAAAAGTACTAATTTATAGGTTGATTAGTACTCATATTATAGATAGATAGATAGATAGATAGATAGATAGATAGATAGATAGTGCATTGTTTAATGATACTGTCTCTTAATACGTTCCATGTGGATTTTGTTTCAACCTAAATCTTTTATTTACAGTGTGGCCATTTTTAAAAGCGGATTGTAATCCAATGCTTTTATCTTTTTATTTCTTTAACAGCACGTTTTCATCCCTTGTTCTCGCCTGCTGATTTTAGAGTTTTGTTTGTTTCAAGGATTTAACTTAATTCTGTTGCCAGATTTAAAGAAAAAAAGGGAAAGAAAAAGAACAAAGAAAGGGATAAGAACGCGTTTACTCGACAAGTTAAAAATATTTCTCAAAGCAGAGATATTATATATGAAACTATATATTAGAATGTTAATTCATTTTAGGTACTTCAATAAGAAAGTTATTTAAGGTGTGATGCACCAGAATTTAGCACAGTATTAGTAAAAAAATACAAGGACAGTTAAATGTGGAAGCAACCAAAAGCCGTTGTGTATGTATGTCCCATCTGATAAACAACTGGTAAAGAATTCAGGTCACTTGTGTATTTTTAATCTGTTTGCTACGATTCGTATATAATCCAATTTCCAACTCCCAGGAAATTGTAAGGTGGTTTATTCCCGGCCCCCTGCCTTTCCCCGAAAGCTTTTTTACTACGAAGTAATACAAGTTCTGTCATCGGGACAAACATAAAGGATGTTGCTAAGAAACCCAGGAAGAGTCTGTGATCTTGACATCAGATCAGAGAACCACAAAAGCTAGAAATTGATATCTTAGTTCACCCAGTTCACTCCCCTGCAAGGGCTGGAGGGATCGCTCACGTGCTTTTTCACCTTTTAGCCGAGTAAGCCCATTGTCAGGCAGTCACCCACATTTCTTGTGAGAAGTCAGAATAATGCACAATTTAAGTTATTAATCAGGCATCCGCTACTCATAATTATCACTGTTACTGGGTGACTATTTCCAAGCAAGCTTCTGGGCTGAATGCTTTCTATAACAAAGATACAAAATGGTTTCAGTGACTCACCTGATGTTTGTCAAATATAGGTTAATGTCAGTGGATCCGCATTCAAGCCGGTGTTCGTGTTTATTGGGTGGCTTAGCGTCATGTCTCACCGCTGTGACTCACATGGCATGGTTTCTAAACGTGTGACACAGCTAAAGAGAATAATAAAATATACAGCTACACTGAAGCCTTGTATGAAGGACTGGACTGGATTTAGCCCATGAGCGTGTCAATAGCATTTTGGAAACATATGTTCGAGAACTTTGATTGAAATTGGAAGCGCCAAAGTTATTTGCCTTGGTGAGGCGGGGGGAAAGTATTGTGTGATGTGATCATAAGACTAGTTTTCATTTCTTAGGTGTATGTTGGCTGCAGTGCTCCGTCAGTACTTTGAAATATATGCCGGTCGCCAAGTTAAAGAAGCATCTACTGTACTTTAGTAAACACAGCCCGCTAATCTCCGGGTTTGGAGGCTGGGTGGCCTTTTGTATTCTATTCAAACAGTGGGGGCTGCCCTTCCTTATCTACTTCGTGTAATTTCCAACGATCCCTGCTAGCATTTTTACTGGCCATTTGAAAGGAGGGTATTTTCCTTTCCTACTCTTCCCCCCCCCCCCCCCCCATCCCTCCTCCCACCTCTGTCTCTCCTTCTTTCCCCGTAGCTTAAACCAATTACACTGCTTTGCAAATAAAGTGACGCCCCGGGGGAGTTGCAAGCGAGTGGAACTGCCTTGTTTGCAGGTGCATCTCCGGCTTTGTAGGTGCGAACGTCTTTGTGCGGCGGACAAATGGGGAGAGGAGGAGGAGGAGGTGGGCACTTCTGCGACGTAAGATCCACATCAGCTCAACTCCACTCACGTCCCAGCCGGCACTTCCTCACTTTCTCAAGTGTCTCGCCCCACACCGCTCCCTGCCTCCTTTTTGGCTTATTATAGACCAGATCTCAACCTCCTTCCTCCCCCCACATCCCCCGAGTCGGCTTCTTGCTAGGCTGGGGCTGTGTCACGCTCCCTTTCCTGCTGCCTGTCTCTGGCAAAAAGGCTGGATGGTTACACCGGGCAGGTTGGCTCCATGATGTTAGGTGCTGTGAAAATGGAAGGGCATGAAACTAGCGACTGGAGCAGCTACTACACCGACAATCAGGAGGTGAGTGAATCATAAGAGCTCCCGTGTTTGCTGCCCCTGAGCCGCTGTAGCGGGCGAGAGGGGGAGGGAGGTGAAGGGGGGGCTGGGGGGGTGTGTAACAGTATGGGGAAGCGGTTTGCACTCTAGATCCTGCCAGTGCAAACGTGCCTTTTCCAACACTGAAGCCGGCCAAGCAATAAAGAAATCGCCACGCTTTCCAATAGCCCAATGGCGTTTCCGTGATAATGGGGCCGCTGCGTGTGCTTGGAGTGAGTGGGAGTGCAGGGGGGGGGGCGGGGGTTAGCGAGCTCGTTTAAGAGGCGTCATTTGTAGTTTTGCACACACACAAAAGCGCCCCGTAAACTCTTGGCTCGGTGCATAGGACTGTGCCCGGGCTCTGAGCGCCCTCAGCCCTGGGCTCTCCAGATTGTGCAGTGTGAGGGCCACGAGTTGCAAAAACCCTTGAAAAACACTAGCGCCTTCCGTCGCCGAGGACGAGCTTGAATTTTAAGGCCTTCTTTACCCACAGTTTTCAGCGGCCTCACCTGTTAATTCTGGTGGTTTAGTGGGCAAAATAATCTGTCGTTTGCACTTTGCAACAAGATTTTTGAAACGTGGGTGCGCTTCTGCCTGGGACCGGAGGGTGGCGCTGCTGAGAGTCGGATCAGGCTGGCACCGGGGAACCTGTCTCTTTCTCCATTCCCTTTGCATTTCATGTTCTTATTTTTTACAATATGCTCAGAAGGAACAGAAAGAAAAGATCAAACATAAACAAATGAGCAATGATAGAGGGCAAATAAAACACCATTACGGAGTGAATTACCCGCCCTTGGAATATGGATTAAAACCCAACAGTGATTGCTGTTTGCACATTTGTGGATGTGGCCGTGTAGCTTTCACACTGGCATGTTTGTGAAAAACAACACACTTAGCATTACAGAGAGAATATCTAAAGCCATGCACACATTAGTACATAAAAAGGAGACACTTCGCAGTAGAATTGTAAATGTGTAGGACTAAAATACGGGATATATACTAAATATTTGCACACACATATATGAGTGTATATGTGTTCCCATACACTGATTTTTAATGTTGAAGGGGAAAATAAGAGTCATATTAAATACTTAGCTTTTCTGTATTTGATAGTCACTACCATAAAGTTCTGGAAGCCTCCCTTTTACTATGTTAGCGACAATAGCTTATCCTTATTTGTTACTATAATAAACTCACTGGGCAGATTTTTATAAGGGAAACGCATTCCTGTTTTAAACTGTTCTGTGAAATAATTATCTCAATATAAATTATGATCAGGTTTGTAAGAGAAAAAGGCATGGTTGCTTATAATAAGTAGCTGCAAATACTACAGTACATCAACAAAATAATTAAACATAGCTTTTACTTAACAGAGTTGCATTTATTCACTCTAAATTGTAAATGAACGAAAAAGGCCTTGATCCCATTTCCATTAAATTAGATTTAGTCCCGGTTTATATACCTTTACTAATTTTGCTGATAGATTTTTATAACAGTTGTGAAATGTGTCAGAGTCGTAATTATATTGCGCATTAGAAGATTATAGAAAATCATAAGGAAACACAATATAGAATTCAGAGTATTAATACTTTGGGAAGTGTTTTTAATGTTAAATAATGTGACACATTAGATATAAAACAAATAACGGTCCATGCGTTGTCTTTCAGAAATTTATAAATAAAATAATACGGTCCGAGCACGAACTGCTGAATTTCTTGTAATGGTATATTATTAGCTTGTTTAACAAAAAAAAAAAAAAAAATCAAATACATGGCGGCCATGTGTATGATGATTCTTTTGTAGCAAAACCTAGGCAATTTGATTCAGCCTTGTCTAAAATGTAATCGGACAATGCACAAGTTTGTTCATTTTTATTAGTTGTATTAGTTTTTATTAACTAATGAAAACATTAGCAATATGGGAACATTCTAAGAGTAAAAACTAGCCTGTTTTAGCCAATTGTTTTGCCATTATTTGTAAGTATGGTGTGTGTTTGACTTGTTTTGGTATGAAAAGGTGAGATTGTACTTTAGCGTAACTTTGTAACATAACTGTATACTGCATCAGCCGTTGGCGATACAAATACAAGCGCCTTTTCCAAATAAGCACTGAGTAAAAATATTTAGCCTTCTCACCCCACTACCTTGCGCACAAAACAGCTGGAAATAAAAATAGCATAGTTTCCTATTACAGTAAAGAAGTGACACAATATTAAAGACAAAAAGGTATTCACGTTGGCTGGCCCTTTGTAAGAAACGTCAGCTAATACACGTTTTTATATATTCGTACATTTTATATGTAAATAGGGTGGAGGTATAGGAGCAAATCTGTTTCCACGAAGCCCCGAGTGTCTTGTCTTGCCCGTACAGTCGGATCGCCTCCTGAATCGCCCTGGTAACTGTTCTGGGGTTCGGCGGCGTTACTGCTTTGTGACATTGCCCCGGCCTCTTGTGTAATGAACCCTTAGGGCGGTCGCTTTCAGAAAGCGTGTCCTGCCTTCTCTTCTGCTAACCGCCTCTCTTAATCTTGTGTCCCCGCTGTAGGCCTATTCCTCTGTTCCCGTCAGCAACATGAACTCGGGACTGGGCTCCATGAACACCATGAACACCTACATGACCATGAACACTATGACGACCAGTGGCAACATGACCTCCGGTTCCTTTAACATGTCCTACGCTAACACAGGGCTTGGGGCAGGGCTGAGCCCAGGCGCCATGGCAGGCATGTCTGCGGGCTCCACAAGCGCCATGAACAGCATGGCCGCTGGGGTGACGGCTATGGGGACAGCGCTTAGCCCGACCGGTATGAATGCCATGTCAGCTCAGCAAGCGCCAATGAACGGCCTGAGCCCATATGCCAGCATGAACCCATGCATGAGTCCCATGGCGTACGCTCAGTCCAACCTCACCAGGACCAGGGACACCAAGACCTTTAAGCGAAGCTACCCCCACGCCAAGCCCCCCTATTCCTACATCTCTCTGATTACAATGGCTATCCAGCAGGCGCCCAGCAAGATGCTGACGCTGAGCGAAATCTACCAGTGGATCATGGATCTGTTCCCCTACTACCGGCAGAACCAGCAGCGGTGGCAGAACTCCATCCGGCACTCCCTCTCCTTCAACGACTGCTTCGTCAAAGTGGCCCGGTCGCCCGACAAACCCGGCAAAGGATCCTACTGGACCCTGCACCCCGACTCAGGCAACATGTTTGAAAACGGCTGCTACCTTCGCCGGCAGAAGCGCTTCAAATGCGAAAAGCAGGCGAGCGGCAAAGCCGGCCAGGAGGGCAGGAAAGAGCACTCCGGCGCCTCCAATTCCAGCTCCAGTTCCCCTTTGCACAGAGGTCACAACAAACCCGCCCAGCTGGAAACCGCAACCTCCGTGTCCAACCCTTCCGCCAGCCCCCAGTCTATGGACCACAATGGAGCAAGTGCTGAGCTTAAGACCTCGGCTTCCGCGGCGTCCTCTACCATTAGCTCAGTCCCAGCCCTGGCGCCTGTCCCTCACCCGCCGCACTCCCTGGCCCATGAGTCCCAGCTCCACCTGAAAGGCGACCCCCATTATTCCTTCAACCACCCCTTTTCTATCAACAACCTCATGTCCTCCTCGGAACAGCAGCACAAGCTGGACTTTAAAGCCTACGAGCAGGCTCTGCAATATTCTTCTTACGGGGCGGGCATCCCAGGCGGGCTGCCCCTGAGCAGCGCCTCCATGGCCGGTAGGAGTAGTATTGAGCCCTCGGCACTGGAGCCGTCCTACTATCAAGGTGTGTATTCCAGACCTGTGCTAAACACGTCTTAGCTCTGCTCCGCCACCTCCCGCATGGCGCGTCTGATTCTCCCTCTCTCTAGCCCTGTAACCAAACTGTCACGTTTCCGCACGCTCCGTGCAAAAGGACTGTTACTTTATTATTGTATTCAAACGCGTTGTGTATGTTACTATAAAACAGGCCCTCCTGCGAAGTTGAGCGAACCCCCCATTGTACATACTCCCAGCCCCTCGCCTCTGCCCCTCCAAAGATCGCTGTAGCCTTTGCAGGGTGTTATTAACAAGAGAGAGAGAGACAAGGTTGTTGAGCTTGTAAACTATTTGTTTGTGCTTTCCATCCCCACCCACTCCCCCCTTCTGTGCTCTATACTCTCATGCAAGTTTACAGGTATGTGGCAATACTTTTAACAATACGGAGATGAAGAAGCAAGCAAGTAGACATATAAGGTTCTTTTTTTTTTTAATTGAAAAGGTTTGAAGGACAATACTGCTGTGAAGTAGCAAAACACTAATCTCTAAGCAACAAGAAAACTATTTACTTTCTCAGATTATCCTTTTGATACTTGCAAAATACTCTTCGGTTAGTAGAACAGGCATCAGCACAGATGCTATGGGCCGGATCCTGCACTCTCATTGAGGTCAATGGGAGTTTTGGAGCGCAGAATTCGGGCCAGATATTTCCAAGCGTGACCTGCCTTGGGATTTAATATAAAGTTACAGAGGTCACAGTCAGTTGGATTTTTTTTTCTCCCAAGCTGTTACTGAAGATTCTCATTCATCAGGAACTCTCTTCAACATGTGGATGACATGATTATTTAATTTGAGTCTCTTCATTGTGTACAAACTACTAGACCTATATATGTATAACAGCGTTATTTTTTCCCAGGAAATACTGAATATTAACCCAACGCAAAGAAAGAGGAGAGAGAGAGCTCTCTCTCCTTCTTATATCTGTTTCAGAATGACACATCCAGGATTTTTTATGGCCGTTTAATTATTGCCATTGTTAGCTTGTTTCATCCAGTGTTAATGCACTTTCCACAGTTTTACACGCTGTTAGCATAGACAGACGGGTCTTATTATTATTCCTGTTCGCTTTCTCAATGTTCTTAATTTATTGCATGGTTTATATTTTCTTTCTTTACAGCTGAAATTGCTTTAAATAACAGCAAAAAATTACACCTGCATTTTTTAAAAAAATGTTAATTTTATAAATGTGATTGTAATTGAAAAATATTTTGATTTAAAATGATAACTTTGAGAATTTAAGCCGTGAAGTATGTTTTTGATCATTTGCAGTTAAGGACTTTAAATAAATCAACTGTTAACAATGAATGATTTCTGCTATTTTCTTTCAATTGCATATGTGCGAAGGATAGAATAGACTTACATAAAATATAAAAAATAGAGGGTGGATATGAAGGCATAATAATTTTAAACGAAAGACTTATTAAATGTTGAAGAACTCTAACACTCTGAACCTTGAAGGGGATGCTAAGGTTAATAAAGAAAGCGATATCTGCTTAGATAGATAGATAGATAGATAGATAGATGATGTACCACACAAGCTCTCTCTATATAGTAAATATTTTCATGCATAAACATCCACCTCAAATGTAAAATTCACTCGCTATGAAAAAAATGCAATTAGATGAAAGTATAATATCCTTTTTCCTTAGAGTTTTAAGACTACAGAGTTTAGAAATTATTTTAACAGGTGCTGTGAATCTTTTGTCATTTTAGAGCGGGAAAGAAACTGAAAGTATAGCTCAGTGTGAGTACTGTTTACTAGGAAAGTAAAATTAACATTTTACACAATATTTAAACGGTAAAAATCCACAACAGAGTATGCTTTTATTTTAAATGCCATTAGATGCCCCCTACTGTATATTTAATCTGTATTTATTGCAAATTATGCAGATGTTTTTTCCAAGTCCAGCTGTGGATAACTAATTTAACAAAATGTGCTTGTCCTTCTTACCGCTGTTCCTAAATATTAATTGGTCATAGCTGATATTGTTATGTATGCCAGTGTGCATTCCTCTCTGTATTGAAATGCAGCAGAACTATTTGCAGTATAGAATGCAACACAGCTGTGTGGTTTTGTATAAACGCATTTTGTACCTATTCTTCTAAAGACGCAGTTTCCAGGAATTAAGCTGTTGGTCATCGTTATACTTGAAGAAAATCTCTTAAATGCAACTTCCCACCAAAATGCTGCTCTAAGTCACAAAAATCATTAATCTCCTTAGATTCTAGGCTCAGTTTCCAGTCCACCTACTTCTTTGTAGATCTTGCTCAGATTGACATCAATAACAACAACAACAGCTCTGGCAAACGCTGATCCCCAGCAAGCAGCACTTGTTTGTGAACTGCATCATCGCGAGGGGTATGAACTTGAACAGATTTTACTTTGATCAGCCTATTTCATACAAGAACACGAGATAAAAGAACTGTGTAATTCTCTTAATTATCACATAATTGCCCCCTGACTGGTCCGGGAAAGTGGAGACAAACTAAATTGGGGGGCGGGGGGGAACCACCGAAATCCCATAGCAAAACCAATTCTTCAACCCCTGCGGCCCAGCCAGGAAGGAAAGGAAAATGTATAAAAGGCAAGCAGTTCTGGGTTTTTAAAAAAATAGTTTGATCATTCACTGAATTAAGCCCCTACTCTGAGGGGGATTTAAGGACATAGACACACACATAGTGAAATAAATTTCACCTTTTGCTACAGACTTATATTTGATCAAATATAGATTTACAAAATTAGTTTTCCAAATGATATATCTACGCCTGGTAGGCAACACGAGATGTTTAGCGGTGTATCGAGATGACATTACTTTGCAGCCCCTACGCATAAGACCGTCTATGCCGCCTGGAGCTTGCTCAGCACCAGTGCAAGTCAGGCCAGAAGAGCCATAGTCTACCGCCTTAACTCACTCTGTCAAAGGGAGTTTTACCCCAGTAATTACGACACAGTCAAGCCCATTTTAAGTAGAATGTACCGTACCTAGTCCTCCATAGAACAGTGCTATAAGATAATACTCTACTTCAAAATGAAAACGTGGATGTAGTGCTTCGGGGCTTTGCACAGAAAATATACATTGACCCACAGCGGTTAAATATCAGGATTCAGACCTTAGCTGTGAAATACAGCCAAGATGTAATTGACCTGGAAGAAATACTAGGGGTGTGTATAGTAAAATGATTAACCAGACCATTCCGGTTCAAAATGATCTATCTGGCTATCCCGGTATCTAGCTATAATTCAGTCTATACTATAAATAATACACATATTTGCAGGATATGCATTAAATATTATAAACGTTAGAATCTCTCTTTTCTATAATGGAGCAACAGTGACTACGATGCGGGAAACCATATAAATGGAGTAGAGTGGAAATTATTCATTGCCGGCATGTAAAAAGTATAGTTTTAAAAAATATAGCGAATACAGCTTTTGTCTTTAGTTCAAGACAGAGACACCAAAAGGAAGGAAAGTCGTGTATTTTCTGCTCCATGCTTAGCTATCAAGTTATGTTGTTCCTGCTTCTTCTGCTCTGTACACCTATGCTCGAGAAGCCTTCAGTAACAGCAGAAAAATAAACTCGAGACAGGGCTGCATGGGAAGGAGTGCAATGCACCACTTTCATGCTTTTATTTTCAGCCAGTTCTATCGTTCTGCCAGGATCAAATTCCTCACAGAGAGCATGATTTTACTATATTTCAACGCCTGGTGTCTTAGCCCTGTTGCCTTATAGGACGCCAAGGAAATGGGTGAATTCAGGATTAGTCGCGCTGTGACTTTCGGACTTTATTCCAGTTTATCTGGGAATTTCTGCCTTTTAAAAATGCAATTATCTTCCATCAGCCACATGCTAGAAAGCCAAAACTATTGGCAACCGTCAGGTTCATTTAACCTAATAAAATGCAAATAGGGAGTAATTCAGTGTATTAGGGGACCTCTTAAACGGTCTAAGTGGATTTTAGATGGTTTAAAAGATCCAAATCTGGAGATCGATCACGCTTTCTTTGAATGGGAATTTTTGGGTTCGCAGGGAATCCGGGCTCGGATTCGTGTCCTGTGGCACAATCTAAGTAGTGCCAGTACTTTTTTCATTTCATCATTTTAAAACACTAGGTAAATCGTACCTTTGGCAAGTTCTATAAGCAATGAGAAGAAACACACACGCCCTGATTGTCATAGGTCTAAAAGGAAATAAGGGTTTTTTCCCTCCATAAAGCAATTTGGGCCCAATCCTGCTCCCACGGAAGACGACTGGCGCTGTACTAGTAACTGCAGCGAGATCAGGATCAAGCCGTAAATTTGCATCACTTTAAAACGGGGACATCCTTATTTTTCTTTGAAGGGGAATGAAATCGTGAGAATCAACGAATGGGAAGGAAGAGACACCTCGATATTAGGAAAGGAATATAACACTATCCCTTCGGTTTTGTTTGGTCTATAAGGTCAATATTGGTATGTGTAACAGCAAAACCATTGTAGGGTGGATATCTATTGAAAGACAAGAGTTAAAAACCGCTATATGGAATCATGAAATAGAATTTTCTGTTATTTTTGCCTTAAATGTTGCTGTATCAATAAAGTATAAATATAGTCAAATCCTAGAAAACACACCTCATTTTAACATATGGCCATGCCTTGTTTTAAAATGACTGCGGGGGAGGGGTTGATTTTTTTTATTGGTCAATGATCAGTCAATACAAACCAATGCATCCTGAACTAAGTGAACTATCATCTCCGCTGTGACAATAACTAGCCTTTAAAATAATCAATTGAATGGGTGTTGATTTTGCAGCAATATTATATGTAAAAACACTTGACTGCCGTAGCAGTGTACATAATAACTGTTCCTTTTTGCTATGAAACAATAGTGCTTCTAGATTTTTTAAAAATACTCAATTTGGAAAACAGTTTCTTTAAAAACCACACAAGAGAGGAAAGACACTTGTTAAAACACACTTGTTAGTGCACGTTCGGCTGTTAATTTTAACTTAATGTTTAACCAAAATTACCCTCTTATACACCGAGAGCGAAATGTTCTCAGGGGATATAGGATCTATATGCATGCATTGCATGTAGTAACATATATATTTAATATGAATTTGTTTCCACTGGAGAAACACATGCAATGGAAACATATACAAATAAACAAAGTAGCATTACATGGCAATAGCTTATAGATACTGATTGGTGTGTGCAGTTAAGGCTAGATTTTCCATTCCTAAGGCAAAAACTCCCATGAAACTGGGAGTTTTGTGGTATAGAATATTTGATGCCGATCAATAACTTAAAAAATCAGTCAACTTGGTGACTAAATTTAGAGGTGATGCTGTAAGACAGGTAATTTCTCCTTAATCAAAGCACAGGAGTCTCAATTTCCCAGCAAATACAGCGTAATAACTAATAACCATAGAATGAACAATTGTCTATAATTTCCAAGGTTTAAAGGTCAATTTCCAGGAGGCAAAAGATTGAAAAACGAATTAAAAAGGAAGGGTGATAAGGAAAAACACAGCCTTTGTTCTGGCTGGTTATTCCTCACTAATTATTCTACCCTTTGTGACAGGGTAACAGTTAAAGACAGATTAGTCCAAATAACCTTACATTTCATTCTCAATATAGTGCAACTTTCTGGCCCAAGACATTCCATGCTGTTTGTGTTTCTCCTCTTCGCCTCAAATAGAAACTCATTGAGATTTCACATCTTTGAACTTTGGACAGCTTAAACTACCAGCCCTCACCTTTGTTTTCAGTCCTTAGGATTTAAAACACATGCAGTCTCCTGACAAAATCCAGCTGGGTTTGAGGTTAAAAAAAATGGGAACCTTCCATCCCCTCACACTGCTCTCTCCCAAACTATGAAATGAAATGTAAATAATGTAAACAAAAATTTCTTATTATGGCACGACTGGGTCATTTTCACTTGTCAAATGGGCTTTGCAAAGTTGAACAATTTAAGATAAAGCTCGGTGCAATTGTTGATCGTTGTACAATTATTTTTTGATTTGTCAAATGAACGCGTCTCATCATTCTCAAATCTTCGCATTGCTCCAAAAGAGCTTTTCGCAGATGGAGAATTGTTTTTTAAAAAGTGTTTTTTTCTCTTCACGCCCCCTCCCCCCCGCTCATACAGCGGGCGGAATACATTTTAAACAGTTACTCGTCCCAAATCTCAGCCTTGTACTATGTACTCTTCGCTGGAGCCCTGAGAGCATGATGCGGTGGGGAGAATCGCTAGCAAGCTGGACATGCAAGAACATCAGTATCTGGAAGACAGCTACCTTGCAATGATGCATTGCAGCTCTCTTGTGCTACAGCAACTATAATCCGAATAGAACGCGCCGCAACAACAGCGCACTCCGATTATATTCCAAGAACATAGGCAACCAGATTGAATGGCCAGAAACAAACCCTCCCCAATTCAGGCAAAACTCCCATAGAAGTCGAGCCTTTACATTGAAGTAATGTGATTTATCATCAGGCTGAAAACTGATTAGTTACGGGCGATTCCCCCCTCCCCGCATTTTTAATCCCATTAGCTCTATATTTGATAGATTTGATGACGCTGAGAATCATTTGCGGCGAAAGACCTGATATATCTGGCTTGTAAACTAGGCGCCAATAATTCCCAGAGACCTCCTGAGAACGTTTCCAGGTGACTTTAATTGAACTCATTTCTGCTTGCGGATTCTGTCCTGGATCAGCTACTTCATACCGATAAAATAAAGCAGAATTAGTCGCTATTTGAAATGAAATCACCCTCCTAAGATGAAGGCAGGGGCATATAGGCGGTTCGAGGCTTTATAAATGAACATTTAAAATGTCCCTGGAGCGAGTGTTTACTTGGGTGCCTCGTGACCCCGGAGGTCTGTCTCCGTTTATGCTGATTCAGGAGGCTTTATAAAGCCCGCACTGTAGTGGAATCCGAGCGGTGGATCGCACATATTCTGTGCTTGTGAATCTGCGTATTCATGCGAGCAGCAACGCCCGACTGCCACGACAACCCTGACACAAAAGTGCAGTTGGGAGCCTGACTCCCCCTGGGGCAGATCCTGCCCCCACTGAAGCCAACTGCCAAACTCCCTTTCGGCTTCAATAGAAGCAGGATCTGGCCCAGGCACTGCAGCACTACAGCCATTGTAAACATTGCCTTTGTGTGTTAGACTTTCAAATACTCGCCGGTTAATCATCTAAATCTGAGACGAACTGTGCAGAAGCTGACATACATCTTTCCCTTGATCCTCTCTATTCTCATAGTCAGCCATGCATTGACAGCGGACATACATTCCCTTCTGGTTATGACTGGCGAAAAATGTAAGCATATTGGTAACTAGGAGGTGGTGTTCTCTCTATGAAACGTGGGTTTCTCCATAGTTACTCTCCATAGTTATAATGGACTCCTTTAGCATAAGAAACTCCTGGGTGCGGGGGATCTTTCCATGGCTGGAGGAGCGTGGGGCTTGGAATAAGAGAATGAACTTCATTCAAATGCATGCAAGAAGTTTTCTGGTGATGAGGTTATCTGATGTGACTTAAGATATTTTCCTTTTGTTCCTTGTCCCTTGTCTCTTGTCTGGCTGCTTTAGCTAAGGCGATACCTTACAGCCTGTAGTTGTGTAACCATGGCATAGAAAACGAAGAAGGGACGCAATACACTCACTGGCTCTACGTTCAGTGTCATATCTATCTAAAATCAAATTCCGCCCAAGAAACGCAGGCTCGCCCTCGCCATCAAACACACACCGCACAAGCCCAGCCCCCCAACAAAAAAAAATGCTGGTACCAAACTGATAACCGACCACCCGACAGCTAGGGGCAAATCTATGCGTTACAGCCGCCAAGGTGAGTTATATAATGTGCACTCGAGTCCTGCCGTGAAACAATACGATCTATATTCCTCGTGTGTAAGAAACACCCTGCCCTTCCGTACCAGAACAGCTGGCCAAGTAGAATGCTGGATTCCAAAACAACATGCCAGGCAGAACCTCATCAACTCTCCCCTCCAATATCCATACTTAGTGGCACAGCGGTCCAGGGAAAAAGCCTTTAGCCGGTGTAAGCCAGGCGAGTATCCCCCCTGGCCAGTTGTTCCCTTTGAGCCCCTATTAATGCGGGACATATGTTAGCCACAGGCAGTAGGCAGCAGTAAGACACTGCCATCTAACTTGTTGCTCAACTTACGAGGCGGTTCTCATCTTCTCATCAAAAGCCGCCGGTCTTTCTTCAGCCTTATGGACAAAAATGTGAACAACAATGCTCGACCCCCTTCACTTCAAAAGCCGCTATCAGGGAGGCTACCCAGAGAATTTTCTCCCGGCCTTTCATTCCGAGTTTGAAAAAGCCACTACAGGGCCAAGGCGCTCCTAATACTCTTTGATGGGGATTGAATTCATTATCTCCAATAACACAATTGTGCTTGGCCAACGAAAAGAGCAAAGTAATACTCATCTAGAATTAGAGAGGGTCTGAGAAGAAAGGGAGGGGGGATGTGGAGACATTTCAAAGGCAACCGGGGTGGTGGGGGGAAGCAGAAAACACCTATATCGAAAATCGGCTTGGAAGTGGGGGTCCCCCCCGGCAGTTTAAATTACAGAAGTGTATTAAGTGGCGTATTGGGCGGATCAGGGCGCGCTGGTGGTCTGACTGCGCATTCCTGCCTTTGCTGGAGGAGCCGACGCTGAACAGGTTGGGGTTCCTGACATTTCTCTCGTAGCGATAGGTAGGTAGCGTTGGGAGGTGCAGTCCGGATCTTGGTCCCGGCTGTGAACTCGCCTCACAGCAATTCCTATGTAAACGGATCGCATTTCAGGCACTAGATGCTGCACTCCAGGATGGCTCGAGCTTGGAGGAGGGGGAAAGGATCCTATCCGGCTGAACCTGCCATTGCTAACCGCTCCTGATTTAAGTGCAGCATGAATGTACCGACAGCTCATTGCACTGGATGGATCATGGCCCGCAGACACCCAATCTTACCACACCAACTTTACAGAAGAGCGTACAAAAATTGCTGCTCCATTGAGCGGAGCAAAACTCAGGAGTGTGCCCAGGAGAGATCAGGACGGTGGGAATGTGCCTAAGCACAGAGCCTGACATCAAACATTATAGTCCGTTAAACGCGGCACAGTTTGAGGCAAATGATTGTAAACAAACTCAATCAGACGTTAACACTTCCAGGGAAAACAGGAACGGCCACCCCTTGTTCTGATCAAATTCAGCTACCACTCCACTTGGTCATGGGCAAGACTAACGACTAGATTAAAATGAGGGATTAAAAGAGTTCCCTGCTTCTTTGTTTACAGGGTGGTTGTTTTCTATCGATGTTATTCAAGCAGGTTTCCTTTCAAAGCCAAGCAATATAGAAATGAATGTTTGAATAAATAGTGTGTGTATTTGTGAGGGGTTTGACGGTGTGAACAGAGGATATATCTATAGTTCACACCGCCACCCCCATACATAAATATGTTTAAATAAGATTATGACTTTGTATAAGTCAAATATGTAATTAAAATCTTTGAGGAATAAATCAGGGAGACTGGCACATAGCGGATAGTGGTAGGATAAAGAAGGGTTCAGAGTTCAAGACTCACCCTCAGGGATATGGTGTCATTGATTTCCAAGCAAAACTGACTGGAATCCATGGGGAGTTCTGCATTCCCCTCCCCCCTATTCCCCCTTAAATATCGATGGTACAATAAGTCCCTCTCCTTAGCTCTAGGACTTGTTTCACTGCACAGGAGTCCCTTTATTCTACAGCTCATTAGCACCTCTTCTGGCAGTCTTTGGAGCAAGGTTCAGGTGAAGAACCATCACTCATCCCCATTGCAATGTCAAGCCATAAATGGAGGGAGGAAGGGAGTGAGGACCAGACCTCAAAAGGTACTCAGTGCTTTCAGCAAGGAGCTGAGCACCCCTGGGAAGTAATACAGCTCCCATGGAAGTCAAGCCCATTAACTGCCATGGGATTTGGGGGTGATGAGTACCTCAGAGGACCGGACCCTAGTAAGCCAGGCCTCACAATCTTTAGGGGACACCGTTATTATAAATTTTAAAAACAAGGGGGGAAATGGGGGTTTGGAGGTGGGGAGAAGGTAAAGATCATTGCTAAATTTCCAGTGCCTTGAAAATATCAGAGGGGTAGCCGTGTTAGTTTGGATCTGCAGAAGCGACAAAGGGTCCTGTGGCACCTTATAGACTAACAGAGGTATTGGAGCATAAACTTTTGTGGGTGAATACCCACTTTGTCGGATGCATCCAACGTTGTGGGTATTCACCCACAAAAGCTTATGCTCCAATACCTTTGTTAGTCTATAAGGGGCCACAGGACCCTTTGTCGCTTCTACAGTGCCTTGAAAGTTAACACTTAAATAATTTTATAATTGTGTGGGAAATTCTCTCTAGTGCAGTGGTTCTCAAACTTTTGTATTGGTGACCCCTTTCACATAGCAAGCCTCTGAGTGTGAACCCCTTATAAATTAAAAACACCTTTAAATATATTTAACACCATTATAAATGCAGGCGGCAAAGTGGGATTTGGAGTGGAGGCTGACACCGCGCGACCCCCCATGTAAAACCTCATGACCCCCTGAGGGATCCTGACTCCCAGTTTGAGAACCCCTGTTCTAGTGTTAAGGGAAGTTACCTTCATGGTGGTGGTAGGAGGAAAATGTGAGTGTGGGGGTAGGGGGAAATCTAACTGATACTGGAGGGAAGGTCAACTGCTAAGGCATAGTTTAGAATCTTCTGGCTTCTGTGTATTAGACAGACGTTTAAAAAATTATTCATTTTCATGAGGGGAGTTATCTTTTATATTTTAAATCTTTCATGGAAGATTATAAAACATGTACTAGTTAAACAGGAGACTGTCTCTTTAGGCTAATTTGTCCTTTAGATAAGACATAAAAACCAAGGTCCTGACCACTTGCAGTCCTTTAACGACCTCATGACACATTTCACAAGAGCAGGAGTTCCTGGCCAAATTCCATTTTAGGTAACCAAGACCTTCTTCAACCCCCCTGCTATTCCAGTTGAATATGATAGAATCGGCCTTCAGTTCCTACTTTAAACTAGGGCCAGATTCTGCATCCTTCTAGAAAAACAAAACCAAAAAAAACCCATAAAAACCCCTCCCACTTTCATTGACTTCTGTGGGAGTTTTGCCTAAGCAAGGACTGGTTTAGGTTACTTGGCTGGGTGGGGGAGAGGTCAGGGTCGGGGGGAGATAGCTTCTTCTAAACCTGTGGGGATTTCCCCATGTGTAATAAAGCTGACCCTGTCATCTTTCCTTTCCTGAAATAGGGCTGACCTTGACAGGATTATTTTATGTGGATTCCCACTCTGTGTTCTCAGGTATACCCTGGAGGGATTTTTTTTTGTGTGGCACAAGTGTGAGTGTGGAACCACACCTGCAGTGACTTCAGAGGGGGTGTAGGGTATTCAGGGAGTTCAGTATCTTTCCCATAGTTTGTAAAGCGCTTTAGGTTGCTTAGATATTTAAAAAATAAACAAACCACGAGATAAATAGGAGCCTAATATTTCTCCCATTGAGGGCAGTGGCAAAATTCCCCTTGTCCTCTATGGGAGCAGACCTCACATTCATAACACTGAGGGAGGTATATATAGGCCAACATGAATATATTTTATCTGGTAAAATACAGACTTTACTGTGCATATGATTTGCCTCATTACGTATAATGACTCCTTCAAAATATATTAAATGACCACATACTTCATGTGCAAGAACTGTCTTTTACAAGGCTAGTTACCCTGAATGTCAATATTCCACTAAACATTTTCTAAATAGGCATTTACACAATAGACCTTAATTGCTACAAGGGAGCCCTTTGTCTATGAGAAATAATTTGTCTTATGCCACAGCACAAACAGAGGATTATGATTTTCAGGTGAGGAATAAGAAACAGGAACAAGTTAACTCCTAAGCAACACAGATTCTGTTTTCATGCAACAGTTTGTCCTAATAAAAAGCAGGAGGTGACCCCATTCTCACTTCCTGGATATCTGAAAGTAAATTTACGGCACCAATGGGCCTGTTTTTTTTAACTGGCCCTGTTTTTCCATATTACTACAAGTTACACAGAACACTATGCAGTGATAAGTGAAAATAAATAAGACCGCTTTATAGAAAGAGGGAAATCTATTACATTAAACATAATCGCTATTTTAAAAAATCACGAATCAGCAAAGAATGAGGGAAGCTGTGCTAGAAACTTGCTATTTTCTATTAATTCAATAAAAGGTGATTTATTTTGAAAATATTCTTTCCATTTTTTATTGATAGCTGAATTTTTCAAGCACCAATACGCACCAAATTTTATTAAACCACAATGTTTAAAACAGGAAGTTCCTTCCTACTCCAGAGGCTTGTAAAATAACTGCTCCCAATCAAAGGGATATTGTTAAGGGCCCAATCCTGCAAATACATATGAGTAGTCCTTCATTTTAGTGGGACTACCCATGTGAATAAGGGCTTTTGGGATGATGCCCTTACTCTTTAGGCTTTACATACTGTAGATTTTTAAATATGGAAATTTACATTGATAAATCACATTTGGTAGTTTGCCTGCATACTAGTGTCCAAAATATTTTCATCTAAAGATATAACCATCAAATGCAGTATGTATAAAAGCATTTTAAGCATTTTCCCTTTTTCAAAAACAATCCTGCCCAGCCACCTGTATTTAAATTACCATTAAGATTGTTTGTGACAACCTGACTAAAGCCAGATGATTCTAAAGTAAGGTTCACATTATCTTTTCAGTTCCGTCCATTAAGAAAAATGAACAAAACCAGCAATACACAGTAAGGTATCATTTCCTTTTGAGGAACCTAATGGGAAATACCTGCTGGCACTGTACTTACAGAATAGATTTCCCCCCTTTACCATTATATCCCTCAAATTTCCCCCTCTTAACATGGAATTTCTTTATTTTGGTGTCTTTTGTTGCCAGGGTAATGTTAAAGATGGACATTGGTTCTTCTGGCATTTAAAAAGTAACCAAAGTTCAGTTCCTGCTAAATGGAGGGGGGGCGGGGGGAGAGAAATAGGGAAACAAATCATAGGTGTATTTACAGTGCATAATTTTGGGAGGGGCTCAGATACCACTGTGATGGGCACCATGTCTGGACCTAGGTAGATAGGGAATCAATGGATAAGCTATACACAGAGAGCAAAATCTCAATGCATGAAAACACAGTATCTTACTGCCTCTACCTCCTGGTTCAAAAGTTTTAAAATATTTTCCCCTACCCCCTAGAACAGTATGGGGAGAATACCAATTACTAGGAGGAATATACTGGTCTTGCCTCTATAGGGCTAAAGTAGCCAAAGAGGTGCCTTAGGTTAGGGTATTGAGAAAGAGCAGGAGGGGGATTGCAGGAGGGGGATTGTGATGCAACTAATTTCCACTCCCCTACAGCCAGCAGGGTAAATCGGAGTTTTTTTCTTTTCCTTTTGCTGCTTTTAGGAAGATAGGACAATCTGAAAGGGTGGTGAGTTCCCTTCGTATCTTGTCCCATTGCCAAGGTGAAATCAGAGCAGCCCAGGAACCGCAAAGTCTGCACAGAACCCTAAGTGTTCAGTTACACTGCCCAGGCATAAGGCAGGCTCTGAGGGTAAGAACTATGGGTATCACAGGCTACCACTGAGGTCAAAAGGAGTTTTGAAAGAGATTTCAGTGGAAGTAGGATGGGCTTTATTAGGTGCTGTGTGCCTTCAAGTCCTATTGTAGACTGTAAACTCTTTAAGACAGGGACTGTCTCTTTAGTGTATGTTTGTACAACATAATGGCCCCAATACAAGTACTACTGTAATATAAATGATAACATGAAATAAATAAACAATGCTGCTAAGTACCTCTAGGAGTTGATCAACACCTTGCAGGATGGAACCCTATGTATGTTGCTGTCAAAGTAACATATCAGTAATTTGTAACAACTGCTTGGACTCTTGTACTATCTTAAACACTTCTGTTATATACTGTATTGATTACTGAAGTTTCATCTTGATATGAAAATAATAAAAATCCAATTTTGCACATAACATACAGGATTTTTTAAAAAAAGAAAAACAGAAGACTCTCTCTTTCATGAGAGGTCGTAAAATGGGGATTATTTGCTCAAGAGTCCGGAACTCCTTGGCAAATACATATTTATCTGATAAACCAGAGCATTTAGAGTTTGGTCTATTGAGTGTAAATATGTATGTAGGCAGTTTTTACAATGTCTCTTCTGTCCTGGCACACTTAAATATGTATTAGTATACTTTTCTAAAGGATAAATTTGTATTCCTTTTTGTGGAAATGCTTATCTAGAACAAAAGCTATGGGATAGAACTATAAGGAAAATAATCTTTGTGGAAAGTAGTTATTAGATATGAGCTAAGTTGCTTTGCAATTGATTTTAATTTTGAAAAGGAAGAGAGACATTCTACTTAAGCAGGTATATAACATACAACAAAACACTTTTTAACCAAATAGATTATACCTATTTCGGACTAAATATTTCTTACCTTTAGTTGCTGTGGAAATTATTATGTCATAAGCTGTGGAGTCTCGCCCTATGCAATATGCAGTAAGCAGCAGGATTAGATTAGCTACTCATAAAGTACAACAATCCTGTTTTCACGCAAATATCTTTAACAATAAATAAAAATGGAAATATAGACAGTGTAATTAGCTTTAAAAATATATATTTTCCCAATATATTCAGCATTGAATTGCACCTGAAATCCTATAAAAGTGTGCAAATATATATGCCCAGTAATATACAGATCTACATTAATATACATATACTCATCTACAAGATCCTGTGGTTTATTGACTATGTGGACTATGCATACATATAACACACCTGAGACAATATCAGCTTAACAAGAAACTTTGAAAATTAAAGACCAATAATGAAAAAAGTGGTTTTTTTAAAATGCTACCCTCATTTTAATTGTAACATTATTTTTAAGATTATTGAACACCGAGGATTCAAAATTATTCTATGAGAAATGAAATCACATTTCAAGTGTAATTTTTCATAAGGTCTAAAATAAATATTCAATATTACGTCCCTGTCAAAATATGAATTTGAAGCTTGGAAAGAGAAGGGTGTGGGAGGCTCCTGGCTCCTGGGTGGTGTGGAGTGTCACCAAATCCTACTGATCTCAATAGGGGCTGGAGCTGCTCAACATCTCATAGGATGGGTCTTTTAGAAAAGGCCAGAAAGAGAAAAAGAGAGAGATGAGTTAGCTTAGCAGCAGCAGGTGTGGGCTCAAGAGTAGATGGCTGGATGGACAGATTGAAGGGTTAATAGACAGATACACATGTGAATTAAAGGCTGGAGAGGGCGAGATGGAGTGTGCTGGGGAAGACAAGGAGTGAAAAGATTTGGCGTAGTTATAGCAACCAGCTCAGCCCTGTCCACTCCCCCCTCCCCTCTAAACCCCTTTCAGCTCGGGCTGCCGGAACACGTTTTTAATTAAAGCGTATAAAAAGTTGTTTTGTAAGGCCTGCTCCTCATCTGATCGGTTTCAAAATGGTTAATCAGGCTTCATCTCCTTTTGATGCTCAGAGAAGCATAGGCCACAGAGGGGCTCCCTGAAACTGCTGCCGAGAGAGTTCTCTCTCAATCAGACTGACCGGTAGGGTGAAACTAGCACATTGACTCGAGTAAGGACTGGAGGATTTGGCCCTTAGTTATTTATTAACGCTGCACATGAGCACAGTGCTGCCTGTGGGCATGTTGCTCTGAAATACAGAAGGGACATTAGGCAGCCTGTGCCTTTAGCACTATAGGGATTCCCCCATCTTCAATGTGTGGGGGCTGCAATCTACAGCAGCAGGGATAATCTGCCCTGGAAAAATGAGGGTAGGGACTGGCCCCAAAGGTTTTGGAGACTGATGCCCTATAGATAGAGCCAAGGATGCAAAACAATGGGGGAGAGGGGGAGGTGCCTCTAAGCTTGTCACACATTGAAACTTATTGTGATGAAGTTTCCTTCAATGGCACTCAACTTCCCAGCCACTTTTCTGCCTCCATTTCCTTAGGGCAAGTGTTTCCATAGAAAACATGGGGGTTTTCGTCCCACTCCACTCTGTCCTCACCACTCAGTCTCTGGATGCTGAGGCAGGTCTGGCTCTTCTCTCCTGGTCCTGGAGACAGCAGCTTGCTCAGTTCTAGCAAAGGGAGTGTGGAGTTCCCCGGGTGCATGAGGGCCATAGAACTGCACATTGAGTTATTTATTTTCTCCTATTAAAGGGCTCCTGTAAAAATGAAATAAATAAATAAAACAGTATATAGTAAACACACACAGTTCTTCATCTCTGTTAATAACACCCTACCTGATTAAAACTGAAAGAATGTTGTGGTCACTTTTCGCATTTCCTTTAACTCAGACAATGAAAATCATTGAAGTCAGTTTCACGTTTCTTTGCAGTCAGTTTCACTTTCATGGCCTTAAGGTCCTAGTGCCTGAGTTACAAGCTCTACAAGAAAGTATTGTTATTTTTTTGTTTTTTAAAAAACCCTATCATCAGTACAGGTTTTTTATCATGAAAAATATTTCTATTGATCGTCAATTTTGTCAAAAAATATTTTTACAAACCCCATATTTTAGGCCAAATTTAAGCTAATCGTACCTGTAAGCATGAAACCAACTGAACTCTCCTTTTGAGTGTCCCTGAAAACTGCCAATCACGTCTGGGGAGGGACTGGTTGTGAAACTTGATCTTGCTTCTGGTTCAATTGAAAGCCCCAAATGTTTCATGCATGACAGTGTCTTTTCGATATTTCTTATTTAGACTTTTTTCCTTCTTCCTCCTTCCAATCTCCTTGTGATTAACAATTCCAAGAAGCCCTTACAAATATAAACAGTGTAACACTATGGAGTAGGCAGCAGTATTTCCTTGAAAATTTTTATTACTGTTTTTTTTTCATTGAAAGACACAAGTGTTTGACATAATTATTTATAAAACAAAAGCAGTCAGTTACATGTAAAAAAAACTGATACATTTTACAATGATCACAGCATTTTAGCATTGCCACGCATATTTGGCAACATTTCACAAGATTTTGCTTTTATTTTAATTATTCTGATTAATTTCTGATTTCTGCCTTCAATTTTGCTCTTATCTAAAATGACTGCTATCTCCCATTACTCTCAATAGGACCAACACCTCAGGTTTCCCTCAGCAAGGTGGCCACCACTTTGCAGGTGAAGTCGAGACTGCCCCCAGAAAAGATGGCCACCGTCTCCCATTATTATCCAGGGGGCCGAGCCCAGGCTGCTCTCACAGAATATGGTGGCCCTTGTCTGTGAGGGCCATGGAAAAGACAGGATAATGTGGAGGTGCCAGGAATGAGTTTACCAGGACAGTAGGGAAGGGGAATGTGTTAGGAAACTGAACAATAAATGGGGAGGAGTCAGGGGAAAGTGGAGAGCCAGAAACAAACTGAGAGGGCTAAATGTAGGGAGCAGGAGGCAGACTGAGGAGGTACACAAGGCAATGTGCCATGGCAGACAGAGACTAAAATGGGTAGCAAACTGGAGGGAAACAAGGAAGGAAATACAGGGGGTAAGTGAATGTAGGGTGTAAGTGGGGGACAGGAGAGTGGGGGAAGCATGGAGACTGAATGTGAATGGGGCTTCTGCCTATCCTTTCCAGGAAGGGAAAGAGAGAACACAGCAATAGAACAGCAGCTCCCCACACTCCAGAGGATAGCAGTAATTCAGTGGAATTCCCCGTGAATAGTGAACAGAGAAGCCTGCTTTTTGTGTGTTTTGTATGTAAAGTTACATTTTGACTGTGAGATAACTCCACACAAAATGGGGGTTGGCTGCTTCCCCTAAAGATTAAAAATATCAGAAGTCAGGCTAAAAACTTGATTGATTAAATATCTCCTGATTTGGGGGCTCTGTCTCCTGATTTTTGAGTACTTGTTGGCAAAACTGTACTTTTAAAATATCACCTTTACCACAGGTCAGGAATTATTATTGTTCTTTATTATTTACTTTCAACAGTGCCCACTATGTGCTAAGCACTTTCCAAACATTTAAGACAGACAATCCCCTGCTCCAAGGCGTTCAGAATCTAAGGAATAGTTTAATAAAAGCAGGGTTAATAGGTTATTTCCAAATATTATATAGTCATGTTCTTTTCTAGAAGTCCATTTTAAAGCATGTAAGAACATGCAAAGTTTACTACTGCAAAAGTTATAAAGCTATTGGTAATAGAGACTCAGGTTAGATAAGGGGCTGTATGGGTGGAGCAAGTGAACAATGCACTTAGAAGTGCTTTTCTTTCACTGATCTTGGTTCAAATTAAGGTTACATTCCAAGGGGAGTGTCCTTTTTTTTTCTTTTTTTCTCCGGGAAGAGGATTTAAAATACATAATTTTTAGTTTTCAGAAAAAACAACCCCACCCTATACATATTAATATGAATGAAGCATTTAGCAGTGGAAGAAATCAAATTAGTCTTCCTCCTCATTAAGGGTTGATCCTGCCAATTTTGAGCACCCCCAGATCCAAGTGCAGTTAAAGCAGGTTGAATAAACTCAGCATCTGGCAGGAATAGGCCTGATCCTGTGCCCCTTTTTGGTGTAAATAGGTCGCACTGAAGTCAATGGACTTCTGGTCCTGATCCTGCAAGATGTTAACAACCTGTCCTATAAGGTGCTGTGTGTTCTCAACTTCCAAAGAAGTCAGCAGAAGTGACAGCAATTAAAACATTACAGGTCCAAGCCCCACATACTTCCCACTATGCATTGGAATTACACTGGCTCCACTATATTCAGGGTGGTCTGTGACTATGTGATTGGAGTTGCCCGTAAGAAATAAAATGCACATGTGACATAGGCAAACACTCACAAACATCTGCACTCAAGCACCCCCCCCCATAATAAGTCCAGTTTGTTGTATATGTACATATACATTTTACATTTTTGTGAAAAATATTTCCTCCTTTCTTCCCATCAAAAGTCAACATTTGGGAGAAAAAACCATTACAAAATGGGTTATTATTATTGTCACAAAATATCTATAGGGTCCATAGGCCCATAACAAGACCTCATATGGGACATCTTATTTTATGGATCCTGAATCCTTGGAGACATTACAATCTGACATATCAATAAGTTTGAGAAGAGATAAGGTGGGTGAGGCAATCTCTTTTTTTGGACCAACTGCTGTAGGTGAGAGAGACAAGCTTTTGAAATTTCACAGAGCTCTTCTTCGGGTCTGGGAAACTACTCAGGGCTTGTCTTCATGTACAGCACTTTAGAGAAGACACTAGTACATTGATGGGAGAGTTTCTCCCGTTGACATAGTTAATCCACTTCCCCAAGAGGTGTAGCTATGTCAGAAGGAGAAGTTCTCCCATCAACATAGCACTGTCTACACAGGCAGTTAGGTTGGTACAACTACATTACTCAGGGGTGTGGATTTTTCACACCCTGAGTGATGTAGTTATACCGATATCGGTCTGTAGTGTAGACCCAGCTTCACAGTGTCACAGCTAACTACAAGATGGAACAGATTGTTTAGCATAGGTAGTTAACATCTATTTCAAGGGACCATTCAAGGCGAAGTGGCCTGTTAACACCCGTCCTGTCATAGGGAGGAAAGGAAAGGCGGCGGGGGAGGGGAGTAGGACAGCTGGGAGGTGGAGTTTAGTGGATTATAGATTGTTTTAATAAGCCATAAATCCAGTGTCTCTATTCAGGCTCTTTTGAAAGTGTTGTTCAAAAGACGAGCCTAGCTTAAATTCATAACTTTGCTAGTCACTCACAATCATGGACTGAACAGAGTGTTCTTGGTCTGCAACACGTGGTACCAGGGACTCAGGACGTGGTGTGGGTGCAGCAGGAGCCTGTGCTCTGCAGGTCATAAGTGAAAGCAGCCTCTCAAACAGGTCTTTCCGCAGGCCTCTATCTCCTTCCCTCAGCCGACATTCCTGCTCCAGAAACTGCAATGCAAGCCTCTCCCTGCATGCTGAAACTCTGTCCTCACTTTGCAGCCTCTCTGTGCCTTTCCACTTCCCTTAAATCCTTCTCCTTCTGCTTGTTGGCTCTGTCCAGAATGGCCACCATAAGTTCATCATGGAAATGCTTCTACTTGGATCGGTCTGTGACAGTTCTGAGTCCCAGGGACCTGCTGGAGTGGGCCCATGAGCTCAGGTGGAAGGACCAGCAGAAGTTGAAAGACCATAACAAGTGACTGGGCTGTTGTGAAGTGCTGGCAGCTCAGCGCTTGGCATGGTACCCAAGCAAACTCCTCGTAAAAGGGGCAGGATGATGGCGAGTGCCCAGAGGTGTGGTTCTCATCCCTGGCTTTCTGGTAGTCAGTCTTGAGCCACTAAATCCTCTCCTTGCATTGGTCACCAGTCCGGTCAATCCCCAGTGCTGCCTGATTCTTTGCTATTAGCTGGTCTACATTATCTTCTTGGAACTCTCGCTAAAGTTGAACTGTTTGCTCGCCTTGCTCGAGAGCTTAACCAAAATCTGGCTGTACTCCCGGGACCAACTAGCAGCATGCTTGGTAAAGGGCTTCATATTGGTGCCATTACAAATGCAGGAGTAGGTTCACTCTGCTTGCAGCTCAGCAGTCAGACCAAAATGGAAGGGTTAAACACCTCACAGCTGTTTTTGAACCAGGGGGGTTGCTTCCATTTCCTGGGAGTCACGTGATACAACGCCCCTTTCCCTCTGCCTCCGCCCCCGTGCCACCCCTTCTTCTCAAGACCCCACCCCTCCTGCTTGCTCATCTCTGCTCCCTCTGCCCTCCCCCCTGTCGCTAGCCCTTGTGAGATGGCTTGCTGCTGTGGATGCACATAAAAGACGGCTAGTGGTTTGCCGGTCGGATGCATGTTGATTCTGGCTGATGCAGATCCACATTTTTGTATCTGCACAGGGCTTTACCTAATGGGTCCTAGGTCTACTGTGCCACTGCCAGACAGAATTGTGTACATGCAGGGGTGGCCAACCTGCTGCTCCGGAGCCACATGCACCTCTTCAGAAGTTAATATGCGGCTCCTTGTATAGGCACCGACTCTGGGGATGGAGCTACAGGTGCTAACTTTCCACTGCTCAACCCCAGCCCCCGCCTCACTCCACCCCTTACCCTGCTGCACCCTGGCTCCTCCCTCCTCCATCCCAGAGCCTCCTGTACACTGCAAAACAGCTGATTGCAGCAGGCAGGAGAGGTGCTGATCTGGCTGCTGGGGGGACTGATGACATATTACTGTGCCTCTTTGGTAATGTACATTGGTAAATTCTGGCTCCTTCTCAGGCTCAGGTTGGCCACCCCTGGTGTATATGTAACACCGACAGACCCCAGTCGTCAGCAGACAGGATCGAACTGGGGACCTCTGGAGCTTAGTGCATGAGACTCTACAACACGAGCTAAAAGCCAACTGGCTGTTAGCTAAGGTTGTAGAACAGTGTGTGTCTGTCTGTCTCTCTCTCTCTCACATGTCTCGGTGCCAGTAGATGGAACAGAACACCACACCCAGAAGGTGTGTGGATTACATATAGACAGAAGCGGGTTTGGGCTTGAGCCTGAGTGTGAGCCCAGGCTTACACTGCAGTGTAAATATACCCTCTGCCTCTGATCTCTCCCCATTCCAGCCCATTGAACGCACAGCCATTACATTCCTTTGCTGCCACTCAGATCATGTCCCTCCCCTACCTTTATGAGTCCCTCCACTGGCTTCCCCACTGGGTTCAATCTCTATTTCATGCTTCTTGACCTCACCCTTAGTGCTCTGTGCAGTGCTGCTCTTGCCTGCATCTTGGCTCTCCTCACTTACTACACCCCCATGATGGATTATGACCTGCCAACTCTTCCCGCCTCTCAGAAGCTTACATCTTCACACTTTTTTCACGCTGTTCTCTATGCCAAGAATAGCCTCCCCCCTCCCTAGAATGCCACGCAAACATCACTGTCCTCCTTCAGATCTCTCCCGAAAATCACTTCTTTCCACTAGCAAGTGCCCACCCACTGATTTTACAATACGTCACCCAATAATCCTTTGCTTTAGCTCAGATTACAGTATAATTAAAATCACCATAATACAAAACCAAGCTAACAAGATTAACTGCTCAATCATTTAGCTTTTATGTTGCATCCTTTCTGTCCATCTCTCTGACTTTGGCTATTTAAACCGTAGGATCTTTGCAATCCTTACATGTTTGCGAAGCCCCATGGCACAGCAGCAGCGCTATCGAAATAAAAAAATCATCCGTAGCAATTAATAGACACATAAAATAAATAAATAAAACAAAGTTCATTAGGTTGTGGGTTGTTTTGCTCCTATTTTGCCAATCCATCTTCCATCCTACTCTTTTATTAGTTATCTCCATTACCATTTTATTTTCCTTGTTTTCTAGCTAATGTTGTCATATCTTTCCTTTCCCCCAGTTCTGTTTATCATCTTTTCCCATTTCCAGCTTTTCAGTATGATGTGGTCTCTCCCTTTACATGCTACTCCCTTCATCTGCTTTCTCTTCTTTTCATTGTATCCTGTCTTGTTTGGCTCTTTTTCACCCTCTCCCCCATCTCTTTTATATTCCCTCTCTCATTCCTTTGTGCTTTTTTCAGTCCACCTTCCTTCCTATTCTGTTCGTTGGCTGGTAACTGTAGCTCTTGCTTGTCTTCTGAAAAGTCCTCCTTATCCTTTTCTCCTTCTTTTCACTCATTGCCAAGAACCTCTACCTCCCCTCCAAGCCTCCCAATTTAGTTTTACTCCACCAATTATACAAAGCAATCTGGATCACTTAGTAAGGTGGGCTCATGTGAATGTGCGGCTTAGACAGACAAATGCAAGTGTAGACGTCGGGGAACAAAGATTTGTATGTCACATTTACAAGAGGGGGACTGTATCCTGGAATGCAGTGGCATTGAAAAGGAGTTAGAGGGCATGGTGAATAACCAGCCAAACATGAGCTTCAAGTGCAATGCTATGGCTAAGAGAGCTAATGCGATCCTTGGATATACAAGCAGGGAAAAATCAAATAGGAGAAGGGAGTTGGCATTATCTCTGTATACAGCATTGATGAGGCCACTGCTAGAATACTGTGTCCAGTTATAGTCTGGACCATATATTATAGGAGCCGACTCAGTGGGTGCTCAGTACCCACCAGCCACAGCTGTTTGGTGGTGTCTCAGATGAGCTAATGGGGGGTGCCGCCAAACTGGTGTTTGGTGGTAGGGGAGGGAGTTGGAGGAGAGCGGAGAGCAGCGAGCGGCGGGCAGGTGGGGAGCCTAGGGGAGGGGGTGGAGTGGGGGTGGGAAGAGGCAGAGCAAGGGTGGGGCCTCGGGGGAAGGGGCAGAGTGAGGGCAGGACATTGGGGCGGGGGTTGAGCACCCCCAGGGAAAAGTAGAAGTCAGTGCCTACAATTCAAAAAGGATGATGAAAAATTGCAACAGGTTCATAATGATTCAAGGTCTGGCCTATGTTATGCAGGAGATCAGATTAGATGATTATAATGGTCCCTTTGGCTTTAAAATCTATTAATCTGTTCCTTTTCCCAGAATTTCTTTGAACTCGATTTGCTCTCCCAATGCTGAGAACAGCTTGAGGAAGATGTTGATATCGCCACACCTAGGGAACAGACCTTTAACTAACACGTATTTATCCCCAGTCTGGCTCAGAACCCTCACATCTCTACAAACATACAGCACCAAAACACTTATCGCTGGCTTCTTCCCAAAATGCATTTCACCTTCCATCTGTGGACCTCCACCCCTTCCCCTATGGAAATGCACAAGCACACTTCCTGTTTTGGCTCTCTGATTCCCTCTTCTCTTGTTCCCTGGGTACCTCTGCATTTTCTCTCACTCTCTCTTCTGTCATAGAATCATAGAAATGGAGGTCTAAACCCAGGGCCGGATTTACACTTTACACGCTCCTAGGCACAGCATCTTCAGCGCCCCCCCCCCAGCCCAGAGACCCCTCCACAGACCTCACCACAACTGCACAGCACCCTGCATATACACACCCCACCCACAGACCCCCCACTGCCCAGTGCCCCCGCACATCCCCACCACCACAACTGGCCAGCGCCCCACACAGATCCCCTGCTGCCCAGTGCCCCAACACAAACAGACCTCCCCCACCCCCTCACTGCCCACCACCACCCCACAGACTTCCCCAGAAACCCACTCCCCCACACCCTACCCCCTGGCCACACTCACCAGCCCTGCTGGGAGATGACTGTGTCCACCAGGCTGAGCCGGCAGCACATCTGGGGTTGGTTGGGGATCGCTCTGGCCCCTGGAGAGCAGTGCGATCAGCCAGGCTACAGCAGGAGCAGGGCATGCCCAGGCTGGGCTCCCTCAGGACCCACTTGCCCGGCAAGGCCCCCTACATTGGACTGCTGACCTCTTCCCCTGCCACAGGGGGGTGCTTTGCCTTCCCTGCTGGCAGGAGTGCTTCAGCAGGGCTGCGTGGCACTGTCTCCCCCTCAACCGGCCCGCCCCTTCCTGGGACCATCAAGCTTTGAATTTTTAGGCACTCCTAAGCATGTGCCTACTGTGCCTAATTGGAAATCCGGCCATGTCTAAGCACCCTGTGCTGAGGCAGGACCAACTATACCTAGACTATCCCTCACAGATGTTTGTCTAATTGGTTCTTAAAAACTTTCAATGATGGGTATTCCACAACCTCCCTTGGAAGCCTATTCAAGTGCCTAAATATCCTTATACTTAGAAAGATTTTCCTAATATTTAATGTAATTATCCTTTGCTGCAGGTTAAGCCAATTACTTCTTGTCCTACCTTCAGGGGACATGGAGAACAAATGGTCATTGTTCTCTTTATAACAGCCCTTAACATATTTGAAGATATTAATCAGATCCCCCCTCATATCTTTTAGGCATGTTTAGTCTGGAGGAGCTGCCCCCTCTGGAACCAGCAGCAGTAACACAAAAGGAAGAAGCAGCACATGAGCTTGTTAAGTTTCTGGTGCCATGTTTGTTGTTATTGAGATAGGGATGGGGGTGATTTTCGGTTTATTTCCCAATGTAAAATTTATTGCAAATCACAGGCAACAGAGTGTAGCTGCTAATGGCGGATTGCAAGCCAGCACCTTGACATCACCCCTGCCACCATCATCATGTGGAATCCAAAATGGAGACCGGGAAATGCAAACAAGTGAAAGAAGCATTCACAATTACATTTTGACTAGAAACTCGCACATTTTCATAGGGATGTGCCTATGTGTTTAAGTAAGACTTTTATTGGCTTCCCTTTTAGTATGTATAGCCATACAACTCAGGCTACAACATAATGAGGCATCTGTAAAGAAAAAACTGTCCCGAGGTGGGGGTGGAGGGGTGGAAGGTTAAACGTAATCCCTGGGTGATTAAATCAATGTCCAGAGTGTGGCTGGGAGGTTGTATGCAATCCAGAAATGTGCTGGGGAAGGGAGGATGGTTGGGTAGTTTTTGTAGAGTCCTTATTATCATGCATATTTGCATGTAGTCCCTGGGCAGATGCATTCAGAGCAGCCTACATTGAGAGCCATACGGAGCCACAAGGAGGTAGTCATCCATGTGGATGTTAATGCAGCATCTTGTTGATGCCACCATGAATTTTGAGTCAATCCCCGGTGCCAATGTAGTAGGAACTCCAGATAGGTAGTCACATTTTGGGGAAGGGCATATTTCCAAGGCCATCCTCTGTAGGTCGTCAGCCCACTCCACTCGAAGATGTGCTGCCCTGTCACCGTAAGTTTGAAAACCTCTGTGGCGCACGTCACCGGCCTCCTTTAAGCCTAGTTTAAAGCCCTTCTCATTAAGTTGGTGAGTCAGTGTGTGAAGATACTCCGCCACTTCTTGGTCAGGTGGACCCCATCTCTCTCCCACAGTCCTCCTTCCTGTAACAGCATCTCATGGTTAAGGAAGCATCCCCCCCTTCTTCTCTCTTCCATCATTTTTGTTTTTCCTCCTCTTTATCTCTCCTCCTGCCTTTTCTCTATGCTTCCCCCGCTGGGTTTACAGGGCGGTGAGAGGGTTCTGCTGACACATGGTGATAGTGAGTGTGGCAGTGAAACACATCTCTTCCTGTCCTGCTCTGCACATAGGCTTCATTTCAGCTAGGAAATAGAATAATCTGCTCCCTGCTATTTCTAGGCAAGTTGCTGGAAGCAGAACAATGCTGAAGGGGAAGAGGAGGGCTTCAAAAACACTTGGTGGCCCTAGATAGAGCCATAGAACCATCTGTTGGTTAAGACTGTCACAGGTGGATGTATATTGGAGCAGGAGGTGGAGTCAGTAGCTGGGAGGATGGAGAGGAACAGAAGGGTTTGATGGCTGGGCTCAGTCCTGTCCAGTTTTGTAACATCAACATTTTGCATCTATTGTATCCATTCCTCTCTGATAAGGAACTGGCCATTGTTATCTAGACTTGCAGCACCTTCCAGTCAGAAAACTGCAACTCACTATATCTGATGACAACTGTGAAGGTCACACAGAAGCCCCAATTTGTGCAATGCAGCAGCCCTACCTTTAAGACCAACAAGAGGACATCACAGCAGTACAGTTTGCTATCCACTGCCTCTTCATTTAATTCTAGGTCCACTTTAATGTCCTCGTCCTAATCTTTTGAGTTCCTTGTGGGCTGGTATATCTATTTTAGAGACTCCCTTTCCATCTACAACCCCTCCTGATATAGCTGCAAGGTTGCTGTGATTATTGAAAACCTAGATGAAATTTTATTTGGTGTCTGGATTTCCCAGTGGTGAGTGAATTAGAAAAAACATTTAAATGTAAAGAAAATGGATGCACTTCAAATGTTCTTTTCATTTTGAAATATCCTACCAGATAGAGAAAGATTCCTTAAACTTAAAATGAGGAATAGCTCTGAAAGCAAAGAAACTTTTTAAGCGCACACACACACATATTATAATGATTAATAATCAATCATAATAAATACATCTATATAACGGAAGATGCACCAAAACCAAGGTTTATATTTTCTGCTACCAGGAGATGATTTAGATAATATGAGCATAAAAATGTAAATACCCATGAAAATATTAGACATACATAATAGGGGACAAAATAGCAGGTCAACATAACATACTTTAAAAAATGAAATGAGGATACAAATGAATGAACTCTTAAATGAGAAATACCTTCACTGATAATGTTAGCATTACTTTTCAGTATCTCAATGACTGGATAATTACAAACATTATACCACTTTTCAAAAAGAGGCAGTCAGATAAGTGAATGTATGTGAATATTGGAAACTATTCTGGGAGATTCACGAAAACATATCAACAAAAGGCATAATTTGATTAGACAAAGCCAACATAGATTTACATGAGGGAAGGCTGGCGTTAGTAACTTGTTGGAATTTTTAGAAGATAAAACTGTCATGGATAGACAAGCAAAATGAAGAGAAAGCAACACACATAGATTTTTGAAAAAAATGGATACAGATTTCCAAGGTGTGTGATCAAAGAACAGTGTAATTGTGAAGCTTTCTGGACGTTTTCCAGAGAACTTTATGATGACTGTCTCTGGCGGTTAATAAATGTTTGATAATGTGGAACAATATATGTATTATTCACACTAGTAAGGAGGTGCAAAAACCGGAGTATAATCAAAGGTCAAATTCTGGCAGGATACTGTGCACAGACTTGTTAGGCTGAGTCATATTCTGGCCCGTAGTTCATTATTAGTCTATAATGAAATCAAATGAAAACAAGACCATTTTTCTTGCCCTGATTGTGTGAAACTCACCAAGTTTTGATGTATATATGTTAATCCAATCGTATGGCCTGAGAAATATTAGAAATAGAGGATGTGTTAATTGCTTAGCAAATAAACACAGTATAGAATATAATAGATAATCAACGACAAAAGTAAGATCTATAGAGAGCTTTATTAATACAATATTTCTTTACACTAATGATGGAGTGAGGTAATTGTGAATGACTGAAGTTTGCAAACTAGTAATGGCCAGATTCTATGACCCTTCCTCATGCCCAGTCTTAGCGGGGCTCGGGGCGGCGCCAGATTTTTTGCCACCCTAGGCAGCGGCGGCGGGAGAGGCTGCCGCTGAAATGCCGCCGAGATCCCCGGCGGCCAAAGAAGCTGCTGCCAAAGTTCTTCTTCGGCCGCAGGGGACCTTGGTGGCATTTCAGTGGCAGCCTCTCCCGCCGGCGGCTGCCGAGGGACTTAAAATGCCGCCCCCCCAAATCCTGGCGCCCTAGGTGACCGCCTAGGGTTGCCTAATGGTAGCGCCGGCCCTGGCTGGGCTTCTCATGGAGTATGGTATTACTCAACATCAAGGAAGATAGTAAAATCTGGCTCTAATCACCCAATTCTTGGCCAGCTGCAATCAGTGAAATGACTCCCATTGACTTCAGTAGGTTTCAGTTAAGGCCCTCTTTGAATAAACACAATAAGTAAGCAAGCAAATAGATCACCAAATGCACGTTTAGGATTTATTTTGCCAGTTTGGGGATAATACTACTTACCTCCCTCTGTAAAGCACTTGCAGATTTACTGAAGAAAATGCTATATAAGAACTAGATATTTTTAAAATTATAATTCAATGTTAATTATTTATGATAATACATCACAACATACTAGTAAGTGTTCTATAGGACTGAAGCCGTAATAATATGGTGACTCACTGCAACCCCGACTAATCAATCTTTGAGAAGCTGTGGAGAGATTGACAGCTTTTTACACCAGTTATGAAGTGCCTGAACCAGCAAAATGGGAATTAGCAAGGTACTACTCTATTATAAATATGGAACTGGGTTTTCCTGCTTCATCAAATGAGAAGTAAATCAAGAAAATGAACACAGATAACCAACATTTTCAACCCGGGTGCCTGAAAATAGACTCCTACATCCACATAAGTAGCTAAGTAAAAGAGCACCTGAACTGTCTTTGACTTCAATGGGGTTTGCCAGTGCTAGGCAGTTCTGAAAAGCTGGCCACTTTTATTTAAGTCTCCAAACAACTGCTTTTCATCCCATTTTTAAGTTTTAAACAGACAAAGTTTGCATACTTATGCACAAGTTGTGTGGTTAGCTGTGGGGTTGTTCTCCAGATGGAGTTTAATTTATGACTTGTACTTGCTGTATCAAGTGCATTTCCTCAGTGTTAATGGGATAATTTTGCTATATGGAATAGCACTTTGTTTGTCCATAGAAAAGAGTCCAGTTTCTGGAGATTCAAATTTTAAACTGCAGAATTCCTAGCATTCTCCTAGGGTGACCAGATGCCCTGATTTTATAGGGACAGTCCCGATTTTGGGGACTTTTTCTTATATAGGCTCCTATTACCCCCACCCCCTGTCCCAATTTTTCACACTTGTTGTCTGGTCACCCTACATTCTCCTCCCACTGAACTCAACTGACTGGGTGTTCTACTTGTTGAGTGCTTGTAGGACTGGATCCAAACAACACAACATGGTTCTTGTTCTCCCCTGAATGTTTGGACTAGTGCCCACAGGGGCAGATATGGCCTGGCATGGAGCACACATGATGCACCCTCTTCACTAATGGCATAAGTTCCACAGTCTCTGAAACTCCAGGACTTATTGTGCCTGCTTGAGGGATCAATTTCTGCAGCACCCCAACACGACACTGTGCTTTGTTTTTTTCCGATGTGCATGTAGTTGGGATATTGGCTCTAGACTTTGCACCATAAACCTTCGTTAATTATTAAGTGTCACTTTTAGTGAGTTTTTTTGATGTCCATATTTTCAGCTGCTGCACTTTACGGTCATCTTTGCATAGAAAGTTGTCGGTTGGCAATAAAACCGTACTCATGTTCTTTGACTTTACATTTCAATCTTTGTTCTATAGATATAATTACAACAGAATTAATGAACTTACATAAGCAGATGCTTTGGCAGAACACAAGACTACAAAAAAAGATAGAGCTCAGTCAATTAACTGAAAGAATGAACATGACAATTTCGATCTGTTTTAAATGATCCAAAAATGACTTTGGTGAAAGAAGTGCTTAAGGTTTTCCTCAACAAACTATTGTGTCAAGCATAATACTTATAACTGCCAAGTGGGGAAACCCGATGGTCAAAGTAATCTGCCCCAAGTTTTGCCAAACCTCTGGAATATCCTGTTTAGAGGACAAGACCTTCTAAAGCAAAATGGATGAACTGGTGATTGAGCAAGGATTATAAATCATAGGACTGTGGGTATATCAGACATAGCAGAGAGTGCTATGTCATTATCACAACATTGGTTTCTTGCTCAAACTAAATTGGATTGATCAACTGCTTTGGCTTCAGAGGCTCCTTACCAAGAAGGCCTCTAGTGGTATACACTGCTCTGATGAGCAAACTGAAAAGAGAATGGAAAACAGGAAGAAAAATTACCCCAAATAAACAAAAAAGGAAGATTTATAAATCAGGGGAAGTGTTAATCTGACCTCCACAAGCCTAATTTACATGGCCAATACTTTATGTGCCAGATAATAACCACTCACTGATGTTGGCACTACTAGAGGAGAAATATTATTACAAGGATGAACAAATAATGTTTCCAGTTTATTAAGTACCAACATGTTTTCTATCAATACCAGGCACAAACATATTCGTCTTTCACGTCTTTATTTTCAAACACACTGGAGTCAGAGCATAAAATCCTCCACCGTCTGCATTTCATATTACTACAAACTGACACAGCAATGCATTAGCTGATCTTGCTTCAGTCTGTCAGTTCTTGATGTTCTTCAAAGCACTGTGCAATGGCTAGTCTTTAGTGATCTTCATTGATAATATTCCTGTTCTTCATCAGCTTTATTATGTTAGAATCTGAGGGTGAAAGTAAAATTTGCTCCAATGTGTGAAGTGGATGAAACAAAAATAATGATACTATTGGACATGTTAAGATATCAAGCATAGTGGTAATGCGAAATCTGAACTGATGCAGTTTTCCCACCATTAGTTACTCTCTTTTTGGTCCAGTATATTCTGATAGAAGTATACTCTGATACACTGCTGCTTTGTTGGTTAATAAAGTGTAAAGTGTATTCACCAAGTAAACTTAATGGCTACATTGAGAAATCAGTTGTTTTATTTTCTGAAAGGGGATTCTAACCTGTTGATAGCTGAAATCCTGCTTAGACATCAGTATGTGGCCTCATATTACAGAGACTGATTTTTATAAATAGCATAGAGAGAACACACCCATTGGGCCACATAAAGAATTTGTGAAACAATAAAGCTACATCTGTGAAGGTCAAATACTGAAAAACAAAACTCTAGGTCTCCAATCTGCAAGTTAGAGCAGTTCCCAAGCAGTGGTTATTTATTTATTTTATCGTGCATTTTAATTTATGGAAGTCTCTTTGAAAACGTTTGCTTCAGAAATTTGGTCAGCTAATATCCGTTCTGTGACAAATGCATCATATTAGAGTTTCTACCTTGGGATAACAAGAGTTATTTCTTCAATTTTATCTGGGAATATAGTGTGCAAACTTACTTATAGTTTGGATAAGTATCAGTTGTAGAAAGTTCATGTAATTAATATAATGGATCTCCTCTCTTTGGACACTGCATATCACATGTTCTCCTTAGCACAACCTCTTGGAACATAGACATATTGCTATTTTAATCCCATGACAATGAAAACATCTGTATTATGTACAAAACCAATTTGAATGCATATGAACTTTTTTTAATGTAATGCAGTTAGCAGAGGTGCCGACTTCCTAAGTTCCCGGGGGGGTGCTCAACCCTCACTCCGCCCCAGGCCACGTCCCCACTCCATCCCTTTACCCAAGCCCCCACCCCACATCTTTCCCTCCGTTCTGTCCCCTCCCCTCGCCTCTTCCTGCCCCCGCTCCTCCCTCTCCCCCCATGCCTCCTGCACATCGCTGAACAGCTGATCACCGGTGGGCGGGAGGCACTGGGAGGGAGGGGGAGAAGCTGATGGGGGCCTGCTGGGGGGGTGGGAGGTGCTGGGGGGACAGGAAGGAGCTGATCCACAGGGCTGCTGGTGGTTGCTGAGCACCCACTATTTTTTTTCCGTGGAGTCAGGGCCTATGGCAATTAGAATCTCTGGGTCAAATTTAACCCTGAAGTAAGCATGCTAAACTCTCTTTGAAGACAATGTGAGCTGTACTTGTTTCCCCAGAGCTCAATCTGACCATCTGCATTTAGGTTCTGACCCAGAAGAGCACTGAAACACATGCTTAACTTCAGTGCTTTGTTGAACTGGGGTCCTGCTAGGGTTTAAACAAAACAAAGGTATACTTCCATGTACAATCATACAGAGGAAAAAGCCCAACACAAGCCAACCAACCAGCCAAACAGAAGAGTCTTTCTACTTAATATTTATGAGCAAAAATTAAGTTTTACCTCTAACTAGAGCCACATGAAACATGGCAGTTTCAGTTTGCAGTGGTTTTCATCTCTTGAGTTTCACTATGAATTTCAGGTTCAAACTAAGCAGAAAATTCAAAGCAAGTTTAGCTTTTTTTACTTTAAATTTTAAAACATTCCCTATCACATGTTGGAAACAGAAAAGAAGGATTTCTTTTTTTTGAAGGTATTCTACTTCATCAATAGACTACACAGCCAAACTATCTGCTTATAGCCTGATCCTGCAAAGTACTATGGGTAATGCTTACTAACGCACTGTAAGCATTACTCCCAAGAGGAAGGGTCTGTAGGATCAGGCCCCTAATATATTTTATTCATTCTATGAGGAAGAAATTTGGGCCATGACGCTTCAGATTCAAAACACATTTTTGAAATTGCATGTCTCCCATTGCAGTTAATTTTGACTCTCATTAGTTTAATGACAATATTTTATGTTACTTTAAAAAAAAAACCTTTACAAAGACTATTTTAATGAAGGGATTAAAAATACAAAAAAAAAAAAAAAAGAGAGAGACAGGTAACTTGAGATGCAACTTTGGAATGTATATGGCTAGTTCGAATGTGCAAGCTTGAACTTAACAAATGTTTAAAATATTTGAGTTTTTTAAACAGTGCCAAAATAAACCACATCTTTTCTAAAGACTACATATTTAGCTAGGCACTGGAAATGCAAATCTTTCAACCATTCCAAGTATTTGTTTAAAAGCCTCACAGAACACGTGCGCTCCCAACAAAACTGAAGAATGAAATGTTTAGACCACTGAAGCCCAGCAGCTGACTTACGATCAAGCTAAAACAAGACAAACACTTTGTTTTTTGGATTTGTGAATACATTTTTTATTTACCAGTGCAGTGGAAGAAAAAGGAATATTTTGCACAGACCTTAACTGGTGTAATGATAAAAGCCAGATGTACTTCACGTAATGCTGCAACTCTGTCAAGTATAGTACCAGAGAAACTGCCATTCATTTGTTGCAACAGTTTTCACTGCCTCACAGAAAATTGTTTATTCTGGTACATGGGGTACAGCACCCACAAAAAGCAGCTTTCATATGGCATTATTTTAAACAATGAAAACAAAGGCATGTGGAAACTGACATTTAGATAGCAACTTCATTTTTGTGTGTGAATGAAAGCAATTACAATTCAAGGTCACCTAATAAGATTTTTTTATAAAACCATTTTAATTTGGAAACTAAAGTGAATGAAAACCTTATAAAATATCCTATAAGTTGAAAAAAATGGAATGTCTCTGTGACAACACATTGACATTATTAAATGATTTCAATAGGATAGCTTATTTGTAAAAGCAGTCTTAAAATTCTCATACATTAATAATTAACTAATGAGTCTTCCTATCAGCTGAATATATTTAAAGAGGGTTATAGCTGATTTCATCTATAGGGTTCCACTAACAAGACTGAGTGGGCTATGAACTTTTCAACTATCAGCAGCTTTCCTGATGCCAATGTACAAAACTACGCTATGAGATTTTGGCTGTGGGTTAATGAAAAACAGTACTAAATGACTAAAGGGCCACAGTTCTGTTCTGTTAAAGGTGACTTGTCACAATATTGTTAATTAGTGAGGGCTTAGGGAAGGCTTACTATGAATATAATTACAGTGCTGAAATGCATTAATAACATTCTTATCCAGAGACAACGTGACACTATTTACATATTTTATCATGGTATGCATCATGAATGGCTCCCAGTGCTGTCACTCGCTGCACGATCACACAGAGAAATGCACAACATCTCATGAGGGATATGAAATGTACATATATCTCCATGCTACATCACAGTAATGGTGACACTGCTTACACCAGTAATTACCGTTGTCATAGTCTTTGCCTATGGAAGACAAGCCCTTACTCTGAACTGGTGGCAAAGGAACTACCACTACCGGGATGTAAACGGACACAGTCTCAACCTTTCCCCATAAATTAGGAGACTAATAAATAATGACTATTTTGTGGTTATATAGTATTTTACACCTTCAAAGTGCTGTACAGATATTAACTAATCAATCCTCACAACAATTCTGTGAGGAAAAGCAAAAGCAAAATACTATTATTATCCCCATTTTACAAATGGGGAAATTTAAGAGGGTGAAATCCTGCCTCCCATTAAAGGTAATGGCACAACTCCCCTTGATTTTAATGGCTACAGGAATTCACCTACACGACAGAGATTAAAGGCCTGATCCCACACCACTGAAGTCACTGGGGGTTTAACCGTTCATTTCAATGGGAGCAGGAGCATAAATCAATTTATTTCAATGGGAGTCTACCTAGGCACATTTGAAAATCCACTATGTGCCTATCTGCATCTTTAGGAGTTTAGATACCTTTAAAAATCTGGCCCTAAGTGACTTGCCCAAGGCCACACACCAAGACAGTAGCAGGGCAGGATTAGAACTCAAGAGTTCCTGACTCCTAGCTTCACATTTAGATGAGCCTTCCCAAGCATTTTCCCAAAGAAGACAAATATTTGTAGCTGAATTTTAAAAAAGTGATGGATAATTTAACAATGAATAAAAGTAATTTGTAGTTACACTACAAGGGTGCTAAAAATCCATGCTAAAAGGTAATCTGATCTCATGCTTCATGGTGTAAGTGGCAACACAGAGTCAGGAAGGAATTTTCCCTCATGTACAACATGGCACAACTGTATTATGGACAGTCATCAGCTTCCTCTGAAGAATCAGCTATTGGCCACAACCAGAAAGAGTATATTTGACTTAATGACTGCTGATCTGATCTTGTATGATCAATCCTACTTTCCTGGATAAAAGGGGAGGATGGAAGCATGATTATGTAGAGTCTGCATGTAAAGGAGTAGGAGCTTTTTCATTAGGGAGTCTTTTTTTTCCATTTCAGGTGGTTTATTTTTAGCATTCTTTTTTAGTTTTATGTAGCTGTCAAAAAATCAGGGTAAATTGTGTGGGTTGTCTCTTTATATACACCGCAATGAGTGATGTATATTATATATATCACTCATTACAGTAGTATATACTGTAATGAGTAATCTCTTTATAATGTTCCCTAGTGAACTTTAACACAGTACTGTTTCAAACAGCACTATGTCATAACGCACTAGAGAACCTTTTGTGCACGCCAGCAGGGTCTACATGGACCAATTAATGTGTAATACATTAGTGCGCTTTAGAAATCACACCCCACAGTCCACATTACTGCTTCATGTAGGCAAGTCCTTAGATACAAGTAACCATTTCTGGCGTTCATTGGATAAATACCAGTTTCATTTTTTTGTACTAAGAGCGCTGTATCAGTTAAAACTGAAAATCAGAAGCCCTACCCTTAAGAGTGAATCAAGGGGAAAATTCTAGATACATCTAGATAAATGTGAAAGTGATACCTAGGTCACTCAATCATGGACGACAACTTCTTCCTTCCTTCCTTGCTTGGCCATTTCCCTCAAGCAGAATTGGCGCAAGAGTGTCCACAGCATGTGGCATGCCACTCAGTACACCACTGGGATAGTAGAATAGGGCAGTAGTTGCTTCCAATCTAGTGAGCAGCATCCTCAAGACAGTAATTACAGGCTCACTTTGAGCACAAGAGGAACTAGGGCCTGATGCAGCAATCACAGGTTCCTCTAGGGTTTTACCAGTTCCCAGGTCTGGAAGCATTAAAGGGTCATCCGTGGTTTAATGACTATGGAGGTTCAGAAGCAATAATCACAGTCTGTCTTGAAGCAGAGTGGGTGGTTTGGAAGTACTATGCACTGTAGGTAAACCTACGTCCCCCTGCAAGTGGCCTAGTTGGTGGACTGAAACCAAAAGGAGCCTAGGTCTGCAGACAAAGAATGCAGAATACTGCAGTGTCTGACCAGAAAGATGGACTCTGAGTCTGACTCTCCACATTAAATGGCACATTGCAGATTTCTTTCCTTCATTCTTCTATTCTCTTCTTTCACTGTATCTATAACAACAATCACTAAAGAGAGAAGACAGCATAAACACACAAAAGCTAGACTAGGGGGGCTGAGCAGAATGTTCAGTGCTTCCATTTCAAAGGAGGAAGCAAGAAGATTGATACAGAAGAGGTGAGGCTGTGCCTTTCACAGCTAAGGTTAAGGGCAGTTCCTTTGCTCCAGCAAGGTGGAGTATTAACCCCTCAGAGATTTTCTTTCACAGGAGAGGGAAGAAGAGTGACATATAACAACCAGAATAATCTTCTCTACAGCTTCAACACTGATCAATGTAACTACATTTTTACAAATGAATGAATCTACTCTTTTAGTGAAATCTAACTGTACATACATGTTTATAAGGAGCTGAAATTGATCTGTAGTAGGATTCTGTTCTAGCTATAGAAATTCTTTTAAAATCCATGAGTATACCTTCCCCATGATGCATGTACATAATTCTGATTAACAACTACAATATGGAGGGATTATGAGTGTGCACCAGGAGGAAAACATCTCCATAATAATATACATAGAACATGGAATTTGAACTTCTATTATCAATTAAGAAATACATTCAACATTAAAATATTCAATTGTTTGTGGATTGATAAATAGCATGTTAGATTTACATTTTGAGACTGTACTTTGCAGGACTGGCCCCTGATTCAGGCCATATCTAACAATATGACCGGACTATGCCTTTCAGCACACTAAAGTCCGACAATGTTAACTGAGAGAAGATACTATTATTAAAACAGCACACAAATGATTTCCACAATACTCACTGACCATACCACAATACAGCTGCTTAAAGCAAATACATGTTTGCAGAGATACAGTTTGACAAATAACACAACTCAGCAGCAAAGTGGTTAAACATTTATGATTTGATTTTATCTCAGTCTGGAATGTCATTGGAGTGTCCCACTTCTAACAACTGTTTGCTAAGTTAAGGCTTTAGTGTTTACATAGCGCTGAATGAAGCAGCCTGGTCACCAGATGTGAACACTTCCCTAGGCTGGAGCTTTCAATCAGATCACAGTCCTAATGGTCCCTGCTCCAACCTTCTTCCTCAGGACGTCCACAAGCCTTTCCAACCTGAGATGGGGGCAATGGGGGGAAGGGAGGGAAGAAAATAAAAAGGAAGCTAACATTAGGAATGTTCTGGCTGAAAGAGACAGTGTTTGCACTGAACCAAGCTGTCCTGGTGGTGGTCATGCCAAGAAACAAAGCATTACTGTAAAAGACAGACACTAGGGCAGAATGCAGACAACTCGAGGGACATTTTTAACCTACAGCCCAACCCAGTCACAGTCAGAGGTGTATATCAACTCATCTTCCCTCTGTGTAGTACATACAGTATCTGAGACCCGCATGACACACTAATTTACACAGGACTGTATGAATAAATCTTGCTGCAGATATGCTGCAATACATGGGCAGCACATTCAATTCCTGGAGGAAAAAAACAACCCTACTCTGTGGCTGTTGCCTTCACTAAACACAATACTAACTGTCTTATTTTCTTTTAAAGAAAACTAGCACTTGGTCCTAAAGCTATGCGTACACTTACAAGTGGTACAGTGGCAAGTCTGCAGCACTGCAGCTATACTGATGTAGTATGGGTGCTTCTACATTGACGGAAAGTTTTTTTCTGTCACTGTAGTTAATCCACCTCTCTGAGAGGCAGTAGCCAAGTCGACAGAAGCAGGGCTGGCTCTAGCTTTTTTGCCGCCCCAAGTGGGAATAAAGAAAAGAAAAAGCCGTGGCTGGAGCTGCCGAAGCAAAAAAAAACAAAAACGGCCCTTGAAATGTGCCGCCCCAGGAATGGCCGGAATGCCGCCCCTTCAGATGTGCCGCCTCAAGCACCTGCTTCCTTTGCTGGTGCCTGGAGCCGGCCCTAGACAGAAGAATTCTTAGCTGCACCTACGGGGGGGTTAACTAAGGTGCTGAGTGTGTCAAATTTTTCACAGCCCTGAGCACCATAGCTAGGTCTATCTAATTTTTAAGGGTAGACCAAGCCTTAGCTCAATTGTGCAATGTGCCTTGCACATACTGTATGTTTACCTTTAAAAATCCCATGTGTGTTTATATCAAAATCTCTTTTCAAAATACACGATTAGTCGACTTTCTGAGCTGAGAGTGTATAAGATGTTATGTCTACACTGATTCATATGTTTTGAATTGATGATACAAACAAGAGCATACAATAATTTAGGGTCAAATCCTGCAAAATGGTCAGGGTCCTCAATTCCCATAGACTGCAATGCAGCGGGAATGAGGGTGTTCAGTGCCTCACAAGATCAGACTCTTCCTGGAACACAGCCAAACCCAAATTCTAAATTTGTCCAGGAGTTCACATCACATGCGTTTTTCTTAAGCACTCCAGTGAAAGTGTATTTATGTAATCCTCCAGTGAAGGTTCTCCCACAAATAAACACAGAGCATAAAGCTGGACATTGAGGGAAAGGGAATATTTTCAGTGCCTGTGCCAGTTAACAAGAGTTGTGACTTGTGAGTCCAATGAGCTGCACACAACACTGGAAGTTCACCATCTTTTCTGGTCTGAGAAGATTTTGTGTGTATATATGTTGTATACTGCACAACATTGGTAACATAAATACATATATACACATATATACTGCACAACACTGGAACATAAATACAATATAAAAGTAATTCAACCCCCTTAAAGCTGCAAAATGCATTTGACCTAATGGATGCATTAGTGACTTCAGTGCAAAAGAATTAGTTCATCCTTCTTGGATTTACTGCCACAAGGTATAACATCTGATAATCACCAATGTGTACAATTAGGGACTGAAACACTCACATTTTCCAGTAACCTCTGAGCACCATGAAACTACACCTTTTATTGTGCTATTCAGATGGCTTAAATCCTGAAACTAGATTAGGAACTCACTACCCAAAAGCAATTGAGGGGAAGATTATCAACAGGCACCAGGAAATGACACATGGAAAATTTAGATGGTACTAGTTGCATTTTCCATGGTGAAGGTACTGGAGATGCAGTTTTTATGTCTGTGTAGTTTCACATTTTAAGTACTAGCATAGGTAGTATCATTACAGGTTAACTATTTCTCCTCTTCCCCTTCCCCCTTGTCTATATATCTTTGTATCTTTGTCATTTTTTCTTTTGTGTTTTATTTGCTATAGTTTCCATTTTTTGCCATAACACATGCATCTACAGGAGTTCATCAAACTTTTGGGGGTGAGGGTCAGGCAGGAAACAACTTATCCATCATGATCTACACAACTCTCATAAGTCAGTTCTTATGCAGTTTACCCTAACCAGAAATACTTTTCCAGGCTGGTTAAGTGAGTGGCTTTTAGGTCGTTGAACATTTAAGGATTTTACCTCATAGCTACATGATAGGCCATGTTTTTCTTCCCTCTTACTTAGAAATTCATATAATGTTTTTCTGTTAGAAAATACTGATTTAACAAAATCAAAACATTTCATGGGAGTGCATCTATTTTGTTGAAATTTTTGATGGGAAATTATTGAAACATTTCATAGGGATGAAACAGTCCATTCAGACTTCATCATTTTGATAACAAATATGTTATTAATGAAATCTTTCAACTTTTATAATAGTCAAAATAATAAAATTATAAAAGTAAAAATGATAAAGCTGAAACAAAACATTTTGACCTTATTGAAATGAAATCGTTTAATAAAGTCCAAATGAAATATTTCATTTCACACAAAAATTCCAAGATTTCTACTTTTCGTCCCAATTCAGGATGAAACACAAATTTCAAAATCTTTTCTCATGGAACAGGAATTCCATTTTTCAACCAGCTCTAATTTGAACAGTTGAAGTCAATGGAGTGATTGATACCAATTCACATCAGCTAAGGATCAGACCCACTGTATCTTATCTGCTTTCCATCTGCAGGAAATATGCCCTCTGTCACTGAACAGACATCAGTTCCCTATCCTTCACCAACCAGGAATCGCCTACTGTCTCTGCAAAAGATCTGGGAGATATCCAAGAAGAGTAGCTTTCCTTTGATGGCTTTTTTAGGTTAAGGATTAAGATGACATTTTTAATCTTCACAAATGGGGGCTGTAGGCAGGGCCAGTTCTATAGGTGGGCAAGCAGGGTGGTTGTCCTGGGTGCCAACTTCCAGAGGTGCTGAAGTGCTGTGCTGGTTTCTTCCCCACTCTGATCCTGATTGGCTGGCTGTGTTTTCTCCCACTTTCAGCTGCTGTCGGGGAGCATGGTTCTAAAACATTTTCTGTCCTGGCTGGCAAAATGGCTAGGGCTGCTGCTGGCTCTAAATCTGTTCAGACCCACAAAGCTCAGTGTTATAGGAATATGAAAAGGGAAGGACGCCAGGCCTGATTTAGATGTTATCATTCACCTCCCTTTACTTTCAGCAGCTGTTAGGACCTTTGGATTTCACAGATATCTTATTTATTATGTTCAATAGCACCACAACAACCTTCTCAGCCACTTTAAGCACCTATGAAAATCTCTCTCATACTAGTACTTATCTCCAGGATAATACAACCCCTGTTACGGAACAAGATGGATGAAGAAACTAATCTGACACTAGGGTGACCAGATGTTCCGATTTTATAGGGACAGTCCCGATTTTTGGGTCTTTTTCTTATATAGGCTCCTATTACCCCCCACCCCAGTCCCGATTTTTCACACTTGCTGTCTGGTCACCCTGACACACTGAAAGTCTGGAGATTTAAGGGATCATTATTTTTTGGAAAACAGAAACATGTGATAGCGTGATTATTTAAATCAGTGTTGTATTAAAAGCAATGCTGTGCAGCTGCACATATGGGGAAAAAACTGCAATGGTTTCAGTTATTTAAGTGCCTTTAAGATCATAAGGTAAATATGGAATTAGAGGTCAATGTTTAAACTTTCTCCTGCAAGCGTGCTTAGGTACAAAGATATGATCACAATTTTGTGATCAACCAATGGCAATGGACACCATAGTAGACAAGTTAGTGAAGAGTTGCCCATATTGAAAAGAAATACCAGTAGGATGAAAGTTGCTGTCTTCTGTTTAACCTTGCAACTGTCAGGCCTCATTGAAAATAATGAGGCTTAACAATCATAGCTTCTGCTCTTCAGATGAATGATGACTGCAATCATCAAAATGAGGTATCCAGCACCAAGTACAAACTATGCAGAGCTTATGTGCCTTTTATTTCAGTCCTGTATGGATTTGCATTTATTATTAGAAAAAATGATTTTTAATAGTGGGAGATTAAGAAACCACATCTCTAACATGGATCTAAACAATTCTGTGAAATAAAAAACAACAGCTAATTATGAATTAAATCACAAAGAGGGTGAAATTCACCCCTGTGCAGAGAGCCAGCAAAATGCCTACTTGTACCCCTAACATCCCTCTTAATCCCATAAAATAGTGCTATGGCCTAAATCAGTGGTTAACAACCCCTGGTACAAGCCTCAGGACTCACTTTTGGGAACTATAATTCTATGTCCCTGTTTTCCATCACAGAGCCCAATTCTGCCACCCTTACTTACAGAGTAGCACCTTTCTCTGTGAATTGTCAACTAAAGTTAATGAGACTACCTGCGTAGTAAGGTATTACCCAGAGTGAGTAAAGGTGACAACATTGGGCCCTGAATGATTAGCCTCTTTGTTAGCTCAGATGGGCTGCTGCAGATTTCCTACCTCCCTTTCAAGCTTGTGCTGTCTAATCCATGGTGGAGCTTGCTGCTCCAAATGCCATTCTTATGACAGAGATAGTAGCCTAAATTCCATTGTTCATGCATAGCTGAATGGGAGGTGTAGGAAACTAGTTGGTACACCAGATCTCTTAATTTTGGTAAATTTTCATACAAAGGATGGAAGCCAATAACCTATAGGAAGTAATATTAAGAACATAAGAATGGCCATATTGGATCATGTCAATGGACTATCTAGCCCAGTATCCTGTCATCCAACAGTGGCCGGTGCCAGATGCTTCAGAAGGAATGAACAGAACAAGGCAATTTATTGAGGGATCCATCCCCTGTCATCTAGTCCCAGCTTCTGGCAGTCAGAAATTTAGGGACATCCAGATGGGGTTGTGTCCTTTACCATCTTGGTTAATAGCCATTGATTGATCCATCTTTCCTGAATTTATTTAATTCCCTTTTGAACCCAGTTATAGTTTTGGCCTTCACAACATCCCCTGGCAACGAGTTTCAAAGGTGACTGTGTTGTGTGATGAAGTACTTCCTTATGTTTGTTTTAAACCTGCTGCCTATTAATTTCATTGGGTGAACCCTAGTTCTTGTGTTATGTGAAGGGGTAAATAACACTTGCTTATTCACTTTCTCCACAATATTCAATATATACCTCTATACTACACCCCGCCAGTCACCTCTTTTCTAAGATGAACAATCCCAGTCTTTTTGCTCTCTTCTCATAGGGAAGCTGTTCCATACCCCTAATCATTTTTGTTGCCCATCTCTACTTTTTCCAATTTAATATATATATATTTTTAGATGGGGTGACAAGAACTTCATGCAGCATTCAAGGTGTGGGCATACCATGGATTTATATAGTGACACTATGATATTTTCTGTCTTATTATCTATCCCTTTCCTAATGGTTCCTAACAGTGTTAGCTTTTTTGACCGTCACTGCACACTGAGCCAATGTTTTCAGAGAACTATCCATGATGACTCCCAGATCTCTTTCTTGTCTGATAACAGATCATTTAGATCCCATCATTTTGTACATATTAGGGCTGTAAATTAATTGCAGTTAACTCACACGATTAAATAAAAAAAATTAATTGTGATTAAAAAATTAATTGCAATTAATCGCACTGTTAAACAATAAAATAGCAGTTGAAATGTATTAAATATTTTTGGATGTTTTTCTATATTTTCAAATATATTGATTTCAGTTACAACGCAGAATACAAAGTGTACAGTGCTCACTTCATATTATTATTTTTCTTACAAATATTTGCACTGTAAAAATGATCAAAGAAATAGTATTTTTCAATTCACCTCATACAAGTACTGTAGTGCAATCTCTTTATCATGAAAGTGCAACTTACAAATGTAGATTTTTTTTGTTACACAACTGCTCTCAAACCAAAACAATGTAAAACTTTGTAGCCTACAAGTCCACTCAGTTCTACTTCTTGTTCAGCCAATCGCTAAGACAAACAAGTTTGTTTACATTTACAGGAGATGCTGCTGCCTGCTTCTTATTTACAATGTCACCTGAAAGTGAGAACAGGTGTTCACATGGCACTTTTGTAGTTGGTGTTGCAAGGTATTTATGTGACAGATATGTTAAATATTCATATGCCCCTTCATGTTTCGGCCACCATTCCAGAAGATATGCTTCCGTGCTGATGATGCTTGTTAAAAAATAATGCATTAATTACATTTGTGACTGAATTCCTTGGGGAAGAACTGTATGTCTTCGGCTCTGTTTTACCTGCATTCTGTCATATATTTCATATTATAGAAGTCTTGGATGATGACCCAGAACGTTTGTTTTAAGAACACTTTCACAGCAGATTTGACAAAACGCAAAGAAGATACCAATGTGAGATTTCTAAAAATAGTTACAGCACTTGACCCAAGGCTTAAGAATCAGAAGTGCCTTCCAAAATCTGAGAGGGACGAGGTGTGGAGCATGCTTTCAGAAATCTTAAAAGAGCAACACTCAGATGCAGAAACCACAGAACCCGAACCACCAAAAAAGAAAATCAACATTCTGCTGGTGGCATCTGACTCAGATGATGAAAATGAACATGTGTTGGTCTGCTCTGCCCTGGCTCATTATCGAGCTGAACCCATCATCAGCACGGACGCATGTCCTATGGAATGGTGGTTGAAGATGAAGGGACATATGAATCTTTAGCACATCTGGCACGTAAATATCTTGCGACGCCTACTACAACAGTGCCATGCAAATGCCTGTTCTCACTTTCAGGTGACATTGTAAACAAGAAGTGGGCAGCTTTATCTCCTGCAAATTGTAACCAAGTTTGTTTGTCTGAGTGATTGGCTGAAGTAGGACTGAGTGGACTTGTAGGCTCTAAAGTTTTACATGGTTTTCTTTTTCAATGCAGTTATTTTTTGTACATAATTCTACATTTGTAAGTTCAACTTTCACAATAAAGAGACTGCACTACAGTACTTGCATGAGGTGAATTGAAAAATTTTGTTCTTTTGTTTTTTACAGTGTAAATATTTGTAAGAAAAATAAATATAAAGTGAGCACTGTACACTTTGTATTCTGTGTTGTAATTGAAATCAATATATTTGAAAATGTAGACAACATCCAAAAATATTTAAAGAAATGGTATTCCATTATTGTTTAACAACACGATTAATTGTGATTCATTTTTTAAATCGCTTGAGAGCCCTAGTGCATATGTATTCATTTTTATTCATTTTGTATATTTGTGTTGATATATTTTAGTTAAGTTGCAAACACATTTATTACGTTTGTCTATGATCTTGCAAAGAAGGATGAATTAATCTTTTCACTGCTGTGAGTCTTGCGGAGGATGTGCTCTTCTGAGGATAACTAAAATGTATAAGACAATACTTATCCCAAAGTATAAGCATGGATAATGAACCAATTTGCTTCACCTCTTGAAGCTATCCAAAGAGTACACTCAGGAAGAACAACGAGGAGTACTTGTGGCACCTTAGAGACTAACAAATTTAGTTGGGCATAAGCTTTCAGAGATTCTTCTGACCTTTTAGTGAAGATTGAACATGCATGACTGACTGGTGGAAAAAAATCAGCTCCAGTGACCAAGGTCCAGACGTTCAAAGATATTTAGGGCCCTGAAGATAAGAGATAGGCTCATAGTGGAGTTCTCAAAAGTGCCTAATCTTGTTAGGCACCTAACTCACATTGATTTCAATAGGACAGGCATCTAACCTGCTTAGGTATTTTTAGAAATTCCAGGGGGCACCTATCTGCCTCGTTAGATGCCTAAATGCCTTTGAAAATGCTAAATGCCTCTAGCTCTAAGAGATTAATTCACCTTACAAATATCACTTTACTTATGTGCAATTTCTTTTTGCTATATTGTATCTATGTATTCAAAGACCTGTGTTACAAGAAAAAAAACCACTGGGCCAAATTATGTCCTCATATGGATACGTACTGCTCTGCCTTTAGTCATATTGAGCTGCACATTTCAAGGGCAATAAATTCCACGCTTAAAGGATGGATAAAATTTGCCATATTTGAAGAGCATAAAAAGGAGTGAGAAATATTCTTTATCTTTATCTTATTTCTATAGTGCCTATCTATGTGCTTCTCCTAATAACCCTGCACAATAAGAAAAGTCCTACAGTTTAAAGGCAAAGGCATCTGCAAAGCTGGTACATGAGTATTTCTTACTTAAGCAATAGATGTATTGCCTTTAAGACTCTTGAGTTGTGCTAGACTAATGGTGCTCTTTTTAATACGAAGTTGTAGTTAATTCTAGGCCAAAAGCAAGGAAATCTGCGGCTGAATGTAGTAGTGAACAGCTTTACTGGTGGGGTCTACTACTGTGATGTTACCAGGTGGAATAAATTCTTCATGAAATATTCATAATCTTTGAGAAGAAGGTCTCATCTACAGAAGCAGACTGACTAAGCAGTCAGGTATTTCTTTTCCAAGACAGTCTGCTTGCTTGCTTATGCAGTTACTTTAGGTTTGTGCTCTCTTGTCCCTTATGTATGATGTTCTGTTTTGAATACTGGATGTGGTTAGACAGTTCTAAGTGCTTGACTGCTTTGATTTTTAGTAGATTTATGGATTTTCCTTCCTTGGTGTTTCCCTTTGGGTTGCCATACATTGGAGCTGGGCTCCAGATTTCCAGAGGCTGATGTCTACTCTGATTATGAATAATTCTGAATTATATAGAAGTTTCCTTATTAAAATATATTTAAAAATTCTTGATGACAGACATTTTAATATTAGCTGTTGGGCTCTATTCACTGCTCTTTCAGTTCACCCCCCTACTACAGGGGGGTGCAATTTTTGCACCACTGCCCTCCCACAGGAGACCAGATGAGGGAATACAGCTTTAAACTGGGGTTTGGACTTACTATAAGATCTACTGACGAAGGCGGAGAGATGTGCTGAATCAGCGCATTCCCCCACCTGTGCCCCTTCTCTGGCCTGAGCTTCCCATTTTATGGTGGACAGTGACATTTAGCCACAAACCTTGAGTAAGGGGTTGTGTAGAGCTGCACTGCTCCAAGGGGATCACTGGGGAGATTACAGCTCAGGTCTACCTAAAATTTACTTCTACTAGAGAATAGCATCTTTCTATTAGTCTTATGTCCTAATCTGCACAGCAATACATAGACTAGGGCAAAACAATAGCTTCTACCTGCAGATGGATGATAAAAGCGATAAAAACAAAACCCTTGTGGATTTTGAAATACTATATAAAGGCTTATAAACCTACACTCTAACCTTTGGTTATCTGTCCAACAGATTAGATTAGGCTCAGGCCATGAAGATGGCCTTACTTGGGTGCTTGCTGGCTTCTTGTGGAATGTATTTTGCTGACAGTAATGCCTCTCCCAAACCCAACAGTTCTGACACATTCCATGACGAGTAAGAGGCAGTAGACAGAAAGAGCGGGAGATGTCTGTGTTTAACAGATCAATTGGCAGATCTGCTACAATCCTGTAATAGATTATCGGATAAACCTTGATACGGTTTAGAGGCATCATGGTGCTTTCCTCACACTTAACAAATACTCTTCTACATCATGTCTGGATGTCTTTCTGAACGAAACACTCAGTCAGAAGTTATGAACTGGATGCAGGAATTACTAGGTGAAATTCTAGGGCTGAGGTGTTATGTTGGAAGTCAGATAGGATGAAAGTAATGGTCCCTTTTAGCCTTAAAACATAAGAATCTAAGAGACTGATTGAGAGAGCCAGTTAGCTCTAAACCACATTACACCACCGTGATGAATTAACCTACTCCAGGAACTGCCACCAACTACTGACTGGCCAACACTGTTTATGTCACTCTGGTAAGTATGTTCCAATGAGCTCCCGGGCTTAAATTTGGCAGTGGAAGTTATTGTCTCACAGTTACACACTGACCTAAAACCAAGCATTTCTAATACAACTCCTTCAGCGTCTTCTCTATCAGAAAGAATAATTTTGTACTTGATTAAATTTACAGGTAAATATATCCAGTTGGGCTCCTTTCAAAATAAATCTGGTTTACATGGGCCTGGGCTAAAATATTAAATATTGTTCTGTGGCCCACAATAGCTAATCTTGACAAATAGTTTCTCCTATACCTTCTGTCTCAAAGATGATGAGCCTGACATCACCATTGCCATGTACCTTCTACCATCACTTACATCAAGGAAAAGTGATTGTAAAACACAACCATTCTGTTTTGATAGTGTTTTACTCCCAATGGAGTATTAGGCCCTGTGTCCGTATTTGGGACTTAAGTCATTCTTGCTAAGGGTACAGCTGTTCCCCTATTTTAGAATGCTTATTAAGAAGAGCATTTACAACTGGGTTTCAGTACAACCCGACTCCCATGTGTTTATCTTTTAGACTGCATGCTCTTTGGAGCAAGGACTGTCTTTATTTGCTGTACTGTCCCATTCTGTGCAAGTTGTTGACACTAAACAAATAATAATAACTAGAATAGATGATAGATTCACATATTTAAAGGCCAGAAGAGACCATTAGATCCTCTTGGCCACAGAATTTCATCGAGTTATCCCTTTATAGAGCCCAATAACTTGTATGGTAGCTTCATTAGTGGCCTTCTGATCCCACATGTATATTAGAAACCACTGTCTAAATTCTTTCTTTATGTGTGAGTTATTTTATACTGGTTTCTCCAGGACAGTTTTTCACTAACAATTAATTGCTTCAGGTCATTTTGTTCCATAGTTTGTTCTCTTCCTTGTAGAGTTCATCTAAAAAATCCTGGCATCAGAACATGTGTCTTGGAATGACCACATTTTCACAGCTTTTTTGCTTACATTAACTGGGGGTTTATTTGATTTACATACCAAATATTTACTGGAACAATTCTCTCTGTCACATGCATAAGAAAAACTAGCAGTTTTGCTTTTCAGGTCAGATAGCTTTACCATAGAAAGCCTTTGTGCCAAAGTATTTATTGGTTTGAAGGGAGGAGAAATCACTACTTCCTATCAACCACAGAAGAATACTAGTCTTTCATTTTGGTAGTGCTGTTTGATGTTATTAAAAAGTCATGAACTCCTGAAAGGCTCAGTGTCTCTCCTAACAGCTCCCCACCCTTCTCTCAAGAGCATTCTTTCCAGAGAAAAGCTGCGTGTGTATATAGCTGTGATATTCACGTGCAGCACGGAGTTTAAGGGCAGATTCTCACCTGGCATAATCAGCATATTGACTCCAACAGAACTATGACGATTTACATCAGCTGAGGAGTTATTTCAATAATACTTCTGATACGGTCACTTATTTTCTGCAGTGTCGTGTTATATACAATCCATTTAGCAAGACAACAACATGCTTCTTAAGACTTGTATTTACTGCTGCTAAAGCAGGCCAGCTGACAGGTGTCATAAGATACCCACAGAGACAAAAGGCAAGTCACTGGCAAGATGGAAGAATGGTGTGGGATACCAGTAGCTCTGTGGGATCTTTCAAATCTAAGATAGGACCTTGAGGTGGTTGCAAGGTCCCAGATGAGGGTTTTTTGTTTGTTTGTATGGCTGTTTTAAAGAACTATTCTTTGGATCCGGTAGTATTAAGTTACAGAACAGATAGTACTTATCTGCAATGGAGCCAAAGGTAAGCCCTTGCTTAGCCTGCTGGGCAATGCCCAAAATCCATTTATCTCTTTCTTTTTAACATCAAAACTGACTAACACAGCCTGCTGTGCCTTTTGTCACCATGCAGGGTATTCATAAATTCTAGGTTGGAGTATATGGTCATGGAACAATCACGGAACAGTATGTGGATGTTTTTATTTCCATAAGAGATGAGGTTTGCGATCACAGAGATTGAGACGGATAGTGAGAAAGCTTGCCTGCTAACCAACAAACTGAACCAGTATGAAGCTGAGAAAGCTAATAAAGCCATTCACATGTTTGTAAAGTAGTAAGATCAAGAATACGAGGTTCTCATTTTTGTCTTGTTTTTAAACCACTGAAAAAGAATAAGATAATTAAAGCAACAAGAGCAGGGTTTGAAATTTTCTCTGTTCCTAAGTCCGGTAGTTGCTATATTCAGTCTTGGATCAGTGCCTGCTAGACTGAGGGACAGTGACAGATTTTAATGGCCCACTGTCTCCCAAACACGGGGGTTGGAAAAGAATGTGAGTACAATCATACCGAGCTGAGAATTCTGCCCTTTCAATGCAGGGCTAGCTCTAGGGCTTCTTATGGGGAATAGGCAAATGTCCTGCAGTGATCCACAATAGCAGATACTGAAAGTTTTGTTGCACCAGGCAATTATTCTGTATGGTACAGCAATTCCTGTTCCAAAACACCTGTCCCACCAGGAATGCATGTTAGTCCCCCACTAGTAGTGGGGAAGGCTTCTTATAATAAAATACACTATTACTAAGGCTAAGATTTTGTCATGTTTATTTTTATAAAAGTCACGGACAGGTCACGGCAATAAGCAAAAATTCACAGAAGCTGTGACCTGTCTGTAACTTTTCATAGAATCATAGAATATCAGGGTTGGAAGGGACCTCAGGAGGTCATCTAGTCCAACCCCCTGCTCAAAGCAGGACCAATCCACAATGTTTGCCCCAGATCCCTAAATGGCCCCATCAAGGATTGAACTCACAACCCTGGGTTTAGCAGGCCAATGCTCAAACCACTGAGCTATCCCTCCCCCAATTTTTTTGCTGCTTTTTGCTTTTGCTTTTTGCTGCTGCGGCTCCCTGGTTTCCTCCCCACCGTGGTAGCTGGGAGCTGCAGGGATCCCCCTCCGCCCGCGGCGGCTGGGAGCTGCAGGATGGTCATATTTCCCAAAGAAAAAACAGGACACCCCCAGCTTCTCCCTCTCCCTCCCCCCACAAGAGGCTGTCGCCTGTTGCTAGGGTGACCAGATAGCAAGTGTAAAAAATCGGGACAGAGGGTGGGGGGTAATAGGTGCCTATATTAAAAAAAAAAATCGGGACTGTCCCTATAAAAACGGGACATCTGGTCACCCTACCTGTCGCTGGAACCTTGCAGGGGGCCCTTGTTGCTGCTGTTGCCTGTCACTGGAACCCTGCCAGGGTACCACTTGTTGCCAGCTCCAGAGTCCCACAGCCCCTGGGGCTGAAGCAGAGAATGTCACGGAGGTCTTTGGAAGTCACGGCTTCCGTGACTTCCATGACCTCCATGACATAAACGTAGCCTTAACTATTACCACTACTTAGCACTTAGAGTGCATTTTACCATAAAACTTAAAGTGCTTTACAAAGGTGAGTGAGTAACATTAGCTCTATTTCTCAGATGGGAAAATGGTTGGGCAGAGAAGTTAAGTGATTTGCTCAAGCTCAAACAATAAACTAGTAAGGCCCCAATCCTGCAAACACTTAATGCATGTGTTTAACTTTATTCAGAAGTAGTCTTATTGAGTAGGATTGCTCATGTGTGTAAAGTTAAGCACATGTATAAGTGTTTGCAGGATCAGGACTGAAGAGAGCGCTGGGAATAGACCCTGTCTCTCTGGCTCCCAGTCCCATGGCCCATCCATTGGACATACTTGGGGATCTAGAATGCTTCCAAGTTTTGAGAACTCTCATAATGATATGTGTCAGAGGGTATGTGCTGCAGGAATTGGAATTAATACAATAATATCTTCTGTTGGAGATTTTTGCCCTCTTTAGAAATACTCAAAAATAACCTCAAAAACTGATTATCTGACAACTGTAAAAACTTTTTTAAGCATAAAAATCAGTTTTAGAGTACTGTATTTTGTGTTAGTTACACAGTAAGCCAAATGGTATATTTTAAAAAGTCTCTAGGGAAGCTGTGATTATCTTTAAACTTTAAATGTTAATGCCATCATTCTAATGCCTCTCTGCATCCTTCAGACAAGTCTTCCTTGTAAGACCAGATCTGACCTTCTTGTCTGTCTACTCCAAGTCAGCTCCACCTCTCTTATGTGTGCCCTAGTCAAGTCTTGTTTACAATGAGGTTTGCAAAATTGCAAATACTGTTACACTGCCCAGGTTTGTGTTTCTCAAGTGCATCCCACTAAGATGTAGTTTTGGCGGTATCTGCTTAAAACACTAAACACCCTCTTGACACTGTAAACAACAAAGACAAGATTGTGTTATTTCTTGATTCTGTGCATATTGTACAAACACTGATACAGACTAGTGGGCTCTAGACAGCTTTTATTTTTCTTCTCCCTCCTTGTAGGTAGCTGTACCACTATGACTGAGAGCAATGTGGAGTTTGTGGAGCAAATTCTTTCCTTCCCCCCACCCTAAACCACCATCAATTCCCCTTCAGTATACTTTTTTAGTTGATTTTCCCTCCTGGCATAACTGAGGTGATGTTGGCCAAGCTGAAATGGCAGAGATGGTGCCATAGAGAGATCAAATGACAATGGGAAATGGTTTGGCGGCAAAGGAAAGTAGTTAGTTAAGCTCTCACTTGTGATAATTCACTCATGACAGGCGACAGACGAGTAGCCCAAACTGTCCAACCTTCTGGCAGAATCCAATGGCATATACCGAGCAATACATCTTGCCCATAGACCTTTCAGTACCTCTGGATTTGGAGGTATTCACAGCTGGTCAAATCCTGCAAACCATTTCTTGAAAAAACAACTGCAGATTGTAATAATAATGTAAGGAAAATGCTGTGGATGAACCATTTCTCTACCTACATTATCTATTTCTTGTAATGTTTTACAAATATTTTGGATGGGCATTATTAATGGAGAATCAATGGCAACCGGGGCCCCATTGTGCTGGGTGCTGTACAAACACAGACAAGAATGCAGAGGTGATCACTTGCACACAATAGAAAAAAAGATTGCACAAGCATTGTTTGAGGATTAACATTATTCAGCAAATTTCCTCAAATTATGCTGCAGACATGCTGCCTCTCCACATGAGTGCCTTGTTTAAAATATTAGAACCTGCTCAAAGTCTTGTGGGAAAAGCTGGCTGCTTTTTAGTTTAGTCACTTAGTATTGGGTTGGAAATATGAAAAACTACATTTTCTTCACAGAATTGGGTAGGTTCCACTTTTGCAAAGCACTTACACCCCTGGTTAACTTTAAGCAAGTAAGTAGTCCCACTGATTTCAAGTCTGTTTAAAGTTAAGCATGAAGTGCTTTGCTGGATTGGGACAATAGTTATTTCCATTGGCATTGTAAAAAACAAGAGTGACTAGCCCAGCCATTCAGTAAAACTTTAGAAGTAATTCTTAAGACTCAAAAAGTCTGAATTTTGCTGAGTTTTTGCAAACACAGTTTTATCTGTCTACAACATTCAATCTTTTGCATATTTTCAGAAACAATTTCAATATTATTAAAAACTACCCTTATTTTTATTCCAGCAGCCAAGTTACAAATAAATTATTTTTTTACCTTTTTTGATAAATGGCTTTGGCAAGACAATTAAATATCATTTGGTAACAGCAATATAAATGCCATGGGTATATTTTATTTGGATAGAAATTATTAAAGCTAACGATTATTTACTGAAACACTTACTTTTTCACCCGGGAAAAAAAGCAAGTTCCACAAAAAAGTTTTCTTACTTGTCTTCAAGGGGTATTTAGTGTGTTTTCAAAAAGGTAATTTAATAGTTTGTCAGAGAACAGTTGACTATATGCTTTAAAATGCTGTGTAAATATGCTTCTTGGTACTGCACAAAGTGTACAACTCCAAGATCTAATTTGTTTGTGTTATTGGTCTTACTAAATATTAGTCTTTGCCAATCTGGTTTACACCATTTATCTTGACTATGCCAACATTCTGATTTTGTTCTGAAGTATTCCACAACAAGCTGATGTTATACAATACTAGATTTAGAGCTAGCTTTTCCAGTTTACTGAGTATACTTAGTATATTTTGTTACTGATAAATCAATAGACGCATGTTGTAATGTACAAACTTCCATCTCTGTGAAGCAGCTATAAGCAAACTGTAAATGAACACACGGATCAAAAAATGGGATGCTGTGATTATGTTGACTCTGAAAACATTTGATTTTCATACATTTTACTGTATAGGAAAAATAAGTTGTAGCACTGCCTGAATTACTGGAACATTAAAGTGATAAATATTCAAATGATGATAAATATTTGTGTTTAGATCCTAATTATTCATGTTTAAAAACAATTATTGTGAGGATCTGTGTTGCAGGCCATATTTTATAGTAGACAAGTAAATTAAATCGTATGTACAAGTAAGTAGATAAATACCTGACTTAGGCTATGTCTATACTTAAAATTGTACAGCTGTAGCAGTGAGTGTAGTAGACCCTTACTGCAATGATGGGAGGGGCTAACCCATCACTGTGGGTAATCTACCACCCCTAGAGGTAGTAGCTAGGACAACGGAAGAATTCTTTCATTGACCTAGCACTGTGTACACTAGGGGTTAGGTCGGCTTAACTACGTCTCTTAGGGGTGTGGATTTTTCAACTCCCCCCACCCCACCCCAAAGACATGTAGCTATGACACATGTAACTTTTCAATGTAGACCAGTCCTTACATTCTGAGCTTGATTCTGAATCCCATATGCACTTGAAATTCCATGAAGGCTATGTAAATTTGGACTGTGCAAGGAATGCAGGAATAGCCTCTCTGTAAATATCTTGAGGACAGAGTCTCTTGACTTCATTCTTAGGTAGAACACTGAACATAATGTTGCCATTCAACACAAGACATCAGATGCCAGAAATCTCACTTTAACTCATGGCATCGGGGATCTCAAGAGAAAGATATCCCAGAATGTATGACTCGGTGACACCCCAGAGACTAGGCTTGCAATGAGACTTTTGGTATTTGATTTCAAAGACAGATGTATTATGAGATATCCTCAAAGAAGCAGGAAGTGTCAGGAGGGATTCAGAGATGGGAAATAGATTAGATAAAATTTATTTCTGTGCTAAAGGGTATCCACAATCTGGCTAGTAGATGGTGGGGGAGGCATTCAGCACATGCACCAGTTTTCATTTTACCTTAGTTCATATTTAAATATTTTGTATTGATTTATTGACTTAGCTTCATGATATCAAGGTGATGTAGCAGACTCTATGTAGTTAATTTTAATCAGTATGTATCAAATTGTATTAATACTGAAGATAGGCCAGGGCTGAGATATACTACTCACTGAATTGCAACACAGATAGTCTGCCACCGGAAGTACTGCTTTATTCTTGGAACACTAAGGCATTATTCCTGGAACACTCGGACATTTCAGGTGTTGGAGAAAGATCCTGAATTGTGTCATTTACATCAGCTGTAGAATCCACATCAGTGAATTCCTCTGTATATGTGTGTTTCAGAGTCCACAGGAATCTTCAATATGTTTTCCAAATTATTTCTGAACTCATGTCCACTGTGCAGTTGTACTGTACAGGATCTGGGAGTATTTTCTTTGACCAACACATGAGAAGGCTTCAATTTACCTCCTGGAGGTATCTCTTCTGAATAACAGCATTTACTGGAGGGCAGTAGCTTTATCATCCTGCTGTATTAACTTTTCAGCATCTATTTATGAACTATCAACTTCTTTCTTTTAGTACAGTCTCTCTTGCGTATTTTAAATAAGCTAATTGCAACTGGAAGTCTTGTTTTCAGATGTCTACCCATTCATAATTGGACAGATGATTCTGATTATTCTCTTTTCTTGAGTATATTTTTGGACCATTTTTTTCTGCTAATCCTTTTGACCTTGGATATTTTGAACTGGGTATAACATGCACAGAAGCCCACTACTCTGCAAATGCTATGCATTTTGTACTAGTATGTAGCAGACCATTATCTGAACACATTTGATCAAGAATTTCATGCTTTGCAAAGATAGATTTTCAGGTGACTAATTACTGTTTTACTCATCTCAAAGTAGCCTGAATATGAGTGATATATGGGAAGAAAATCTAAGGGAAAAAGGAATTCAGCAGAGCAGGCAGTTTCTCAAAGAGACAATATTAAAGGCACAACAGAAAACTATCCCAATGCAAAGGAAAGACAAGAAGAATAAGAAAAGGCCAGAATGGTTCCATTAGGAGTCTCTAACCCTGAAAATCAAAAAGGAATCCTATAAAAAAGTGGAAACATAGACAAATTGCTATGGATGAGTATGAAAGACTAGCACAAGCATATGGAGACAAAATCAGAAAGGCTTAGGCACAAAGTGAGTTATATCTAGCAAGGGACATAAAAGGCAATAAGTTCTATAAACACATTAGGAGCAAGAGAAAGATGAAGGATAGTGTAGGTTCTCTACTTCGTGGGGAAGGAGAGCTAATAATGGATGAAATCAAGAAAGTTGAGGCATTTTTTGCTTTAGACTTCACTAGAAAGGTGAATTGTGACCAGATACTTAACACTATTAACATTAACAAGGGGGAAGGAACACAAACCAAAATAGGAAAAGAACAGGTTAAAGACTATTTAGATACGTTAGCTGTATTCAAGTCAACATTGCATTTCAAAATATACAAAGTATATATTCTTAAATCAAATGCTAATATGTTCTCAAGCAGCATTTTTCTTACTTTGACTATTGGTAATTTTTTATTATTATTGATGGAAATATTTTTTCATCAGTTTGTGTCTGGCGAAATAGACAATTACCAATACAAATCTAATCCTACCAGCTCTACCTGTGAGGAAAATTTAAAAATCAGGACATGTTTAGTCTTGAGAAAAAAAGACTATGGGGGGACCTGATAATAGTCGTCAAATATGTTAAGGGTTGTTATAAAGGGAACGGTGATCAATTTTTCTCCATGTCCACTGATGGTAGGACAAGAAGTAATTGGCTTAATCTGCAGGAAGGGAGATTTAGGTTGGATATTAGGAAAAACTTTCCCACTATAAGGGTAGTTAAGCACTGGAATAAGCTTCCAAGGGAGGCTGTGGAATCCCTGTCATTGGGGGTTTTAACAAACAGGTTGTACAAACACCTGTTAGGGACCGTCTAGGTTTTCTTGGTCATGTCTTAGTGCAGGGGGCCGGACTAGATGATCTCTTGCAGTCTGTGATGGGGCTTGCATACTCCACACTAGGTGAGATAGGGTGTTATGAGCCTCAGTATAAAAGGGAGCCCCCCAGCTCATTCTGGGGTGGCCGTCGGGGAGGAAGGATGCTCGGTGGAGGCTCCAGCCCAGGAGCCACTTCAGCCCCTGACTGCAGGAACCAGAAACCCTGAGACCCAGACAGGAGTCCAATTGCCTATTGCCAGCCAACAGGAATCCCAACAAGCTACCAGCACCAGGGAGCTTGAAGGCCCCCATGATGAATGGACCCCAACTCCAGGACTCACGGTAGTAAGTGGCCCAGGGAGGTGGGGTGAGTGATATCTCCCATCTGAGGAAAGTGGCGTGTTGCGATAGGATCCCTACTGACTGGGTGGTGACCACAGTCACTGCCAATAGGGCCCTGGACTGGGACCTGGTGGAGAGAGAGGGCCCAGGTCCCCCTACTCCAGCTGCCACCCACCCCTAGGTGGCAGCCCACTTCACTGCCTCTGGCCACTAGGCTGCGCAGCCCTGAACCCAAGGGCAGCTGTACTGACTCCGGCCAACAGGCTGCGCAGCCCTGAACCCAAAGGCAGCTGTATAGACTCCAGAAATTAGGCTGCCCGGCCTTTCACCCAAGAGCAGCCATCTTGGCCCTGACCACTGAGCCGTGCTGCCTTCAGCCTAAGGATCGTCTGATAGATGGTAGTCGTGATGATATCACAACCCCACCTCACCCTGAAACAGGACGGGGTGTGCATACTCCGCGACACAGTCCCTTCCAGCCCAACGTTTCTATGATTCTATAAAACAGGTCTTGCCTTCAAAGGCAAAATGTATCAGCTTTACCAAGTTTTTCTCGCATATACTAAGGCTACAATGGTTCTTTAGGTTTTTCTGACAATAACATTTCATAAATATGATTTTCAAACCATAACAACCATTTGTTTGTTCATACCAGGCCATTAAATGTTTTCTCTGGTGCTTCTTTTACATATCCATAACCACAAGTTCTTCAAGAAAGTTCTTTCCCCAGTCTGCATGAGATCACTCATTTTTCTCCTGAAAATTACATCACTAACAGCAGCTACTGCATTACAGACAAATCGATGAAGGGATAAGCCATCTCTCTTTTCCTCTTGTCATGCCTCAAGTATCGTCCTGTTCAGAACATGTTTTGCAGCCACACAAGTTTCTTGCATCTACCAGTAGAGACTTGAAGGTGCGTTAACTTGTACTGCGGTGTCATGGTCCATGGTAAAGGTAAATGGCTGTGGTAATAAATTTGAGTTCTGGTAATTATACCAAAAATAGTGCACATGTTGCAGCCAAGATGTCACTCAGCACATGGCTTAGGTTAAACTGATACCTTTGCCAGCTCAACCATATATACTGTACTTTATTCAACATTTTTAAACAAAAGCCTCTAAGGTATTATGCTCAGTTTGTACCAGGAATTCATTCCCACAAATGTATTGTTGAAATCTCTCTGACCGAAATACTATAGCAAGTTATCTTTTTTCTATGACGGGGAGGTTTTTTGCTCCTCTTTGAATCATTGGTATGGAAGCAAAGGGAAATGGAGCAACAATCAGCATTCTCCCCTTTGTTAGGCAGCACCTGCCAGTCCATTTGTTTTGATATAAATATTGCAAAATAAGGGCTTTTATTTACGATTTCTTCACTATTTTAGTGTGTTTCAATTTCCAAAGTTATTCACAGTACTTCCTTAATTCTTTAAGTGGCAGAGTTGCTGTGGAACTTGGTAGCAGGAATTTGGGAAAGTACATAAGCATTCCTATCTGTTATTCCTATTTATTTTAAAGTTAATAGATGTTTAGTGATAGACTCTACTTTAGTGTCACCCTGCTTAATGACTTTTCTAGTTAATACAGATGGAAATGTTTTACTCCTATTGCTGGCTTTGCAGCATTTGCCTTTATTTATTAAATCTAAAGCCCTATTTCCTTGCCACAATTTCTAATATTGTATTCCTTTCTTGGGCCACAAAATCAACAGCATCAGTGATACCATCAACTACTCCTAACATAGACTACAAAATTCTAACTGGACACTTACCTGGGGTAAGCAATTTATTTGTATAGGCAAGTAAAATATTTTTAAATTATCCTCAGTCAACACGGTAAAGGATGGGTGATTAGATTTTATGCCTGGTCTAGTATATTTTCATGAGAATTTTGCAAGAATGACCTCTACTTTTTATGGAACATGAATAGTACACTAGATATACTGAGAGAAAAAGTATCTACCAAGAGATGTTGGAAATGTATTATACCCAGAACATTCTCTAACAATCCAGCCAAATTTGTGATGAGTGACTGCATGCATCTAATTAATTAAAATTAATATTCAACTCCAGTCCAGTCTACTACTTATTTCTTCAATAGCTAAGAGAGGAAATTGCTTTCACTTTATAGCTTTATTAAGTTCCTTTAGATCTATGCATACCCTCATCAACTTGTTTGGTTTCTCTACCACTACAATTAGTTATACCTAGATAGTTGGTTCACTGACTTTCTTTATAAGTTGTAATTTCACCATGCATGTTAGTTCCTGCATACCACTATCAGTGTAAATGGAATTTTGCTAAGTGGAGTAATAATAGGGATTATTTTAGGGTTTAAAACAACTGTGATGTGTGCAATTAGTTTTAAACACCTAAATAAATTCTGTTAGTACTGTAAATTGCTTTCAGTTAGATCACACATGAACTTCTTTATATATTTCAATTACTCTTCATTCTTCACAAGTCTTAAACCCTAAAGCAGTCAGAGTTTCCATACCCGCTGTCACAAAATCTAGTGACTTCACACTCCCTCTATTTATACCTTACTTTTGGGGTTTTTTTTCTATTTCAGACTTCCTCATGTAAATATCCATGCCATGCAGGCCTAAAAAAGCTTGCATCAGCTGTGCCACACTTTGTAGAGTTCCTTTGGGGGGCACTGTACTTTTGTGCATTTGGAAATCGTGCTACTGACTGGTGTTGCCTTCCCAAACTCTGTAAAAGCCAGCAAGGGGAGATTATGCGCTTCATGGGGCCTATGATATATTGTAATACTCACTTGCAGAAATCAATAGATTTATTGGGACACTGAAAGTAACAACTCCATCACACACAGGCAGGACTGAAAACATCCTCAAACCTCCCCTTCCTTGAAAAGATGCATCATAATATCAAAACAAAACCACTTAGCTCTAAGTTACATCACCACCTTTTAGTGGAGGTGCTATCTACACTGATCATACAATATACATAATCTGCTTTTAACAACTGCATTCTTTCAGGACACCAGTCCTCACCTAGCATTTTCTCCCTAGCAGATCCTACCCAATAACTTTTGATCCAAGCATGAAACTCCATAAAGTTGTTAATTTTCATCACTGTCAGTATTACACTAATCTTATCAATCATAGACCTTTCAGAGGGGCAGACACTACTGACACCAGACATCAACTCTATTATCTTTAAAAACAGTGGAAAGTTCATAGAACCTCTCTGGATTCAACCTTTACTCAGTTGTCTATTTTAGCTAGCAGATCCTCAGCTGGGGTAAATCAGCATAGCTCAACTCAATAAAGCTAGGCCTATTTATACCAGCTGGCCCTATATTTATATTCTTCCATAAAATAGCAGAGCTTACTTTATGTTCCAGAACACCAGAACTCATTACAATTACTCTCACAATAATGTTAAAAAGACTATCAATTATTCAGCACCAGTAAAAACTTTCACTGACACAGAATTATAACACTCTTCTTTAAGATCAAACCCACTTTTGACATTAGGGGCCAAATTCTTTGCTGGCATAAATGGGTGAAACTCCATTAAAATGAATGGAGTTGCACCCATTTACTCCATTAGATAATTTGTCCCTATCATCCCCCAAATCCTGTTTTATAATTAAGGGGAAGAATCCAGTATAAAATTAATAAAAGAATTTGAACATGTAATCATTAAACATATTACTAAACTAACAGGAACAAACTAAATGTTGTGAAAGCCACAAAACAGAGAAAATTATTGGTGATATTTAAAGTAAAGCCAGCTGAGTTCTCTAATATTGGGTGATTTCTCCACACAAATAGCTTTTATTCTCCATGAATGTACAACTTGTTTCTTTTGTGCAATGCTTCTGCTTGTAATTTTTAAGTAGCTAGACCCATCCTTATGACTGAAGGCATACATGCCACCAGTTATACTTCAACTAAATATATTTAGGTATGATTTTAATAGGGAGATAACTAGTTAATAGCATTTACATGGAAGAAAAAGACTCAATCAGCATAATAATCCTGAAGTCTAGTTTTTATCTGTTTCCTGTTTAACAGAAGTTGTACTCCACAGAATATAATCTGTACATTAAAGATATCATGCTTGCAGTTAAAAATCTCAAAAGACTTTAGACCTACAAATAAAAGATACCCATTTTATCCTTTTCTGAGACACTGACCTGTATCCTCATTTAAAAATGAACACCACATCTTTATGTTATTAAATCTTTGTTTTGATCTGTTAGTATTCACCAAAGTGCCATTTTATAAAACCCCACAATGAATAGGCAAGGCTGGAGGTAACCATCTGCAGCTTTAGAGTCTGCGTTTGAATTGATGAAAAGAGCTTTGTGTTTTCATTGCCAAGTTTGATTCTTCCAGTCATTAGGCATTCCCCTCAGATCGCATCAATGAAGCGGACTCTCTTACACCCATGTGTTAAATTCTCTTCTCCTCATGGTTTCCTTTGCCAGCTATACTCCAGAAAGACTACTGGGTCTTAGCCACATTCTTCTCACAGCTGTGTTAAAAAAGAGCATCAGAGCGTCTTCCCAAAACCCATATGTGTATCTGGTCAGTCCCCTGTCTGGGGGTCACCTCACATTGTGGTGTGATTATTCAAAGATTCATTCTTGTTCTTGAACTGCACTGCTCAGATCATTCTGAGAAAGATTAGACCCTCCAGTGGGCACTAGAGAACGTCTTGGACATTGATGTGAAATGCACACAACTCCTATACTCGGAAGGCAGATTAGTTTTACTTTCAGAGGCAGAGGAGTCTAATGTTTATTAAATGTTCAGTACTCATTTCTTTTCATTTTCACATTCTTTTCACGTGTCAAATGCCAGTATAAAATGAAAAGAGAAATATTCATTTCTGTGTGTCTCATTAATGGATATATTTGTCATGCAAAGCAAAGAAACAAAACAAAGTTTTATAGTAAAATACCTGAAAGCATAAAGAGCTTGCACACCAGAAATGCAATAGGAAAATGCAGGACTGTGCAAAATGGATATGTTCCATTAACAGTAAGGGTTATGCTGGAAAGGAACATGCATTAATTCTCATTCTATTTTACACTAAAAAAAAATCACCAAAAAATTAGGCAAATCACTGGTAAAATTAAATATATCTTGTATAGGGTATTATAAGTCCCTTTGCTGAAATTACCTAATTATATATGATGTCCTTTAATTTTGTCTTGCATTTTTTCCAATTTAAAATCAGAAACAGGTTTCTTTTTAGAAAAGAACTGAACTTCAATAAACAATTACAGATAAAACAATTAAGAGCGTTATCACTTTTATATTTTCTTAGTCCATTAAGAAAACTAACTTGGCAAAATGTACATACAAGCATTTATCACAGTTTGTGTTCATTTTCTTAGATTTATATTTTAACAGCCAACGTGAATTTCTGTTATAGTTGTATGTATGTAATTTCAGTTGTATGTGTAGAAATATTTTGTGTGCACACACGCACGCACACAGAGTCAGACCTTACTGATCTATCCAGTGTCATTAAATTACTCTTTTACCAATAAAAACCCATAACTAAAATCTCATACATGTAAATTCACATTATCCTCAAGACTAATGTTATAGAAATGGAGATCTTCTCAGGGAAAATACATCATAACCACATCAGTCTTTACTGATAAATTACTAACATTGGTTTGGCACTATATTAGGACCTCTTCCTGCTTTTAGTGAACTCGACGGTCACTGCCAATCCCCAGCAGTTCCACCAGGGAGGACCACTTTAAAATCTAGCCTGGGCTTCATATGATCCAGGTTGGCAGAGGCACTAATTAATTCACAGCATCTTCCAGCTGGCTTGGCCTCACGTCCTCCAAGTCAACCCCATTCCCTCTTGGGGCTGCAACACCTGGGCCCACCAGCAGATCAAATTTGTAGGGGCCTTCCTTCTGCCTATGTGCCATCACTTCAGGTGGATTTATGCCACTGCCCCAAATTCTTTGTTGATCAAAATAAAATAAAAAATGTATTTATGGAAAATTATATTTATTTGTACAGTCTGGTAATTACATATACTGTTGCAGACAGTTTTAAATATTATTTAAGTCCCTAAGCAGAGCAGGGCAAATAACAAATTTGTTGGTTTGCTGGCTATTCTAAAAAATTGGTACAAATTTATTTGGGGTTGAACGAAAAACATTTTTTTTTGAAATTGTTGGCAAAACAAAAAGTTGATTTTTTTGCTTTGTTTTGGATCAAATGAAACCTTTAGTTCTAACCGGAAATAAAATACTTGATTAAAGAAAATTAAAGGATGCTTTGAAATGAAAAGACATTTGTTTAATTTTGACATTTTCAAAACTAAAAGGTTTTATTTTTTAATTCAGTTTTAAAAAAAGGTCCCCCCCCCCCCCCCCCCCAATGGAAACAATTTGGAGAAATTGACACAAATTCGCAAAATGTTTCGGTGTCACCAAATCTGTTTTTTTGGCCAAAAACAATTTTGATCAAAAATTTCTGCCCAGCTCTCTACATAATAGATCTTATCTATTAAGTTAATATTTACTCTATTGCATATTATATATGTGTGTGTGTATATATATATTGCTATTTATATATTGCAATGCATTGAAAAAAGAGTGAGAATTTCATTCTACCTAAGTATAAAACTGTACTTTTGCTATATCCAAGTTTGCTATAAGCAAATTCTGCTGTATCCCCCTTCTGGCTCACAGCTGCTGCTTCACATGGGGTGGAATCCAGAAACTTTTTAGATGCTTTGTGTCCATATGCCAAAGGACTGAGCACTAATTTATGTGGGATACTAAATTTAGAGAGCAACAATTGCAGGTAAGTAACTTAATATATACACAAATGAATTAAACCCAATAGTGCCACCTTCGATGGAGAAATGAAAGCTACGCTGTTTTCTAAACTGTTGACATAACATATATTGTAAGAATTAAGATTTATTTTAAAATCTTAATTTCTTTATACATTCTTCAGTAATGTCAAAGTGTCATCTAAAGTGTGGTATATATCAGTAAATGACATTAAGAAAGAAAGATTTGCTTGCCAGACTTGATTTTGACTTCTATTAATGATGTGACACTCTGAATTATATTCTTCCTTAATCAAGCTCATTATTATTTTCCTTTTTAACTGTAAATCCATTACTAATGTACATTATTAAATAACACTGAAAAATATAAAACAGCACATCACCAGAAAATACTTCACTCACAAATCAGAATTACACTTTGTTTTGGCAGTTTTTTAAGATGTAATGGAGAAGAAAAGGTAAGCCTATACTTTGAATTCTCAATTGGGCTATTAAATGTAGTTTCATATTTTAAATAAAAATAAAAATCTCTATAGGATAATGATAAAAAATAAATACTCATATAGCAAAAAGCCTTCCAGCTGATAGGCTTTAAAACTGTCAGTCCTTTTTGAAATGTAGAACATCTTACATCTTAAAAAAAAAAAAAAAAAGGAAAGCTAACAAACTAGTTCCTGCCTAATTGCCAAACACTGATTTGAATGAAGCAGTTGAGGTTACAAAGAAATTGTGAATTCTCAGCCTGGTTTCCCTGCTGATGAGCAGGAACTGTCTGTGTAGCTCTCCCAGAGGTGTCAGTGGAATCTCTATAGTGTCACACAAGGGTTCTTAGCTCAGAGTAAACACACTTTCCACAAACTCAGCTGCTTAATCTGTTTGCAGGTTGAATTATAGGATGGGGGTGGATGACTGGGTGCTGGGAAGATGCACTGAGCATTTCCACAGTTTCTTGATAAAAAGGGCATGCCATTGTCATCAAAAGACTTCAACCAACTGTTTAATTTTGCTAGGGGTCTGATTTTAGCAATAATGAAACTAACCTGACAGAAATTTTCCCAAGTAGTTAAGCATGTTAAATTGAATGAATTCTTTTCATTATGGCAGTGCATTGGCACCACTATAGTTCAAGTTGTGTCTGCACTTCTATTATAACCACTCTGGTTTCAGGGGACTAAAACATGATTGAAAAATATTATCTGGGACAAATATTGGCCTATAAATTCCCAGTTTACAAATAGCAAATGTTTTTTAAACTAAAATGAAAAACAATAACGTGACAGCTTTAAAATTATATTAGTGCAAAGGAAGATTTAATAGATGTCAGGACATGGACCATGAGTCCTCCAAGTTCTGTACGGCACTGAGCACAGTGTTGACAGTGAACAAATAATATAGATAGTTTATATTAATTTGTCACAAATGATATTAAAAAGCAACTCCTGCATATGCACCATATCTATTTTTCATAAGTTTATTGTAATTATATTTTAATTATATTATATTCCAGGTATATGCATGCTTAATATATATAAAAGATTAACCCAACAGGGAAAAAAACTTATTGGGTGCCTGAAATGAATTATAGACTAATTTCTGGTTGCTATGTGAGTATATTACACACAATAGGAAACTTGTTGGCAGAGGTGGGACAAATAGGGGGAAATGTTGCCCTGATTCAGGCACCACCACCTAAAAAATTTGTAGGGAGTTCATTTTGGTGCCCCCAGGTGTCATACAGGTGTGATCTGGGCCAAGAAATGAAGAGGTATGTATGGTCTGCACATTTGCCCTGATCCATCAATGAGAATTATGGGCAAAGAACTTACAGGTATAATAAATAAAAAGACAACTCTCAGGATTTTGTCTGTATATACAATAAATAACACTTGCATCCGATGAAGTGGGTTCTAACCCACGAAAGCTTATGCTGAAATAAATTTGTTAGTCTCTAAGGTGCTACAAGTTTTTCTTTCTTATTTTCGTTTTGCTGACACAGACTAACACGGCTACTACACTGAAACTAGATCTATGTTTTGACATCAGAACATTAATATTGGTCAATAAAGTAACAAGACAGAACAAAATAGATCACATCTTTCTTCAGAGGAGGCGGGTGAGTGTACTTCACTGAGAAATAACAATGCCTTCAGAGAACAACAGTTTAAACCCCTTTGATTTCAATGAGAGCAAGACTAAATTTGGAGTATTCACATTCGAGACTATAAAGTCAGAAATTTAGAATTAACATGCATACATTCCTCTTAAGAGTATACTGTATTCTTTCTGTGTGATTTATTTCTCACGCGGTTGAAAGAGTCTGTTAGAGGAGCATTTATGGCAACAGGTTGGGTAGTGTATAATCTTGCAATTTGTGAAAAATATACTAAAGCAAATATTAGGAGTATATACAAATAGTCTAATTTAAATTCACAAGTTGAGTTTGATTTGTGGTGGCTATAATAAGTCTGCTTTAAAATAATTTACATAGAATACAAAGTCATATCTTTGTTTTATCAGCTAGTTATTAACCAATTTCAACTATCGCTCATAATTAACCATTATCCATATGACTGTCATTATGACTGTAAGATCTCATGGGTGAAATCCTGGCTCTATTGAAGCCAATGGGAGGCTTGCTGTTGACTTCAGTGGAGCCAGGTTTTCATAGAGAGTGTTGTACACTGACTGTCACTAAGATATATTTCATATTCAACTTTCACTATATAAGATTGTTTGGTTAATTAAGCTGTGTTCCCTTTCTAAAAACCTGCTATATGGAGCAAAGAATTGTGTGTGTACTAACTAGTACATTGTTAAAAGGGAACTTATAATGGACTTCAACACAGATCAACTCCAGGGTTCAAAGTTTAGTAGCCTTCTAACAAAAAGTCTTATGTTACGGAGCACTGTCATTTACCTGTAGGGTGACCAGACAGCAAAAGCGAAAAATCGGGACAAGGGATGGGGGGTAATAGGAGCCTATATAAGAAAAAGACCTCAAAATCGGGACTGTCCCTATAAAATCGGGACATCTGGTCACCCTATTTACCTGAACACAGGGTTGTAGCGGAGTGGGACTCACCCAGCGGCGCCTCCTGCTGTATATCCAGGGAATTAGCTTTTTCCAGCCCGGAGTGCCCTCTGCTGGTCACTGTCCCGCTCGCCGTTGGCCCCCATGTCCCTCCTGGACTTCAGTGCCCCTTTGTCTGGGGTGCTGCCCCCCTGGCAGTACCCCCTTAGTCTGGGTCTCCCCTCCCAGGGGAACCCCCACCCTCTATCCCCACCTTGCCTCAGCCTATGGGCTATTGCCAGTCATCATCAAGCCCCCGCTCCCTGGGGGCTTGACTGCAGTCTGTAATAGCCAGTCATCATAGGCAAGGGAGGTTTTGGACCTGCTGCCTTTCCCTGCATCCCAGTACCTCCGTGGGCCTTGGACAAGGACCTGCAGCCTGGGGAGTTGCCGGCCTGGAGCTCCCCAGCTCCTCTGGCCTTTCCCAGCCCTGCTTCACTCTGGTACCCTTAGGCTCCCCAGGCAGCTAGGCCCATCTCCCTCCTCAGTTAGAGGGAGACTGCATCCAGCTCCTGGCTTCACTGGCCTTTGTAGGGCCAGCTATGGTCTGATTGGGGCGTGGCCGAGCTGCAGCTACTTCCCCAATCAGCCGTTCCCAGCCACAGCCCTCTCCCAGGGCTGTTTTCAATCCCTTCCATCCTAAGCAGGATGCTCACCCCGCTACAAGGGTCCAATCCAATGCCCACTGAAGTCAACAAGAGTCTTCCCATTCATTTCAATGGGATTTGGATCAGACTCAAACACCTGGCCTGAAATGTACTAGGTGTGAACCAGACAAAAACTGGTATATGTGTACATTGCAAATATTCTCACATGTAACTATAAATTGTTGTAGGCAGTGTTGTTGTAGCCATGTTGGTCCCAGGATATTAGAAAGACAAGGTGGATGAGGTAATATCTTTTATGGGACCAACTTCTGTTGGTGAAGAGCTATGTGGAAGCTCAAAAGCTTGTCTCTCTCACCAACAGAAGTTGTTCCCATAAAAGATATTACCTCACCCACGTTGTCTCATGTAGCTATAAAGGCAAATATAATACTGCAGCAGGGATTCCATGTGTTCCAAGAACACTGAAAACCATTCCAACCTAACAGAAAATACTTTAAAGACTCTTGTATCTGTATAAAAGCAGTGTCCATATGACATTAAGGGAAAGCACATCATGAATCCTACTATTTCATTACAATGCTGTTGAAATAATCAGCGTCTAGAAACCTTTAACACTTGTGGCCATGGATGTCAGAGTTCTGGCATGAGAGGATTTAATTTTGCTCAGTCACTTGTCCAAAATGATCTGTCCCAAACTGAAGAGTGGTTTTACAAAATTCAAAGACAAGATGCTTAGAATCTAGAGAACATAAAAAACTATGGGCCTGATCAATGGTTGCTGGATCTGGGCCAATTGGAGCAGGCAAATCCCATTCAGCTCAACATCCCGGTTTCTTTTAAAACATTGTCGTACTTTGAAAAGTGACTATGTAAAATCGGCTTTGTGAGTTCCCATGTTCATTGTCTCTTATTGACTTTCATATACATCTGCTAAATTTAGAAGTGATGTTGCCCTGGCTAACTCTGTACACTCACTCTGCAATCTGAAAGTCAAGTTGTGTTCACCCTTCTAGTTTGTGCCTCACCACCATAAAAATACTACACGCAGGGCCATCCCTAGGGGATGTGGGGCCCGGGACAAATCAGCCTCCCTGCTAGTTTCCTTGCCGTCAGCCCGGCACCACTTGCCTCCTCACCCACCCCTCACCCACTCACTCTTCTCCCCAGCTGCCCGCCGCCTGCCTTCTGACCCCGCTCCCGCCTCCTACCTCACCTCCCCACCCACCTCTTGACTCTTCACCTGAATATCAGGACAAATGGCGTCCCGATCGTACATCTGTCGGGACGTGGGACAAAGGGCTAAATATCGGGACAGTCCCGATTTTATCAAAGCACGGGGCCCTCCAAAGCGCAGGGCCCAGGGCAATTGCCCCAATTTGCCCTACCCAAGGGATGGCTCTGACTGCATGGACTCTGAATCTAGCTCATTGTCTGGCTATGCTGGTAGAAGGACAGAAGACACTGGATGTGGTTCAATTAGGCCGAAACTTTATTCTAAAATGTCTAGGAGTACCTGGCAGATAAAAGTGTACAGTACAGGTAATTCCATAATCATTTCAATATATATCCAGGGAGCTTCTGTCAGCCTTCCCCCTTACCCATTCTGGTCCTCAGCCAACCCGCTGCTGGGACATCACCATCCCCCCATTCAAATGCAGATTAAGGGGGGCTATTAAAAAGGGGGGCTGGCACTCTGCTGTACCAGTAATAGGCACTCTGAATCCCCCCAGTTTCTGCTCCCTTAAATAATACTTCCTTTAAATCCTTTACCAATCCATTTGATCTGATCACTATATCCCTTCCCTATGGAGTTCCTGCACTGGACACCCATCCCACATTTACATAATGATTTGTGACATCATAGTCTAACTCCCATTTCATGTTTGCCCCCAAATAAGCCACTTCCCCCCAAACCTGCTGTGGGGAAGGCAAAACCCCCCAATCTGGCAGTGAGGGAAAAATTAATTCCCAGTCCCCCGAGAAAGGAGCACTAGCACAGCGCCTATAGAGAATCTCAACAAAACCCAGTATTTCACCACTTCCATGGGTGGCAGGGTGGGTGCTGCTCTGTCTGGTTCAGGTAAAAGAGGGATTTTTCTGCACTGGCATGGACTTATATAGTCCCTCCTCTCTTCTGGTCACATGGGGGTGGTTGGGTCAGTGCCCCCATGCTGACTTGGTCCACAGCTGCCGCAGAAAGTCACTCCCTGGCTCTCTAGCTCTTAAAGGGGCACACATGTTTTTCAACAAACCAAACAACAACCCCCACCCCTTAACGTGCAGTAAGGTCATTCTCCCAGAGGCGGGTTGGTTATATAGCGCTAAGGCAGTAAGCAGTAGTAGTGTTTTGTCACTAAAGCAGCAGAAGTGACTCTTGACTATACAACAAGAAGCCAATCTGTGAGTAAGACGAAGCCACTTTTAAACAGCCACTTTTGTGACTACAACCACACTGTGAACATCAGGAGGAATAACGTCTCATTCGGCTGTCAAATGACATTCTTCCAAATGTAAAGACAACTGACTTACGTTTGAACTTTTTCGTTGGACTCGTGTGAAGCTTCTAAAGCTTGCTGAAGCTTTAATTCCATGTCTGTTCGCTCTGTTAGGGCTTGCTGCAGTTGGGTAGCTAGCTGCTCATTTTGGCGATGTGTGATGGTTACAATATCCTCGCTGCTTTTCAGTGCATCTTCATATGTACTAAGAGTACAGTTAAACTGATCCTTAAGACTCACTTCTTGGGATAGAGAATTGTGTAAACTGGGAAAACAAAAATATACATTTTATTGACTGACAGTATAAGCTTTGAGTTTGAACTGCAAGAATACCACACTTAAATGATATTAATGTATTTTAAAATATTACGCATATATCAATATAAACTATTTCTGGGGCAAGATCTTTATTATATAACAAAACAAGAAGAATGGAAATGCAGAGATGTAACACTGAGCTGGAAAATCTCTTTATATTAATTTCAAGGAACCTCTAAACTAAAAACAACATATCATCTTTAAAAAGCTCCTTGTCAAGTGTACAGAAGATGTTTTAAAAATTCCAAAAGAAAAAAAAGAGTGGAAAAACTGAGGTTAAAAAAATAAATAGAATAAATCCCAAAATTAACTCTTTAAAAATAAAATTTGTGCCACATTTAAGCATATTTTTTCTATAGGTTGTATGATAAAGTTGGATGTGTGATTTACAATAAATTGAATTAATCACCATGAATTACACTGGTCTACAATTTTTGAGAAGTCGTCTGCTTCAGAGATAAAATGTGCTATTTAGTATGTATTTTGATGTGCTGAATTCAAATATGACAATTAAAACAACTGATTGGGTACTGTTTCTAAGATATTTAAGTTTTTACATTTTATGTCTATGTATATTGTGTAAATAGTAGAGTTTTAATCATAAATTGTAAACCTAGGTCTTTTCATGTGTTTATGGTTGCTTTAGATGATACGATTTCACCTGTCCTGTTTATGTAACACTTTAAAAATCAGCAAAGGGGTTATATAAATAAAATGTATTATGAAACAAAAGGCAAAAAACTATTATGTCCATAGTTTAGTCCTATTCAGTGTCTACTCGGCGCTTCTTGGCTTGTCTCTTGTATTCATTAAATGGAGCATCTCTTGTCACTGTCCAGCAATAGTCTGCAAGCATTGATGGGCTCCATTTGCCCTGATAGCGTTTCTCCATTGTTGCAATGTCCTGGTGAAATCGCTCGCCGTGCTCGTCGCTCACTGCTCCGCAGTTCAGTGGGAAAAAAAATCTAGATGAGAGTGCAAAAAACGTATCTTTAGTGACATGTTGCAACCAAGGCTTTTGTATGCCTTGAGGAGGTTTTCCACCAACAACCTGTAGTTGTCTGCCTTGTTGTTTCTGAGAAAATTTATTGCCACTAACTGGAAGGCTTTCCATGCCTTTTTTTCCTTGCCACGCAGTGCATGGTCAAATGCATCATCTCGAAGACGTTCACGAATCTGAGGACCAACAAAGACACCTTCCTTTATCTTAGCTTCACTTAACCTTGGAAATTTTCCACGGAGGTACAAGCAGGAAAGCTGCTTGTGTTTTGTCAATGGCCTTGACAAAGTTCTTCATCAGACCCAGCTTGATGTGTAAGGGTGGTAACAAAATCTTCCTTGATTCAACAAGTGGTGGATGCTGAACACTTTTCCTCCCAGGCTCCAATGACTGTCGGAGTGGCCAATCTTTCTTGGGAATCTCTTGCACGACTATCCCATTCACAGAGAAAACAGCAGTACTTTGTGTATCCAGTCTGCAGACCAAGCAAGAGAGCAACAACCTTCAAATCGCCACAAAGCTGCCAGTGATGCTGGTCATAGTTTATGCACCTCAAAAGTTGTTTCATGTTGTCATAGGTTTCCTTCATATGGACTGCATGACCAACTGGAATTGATGGCAAAACATTGCCATTATGCAGTAAAACAGCTTTAAGACTCGTCTTCGATGAATCAATGAACAGTCTCCACTCATCTGGATTGTGAACGATGTTGAGGGCTGCCATCACACCATCGATGTTGTTGCAGGCTACAAGATCACCTTCCATGAAGAAGAATGGGACAAGATCCTTTTGGCAGTCATGGAACATGGAAACCCTAACATCACCTGCCAGGAGATTCCACTGCTGTAGTCTGGAGCCCAAAAGCTCTGCCTTACTCTTGGGTAGTTCCAAATCCCTGACAAGGTCATTCAGTTCACCTTGTGTTAGGAGGTGTGGTTCAGAGGAGGAGGATGGGAGAAAATGTGGGTCCTGTGACATTGATGGTTCAGGACCAGAAGTTTCATCCTCTTCCTCTTCCTCGTCTGACTCAAGTGAGAATGATTCTGGTGCATCAGGAACCGGCAGTCCTTCTCCGTGGGGTACTGGGCGTATAGCTGATGGAATGTTTGGATAATGCACAGTCCACTTTTTCTTCTTTGACACACCTTTCCCAACTGGAGGCACCATGCAGAAGTAACAATTGCTGGTATGATCTGTTGGCTCTCTCCAAATCATTGGCACTGCAAAAGGCATAGATTTCCTTTTCCTGTTCAACCACTGGCGAAGATTTGTTGCACAAGTGTTGCAGCATATGTGTGGGGCCCACCTTTTGTCCTGATCTCCAATTTTGCAGCCAAAATAAAGGTGATAGGCTTTCTTAACCATAGTGGTTATACTGCACTTTTGTGATGCAAAAGTCACTTCACCACAAACATAGCAGAAGTTATCTGCACTGTTCACACAAGTACGAGGCATCTCTGCTCACTTTGGCTAAACAGAAATGTGTCCCTTTGCAAAATCAAACACTGACAAATAAGAGAGCACAACACTGTATGATTTCTAGAGCTGATATAGGGCAATTTGTTCAGCAGAGTGATGTAAGCTTCGTTATGATTGCATCATCCATGACTTCTAGGAATAACATGATGCAATTCATATCATGTATGATGCAATACCAGCTTCAGATTGCATCATTCATTGTTTTGCCTAAAAAGCAAGTACTGTCCAAACCCAGTCACAGATTTATTCATAGATCCAGTCCAAGATGTATTTTAGTCATTTCTGGTTTAAATTGAGATCCCTTCCCTTTATAACTCACTTATCCTCCACCATTCCCAAGTCAAGGGTCGTATATACTGACCCAATAGCATGTCTTGAAAACTAGAGCCAATCAACAATTTTAAGCATCATTGTCATTCTCAGTGACCCAGAATAAGTAAAGTTTGACTACATTTATTTCAGAAGCATTTTGGCTGTAGCTCAATAATTATTGAGTGTGCAGTGGAAGATTCAGCTGTTTTCTCATTAAATATTTAAATTTTTGAGTAGAATTTAGTGAGTGAGTAGAATGAGTACTCTTAAGTGAGTAGAATGAAACAGAGGGATAGATTCTGATGCCCTTAACTCATTTTGAACAGCATGAGTTGGCCCATCGACTTCAATGGGATTACTTGTGAAGTAAGTTATTACTTAACATGGGTAAGGATATCAGAATATAGTCCAAAGGAAGTAAAATACAACTGACTAAAATAAATTCATGAAATTAATGTGCTTTTCTGAAATACAGTTTGCACAGGCTAGCCCAACTCCAAACAACCTCAGTCAACTTTTCAGCATCAGAAATCTCAAATCCTTCCTGATTCTGGTATAAATAAGGATAAACTGTTCTTAAATAAGTTTCTCTATAATTAGGTAGAAATATGTTACTTATCACTATCAGACGGCAATCCCTGGGCCAATTCCATATCCATAGCTCCTTGCATCACGGTAATCACAATTTCTTGCCAAGCTATGCACAGCCACCATTTTGGAGTCATTTATATAACAAGTAAATCACCTTTAGCAACTATTTCACATAGAAAAGCCTCTATCAGCTGTGGCTATGCATTCACTCACTGTATTTTATATGACTTTGGGGCTGTATTCATGGAGAGATCAAGTCATGGAGCATAGAGGTAATAATCCTTCACTGCAAGATCTGGAATACAGTATTCAGCTACTCAGTACCAGGAAGCTATGGACAGAGTTAAAAAAATAGCAACAAAAGTGACTATATGTACACAGCAAAGAAAAACCTGCAGCTGGCCCATGCCAGCTGACTTGGGCTTGCGGGGCTGCTTCATTGCTGTATAGACTTCTGGGCTTGGGCTGCAGCCCAAGCTCTGGGACCCTCCCACCTCACAGGGTCCTAGAGCCCAGGCTCTAGCCTGAGTCCAGAAAATTACACAGCAATGAAACAGCCCTGCAGCCTGAGCCCAGCGAGCCTGGGTTGGCTGACATGGGTCAGCTGCGGGTTTCTAATTGCTGCATAGACTTACCTAATGGGGATGAAGGGACTGATTTATGAGAAAAGATTAAAAGAACAACATATGTGTGGACTGATTAATAACTAAGGGCTTGTCTACTTAGCGATTTAGTGTGCGGCAAGCCAGGGCGTGACTCTACAGTGCACTAGCTCCCTGAGCACTAACCGGCCATGAGAACCCTGCAACCACATACTAAAAGATCCGTAGTGTGTGTTGATGTACTCCCATTTCAAATGCTGAATAGGGAACACCCCTGCACTGACCACGTGATGGACTAGACAGTAGGTCTGCTCCATTTCTATTTTCCATTATTCTATCATTCACCTCTGTGTGAAATGGGACCAAAAGTAGAAGAAATTCAGGGAGCACATTTACAATGAAGGTAAAAAACTTTATAATGAGTAGACAGTTTATATCATGGTTTAGGGTACTTCAGAACTACTGCCTGTATACTAGAAACTGATGAAAGCTGTTACCATATTGATGAATGTGACCTGAAGTCATGTCTGAATGATGAGTATGAAAATATCAACCATTCTTTAAAGTGTATTGACCTAGTCTCCTATATGAAATGCAGGATGAATACAACACGCCAGCCATACTTTGCATCCAGGGTGTTGGTATGCAGTGGCATATTTATTTTCCTTTCCTTTTGTTAAAACATTTATACAAAAAACATCCCCCGTCAAGCTATATAGGGAAATCACATACAAATTAAAATATAATATACATGTATAAGTAAAATATGGATGAATTAATAGAAATCTAAAAGTTAAAGGTTAGAACATAGGTATGTCATTACACCTAGCACCTGAGGTTGTTTGAAAATGGTGTGAAGCACCTATTCAATTAAATCACGACATTTTGAATATATCCATAATTCATGAAGGGACATGACAAATCCACAGAGGAGAGGCATTAAGAAAATAAAATCGTATTAGTAGCTGCATATAAAATATATTGACTGACGTTTTATTCTAGTGGGCAACTACTGAGAACTACTAGAAAAAGTAAACAACATTTGGAAGTAGTGCTAAAAGCTGCAAATTGAGGACGCTATTGCTCATTTTTATACTCCTCAGCCAAGATTTTCAAAAACGGGAGTCTAAAGTTAAGCCCCTCGGGGTATGTCTACACTGCAATTAGACACCTGCAGCAGGTCTGTGCCAGGTGACTCGGGCTCACGTTAAGGGGCTGTGGTGTAGATGTTCGGGCTTGGGCTGCAGCCCAAACTCTAAGATCCTCCCACCCTGCAGGGTCCTAGAGCCCAGGCTCCAGCCCAAGCTTCGATGTCCACACTGCAATTAAACAGCCCCTTAGCTGGCACGGGCCAGACGTGGATTTTTAACTGCACTGTAGACATACCTTAAGTCAGTATTTAAGTACCTAATAAGTGACCTGATTTCAAAAAGTGCTGAACATTGTATCCTTCCCCATCACCTTAAATGGGAGGGAATGGGTTTTTCAGGACTCATGAAGATCAAGCCATTTATTTACATACTTGAATATAGACTTGGGAACCTAATTTTAGACACCCATTTTGAAAATATTGGCACTGAGCAATACTGTGTTACACGTTTCACTGCAGAGGTGATTGCGTTTCAGTCATGGATAATGTGATTCTGACGTGCTATATACTGTAAGCCAGTCTAAGATCCTTCTAGATGAAGGCCCTATCAATTTCCTGGCTGATCCTGGATGTGATGGCTTCAAATAATAGACCTGTCTGAACTGTGTCCAGGTAGGGAGACGTGTGCGTCAAAAGCAGTTGTATGTCACCTATGTACTCCCCCAACCACCTACACAGCTGAGGGTTATTCAGCCCTCAGTGTTACAGCATCATCATTACTGTTCTAGCTTACACCAGCTAAAACAGTCTCCTAGAGGCTCTTACATTGGCTCTGTGCTGACCCTTCCCAACTCACCAAGCATACCTCTGTCACACTCCCTATTTGTTTATAGAGTGCCTTGCACAAAGGGGTCCTGATCTATGTCTGGGCCCCCTAGATGTTATCATAATCATCATCATCACTCCCATAACCACACTGGTCATTGGGGCACCATCACTGATGAGCAATCAACCAATTGTCTCCACCCCTGATGATTGTGTATCAGTGCTTGAGTCTCTGCGAAGTCCATTCCTGTCCACTCTTTTATGTTGTCAATCCATCACTTCTTCTGTCTACCTCTTCTTCTCTTCCCCTGTACTGTCCCTTGGAGGATGATCTTGGATAGGCCAGATGATCTTGTTACATGGCAGTACCACTTCAGCTTGCGCTTCTTCATGGTTGTCAGAAGGTCTTTATATGACCCAGTGCATTGGGTGATGATGTTGTGGACCTCTTCATTAGTGATGTCGAAGTAGGAGATGCCCAGGATTTTACGGAAGCATCTCATCTCCGCTACCTGTATTTTCCATTCAAGTTTTGCTGTAAGGGTCTATGTCTCGCACGCTTACAGAAAAATGGAGATGACCAATGCGAGCAGCAGTTTCAGTTTGGATTCCAGGGAGATGTTCTTATTCTTCCAAATTGGCTTTAGTTTTGCCATTGCTGCTGCTGTTTACACAGTTCTTGCCCGAATTTCTGCCTTGGATCCTTCATCAGTGATGATTGCCCCCAAATACTTGAACTGTTTCACTGTCTCCAGTTCTTGTCCACTGACAGTGATATGTGAGCTGATCCCATTACGTTTGTTTGTCATCAGCTTGGTTTTCTTTGCACTGATTTCCATGCCATATTTTGCGGAGGTTTCATCCAATTATTTCACAAGGTTGGCAAGTTCATTTTCGCTGCCTGCCAGGCCATCAAGGTCATCAAAGAACTGAAGATTTGAGATTGTTCATCTCCCGATGCTGACTTCTAGGGCATCAGTCATTATGCACTCCAAGTAGATGTTGAACAGTGTGGGTGAAAGAAGGCAGCCTTGCTGGACTCCAACAGTGATGCGAAACCACTCTCCTATTGTGCCATTGACGAGAACTGCATTGCTGGTCTTGGCATACAATTGTTTAATGTTATCATAATATAAATAAAATAAAATAAAACAAAAATGACAACATTTTGGGGAATCCTTACCTGCCATACAGGGGAGATTTGGGGCACTTTTGCACAGATGTTTTATGGCCAACTATTTAGCCTATATCTATGCTACATCAATGCATTACCTTTGTCTTATTGGTCACTCTATTTGGCTACATTCATGAGACCTGAGATCTCAGTATGTTCTTTAGTCTTGATAACATTTTTGCATTTTGAATTTTGTGAAGAGAGTCCTGAATCACCTGAGATAACAAGTGATTAGCTAAGGTAGGATCTGAGGAGCTGACGGAATAGTATCCCAAAGCGAGTAAGTCTCTCTGATAACTTCTTTGTGATAGATTTCTTCAGGCCTGAACCTACGAGGCACATGCATATGAGCTATTTTTGCTGCAAAAGAGGGTGCAAAAATGGTCAAATTTGGATTATTAAATGTAAGCATGTTTAATTGAAACATACCATTAAACATCCACTAGAAACATGCCATTGAAAAAAGCCATTAAACAACCACTAGAATGGACTCCTCTGCCACAGGTATCTTGGAGTCTGCTATTGTATGGTTTCCTCCACAAGTACATGAGTTACGGTCACATTAACAGTCTGACCAACACTGAAAAGAACACCTTGGATACACTGGTTCTAGTCAACTGCTCTTCAGTGTGTCAAACATTCTGTTCCTGAGCAAGCTCATAAAGAAGCTAGCCAACGGCCATTTTCAAGCTTATCTAATTGAAGCGAATATCCTAGACCTGGCATAATCTGAATTCAGGCCAGGACATGCAATCAAAACTGCTTTAGTGGTACTGATGGATGATCTGCTGTCAATGGATAGATGGCAGATAACCAGTCTGGTCCTTCTGGACCTCTCTGCAGCATTCAACACTGTCAACAGACAGGTGGCAGGGTTCCAGAGTCATGCACTAAAAATGATTTGATTCCTTCCTAGAGGGACACATCCAATAAGTCATGATGAGAAAATGCACCGCCACTACTAGAGCCCTCACTCGTGGAGTTCCACTAAGAATTCTCTCTCCGGTCCTAATCAACATCCATTTGCAGCCACTAGGTGAAATGGTGAAATGAGAGACTCAGGTGCCAGCAATATGGAGATAAGATACAGCTCTATTTATTTTTCACTACATACAAACACATGACTACCACCAAGATGACTGTGTGCTTGGAAAAGATCAGCTCATGGATAAAGAACAGCTGACTGAAGTTGAACCTGACCAAAATGGAGGTGATGCTGATAGGCAGAGGAAAGCACCTGAAGAGTTTACAAACCATGGTTCAGTCTTCTTCGCTTGAAGGTACACAGCCACAACTGGTAAGTTCTGTCCACAGTTTTGGCGTGCTCCTGGATTCCTCACTGAAGTAATTGCCAGTGATGCTTTCTACCACCTCCACTTGGCTAGGAGACTCCATCTCATCCAGGAAAACTACCTTTATTCATGCATGGCTACTGCAATGCAATAAATCTGTACATGACACCTTCACGTACTTAGGAAATTCTAACTAGTACTGAATGCTGCAGCACATCTCCTCAGCAACTTACGGCAAGCTCATCAAACCTGTCCTTTGCTCCCCCTACAGTGGCTTCCTGTAGGATATCAACGGTTTTGGTCCTTATGATCAAGGCACTCAATGGCCAGGGTCCAGGGTATTTAAAAGATTGACTAAGGTTCTGGGATGAAGACTGTGGTCAACAACTTCACTCCTCTGTCACATGGGAACTTTCTACAATAGAGGCAAAGCTTGCCTGTGCAGGAGACAAACCTTTCTCAAAGGGGCTAATTGCACACTATAGAATGAACACCACAAGAACAGAGGGTTATCACAAACCTCACCACCTACTGTTCTAAGTGGTAGACACATTTCTTTGATCTTGCCTTCTTCAATAATATATACACATTCATCTGTTGCTATACATTATATTAAAAAATCCCAAATAAAATGCTTGACTGAACACACTTCTAACCCTGGGAGCAGGACGAGAGAACAAACACATGACTGATGTTGGTCACTTTGCTTAATGCACTACTTGGAGATGCTCAGATACTATGGCGATGAGTGCAGTATAAGCACCTATATAGACCAGAACAGGATATTCTGGATTTGCTGCCTTAATTCTGAATTTGTGTGTGTGTGTGTGTGTGTGTGTTTAGATTTGTGATATATTTTTAAAGAGCCTGCAAATATATGTACCTATTATTTGCAATGCACACCCATTCATATGTTCTAATGTTTCTTTGCTTCCATATTTGTGGATTTTGTTTTCAAATTAGTGCAGCTGCAATTGTTGTGGGCGCCCATTGTTACTTATTACATTATACACCTACATGTTTCTGTGAATAATCTGAATGTTTCTGTTGAACTTTGATATAGAACTGACTGTTCATAATGTTCATAAGAAACAAAGTATACAGGGTTTTGTACAGTGACAAGGTGGGTGAGTTAATGTTGTTTATTGGACCAACTTCTGTTGGTGATAAGAGACAAGCTTTTGAGCTTACACAGAACTCTTCACCGACAGAAATGGGTCCAATAAAAGATATTACCTCACCCACCTTGTTTCTCTAATATCCTAGGACCAACACTGCTACAACAACAGTAGGGTAGCTGCATACAGGGTTTGGTATAGGCATTCACAATCTGTGCATCCTTAAATCTCAGACAATCCCGGCATGTTGCAGTCTTGCACCAACTGAGAACAAGACAATTTCAATGGTGGAGTCATGCCCAACATACAGAGGAAGGCACACTTCTATAGAAAGTTTATAGAGTTGAGGCTGAAGGAACAAAGAGCATGAGGCCGACCATGAATGAGGTTGGAAGATGCAATTTTGAGGGATTTAAGAATCCTAATTCCTTCCATACTAACTATTGCCATAGGAAAAAGACTCGCAAGAGACTGTTCAAGATGGAAGTTCATTCTATGTGCCACCGAGGCTACCTCATAGCCATGTGACTCCGCTGTTGCTGCTGCATCTTTGAAATACCCCTTCTGACAAGGTAAAATTGATCTTAAATTTGCAGAGTGGCTGCATTTTGAATAGTGCTGTCTTAGTTTTATCCCACCATTAAAAGTTATAGAAAAGATTTTACCTTTTATCTACTATTTATTATCAATTCATGTAGTCTAGTCACCCTTAAATACTTATCAATTGCTTTTGGTAACTAAATAACTTTAACTTAGTATTTGCAATAATCTAATTGTTTAGGTAATACAACAAATACTGAGGTAACCTTATCTATTAATCAAAGGTAGAACTGGCAAGTCGTTAAGAGTGACCTCAATATTTAAAGAAAAAAGATGTTTAAGATGTTTTCACATATAAAATCTATAAGACAAACCTGATTATTTTACACATAAAGGGCTAAATTAACAGCTGCACCAGACCACAGCTTAGGCTGACCAGGGTCAAATGGACCTCTAAGTGCAAGTTAACTTCTGCTGGCTTGTGGAGGCCACTACATTAACTAGAACTGTTAGAGGCCAACATAGTGTGGCACTGCCCCCTACATAGGGAAGTCTATGTGAATGGGTGGAGTAAAGCCAGCTACACTGGCTTTATGTCAACTGAGAATTTGCCAGTCAAGGGTTTACAGCAGCACAAAGTATCTGGAATGGGTCTGAGGATCTACCCCAAGGGTTTAAAAGGGTTAATTTTTTTATACTTAGTGTGTGTTTCTAACTACACTAGTTTCAAAAGCAGTGCATATTTTTGCTAAAAACAGAGCACAATTTTTTTTAAAATCCTGGTTATATATTAAAATATTGCAGCTATTTTTATGCAAATTAAACTTGGTAGAAAATAAAAAGTAATAGATATTACCCTCCTTTATTTATCCTGTTATGAGCCTGATTCTGCAAACTGTTTCTAGCTCATATCACTTCGCTCTATTTGATAAACTGCGAGCAAGAATAATAAAGATGAAAGGAATAAGAATACTACCTCTGAAAACTGAAGTACCCAGTAAAATATTCACTCAGTTAAAAGTGATACTTATGATATATCAGCAGTCTGATAATACTGGAACGTATTATAACACAGGCAGAATAGCCTAAAAAACAAGTTCAACTTAATGACCATCCTATGCTATTTACTTTTATTTTCGTCTCCAGGGAATACTGTTTACCTTGCTTTAAAATTTATATGAGTCATTGTTATGTGCCTTTTTTAATTAGTTTGAAGGAAATAGTCATTTGGGAGAGACAGCGGAAATCAATTCTGATACGATATTGGTAGCTACTGTGCAATGTAAACCGTATGTCCTCTCTAATTAAATGTAAACATGTTCAGTTCTAAAGTCCAACAGCGATGACAACAACCACTAGAAAGGATTGCTTAAGCACTGATCAACTGATTCTCCTGAACCTTTTGTTCATACCGTAGGTGCGCTTGTGCAATCTGTGGCAGGGTGAATGCCAGTTGTAACTGACTTTATTTTAGGTCATCTTCAGAGAAAAGAATTGACAAGAATGTGGAGTGTTCTGTAATACCTCAAGTTACTCATTAACTATGTCCTTCTGATAGCTAATCAATAGCATCTCATGGAGCCAAACACACTGCACTGAACTGCCCCTCTTCCAAAAGCCAAGTCTTGGTAAATATTTAATGGCAGTAAAGGTGTTTTGACTGTTATCAAACTGATATGTTAAAGAACTCTTAAAAGAAACTTTATCTTGCTTCTCTCTGCATAAATAATTTGTTCTGTCACCATACAGTCCTGATGCAAAAGCACTTACATTAATGCATTCAAATCAGTGCTTTGTAGAGAGAATACTGAGTTTCACTCTGTGTGGTGAAATAATGAAAATAACTCTGCTGTCACAAAATAACAATGAAAAATCAAAAAGTTTACTTCCTTGGTAAAATGCCAGCTCCAAATACATAGCAAGCAACCCAACCCTTTATACTTCAGTAGTAAATACTGCACCAGACTTGTTCAAAACCTGTTATACAAGTGAATGCTTGAGGTTCTCTGACAAGGTTTCTCTTGTTATAGAATCTCCACGACCCTCTAGAATCAGAACGGGCCTGGATTTTCATCCCCTATCCACTATAGGGGACAAAAAAAATCCAGTTTTCAACAGTTACCTTAGTTCCTGCATATTTTTATTTCCCATGACCATCCCATACAGACAGTGGATATGTTCCCCCCGAACTGGAAACATCCTTAGCCACTGAATCTCATTAGGGGTCTCTCATTTGTCATGTTTTTCTCTAGACAAGCAGCATATATGGAATTTTTAAGCACTTAAGCCCTGATACATCAAAATGTAGTATGTGGGCTGACTGGTACACCTTACCCAGTACTCAATTGATTTCAAAGGGGTTTGCACAGGTACACCAATGTGATATATGTTGCAGGATCCAGGACTTAGACATTTGCCCATTAGAGGATCAGACCATCAGGTAAACCTGTGTGTTTTGAAGGCACTGATTCATCAACACACTCTAGTGGTTTTTTTCTTGGAAAATAACTGGGGAACATAATATTGAAAGTGCTTCAGCCTCTGAAATTTAAAACACTGTAACACTAAAGAAGTATAAGCCTTTATATTTATATTTGTAAAGGACCTCTTCACTGCTCTAGGAGCTAGTTGTTCAACAGATACAAATATTGATTCATTATATTTTGGAATTATTCCAATATACACAGGTAAATCAGCCACCCAGGAGTGTCCAAATCAATAATAATCATCTGAGAAGAAAACAATATTAATAAAATAATCAAAAATATAAATCAATCAAACAATAACAAAGTGCATGGCATTATATGGGAATGAATGAGCAGTTGAAGAAAGGAAATCATTGTCATTAAATGCTTTGCACTTAACACTTTATTATTGTTATAAATCAAGTATAAGAAAATGTTTGTCAACGGTGAAATTATAGGTCTCATGGTTTGGACATTGCAGTGGGGTGGCTAAATCTGACCCTGACCCAGAGCAGAAAGACATTAATGGATTGGATTGGAAACCAGCCCTGCCTCCCATCAACATCAAGCCTGGAAGGGGAAAGGCAGGAGTCTCTCCAGATGGAGAGAATAAAAAAGATGGAAACGTACTTCAAAGCTAGGCTTCCCAAGTAGATACTAAGTTTAAGCAGAGAGGACCTAGTGGTTGGGCTGAGCAGCCCGGAAACAGGGACTTCAGTGGTAGCCAAGCCTGGGTGGAAGACTTGCACTGAACTATGCTATCTTATTATTCATTTGTTAATAAATACAAGTGGTCAAAACTTTTTGAAATTAGGTATTTAAATTTAAAAATGCTCTATTTGACAATGAAATTTTTCACTAAAAATTGTCAGTTTAAAAAAAAAATGTGCATGACATTTCATCAGAAGTATTATTGAAGATAATATAGGAATTCTTCATTTACAGAAAACCCTTTGATAACAATTTTGATGTTTTCAGTAAAAAAACACTCCAACAATAAGGGTCTGTTCTGAATCCTGGAAAACAAAAATAACTTTGAAATTTTGGTATTTTTCACAATTTCCTTCTGCCATTTTCCACCCAGCTCTATCAATAAAGTCAAGTCCCAGAAATGGAGCAAGTTCTGATGCTAATCAGGTTGTGTGGACTGTGTCTGAGGGCTTGTCTTCACTACCATGCTACAGCGGCGCAGGTGCATTGATGCAGCTGTGCCAATATAGCGCATCTGATGAAGACGCACTATGTTGATGGGAGAGCGCTCTCCCATCGATATAATTACTCCACCTCAACGAGAGGTGGAAGCTGTGTCAGCGAGAGCGTGTCTCCCACTGACATAGCACGGTGTAGACACCGCTTTAAGTGGACGTAACTTACGTCGCTCAAGGGGTGGCTTTTTCACACCCCTGAGCAACATAAGCTACATGAACTTAAGTGGTAGTGTAGACAAGCCCTTAGAAAAATCACCTGCTCAAAGGCATGCAATGAAGATCAACTGCACTTTAATCCTTATATTTTACCTAGAGCTTGCTCCTGCCAAACCCTTGCTCATAGAAACCACTTTGTTAAGTGGACATATAGATCTATGAAACAAAAGACAGATGAAATGCCAGCTCAAACTGATGAAAGAGAGGGGGAATGCCTGGGAAATCTAATTTGTTGAAAGTCTATTCACCAACATACCAACCATTACTGAGACAGTTGGCAGACTTGTCTGGGCCTCCCCCTGAACACTAAAGCATTATTCAAAGACTTGGAGTGGGAGAATGATCTTGTGGTTGAGGCATTGGACTAGGATTCAGAGATCTGGGTTTAATTCCTGGTTCTGCCACTTGCCTTCGATGTGACCTTGGGCAAGCCACAGCCTCTTTGTGGCTGAGTTTCCTTTCTTCAAATGTGGAATAATACTTCCTTTCTCCCACACTTTGTATGTCTGGTTTATTTAGATTATAAGCTCTCTGAGGCAAGGACTGTCTCTTACTGTGTATATGTACAGCACCTACCATATGGGGGCCCTGACTGTGGCTGGGGCCTTTAGGAGCCACTGTAATACAATTTATTACTAACAAGGAGAAGACTTGAGTACACATATTCACTATAAGATCAGGGCCTAAGTGACTCACATGTAGCTTATAGGATGTGGACTCAGCCTGCCATTGCTAGAGAAAATCAGAGAAGCAGCAGCAGAAGACTCCAGGAAATAAGTGAGGGGGCTGAAAACAGATCTTGTATCCTGGAGCTTATAAGTCAGTTCCTCTCATTTCTTTTGTCTTCCTTTTTTCCTGCTGAGTTTGACTGCTGAGCTGTTTAAATGATGTGGAGAAAAACCTATGCTGTCATGTACTGTAAGCAAGTCTGAGTTAAGAGGAAGACATATTATATGTACTTAATGAGGCAAGAATTCTGGTGACAAACCACAGGTCACTTTTCCATAACTTGTAGGTAAAATGTAAATATAAGGAAGTGTCTTCATTGCATTACACCAAATGGTTAATTATTTCTGAAACTATGACAAGGAAGCTGAATATAGGATCCATCTGAAATCTAGCCAATGCAGTGTGCACTGCAGTTCTTTTGGGAGAAGTCAAGGGAATAAGCTAAGTATGAACATGACATAAAATATACTTTTTGAATCAGGATTTTGCTTTTTTCTTATTGGAATTATGAAACTACTTAAGTAGTAGAATTTAAATCATATCACATATATATCACATTTTACCATTACAGCTAAAATGGAAGTAGGAAGATGGGCTTTTTATCACGGTCATTTGGTTAGACAGAGTTAGAGTTCTCCCTTTTTAAAGGGGAGAACATGGATCCTCTGCATCTCTATCAAAAATCTGAGGAGGAACCAGCTTTAGCCTGTGGAACTCACTGTTGCAAAATATTCCTGAGGCACATAGCATCTGAAGTCAGACGAGTGTGGATAAAATTACAATCCTTTCAGTCTTGTAGATCCAGGGGTTAAAATAAGGGGAAGCAGGAGGAATGGGACAGGGAATGGGGAGAGGGGTTGAGCACAACTCCCCATCTCTGCTAAAAGCTCTCTTCCTCTCCTGGGCTTGCAATCTCCAACATCTCTCCTTTCTCCTTGCCTACTGGGATGAGAGCGCCCCATCCTGTTTCAAGCGACTGTAATCACTGTGTAGGTCATTAATGGATCTCCTTCTGAAGGCAAAGAAAAAGTTTCCCAGCATTATATTATTATTTATTTGTATTCCCCTGGTGTCTAAAAGCCATAGTCAGGATCAGGGGCTCTTTTTGTTGGGCTCTGTGTATAATACAATTAGATGCATTATGGAAAATTCTACTCCTTCCTCTCAATCTTTTATGAATGGCCACACTTAGAACGAGGATACCAGACTAAAAGGAACAATTCCGATGTTTCTAAAAGAATTTTAAAAAATCCAAAAAGAGGGACAATATGAAAAAGTTCTTTCAAGAATAAGAAGAATTACTAAAAGTTTAGATGCTTGGAGTTTGACATTAACCTCATTTACCCCCTAATAGCCAAGAGATGGCTATGACACAATTCCTCAAGGGCATATTTTGTACTCTATGTGCAGGCCTCTTAAATTAATGGGAGGTGCACAGCTCAGAGCCCATGAATCAAGTTGATAATATGCCCCTAAGTTATTGTTTCATGGATAGTGGGTGAACTGATGTCATTCCTCTGTTCAGTCAGGAGTTAAAACATGTATAGCAATTCCTTATTTTCACAATATTCCTTCTGACAAAGATAACCATGAGAACAGTTCCCAGCTGGCTAAACCTGACATACAGGTTTTGTTAATAAAAAAAATGCATGACTTAATTAATGAAATGGATCTATTAAGACTGTCCCCCAACCCACTATGGCTGCCCCACCTACAGCTGAACTTCATATGACCTATCTTATGCAAAAAGAATTGTAATAACTTGTACTAAAAGCTGTTACAGAGGAAAGGTTGCCATGAAGATAAAGTATGACTCAGAAATGCATACGATGCCCCTAGAGGAGAAAGCTCAGTAAATTCACGTTTAAGCAAGGTTTACTGTTACAGTGAATAAATAGTTGACATAATTTTGTTAAACTGCATAATATTATTTCATCAGCAATAATTATATTTGATTCAAGTACTTGATTATACTGATTGTGCATTCAATCCACAAATAAATGTCCATAAATAAATCTCAATAGTATTAGAATAAAGTCCATTACTGAGGGATTAGTGGAATAAATATTTTTAAGAGTTCTACATTTTTATAAACTCCTCCACAATAATCCCCAAAAGAGAGACCATGACCCTGATAGCTTTTTGTTTTCAAATTGTACATCTTTACTTAAATCTATAAGTTCAGGATCTTTAAACACAAGAACAATTTGCCTGTTTTGCCCCAGCAAGCATAACTCTGCAGTAACCTACTCATTTTACAAGTTTCTCTGTTCTTGTCTAGCCATCCCACGCTAAACTGGTTTTCAAATCCACCTCCATCAACACTGGCAGGTTCAACCCCTCCTTTTCTCAAACAGTTTTCCCCCAGTAATGCACTACCACATTACTTGGCAAAGAAAAAGTACTCAGCTCTATTTACATAAACCAAGTGCTACATATGTTCATGGACTGACCATGAACATTTTCCAGACCTGCACTTATACAATAATAGGGCTCGCCTATTCAGAGTGCAGACGTTCTTTCTTTGTCTCAGAACAACATCGTGTTAAAAATGAGGCTGTTCCAAACACCCTTTGTCCATATGTAGAAGAAATGTTAGACATATCTGGGAATAAATTCTCACTCCAACTGATGGATGCTACAGGCCTCACCCATATGCATGATGGTGAGCTGACACTTCGCTCCCCTTGATTGTAATTTGTATCTTGAGAGTAATCTAGAGAAACCAGATGGAACTGTTGGTCATTAAGTATCGCATAGGCGCCGACTCCATGGGTGCTCTGGGGCTGGAGCACCCATGGGGAAAAATTGGTGGGTGCTTTGCACCCACTGGCAGCTCCCCGCCCCACCCCCCCCCACCCCAGTTCACCTCCGCCTCCTCCCCTGAGCATGCCTTCCCCGCTTCTCCTCCCAGTGCTTGTTTCGCGGCATAACAAGCTGTGGGAGGGAGGGGGGAGGAGTGGGAACGCAGTGCACTCGGGGAGGAGACGGGGAAGAGGGGGGGACGGGGCAGGGATTTGGGGAAGGAGTCCAATAGGGGCAGAGAGGGGGTGGAGTTGGGGCAGGGACTTTGGGGAAGGGATTGGAATGGGGGTGGGGGGTGTGAGCACCCACCGGCACCAGGAGAAGTTGGCGCCTATGATTAGTATCGCATATAATAATTGGTCATTCACAACGTATCATTTGCCTGAAAAATACAGGTTAGCATTCTCTAGTCTTGGAAAACTGAATGCAAATCAACAGCTGCCATAGAATACTTTTTTACCCCACTTAAATTGTAGCAGAAAGTCTAATAACATACTTAAATTTATATAGCCCTCAAAGTACTTTCCAATGATTAATGTGTCATTATTCCCATTTTACAGATAGGAAGACTGAGATGCAAAGAGATAAAGAACAACATTTTCAAAAGTTGCCTCTGATTCTGGATGCCCAACCTGAGATTTCCTGGCCATGATTTTCAGAGGTGCTGCTGAGCACCTACAACTCAATTTAAGTCGCTGGGAGATGAGGGTACTCAGCAACTCTGAACAACAAGCTTAATGTCTCTCTAGTTGAGAACTGCAAATCACTCCGGGGCATGTAGGAAACTCACACCTCTGGGTTCATGCCATCCCTGAAGACCTGCTTGGTTCTTCTGGAGACCTCAGATCCTGGTGCACTAGTTGAGCATCATGTGACATCCTCTCACTAAGTGGTAAGTTTAGGAAGGGCATTTCAGTAGAGTGCAGCCTCACTGAGCTTTGCTTACAGTACAGGGTGAATTGGGAGTGCTTTGTTCCAGCTGGGCCTGACCGTTATAAAAAGGCAGTCAGCTGCGAACCAGCTGAGCAGCAAACAGCAGAGAGGCAAACAGAAGGAGTTTGCCTAGGAGTTCGCCTGGAGAAAGCCTACTGAGGATTCCCTCTTGCAGGTTTCTCTGAGTAGCTTCTGCCACAAGTAAGGAAGCTCTTAGAAGGAAGAGACTATGGATGCTGTGCGATCCACTGTTGTGACCTGAACAGGATGTGCCATGTTTGTCTTTCTTCCACAGGATAGAAGCGACTTTGTCTGTACAAAGTGCAAGCTGATCTCCATATTGGAAGAGAAGATTCAAGGTCTGGAGAAACGAGTATCAACCCTGCGTTCCATAAAAGAAAATGAGGATTTCCTGGATAGACGTCAGGATCGGCTTCAACGGGCACAATGTTCTGAAGATTCAGAGCAGGCTACGCAGCGGGGAGAGAAGGCCAGTGAGGATAATTGGCGGCATGTGACTTCCAGAAGAGGAAAGAGTACCAGGAAAGTCCATGTACCAGAAACACAGATTCAAGTGAGCAACCGTTTTCATGTTCTCTCCGCAGGTACTAGTGCAGAGAGTGGAGTGGATGATACATCTGAGGGAACAGAGCAGAAGGAGACTCCACTGATTGGAAGGCATGAGATGCACCGTCCTAGGGATGGGGGTTCCACGACCACCACTCCCAAGAGGAGGAGGAGGGTAGTGGTGGTCGGGGATTCTCTCCTCATGGGGACTGAGTCATCTATCTGCCGTCCTGACCGGGAAAACCGAGAGGTGTGCTGCTTGTCAGGGGCTAGGATTCATGATGTGACGGAGAGACTGCAGAGACTCATGAAGCCCTCAGATCACTACCCCTTCCTGCTTCTCCACGTGGGCACCAATGATACTGCCAAGAATGACCTTGAGCATATCACTGCAGACTACGTGGCTCTGGGAAGAAGGATAAAGGAGTTTGAGGCGCAAGTGGTGTTCTCGTCTATCCTCCCTGTGGCAGGAAAAGGCCAAGGTAGAGACCGTCGAATCGCGGAAGTCAACGAATGGCTACGCAGATGGTGTCGGAGAGAAGGGTTTGGATTCTTTGACCATGGGATGGTGTTCCAAGAAGAAGGAGTGCTAGGCAGAGACGGGCTCCACCTCAGGAAGAGAGGGAACAGCATCTTTGCAAGCAGGCTGGCTAACCTAGTGAGGAGGGCTTTAAACTAGGTTCACCAGGAGAAGGAGACCAAAGCCCTGAGGTAAGTGGGGAAGTGGGATATCGGGAGGAAGCACAAATAGGTGAGTGCAAGAGGGGAGGGCTTCTGCCCCACACTGGGGCAGCAGGACGATCAGTGAGTTATCTTAAATGCCTATACACAAATGCAAGAAGCCTGGGGAACAAGCAGGGAGAACTGGAAGTCCTGGCACAGTCAAGGAATTATGATGTAATTGGAATAACAGAGACTTGGTGGGATAACTCACATGATTGGAGTACTGTCATGGATGGATATAAACTGTTCAGGAAGGATAGGCAGGGCAGAAAAGGTGGGGGAGCTGTGCTGTATGTAAGAGAGCAGTATGACTGCTCAGAACTCCAGTATGAAACTGCAGAAAAACCTGAGAGTCTCTGGATTAAGTTTAGAAGTGTGAGCAACAAGGGTAATGTCGTGGTGGGAGTCTGCTACAGACCACCAGACCAGGGGGATGAGGTGGACGAGGCTTTCTTTCAGCAACTAACAGAAGTTGCTAGATCACAGGCCCTGGTTCTCATGGGTGACTTTAATCACCCCGATATCTGCTGGGAGAGCAATACAGCGGTGCACAGACAATCCAGGAAGTTTTTGGAAAGTGTAGGGGACAATTTCCTGGTGCAAGTGATGGAGGAACCAACTAGGGGAAAAGCTCTTCTTGACCTGCTGCTCACAAACAGGGAAGAAATAGTAGAGGAAGCAATAGTGGATGGGAACCTGGGAGGCAGTGACCATGAGATGGTCGAGTTCAGGATCCTGACACAAGGAAGAAAGGAGAGCAGTAGAACAGAGACCCTGGACTTCAGAAAAGCAGACTTCGACTCCCTCAGGGAACTGATGGGCAAGGTCCCCTGGGAGAATAACATGACGGGGAAAGGAGTCGAGGAAAGCTGGCTGTATTTTAAAGAATCCTTATTGAGGTTGCAGGAACAAACCATCCCGATGTGTAGGAAGAAAAGTAAATATGGCAGGCGACCAGCTTGGCTTAACAGTGAAATCCTTGCTCGTCTTAAACACAAAAAAGCAGCTTACAAGAAGTGGAAGATTGGACAAATAACCAGGGAGGAGTATAAAAGTATTCCTCAGGCATGCAGGAGTGAAATTAGGAAGGCCAAATCACACTTGGAGTTGCAGCTAGCCGGAGATGTTAGGAGTAACAAGAAGGGTTTCTTCAGGTATGTGAGCAACAAGAAGAAAGTCAAGGAAAGTGTGGGCCCCTTGCTGAATGAGGGAGGGAACCTAGTGACAGAGGATGTGGAGAAAGCTAGTGTACTCAATGCTCTTTTTGCCTCTGTCTTCACAGACAAGGTCAGCTCCCAGACAGCTGTATTCTGTAGCACGGTATGGGGAGGAGGTGACCAGCCCTCTGTGGGGAAAGAAGTAGTTCGGGACTATTTAGAAAAGCTGGACGAGCACAAGTCCATGGGGCCGGATGCACTGCATCCGAGGGTGCTAAAGGAGTTGGCCGATGAGATTGCAGAGCCATTGGCCATTATCTTTGAAAAATCATGGCAATCGGGGGAGGTCCCGGATGACTGGAAAAAAGCTAATGTAGTGCCCATCTTTAAAAAAGGGAAGAAGGAAGATCTGGGGAACTACAGGCCAGTCAGCCTCACCTCAGTCCCTGGAAAAATCATGGAACAGGTCCTCAAGGAATCTATTCTGAACCACTTAAAGGAGGGGAAAGTGATCAGGAACAGTCAGCATGGATTCACCAAGGGCAAGTCATGCCTGACTAACCTAATTGCCTTCTATGATGAGATAACCGGCTCTGTGGATGAGGGGAAAGCAGTGGATGTGCTATTTCTTGACTTTAGCAAAGCTTTTGATACAGTCTCCCACAGAATTCTTGCCAGCAAGTTAAAGAAGTATGGGCTGGATGAATGGACGGTAAGGTGGTGTGACGGGGGAAGGCCAGAGGGCTATAGGAAAGTGGTAAGGAACCAGTATGTTAGCCCCAGGCTAAACAAATCCCTGATACCTTATGGCAGTTGCTCCAGGTTAATCAAGACACCTGGGGCCAATTAAGAACTTTCCAGAAGGCAGGGAGGTTAATTGAGACACCTGCAGCCAATCAGGGGCTGGCTGAAACTAGTTAAAAGCCTCCCAGTGAGTCAGTGAGGGGCGCATGTCAGGAGCTGTGGAAGGAGGTTGCGTGTGAGGAGCTGGGAGCAAGAGGCACTAAGAGCTGAGAGTAAGAGGGCATACTGCTGGAAGATCCTGTGGTGAGGATAAAGAAGGTGTTGGGAGGCGTCCATGGGGAAGTAGCCCAGGGAGTTGTAGCTGTCGTGCAGTTGTTCCAGGAGGCACTCTAAACAGCTGCAATCCACAGGGCCCTGGGCTGGAACCCGGAGTAGAGGGCGGGCCCGGGTTCCCCCCCAAACTCCCAACTCCTGATCAGACACAGGAGGAGTTAACCTGGACTGTGGATTCTACTAGAGGGGAAGATCTCTGAGGCAAGCAGAATCCGCCAATAAGCGCAGGACCCACAGAGGTACAGGAGGAACTTTGTCACAGTGGATAGAAAACTGGCTAGATGGTCGGGCTCAACGGGTAGTGATCAATGGTTCCATGTCTAGTTGGCAGCCGGTATCAAGTGGAGTGCCCCAAGGGTCGGTGCTGGGGCCGGTTTTGTTCAATATCTTCATTAACGATCTGGAGGATGGTGTGGACTGCACCCTTAGCAAGTTTGCAGATGACACTAAACTGGGAGGAGTGGTTGATACGCTGGAGGGTAGGGATAGGATACAGAGGGACCTAGACAAATTAGAGGATTGGGCCAAAAGAAATATGATGAGGTTCAACAAGGACAAGTGCAGAGTCCTGCACTTAGGACAGAAGAATCCCATGCACTGCTATAGACTAGGGACCGAATGGCTGGGCAGCAGTTCTGCAGAAAAGGACCTAGGGGTTACGGTGGACGAAAAGCTGAATATGAGTCAACAGTATGCCCTTGTTGCCAAGAAGGCTAATGGCATTTTGGGCTGTATAAGTAGGGGCATTTCCAGCAGATTGAGGGACGTGATCATTCCCCTCTATTCGGCACTGGTGAGGCCTCATTTGGAGTACTGTGTCCAGTTTTGGGCCCCACACTACAAGAAGGATGTGGATAAATTGGAAAGAGTCCAGCAGAGGGCAACAAAAATCATTAGGGGGCTGGAGCACATGACTTATGAGGAGAGGCTGAGGGAACTGGGATTGTTTAGCCTGCAGAAGAGAAGAATGAGGGGGGATTTGATAGCTGCTTTCAACTACCTGAAAGGGGGTTCCAAAGAGGATGGATCTAGACTGTTCTCAGTGGTAGAAGATGACAGAACAAGGAGTAATGGTCTCAAGTTGCAGAGGGGGAGGTTTAGGTTGGATATTAGGAAAAACTTTTTCACTAGTAGGGTGGTGAAGAACTGGAATGGGTTACCTAGGGTGGTGGAATCTCCTTCCTTAGAGGTTTTAAGGTCAGGCTTGACAAAGCCCTGGCTGGGATGACTTAGTTGGGTTTGGTCCTGCTTTGAGCAGGGGGTTGGACTAGATGACCTCCTGAGGTACCTTCCAACCCTGAGATTCTATGATTCTATGATACGCAGCCTAAGCAACGACTCTCTTGGTGCTTTTAACGTTACATATACCACTTCATACAAACGCTCTAGAAATGAAATGTTATTTCAAAGAATCTGTCTCTAACCAGGCCCAGGTATGTCTAGTAAATAGCCTATATTTTGCCTGGTCTGATGAACTGATGATTAATTTAAAGTATGCTATCTCGGGAGCCACCAGAGAAATTAATGCTCCACACCAATGGAAAGCTGGGAATCCTTTTATTTTTTCCCTAGCCTTAGTTATTCACGATATATCATGTCTTAAAATGACAACATTGTGATAATCATCTTGACTTTTCCCCTCCTGCTTCAACTGTGACCTTAGTTAGGTGGCTGCTATCTTAAATTGTCCCAGAGTCCTATGAGCCTTACATACTGTTAAATAGCTGTAGTGCTGAAAAGCTCCTTTAAGTCAGTGGAAAGACTCCTCCTGACTTCAACAGGCTTTGAATATGGTCTAAGGTGATCGTATGCACTCATAGGGGAAGGAAAGGATGGTTGTATACTGGCACTAATCACGAAGCATATTGGTTGTGTCCTGTGCTTTCATCATAGCCTTGTGGCCTGTGACCCAAGCAGCCCACTCCAGGAAAAATACAAAGTTGAGTTTTTAGCACCATCTAAAACTCTGGAAAAGAAAACAGTTCACAGACAGAATCCAAAAAGCAGAGAGTGAACAACCAATGTGCCTAGAGCTATATGTTTTTAAGGATGAAAGTAACCTGGTTCAGGAGTCATCTGTCAGAGCAGAGCAGATGACAGGATTGTTTACATGGTATACAAAAGACCTCGTGTACACAATGCACAGATACTATGCAGCAGACGAAAAATATCAGTCAGATCTCTTAAACAATCATTGAAAAAAGAAAATAAGAAAGAAAGAAATACTTGTGGCACCTTAGAGACTAACAAATTTATTTCAGCATAAGCTTTCGTGTCACTGAGTGATTAGGGAGGTTGAAATGTTCTCCTACTGGTTTTTGAATGTTATGATTCCTGATGTCAGATTTATGTCCGTTTATTCATTCTGGCTGAAAGAATCTAGAGTCTCACACATGTAAATTTGCTAAAATAAGAGTAATATATTGCCTACTTCTACAATAAGTAAAAGTGGTTGGCTGCTAAATTTGGAGCATGATGCTGAAAAACCTTAATGAGGAGATCAAGGAAAAGAGAAGCAGAGTATGTAATTCTCAAAGTAACTATGGTGTAGAGAAGAATTTCAGCAGCCTGCCTCATCAAGTACTGACAAATGGAATGTGAGAACTATCCCTTAGATGAAAGAAGGCAGACTGAACAATCCAGCTAATGGGATCGCATTGAGCTAATGGGATCACACTGACTTTTTGCTTCTGTTGGTGTATGTGAAAACTTTAATGTTATTTTAAGGTTGTTCCTTTTATTTTTATATTCATTAGCAGTAGGCCAGAACTGGCTTTAAAAAATTTGAAGGGATTGGGAGAATAAACACATCCAGACACTGTAAAACCTGTGGGGAATACTGAGCCTTCTGCAACAAGGTTACACAGCAAACTTCTGCTGTTTTAAAATTGTGAGAACAAATTTCTCTAGCACAGTTACTGAAGACAAAACAGACACCTTGGGTTCTTTAATATCACATTAAACAGATGTTTACTGCTACTACAATCACTTTGAGATGAGAGGGTTACAGATTGTTTGCATTCAAATAAGCCCCCAACTGGTTTCTTACATAACTCTCAGGTAGGCAAGAGAAGGGTCAATACAATCAAACTGTCCTTCAGACATGGCATAGCACCAGGTAGATTTGGTGTTCAATGTTATTTGCATAATCTAGACATTATGGCTCCAATTCTGCTTCTGCTGCAGTGAATAACAGAAATTCAGTTGACTTCCGTGTGGGTACTGGGCTCTATGGTTAATAGCTGTGTGACTCCTGAAGATGTAAACATGAGTTATGTAGTTAGATCTCTGTGCAGTGCTTTGAAAACTGACCCGTATATGTTGACAATACGGCAAGCATCTAGCACATTTGTGGGCACTATAAAATAATATGATGATAACGATTGCTAGAAGTTCTGGACTACTACTTGTATGACATGCCAGCATCAAGGGGTTAAGCACGCAGTGTGAGTTCTGGGTGTTTACACTCGACTAATTTATGAGGCTTTTTTAACAAAAGTAAGATGAGATCAAAATGTTCAAACCTAGGAGCCTAATGTTTGGTGCCTAAATGAGCAGCCGGCTTTTCAGAGGTGCACTTGCAGTTCCCACTTAAGTCAGCACCTTTGAAAATCAGGCCACAGGCTACTTACTAAAAGTATTTCTACACTACAAGTGCTAGAGTGGCACAGTGTTGTAGTATTGTAGTGCAGACACTTACTACAGCGACTGAAAGGGTTTTCCCATCACTGTAATACATTCGACCCCTCGAGAGGTGGTAGGTAGGTTGACTGACAAATTCTTCTGTCAATCTAGCGGAGTCTACACTGGGGCTTTGGTCAGCTTACCTATATCTCTCAGGGTATGAATTTTTGCCCTAAATTTTACATGTAGACCAGGCCTTTGCCCCGAATACAGTTAGGTTCCTAACTTTATGTATCCAAGTTTGAAAATTTTGGTTTTATGGTCAGATCTGCTGGGAACGCCCTTGTAAACAGATCTTTAAAAAAAAAGCCTTAAAATACACTGGATTCTGAGCTATCAAATCTAAAGAGACTGTCTAGAGCAAGCCAACATCCTTCACTGGCGTCCAAAGTTATGATTTTCCACCTCATGAACTTTTATTGACTAATGACAGGTTGAGTACCCAAATCAAGTCTTGCTTGGAACATATATTAATCATTTTAGAGAGCTAGCAGCTATCTGTCTACAAAGCTGTGGGCAGAATAAAAGCATTCCAAATTGTAGTTGTCTGACTTCAAGACTGATTCCTAAAGTCACAGGAAACCCATGGACATGACAACTTTGACACACTGTTCACTGAAAAACTGGGGTCAGTGAACCCCTGCTTATAAAACCTGGAGATCTGCTAAGATTACTTTTATTATCTACCACATCATTAGTTTTAATGATACTAGTGATTACACATAGATAAGCTTAAGAGATAATATTGTTGTCTCCTATCTTATAACAGTAGGTATTCTATTGTGACTTCACACTGGTCAGTCGCTAAACCACACTTTTCTTTCTTACTATTCTACCTTAAAAGAATAGGCTAATTAAATAAAAATAGCTTTTCTGATGCAAGCCACTGAAATACTAACACAAAAACAAAACAGTATGAAAAAAATATTAGGAATAAATACTCCACAGTATGTTTTCTCTTGGTTTTCCAAGAAAAAACACAGAAAAAAACCAAACAACAATCTCAAATAAACTACTGTATTTTTAGTTTAGTCTAATGTTAATTGAATCTTATTTGGGCACACTGGCCCAAACCCAACAACATGGAATTCAAATTTAAGGAACAGATTAAAAAGGGAGAGTTTGCTGTAGTTGTATGATTGCCACTAAGAAGTCAACATTTGCCAACAAATTTTACACAATTGTCATAGTTATTTCCTAACTCAAGTATAAAGAAAAAAATCTGGTATCTCAGATTTTGCTGTGTGTAATGTGTGGCAAACACTATTGGCCACTACTGAGAGGTGTGCACACAAGTTGACCCCTGTTGCAAGTCTGGAAACAGTCAAGAAGCCAGACATATTACACAACAGTATTTAAATTCCTAGGTACAAGAAATAACCCCCATATGAAAGCAGCAGCCTTAAAGATAGTAGGTTGTGGGGGGTGGTGATAAGCATAATTCCCTTCTTGGTTTTAGTGCAGACATACAATCCCACCTGGAATGTAGGTTCAAGAATTGTGGAAAGAAAAAGACAACATTGTACACTGAGTTTAGTCATCTGATTAAGGCTACAAAAAATTTGAGGCTGATATAGTTAAGAGAGTTTTAATGAGAGAAGTATCAGAGGGGTAGCCGTGTTAGTCTGGATCTGTAGAAGTGACAAAATGTATTTCCACTGCTTGCATCCGAAGAAGTGGGTATTCACCCACGAAAGCTTATGCTTCAATACCTCTGTTAGTCTATAAGGTGCCACAGGACCCTTTGTCGCTTCTTAATGAGAGAAGTTGCTACATAAGCCTGTGTTCTTTTAGGTGGCATCAAAGCAGGAGTGGGTGAAATCTAAGACTTGTGAAATATTTTGTGGCTATCACTAAAAAGGAATCTTTTCAGTTTTGACAGAAATATCACCATAATTTTCAGCCATTTTTGTGCTATTTTACTGCCCAAGAACTATCTTTCTCACAGACAGGTGTGGCAAAAAGTGATGCAAAGTCTCACTTATTTGATTTCAGTGATTTTTCCACTTGGAACAAATAACTAAGAACTCGTGTGCTGAGCGATATCTTCTTATAACTGTCATGGACTGTGAGCAAGGAGGCATTGTGTTTACAAACCAAGGAAGTAGAAGTGGAAGATTTTCTTCTTTTTAGTTGCATACCAAAGCTAAATCTCCAGCAGGGTTCACACGGGCCAGTCAGTGTGCAACATGCTAGTGGGCACTAGAACGTACACTCCTCTAGTGTGGGCTAATGCACCATGTAGACAAGCCCTCAGAAACCAAAGAAAAGTCTATAATGGAAAAGCTGATTAAGAACAAAGTTAATAATGGAAAATCTCACAGAAAAAAAGGAAGAGAACTCCACTCTGAAACCTGTCGCTTAGACGTATAACAGAAAGTTGGTATGAAGGGAGAAGTAGAACCATGAAACCATATCAACATCCAGTTGCAAACAATTCCTTTGTCAGGTCAACTAATGACCCAAGACAGCACTTAGATGACCACCTGAAAGAAATCTACAACAGCAAAACTGGCAAAAAATCATTCTTCTAGTTAGATTTACTAAAAAGCAAAAAATCTGACATTCTCCCTTGAATAGTTCAGTCTGATGAAAGACAGCATATTACAGATGGAGACTGCCTTTTGCCTTAGTGTTGACTAGAAGATAAAGGGTAGGTTCCTGCCTTGCGGATTTTATAGACCTGACATTTTTCAGAGGATTTAAAAGTAGGCGAGTAAGCAGAATACAAGGTATAAAATGTAGCATCTCTAGAATACATAATATTCAGTAAGCAATTAAAATTGCATTATACAACAATTAAGATCTGCATTGAATTGAAACAATTCTTTAAAATTGAGCCTGCAGCAAAGGTAACCAGGAAGTGGACTACAACTTTCATTTGATTAAGTCTTTGCTACATGGATGTCATGAGGCAACTCATTATTCCATCAAGAAGTTGGAAACTTATGAAACACCTTCAGGAAATTGTGAGTGCCCTCTCTTGCTCAACATTTCTATAATTGCTTTAGTGACCCATCAGGTAAAAATCATGTATTTTTAACAAAGTAAGGACCCAAGCCTACATTCCTTGCATTGCCTAAAACTCCGACTGAAATCAATGGGACTTTACAGATTGAGAATAAACCAAGACACATCACATGGTATCCCGCATAGGTGGTACTTGCGATTTTTTAAAATAATGAAAGACAAACAAAAAACCCAGCATTTCCTTACACTTCCATTGTTCTATATGAGTTGTGTTATATCAAATTGCAGTGGGTTAGGCTCCTTCACAGGAAGAGAATAACTCAAGACATATCACATTGTGTCCCACTGCATAATGCATGTAAACAAATACCTCCTCTTCACTTTGGTAGAGCAGAAAAAGAATCCTTCCCTCCTGTGCCCTGAAACTATAAGCACAAGAAGAATATTTGGAGGCAGCGTGTCTGTACTTTAGTCAAGATAGGAATTCTTTATAGTACTGAAAAGAACTCCCACAAAATCAGAATGAAAAATAAGAACAGTATTATTTAATCAGTATAATTGTTTGAACTAGTCTTTTATTATTATTATTATTCTTTCATGAGACTGATCTGTAGGGGAGAGGAGAGAAAGAGCAGGAGGGTGGGAAGGAGGAGGAAAGAGAGTCAACCTTTTTTTTTTTTTTAAACCAATATAGTTTTTTAGTTAAGATTTTTAAATTTTGACATTTTTCCATATTAGTTTAAAGGAGTGAGAAGCCGAGGAAGCATCTTTGTTGAAGTCAAAAAAACCTTGAAAAATCTAAGTACTGGAGTCAGTCAGAGCTGAGTTGGACAGATTTGCATACTCACAGTACTATTGAGAAATAACCATACATTAATTATGCAAATCCCGGTATTCTGAATGGCTAATACAATGATTGTCAGCCAATTAAAATACAGTCAGGATATGATTATTGAAAAATTACACACAACTATATATCACCAGAGTCTCCACAATCAGTGTGTAGGGAATTGCGTAACTGGGCACAAAATCACACAGTAATGTATCAATTGGTGCACAGAATCCAAGTACTATGATGGGCCAAAGTAATCCTATTTCAGTGTAATAATCCATAATTTGGACCATGAAGCTATAAAATGTAAGTAAGTTAAACATGTACCATTGTACACAGAGCCTGAATTTTGCCAAGAGTGCAAATACTACCCTGCAAAGCATCTTTCTTCTTTTATTTCTCCTGTTATAGTGTGTTTCAGTGCTAATATTAAAACGAAAATCTAGTGTGTATCCTTTACACTACACTTCTACTTCAGTCACTTGAAGAAATTGACAAAAATTTTGATTCCCATGTCTTTCAATTTGAATCTTTAGGAAGATCAACCTTCATGTCACTGTACAAGATAGTTTGCAGAAAAAAATATGCACAACTCCATAAAATTAATTGTTTTTGAGACTGTTTGCTCATGCCACTTGAACTATGAATTCTATCTTAATTGAAGCATCAGGAGCTGGCTTTATAGAAATGCCCTTGGAGTAACTACATCACAAAACTAGGTTAAGGAAATACAATAGCAGGAGAAAATTAAAGGCAAAAAAGAAAGCTATTCAAGTGTGGAAATAGTATCTCTAGCTGCTTTTGGATTAAAATTTTAATAAATCTCTTCAGAAGTACTTAACTTTTAAAAGTAACCAGACTGGTTAAGGAGTTGTTTTGCAACAATTCACATGAGGAAGCCACCTGTACTAATTAAGGGTCTGATTCTATTAGTATTTACTATAGGCCCTACTGCTATTACATAGTGAGTCGCTCCACTGAGGTTATTGCTGTGTGGTTTTTTGAAAACTACCACACAGATGAGTCAAGATACCTTCTCTGCTCTGCCTGGCTATTAATAGCACATTGTTTTCAATGACTGTGCTGTATGTAAATCCCTGCACTCTGACTTGCTACTATCCTCAGGACTCATCACCCATATGCCAACAATCAACATGGCTGCCTCAGCTTTTCATTTCACACTGGTGACAGAATTATATATTAAAAGAATCCTATTCTAGAGGAACGTTAATTTTAATGCAGTTGTACCACCTGAAAAATGTCTGTTCTTTAGACAATTTGATAAAATAAAATCAAGTTTCTTTCCCTTAATTAGAGCTGGCCAAAATGTTTTGGATATTTTGACATTTCAGTTATAAGCGGCAAGAAAATTTTGATAGACAAGCTGGGGGGGCGGGGGGTTTAATATATTTTATTGGACCAACTTCTGTTGGTGAAAGACAAGCGTTCAAGCTTTCACAGAGCTCTTTTCAGGACGAGGTCACTTGAAGAAGAGCTCTGTGTAGGGTTGCCAACTTTCTATTTGCATAAAACCGAACACCCTTGCCCCGCCCCTTCCCCTGAGCCCCATCCCTTCCTCTGAGGCCCTGTCCCTCCAGGCCCCATCCCCGCTCACTCCTTCCCTGCTCCCTCTGTCGCTCACCCTCCCGCATCCTCGCTCATTTTCACTGGGCTGGGGCATGGGGTTGCGGTGTGGAATGGGGTACGGGCTTTGGGCTGGGGGTGTGAGCTCTGGAGTGGGGACAGAAATGAGGGGTTCAGGGTGCAGGAGGGGGCTCCGGGCTGGGGCTGAGGTGTTGCGGTGTGAGAGGGAGTTTAGCGTGCAGGCTCCAGGAGGGAGTTTGGGTGCAGGAGGGGGCTCAGGGCTGGGGCAGAAGGTTGGGCTGTGGGCTCCAGGCGGCGCTCACCTCAGGTGGCTCCCGGAAGCGGCCGGCATGTTCGTTTCCTAGGCACTGGGGTGGCCAGGGAGACTCAGCACCAGGGCCGGCTCTAGGCACCAGCCTAGGAAGCACATGCTTGGGGCAGCACACTGTAAGGGGCGGCATTCAGGCCAATCTTAGGGCGGCACATTCTACTCTGCCTTTTTTTTTTTGCTTCGGAGGCGCTCCCGACGGCTTTTTTCTTTTGCCTGAGGCGGCAAAAGAGCCAGAGCCAGCCCTGCTCAGCACACTGCCCCCATCCGCAGGAACTGCCCCTGCAGCTCCCATTGGCCATGTTCCCAGCTAATGGGAGCAGCGGAGCTGGCACTCGGGGGCAGCACGCGGCGCCTCCCTGGCCACCCCTATGCCTAGGAGCTGAACATGCTGGCCGCTTTCGGGAGCCACATGGAACCGGGCAGGCAACCTGCCTGCCCCGCTGACCAGATTTTTAATGGTCCTGTCAGCCGTGCTAACTGGAGTCGCTGGGGTCTCTTTTCGAGCGGGTGTTCTGGATGGGGGATTGGGCTGGCCAGGGCCCCTTCTGACTCTGGGCCTGGCACCATGGTAAACCCAGTACTGGGAGCAATAGAACCCTTGCAGCCCTGAGGTGGAGCATGCTCAGTCACTCTCTGGGGATGGAGCATACTCGGTGCAGACGAAAACTTAACTGAATAATACTGCCAGCCTCTATCAAACTTTTATTGAGTATGCACAAACTACGGTTTTTCAGAGGCTTATAACTTGGGAAAATGTTCACAGGGACAGCAAATGGTACACCTATGACTTCAGGGTGACCACCCTGCCAAATTTCAAGTCCCTGCTCCAAAGCATGGAGGTGCTAGAGCTTCTCAGTGAAATGATTGTAAGAATTTTTTTAACTTGGAAAAAGATAACGTATGTTTCCTTAACTTCTTTCTTGGAAATGGCTGAACTGTTTTAGTTGAAACTTTAAATAAATGTCTGCCTGAAACAGAGAGCCAGCATGGACAATTTCAGCTCCAACAGTCTGAGTTTGGCAAAGTTATAACCAACTAAAAACAGGGTCTTATAATAAGACATGTCCTGCAACCTTAACTTAGGGGGTCACTACCAGCATCTTCTATAGCACAGAACTGTGTGGAGGTGGAGCTAATCAGCAGCAGGATCTCTCATTCTCTGGGCCCAGAAAAGCCAGGGAGGGGTAAGTCCAGCAGCAGATTTTTCACTCCTCCCTCCACCCACACTACCAGAGCAGTGAAAAAGTAGGGCTGGTGGGCATTTTCTCTTTCCATTCCCTAGAAGGCCGAGGTATTGGGGACTAGGGCCAAAGACTGGCTTAATTTTCATTTCTCTATTCTCAGAGATTAGGGACTAACATAGAATATGGAAGCAGGACCAACAAGGGAAATCCTGGGTTGTCTGGAGGCCCAGTTTAAGCCAGTGGGGAGAAAAATGGACTGGGCAACTATTCAGGAGTTCTTAACTGCAACAACCAGGGCACAGTGTTTGTTACATCCTGTAGTGGCAGTTGACAGAGTCCTGACCAAGAGCCGCACTCCCCCTCATACCGAACAAGACGCAGTTTCAGCTGTGAAAAGCCCCCCAAGATTGGCCAGCGCTTCAGCTCCCTGCTCCAATACTTGAAATCTGGCATTTTCAGACTTACTCAAATTCTTGTGAAAGTTAAATAGAAAGCCCAACAACAATTCTGTAGTAAAATGTTAAATACTATTTTGATTTATATAGACAAATAAAATTAAAATTAAAAGAAACTGCTTGTACAAAACTGCTATAGATCGTGCAATTAAAAATTATGCAAATGAAAGAAAAATATACTTGACAAATTCAAACAGTAGAACAATATGAGAGGATGGACAGTAACGTAACCCTTCTATATAGTGCAAAACTGATTATTCTAGCACATCCTTCATCACGTCACTCAAGTTTCTATGATTTGCATTAATCCTCAGGCTAAAGGATACAGTTGTGAAAGAATTAGAAAAACTCAGTTGGGAACACTAACTCGGAACTGTTATGCAAATTTTTATTTCAGACTCACATTTCCAGGTTATGCATCAGAAACTGCGATTTTGCTTCTGAGCCACAATATAAGAAAAATAAACAGACACACAAAGAACTTGCCTAACTTCATTCTGAGCCAACTTTCTTCTGGCTTGTATGATTGAATTTGATTCCTGATATATATATATATATATATATATATTTCTCATTTCTCTTTCCTTTTAAAGCATGATGGAATCAATTTTTGCTCACTCTCAGTTTTCAGAAAACTCAAATTCATATTGAAATATATGATCAATTTTGGTCTTTCAAAAAAATTTCCTTTCCTTTCCTTTCTGAAACTCTCATTCCTTCTAGGAGTTGCTCTCCATGTTCTTTGCATGGGAGCATGGCCTGCAACAGTGGCTTCTGGCAGAGAAACAAATAATAGTTTCAAAACAGCAACAGCCTGATCACATGATATACACAGGAAAGAAAAGGAAGCACTGCCTGGGGCTCAAACATTGAGATATTTAGAAGGGTGGAAGGGAGGGCAGATAGCATTTGTGGCCCAACACATTTGGGATCTGGGAAAGTTGGGAGAGAAATATGTCCCCACTAAACTAAATAGAAAGCTGACTGGGAGGGAGCAGGAGATGCATTGCTATTGGAGGGTCAGGCGAGGGTGCATGAGGGAATATTGCTGCTAGGGAAAGGGGCAGTACTCTACCCAAGGTCAGTGCCAGTTAGGTTATAAAGTCACCCAGGAGAGGTGAAGTAACTCTTCTCCTTCATGCCACATGAACTGGCTGCCTCTGTCCTCCCTTGCCAGTGAAAGGACAGGGGTTTCTGCCAGCAAGGGTATGTCGACACTGCAAAAAAACAAAACCAAACCAAACCATGGCAGTGAATCTCAGAGACCATGTCTGCAGATTCGGGCTTGTGCTCTGGATCTAAAAAATAGCCATGTAAATGTTCTTGCTCAGGCTCTGAAGCCCACCCTACTCCCTGGATTTCCTAGCCCAAGCTCCAGCCTGAGCTGGAATGTTTACACAGGTATGTTTAGTGAGGGAGTGTGAGCCCTAGTCTGCAAACCTGGGCTCTGAGATTTGCTGTCGTGGGTTGTTGTTGTTGTTTTAACATACCCTAAATTTCTCCGTTCCTAGGCCCGTCTGCTAGCATAGGCCATTCAGGACACCCTATCTTCTGTGCATTTGCTGGGGACGGGGGGAAGCAGTAGAAGAGAGGAGGGAAAAAAATCACAATCATAGGCAGATTTCCTTCTAGGACTATGTCCTCTGGCTTCCAGACATCTTAGAGGCTCAGGAGCAATCTGTTCCTCTGGCAAAACCAGACTTTTGCTTTTCAAAAGTGCTTCAGCTCCTCCCCCACTTTGTAGGTGAATGTACTCATACACAAACTCACACCCACACCCACACCTGATCTCCTTCCACATCAATTTTATATCATTATAACATGACTGTGATTAAACTACTTCATCAGTTAGAGAATGTAAATTAGAGAAGAATCAGGCCCTATATATCTATAAGTAAGCGTATACACATGTACTCACTCACCACTTGATATGTCTATATACACACAGTCACTACACTCCCCACCCCTGTATGTGGTATTCAATGCTGTGGCTCTCTTACTGGGGGCCTGGTTGTTCTGCTCATGCATGGCTCTCTGCTTTGCCAGCCCTTGCTCCCTGCCCTAAGGTTCTGAGGTGCTTTCCTGGCTACAATGCTTGAGGGAGTCTCTTGGCAGGGGCACTGCTGCTCTTTAAGTGCCTTCGTATTACACTGCCTGAGGTTTTTTAATATCCTTTTTCATGCAATGCATGCCCCTGGAGTGGATAATGGTGTTCCTGATGCTCTCTCAATTTCAGGACGACAGATTCCGGGAACTCGACCCACTGGCCAGCAGGGATCCATGGGTAATGTCCCAACAACTATGGAACCTTGGCTCATGACAGCTATGGGACTAGTTGATGACACAGGGTTATCGCAGACTCTGAGGTGCTATAAGGAGTTTGTGGAATTTAGGGCACAGGAAGGACTTTATTGTGGGCGGACCATGCCCACACACGTGGTGGTGCGATATGTGGTGCCTCTGATGCACCATGGGCTGGCTACCTCCACTATCTCTGGCCAGCTAGTGGGCCTGTCCTACTGGAGTAGGTTGGCAGGTTTCCCAGACCTATACGGGCATTTCATTGTATGGAAACTCTTACAAGAGTGGGCCAGCAGGAGTGGGCACTAGAGACAGAAACCCGAAACAGAAACAGGAAACCCTGACAGAGCTGTCAAAGGCTCTGCTGTGGGTCTACAGCTGTTGGAGGGAGGCCATGTCATTTAAGGCAGCATTTGTTGTTGCCTTCTTTGGCATTTTCAGAGTGAGTGAACTGGTGCCTTATGGCAGCCGTGGATAGGTCCCAGCATGCATTAAAAGTAACCAATGTGCAACTGGCTGCAGGAGTCCCTGTGCTTAAGGTACTCAGAAACAGACAAGAAGGGAAGGGGGGCTTATGTGGTGTTCAAGAAATGTGCAGATAGGTGCTTATGCCTTGTAAAGGTGACTAGAACTTTACTAAAAATCTGGGGCCAGCATCTGGGCCTGCTGTTCACACACAGTGAAGGCAGCTGTGGAGAAACACTTTGCGCTTTTGAGGTCTTGACCGGGATAAATTTGGTACTCATTCTTTTAGGATCAGGGCAGTGATGTCAGTGGCTGCAGAGGGTTTTGGCTCGTGCCAGGTGCAGACAATAGGGCACTGGAAATCAAGGTGTTACAGGACTCATGTCCGCACCACAGAAAAGATGGCAGGGAAGGGCGAAATGTAACTAACCCAAAGTGCTTGTTTGTTTCAGAAGCTACCCAGAGCATACGCAACATTTGGATTTGTGGGCACTCTACTGCATTGGGCAGCTAGGGCGGCAACCAGAGCTCAGCTGCGCTTCAGGGCTGAAGCTATTCAAATCCAGAGAAGACATGCAATGGGATCAGCTCATACCACTTTTGCACTCACTGATAGGCAAGGGCTGGGAGCTCATATGGACAAGGCTGGAAAGAAAGTAAAGAGGGACTTCACCAAGCTATTCCTGGAGACCCGGAGTTCAGCAATACAGCCCAGGGACATCTGTTTACAATCAGCCGGAAGTTCTCAGGGATGATGGTGTACATTTGTCAGATGGAGGTGCTAACATATGGCTATGGAATGTAAGGGCATAAATTGCGCAGGTGTTATGATACCACACGGCGTAGTTGGGTGTGGGAGCGGCCAAGCTTGTCACTGGCACTCCCTGTGGCCAGTTTCCAGTGCAATTAACGGAATAAAATGAGCGGCTCCCAGAGAGAAAAGATCTGGGATTTTGGTGATGGACCGTGGGTGAGACCTTGTGGCCTTTGTGGGCCCAGAACCCCACCCTGATGCACCCTCTATCCCTCTTGCATGGGAGAGGGTGCTAGGACTCAGAGAAAGAGTTGTCCTGGTGGGTAGGCTGAGGAGAATCTATTCCAAGTTATGGGTTATGTGGTAAGGAGTCCTGTAACCCCCGCAGAGGTATCAATTAAAATCCTGGTATAGGAGAGTATGGGTGATGGACGGGTAGTGTCCCCTCCCCTGTATTAATGTTTAATAAAAGTTGAGGCCTTCCACTTAATTCCATGCATGAGTCTGTCCTCATTTTGCTGCTGTGTCCACATCAAATGTGTGTGCATAAATATATACACATACATACACCATATATGGTATTCATGTTATAAAGCATTGAGTCATACATTTATACTGCTCCCAGTGTTCATGATTTTCACGAGTCTCATGGTATTTGTTTTTTTAAAATCCCCACTTCCTGGAGTCAAATGATTATGTGAAAATCTCAACTTCCTTTTTAAAAACGAGTAAGTTTCCTTCACGGTTGCAGAAGAAAGTTTGAAAACATGAACCAAGTATATTCTAAAAGCTCTGAAACCAGAATACAAATAACTAGAGGGTTGCACACTTTGTTGCTTCTGTAGGCTAAGTGCAGCAACCACACCAGGGCCCCCTTGCATTCCTTCATTCCCCTCCCAAGCTCTCTGTGTGCCACTCCCCCAACACTCTCTATTTCACGGACTCCTTGCAACCATCCACTCATTCCAGGGGCTCTGTATGAACTTCATGTTCACCTTCCTCCCTCATGACAGGGGTTCTGTGTGCCCCTCATTTCTCCTTTCTCCCTATACCCCTAATTCTCCCTTTTTCCACCATGCCAGGGTCTCTATGTGCCCCCCCATCCTCCACCACATGCCAAGGATGCTGTATCCCCCATGTCCCCTACCCCCATATCCTTGTGCCTTTTTTCTCCCCATGCCAGGTGCTCTGTGTGTATCCCATTCCTTTTCTGTCTGGGAGAGAAGTCTTTCAGGGTGTCAATGTTTTTAAGCTGTATTCAGAAGATGGGCAGAGCTGAGATGGGGGGTGTTATGCTGAAGGTGCTAATGGCCATCATCAACCGCTTCTTTGACCTCTAGATAATTACAGACCTGATTAAAGCTGGTGGGTCTGTTAACCAGATGCCAGGGGCTGTGTGTGTCCCCCATTTTCACCTTTCAGTTTTTCCAGTTTTCACCAAAATCAGTAGGGTTCTGTCCATAAATACCTAGAACATTTCCTGAAATTTTCAAATTGACCAGATTCAGGGTTCAATTACATTGCAGACAAACAAAGACACAGTCAGTCAGAGAAATCCACTTAGCTGAGTGCCCTTGTTCGCTTGGCCAGAAAGCACCCCAAAATGTATTATATTTTTAAAAATCTCATTATTTTGAGCCAATGTTGTGACTTTTTTTGAGGCCTGACTCATGATGTTTGAATGCTTGGAGTTGCCACATCTCTTGGACAGCCTCATCTGCACTCTGCTTGCTAATCCATCCCCACATGGGAGATGTGTAATATTCCAAACTTTGAACAGTTGACATTAGACGGCTGACATTAAAATAAAACCAACCTGCCACAAATGCATTTCCTATTTTCTCCCCACATTTGGGATTCTTTCTACACTCCTTCCCTTAAGAAAAGCCCAATTTCCAGAATGAACAATATTTTAGTCCTGGACTAGTTATACAATCTCTCATGACCCTTCTAGGAAAGAAATAGCAACCATATATACACCATTGGAGAGAGGAGAACACAAAGCACTTGCCAGTTGTAGCCCTGGTAGGTAATACGATAATTAAACTGAAAGTAATACATTTTATGTATAGAAAAGTTTTTATGTACTTTTAGAGGTTTTTTCCAAGCATATTAGTTATACTTTTTCTTCCTCAGAGGCCTATGCTGGATTTATGTTAATTAGCCCGGTTTTACAGTAGGAGAGAGAAAAAAATTCAACCCAATAAATATTTTAAAAATTAAAACATTTCTTAAATATGTTGCACACTCAGAATACATGATAGTGCCCAATAAAGATTTTATTCCCACTGACTCAGGCAGAAATAAGATGAAGGCTTCTAAAAGGGCAAAGAAGGATTTTCAGGGACAAGAGGGGAATATCCATAAAGAATATTTTTAAAATGTTTTTCATGTACTTTTCCCATCTGGCAAGTTAGCAGTCAACTCCACTAACTGAGAGGTTCTGTGGAAAGTACTCAAGTGGTACGGTTTTAGCTGCAGGCTGATTCAAATACAGCAAAATCTGTATAGCATAGCTTGGTGTGCAGTGAGAGTCAGTCAGTGGTGAGCTGACTGAGTGGTCTGAAATGAAAACCCGAGTCAAACAGTGATGTATACTCAGTTCAATACGTTTTGCTTTATATTTAGAAAACATCTTGTCCAACTCCCTAAGTAACATTGATGGAGGCTGCGTGATATTGGAACAAATTATCTATCATCTTGACTTCCCAGAAAATATCATAATGATAATGTCTACAGAGGAATACAACCAAAAAGCATTGGACAATCTGTATACAACAGCCAAAGGATTAAAACTGGATGAACAAAAGATAAGAATAACAGAAATATCAAAAATCAAGAAACAGGCTAAATTAGTCATTTATGATGTAGATGTCGAACAAGTAGACAGCTTCTGCTTATTTGGGTTCCATCATAACACATGGCAGCCACTGTGACAAAGATGTCATCAAGTTGATAGTTATTGCAGCAGAAGATTTATGTGCTTGAATAAAAATGTTTGGAATTTCAAGTCAGTGTCCATGACACCTAAAACCAGATTATATATTACATTACTTTATGGTTGTGAAACATGGGTGCCTACAAAGCATCTGGAGCAAAAGCTGCAAACATTTGAAATGAAGTGCCTGTGCCGTATTCTAGGCATGACAAGGCTAGACAGACTAAGAAATGACAACATCTGTAAAAGACTGTAAAAGTGCTGTGTGACTACAATCATCAAAAGCTGCCAACTGCAATGGTTTGGCCATGTTGATAGAATGACCCCATACCTATTGCCTAAAATTGATCTCTATTGAAGAGATACTCCACTGCACAAGCACAGAATTAATGTTCCCCACAGATTTCCCCCCAACACAGAATAATTTATTCTGATGGATAGGCAAAGGGAAACTGCAATTACACCTTTCTCCCACCAGGAGCTGATGTGGTGCCAGAAGAGAGGGCAGCTGGCTCACAGGCCAGAGCAGCTAGCTACAGAGAGACAGGGAGCAGAGGCTGCCTTCCTCAGTGTCCTGCCTGCAGGGCTAGGTGAGGAGGCATGGGATATGGGGGGTGTGGGGGGGAATGGACAGACCAGGGCACACCGGGCTGGTGTGTGGTGGGGTGTCACACATACTGGGGTGCAGAAGGGCTAGTGAGAGTACAGACTGGGATGGGGGCACAATAACTAGTGGGATGTCAACATTGAGCCAGGGGCTGAATGGGAGTGGGGGGTGCAGGGCCACATGGGGATGTGGGGGAATGGGGGTGACAGAGGGGGTGCAGGGATACATGGGGACAGGAAGGAATGGGGGTGACTGAGAGGGGGTGCAGGGACACATGGAGACATGTGCGGATATGTCTGGCTGAATGGGGAGTGGTGGTGCAGGGACACATAGGGACAGGGGCAGATGTGCCTGACTGAATGGGAGAGGCTAGGGATCAGCCAGGGCCTGCATGGGGGAGGCTCCCCAATTCCCTAACAATCCCCCCACAACCCTGTTCCATACTTCTCCCATCCACACCCAACAACCCTCCAGGTTCACTCCCAGGCTCCTTCCCAGCAATTACTTCCCTCTCCCTCAGCTCCTCTGTTATCCTTGACTCCTCCAAGTCTTTGCACCGCTTCTGAGCGGTGTGGGAAATACAGTTCTGTGCTGTAGTTTAAATGAATTATTACTCAAAAGTTCTGTATTAATATGCCTAGTAAGGAATCTATTTGTCAAAAAACATTTCCTAAATCTTTTTTGTTGTCTGTATTGTTACAGAGATACTTACTGACAGGTATTTTGAAATAAACTACCAAAATAATTGAAACTGGCATGATTATATTGTGTTATTTTGACAGGTAAAATATGCAGAATTTTAAAATACTGTGTGCAGGATTTTTAATTTTTTGGCACAGAATTCTCCCAGGAGTAAAGAGCATGGTGAGAGAGACCATGGACATCCAAGGAGACAGTGGTATAACAGTATATAAAGCCATCCAGGAAACCCCACTAACTTGGTCAAATGGTGGCTCAAAATAGATGCAGATGGAATCTGCTCATAACTTTGGCCTTACCCAACCTTGGTGTTGGAAAAAGGAGAGGAGGATGATGAATGGAAGTGGGACAGAGTAGGGAGGAGGGGTTTGTCACTTGTACACCCAATAACTATTTTTGCTAGTGAAAATAATGACATTTCATGTTGTGTCAAGTTTGTACATTCTTTTATATAGACCTTTCTCATTTTACCACAAAAATATGGGAAGCAAAAAGGGAAAATATCATACACTCTCTTCACCCTCTAATGAACTTGTGCCCAACGTGTCAACAGAAAACTTCATATGTGAGATTACTACTAAAGGTAGCATACTGTGCACTGGGAAAATTAGACACACCTTATAACAAAGATTTAAAGAACACTGAACTACTAGTATCACTGTTATTATTTAACACAATAAATCTTGTTCTGATGGCAGCAAACAATAGGATTTGATTAGTGTTTGATTATTTCAGTTTGCTTCTTTTCTCAACAATAGGAAAATAAGGAAGCACTGCAAATCAGCAGAGAGACTTAGGCGTACTCTTTATTACAGAAGAGGATGTCATTATTATACTAGCTGAGTCTTGGAATGTAGTGCTACTAGTTTGTGACCAAAAAAAAATAAATCATGTACTGAACATGACTCTGGCCCCTTTAAGTTTTACATTCTCTTCCTCAGTGAATTTGTTCAGGCCCAAACTAATACAAATGGCTATCCACTGCTGTTATAAGATGATTTATTCCCCAATGATAAACAGAGGTGAAACCACAGAAATGTTCAATGTAACTTTCAGGAGTAAACTTAATCCCTTTTTATTCTTTATTATTATATAGACTTCTACAAAAGTTTTGGAGGTAATATTAAAAGCTGCATTGTAGCTTTTCTTGATGACACATATGTATACACATGGGACTGAATTCTAAATGTGCTAGAAAAAAAGCAACCACTTAAGACATCAAGGGAAAAATGGCATTTACTGGTCAAAATTTCTCTATTTCTAACCTTATAAAGGGCTCTATAACTTAGTTATTAGTTGGTACTGAAAGCTCTAAGGTCAGAGGATATTATATTAATTCAGTTTATAATTTCATATATCTAATGATACCATACCATAATCATCATAGATTATCAAATACCATAATCAAATTAGCACTAAAGTGTTAGGTGAAATTAAAGGTCAGAACTTAGTTCACTATGTGGTATATTCAGATATGGATCCTGGCAAGTAGGTAATATTCATGTGACTGGAAATTAAGTATTTGCATCAACAGATTATAGTCTATTGTCTGCTTTAATGTCTGCTGCGGTGGAACTTTTTAATGTTAAAATAAACGTGTACGCTGAGTATTTATGCTTAGAGACCAACTCGTAAATTCTGAGCTTGCATTTTTGAAGTGGCATGATAAAAAAGTAAATCAAATAATTTTTACTATTTTTCAAGTCCTTTCTAAGTGAATAATGCTGTTTTGTAATGCATTATTTCTAGTTTACTATAGTGTATCTAGGAATTTTTCACTGAATGCTGAACAAATTAGTTAAAAGAAATACTAACACATGCCTTGGAGTTTCTATTGACTAATAACCAAAGGAAAGGTTTTCAGAAATGCTGATGAGATTTAGGAATACAAGTTGCTTTTGAAAATCTTCCCCCCAAGTTTTTAATAAACATAAGGAACATGGGAAGCATTAACAGCTACTAGAAACCTGCAAATGAAATCTCCATCTCAACTGAAACATTGTGTAGAAATACAGAAGACACACAAGAAAAATGCTGTGTAGTTGCAGTTATTTTTTCAGCTGTAACAAACTAGTCCCCTTCTGTTTTAAATTTTAAATTAACACAGCATTCATGTATCACTGTATTATTTCTACAGACCATGTCACTTGTAATAGCTTTACAGTCAACTTTCAGATTTTCTTCTTGTACTGATGTCAAGACTTCTGCATCTAATCTGTTGCCAGTATTGTAGGCTGGTAAACTAGGAGGTCAGAATGAAGAGAAATAGTAACACAACTGCTCCCCCATAAAACAACCTAACTTCTTCACTGGACCACACAGCAGTTCCCTTAGAGACGAAACAAATCCAGTGATCCATGGAGAAGTTTTTCACGGGCCTCCGAAATTAATGAGAGAATGGCTGTCCCCTCCACTAACTATTGTAGAATATAAGGCAATAAAAATTCTGCATTATGTAGGAGTCTAGAAAAGAAAACAGCTCTAGAATTCAAAAGATTTTGTGTTTCCTAAATCAATGCAGATAAAGCTAGGTAAGTGAAGATAATCAAGTAAGAAATAGGCTCTGTCCAGGGGTGCTAGAACAATTTGTATAGTGGAGATGCGGAGAGGCACTGAACCATGACGGAAACCACTTCAAGCCACAGGGTGCGGCAGCATCCCCAGCATCCCTAGTTCCAGCACATACGAGTCTGTCTGTTTTTTAGTGAATGCATCGCTGCATCACAACTTTTTGAATTTTATCAAGAACACTGAATGAGAATTACTACACAGAAAAAAACCCCAAAGCAATAAAGAGCAGGACTATTGAAATGAAACTATATTAGCCATGCGGCCATCTTTATAAAAAGATACTTCATGGCACAGAGTCATTGTTAAAAAACCAACAATCACAGGAGATGACACCTTGCATTTCGGAATAGGGCTCGAAGATCTGAAAGGTGGGAAATCTAGGAAAGAAATCTGCTAGCTTCACATTCTTTGGAATTTAAGGCCCATGGAATATGTATAACCCAAGGCAGTTATACATGTTCCTAACAAATACCTAAGCAGTAAGGCCATTTCCTCACTTACAGTTATAAAGCCATGCAGAAAAGTTCCCCTATGAGTCATCACATTTACAATAATATAAATTATTTTACCTGTAATAAACACGTAGCGTCTGAATTTCTTCTTCTAGTTTTTTATTCTGTTGAATAGCAGTCTCTTTCTCTTGTTGCATAGCTAGCAACTTTGCCTGCAAATAGATAGGTGATAATTATTTAAGAGAAGACTGTACTGTTTTAAGCACAATGAAAAAAATACAGCAATCCTTTATGAATGTTAATTTCAGCTGTATTGTAGGTTTGATTATACACAAAATGGTTGTCCTCTGTAATATTACCCATTTGTTCATTATTTCAACAGTCTTATTTAGTTGGTATACTATTGTAATTGTTTGTAAGTATTGACATCTTTCAGTTTGTAATGTTCTAAACAAGTTTCCCTACTTTTCCCTACTGCTTTTCTATATTCCCAGTTCCCATATTAATTACTTCTTCAATTTTATTAATCTGTTTGTCAACAAATATATTTACATGGTATTCAGAATGCTAAATCTTGAATACACGTACTATTAAAAGTACTATTTTTAGAGTGCTAAGCGAGGGTATTGACCAGTTCCTGTGATTGTCTGAGAAGAGGTCTGGAGAAATAAGTGCACGTATGTTTAATATATCACCATAGCTTAATCACTTTGAATATTTAAAAATCTAGTACTAATAGTGATTTAGGACTTCCCAGAGTACTCAGGTTTCATATCATTTATTTAATATCTCACAGAATGATTAGCTGATTTAACTACAAATAAGACTGGGCTTGCATTGCATTTCTATCGTACATGTAAGTCTGAGCACTAGGCAGGCTTCCCTACCATTTAATATGTTTTTTTTCTTATATTGTACATTATACAGCTACTGCAGATCACCCAATTACCAGGAGTCATAGGACATAAAACCAAAAAGGGTGTGTGCAACTCCTTAGTGTATTACCATGTGTGAATTCTGTCAGTGTCCCTGGCCTTGCACCCATCAACTCCCTGAGGCTACAAAAAAAAATAAAAAATCTCAGTTAATTCTAGACACGATCTAGATCTGTGCATACATGGAGCGGAAGGATATGCTTCAGGCACTGGATTGGGACTCAGTAGATCTAGGTCTGCCAGACTCACTGTATGACCTTGAGCAACTCAATCTCTCTGTGCCTAGGGTGACCAGACAGCAAGTGTGAAAAATCGAGACAGGGGTGGGGGGTAATCAGAGCCTATATAAGAAAAAGACCCAAAAATCGGGACTGTCCCTATAAAATCGGGACAGCTGGTCACCCTAGTGCCTCCATTTTCCATCTGTAAAAATGGGGATAATAATACTTCCTTTCAGCCACCTTTCTTTTGTGTATTTAGACTGTAGCTCTTCAGGAGAGGGACTGTCTTTTACTATTTCTATGTACAATACCCAGCAGAGAGAGGCCCTGATATCAGTTGGACCTCTAGGTGCTATTGTAATATAAACAAATTATAATAAGCTGTCAAGAGAATAACAAGCGCAGACTATTTTACTACACACACAGTCTCTTTTAGCCTTGAAAGTGAAGGGTGTTAATGCTTAACCTCTCAGTAACACTGATTTAGAGCTCCTGATGCTGAAGGGCAATGCACTTTGCATTAGCACTTGGAGCTGGCAAGCCCTAACTCGTGGCACTAAGAGGTTAAAATACTCTCCAGGTGAGCTGTGTAAGTCCTGAGCCTGGTGCTGCTTACAGCTTTGCAAACTGAACTCACGGAACACAAGACTGTTAGCCAAACTAAGCTATTTTCTATAATTATACCGTACTGTCGGTGAAACAACATACTTAAAAATTGGAAAAAACATGCTTGAATCAAAGTAGGTGGTTTGTTCTAGAGGCCAATAATTAACATCCTTGCCAATTTTCAGCGTACTGTGAAGTGTGATTGAAATGGCAGACTGGAAGGAAATGTTTGCAGCAGACACACCTACGCACAGAGAGATTAACGGCTAGTCTCTTTAGGGAAGTATACAAAAAAGTACACCTAGCATTCAGTTCACACTTTTCAGGACAAAGTTCAGAAGACATTGGGGCCTGAGACTCTTATTTATGCCAACTTTGTACCGGTCTAATGCCACTGATTTCACTGGCGTTTCACCTGATTAACACCTGCCTAAATTAGAGGAGAATCCAGCTCACTAAACTCAGTATAGTAAAAGATAACAAACACAGAAAAGTAATAGGCATGTTGCCAATCTTCTCAGAATGTGATTGGTGGGGGTGGATAACAAAAAATTTCAGACTGTGTATGTGATCATGACAGGGCAGGGGGAGTGCGCTGGGAGTGGGGTGAGAGAGAGAGAGCAAGAGCAAGCACCAAGCAGTGAGGTTATTTATCTGGGATGTGGGAGACAGGTTCAAGTTCTTGCTCCAGCTATTCTGGGGTGGTCTTTCTCCTCAATTGCGCCTGATGGAGCTATTCCACTTGTATAAGTAATCAAATATTCAGTAGGCCAGACAAAGACTGATTCTATAGCTCTATGGTTATAGCACTCACCAAGGATGTGGGACACAGTAGTGTAGGCAGGTCCGGAGCACAGGAGGAGCGGCGCTATAAAAAGGCGCCTCCCCAGGCTCCCCCTGTACTCACCCGGTGGTGATTTAAAGGGCCCGGGACTCCAGCAGCTGCGGGGAGCCCCAGGCCCTTTAAAGCGCCACTGGAGCTCCAGTAGCGGGGCTCGGGCGGCGCTTTAAAAGGCCCGCGGCCCCCCTCGGCTGCAGGAGCCGTGAGCCTTTTAAAGCGCAGCCCGAGCCCGGCTCTGGCAGCGGGGCTCGGGCGGTGCTTTAAAAGGCGCCGCTTCTGCTCACAGCGGGAGCGGCCGCTCCCCCTGTTCCCCCCCTGGCTACGCTACTGGTGGAACACCTGGGTTCAAGTCCTTGTTCTGACTAATTTGGAGATTATATAGCGGAAGAGAAACTCCTGAAGATTGTTTCAGTAGTGGCTAGACTCAATGGTTTATGCTTGGTACAGCTGTGGGGTGATGAGGACAGATGAGTCTAAGCTACCTTTCCACTCCCTCAATCCTGGAGCTAAACGAAAACTAGCAGCAGGGCCGGCTCCAGGCACCAGACGGCAAAGTGCGTGCCTGGGGCGGCGCCCTGTAGGGGGCAGCAGTTTGGGTTTTTTTGCTTTGGCACTTCGGAGGCGGCCATTTAAAAAAAATTTATTTTTTTTTGCTTGGGGCGGCCGAAAAGCTGGAGCCGGCCCTGACTAGCAGCACATAGCCAGCAGAGAATTGCCCTGCATTACAGATACTCCCTTCTGGCCTAGGTGTGCTGGCTCCATGCCCTGTGCCCACTGTCGCCCTCTAAGACATGGGAGGGGATACACTGCATTTATACTCCACTAGCAGAAGGTCTATTAAGGGCCCAAAGCCAGTGTTGGAATGTAGACCTCTCTCACAACAGATCTAAGCAGAAATGGAGCTAGAGCTGGCCTGAGAATCAGGATATTGTAACTGGCTCCCTGACACAACTCTCCTGTGCCCAGCAGAGAGCTGGTGTCCATAAACATTTTTGACTTAAAAATAGTTGAAATGTTTGACCATGATGGAATGTTGTTACTGTGTTCCAGCAACAGAATTTTGATTAAACTGAGGAGAGAAGCGGGCATGGAAAATCAATGTTAATTTGACCTAGGCAGCAAATTTTACATAATGACATAATGCTGATCTTTCTTCCTAAATTTTGAAAGTGGTACCAAGATTCAGGTGTGTATATCCTAATGACCGAAATGACAGTCACAAAATAAAGGACCCTGTATACTGCATTATCTGGGGATGCTGTCTAATTATTTTAAAAATGATCAACATACTGAATAAAATTCTGACCCCTTATCTGCACTATGCGACATCTATGGCATGTTACACACATGTATCACATGATGAACTCCTCTTAACATCAAGGAAAGCTTCTCATGGGGAATAAGGCTCCAGCAAAGTACTTAAGTATGTGCATAACTTTAAGCCCTTGAGTAGACCCATTTAATTTAATAGGCCTAACTGCAGAATGTATAATAGAGATCCCAAGTGGAGAGGACAACTGTGACTTCGTACTGTCCACAAGCACAATTTCTGAAAAGTACAAGGAAAGAAGTGTAACCAGCCCTCAAGTGGTTGCATATCTAGGGTTAAATCCTCAGCCCTGCCTTTGGTTGCTTTGCATTGCGGAGGTAGATCAAAGCAGCCAGAAAGCTATCTTAAGGGGGCAGCTGAGGATTCCCCCTGGCCTGGCCGGAACAAAGTTGGTGTAGCTGGCTCATGCCACCTGTGCCCACTCTTGCTGGAGAGGGCATGACAGGATTCAGGGGGTGGTTCAGATCCATTGACCGGCTCACATTCCTCAGGGGCACAAATGGGCTAGATCTCAATAGTGAATATACAAAGAGTCCTGGGGCACTTTATAGACTAACAGACGTATTGGAGCATAAGCTTTCGTGGGTGAATACCCACTTCGTCGGATGCATCACCCATGGGTCGGTATTCATGAAAGCTTATGCTCCAATATGTCTGTTAGTCTATTACAGGGTTAGGCAACCTATGGCATGTGTGCCGACGGCGGCACACAAGCTGATTTTCAGTGGCACTCACAATGCCAAGGTCCTGGCCACCGGTCTGGGGGGCTCTGCATTTTAATTTAATTTTAAAATGAAGCTTCTTAAACATCTTAAAAACCTTATTTACTTTATATACAACAATAGTTTAGCTATATATTAAAGACTTATAGAAAGAGACCGTCTAAAAACGTTAAAATGTATTACTGGCACGCGAAACCTTAAATTAGAATGAATAAATGAAGACTCGGCACACCACTTTTGAAAAGTTGCCGACCCCTGGTCTGTAAGGTGCCACAGGACTCTTTGCCGCTTCTACAGATCCAGACTAATACAGCTACCCCTCTGATAATAGAGAATATGACTCTTATTAGTTTGTATCTAGAAATTTTAATCAGCAGGAACAGCAAATTAAACTCTTTTTACTCTGCAATCTGATACCACGCTCCCCAACCCAATCTGTACTCTTATTAAATACTGTTCAGGGATATTTGCAGCAGACATGTAAATAACAACACTGATAGGGGTCTGTGTTTTGCATTAGTCTTAAGGTTGCAGACAACAAATCCTGCATTAGAATTCCCTGTCTGTCCCACATGAATATTACTGCCACATCACGTGATCATTCATTTCTGAAAAGTTTGGTCCTGATTCAGTATTATGGAAATAGGCCAGAACAAACATTTTCCAGATAGTACCGTCGAGGAAGAATACGGCTTTTATTGCTCTGTCAAAGAAAAGGAAAGGGCTGCACAGAAATTTTGAGCAGGTAGTGCACACATACGATTTGTTTCATTATAATAAAAGCAAATGGAGTCTGATGCTAGTTAAGCCATGCAAAGAAAGGTGTTTTGCAACATTTTGTTTATGACTTTAGCCCCATAGTCTTCCCTTATATGATCACCTCACACTGGGGAGTGTGCCATAAAATATTATTATAGCAAATATTTTACATGTAGGAGCTAACTTTGTGCCCATAAAATACTACATGCTAATTCTAGTATGTTATCACATTATGGAGGCAAATTGATATATGAAAAGTTCACATTATTCTGAATTACAGTTACCTTAAGAACCTGCCTATTTTATCTTAGATACATTGATAACATTTCCTCAGTATCTGCAGTAACATTTTTTAATATCCTATACTTCAGAAAATACCTGAAATATTGCAAATGCAGAGGTAAAACGAGTTAGTTATCTCAAGTGCAATCCAAGGCAAATATGCGTGATTAATACATGGAATGTGCCACCCAGAAATATTTTATTGCATACGGTAGTTCTGAAAAACCAAAGGACTGTTTTAATCACATAGTGAAGAGGGGTAAGGTGAAATCTTGGCCCTACTGAAGTCAATGGCAGACTCCTACTGACTTCAGTAAAGCCAGGATTTCACCCTTAGTTTTTGTGGATTTAAGCACATAATCTCTAAAACCCAAAAGTCACATGTAATTTATTCAGCACATATGGATTATTACATATGCAAACTAGATAGTTTATTTTAGGCAGAAGCCCATCTTGGTGTCAACAAAAGTGCTTCAAGTGTCACAGCACCAAGTAGTGCATTCAAAACCAGATGTCAGATTGGTTTCTGCAGGCAGGTAATGTTACATGCAGAGATGACAACCGATTCCAGGTAGAAATAGTTTTATTATGAAATCTAGCTGCAGGCAATTTTTTAAAACAACAAGAATCCTGTATTTGGAGGCCTAACAAGTAGTTTCTTGTATCACCAATCATAACACAAACTGTGAAAAGGTGAGAAAACCACAGACTCCATTTGCATATATCAGCAAACAGTTATTCAGAACAGCAAGGTCTAACTGATTTAGAAGCCCAAGTTTCTATTAGGCTCCTCAGTGCATGAGCCACTTTTGAAAACAAGACTTGGGCTCCTAAGTCAGTTGGGCCTTGCAGTGCTGAGTGAAGCACCACTTAAACACCTTTTAAAGTCTGAACCTTTGTGCTTGTGACAGGCACTAGCTTGATACCACAGGTGACAAAGTGGTGTGGGAAAGTTTCAGTGTTGATACCTGTTGCCCAAAGAAAGCATAGCTCCCCACAGCAATGCAAGGTCTAACTGACTTAGGAGCCCAAGTCTCATTTTCAAAAGTAAATTGAGCACTGAAAGTCAATGGGACTTAGGCTCCTCCGTGCTTTCAAAAATGAGACTTGGGCTCTTAAGTCAGTTAGATGTTGCAATGCTGAGCAAACCAATGCCTAAATACTTTTATAAATCTAGGCCTAAGTTTGTTCATCATTCCCTGTTCCAAAATACACCATCACACATCTCTCTTGGAAATCTTAAGAGTGACCAAGGACTGAATGGCCATATACAATAAGTGAACAATCCCTCTAGCATCCAGATCAGGGTTGAAGTACATTGGTGGTGGGGACCTACAGAAGCTAACACTGCTGCTGTTATAGGTTATATTTAGGCTTGGATTTCACTGTACGCGCACAAACCGATGAAAAATATTTGCATCAATAATCAATCAAAATTTACAGTTATGCAAAGTACGAAAAATGCTGTTTGATAACTTGTTAGAGTTTGATTTAAGCAGGTTTAATTTGTGTATTTTGATGTGATGTTGACAATTTGTGTTTTAATGGTTATAAAGCTTTCACTTTTAAAATCTCAGGGTCTACTGTCATTACATACTTAGTGTCTGACCCCCTCATAATTTTCCACAGCTGTGAACATTTAAATTCATAATCTAAAAAATGCTTAAAAATAAACTGATACTATCTTTCAAAATTATAAAAAAACAAAAATCAGATTGTGAATTCTAGTTTTATCTGTGTTGTAGACAAAGTATCAGTTTTCAGAGCTGTTAGTCCAATCTCTTTCACAATCACTACATTTCCCTTTGAAAGGAAAAATCCACACATTTAAAATCTTCACTCCTTATTCAAGTAAAAAAAGTCAATTCAGGTAATTAAGCAAAATACTGTACTCAAGGAAAAGCAGTTAACCAATTTGCTGTTGAATGCTTACAATTTATGCTAAATGGCAAAACAGTTTTTGCTAATTCAATTGAGCAAACAAATAATTAGTATATCCCAAAGTAGTACTTTTTCATCCATAGGGCCAAAATCATATATATACACCACTCTGCAGTACTTCTGCTGAGAACAACAGTGCAGAGTTTTGTTGTTGTTCATATTGATTATTTGAAACTATTAAATGAGACCATACCAAAAAATTCAGTTACATCATGAACAGTTCACAAAGATCACAATCCTGCAAAGAATCACAAACATGAGTAGGCCTGTTGACTTCAGTGGCACTGCTCATGTGAGTAATTTTTTGCAGGATTTGGGTAGGCAAGGAAGGGGAGTTTGGGTTAATGTCTATTTGTATATACATGCCCTGTGTCTGTGAAAGGGAAATTGAGCTATTAGTATGCACAGGCACACCAAAAAAAATCTAATTAGATATTATCATCTATACATAACAGAATCAAAATGCTGAGTTTAATACTAAGACTTTAGACAAATATGTCACTCTTAAGAAAAGAGCAAAGAAATTATCAACACAGAATCAATACATCTGTGATTAGGAAAATTAGGATTAGTAAAGAATCAATGTTTATATCTCAAATAAACAACAGAGCATGCTGCAAGTATCAAGACACTTGTTACTATAGGAGCTTCTTTTGCAACAGACTTGTATAGGAGCCCATTTTGTATATGTGTGTTCTCCTTTGATATTTGAGGCTCCAATCAGACCACCTAGCGAAACATATTGAGCTCAGTCCCCAACTGGGCCAAGCTCTTGCTTGGCATATTTGGAAAGGGAAGGAAAAAGTAGCTTTAAGCCATCTTTCTGCTTTCCCAATTCTGTGACTGGCTGGGGGTTGAACTGATCCCTGGCTCAGTTTAGAGCAGCCTAAGGGCTGCATTAACTTGATCCATCTCATAACGACACTGGTGAAACTGAAGACTGCTGAGACACAATGTATGCAGGCCCCTGGAATGTCTCGTATGCTGCAGGAATCCTCCACAGACAATTTATGGTAGCTTTAGGGTTCCTTGCACCATTCCAATGATACAAAAGGACCAATCATAGTGGGGCTATGGATCTGTCCTTTATGATTTATCATGACCTGTTCTAAATATAAATATCACCAAAATCTTTATTCTGAATTATGCTTTTTTCTCACCCAAATACAAGTCCAGCCAGGGATTCTGATTAAGATATACCTTTTAAAACATTATGAGAGCCTCCCAAAAAACATTTAGCTGTTGCAGAAGATGCTACTGAGAATTCAATAGGTGACACTCTATATAGATCAGACATAAAAACAAGGTTCTGATGCAAAAGATTCCTGGCACTTTTTGCGAGAATGGCGGATATGTCCTTAATTAAATTTCAGTTGAGGTAACTGCATTCTTCCTTACTAAATTTCCACGTAGCTTCAATTGGAAACAATCTTCTTTTTCAATTGTTATCCTAAGCCGTGGTATGTAGTTGCTGTGCACTGTTAAACCTCTGTCACATTTCAATGCATGGCTACATTTCAGCAATGGAAGAAGGAATCCCTGCGTATTTGATAACACTTATAAGCATTTGAAATTTGGAAGGTGAAAAGAACTACAACAAAATGTTAATATATTCTATTTAAAATTACAGTTTTGCAAAGCCAAGCAAAATGCATTTGGAAAAATAAATCCTTTTATTAATGAATTGTCAAATGCTCTGACACATTTCCATATCTATAATCCAGTGCAGAAGGCATAATTTTTGCATTATACTTGTGAAATGCCATTGAGCCCATTTCAGTCACCACAGACAAAATTATAGTGTGCAAAAGTCATGTCTTGTTAAACTCACACAGTAAACATTTCCCTATATAACAGTGTCCTTCTATAGTTAGAATTTTAGCAAACAGTTGTGTTTTTGTTTGTTCAAAGGATCTCTTATACTTTCTCACTGCACCTACTATACACTTCATCACCTGAACACCTGCAACTAAACTGGTCTTGCCAACTACATTTTTTAAAATGATGCAATCTGTATTCTGTCAATGGCAAGCACTTGGGTAGAATTTCCTCTATACCTTTCAACATAACCAACAGACAATTAAAGAACTGAGTGTATAGAAATATTTGCCAACTGAAAAGTTAGGGAAACAAGTTTAATCAAGTATCAGAGGGGTAGCCGTGTTAGTCTGGATTTGTAGAAGTGACAAAGGGTCCTGTGGCACCTTATAGACTAACAGAGGTATTGCAGCATAAGCTTTCGTGGGTGAATACCCACTTCTTCGGATGCAAGCAGTGGAAATGTCCAGGGGCAGCTGACATTTCCACTGCTTGCATCCGAAGAAGTGGGTATTCACCCACGAAAGCTTATGCTCCAATACCTCTGGGTACGTCTATACTACAGAATTAGGTCGAATTTATAGAAGTCGATATTTTAAAACCCGAATTTATGGAATCGATTGTGTGTGTCCCCACTAAAGAGCGTTAAGACCATGAGGTCGATTGACTGTGTCCACAGTAGCGGGGCTAGCATCGACTTTCGGAGCATTGCATTGCGGGTAGCTATCCCACAGTTCCCGCAGTCTCCGCCGCCCATTGGGATTCTGGGTTGCGATCCCAAAGCCTGATGGGGCAGAAAACATTGTCGCTGGTGGTTCTGGGTACATGTCATCCCTCCCTCCGTGAAAGCAATATTTCTCGCGCCTTTTTTCCGGGGTTTCCGTGTTTGCTACGGAAGCCTGCTCAGCTCACAATTACCGTACATCTCCAGCGTACGCCTGGACATTAGGTCTAGTGGGGATTCAGTCACACTATAATACGGGCAGAGGGATAGCTCAGCGTTCTGAGCGTTGGCCCGCTAAACCCGGGGTTGCGAGTTCAATCCTTGAGGGGGCCATTCCGCCTGAGGCTGGTAGTCGCGGGACTACACAGCAGGAGCGCCTTGCCTTCTAGCTGCAGATGGTGCAATATGCCATAAATGGTCGTGGTCGCGGGACCACACAGCAGAAGCTCCTTTCCTTCTTGCAGCAGATTGTACAATATGATTGGTATTCGTGTGCTCCTGGCCGGCGGCCTATGGTGTGGCTGGCCGGGGGCGCTTGGACATAAATGGGAGTGACCAGAGTGACTCTGGTCATTCTCTTTTTTACGTTTTGTTTAAGGGAGATTCAGTACTGCCTGGAACACGGGCGGAGGGATAGCTCAGCGGTCTGAGCGTTGGCCCGCTAAACCCGGGGTTGCGAGTTCAATCCTTGAGGGGGCCAGGAGCTGATGATGGATATCAAGCATATTGTACCATCTGCTGCTAGAAGGGAAGGCGCCTCCTTGCTCACCGCATATTGTACCATCTGCAGCTAGAAGGAAATGAGCCTAACCCTTGCTCCCCCCTCCCTCCGTGAAAGCAACTGAGGGGGGAGCAAAAAATCCTTTTGATGGGACTCCATCATGGTCACCTCTGCTGATGAGATCTGCGCTCACCTGCAGCTCACCACGCTGGCCAAACAGGAAATGAAATTCAAAAGTTCGCGGGGCTTTTCCTGTCTACCTGGGCGGAGCATTGGAGCTCAGACTGCTGTCCAGAGCGGTCAAATGTTGCACTGTGGGATAGATCCAGGAGGCCAATACTGTCGAATTGCGTCCTCACTAGCCTACATCGATTCGGCAATATCGATTTAAGCGCTAATCCCCTCGTTGGGGGTGGAGTGGCGAGATCGATTTTAAGAGCCCTAGAAGTCGATGTTAAGGGCTTCGTCGTGTGGACGGGTGCACGGATCAATCGAAATAACGCTAATAAATTCGACCTAAACTCGTAGTGTAGACCAGGGCTCTGTTAGTCTATAAGGTGCCACAGGACCCTTTGTCGCTTCTAAGTTTAATCAAGTGATCTTCACTGACATTTTAGCAGTGTTTTTGAGCATTAGCTGAATGTTTTAAATATAACATATGAGGATTAACTTTAAATACTGGTTTAAATACTGGAAAATATTTTATTGTCTAACTCAGGCTATACAATCTGTAACATGGGTCTGACTTTCATGATACTTGAGGCACACGATCCATTAATATTTGAGCACCTCCTTTGCATGTGTGAAACAAGTACTTAAATGCATGCAAATCTTAGCCTTGACTTCAAGAAAATTAGGTTCTAAGAGAGGAATCCTGCCCCATTTAAGTCAATGGGAATTTTGCCATTAACTTATGTGTGCATTCACACAATATCTATTTAGACATAAATATATCAAGTAAATATACATATGCTGTATTGTATGTATGTGTGCGTGCTCTCTTGCTTTCTCTGCTTTTATGTTTACTGACAGATGTTATAAATGTAAAGACTGTAGAATTCTTTCCAAATCTATACTATGAAAGCTAAGATGTTATCTATTCTACAGAGGTAAAGGATTTTCACTTTTAAACTGACCAACACACATACATTTTATGGAGCGATGAAAAGATCCTGGTTCCATTTGGACAACCCAACTTATGAAGGACCTGAACTGCAACAGTAACATTCTTCAGATGACCAGCCCTTTAGAATCACATCCTTTTTTTTGGAGGGGTGGGGGTGGGGGCAATGATATAAAACATATATAGAAAAGGTGACACCCACCATCCTCTTTTGGAGGCGGCAAGAGTTGGCAGCCCCATCGCCTAGGCACACCGCTGTGGATTTCAGCCGTTGTATGGAACTCTACAAAATGCTTTTGATCCATTTTATCTTGCAACTTAGCAAAGAAATGTTGCAATAAGAAACACCAACAAAGAACTGAAAAACTTAAGCTCTGGATTACCATATTGTGTTCTCCTGCCATTCAATGCGTCAGACAAAGGCAGTGGTGTTCAAAGTAGAAAAAGAAAAAAGAAACTGGTCACAGAAAGTGCAGAGCACAAAGTAAATAATATTCCTCCACATCCCCACTCTTTCATAGATTGGTTGTTAAAAGAGTTGCAGCAATTAGGCTTTTGTTAATTACCAGCTGTTGAAACAGATGTGTTGACTGTGCTTATTAGCCAACAGCTGGGACAGGAGAACAATTGATGCTCCCTAAAACCAACAGCCAGCTGCTTTGCAGTAATTATCTCCAATCAATAATACAGGTGATAAAGGCAGTAAAAAGCTGATTATCTATGAGTTTCAATAACTAAGGCACTGCTAATACATATTACTGGAATCTATGGTTATTTTTAGAAAATGAGAAAAATAGTAACTTGCTATGGCCCCCATCTGCATTATTTCATTTAAGGGGCAAGTGTCATGCAAACACTAACTGAGGAATACATAGCAGAAACAGACACTTAAAATTATTTTAATTAGCTTGCCATCTTTCAAATGTCTGCCTATCTTTAAGGGCTGTTCTCTCTTTCTCTGCTGGCTCTGTGACTCATTTCTATTTACATTTAATGGACCCTTGCCATTTGCTTTTTTCCTAACTTCACTGTACATCACTTGCTTTTTTAATAAATCTCAGGAGAGCTGGCTATACCACTGCCTCCTGAGGCAAATCATTTACTTTGTGCTCAGTTTCTTCAGCTGTAAAATGGGATAATAATGCTTGCCCACTTTAGTATACTATTTTAAGATTGCATTTATATAGCACCTGGTAGCCAACAAAGTATTACAGTATGCTATCGTGAAGAGACATTGAATATTTTCTCTACTATTCAAGTAGGTCAAAAGGATCAAAATGTATAGACCATATAATGGCATAATTAACACCATTCAGATCTATACTGGTGGTAGCCACCTGCATAATAGAAAATATCTGAATGGATCATACTACATCAGCATAGATAGTCATATAGTTTTTATTTCATTTTGTTCCTGCTTTGTTTTACATTTTCCCATCTCCAAGGCCTATTAAAGTGCGTTAAAAAATAAAAGCAATGGAAAATAAGAGTTTTTATACCATTTATATTAGCCAGGCAGTTCATCTCAGGCCAACAAAAGACATGTCTACCACAATCTACAACCATGTCTATTCACTAATTAGTCTGCACTTAAAGACACTGCCTTACTGAAAACAAGGATTAAGGCTGGTTGAATACTTGCCCTTTCATAGACCTCCCTTATGTCTCTGTTGGGTCATCATAAGCAGCTTGTTCACTCAGCTTTAAGTAGAGAAGCTTGACAATCAGTTCTGCCCTCATCAGTAGGTACTGGGGCAATTTATAGGAACTACAGAAACTTTAAGGAAACTACAAAGAAATCAGCCGACCAAAAGTGTTTCATCTAAATGTATTTGTAAAACTGCAAATATATTAATTCTATATTAACTACATGTAAAGCAAGAAGCATTGTAAACTACATGATACAGAATCCTAAAGTAAAAACAAAGTCATTCCAATCTGCACTTTCCTACTCCAAAAGAAAAAGAAGTGCTTTTAATGGAATCAAGAGTCATGGAAACATATCCCTGCACATACACCTTTACATCCATTAATATGATTTCAGTTCATACTGTAAAAGAAACACTCGACCAAGCATGAGTATAAATGTCAGTTTTCTGTTTTTAGAAGAATGCCTAAAACAAAGTAACACCCTCTCTTCAGCCACTTTAATTTACATTAGGAATAATTGTACAGTGTTAGAGAGTAGACAAAGAACACAACAATAAGCCACAGCAAGGTGTTTTTCAACCATCTAAGAACTGTGTCAATAGCTGAATAATACTAATACACATATTGATGGGACATTGCTTTTAGATTTTAAATGTAATTGAAGTTAAAAAACCAAAACAAAACCCTTCCAATACAAAACATAATTCGTGGCAGAAATAGAACAGAAAAAAGTCGGGAAAAAGCGCACTCTGTCTTTACTATTTTCGAGCTTACACAGATCTCTTCTCTATTGTATTCTTACTTTTCTTTCTTTGCAGTCCCCAAATTGCCTGGACTATTTCGACTGCTCCTCTTGTACCTATTCCCCATGATTCCTGCTGACCTTTAAGATGCACTTTGTTTCTCTGTAGCCATTTCTATTGTAGAAACTAAATTAGGAATATTAAATATCTTCCGAGTTAGATTTTAGAGTAGAAAATGACATCTGAAAATGGCACAATGGTCACAAACTGTTGCCTAAAGGTTCCTGAGGGTGGGGTGGAAGGGTGAATAAACTGTTTTAAACCACCACTTTTCATTCTCTTTTTTCCTCCCTCTGCATAGATGCCTCTCCCCTACAGTACCCATCCCTGCAGTTTCTGGGCCGTCACATAGCTTTCCCCCTCAGAAGGCATGGTTTGGCTCCCTACATTCTCTTTTATATCCATGAATGATTTGAGGGGGACAAGGAGAGGGAAAGGGTGCAAGTTGTGGCCTGGCTCCACTCTGCTAAGAAATGACTAAGATCTAGATGGTACTGGGAGTGGATGTCTGGGGGAGTAGTGGACAGCACGGTACTACTCTTCCCTAGTGAGAACTCAGGGAAGGATTATACCGAAGACTGAAAGATACTTTTAGTTAAATTAGGTTAGATCTGCAGCTGTCAGCACATTTCGAGTTTTATCAGTTTTAATGGATTTTTTTTGACTCCTGCAGCAGCAAGAGCAGTATTAAGTGGGAGCTGAAAGATGAGGAATTCATTATTAGCATTAGGAGTTGACACCTCAGCAGGGACAGAACTCATGACCTTTAGATGTAGATCAGAGGTGAGCAAACTACGGACCGTCCTGCACGGCCCTTGAGCTCCTGACCAGGGAGGCTAGCCCCTGGCTCCTCCCCCACTATCCTGCCTCCCCCGCAGCCTCGGCTTGCCATGCCACCAGCGCTCTGGGTGGCAGGGCTGCGAGCTCCTGCCAGGCAGCGCGGCGGTGTGGCTGGCTCCAGCCAGGCGGCACGGCTGCCAGTCCTGCTGCTCTGAGCAACACGGTAAGGGGGCTGGGAGCAGGGGTGTTGGATAAGGGGAGGCGATTAGTTTGCAACAGTCCCACAGTGAGCACTAATAGTCCAGGAATGCACACCCTAACTTGGCACAATTAAGACAACATTGCACAATTGAGACAAACCTTCTTAGCCTTAAGAATTACATGAAAAGCAAATTAAGGAAATGTGATCTGGATGAAATTAGGATAAAATGGGTACACAACTGATTGAAAGAGTGTACTCAAAGAGTAGTTATCAATGGTTCACCGTCAAACCAGGAAGGAATATCTAGTGGAGTCATGCAGCAGTCAGTCCTGGATCTGGTACTATTCAACATTTTCATTAGTGACTTGGATAATGAAATTGAGAGTATGCTTATAAAATTTGTGGATGACACCACACTAGGAGGGGTTGTAAACCCTTTGGAGGACAGGGTTAGAATTCAAAACTACCTTGACAAATTGGAGAATTGGTCTGAAATCAACCAGATGAAATTCAGTAAAAAAAAATGCAAACTACTATACTTAGTAAGGAAAAATCAAATGCACCACTACATGGGGAATAACTGGTTAGGCAGTACTGGAAAGGATCTGGGGATTATAGTGGATCACAAATTGACTATGAGCCAATAATGTGATGCAGTTGAGAAAAAGGCTAAAATCATTCTGGGGTGAGTTAACAGTTGTACCATTCATAAGATGCTGACAGTCACTGTGTCGCTCCAATATGCACTGGTGAGGCCTCAGATGCAGAAATGTGTCCCGTTTTAGGTACCACACTTTAAGAAAGATGTTGACAAACTGGAGAGAGTCCAGAGGAGAACAATAAAAATGATAAAAAGTTTAGAAAACCTGACCTGTGAGGCTATGTTTTAAAAAAAAAAACCAACTGGGCATGTTTGGTCTTGAGAAAGGAGAGGCAGGGGGAGACCTGATAAGTCTTCAAATGTATTAAGGACTGTGATCAATTGGACTCAGCTGAAGGCAGGACAAGTAGTAACTCGCTTAATCTGCAGCAAGGGAGATTTAAGTTAGATATTATGAGAAACTTTCTGACTATAAGGATAGCTCTGGAATAGGCTTCCAAGGGAGATTGTGGAATCCCCATCAATGGAGGTTTTAAAGAACAGGTTGGACAAACACCTGTCAAGGATGGTCTGACTCTTGGTCCTTCCTCAGCATGGGGGACTGGATTAAATGACCTCTCATGGTCCCTTCCAACCCAACATTTCTATGATATGCTCTGAATTCATACTCAACGGGACCACATTCTGTCTTCTGCTACATTCATGCAATCCCACTGAAGAAGGCTCAGAAGAAAATCTGGCCCATTGAATGTATTCCAAAGCATTTTTATATCTCTTGTACTAGAATTAATCTTTACCTTGCTAATGAAACACATACACGTCAGCACTGAACACACTATGGGATTATCCTATTTATCCAAATCTATAGTATGTCATAAACAAAAAGAACAGTTCCCTCATAAAATGTTAAACTGATGCTTGTGACTATAACAAATCCTTTTTGATATCTCATAAAATGTTGGTAAATGTTCCAATCAATCAAGCTCTCAACAAATTTTACCAGGCAACAGCTGCATTGAAACAAAGTTACTGCAGCAACAGGTAACGTCACAATGTTAATAATTGACATGCAAAGAATGAAAAGGTGAGCAAGGGATAAAAAAGACAAAGGAGAGATTTTAGTATGAACTTATCCTGCTATGTAAATCAATCAAAATTAAGATTCAAAATATCTGCATTCAGCATTATGTTAAAAGCTGAAGTAAATTTGATGTGTTGGACACTTTTTTTTTAATCAATATATGATAGAAGTTGATTTGCAAAATGTGACAAGCAAATCCTTCACCTATTTGAATCTTCCTTCATTTGATTCTATCAAGACACTAAAGAGAATGCCATACAGTGGCTCCAAATGTTTACTGTACCTTAGAAAAGTGTGGTTCAATTCCTGGTTCTACAGGTTAAAACAGGAATTAATAGTGTGTTGGTAATAAATGAACTTCTAGATTTACATATGTCTATCAAAAGGTCACACCCCTCTGAGGGAGGAACGAGATCCTAGAGACACTGTTTAGATGAAGTTGATTCGCATGACTAAATTATCAACAGCCTTGGGTGAATTCTGCTATTGTATTAACATCCATGACTACTATTGCTAGAGGCACTGCAGCAAAGAAGCCATAAAGAAAATAAATTAAAAAAGAACAAAAATAGTGAAATATGGATTAGATCCTTCAACACCACATTTCTTTTCTTACGTGCACAATATGACTCATAGTTCATATATAAAAGTTTTAAAATGTCAATTTCCATGCTTCCAGTTAATGCTATGCTGTTTTACACTGCTACAGTAACATTGGTAGAAGTTACATTTACTATGCACTATAACTGCATTTCAGAATTTTCTGCAAAACATGCAAACTAAACTAAATTCAAGTATTGTATTTAATAAAGTAAACAAAACATACCTTTAAGTTAATTACTACAAAGGTTCTTGCAAAAGTAAGGGTTTTGCAAGATCATACCCCTAAATTGTTCCCCCCTGAAATTAAAATCCCTATTTTAATTATATATAAACTACTGTAATTCTGTCAATTCTATTCAAAAAGATTCTGTCATTTAGATGAATTATTTGACTACATTAGAACCTTTCTATTTATTCCACACTTTTCGGAGTGCACACAAAATACTGCTTATTTTTCCCTATCAGCAAAGATTAATAGATAGAGGCTATAGTACAATTTTACAAAATACACTATAGATTTAATTCTACTTCATGAAATGTTGACATAAGTAATTAAAGTTGAACTGTGATTATCAAAATAAGTTAGCCAAGTATATTTGCTCTTTTGCAGGGGTTATTAACTTAGGGCCTGATTCTACTCCCACTCAGGTCAGTGCAAGTCTTCCCAATGACTTCAGTGGGAGCAGGATTGGGCCCTTCCTAGCTAGTTCACAATGGTATTCACAAAATTAGAGAAACAAGGTAGGTGAGGTTTTTGTTGGACCAACTTCTGTTGGTGAGAGAGAAGCTTTCGAGTCACACAGAGCTCTTCTTCAGACCTTGGTTGCTCGAAGGCTTGTCTCTCTCATCACAAAAGTTGGTCGAATAAAAGATATTACCTCGTCCACCTTGTCTCTCTAATATCCTGGGACCAACATGGCTACAACTACACTGTATACATTCCCAAAATTAGACTTAATAAGGGTCTTCTACTTTAGTAGAAATTTTCCACAAGACTTCATTAATATTTCATAGTAAAAGGAAACCATACGTTTCCAGCCACAGCAGCATTATTATTATTATTTTGGCTCCAGTCTCTAAAATGCCCTCTTGTAGCAACTCATTAGCTTTCTTTTTAATCTGCTTCATGGTGGTACTCTTTAGGCAAGGGGGAATTTGTAAAGTAAGTATCTGATTAAGAATCTTCCACAACCCTCTCCACCCCTATCTTTATAGCATCGAGACTCCAGGAAAACAGGGGATTTTACTGAATACATCCACTTACAGAATAAAGAATTTACATTACTACTGGAAAAATGTCTACCTCAAGAAACTGATAATAGGTAGCAATCTTTCACCTCCAGGTAACCACTCATCTGACTGAGCTCCCAGCAGCTCTCACTGCTTTTACTGTCTCTCAACAACTTTAATATTTTTAAGGTACCTTAATTTTTGGACATGGTGTGCAATCTTCCCTCAAAATGTCTTTGGATATCAACAGATTGACATTAATGTTTGCTAAAAACTATCACCACCATCACCACCACCACCATTTAAGGTTTAGGTTGAGAGAATTGTTGCTGCAAACTGGCAGTTTGCATCTACAACAAATTTTACCACTAAGGGAAAACCACAGAAAGTAAACATTAAATACTTTATGATACAACGATCTTGCAGAGTTGTTGCTTCAGCAGTGGGTCAAGGTGACTAAAATAAACCTACAAGATTTTTCATTTTACAATGAGGTTTCCAAAAGCTCCTCAAAAGATTTAATCTAAACTTCAGTTTTAACTGATCTCACACCAACTCTTTCATCCTACACACAAACCTTAAGAGACAAATTATTTTGCAGAACAAAAAGATCAACATCTTTTGCTAGAGCCACAAAATTGTCTCATTAATTTTTGTAGAGTATATAGATTTGAAAAAGCCCACATCACTACATATTTTTAGCCTCACAATTTAGATTTTAATAATGGTTAAGAAGACCATTTTGTTAAACGTATTAATGCTTTTTGTACCTATAATAATTACCAAAAAAAGGGAGCATAATGCTAAATAAATCTGTTTCAAGGTTAGGCTAATCCGCTAAACATGTGTCTTATAAAAGTGGATAGATTTGGCAACTGATTAAGGTAAAAATAAACATACTACTGGATTTCCAGAGGGCACATCTTACCATATTGTCTTTGTTTCATTTTAAAAAATGAAGGACAGAAATCAGACATTCCTTGATTGTTTAACAAGTCATCAGTCTTCAGATATAAACCCATTAAACACAACCCACATGAAACTGCTGGGCTCATTCAAAGTGAAAAACTATTCTTTATCAACCAGCATAATCTCTTTATCAGTGTTATAACCATATCACATTATTGAGACTATCTGGGGGACAGAAGTGGTTCTCTCCAGACACTAAAGAAACAGATTAAGACTTGGGCTACATTCTACAGCTCAATACAGGATGACTGAAGTACTATTTCTCAGGCCTGATTTGAAATATACTTCAGCTGCAACTAGGAAAATCACCATTAGTATAAAATATAGATATAGCTAACACACTACGTATGTATGTAGATGAATATATACATGTGTGCATATACACACACATATATTACACACAAAAATAATGCTTAAAAAGCATTATTAAGACTGCAACATAAAGCACTGAAATGTTAGGAAATGCCACAATTAAGGTTGCCTGTGCAATCTTAATTCAGTCCCTTTGTCCGTATACATTATGGCACAGTCTTTAATTATATGATTGCATACTATTTTTTCCACAAGACCCTTGCCTTATTCTGAGCACAGGCTCAAGTGATGAATCAGAGTTAGAATCATAGATATCAGGGTTGGAAGGGACCTTAGGAGGTCATCTAGTCCAACCCCCTGCTCAAAGCAGGACCAATCCCCAATTTTTGCCCCAGATCCTTAAATGGCCCCCTCAACGATTGAACTCACAACCCTGGGTTTAGCAGGCCAATGCTCAAACCACTGAGCTATCCCTCCCCCCAAAGTTGTGAAGTAAAGAAGGATGTTGTCTATAGGACCACTGCTTCATTTGTTGCAGGAGTTGGAAGGTGTGTAGCAACTGAGGCAGGGGATTGTAGGAAGAGAATGGATGAAATCATGGTTAAGGCAGTTGAATGCTGCTCTGGAGAACTGGATTATATCCCTGCACCTGCCACAGAATTTGTGTGTGATGTCACTTAAACCAAACTTTTCACAGGTGGGCACTCAAGTTTGTGGATGCCTGATATAAGACCCTGAAGTCTGATTTTCAGAAGTGATGAACACTCACAGCTGCTACTGAAGTCAGTAGGTAGGAGCTGTGCTTTAAACATACAAAGTGCTATATAATGCTAAGCATTCTGAAAAATCAGGTCTAACGTGTCTCAAATCGGGCACTTAAAGTTAGTGGCTACTTTTGACTCTAATTTCTCTTTTCTTCAGTTCCCCATTTGTAAAATTGAGATTTTAGTGTACCTTGATCTCACAGGAGTGTTGTGAAAATAAATTCATGAATATTTATGAAGGACCCAGATACTATAGTGATGAACAAGAAAGACATGTGAGGAAATTAATAATTCTGTCTTCAGCGCATGATTTGAATAGTGGACAGCAAAATAAAGCCTGGGGCCACACACTGAACAAGGATAAAACAAAATATTGAATAGCTGCTCACTAAGTAAGCACCGTCCATCCTGTACACTGAAGGAGTCATGTGTTCTGTAGAAAAAGAGTATGTAATCATGTAATTAAGAACTATAATAACGTACAGGGACACGGTATGAGGCAAACCAGCAACTAGACCAGGACTGCTCATTCGGCTGGCATGACTCATCCCTCCAGCACAGCCTGCCGTGACTCAGCCCTCGGGCATGCTGCTGCAGCAGCCTATCCCTGAGCAGACCATAGGTCAGATGACCCCCAGGCACAGGTATTACACTGACTCTGCTAGAGCTGAAAGTTAGTCTGTGCAACAGCACTACATGAATCCTTCTGCTACCTTGCAGTGTTACAGACGCCTAGGCTTCCAACCTGCTCTTGATCCAGTTCCTGTTCCTGCCCCCAGCCTCACCCGAGCCTTGTTCCAGCTCATTTCAGCCTTGTTCGTAACTTACCCTAACCCTGCTCCAGCCCTGTTCCTGACCCGTTCCAGCAGGGTGACCAGACAGCAAGTGTGAAAAATTGGGACAGGGGGTGGGGGCGTAATAGGAGCCTATATAAGAAAAAGACCCAAAAATCGGGACTGTCCCTATAAAATCAGGACATCTGGTCACCCTAGGTTCCAGCCATGCACCCACCTTCTGAACCCCAGATCTTTGGACCAACCCAGCTTCAACCTTTGACTTGCTTCCTGACTCTTGACTACAATCCTGATTTGGCTTGTCCATGGACTCTGACCACAGTTCTGACCTACAGCCTGACCCCGGACCCCAATTTCAGCACAGCCCTTGGTCCAGTCCCAACTCTGGCTGGCTTCAACCACCACTCCAATCATCAGGCCTGATAATCTAGAACCCAGAGCCTGACACAAGGGGACCTAAGGTTGAACAGGCAACCTTAATTCTGGCATTTCCTAATGTATGAGTGCTTGACTTTGCAACGATAACAACATTCTTTCAATATAGTTTTTACTCACCCACACATGCACGCATAGTCATAATCTGGATAGTCATGCAGGATAGTCATAATCTGACCAGATAACCTGCTTTCCTGAGAATGAGGAATTGTGTGACCAATTCTACTACACTTCGAGATCTATGGATGAAAAATACTATATAAGAGCTAGGTATTATTATTAATGAAACCAAAAACATTTGGCCATCCTGTTTTACGCTGCTCAAGTCCCCTGTGGTTTCTGCACCGTGAATATAGCACAACAGTGTGTCCAGTGGATACCAGAAGGTTTTTCTCATCCTGTCCACTGCCGGCCACTTTCCAGTTGCTCAGTGTGGACTTTGAAGTGATCTTTATGCTTCACAGCACAGCTAAGAGGAACAAAAATACCAATGTCTTAGCTGCTGCTTCCAGCATGGGAGAAAGGTCTTCAGGGTTGTTCTGGCTGGCCCGATATTTGGGTAGGCTGTGGATGAGGAAGATGGGGGTGGGGGAGAGAGAGCATGAGAACCTGAGGAAAGGAAGAACAAAGGAAAAAACCTACAAGGAAGGAAAGTGGGAGGGAACACTTCAAGGAGGACCATAAAGGAGACCTGAGAGGTGCCAAACAGATGATGTGAAGGTTTAGGGCAAAGAGAGAGGGGGAGGAGTAAACACCACCACCTTCCTTTCAAAACCGGGCTTTAAAAAAAAAAAAAAAAAAGGAACAGAAGGAAGTTAGTGAGAAAAGAAAATGGGATGTGCAAAGTGCTTTAAATAATAAACCTACTCAGCTTTATCAGATTTTTATGTTTTTAGTGTTCTTTTTATCTCTGAGGTATTTACATGAACATAAAATAGATTTGAAAGTTTTTTGATACATGATGTACTGGTCAAGATTTAAAAAAATGGCTAGTGATTTTGAGTGTCCAGGTTGAAACATCTTTGACGGACCTGATTTTCAGATTTTCCTGAGCACCCAGAATCTGAAAATCTTGTGCCTCACCTTAACACCCAAACTAGGAATTATTTTTGAAAGGCTTGGCCATTAGACTGTAATTGTAACCTGTTAATGACAAGTAACAATTCTTAATGGTTAAAGGGGGTGTGATAAAAATATTAAGGTTGTTGTTACATCTTTTAGGCCTAAAAGTTTTGGAATAGTCTAGAAGCCTAGAGAGGAAGGAGAATAGTGGAGTCACTGGGAATTGGAGAAGGGCATGCTTAGCAAGTCGAATCAACTGTCAGTGAATATTCAAGGGAGAGGAGTAGATAGAATTCCATCGTCAGTGTTCGATTCACTAGGTGGTGACTTCTCAATTTAAACAGCAGTAAATGTGAAAGCTGCAATACAGAAAATGGGCAAATAATGTTTAGTGATTACTAAATGTCAGTATGAATTTATCTTAAAACCTGCATCTTGGCAGGGGGCAAAACTAGATGACCTTTACAGTCCCTTCTAACCCTATGATTCTATGATCTGGCCCAACATCCTAGAAAGTTAAAGGAAGTGTAGAGAATAAGTTACTGAATAGACTCAAGTAATGAAAACAGATTATTCTCCTAAAACAAAAGGTAAATGTCAAAAATTGTAATGTAACAGCATGGATTTGTGCTCTTCTACAAAAAAAAAAAAATTCACAATTGGTTCTTTAGATTTTTCAAGATCAAAAGTGTCACTGAATGAACCTTTGTCCACAGAAGTCAAAGAGCAGAGTGGAAGAGTCTCTGGTCGTCTTCAGTCTAAAAAAATGCCAATGTTCAATCGGTGATTATGCCATAAAAACAAAGTGAAAAGCAGACTTGAATTTCATAGGAATCTGCAACCTTCTTCTATGCTAACATCACCAATTTCAATGCAGCATACAAGGAGCAATATACAGAAATGATTGAAGCTCTTCACTGTGGATATACTCCTCTTGGCAGATTTAAATTTGCAGGCCCGCTACAAGATCTTGAATGTCAAGATAGAGAGGAAAAGATAAAGGAAGAAACAACAAAGGCAGTGACTTCTCATGAAAGGGGCTGTAATCCTTGTGGGGCAAGGATCTCCCTGAATGGCAGTATACACATCATAAAACCATTGTATAGTATATGCTTTTTTCAGTTACTTTACTCAAAATAAATAAACTAACACAAAAACATGGAAGTCATGTTCTCTTTGAAGAGAATTTAATTTCCCTTCTCTCATCTAAGGAGTGGAGATGTGTCCCAGTTTCATAGGAAGAAAGACATAATGAAGGAAGGACAACCTACTGATTCTGATGAAAATCAAGAGGGCCCTCGTGCTCTGAGGTTGGAACAGAATGCAGAACAACTTTGTCCACATGGAAAATTTAGATAGGTCCTTTTTTTTTTTTTTTTTAAGAAACAATGTTTGTAGAAAAGGGGTGTGTTATAGCAGGTCCTTACCAGCTTGCTCCCTTCCCATGTTGTGTAGTGCCTCACCTCACCTGGTCTCTGCTCTGCACCACCTCCAATGCCTTCTGGGTTGCAGAAACTTAGTCCACCAGCTAGGTTACTTACAGTTCTAACCCTTCTGGGATACTCAAAATCCACAAGTATGAAGCAACATAAAAACTCTTCCTATTCCTCTGGGAGATCTTCTAGGCACCAGTTTTCCACCAGTCCGTGACCTTAGTCAGTCTTTTCTCCCACAGTGAGAACTCCACATCAGCTCCCTTCCTACTGCACAGCGCTCTTCTATTTAAGCCACTCCCTGGAAGCCTACCTTCTATTCCAGGTATCTCAATTTGAGCTGATTGGACCTTCTGTAGCCCATTAACTCCTTCCTGCCTTGAATGGTGGCTTGCTTGTTGCATTGCAGGCTGCCATCTCAAAAATCCAGTGAGCACAGACAAATGCAACTCGAAACAGGACCTTAAGGGTTAAACATTTTAAAAGGATCTCCAAATGAGGAATGCAAAGAGCATATACTAGATTCAGTCTCCAGACTGGAACCAGCTGGTTCACCAGAGGGTTAAATTGAACTACGGCTTCTAAACAACTGTTTCACAGAGGCTATTGATTACAAATATATTGTTGAGCAGTGTCCCTATTCATCCCCAAAGCTGATGCCTGATGCCTCAGGGAGTAGATTAAATTACCTTCATAAAAACCCTGTTGGGAAAAAGTCTGGGACCTTACTGAGAGGGGGTTTGGTAGGTTTAATGGACCTCTCCTTACTTCTATACTAGAATATCTTTCAGATTCTTTAATAGGAAAAGAACATAGAACAGCACCTGAGATTTTAACAGGGTCTCAATGAATCTTATTCAGAATTAGAGATACATTAAAGAGTTAACCTCTTTTGTGCTGGGCTATCAGAGCTAGTCACTGGAAGTTCATGTGAAAAACTACCTCCTGTTGGTTAAGTTATGCTATTTCTGATATATTCTCTGTCCAGACTAGCATTGGCCTGCCTCATACAATTTCCATGAGGCACAATCTCTTTTAGCTCATATCTCCAAAATATGCATCTGGAACCTTGCTTCCAAGCAGAATGATTTTCTCTAAGCCATTTTGCCACTGACCTTACAATTGGCCAGATTCACATCTATTGCAATAAAAGTCCTTCGAAGACTTAACAGAAGTCCCAGAACCAGTCAAACAAATTTTAAACTGAAAATGCAGTTTTGCTGAAACTGAAACATTTTATGGGAATGTGTTGATTTTGATTAAATTCATTTGACTTCCTTGTTTCATTAATTTCAATCATTTTAATTTCAATGTCAAAAATTTTGTTTCAGTGAGGTTAAAATATCTCAACTTTATCATTTTGATTAATTTTGTTTCAACTTTATATTCTATTAAATATTAATTTAAATTGTACAGTACATTTATATATGATATTTAATATTAAATATAATTTATACACATTATATATTTAAAAGTCAAAACAAAGTAAATTGAAATAAGGTAAAATATTTCATTTGGACTTCATGAAAATGACATACTTATACCTTTTTGAAATGCCACATTTTTACCTTATTGAAATGAAACTTCTTGATGGTCCCAAATAAAATAAATCAAAATGTTCATTTAATGGAAAATTTCAGCTTTCTGTTCTGATTCAGAACCCTCCCCGCACCAATGTCAGGTTTCTCCATGGAACAGAAATTCTGATTCCTGGCTGTCTCTACTTTTAATAGATTGAAGTCTTGGATCCACCATGAGAACATTTCATCTAGAGATATTTATCTATTTGTCCAACTTTGGCTCCTATTTCGTTCTAGCTCATAAACAAAACAACTGTAGAGGGCCGAGCTGGAAGCAAGTCCAGAGGATTACTTTGAGCAGGATACATGTAAGTGAAAACAAGATATATTGTCTGATGATGTGAACAATGCTGTAGAGAGCATAGAACTTCTGGATGTCTGACTTTAGTTGTCTTTTCTTCAATAGAAGTGGTCCTTCAATAGTGATATGATCACAGTGGAAAACAATCAGTAAGGTTTGAGAGGAAGGGATCCCAAAAAATCATTTTACAGGCCCACCACAAATGCTAAGGCTGCCTCCGTGTGGAACTGGATTCCCAGGTGAAAATTCTTGATGAGATTTAAAACTAGGAACCAGAACAGACAAAGCCTGGACACTACTGGCTTCATCTCATGCAAAAAGTTGCAAAACAGACAGTCATCTAAGACTTCAGGAAGTCTAATGTAGAGTCCGCAAAGTTGTACTTTTTCTTAAAAGACTGACTGCTTCTCTCTTAAAATTATTATGCATTTGTAAAGACACTGGGGCTAAAGAGAAGCCAAAGGAAGGATCTCGGTTTTGGAGGTATAGATTGCAGAAGCAGAACTGGAAGAAAAAAATTGGTGCTGGAGAGCAATCTGCAAGTACAGATAAGCATCTTGGTGAATGGGAATGCTAAGAAATTCCACAGAGGAACAACTAGAGTGACTGAATGGAATCTACCTTGAACGTGTAGGAAATTCCTAACTTTCTAATTAATTTTCAAATCCAACATTTCTTCAATAAGAAGCAGAGTGAATGAAAAGTTCCGAATCTTTTATGTGACAAGTCTGATATTACCTGTATGGTGAGGAGATGCTGAATTGTCTTTAGGCCTTTGGCTTTTTTTTCTATGTATTGGAAGAAAAGAGATTGAACTACTGTATGCACATTGACAATGGAAGTTAGAGAAAATCTATTAAATAAGTTTACACTGAAGAACAGACTAAAAGAGAGTGATTCGTTCATGACAGAATTATTTAGCTACATAGTGTGTTCTTATCTTGTAAAAACAGTGCTGTTTGTGAGACACCTGATCAAACAACCTGAGGTTCACATAGGCAATGATGTAAGCAACATACACATTTATAAAAATGATAAGAAAATACATGGATTTATTCTGCTTTAACATCAGTTATAGAAATACATCCTGAGACCATGCTCGGAGTTAGACTTCTAAAAGGTCAAATTGACACACCCAATGGAAATCAAATAGATCAGATTTCATGATCTTTTAGAAGCAATTCCAATTTGATGGCCACTCCAGTTTTAAATGCTAGGGCACAGTAGCCCTTGCATTTGATGGCAAGAGGTTCTCCGACAGCCTTACTTCACTGTCAGCACTTATGGTGAGTAGAGGACAATTTTAAGACAGAAAGTGAGCAGGAAACCAGATTTTGAAAGATATTTGGTGATTAAAGATGCAGACAGTTGCTTAATGGGATTTTCAAAAGCACCTAAGCAAGCAGGGCACCTAGTTCCCATTAATTTCAATAGGCATAAGGCAGCTAACCTGCTTTAGAAAATCCCACTATGCAACTATCTGCCTCTTTTGGCACCTAAATACCTTAGGAAATCTGGCTCTAAAACCTATGTCTGACCCAGCCTTTAAAGTAACAGTTGCAATCCACAAGAATATTTTCCCTTTAGGATATTGTCCTTACCTTGCTCCCTTTTAAAACACATTTACACTTGGTACTTTTATTAGCTATTTATTTAATTATACAGACATTTTACCTAAATTCCCTTGGAGCCCTTCCTGAGCTTAAGTGCTCCTTTTTTTGTGTGTGCTCCCTAGCTCTCAATCCAATTTTTGGATCAGATCTTAAAATGGTGTGAATGAGCATAGAAACATTAATTTCAACAACGCCACACTGATCTGCATCAGTTGAGGATCAGGCCCACCATGTGTCCTCCATGCCCCAAGGTGATTCAAACAGGTCTCCTTGAGATCCTTCCATTTGACCTCATTGGGGACCATTTTTTAATTCTTTCCATGAGTTCCTTTCCTTGCAGTAAATTAAGATTGCAGCCCACTTGCTTGGCTGCTTTTCCACCTGGAGAAAACTTCATCAAAGCATTTGCTAATACTAATATCACTTTACTTTTTGAAGCAGAACACGGTTCTTTTTGTATCACTGCTGCTATATTATTAATCACGTTTTGGAACACAGTAGAAATGTTCCCACTTTCCTGTGTTTGGTAAATCGAGATAATTGTGATACAATCTGTAAGTCTTTTGGCATGCTTGGAATGGAGGGTTGGAATGCTACCACACTGCTATGCTGAGCTATCATAGAAATGTAGGACTGGAAGGGACCTCGAGCGGTCATCTAGTCCAGGGGTCTCAAACACGCGGGGCGCTTCCCTGCGGCCCACCGGGCTCCCCGCACCCCCCACCCCTCCCGAGTTACGTTCTGAAATTCCGCCGCCAGAACAGCTGTCTGGCGGCTTCGCGGTTTCTGGGAGGGAGGGGGAGGAGCGGGAAGCGCACACACAGTGGAGGAGGGGGGGAGAAGAGGTGGAGCTTCAGAACGTAACTCGGGGGGGGGCGCGTGCAGGGAACCCGGCGGGCTGCAGGGAAGCGCTCTGCGGGCCGCGTGTTTGAGACCCCTGCCTTCTAGTAATCTCGTCTAGACCACATCTTCTTAGTTTGCTTATGAGAATGTTATGTAGGATTGTGTCAAAAGCCTTACAAAAATCAAGATACATCACGTCTACAGCTTCCCGCTGACTCACTAACCCAGTAACCATGTCAAAGAAGCAGGGCTGCCAATTAATCGCAGTTAACTCACGCGATTAACTCAAAAAAATTAATCGCGATTAATCACACTTATAACAATAGAATACCAATTGAAATGTATTAAATATTTTTGGATGTTTTTCTATGTTTTCAATATTGATTTCAATTACAACACAGAATACAAAGTGCAGAGTGCTCACTTTATATTATTGTTTTTGATTACAAATATATGTACTGTAAAAATGATAAAAGAAATAGTATTTTTCAATTCACCTCATACTAGTACTGAAGTGTAACTGACAAATGCAGATTTTTTTTTGGTTATATAACTGCACTCAAAACCAAAACAGTGTAAAACTTTAGAGCCTACAAGTCCACTCAGTCCTACTTCTTATTCTGCCAATCGCTAAGACAAACAAGTTTGTTTACATTGACGGGAGATCCTGCTGCCTGCTTCTTATTTACATATTCACCTGAAAGTGAGAACAGGTGTTTGCATGGCACTTTTGTAGCTGGCGTTGCAAGGTATTTACATGCCAGATATGCTAAACATTTGTATTCCCCTTCATGCTTCGGCCACCATTCCAGAGGACATGCTTCCATGCTGATGATACTCGTTAAAAAAATAACGTGTCAATTAAATTTGTGACTGTACTCCTTGGGGGAGAATTGTATGTCTCCTGCTCTGTTTTACCTGCATTCTGCATATATGTCATGTTATAGCAGTCTCGGATGATGACTCAACACATGTTCGTTTTAAGAAAACTTTCACAGCAGATTTGACAAAACGCAAAGAAGGTACCGATATGAGATTTCTAAAAATAGCTACAACACTCGACTCAAGGTTTAAGAATCTGAAGTGCCGTCCAAAATCTGAGAGGGATGAGGTATGGAGCAAGCTTTTAGAAGTCTTAAAAGAGCAACACTCTGATGCGGAAACTACAGAAACCAAACCACCAAAAAAGAAAATCAACTTTCTGCTGCTGGCATCTGACTCAGATGATGAAAATGAACATGCGTAAGTCCACACTGCTTTGGATCATTATCAAGCAGAACCCATCATCAGCATGGAAGCATGTCCTCTGGAATGGTGGTTGAAGCATGAAGGGACATATGAATCTTTAGAGCATCTGGCATGTAAATATCTTGCAACACCAGTTCCAACAGTGCAATGCGAACATCTGTTCTCAATTTCAGGTGGCACTGTAAACAAGAAGCAGGCAGTATTATCTCCTGAAAAATTGTAACCGACCTTGTTTGTCTGAGTGATTGGCTGACCAAGAAGTAGGACTGAGTGGACTTGTAGGCTCTAAAGTTTTACACTGTTTTATTTTTGAATGCAGATTTTTTGTACATAATACTACATTTGTAAGTTCAACTTTCATGGTAGAGAGATTGCACTACAGTACTTGTATGATGTGAATTGAAAAATATATTTTTTGTTTTTTTGCAGTGCAAATATTTGTAATCAAAAATAAATATAAAGTGAGCACTGTACACTTCGTATTCTGTGTTGTAATTGAAATTAATATATTTGAAAAGGTAATAAACATCCAAAAATATTTAAAATAAATGGTATTCTGTTGCTGTTTAACAGCGCAATTAATCACAATTAATTTTTTTAATCACTTGACAGCCCTACAAAGAAGGAAATTAGGTTGGTTTGGCATGATTTGTTCTTGACAAATCCATGTTGTCTATTGTTATAACCCTATTATCCTCAAGTGCTTACAAACAGTTTAATATGTTGTTTCAGCATCTTTCCAGTTATCAATTTTAGGCTCACTGGTCTAAAAATATGCAGGTCCTCTTTGTTTCCCCTTTTAAAGATAGGTTCTATGTTTGCCCTTCTCCAGTCCACTGGGACCTCACCTGTCCTCCATGTATTCTTGATGATATGGTTCCAGTATTGCTTCAGCTAGCTCTTTAAGTATGGTAGGTTGAATTTCATCAGGTCATGTCAACTTGAATTCATCTAATTTCTCTAAATATTCTTTAACTTGTCTTTTTCCCTATTGTGGCTTGTGTTCCTTCCTCCCTGTTGCTAATATTAAATTGTGTTAAGCATCTGGTCACAATTTACCTTTTTAGTGAAGAATGAAGCAAACCAGGCATTAAACAGCTCAGTCTTCTTGGTATCATCTATTATTTAGCTCTCCTTCCTCACTAAGTAGGGGACTTTCCTTTGTCTTTCTCTTGTTCTTTTGCTGACTCCACCTCAAAGAATTCCTTCACAGCAAAGATGACACCACCACAACTACCACACCCCCATGGTCAGTCAGAAGAAAAAAAAAAAGAATTTGACTTGACACCCCACATTGGATGAAACCACTCACTTGATCATTGCATTGATTGCTTAAGGGGAAAAAAAATGACTGTGAAATCCTTAACAAATAACTTCCTTCAGAAACTCTGCAGCATTAACAACCTCCCTCAGAACACCATCCTGGCCATCATAGAGGTCACCTCCCTGTACCCCAACATCCCTCACAATGACAGAATTACTGTCTGCATCACATGTCTACAAGACAATTGAGAACACTCAGATATCCACCCCAAACACATTGCCAAACTCATCCATTTCATCCGCACCTGTAACAATTTTACATTCAACAACAAACATTTTGTCCAAACCACGTGAACAGCTCTGGGGACTAGAATGGTTCCCCAGTATGCCAACCTCTTCATAGGCCACCTCAGGGAAGAATTTCTGGAAAAATGCATCACAAAAGCAATGAAATCTCTCAGATACACTGATATTTTCATCCTTTGGACAGACAATCTAAAATCCCTCATAGATTTGCAGAACTTCAACCACAACCATCCATCCATCCAAACTCTCTCTCTAGAACACTCCAACACCAGCATCAACTTTATGTACACCACAATGCTCTTCTAGAATGGAATCCTACAGACGAATATATACAAGAAACTCACTGATCACTACATTTACTTTCACAGATCCAGTAACCATCCCAAACACACTAAGAAATGAATGATCTATAGCCAGGCACTCAAATACCAAAGAATGTCCTCTGAGGAGCAAGTCTGGGATACACATCTTAACACACTTAAAATCACCTTCACCAAACAAAGGACCCTCCACTAGAGAAGTAGATTGCATCATGGAATGGGCCACCCAAATATCCCAAGAGAACCTGCTTCAATACAGAAAAAAAAACAAACATTGGACAACACCCCCCTAGTTGTCACCGAGCACTCTACACTGGAGCCCATACAGGGTATCATTAAGCAATTACAAACCATACTTGTTGGGGCCGACATCCTGAAATAAATCTTTCCTGTACCCAGTGGCAGATTAGACACTGGGCCAATGGGGCCCATTCCCACAGTCAATTGGGGGGCCCCAGAAAAATGGGTGCCTACGTGCCCCGACCTGCTCTGCCCACCCAGTGCTCCTGCCAGGGACCAGGGTCAGGGCACGAGGGCTTGCCCCGCTCCGCCCACTTGGTGCTCCTGCTGGGGAGCGGGGGAAGCCTCCGCACCCCGACCCCATTTCCCCAGCAGGACCGTGTGTGTATGTATGGGGGGGGGGGAATGCAGGTGGAAGGGGTGGGGAGGGGCCCCTACTTGCTCTGGCCCAGGGCCCCACAAAAGCTTAATCTGCCTCTGCCTGTACACGCTCTTGGGGCCTTCAAACAACTCCAAATCTCACCAAGCTCATCATCAGAGGTAAGCTCCCTACAGACCAGGACACACCAACTCAAAGTGGCACCAGACCCTGCCAAGACAACAGATGCAAATCTACAAACATATCTTCACTGCTATGATAATCAATACCCCCTACAACACACCTTTCAAGGTTTATGGGTCCTACATATGCCCATTACAACATATGGTGTACCTTATCCAGTGCACTAAATGCCCCAATAACAACTATGTGGGTGAAACCAGACATCACTACGCTTTCAAATGAACTCGCACAGGGAAATGATAAAAGACAAAAAACACCATATCACCTGTGGGTGACACTTCTCACAAAATGATAATTCCATATATGACCTTACAGATCTCGTCCTCAACGGAAACCTGCACAATGCCTTCAAAAGACAAGCAAGGGAGCTTAAATTCATAACTTTGCTAAACTCTAAAAATCAGGCACTCAATAAAGACACTGGATTTATGGCAATTACAACAATCTGTAACACACTAACCCTCCTTTGTCCTATGATTGTAGAGATGTTATCTGCCCACTTCACCTAAAATGTTCTCTTTTCTGTTAACTGCTTATGCGAAACCATCTGTGCCACTTCGTATTTAGCTGTGATATTCTGAGTTCCTTTCCGCGACCTGAGGAAGAGCTCTATGTAAGCTTGAAAGCTTGACTCTTTGACCAATTTAAGTTGGTCCAATAAAATATATTACCTCACCCACCATGCCGCTCAGAGCGGCAGGAGCTCGCAGCCCTGCCACTGCAGCGCTGCCCAGGAGCAGTGGGCCAGAGCGCTGGCAGCGCGCTGAGGCTGCGGGAGCGGGGAGACAGCTGGGGAGGGAAGGGGGGAGCCTCCCTGGCTGGGAGCTCAGGGGCTGGGCCGGATGTGGCCCGCGGGCCATAGTTTGCCCACCCCGATATAGAGCATAGTGCTAAGACCAACAGAGTAACTTTTTCTTTCACTCTCCTTCAGAAGCACAGAACTTGATCTAGGTTGAATAGTTCTTAAGGAAGAACTATTGCTACGATTGAGACAACAAATTCTACAGTCAAGAATACCAGGCATAGTAGAAAGGCAAAATAGAGGTCTAATTAATTACAAAATATTAAAGAAAGCAATTCTTAAAAAACTATAGTATCAAAACCACACCAGGAACATTTAAAGGGAACAATAAATGGCAATTGAAAGCAGCAGTAGACAAAAATTTCATCCTATCACAATATGAATTTCTAAATAATGAGCCAAAACAAAATATTTCAGCTCCAGCAACACCTGTAAAAATACTTGTTGAATTTCAATTTTTTAAAAAAGTGTGCAGGCTACTGTAGTTAATTTTAAAGTGATAAACCAATCCAGATGGCACCTATCTTAATTCTCTGACTGACAACAGAAGGACAGAAAAAATATCATCTACATGATAAAATAGAGGCAGACGTATTACCCATTATTAAAAAAAATGTTTCTTTAAAATAAAACTCTCCATTCTAAAGAGTTCTAGATTATTTTTTTTACTGGAGGATAATGTATATAATAAACCTTTTGAAAATACTATGATATGATGTTCAACATTCGACGAAAAGCCAAGTTTAGATATTTTCTTATTTCACTTTTTAAAATAAAATTGACAAAGATACAGTTAATTCTTACCACACAATTCTGTAAGGTACTAAAATAAAAAAATCCATGGTTTGTCCCCAACTTCCTATATGCAATAAAATTTCAAATAGAGACATACAATGTTACTAAAAAGAATAAAGTATTGGTAAGACTGAAATTAGCTACATAGATAGATATGATCTGGTATCCTTCTAAATGTAAGAAAAAATCCAAGTGTTTTCAATTTGGGGTTAATGATTAGCTGCATAGAGGTCTGATGTCTCTCTCTCTTTTTTTTTTTTTGTATTGCAAAGGCAACACAGCCATCATGCAGGTCTGTCTGTGTCATTCTTAGGCCACTTTCAGGCAGATTGAGAAAAGCTGGAAAGTAAACACAGGTGTTTTAAAACTGGAGCCGCTGTCAGGGACAACCACAAACACCCTCAACTCTGATATGGCAACGCCTCTTTCCCGCCCTCTCTTTTTTTAAAGCAATGCCCAAAAAGAAAATGTCAGATGTTTCACCTTTCACCACCTCAAAATAACTTGAAGCTTAAAGCATTGTTTGGCAAATCTCAAGCAAATAAATCATTTTTTCATTTTTTTTTCAAATGTAGCCAATTAAAAATTATCCACATAAAAATAAAGAGTCATTTTATTTCTATTTTATTTTTAAGATAAGTTTGCTGGTTTAACTGCAAGCACTGTGTTGCAAATTGAATACTTTTTTTCATAAAACTAGTTTAGACTGCTTGCTTCAGTTTCAGCTAGAAAATATGCGAGGGAATTTTGCAACGCCTAACAGATAGACTTAATCCAAAGGATAAGAAGATAAAAAAAAATCCATGGCTTTTTGGTCATTGTGCAAGAACAGATGCAACACTGTAAAAGTACTAACTTTTTGTAAGTCAGCTATCCCAGGAATCCGCACATCCTGTTTAACAGCCACAAAGAGGTATTGGCACTAGCTAGAAAAAGGTATGGTAAGTAAAAGTAGAACAATTCCCCACCTATTATGTAATTAGTCTCCACTTAGGCAGCCAAGGGGTTTAAACAATTATTTAAAAATGTAATAGCTATTAAAGAGACTTAATATTTCACCTTCAAAAACAGGTAAACTAAACAAATGTGATTAACCCTGGACCAAAACCATCAACACTCCCCACAAAGTCTATAATTGGTTCATAACCTAAATATGAAAAGATATGGCAGATAAATCAAGAAATCCTTAAATTCTATACTCAGAATTGAATGAAACTTCCTCTCCTCCTTGCATAAGCAGTTGACATACTTCAAAAATTAGTGTTGTTAAAAGAACAATGCCTACCAAAACCAGGTAAAATATTACTTATCTTAAAGGATGGTTTTTCTTGTCAGTCTCCACATCAGGACTCCAGAACAATTTTCTTTTGGAAATAGATGCTTACACGGCCTGAACGGTTTTAAAAACCAGATACCAGACTTACTGTGTGTTCTGTGTTCTAAGTTAAACAAACACGTGCAGTACTTCATGAGACAGACAGTGCTCATGCACACATTTATTTATGTTATAACATAAGCAGTTTGGGGTTGGGTTTTTTGAATTTCTTAGTATGGTGAAGGGAACATATTGCTTTCAAAAGATCTGGCTGAGTGATCCTTAGCACCCTCCCATTCAGTTAACCTAACTGGGAATTCAAAGGTGCTCAGCACATCACACATCAAGCCTTAAAAGACCATCACTGGGTAACTCCTGAAATTTAAATTATACAAGACAAATCGGTTGTCATATTTAGTACATGTTAGATTGATATTGATTGTTCATGGAAACCTGGATTCACAAAACCTATGAATTATTTTCTAATGTGGTATTAAAAGTCTGAAGGGGTAGTATTTTCAAAGCTACATGCTGTCAGGAACAAGAGGCAACAGAATGTAAATGAGAGTAAAACAACTATAAAAATTCCATCATCTTGCAGGGAAGCATCCATGCCTTGCATCACCTCACACATACAGAGTGTTAACAGACAAAAACATACATAATGTTAAAATTGTGACCTAATCCATAAAGAGCAAATCAATTAATCATTTAGCATTAATTGTCCTTAACTCTGCCCCCTGCACCAAGCATAACACATATGGACTGTAATATCACACACTACCCTGAAACCGCTGCACATAATGGGGCAAAAGTTAGGGAGAATATGTCAAGTTTAAGCGACAAAGGGTCCTGTGGCACCTTATAGACTAACAGAGGTATTGGAGCATAAGCTTTCGTGGGTGAATACTACTTCATCGGATGCAAGCAGTGGAAATTTCCAGGGGCAGGTGTAAATATGCAGGGAAAAGTCAGGCTAGAGATAACGAGGTTAGTTCAATCAGGGAGGGTGAGGCCCTCTTCTAGCAGCTGAGGTGTGAACACCAAGGGAGGAGAAATGGCTTTTGTAGTTGGCTAGCCATTCACAGTCTTTCTTTAATCCTGAGCTGATGGTGTCAAATTTGTAAATGAACTGAAGCTCTACAGTTTCTCTTTGGAGTCTGGTCCTGAAGTTTTTTTGCTGCAGAATGGCTACCTTTAAATCTGCTATTGTGTGTCCAGGGAGATTGACGTGTTCTCCTACAGGCTTTTGTATATTGCCATTCCTTATATCTGATTTTTAAGTTTATACATATATGTTAGCTTGTTTTATTGGTTGGTGTTAAACTTAATTTTTCATAAACATAAGGAGGATTTAAGCCTTCACAACCCCCCTTTCATGGTGGTTTTTAATAGAAAAAAAACACAACATGTTTTTTTCAGGCTTCTTTGTTTTTTTAATTCACACCATAGAAGTACAAGATACAATGTGAATTGTGAATCACATATCTCATATGCATACTTGACACTAAAAGAGAAAAACCCTCTAATTTAAAAAAATTGGATTAAGTACAAGAGAATTTACAAATGATTGTTTAATAGTGGTTTTAAACGGTGTGATATTTACCTAGAGGAGAGAAGCAGCAATTATGGTCCATTACTTACCTGTATGTCTGAAAACATTTAAAAAGTGTATTTTTAATCCGATAGACTGGAGTTGGTTTAGTTTACCAAGTCACTGGCTACCATTAAATATTGAATGATTATCTTTCATGCACCATGCAGCCGTCCTGGATGAAAACTAAGTTCCTCCAAGCCTTTGTGTTCAAAGTTATTACCCGTGTACAAAAGGAACCAATTTTCTAAGCAAAAAAACTCATGCCCTGCTCCTTTGCAGTGCTGAGCACTCTCAACTGCCACTAACTTTAATAGCGGTTGGAGATACTCCACTCATCTGATTCATTACTGGATATATCTGTAAATTACCTTTGGGCAGAGACTTGTCATTTTCTACATGTCTTTAAAGCACAGTACTGTGGTGCTGAATAAAGTAAGATATTATAATAAATTTTAATAAATTTTTGTTTCGGAAAACAAAACTGTGTTTAATAAATGGTAGAAAAGCATCTTAGATGCTTGCCTGATTTTATCTTTTAATAAACAAGAAAAAACATCAAACTGATTTTTGAAACTAAGGCCCCGGTCCTGCAAGTCTTATCCATGTGAGTAATACTTATTCACACAAGTAATCCCATGAGTGAATTTTACTGAATTAGGCCCCAGTTTGTGAAAATGTTGTTTCTGGACTTGGACGTGCTATTCTAAGTTTCAGTCTGGAATGAAGTTTTTACTGTTGAGTTCTTAAGCCCAAAAGATAGCGGGTTAGAATGGAAACAATTTAGTAATGTGAATTATGCTGCTGCTAGAACGTCAACTCTGCTGGGCAATTTTTTTCAAGTTACTAAAGAGAGGAAACGAAGTCTGATGTCATTTTCTTACAAACATAAACAAATCCCAGCAAGACTGCAAATCTCTTTTTTTCCCCTAAGAATAACAGAAAAAACAAAACTATGAGAGGCAGACATTCCTTTGTAAGAATAAAGCTAATAAAGCATTTTATGTTGGAAGTAGACATGACACAATTTGAGTTTAAAGGTGCATTCAGCTTTGTCCTAATATTTTAAATTTGACAACACTACATGTCAAAAGATGTTAACATTATTTTGTGGTCCGACAAGTCACTCTGCAAAAATAATTTTTAAGCGGCTTTTCTTTTTGTTTCAGTTAAAATTAAAATCCATGCTGTCTAATCCTTGGAGTCAATCTGTAATTAAGGGGATTTGAAGAGAGACCATGCACTGCATTAATGATAAAATTTAATATCTGATTTAATACTCCAACATAAGAAAAAAAACTAAGCAACACACAAAAACACAATCATCTCTCTATTGTGTGTGAATACAGAGTATATGCACCATTTCTATGTGTAGTAGCAATGCTATATTTGATGTCAGCTTTTTTGTTTCTAGATTGAATATTTCAGGATTAACTATCTATGCAGCTTAAAACTGCATCTGGTTGAAAGTTGGCACACAGCTCTAGTAGGCTAGATAAACAGATTTTATTTTATCTAGTATAGAAAATTATTGTTGGATGTATAACTGCTTCTACTTGAAATTCCTAACAATCACACACTCAAGATTTCAGACACTTCCCCCCACATCTCCAACATCTAAGACAAGTATTGCTCAAAAGTGAGAAATAAGAGTACACAAGCAATTCAAGTTGACCAATTTTATTTGGTATTTTGATTTTTTAAATAGGTCAATAACTACTTTTATAAATTCTATTAAACATACTGCAAAAATAGTTTTTCATAATGTTTTTAGTGTAAATCCATATTCTGTACTATGTATCATAGAGTACTGTACCTCCCCCCAGGATAGAGTTTGATATTTTAACTATTTAAAACTGCAGTAGGTTGACACCTAGTGTAGTACTCAAACTGTCCACTCAACTATACATCTTTAAATGAAAACATGATTGTTTTTAGACCGAAACTGATTTTAAGTAGTCATACTTTATTTTTGTACAAACTAGCGAGTAAAAGATCTAACTGACCAAAGAGTGCCATTTGTACTTAGAGTGGTTCCTAATGACATTTTGGATGGGAAGGTTTGAAGTGATACAATATTTATATTTGAGAAATGGATACAGACTTGGAGCAGTAATTTTACTTTGAAATCAAGCATTTTCCTCAATAAAATGCCTACTTCTCCCGAGCCTTTCTGAAAATTGTATAGAACCACAACTTATTCTAGCAACAACTAATAGTACTGTACAACATACATATGTACTTTACTATACAGATCTATACATAGCTTCTAATGATGTCACTGGATATTAAATGGTTTATTTTTCTACACCAATGTAATTGTGCATGGCACTTCCCTGAAGATCTTACAAGCCCTGGGCCCAAGCCTACAAACAATTAAGTATGTGAGTAACTTTAATAGTCCAAAGCAAGCAGAAAAAAAAAAAAAAGGTCCCAGTTCTGCCAAAGCTTATGCCTAGGGCCCTACCAAATTCACAGTCCATTTTGGTCGATTTCATGATCCTAGGATTTTAAAAATCGTAAATTTCATGATTTCAGATATTTAAATCTGGATTTTCACAGTGTTGTAATTGTAGGGATCCTGAACCAGAAAGGAGATGTAGGAGGTTGGGGTCACAATGTTATTGTATGGGGGGGTTGAGGTATTGCTACACTTACTTCTGAACTACTGCTGGCGGTGGCATTGCCTTCAGAGCTGGGCTGCTGGAGAGCGGTGGCTGCTGGCTGGGAGCACAGCTTTGATGGCAGAGCCGCCTCCAGCAGCAGCGCAGAAGTAAAACTGGCATGATATGGTATTGCCACCCTTAGTTCTGAGCTGCTGTTGGCGGGGTGCTGCCTTCAGAGCGGGGCACCTGCCAACAGCTGCCACTCTCTGGCCGCCCAACTCTGAAGGCAGCGTAGAAGTAAGGGTGGCAATACTATGACCGCCCCCCCGAAATAACCTTGTGACCGCCCTGAAACTCCCTTTTGGGTCAGGACCCCGAATTTGAGAAATGCTGGTCTCCCACGAGAAATCTATACAGTCCGCAAAAGACCAGATTTCACAGGGGGAGACCAGATTTCACAATCCGTGACATGCTTTTCATGGCTGTGAATTTGGTAGGGCTATACTCATGCCTTTGAATGGTGCCAGTGAACTCAATGGGACTATTCACATGCACAGTCACTCACCTGATTGTTTACAGGATCAAGGCCTAAGTCAATAGGATTACTGCATTCGTAAAATTACTCACTGGAGTTGTGCAAATCAATTTTTCAGTTTGCTAGCCAAACCAAAAATATCAAAAAAAATTTTTGTCTCGGATTGACCGAAAACAATTTTTTTCAGCTTTCTCAGTGACACAAAAAGTCAAAAAATAATTCATTTTAGGTCAAACAAAACAACTAGTTTCAGCCAAAGAAATTTTTTCCCGACAAATTCACAGAGGTGCTCTTCACAAAACTGGTGGAGGTGGTCGAGCCTCCCCCCATTATATCCCCTGGCCCGAGGATTAGAGCAGTCACCTGGGATGTGGGAGATACAGATAGGTCGGAGTGAGAGAGTGAAAACTTAACAGCCTGGTGGTTATGAGATTCACCTGGGATCCAGTCCTTGCTCCGATGAACACTTAATTATACAAAGTGGTTCAGCTCATCTAAATTGCAAGAGACCCAAGATGAAGTCCTGCTCCAAATCAAGCAGCATGGGGAGTTGAACACAGGTGTCCCACACAGGGCCGGTGCAAGGAAGTTTTGCGCCCTAGGCAAAACTTCCTTGCACCAGCCCTGCGCCCCCCCGCAGCCAACACTGCCCCCCCCCCGCAGCCAACACTGCCCCCCCCCGCAGCCAATCCACCCCCCTGAACCCCCCGCAGCTCAGCCCCCCGCCCAGCAGCCTCCCCCCGCCTGTGGCGCCCCCTGGCTCCCGGCTCAGCCGCGGAGCTGGGCAGCGGGCAGCATCCGCGGCCAGGCACCCCCCCCGGGGGGGCGGGAGGCATCCGCGGCCAGCCGCCCCCCGGCTCCCTAGGCAACCGCCTAGGGTCGCCTAGTGGGCGCGCCGGCCCTGGTCCCACATCCTAGGTGAGTGTGCTAACCGTAGAACTATAGGGCAATACTACCATCACAGCTTCCTTGAATAGTGCTTAAGGCCCATTGTGAACTGAGCCCCACTCAATATTTTTTTTGTGACTGAAATGGTTCGGCAAAGTCATACTGAATTTGTGAATAGTTTTGGTTGACTCAAAACTGCATTTTTGGGCAAATAAACTATTTGTCTGAAAAATTTCACCCAGCTCAATTACTTGCATTCTTAAATGTATATTATTCTAAAGCTCACTGTTAGAAGCAAAGCCAGAGTCCAGCACCCAGACCTAGAATCTTTGTGGAGATGAAAGAGAGGGCCATTGGTAGAGGGGACAGGAATATTCAACTCCATTGAGGCCCACTCCATGGGGGAAAATCAAAGGATCAACACAGAGGCAAATCCACTAGCCCTACTCCACCCCTCACCCAGCCCCATATATCATGTGCGCTACTGTGAAGGTAGCACCTATAAAACAGGACTCCATAGCTTTCAAGGTGTGCATGTCCCCCATGTAGCACCCTCAAACACTTACACAGTAGAACTGCACCCCTCCCACACACCCACAAAGGTAAAGGTGGGGTTTAACCCTTAATTATGATCAAGTGGGTGAGATTTTCAGAAGTGCCTTGGTGATTTAGGAGCACAAGTCCCATTTTATCCAACGTTGCACAATACATGGTACAAACAAACAGACTGGGAATTAAACAGGTGAGGTAACTAGGGTCTCCAGAAGCTATTTCTGCAAATAAGTGACAACCGGGAACCAAACTGCAAGTACTGATGTAGCCCTTCTGACTTGATCCATGTATGCAAACCAAAAGGAGCTTCCCCACTCACTACAGCAGAACAGACAAGATCTTCAGATTAAAGGAGAAAGAAAGATGGGTAGGAGCAAATATATAGTATCTTGTGGCTTCTGAGGCAAGACTGATCTGCAGCCTTCAGACTGCATTAGGGCCCCATGCTTTAGCATCATCTGCTGTCACCTCTCCCTCTTCTACTCAAACTCACTCATTATTGGTTCTTAAACCACAATAAAAAGCCTATCCAATGGTGCATAAGACTGAGATAAACCGGGCAGATTTTCAGATACAGGGGCCCCAGAAGCCATTTTAGCAAATGTGTAAGACTCAGAAATATTTAGATTGATACCCCACCCCCATGTCTCCTCAGTGTCTACCTCAGACCTAAAGTGGATTCTATTAACTCTGAGAGCCTTTTCAGATAAGGAGGTCATGGGTGGGTCAGAGCAAGACCTTTGGTATTTAACGCTCCTTTTGGGTGAGGGCTTAGGTTACTACTACCTTTTATACATTTTATTGTAGGACAAATAACCAATGTGTCATCATGCACTCAGGCTCCAGATGTTGTTTACAGTTACTGCTCAAATAAAAGTTGTTTTCTCTGTGCATCCTGTAAGCTGACGATGTAAAGTAGGCCATGAGAAGGGTGCATGAACACGGAAATTGGGATCCACTGCACTGTCAGGGGTGGATGGAAACAAGACTTACATACAAAGTTAACTTTTACGAAACAGATAAAGTAATACTTAATAGCAACATATTATTTGCCATAGTCATTCACATAGGTCTGGTACCTTGCCTCCAGGAGAAGTCTCAGAGAAAGAGAAAATAAAGACTGAGGTAAACATTTTTGTTTGTTTGTGATGGAGCTATTCAATTTAAAAAAAAGGGAAGTAAAGCCAACACATTACAGCAACAGAAAAAAATAAAAAAGGAACAGTAAGGAAAAATGCTCTATAAAGTTTTAGTACAAGGTATGACTCAAAGCCAGATGGCCACAGCCACCTGCTCCCACCTGGCAATCATAGCTCATATAAAGGGGAAAATCCGCAAAGCGATTACAGTTATCCAAATTCCAGTATAAGGAAATTTCTTCAGGCTCAGATCATGAAAGAGCAGACATAAAACACAATCAATGCCAAAAGAGTCCAGAGTTCAACAATATTCAAAAGCTTCACAGTACGTATAATATTCAGAGTGAAGAACTGCAAGCAGCTGCACACTATGTTGCACTCAATATTTTACTAATCCAACAAGATGGGATTCTACAATCTTGACTATGATATGGTGGGGGTGGTTGATTCATGCTCTTCAGTCTTCTCTCTTCCATGCTGCCTCAAACCCATATCAAGTCAGGAACCCTACGTCGGGCAGGGTGACCAGATGTCCCAATTTTATAGGGACAGTCCCGATTTTTGGGTCTTTTTCTTATATAGGCTCCTATTACCCCCCACCCCCTGTCCCGATTTTTCACATTTGCTGTCTGGTCACCCTAACGCCAGGACATTTAAATCCCCATTTTGTGTGTGTGTGTGTGTGTGTGTGTGTGTGTGTGTGTGTGTGTGTGTGTGTGTGTGTGTGTGTGTGTGTGTGTGTGTGTGTGTGTGTGTGTGTGTGTGTGTGTGTGTGTGTGTGTGTGTGTGTGTGCGCGCGTCCACAGCATCATCCGGGACCGGAGTGACATTACAATCGTTTCATTGCTGCAATCACCAATTTACCACTACTTTTAAAGTTAAGTCCTCAGCCTTCAGAATTATCAGATTTTATCAAATACTGGATCCAGACTCATCAAATTGGCTTTTGTCACAAAGGTTTACACCATGCTTAGGAATAAAAACAAAACCCCCCAAAGAACAAAGATAGAGGGAAGTTTTCAAAACACCTAAGTGGCTTAGGAGTGTGAAGACACTTAGGTACTTTTAAATATTATACCCAGATAAAGCTCTAAAATTTGATATTGGTAAAATTTATTGTACTCCTTCTCACATAAAGCAAGTCTGTCTTAGTTGGTATACGTTCAACTGTACAGCCTTCTGAAGGACAGCAATAAGTTAACTGATACATTTTAGACTTCTCTAAAGATCACATAGAAGAGTAACTATTCCGTACTTAATAATGAGACAGTTTTAAGGTCCAATATCTTATATATATATATAAATAAATGGAGATATGCCAATCTCCTAGAAATGGAAGGACCTTGAAAGGTCATTGAGTCCAGTCCCCTGCATTCACTAGCAGGACCAAGTACTGTCCCCTGACAGATTTCCCCGCCCCCCGATCCCTAAATGGCCCCCTCAAGGATTGAACTCACAACCCTGGGTTTAGCAGGTCAATGCTCAAACCACTGAGCTATCCCTCCCCCCGATCTTATAATCTACTAGTGCTGGAAAAGTGTCTTACACCACTGAAAAAGGTGTGAGTGGGAGAGAGACCCCTGGTATAAAGAACCTATTTCTACCCTGGAAACTTTAAGAAATATTAGACTTTAGCCTGCCCTTGGGAGAAGACTGAAAATTGCATGACCTGTACCTCAGATCAGTATAATTTTGAAATGCAATTCTACCTTTGGGGAAGGAAAGAAACATTTTTGTAGTAGGTTTTGGTTTGTATTGCACTGCAGCTAATTGAAAACTGCTTGGAGGCTTGGAATGTCCAGAGTATATCCCACTGATGATGGATTATTGGGCAGAATGAGGTGAGATGGTCAAATGTGTATGCTAAATTAGTTAGCGCATAGATAACAGACACAAACAAATGTTGTTCCAGACGTATGTACATGACAATGGATTGGGACAGAAGGCACTGGCTGAGGGTCTCAGGAGTGGAACTGACCAGGGAGCAGGGCTAAGGAAACTGGAGAGCAGGTGAATGGTATCTGATGTGTTTAAAACTTTACACTGCTGGCAGAGGAAGCTCTAACTGATGCTCAAACTTTCTCCACTACAGTGATCCACATAGAGAATTCCCTGAAGCTGTGTGGTTATCTGTGGAATTTTCTGCCCCACTGTGTATGATGATGCATAGTTTTGGGCCCCACACTACAAGAAGGATGTGGATAAATTGGAAAGAGTCCAGCGGAGGGCAACAAAAATGATTAGGAGGCTGGAGCACATGACTTATGAGGAGAGGCTGAGGGAACTGGGATTGTTTAGCCTGCAGAAGAGAAGAGTGAGGGGGGATTTGATAGCTGCTTTCAACTACCTAAAAGGGGGTTCCAAAGAGGATGGATCTAGACTGTTCTCAGTGGTAGAAGATGACAGAACAAGGAGTAATGGTCTCAAGTTGCAGAGGGGGAGGTTTAGGTTGGATATTAGGAGAAACTTTTTCACTAGTAGGGTGGTGAAGCACTGGAATGGGTTACCTAGGGAGGTGGTGGAATCTCCTTCCTTAGAGGTTTTTAAGGTCAGGCTTGACAAAGCCCTGGCTGGGATGATCTAGTTGGGGCTGGTCCTGCTTTGAGCAGGGGGTTGGACTAGATGACCTCCTGAGGTCCCTTCCAACCCTGAAATTCTATGATAGCTGGTTGCCAAAAGTCTATGACATATCTTTAATGAGAATTATCAGACAGTAAGAAGAAAACACACTCAATTCACATTGAACTTGAACATGAACACAATTTGTTATGCCAGTTACCCTGGATTCGCTCTCTGACTCTGGGAGAGCATTGTAATTTATTGTAGTTAGAGTCAGGATAATCAAAACTGACTAGATATTCAATATGTGGTTTGTCATGGAACAGACCTGGGATGTGGGCCTGCAGCAGCCTTACATAAGCTCTCTGGTCACTTATTAAAAAAAAGTAGATAAGGGAGTGTTCAGCAGCTCTTCTGTAACTATCTTCTATGTTAGGGTTATTAGCTATAGTCAATTGCATGGGAATTTACGAGACCAGAAGTTCAAATCTCTCCTTTTCTTTTTCCCAGCTCAGGGAACTTTCACCTGGGCTACAGGCATCAGAGTCAGAAGGTAGAAGCAGGCAATACAATCTCTCTCTTCAGAAACAAGCATCATATTCCACATTGTATATTACCTAACATTACAATAATTCCAATCGGAGTTAGCATATTAAAGTTTATGTTACAGCTGATCCTTCAGATTCATTCTAAACTCAAAGGTTATGTGCTTCACATGACTGGCTGAATGCTCTTGTGATTAGCATAACTGAGGGTGATTGGCACACCTTTCCACTCCAAAAATCTTGGGCTGCTGGGGGCCAAAATGGCCTCTGACACAATTTAGGGAAGCCTAAGGGGTGCTCTAAATTGCACCACCTGGAGTGGGCCTCCTGTCACTGCCACATACCACATGCAGAGAGAAGGAAGCAGGAGGTGTAGAGCCAGGCAGTGTAAGATTTATCTTCTCCAGGGGAATCCTTGACTGCTCCTTTAGGGTAGCTTTCTGGCTCCCTTGTGCAGCAGGAACAGGAGCTGAGGATCTGGCCTGAATGTATTAAGTTCTTAATAAAACCATGAAAGTGTATAGGATGAATTCTACATAAAATTACAACTAGAGAGATGGCCAGGCAATAAAATACAATAAAACAATCACAGCCAAATATTAGCACTCTAACAGCTTTGAAGGAGATGTATAACCTTTAGAAGGTCTACTGACATCATACTTGGCTGGAATAAACTCATTAAGTCATTAAAGGTCACCTGATTTGTGTATCATTGTGAAACAGTCTCCCTTTCCCCATTTTAAGGGTTTAGCTTAAAAGTAAATTAGTGTGTCTCTTTGGTGTTTAAAGCAGATTAATAGCAGCTTTACAAAGAATGTGCCACCTAATTAAAATTTGCAACATAAATCATAGGCCTTTGGAAAAAAAATCACCTCTCCAAACTTCACATTCAAATCCAGTTAAATATGTTCCATGAGTTTTCACACGAAGTTTATGGATTTCACAAGACTTCTCTATTTTTTCTTTAGCAGAGCAAAGAGGATATTCACATAAAAATACAGTAATGTTATGATGACGGTGACTGAGGCATGGCAGAAACATTTCCTTTTCTTTTTTTGAACATATTCTTCACAGCTACCAACTACAAAATCAACAACAACAAAATAACTCCAGGTGGTATTCTAATACTGATGAAGAAAACTGTGGTTCCTGAACACTGCACAGTTTAACTGAGTCAAGTATTTCAGTGTAATATGGGAATACATTTATCAGAATCAGTAGAGACCAAGTGTTAATTATGAAGGCCAAGCACAAATGAATAATCTTATATATAGACCCTGACATATTAGCCCCATAAAGCACTTTGCAGATCTTATTTTATGAAAATGTACTAAGGGTCTATATACATTTGTACTCTTACGAAGCAATTATTCCTAAAAGATTTGAATATAATTCAATCTGGAATATTGTAAGAGATTTTTTTTAAAATGGTTTCAGATAGAGGAGGATTATATTACTTTAAAATGAAAATACTGATCCAAATTCTCCTCAGAGTGACATCAGCACAACTCTGGGTGTCACTATGAGAAGGATTTGGGACTGACATTTTCATTCAAATGAGTGTAATCCTCTAGCATGTGTGTGTGGGGGGGGAATGTAAAACAAAATTCAGAGCACAAATTTGGCATCAGTGGGATTGGATCACTGTCACCATGAGGAGCATTTGGCCCATTACACTAATTAGTCACATAAATCCTAAACCCCATAAACTGATCTGGATGAGAGAGATTGGTTTAAACCAACTACCTTACCAAAAGGATGAAGATAAGATATACTGTACGGTAAGCTAATGCAAATGACTGATATGGAACTAGAGGAAAGCTGTATACATGTAATAGCATCACACTTCATACGTGAGGCATGATCCTCAAGTCTGACACAAGACTTAAGGGCTCACAAGGGTGGTTTTACTTCACCGTTGTGTTCCCCTGATCTGAGGGCTGGCTAGGGCGCGGTTCACCCCTAGCACAATTTACAGCAGCCTTCTGCCCAATTCAGTTCCTCTACTATGATCCTAGGAAGTGCTGAAAGTCCTCAAAACCCACCCTGGCATGTGAGGGTAATTAGCACCTTACTGAAGATGGCCTGTGCCCCAAACATCTTACAGAAACAACCCTTTCACAAGAGACCCACATTACAAAGCTTATTCAGCAGCTATTAGTGAAGGCGAATACATTCATTTTAAAATATGTACTTCTGTCTCATTTATGAAATTAGTCATTACACGACATTTCATATTACTTTTTTTTTAAGCCAGAGAGAATTGTAAGGCATGGGAGACGTTTCTGGGAAGCATTAAAGCACTCTGCAATTCCCTGTCTGTCTTCCCCGCTTTGCAATTTGCAGAGATAGTGTGAAAGGTTCTTTAGCTCATCCATAAGAAGAAAAAACTCCATTAATCCTTTATACTGTACATTCACTTTCTTAATCCCCCACTTCTTTACTTTAGCAATATCACACCAGAGGCCTCATAGCCCTTCTCAGCACCTTTATATGAACTACTACCATTAATTACCATTCATTTGTAAGGAAAGTCATATGCTCCAATAACATAGACACTTATGCACGTGAGTAACTTTACTTCCATAAATGAGTCGGTGGGATCATTCATTTGAAGAGTCACCTGTGTGAGAGTGTCTGCAGGATCAGGGCCTTACTGTTATTTTGCAGATTTTTTCCTTTCATCTTATGAAGAAAAGAGTTGCTCAATTACAAAACAAGTATTCACTTACTCAAAGGTAGAGTTATGGTTGCTGCCACACAACTCTGCTTCCTGCTTCCCATACCCTGGCATCCCAAATCAGAGCACCTTCCCCTAGGCTAAGAGGTGCTTTCCTTATCACTTTCCCCTTATCCCCCTCTCCTTCAGTCAGTCCCTGCACACTGCTGGTGCTCTATGCAAGGATTGCAGCAGTCTTGTACGCTGCTCTGGAAATACAGTTGAATGATTATTTGTGAAGTTTGGCAGCTTGTTTTAGGTATCATCCACTAAATCTCAACAATCAATCCAGTATTGTATGTTTAGTGGGGACATCGCTCATGGATTTTTCCCTTTCTTTGAATAACAAAGTGTAAGGAAGCTGATATTTTAAAAACAGGTTATTATTTGAGGAGTTGTATCTGAGAAACCCTGTGAGCAAATGACCTCAACTTTGTATCACAAACTCTACCTCAGGCCCTGAATTGTCATAGCAATTTTCAACCCAATCTGACTATGCACGTGGACTACAAAGAGTAAATTGGAAGTAGAAAAATTCATTACAAAAGTTCAATAAGTAACCTTAACTCTAATCCTATATTCCTGCTCTCTCCATCCTTTCTATACTTAAGGGTGTAAATATATTTCTGTTGTCACTCTGATTTTGACCCCTCCTTTATTTTTTAAAGGAAAATCCAAAAGGCATGAAACATCTCGTGTGGTTTTTTTATTCTCACCATAATAGATTATTTTGGAAAATTTGAGGTGAATTGGACAAGAAGAGTTAAATTGATGGGAGTTAGAAAAATACAAAAATTTCACTTTTTTTTTGTTAACAATTGGTATAGAGTGGGCAGAGTAAAGGTGGACATCGGCCTTGTTTCTGCAGTGTGAGGTCTTATAGCCATATTCTGAGGATGGATTAAGTATATACATGGTGGCTTATATACGGGGTGCATGTGATGCTGGCAGACCAGGTGCCAGCTCTTGCCAAGGTTGTAGGTGTCAGCTGAGCATTGACAAATTCATAGCTGGAAACCAGACCAGCTCACCTGTATGTTAGTATTTTTCAAGATAGGTATTAGACTTATAGGAATGTGTTTAGTGTTTAGACGCTATGGAATGCTTGTAAGTTGCTGCATGCATTGATTTCATTTGTCATGTCTGTATCCCATGCTATAAGATGATATGTAAGTTTTGCTTTATACCTGTAAAAATGCTTGCTCTGAACCTGTGAACCCAATCAGGAGGAATAGTCTACCACCCATCAGAAGGATTATCAAAACTAAATGGGCTATTGTGGAACATCACAATACAAAAACTTGGTTAACAGCCCTCTCACACCCATGAAGCTGCTACGTGCAAGAAAGCCTGTCCCATCAGCTTGCATGCTGGAAGAAGGGGATAAAACAGGGACACAAGAAAATTTTCTCTCTCTTTTTGCTGTTTGGACTCTCACAGCACTGGAACTAGGAAACAGAAGCAGAGATCCCCAGAGTCAACCTGGGTTAGCCTTAAAAGACATTCAGTGCTGGCAGATTACTACAACTTTGTCACCTTTTGGAACCATAGACTAACTCATTTGTGTATATATGTTGCCTAGTTTAACCTGTAAATAACTCTCTCATTTCTTCTTCCTAGTTAATAAACGCGTAGTTCGTTTACTGTAGGACTGGCTACAAGTGTTGTCTTTGGTGTGAGATCTGAGGTACAAAATTGATTTGGGGTTAGTGACTGGTCTCTTGGGACTGGAAGCAACCTGAATCTTTCGTGATCTTTGGTATACGACAATCAACTATCATTAAGTCCAACTTGCGTGGGTGGCTAGATAGAGTGGCGTGCCCCAGGGGACTATTGGTGACTCCATGGTACGATTGTTACAGTGCTTCAGGAGTTCACATTTGTTATTAGGTTGGTGAAATCTAATCACGTAAGATACCAGTTTGGGGTGTCGGCCCTGCTTTTTGACAATCTGCCCTGAGGTTGGCACTCTCAGTCATGAGTCACTCCAGACCACGTAACAGGGTGGATGAAGTAAATTTGTTTCCCTGGATCAGAGTGGGACAGTAGAAGCTGGGAGGATATTGCTTTTGCACTGTACATTGTATGGATAAAAGATATGGTATGTTTCCCTGAAGACAGTCAGGTGACCTAGAGGATGTTCTGTGGCTGATGTGAGGGGGCTCTTAGATTTGTAACTACTCAATGTGTGGTGAAGGTTTATGGTCACTGTTAGAAGCATACCAGAGGTGAGACCTGGTGGTTGGGAATGAGAAGGGCGGGGGGGGGGGGGGGAAGGAGTGTGTGTATGTGCATATTTTCAGTCATGCTCTGTCTCCCAGTAGGGTGTGTGTGAAAATTCTGTCACAGTGAGCTCTGGTACTAATAGTCATAGGGGCAGGTGGTCCATATTGCAGTGGCAAGAGGAGAGCAGCTGCAGGAGAATAATCAATCTGTGATTTTTAAGAAAAATCACTAATATAAACTTTTATATCTAGTGACTGGTTTACATTTTCTAGGCTGTTTTTACAACAAAAAGTGCTGATTAGCTTCTTGTTCTAAATGAAAGCTTCGTTACATATCAAAGATTACAAGCACTCCTGATGGGAGTTTTCAAAGTCCCTAACTCAAATTAAGCACCCAATCTTTTAAAAAGTGTTCAAAAGGGATTACTTCTCTCTGAGGACAACAAAATACAACAAATATGGACTCACTAGATTTCTGGAGATATAATATTAAACCCCCCCAAATGCAGCTTTTCCAAAAGTGAAAAGCCTTCCACATTTCATCTCTCCAAAACCACTTGACCAATTAACCTCTAACTTTGCAAAACGAAATATGACTGACAAAGGCCAGGCAGAATTTAGATTCTTTGAGGACTGGATACAGGGACAGCAATAGCAGGATTAAAAATAAAATCTAGTTTCAATTTGAACTATTAGGTCATTCTTACGGCATTTTCAGAGCAGACTCCGCTTAGTTTCTAAAATTATGGACTTAATTTTGCAAACACATATAGTTGTACATGCAAACATTCAGTTTTGCATGTAAGAATGAGAACAGCTCCGGCTGGGGGGGCCGCTTTAAAGGGCCGGCGGCTCCCCGCAGCGGCAGGAGCCGCCGGCCTTTTAAAGCGCCTCCCCCAGCCCAGCTCCACCTGGGGGTGGGGCGCTTTAAAGGGCCGGCGGCTCCCCGCAGCGGCAGGAGCCGCGGGCCTTTTAAAGCGCCCCCCCCCAGCCCAGCTCCGCCTGGGGGTGGGGCGCTTTAAAGGGCCGGCGGCTCCCCGCAGTGGCAGAGGCCCCGCGGGCCTTTTAAAGCGCCCCTGAGCCCGGCTCCCGCAGTGGGGCTCAGGCGGCGCCTTAGCGCCGCTTCTCCTCACAGCGGGAGTGGCCGCTCCCCCTGCTCCCCCCCGGCTACGCTACTGTTATGCTCCAATACCTCTGTTAGTCTATAAGGTGCCACAGGACCTTTTGTCACTTCTACAGATCCAGACTAACACAGCTACCCCTCTGATACTTGGCATATAACGGAACTCACTTCAAACCAGGGGGTGCGGAGCACCCCCAGCACTCCTAGTTCCAGCACCCATGCCAGCAACTATTCAATGACATTAAATAAGTAACTTAGTACAATTATGGGATGTACTATTTGCAATCAACAGAATAACTGTCAAACACTAGCTTTTGGTGACTCCAGATTCAAGGCACCTGCATTACTCTTATCATAAATGATTCTGGGGTCTATGGTTTCTCTCTATGATGTCCATCAGTTATCCTGAAGAAGGCTGTACTACTTTTGATAGCATAAACTTCATTTTGCAATATTCAGCAAAGATTTTACTGGCAACCTTAAGCTCATGCAACACTTGGTATTTATGTGGCATAGTCTTTTCTAGTTTATTCAATAAAAAGCTGATTCCAAAATTTATGTGCATGCAGTTTTATATGGCAAGTTTCTGCTCAAGCAAAAAGTTGGATTTGTGTATGCAACCTCTGTTCTCATTCTTACATGCAAAACTGAATGTTTGCATGTACAAATATATGTGTTTGCAAAATTAAGTCCATAATTTTAGAAACTAAGCGGAGTCTGCTCTGAAAATTCAGCCCTCTACATCCACAGTGAAAAAGTGCTGTACCTTCTTTTTGTAATTAGTGAAGGAATAACTAAACAAGAGGTATAAGTCAGCTGATAGTCACCATGATCTACTTGAGGACCTGTCTCGAATTTCTTCACACTCAAGTGCCTTCTGCGCATTCCATAGTAACCAACCGTGGATCAGCTTTATTGACAACAGAAAGGCCAACTTTTACTTTCTTTATTGCAGCATGAAGGTTGCACATGTCACTGTATCCTGAAAGTGACAAATGGTAAAAGAGAGAGAAACCATCTGACTAAGATGAGTTGTCTTGAATTGTCTTGCGCTGACCAAATCTACCAAGCAAGAATGACAATTCTCTCATGCTCCCAAGAGTAACAAAAGAGGCTGGGCAACATTTACCTATAAATGAGATACGTTCATTTCCTCGTGCCCAAATAAAACACAATTTTAAAGTGACAAGATTAAAGAGATAGAGGAATACTGGCTTCTACTGAAGATGTATTTTCATTCCTTCGCACATAAACAGGAAATAGATTTCTGAACATTTTATTGGTTGAACACACTCAAGTTTTTACATCTTCACCGTCCAATTTCTTTTATGCTGGCAAGTAATGGTGCCTGCAGTTAGACAGCTATCACTTCGAACAATGTCACAATGCCACTTTCTCAAATCAAAGTAGAAAACCCCTATCAAATCTTTTCATTGTCTTTTTTCTGTCTCCCTCCTACTACTCTCCTAATTTGTATCCTTATTGACAAGGCTTATTATTCTTCCTCCCAATTCCAACTGAAATAAGCTACCCTTTTGCAAATAGTAGTCTCAACTATGTGGTCACTAGTAGTATAGGTCAATAATGTTATTAATATAGCACATGCTGCTGACAGCAGATCAAAGAGCCATGCTTTAAAATGTTAGTTTTGTGCAACTGAGACAAACAGCAGCAGTTTTCCATACAGTATAAAAATGTAATATTGCAAGGACAGAACCAAAACCAAATCTAGTGCTAGTTACTACAACACAGCCCATCGATATGGAGAATATATTATTTCTTTCTTATTGTTTTCACACAACACACAAAATAAAATAATACCATAACAGAAGGGTGCTGTATCTGTGTTTAAAGAATGGGTTGTTGGCAAACACCACTGCTCACTTCTGCCGAAATGTACACAACTGATATATGCAGCACGGAAAGCTGGCACCATGGGCTTACAACCTTAATTTGCCTGCAAGAAGGAACGGAGATTTACCTTCAGAGCACGTTCTTGATTGTTTTCAGCAGTCAGATGTCTCGTGTTGTTTGCTGAAGTCTGGTTCTGCTCTTTCAGATGATGAAGCTCCTGCTCCAGCCGTTTGCACTGCAATGAGGAAAGAATTCCATTAAGTAAAAGAGATGGGGCATATTTTTTCCCCAAGAAGCCAAATGAATTAATGTAAATAACACCATCACCATTTTTGCGGCAGAAAAAGCTTCCAACAAAAGCAAGTTCTAATCATAGAGATGAAATCATATTAGACCTATACTATCTATATCTATCTATACACACACACACACACACACACACACACACACACACACACACGTAAATCAATCTTTTATTCATTGTCTTGTTCAGATCCAATTGTCTGAAGGAAAAACTCATATGGCAAGTATAGTATATCAAGAAACTCTGCCAAATAATATTTAAATATATTTTACAAATTAATGCGACACTGAGCCAAATTCTGGTCTCAGCTGTGCCAGTGTAATAGAGCAGAATTTGCCCCATTATATATTTAAATATAATTGAATATGAGAAAAGTAAGCATGTACTTTTACAAAACCCCTCATTTTTTAATAAGGAAATATATGTATAGATTTATATAGTACATATTAATAAAACTCAGAGACTGCATTCATTCCCAAATGTATACCAGATCTTGGACGACAACTAGATTTTTAATTAATAATCAACTTTTTTAAATAATCAAGAACGGGATAGAAAATTTTAGTTTTTCCTATTCTGAGTGTTTGCATACAAACACTTAGAGGAGTTAACTTGAATAAGCACTTTAAAGGCCAAGGTATTTAGGATATTCAAATTGGCACACAAAGCAGATTTAACCAGTTTTCAAGATAGCAATGAGGAGCAAAACCCAGCTATCCTGGCTTACCATAGTAATTAACAGTTAGCAGAAAATACTCTTATAAAAACAGGGAAAAGGGAACTAGAGATGAAGATTCAATGTCTTACTATGGGCATGTAAGAGGAATTGCTAAAGCAAAAATGAGAGAAGAGAGCATATTAGCTGAAAACATTAGCAAAAACAAAATATTTTTAGCATACACCGTATTACTGGGAAGCAGAAGGAAGTAGTTATGATAGCGCCATTGAAAACCAAAGCATGGAGGAGCTTGAAGGCACAGCATCTGAATATTCAAAGATGAGGAACATGTTCTGCTGAATACTCAGAGTAGGCATGGTGGGAAGGGAGAAGATCAAAGATATAATGGTCACTAGCACTGTGATCTCAAAACTAAAAATTTAAACTCAAATAATATTACCATGGACAGATAGCTTATGACCCTGGATTATTTTGGAAGCTATGTAAGGAATAAAATGTCCTCTCAAATTTATAATCTGTCATGATGCAGGACTAGCGAGCAAGGAAGCATGGCTCATGTTAGCCCCAATGTTTAAAAAGGGTAAATGGTTCTGAACCAGAAGACTACAGGCTAGTGAGTCTATCTACAGTCCCAAGTACAATTTTAAAGCTGTATCCAAAAGTGCATTTTCCAACACAAGTTTAGATAACACTATTTTATTTCCTTCTTTAAACTCTTAACCCCAAATAATGGACTCCGGGCCACATTACCAAACACTGGCATCTAAACTGGATGCCAAATCCCAAGGCTTGCATGGGTATCCAAATAATGGTAGTTGCTCAAAATGAGCAAATAAGGGCTGAGCACCCAAATTTTTAAGCACCCAAATGAAGTATCTGGGTGTCTATTTTATAAAATATAAAACCTGAGCTCAGAAAAGTTACCAGCTCTAGTGAATTTATCTTTTTTAAAAAGAGGGAATATTTCTGGAACTAGTATATTCTCTCAAACTGGTGGCAGTGTGTAAGTGTGCTAACTGTATCGCAGCTATTTCATTTTTATGGTGAACAACAAAGGAGGAAAAGATAAAGACCAAAAAGTGCACCATGATGGATGGTGGTTGTGGATTTTTTTTCCTTGTTAAAGCTTAAGGCTAAGATGATATATTAATACATTTGATTTGATTTGTGTATGTCTGTGTTTATTTGTATAAAGCAATGGTTCAAGTACTGAATATAATTTTAATGCTCATTTTACAGAAAATAGCAATCACAAATCATGCCCCTAAAATGCCTTTTCATAATAAATGTACGAGAAGTAAGGTGGTATGAAAATAACTCCAACTCTGAATAATTTCTAATTAAATCCATGTATACGTGGGTACAGTTTCTCTGGCATGCAGACTCATAACACCAGAGTTTTAAAAATCAGTTAGTTAACTCATTATCACAAATCATGAGTTTTCAGTAGCAACTTAACATCAGGAAAACTGCCATTTCAACCTTTCAAAAATGCTTTCCTTTTAAAAAAATCTTTTGTCTTGAAATCTCTTAATGTTATACTAATTGTACCAATGACACTTAAAACACACTGGGATAACATAAGGAGACGGGCCAAAAATTTAATCCACCTGAAAAACAGCACACATTTTTATTCACACTGCCCTCCTGGCTCCAAAAATAACACTGGTACATAGAGAATATTAAAACTAGTTATTGGATAATTCAACAACAAACCTCACGTGCCTGATGTTTTGCACAACTGCAGGCCTCTGTGTGCACTTCATAAAATTATTCTACTCTATTTGTTCCACTCTTGTGAAGACAGGATATTGACAAACAGAAACAGCAAGATTCTTGCACTATCCTAGCTACTCACAGGGCATGCAGACAAGTCAAAAAGAAGCAGCACAAAGCATGCATGCCCACACATCAAAGCAGCTGGTAGAATTAAATGTATGTCAATCTCAACAGTGTCTAAATTGATTTAAATATGCTAGATGTGCACTTTCCCATCTTAAGTGGATCAAATGATCTCATTTTCACTAAAAACATTGACAATAGAAAATCAAGACCAGTGTTGGGGTATCCATTTTAGGGGTATCACAAAAAACCCCCGAACAAAACAAAACAAAGTTAGTGACTTAATTTACATATCACAGGAGAAAAAAGGTGTCTAATTAATTAAGTCTATGATAGAGTCACCCAAGTACTAGGCACAAGTCACTTAATTCATTTAAAATAATTCATTAATCAAACCTGTCACAGGTACATCACAAATGAAATTTATTTTCACCAGTCCAGGAAATAGCATCTAGCTATGCCTTGTCTATGAAGACCTGTTGTTACAGTGTCAATTTTTTATTTATATGTCAATGGTGTATATAGCATCAAAATCATAACTTCACAAAAATGTACAGTTAGAATATTTTTAGCATTAACAACACTGTTCTAAAACTACACTCCTTTTTCACAAGGGCAAGAGTATCTGGAATTTCTGTGCAGCCAATATTTTTGCTGTTCGGAAGGAGTATTAAGAACAGTTTTAGACAATGTGGGCCTTCTACTCATTTCAGCCAACATTTTTTGACTTCTGTGTCATTGGTTGTTAGCAGGATCCAATAAAAATAGATGTTCTTTAAAAGAACGTGTTTTTATTGGTTCCCCGCTTTGCTGAAAGATGCCAACAGCTGCAAGGATGAAACTGGACTTCCTTCTAAAAACATATATAAAAATCTTTTTGGAGGAGGGTAGAGAGAAGACATGGCCCAATTTAATACTGACAAGGAAGCATCAGATGTTTGCTTTTAAGGCCTAATGGAGGAAGTCTTTTATTTTTAGTATTATAAATGAGAATTTCTAAACCCTGCATATCAAATGTGTGAAAATATTTATTTGTGAAACAATCAAGCTATAGCCTAACAATATCAGAGATGAGTGAAACTATTTTTAAATGATATATCAACTTAAGTAGATTTTGGACTGTCTACAGATTCCTATTTGAAAGAAAACTGCTCACATAGAGGAAATCCTGAATTAAGTTTACTAGATTATGTAAAAGGCGATAATCATTTAGGATTCTGTTTCTTTCCTAGATCGAATATCTTACATACTTCAGACACAATCATGGCACATATGCACAGTGTCGTTGCAGGTCAAGGGGGAGATGAGCATGGAGTAGAATCCTGGAGACATAGCTAGGAAGGAGTCATTAAAGCCTTGGTGAAGGAATGTGTCGTTTCATGGAGATTTCACGCAAGTTACCCATTGAAGATCAGCTCACTCAAATAAATGGATTTTACCACCAAGAAAAGCTGTGTAGTCAAGATATGCATTGCCTATGCAGAGGTCAGGTGTGTAATGTCAAAAAAGGGTGAAAGGATTTGATAGAAAACAGGAGACATTTTCCTAAAGAGCAAATTATTAAAACATCTGGATTTACACATTAGAGCCTGGAAGACCCCTACAGAGGTGGGGAACAGGGCAGAGGAGAAACTGCTGAAGGTGGACATTGATGGAATAGGTGGACATTGATGGAACAGTCAGGGATAGGAAGAAAATCAGGTAAGGATAGCGTCACAAATGCTCAGGAAGAAGAGACTGACAGCATCAGAACGTTAAGAGGGTAAGCATGGAGTAGAGTCCTAGATACTAGTTAGAAATTATTAGAACCACAGTAATGACAGTTCCAGTGGCGTGAAGGGGGTGGAAATGGACTGAAGTAGATTCAGAGGTGAGTTGGAGGAGAGGCATTCAAAGGAACCATCTCATGTTGTTTGTCTTCACTAGAAAATGAGGTTGTATTAACATGATGTTAAATCTGACTTTATAGTCAGTACAGACAAGTCATGCTTAACATGTTGTATCAGCTGATCAGAGGTAAGGCCCCAGCATTCTCTTTCCCAGGGTTTATCTACAACTAGCTAACATGTTGTTACACACTACTTTCTTTCATCTACACTGACTGCTAAATTGCTTCTATCACATTACTGAGTATGAGTCCTCAAAGTTGGGTTCTAACATGTCTTCACTAGAAAATAAAGTTAAGACCAACAAGGTTACAGACAAAGGGAACAAGAGAAATGTGAAAGTAATTGGAGAAACAGCTAAAGTCACTAGTTGTTTTAAGTGTGAGGGAAACAAAGCAATGCTTATACAGGGTTAAGAGCCATCCTGTCACCCTCCTGTGCAATGTACACACAGCTCTATAGCTCTGATTCAGCAAAACATTTGAGTATGAGTAGTCCCATTGACTTTAATGGGATTAGTCATATGTTTGAAAATAAGCATGTGCCCAAGTGCTTTGCTGGATGAGTACCTATGTCTCCATTTCATCAAACCAGATGCTGCAGTTGACCAAATTACTAATTTCTTATCTGAATACAGAGGCTGAATGACAACTAAGACCAACCCAGAGAAGACCCAGGTTTTATTGGCTAGGGAAGCAACCCAATAATATGGCAGGCTGAGCAGAGTAGGAGGGGGTTGTGATAAGAAAACTGTATTTGTGGTGTGAGGGGAAATATAATGTTTAGGGCTATTTGAGCCTGCTAACTTTTGTTTATGTTTTTTATATTGCTGCACAACACTTTTGTACAGAGTGGTGCTTTTATTAAAATGAAAAGAGCAGTTGTGGCAAGATGCTCCAAAAGAAGAAAATGCATGGTACCTTTCATATGCTACACAAACTATGAGTAGATTTCTGCTTTTCACCACAGGGTTGAGGTTAAAATTTGACACCTGTTTACAATGTCATTTGTTTGAATAAGTTGCACTGGGTGTAAACCAGTGCAGAACTTGGCCCAGAGTTCTTTATTGATATCTGGAATTCAGCAGAAATACATAAAAGAGATAGATTAGATTGCATTATCAATTAAAAACAAAACAAACAAAAAAGCCTTTGTTTATTTAGCTCTTCTATGAAAATAAATCATGTTCATGGAGCAGATACTGCAGTCCTTGTTTGAACCTGCACTGTTGATAATTCTGTGACTAGTTCTGCATTAGCAGTCCCATCTCGATGGAGACCCTATATTTGAATAGTAGTTCTCTTTATGTATTTGACAAAAACTATAACATTTGTTAACCTTAAAGATAAAAAGTGATAGTCACTAACCCAAGCCATTTTACTGAATTATTCCTGTAGGTGCATTAGTATAATTACCTACATGAATTTATTTAAATTTGATAACTTAAAAAAATCCAGTTTGATAGAATACACTTAATTGTATGTCCTGACATATAAAACAATTGCTTAAAAAAAGCCCGGTAGCATATTTTCCCCTCCCTTGTTGATGTTTATGTGGATTTTTTTTCCCAAACAAGTGAGAATCTACATTCCCAATCTTGCACTGACTTCATTGAGGCTCCATATAGGTGCAGGATGCATTCTGATATAGGATCTAGGTCAAAATCACTATGGTCCAGTTCAGCAAGGTATTTAAGCATGTACCCAACTTTAAGCATGCAATTAGTTTCACTAAACTCAATGGGATTACTCCAGTGCTTTATGGTAGGCCTGTTCTTAAATACCTTGCTGAAATACAAGTGAAGTAGTGAAACTGACAAGAACCAGGTTGCAGCCAATACACAAAGTAAATATATGTAAAGGGAGAGAAATATTTCCCTCTAACGTCTTTCAGCTATGGTCAACTTACGTGTTCATTTTAACAATCGTATGTACATCATTTTGACAGAAATGCATTTATCCCCTTATGTAGAGTCAAGAGAATGTTAGTTTTGCAGAGTGAAAAGCAATTTAATGAAAAATAAATTTTGATATATTTCAATAGAAATATACAAGAGAGAAATTAAACAGACTTTTGAATATCATGTTCCTACTGGCCAGAGTAGTATTTCTGCAAATGACAAATACTAGGTACATTTACAATAGCAATCACTTCATCAGTGGCATAAGCAACTCACATACAATCTGTACATGGAGCATTAGAATTTTTTTTTTTTTGAAACTATGGCTATTTTTTACGTGATTTTTTTTCTCAGTCATCTATAGACATGAGTGAATACAATAATATGAAGCAGACAAAAACAGTTTAACTGATTTTACTCTTGTTTTATTATTCTATTATCCTTTTCTTTATTTTCTTTTTAAAGATCTTCACATGAGAATAGCACCCAACTTGAAGAGTCCTAATGGAATGCAAGCATTCTTAGTTTTTGACAGTTTTTTTCTTTTTTGAACAGTCTGCTCCTTGTCCCAAATTCATCATGATTGCTTGAGAGGCAAACATTCTTGCCACTTGGATGCTACACAACTCTTTCCTTTGCAGACAAAAATAATACCAAACTCTTCCAGTCAAAACACAAACCAACCTTTGGTGTCAATGTGAATTATGTACATTGAACTGCAGATGTTTGGAAGCACTTATATTTAAATAAATAGGTTTTATCTTTTTTTCACGTAGAAGAATTATTTTTGTTTAAAAATAAATGAGTTTCTATACAATAATCACTAGAAGGATTTTTCCATTAAACTGTAATTTTGAATTAAAATTTTCTACTGTCTGAAAGAAAAGGTTTTCTTCAAAGTCCTGGCAAACACTCAACAAATGTGTTTAAATGATTATTTATACATTGGCTAGCAGCTTAAAACTACCGGAATTTCAAGAAAGAAAAGTGCTTTTATAGCGCTTAAGCCTCAGAAACATCTGCCTCTTAAAAAAAATTTATATTCGATTAGTAAGAGATGAAACATTTTTTGCAATTGTACATTGGGGTCTTGCTCACTAAGAAGCCATCAAAAGAAACATTAAAATACAGATGAAACACTTTTTGTCTGCATTGCTACTGTGAGCCAATTGGAGCCTGGCGGATTAAAGGAACCAGATAATACACAATGTACATCACAAAATGTGTATTTATGAACATGACAAAGAACAGCAAATCAAGATTTCATTTATTTTCTTTGGAACACTTTAAGGAACCATAGTCAGACTCATACCATAAAACAAGATGAATGGAAGTTTCAGATGATGCAGGTTAACTACTTCTGTCCCTCTTCATTAAAAATCTAGGCAGGTACAACCAAATAGTGCCACCAGCCACACCTGTGCAATTTCGTTTGGCCTCAAGTATAATTTAGCTGTAACTTTTATGTAGTTATGCAGCTTTTTTTCCCTTTCAGTATGAAATTTGGAAGATCCATGGCAAGATCAATTTCCTCTTCAGTAAGCTCTCAATGTACATTTCTACCATATCATACTGAGCCCTCAACATTTGGTGATGTGGGGAGAGAGTCAAACCTATGATGTAGGACCACAATCATGGCATAGAAATTATCAAAACTATCTTTGTTCTTGCAAAGGGCAAAGACTGGTAATGGCTGAACCTAAAGAGATATGATGGTTTGATTTGAATACGCAGTCGAAAGCTTGGATTGCTTAACCAAACCTGTTAAGGTCTGGAAATCAGGATGGAAGACTTGCAAGTACAGGCTATTTCAGAAGATTTTCATTGCCATGAGTGAAAAGTTTCATTATGTAGAGTCAAAACTGGTGTCAGGCCCCAATTTTCAGTGTTGGACCTTGCAACAATAAATGGAGCAAGTCACCTAGTAGTGTTAAGTTCCACATTCAAAAGTGAATTTTGTATTTAGGAGTCTAAGTCCCATTGACTTTCAATGAAAAGAAGAGGAAAAAATAATGTTAAAATGTAGTATCTCTAGAAATTACCTAAAATAGCCTATTGTAGGTCTAAAAAGGCCACAGAATTAGAGGCCATTATATCCTGGCCTTTCAGGAATAGAATCATAGAAATGTAGGACTGGAAGAGGTCTTCAGGGGGTCATCTAGTCCAGTCCCCAGCACTGAGGCATGATCAAGTAAATCTAGACCAGGGGTCGCAACCTTCGGCACACGGCCCATCAGGGTAATCTGCTGGTGGGCCGTGAGACATTTTGTTTATGTTTACCGTCCCCAGGCATGGCCCCTCATAGCTCCCAGTGGCTGCAGTTTGCCGTTCCCAGCCAATGGGAGCTGGAGAACTCACTAGTGCTGAATAGAGCAGGACAGTTACCTCCCCTGACTGACATACAACACTGCTGTTAATACACCCTGGAAAGTTATTAGCCTTTTTTGCAACTGCATCATATTGTTGGCTCATATTCAATTTGTTATCCACTATAACCCCCAGATCCTTCTCTGCAGTACTATTGCCTAACCAGTTATTCCCCATGTCATGTTTGTGCATTTAGTTTTTCCTTCCTACGTGCAGTACGTTGCACTTGCTTTATTGAGTTTCATAGTGTTGATTTAAGACCAATTCTCCAATTTTTCAAGATAATTTTGAATTCTCACCCTGTCCTCCAAGGAGCTAGCAACCCCTCCCAGCTTGATGTCACTGACAAATTTTCATTATCCAAGGCACTAATGAAAATATTGAATATTACCAAACCCAGAACCGACCCATGGGACCTCACCACATACATTCTCCTAGTTTGACAGCAAAACTATTGATTATTAAGCCCAATGGATTTAATATGGATTTCTACAGGGATATAAACAGAGCATAATTTGACCCAAAATATTTTTAGCCATGCCCTGGACAAAAACCGTATAGTCTAGATAGAATTAGATGTAGCTTTTTATTCAATTAACAATATAGATCACAGTCTCCCGCTAAGGCTAGTGTGAGGGAAATTCAAACCTGGCGCAAAGCCAGCAGAGCTTCTGGCTCAGGGGGCATGTCAGGACTGTGGCAGAATATAACAGCTAGGAGGGTATAGGGTCAAACTCCACAGCTCTTATGCCGCTCTAAATTATCTAGAAGCTGTTTTGGCCCCCAGTGACCCCAAGATCCTGGAAGCAGAACGATGGTTTAGAGCCCCTAGGCTCGGTCCACTTGAACATCTGATCCATTATAGACAAGTGTACAGGCCTTTTGTTGGACGTTCTCAGGTCATACACCACCAACCTTCACAGCAGGTGTATTACTTTTGTCTGTTTTCTTGCACTGATAGCATGCATACAAAAGTATACATTGTATCACAAGGCATAAAATAATTGCATCAGTATCCACTCAGAGAGAAAAGAGTGTTCTCACATTTTGTTGCAAGTAATAGATCAGAAAACTGGTGTGCTGGGTCCCAATGGAAAATAGGGAATATCTCATTCTCAATGGGGTACTGCTTCTATTCCTAGCCCCACAAGGACATGAAGTATCTGACTTTCAAGTGATGTCATTTTTAGGTCTAGAAAAACTGCCACTGGCCCACATCTGAATCTTACTCATTGGGGACCTAGGTCATTTGGAGGGAAATTCCACATTTGGTGGAAAGACAACATTTTCGTTGCAAATTAATTGCTATTGTTTGAAGCAGCTCAGTGGTCTGAATGGTGAAGTCCCAGAAAACGGATTAGGCCTCAGTCCTTCAAAGACTTATGCATGTGTTTAATCTCAGACAACGTGAGCAGTCCCACTCAACTACCCACTACCCTAGAAAGTTAAGCACATGCATAAGTCTTTGTGGGACTGGGGTCTTAGTGGGCAGGTAATGAGATCACAGGTATAACACTTATCATATGCATGTGCAATTTGTCACAGGACTTTTCCATTTATCACATGGATCTCACTTCCACATAAATGATATATAACTATTAATGTAATTCTTCTCAATTCTCTGGCATTTTGGGCTTGGTTACGAGATGTAACCCAGTGTTCTCTCTTCACACAGTATATAAAAATGGTTTGTATAAGGAATGGGTAAACTCAGTGAAGTTCTAGGTTTGGCAGCCTTTCAAACTGTTTTTAGGGGTTGCAAAACTCATTTGTGTGTGTGACCCTTGCAATTTACGTAAGAACATTCAATTAAAAACAAAAAGCAGTAAGTTTTTTCTAGCAAAAGAGAATTCTATACTCTGTACTGAAAAAAGACAAACTCCCTTCAAATAATGCTGGAATAAGTGGGTGCCTTGTACTTGGCACATATATTGCATATCTTTTCTTGGATTAGATTCCTCCCTTACCTTTTATCCCCCAGTGGAGTTTTTTATTTGCCCTCCCTCTGCTACTTTCTTCATAGTCCTTTCTAAGCAAAATGCAAATTGTAATAATTCCAGAATCAGAGTGAAACTTTTACACTCAATACTATACTGGGTTTGAAATTAAGCAAAAATATGTTCACCCATCCTTACGGTTTTTAAAATGCATCTCATATATAAATAAGAGACTTCTGTTTTACATGGAAGTCACATTATTCATTCAATTTTCTAATTTCATACCTATAATTCTAATAAATAATGTATAAACTAAACATGTAAGCTGATAAGTAGTGCTCATGGTAATAGGTTAGTGAGCTCATGCACGGGAAACCAATATAGTACAATGAACTTTAACTAGTTCATACTTCTGTGCATTGTACATATCAAAACAAAAAAACATTATCAATGATCCCAAATAGTTCAGCTAATTGCACATTTTAATTAAGTGTTCATTGTGGGAGAAAAAAGGCGCAATAACTTAAAAATCAAAGCTTTTTATTTATCACTGTCACTGATAATGAAGCACAAACATTTATTCTACCAAACAATTTGTAAATCTTTGTTAGCAAAAATCATGATCACAGGATAGAGGTCTAGAAATACAATATATTTGCTGGGGGATTCTTTATTACATTCAATGCATAGTAGCAACTTCAAAACAAGAATTTCAGCATGAACAAAATGCAATTCCAATGTAATTAACTTGGAATATTAAACAGCACTAACTGTGTAAAATGTTTAAAGACTATAATAAAAAAAATATGCCTAAAATACCAATTAATTCTTAGCGTAAATCATGTTTCTGGACACTGGCATGTGTATCAGTATGGATACTCTATAAATCCACTGACTACTCAAGGCCCAGTTCTGCTACCCTTACTCCATTAGTCTCATTGCAAGGGGCTACGTGCAGAGTAAAATACAGAGCACATTGAGAATGGGTATCAGAATCAGATACTTAGCCCTGGTCTACACTACGAGTTTAGGTCGAATTTATTAGCGTTATTTCGATTGATCCGTGCACCCGTCCACACGACGAAGCCCTTAACATCGACTTCTAGGGCTCTTAAAATCGATCTCGCCACTCCACCCCCAACGAGGGGATTAGCGCTTAAAGCGATATTGCCGAATCGATGTAGGCTTAGTGAGGACGCAATTCGACGGTATTGGCCTCCTGGATCTATCCCACAGTGCAACATTTGACCGCTCTGGACAGCAGTCTGAGCTCCAATGCTCCGCCCAGGTAGACAGGAAAAGCCCCGCGAACTTTTGAATTTCATTTCCTGTTTGGCCAGCGTGGTGAGCTGCAGGTGAGCGCAGATCTCATCAGCAGAGGTGACCATGATGGAGTCACAGAACCGAAGACGAGCTCCAGCATGGACCGATGGTGAAGTACGCGATCTGATCGCTGTATGGGGAGACGAAACCGTGCTAGCAGAGCTACGGTCCAAAAGAAGAAACGCCAATACATATGCCAAAGTCTCCAAGGGCATGCAGGACAGAGGCTACAACAGGGACGCGCAACAGTGCCGCGTGAAAATTAAGGAGCTCAGGCAAGCCTACCAAAAAACCAGAGATGCAAACAAACGCTCTGGGTCAGAGCCCCAGACATGCCGCTTCTATGATGAGCTGCATGCCATTCTAGGAGGTGCAGCCAGCACTGACCCACTCATGTGGTATGACTCCGTATGTGGATCATCAGAAACCACAGAGGAGCATGATGATGATAATGATGCTGAAAATAGCGCCCAGACACAGCAAGGAAGTGGAGAAGCCCTTTTCCCCGACAGCCAGGAACTCTTTGTCACCCTGGAGCCAGTACCCTACGAACCCACCCAAGGCGTGCTCGATGCAGGAGAAGGGACCTCTGGTGCCTCTGGTGAGTGTACCTCTGTTAATTAATACATGTTTTATAAGCAAGCGTGTTTAATGATCAATTCGCGGCCAGTACAGCTACAGCTACTGGAAAAGTCTGTTAACATGTTCGGGGATGGAGCAGAAATCCTCCGGGGACATCTCCAGAAAGATCTCCTGGATGTACTCCCAAAGCCTGTGCAAAAGGTTTCTGGGGAGGGCAGCCTTATCCTGTGCTCCGCGGTAACACACTCTACCACGCCAGGCCAGTAGCACGTAGGCTGGAATCATTGCTTTGCAAAGCATGGCGGCGTATGGTCCCAGTGTTTGCTGGCATTCAAGCAACATCCGTTCTTTATCTGTCTGTGTTATCCTCAGAAGAGTGATATCATTCATGGTCACCTGGTTGAAATAGGGGAATTTTATTAAGGGGGTATTCAGAGGGGCTCCGTCCCTGCTGGGCTGTTTGCCTGTGGCTGAACGGAAATCTTCCCCGCTGTGACCCACGCGGTGGGGGGAGGGGGAACAGCGAACATCTTGGATGTGTGTCTGTGTGTGTGTGTGTGTGTGGGGGTGTCGATTAGGTTCGCGCTGCACGTTAACCCGAAAACCGCCGCCCCTCCCTTTTCAATTGCCAACCAGTTTTAAATTGCCAGCCCAAAGGCTGTTTGTTATGGGAAATGAGGGGGTTGCTGTTTGAAAACATTCCCACATGTTATGAAGGTTAAAGAAGCCTATAGACTGTGGCTTACCATGGCTGCCTGCAAGCCGAATTCTGTTGCCCGCCGGACCTGCTTGTGTGATCTCTCACACCAAACCGGCAGACCCTCAATATAACAGGGAAAGTGCAACCTTGGACCAAATGCATATGTGATATGTAATGTTTGGAGCATTGTTCTCTAATATGTGTCTTTTAAACTACTCCTCTCCCGTTTGTTTCCTCCCGCAGCTGCAAATGTTTCAACGCCACCCCTTTCATCACCGTCCCAGAGGCTAGCGAAGATTAGAAGTAAAAAAAAAAGGAATCGAGACGATATGTTCTCAGAACTCATGGAATCCTCCCACACTGAAGCTGCCCAGCAGAATGCGTGGAGGCAGACACTGTCGGAGTCCAGGAAGGCACCATTTGATCGTGCGGACAGGTGGCGTGCTGAAGACAATGACTGGCGGGATGAAGAGAGTAGGTGGCGTCAGCGTGCAGAGAGAAGGCAGGATGCAATTCTGAGGCTACTGGAGGATCAAACGGAAATCCTCCGGCTTATGGCTGAGGAAAGGCGTAGGGTTCAGGAAAGGCCGCCTGAGCCCAGACCACCGCTACAGCCCCTGTGTAACCAACAGCCCTCCTTCCCGAGTCCCATAACCTCATCCCCGAGACGCCCAAGAACGCGTTTGGGCGGCCTCCGTGTACCCAACCACTCAAGTCAAGAGAACAGTCCAAGCAAGAAAGGGCTGGCATTCAATAAGTTTTAAAGTGCTGTGTGTCCTTGTCCTTCCCTCATCCCCTCCTCCACCACCCATCCTGGTGCTTCCCTTCCTCCACCAGCTATCCCGGGAGACTGTGGCAGTTAGCCCCATAGTTCCCCCTCTTTGTTTTACGAATTAATAAAGAATGCATGATTTTAAAGCAACAATGACTTTATTTCCTCTGCGAGCAGTGATCGAGGGGGGGAGGGCAGGGCGGTTTGGGTAAAGGGAAGTAGAGTGAATGAAGGGGCGGGGCTTTTCATTACAGGGGAAAAACAGAACTTTCACACAGCATCCTGGCCATTCATGAAACTGGTTTTCAAAGCTTCCCTGATGCGCAACGCGCCCTGCTGTACTCTTGTAATAGCCCTGGTGTCTGGCTGCGCATAACCAGTGGCCAGGCGATTTGCCTCAACCTCCCACCCCGCCATAAACGTCTCCCCCTTACTCTCACAGATATTGTGGAGCGCACAGCAAGCAGTAATAATAATGGGACTATTGTTTTCGCTGAGATCTAACCTAGTCAATAAACTTCGCCAGCGAGCTTTTAAACGACCAAATGCACATTCCACCACCATTCTGCACTTGCTCAGCCTATAGTTGAAAAGGTCCTGACTACTGTCCAGGCTACCTGTGTATGGCTTCATGAGCCATGGCATTAAGGGGTAGGCTGGGTCCCCAAGGATAACTATAGGCATCTCAACATCCCCAACGGTTATTTTCTGGTCTGGGAAGAAAGTCCCTTGCTGCAGCAGCCGAAACAGACCAGAGTTCCTGAAGATGCGAGCGTCATGTACCTTTCCCGGCCATCCCACGTTGATGTTGGTGAAACGTCCCTTGTGATCCACCAGTGCTTGCAGCACTATTGAAAAGTAACCCTTTCGGTTTATGTACTCGCTGGCTTGGTGGTCCGGTGCCAAGATAGGGATATGGGTTCCGTCTATCGCCCCACCACAGTTCAGGAACCCCATTGCTGCAAAGCCATCCAGTATGAGCTGCACATTTCCCAGACTCACAACCCTTGGTACCAGCAGCTTGGTGATCGCCCTGGCTACTTCCATCACAACAGCCCCCACTGTAGATTTTCCCACTCCGAATTGATTCGCGACTGACCGGTAGCTGTCTGGCGTTGCAAGCTTCCACAGGGCTATCGCCAGTCGCTTCTGTACTGTAAGGGCTGCTCTCATCTTGGTGTTCTGGCGCTTCAGGGCAGGGGAAAGCAACTCACAAAGTTCCATGAAAGTGCCCTTACGCATGCGAAAGTTTTGCAGCCACTGGGATTCATCCCAGACCTGCAGCACTATGTGGTCCCACCAGTCTGTGCTTGTTTCCCAGGCCCAGAATCGGCGTTCCACTGTATCAACAAGCCCCATTAACACCATGATGTCCACCTTGCGGGGGGGGCCTTTTTTGAGAGAGGTCTGTGTCCATGTCCTCATCACTGTCCTCAGGGCGCTGCTGTCGCCTCCTCGCCTGCTGTAGCTGTAGCAGCTCCTGGTTCTCGTTCTCCATATACTCCTGGACAATGCGCGTGGTGTTCATAACGGCGAGAACAGCCGCGGTGATCTGATCGTGCTCCATGCTTTCCCTGGTATGCTGTTTGCAGGACAGCAGAGTGGCAGCAGAAGCAGCGGGTGGATAACAATGGAGTCAGCAATATGGCGCCCGTATGAAAAAAGGCACGAAAGGATTTTTTGCTCCCCCCTCAGTTGCTTTCACGGAGGGAGGGGGGAGCAAGGGTTAGGCTCATTTCCTTCTAGCTGCAGATGGTACAATATGCGGTGAGCAAGGAGGCGCCTTCCCTTCTAGCAGCAGATGGTACAATATGCTTGATATCCATCATCAGCTCCTGGCCCCCTCAAGGATTGAACTCGCAACCCCGGGTTTAGCGGGCCAACGCTCAGACCGCTGAGCTATCCCTCCGCCCATGTTCCAGGCAGTACTGAATCTCCCTTAAACAAAACGTAAAAAAGAGAATGACCAGAGTCACTCTGGTCACTCCCATTTATGTCCAAGCGCCCCCGGCCAGCCACACCATAGGCCGCCGGCCAGGAGCACACGAATTCCAATCATATTGTACAATCTGCTGCTAGAAGGCAAGGAGCTTCTGCTGTATGGTCCCGCGACCACGACCATTTATGGCATATTGCACCATCTGCAGCTAGAAGGCAAGGAGCTTCTGCTGTGTGGTCCCGCGACTACCAGCCTCAGGCGGAATGGCCCCCTCAAGGATTGAACTCGCAACCCCGGGTTTAGCGGGCCAACGCTCAGAACGCTGAGCTATCCCTCTGCCCGTATTATAGTGTGACTGAATCCCCACTAGACCTAATGTCCAGGCGTACGCTGGAGATGTACGGTAATTGTGAGCTGAGCAGGCTTCCGTAGCAAACACGGAAACCCCGGAAAAAAGGCGCGAAAAATATTGCTTTCACGGAGGGAGGGAGGGAGGGAGGGATGACATGTACCCAGAACCACCAGCGACAATGTTTTCTGCCCCATCAGGCTTTGGGATCGCAACCCAGAATTCCAATGGGCGGCGGAGACTGCGGGAACTGTGGGATAGCTACCCGCAATGCAATGCTCCGAAAGTCGATGCTAGCCCCGCTACTGTGGACACAGTCAATCGACCTCATGGTCTTAACGCTCTTTTAGTGGGGACACACACAATCGATTCCATAAATTCGGGTTTTAAAATATCGACTTCTATAAATTCGACCTAATTCTGTAGTATAGACGTACCCTTAAGGTACATCATCTACACTGCAGCTGGGAGCTTGCTGAATATAGCCAACGATAGCACAGCAGCAGATCAGGCTAGCCACCTGAATACAAACGCACACAGATGCCATGGGTATGTATTCAGCAGCTAGCTTAATCCACCACTCATGCGACCGCAGGCTATGCGGCTATTTTTAGCACACTAGCTGGAGCAGAGCTAGCGCATTTCTGTCCACCCAAGCTAAGCAGCACACTCCCAGCTTGGGTGGACAGAATTCTTAGTGAGAATTCTATTTGCTACGCATCAGTGATCCCCATTTAGTTGTCTGTAAACTATTTTGAAATTCAGTTATGGCTGCTGCAAATGTCACTCCTTGTGTTGAGATGTTAGGTAGCCATACTATTGTGGAATGGACCTACAAAACTACTTTCTAACCTTCTGAAAACTTAACTTACTTTGGGTCATCATGATCACAGCACTATACAAAAGACCAGCCTTAGGACTTCAGGGAGCATGTTTTGAGTCCCCCTAAATATAAATTATTCTTTTTCTATAAGAGAGAGGTGAGGATCTTCAGGCTGATAGCAGTCTCCTCTCCTGCAGGAAAAAGTAGAGCCTAGCTATTTGTTCTGAGTTCCATTCACATCTGCTAATGTTTTTAAGAGTTTCAAGAGACAATTCCTTCAAATAACCTATGGGTTTGAAGGGCTACTGCAGCACAAACAACTGGATGTGTGCATGTACAAACTAGTACATTTTAGATTGTCTTTTGCCTCCAATTATTTAACTACACACACCAGAATAGCCAGCAATATTAATATAAACAGACCTGATCGAAGTAGTCATTCCATCTTATTTCCTCAAATTCACAGAGATTTCTGGCAGAGAAGAACAGAAAGGAGCATAAATTCATCTAAATTCACCACCCTACAAATTGTGTACATTTTACTTGCTCTTTTCCTTCTATTATTTTATCTAATTTTTCTCTCCTATATGTGAATCACAGATGCCCCATATTTTCTTCCCAATTTTGTCTGTTTTCTTCTTTTGCCTCTCTTCCTTTGAAAAGCAGCATCTTCTCTCCTCTCGTCCTCACCCTGTCCTGCGTCATCCACCCCACTATCCCCCCCACCCCAGCATTACAGTGTCTATTCCTCTTTGGTCTCTCTAATCTATTCTCCCTATCCCCTCAGATGTTCTCTGTATTATGTCTTCCCTCATAAGTCTCTCTCATTATAACAACAGTACTCAGCAGTGTTATAGCAGCTGACTATCATAAACTAATAAGTCGTTACAACAGCTTTCTGAGGTTAGCAGATAGGGCCAGCAATACTTGCCCACTTTATGGGATGGGAAGTTAAAAGAGAAAATTCAAGCAGCTAAATCAAAAGGAGCCCATGTTAGAGCTAAAATAGCACACATAAGACCCTGGCTTTCACTACTATGCTTAGCCCATTAGACTATATGATATTTATCTATTGCTTCTGGTGGCCACGTTATGCTGCCTGTTCAGCAGAGAAGCTGGTTCCACTGCAATCAGATGGCTAACAGCCAGGAGGCAGCTTGTCAACCATTTGGCACAGCACCTCCCCTTACAGACAGCTGCTAATTGCTCTGTTTCACCTCTCCCTCTCCCCCCCCCCAAAAAAAAAGTTAAGCAACCCACACTAGCATTGTTCACAGGAAAATATATAATTGAATGGAGGCAGTGGACACAGTCTGGTACACCTGAGTTCCAGCCTTGTAAACTGGGGAAGTTGCTGGAAAAGGTTGGTAACCACAGTTTTAAATGGTTGGCTAGAGCAACACATTTCCAGACTAGCCTTTTCTCTACAGACATTTCAGTGCTGTAGAAGCAAACATCCAGCGTAAGCTGTCCTCTTTTCCACCTATTTCTAGGAATAAGGAATCTGATTCTCAGGCTAATGCAGAGTATTCAGCTGTTGATACAGGTATGTTTTTGTACAACTGTAACCTTGTTTCATTGAATGCAACTAATGTAAGTTGACGGACAGGAAAACAAAATTCTGTAAACAATCTGTCATTCTAATGAGCTGGTTTTCAAATAAGCTTCAATGGATTTTCTTGAAATCCATATGCAAACAAGACTATTGCCTAAATGTTAAGTTGGCAGTTATTGCACAAAAGGACAAAAATGCTTCTTGTCCTTTTTTAAATACCACCACATTAGTTCAGGAAACAAGTATCAGGGATCACTATGCAATAGCCATAGTTTATTAATTTCCTCGTTTGGTTATTATAATCCTGGGATCACAGGTGCTTTCTCATGGTACACAACTAGCTGTTTGTCATGATGATAAGTACTGTACTCTCAACTGAGCTGTCAATTGCTTAAGTGCCTGGTCTTGATTTTCTCGTTGAAAATGTGTGTTCCCCAACCCTTTTAATCTTTAAACCCTAACAAAACCTACTTTAAACTAGACAGGCTGTGGGAATCTAAACGAAGATAACTAACTAGGTACATTAGAAGGGAAAGTTTCAACGACTCTAACAATGGCAACAGGTACTTTCTGAACAATCAAAGAGTAGTTCCTCTTGGAATGAGGAATGAAGATATAGGACACGTTGCTTTCATTATTCTCACTGAAAACAGCCCCTATCCCCCAACACACACACACGCTACATCAGGGCCGGCTTTAGTGGGTGCGGGGCCCCACGCAAAGAACGACGGCAGGGCCCCGCACCCTCCCGCCGGACTTGTGCAAGCCAAAAAAACCCAAAAAACAACAATCTCCAGCCGTTTTTTTTTCTTTTGTCCAAGCAAAAGAAAAAAAAACAAACAAAAAACCTTCCAACACGGACGGAGCAGGGGCCCCTTCGGGGGGCAAATTGGGCGAATCGGCTTAAAGCCGGCCCTGCACTACATAATGCTACATAACGGCCAAGAACTTAAATTATATAGAAGAAAAGGTTTCTCTGCATGCATAAATACACAACTATAAACCTTCAAACTTTAAAATTATGAAATCATTTTTTCTCCAAAACATTAGTGCAGTTGTTCCTTATGGAGAGCTGAACAAGGACAGAATTGAAAATGTAAATTTCAGATATTTTTGTCAAATTTGATCAAATTCACCCCAAAATCATTTTTTCTAGTACAAGCAAAGGTCAAAACTTATCAATTTTGCTCAAACTTTTCAAAATGAATGACATATTGAGAAACTAATCCTGTGATGTTACATCGAATAAGGAAAATATTTTTTAAAATTATATAAAACATTAAAGATAGGCTATCCATTCTAAACCTTCTCAGCTTCAACTATAGTATATGCTATCAACATGAGATTTATTATACACGTGTGTGTATATACAATGTGTGTGTGTGTGTGTGTGTGTATATATATATATATTTTAAAAAATCTTGTTTCATTAACGTTATATCTGCGGGGCTGGAACTAGCTACCTAAGCTGATGGGGGCTTCTGAGAGCATTCAGCTCTGAATGGAAATTTGCTGTTATTTCAGAAAATCCACCTAAGAGCTTTCAGACTGCTAACTGAGAGGCAGAAAGGCCTAAAACGAAACACTGTTGTTCCCCTAAGACCTCTTCACTTGTTTCCCCAAGAACTCAGTTCAGCTTCAGTCTCATCACTCAGGTTCCTTTATTTGGATACAGCAAAGCTATGCTAAGTTGGTCAGACTCAAGCATAGGCATAGGCACAGGAAGTACAGGTCTCCCCCAGTTTTATGCGGGGTCCTGGTTGCCGACACCATGCCTGCCTCCAACAGTGGCCCCCGTACCTCTGTCCGGCCCCAGTTCGGGGAGGAGGGAGTGGAAAGAGCACGGACAGAGGTAAGGAGACTGGCTTTGAGCATCCCCACTATTAAAAATGTTCCAGCGCCACTGAGCATAGGGGGTGATCATAGGGCATTTGACACATCCAAGAAACACAGCAATCTTCTTCATCTATATACATCTACACATTACATTGCATATACTATACTTGCATCATTGGGATTGGCTTGGTTAATCTGTAGGAACCAATCCCTGTACAGCATGCTCTGTCCCCACACTGACCATGTACAATTTATTCTTTACCCCATCTTTACATTTCTGACTTATCCATTGTTATCTTGTCCCTTGTAAATAGTTTCCCTGGGTGTTCCCCTTTATCTTAGCTAGTGCAGATATTCTGTTTCCAGCCTGCTGATTCGTTTACCTCCCTAATCTAAAAAAAAATGCCTCACCCATGTCCAGTTATGCATGTCAAGCCAGGTCTACACTAAAAAGCAGCAGAGAGAATTTCTCTGAAGTGCAGCCTGCAACATGTGCAATCCCCATCACCCACACCCAACTCAAAGTCTCCAGGCAATTCCATCATTCACATTTACAGGGAAAGACACCCTAAGTAGAGGGAGATCTGAGGAAATCTTAAGCAAAACAGAAAGCTTACAGAATGTTATGACATCTCTTGAAAGCAATGGGGTGGATCCATCTGCCAAAACAAACAAAATGAATAAATGTCTCACAACAGTTGAGAAGAGTCTGTATACCATTGAGGACAGTATGCAGCACATAAAAGAGAAAGTGTAATGAGACACACAGCAGCTGTCTAAGTAAGAATTTGGCCCCAGCATGGAAAGCAGAATGGCCTGAGTATTGGTTATAATTGAGGAATAAAGATCTGGAGTTTCTTCTAGGAAAAAGCTGCTAGATGCCATTAGTTTCATCAAGAGATTTATTAGGCTGGTTTTGCTGACTGGTTTAAATTAAGGTCCCTACCCCCATGCAAAGTCCTAACATGTTCTAGTTGTCATTCAGACTTTCAGAAGTGGGGTTATAACCAGGGCTTTTCGATTGAGAAAAAATAGTTGGGCTCAGAGAAGTAGAGAAGGTAAAGGAAACAACCTATAAAGGGATAAAGATTTTCACTTCCTGACCAGAGCTCCCCAAACTAGACTTGATAGCAGGAGGCCAAAGATATCCAAATTGCTCCAGGCAGAGGGGAAGCGAAAGCCTTCCTCTTCTACCCAACACCTGTCCGCACTGTGCACTGTAATCCCTTTTTGGGATACAAAATCAACTCACCACCTTCTGAAGATAACTTGGAAAGAACACTTGACCAGTAACAACTTAGAACCTTTCCAATGAGACTGTAATGTGAATAAAACAACTGATCTCATTCATTCAACATAATTCTTTCACCTTTGCTTTCTATTTCTATGTGAACTTTCATAATAATTAGACATGAATGTCTAAGACGTGACTACTTTGCAGAAGAGAGTGAAAATAAAAATAAAAATTACCTAAGAAAATAGAAACTTTGAGAATGACTATAAGGAGAATCACAAATCAAATACTAATTCCAGTAAAACTTTTGGGTAATATATTTATTATGTTTACTAGTTTATTGTATTTAATTTGTTAATTCTGGGGCAAAAATTTTATTATGGTTGAATTTTTCTTCCAAAGAGACACTCTATATTATCAATGGCATACAAAAATTTAAAGTAAATATTATTGATATTTATCCAGTATTACAGTATTAGGTCTATGCTACAGTATTTTAGTTTAGTTACCTCAGACATTAAATATTTATGATCATTGTTATATGATTGCGAAAAGCAATTATTGTAGTTACATGTAAAATCAATAATGAGCCTAAACATACAAAGTTTAACAGATGGTTGTTCAGTTATTTTTGCTTAAAGTTTAAAATATCCTTTATTGCCTTCTAAATATTAACGTCAATGAGGATATGTTACTTTTCAAATTTACCTTTTGTTAAGTATCTTTCAAATATCTTTGCCCATTAAAATTGGGCAAATCATATTTTTACTATAGCAACCAAAATATAAATTTGAATTAAAAAAAGTTTCAAAAAAGATTGTGTTGTTTCTACTGTACCAATAGCATACACCATGTTAAATGTGCCAAAACACACTACAGAAAAGAATGGCAATAAAAAATGCATAGAGCACAATGTCCAAAATCTCTTAGACAGTAACATCTCACAATTACATGCTTCCTCTTTTCAGTTTTTCCAGTGGATACCTGGCAGAGCCAGTATCCTCCCAAGAATTAAAAAAAAAAAAAGATGATTACACATGACTCAAGACTTCCCAGGACAACACTGATGAATTCACAGAAGTTAGAGGTGGAAAATAAATATTAGTTCATGTAGGTTTGTCCTTTTGCTCATGTAAAATTGTTCCCTAAAATTGAGTCTTTATTACTGTGACCTATTTAATTTTAAATGGCTAAAATAATGGGGCTTCCATGGGTTCTCAAGGGAAATTAGTCAATGGCCTAATATTCTTCCCGGTCTGGAAGTACTCATGATATTCAACATAACTTTACTTTTGCTCAGTTTTATTCCATCACAATTATATTCCCCTCCTTCCCTTTTTTACCACCTTAAACACTTCCTCTTCTTCCTTACTGTTTACATCCTTCAAATAGTTTAGGTAGCTTGCCTTTTCTCATAAGTCACCATCTATCCAGTAAATCATTTTCTTGTAGTTTTCCAATGTTTCTCCAACTTGTTGATGTCCCAGAAATAGGACACAAAATCAAGTGTTCATTGTGTTGGGGTTTCTATAATTGCTGTAAAGAGAATTGATACGGTATTGATATTTTAGGTAAAAAGTGCACAGTACAGGGCAGGATGGCAACTGCTTCTAATAAAGATGTGCAAGCTTTCTTTTATATTAAACCTAGCCAAAAAGGAATGGGGAAGGCTGGCCAGTATTTGCAGACAGGATTGGATATTCGTTTCAATCAATTCCACCAATCCACCTCATCAAGTGGGAAACTTGTTGGGACTGGTGGTGATTGGAATACCCCAGTTGAACAGAAGAGAACATATGCTGAGGGAGATGCAGGCGTGGTCCACTCCCTTAGCAGAATCTCTAGCCACTCATTGGCCAACTGAAGGAAGGAGGCTGATTGGTCCCTCAGCCTTCCCTTTCATTAATTTCAAACTCTAGCTCAGCCCATGTGAAGCCTCTTTTTGCTGTTTTTCAGCCACCCAACCCTGTGCTGGTAGCTTCAGAGTTGTGTTTTGTAAATACTGTGGGTGTGACTGATTGCCTGTTTTGGGGACAGGAAGACATTTTTTTTCTTCCCATAAGGGCAAAATTGGCAGAGGCCTGAGGATGTTGTTGCTTTTCTCATAGCATCCTGGAGGCACAGTTATGTTGAATAGGAATAGGATTTAGTAGTTAGTGGTAGTACTTGGTGAAGATGTTAGTTCATCACAATTTATAGTCAGTTTCCACTATGGTAAAGAGGAACAGTAGCCAGAAGTAAAACACCTGGGATTTTTCTGATGGGCCTTGTTCTTATGGTATAGAGGGAGATCTTGTGGCCTTCCTGGGCCAAGATCCCCTTTTAGTTACCCTCTGTCCCCCTCGCAGAGTGAGGTGGAGATGGTAGAAGAGCAAGTTGAGTCCTAGGGTTAGGCTGAAAAGAGTCTATCCTGGGTTGTGGGTCATATGGTAGTAGACCTGTAACCCTCACACTAGAACCACTTAAAATGATATGTGAGAATATGGGTAACAGAGGAGGTAGCACTCCTCCCCTGGGTTAAGCTTAATAAACTTGCAGCCTGCCACTTGAAATCCATCCTTGTGTTTATCCTCATTCACTGCCATGTCCAGATCAATTCAGGTAATTTTGGACCAAGGGAGAGGGAATTCAATTCTCAAGTCCTCATGGAGAACAGCCTGTCAACAACGCTCTTCCTTACAAGCCAGAGAGACTTAAGCTTGAACCTTTCCGTTGCTTTCAACAGCAGTACTATCACAGAAAAGAGTGGGTTCTCCACAAGTAGGAAGGTCTCAAGTCATTCAGGGCTTTTGGTCAAAGAATAGAGAAGAGGTCACAACCTCCTTACCAAATGCAGATGTCTTGGTCACTGTTGCTATCGGGCCACTTAAAAACAGGTGGGAATTTAAGAACATGCCCAAGTTGCAAAGTCACCTATCAAAGAGGCCTATATAACCTCTGCTATATATGCTATTGTTTCCACCAAGTCATCATCATCATCATCTCCCCATTCTTACTGGAGCCTCAACCAACTCAATCTCATCCATAGCTAACCTCACCCAGACAATGATAAAAAAAACACCTGACCACACTCCCTGTAGTAAAACTTCAAAGTTACGAACTGATCAGTTAACTACACATGTGATTTGGAACCGGAAGTACACAATCAAGCAGCAGCAAAGACCATACAGTACAGTACTATGTTAAACATAAATTACTTTAAAAAAGGAGGGGGGGAGGGAAGCAGCATTTTTCTTCTGCATCGTAAAGTTTCAAAACTGTGTTAAATCCATGTTCAGATGTAAACCTTTGAAAGAACAACCATTACGTTTTGTTCTGAGTTACGAACATTTCAGAATTATGAACAACTTCCATTCCTGAGGTGTTCGTAACTCTGAGGTTCTACTGTAAATGAGATGGAGATATAAACCTAGTTGCCACCAACAACATACTATAGGCATTTAATCTTCTTTTGGTACTTCTGCGCTCACTCTCTTTATAGGCTCACAGGCATGTTGAAGAGCAAAGATGGCTAAGAAGAACCCTGCAGCAACACCGGTACATTACTACACTTTGGGAGCTCTCAAAAGAAATAACATCGCTACCAGAAAATAGCTCTACCCATTTCTGCTTTGATCTGTAGACAAATCAACTCCACCCCCTCCCCCGCCCCCATGATCCATATCAAAGATAGCTGATAGATGCAACAGTAGCAGCATGAACAAAGATAAAATTTGGCCACTATTATTTGAAGGTGCCTCCATCCATTGCTCACTTTGCTATTAGTTCAGAAAAACTATGAGTCACTGAAATCAATAAAATGACTCTGATTTACACCTGCTGGGGATATGGCCCTACATCTCCACCAGAAAGATAATTTTGACCACAAAAGCAGCCGCTTATACAAGTAATAGATTTCAAAATAAAAATGGCAAATATTGAATTTTTTAGGATTCTAAGAATTCATTCTTAGAATAAACAGTGATAGCTTAAAACAAAGAGAAGAGAAGAGGGAAAAAAACATTACAACAAAAGGAAATAAAAATTCTCCCACCTCTTTACTAATTTCATTTAGACAGGACTGGTAGAACTTTAGATATAATTAGTTATTTTCTGTCTTCAGAAACTAAATGGATTGAGTTTTCATTGTTAGAATAATAAATAATGATGCTTTGCACTTCTAAAGTGTGCTCATATGCAATACTAAATTGAGAAACATATAATCAATTACTATTTAAATAGACTCATCGGGATTTATGGAGGCTGAGTATAAAGATGCAATTTTTTTTTACATTCAGAAATCTTTTATGGGGTAATAGAAAGACAGACAGACACAATCTAAGTATCAATTTTTCCATATAGATGATTATACAGGATTCCACTTATTTAATTAGGAAGGGAGTGTATCATAAAAATAAAACAAAACCAATCTTTGTTATAATTTCTTTTTTTAACAAAGAGGCAATTCAAATGTATGACAATGTATTTCTGTAGACAGATTTCATAAGCATGTTGCCTGTGCATACTAGAATTTAATAGGAAAACCTCCCCAACTGTTTGGATAATGTATATTTTTAAAAGGTAATACCCACTGAGCCAAATCCAAAAAAGACCTGAGACCTCACTCAAGGAAAATTTTCATTAAAGTCAATGTGATTTTTACCTGCTCAGTGAGCAAATCAGATTTTGGCCTAACACTTAGGAAGTGTACAGCACTTTACATCTTCAAAGTACTGTAGAAACATTACTTTAAAAATATCTAATCATATAATTTCAGGCACCTATACGATTTATTTCAACCATAGTGAGTATAATTATGCTCTCGGGCTAAGTACTGTATACTCTCCATTACTTATGACACATTGGGAATTTCATCTACAGGTTGTTAATGAAACAGGCCACCAATGATAAACCATTTTCTCCTGTTTCATCCTAAGGTTTTGACATTAAATATTTAAATTAATTCTAGAAAGTGGTTTGGGAGTCTGAGCTGTGTGATCCTAGAGCTTAGCACTATGATAGATGAGTCAAACAGCAATTAATCAAACAAGCTGGTATGCAAATTTATGGGCACTACCTACTGTCATTTTCAAAAAGGGAAGGTGTTCTTATGTACTGAATAGAAGATGACTGTTCCAGTTGAAAATTATTAAAGCTTATAATTAAAGATACAAGGCTTAATCATGCCCTCAAATACTATGTAGATATGTGTCTTGTAAATTCTATACAACACATTGTTTGCGTAAGCACAACAGGTGATTTAACAATACAAATAGTGATGTGTCTCAGGGCAGAATTCAGTCAAAAGTTTGTGACATTAAATGGAGAAAATGCAATATTAATTAAAATTTTGCTTCAGGAGTTCAAAAAGACAAATTTTAATCCCTCTTTTCAAGGAAGTCATGCATTCACATTTACATATTTACTCATATTTAGCATTCAGACTAGATACAGGCATCTATTATAAGAACTTCTTGAAGGAAGATTAGAAAATCTTTCCAAATCCTCTATTTTCACTCCTTCCATGTCCTACAGGCTGACCTGTCCTTCCAGCTGAGGAACACCGTTCCCAATGGCATCAGTCAATGCCATACCTGTAGTCAAATTGAGAGGATTGCTTCAGAGATAGCGTGACAGATTCACTCTCCTAGGGTGAAATCCTAGCTCCAATGAAGTCAATGGGAGTTGGGCTACTGAGTTCAACAGGGCCAGGGTTTCATGCAGAGGCACACAAAAAATCTGCCAATACAGAAATCACCGCCTCTGCCATGTCAAAGTGAGGAAACTAGTTGAGATTCCAAACATATAGATCTCAAAATTATTTCAAACTGCCCCATTAGGGCATAAGAACAGCCATAGTGGGTCAGACCACATGTCCATCTAGCCCAGTATCCTGTCTTCCGACAGTGACCAATGCCAGGTGCTTCAGAGGGAACGAACAGTACAGGTAATCATCAAGTGATCCATCCCGTCGCCCATTCCCAGCTTTCGACAAACAGAGGCCATTGATGGACCTATCCTCCATGAACTAGTTCTTTTTTAAACCATGTTATAGTCTTGGCCTTCACAACATTCTCTGGCAAAGAGATCCACAATACTTTTGGAAGTATTAAGGATCTCTTATTCCTTCTGGACAGTCTCAGCTTTCCTCCCTTTATGCAACAACATATAAACTGAGACCATAGAACTATATGTAATGATTGAATACATTACTAAAATGAAAACTGAAGTGAATATTATTTTCTCTGGGGGAATTACAAGTGAACATAATCCTCTCAAGACGGTGAGTTGGGTAAGTTTGGAGAGTTCACTTACTACAAGACTCCAGAGGACTATAGTTCACATTAAAAACAACAACCATCGCCCCCCCCACTCCCCCCCCCCCACTTTACACATTTTCTCAGTGTGATCTAATACAATGTCACTCAAAATTCAGGAAAGAGCAAGGGGTGAGCTAACATACAGGTTTAATTGCATGTCACTCCATGAAATACTCATACAGCAGAAAACCACACTGACAAGTACCAGAATCACATATGTTTTGGCTTGTTTATCAGAGATCATTTCTGATTTGTTTTTGTTTTTTTGGTACCTGAATAAAAAAAACCCTCTATTTATTGAAGAACAGACTGACATACCGTCAGGTAGGAAAGAACCTGACCTTTGGTAAGATGTTGGGGGACTGGGCAACTCCCTGATGCCATTCCCAGTACCTCAAATACCATGAGGGAAGTGGGTATTCTGTGCTTCACAGCCACAGAGGCTATTGCCACTTCTGAGGAACCCAGCGAGTTTGGAGCTTCTGTAAACTCTGCAGCCAACGAGGCTCATTTTACCTATTTCACTCCCTAAGTGAAGTAGCACAGAATATAAGCATCAAAGACATAACCAGGAAATAGGTTGTTTGACCTAAAGGTTGGAGCCAGGCCAGGAGGTTAGAGGGGAGCTGAGCTGAAGTCAAGAATCAGGGCCATGGGACACCTGGGGATGTAGTTGAGAGCTGAGCTGAGGGTCAGAACCAGTGAACAGAAGCCAAATACCAGGGCCACTGGGCGAGCTGGAGACTTGGTTGGGAAGCAGAGCCAGGGATGTCAAGGATGGAGAATAGGAACTGAAGTGGGCACAAGAGCAGGTGGGGCAGGGGCAGGAGCAGGCATAAGCAGCAGGAACAAATGCAGCTGCGAGCAGGGAATGTGTTGAGCAGCCAGCAAGCTCCAGCTGTTGCTCGGTTAAATAGTTGTTGGCTTCACCTGTCCACCAATCAAGAAGTGCATAGGGGGGGAGGGATAGCTCAGTGGTTTGAGCATTGGCCTGCTAAACCCAGGGTTGTAAATTCAATCCTTGAGGGGGCCATTTAGGGATCTGGGGCAAAAATTGGGGATTGGTCCTGCTTTGAGCAGGGGGTTGGACTAGATGACCTCCTAAGGTCCCTTCCAACCCTGATATTCTATGATTCTATGATTAAACAGGCAGCCCCTGTTAGAATCAGCCATCCAGTATGTTGCTAAGAGACTGCCCTGCTGTACAGGGCTCCCCGTACAGTACCACTCCTCTCCTCACAAAGACAACTTCTAAGGGCCATAAGGCCCAGTTTTTTTTGGTGAAAGGCAAGTACAAGCTCAGGAGCATAGGCATGCCCTTCTGGTTCCCAAGATTGTTCTTCCAAGCCATAACACTCCCAGTGCACCAGGTAGTAAAGTTGACTTCTGATTCGCTTAGAATTCAGGATTTCTCAGACTTTGCATTGTTCCTGACCTTGAAGGAAAGTGATGTAGCAGAGCAGTCAGAGAAGTGATTTTCTGTGTAGGGCTTCAGGAGGGACACACAAAAAACTGGATGTATGTTCAGGAATTCGGGCAGCTGTAATGGGACTGCTACTGGGTTGACTTGTGCAGTAATCTCAAATGGATCCAGGTATTGTCAGACTAATTTGCAGATGGGTGGTAGGATTTGACATGATTACAGCCAGACCTTATCCTCCACACTGAGTTGGTGGTTTTGGTTGTAATGATGCTTATGTTTCCTTTCCAGACTCCATATGCTCCATAAATTCCTGGTGAACTTGAAGGTGGGTAATGAGATCTGTCACAACAGTAATTTGCAAGTGTGACTAGATGGAAACGAGGGTGAAAACTGTAATTGGCATAAAATGGACTGTGTTGGATGCAGGTATGGATGGAATTATTTTAAGCAAATTTGGTATATGACAGGAGAGTGACTCAATCCTCTGGCAGTTGTTAAGGAAGCACTGAAGGCATTGCTTGAGCATTTGATTTACCTGTTCTGTCTGCCTGTTGGTCTCCAGGTGACAGGATGAGGTAGTAAAGAGTTCAATTCCTAGGAGTTTACAGAGCTCATACCACAACTGGGAAGTAAATAGTGGGCCCTGATTAGACACTATTCTGGCTGGCAATCCGTGGAACCAAAAAACAGTTTAGGAAAAGGCAAGCTGTTTCCTGAGTGGCTGGGAGAGAGCAAAAAGAAATAAAGAGTGCCATCTTAGTGAAAAGATCAACTACTAGGATGTTGGCGCAACCTTGGGAACAAGATAGTTCTACAGTAAAATCAAGGGTTCAGGTGGAATGGGACGAGCCTGGAGTTAACTGAACGGTTTAGCATGTGGGTACTTCTTCCAACAGCACAGGTCATAGCAGCAGATGTATTTTTTTCACATTAAGTACTTGCCCCTGACCACCAGTGAATTTTGTACCACCAAGTCCAGAGTCTTATGGCAGCCAAAATGGCTGGCCATCAGCCTATCATGGCACATTCTCAACACTTTGAGTCTGGGCTGACCTTCTAGCATATAAAGACACTTCCCATGATACAGAAGACCATTGTGCAAATAGAAAGCTGAGCTGGCCAGCGTGTTGGAGGAATCAAGTGTCTGACAGATTTTGGTCACTTGCAGGTCTTTTGGGAGTCGTGTCAGAATAAGGAACACCAAATCCCAGGCTATGGCTCTGCAAATAAAATTAGCTGGGCATTGCACAGTATCTGGGGGAGCTGTGTTTGTTTTGGCCTATTCATCCTTGCAAGAAAGGGTGTCTGCTTTCCTGTTTCATGATCCATGGTAGTCAGTAATGATGAAATCAAATTTGGTAAAGAAAAGTGATCAATGGATCTTTGTTGTTTAAAATGATGGGCTGTTCAAAGATTCTCTACGTTCTTGTGATAAGTAAGGACCTGGACTGGGAACTGAGTCTCATCCTAAAGAACATAAGAATGGCCATACTGGGTCAGACCAAAGGTCCATCCAGCCCAGTGTCCTGTCTGCCGACAGTGGCCAATGCCAGTGCCCCAGAGGGAGTGAACCTAACAGGTAAGGATCAAGTGATCTCTCTCCTGCCATCCATCTCCACCCTCTGACAAACAGAGGCCAGGGACACCATTCCTTACCCTTCCTGGCTAATAGCCATTAATGGACTTAACCTCCATGATTTATCTAGTTCTCTTTTAAACCCTGTTATAGTCCTAGCCTTCACAACCTTCTCAGGCAAGGAGTTCCACAGGTTGACTGTGCGCTGTGTGAAGAAGAACTTCCTTTTATTAGTTTTAAACCTGCTGCCCATTAATTTCATTTGGTGGCCCCTAGTTCTTATATTATGGGAAAAAGTAAATAACTTTTCCTTATTCACTTTCTCCACACCAGTCATGATTTTATAAACCTCTATCATATCCCACCTTAGTCTCCTCTTTTCCAAGCTGAAAAGTCTTAGGCTCTTTAATCTCTCCTCATATGGGATCCATTCCAAACCCCTAATCATTTTAGTTGCCCTTCTCTGAACCTTTTCTAATGCCAGTATATCTTTTTTGAGATGAGGAGACCACATCTGTATGCAGTATTCAAGATGTGGGCATACCATGGATTTATATAAGGGAAATAAGATATTCTTTGTCTTATTCTCTATCCCTTTTTAATGATTCCTTGTGACGGTGTTCCCCATAAAACTTTATGGGGAGATGCTTATAAATGTATATATGTAACTAGAATATGTTTTATGCTACATGTGCCATGTAACATATCTCTGTGAAAGTTATGACCTACTGAATTTATTCCTCCTGTTTGTAGGCATGTATCATTGTTGTGGTTGAAGTTATGAACATTGGTTTTATATTTGCTGGTTTTATGCATAGCTTTTGTAAGAACAATGGACCAGGTCCAGAGGAAGGAATGTGCAAGTTAAGGACAAGTACTTAACAGACAAAAGAAGGTGCAGACCCCAATCCACATCAGGGCCCCAGTCAAGGATGCAACTGGTTAGACTGGTTAGGGCGCATGGACAGGTGACTTGCCCATGTGATCCCAACACTCCAGGGCAACTGGATCCTACGCAGGGAGAGGAAGAAAGGCTATAAAAGCCCTTGCAAGACCCTTCCATTTTGTCTTCAGCTGGCTAAAGGGAGAGGCTCTCCACCCCCCCAAGGACATTCCTGAGGGGAACTGAACAAAGGACAAAGACACTAGGGGGTGTGAGCGACTGCTGGACCCAGGCTAATTCTACAGCCTGTAAAAAGGAAAATATCCGAATCTGGTGAGGCTTTTATCTGTGTTAACTTTGAATAGACATAGACATGCGTGTTTTATTTTATTTTACTAAGTAATTCGCTTTGTTCTGTCTGTCACTACTTGAACTCACTTAAATCCTATTTTCTGTACTTATTAAAATCACGTTTTACTTATTAAGTTTCCTTGAGTACAAGTTGGTACCTGGGGAAAGCGAACAGTTGTGCATATCTTTCTATCTTTGAAATAGAAGGCGAACTATTTATGAGTTTACCCTATATAAGCCTTATGCAGGGTAAAACGGATGTATTAAGGGTTTGAACCTCCTTGGAGTTGAGCAGCTGGGTGTCAAAGGCAAGAGCACTTCCAGGGGCCTTACAGTGGTGAGTGGACTTGGTTCGGACCTGGGTCTGTGTTTGCAGCAGATCAGTGGAATCTGGCTCAAAACAGACAGGATTCGGGAGTCCCAAGCTGGAAAAGGCCTGGAAGCAGGGGCAGAAGTAGCCTTGGCACACCAGGTGGCAGCACCAAGCAGGTCTCTGTGGCCCCAACCCGTCACATTCCTAACATCCCGTTTGCCTTTTTGACTGCCACTACACTGCGTGGACATCTTCAGAGAACTATCCACGATGACTCCAAGATCTCTTTCCTGATTAGTTGTAGCTAAATTAGCCCCCATCATATTGTATGTATAGTTGGGATGATTTTTTCCAATGTGTATTACTTTACATTTATCCACATTAAATTTCATTTGTCATTTTGTTGCCCAGTCACTTAATTTTGTGAGATCTTTCTGAAGTTCTTCGCAGTCTGCTTTGGTCTTAACTATCTTGAGCAGTTTAGTATCGTCTGCAAACTTTGCCACCTCACTATTTACCCTTTTCTCCAGATCATTTATGAGTAAGTTGAAGAGGATTGGACCTACGACTGACCCTTGGGGAACACCACTAGTTACCCCTCTCCATACTGAAAATTTACCATTTATTCCTACCCTTTGTTCCCTGTCTTGTAACCAGTTCTCAATCCATGAAAGGATCTTCCCTCTTATCCCATGACAACTTAATTTACGTAAGAGCCTTTGGTAAGGGACCTTGTCAAAGGCTTTCTGGAAATCTAAGTACACTATGTCCACTGGATCCCCCTTGTCCACATGTTTGATGACCCCTTCAAAGAACTCTAATAGATTAGTAAGACATGATTTCCCTTTACAGAAACCACGCTGATTTTGTCCAACAATTTATGTTCTTCTGTGTGTCTGACAATTCTGTTCTTTACTATTGTTTCAACTAATTTGCCCGGTACTGACGTTAGACTGTAATTGCCGGGATCAAAGCGTTTTTAAAATATTGGTGTTACATTAGCTATCTTCCTTCTGTAACCAGACAAAATGAACCTATTTTTGGAGGAGTTTATTAGTGTCACTAGCTCAGAGAATCATTTAATGAAGCACGGATAAAAACTGGCAAACCCAAGAAAATGCTGAACTCCCTTACTGTCTTTTGGGTCCCTCCACCTAGTGATGGCAGACACTTTGCATAGGTCATTTGCTAGGCTCTTTGGGAGAACTGATGTAACTGGGGAACTCAATAGTGTCATTGACAAATTTACATTTCTTCAGTTAAACGTGAAGGTGAATCTGGTGAAGTCTGTTGAGGACAAAGACTGTGTACTGATGTAACTTCTGGTTTTCCAGAGAACAGAAGGAGATCATCTAAATAGATAACAAATTGGTCCATCATGTCCAAGAAAACGTTGTTCACAAAATGCTGAAACATAGCTAGAGCATTACATAGCTCAAATGGCATAACTAAATACTCAAAATGTCCCTGTCAAGTGTGGAACACTGTCTTCCCCCCCCCACCCATCACCTTCCTTCACACAAACAAGGTGGTAGGTTGTGTGAAGGTCCAGTTTAGATAAAACCCTAGCCAAGCAAAGTCTCTCAAAAAAGTTCATTAAGTGGCAAAGGGTGGAGATTTCAATCTGTCACTATTCAGAGGCTAGTAACACAAGAGTACAGGGAGCCAGATTTTTTGCCCTGAAAAACAAAAAATGATGCCCCCACTGGAGAAGTAGAAAGATGAATAAATCCCTTCTCTAAATTTTCATGGAGGTAGTCCCAGAGAATCTGGAGTTCCAGTTCTGAGAGGGAGTAAATATGACGAAAGGGAATGTTAGACTTGGACTGCAAGTCAATGGGGTAATCATAACTGTAAAGTGGTGGCGAAACATCTGCCCTCCTTTTGTCAAAGACATCAGCACAGTCTTGATATTTCTCTTAAATATCTGAAGGGGATTGTGACGGGTTGGTATCACAGAAACCCCCTTGGAGCTGCCACCTGGTGTGCCAAGACTACTTCTGCCCCTGCTTTCCTGCCTTTTCCAGCTTGGGACTCCCGAATCCTGTCTGTTTTGAGCCAGACCTGTTAGCCTGCTGCAAACCCAGACCCAGGTCTGAACCACGTCACCTAACAGCTGTAGGCCTGCCTGGAAGCAGCTTAGGAAGTGCTCTTGCTTTTGACACCCAGGTGCCCAACTCCCAATGGGGTTCAAACCCTGAATAAATTCATTTTACCCTGTATAAAGCTTATACAGGGTAAACTCATAAATAGTTCACGCTCTATTTCATAGATAGAGAGATATGCACCGCTGTTTGCCCCCCTCCACGTACTAACACGTACTCCGGGTAACTTATTAAGTACAAAAAGTAGTATTTAAGTGATTCCAAGTAGTAACAGACAGAACAAAGTAAAATAAAATAAAACACACAAGTCTATGTCTAATCAAACTGAACACAGATAAAAACCTCACCAGTCCCAGCAAACGTCCCTTTACAGGCTATAGTCCTCCTAGCCTGAGTCCAGGAATCGCTCACACCCCCTATTGTCTTTGTCCTTTGTTCAGTCTCTTTCAGGTGTGTCCTTGGGGGGTGGAGTGGCTCTCTCTTTAGCCAGCTGAAGACCAAATGGAGGGGTCTCCCAGGGGTTTAAATAGACTTTCTCCCCTGGCTGGATACTCCTCCCCACTCCCTGTGTAGCATCATGTTACCCTGGAGTTTTGGGATCACATGGGCAAGTCACCTGTCCATGCACAACTCAGTAACTAGCCCAGTGACATTCTCGGCCAAGCTCAGATGTGGATTGGTGTCTGCAACTTCTTTTGTCTGTTTAAGAGTTTCTTGATTGTGCTCTTAACCTGCACATTCCTTTCTCCCGGCCTTGATCCCATGCTCTTACAGAGGCTATGTACAAAACCAGCAAATATACAACCAATATTCGTAACTTCAACTACAAAAATGATACATGCATACAACCAGAAGAAATAGATTCAGTAGATCATAACTTTTACAGAGATATGTTACATGGCACATGCAGCATAAACCACATTCCATTTACATCATATATACATTTATAAGCATCTCCCCATAAAGTCTTATTGGGTACACCATCACAGGAATAAAGGGATGACAGAGATGGTGGCATCTACTTTTAAAGTCCCCCCTTCAGCAATTGCATTTCAAGAGCGTTCAGGACTAACACTTAACCTTGGACGACATGACTGGAAGCAGAATCTTGAGGTAAAGGGCATTGTGACTCAGCTCCACTGGATGTGTGGGTCATGGGCAACCAGCCAAGGAACACAGAGGATGATAGAGGAAATGAGGCGGCAGATCAGTTGAAATTTCTGAGGGATCTCTCAGTGGTTTGAACAATGGCCTGCTAAATCCAGGGTTGTGAGTTCAACCCTTGAGGGGGCCATTTAGGGATCTGGGCCAAAAATCTGTCAGGGGACAGTACTTGGTCCTGCTAGGGTAGGGAGGGTACTGGACTCTATGGCCTTTCAAGGTCCTTCCAGTTCTATGAGATAGAGAGAATTAGAGAGAGAATCTTGCCTATCATTGTCAGATGCTCCATCTGGTGTGCTAGAGCCAACACCAGCAGAGTGAACGCAGCAAGTGTTGGCAAAGGCTAGAATAAGCACCACTGTGTAAAACAGATATGCTAATTTGAAAGGTTTAGTGTAAAAAAAAAGGAGCTTAATTGCAAAAGGAGTTTCCGCTGTTCTAGCAGTGTGGTCATGCACCATTGCCCCCTCAGCATGAGGATACAGATTCCCTAGTTTAGATCGCAGCCCCAACCTATTTTTCAAATAACCACTTTTTTGTGTTTTTTAAAGTTATTGCAGCTCACAGGTGTATTTCTTAAATGAGAAATGTTCACCGATGTGTAGTGAGAAATCTTGAATGCTCTAGGAACCACAGAAAACACTGTGCTCTACACCTTATTTGGTGTAAAACCGGAAGAACTGTTTGAGAACAGCCTCAGAAAAGTAAATAAGAAGTTGACCCACTAAAACTATTGACATTTATTAGTCATTAGCTAAAATTGATAATGGTGGGCAATGAAGCTTCTAATCTTTGTTCTCAATTACCATGAAACACCATCTGATGCCAAACAGTGCCTTGAAATGGAGAAAGGCACTTTAACTTGTTTCAGATGAGCAACTGGGAGTGTGCCAGTTTTGTACATGAACAGTCATAAGCATGTTCCTGCACAGCAGGATGTGATAAAACTATTCAAAACTGTAAAACCAGGGTTGCTTGCCGATTACGTTACTGCTTCAATCCAGGGTATTAGACAATGCTATACTGGACATGAAACTATTGCTTTTCTTCTACAACAAATTCTACACCTTTAATATTAAACTTTGCATAGCAACAGGCTGTACCTCGATTACAAAATATCTACTCACTGGAAGTTAGGGCTAAAAACACAATAAATATATGATCCTTCTGTAGTATGATCGACCCTCTTGATTTACTTCCTTTAAAAAGCACCTTCAAGCTGTACTGATAAAAATCTCTTCTTCCCTCAAAAGGGAAGAAAAAAAATTGCAATGCCTTACTCAGTGCCCCAGTTTCAGCTGCCAAACCTTTAATCATATTAACATTCCTCTCCAGAAGGTGTAAAATGGCTTACAGCCAGTTGCTACTTTGAAGCATTATTACACCATACTGCCTCCTGCTGGTAACTATTTCCTTTAAAGTATTTAATGAAGATTACCAAATTGTGACTACAGTATGTTGTATTTGTAGTAAATGTTAACAAATCTATTTGATTACTCAATAAACAAGCAAGACTTGCAAAGAAAAAGAACTACATTACAAACATTTGAAGCGACAGGGTATTTCCATGAATGGGTTAAGGTTAAACTGAATATAAACCAAGAAACTGATTTCTTCATTCTCATGGCAGTCAGCATCTCTGTTTTCTTTTCAAAGAGCAGCCATAAAACAGACAAGTTCCACAACATAACAGTATCTGTTCACTAACAAATATATCTTGGCAAATACAACGGAATGGTTGTGTTTGTTTGTTTTTTTTAAAAGGGGGTTGACATTGGTGTGTGGGGTGGGGGCGGGAAGGGATGGATGTCAATGTTTAGCCATACTTTAGTTGTTTGTTTTTATTCACTTGAAAATACATACTAAACGTAGTATCAAATATTTGAGTTTATATCATTTTATTTGTTTTCACACATACAAAATGTAGTTTGCGTATTTGCTCAGCAATCTAGTGAATGATCTAAGATTGCATACACGTGTGCCACTCAGTACGGTGATAGTAATGTCCATCTTTCTGTTAAGACTTGGTGATCACATTTAAAATCTCAAAAGAAGCAGGAGGATCTAGATATTTGTGGTTCACAAAGGGGTGTTTTTTTTAAACTACATTTCCTAAAAATTAGTGAGCATTTCTAGTTTGTGCAGCACTGAAAAATGCAAGTAAAATTTTAAGTCACAAAATAACTATTTTCAAGCATGTGTACACTAGCAGTCTAATTAAATAAATACAATAGAGCCACCACAATGTACTGCGAAAATTCACCTGAAAGACTACTTCAAGACAGCCTATACTTACATGCTCATAGAGGGCACCCAATTTATTACAGTGCATCCATTATTTAAGAATATTAAATATTGTCCAACTGACACCACACTGATAAGTTGAAGTTGCATGGTCTTCTGTGTTACAGTTTCTGAATCAGAAAATCTGAAAACCTATCAATAATACCAGAAGAGCTAGATGCTGTTCAGGTAAATTGTAGTTAACAGTCAAGTGTCAGGCTGTGAAGGGACTCATTCAGAAGGTTAATGTATTAGCTTAATTAAACATACCCCCTGTAAAACCCTGAAAGCAGGGAGGGAGTGAAATCAGTTATGCTGGTAACTCAAGTGGCACTGTTGCTCCTTCACCAGATACTAGCAAGTTGTATAGGAGGATGTAGCTTTCACAGAGCCTCACAAATTCTGAGCTCTTAAATCCTGCGCTCCAGGGGACAACCACAGACTACAAATGTCTCCCTATGTGTGTGACTGAGCTAAAACGGGTTAAAATTTTTATGATGTGCCTTGTGTGAATGTGATTTTATGTCCACTGAAAATGGAGAGATCTTATCTTACGGATACTACAAAAACCTGTGGCAGGACCAGATCTAAATGACAATAATTTGCGTTTATTATAGTATAACTATAGATATCGCCTGAGTTACCTTCAGTCCCTTTGTGGTCTAATGCAAGACTCCCTCTCCTATTCTTCTTGCCAATAAATTGTAATAACTTATTACAATCTTAACAAAAAAGACCAGTAATTTGTATATTGCACAAGTACCTAAACCATTATCAATTAAGAAATTTGGATTTGTGGCCACCATTTCAAACCACGACTTATCTTACACATTCTAGAATATTAGTTTTAGTTATAAGAGCTTCTTACATGTAAAAATATAAGTTAGGTATTCTATCAGTAAATTTCATAGAGTTCTATTCATAATTATGTTTATAATTCATAGTAAAAGGGTTTTTCAATGAACATCAAGTGGAGCAGTACTGCTTAGCATCAAATGTTGGTAGCACAATGGGGTTTTTTTATGACCGGCACAATCTACTTAAAACTACTTGTGTATTATGCTGACAGATGTGTAAATTGCCTTTGATGCTCTTGGCACTGAAGCCATTATTATGTGGAATAACTGCCCTTTTATTAATGCTTGGTTTAATTATTTGGGAAAGCAACATAACATACACGATTCTGTGAGAATATTCAAACAAGCATTACAAAAAAAAAAAAAGCTATGGTGTGCACATATCACTCAAATGGGGATATTCAAGAGTTTATAGGTTTTACTGACAAAGATTACAATTCCTATTTGAAAAAATACTGACCAAAAAAAAATTTTTTTTTTTTAAAAAAAGCATAAAAACAAAACCAAAACTAAAAATACCAAACATATTCTCCTCCTTTGCCGAAATCTTTTCTCTTACTGGTTGCCCAACTTTCAACGTCTGGTGTAAGAAAAGCTAATAATAAATAAATAAATAATAAAAACCTGCAAAAATTTTTGCAGGACTGTTGGGTTTTTCACCGGTAACCACGCTGCTAATTATATTTTTATTTTTTAAAAAAGCTTATCAAATACTTTCTGGAATGGCAAATGAATGGAGAAGACAGGAAGTTGCCAAAGATGGACTGAGGAGAAAAAAATGACTAAGATATGTTCAGGTAAATTGGTATAATTTAATCAACAAATTAAAAATAGTTGAGAAGTCAATAAAGTACTAATATGTCCTGAAGTACAGGTGATTTGGCAAACTATTTATGCTTTGCTCAAATAACTTTTTATAATTCTACCTGAAACTCTTGTCACACTTGTTCCTTGGCTAGTCTATCAGTTGTACTCTATCAATTATTATCCATTTACTGCAGAAAGCCCCAAACCCATTAGTCTGTGAAGGATGCCCATATCTGTCCAGAGGGCCAACACAAGACCTTGGGTTTTAATGGTACATAGATTCTGGACATCTTTATGAGGGAACAGGGCCCTAACAAGGCTGACTGAAGTAGCCCTGTGTCGCTCCAATAGGCTCCCGCAACAGGAACGAGGAGCAAAGACTCTGATAGAAGTAGGTCCTCTGACTCCACCCCTTTCCCTGATGCAGGAGCCCTCTCTTTGCATTGAGTATACACCCCCTGCACAGAAACCTCTTTCACAGTGAGAGCAGAATTGGTCTCTAAATGCCTATCATTTAGTCGATATGTACATTAAGACACAGATCCTACTCCCCTTGAAACTAAAAAAAAAAAAAAAAAAAAAATTATTCACACCATCTGATGCTGCAAAGCAACTGCTCCAACACATGTCCTCAGAAATTCTCTCTTTTTAATATATCTGTCCTGAGCAAAGAATGAATCAACAGACAAGGGAAGTGTAGTGAAAAATCTCTGAACAGTTTCTTAATCACCTGGCTCATTCATGGCATTTCATGCAATACAACTTTCCAGATTCCCAGAGATATTATTTCCTCTTAAAGAAAAATTACTTATTTTGTAAAGTTTGTCTTCTGTGATTGGAATGCGGTGGGGAAAAAATACAAATAAAATAAAGGAACCCAACATTAATGCCTGTTGCAATTCCATAACTACAGGAACATGGTTGCATGCCGAGTAGAGGTGGCTGGCCAGGGTAAAATAGGGTAGAACGTAAGAACAGAAGTGACAGCAGAAGAGGAGGAAGTTTCAGGGTTTGCAGAAGACACTCTCACCTGGTAGCTGCTTGTTGAAAACATTAGTTGAATTTACATTGCTCCAACAAAGACCATAAACTGACTTTAAAAACTAGTTAATCCCCAGATGGATGCTACTTGGAGACTGGATAATTTAGATAATTAAGGTTCAGGGAGGATGTTGGGTTTCTGGCCCTCTGAGAGGCAGGGTCAGATCACAGCATGAGGGGAGCGCTTAATGGCTGTACGTACCCCCTATCTAAAGTCCCCTTATTCTCCCCCAGCTGCCACATGATCTGCCTATTATTATGACCTGATCCCAAAGGACAGAACCCAGGAACGTGGCAACAAATCATATCAGGTGCTAAGTCTAGGAGCAGTCAAGACTGGGCACAGAACCCAAAGCGATTCTATGGTGAGGTACGACTGGTAGCCCACGGAAGCAACTGAGGAGCAGGAGGGCTCTCTGCCTGCTTCAGGGAAAGGGAACTGTGTTTTTTTGTGGCGCTAGGGAGATGGAAGGGACCGTGTGTTCAGAGGTATCAGGAGCAGGAAGGGACATCAAACTTCTGCTGAGTATAGTAAAAGAGGTAAAGACACCAAATACCAGAACGGTATATCAAGGACCTGATTTTCAGCTCTTGAATGCAGAACCCTAGGGAAGAATTTGCTGGTTTTAAAGAGTAGTAATACGTGACAGGATTTCTCTGCCATTTATAATGGTTATCCCTTTACAAATATTTAGGGCCCAGTGCACTGTTGCCCTGCACCTTGTGTGCCCATTTACACCATCACAATGACTGCCCTGTACCTTTAAGTGGAGGTAATTTGGTTGGATGGCCGAGTGAACGGAACAGTGCTTTATGGATTGGGGGGTGGGGGAGGGGATGAAATCTGTTGTAAAAGGGGTCGGCGTGGTCGCTGACTCATCTCCTAGGAATGCAGAATTTAAAAGGGGCAGCTCTGGGCCTGAAGCCCCCCTTTTACACAGAGCAGGCTGAAGTAAGACCCATCCTCTCTGCCCCTTAGGTGGTAAAATACCAGGTTTGGTCTAGACCTGCTGTGGACATTACACTAGCCACCCCTTTTTTAGGGGGGCTGGGAAGGAATTTTTCCCTTACCAACATATTGGCTTGGGGGCAGTTGGAGTTTTTTCACCTTCCCCACAGTGGGTTCAGCAAGGGTTCTGCTCATGCATGGCATGACGGGCGGTAGGCTATATGTCACAACTCATTTAAGTTTAGGGTGGATGTCCAGTGCAGGTGCTCCATAGGAAAGGTATACAGTGACCTGATAAATGGCTTGGAAAAGGACTTAAAAAGAGGTGTTCATCAAAAGAATGAATCGGGAGTGGTTAGGGACTCCTATGATTGGTATGGCAGTGAGCCAACCTCCCATTCTTACAGCCCACCTTAACCCTCCTACAAGGGGGATGAATGGTAAATTCCTAGCAATGGATTTTCTGGAGGGACCTGGATGGAAAAAGAGGGGAAGCTGATAAAAGCCCCCCAGGTAATTACAGAATAAACATGGGGTTACCTGCACTGTACACTTTTATCTGCTGGGTAGTCCCAGATATCTAATAATAAAGTTGCAGCCTGATTAAACCCATGTCAAATATCTCCTGTCCTTCTTTCAGCATAGCCAGACAATGAGCTTCACAACTGAGCTCTTAGCAGTTCTATAAAGGTTAGTACTTTGGAAGCTATACTTAAAGAAAAAAAAACCCAGAAGCATCTTTTGTAACAAGGAGTATTAGATGCAAAAAATAATCTTTTCTCTTTGAACAGTGGCTTGCAAATATCGTTAAGGCCATTTTAAATAGCATTCCTATAGTACTACAATAATTGCATAGTGTTCAGGAGTTCTCTATGTGGAAGGACTTTTAAAAAAGCTAACTTTGAACAGGAAACATACATGGAAAGACTTTGTTTCCTCAAACATTGGGGAGAGAATTTGGTATTGAATGTTTTTATAGACTAGTATGGACTTACTTGAGACAAAGCAGCATCCCGTTCTTCTATCACTGCATTCATTTCTTCAGCTGTTATTTTCTTTCTACGCTCCTTGGTCCTGTGTATTCGATCCACAATTATAGCTCCATTCTTCTGTATAGCTATCCCTGTGTCTGCATTGTTTATTCTGTTCAGTAATTCCTGTAATGTCTACCAACAGCATTATATGTTAGTCAGACATGAAGTTTTAATATATTTTATTTAATATAGGGTTTTAATTAATAGGCACATGTGAATTGTAAATTGACTGAGTGAAGTTATTGAATTTTCATATTGCAGCAAAGATGTACATTATTAGTGTGTCAATTCTTCTTTTTCCCCCACATCTTAGTTCTTGAAACCCACTCAATTGAACTTAAGCCTCTAAGATATAAGACTGACATCAAGAAATCTCCTCAGAGAATGGCTTACCATGTCATTTTCTTCAGGGTTAATATTTTCTAGCCTAGAAAAAAGGGACACAGAAAGCCTGATCAGTAGCATTTCCTTAGTGCAGCAAAATGAGTTCGCTTTTTAAATCTTTAGAACCTCAAGTAATTTCATTCTACTAGTCTTTAGAGTCAACCATGACACTGAACATATTAAAGTGCCACCTGCTCGACTCCATCTTTCAATAATGCACCATATCTTCAGTACTGACTTCAGACTGTTAAGTTATTAATGTTTACTGCTATATATGACTACAAGGATCAATTGTTCATATGTGCTTAGATGAAGAAAGTTCCCTAGTGATAGAAAGCACTGGTGCTCTTATTTTATTTATTTCTGGACTTACAACTTTAACCTGAAATTATATTCTTGTTGTCTTTATTGCACCCCAGAATGAAATGGGACCGTAGGTTTGTAGGGGGGGGATTGTTTTAACAAAATGTAATTCTTCCTCTCCACCTAGCTATTACTCATTGCTGTTGCAGAGCACAATAGCAGTTGTTTTATCCTATCGTAAAATATAATAGTTAAATTAAGCCTCCAGTGGTGCCCTTCCTCAATTCTGGAACAAAAATATTGAACTCATTCTTTCCTTGTTTCACTGGCACATTTACTCATATGTAAAGAAGCAGTAAATAGTTTTACCACTTTGCCGAACAACTGCTATTGTGCTCTGCAACAGCAATGAGTAATAGCACAAATTTCTGCATACAGAGGTGATTATAATTAATAAGTGTAATTTCCTGTTTAATTAACTTTTTAATTATTATAGGAACATCTAAACATCTGATTATTTACAGAACATTTTGGGGGTCCAAAATACAGAGATTAACACTTTGTTAAAAATTAAGCTTAAACATTAAAGAAGTGCAGCCTCACCCAGTTCATGGATACTTAAGCAAGTGGTGGATCTAGCACATATTAAGTACTTAAGAAAAAGCAGCTCTGGCAGAGGCTGCAATGTAACATTTCAAAAACACATACTGTAATCATCAAACTTCCAATATCTGCCAAAGAACTAGGCATCATTTATACTGTGATGCTGTTGTCAGAGATCACCCTTCAAACATCCCTCTGCCACACAGCAATTGACAGTGTACTAACCCTGTGCCTCTGAATGCACCAGACTTCATGACCCTAAATATGGTATAGCCTCTTATGCACACTAGGCTAGGAAATCAACCCATTCCTGCCATCTGACCTTTGACATTTAATACTAGTGCTGTTACCTAGTATGGTAATTAGTGAATTTCCTCTGTGCTTTTTGATCAATTTGTACAAGTTCATAGTCAGACAAAGCCACCTGAATTCTTGTAATCAAGGGAAGCAATTCAGAAAGGAATGCTCTATTGCTGCTGTATAATGGAATACATTTCTTTGGGAGGTTCTGAGCAGATGGTATTCCCAGCATACCCCAAAACAGTAAACATGTGCTGAGTAGGTTTGAACCTTACCTCTTTGATGGGATTTGACCGTATTAACAAGTTTACACACAAAATGTAAACTCCAGCCTGAACTCTCACTCCTAGCTTGGTTATCCCTAGAGTTCCTCTTTCAAAACAGATCAGTCCAAGCCCCTAGATTCCTCTGACTAATGGGGCCATCATCATTTCCAGAGCAGGCAAATGATCTACACCTGCCACTGTGAGTCAGCAGGGTTCAACTGGCATCTCCCTATACATTTCCAGCACCTGCTAACAGGGTGGGTCAGCAGTAGAACCCAGCCAACTAGAAGGAAAGAATGAGTATTATTACCCTTTGTGGGTAAGGCTATCTCCTAGATTAGATTTTGGGCCAGATTTATGGGCAGTGATACTTAAGTAACTTGTAAAAATAAATTGACTAACAGAGCACACATTAAAGGCAGCCATACTATTGCAAAGGGATCTAGTTTTATTTTAACCCATTGGCCAATGGCATTTCCTAGCTTTATTCTCTAATACAATCATCAAGCATAAACAACAAAGCATGAATGCAAATTGCCAACTCGCGATACCAAGAGGTTGAATACAAATGTGGAAAAATAACGGGGGCATTTCGGCCTGGAAAAATGCAGGTTGTTTACTGTGTAAAAATCAGCAGCTCCACCAATAAAAAAGTTGGTCAGGAAAGTTTCATGAGAATGGTTTTTCTAATGAAGTCTTTCCTACCAGTTATCTCTGATACAGAAAACACATTTACTCTAGGGGATTAGAGTAAGAAAAAATGCCTCTTGCTCCAGCTAATAAAAATACCCAAAGAGAGGCACATATCCATTTTGCCCTAGAGAAAAGAAACAGTTAATGAGGTTTCCTACTAAAGTCAAAAATTTAAAAAGGAGCAACTAAATACAATACAAATTCTATTGTATGTACTTTATGTGGTACAATACTTACAGATACTATACTTGCTACTGTGAAATACTGTCTGTTCTCAGTGATACAACATATTTTGGGGATGAACTCAAGTTGCAGCACAATTTCCAGAATTGTGAACATTTGGACCAATACTCAATTCTCATTCTGCAAAGAAGGACCAATCCTAGGGCTCATACTGGGGAAATAGAGTCAGATATATTATCTTGATGTTCTTGACCTGCCTGATACATGGAGCCTTTTAGTGGCTTCATACAAACAGGCATGCTTAGGGCTCTCTCTAGCTCCCTGGATCAGTGGTTCCTATCTTTTTTTCTGTTAGAACACCTCTCTACTGCCAGTTCAACAGATGTTATCTTTCCTTTCTCTCTGGCTATTTTCTCTCATTTCTCCTTTCCCATGTGCTTCCCCCACTCCCGATCTCTCTTTTCTGTATATTTTTTCTTTATTCCCCCTTTTAACTTATTGCTCTTTTACATGTGCTTTGCTGGCTCTTCTTCCCTTATACCCCCATACCCTCCTCCTTTCTAGTACTCTGTTCCCCTTCCCCATGTCCCCTCGCACCATAAGCCTTTATGCTGCTGTTGTGGGAGTTGTCTTTTGGTAAAACCCAGGGCTGAACAAAGGTCATGAAAGGAGTAAAGCTGCTGCCTGAGCCTGACACTTGAAACTATACACAAGCTGCTCTTGCAGTGTGCTCCATTAGAGTCCACAACAGAAGCAAAGAGGGAAGGGAAATGACTTATATAAGAGGCTAACTATTGTTTTATCTTCAGATGCAGTAGCACATTTGCAGAGAGAGAGAAAGAGTGAGTGAGTGTGTACTGGGGGGCATCTGGGTCCTGCATCTTTCCCCACCCACACTAAACCTCTGCATTCATACCAACGTAACAATGGCCACACTGCATCAGACCGATGGTCCATTGAGCCCACTCTCCCATCTTCCGACAGTGGCCAGTGCTAGATGCTTCGGGGGAATGAACAGAACAGGGCAATTTATTGAGGGATCCATCCCCTTTCGTCATGTTCCAGCTTCTGGCAGTCGAGGTTCAGGGACATCCAGAGCATGGTGATGTGCCTTTAGTTTGAACCTCTATTATGGTATTTTTAAGAAGTTTCCATACAGCTTGCAGGGATTTCATTCATGATTGTTCCTTTAATTTCCCCCTCATTTTTGTGTAGTTCCTTTTTTTGAAGTTAAATGCTACTGTGGTGGGTTTCTTTGGTATTTTCCACCCTACAGCAATGTTAAATTTAATTACATTATATTTGCTATTACCAAGCAATTCAGCTACATTCACCTTTTGGACCAGATCTTGTGTGCCATTTAGGACTAACTCAAGAATTGTTTCTCCCCTGTGGGTTCCATTACTAGCTGCTCCAAGAAGCAGTCATTAATGGTGTCTAGAAATTTCATCTCTACATCCTGTCCTGAGCTGACATGTACCCAGTCAATATATGGATAGTTGAAATCCCCCATTATTATTGAGTTTTCTGTGTATGTAGCCTCTCCGATCTCCCTGAGCATTCCCAAACACAGTCACCATCCTGGTCAGGTGGCCGGTAGTATCTTTCTGCTGCTATACTCTTATTAGTCCAGCATGGAATTGAGATTCTATGGTATAGTTTGATTCATTTAAGATTTTTACTATGTTTGACTCTTATGCTTTCCTTCACATATAACGCCATTCCCTCACCAGCATTACCTACTCTGTCATTCCACTTTAGCTAGTCTGACACACTCTGTGGTTGGAAACACTAGCCTGGTTTGCTCACTAGAGCTGGCATTTTTTTAAAGAATGTTTTTTCGTTGGAAAATGCAGATTTGTATAAATGTATCAGTTGCAATAAAACTTTTGTTGGGATGGGTCCTCAGGTCCAGAATGCAATTTCTGGTCAGATACACACACCCAATAGTAGTTATAGCACTCTCCTGGGATCTGGGAGACTCACGTTCAAGTCCCTGCTCTGCCTCTGGTAGTCTTTCCCACATCCCAGGTCAGTGCCCTAACCACTAGGTCATTGAGCCAGTCTCTCAATCCGTCATGTTGGAGCTGATCCAGTTTATATAAATATTTAAATATTTATTGGCACAGAATGTATCGCAGCCTCTCTCATGCTTTTCACAAAATGTTTCAAAAAGGTCTCTGATTCATTCCTATGTGGACCAAAAACCAAGTTCAAAACCATGAACATTTTCATGAAATAGAATTCTTGTTTTCCAGCCAACCCTAGCGCTCATACTCTGATGCTAGGTTGTCTTCTCAGAAAGACAGAGGCCCCATGGGCAGTGGCGATATAGGACCCTAACAAACCCTTTAAAAAAACCTGGCTTTTGGAGCCTAGCCTGGGGTCAGCAGTAGTGGGAGAGGAATCTAGTCTTGTACCCAACAAGTTTGTGCTTGACAGACTAGTCTGAGCCAAACAAAACAGAAGGAGAAGAGAACAATAATTATGAAGAAACAGCATTCTGGGTTCTGGTCTATCCTGGAATGGGAGTAGTTAAGAGGGGTATGTGTGTGTGTGCACGAGAGCATGCATATTTGGGTGGGAGGAAGATGGGAATTGTTGGGCAGATGAGAAAAAAAAGGGCAAGCTAGGGAGGATGTACTGGGGAAACAGGGAAAAGGAGAAAATTAGGGGTAGACAAGAAAGTGAGGAGCGGAAACAGTAGAGGAAGAGAGAAAGAGAAAAGAGAACAAGAAGGATAAAAAATATAAAGGAAAAGAGAAAGAATGAGAAATTGAAATAGTTCTTCCTAAATTAAGAATGACTTTTGCATAAAAGAGAAGGAGTAGGAGGGTAATGCAGATAATTTTTTCTACATTTCCACTGTAATTAGTAGATATTTTGCTAAAAGAAATGTGTAGTGGGCTCAAAGATTAGATTGATTTCCTATACAGTGCAACTTCTGACCGACAACCTTGTACTCCATGTGAAGAAACCCCTGTATGAAATGTCACACTTCCCTGATTTATCTCTGAATAAATCAATAGTGGATCTTTTTCCTCTTTCTTTTTTTTTTTTGCAACCAGAATCATTCACCTTGTTCTCCATCTGGGGAGAAAAACACGACCTTGTTTGATCATGTTTTTTTTAAACACAGCCGGGATATTGAGACTATTGATATCGTCTTACGTTCTATCACACTGAAATTCATGTTAAGATTTACTACATGTTCACTTTTGAGTACTATCAGGTTTCCCTTGGCTTCCAATAAATAGCCTTCTTTTTACATATAGCAGAAAAAACATACATACTCTTTAAGAGACTGCTCCAAATGCTTGGCTCGAAGAAGTGCTTCATCTCGCTCTTCATTGGCTAACCTAAGTCTAGCCATGACAGCTTCATCACGTTCTCGTTGAGCTGTATAAACTTCTTCCACGAGTGCTGCAAAAATGACCAGCGTGTTTAGCACAGCTTTAGTTGTATCTTCACATGGGGCCATATCTAATGCCTATTGAAATCAATAGTTTTCCCACTCACTTCAGTGTTCTCTGGATCAGGTCTTGACTTTACTTCCTATACAAAACATTTGCTAATGTGAAGATACCATAACAAGATTTTGCTTTACAGTTTTGAGAATATGTTTGTTAGTTAACATACCTAGAGGAACAAGGAAGGGACAAGGTTTCAAGATTGACCTTTAAACTCATCACACAGAACAAGGAAACCATCACTTACGTGAAGCAGTGACTCTGAATACAAAGCTAATTCCTTATATTCACATTCATATCAGATACAACTAGCCCCCTTCTCTTACAGCAAGACATCAGATTAAGAGAAAAAAGCAACTTCAGGAGATCCTAACACCACACTTTAACTAGCTCCAAAGTGGTGCACAATTTAGCTCTTGCATGGTGCCTCTCTGGTATTACAAAGATAACATGGTCAGGACCCCTCTCTCCCTGTCAGGCCTTTACTTTATTGTTAATATATTGTTCTATTATCTGTTAAAGCATTCAGGGACCTTTGAGCATTAGGTGCCAATAAACTACTGTTAGTTTACTACCAAGGACAGAAACCTTCAAGTCATTCTTCACACTGGGCTTACTTTTCCTTCCTGTATCTCCCTTGTCAACATGGCTAACACCATCTCTGGTACACGGTCAGAATCCCTACCTCAACCCTGCTTCTGCTAAAATCTTTATTCACACACTTTCATCATTCCCCCTCTCTAATATTGCAGATCTCTCTTCGCAGTCATCCTAAATCCCTATTCTCAACTTCAGGGCACACAGGATGCTGCAGTGAGACTACTTTTATTCCAAGAAGAAGAACTATATCCTCTGCCACTGGCACTGGAATTGAATCTCCAAATTCAAAGCAAAATGGTTTCCCCTGGGTTTCAAAGTTCTCCGTGGGCCTCTTTCACTCTAATTAACTGATCTTTAATTCACATAGTTCCCCTGCACCCAACTCTGACGCCTCCAAATGCTGGCATGTTTTCCAGTATTCTCAAGATTCTGCTGAGTCAAAGGCTATTGCATTTGTACTCCCCCTCCACCCCCATCTGGAATTCCCTCCCATTCTGAGTCATGGATGAGTCATTTCCTTTCTTCAAGTTTCACCTTAAATAGATCCTGTTCACTTTAACCTAGAGCCAACTCTGCTGCTTTTTCTATCTTAGTTTCCTTTTTCCTGCTTCACCTTTGTACATTATTATTATGTCTGTATTAAAGTGGCTCTATCCAATTTACTATAAAGCACTTTACGATATTTCATAGGAATGGCACTATATAAAATTGTAATTATATTTTATAATACACTTTTTTCTTACTACTGTACTTATATCATTGATACCAAATAAATACATTTAAAAATATTTACAGAAAATATTTAAAAGACAAACTACCAATAAAATGTCACTGCAGCCAAAAGTACCAGAACAAACTGTTGCTCACGACTAAATTTTGTTGAGAAAATACCCATGATGAAATGTCATTTTAAGTTATTTTTCAGAAGTTTTAATATATCCATACAGATATATTCAAGTACAATGACAAAGAAAACAGCAGGAGTACAGATTTAACAATATCACGGCATGAAATATTCATAGATAAATACTCCTGAGTGTTACAAGATAAATAATTCCTTAACAACCTCCCACCACAAAACTAAAAAAGGGAAGACGCATCAGACGCCTAATCTACCTGGATTCAACTGTAATACTCTCATGAAAGACCAAACATCTTCATAGCTGGATCTTATGTCTCCATAGATTAATGTCAGTTTTTCCAAGTTGGTTTGGTCAGTTAGCCAATCAAAGAATGTGAGGGGAAGAAGCTGATATCCATTTTCATAAAATGACTCTTTTGGTCACTATAAGTGCTGCAGCAATTCATTTCCCGGCATTACTCGAACAGGGAAGATCTAGAATGCCCAAAACACAGAGGCTTGACATAGGGGAAATGCCTACCCTGGTCACCTTTGATAGAGCATCACAAATGCCACGCTTTCTACAGTTCTGCCTACAGTGCCATTAGAACTGTTCAATAAATGAGGTCATTTGGAGGGTTAACCACAAGAATATCAAAACATTTGGATGAAAATGTCTATACAGTGAATACCCTTTAGCTTGCAGATTCCTTGACCCCTTCCACGAGCAGCTTTGGCAGCTGAGAGATGTAGGACACTGGGGGGAAGGTGTGGAAGAATGAATCCGGACCGATCATCTAGAAAGGTATTCTGGGTATGAAATACTTCCTTCACCCCTGGAGCAGAACCAGAAGCATTACTGGGAAGTGGATGAAAGGAGGAAGAAAGATGTGATTTTTGTGCTTCTGAGGGTAGGGCAAGAGGGCCAAAATAATCTAATAGGCTGGATGAAGGAGAATGGGGACAGCTACACTAGTTGCTTCTAGGGGTATGGTCTACCCTCTTCTTCACGGTTGAAGAGGAGCCCTCAACCCAGTCACATTAGAGAGGTCACAGAAGATATATGCCAAATTGTGTTTCTGGCAGGAAAATAATTTCTGCGTCATAAGAAAAACCACACCCGATTGTCCAAGAATATTCTGCCCAGATTTGGAGCATCCATCAAATACTCATTTAGATATCTTCAACCTGAATATTGTTTGGTGACGAGAGGAAAAGAATTTTTCTGCTGCAGATGGATGTGGAGTTTGGGAGGGACACAACACCAGAAGCTACCTGCCTCTTTGTGAGACGATGTCCTTGCTACTGTGCAAGGGATAAAGTTAGGTGGATGGGTGGAGCATGCAGCTCCAGAACTACACATGTGATTTGGAGGTGAAAGAATTAGTAGCACATGCAAAGAATGATTCTGACATCTGGACAGTTGTGTGGCACAGATGAGCACTGTGTCCTTACACCTATCAGGTTCCCAAAGGGACATAAGATTTCTGAAATTTGTGATGGCATCATGGTGCCAACTGCAGAGGCCTACATTAGAGCTTCTGTGTCTCAGCAGTGCCTGGGTAAGCTGCAATGAAACTGCTATGTCCTAGATAGATCTGGGATACACAGGTTGGTTAATTTGGCATGGTAAGTATTATCTGTCTGTATCATAATGTGTCTGTTTATCCTGGAGTGGAATTCCACAATTCTCCCACTTTTATCCCAGGCCCTGGCTCACAGTATCCTGTGTATCAACTGTGCTTACTCAGCAGTCTGATTGGCTTCAGCATCCGCGGTTCTTCCCTTTGGGGGTCTGTGACCAGCGGTATATAGTGACCAGATAGACTTCTTAAACCAAAGTACTGGTTATTTTAACAGTAGGAACAAAGCATTTAGATAAAAAAGATTTTAAAACAACAAACAGAATCCACATGCCTATCTTACCCTAAAGGCTTACCGTCCCATGATGGTAACCTTAGCAGGTCTAACTTCTTCAGACACGTCAGCAGGGTCCATGTGTTTCCCGTCGGGTTCCTCCAAAGAACTCCCTCCCCACACCTCGAGAGAGAGACCCTTTTAAACTGTCACAGTTCTTTTCATCTCCAGTATTCCTGGGCCTTTTCCTGTCCTGGTATTGTCTCTTAACAATCCTCAAATGTTTGTATAGATGTGGCTTATCTTGAACCATTTTTTTCCTTTCAGATCCCTATTAAACTAAACCAATATATTCATACAGCAAACATCCCAATAACCATGTCAACATACAGTATTCATAAATATTGCACCTCCAAATTTGCCACAACAGTGTTTTTTTTAAAAGTAATACAGCATTTAAACTTTTGCTTATTGAAAGAAAAGTTATTTGGAAAGTCAAAGAAAAAGCATGTATAAGGCTGGCTAACCTATCCAAGCCAAAACAGAGATGGACTCTTAGCAGCAGGCACCCTGAAAAAACTGGAAAAAAATGTGTTACAAGGTAAATCCTTGAAATCAGCAGAGTTCTTGCTGAACTCACTTGGCTGGTTGTAGAAGCCTTATCTGCCATCTGTCAGATTTCTCTGCTGGCCAGATCATCTACTGATTCTGCATACATATTTTCATGTTCAACATGTACATTAATTTCTGACCATATCTGATCATTTTTAGTATTCATAAATTTAAAAAGTTCTAAAATTGTATCAATATTTCCTTTAAAAAATCCTTTCATTTCATACAGCATGCAATTATTACGGTAGCTAAATGGGCTGAGAAATTTATTTTCATAGCAATAGTCAACATTTTAAAGAGTTATAGATATGTCGTATATAGAAGTACAGCCCCACTCCTACAAGCTACTTGGCAAAGGCAGACTCCTGCAGCTGCACAGAGCCCTACTGAGTTCAGGAGAGCTGTAGGACTGGAGTATAAGACTGTAATTCTTCAAAGTTAAAAACAAAGAGAATCACCCAACTACCAAAAAAAATAATAATGATTTTCTCCCACCCAGTATGAAGCTCATATCTGAAGATAAATAAGCAAAAAAGGATTTTTCCTAGAGCTACTCCTGCATGAATGTGCACGGAGTGTGGAGCAGGGGACAAGGTATGCCTTCCCTCCCCCCAACTCCAATGGAGGGATTGAGCTAATCTCAGTCCTTGTGATCCTATGGAGACTAGGACTGAATGACACTAATCACCCCGTTGATGGCCAGGAGGAGCCATGGCCACACCCACTCCAGGGGCAAGGCACACTGAACCCTCATATGCTGTTGCAGTGGCTATGCTACTGTGTTCATTGGAGAATTCTGGGAAGACTTTTGTCATTTGTGAGCGCTGACACATATTTAAGTGGCTTATACTTATCACCCTCCTTTATAAAAACCAGCTCTATAAATAAGGACCAAAAGAGTGAACAGGAAACGGAGAGTATTTTTATATAATTTAGCATTCTGTTACAGAAAAATACCACTATCAACAATACCACAACTTTACTTTTCTATATAGCATCTTTCAACCAGAAGGATCTCAAAATGCTTTACAAACTTTATAAAGAAATCATCACCCACTGAAACGCAGCCACCTCTGGAGTGAAACTGAACATCTGTTTAACAGTACAACATTTTAATGCTATATTTAGGACAGGATCTGAAGAATGAGAGTCCAAATAAAACTCCTTGGGAGATATTTTGATAGAAAGAATGTAGTTATCCAGGTTGGAACATCAGGATCGACAGCCCTATCTATGCTTATGAAAAGTGTCATGGGATTGTGAATGAACATAAGCAATCAGGTTCTTATGTCCACTACAAAAGATGGCACCTCCAGCAGCACAATGGCTGATAGTTCCATGCTAGCACACTAATTCAGTGCCTGACTCTAAGAAATGAGAACCAGCTACTTAATCACCAATTCTACCCTCCTGGGTTTTCCTTGGAAGCCTGCTATCGAAGTACCAACTAACCCTCCCCTGTTCATCTCGAGAGCTGACCAACAAGAATAAAATTTTGTATACAATTTCCCCCTCTTGAAACATGATACATGAACTGAATATATATATTCAGGCATTAAGTTAAAATGAAGACTTGTTTTTTAGCAATAGTACGTATATCTCAGGACATGCAAGAGTTAATAGAGGTTATTCCTGCAATGTTAGATAAAATTCAACTAATGAAAAAAACACCCCCAACTGTTTTCCAAAGCTTACTAAAAGTGCACTTGAAATATATTGATACATTACATTGAATAGCTAAATTTTATCTGCTCTGGAATAATTTAATAACATCTTTGTCTTTGTTACCAAGAAACCTATTATACTGAAGCTCTTTATTTCAAAATGATCATTATGCTAAGCCCATCAACTCTAAAACATTTTTATTTTTTAGTAAAGAAAACAACTGTAAACAGAGCGCTTTGGTAAGGTAGATAGCTATTACAAAGTTCACTTAGAAAATCAATATAGCATTTTAGTTGGAATTTGCTCATTAAACACCCACAGCTCTAATGCAAATTATGATGGAATGAATAAAGCAAATACATATGCTTCTTTCTTTTTATTAAATGTAAAATCTGCTGTTAATTGCTTCTGGTATGTCATATAAACTTTTCTCCTTAACTATTAAATGGAAGCTTTTACAAAAGTCATTAGAGAGTCTCTTTCTTTGACTTGTATAAATTTCAATATTTGTTCAGTAAAGGTTCACAGCAGTTAAATTACATTAACAAATATTATTAGCTACTATGTAAGCCAGCTAAGTAAAATACTTATATTGCAGGTAAAACAAATCATTGGGTGTTTACAATAATATTTGGATATGCCCATTTTTAAACAAGCTTATCAAATATCCTGTAATTCTTAGTCAAATGAGAAAGACTCAAAGTAGATTTTTTCCCCAAATACTCAAATTTGTTTAGTAAGCTAATTGTTTTCTAATATGGGTGAAAGTAAATATGAAGAAGATGAACCATACCAAGTATGAGTTTACTGAGTCAAAGTAGTGTACATATTTTCTTAGTTAAACCTGATTCTGTTGGCAAACCTGTCTTCCACACTTTTTAAACTACCTTTAAAATACAGTAGTAGCAAGAGAGCGTGTTGGAAATCATTCTAGTTTAAACATTAGTTCATGATTCTCCAAACAACAGAACTTTGGGGGAAGGGAGGGAGTACGTTTCCCAGGAAAGAAGACTGTTTGCTGATTTCCTAGAGGTCATCTGTGTAAATAGAAAAGCTGAATAGGAAAGGCAAGAAAGAAGAAATTGTTAGGATTTAAAACATCTACCTCAGCAGAAATCACTTAACATTACTCCTATCAAAAAATGAAAAAGCCAGAATAAAGGCAAGACCTTATAACAAAAAGATGAGATCACTATCCACAGTACTATCTCAGAAGATATAATAAATATTACAGCACTGTAAGGATTGACTTTCAGAATAATTCCCTGTTACGAAATATACCAATATTTTGGAACTTTATAAGGTGTTTTATAAACTAAGTAATAAAATTCTGCCTTATGCATATATATATGTGTGTGTATGTCTGTCTCTCTCTGAACAAAAACCAAAAGCTCTAAGAAGTACTGCAAGGTTTTAGCTGTTTGTTAGTTTTGTTACTAACTCTAGTTGTGATTGTTTATTGGGCATTTTCATGGACTAAGAGTGGCAAAAGCAACTTGCTGTTAATAATATATTGGTGGATGATATGAGGATTCTTTTGGTTTTGGATTTAGTATTCAAGATTAGTGGTTGTTGAACTCTGCATGACCTGGGCTTTTCTTTAGAGTTGGTTTTGGAATTATCACAGTACTTTTAATGGTTATGCATAGTATGTATTTTTAATGTTATGGCCAATGCTGGGGGTAACAGGGTACATTTTTATGAAGAAATGCTTGGTTTCCTTGGTTAAAAATTTTCAGAACTAACTGAAAATAAAGTATTTCTAAGTCTTTTTTACTACATGATTTCACTAATACTTCATATAGCTCTATATAGAGAGTTAAGATTTATTTTGTAGCAAAACAAAATGACGTATTTTCTATTTCCCCTCCCCACCAAACATATATTAAAGTGAAATTAAAATACAAGAAACACCACACTTGGTAAAGTCATACTTTGAATGTAAGATTCCTGTAATGGGTCTCTTGTTTATTCTGCTTAGTTGTTTCTATAAAGGATCTGTCACCCGGGGAATGGGTGTAAATGGTTTTGGGTTTTTTTGTGTTTGCTTGTTTTTGGAGGGCAAGTGTGGGGAAAGAAAGGAGAAAAAGAGGGAAGAGGTTCACTAAGAACCACCTTCCTTTTCATCTTTGCAGCCTCCCTCAGCAGTGGGGTGCCCTGTCCTTCTGGGCAGAGAAGGCTTTGAAGACTATGCCATTTCTAGATGGGCCAGTACTATTGATATTTGTTTAAAAACACTTGCCAAAATTCAATTTCCATTTTAAAAAATCTTTTCTTTATTCATTTACTTTAGAAATCAAAATAAATTGACAGACTTTTTTCAAGTTTGGGTCTAGCCATTAACCCCCAGTTCTTATTTTAGAAATTGAACTTATAATAGTCAAATAAACTGAAACAGAGTAATTACATTACTGTGAATGTCATTAAAATGTACTATTAATCTGCCTCCACACACACATTGCAAAATGCTGATAATCCCTGGAAATGCTCTAAACCTAACCGCCCTGTTCTACTCTCATTGAACTCAATGACAAAACTCCCATGTCTTACTTTTTTCTTAATGATCTGTAATGTTCTGCTATGAAACACACAACCTGACCAGGTTCTTCATTGTGATTTTGAAAATTACCATTAATTTATTTTAAATTTTGTCATGTAACTAAAAATTAGAAGCACATTGCCGATGAACAAAAATCGCAAAGCATTTTTGACTGGTCTATACTAGGAGTTACCGACTACAAGCTATTTACATATAAATGTGACTCTGTAGATAAAGCAATCTGTACAAACACAGATAGAAGCACTGACACTTTTATTGCTTTGTGTTTGCTATATGTATTTAGTTTGTTGTATTCATCTGCTCCTAAATTTCCAATGCTGTAAACACACTGATTTAACTAAATGGCTAAAACTGTTTAGTTGGCATTTATCAAATGTGCTCTGTACCGTGGTTTCACTGTGTACTCAGATCCAATTCAGTGAAAAAAGAAAAAAGAATTTTTGTAGGTTTAGATACCGACTCTCCACAGGACTTGCCTAACCTGGCTCTTGTGAAAGCTAATCCGTGTACAACTTTAACCCCTCTGCTTTCAACATACTGAATTCCACACAGCTGACTTTTCAAAAACTGCACAGCAATCTTGTTCAGCCTTTTTCTGTGAATAACTGTTGATTCCTGAATAGCTTTATTTAATTATTTTAATGGAAAAAGGATTGGTAAGTAACATGGGTATATATACAAATGTAAGCACATTATGGTCATGTTTGTGTGTTACACTTCAACAACTATTGAACTACAGGTTCAGTCCATGCTATTCCTTAAAAAGAAGATGATTTGAAGTCCTTTATTTTGTGTATAAAAGAAAAACAGATCTTATATTTACGGTTTATTTGGCATCATGGAGCAAAAACTCACTAACAGAGCCTTATCCGAAATAAATGCTGGATTTATTTTTACAGAAAAGCAAAACTGTATATGGCTTAATAACTAAAATACTGAACTTGTTTCATCCAATCAAATTTTATACTTTAGATAGTTGTGACCCTGTATATTGTTTTTAGACTATTGACATTTCTGATCATTTCAAAGTAAACTTTAAAGTGAAACATTCATTATGTTGCCAACAATTCTTCATCAGAGTTGCAAAGAAAAATCTACATTGTCTGTTCTTTCAACAGCTCAGTGTAGTTTCCCATCCTCATAACTCAAACACTATTGTCTTTTTAAAGTTTTTACTATATATAAAGACAGATTTTGATAAAACATTTTGAAAGTGGGTTTGCATAATGCAACATTAATGACAAGAAAACCAAGGAATAATTACGTATACCATATACACAGTGAATAATTATACACGGAGAGCTGAATAATTAGTGAAAGTATATGCATTACACACTTTTTTAAAACGTAGAATGTCATACGTATTTAGGTTTATAAACATAAGGGTTGGGAACTAGTGAGTTATTTTGGCTAAAGCCCAATATTGGCCTTATTTCAGTTTAATTGGAAGAGGATCTTGAATTCATCTTCTCCATGAGTTATCAGGAACCTGGATTTCTCTTTGTACCAAAGGTTAATAAGAAATGTGTCTGCAAAAGTCAAACAGCATTAAATACCAAAAACTGATTATTATTCCACAGGAGTTGGTCTGTCATTCATAATCTCTCCATGCTCCAACCTTCCTCAGCTAATCTTTAATGGATGACATGCAAGAAAGAAAAATAACTAACATCTAAAAAGGGGACTCTACAGCAAGCTTTTAAAGAAATGGAAAATACTTTTCTCAGTGCTAGAAATAACCCCCACAGGCATTTAATTAGTGAAAAGACCACTTAAGTAAGAGGAAATAAGTAATGTTAAATTAAACTTTAACTCCAGCCTAGCATCCTATTGGATGATTTGTTTTCTTCAATTTTGCTGTTTGAACTGTTGCACATTTATTCAGTAATTATAATTTTTTAAAGTAAATTTAGGACATTTTAAATAATGCTCTCCACTTCATTATGTTCATACTCTATACCATATCTGAGTATTCCGAAGAACTGCACAAACATTCATACACAAAATTAAGTACTTGAACAGACTAAAAGGAAAATAAAGTTTTACTGTACTGTAGCTCCATTGCTACTTTTTTTTTTGAGACAGAGACAAACATATAAAGCTGCAAAACAGGTATAACAGTAAGCAATATGAAACACAAACAGCAGATAATAGATTGAGAAAAAGGTGGGACTTTTCCTTTTTTATTTTTAAAAACAGAGAAAGATAGGAAAAACCTCTACAAAAGTTCACAATTTACATAAAACATAGCAATGAAACTGAGTGACTTTTCTATAATATTTTAAACATTCATATAGCAAATTCACCAACCAATCTTTTTCCAATACATTCATATATAAACACAAAAACAAATGTTCCTCGATTATCTACTGGATTTTTAATAACAAAATAATATCCCACTTCAAATTCAGGGATCTCAAAGCACTTGTCTCACAATTTACAGTGCTCTAGAGCTATGAAAAATTTTACCTTCACATTACGAGTCTCCTATTTTAAGAACACTGCTACAGTCAAAAACTTAATGTAAGCATGAAATACTTGCCAAGCTATTTTATTTTTGTATCAGTTTCTGAATGCATTTTTTTAAACTCATAAGAACAGTCCAAGTAATGACCAAGGTTGAGACTTTCAAAGACTTCTTTGAAAATCCCAGCCTAACATTAGTTTATCTGTCCCAGCCAGTTCACTGGATATGAATCTCTTTACTACACTCCTGTTCCTCTCCTCTCACCACCAGCTTTCTCTCCCCCAAGATTGGTACAAATTATTTTCTGCTGCTGATTCACAATTTCTGAATTCATGATGATAACTGAGGGCAGGGCTACACTAGAAGTGCTACATCGGTGCAGCTGCTGTAGGGCATCTGGTGAGGATGCTCTATGCCAACAGGAGAGCGCTCTCCCTTCGGCATAACTACTCCACCTCCATGAGAGGCGGAAGCTATCATCAGAAGAGCATCTCCCGCTGACATAGGGTTGGTGCAGACAGTGCTTATGTTGCTGTAACTTCTGTCGCTCAGGGGGTGTCTTTTTCATACCTTGGGCGACATAAATTAGATTGACTTAAGTGGTAGTGTAGACCTGCCCTTAGTTTGGATTGTGCACGGGGGGGTGGGGGGTGGGAACAGATTTTCCACACAATAAAAACTAACCAAAAAAAAGAGTTAAATTACTGTAAATTTTGTCAATTAATAGCAATTCTAGTGCAACTGTCATTTAAAAGGTATATAGAGCAATTTTTTTCCCAGTGGCAACATAGCTAAATGAAATATAGTGGGTGAAATCTTGAGCCCACTGAAATCAATAGGAGTTTTGTCATTGACTTCAATTGGGCCAAGATTTCAACCATTAACTCTAACAGGCTGGCAGTGTTTATCTGAAACACTTCACCACGTTAGCCAGTGTTAATACAGCTGGGCAAGAGATAAGTGGGTTTGGCTGATTCACTGAGGCATGTGTCTCATTACCCTATGTAGGTATAAGACAGGGGGAGTGGCTCTCAAAGATAAAGGGTCTTCTAAGGAGTGGGCTGAGTAGTGGTGACGGAGGAACCCTTGCAGCAACCAAGGTTTCATCAGCTCTTTAATAGTATCTTCTTCTTGTTTTGTTTGTTAATAAAACTGAGCTCCATGAAGGGGGTGACTTTAGACTTTACAAGTTTGTAGAGCAGGTTGGGAATGCTGCCTGCTAATGTTAACCAAGTGAGGCAACGTGTCCAAGTAAACAGCTAAAACCAGACAGAAAGTAAAAACACAACCACCCATGCCTCACACATCCACCAGTAGTTAATTCCTTCATCAGTAACTCTTAACCCTCTCCCCCCACCAATAAACCAATATTTTCAAAAGAAGTTTGTGTCTTCTATAATACAGAACAAGGAACCTAAAACGTCACACAATCTAAAACTGTGCATCAAAGCTGTAGTTATATTACAAGGTTTTGATGACGTATTAAAACACAAAAGAAAGGCTAGTGGTAATTTCCTGTTTATCGTATTTCTCAGTGTCGTTCCTAATAGCCATTGTTTGGTGTGACATACAAGTCCTTCTACAAGCAAAATGATTGGATGTCACTCCCTTAGTAAAGCTGAGTAACCCTGTTTTGTTGACCTAGCATGATATTTCATTAATTCACATTTCAGAAAAACAGTTCCAACCCTGTCAACACAACAAATACAGGTTGTGATGTTTCAGGTTGCATAGTCAGGACTTGGCAAAACTAGGTTACCAAGTACGAAGTTCCCAGTCTGCATCCTCCTCCTTTGCCAACCTAGATAACAGGAACGCCAAAGAGGCACCCAAGAAATGTGTTGGGCTATTTCTTTGAGAGGGAGAGAAAGTTATTTACATGATCTAAAGGAATGTAGGAACAGACCACTCCTTGTCCAAGATGCACTGGATAGAGCAGATAACCTGGAAGCCTTCTTATGGTTGGTCAAAATAGCCAGTCATATTTTAGAATTAGTATGCTGACCACTTGCTTAATCAGCATGGTTGGATTGTCCCTTTTGGAAAGTACGAGTTCAGCGATGTGACACTTCCCCCTCCTCACCCTGAAGAAATTTTATCCTCTTCAGCATCATTGATCCAAGTCTCATCTCCCATACCTAAGTGGGGAGGCTAATCTACTGAGAGAGAAAATGTATTTTTGTGCTTAAGAGAGATTGTATTGGCCATGAGATTGTATTGAGCAACCCTGCGATGCAATGAGCCTGAAGCTCAGACCTTCTAGAGAGACTTGAGAACAGACATCACTGGTGCCATTCTTGGTCATCAGTCTCATTCTATATACTTCACCCTCTTATTTTGCAGTGTGACACTGTGTCACTAAGTAACACTTTGTGGCAGTGACATATTCTCCCATCAACCCCTCAGATATTTCTGCTCTTCCTCTTTACCTCTTCCCATGCATGTACAAAGCTCTAGAAATGAAAAGTACAAAGTGACAAGCTTTGGGTGATTTGCAGCTGAACTCTATGGCAATTTCCATTTAAAAATGAACTCTCTTTTTAGCAACAGTGCCAGTCCCAAGTGTGGATAAAAAAGGAGGCTTCTGCAGTTGGGTTTACAACCCACTCAGGTAAAGCCTTACTGCAACAGAAACAGTTCTCTTAAACCAGGGGTGGGGAAAATTTTTGGCCCAAGGGCCACATCTGGGTATGCAAATTGTATGGCGGGCCATGAGTGCTCATGAAATTGGGGCTGGAGTAGAGGAGGGGGTGAGGGCTCTGGCTGGGGGGTGCAAGCTCTGGGACGGGGCTGGGGATGAGGGGTTTGGGGTGTAGGAGGGTGCTCCGTGCTGGGACTGAGGGGTTTGGAAGGTGGGAGTGGGATCAAGGCTGGGGTAGGGGGTTCGGGCACTGGAGAGGCTATGGGGTGCAGGCTCCAGGTGGCACTTACCTCAAGCAGCTCCTAGAAGCAGCGGCATGTCTCCCATCCAGCTCCTATGCGGAGCCATGGCCGCGCAGCTCTGTGCGCTGCCCCGTCTGCAGGCACCGCCCCTACAGCTCCCATTGGCCACAGTTTCTGGCCAATGGGAGCTGTGGGGGTGGCGCTTGGGGCAGCGACAGCCTGCGGAGCCCCGACTGCCCCTACACATAGGAGCCAGATGGGGGACATGCTGCTACTTCCGAGAGCCGCACAGAGCCATGGCACATGTGCACAGAGTGGCCCTCGACCCTGCTCCTTGGCTGGAGTGTGGGAGCGGGGTAAGCCCCAGACCCCACTCCCCAGTGGGAGCTCGAGGGCCAGATTAAATTGGCTGGTGAGCCCATGGGCCGTAGTTTGCCCACCCCTGTCTTAAACCAAAAATTGAGGATGGTAGATGCAAATTGAGATTAAAACCCAAATATGACAGATCTCAGTGAAAGCCAAAAGGAAGCTAGAATCAAGACATTGAATCCTGATGACCAAATTTGTAACAAGAACAGGCACGGGGAATTATGAACTTTGTATAGTACAGAAAAACTGGCACAAGTGACATAAGAAGTGAGAAAATACCATATGAACATACTTAATATTAGTGAAATGAGATGGGCAGGAAGCGGCAAGATGGTGTTTGACAGTACTACAATCTTATACTCAGGTGTAGGAATTATGCTGGATAAAATCACAGCAAAGAGTCTGCTGACTTGGGAGGCAGTGAATGACAGAATAACGACAGCCATGCTGCAAACAAGACATGACACCTGTACAAGTATATACACCAACAAACACAGCAGGCCACAGTGAAATAGATACATTCTATGAGCAGGTGCAGCAAGAACAGGACGATGTGCCTATCCACAAAATCAAGTTGATGATAGGCAACTTCAATGCACAAATTTGTAACAACTCTACTGGCTGGTACTGGCTGGGAAGTAGTCGCAGGCAGAGCAGCAGAAGGCATCCAAACTGATAATGACGAATAACTCTCAATTCTCAGTGGCAGAAACACCCTAAAGATAGGAGTACAAGAGGATTCACAAGGTCACACGGAGATCACGTGACAATGCAACTATCCACCAGACAGATGACTGTATATATCCAAAATGGGCTAAATTCTTTGAGGAATGGCAGAGTCAGCAGAGGAGCAGATGTTGGCTCAGATCATTATATTTTAGTGTCCACATTACAACTTAAACTCAAAGATCATGAAGACAGACAGACAGTGTTCTAGCAAGAGAAAAGTTCAAGGACAAAGAAATGTAGATCTGATTCCAGATTGCACTTAGTAACTGTTCCAGGATTTTATAGGACCAGGCTGATGACAGAGCAGGACATGTCAAAAAAGAAAAAAGACTCAGGTGGTTGGGACGTGAACCCCATATGGCAGATGGGAAATGTGCTAAGCAAACACTGAATTGAAACACCCGAAAGAGGAATGAGAAAGCAAGGAAGGCAAAGGAAGAACTGGCATAAGAAGTGACAGAGAATACTGAATGCATTGCCATCACCTGGGAAGAAGTACCACAACTAGCAAGTAACCATAATCAATGCAGAAACTGGACTGCCCAATATGTCAGCAGCACAGGAGGAATTAAGGTATAAGGTATCTTTTTCTGCCTTTCTGTCACAGGTTTTAAATCAGCAAGGCCTTATATAAATTGGGAGATTCATTTTTAAAAAGTGAATTGTAATCCTTCCCAAAGGAGATGGTAAATGTTTTTATTATGTCCTCATGTGATGCTTTTTACAATGTACTTTTCTGGAGTAATTTTCTTATCACAAAGTCAGTACTAAGCAATAGGAAGAATGCAAACACCCATATTTATAAGCTTCACTCTCCATGTGTTATATACAGTAGCAATTAAACATTAACTAGTTCATGAAATCATAACACCATGTGTTCCCCTTTTCGCAACGAACTTAACAAAATGAAAAAAATCATTTGTCTAAATACACTGAATCTTCATTACTACGCTCTTTAATGATAAAGTAGGTCTGCCCCTGAAGTTTTTATTAGACAGATCGACAAACCTCCACAAATTCAGTTTGGTTCAGATAATTTGGATAAGCACTCCAAATTTTGGAGTTATCTGAAACTTTTAGACTGGTAAAACCAAGCAGGAAGCAAACACTTGAGAGATATTGGAGGCTTTCTCCTTCCAGTCAGGCTAGAAATAAAAGGACACCCAGTCTCCCAGCAATTAGACACTTCTGCTCTTCCAGAACCAGGAGATGCAGAAACAAAGAAAAGATGAGAGAGGGAAAATGTATTAAAAAGTTACCCTAATGTTCTTAAGACTTCAAAGCTTTGATTCACATTTGGGTTTGCATGGTTTATTGCTATGTCCATATCTAGTTATCATATCATGTCATATCATTCTGGAGAGGATATCATTAATTCATTTACTAAAGTAAACAGAAAATTAAAAACTTAAGATGGGAACTGATTGCCAAAAGTTGTTTCGTCTTACCCTTACAGGAAACTGATTAGGATTTTGACTACGTATTTTATATCTACAGGGGCTTTTTCCCTATAGGCTTTAATGAGCAATGAAAGTTTACTTTAAATAGAATATTTCTGTGTTATATACACATAGGTAAGATGCTATGCAAACATCCAGAAAACAAACAGATAACTTGGAAAAGATGTTATCATGACACATACAGAAGATTAATGTTCTTCTGAATATACACAAGAGGGTTCATTCAAAAAAAGAAACTAGCAGAGTTTAATAATATCCAGATTTTCTCTTATTTTGTTTCACACTATCTAGTTCCTCACCCCCATAAACCCTCTCTTCCATCTGTGATACACACACAAAGAATATCGTATTTTTAGGAGCTTGACATTAAACAGATAGCCAACCATCTGATTTTTCAGCTGGAGAGTTTACTTATATTCTTTTCCACTGTTTTTCTGGTGATGATTAATCTCTCTTTCAGTACCAATATCTTGAGGACAGGTCATTAGACACATAATTTTACAACTAGCACCTAACTTAAACCTAATAAAATATGGCTGAGAATAAATTGTGTGAAGCATTTTATAAAATTCTGGTGCAAACAACTGTTTAAATCACATGGAGAAAGATCTCAAAAGAACATTGTCATCTTTCTTTAAGGTACTAAACACAGTCTCTCCATAATATTATAGCCTCATGGTGTACTGGCTCTATATAGCACATAGCAGCCTACATAATAAGAAATCACTTTTCAAATGTAAAAATATACTACTTAAAATATAACTTTTTGCAACTTAACAAGGTAACTGTTTTTTTAATACGCCTACCCAGAGAACAATGGTTAAATATATGCATATCTGTATTGTTCTTAAAATTTCTTTTAAAGTGGTCACTTTCAACTGTAAACTTTAAAATCCTTTACTTTGGAAATCTTTTATAAACCTCATCCTCTGGAGGGATACCATCATCAATGTCATGAGATGAAAATTCATTAACTACCAGAAGAACAGATTTTTCAAGTAAAGTGCAGGTCTCCAGTTGAGGTGAATGTGTGACTATCTCCATACAAAGGGGGGTCGGGTGGGGTAGTATTGCTCTGAACAAGCTAAAACAATAAGTGGTATTTGAACTGCTGGTTGAAAGGTAGAGGCACTGGTAATCATTATTTCTTCTTGTTTGTTCAGGACCTTCCAACAAAACAAACAACCTTTTTGTGATTGGATTGACATGGTGTTAACAACGCATTTAATGCCCAAATCAGTATGAATACAGGTAAAGCTCTCACTAATACCAGTACCAGGATGTTAAAGCCACCTATTTTCTAAGCAACTCTAAACAGCCACACATTAAAAAAAAATTAAAAAAAATCAAACCTTCCCTCCTTTAGCAAACATAGCTAACAGTCACTAGGCCACGTCATATAGCAACCGTGGGTACTGTATGATCCATAAGGCCATCTGTTAAATGCTTGTCTACTGTACCTGCAGTCTTTTCCGCAATTTTAGCTTCTGTAGCTCTCTCTTGCAATTCTAAGTCCAGCTTTATTGTCTTCAGCTCCTTGTCTTTTTCAGACAGCTTATCCTGAAGCTGAAGTGAACAAATGGACAATAAGATTCTTATCTGACCCATAATCGTCCATTAATCTTCAGCAAAATATAAATTTCCCTCTTATAAAATAATTCCTCTCCTCCCAAAGAAAACATTTATTTAAAACACTAACGCAGAAAATCCCATCCATTTTCAACCCTCTTGTTTTCATCTACTCTGTACGACAGACAGCACTGTTTTTATTTGGGATACTCCAACTCAGAAACTACTAGCTGTAACAGTGTTGCATAAAGAAATTCAGAAGCAGCATGGGATGAATGATGCATCTTATTCCCTGGAATATTCTTTCAGCTCCCAGCCCTTTCATAGCAATGGTGTTACTTCAGTTCAGATAAACAGAAAGGTTTGGGCTAAGTCTGTAGATGCAATGCATTTTTTTCTGTATTCTTTTCAAGCCAGAATTTTGACTCTTTCTCCCCTTACTGAAGCCTTCTTGTATTTGGGACTTAATTGAATCTGTATTTGGGAAACAGTTAAGTGTGGCTGTCATTTAACTATAAAAAATGTACCCGTAGAAATATTAGACTCTGCCATTTGGTTATGCACATGTGACTTCCACTGACAATGGAAACCTCTGTAGTGTGTAACCAATGACCGAAATTACCCCAAATCTCACATTAAAACAACCAAGCCTTGGTCTACTTTAGGGTGGGGGATCGATCTAAGATACACAACTTCAGCTACGAGAATAGTGTAGCTGAAGTCGACGTATTTAGATCGACTTATTGCGGCGTCTTCACGGAGCTGAGTTGACTGCTGCCGCTCCCCCGTCGACTCCGCCTGCGCCTCTCACAGTGGTGGAGTACAGGAGTTGACAGGAGAGTGCTCGGGGATCGATTTAGCGCATCTAGTCTAGACATGCTAAATCGACCCCGATAGATCGATCTCTACCCGCTGGATCGGCGGGTAGTGTAGACATTAGGGCCTGCTTATCAGATGGACTATATGCATAAAGCAAGAGCTCCAGTTTACAAATTATTGCTCTTATTTATAAGCTTCTAGCCACTGTTTATGCCAAACAGCTGATAATAGCGTCATGAAATGCTTGAGCTGTCTGAGAATGGGGGAAAATCCATGGAGATAAATTGTTTAACAGAACAGATTAAATGAAAGCCATTCTGGAAAGTAGGTTTCAAACTTGTCATAAAAACATGGAAGCACCATCATTCAAACTCTCCACCATCGACATTATATTAGAAGGCTGAAGTCTAGTTTAGAACACATGAAAAAAACAAAACAAAACCCAAGACAAGGTGGTGATGGAGGCTGAGGGAATTAAAGTAACACTAATAAAACATGGACTGGGGCTCATTTGGTAGATAGAATAACTTTGGATTAAGAACTCTCATATTCTCAAACTCCTCCAAATTCCAGAGAGAAAAATCCAATGGAGATTACAGTACACAAATAAAGGGATGCAGAAGCTATATTAAAATGATCAATGCTTAAGAATTTTTACAATCTCAAGGATTTCCCTCAAAATTTAGTACATGAGGGGGTAGGGGGAAGATCTAAAATGTTTTCTATCTAAAATGAGAGAAATTTTGAAAAATATATGTAGAGCTTGCCATTGTTATTTTGGTATTAGTCTAATTAAAGGTGGAATTAAGGAAACAGGAGAGGGAATGTGAGAGAGTAGATAATTAAAGCTTGGGATGGAAAAATGTGGTCAGCATTAAACAAACAGAGTTGCTGTTAGAGGCCAGGTATAGAAACAGACCTGAAGAGGCATTGCTGCTAAATAAATCAAGTTCAGTTAATCAGCTGCAATGCAGAAATTAATTAATTAAATGACAATAGGGAAACGCTAATAAAAAGGGAAAATAAATACAGTGGAACTTACTAGGGTGTCAAATCTGCAAACATTTCTGTACTTGTTTTGAAAAGGACAACCAAAATGAGTACAGTTAAGCATATGCACGTTTGCAGGATTGGGGCCTGAAACAATTTGCTATGACTAATTATTTGCGTTCTGCTTTTAAAACATTGGTCTCTCCCCTCTTCTCAGAAAAGATTTAATAGGAGTGCACTGTTGTGAGATTTCATGTTACTAAATATTATTACTTCTGAAAAATATTGTATGATACCTTTACTACTAGTTTTCTATGAAATATCAAATTATTAAAGCTAAATAGCTATTGTAAAAATAAATGGACAAAGCACATTTTGTGACACATTATTCTCACGTTTGTACTGTGCTTACTTAATCACACGTTTGCAAAATTCTGTGATCTGTACTGGATCTCCCAGTCATTAGCGTGAATGACTGACATTAAACTAGCCCAGTGTGGGCCCTGATCCAAAACTCATAGAAGACCATGGGAATTTTCCCATTAATTTCAATAGGTTTCAGATTAGCCCTTCTGTTTTTAAATTCCCCAGTCTCCACAAGTCTGACTGAAACCCAGTAAAATTTGAATGAATGGCCCTACAGTGATATGCTTATTTTGCATCTATATCTATGATATAGGAATTGATGTCACTGATTAAAAAGGTCAAAAAAAAAAAGATTATTCACTTCCTTGGAAACATTCATTAAGCAAATACTAAGAGTAGAAATGACAAGAGATCTATTCATTATTAATGCAATAAAACAAAATAATTAGTAAAACTATATTAGCAAAGATTGAAATGAAGGTTTAATGGGCAACAACAAAACAGCAAGTACTGCAATCTGAATATCTCTATTGTACCTTTTTATTCTTTGCCCTTACAGCATCCAATTCTTTTAAAAGGAATGCAATATTCGTCTCTTTATCTAGGTCTCCAGCCTCCTTCCAAGAAGTCATAAGGTCAGAGAGCATTCTACCTTGTTTTTCTGAAATACTATGATTTAAAAAAAAAAGATAAAAAAGTCATTAATCAATAGAATAGAGATTCTCTCATTCAGCAAGACATCCACTACCTGCATCTGAAGTTTACAAATCTGATAGTTAACTATCACAGATTTAGGATTAATAAATTAGTCATAGAGCTGGACAATGCCTATTTCTCACCTTTTAAACCTACAAGAGCAGCAGTATTGAAATAATAAATGTATTAAAATGCTAGTATATAAAATAAACTAAGCTAAATAAGCTATGAAGTCTATAAATTGGAAATGCTTAAAGGAAATAAATATCAAAAAAGCTGAGCTTAATCTGGAGTGATAAAGTAAGGAAAATATTGGGGGATCAAATTTACGCTCAGGCTAAAATATATATTTCAAGAGCATTTATTTAGTGGTGGAAAGAAGAGAGATAAGGTGGAGTTGAAAAGGTTAATTTTTGGAATACAATGTGGTGAAATTTACTGCTGAACCTTTATTCTGGCTATTTTGCTACTAAGGTCTGGTACCAGCTACTGTAGGGAGCTGATGACAAATCCTTTCCTGGTTAAAAACTGAATTGGGCACTCTTGCTATAACAATCAGACAAAAATTCAGGCTCATTAACAGTATACCAATGTCTACAAAATATTGTCTTGTAGTCTACCTTTCTAGGACCCAACTCAAAGTAAGATTTTAAAAATTCCTTTTACTCTGTCACCTGTTATTTACTGATAACTCAGATCTTAGCTCTAATGCAGAACCAATGTAGATATGTTCATGGATAAAGGGAGAAATTCATGGATTATAAGTAACAGGCACAGAAAATTTAAGTTTTATACAATATAACCTATTACCTTTGACATACCAACTCTGCAACTTTTCTTGTGTGCGCTATCTTCAAATACAATACATGTCCCAAAAATAAAGAGGAGAAAACCAGGGTTGATCTTTCCCAGACATCTGAAGACCTAGCAACATATTTTCAAATGTGCCTGAGTGTCTTTGCAGCTGAAATCCCATTTTCAAAAATTTACTTAGACACTACAGTCCCATTGACTTTGGCACTACAGTCCCACTGACTTTCAATGAGACTTCCTAAGTCAATGGTTCCTGATTGCCTAAGTCACTTTTGAAAATGGGATTCAGGCCCCAAAGTCATGAGGGTGCATTTGAAAATTTAACCCCTAGTAAATAAATAAGAGTTTCTCATAAGTACATACACACATGATTACACAAAGGAGTATTTTACATTCTAATCATAATGAAAATGCAATACAGATTATCACAGGACTCAAAACAGGTCAAGATAAAGAATGGAAAATAATATGGATAAGTCTACTAAAGGCCTTACAGAATATCTGCATTAAGACAACCAGTGATTAACATAGACCCCAGAAATTTTTATTGTGCATAAACATGAATAGATCAAGGATGAAACTATGGATCCTGTCTCTAGCACACAAAGAAACAAATCTTGGATCCACAGAGCCATGGAGAGGTCAGTTGCCCCCAGGAATGTGTTGAGAGGACCATGCATGGAATTCTAGGGCTACTGCAGTTGATCATGGGCCCCTTCACCACTTTCTATCAGAGACATCCATATTGAGTAGCATGTTAGCACAATTATGTCAACCAAGAGTAGCTTGCACTGAAGCAAGAGGCAAGCTGTACAAATGGTAGGACCAGATATCAGTTCAACTGGACTCATCAACGTAAGAAGTTGGTATTATGAAGACAAATACAGGAAGCGTTATTAGTGCAGGAAAAAGATAAGAGGGAATCTACACGGAAGGCAGAAAGATGTAAACATGTATCAACTTGTCCCTCCTTTCACTTTGGTACTGACCATTTACTCACTTGCCCATCTCACATCTAAGAATTGCATTTGACCCTTTCACTTCTCTCTCCTCTCACATCCCAGTATTCACTACTTCTAAAACCGTCCTTTCTTTTCAGTCCCCATTGCTAACACCCTGGCTTACATACCATGCCTCTCTCTGGTCTGAACTATAATATAACCACCTCATCCCCAGCCTCCCTGATCCTCCCCTCTTCAATCTATCCACAAGTCTGTAGCCACGTTATAATCTCTTTCTTACTCCATGGACCATTCCTCCCTCTTCCATAGCTCCCTAGATTCCTTCTGTGGGTGCTTTCCGCAAAGTGTTATAACTCCTCATCCTCACTTTTAAAGCTTTGCCTACATCTCACTTCCCCTCTGCCTTTGTTCCCCCAACTCACGCCAGGTGGTCTGTCCACTCCTCACCCCTCATTGCTCCCTTGGCTTCTTCTCTTCCTACACTTGTCTTCATTCCCATCAACTCAATTCACTCGTGAATGAAAGCCCTCTTCCAGTGCAGCCAACAGCCTCACTCTCCACCTTCAAGCCCCGTCTTCAAGACCCATTTATTTTGCTTGGTTTTCATAAGTGGCCTACACTGCTGTGCTCTCTCTCCTGTTGCCCAGCCCGATACCCAATTGTAATTGTAAAGTGTCAGAACGTCATTTGTGACACAACGAGACTTTGTTTTAACCATTGCCCCTCATTTTGCTACCCTTTCCTTTCTACAGTTGGCTTCATTTTCAATGTTTTTCTGATGCAGATTTTAACCTTCTTTGGGGCAGAGACCATGCCTTGTTTACATTTCAGTAGTGTTTTGTACAGGTTTATTATAGCCCTATGTAAATATTTATCAGCACCACAATAGCTTTGGATTAGTGCTTGAGGAGAAACAGCTGAAAGGAGTGGGAGACAAACTGGATTCTAGAAGGAGACATGGCCTAGGGGTGGGAGAGCATGGTAACCATTTTTATGAATCCAACACACGAGCAGCCTTACATTCATTCCAAATTACACAGAAATGCTCCATATTTTTGGAATTTTCAAAGCCTAAGGGAGTTAGGCACCCAAATACTATTGAATTTTAATGCAAGCTGGGCAGCTAACTCTTCATCTCCTTTGAAAATTTTACCCATAATAGTGAAATATTCTCAATCCAGGAAAAAATATATAAAAGAAGCTTGTATTTACCTTGATTCTTCAGCAGTACAAGGGGCAATAACATGATCTAGACACACATTCTGGGTGCTAGCACTCTGAATGCTGAGTGAGGTGGCTGTTGGCAAATCTGACAGCTTCATTGCTTCAACATTGCCTTGTATGACCAATTCATATTGTGGTTGTAGGCTTCTTGAAGAACTTGGATAAAGCTGAAATTGTGGACAAAAGTCTTCTCTTTGCTGTTCCAGATTACAGATTTCTATTTGAAGATAAAAATTAACAAAAAGTTCTCTTTGAACTACCTTTTAAATTGAAGGAAAGCATACACTTAAAATAATTTATGAAGTTTTAAAACCCACCCACACTTTTTTTTGTAACAGAAGGAGGAAACATACCAATTTAGGTCCATTGCTCCCTCATCCTATTGATGAAAGGAGAGGAGTGTTATCCAAAGCACTGACTCAGGAGATCAGTCCATATTCACGAGTTATTGATTTTTACTGGATATTTCACATGCAAGTCAAAAATTTCTCCCCATTTCCTGATTTCTCTCCCCTATCAATTACTTATTAACAGGATAGATCATTGACCCTTACAGATGACCTGCAATAGACAGGGTAAGCCTGTATTACAGCACGTTATGAGCCTGATTCTCATTTATACTAAGGCCTCTTGACTTCAAAGCTTACGTTGATTTTCCTCTTAGCTCCCAAAGCACCTGGCTCCACTCAGCTCTCCAGCTTCCGTAGCAATATGATACTCCAGCATGTGCTATGATCGTTTTGACACCACAATTTGTGGAAGTCTGATGGAATATGCAGCCAGTGCATGTTGATGCGTCATTCACCCAGAGAGTTTAACTATATTTACAAATCTTCAGACGCAGGCATACTCTTAGCTATCTGTTTTATGTAGATTAAATAGCGACTACTAAGAGTTTTATTTCTAAAACTTCTTGAGGGTTTTTTTGTTTTGTTTTGTGTCGTTGTTTATTATGATAGCTTTTATTCTATACATACTTGGATCAGACTAATTATTTTCCCTCAAAACGGATACAAGAAAAAACTGTCTATGCCCTGTTACTGTTCTATGAATAGCCTTAAAATGCCCATTAAATAAACTCAGGGTACAGTACTGCATATAAAATAGAGAAGCAGAGACTTTAATCCAAGAATACTCAAATGAAGTAATTCCCTAAAATCTGTCAAAATTGTGGGAATCTCTCTTTTTTGAGGGAGGAACAGCAATGACACACAGTCACTTGCTGCAAACTCTGCCTCAGCACTGGGGTTGAAGCTTGCTCCCTCAGGTCAAGCTATTGCAGCTCTATTATGGAATTTACGCAGGACAGGCAGGACTCCTGAATCAGGTGTGCACTACTGCTCATTGCCCCATGCACCCCTGGTTTTTGACTGGCCATTCATTGAAACTGCTGCTGGATTTATGAGCTATTGGGGGAAAGTGGTTTAGCCTCTTGCTCCCTGCTACAGTACACAGCAAAGGAAGACCTCTCTGTAATGAACAAGGCAGAGCAGAGACACTGAGTACAGATCTTGCCCCCACTAGGGTGTGGGACATTCTGGGTATATACAGTCACTATTAGCTAGAGAACTAAAGTAATGGAAGTTTTTATTGCCTTTAAACCCTTGTTGCGGGGAAGGGGGCCATCCCTTTTGGTTGTGTAACCACTAAAGGGAGTTCTCCTTGAACTACGTTTAATTGCGTCCCTATCTACCAAAGTACACATTGAAGAATCTTGTCTGCGAATGCATTGTCTCCTCCACTTCTCCCACTTTAGATATCCTTTGCATTGCATACAAAGTAATACAAATCACCCTCCTGCACATTGTAGGATGGGTGTTGCATTACTGAAATTGGTACTTGCTCTCAATAGTTTGGTTTAATCTTGGGCAATTTTTTTCTTTCTGTATTGTAGCAATAGTCTCCATAACTAGTATTTATTTGAAGCACCTCAGGCAGGGATGGGTTAGTGACTGCAAGGAACTCTCCAACCGCCACACATCTACTATTTATTATTTGTATTACTTTTGGGCCTTGAAGCCTCAGTCATGGACCAGGGCCCTCTAGGAGTAGGAACTGTACAAACACAGGAGAAAAACATGGTTCCTGCCCTAATGAGCTTATCATCCAAGTATATAACAAGCTATCAGCCTTTGTAGTTACACTGGGACAGATCAAAATTTCAAGAGATCTCAGCCTTCATGCTCCAGGACATAAGGTGATCGATAGCAGGGATTTTCCTTTTCCTATTTTTCAAATCTGCAGTTTTTAAACCTCAACATCCTATGTACTGAGTTCTTGCAGGAGGCTGAGCTGAACTGTACAGTTTAGGGCACTAGTAGGGTGGTGCTCTCTGATTCCCAATCTAGGTGTGGTTAGGACTTGGAAATCTATGTCTCCTTTGAGTCACCAGTAAAGCCAGTCATCATTACAATGGATTCAAATTTGCATGGGACAGGGGCCAATCTCAGCACACACTGCCGGCAGCAAAGAAGGAAGCAATTTTGCAGGGCATTTTTCAGCAGGACATTTCAATTAGCTGGTCTTAGGGCCTGTAATTGATCTGGCTTGGGGGATGCTATTGGGACCTGGTCATTCCTTGCTGCTTTTATAAGACAGAGAAGAAAGGTGGCAGCCTCCCCCTCTCAGAATTGGAAGGACTATCTGCCCAAGGGCATTAAGGTTGAAGTTGTTGCTTGTTTAATAAAGCCACATCCTTTCTTTGCCAAGGCACTACATCTGTGTCATTGTCCTCATTTGTGCATGTCTGGACCAGAGTGCTTTGAGGAAAACTTTGTAAATACAGTCAGGTTTACTGTGTATAGTGACTTTTATCAATTTCAGAAATATTTTATTCACCAAATAAGCATGACCATTTGTCCTAGCTACAGAATCACCCTCAACTCCCTAACTAATAATGTAAATCCTGGGGCTGATGCAAAGTGATAACCTGGCTTATTGCTAAATTATGCAACAATATGGATCACTGCCCACCTTCGGTGTGTTGCTTCATGCCTCGTGTGAACCCTAAGGTGTGCATTAATCTGCATTAGTGCACAGACACAATAGACACTGAAAGAATATGTATAATCAGGCTGCATGAAGAGTGTCATGGATGGGACTCGCAGCATCTTTTTAGACATTCTGGAACATATTTTCATTGAAGTGGTACCACAACATGGATTTTGACTCTTCTTGCATGGGCCAGCCAACCTTTTTTCTATATAAACTCCATATTAATATTTCACTGCAAAGGTGAAACTAAACAGCTGATCATCAATTTATCTTGAATGAATTGCTCATTCATGTTGAGGGAAGGGGAGGCAAATGTTAAGAAGGGATATAAAGACACTAGATTTGAAGCTGGCAGGTATGTGGGGTGGAGAAAGTTAAAGGGGAATTGGTTTGTGTTGAGAATAAAGTGGAGGGAAATGTAGCATGTTTAACTTGGGAGTGATGGAAGGTAAAACAAGTAGTAAACATGTAACCAAAAAAATATGAGCCTACCATATAAATGCATCCTTCCCCCTAGTCCTCCTGTGTCTTTGTCTTTTTAAATTGTACACTTGAGGAAAGGACCATGACTTCCTCTGTGTATGGAAAACACCTAGCAGTTTTTGAGTACTGCCACAGTCTAAGTTACAACAGTCATTACTATTTCTATCATCACTGAAATGTCAGAGACGTTGGGGCGGGGAAGCAGACTACCAGAGAATCCTGTAGCTACACAGACAATAAAGGAAAAGGGGAGATATGCTTGTTTAAAACGGGTGATGCATAGCCCTCTGGGATTTCCCAACACTCCACTTGCTATACTCAGCTAGGGAAGACAGGGAGAAAGACAAAGAGCAATACACATTCTGGAAAATGAACTAAGCCTTTTGGAAAGCAGATTATTAAATTACAAGTGCATGGGCCCATGCTGTCATTGTTAAAGGGACACTCAGGTTGAACATCATATTAAAAACCCCATACTTAAAAAAAAACACCCAAATTTCCGTACTTATGGTACCAACAGCAAACTTAGATGATTAAAAAAAAGAACATTAACAAAATCTATATTAACTTTTCATTATTTATTCTGTTTATGCCCTCTTCCTCCACCCCCACCCCCCCCTTTTTGAACAACAAGAAGTCTAGTTTCACCCAGGGCTGGCTTAACACTTACAATGCAGGCCAACATAGCTATGTTGCTCAGAGATGTGGAAAATCCTCACCTCCAGGCAACGTAGCTATGCTGACCTAGACCTCACTGTAGATGGATCTAGGCCAGTGGAAGAATGCTCCCAGTGACCTAGCTATTGTCGCTCAGGAAAACCCCTTCCATGAGTGCAGGCTGCATCTATGCTATGGGATTATGTCGGCAGAACTATAACACCATATAGTCCCCATAGTAAAGAAATACGCCCAATCTGTTTCCAGTTGGCATACACTAGCACAAAGCTACAATGTTTAGGTTACAAACACTGAGTTAATGTTCATTTGTTTAAAAAGAAATATAAAATCTATTACTACCGGAATTTAAAAAAAAGAAAAACCTTTATAGTGGTATTACAAATACTTATTTCACCACCACTGAGCACAATACACATATCTGGTCAAATTTGAAAGTCCAGATATTTATGTCAAACCAAAGACCACCAATCTATACAATGTCAAGGTCCTAATATCAGGCAACAAACCATCACCTAAAAGCTTCACTGCAATCCTTCCCTCTCATCCTTGCAGCAGTGATTGATCTTGTTACCTTTATTACTGATTTGTCAAAAAAGTCCAAACCAACTTTAACTTTTGTGGAGCGGGGGAAAAAAAATTCTAAAAATTTCCCATGACCTGCAACAATCCAGATGTTCCTGCTTCAGAAATTCCACCAACAGTGTACATTCGGGTTGAAACAAGATGTTTGTTCTGACAAGACAATTGCCATCATTATCTTCAAGCAATATCTAACCATTTCAGCTGAAAATAGACTAAAGTGTTTGTGACGTGTCATTCCATATCTTTGGAAAGGTTATGATTTACTGAATGTGATTATCCAATTTGTATGCTTGTATCATTTCTTTATCTGAAGTTAGGAATATTGAATATGTATCTGTATTTCAACTATGCTACTTTGGGTGATGCCCACTGCTAAGAACTTCAGGTACAACAATGAAAAAGCCCAACAGTGCTGATGGCCCATCAGCAAGAGACAATGGATTGTAAAAGAGCTTAGTCTTCTGTGAAGTGTGGCTTAGCTTGTGAAGAATGGCTACAGGGGCCCTACAGAGGCATGTGACCATGTCACCTGACACTGGAACCCATCTTGAATTCTGTACTTTTCCACGAGAAGCTGTGGGGGTCAAACTAGGAAACAAAGGACTCCTGCCTTATGCAAATCCTATTTAAGGGTAGGGAGTGAGGTAATACAGGTTGTCAGTTCTCCCCTGCTACTCCACCCAAGATGACTGCTGGAAACAACTAAGATTGAACGGGGGGAAAGAACTGGACCCAGGCTGGAAGGGCATCTGGCCTGTTAAGAAGATTATTAGAACCATATTTAGGGTGAGAACTTCCATGTAACCAGTTTCTTTAGTGTATTAAGTGTAGTTTGCGTGCTCTGTTTCATTTTCTTAGTAATCTGCCTTGTTCTGTCTGCTACCTCCTTAAACTACCAAAAATACACCTGTTATAGTTAATACATTTATTTCTGGTTTATATAATATAATTTAACCCAGTTTATGTGATTTCTAACTTGGGGGGCGGGCCGAGAAGTTGTACATACCCTCCTCCACATTGAGGGAGGGACAAATTTCATAATATATCTTTGGGTCTGTACTCCAAGCGAGGTGGACATCTGAGTGCTGGAGCACGTCCCTTACACTGAGTCTTCCCAGAGCTGATCTGCAGTTGGGTGGGGCCCTGCCTCTGTGTGTGTGTGTGTGTGTGTGTGTTAGAGGAGGTTTTAAGCCCCTGGCTCAGCAAGACAGATTAAAGGGGGACCATGCCAGCAGAACAGGTAGACCCAGTTGTGTCTCAGTACATCAGGTGGCTTCCCAAGGGGTCCAACCCATCACAGTGTTATCTTAAATTCATAACATCTAATGCAATTTGACTGCACATTATTGCACTTCTACTATACAATATATTAAGTCTTATGGAAAAGACAACACTTCAGCTTGAATCTTGTAACTAACCCATTTTTAACTGATGCAAAAGAAATCAGTACCATGGCTGGGTAACTTAAAGATCAGAAAGAAATGAATCCGCATTTTTTGTTCAAGGCCAACATATATACATATTACCTCTGAAACGTCTACCAAACAGAATGTCTGCAAGAGAACCAGATTGCTAAACTGCTCATCCACTTCCTGACTAGAGGTCCTATATCCTGAAAAGGAGGGCAAAGCCTATACAAAGGGGTTTTACTTAAATAAACATGCAGTGAAACAAAATGACACCGAGGGAAGGAATCTACTCCTGTTGCTTGGTGTAGGTGGGGAGGGACTGGGTTTGTTTGGGCTGTATGCAAGGATCTACATATGCCTGCTTTCTCCTCCCTCATTCCCATTGCAGTCATCACAAACACAGTATGTATGAGGTTGCAAAGTACCTTGGCAAAGAGCTTCTACTACTTTTTGATGTCCTCTACTCAGTTGACATGCATCTTTCTCACTGCTGTTGTCCTTTACGTGTCTGCAAACCAGAAGTCTTCAAGATTTAGCCCAAATAAATTAGTGAGAAGATGGAGAAGGACTTGGGAAATTCAGTGCAAGTAGATAATGAAAGTAATTCCAACTTCTGTCTGGCAAAATTGTAACAGCTGGCTCAAGCATTTAATACAGAATATTGTTACGGGATCAACATCTCCCATTTTCAAAATAAAAGCCTCAGGTTTCCTCAGCCTGGGGGTTTTAGCACAGACTGACCTAAGTTGATCGTTTTATTGACCTAATAGTCATGGTATTGAGTGTCTAAACTTGGCATTTGTCTAGGAACAACAGGCTATTATCTTGCAACTGTTCTTCATTGACACTCTCTTTTAATTAGGCCCTATTACATATTTTCCTTGTGTCAGGACTATCGAAATTGATCTTAATATGCTTTTTACTAGGACTCCATTTGAGGCCTAATAGCCTCACCTGTGCAGAGTTCAGAGCAGGTGCATGGGGAGGCTGAGATCTGCCCCCACAGAAGTTTAGGGACATCCGGGGGCTCGGATCATACTCAATGTGACACTTAATTGAATCCCTTCCCCTTCCTGTAAGTCCACTTAGCCTGACTTCCACAAATGACAGACAGGCCCTTGAGAATTACATCAGGGAAAGTGCTGCGCAGGTGCAGTATATCCCAATTCCCTCATCTGTCCTTAATTGTCAGCCCAGTAAAGACTGAACAGGCCACAAGGCCTGAAGACAGTCACCTGGTTCACAACTGTTGCAAGTCAGGGAGAAGAGAGCCCTGTTAGACTGAAGACCCTAAAATCCCTGGCAAATTAACTGGGATAGGCGAGGGTCTCTTAAGGACTTCCTTCTAACACCATGCAAGGCAGATTTAGTGTGGAGTTTGTTTTCTTTTGAAAAACACACGTGTTTAAGAAGCTGTAGGTTGATGGCCTGTCATCTCTGCCCATGGAGGACTCAGTGTCACACCTAGGGTCTTTATTCAAGCAGAGTATTATTCTCCAAAAATACAACTTAGGCAAAACCTTGAACACAGATACAAGATTTTTCCTCTTTATCTCTCTTAGTCCATCTTGCTTCAGAGTCGACCATAGTCTCCCTCTTGCTGCTCCTCATTCCTCCTCCAAGCCATCTGCTTAGAAGTTGCCCTTCTCCAGGGCCTGCCAGAGGAGCCAACTCTCCTACTAACAGAGCTCTACCTCACTCTTTGTAGATTCCTATTCCTCTGACTCCTTCCCAGCTGGGTCAATAATTGAACAGGGTCATTTGATCCTTAGCCCATCAAGATCAACTGGGAGGATCACAAATGAGGCTGGCCCTTACTCCCCTGAAAGGGCTAGTCACTCTGACAGGGACCCATTAATAATTATACCACCTAGGTCTTATAGAGATAGCACTTTTCATCAGTAGAAATTAAAGCCCTTGCATTAAAGAAAGTCAGTCTCATCCCCATTTCCAGATGTGATAACTGGGGCACAAAGACAGAAAGTGAGACTTGCCCAATGTCACCCACATGCCAGTGGCAGAAATGGGCACAGAACCCAGGTCTTTTGAACTCCACTCCAGTGCTCTATCCACTACCTCATTACTGGCCCTTCTCCTTGCCCCCTTCTATTCTGGTGACATTTAGAGATTACTCCTGCACTAAGTTTCGCTTTTCCTTTTCATTGGCTTCATTAGGACCCTAAGAGACACAACAAAATGGAGTCAAAGAATGATGATTATTTTTTTAAACAGTGAATGTGGAATAATGTTTCCCTATCAAGGAATAAAGAGGAAATTCAAATTATAGTGGTATTCTTTCAAAACTCAGGATGGCCATAACTTTCATTAATATGCCAGATCACAATATGATCTCTCACAAAAAAACCTAGAGGCACATTTACAAACCTTTTATAATTTTTAATGGTTTGTGTAAAAATAATTGTCCTCTTAATTAAAATGAAATTGTAATTCTCAAATGTATAACTTTTCAACTATGAAAACTGCTTTGACAGATAGTTACATTAGTACAGCATTGCAGTTTAAAGGCTGGGGCTTTTCTGATTTTGGTTTGCATTTTCAAAGAGTTCAAAATGGTGATGAAATGGACAGAAATTCTTGTTAAAACAAGAAAGTGTTTTGCTAATAGTTCACAAAGCAAAACTTGTATAAGTTTTATTCTGAAATGTCACTTATTTAACATGATAAAAAAACTTTAAAAATAACTTTTGAAAAAGTCAGATGTTCTTTGTCTGCTAGAATATAGACAAAACTCAAAGTTTAATGGTTCATTTCTTTAAATCTTGATGGAATCTAAAGAGAACACTGAATTCATTCTCTGTAAGCAATTTAAAGAAGGACATCTGTGTCACTTAGAATGCTTCTTTATTTCACCTGTACTTGTTTGGAAGCCAGGCAACATCCTTAAGAAAGAAAGAAATTGAGAGAGCTTAAGAACTATTGGAGTTTTTCTGGCAGAATGGCAATTTTTACAATTCTCCAAGGACACTGGTTATTTTAGCTATTTATATTTTCTCTCTCTCTCTCTCTCATTATTAGCCTTTTACAATCTTTCTTTGCATCCAAAATGCTGAAGTAAATGTGAAGATTTAAATATTTACAAGATTGAGCATTTATTTTAAAGATGTGTATTTGGTATTCACCGCAGTTAATCATGATGCATTCATTAATAGGTAAATATGACATACTTCCTTTGACATTCCATTCTCATTTTGCAATTAACATTTTTTAAAAAATACTAGCATTTGAGAAGAAACACGATTTTTGTTGGTTGGTTTCTTTCTTACTCTAAAAGCATTTTTAGATTCTGAACACATCAAAATAGCAGAATCTCTAGTCAGACACTAAGTGGGATTCACTGAAACACAATGTTAGTTCTAATGGATGGATGATTGTGTTTGGTCTTTTGAAACTTTGAAGTATAGGTAAGTCTTGATCACACAAATTAATAAATCCTAAAGCTGGAGTTAACAATAACCATTACACCCAAATTCTGCAGCTTAGCCCAGCCAATTTTTCAAAAGGTCAGGTTGTGAACTGGAGAAGATCAGGGAGGTCCACCGCATAGCTTTGTTGCCAGGCATCTCTCGTCTGGATTGTTGCAGGCATTTATTAGTATTCGTCAGCAGACTCAACAAAGCAAACAAGAAATTCAAGCACGAATAATAAAATGAAATGCTGCTATATAACCCTTTGTCATTCAGCAAATATGGGACTTTTTAGCTACATTGTTCCTAAACCTGGGTTACTACTTTAATTTTTCTCCACAGTGCTGACTGAATGAGTATGCATGTGTGTTAAATGCAGAGCTCCCTTAACAACTGCAGGACTGCCATTTAATCTGTTGGTAGATGGACCATTTCCTGTGGGAACTCTAGCTATGACTTCCAGATCCACCAAATAAATCTCAGATTAAGATTCCAAATGAAACCTGCCTTTGGCAGATAAAAAATGTCAAGATGGATATAAACAGTAAAATTATAAATTATCTAGGTGTTGCACGATGACTTTATGTGCGTTTTTTGTTTACACTTTCCCCGATATCACAACTATACAAGGCATTCATCAAATGTCACACTTTCATAATATTGGAGGCATCATTAAAACTGTTTGGCTAAGGACCTTGAAGTGTTTAAGCAGTAGCTCAAAAGTATATTTGTGCAAAGTAGAAGAATAAATTTACATATCAGCAGCAGCTCATAAGGGATGGGTAAATATTCTGTTTATCTCTCATTGTAATTCAGGTTAGTTTAAATACATGGTTTCAGGATATCATTACAGCCTATACGGAGTTATTACATAATTTCCAAACACAGTGACTGGCAGAGTTTTATTCATGCACACTAGTATTTATGTTTTCTAGAACAACTGAAAACATAAATGGGATAAAGTAAACCTTCCCATCTCATTTTTCTGCTGTTATTGTGACACCAGACAATTACAATTTATATATGACCAACTCAATTAGCTAAATCTTGATTATTCACAATTCCCTTTTATCTATAGCAGGGTCATTAAGTACACTGAAAATTCTCTGTATTAACCAATATATTCAACATTCCCCATCACGTTTGGATAATAAATTTCTATTGTATTTAGAATTCTGAACAAAACAAACTACTCTTTAAATGATTTTTCCTTTAACGATTTTTTAATTTTAGGTGTCCACCATAAAAAAAAAGAAAGGAAAGGTCACTTTTGGCAATAAAATGCCAATAAAAATCATTCAGAGCAAATGGTCTATTAAAGATGCAGGTGAAGTCTCTGACGCTAGTCTCCAATGCACTCCCCAGAGAACAAGGGCTGTTTTTTAATGAAATTTTTTGTTATGTCTTTGCTCATCTTACCTGTGCTAATGCAGGCCTGTTCTGGATTTAAGCTTCATACTAGTTGATAATAAAATACTAGCAATGAAGGTTTCTAAAGAAGGAAACAACCAGTTCTTCTTGTACCTGTGATAGTTCTTCTAAAGCTGATTCTGAAGCATAGTATAAAAGATGGCTGTGGTAATAACTGCCACTACCGTGAGCACACATTTAAAAGCTTTTTAAAGTTAGCGATACCCCAATTTTAAAGACTAAAATGATACAAAGTGAAATGTTTTAAGGGGTGCATTCACTCCACCCTTTAACCAAATAATAAATGCATGGTACTTATAAAGCACTGAGTTTTCAATTTAGTGCATAATCATTAACAACAATCTTCACAACATTGCTCTGAGAGTTAGGTAAATGTTGCAGAGCTTTAATTTTGTGTCTGGTGGCGAGCAGTTAGGCTGTTAGGGTGACTCTTACAGCCCCCACGCTCCATCCAACATGCATGCAAACAGTTTCCAATTTAGTGATTTCAAGTTTATGGGGTGAAGGCTGAGTGGCTGGATGGGGAGGGAAGGTTGTTTTTGGAGGGCAGATCAGATAATATGTGAGTTCAGTCAGTCAGACAGTCATTTAGTGTGGCTAGAAGTCTAACAATCAAAGAGAACAAAACAACTCCCCCACAAAATTAAATTCACTTTCATTTTTAGTTCTCTCTTCCCAGGGTTCTTTTGGGGTATCCTGTTCCACATTCCTCAACCTGAGATTTTTTTGTCTCCTTCTTTATGTCCACTGTCGCCCCATTGTTTCTATCCCCTTTACCCTTGTGCCTCTTCTGCTTCCGACATCATGCTGCTTATCCTGCTCCCCGTGCTTGCTCTTTGGGGGTCTCTTTATCTTGATGTAAGCACTAGGGTGGGTTTCCCTTCCCTGAAGGCAGAAGGAGAGGAGGAAAGGGCTGCGGTTTCTCCTGCTGCAGAATTTGAAGGGAGAAGAACTGAGCCAAGCACATTGAGTGTGGTTCCACTCAGCCCCACACATCCACTGTACTCTTGGAGCGAGGGGCATCAGTTACCACCTCCCCACAACAGCCGCAGCAGCACTGTGTGTTTCAGAAAAAGAAGACGCATCACCTCAAGTCTGGACCCAGTCAACTCTTGAGCCAATTAGGGCATTGGCTGGAGGTGAGAAGCAGTTTTACAGCCGTTTCTTACCCCCAGAGCTTCATTGAGTAAGTTAGAAGGCTAAAGTGCTAAGTGGCAGTGGAGCAGAAGCTCACCATCCCATACCACAGAGAATCCAGCCACATAGAAGTCCCTGTAATTGCATGGCCAATTTAGAGCTTTGTGCTATCCTCATTTTACAGAGAGAGGGGAACAGACACAGAGAAGTTAAGAGACGAGATCAAGGTGACTTTGTAAGTCAATAGCAGATGTGGGATTGGATTCAGCAGTTCCTGACTCCCAGACCCACACTCAGTCTGTTGGACAATTTACCACTAACTATATACGTAACTAATGCAATGGGAGTTTCAGGAACATAAGGAGAATAGCACAGACTTCTCTCAATGGCTTAGTATTTCTTTTCAATGTTACATCAGGACTTCATGTTACATTTCATTCCGTTTAGAAAGAAATAAATCATAGTAAAATCTTTATGCTACGAAATCCCTGCAGTCAGATAGAGCTCCTTACAACATGGTCTATATCTTTCATGGAAATGGAGGATTTTGTTTGTTTGCTTTTAATAAAAACAACAACAACAAATGTGTCTTGGCTAACTTTTTATCCCATTTTACGTCTATGTTCCAAATGTGTGTAGCTGCACATATCAATTACAATGAATTTATCTGGGATTGTTGATAACTAATGGAAGTAATTTGCAAGTGAAGTAAATGAAATAAATACATGATATATATTTCTAAAGAGGTTTCATTTCTTAATACATTTTCAGTATGCTATAAAATGGAACAACATATTTATAAATATACTGAAATAAATATCATAATTATGCTGACATAAGGAAAAAGAGCCAGATTTTCAAAGCTAGGTACCAAAATTTGCATGTACCTAACCAACATGTGTATAACTCACATGCATGTACAAATACATGAAGCAAATACACAGACATCACATATGTGCACACACAAGGCAGCTGTACACAAACAGTAAGTATTTAAATGCATAAACCAGGCAAATATATGTGAGGATCTGTATGTATCTAACTATGATAATCTGGCCCACATGTCTATTACTTCCCCTCACCCCCCTTCCATTTTTCCTGGGGGTGAGAGGGGAAATTCTTGAACATGATAGTAAGTTAGAATCAGCATAGCACACAATAAATTCTATGGCAATTTCCACACGCTGCTATGCGAATGCAACTCAAATCCAACCTACAACATCACAACCTGATTAAACTGTGGGCCTCTTAACAGTCAGCAACATGCATGCTAAATTTGGTACAAATTAAAGTGCTTTTTATGAAGCACACAAATGTCCTCTAGGGACTAAGATGAAACCAATGTATTCATTTTAATTGTCTCCAAACTAGAATTTAACACCCGCTCTTTTGAAACACTGGTTCATTAGTTCACTATGCAATCTATCCCTAACAGGTAAAATGAGAGGGAACTATATTACTGATCTTATTCTACGATACTTATATACCATAACTATGGTTGAGGGTGTTAATTAAAAACTCCTATTTTCAGGACATAAACTTTTTGCTAATAACGCCTTCTCTAGAAATAAACTGGGCATGCAAGATTCCAGCTGGGATCATAATTTGTTTTAAAATAAAGTTTTAAATACAAATAATCAGAATCTGAGTTATAGAAAACAGCAGTGAAAACTTTGGATACTTTTTGGGCACTCTCACAAATAAAATAAATGAGGGAGTTATTTAATTTATTTTATAGTAGCACCTATAGGTCCAAATCAGGGATCAGGCCCTCATTTCGTTGTATATTGTACACACACTTACTAAAAGACAATTCCTTCCCCTAAAAAGTTTAAACTCCAGGGTTGTTTGATTAACATAATACTGATAACTCAACTCTCATACTAATTTTTTTTTTTACTATGTAATCATATGGGGCAAAAGGAGTTGTTGGTCTGGTGACTCTTTGTGCCTATGCATCTTTGAAATTCAGTTCTACCAATAATAAAATGCAATCTAAAAAAAATAAAATCCAAACTAAAAAACAAAAGCAAAAAACACAAGCTTTGTAAGTATTTGGCCCATTAAGTGAACAAATCACTTTGCCACTTTTAAAAGCAACAAAAAAAGGACAAATTAAGTTACCTACTTTTACAAAGTTAGTAATTCTACATGTACAGCAATCAGATTGTCATGATCGTTTCCTCCAGTTTGGAGTCAGTGACAGAATATCTCTTACATATCCAAGAAGGGTTATCTCCCTCCTTTCCTTAAACTAAATAAATTCACACACAAAAACACAACATAGACAAAAAGATCACAACTGCAAAAAGTATAACAAATGTGAACATATTTGTAGTTAACGATGAAACATCCCCTTAGCCCTTCGAGTACACCTTTCAAATATAACTCTTCACATGGGACATCACTCAATTCAAACACAAATTTACCTCCAAGTAAATTTACCTGCCATTTTTCCAAATCCTGCTATTTCCTGTGAATTGGTATAAAAATGTTGAATCTTGAAGTTTAGTTCATAGAAACCTATATACCTAAAAGGAACCAATGCCATTCCAAGCCTCCTCATCTGCTTTTATTTATTTATATTTGTGTGTTCTCCATATTTTGGTGCTTTGCCACACATTTAGGCCATCACCAGATAAAAGTTTACATCCCAATTTACAACTTCTTTTAATTTTCATGGAAACTTTATACATACATTTGTAAGATTAAATTTCTTTTTAGAATAGACTATAGTCCTATGCTTTCGGGCTTGGAATCTGAGCATTTCATCTGGAAATGAAACAGTTTTCACTGGCCAGCTGCCAATGATCCTAAACCATTCCATCTAAGAATACTTGAGAAAAGTATGTGAGAAACCACTATCCACCTATTAAAAATGAGGTCCTGTGGACATAAACAGTAAATTTAAATTAGACCCCAAGACCAAAATGGTAATCCTTACACACAGACTAGTTTTTAACCCTTTCTAATACGTACGAACGGAGGCAAAAGCATGTCTTCAATTCATGAAGACATTTATAATCCAAATAGTCTGGAGGTTTCAAAGACTGACTGAATTCCAAAACAAATTTAAAATACAGTGTCCTTCTTAAACTGCTCTCTCAAATGTTTTATTTTCTGGAATACATAAACAAATTACCCAACGTACCATGTAATTATTAAAACTGCCATTTCTCCAGAGGTAATAACTTATCTTTCCAATCTCTTTGTTTGGTTGAGTTTCTTCTAACCACATGAATTTAACCTCAGCCATGCCTAATGGTATTTGCTTATGCTGTAAAACAGGTTCTGAATCAGAAATAGTCATTAGGAGCTATTTCTAGAAGCAACCTACGTGGAGGGGAATATTGGAGGCAGAATAGTATCCAATGCAGGAAGGAAAAACAGCTAAGAGGACAGCATGGAGGACTGAGAGACACAAACAATGGCAAGTTACTACTTTAATTATTCAGGGAGAACACTTGAAGTCGTTTTGGATGTAGTGGGTTATCCAAAAAAAAAAAAATCAGATGTTCACCTTGGTAACATAAAAGGCCTTTACCTGTTACCAAGATGGCAACCAGGCCAATTACACCAATAAAGTATCTAGGCTCTTAGTACTGGAAAACAGTTTCAGGGAATTATTTGTTTGAAATAATATTGTTTTTCAATTTAAACCAAACTGATGACATGGAGCTCTGTATGTCCAACAAATCTCAGTAAATCACAACATAAAAACTATTAACACTGTTAACAGTAACTACCTCCTTCTTAACATTTCTATGGCTACAAGTGAATAGGAATCATACAATTTGTAAATTACTAATTACAACTTAACTCTATGTTATGCTATGCATGCTTTCATCTTCAATATTTCATAAAGTTAGATAATATATTTTATTGGACCCACAAATATATAAACATTTGCATGAAATAATGTCCTTTCCTAAGCAATATAAAACTTTTAAATCTTTTAATCAGAAGTGATATTTCAAGTAAATGGAACTCATTAAATAGCCAGCAGTTTTTTTTAAAGATTCTGTAAGCTATTAAATTAATACCATTTCTTGAAATTTGACAGGAAATGTTTAATGCACAGTGAATTTAAGGTACTCATTGTTAGCTACTTTGGAACAGTTAACCTTTTGAACCTTTCTTAGGGTATGCTGACCCCTAAAGGTCTAAAGGTACTACATTTGAATTAGCTACATAACATTTAAAATATAGTATAGTGAAAGACTAACTCTTCAGTTTTCCACTTAGCTACTGCACTGAGAATATTTCATAAGTATTTAGTTCAGAAATATTTTTCAGCTACCTCGGCAGGCATTCTACACTATGGGGATTAAAAGATGCCTGTAGATTGTTTTTACATACAGTATTACTCCTAGAAAATTATGAATCTCCAAACCAGTAAGAAGCAAGTCCCCTCCCCCAAAAGAAAAAGAATGCTTTCTCTGCCTTGCCTTGCAAATGCAAGACTGGTTTTATGGTATATTTGAAATTTATTCTCTTTGGAGAAACAGTGGGAAGGTGAAAATTTGGGTCACAGATACATAAGGTGCCACTAAGGTCTGCCATAGCAGAGGTCTTTGTGGTTGAGGCCATTAGAGGCTTGATCCGTCTCTGCCCCACTCTTCCCAACCCTATCTCTATGCCCGTAGTAATAGTCATTTGCCTGTGAGCACCTCTCTTACATGAGACACTTGGGTTCTACCTCCCACATTCTTTCCTTTCTTCAAGATATATGGGACACCTCATGACTTACCATCTCTCCATTATACCCCTTAGGCATTTTGTTCCTACGAAGGATCTAGCCCATTCATGTGATACCACCTTAGACACTTAATTCTCATGCAGTTCCCCCATGAGATACCCCTCTCTCACAGAACTCTCTATGTCACCACTGAAAAAACATACCTGAGAACTCCCTTTGGTTCTTTCCAATATAAGATGACTCTTCCCCATCCCAATCAGGAGGCTAAAGTTATGTCTACATTGCAGCTGGAAGGTGTGATTCCCAGCACAGGTAGACTTGCACTACCTCAGCTAGAACTAGTATGCTAGAAATAGCAGTGTGGATGTCGCGGCAATGACAGTGGCTTGTGCTAGCCCCTGAAGTCCAAGACCGTCTGACCCCTTGGGTCCAAGCTTGGTTGGTGAGCCAAGCCCCTGCCAGCGCAGCAACATCCACCCTGCTATCCACTTCGCTGTGGTGAGTCGACGGGGGAGCGGCATCAGTCGACTCACCACAGAGAAGACGCTGAGTAGGTCTAAGTACGTCGACTTATTCATGTAGCTGAAGTTGCGTAACTTAGATGATAACCCCCGCCCCCCAGTGTAAACCAAGGCTAAGCTGAACTAGTGCGAGTCTGGCTATCTGTGCTGGGACTCACACCTCACAGCTGCAGTGTAGACATATTCTAAGAGCCCCAACCCCTAACAAGGTTCCAAGTGCCCTCAAAGCCCCATTGAAGTCAACAGGGAAGACACCACACATTGTTGGATCAAATGCTACACTGTCATGTGATTTGAACTAAGGTAATATTAAGAAATTATTTAATATTAACAACAAGATTTTGATTCCCACCACAATGAGGGTCTGAATAACAGAAAAAATACCATGACTCTTAATTTTAAGATATACTTTTTTTTATTAAAGTCGTGAAAGAACTAAGTTAGAAAGTAATGGCACTTTGGGGGCAAGGACTGTCTTTTTGTTCTGTGTTTGCCCAGTGCCTAGCACAATGAGGTCCCAGTCCATGCCTAGGACTCCTTAGCACTACAGAAATACACGTAAGTAATAATAATGCTGAACATCACAACTGAGAGTTTATGTGAAGTCCCTTAACATTGCAAAACGCAGAGGAGCTACAGTAATCTAGAAAAAACTACACTGGTTGAAGGTTTACACATTTTTTCTTTCATGGAAGTTTTAAAATTCGATTTTAAAAGACATAATCTTGCAGCTGCTTTTCTTTCACACCTAATGTTTCCAAGAGGCAGAGCAAAATGATTGGGAAAAAAAAGTCACTTCAATATATCAGCAAGAACAAATACATTCCAGTCAGTACCTAGCACTGGTACACCACCTGGGGTTACGCATTAACACCTTTAAAGTCCTTACCTTTCGACCAGTCCTCCATTTGTACTTCTGAACTTGTTTGATCTGGCACTCGCTCTGGTTTTTGCTCCAAGATTGCAGAGCTAAAATAAAGCCAACTCTAGATAAATAAACTTGAAACAATATATTAGAACACACCTATACCTACCCTTTATTTGACAGAGAATTTACAAGACAAATGATTTTAAAAATATTTATAGTAGGACAATAAACTCTGTGTATTTTAACAGTTAATGCTAAGCTACGTTTCTCAGTAAAAGATTTTTTTCTTCACACGTTTAGTTTATATAATGGTTTATTCAGCTTTCTGATGCGTTTAATGCCTTTGTTGAAGTATTTATTAGTTTGCCTCCTTGTTCAAGTCCTGATCTTGCAAACACATGCTACCAAGTGCAGCATTTACTACAGCAAGTAGTTCCATTGAAGGCAAAGGCACTGTTCACCACTGTGGCAAGTGCTACTCGTTGTAGTAAGTACTTGCGGAATTGAGTCCTTGAGCTGTTTATAATGTGCTTGTGTTTGTGAATTTCGTGAGAAACGTACAAAATAACCATGAACATTTTCAACTTGTGCGTTAAGCTTGTATTTAGGAAGACAATTCAAACCTCTATAATAAAAAACCTTCACTTTATATATACTGTTCCATATTATATACTGTAATATAAAACTTAACTTTTAAACTAGTTGTGGCAATATTTAATGACAGCTTATGGTAAACTTACTGTATTGATCAAACCTTTTATTTCTTTAGATTTTCATGAACTATGTAATATGATTAATTTTTAAGACTCTCTCTATAAAACATTTTATTTCATTTTTACATACAGCATATTATCTTATGATAGTTTGTCTAAACATTTTACCATACACTTTATTTGTGCATTTTGTTTTTTGTTTAACATTGAAGTTTACCATAAACTTTAATATTTACTCTAGCATCGCTTTTTAAATTATCTATAGCAACAGCAATTTTTTACCCTTCAAGCACAGGTGTTGGTGAAACACCCAAAAATAAACAGGATATTGTATTCTGCATTTGTCTAAAAATACAGTGTGAAGAGGTAATGTATGGGCTAATGAAAATGCACAGCGAATTACCATCTCTGCAAATAAATCTGATGTGTGAAAAATCTTAAACATGAATGTATAAAATCCAGTAAATGATACCAAGATAAAGGTTTCTCTTCCATCCTCCCCGCCTTACTAGTGAAGAAGTGGGGGTGGGGAGAGTTTTCCTTCCATGCTACATCAAAAACTGAAAGGCCTGTCATTTTTAATTTGAGATTATAAAAAAATAATTCAGAAGACCACTGATAAGATTTATTGAGACTAACATTTACAGTAAACATTCAGGAATTAGTAGTATTTCTAGCTCATATTTGTCCTAAGTCTAAGTGTACATGATGAAAGCAGCGCAAGTGTTTATTTGATGTGCTTGCTTCTTAAGAGTTAAAGAAAATATAACTTTACCGCATACCTAGAACAGTGAGTGCCTTACAAGTCCTCAAATAAAGCTGTAAGCTGCTTCTTTTTTGATTCTGTATAACTGTGTTGATTTGGAGTTGGCAACCTTTTTCTAAGTTCCTCATTTACTTTTGGATTAGCTGAAAATATAGAAGGTTATTAATATCAAAGAAATATGTTTCAGTCAATGAAGCCATTTCCCTACATATTACACAAAAAGATTCATAATAATTGCAGTCTTTTAATAAGATATTCATATAGCAAGACATGAAGAAAATACAGTCTTTAATAACCTCCAGAGTATTTTAAAACATGTCTTAGAGCCTTAATGTGCCTAGTAATATACTATTTAAAACCATAATTTTATCCCTGTACAATATACAGTCAGTCTTCCTCGCGATTTACCCAGCTAATGAATGCCAGCAATTAGTAAAATGTAATCCCATTGCACAATCATTTTAATGCTTTTAGCACTCAGAAAAGTAAACATCAAATTAATACTGCTCAAGCCATATCAGATCCTAGCTGGAAGCAAGCAATTATAGTTCAGCTCCTCAGGTGTAATTAAATGATTGGAATGATTTAGTTCCATAAATGCAAGTTAATTCATAAGCAAGCAACAAATATACTGGGAGTAATTACAAGAAATATTGACAGTCTAAGCAGGGCATGTTCTTTTATGTACCTGTTGTAGGAAAAGGCTGCCCTCTCCTGGAGATAATAGTGAATAATAAATCTACTGAATAATCAACGCCATAACTTGGAGAATAGCATAACTTTTAGAGGTTGTAGCTTCTCTCATATGTTACACAAACACCCATAATTAATTAAGAGAAACTCTTTTGTTTTACATAGAGAGAAAGTCAACCATGGTGATCAAACTATATTGGGTGACCTACCGGTAAAAGTCAACTAATACGATTTTTCCAGGCAGTTGGTTTTTTTTATTTGTTTCCCCCCGCCCCCTGTTATCAACAAAATATTACTTTTCAAAATATCTCACTATTCAGTTTTGCTAAGTAAGTGTCCAGGCTTATTCTTAAAAAAATCCACAATAAAACGTACCTTAGACACAATATTTGCAAGCAAGACAACATAAGTTTCGGTGAGGTACTCTAAGTGACTGAGTACAAAACTAACTACAATGCTACCATTCTGCCAGCATTGAGTAACTCATACAAATCAGCAAGAAGTTGGGCATGGTCATAAAAGTTTCTCTGTGAATGAATCACTAAAGAATTGCAATATAGTGTTCTACTTAAATTCCCTTTTGAAATGAAATGAAAGTTTTGTAACTGATCTATTACCGCAGGCATTACTGAGTGCTTTTATTAAGGAAACAGTCTTCTGGTTAACCTAATTAAAGTGATAATCAAAATTAATGAAAATTTAAGAAACAGTGGACGAATATACAGGAAACAGGGTGTTAAACTTAGAAGCGAAGGGTAAGAGAAGGGTTGAAAGATGCAAAATTAGATGGATGGATGTCACACAAAAGGATTTGATTAGCTGCAGAGTTTCCAGGGAACTGCTGCAAGACAGACTGGAATGAAGAAGAAGGACTCAAAGAGCATCAATCCCATATAGATGGGTCTAAGGCGAGAAGAAAGCGACAGTATACCACTGGGGAAAAGGTTAAATCAAATTCTAAAAATGGTAAGAGGAAATTAAGGCCACAAAACAACATATTTCAATGACACAATTCAAGTTTGATTTAAAATGCTCTTTCTTTATTCACAATCCTTCAATTCAAGGCAGTATCAATTATACATATCCTGTTTTGATATAATCATAACATCTTATTACAGCTTAAGTCCTGTACACATTAGCAACTAACCAGGACATTAAGCAAGGAAAATTATAAATTGACTATAACTGTGGCATGCCACATCCAATAACTGTGCAAAAATAAGGCTTTGCAAATTTAAGTGAAAAGTTACTTATGTACCTGAGTATAAATTTACTAATAACTTCCCCGCTTTTAAATGAGTTCCAGCCCTAACCTGTTTTTACATATTGCTTTCTAGTAAAGTGTACAAAGAATATGTAAACAGTATTTGCAAATGTCCTGTATATGGTCTTTTCCACAAACACTGAACTTACAAAAAGTACATTCACAAACATGGTCATTGTTCTTTAAGACATTGAGTAGTTCCTTACTAATAAGATTTCCTGCTAGCAAAATAAGTCTATGTTATTGATCTTTACACACTTAAAAACAAGCAGAGGCCATGGACAAATATCTGCAGACACTACACTCACTGTCGAGATGAAATAAATCAAATTATTTTAAGAAGTCACATTTCCAAGTTTAAAATGTATAGCACATTTGCTTTGCCCTTTGATGTCAGAGTCTTATTTTTCTATTCAAATCTTGTACACTGTAAGTTAATTGCTTTTGGAAACTACTTATTATTCATGTAAAAATTAATGTGCCAATGTATTTAAATCCTTTTAAATGACCATTCATGAATCTTTCTTCTTTAAGTACCGATGAAATCTGTCAAAGATATCAATGTAAGATGGTCTTAAAGAAAGTTCTAATAAAGATTCTTTTCTGCTAACATAAGATTTTCATTTTTGCCAACTTTACTTAAATTCCATTAATTTTTTAAGCTGCTTTTAATAAATTCACCAAGTAAAAATTTTTAGGCCCCATAGTCTGTCATTTGTGTTCCAGCTGACTTTATGAATATTAATAACAGTGTTATCCTGATTAAATAGGCTTCATATGAAATCCCTGTGAATCCTATAGCTCAGACATCTCATTTTTCCAACTCTTTATGAATTTGGATTCAGATATTAAACTGGAAAAAAATCTTAAAAAACAGATTTAACGGTACATTTGCGTATTCTTAAGTAAAAATTAGATGTTCTAATGATTCAAATAATTAAAACGGATAGTCTGAAATCTTAGTATGTGGACCTTTCTGTAAACATGCAACATATTTTAACGCTAATTAAAACTTCAACACTTTCCAGAACAAAGGATTCAGAATCTATTATAAAATACTAATGTCTGTCCTTACACTCACCTTAAACAACAGACGATATAGTCTTAACTCATGTATATGAGTTTTAGAGTTGCAAAAAGGATTCCTAAAGTTTCCCTAAAGGAAAATAACTATTGATGGATCGTTGGTTATATCAGTTTAAATACCAAATACATGCACACAGTGTATTTATTACAGCTTAACTACAATTATTTCAATCTTTTAAATACATATAAAACCATATTCATATCAGACACCCAAATTAAACTAAACAACATTAACATTTACCTGGTGTACTTCTGCTCTCATGCAAAAATGGCGTAAGTTTTCTAACAGAGTCACGCCAAAGTACACACATGCTCTCAACTAACAAATCCTTAGCTACATGCATAGGCAACTCTGACTTATGCACATGCACTAGAGGTTCTGTACAGCTTTGTCAGACATCAGATTGAAAATATAGGACAAACTGTCCTGTGTTATAGCCAGAAGAAAAAGTTAATTTATTTTCATCATGCGATATGAAATAGAAGCATCACTTACCTCATTCAGTTATGGCCCAATCCTGCAAAGGGACCCGTGCAATCTTTAGCCCTAGGTATAAATGTTTGCTTAGATGGATTCCATTGCAAGAACAGGGCCATAATTATTAGATTTACTAATCACCAAGATCATTTAATTCACTCATCATCAGAAGAAGCTATATGTTAGAAGGAATATTTTAAAACATTTAAACTTTCAGAGTAAATAACTTCTGAGGATGATTTATTTTTAGACTTCAGTCACTTTCTGCGGTGTATGAACAAATTAATTTTCCAGCTAATGAGGATTTTCTACAGCCTGTATGCACTGTGTGTGTATCGCTGCCCTTCACTATAGTATGTATCTTTATTGGTTCGGTGCCCACAACATGCTAGGTGCTTTGCAGACTGGTTAAATGATTGAGCTGGTTCCTTATCTGTTATCCCTCCTGTCTGAACTAGCAGAGTACTCTTTTAGTTCACTTACTAGAGATATATGTTTTTGGCAGTATCAGTATAAGGTTAGGCCTGGTCTCTTCGTGTACCATTACATAATTATATCATTACATATTGGGCACTGAGCTCTTAGAATGCACTTTGGTGAACCACTGATACCCTGCAAAGCACTGTTTTGAGTGAAAGTTGGTACGTGAAGGGAAATGGGAGAGGTGTGTGATCTACTGATTTCCGCACAGTTGTTCTACTCTCCTTTACTAGAAGTAATACAGTCAAATTCATTTAGGATGCGTGTGGGCTGACCAAGCAATTTGACAAAACCCATTTACCTAAACCAAACTGACTACTTCTGAAAGACGTATGCCAGGGGTTCTTAAACCTTAGATGTAAACAAGGTCTTAAGAGAATGTGTCTCATGGACACCTCCTCTGCCATTCAGAACTGCATAGCACCCCAGGGCAACCACAGCAATCATTTATATGGAAAATATTCGGAAAGCCTTTAATTTACCTATAACTACCTTGACTGTGATTTAGCCACGTTAATAGAGGAGCTGGAGGCAGTACCTTGTGACCAGCCAGCTCTCCACACATCCACAGCAAGTACTCCATAGACCACACTTTGGATACCACAGAATTGTGCTATTGCTTAAGATTAAAAAAACCCCACAACAAATAATTTTCTTGGAACATTTTCTGTACCAGATTCTGCTTCTCTCTTTGAAGTGCATTAAGTCCGTTCTTCTTACTACTGTTCATATGGCAGTAACATCCAAACAGCCAATCAGGATCAGGGCCCCACTGTGCCAGGCACCGTACAACCCACAATAAAACATGGTCCTTCTCTTGAAGAGCTTACCGTCTAACCTGAAACAAGCTATAGGGGAGCCAAGTCACCATGTGATTTTATATGCACGTATTTATGGTCCTGAATTGTGTTTTTGTTTGTTTGTTTTGAGTTTTTTATATATATTTGCTGTCCTGCAAGTGCTGCTCAGCCTGTCGTCAGTTGGCTGATTTTCTTTTCGCTGTCATACTAGATGTGGGTCTTGAACAGGGGTGCTGGAACAATTTGTATAATGGGGGTGCTGAGAGCCATTGAACCAAACTGTAAACTATGTATTTAATAGAAATCACTTCAAGCCAGGAGGTGCGAGAGCACCTATGGTCTTGAGGAGTGGTTGGAAGTGGATGGATGGATTAACTGATGGATTAACTCAGGAAGTGTATTACATGTGCAAGAGGTGGCATGGAAGCCTGGAGACAGTTGTAGGAAAAGTGCAAATGGCCATTCACTTGCAGCTTCCATCTCTATCATCTCTACCACAAGGAAACCCAATGTCCCCTTCCCAATCGACAAAGACAGACAGTCTGTGCTCTCTTGAATAACTATCTCAATCAGCTATTTTGGGAAAGGACAAGATTCTTTATGGAGTGCTCCTTTTCTCCTTTCTCCTTGATAGTGGGCTCCAACTCCTTTCACAAGTCACATAACCTTCCTAGTGTAATGAAAAGTCTGAAATTACATACAGAGAGTGGTCCCATGTCATATTACCTTCCTTGATAGAGTAAGACTCAATATTTCCACTCAAAGCTCACCAAAACTTATCGTACTGTGGTTACCAGTTGTCTCCAGACAGCAACAGAAGTGCTCCATCCCTCTACCCTAAGTCTAAATGTGCTGCCTTCCCATGTCAGACCATGAAGCAAGAAACAGGACCTTGGACTCAATCTAGTGATTCTCAAGTCATCTTAAAAGGCTTTGACTGAAATCAAGTCTTCATCCTTTTTCTACAATGAATGAACTAGTAGAATTGCTCCATTATCTGAACAAGTAGAGTGTGTTTGGAGCCAAAAAGCTATGAACTGTACTCCTAATGTTGTGTATACTTAGCTAACTGACAAATATTCCCTTTATATACGTGACCAGAGATTGTTCATTACACTAGGTCAGGAGTGGGGAATCTACAGCACACAGGCTGGATCCGGCCTGCTGCTTCATTTCATCTGGCCCATGGTAAGTCTCTGCGCCACGGGCCGGAATCCCCGAGCCGCAGCGCCCTCCCTCCCTCCCCCACAGAGCTGGAGCCGCGAGCGCCGGCTCACCCCGCTGCAGAAGAAGCTGGGGTTGCCAGGTCATTAAAAGTCCGGTCGGCTGTGCACAGCTCCCGGAAGCAAGTGGCATGTCCCTGCGGCCCCTAGGCAGAGGGGCTAGCAGGGAAATTCTGCGCACTGCCCCTGCCCCCAGCACCAGCTCCGCAGCTCCCATTAACCAACTGCGGCCAATGGGAGCTGTGGGCGTGGGCAACGCGCACTGTGCAGAGCTCCCTGGCCCCTCCGCCTAGGGGCTGGACATGGTGGCCACTTCTGAGAGCAGCCCAGAGCCAGGGCAGGCAGGGAGCCTCCTGAGGTAAGTGCCGCCCAGCCAGAGGTAATTGCCGCCCAGCCAGGGCCCGCACCCCAAAACCCTATCCCAGGTCAGAACCCCCTCCCATACCCTAACTCCCTCCCAGAGCCTGCACCTGTGCCCCTAACCCCTACCCCAGCCCTGAGCCCCCTCCCACACCCAAATTCCTTCCCGGAACCCATACCCCAAACCTCTTCCTGCACCCCAACCCCTTACACCAGCCCTGAGCCTGTCCCACACTCCAAACCCCTTGGCCCCAGCCCAGAGTCCCCTCCCACACCCCACACCCCTGCCCCAAGCCCTCTCCCACACCCTGGACCCCTTATTTCTGGCCCCGCCCAGAGCCTAGGGGAAGCCCCAAGCCTCCACGCTCCTCCTCCCCCTCATGGGGCCGTCTAGCCCACGACTGATTTTTTCTGTGGGTCAGTGGCCCCTGACAGAAAAACGGTTTCTCACCCCTGCACTAGGTAAAATTCTGCTGTTTCTGCACAAACGTTCTCTTGGGATTACATCTTTGATAGAAATGCTCTATGCTCTACGAAAATACCATAGGCAGCTCAGTAGATCTGGTTAAAACATGCAATAGTATAAAATCAATAGATGCCAACATTCTTCAGAGGTTTGAAATTCTAAGAGTTTGTACTTATATGAAAAAAATGGATATAGGTCAACATTAGAACTACAAATTGGCCATGAAAATATGGATCATATGGCAACATTAGATGGAAGAAGATATTTGCATAAAAAGGGCAAAATACAACGTTTACTTAATTTGTGCATTCCATATTTAGATTGATAAGCACATATTCAGCCTCTCCTCTGTGGTGTTATTGTCTTTCAAGCAAACAACTCCTGTTTGAGCGACAGGAAACTGATACTCATACAGTTTCCAGTGCATTTTTCCCTTGGTGAAGAAGGGTTAAGCGGAATGCAGATGTTGAGTTAGAAGGGGCTGGAATTCTGTCCCTAAACTCAGCAGATTTCTGGGGATTCTCCAATGCTAGTACCATCCACATGGAGGTGTAGGGTGAGTTTCACAAGGGGAACTTAGATGCCTAAGTCCAACAATTAGCCACAACTGGAATTGAGAACATTCCTGCTCAGCTGCTGCCTAACCCAAGATGCCTAAGTTTTCACTATTAAAGTGTCCTAAGGTGCCTAAATGTTGGCATTTGGGCATGCACATAGTCACTAAGTCCTGACACTGCCCAGTAGCTCAGCACTTGACTCATGCTTAAGCCCCAATGGGATTCACAAATCAGGAATTCTCCAATTATCTTGCCTTCAAGGCCCAGTTCAGTAGGTATGCTTACAGCATGCCCAAACCCACAGAAGAAGAAGAGGTGGGGGTGGTGCCCTTATGACTTTTAGCCCAATGGTTAGAGAATTCACCCACGATGTGGGAGAGCTGAATTCAAATTCCCCATCTGCTTGATGTGGACCAAGGATCTGAAGTTAGTCTCCCACTTCCCAGGTGAGTGCTCTAGCCACTGGGCTATAGAGTCTCTCTCTCTCTGGCCCAAGGAATATTTAAGTATTTCTACACACTGGAACAGCTTCAACACAAGAGACAGAGAAACCCACCCCACCATATCCCACAGCACAGTGATTAGGGCACTCTCCTGAGAAGGAGGAGACCCAAATTCAAATCCCTCCTCCGCATCAGGCAGAGGGGGGATTTGAACCCAGGTCTTCTACATCCTGGATGAGTGCTTCATCCACTGGTTTTAAGGTGATAAGGAGGGGCAACCTCCACCTTCTCATTTTTCCTTGGAAAAGAACTGACCTGGATTAGGCACCAAACTCCAGGAGGGATTCACAAGGGTGAACCCTCAGGTGGAGAGGGACACTTCCTTCTGGCCTGAACTTCGGCACCTAAGTCCCTTTCAGAGGCAAGAGTTAGGCTGCACCCTTCCCCTCAGCATTTTCTCCTAGCTAGCTTAGGTGGCTCCCAAGTCAGCATGCTGGCTTTTGTGAATCCCATTCTTAGGCGTCTAACTCTCCTCTAGGCATTGTATAAGGAGCCTGGACACCTAACTCAGGTTTGTGAATTCCACTAGGCAGCAGGACACTTAAAATGTAGACACTGTATGTATGTCTACATTACAATTAGACACCTGCAGCTCACCTGTGCCAGCTGACTCAGGTTTGCAAGGCTTCGGCTGCAGAGCTGTTTAACTGCAGTGTAGATATCTGGACTCAGGATAGCGCCTGGGCTCTAGGACCTTGTAAGGTGGGAGAGTCCCAGAGCTTGGGCAGCAGCCCCAGCCGGAATGTGCACACTGCAGTTAAACAGCCCCACAGCCTGAGTCAACGGGCACAGGCCAGCCATGGGTGTCTAATTGCAGTGTTGACATACAGTGCAATGCTGAGCAATACAGCCCTCAATCCCTTTCCCACCTGTGATGCCTTCAAGCCCCGCTCTTGCTCCTTGGCAGCCCAGTTTCTGAACAGCCTTGGAGTAGAGATTCCTCCTGATAGCTGCTACTGCTGCTGCCCCCTGAACCACCCCATGGGACTGGGTGTAAGTTAATGCTGATAGGGCTAGCACTATTTTACCATCAAAAGTCCTGCAGGCTGGGGGGGAGGGGATGCCACAGAGCTTGAATGACCATCCTCCCCTCCAGCTCTGCCTTCTCCCAAACTGCAGAGACTGATCAATTCCTCTTGGAGAGCTTTCCATGGGCCCGTGAAAAGGTGGCAGTATCTGATGCTAAGGTGGATAGCACTCCCTCCTTACATGCTTCCTTACCTAGAACTCCTCATTTTTCACACCATCCACCCATAAAAGCAAAGGCTCAGCGTGCTTTCACCAGCCACAGTTTTGCTACTTGCCATGTTGGAAAGATCTTGCAGATATGTCTAGATATAGCCCAGTAAAGGAAAAGTTTACACAGACTTAAAAAAACCCCAGCCTCATCAGGCCACTAAACATTTGGAATAGTTCCAAGCCAATATTTGTCCTGTACCCTGGATGTAAGTGACAGTTACCATTGACACATTAGAGGGTGCAGGGAGGGAGCCATACAGCAGAGGGAAGATTGTATGCTCTATTGATAAGGAAGTAAAGTTTGAAATTTGGGACTATTTTCATAGGGTTAATTAGATACCAGGATCTTCTAAAATATCCTGAAACGTTTTGCCCCAGGCCAAACTAAACTAAATCACTTAATCTAGGAGGGTACAGCATATAAAAACAAAAGTTAGCTTATAGAATAGTTTCCCCAGGGAACAAACAGCCTGTTTTGTTTTTTTTGTATTCACATGGAAGCCAAGTTTTGATGAAGTGACACACTCCTCCACAAAAGGCTTATATTTCCATAGAACCAACAAAACTTACCAGAAAATCAAAAGTCTAAGCACCCAAAGCAAGTTCAGATCAATCTATGAAGACAGCTGGTATGAAAAGTCCCTACTGTTCAAAAGAAAAAGATTATAAGAAACAATTATAATAATTACTTCATACATATCAAACATATAATAAAAAACACCAGACTCAAGTTTTCATTTACATACAGTAGAACTGTTTTACTATTTTATTGATATATTAAAATCAGTACCTCTCATGTCCCTGGTAGGTTTTTTAGAGCGGGGTGTGGATTTTTAAAAACACCCTATACACCATAAACTCGCTCTATATCCTTCCTGCCCTCTAACCCCCATAACAAACTCCATTTGCACCTTTATTTATTAATCCTCTTCTGTCCATATGTTCTGCCCTCCTTCTCCTAAATTTTTTTTAGTTTCCTATTTCGTTTCTTTTTCTCACTTTGTCTTCTGCTCTTTGCTCCTCTCTCCCGCTGCCTCCAAACAAGCGTTGAGGTTTTGAAAGAGGTGTCTGTGCGGTTTCATTTCACTCTCTCCCCCAAAAGTCTGTCCCTACTTTAAATTCCATCTTCTCTCTCCCTGTACTTTTCCCCTCAAGTATATTTTTCCTGCTAGGCTTCATCATCTCCATTCTCTACATTTCCAATCTGGCAAGTATTAGCCCAAAGAGGTTCCTGGCATCTGAGCTTGGATAAACACCCAAATCATCCATGCCAGGGCAGTATGGAAGCCACTGCTGAAGTCATAACCTGCTGAGATCAAGCATGAAATAGTCCATTTTGGCATCTAAATGGCCATCATTAGGCTTCAATGCAAAACACCCCTTGAGATGAAGATGGGCAGTTGAAAATTCTCAAAGCTATTGTTTCAGCCATGAAGTAAGACAGGCCTCAGTGCATCAGTTTCCACTGTCCCCACAACAGGACAATCATCTCTGGAACCTTGAAGGCTTAAAAGACCATTTTTAAACATTAAATGTTTTGTTTCCCTTCATATAATAACCGGCATACCATAACAATTCCAGTTATTAACAATTAACAAGCACAATGATACAATATAAAGCCATATTCCTGACATACAACAATAACATATTTGTTTTTTGCTTTATGTTGTAAGACAATAGAGGAAAAGAATCATAGGAAATGATGGGAGGATGGAACATGGCATGGCAGACACTCTTCCACCTGTGTGTGATATTCCTTTTATCATGAAACCAGGGCATCAGTCTGTAACTGTTTCCAGCACTGTTTTAGCAGGCCCATCAACAGAGTTCCCAATAAATATCAGCTTCTCTCAGTGATCTGTCAGCTTAGTTTCTGAGTAATAAGACCAGACCCCAAGAATACTGGTTTGCAGGGCAGCCATGAACTAGCCCAGTTTGACCTCTGATACAGATAGAACTGAAATACTGACCAGACTTTCTGAAACTATTTGATTAAAATAAAAGTCCAGAGATATTTCCCATTTACTGTATCGTAGAAAAGGACTGAAATGAAAGCAGGTAAAAAATGTTGATTATTAAAGTGAAACCCAAAACAAACTTTAGAAATGGTTTAGGAGACATCTGATAATATCAGTATATGATCTTCTCGTCGCAAAATCCACTGTACAATAGATCATGAGTATCTAAAATTTCCTAATTCTCTAAATTACAACTTCCACTACCAGCAAAACAAGTCAATACTGTCGGAGCCCTCACACACCTCCGCACCCCAACCCCCTGCCCTAGCCCAGAGCCCTCTCCCTCACTCTGAACCCCTCATTCCTGGCACCATCCAGGAACCCGCACCCCCAGCCCAGAGGCCGTACCCCCTCCAACACCCCATCCCCCTGCCTCAGCCCGGAGCCTCCTCCCATACTCCAAACCCCTTGGCTCCACCCCCCAGCCTGGAGCTCCCTCCTGCACCCCAAACCTGTCATTTCTGGCCCCACCCCAGAGCCTGCATCCCCAGCCGGAGCCCTCATCCCCTCCTGCACCCTGCCCCAACCCAGTGAAAATGAGCGAGTGAGTGAGGGTGGGGCGAGTGAGGGACAGAGGGAGGAGGAGGGCTGGAGTGAGAGGGGGTGGGGCCTGGGAAAGGGGGTGGGGCTTCGGAGGAGGGGCGGGGCAGGGCAAGGGTGTTGGTTTTGTGTGAGTAGAAAGTTGACAACCCTAACTATATTGCCACTAACTGTAAATACATACAGTCCTGTTACACTTACTCAATCCATTCTAGACATAGAACAGAAAAGCTAGAAGCCCTTTTGCATCCCTTACAATCAGCACAACAGTATTTCTCACATGCCTGCCTGGTGGTTTTCCAAATAAGAATGCACAACCTTTTTTATCATAAATTGTTGGATGTGCAGTGGACATATCCAGAATGGTTGAGCCTCTCAATTTCTGTGGCATACAATACTTATAAAGACCGGCCACACCAGGGTTAAATCAATCATTCGAAAGCTATAGCGGGAATGAGGAGCAGGCAAATAAAAAAAGACACTACCACTGAACTGGACTGGCTTTGTGAGGAGAATTAATTTGGACTTCATATTCTCAACTAAATGCTTGAGGAGAAAAAAAGTCCAGAGACTTAAGTGCCAAATTCTTCCCTCACTTACTCGCTACTTCTGACTCATTGAAGCCAACAGGAGTGCACTGGTGTAAATGAAAGCATATATTTGTCTGCAGATCTGGTAAGCTTCAATAGCAATTACTGGGCTCCTCTCCTCAATTTAAGATGCTTGATAAGTACTGTAAACACATCCAGCAAGTAAATGCTTCCCCCACCCACTACAAAAATAGCCCAACATTTTAAAATTGGCAAGAAAAAACAAAGCTATGAAAAGCATAATGCATTTCAGGGTCCATGTGTTATACTCCATTAACAATACTTCACAGGTGTTGAAAACACTCTGCATTAGCCTTGTGCCTTTTATCACACCTAAGGCAAAGGGTATAACACATGCCCTATCATGTGCTGTTGCTTATTTAGCTATGATAAGCAGACTAGTGTTTTTTGTAAATGTAACGCAGATGTTTCTCACAGACTATACATAGCACTAAAGAGAGCTAACAGGGAAAAGGGGGAAAGTACTTGGATAAGAACACCTAGACCGGGGAGGGGGCGGCGCAGGGGGCAGTCTGGGACCATCCCAGGAGAATCAGATATTTTAAAGCAAGCTAGAGCCTAATGAAAACAGCAGATAAGTGCTGGATCTCTTCAGGAATTAAATATGATGAAAACAGTGTTCAGAATTTAAATGGGTGATGAAAATCAAAAGGACCCAACTCTGCAAATGCATATTGCCATGAGTTGTCCCACAGCAGCAACAGCAAAAGGTGAGGTGAAACTTCAGGTTTACACCTATTAGTCGGAAGCCAATACAAAAGAAGAACCTCCCATGAATTGTGCTTGAGTGGCTAATAGGCTGTTGGTGTCGGGGAGCTGACACCCAGTTAAGCACAAAGCAAGACTCCCTCATGCTGAAGGCAGGTAGTAGCAAGGTAATTCTCAGCCCTGGCTATCCTGAGAACTATCACACCTCCTCCTTCCCCACTGGTCAGGGCCCAGAGACAACACCTCGATAGTAATCCCAACATCCAGCTGGGAAAGGCAGGGGGCTGGGCTTATCACCAGAGCATGTCTGCTGGACCTCTCGGTGAGGCTACTGACCTCTCTGGGTATGTCTACCATGTCTCTGGGTATGCAGTTAAAAACCGGCAGCTGGCCCATGCCACCTGACTCGGGCTAAGGTCTGTTTAACTCTGGTGCAGGCATTTGGGCTTGGGCAGGAGCCCAGGCTCGAGACACTGCAAGGTGGGAGGGTCCCAGAGCTTGGGTTGCAGCCTGAGCCCAAACATCTACACCACAATTAAAAAGCCTCTTAGCCTGAGCCCAAGTCAGCTGGCACAGGCCAGCCAGGGATGTCTCATTGCAGTGTAAACATACCTTCTCTCCCCTGGATAGTAGGTTTCTGAAAAGTTTTTCAAGACCTGTATTGCACGTTTTATAATAATATTATATTCATACAGACATCAGCCTAGCACAATCCTACTCACCCACTTGCAAGCAATACTTTTTTGTGGTCAAATTAAATGTTAGGGGCTTTCTGCCAGTATAGGGTAGGTGAATAAATATTTGGCTGGGCTGGTAAATTTTCATGCCAATGTTATTTACATATATATTAATTTAAAGGAATATCAAATACACAGTATATGAGATACACATACTGTAGAGGTATCTATCTTTCAGACTGTGTACAGAAGACTTTTTTTTTAAAGACCCCCTCCCAACATTCTGCAATTTCACACACCCTGCCTTTAGTAGGATTAAACCTGGAAGTATATCAGATGTCTTTTTACAAGGCTGAATTTCTTGCTGAAAAGAGAATGATAAAGAAAACCTGAGTCTGGAAATCACCATCATTGCCACCAAGACTTCAGACTCACAAGGTAATTATTATATTTTAAAACACAATGAAGCAAAAGGTCAGTGCAGTAAGTGAATGCAGTTGGCTACAAAGCCAACGTGTGGGTACATAATCAAGTTCTACTTTCCACCCTCTCAGCCCAATACTTTGTCTATATACTTTACTACTATATAAAAATACATTAAAAGAACATAAAGATACAAAGTCAAGCACTCAAAAGTAAGGAAGTGCCAGAATTAAGATTGCCTCTGCAACATTAATCTGGCACCCGTGTCAGCATATGCATTATGATATAGTCTTTACTTAAATGATCACATACTATTTTTTCCACAGGGCCCCTGCCTCAGTGCTCTGGGAATGAACCAGAGTTGTGTCATGAATGACTACTCATTCACTGAATACGGCAGGGGTCCTTAATTCTGGCATTTCGTACCTTTGTAGTGCTTGACTTGACAAACTTCACATTTGTTTAACATTGAGAACAACAACGTGATTTCCTGAAAAAAAGGAAAATATAAATTCCATCATGTTAAATCATATTGATCCCCAGTTCATCAACAGGGGTCTGATCTTCATTTCTACATCATAGACCTCAATTATGCAGTTAGATTAACCAGTAGCAACAGTAGGCTGTTATTCTCTATAATGTGAACTAGAACGGAATGAGACATACACTTTGCCAGTGGGTTTTCACCAGTATTTGATAAATGGAGAGATGAAGGACTCTTGGATTCAGGCTCTATAGAGTAGTGTTCTCTAGCGGTTATAGACCATTCTGCCCCTAACTGCCCCTTGGCTCTGTATCCCCTTCCCCTTCTGCTCATATCCAAGCCCCATCCCTTGGTTCTTCCCCCCCCCCTCCCATTCTACAACTATAGTGCCCCACCAAAGCTCCTCTGCTCCAATCTCTGCTCCTCCCACACCCTCAGCTTCTATGACCCCCTATTCTCTACCCATTTCTCACCTCTATGCATTCCAGCGTTTCTTCTTCTTTGTCCCCACTGCCAGGGCACCAGGAAGGGGAGCAGAGAGCAAAGAAAAGAAAATCTACCTGTTCTCAGTTCCAGTACCTGGCAGATGAGAGGAGCAATTACAGGGAAAGCCATGCTCATCCCCTGCAGTCCTAAAATGGAGCATGCTCAGTGCAGAAGGAATCTTCAGATAATTTAGCTGCGAAACTCAAACAAGCCTCTACTGACCATGTGTGAATTGAGATTTTTTTTTCAAAGGCTTAGAACTTGACCAAATTTAGGAAGCCTTTCACAGGCACAGCAAGAGGTGTGTCCTGAAGACTAGAGTGATCTCTCTGCCAAATTTCATCCCCTGCTGAAAAACATGGAGGTGCTAGAGCTTCTGAATGAAATAGGTGTAATCATTTTTTAACAGGTGCAAAACAATGGATTTTTCCCTAATCTTGTACTTGGAAAAAGATACACCTTTTCAGCTGAAGGTTGGAAAAAAAAAATTCTACTGGAGGAAGACAACCAGCATGGAAAATTTCAGCATAAATTGTTAAAGTTTGTCAGAGTTACAAGCAACTGAATAGAGTCTTATAATGGGAACCGGTGGACAACCGTAACTATCAGTGACATTACCAGCACCTCCTATCACAGAACTATTTATTCATTTTATGATTTCTGTATTTTCTGTTTATCCTCAATTAAATTATACGATTTAAATCTTATTTGCAATACATAGTGTGAATAAATGGAACATTCTAGTTACATGATTCTTCCATCATTTATAAAGTTATACAACCTAGGTCATGAAGAAGCTGAACAGACCTGCTTTGTTAAAACATTCCTTTATTGTGACTTGAATAAAGATCAATTGCAAGCCTTTATATGGTGCATATGACACACACATGACAAGCATATTTCCTGGGCCAGAAATGTGAATAGAAAATCATGATTCACACATAATGAATAAAAAAACCCTTAAAGTATTATTCTGAGGTCATTTACCTGAGGGTGGAGTACAGATAAGTTTTAGGTTACACCATTGCCAGAGAAGTTTCTATCTATGGTTCAGATCCTCAAACCCAAACAAAATAGGCTTTTGCTACCAATATGTTATGGCAAACAGTCAAACAGAAGCAAACATTTTTCTTGTTGAGACATGGACAACCTAGCTTGTTTCAGCAAGATTCTCTACTTGAAATTTGCCTAGAAAAGAGAAGTTGGACAATCTCTTCTATCCTGTAACTATAGTGTCAGTTTAGCAAGCTGCGTATTGATTAATCATAGAAGCCCAGTTTACAAATAGAGATTGTCCTTTTCATCAAGCTACAATGATATGTTTTCACTAGCAGCGCCCTAGGTATCATGGGGAAAGGGAGAAATTAAGTTTTGATGAATTGAGGATTTGGACTACTAAATCAATATCAAAGCACCTTCACACAATTACTCTTCGTGGAGCAAGAGTACATTCTTGGAGAGGAGAGAGCTGCACAGCTGCTTATTCTCCACCTGCACGTAGATCCTTGCTCAGCTCACAATTTTGAAACCCTCACTCATGCTGAGGATTATTTATTTGTGTGAGTAGTCTTGCTGAACCTTGTCAGTCATTAGGAGCCTGTTTTTCAGAGGTTTTGTGCATCCACCACTCCCTTTTCTCAGCATCTCTAAAAACCAGGCCTACAGCACTAGAAATATTACCTTATAGGACAGAAATACAAGGAAAATCATAGCTTAGAGGCCAAATACTTAAGAAACATATTGATATTTTGCATTGTCAGCATCTGCTGGACTCTAGGTTTGATCTTACCAACCATCCTGAAGACGCACAAGAGACTATATACAACATTCACCAATAATGGTCTCAAATGGTCGCGAGGACAAGTCTTAGCATGATGAAAGACTTCCAGATCAACCCACACACCCTCAGTTCACAATAAAACTGGAGGAGGGGATGCAGGGAGATAAATTCTTAAATCACTTATCCAGGGAGTGAACATTTCTTTAAAAAGTTTCATTTTCATGAACCAAACTGTCAAGCTGTTAGCAGAAATCTTATCTGATTATCAAAAACTAAACTTTAAAGCAAAAGAACACAGTTGTCTGAGAGAAGATCTGTGGATATGTGTAAGGCCATTAGAGATGTTATAATGGGTCTTAGCCCCGTTCTTTGAATTTCTTCAGGACTTTGAGGACAGTATCATCTAATAAGTGGTTTGGCCTTGTAAGAAAATATGCCAATGCCCTTTCTTTGGCTATCTAAAAAAAAGTTTATTCTTTGTTGAACTCCCAGATTGTGAACCTGCTCAGCAGGCTGGCTTGAGAATGGAAGACACTGTAACAAGCTGGCAGTTTTTGCCTAAAATGCTTCACCCTGTCAGAAGATGATTCTGCTGGAAAAGGGTTAAGCAAGCTCAGTTTCCTCACTGAGGCAAGTGGCTTATTACTGAAGTAAATGTAAGGAAGAGGAGAGTGGCTGTCAGAAAGAGGATCTTTTCCTGGGCTGAGCATTCCTGATGTAAGCACTCCAGGAATAGCCAAGCCTGGGAAGAAGTCTTGAGTTGAATTTTATTAACAAATAAATTCACTAAAACATACAGCCAAGTCAGAGGAAAGGGGTGAGCCTTTGATACTATGCAGTCAGAATTTTGTTTTATCGTAGGTTGAGAAAGGCACCTGCTCACAGATGCCCACTGCTAGATGCATAGGTTACATATTACACACCCCCTATTTCTTCAATTAGAAGAAAACTGCTGCATTGGTTTTATGAATGAGCTTGAAAACATTTCAGAGGATCACAAAAAATAAAAACTTAATTAACACACAGCTAAGATTGAAAGCATGTTTGAATCGAGCCCAATTAACAACCCAAACCAATTATACTGTCTTTACAAAAATGCCACTTTTTTAATGCAACATGAATTACAATGTGTACCTTTGAATTCCTGTAAAATAGACAATCTTTTTTATAGTAAAAGTGGAATTTTAAAACTGCAGATCTGTAGACAAGTTCTTTAACTTTCATTTATCCCTCTGAATGGGTGGGATGGCAATATTATTGCTGGATACTAGTAAGAGAAATTCATGTAATTTTTAAAACTTTCATATAAATAGTGAAAGAATAGATAAATCATTCCATTTCTTTAAGCAGTTAAAATATACGATTTCCAACTGTATAATACCAAACAAAATACAAGTACCAGCAGGCAAAGTCATGATGGCTCCCTTAGCATCAAATACAATTTCCTACTAAATATTCAATCATAATTTTGTAGTCTATTTGTGAAACCCACATCTAAAGTTACATATGAAAAAAACGTGAATGTTTACCAGGAATATTTTACGCACACCAACTTTTTTTGGAATGTGAAATAGATACTTTCAAAATATGAACAGAATTACAATTTTTTCCTAATATTTAGTAACCTTCAGCTACATTAATTCCACTTCAAATCCTGGAAAACAGTCTAGAGACAAATATTAGCCTAGCATAGGATAGCAAAGAGGAGGAACAAAATTACATTTCAAAGCGAAACTGTATTTTAATTAGTGTTACCTAGTACACCCACACAGCAGTCACCTTCAGTGCAATGAGAGAAAAACTGTTACACTTCACAAATGTCTTTGGCTGCCACTGCAAAGCACAGAAGTTGGAGCCTCAGGAAGAAGGGGGCAGGAATGTAAAATTGGCTTCAAGTCACTTAAGTGCCACCCTAGTTCTAGGACAGCAAACACACTTACAACACCTTTATATGACTGCCTGTAGGCTGCTCTGCAGCCCAGAATAACCAGAGTGCTCTCCACTTCGTTTTCCATCGCTATCAACCCCCATGGCAACCCCTGCACTGGGAGAAATCTCCAGGCGGCTATTCCATCCCCCTTTTTTGCTGCCACAGTGGCATCAAGAGGCTGGTGCAGTGGATAAAGTCTGTCCAAGGGTGGCCTTAAAACAACTGTATTCCATCACAGAAACTCTCTTTTGATGAAGGAAATTCCACTATACCATGGAGATGTGGTGCTGAGCCAGTAACCACACACAAAACTGCATTTGCCCAACAATCCAGCAAGGTGATGAGGTTGCTGGCTCAGCAACACCGCCAAAGTCTGTGCATTTGTGTTAACTAATCAAGCGAAACTTTTTGAGCCACAGACATCACAGAGGCCTGAACTGTAACATCAGCCCAGCATGCTAAAACGCTTGAGCTAATGACATGACAGAGGCCCGTGTATTGACATCACACCACTATCTACAGCTGTTGAGCTGCCTCAGACACCTGAAAGAAACCTGCACCTTGAAATTTACCGAGCAAATTAGAGATCCTCAGCCCACGAGCTCACAGAACCCTGTCCCCTGATGTCAGACCAACAAGCTATAGGTCCCAAGTCAGGTCTCCTCCTGCCTTGACATCAGACCAGCTACCTAAAAGAGCTGAACCAGTGAACCCGCACCAAGGCCTATATCTTTAACCCAGTGCAGCAAGCTGTGGCTGCTCTGCTAGTAAACTTCACAGAGGTCTGCGTGTAGACATCCTGGTGCTTCCCTCCTCCACCACCCATCCCGGGCGAGCTTTGCAGTTATCCCCCTATTTGTGTGATGAATTAATAAAGAATGCATGAATTTTAAGCAACAATGACTTTATTGCCTCTGCAAGCGGTGACCGAGCGGGGGCAGGGAGGGTGGTTAGCTTACAGCAGACCTGCACAGCTCGTAAAGTGGCGAGGGCCATATTACTCCAAAGAAAACAGCTGAGGGCTGAAACCCCCCAGCCCCGCAGAAACACCCCCCCAGCACCTCCCACCCCGTGGAAACAACCCCTCCTTCCCCAGTGCTGGGGTGTGGAAGCCTGTAGAGGGGGAAAGAAACAGCGCGCATAGGGTGACCAGCTCACAGCAGTAAAATAGGACCTGCCCCCTCCCCGCTCGGCCCCACCATCACACCCCTCTTCACCCCCCCAGGGATCACTATATTATTGCACACAACAGTCAATCAATGCAGCTGTAGATAAATCTCTGTATTATGCATTTTTGTTTAACTTTTATATGACTTTGTATTGAACCTTGGTAATATGTTATAGCGGGCCCCTAAGGTAGTATAATTAAGGTAAAAGAAAAATGTCTTTTTGCTAGAAGTAGAATAAGATCTTCCCCCCACTTTGTATTCAATTGCCCTGTTGAATGAATGAGGTGTGAATGAGGAAGGCGTGCAACGCAGGCACCTCCAGACAGCTGCAACCCTTGGAGAGGGGATGGGAACCAGACCAAGGACAATCAGACTTGTCAAGTGGGCTGACTAGAGAAGAGCAGACATACTGACGGCCTCGGGGGTTAGAAGCAAGCACCTTCCTTTGGGAACACCCTCTTTGCAGCATTGGGACAACCCCCAGCACAGAGACAAGCACCAAAAAGGACCAACGGACACAGTCCCAGATTTTGAATCTGGGAGATTTGCCCCTCTCCAGCCACCGACTTGCCGTTCGCCTCCTCCCCCCCCCCAGTATAAAGCCTTGCCGTCACTGCCCACCCGCTTGGCTCATCATCCCCGCACTTCCCCAGCTCACCTCCTCAGCCCCCCCCCCCCACACTGCTGGCTCACCTGCAGCCCTGCCACTGCCCGCCCACTTGGCTCGTCATCCCCCACCCCACCTGGCTCGTCTCCTCAGCCCGCCCGCCAGCTCGCCAGCTCACCTGCCTGCCCGCTGCTGGCCTCTTACCTTCTGCCGCTGCCCCCGCCCCCGCCGCTGGCTCACCCTCACTCCCCAGCCTGCTACTGGCCTCTTCACCAGCCCGCCCACCCGCAGGCCAGCCATTGGCTTGCCCCACCCCACCGCTTGCCTACTCACCTTCCCCCGCCCGTGGTGAGCCCATCCACTCACCCCCCCCGCGGGCCGCACAGTGAGCCCACCTACTCACCCGCCCCATGGGCCACACAGTGAGCCCACCTAATCACCCTGGGCCGCATGTTGTGCAGGCCTGGCTTACAGGGAAGTAGAGTGAACCAAGGGATGGGGGTTTTCATTAAGGGGAAAAAAACAGAACTTTCACACCACATCCTGGCCATTCATGAAACTGGTTTTCAAAGCTTCCCTGATGTGCAACGCACCCTGCTGTACTCTTCTAATTGCCCTGGTGTCTGGCTACACATAATCAGTCACCAGGTGATTTGCCTCAACCTCCCACCCCACCATAAACGTCTCCCCCTTACTCTCACAGAGATTGTGGAGCGCACAGCAAGCAGTAATAACAATGGGAATATTGGTTTAGCTGAAGTCTAACCTAGTCAATAAACTGCGCCAGCGCGCTTTTAAACGTCCAAATGCACATTCCACCACCATTCTGCACTTGCTCAGCCTATAGTTGAACAGCTCCTGACTACTGTCCAGGCTGCCTGTGTATGGCTTCATGAGCCATGGCATTAAGGGGTAGGCTGGGTCCCCAAGGATAACTATAGGCATCTCAACATCCCCAACGGTTATTTTCTGGTCTGGGAAGAAAGTCCCTTGCTGCAGCAGCTGAAACAGACCAGAGATCCTGAAGACGCGAGCGTCATGTACCTTTTCCGGCCATCCCACGTTGATGTTGGTGAAACATCCCTTGTGATCAACCAGTGCTTGCAGCACTATTGAAAAGTAACCCTTTCGGTTTATGTACTTGCTGGCTTGGTGGTCCGGTGCCAAGATAGGGATATGGGTTCCGTCTATCGCCCCACCACAGCTTGGGAACCCCATTGCTGCAAAGCCATCCACTATGACCTGCACATTTCCCAGAGTCACAAGCCTTGGTAGCAGCAGCTCAGTGATCACGTTCGCTACTTGCATCACAGCAGCCCCCACAGTAGATTTGCCCACTCCAAATTGATTCCCGACTGACCGGTAGCTGTCTGGCGTTGCAAGCTTCCACAGGGCTATCGCCACTCGCTTCTCTACTGTGAGGGATGCTCTCATTTTGGTATTCTGGTGCTTCAGGGCAGGGGAAAGCAAGTCACAAAGTTCCATGAAAGTGCCCTTACACCTGCAAAAGTTTTGCAGCCATTGGTTATCATCCCAGACCTGCAACACTATGCGGTCCCACCAGTCTGTGCTTGTTTCCCAGGCCCAGAATCAGCGTTCCACGGCATGAACCTGCCCCATTACCACCATGATGTCCACCTTGCGGGGGGGCCTTCTTTGAGAGAGGTCTGTGTCCATGACCTCATCACTGTCCTCACCGCGCTGCTGTCGCCTCCTCGCCTGCTGTTGCAGGTCCCTGTTCTCATTCTCCATATACTGCTGGACAATGCGCGTGGTGTTTTTTAATGGCGATAACAGCCGTGGCGATCTGAGCGGGCTCCATGCTTTCCCTGGTATGGCGTCTGCAGGAGAGCAGAGTGAAAGCGGCGGGTGGATAATAATGGTGACAGCAATATGGCGCCCACACGGAAAAAGGCGCAAAAGGATTTTTTGCTCCCCCTCAATAGCTTTCACGGAGGGAGGGGGGGAGCAAGGGGTAGGCTGGCAGCAGACGGTGCAGTACGATTGCTAGCTGTCATCATCTGCGGGGTGCTCGGCAGCAGACGGTGCAGTAAGATTGCTAGCCGTTATCATCTCCTGGCCCTCTCAAGGACTGAACTCACAACCCCGGGTTTAGCAGGCCAATGCTCAAACTTCTGAGCTATCCCTCTGCCCGTATGACAGCGGGACTGAATCTCCACTAGACAGGCTCCATGCCTGCCATAGTATGGCACCTGCATGGGAAACCCCGGAAAAAAGGCACGAAAAAAGTTGCTTTCACAGAGGGTGGGAGGGAGGAGGGATGGTTTGACGACATATACCCAGAACCACCAGTGACAATGTTTTCTGCCCCATCAGGCATTGGGATCGCAACCCGGAATTCCAATGGGTGGCGGAGACTGCGGGATAGCTACCCGCAATGCAATGCTCCAAAAGTCGACGCTAGCCCCGATACTGTGGACACAGTCTGCCAACTTAATGGCCTTAATGGTCTTAGTGGGGATATACATAATCGATTCCATAAAATCGGGTATTAAAATATCGACTTCTATAATTTTGACCTAATTCCGTAGTGTAGACGTACCCTCAGTGTGAAATAGTTCAAACATCTCTCTCATCATTTGCTAAGACTTTTGGGGAGGACTGGGTATATAAGCATGGTGGGGCTTTGGAGGGAGATGAAGTATATTATGCAATTTTAAAATTACTGACTAGTGCATTTGATTTTGTTGTGTGTAGGTTTATGTTATGCTGCTGTGTGGATTGTGATTTTAAAAAACTGCCAGGGAATATAGGACTGTGGAGAGGATTTTTTTGTATTTAAATTGAAAGAAATTTATTATATATACAGTAGAGCTGTCGATTAATCGCAGTTAACTCAAGTGATTAACTGAAAAAAATTAATCGTGATTAAAAATATTAATCACATTTTAATCACATTGTTAAACAATAGAATATCAATTGAAATTTATTAAACATTTTTGGATGCTTTTCTACATTTTCAAATATATTGATTTAAATTACAACACAGAATACAAAGTGTACACTTCTCGCTTTATATTATTATTTTTATTACAAATTGTATGTCTCTAGCTCTATTTTACCCGCATTCTGCCATATATTTCATGTTAATATTTCATTACAGTAGTCTCGGATGACGACTCAGCACATGTTAATTTTAAAAACACTTTCACTGCAGATTTGACAAAATGCAAAGAAGGTTTCAATGTGAGATTTCTAAAGATAGCTACAGTACTCGACCCAAGGTTTAAGAATCTGAAGTGCCTTCCAAAATCTGAGAGGGATGAGGTGTGGACATGCTTTCAGAAGTCTTAAAAGAGCAACACTCTGATGCAGAAACTACAGAACCCAAACCACCAAAAAAGAAAATCAACTTTCTGCTGGTGGCATCTGACTCAGATAATGAAAATGAACATGCATCGGTCTGAACTGCATTGGATTGTTATCAAGCAGAACCCATCATCAGCATGGAAGCATGTCCCCTGGAATGGTGGTTGAAGCATGAAGGGACATATGAATCTGTAGCGCATCTAGCACGTAAATATCTTGCAACGCCAGCTATAACAGTGCCATGAGAACGCCTATTCTCACTTTCAGGTGACATTGTAAACAAGAAGCGAGCAGCATTATCTCCTGCAAATGGGGGGAGGGATAGCTCAGTGGTTTGAGCATTGGCCTGCTAAACCCACGGTTGTGAATTCAATCCTTGAGGGGGCCATTTAGGGATCTGGGGCAAAAATTGGGGATTGGTCCTGCTTTGAGCAGGGGGTTGGATTAGATGACCTCCTAAGGTTCCTTCCAACCCTGATATTCTATGATTCTATGAAATGTAAACAAACATGTTTAAGCGATTGTCTGAACTAGAAATAGGACTGAGTGGACTTGTAGGCTCTAAAGTTTTACATTGTTTTATTTTTGAATGCAGTTTTTTTGTACTTAATTCTACATTTGTACATTTAACTTTCACGATAAAGAGATTGCACTACAGTACTTGCATTAGGTTAATTGAAAAATACTATTTCTTTTGTTTTTCTACAGTGCAATTTATATTTAATTTTGTAATCAAAATTAAATATAAAGTGAGCACTGTACACTTTGTATTCTGTGCTGTAACTGAATCAATATATTTGAAAATGTAGAAAAACATCAAAAAATATTTAAATAAATGGTATTCTCTTATTGTTTAACAGTGCGATTAATTGTGATTAATTTTTTTAATTGCTTGACAGCCCTAATATACAGTAAACTAGCCTCAGAAATCAAGCAGGTAGGTGGCCTTTCCCAACCTCAGTATGCAGTGTACAGAATCCAAACTCATCCTTTCCCTGAGGTTTAGTTTTATTAATATGGAGATAGCTGTGATATGGGGTACGGCAGAGGAAGAAAAGGTATGTGATAAGTTGTCCGTGTTTGCTGAAACATCCCACCCCATTACTATGTGTGGATCCTACTGCCAAATGTTAAGTTGGTTCCACTGACTTACTGAGGCACTACCCCCAGCTCACGTGGTGACAGGGGAAAGGGTCTCTGCTATCTGGTATGTGTGGGGGAGAAGACAGGACTTCAGTACCATAAGTATCCGCCCAGTATCATAAGACTCCAGGCTGGGCCTGCACAGAGGAAAGTAAAGTGGGCTGCAGTGATTATGGGACACAACCACTTAGTGCAGTGCAGGCTTTGTTCCATTTCCTCTCCTCCTGCTGGCTAAGCAGTGTGAGAGGGGCAGTGGAAGGGCAGTACACAGCAGAATTATATGATTGAATATCCTTCATTTGTTCTTAGAGGTACCAGCCAGGGACTGTTGCAGCCACAGAAGTAGCAAGTGCTTTATATTTTCACAAGCTGAGCCAGCCTTAGCATTTCGGGTTGGTTGCAAAGCAATTTTTGCGGTCTCCCCCACAAATGTAGTCCATGACTGCCACGCTATTGTGCACAGGGCCAACCCAAGTTCTGTGCAGAGGATGAGAGAGGAGACTCTTTCGAATCTACCTCAAACTTAACCGCCTTCTTTGACAAAAATGGTACACGCAGAGGGAATCTTTAGTCCCCACAGCTTCCTGCTACAGAAGTAGAACAGAGCTACAATTTTTTTTCAATCTTAGCCATCAGTTTGCACTGGTTTATGTTTTCAAGGCTCTCTCTATCAGACCCAACTGATTTTACCAGGTGAGATCTATTAATAAGGGTTCTTTGTGAGCTCCTGGGGACACCCCCCCACCCCATATCACTGCTTCTACCAAAAAGATGGCACAAACTTTTGTCATTCTCAATAGTTGTTCTATATTTATCAAGAAAGAAATGCATCACTATGAAGTATAAAGGGTATTTTTTTTTCATTTTTTAGTTAAAAATAATTTACCAAAATGCCACAGCAAAACATGTAAATATATTACTTCAAGGATTACAAGTAGCATATGAACCAACATGTCTCTCTCAAATTTTTGACAAAATAAAGACAAAGGATCATTTCTCAAGAACCTGTGCTTACGTGCAACGTGTTACCTGAAATCACACTCCTCATAAAATAATGTTCACTGAGCTATGCTGATAGACAACTTCACAGAGCAGTCTGCCTCCAGGTAACGTTAATTTGGCAACTTGTAAAGAAGGCTAAGAATGTGGCAATGGTATATATAAAAGGGATCTATTAAAGGGGTACAGTAGCAGTATACAGGAACACTTTAAAAATATTAATGAGTATGTAACTATTATAGGAGGGAATATATAAATTACAGGTGATCAGATTTAGTTTTCAGGAAGCCTACTTGATGCTATTGTCTTCTGGCATCAACTGCTTGTAGTTTTATTTTTCAGCAGAATTTGGTTCACTTGAACTATTTCCGAAGAGTAGTAGTAGTATTGTAACTTAAAATCTGGTGTATGGTGCAAGAGATGATATTCTCCCAAAACTCAAACTTGTAATTAGCAATGCTATCCTCTCTGTAAGAAAGGCTGTGATATGTTTACAGCAGCAGCCTCTCTTAAATCAGAGGCTGCACCTGCCCATGCTAGATTTGGTCCAGTCAACAGCAGTCTCTGATCCTGACTGACCTTGTACAAGTATCTTAGCTGATTTTCTCTAGGTGGTCCTGGCCAAGTGTCCCCCCATAGCCTTAGTGCTGCAGCAAAATTTACATTAATCTCTTTTTAATAAAGATACGTTATTTTTGGTTATAAATGATATGTGGGATGACACTAGGGGCATTAATACATCTCCACTCCCTTATAACACTGAAAACACCTGACTCTGTAACGTTATAATGAATGTGGAGTGTATATAATAACATGGGCAATGTATTTCAATCTCATTTTATTCAATTTATATTTCCAACAAAAGAAATGTATTTTGCAAATGAAGGTGCTTCTATTCACTGACCTTGGCGTTCATCAGGACCATACTGTGATTTATATTGAGAATTCCAAGACTTTACCTAATCTTATAAATAAATGTAAAATACATAAAACAATTATCCTAGAGTAAAATTGAATTTTATCTCTCTGTAATCAGCTTTTGTCTATGCTACACATTTCTATATTTGAATACAATTCAAAATTAATAACAGCGATAATTTATTTTCTGACTTTTCATTATCTTGACATTTTAACAATCATTTTTTATATACATAGGCTTTACTTTATCTAGGGCTTCCACCCCACAGTTGATTTTTAGCCATGAACAATGTACTCTTCCAGAATACCTGTTCAAGGAATAAGCCTGTTAAAAGAATACATTTCCAGTTTAGCAAACCAAAATATACAGTATCAAGAAATAAAAGGACTTCATTGTAAAGGAAAAATCAGAGTAAAGAAGAATTTGTAGTGCTGCATGTCAGTGATCCGAATACTTTGTGTACTTCAACATCTGCCTACAGTAAACTGAATTAAAGAGAGAAACTGGCTTTGATTTATTTCCTTGCTTTTAGAAGTTTCTCCAATTAGGAACATAAGATTAGCCAATGCTCCATTTAATAACAATACTTGGCTTTTATCAGTAGATCTCAAAGAGCTTTACAAAGGGAGATAAGTATCATGCACCCCCATTTTACAGATTGGGAAACTGAGGCAATAACTTGCCCAATATCATCCAGCAAGCAAGTGGCAGAGCCAGGAATAGAACCTAGATCTGCTGAAGCCCAGTCCAGTGCTCTATCCACTAGAGAATACTGCCTCCTCTGTCTAGTATACTGCCTCTGACAACAGCCAGTATCAGATGCTTCTGAAGAAAGTACAAATATATGAAATACCAAAATAGAGGACTATGGAATAAGCTGCCAACAAAAGTTTCTTCCCTCTCAATTAGTGGCTGACTTATGTCCTAAAGCATGAAGGTTTATATTCCTTCCAAATTTTCTCTACATATTTCTAAATAGAATATTTTCATCAGAAGCTAGTAAAAAGAACCTTTAATGATGTAAAAATGTCCTTTTTCCAATTTTTGGGGGGGACAAAAAATTGTCATTGTTAATTTTTTTTCAGTTTTTGCAAAAATATCATGGCTCTTTTCAAACTGGTATTACATGACCTTGTATACATGTTATGATTACATAATTATATATAGGACTCTACATGTACACAGCACTCATAAGAGGAGGCATGGTCCTTGTCCAAGAAGCTTACAGTTTAGCTCAGGCATTAACAGTGGTTAACAGTTGAGGTGCATGGGTGGCATTGGCACGATCAATGAGGAAAATTCACCATTGGAAGGCTTCACCAAAGAAGTATTGTTCAAAGAATGATATGAAAGAGGAATGGGAGGTCAGCTGGGAATTGATCCAAGATGCCAAATACATTCTACTCCCACTAACTTCAGTCGAAGCTGGGGGTGTTCAGAATCCTGACATGATTTCTCAGCACCCTGAAGGATCCAGTCCTTAGTGAGTAAGTCGTAAAGGAAAGTTTGAGGCATAAAAGTTAGCATAAAAGCCCATAGCAGGAGGAGACAACAAAAAGGAGCAGTTAAGAGAAAAGCTTGAAAGAGGGAAGGTAGGCTAAGGCAGAGCTGAGTAGAGCCTTAAAAACGAAGGCAAGGAGCTTGATCTTTAACCCCATTTAGGCACACCCTTCGAGCACACAAAAATACAGTGCTGATGTCATAGAAATCCTCAAACAGCATGGACAAAACCACAAAAAAATCTTGAGTAAATACAAATGAAGAATAGATCTGGCTCTGTGGCTAGGCTGCAATGCTATGTGTCATGAAACTGGACAAGTAGTGCTCAGGCAGCATTCTGTAGGGCAGGGGTTCTCAAACTTCATTGCACTGTGACCCCCCTCTCACAACAAAAATTACTACACAACCCCAGGAGTGGGGGCCGAAGGCAGAGTCTGCCTGATTCCCCCTTCCCCAGGTGGGGGAGCCAAAGCCCAAGTCCCACTGCCCTGGGCAAGGGGGGTCAAAGCCAAAGCCCAAGGACTTCAGCCCCAGCCAGGGGGCCTGTGACGTGAGGGCTGAATCCCTCAGGCTTCGGCCCCGGGTGGTGGGGCTCGGGATTCAGCCCTGAACCCCAGCAAGTCTAAGCCAGCCCTGGCAACCCCATTAAAATGGGGTTGTGTGACTCACTTTGGGGTCCCAACCCACAGTTTGAGAACTGCTGCTATAGGGCATTAAAATGGATAGGGAAGGGGGTAAGGAAGGAAGCTGGCTGTGTAAATGCCACCTGTGCACCAATGGTGGATTGGTAATTGCATTAGTATCAGGAGGCTGCTCACCTTGCGTCCCTGGTTGCAGGAGGAATGTCATAACCATGGTGATCTAGACTGTTGAATAAAAACAGCACTCCCAAGAATGAGTGACCTTGAGTCTGAAGTGGCCCTGGGTCAGAGTGAGGCATGGTTAGGAAGAAGCCCATTGAATTCCTTAGTGGTAAACCCAGCAAGGAGAGGGAGAAATAGTATGAAAGAACACTGTAGTTAACTAAAGAAAAGGTTAAAAAAAATAAACAATATTTTTGCAGCTTAGCATTTATTTGTGAACTGCTGGTGCAACTCTATGTTCGATGGTAAAGCTATGAAGCTCTTGGTTGCTTGACAAGACAAGCTTGAATGAAATGTTCAGCTTAAAGAATTAGAATAAATCTGATGACTGATGTGTTACTTAATGTGACGGGCTGTCATCCGTTTTAAACAGGATCTTTGCTAGGATGTACTGAAAGCAATTTTTCCATTACCCTGAACATACTAAAGCTTTTTCCAATGACATCTGACTTCAGACTATTAAGAGAAAAGACCTGCTCAAACTGTTGCCATTTAAATAAAATAATGAAACAGGAATTGAGCTAATTTGAATAATTAATCATTCAAACCAGAACTGTATATTTGTGATTAATTCACACCCAATCCACAAAAAAATAGAAACCAAAACTGTACACTCATTCCCTAATTACCTCTAAAAACTACAAGATACAAGCTATTTTAATCATTTATTTGCTCACCCAAGCCTTACTCATATAGATGATTCCATATTCTGAAATATCAGATTATTGCAACAGACAGTATTATAAACAATGAAATAGTGTTAACTGATGCGGGAACGCGTCTGATATTACCTGTTTTTAGTATTACTGTTAGACTGCAATTTTCTTTTCAAATTAAGAAAGATTCATTAAAGAAAGTCCTGGAGTGGAATTGTGTAATAACATAAAAGAGACAAGAAATCAACCTGCATTTCTCTGGCTTGTCTAAACTAAATTTGGAGTTAAGTTTAACCTTTGTCCAGGTGATTAGTGCATACATCATATTGATGCTCATTTTTAGGATGTGCATATAAATCTAAAATAAATAAGTAATTAGAGTTGCCTCTGGGCAGTGCCTTATACCAGTACTTTACAAAAACTGTAGCCTAGCCACAGGTAGTTTTGGGACAGAAAATACCTGGCCTACAAATGCTGGCAATTCCTTAAATAAGAACACCCTTTTCCCCATTAGATTGTACGTACATACATTGCGTGAGGAATTAGGTGGTGATGATATTTTAGGTGATCTTTTCACACAAGGTCAATGCTAAAGATAAATGAAAAATGAGTTTTGTGGCCTCATCCAAGGTCTCTTCATCACAGAACTTCCACATGTAGAAAATCAACACAACTGATTATCACTGCAGTAATACCAACAATATAGGTCAGAATGCACGTACATTAGCAGAGCTAAGAGGGAAAGCTTGCCCAGCATCTCTGCAATTTGCTTATGCCAAGCCATCACAGTTAGTGAATCCAATTTCAAGAACATTCAATTCTCTTGCAACTTGCAGGACAATAAAGTCAAATAATGTATTACAGCCTTGAAGATGTCATAATAATGTTCAGATTGTTCTTTCCTCTAGTTATTGGACAGCCTGCTGCATACAGTTAGTAGATTAACATCTGACTTAAATTTCATACCATATTATTGTGGAAAAAGAGCAGTATGTGCTATGATCTGAGAAGAAACACAGTCATTTTGAATCCTGTTTAGTTCTAAATCAGGTAAGTGAATCTGTTAGAATGAATGCTACGTTAGGGATTTTTAAAGCTCAATCTTGCCCTAAGATATGTGGCACTAGATATTTAGCAATATACATCTATACCTATACGTCTGAGGGGAAGAGCTGCAGACTTACATTGCAACAGTATTTGCACCTGCATTACAATAATGAAATATAAGTCACAATAAAAATGATCAGGAGAAGTGGCAAAATAATTAGAACCAAACAGTTTAATAATTAATTGCCATACATTTTTTAATACCTTTAGTCTCAAAGAATCCCTAATGCTAAAATATAAAAAAAAATACATAAGACTCTACCACTAAGATGCAACCACCTCTGTGGTGAAATAGAGCAACTTTTCAACAGCAGCAATACACCACAGTTTAAAACAGGAAGTTAAGTTTATTTAATCCAGTTGAAAGTGCAGGTAGAAAGGAACCTGGCCAGATACTAAGACCTCTGTTTTAGACCTTGTTGGAAGGATGGCATATCCTGCTATCACAGTGCCTCTAGCCACCACACTAGAGCTTTGGTTCAGTAATGGGTCTGTGAACAGTACCATCTACTGATCCAAACAGCCACTACTCAAGACTCTGTGGGTGGAGGCCAGTTTCTTCATAACTCTGGTTACTTTAATTTTTCTTTAAAAAAAAACATTTTTCTTAAAAAAAAGACAATCATCAGTTCCAGACATTGACGAAATATCCATTAGGAAAGGTCCTACATGGTGTTTCTCTCCTCCCATTCTCAAATTTTGCTCCACAAAACATCTGTTGGTGGGCACCAGCCAAATCATTTTAAAAGAAGCTTAAATACTTTCGTAATATTTTTCCATGTAAGCAATTGCTACAGTTTACCACAAGGTTATGCAAACAGGTGGGGAGGTGTTCATAAGACACTTTCTCTATTAAGATCTAAGTCCATGTGATAAAAAGTTTGAGAACTCCTATCTGCGAATATAAGCATGTAGGGTGGAATTTTCAATTCTAACTTTGCTCCCAGTGACTTCAGTGGAAACTAGAAAAATATAATTAAGGCCCTGGTTAAACCTTCAAAATCTCTTTGACCATGAAATCTCACTTAGGTGACAAACTACTGGGTATGAGTCTTTTGTTATTTTCACAAAATACAAAAAACATTTAACCAGAGGTAGTGATGTCATGACAAAGGTAAGCCAGAAATAATGGAAGAAAACCCTTATACTTCATTTTCATTCCAAGATAAGCTTCTCTCTAAGAAAAGATGTATATGTAACTAAAAATTCTAAAACCATTTTTCTAAGTTCTGAGAAGCTTTTCAGAATGCTTTCTAGAAAAACTTCTCTGTACTGTCACTCCTAGAAAAATGTTAAATGTAATTTTTCACTTGCCCGCCCATGCACAAGGATGTTATATATAAAATCATGATTGTTTCACCCCAAAACTCTATTCAAAGTAATAAATTCCTAAATATGACCGGCTAATGCTGCTGTGCAATAGCATTGAATTGTGCTATGAAAAAAATTCCATAAAGTTAGACTGCAAAACCATAATATGTGAGTAAAAGCAAGTGTGCTTCAGCCATCAAAGAACACAAACCAAAGATGATGTTCTGAGGAAACTAACTTATTCTGTTAAAGTTCTTTTTGACAAAAGCCAAAACGTTACCTTTCACTGTCTCATGTGTAACATCATGCCTTGAATGTATTTGTTTTACTTGCATAAATAGCAGTGTGCAGACTCACTTTCTGACAGTGACTTCACCTTGCAATTCAGTATTACTGCACAGTAGTAACCCAAATCTGTAACATTTGGACATAAATTAATCCCTTATTTTTCAGATATCAGATATTGCACAAAAGTGTTATTGCACTATGATGTTATTCAGATGTAGGACACATTTGACTCAATCAACTTCCAGATTTTCTGAGACAAATATGAATGACCAAGAGCATCAAATAAGAGATGCACTGTATTTAATTTCTTTTCAGATAACACCAAAACAGTCCAAATTTAATAGTTTTAAACACTGATCTTCAGGCTGACAGATTTTTTCAATCAATGCTATATATTTACATTCTTTCAGACAGTAATATCATCAAAACCTAGATTCCCCTCTTCTCCCCCTCCCCCGAAAAAATATAACAGAACTGTAGTATCACTGTAACCACATCATCCTGCTCTTTAGATGTAGTTTCACTCTCATAGCTAGTGTCAACATACAGAAATGGCACCATTTTCACTAAATTGGCTTCACAATGTATTTTGTTAAATTAGCGTAACTCCCCTTGTGTGAACACTTAAATCAGTTTAAGGGTGGCCAATATGGATTTAGCTTCATTTGGTAGCAAACCAAATTCATTCGAGCCCATTCACACTGCTTATTTTTTAAGTTGAGGGCACAACAAAGTGTGCAGTTTTTTGCTGACCTATTTTCTGTAGTTGTATTCTGCATTTTCAGTTAAAAACTCAACAGCTAAATGGATACTAGAGCCTTAGTGTCTCAGTGCAGGATCAGTGTCCTTGACTTGTACAATACATTTCAAAAAAAAGTTTTAATACTTCATGCATTTTTTGAACATGTAATACAGAATCATAGGTATGAAAGCACTTTCAATTATATATATGGGGTTTCTGGGAGGGTGGATAGCCAGTATTCTCACCTGTTATTTTAGAGACCCACTGTTGGCACATAGCTCCATCTAGTGTTTAAAGATACTAAAGAAACTCTCAAAAAAGCTGTATTTGCTGAAAAATGTTTTAACAGTTCAGCGTGTCAAACGTGGTAATAAGGGCACGGCCCTCGGAAAAACTACTGAACAAAAGAAAAAAGTTAAATGACAATCTTCATCAGTATATGATCTCCTTTATTGTTCCCAATAAATGCGCTCTCAAAATGTATTTCAAGAAGCTCCTATACTACCAGCATTAGTCTAACGGGTACCCAAATCAAGACATGAGAACCACCATAAAGTATTCATTCCTCATGCACATGTAAAGTTTAATGTGTCCTAGAAAAATACATACAGCAGATAACTATTAGCACAGTAGCATTGTTCTAGACACATATGGACTTCATTTCTTCAAATTTACAGAAATGTAAATGCTTCTACAACATGCATTTACCGTTTAAAACAGTAAATATGATCCCAATTTAATATTTTTCCTCATGTACAGGTAAAAAGTGTGCTACATTTGTTTTCTCCTCCTTGCTAATGCTCAACACATTAGTAATCTGCTGTTTGGTAGCAGACAGTAAATCAGAGAATTGGGATGGGAGGTAGACGAGCAGTATCTGATCACAGGTTACAAAACTTGCAGTTCGTTTGTTTGTTTAGGGCAGGGTTAAGTTAAAGACAAATAAATATCTCAACACTAATGCTGGCATCTTAAAATTACTGTAGTTTGTTCTAAAAAGTATTTTTAAAATGTGAGTAGCAATAATCGTAAGGTTGTTATTTTATGTACTGTTCCTTTAAGGAGCACAGTGAAATTAAGAAGGATTCTACTTCACAAGGATATAGGTGTGGAACTATATCCTTTTTCATGATATGTAGTCAGGTGCAAACATAAAAGCTTAACTTTAAAGTTCCTGTGGTCTAATAAAAACAAACAGTTTTAGAGACAGAGCCAAGAATGAAGATTTATAACATTTTTATGTTTGCTTTTCTTCAAAGATAATCATGCAAACTGAAATGTTTAACTGCATCTTTATATTTTATTTTTTAACAAATCTTAACTTAGAATGTCATCAACGTCATGAAATATTGACATAACAAGCAACAAAAAACAACTATGAATTAACATGTTTGTAAACAGATTAAAATTGAATAGCTAAATATTTGAATATTGTACTTTGATACTATAAAGCAATGTATCTGATAGGATATTAACTTTATTACACATTCAAAGATAATATTTATGAGAACAAAAGCAATTTAACCCGAGAAAATATTTTTTTATAGATACACCTGATAGGATTATTTTATCAGGCTTTAAAGCATACTTCATAGTGTACCATCATTTTTACCATTACACAATGACAAGGTACACAGGTTTATTAGTGTTATCTGAGATGTATACATTTACATAATAATATGCCCAGAGGGTGTGAGAGTGTGCACACACAAAAAATAGCACACTTAAGTACACAGACCTTCTTAAATTACTAAACAATGTCTAGATAACTTCAAGTATCTGATTTTTTCCCACAAAAGCAAGAAAACTACTGAAAGTTGAAATCCTGGGTTTACACTGCATAATTCACAAAGGGCTTATTTCAAAACCCACTGAAGTCAATGCAAGTTTTTCCGCTGACTTCAATGGACTTTGGGTCAAGCCATAAGACTGTTATTTTAAACCGGTACATCTTCATTTAAGTCCATATTTCATTTGTGGCATTAACATTGTTCCTTCCCCACAGTATTGTATTGTATTTTGTAGGGTTTAATTTTCTTTTCTATTTCAAAGTACAAAAACCAATCAACGCTTTTTGAAAAAAAATCTAAATAGGAACAAGTGAACCTTGTAAAAATTTCCAACTATTTTTCCAAGAATTCTGTTCACAAAGTAAGTCTGTGTTTTTGGAAAGCCAAAGCTTTCAAATCATTCCCATAGCCCCCATCATCAGGCAGGGAAGAACTGTGCTGCACCCTCAGTCATACTGGAGAAAAGAAGAGTGAATAAATCACAACTCTATGCCCAAACTCATTCACTATGAATTGCCTCGGTCTCTTGGGGCTTTACATAGCACTGTGGAACATGGTCGAAATTATTTTCCCTGGTTTTGCTGTTGCTAGATGAGGTGTTGAACGACCAGTCTTCCTCCCCTCCCTGCTCATCAGAACAGTCTCCCTTTGATGGTGGGGTGTAGTAGACTTTTTGCCAGGCTACTTGAAGACAGAAAATGGGGTGTAAAGCAATTTGCCTCCTATAGAAAGTGCTAGAGGGGAACATAAAATGCTAACCACACCCAACCCATCAAACAACATTGGTAAGAAAGTGGGTATGGTACCTGGAGTCTTTTGGGGTTGGTGAGTGCAGACAGACATGGATCTCAAGGATTGTGAGAACTTCACTCCCTGGTCCCTTGAATGACAGAAAGCGTTTATGGATCTCCACCATCTCTTCCTGACAAAGGGCAGGGAAAAGGGTTGCATTTCATCTGTCATTCTACCCAAAGGTCATGGAGATTCTTCTCTTCCCCTTTTTAACTATGTGATGGGATGAAAGTTAGTGCCCCGCCAGATGTAGAAATCCATGTGTCTTAGCCCAGGGTAGGTACTGACAGCAAAAAGATAGGAATTGGCAAAATGCCAGTGCTGAACAGACTGTAGGCTCAGAAGGTTTGAGCTCTGTTCTCAATTTCAAACTTGTGATACTTGAGTGGGTTTGAAATTAGACAAAATGTATTGAATACATGTTGAAATTATTGCTGATATTTTATGTCCTTTTCTTCATTCACAATACCTTAATTACAAATTGCCACAAAGCAAGCAGCTCATATCAGAGATTTCTCTGTCAAGGGAAACCATGTCCCAATATTTTGTTGCAACAGAGAATGGCATTTATGTATAACAAGCCAGGAAAAAATGTGATATAAATGTAATACACATTATGCTGAAAAATAAAAACAAAACAGAAGAGATAAATACATATATACAAAATAAATAGGATGAGAAATATTGCTACTTTCACTCACTGGGACTGCATCTAAAACCAGCCAACCAATTTCTCTGTAGGTCCATCACTGCTGTACTTCAAGGCCCTGAACAACCTCAACATTTCTATTGACCTGAATGTGAGTCGCAGTTCTGTGCCTTGCAGAACTGAACTCTAAAAAATCCAACTACAGATCAAGAACCTTGGAGAAGTAGAATTGTATTTATGGGAAACTAGTGCCACTTACTTTGAAGCCCAGCATTCATATCAGCATTGATAAATTTTATTATAGTTACATACATTATCTATACACTCAAATAATTCATATAATATATACAAAAGTACACAAATCATATAAAGGGTAAAGACTCCTACTGAACTGAAAACTCTGATGTAATGTTGCCTATAGTCTAGCTACTGCTCCACCATAATATAATACATGCGTATGCTATTTACACTATTGCCAATTTTGCTTGGACGTATTCCTGGAGTTTTCATCACATGACAATCTTTAATTAAAGATTAATCTTTAATTCCTGGAGACTCCAGGACAACCCTAGATGTGCACTGTGTTGATATGAAGGCAATAAATGCCATCACCATATGCACCTAGCTTGCACTCTACCCTCTAATCCACCTCAGCCAGAACTATTTTCTCTTTTCTTTTTTTAAACCACTCCACATGACATACATGCTTACACTGTAAGCTTCTAAACAGTTTTCAGGTAAAATACCATCATTTAGGAAAATACATGTATTTTTCAGAAAATGACATACTACAAAATTACTTCTTTCCACTCAAAAATATGATATCCAGTACTTGCAGCATTTAGTTCTGGGCAAGAAAAAGATTTAACGTTCAGCACCTTGTGAACCATCTGGTCTGGAAATAAATGTACAACATGTAACATGCAGGCTAATCATGTCATATCCCACTCTAGTGACTAGAGTAGAACCTACTATTACTACCAGATACTGTACTGTAACAGAGTTACTCCTTTGGCTCAAATGGTAGAGGCCTGTGTTTTTGGTGCTGATGGCCTCATTTTGAATGCTGAGTGACAATCCATAGGAAAGTCATTTCAAATAGGAGAGCTGGTTCACCTCCTTCCAATGGGCTACGGCACTTGTTTCTTGCCCTGACAAGATCCTGGATTTTAACATCATAACATTATGATTTTATTGTAATGTACCTAAGAGATATGAACAAATACTTCATATTATTATTTTTATCTTATTCCAAGTCCTATGTTATTCACAGTATGCACGCTAGCTTTACAGGTCAAGAGATACACAAAGTAGTACTAACAACATTTCTTTAAAAATAGTGTCTAAAACATTTGTAAAATAGTTTTTTGTATTAAAAATGTGGCAAGAACAAAACATACAAGATGAGGTGTAGGATAAGTGCGTTAGTACTCATTTGATACAAGACAAAGGCCTATGTTGTAACTAAATATGCAAGAATAAAACTTCCAACACATACACTTTTGAACAGCAGGATATTATCACTCATGCTTCTAAGTAAATTCTTACATTGCAAACTGCTCCATCACACAATCAGACTAAAATTAATTAAAATAATAACATGTATTCCAAATCAAATAAAGTTACTTGAGCAAGTAACACTTTCTGCACGTAACATATGGAGGGTGGCTGGTAAGCAATTCCTACTTCCGAAATGTTTAGATACGCATCCTGCTGCAATGAACTGAAAGGCCACTGAGTGGTGTGCTTGCACCAGTGAAACAACACATGAATGCAAGCCTTCCACAATGTTATTTTAATCCATTCCAACTCTGCTGGAAACAGCCACTTCTCTGTATATAAACTTGTCTTTCTGCCAATCAAACGAGCTCTTAAAATTAAGCTAATCTATAACGCACAGGGGAAAATTGTCAAAAAACCAAAGTATGTGCCAAGATATTTTATTCTTATATCAGAAGTATTTTTAGTACATCCAAGAATGGGGCAATCTACTCACTAGCTGATGGAGTAGAACACAAAGAAGGGGTTCAAATTTGAATCCCGTACTTAGTATGTACTGCTGAATGTAGTACTGCAAGAAAATTGAAATGGAACTCAATTCTCCTAAAGAAAAACTGATGTAACTACAAAAACACAAATCAAGACCCCAATCCTGCAAGGATTTATGCATTGAACTTTGGAATGGAGCACAATAATTTTTTTAATTGTACAAATTCTGTGACAAATTTTAAAAATTAAAATTCACACATATCCACTATCATGCTTGAAGGAGCCTTATTCTGCTTCTCCCAAGCCAGTCTAAGTTTGGTACCACTTGCTAAACCAGTATCTGTAAAATATTTAAGTAATCAATTCCAGAAATTTGATCAATAAGTTTTTCAGTGCTAAATGCACTTTTTCCTCATAAAGTTTAAATACAGAGCAAGCAGAAATCACCAGAAAACCTCCATATTTTCTAAATACTATTAAAAACTCAGCCAATGTACTTCAAGTACACAATTCTGGACCATAGAAGAAGCTTTCTATTAAGCTCTCTTGCATTTAGATACAAACTCAGACCAGACACCAAAAAAACCCTATGCTTTTACTCAGTACTGAATTTTGTAAGTAGCATTCATTATCAAGGAATTAATTAATATATTAATAGAATGCGGAAAAAGTTTATCTTTACATTCCAAAAACATCACACTTTGTACTAGCAGTAGAGAATCTACTGGGAGAGATTTAGATTTTGCATTTTTGCCTGTTAGAAATGCATATTATTTAATCTACTGCAGATTTGGCTCCAATATTGCTATTCAAATGAACATATTACACAAGGTCAAAATTCTGCTTTCAGTGGAGTTACCCAGGATGAAAGTAAGGGTTGAATTTGGCCATTATGATGTTATGTGGTACTCCTTGGGCCATTCTGGTAAATTCTGCATCATTAAAACCATACTGACAGTGAGGAGGTTAACTCATTACCAATTATTTCTTCCATACCTAGGACCCAATCCCACAATATCGAAATTGATGGGAGTTTTGCCCCTGAATTCAAAAAGAAGATCAGGCCCTTAATTGGCTAGTTCAATTACTATAAATTAAGATGCATATCAGTTTTCCTCACTAGGAAGAAGTTATCAAACTGAGATCTATAATATCAGTCTAGTAGACTTATTCTCTACTAAAACCAGAGAACAACATTTTAACAATACTTGCATCTACTCCTGTAAATAAAGTCACAACAAAATTCTGTGACCCTATTCATTACTGAATTTTTTAAACGAAGTCCAGAAACAAGAAAGGCAATTACTGCTCATACTGTTTTTCAGCATGTCTTTTTCTTCTACTTTTAAACAGAGATTTAAAAGCGGGATAATGAACTACATATTAAAAGTAAAGCCCTGCATGTAACCATTACCTCTTTGATGCCAATAAAACTATAAGCCTCTTCTTTTTTAAATAGAATATTTTCATTAATTTACACACACCAAAGAAAGAGTACACCCCTGCTTCCAACCTCAGAATCAATTGAATTGTGCATTACCCTCCCCCCATCCTTCTGAAATGAAAACTGAGGGAAGAAATGAGAATGAGCTAAAGGAAGATTTTAGGGCTGCGAATTAATTGCAGTTAATTCAAGAGATTAACGCAAGACAAATTAACTAGATTTTAAAAATAGTCACGATTAATCGCAGTTTTTAATCGCATTGTTAAACAATAATAGAATACCAATTTAAATTTATGATAAATATTTTTGGATTTTTTCTACATTTTCAAATATATTGGTTTCAATTACAACACAGGATACAAAGTGTACAGTGCTCACTTTATATTATTATTTTGGATGATAAATATTTCCACTTTAAAAAAGAAAAAATAAATAATATTTTTCACATCACCTCATACAAGTATTATAGTGCAAGCTCTTTAACATGAAAGTGCAATTTCCGAATTTAGAATTTTTTTTCACATAACTGCACTCAAAAACAAAACAAAGTAAAATATTAGAGCCTACAAGTCCACTCAGTCCTATCTCTTGTTCAGCCAATTGCTAAGAGAAACAAGTTTGTTTACATTTACGGGAGATAATGCAGCGCACTTCTTATTTACAATGTCACCTGAAAGTGAGAACAGGCATTAGCATGGCACTGTTGTAAGGTATTTGCGTGCCAGATATGCTAAACATCTGTATGCCCCGTCATGCTTCGACTTCTAGATTTACAGTGCAAATATTTGTAATAAAAATAATACGAAGTGAGCACTGTACACTTTGTATTCTGTTGTAATTGAAATCAATATATTTGAAAATGTAGAAAAATATCAAAAACATTTATCATAAATTTACATTGGTATTCTATTATTGTTTAATGGTGCGATTAAAACTGCGATTTGTGACTATTTTTTTAATCTCACAATTAATTGCGATTTTTTAAAATCACTTGACAGCCCTAGAAGATTTCAAACAATTATTATTTCTGCTTTCTTTCAAAAGTGTCCCAAGAACAAAGTCACTATTTGTTTGCATACAGAATAACTTGTTTTCATTCATGACAGTATAATAGTTTGCTACAAGCATCATAAATAAGGCTGCGTGTCTGTCACAGAGGTCACAGAAGTCACAAATTCCGTGACTTTTCATGACTTCTGCAGTGGCCGGTGCGGCTGGATCCAGGGCTGCCCAAGCAACTGGGGCAGCCCCTGGGCCACTGCTGGGGCAGTCTTGGGCCATCGCCCCCACCCAAGCAGCAGCAGTAGTTTGGGTGTGGGAAGGGGCTCAGGGCTGAAACAGGGGGCTGTGCTTACCTCGGCTGGGTGGGGGGGGGAAGAGGGGGCTGCCCAGAAGTGGTTGGCATGTCCCTGCAGCTCCTAGGGCGGAGGGGCCAAGGGGCTCTGTGTGCTGCCCCTGCCTGCAGGCACCACCCCCGCAGCTCCCATTGGCTGCGCTTTCCGGCCAAGGGAGCTGTGGAGCCAGCGCTCATGGCAGGGACAGCATGTGGCACCTCCTAGCCCTCCCTCTCCCTAGGAGCTGCAGGGACATGCCGGCCACTTCCGGGGAGCCACATGGAGTTGGGTAGGTAGCCTGCCAGCCCTGCCAATCCTCCCCCCGCCCAGCACCTGCAGCCCTCTGGCCCAAGTTCTAGTTAGGGGTATATAGTACAAGTCATGGACATGTCACAGGCAGTGAATATTTGTTTACTGCCTGTCCATGACTTTTACTAAAAATACCCGTGACTAAAACGTAGCCTTAACTATAAACAGTAGCCTCTGCTAGACAAATGACAGTATTACCTACATAATTTCAGCTAAGATTCATTTCCTCTAAAAGTAAAAATAAATCTGGCAATCTGTTCAGTGAGATTCAGCCAACGTCAGTAACACACAATATTATGCAAGTTATTTGTATATGCAGTTGACATTTTCTCATACTGTTTACTGCCACACACACCTTTTGGAAATGTAAGGCTGACCTAAGATTGCTGTGTGCTGACTAAAACTAAATCCTATATATTAGTCTTGCCAGGTTGCAATCAATGCTATAATTAAGGTTATGAAAGCATTTTCATCCCAAATACCTGGTTTTTAGTTGTTAATAACATTTCTTAAAAGTTATCCTTATACACTAAAAATACATTTATTCTAAATGCAAAGGTGATTTTTTTTAATTTTGAGAAAAATCCCTTCAGTCATGTTGTAAACAGTTGGTGCAATTAAAAAATTGACATTTACCATCCACCATAATTAAATTTACTTCAACGTCAGTGTTATTTCCCATTCTAAGTATAAAGAAAGCCACAAACAGCTCTGTAATACATATCCATTGGTATTCAGTGTATGTGGCCATATGTCTTCTTAAGTGTTTGTACAGCACCTACTACAAGGGAGACAGAAGAGCTAGAGTAACTCTCAAGCAATTCTTAACTTGTCTCTGTTCTGTTGGATCTGCACAAATCAGCATATACTAAAACGTCAACCACTATTGTTTAGCTCATTAATATCAGTGTGGATAATCAAATATCACCTCCTGCCATCTTCAAGTTCATAATATTCTTTTTGCCATTCTAATTTTAAGCTATCTAGCTATATCCATATAATTTCTATAACATATCTAAGCCAGTCCACTGAAGATATGACTAATATTTCCATTACAAACACCCATTTTCCTGTTAAGTTCCTAGTGCATAGGAATCCACAACAAATAACAACAATCAAATTTGGTAGCGATAAGCACCCTTGGTGGTATTTTGTACAAATCAGTATTTATAAAATGCTTTAACTACGAAAAGTGGATATATTGTACATGCTAAGGAATACTAAATCAGCCGACAACATGGTTACTACCCTCTCATGCTTAAGAGTTGGTGGACCCATGGCAGCATTGAGGCATACTGATGGAGAAACATGAAGGAGTTTACACTGATGCTTTCCATGCTGTATCTATTCTGTGAATAAATAGAACTTCTCAATCTCCACTGATGTTTACATGACATTTCACAGTTTACTTTTAAACAGAAGGGAAAAGGCAAAACCAGAAATCCTCTTTTCAACAGTATTTAGCTGCTGAAATATTGCTGTAAGATTAAATTTACTAAAATAAGCCTTAGTCTGGAAGCAAGTTTTTAAAATAAATTTTAAACTATTCACTAATCCACACAAGTGAAAGGAAGCCTCAGCACAGATTTGAGAGGTTTGAGCTAACATGTTACAGGCTATGCTTTTATATTTTTGGGTGCTCCTGCAAAATATATTTTACCACTGGCCTCCTTCCACAAATGTAACTGATTCCTGCCTACACTACTATGCACAAGGATGGCCTAATGATTTTGGGAAGAGTTAGCCAGAGGACTCTTTGGGGATATACCTCAAAAGCAATTGACTCGTTTTACATAAAATTGTGAGTCACACAGATGAGACAAATCTTTAAACCCTCAGCCTCCTGCAGCAGTTGAGCCCAGCTGCAGCTTCCTTCCTTCCAACTCTGGTGACCAGTTTACCTTTCCAAGGTTATCTGCACATGGGGAGGGGAAAGAAAAGGTAATATGTTTAAGTGAAAGCTGAGCTTCTCCTTTAATTTTCCACCAAATTAGAGGAGTGAGCAGTTGAGAGATTCAAAAGGACAGAGCTGACTTTTGGACCCTTATAGAAGCAACATCACACACTCTCCTTCAGGGCAATAACAGTGTGCTACAACATCCCCTACACTATAATGTATCAAGATGGTATGCCAAAAAGATTAATGTAAGTTTGATCTGATTTAATACACTCATTAATGATTGAGAAAAAGGAGCAAATACCCCAAAAGTGAAATTTTCAGATGGTACTGAACTGGGAAGGGTACCAAATAGCAGTGAGAACAGATAAATGGCACAAAGAACCACAGAAGCTAGAAATATGGACAAAAAATAGTAAACTAATAACTCAGAACAGAAATAAAGTGAAACAGTGAATGAGAGAGAGAAAGCTGATTAGATGTCACCGGGAAACACTGGGTGATAAAAAACTCATCTCATTTGCGATCCCCTAGGCAGCAGAGCAGAAAAACAAGAAGTGCTCCATGTGAAGAGCCTTCAGCAGCAGGGAGGTGGTAGCTCCTTTCTGGTGAAACGTGTATGCGCACAGCCCCACTCTGCCACCTCCAAATTCATCAGCCCCAGCCCACCAACAAGCAAACAAAGCCCCGAGTGCAGGAAGATGAGGACAGCGGGCGTGCCCTGGAGACCCCGATGTGTGTGTGTGGGGGGGGGGGGGCATGCAACTCTCGGGAGTGCGCAAGGCGAGCCCCAGCAGGAAAAGAGGAGCAGGAGCGCAGCTGGGGATGGGAGGCGGAGCTAGAGTAGGAGAGTGGGATTCGATCAGCTGTTCACTGAAGCTGGCGAGGAGGTAGGGGCTGGGGTCTTCGGTGGATATTTTTACTGGGGGCTGTGGGTAATTGCTGGTGGCTTGTTGCTTTGGAGAGCGCTGTGGTGGCGGGCCTGCAGGGGATTTTTGGGGAAGGGATGCAAAGGCTACGTATTTCTGAGAGATGGCTAATGGGAAAGGGCTGGAGCACACTGGTTTTTTTGGGGGGGGGAGTGAGGGGGAGGGGACAAAGGTGCGTGTGCGAAATTAGTCACTAATGATATGATACCTAGGGAGATCATACATTATGTTTTGGCCAGGACAGTCCCCTTTGTAAACCCTGTCCCGGACATCTTGACTTTTTTGGGCAAAAGTGGGCATTTGTCCTGTTTGATGATCAGTTGGCAAGAGCAAATGGGACAAATGCCCAGTTCTGCCAAAAAAGTGGGGTGTGCCCCCCACCCCCCAACAGGGTGCGAGGGGAGGGGGAAAGCAAGAGGAGACACCAGCCATGCACAATGTGCTTGGGCTAATGGTGACACCAGGTGGCTTGGGTGTCCTGTTTTCACTTTGAGAAATATGGTCACCCTAGGTGCCTTACAAGGTGGAAATAATCAAATAAACTATACTTTGATAATATTACTTAACTAGTTCTTTTAAAGAGGAGGATGCTGTGCTCCAAGTAAACAGGTGATGCAGTGTTTGAGGCAGGAGAGGAAAAGGCTCATGAGAACACAGTATTAAACCTTGTAGTGCTTTGGGATATCTATCCAGTGGGGGTGCAGCCATTAGTGTTTTGAGAGTGTCAGCAGATAGATGCCAAATGAGAAAAGGTATATGTTATAAGTTAAAGTAACCTGCAGGGGTGTTTAACCATGTTTGTTTGGGGGTATGTGACACCTAGTACTAAAGTGATAATGGATTTGGTTTTATTTTAATATTGTAGGTCCTCTTTAAGGTTTCCTAAAGTAGTAGCAAATGTTTTATATAAGAGAATGACATTATGGGGACATGTATCCACAACAGACCCATCTCAATGTTAATTATGTACACCTTGGCTATTTTTATTTTGAAGTTTAACTTTATTCTGTAGACATACACAAATTCTCTACACAAATTCCTGTTTTGCTGCAATGGTTTCTATTACTGAAGAAAGATCTGATCAACAGTAGACCCTCCCCCGACTGATACTGTTAGACTGAACTGCTACAGTTAGTCCATCCTAATTCTATTTCTGTTCTTTGTATCAAAGGAGATCTTGTACAGTAGATTCTCCATCTCTGGATAAGTAGTGATGCTCAAGTAGTTTTTTGACAACCTTGAACACTGGGGGCTTGATGATCCTACAGTATTTATCAGGCAATGTTCTTACTGAGAAAAAACAAGGGAACTAATGCAAATGTTAATGAAACATTAATGCTGAGATTTTAATTAGTTGAAGGTCACCACATACAAAGTTTATTATCTTAGGGGAGTTACTCTAGATTCCCATCACAATGATTACTCAGTCTTTATAACATGCATATATTAAAGAATTCACGTTACTATTTGTTTCCTGATATGTGCAAAGGGGGATGAATTATGTTTGCTGTGGGAACAATAATTTTGAATTTCCAGATTTTTTTGCAATTAAAATCTCAAGTTTTAATGCTGCATTAATTTTTTTACATATAATTAATACTCTCCATGTTCATATATTGTATAGTGGCAATCACAGGTTTTGCAGAGTCTTTGCTGTGGTGTAAGCAATTAACAACTACATTTTCTTACAGCACTGGAATATCTACCTAGTCAGCAGAACTTGCTGGTAATACTTTATCACAAGAAGAGAGGCTCAGCAAATGAACTTATCAGAATTGTCCTGTAGCTTGGTGAAAATATCTTTCTAACAACAAAATATTTTCAGGTCTTGGCTTCTGAGTAATAACACACTAGCTATTCATTTTCCAAGTAGCAGAACACATTTGGGAGAGATTTGACAAATTCTCAGAAAGGCCTGCTTCTGGGGGAAAATGTGCTTTATCTCAAAAGTTCATGCACAATAACTACCTACAGCCAACTAAAGTTTCTTCTTCAACATGCCACTTGTCTAAAAATTATTGCTTTTTTGCTTGTAGAGGACCTGCTTTTTCTGCCACATAAATGGGCTGGAATGGTAAAATCAGATGAATTTTGGTTTCTAATGATTTAATAGTCTAACTTGATTTCCCTTCCTGGTTCCTCTGTAAATCTAAGACTAGCCTCTTCACAGTCCTTCCATACAATCTCTCCATGAGTAGTATAAGAACCTTCTCTGCGACTCCTGCCACGTGAAACAACTGTCCTTCATCTCTATTGCATTTTGCCATTATTGTGCCATTATTGTGACACTTTAAATATACTTTTCCTTTCCAGTAACTTAATGCATTTTTCCTCAGTTACTAATTATTAACTCTGTGAAGGCATTAACTCTGTAAAACATTTTGGAGTGCTGTTTGTAGGAAAAATACCATACAAAATTAAGTTGTGCTGTAATCTTACTATCTGGTTTAGGTACTTATATTACCCTATTTCTACAGTTTCTGGGCACCTCACAATCTTTAAAGTATTCATCCTCGCAACACCCCTATGAGGTAGAGAAATACTTATAATTATTAAAAATATTACACTGTTCACTTTAAATATATGTATCGGATTGTACACCAACAAATCATTCCAGATAAGAACTTTTCCTCGCCTTTATTTTCTCCAACGCTACCAGATTTCATTTAACCCCAGACTTGGGCTCATATTCTTAGCAGCAGACTGATCATAACTCTCACATTTTAAAGTAGTCTGTCATTATCTCCAGCAAGAGTGTCACATGCTACCACAGCCCATGGCAACTCCCAAGTGTCTCCATCATCAGTTCTTTACTTTCTGTTGGGTGACTACATTGTTTATTGTTACACACCTCTTATTCACACTTACTCAATGAAGTTTTGGTGCCTTAGTCCTCTCATCTGAACATTTTCTCTTTAAAATAATCTAGTTTTCCCTAAAACTTGTCTTGTGTATAATTCCTTAGCCATGTCTTCCAAAATCCTGCTAAAAAGGAAGAGAAGAAACATCACAGTGACTTCAAAAACTCCTCCATGTGTGGTGACATTCACTGCAGGCTAAAAGGACCGGTGTTTGGTGAATCTTGTGGCTCACTGTATCTAAGGAGGCTGCAGTGACTGGGACTAAATGCTTTGGATGAAAGCCTGGCCTTACTGAAATCAATGGCATTGACTTCACCCAGAATTTTTCCCTATAAGTCACTGAGGCCTGGCAGGTCTCTGGGCAAGCACCTGAAAGCTCCCTTGCCCTTTTATTAGTGTGTCACACAATTATGACAAGAAGTTGGTTTGTAAGGCCTTAAAGTCAGAAGCCCTGAATGAACATATCAGAGGCACCAGGAGGTAAATGAAACACTGTATTAGTACCACCCACTTTGAAATCAATCTATTGAGTCATACAAGGGTAAATACCAGTTCAGAATATGGAAAACAGCCCACGAATTCACAGAATTCAACCCAAAAAGAAAGCATGCCGAATTTAAAAATAGTATCTGTTTTGGATTGGAGATTACTTGGCACTAAGATTCAGATGGTCTTTGGTAGCTGGGATGCAAGAGCACGCAGACACACAGTTACAAATATTTTCTGCCTTCAAGAGGTTCAGCAGAAGCTAGGGTTCCTGTTGTATGATGGTGAGCATCTTTTGAGGGAGAAGTTAAGAGCTTCAAAGTGAAGGAGACAAAAGCCATCCTTCATTCCCTCACGTCTGTCATCTAGTCCTTTCACCAGAAGCCACCAGCCAACCTAGACCTCTGGATTCAAGACACTCATGTTCAGGGTGTTCATCATCCCTTTCAGATAATCCAAAAGGGCCACCTAATTCCAAGAAACAAAAACCTCTTGCTTTTTAAAGGGTAAAGAATAAATAGCCAGTTGGTATCCAGTTTGGAGGGTGTCCCTCATGGAAGGAAAATAGGAAGCTTTTTATCCCAGATGGTCCCTAGTCACCTTGGATAAATAGTCTCTCAGCTTTACCAAGGGAGGCTACAGAATTCAGTTAAAAGAAATTCCACCACATTCACCATCTGAGATATGTTCAAGAGTGCCTTTGAGATCAACAGAATCAGTAAGAAATTTCAGGAAATTCAATACCTCCTGGAAAAGAAAGTCATCAAGTCTATGGATATGTACTTCCTGATCCTTAAAAAATTAGAGGGCTGAGGTCTATCATGGTGGACAGACAGCTAATTTCCATGTGGCAAAAGAAAATTATCTGTAAGGATAATCATAGATTTGTTTTTTGTTTGTTTTGTTCTGTTTTTTTTGGAAGAGAGTGACTGGATATATGCAGTTTGGACCTTTCAGATGCTTGTATGCTGAAGTGACTGAATTTCATTTAAAACTACCTGAAGGTGCAACTTGTGTATCTGAAACAAGTACAGGATATAGGAGCCCTGCCAGGCCTGACTCCTGAGTGGGTAGAGACTAGAGGAAGAGGTTTGGTATCACCTAGCTGAAGGTGGGAGACGGGAGGTTAGACAGACATCCCCAGAAAACAAAAGCCACTGCCTCTCCCCTCTGAAGATTCAAAGATGCATAAGAAATTGGGTCAAGGGTCATCAAGGTGAGGAAATAGGTGCTGGTTGGCTTTGGGTTAGCTTGTGTGGCTCTGTGGGGATGGAAGCCTGAGGGGTCTATGTCTAGCCCATGAAAGGGGAGCTATGGGATGTGGGCAAGGTAAGGGAACTGTACGAGGGTTATAAGAAGCATGGGGGTCAACTAGAGGAGAAAGGGGGTGGGGCAGCCAGCTGTGGGGGTTGGGGGGGGGCAGACTGTTGCGCTAGTAGATTGGGGGCAGCCAGGGAGCAGGGAGTTATTTGGGGATTAGAGATCTGAGGAGGGTGCTGGGGACAGCAAGGGAGTTGGCACAGAGGGGTGGGATGGGGGGAATAGGGAAGAAGAGCCAGGGAGCTGGCTCAGTTGATGAGGTTTGAGTGATGAGCAACCTGGAGGCCCTTTCTGTTCTCTCCTCCACTGGCTACTAGGCTGCTTTGTTCCATCACCATCCCTGGGGCTGCTGCCTATGTAGTAACTCATTGCTTAACATTGTTATGATGTTCCTGAAAAAAACTACTTTAAGTGAAACGATGTTAAGTGAATCCAATTTCCCCATAAGAATTAATGTAAAGGGGGGAGGTTCCAGGGAAATTTTTTTCACCAGACAAAAGACATTTATATATGGAGTCAGAGGGTGGAATATTTCCCAGGGAACGCCTTGCTGCTAAATGATGAACCAGCACTTGGCTGAGCCCTCAAGGGTTAACACATTGTTAATGTAGCCTCACACTCTACAAGGCAGCACTAATGGAGGGAAGAGACACAGTAGATGCATGGCAGTGGCTGCAAACATTCCCTGCGGAAACTGAACAGTGATGATAAACCCACGCTATCCCACGGAGCGCACCACTCCCTCCACTTTCCAATGTGCCAGGGGGTGCATGTGTGTGTGAGACAGACACACACCATGTGTGTGTGTGTGTTTCTCTCTCTCACACACACACACACGGTGTGTGTCACACACCATGTCTGTGTGAGTGAGTGTGTGAAAGAGAGAGACACACATTGCCCCTTTAAGTACTCTGACAGCACTCTTAGTACATTGCCTTTTTAAGTAGATCAGCAAGTTGAGATAGCAGCTGCTGCCAGCAAGCTCCCTCTGTCCTGAGCGCTATAGTGTGCCCCCTCTGCTCTGGGAAGATGAGGTATAGGGGCATAGGGGAAGGGGGACATCCTGACATCAGCACCCCTCTTCCCCCACCTCCTGCACAGCAAGCAGGAGGCTCCTAGGAAGCGCTCCAAGGCAGAGGGCAAGAGCAGCACAGGGTAGTGGTGGGAGGGACAGCTGAACTGCCCAGCAATTGATAGCCTGCTGGGTGGCTGCCACACAGGGAACTTACTGGAGCTGATAGCGGGGCTGCCGGCCCACCCTGGTTCCAAGCCCCCACCAGCTAGCTCCAACCGGCTGCTCTTCCTGCAAGCAGTGGACAAAGCAGGAGGCTGCCAAACAATGTTACAAGGGGGAGCATTGCACAACTTTAAAGGAGGATGTTCTCTAATTGATCAGCAATGTAACAACGTTAACCAGGATCACATTAAGTAGGCGTTACTGCACCTCCTGCCTCCCTTCCCCTTGGGACAGGGCTACCCATCTCCAAACTTGCTCCCTCTCAGTCTACCTGCAGGGCCTGAATTACAGACTCCAAAGCAACAGGGGACCTGCGCTGAGGGGCAGGGGAGCGACTCTAGGCCCAGGATCTGGCCCGTAGCTGCCCCCCGCCCACTGGGTGTAAAGGTTGCGGGGGAAGGGGTGGGGGAGCGCACGCAACAGGCAGGTCCCTGCACGTGCAGCTGGGCTCTTTCTTCGCTCTCGCGCCCTCTGCCTCTTCCTCCTCCCGCCCAGCCCCAGTCCCAGTCCCAGCGTGGAGGGGCGCTCGCGCTTCCCCCTGCCACTTTCTGCCAGGGGCTGGTCTCCGACATCCCCCCCTCCCCTCTGTCTCGGGCTCTTTCCCCTCACTGTGGGACTGCCGCTAGCTCTGCCCCCAGGCCGCCTCTGCAGGGTACTTCGGGACTGACCGCTCTGCTGCTTTCCCAGCAGCGCAGGTGAAGATGTCCAGGAAGCGGGGCGGCTTTTTGCAGGAGGCTTCTCACCAGATCACGGCCGGCGGCTCAGCGGGTAAGTCAGACATTTTCCTCCCGGGCACTCTGCGCTCCCTGCTCTCTAATTGTTATGTACTGGAGGGTGTGATTCAGTTCACCAACATTTCCTGACTTTGGCTAGCTGTGGGCACAACCTCCCCTGGTGTGTGCGCTGCGAAGCTGAACCCGGGCACATGAAAACCCACTCTGCGCCCCCTCCCCCTAAATGTGTCCTGGGCATGGAGTCCAAAAAGCCTTGATCAAGTGCCCAGTCTCGTCCCACTCGCTGGCTGTTAGCTGCTCCTCCCCCTGTGTGTGCGTGCAGCCAGTTGCACTGACTAAGGGAGAGGAGGTGACAGCCTGCTCTTTGGTTCCCTGCTTCAACAGTTCCCCTGTCTGGGAACTTTAAACCAGCCTCCTTGGCGTTCTGCTGCAGCTCGCTTAATTCCAAAGAACCGATTGCGTTTCCCCTCTTTTTTGATTTTACAGACTGAATGGGTGTAGAAATGAGCATGTGTAGTTCTCCTGTCAGTGTTTGTTGCAATATACAGTAGTGGACTGTAGGTTGCTGATAAAATACAGTAACTCCTCACTTAATGTCCTCCCAGTTAGGCTGTCCCCTGCTTGCAGGAAGAGCAGCTAGTTGGAGCCAGCTGGTGGGGGCTTGGAACCAGGGTGGACCAGCAGCCCCACTGTCAGCTCCAGTAAGTTCCCCATTTGGCAGCCGCCCAGCAGGCTGTCAATTGCTGGGCAGTTCAGCTGCCCCTCCACCCACTACCCTGTGCTGCTCCTGCCCTCTGCCTTGGAGCTGCTTCTGGGAGCCTCCTGCTTGCTGTGCAGGGAGTGGGGGAGAAGAGGGGTGCTGATGTCAGGGTGTCCCCCTCCCCCCATTCCTGCTTCTTGCTCCTGTACCCCATCTCCCCAGAGCAGGGTGGGACACTACCAGGGCCGGAACCAGCGCAGCAAGCCCGTGCCGGGGGCGGCAAGCCACAGTGGGTGGCCGGCTGCTAGCTGCGAGGGCAGCAGCCAGGCAGCCTTAGGCGGCATTTCTGCAGGAGGTCCGCAGGTCCCGCGGATTCGGCGGCAATTCGGTGGCAGGAATGCCGACAGCACGGGACCGGTGGAGCGGCCGCAGGAACGCTGCTGACGGCTGCCTGACTGCCGTGCTTGGGGCAGTACAAAACATAGAGCTGCCCCTGGATACTACAGGGCTCAGGACAGAGGGAGCTTGCTGGCTGCAGCTTCTGTCTCAACTTGCTGATCTACTTTAAAAGTCAATGTACATAGAGTGGGGTCAGCGTACTTAAAGGGGCAATGTGCATGTCTGTGTGTGTTTCTGTCTCTCACACACATGCATCCCCCAGGCACTTTGGAAAGTGGAGGGGAGGGATAGCATGGGTTCATCATCACATTCAGTTTCCACAGGGAATGTTTGCAGCCACTGTGTCTATTGTGTCTCCTCCCTCTATTACTGCTGCCTTGTAGAGTGTGAGGCTACGTTAACAGTTCATCATTTAGCAGGCGTTCCCTGGGAAATATCCCACCTCTAATTTCACCACCTCAATCAAGCTTCACAATCGTCATTGCTGTGTACAGTATTAAATTGTTTGTTTAAAACTTATACTGTGTATGTATGTGTGTATATGTATGTGTGTGTATATATATATATATATATATATATATATATATATACACACAATGTCTTTTGTCTGGCAAAAACAGTTTCCCTGGAACCTAACCCACCCATGTACATTAATTCCTATGGGGAAATTGGATTCGTGTAACATCGTTTCACTTAAAGTAGCATTTTTCAGGAACATAACTACAACATTATGTGAGGAATTACTGTAATACAGTATTCTCTCTGAGGCCCCAAAAGCTACAGTTTACGATAGTGTTACAACAGTATTTTAGGCAATTATGGAATAATGGTGAAATGTTTAAAACATAGGAATGGCCATACTGGTTTAGACCAATGATCCATCGCCTTCCAACAGTGGCTGATGCCAGATGCTTGAGAGGGAATGAACGGAACAGGGCAATTTGTGGAGTGATCCATTCCCTGTCCTCCAGTCCCAATTTCTGGCACTCAAAGATTTTGAGGACTCTGCAGTACTTTGGACTAAGCTTGTATATAGTGTAGCGCGATTATTTTTTAAATGCTGCTAAGATTTAGATCGATTTACTGTTTAACTGTAATGGTGCTACTGGCCCACTGTAGTCTCTTCTAACAAGTGACTGCTTTATCTTTTTCTTGCAGAAGCATGGACTTAATTTCATATCTTTTCCATATTTGCATACTATGATCCTCTATAAATCCTTTTTGGAGTATTCATACCATGTAGAAAGTAGTATTAAACTTCAAAAACTTATTTTATGTAGCATTTTTGTAGCACATTTTATGTAGCACATTTGATATTAAGTTAAAATAGATGCCTGATTGTTATTACTGATCTAGAATATTATGTCACATTGTTAATAGTACTTGAAGTTATGTAGTTCAGGGTTTACAATTCTTCAATATTAAGAGTAAAAACTGCCCTGTATTGGAACTGTAACTATTTAAAATGGAAGCACACTGTACTGCTCTTTGTACTTTAGCAGTTTAAAATCAGATATACTGTTACTTTCATTTCTTCCTGGAGATGCAACATCTTACACTTTTCTGACATAAACATAGCATTAAACTAACAAAATCAATTTATAATAATCAATGACATTATTTTAAAAAATGTACCTGTCACTAATTCACTAGATTATTAAAACTGTAAAATTTAAATATCACAAATTTATTATATTCAGTTTTTGCATTTAATTCAGCTTGGACAATCACAGTATTTCTAGTTTCTGATTGTCATGTAGTAGAATATTTCAGTGTTTGGGTTGCAAATAGCGCAGAGTGTGCTCATGTGTAAAGAAAATATTACTTTTTTTAGTTAGATTATTTAAATCATGTAAGCATTTTAACTAGGTGGTGTAAAATATTTTTTTATTAGACCTAAACTAGTAGACAGTATCTCATTTGGCTTAAAATACTTAAAACTCAGTCTGTCGTTGAACTACTATAGTCTATTACAGTGGTTTTCAAACTTTTTTCTGGCGACCTAATTGAAGAAAATTGTTGATGCCCGTGACCCAACGGAGCTGGGGATGAGGGGTTTTGGGTGTGTGAGGGGTTCAGGGCTGGGGCAGAGGGTGAGGGCTGTGGGGTGGGGCTGGGGATGAGGGGTTTGGGGTTCAGGAGGGGCTCAGGGCTTAGGCAGGAGGTTGGGGTGTGGGAGGGGGTCAGGGCTCTGGGCTGAGGGTGCAGGCTCTGGGGTGTGGCCAGGAATGAGGGCTCTGGGTTTGGGGGGGGGCAGGGGATTGGGGTGTGGGGTTCGGGCATGGGCTTACCTCGGTCTGCTGCAGTCAGTGGTGCAGCAGGGGTGCGAAGGCAGGCTTCCTGCCTGTCCTGGCACCATGGACTGCACTGTGCCCCGGAAGCGGCCAGTAGCAGATTTGGCTCCTAGGCGGGGGTGCGCAAGCAGTTCTGCGTGATTCTCATCTGCAGGCATCTTCCGCTGACCCCCTCCCCCCCAGCTCCAATTGTCTGGTTCTCAGCCAATGGGAGTGCAGAGCCCGTGCTTGGGGTGGAGGCAGTGCGTGGAGCCTGTGTCCTCCCCCCCGCACACCGCCTAGGAGCCAGACCTGCTGCTGGCCGCTTCCAGGGCGCAACGCGGTGTCAGAACAGGTAGGGACTAGCCAGCCTTAGCTGGGCAGCATCACTGACAGAGCCGCTGCGACTCAGTGCCTTACATTCCATGACCCGCAGTTGGAAAACCACTGGTCTATTAGGTCCTGATACAGTACAGAATATAAATGTGTTTAATTTCAAATCCCAAAATATACAGTATAAACATGACAAATATAAATAAATAAAGCAAACAGAGTAAAAAACAAAGCCACGTACACACAACAAACATCAGTTAGTCTGGAATAGCAGATTTTCCCTCAGATCATTATTCAAATCTAATTTTCTTTTTTTGACTGTCACACTTTTTTTGTTTAGTTTTGTTTTTAATCTTTGCTACAAGCAGATAACACTCATTTACCATCCTTGATTTGAAAAAATAAATACATGCAGTGATCCTTAGACAGAATCAAGTTTGGCAGAAAAATAATAAAGCCATGTCATGCCTAGAGCTATGATATGCACTTTACCACCATAAACATGAGTAAATATCTAACCCTAAATCACTGGCCGATGACCGAGGCCCCCTTCTCAGCCAACTTCTGCACTGCCTTCAGAGCTGGGCTGCCAGAGAGCAGTAGCTCTGAAGGTAGTGCCCTGCCAGCAGCAGCACAGAAGTAAGTGTGGCAATAGCATACCATGCCACCCTTACTTCTGCGCTGCTGCCTTCAGGGTTGGGTGGCCGGAGAGTGGTGGCTGCTGACTGAGGGCCCAACTCTGCAGGCAGCAGCGCAGAAGTAAGGATAGCAGTACCACAACCCGCTCCTACAATAACCTTGCAAATCTTCCCCCCCCCCCGCACACACACAGCACAGCTCCTGTTTGGTTCAGGATCCCTACAATTACACCACCATGAAATGTCAGCTTTAAATAGCTGAAATCATGAAATTTATTATTTTAAAAATCCTCTGACCATGAAATCGACCAAAATGGACCGTGAATTTGGTAGGGCCCTAGTATAAACGTCAAGGTGACAGAATATTGTCAGCGTGGTACAAGGAGGGGTATAACTAGGACTTACAGGATGCAGTTAGGGAGAGGAAAACCGTTTTGCTTGAGACATCTAAAACTAGACTTGCCAAAGCACTAGAAAATGTATTCAGAACAATCCAGCATTGACAAGAAAATGGACTGGATGACTGAATAGGTCTTTTCAATCTCTGTTTTCTGTGATCAGAAAAACTTCCCAATTTCTTCACATTGCAGACTATTAAAAATGATGTGGAAGGGGGAAAAAAAGGAAGAGAAGTACGGAACTTGTGAATTGTATTAGTACAGACTATGTAGCTTGGTCGTTCAAAAACACTTTCATATAATGTAAAAACATTCTTGTGGGTGATGCTGCAGAGCTGGGTTCTTAGGGAGGATTTGAATAAAGTCAGGTTGGTGTTTTGGTACATAGATTTTTGAAAGGATGTTCTTGTCAGAAGGGGCAGCATGGAAGAAGGCATAGAGCCGATTATAAGAAAAGGAAACTGGACACAGAAGCTGATGGTGTTGGCAGAGCAGAGAGCAGAGGGTAGGAATGTGAGCAGGGGAAGAAGTTTAAACTAATTGCACTGTGCAGTGGGGAGGCAGTGAAGTGACTCTCAGGGGATGACATTGTCAAAGTAACAGGTGAGAGAGATTATTTTGGTATCAGTGTGTTGGATGGACTTGAGGGGAGAGTTTAGTGTCAAAAAGACTTGAGTAGAACCAACTCCAATGGATGAGATGGAAAAATGATAAAGACAAAAAGAAGCTGTCAGGACAGAAAAGAGGGGATGAATTTGAAGCATTGTGACAGATGTGATGGGTCTTGCTCATGGCCTTGATAAGGGAGGAGGAGGAGGAGAAAGGGGAGGGGTCAAACATGACTCCCCAGGTTGCAGGCCAGGGTGAGATGGAAGAAGATGGTGTGATCACCTGTAATGGAAAATGAAGGTAATCCACAGATTTTTGGGAGGAAAAATTAGGAAAGTGCCTTTAGGCATGTAGACCTTGACATGACAGCAAGCCGTCTGAGATAGGTGCAGAATTACATTTGAGAGTCATCTGTGTAGTTCATCAGATAAACTCATGTGTGGCAAGATTTCTTACCTCTTCCATGTCAGATGCAGTCACTGCTTTAGTTTTCTTGGTGCTGAAATAATTTAGCCCTTTGGCTAGACTGAAAGCTCTACTCCTTTTGAGAGTATACTGAAAGTCTTAAGCAGGGATCGGCAACGTTTGGCATGCACCCAGCCAGGGTAAGCTCCCTGGCGGGCCGGGGCAGTTTGGCTGAACCTGCGGATGTGGCAAGTAAACAATCGCAGCTTCCACTGGCCGCGGTTCGCTGCTCCAGGCCAATGGGGCCTGCGGGAAACGGCATGGGCCGAGGGATGTTCTGACCGCTGCTTCCCGCAGCCCCCATTGGCCTGGAGCAGCGAACTGCGGTCAGTAGGAGCTGCGATCATCTGAACCTGCGGACGCGGCAGGTAAACAAACCGGCCCGGCCCGCCAGGGGGCTTACCCTGGTGGGCCGCGTGCCAAACGTTGCCTATCCCTGGTCTAAAGTCACAACCAGATCTACCCCAGTCTTTGCTGGGTTGTGGACTTCTCCCTGGAAGTGGTGGAGGTGAAGGGGAACTTCTGCCCTCTGAATCTCCAGTTTGAGTCTCTGTAAAGTAGCCAGGTGGACCCACTCTAGGCCACAAGCCCACACTTTCCCAAAGAGTGTTTCCTTCACCTTGTGTCCAGTCTGTTTCCTAGTTCGAGCGTCTCACGTCAAGTTCCAACAGACAGCAAATGTTCCTTTAACCAGTTGTTCAAGAAATCTTTCCTTGAGGTTCCTCAGAGCCACCAAATGCTTCCCTCATCTCCAGGGTTCTTTACCCAGTTCAGATCACTTTAGCTTTTCTGGTTGCTGCCCACAAACTCCTGCTTCTTCTGCACATTACTTTTTCTCTAGTAAGAGAGAATCACATTAAGTCCTTCTCCCTATCTATAAGGGAAAAAAGGATGCTTTTATGCCATTTCTCTTCCTAGATTGCCTTGCTCTCATGCCTTTGGTTCCCAAGTACCCTGAGAACAACTGTTCCTCACAATGGCTGTGCTCTGGGTAAAACTTGGACTAGGGCAGAGCTAGAAATTGATCCCCTCTTAAAGGGCCAGCTCTGTCATACCATGTGAGTGGATTACGTTGTCCAAGAATTCATAACAAGGGAAGGAGCCAAAGAATGAGAAGGAAAACAGGAGGGTTTGGTAACTTGGCACTGGAGCACTTGGTTAGAAAGGCATATGGGGGTGCGGGTGTATATCTGTGAGGGAAGTGTATATCAAATGGAAAGTGTGACTCTTGTATATGGTGGATGGAGTGAAAACAGGAGGGAGACTAAGAACTGTATTTAGAAGGCGAGGGATTGTGTGCAGGTTTTACAACCGGGGGATGAGGTGGAAATCAGGACTGGGCATTTGTTACTGGAGCAGATAAGCAATGGCGAGAGTTTACATCTAGGAGGAAAATCTGGGCTAGATGCTTGATAGTGGAATAAGAGTTTGGTAGCTGAGAGAGGGACTGAGATGCTTGTTGAGGTTGGGAGGATGGTCAGCAGAGAGGAAGGGGGAACAGTCTGGCTAATTGCTGAAAGGGGGTTAATGAGAGAATTAAAAAATATGTAGTTTGGGTTCATTGCCTGGGTGGGCAGGTTATAATCAGGGCTGGCGCTACCATTAGGTGACCCTAGGCGGTCGCCTAGGGCGCCAGGATTTGGGGGGCAGCGTTTCAGGTCTCTTGGCGGCTGCCGGCGGGAGAGGCTGCCGCCGAGGACCCTGGCGGCACTTTGGCGGCAGCTCCTTCAGCTGTTGGGGATCTCAGCGGCATTTCAGTGGCAGCCTCTCCCGTGCCTCCCGCCGTCGCCGCCTAGGGCAATAAAGCTGGCGCCGCCCCTGGTTATAATTATGAGCAGGAGTTTAAACTGGATGACAGTAGTTTGACCATTACATGAGTAAGTGTATTTTTTCAGTACAGTGAATTGAAGTGTGCTCTTTTTTCAGTGCTGTAATAGCTAAACATTGAGTCAAGGCATGAAATATGTCTGGAATTAACAGGAAAACATGAGTTTTCTTTAGTGTTAAACAGAACAAAAATAGAAGATTAGAAAGATTTCATTAAAAAGAAAATCCTAGTGCAGCTTCAGTACTGCATAATACATCTAAGGATGGCTGGCTGGAAACCATTATTTGAATAGTCCAATAGAGGATAAAGTGGCCCGCTGTATTAGCTCTCCAATTCAAAAGGATCATGAAATCCCTTTGCTTATTCTGTCACTGCAAAGAATCCAGACCAAGAGGTAGCCCTGCCCACAGAGTAAGTGCAGACCTGACTCAAGGTAGAGGAAGAGCTGCAGGATTCTGTTGATCACCATCCATGAGTTGACTGACTCCCAGATAGGCTTGCCACAGTATCTTGCTGATTGTCAGTCTTCCAATCCAAACCAATGCCTAAGGGACTGAGTATAAACATCATCTTACATAATCACATCCTGGGCTCAGTGAAATAAAATGTGCTGAACTGCCAGCTCAATATTCCTGAACACTGTAACTTGATACCTTTCTATCTGCAGACCCGTGATGCTAACTGTAAATTCACAAGTAATCATTAGAGGTGACTACCTAACTTCTATCTTTTGAGTTTATATATCCTCTTGTTTAGGACATATACATGTGCCAGTAATAGAATTCTACCCATATTTTGAAGCTGAAATTTTGAAATGCTGACTTACAGTTTATGTCAATAATAAATATAAGGGAGGAATTCAAATCCAATGTACTAATTGGATCATAGTGTGAAGGAAAATCTGGGGGCCCAAGACTTTGGCCAAGCTGTGTGGGCCTTAAAACTTTGGATAAGCTTGTTGCTAGGCTCTTGGTTCAGCTTGTGTCTGTGTAGAGGAGGAGGAGGGGGAGGCAGAAGTGGAAACGTCCCCAAACAGAACAATTTGAAATAGCAGAAGTCTAAGAAATAGATAACCGCAGTTAGGAAAAAGGGTAGACAGTGAATAACAGGAAAAGCCTAAATATGGAAAATGCTCATTTTGCTGGCTTTGTTTTTGACCTGCATTGAATTTGCAATGTATTCCAAATAAGGTAATTAATACGGAAGTATGTGTAATTTGTCTGCGGTTTTAACCTTTATAAGCTGATTAAAGTTTAAGGAGGGCAGAGCAGCTTTCCACCTTGCATGGGGCTATGGTGACTCTCCTTGCATATATGCTCGTATAAAATAAAGGAGCCTCAGGCGATTCTGATCCAAACACAACGTGTGGTTAATTTTCCACAACAATAGAATATCACCCTTCTGTGGTGATTCATGGTTTTCTTTTTCTTCTATTTACCCCGTTTAATAAATAGTATTGTACTAGAATCAGCACTCATGTCTTCTAGTCTTTGAAAAGAATACTGGAAACTGGAATTTCATATATAATAAAACATCCTTCATTTAAAAACTTTTTCATTTTAAACTGAAATAGTTGTGACTGATCTTTTTCCCTTCGTGTTTTAATAGAATAATATGGTTATTGGTTGGCTGAACTTTTTGGCTCAGATTTTTTGAAAGAGGCTACAGAAGTTAGGTACCGAATCTAACTGAAATTCATTTGAATTTAGGAGCCTAACTCTATTGGGCTCCCTTGGAAATTCCAGCCTCTGTCTTTTGAGAGATGTTGTTTTATTTGGGGAGCAGACAAAGTTGATTACTCATGATGCAAAAACTCCATTTTTGTTTTCTTAGGTTTTACTACCTATGGTCAGACATATCAGTCAGAATAAGTGGGCAGAGTTGCAAGCCCAAATATCACATAGTAAATGGATTTTAGTTCTCTCATTGGTCTAGGGACCTCAGATGGAAAAACAACCTTGGATGGCACACAGTTCAAAATGTTCTCTGAGAAGCAAGAAGAGTCATTGACCTGGATGAGATTCCATTCAGATGGAAGCATGCCTAGGACAATGATCTGGCTACTGCTGAGCAATCAATTCTCTGAGGTATGCTGGGAACCAAGCAATGATCGTCTGATGTGGGACTCAACGCTACTGAGGAGAGCCAGCAGATGTTGGACAGTAGTGGAGGGGAGGGAATTGGAACTTCTAAAAGAAAGGCTCTCTCACTGATTGTCTTAGAGAAAGAGAAGACAAGAAGCAGAGCCAGGTAAGGCTGTGTAAAAGGAAAAGGATGATCCTGGACTCCCTAGAAGATACTGACCAAAACCCAAAAGGGTTGTAAAAGTGGTGAGGAAACAGGCAGGGTTTTGCATGCAGGTTTCTTACTTTCTGCAGATCATTATATCTCTTGTGCTTTGTCTTTGAGTAAAGTATGGTTCATTTAAAAATTCTGTTGCAAAGTATGAGTGCCCCTTGCATTCACTGTCACGTAGCCCTGAGGGTGGAAGCTGTAATTTGGAAGGTCCACAGCTTAAGTGGAACTCTGAGAGCCTGCAAGAGCTACTGGGGTGGCTTAGGAGAACTCGTACTGGTTTCAGGATGTAAGCAGTTGGACTGAGGAGTCCTGTCTGTCAGAAGTTGCTAGATGGAGGATCTGTACCCTGAAAGTGCATCTCAAGACCCTGAGCCAGAGTTGGTGTCTAGGCTCTGCTCAAACCCAACAAGCAAAGAGCATGTGGGATCCAGTGGGTGAATGCAAGTACAGCAACCTGGTAAGCACCCATCAGTGGAGCTCACTGAGGGTTGTAACAGGTTCCATTTCAAATTTTATCCAACTTGGAAGTAAATTTTTTTCCCCAGCTACCAGCCCTGCAAATTCAACAAAGGATCTGAAAGTCAAGATGGGCTCTTTCCTTCATATACATCATAATCTCCTACAATTAAAGGTGCTGTAGGTCAAGTTCCATCCTCCGAAACCCCTGTGCAATTTCACTTAAGACTAAGAGGGTCCATCTTGGCTTTGATGCCTGTTGAGTTTGCAAAGTTGGCAGTTCACAAAAGCATATTTTTCTTATAAGCTGAGCAAATTTTGATATGAAAGACTTTGAGGACCAATAAATTTAACAATATTGCAAAGTTTATTCTTTCCAATATTTCAGATAGGACAGAATAAACCATTTATGGCAATGTACAAATAATCCATATATAAATCATGAGATGGACAAGGAGGGTGAGGTAATATCTTATATTGGATCAACCTCTGTTGGTGGAAGGGATGAGCTGTGACATTTTGGGGATCAGCTTACCTGGTAAGGGGTTCTGTCTCGATGTACCCTGTAACTTTGGGATGCTTTGGGGCCATGACACCAGGAGCCATCCCAGAAGCACAAAGTGTCACCCTGGCTCTCATTAGTCTCGTTACTCCTTGCAGGGTGATACCAACACCCTTCTCATCCCAAGTCTTTCCAAAATCCATGCTCCCCAAGTTCTTAATTACCAGACGGTCATACCATTCCCCTCTGGTTCATCACTGCTGAAGGTGTGAAAACAGTCTCTCAGTTATCAGTTTGGCGCACACACTATATACAGTTTGCACACCAGTGATCTGCTTGGGTAAAAATAAACAAAAGGTTTATTTAATAGAAAAAACACAGATTTAAACATGAAATAGTAAAGGAAAGCAAATATATAAAAGTTACACAGAAAATAAAGATGTGACTTCAGATTTTACATTTCCATATTAGCTAAAATCCCTTTTCTCATACAAGTTACCTATTGCCCTTGAACAATTTCCCAGTATGCCCTCCAGCATTAGTCCCTTTCACCAACAGAAGTTGGTCCAATAAAATACATTGCCTCACCCACGTTGTCTCTCTAATATCCTGGGACCAGCATAGCTACGACAACACTGCAAATAATATATAAATAATGTCATTAAGGCCTTGATCCAGCAAAGCACATAAGCATCTGTTTAATTTTAAGCACATGGGTAGTCCCATTGAAGTGAATGTGTTTAGAAGTATGAAAACTAAAGACAATAATAAACTAGATGAATTACCTCCCAGAACATCATGGCTTTCACTGTTAGACTCTGATCCAGCAAAGCACTTAACTTTAAGCATGGGAGAGTCCCACTGATTTCAGAGTTTGATTTTAGTACGTTTAGTATCCATACTCCAACATGCATCTTAAAATCCACCCAGAACTATCAATCTTGTTTCTTGTCACATGTTCATTTAAAAAAAATGTACTATTTGTCCTTTGGTAATCAGAATCTGTAATTATTTCTGAATGGTGCACTATATGCACAAAGGAATTATGGGAAGTAGTTTACAAACTGATATTTGAAATATTTGCATAACTTTCCAGGTCCCTGTATTGAAGAGCTTAGTCTAGAGGCATGAACAATAATATGACTTCAAGGGGAGCAGGAAAAAGTCATCTGCTGATTATGCAGATTCATTATTGGTATTGATGACTAGGTCAGTCTTACTTTGTACTGTTTCCTCATGTGGACTTGAAGAGGTGCAGGGGGGAAGAATGCAGCAGACTGCAGCCCCAGACATCACTAATCCCATCTTTACAGAGGGGGTCTTAGGGAAAAGGGTGTAACTAGTTGGGCACAAAGCAACAAAGTCAGCTAATGATGCCAGTACTTCTTGGGCATCTCCTTGGCCAGGATCTGCAGATTCAGGTTCCTTCATGCAGACAGACGGGAGCATTTGTCCCTAAAATTTTATACCTGTAGTCCGACCTACATGTTAAAACATCAGAGAGGTAATACGATTCTTTCAAGTGGGTTGGGGTTTCTTCCTAATTAAGGACTCTAATTATATTGAAGGTAATTGTTCTTTTTAAAAAATACAGACAATAAGCTTGGGTATATAGCAAAAGGAATCTTGAAATTAAAGGTTTAAGGTATATATTAAAACAAAAAACAGCTTTTACTTTTGCCACTCATTTTCTACATTATCCACAAGATGGTAGTGTAAGACTGCCATATTGTGGTTAAATGTGTAGTATTTGGTTATGGAAGGAAAAAAAATTAAGTTGTATACTTAGCCTTTGCAGGTGAGATATAAAATTTCAGTATCTGTATATATATGTATATATGCATACATTAATTTAATAAAGTTAAACATTCTGTTTTATTAGGAATTCTGCAGTCTAAGAAACAGCAGTATCTTTTCCCCCAAACGTTAATACTGTGAAGATAAGTGACATCAAATTTTCTGTTTTACAACAAATCTACAGTAAAGATCACATAACCTAGTAATATGTGATCGGCCAGAAGTGGGGAGATGGTCTTGTGATTAAGATATTATGTTATCAATCTGGACACTTGGGGTGAAATCCTGGTTCCGTCTATATCAATGGGTGTTTTGCATTGACTTCAACGGAGTAGGATTTCACCCGTGGATTTTATACCCAGTTCTGCCACAGACTTCATGTAACCTTGCAAAAATCACTTAATCTCTCTCTGTCAGTGGCTCTCAACCTTTCCAGACTACTGTACCCCTTTCAGGAGTCTGATTTGTCTTGCTTACCACCCCAAGTTTAATCTTACTTAAAAACTACTTGCTTACAAAATCAGACATAAAAATACAAAAGTGTCACAGCACCCTATTACAGAAAAATTGCTTGCTTTCTCATTTTTACCACATAATTATAAAATAAATCAATTGGAGTATAAATATTGTACTTAAATTTCAGTGTATAATATATAGAGCAGTATAAACAAGTCATTGTCTGTATGAAATTTTAGTTTGTATTGACTTTGCTAGTGCTTATGTAGCCTGTTGTAAAACTAGGCAAATATCTAGATGAGTTGCTGTACCCCCTGGGAGACCTCTGCTATCCCCAGGGGTACACATAACCCTGGTTGAGAACCACTGTTCTGTGTCACCCACCAATGGGTAGGCAGCACAACCTGGTGGTCAGAGCAGGAAGCTGACTTAGTGATCAGAGCGGAATCAGAGGCCAAAACCAGAGGCATGGTCAGGAGACAAGCCAATAGTTTGATCTGGAGTCAGAACAGAACCAAAGGTAGGGTCAGAAGACAAGTCAGAATCAGGAGATCTGAGGCTGGTAGGGACTATAGCACAAAACCAAACACCCTTCCCCAAAACCCCACCCCTTCCTCGAAGCCCTGCCCCCTCTCACTCCATCTCTCCTCCCTCCAGCGCTCACTCTCCCCCACGCCCCTCCAATCACTTTCACCTAGCTGGGGCAGGGTTGGGGTGCAGGAGGGGGCTCAGGGCTGGGGCTGAGAGGTTTGGGCTCCTGCTGGGGGTGGGCTCTGGGTGGGGCTGGGGATGAGGGGTTTGGGGTATGAGAGGGGTCTCAGAGCGGGGGCAGGGGTTTAGGGTGCAGAAAGGGGTTCGGGCTCTGTCCAGGCGGCGCCTACCTGAGGTGGCTTCTGGAAACAGCTGGCATGTCGCCCTCCTAGGCAGAGTGGCCAGGGGGCTTGGCACGCTGCCTGCGCCCGCAGGCGCTGCCCCCACTGCTCCCATTGGCCGTGGTTACTGGTCAGTTGGAGCTGCGGAGCCAGCACTTGGTGTGGGGGCGGTGCGCGAAGTTCCCATAGCCGCCCCTGCGCTTAAGAGCTGGACAGGTTGGCTACTTCCAGGAGCCGCATGAAGCAAGGGCAGGCAGGGAGCCTGCCTTAGCCCCGCTGCGCCGCTGACTGGACTTCTAGTGGCCCGGTAAGCAGTGCTGACTGGAGCCGCTAGGGTCCCTTTTTGACCAGGTGTTGCAGTCGAAAACTGGATGCCTGGCAACCTTAAGCCGAACTCGTTAGGTTGCTAGGCAACTGAGCTTAGAGGCAACTGAGTTCTTGACACTTTATGCTTAAGTTTTCTGAATCTGCTTAAAAAAACAAGGGGAGGGGGGGCGGGAAGGGAAGCATGAACCAGTTTGAGAGTAATAGTGCCACTAAGGCCTGGTCAACACTTAAAACATAGGTCAACACAGCTTCAGCACTCTCACACTCCTGAGTGCTGCAGTTGTGCCGAGGTAACTCCTAGTGTAAATGTAGCTAGGTCAATGAAAGGAATGCTTCGGTCAACATAGCTACCATTGCTCAGGGAGGTAAAATTCCTAAAGTGATGGAAAAACCCCTTCTGTCAATGTAGGCTGTGTTTACACTATGTGGTTATACCATGCCGTAGCTATACTGCTATACTTCCGGTAGTGTAGACATGGTCTTAGTCTGCTTTTGATTGCATCTATAGCTGAGCCAATTCCTCTAAGCATCTAGCATGTTGTAAAATGCAATTAATGTAAGTGCTAAATTTCACCACTGTAAACACCAGACTCTCCAATGACTGAAGATCTAGTGGCCTGCACATCCCGGTTTATTTAGTGGATTGTCCCTTGCACTATTTTTTTTTTTTTAATGTTGGCAGCTATACAAAGATTGCAATGCAAGCATGTGGCCTCCATTTTTCCCGCAGCTGAAGACAGTTAAGAAAGGTGATGGCCCCCAAAGATCGTTTCATTGACATTCCAAAGCCCTAGGGCCAACCTGTGTATAGTGGTGTAGTCCTGGTGGACAAATGTTGTTGTTGTTGTTTTGGGGGTACCTGAAAATTGTTTTGTAGGATTAGAATTCAGACATTCTTGGCTCTTAGACTTGTGTTCAATCCATTAGACTCTGACTACATGGTTGCTGCTGTTTTTGTTCTCTAGACCCTCTTCAATTTTAATTTTGGTAGGACATTTAATTTACTGGTCACTTTTCATCCTTCAGTTAATAGATCATTTCCCAGTTTGGGACATTCTTTTCATGGTTTCCTGGGCATTATGTTGTTTGTGTTATACTGAAATGTGTTGATGACTGGTTTCCTCCAGGACCCACCGAGACACAAACAAAATGTGATATGTTCCCAGTGCTCAAAAAACTTTTTTTAAAAAAAGTCTTCATATTTAACTTATACTCAAATGCTAATTCTGTAAATGTTATCACAGAACTTGGAAACTTCCCTCTTTTCTTGTATACTCAACTTTGAATGCAAATCTTAACTTTTATTTGTTAAAATACATGTAATGTTGCTTACATCTGCAAAATGTATATTTATTTGTAAGGTACTCATAAAACCAAAGAGTAGCTTAACTTTAGTCTTTCTGTTGACATCAGGTACCATCCTTGGTTGACCGATGTTGCATGAGAGAATGATTCTTACACCTGTTCCTGTCTTTACTACCACATTATCAGGCACAGTGGCAGTGTTCCCAACTCTGGTGATTTTTATCATTAGTTTCATGGTATTTGGTGTTTCCCTCTGCGCTAGAGTCATATGATTATGTAAGAATCTTAGCCCTTCTTTTTTGTTGTTTAAGATAAATTGTTAGTCCTCATGGTTGTGGACAAAAGCTTGAAAGTGTGAACCCTAAAGTCTCAAAAACCAGAAGACAAATAGAATCCCAAATTTATTTATTAAAAAATCTCACAATTAAGTCAATCTGATACTGGTTTTTTTTAGTGTCTCAGTCATGATTTTTGACTGGTTGGGTTGGTAATAATTTATGGCCTTAATTAGCAGGAGCTATGAAGATGTAATCTACAGGCAAAGCTTGTAATGCTGTCTTGGAGCTAGTGGAAATACAGATACACTATAAAGGAAATAACTGTCTCATGGAGGCCAAAAGAGCCCGTGTGAAATAACTATCCTATTGCTTATTGAAACTATTCCCAAGTGTCTGGTACACAAGATGCTACTTCACTGTGAAATCTGACAAATACTGGCACAAAAATAAAAAAAAACACCAAATGTGTATTTAAAAATACACATAAAATAGTGCTAATTACTAACTTATTAAATGCGACAATGAATATGTGAAATACACAATACTTAAACTAGGTAGATATATGAATTAGTGTTGGGATAATTTAGTCTCTTTTAAATATCTGGTAGCATGCTCTGGGTACCAGAAGCTCCTCTCAGAGCTATGCTAGGTACCCTGATTACATCTGCCCTTTGATAAAGTCCCCTACCAAAGAGGCAATCTAAAGAGGGGAGAGGGAAGTAGTACAAGTTAATGTAGCCTTGGAATGTATTTATTTGTGCATAGAGGAAAGGTTTTAGAAGACTCAATAGAGGAGCCTAGCTACTTTTCATTGTCCCAATTCCCCCCTCTCATTACTTGGGCTGTAAAGCCTGAACCATGCAGGGGGACTTTGTGGGATTAGGGGTGTATGTTGCAGAAGCGATCCCTTCCTTCCCTGCATCTTTGCTTATGGATGAGAGCAGGGCTGAAAGTGAGTGAGGAACAAATGGTAGCTTTATTTAACTTTTTATTTAACTCGTATCTGTTCTTAAAATGATCATATATCAAAGTTGGGATGTAAATGAGGATATGAGATGGTGCTTCGTTGAGAAAACCTGCACAATATTTTGTTTTTGTGAATTGTTAAGGTAATGCCCACTCCCCTGTCTACCCCCTGCATCTTCACTTCTTTCCCATAGGAAGAAAATGGAGATGGATAACTAAATTTATTTGAGATCTCTGTAGTGTTGACAAAGAATATGTATAATTTTTATCTTTCATGTAGTAGTTGCCCAAAGGGAAGGAAAATTCAGAGGGAGCTTGTGAGCAAGTAGTTGGGCCAGCACGCAGTATTTGTGATAGACTAGAGAAATATTAAAATTGTCTCTTTGAGTAGTTGTTCACTCCATATCTATGAAGGGGAGGAGAAGAATGGTATTTGTGAGGAAACAGGCACAAGGCCTTTTTTTCAAATATTAAACTTTGAATATTGCTGAAGATCAGAGTAAATGGGGAAAAAATGTCTTCTTTAGGGTATGAAACTATTTTACTGTAATGTCAATACATTTAAATTGATTCAGACTTTTCTTATTAGAATAAATGTTTCCTCTTAAAATGCATGATAATCATAATCAAGACTAAATTTGTTCTGTTATTTATTTTCAAAATGATTGTACATGTTTAGCAGACTTTTGATTTAAATCCCTAGGGATATATTGGAGACAGATGTTTAGATGACCTCATGTTTAAAGTAATGTTGTATTTGGACAGCAGATTAAATTTTGCTTAAAATCTTTCCTTATATGTTAGAGTGGTTTGGGATGCAGAAAGTAATCAATAATTTATATTGGAAAGATGATACTATATTTCTATAAAAAAGGTGTTTTTTTTCCAGGAGTCTATATGCTAGAAAAGGTCTGATTATGAAACAGCTTGTTTACAAATGAAAATATTGTTTCTGGCTGGAGGGCTAAATGGGAAACAGATTTTTCAAGTTCCATGAATTTAAATGCAAATTTACCATGTCATTTATACCTTCCCTAAAAAACTGGTAAAAGCCTGCAACAGAATTTATAATGTAATATCACTTGAAGACTGCTTTGTAAACCTTAACGAGAGCAAATATTTTATCATTTGCTTTCTTTGAACAATGTTGTCTACCTGGTTACAATCAAGATAATGGTAGGTAAGTATGATCGTTCTACATGGGAGGCAGTTCAGTGGCCCATAATAATAAAATCGTCAGTATTTCAACAGAGTAATTATCAAAATTGGCCTATTGAAAATATATTGATGTGTATTAATTGACAGATAAAATAGTGATCTTCAAAAGATTGAAGTGACTTACTACTTGCATTAGGCAACACTTTGCCTTTAATGTGTTTTGTTAGATAAAGAGAAGTTATTCAATAAATGGCACGCAGCCATTTGCAGTTGTAACTAAAGTTACTGTCGTGATTACTGTGTAGCTATTCTTGTCACTACTAACTGTAAAAAAATTATTAATATTTTACTAGAATAATAAAACCATTCAGATTTTTCCTCTGTAAGCTAAAAGAAAAGATTACCTGAAAATATTAGTGATGTTACAATACTTGGGGCTAAACCCTTCTTTCATTTAAAAAGGCATATTAGGGTCTAAAACAGCATAAAAGCTATATGCCTGTTGCACACAAAGGACAAAGCACAAGAAACCCAAACCTGAGGGAATTTAAACCCTCTGCACATCATGTTTCTGTGGCTCACTACAGGTGTGTGAAATATAGGTGTATCAAATATGGCCAGTAGGTTCCTCCAGAGCATGGATCCACTTGGTGGTTGGAGAGAGGGACGGGGAGAGAGAGAGAGAGAGAGAGAGAGAGGTGAATGTAGTGCCTACCTCCATTGTTTCTGTGGGCAAAGAGGTTTTGCTCAGGCTTTTCCTGTGGGAATCAAGAGTTGGGAATTAGATGCTGATATCTTCTGAAAAATATTGGCAAACATTCTGTTTACAAATAATTTACTCATATTTACCCTAATTTCTTATTAATAGCTTTGCATGGAAATCAAGATCTTTAGTGTCCTAAGAGTTCATCTCTTCCTGCTTTTCCCATAAAAAGCATAGGGCCAAATACAGAGAATATGTCTACATTTGACTCTCTTATATTAGTAAGTGTAAGGAAGTTTAAGATGCATGTCTTGATTTGGAAAAAGGTAGAAATAACACCAATTTAGAGTCTCCTCTGAATTTGTTCCATAATCTTTGCTGACGTCTAGCAACTAACATATTACAAATATAACTTCAGGTGAGGAATAAGCAACAGGAGCACACAAACTCTAAACAAAAGTTAGTTTTTTTTTCATGGAAATACATCAGAAGTAAAAGGACAAAAAAGTTAAAATAATTCTGCTGAAACAGAATTTTTAATTATCTTCCAAAATCTTCAGAGAAGCATTCATAATTTTAAGTAACAGCCAAGCTTTCAAAAACACAATAAAAATATTTTATGAGTCACTTATCAGGATTATTGTTACCAAGATGAACAACCTTCAATACAGAGAAATTAGATTAATTGACACCCAAACTTGAGGAATCAGTAGAATCTAAATATTAACATCCAGATAGATTTACATTCAGAAATGATCTGACCGTTACAGTACAGCAAAATATTAATAAATTGCTATGACTCTTTAAATTGGGCTGCTCATTGTTTTGCTGTTTATCAAAAGTTGTTAATGTCTAGCACTGGCTTTTTTCTGCTCAACTTTTTTCAGGGTGTGTGAAAACTGTTTATTGCTTGGGGAAAAAAACCCACCCCAACTCAGAACACTGCACTAAAATGATCTTATGGTTGCAAAGTCAAGCACTCAAAAATTAGGAAATGCCAGAATTGAAGATGCCCTAACTTTAATTTTGCCTTCGTGTGCGTATGTATTATGGTTCATTCTTTAATTACATTTTCACAGACTAGTTCTTCCGCAGCACACTTGCCTCATTTGGTGCACAGGATGGACCATGCTCACTAAATGGCTAGCTAGTCAATAGTTCTTTTATCCTTGTCATTCAATATTTAGCCCTGTGTCATCTTTACTGCACACCACTCAAACCCTGCACTGAACAAAGATTATTAACTTCCTCATGTACTTTTCTGTAGATCTTAGGGTTGCCAGCCCTCCAGGATTGCCCTGGAGTCTCCAGGAATTAAAGATTAATCTTTAATTAAAGATTATATCATGTGATGAAAGCTCCCAGAATACATCCAACCAAAATTGGTAACCCTAATTAGAGCTTATTGCCATGATATCTGAGGCCCAGACCCACAAAGGTACTTAAGTGCCTAAAACTCATACTTAGGTGCCTAAATTCACTCCACAAACCCGGGGAATATAGGCGGGGGAACGTATATCTCACCCAGGGGGCTCAATCCAGTAGGCATGGTCAGAGGCAGCCTAGCAGATGAGGTCCCTTTCAGGAAGTATTAGTAGTGCCTGCCTAAAGTTTTATCTCAGTGGTTAGCGCACTCTCCTGAGATGTGGGAGATCAAGGTTCAATTCCCAACCTCTGCCAGATGGGGAGAAAGGATTTGAACAATGGTATCCCACACCTCTCAGGTGAGTGCTCTAACCACTCAGTTATGGTATATTCTGATCTGGGGCTCCCTCGGGCTCCCTCAGTCTCCCTCTGTGCTTTTTCCAAAATCTTGAAATTTTAAAAAAAGAGACTGGAAAAAATAAATTCATAATGCAGAACCTTATGGATTTCTCCTTCTTCCTCCTCCTGACTCACCTTCCCGCCCCACCCCCACTGCCCTGGCTCATTATCATGATCAGAACCTTTAGATTTATGCCACAACCCTATACCTACTGAGATAATGGAGACACTTAGCAGCAGTAATAGGCTTTATCCACTGTGTAGCCAACCACTTGAGGGGAAAGAGACCCATACTTTGTCAGTAGATTTCACAGCTATTTGCTGGACAGCAGAGGAATGTTGAGATTCAGTTATTCCTGGATTCTATTCCAAATTCTGGAGGGGAGTATGAGCTAATAAATACAGACACTTGTTCCCTTAGCCTGAACAGCTAAATTTCTCTGTCTGCTGTTGCAATGGAGGAACAAAAGAGTTTACCATTGACTATTATTCGTGGTATGAAACTATATTACAAAAGCAGTGCAGTTAAAAGAAAAAAATCTATACTTAATTCCACTCTTTGAATTAAGGCGACCTCAGTGTAACTTGAAATTCTTTCCCATCCCTTCTGATTGCATGAGACAGTCCAGTGAATCTGAGAACTGATAGTATTTCATTCACTCTTCATATTCCTTTTTCACAGGAATTTGCTGCTCTGCTAAAGCACCTTTCTGTTTCTGTAATATATAAACTACTACTGTGTATGCACTAAGAACCACTTTTTTCCAAATTAAGGGACAGAAGCCTCAATGATTATATGAAATTCACTTTGAAGAATGTAAACTTAAGCTCTTCCAGAGCTTAGAACTCCCAGGGTATTTTTTTATTGGAAAGAAAAGACCTACTGAGAGGTCTCCGTGTACAGTGAAACTGAACAAAAAAGATGTCCTTTGGATTCTCTGCACTATTTCCACAAATTAGGGACTTCTTAAGTACTTGTAATGCTTAATTTCCATATACAGAGCTTTGACTGGCTGCCCAAGCTCTGCTTCCTTTGTGGCTTAGCATTTATTATGGAATTGCATTTGGTAATTTAGTTTAGAGTTGGACTAGATTACTTTCCAACTCATAAACGTTACTATCTTTTGAAAATAAGTTATTTTAAAGAGGGGGTGGTAAGCTCTTGAACCACGGTGTTACATACTTCTCAACTATAAGAGCTGTGCAGCCTATTATGAAACAGCAAAATCATTTCACTGGGGTGGTATTACAGTAAGTCTCCAGAAATCTGAACACTATTTATTTATTTTTAATATCCATGTAAGCCCTTAAGTCCTGGATACTAGGGAAGTCACTCTTGGCAACTGTTGGTGAGAAGTGCAGCCCAGAGCTGTTGAGAACTCCAGATGGACAGTGGCTCCATAGGGGAGGGAGCTCCATGTCAACATTTGTTGATGAGGAAGGGGAAATGACTGAATGGGCCATTCAGTCAAGTTATATTACCATATGGGGCAGTTTTGAGTTTGGGAGCAATCAAATGCTATTGCCCCTGTTGAGAAATGAACTGACCAGAACTACACCAAATGCACCTGGGGTGAGGGTTCACCCTGACCAAAACAACAGTTTGGCATAGTTGGGAAGTGATGCCAATGGACAGAGGGGAAACAGCTTCCCACTATCTTCTGGGAGTGGTCTGCTGCTGGTAAGGATGCTGTAAGGACTCATTATAGAAAGAGTCAGCATAGCAACAGCTTCAAGATAGTGGATGGCATTATGGCAGCAGGCTGAGCTGAGGTAGCTTTGAAGTAACTAAGTCAGTGGGCTGAGCTGGCTGTGAGATAACAGACAACACAGAAGTGGTCCTGAGTGCCTTGGGCTGAAGCTATGAAGAGCAGTAGCCTACAAGCTGAACTCGAGTTTGGGCCTCCCTATCCAGAAATCAAAGCTGAAATCACTTCAGTAGGGTCAGGTGCTGGGGCTCCTGGAGCAGCCCAGGCAGCACTCCTCAGGGGCAGGAGATGGACTGCAAGAACCCTGGACAAGAGACTGAGTGGGGAGCTGGGGTGGCAGGAAGTGCCTAGAACACATTAGCCACTCACAACTGCAAGAGGAGGCCAGTGCACTGAGTTTGGGACTACTAATGATAAGATGCAATAGGGGAGGAGTTTTACCTAATAGATAATGTTAATTTATTAATTGTTGGCTTTCCCAAGTTCATTCGGTTGTCTCTGTTCCTCCTTTTCCTCTCAAGTAAAATTCTCTTTGTTTTAAATACCTGGACCTGATGCTGCAAGTGGGGAAGTATCGCTTATCAAGGGTGCCTATGGTATTCTATATAGTTTGTCAGGTTTCTGGGTGGGGGTTCAAATTGGTGTTTACGTTTTCAGGAGGAACTCCTAGGAAATTGAACCTAGCCCTTTTTGTTGGTGACAACGTCTGGCAGAAGGGTTACATCCAGAAGAACTCAGTCTAATATTGAACATAGTAGACTCGCATAAAGTTACCGTAAGAATAATGTGAGCACAAACATAAATATAGCTTATTGAATTGCACCACAATACAGTACTTGATGACTAATCTTTGAAGTTCTGTAAGTTTCTACCCAGGGACATTTATAGAAGAAGTTTATGTAAATATGTAGTAATTCTCCATTTTGCAAAAATTTTCTTCACAGATGGCTAGTGTTTGTGGGCTTGCTTTGTCTATATCTTGCCTACAGACTATTAGATTAGGAAACTAAATTCAGACAGAATAACAAATCATTTTTGTTTATTGTATTGGATTTTATAGTTTGGTTGGAACTATTTATGTATTTGCTAATTGCTTTTGTAAATATTTCAGTATTTAAACTTGTAATATAAGATGTTGTGACTGACTCAAAACTTTCAAATTTGGTATTTAAGTATAAGGCTTGATTTTCACCCACAGCCCTTACTGAAATCCATAGGAGTTGCAGGTGCCTGATACTTATGAAAATAGACAGCTTTTATATAAATGGATTTAAGTGCCTATGTTTAGATTCCCAAGTTTGAATGTTTCAAGAGTGGCTTAAAATGGAGAATAGACACTGAGCTCAGGGCTCCTAACCTGAATTCCCATTTCTCTCCCAAGCACAGGCCCAGGTGCATACCCATGGATTACTTATTGCACCCAGGCTACACATCTCCCCAGAATCACTGTGTAGTAGGCATCCCTGCTGAATGCATGGGGCCCATGCCTGTGAATCAGAAACTTACCTAGATCCTCCTACACACACACACACTATCACTATCTTCTGAGGTTTCCCTCCGCACAAAATGAGCCTAAAAGCTATCTCAGAGGAATGGTGCCGTGGTGAATGACATGAATAACCAACCTCAGCTGCTAGCCCCAGGTTGTACTGTACAGCATACAATTTATTACACTGCTCACTTGACTGTTTGGTTTGTTTGTGAGAATCTCTCCTCCCTCTACTTGGGTAGCAGAATTCTATTGCTGCATCTGGTTATCAGGAGTTGGAATCGTGCAGGAAACTGCAGATAAAGAAAATGGGGGAGGGAGAAGCTAGTGTGTGGGATGGACAGAACCATAGACAACTCATGCCTCCCCATGCTGGGTGGGGCACAATCTAAAGGGGAGGACACGTGACCACCCCCAGTGTCTCCTCTGCCCAGTGATCTCCCCAGCCTGTGTCCAGCCCAAGGCCACCATGCTCTCCCTGCCCCACATTACCTGTTGGGGAGTGGGGGGTGCTCTGTCCTTCTCTCCCTGTACCTGTTCCTCCCCACTGTACGTTCGGCATTTTCCGTGACAGCCGAGTGGGGACTGGGACAGAGCCGCTTCTGCCTGACATTTAAGAATCTGAAGTGCCTTCCAAAATCTGAGAGGGATGAGGTGTGGCGCATGCTTTCAGAAATCTTAAGAGCAACACTCCAATGAGGAAACTACAGAACCCAAACCACCAAAAAAGAAAATCAACCTTCTGCTGGTGGCATCTGACCCAGAGGATGAAAATGAACATGCGTCAGTCTGCACTGCTTTTGATTGTTATCAAGCAGAACCCGTCATCAGCATGGACGCATGTCCTCTGGAATTGTGGTTGAAGCATGAAGGGACATATGAATCTTTAGTGCATCTGGCAAGTAAGTATCTTGCAGTGCCAGCTACAACAGTGCTATGCGAATGCTTGTTCTCACTTTCAGGTGACATTGTGAACAAGAAGTGAGAAGCATTATCTCCTGCAAATGTAAACAAACTTGTTTGTCTGAGCAATTGTCTGAACAAGAAGTAGGACTGAGTGGATCTGTAGGCTCAAAAGTTTTGCATTGTTTTATTTTTGAATGCAGTTATTTTTTGTACATAATTCTACATTTGTAAGTTCAACTTTCATGATAAAGAGATTGCACTACAGTACTTAGTATTTTTAAATTCACCTAATAAATTTCTTTTGGTTTTTTTACAATGCAAATATTTGTAATTTTTAAATCACACCATTAATTGCAAATAATTTTTAATCGCTTCATAGCCTTAATAAAAATTGGAGGAGGAGATCTCCAAATCTGGTGATTGCATGTCATTACTGGTTTTAATGTCGCATGGTGAGGTGACTACTTCATATTGGGTGATTGTGACATTTCAGAGAGAAGATAATGGGGACAAGGGAATAAACATTTTTGTATGTAGTTCATTTCCCCACGTAGACCCCCAGATTCCAAAGTGTGTGTGTTCACAAAATAACTTCTTTAAACGAAAACTGTGGTATAGCTCATCTAGTGCACTAAATGCCCCGATTACAATTATGTGGGTGAAACCAACCACTATGCTCTTGATTAAACTCACATGGGAAAATGATAAAAGACAAAAACACCATATCACCTCTCAGTGAACACTTCACAAAGCAATCACTTTATGTCTGACCTCTCAGTCCTTAACCTCAAAGGAAACCTGTGCAAAACCTTACCTTCAAAAAACAAGACTGGGAGCTTAAATTCATAACGTTGCTAGACACTAAAAATCATGGTTTTAGTGAGGACACTGGTTTTATGGCTTCTTACAATAACTTATAACCCACTAAACCTCCTTTTTGTCCTATGACAACAGGGATGTTACTGGGTCACTTCACCTTGAATGATTCCTTAGTTTAGCATAAGTAGTTAGCATATATGCTATCTGTAGGACCTTGTGTTTAGCTGTGACGCTCTTAGTACATTTCCCAGACCTCAAGGAGCGCCCACATTTCGAACCACTTGCCCCCAGCCCGGAGCTCTCTCCTGAACCCCAAACCCTTCATCCCCGGTCCCACTCCAGAGCCAGAACCCCCAGATGGAGCCCTTACCCACACCCCAACCCCTGCCTCATCCCAGAGCCCCCTCCCACACTCCAAAACCCTCATCCCTGGCCCCACCCCAGAGTCAGCACCCCCAACCGGCGCCCTCATCCCCTCTGGGCATCCCAACCACCTCCCCAGCCTGGTGGAAAATGAGTGAGGGTGGGGGAGAGCTAGCGACGGATGGAGGGAGGGGGCGGGGCTTCAGAACAGGGGTGGGGCAAGGATGTTTGGTTTTCTGCAGTCAGGAAGTTGGCAACCCTAGCACAACAAACAGCTTTACTGGGCCTACAAAATCCAGGAACAAAGTTGCATATTCTTGGGCACTGTGTACAGTCACATTATCTATTAACTGACTAATTACATATATAGACATCTCTTTTATAGAGCACTATCATAACCGTGTCTAACATAACAAGATGATTCTCCAGATCCTTAAAGGAAGTGCCAAAAGTTTTGCTCCCAAGACTCTGACCTTGGACCCCAAAAACACAGCTGGAGACCATAGGACAGCATGTTAAAAATATCACCATGTTATTCTGAGACCCTGTCACACATGCCATGTTTATTGCCTTTAAAGTCCCTAGTTTTAGAAAGGAACACATTAAAAAGAAAAAACTGTTTATGGATTATAATTCTTTAAAACTCAAATATATAGCTTTCTCCCCAAAACTTCGTTTGTAACTGTGAATACAGTGGTGAAAGATAGAAAATGACTGGAAAATGTTATCAGCACATCAATATATAAAATGCCATGAAACATGAGCTAAGGGGGATTTTTTTTATATTGGAAATGGCTATTTCAGTGTTAAATAAATTATTCATGTCTTCTCACCTTGTTTACTAGTATTTTTCTTTAAAGTTATTTGTATAACATTATCACTTTGCCTGTTTAATGGCATCTCCATGTATATATGCAGATAAGGCAAAATATGTTGGCAAGTGCTCTACAATAAATAATAAAAAATCCATGAATTTCTCCCCGAGGTGAATTTCTTGAAGTCAGCTTTCCCACATACCATAAATTTGCAGTAATTTTCTTCCCATTTTAAAATCATTCTATTTATTACATATCTAATTTATATTTCTGTGGTGAAATAATTAGCCTCTGAGGACAGTTATCTTAGACATCATATGTGAGAATGTATATTGTTTCTTTAAATCCATAGCAGGAAGAGAGACAGGAGTGGATGGGGGAAAAGTTCTAGGCAAAACCCATAAAGTGAAGCAGACAGAAAGCAAGAACAACAGTGTGTATATATGTGGGAGGGAGGAAGTTCATGTTTAAAATAATACTGGGTTTTTTTAATCTAAAGAAGTTTCTTGTTCAGAATTAGAAGAAAATGACCCTTTACCATGGCCACGTGACATAGTGTCAGAAGCTAATGCTTTGGTTTTGGACCGGCATAAATTAGAGGAAAATAAAATGCCAACGTTCAAAAGTCCCCTTTCAGTTGGGTAACATAAAGGTCTGAGTGGTAGGAGTACTTCACCAGATTCTGAACCTCAGTGAAGTTTAACACAGACAGCAGCAAAGTATACGTTGGCTCATTAATTTATGCAATGGGGTGGGAAACTGAAAATATTTAGAAATCATTTGCCATCTAGTTGCTGACAATGTGGAATGTGTTTGGTGGTCTCATCTTGCTTCACAATGCATAAGAATCTGTATCACAAAAGCCACCATCACAGTCAGCACTAATCTGCTATATCAGCAGAGAAGCCAAGGAAGGAAAGCACACTGAACTCCTCTTCTTCCTCATTGACCCCATTTCCTCCAGGGCAGTTGGGAGTGTGAGGAGATTTGAATAGCCTGTGTTGAACCTACTCTGTTAACCCCAGTCTTCTTGTCTGTTAATCTGGCATTTGTTAAGAGTATTAAATTCAAACACTTTCCAAAATAATTTTTGATTAAACTATTTTTTATCTGCCATTTCAAATGATTCATACGAGAAAAGTTAGCATTCTGACTGATGGTGCTTTGTGTTGTCAGAACATTCCAACTTAAAATATTCACTATGCTTTTTATACCTATGATACTTGTACTTCAGCATTTAAAATGGAGATGGCAGTATTGTCTGTTCACTATCTTTGTGTTTTCCTGAGACATAAAGGCAAGTAACATACCAGTTGGCTAAAGTTCAGCCTTACCTCTTGGGACTGTCTTTGGCAACTGCTGTTGCTGAATTCATGTGTACAAACAGAAGCTTCAACACTTGGAGGTGTTTGCTATAGGTAGTCTATACTATAAAATATACTGATTATCATTTAGTTTTCTGGCAATAAAAGTAAAATTATTAAATTCTTACAAGTGTGAAAATAGTTCTTTAAAAGTTAACACCACTCTGCGCCCTGGTGTGGACGGAAAATAATTCATTAATTGAAATGGTTTCTGTAGGGATTTGTCAAGAAAGTTAACCTTTCTTTCCTTTTATAAAAATCTTTTGAGCTCTGATTATTATAATACATTTATAATAATTTATAATATTTCAAGAAGACTTAGTACTAATTGTATTCCATATAAATTTTCCTTTTGATAGTTCTAAACACACAGGAAAGCTCTGGGTTTCAAAGTGTTCATAGCCTAGTAACCTAAAGTTTCTATAATAGTTTTAGTTGTCTTTTTTTAAAAAAGGTTTCCCTTATGATTAATGTGGGTGATCAGTGCAAAAAAACAACTTGAATATCTACTATATTAAATTTTGAGCCAACTATGAGAGTCCCAAGCTGAAAATGCAGCCTGTCTTAAATAGAGCTGGGGGGAAATTTTGTCCAAAACTTTTTTGGGGGCAAAAAGTACAGACTTGGGGATGCCAAAATGTTTAGCGAATTTGTGGCAGTTTTACCAACTTCTTTATTTCAGGGTGGGGGGCAAAATCGTAATATTGGAAAAAATTGAACCATTACATTTTGACTGTTTTGAAATGGTTTTTGATTTTTCAATTCTAAATGACTTGGTTTGAAGTTTCCTTCCATATTATTTAAAAAATTAACCTTAAAAAGGCTCAAAATAACATTTCATTTTGGGTTGGACAAAACATTTTGTTTGACCTGAACTGAAGATTTTTAACTTTTTGGCTTGCTGAAAATTAAAAATAAAAAAAAAATCATTTCAGAACAGCCTACAAAGAAAAGGTGATTTTTGCTTGTTTTAATTTTTGAAACTGCCAGCAAACTGAAAAATCAGTTATTCACACAACTCTGTCTTAAGTGAAACTTTATAGAACCACATTAGTACTAATTGTCATTTGAAATGTTGACCTCCCATATTGAAATATATCGGACTACAGTCTTGCAACCTGCTCTGCACCTGCTGACCCCTGCACCCACCTGGAGTCCCATTGACAAGAGGGAGGTCTGAACTAGGGGTCTGCTTGCCTGGAGCCTCATTTGGCTTTTTAATGCTATTGATTATGACTCCCTCAGAAATTAAAGGCTAACAAATCATATGGTAGAAATACTATATTTGTTTAGTTTTGAAGTTTTTGAAAGTAGAGCTTTTTCTCTACATCACATTTGATTAGCTGTTAAATTGTTGCTACATATGACCATTAATTAATGCAGCTAATAGGCAACATTGTTTGAATTCTCTCATATGGTAGTGGCAATGACATCTTCATTTCAAGTTATTCTGGGATATATTTAATGATTGTTTTTAACTCACAAGAAAATTTTTTCTCAGCTGGATTCTTTCATTGTAGGTATATTACTCTTTTAACTTTGGGTTTATTTATAATTATTATTGAAAGGATATAGTCTAGTGACTTTGAAAGGTATCCATTAAAAGACTTCAATAACAAGTGCATGACTTTGAAAGTCATGTTAGACCATGCGTAACATAACATCAAATATTTTACAAATAGTATGGTATGCATACAGTATGCAAGATTAATGTATTGTATATCAGTAGTGGTACATGCATTTTTAGAGCTATCTATTCCTCTTGAATCTGCCATTGACATAAATGGTGGTTGCAAGAGCGTAACCCTTAATATACATACACAGACAAGGTTTGTACTACTGCCAAAACTGACCTATTTTATCTTACAAGTGAAGTCTTTGATACTTAGGCATTTGAAGAGCCAGAAATACGTGAGAAGAGTTTGAAAGGCTTGAGTATGATACATTTATGTTCTGTATATACTATTCATTTCTGTAATGGCTGTAACTGTATTTACAACTGCAGGTCTGTCTGCAGTTAATGTACCTTAATACATTTGATTGGTATTTAACGGGTGACATCATTGAGATTTCTTTAGTCCTGATTCTTTGCAACCTATTCAAGCTCTGTTTTACTTTTTTCCATTCTCTTCTGCTGAAGCAGGAATTTCCTGACAACTGGCTTCAGCCAATTAGGAAACAAGATGTAGCACTATTTTAAAAACATAAATAATGTGACATATATTCCGATGAGACTGTTTGCTTTTCTTTCAGATTAGATGATACCCTTATCATAGTCTAGCCTATACAGGTGGAAGTAAGTATATCTGATGTTATCAGCATCTTAAGATGTTAACAATTTCTGTAACTTTTTCTATTGCAACTGAAATAACTGACAGTTTTCTTAACTTCAATTTAAGAAAATAAATAGCAATCTTACTGTCATGGCAACATTAGTTCTGCTTTTAAAAAAAATTGTATGTGTTGGTTGCAAAGAATATATTAATTTTAAAACCAGAAATACTATTTTTTTCTCAGGTTATTATAGTTGCAACAGATGCTTATGAGTAGAATCCATACATTTTTTAAAATGGCCTTTAGAAATATTTACATTGTCTTGTTGAAACAGCTGGAAAATGTTCCCCTCCAAATCTAATGACTCAGAACAGGGGGTTCCTAAAGTGTAGGGGCCAAAGGACTAACCAGGGAGGTATGGCCAAACCTCAATTTTTCTTTCTTCTTAGAGAAAAATAAGTCAGTTTCTAGTTGTTATGGATGCAAAGAAAACTTTCAAAATCTGAAGTGATTATAGCCAATACAGTGATGTCTGTCTGAGTTTGCAGAGAACTGGAAACTTGCTCTGGGTTGTGAACTGGCCGTTCATTTCAATAAGTGCTAACTCGTATGTCAATGATAATACTTTAAATGTCAACATTTTGTTAACAATTTTGCTGCTCATCAAAGCATGTAAGAAAGGAGAGGAAGTATCATATTATGAAGATCTACACAAGCATTTTCTAAAGTGAGTCGGGGCGGGGGGAAGCACATGGGGGCAGGTTGTCTTGAAGGACTTGCTAGAGGGGAGGTGGGAAGATGTGTAAAATAAGATGATTAGGCCCTTCACAAGATATGTTGGGATTTCAGAATGGCATGACTAGTTTTGTTCTTCTAAATGGATTCTCAACTTTCACAAGTTTGGGAAATACTTCATCATTATTTTCACAACATGAACACCTCGATCCTTAGGGATATTGGGTCATAGTCTGACCTAGTGTCAGCAGGTGCAACTCCACTGACTTAAATTTCTAAATTTGGCCTAATCTATAGATTTTCAGGACTGTGATATCTACACAATAGTCAATAATTTCACTCTTGAGGAGCTGCTGTGATGAGGTAAAAATTAGCTAGCTTTCTCTCTTTCCTGCCTTTCCTGTGCCTCAGACTTAAGCAGTGCTTAACTGTTCTCTGCTGCCTTTTGCTTGAGCTTTTTGTTCATTCAATATGCATTGCCAGACTTCTCTGTAGAACTGCAGTAGCGAGGAGGAGGAGTACAAGAAAGGAGACACACTCTGAAGCCATGCATCATGGGAACCTTTAGCAGCACTGCTTGTCTAGACTCACAACTCATTATGTATTCTGAGCCTCCTCTCTTGGTCAGGATGTTACCAAGGAAGAAAAGAATTCAAGAATCTGTGTGAGATCAGCTTCTCCCTACAGCACACATTGCCTGTTTTGGTTTGGTAGTAGGCTTGATACAATACTTAGCAGTTGGGTTGATGATATATGTAGGATGGCCATGCCCCAGCGTTTGGACCACTGTGTTAATGTTTTTATCTCAGACTGCCAAGAACAATTGATACTCTTCAGTTGAATTGGTGTACTGTTCCCAGGGTGAGAAGTCCACCTTTAGTATATACACAGTTGCATGGCTGTGGCAGTTGGGGCAAGTAATGCACAATCTGTGCAGTATCCCTCTTCCAGCCAATGAAATTACTGCATTCAAATTAATGGTAGAATAAGGGTTGTGATTGGTTGAGTTACCTTTAATATCACAATGATCTTTCTAGGACTCTTGGAATTGCATAGATACAAGACTAACTGTAGCTGTACACTACATGGCTGTAATTTATAAAGTCAAAATGGCTGAGAACTTAAAAGTATGTGTTTCCCAGAGTTTGTGAACAGAGCTGTCCCTTTGTTGGAGGCACAGTCACCTAATTATTACCCCACATAGGTGTTACTCTCACCATTTCTGATCAACTGTCATAACTGGAACAAATTATTAAACAATCCATTTGTAAGCACCTAGAAGATAATAGGGTTATAAGGAATAGCCAGCATGCATCTTTCAAGAACAAATCATGCCAAACCAACCTAATTTCCTTCTTTGACAGCATTACTGGATGGGGAGAAGCTGCAGATGTGATATACCTTGATTTCAGTAAGGCTTTTGACACAGTCCCACATGACATTCTCATAAGCAAACTAGGGAAATGTGGTCTAGATGAAATTACTATAAGGTGAGTACATATTTGGTTGAAAGACCATACCCAAAGGGTATTTATCAATGAATCTCTGTTAAACTGGAAAGATGTATCTAGTGGGGTCCCACAGGGGTCAATCCTAGGACTGATGATATTCAATATTTTCATTAGTGACTTGGATAATGAAGTGGACAGTGTGCTTATAAAATTTGTGGATGACACCAAGCTAAGAGGGGTCGCAAGCACTTTGGAGGGCAGGATTAGAATTCAAAACAACCTTGGCAAATTAGAGAAGTGTATGAAACCAACAAGATGAAATTCAATAAAGACAAGTACAGAGTACTACACTTAGGAAGAAAAAAAATCAAATGCACAACTGGAAAATGGGGAATAACTAACTAGGCAGTAGTTCTTCTGAAAAGGATCTGTGGTTTATAGTGAATCACAAATTGAATGAGTCAACTTGATGTAGTTGCACAAAAGGCTAATAACATTCTGAGGTATGTTAATAGGAGTTTCATATGTAAGATACAGGAGGCAACTGTCCCACTCTACTTGGCACTGGTAAGGCCTGACCTTGAGTTCTGTGTCCAATTCTGGGCATCATCATGCTTTAGGAAAGATGTGAATAAACTAGAGAGAGTTCAGAGGAGAACAACAAAAATGATGAATGGTTTAGAAAACCTGATCTATGAGGAAAGCATGATAAAATCTAGGTATGTTTAGTCTTGAGAACAGGAGACTGAGGAGGACCTGATAAGTCTTCAAATATGTTAAGGGCTGTTATAAAGAGGATGATGCTCAGTTGTTCGCCATGTTCACTGAGGGCAGAACAAGAAGTAAAGGGCTTAATCTGAAGTAAGGGAGATTTAGGATACATATTAGGAAAAACTCTCTAACTACTGCGGGGGAGGGATAGCTTACTGGTTTGAGCATTGGCCTGCTAAACCCAGGGTTGTGAGTTCAATCCTTGAGGGGGCCACTTAGGGATCTGGGGCAAAAATCTGTCAGGGGACAGTACTTGGTCCTGCTAGTGAAGGCAGGGGACTGGACTCGATGACCTTTCAAGGTCCTTCCAGTTCTAGGAGATTGGCATTCTCCAGAGCCAGTTTACCACGATAGTCAAGTACTAGAATAGGCTTCCAAGGAAGGTTGTGGAATCCCCATCACTGGAGGGTTTTTTTTCTGTAGAATAGGTTAGACAAATATAGTCAGGTATGGTCTAGGTTTACTTGGTCCTGCCTCTGCAAAAGGGGGTGGACTTTATGACCTCTCAAGCTGCTTTCCAGCCCTGCATTTCTATTATTCAAACTGCCACAGAGCCTTTGGACTCCGAACATTTCTTCTGGTTCTCACAGACAATATGAGTGAGTGAGGAAGACAAATGTGTGTTTTATGCTGGGAGACTTGTTGATTTGTGTGGGGTGTGTGAGTTTCGGGTTATTATGTGCATGGTTTTATGGGGGGCTGTGCTGGTTCTGTTGATTTGTGTAGGTGGCAATGAGGTGCATGGGTGTGGCAGTTGGGCCAAATAATCCACCACCCGTGCACTCTCCTGCATACAACCCATTAAACTGTTGCATGCAAATTACCTGTAGGGTAAGGGTGGTGATTGGTTGAGTTACCTCTGATGGCATGGCATAAATACATGCCTTACTTTACAAATTACACCCATGCAGCATACTGCTAAAGTCACTTAAAACTTAAAAAATGGATGGTAATAGACCACAAAAGCCAGTGATAATTGATCCTGGGATAGTCTAAACAAAAAGAGCTCTCAATCATGCTTCTTGCTACTTCTATCACTTCACACTGAGGGCAGTTCTATACTACAGCCGGGATCAACGCTCTGAGATCAATCCACTGGCAGTCGATTTAACAGGTCTAGTAAAGATCCACCAAATCGACTGCAGATCACTCTCTAGTTGACCCCTGTACTCTACCCTCAACAAGAAGAATAAGGTAAATCGTTTCTCCCATCGACCCCCCACGGTGTAGACCCCGCGGTAACTCGACCTAAGGTACGTCGACTTGTTGTAGTTGCATCGTGTAGGTCGACTTACCATGGTAGTGTAGACGTAGCCTGACTCTACAGCTATTTTAGGCTTTTGAGTGACATTCTTGTTTGAATGGTTTTGTGTTGTAAACAAAGATGCAACATTTTCATATAATATTAGTAAATTACTGAGTTATCAGAGGATCAAGGAAAGGTGTGGGATTAGCACACATAATGTGGTATGCATAACCTTCATTGTTTAAAGTTCTTTCCTTTTTAAAATACTGTGCCTGTTTAGATCACTAATGTATTTTAATTGTTTCCATCTTTCAAAATACATCTAGCAAGTTCAGTTTTTAGTTGTTGTTAGACAAATAAACTGGTATTAGATGCAGTGCTTTCTTCCTTTCAAACATAGTTTCAAATTAGTGCTTAATGTGGTTTGAAGATTTTGCCAGAATATTCCCCCAGATCCTACTTTTGTATGAGGGTGGTTGATTACATCTTTTTTTTTTTTCAGTTTACAAATGCCAATATATTCAGAAGAATGCAAACCCTGGGACCATTTGTCATCACACTTTGATTGTAGTTCATTTCATTATTGTATGTAGGAGGAAAAGCAAACAATTAGATGTCTGAGGGGGGATACATTGGAGTGTCAGGGCATGCTAAGCATTATTATTGCATCCCATAGTTGTACAACTTTCGATTTTTTTCCCCACTGCCTTTAACACTTACCTGCCTGGATTTGGAAGATACACATCTGCAAAAAGACTTTGTTTAAAATATGTTTTAAGATAAATATGGAAATACTCCTGAAACAAAATTAAATTAACAATAGTTCTGGGCTTTTGGAGGTGGGGGGAGAGAATTAAAGCCCTCCCCTGAGGGGTGGGGTAGTAGTAATTGCATCCTCCTTAAATAATAAGAAAAGTCAGAGGAAAATCAGGGTCCAAAATAAAGAACTCCAAACCCTCTCCCAGCAATAATCGGACAAGACAATTGAAACTCCAATTTAGAACCACTTATGGTGTCTTTTACTTTATTTTGCTTTCTAGGGTAGGCTCTAGTGATACTCAGACTGAGGCTTGCGAGAGCCACAAGTGGCTTTTTAGTGTTTCTCCTGTGGCTCTTTGCAGCACATGATATTAAAACACTGTGATTTCATTATTAACCAATCATATTTTGCTATGTTATTAACCAATTATGGTTGATAAAATAATACTTGGCCAGTCATTTTGATATGAGAATAATATATATAGTAAATGAAACAATGAATTCACACTACTGTGGCTCTTTTGGGTAATGCTGATCACTAATTTGGCTCCTGAACCACTGAGATCTGAGTATCATGCTCTAGAACATGACCATTCTATCTAGGTAGGGCAATATACCTCCATGTCTGATACTGGAGGAAGCGAAGACATAGAGGGTTATGTGAAAAGAGAAGGGCTAGTGGAGAGTGGTGAGGTGATCTCTACTCCTCATCCACAAAGAAAACCTGCACAACACCTTCAAAAGATGAGCCTGGGAGCTTAAATTCATAATTTTCCTAGACAGTAAAAATCATGGACTGAACTGACATGCTGGATTTATGGCTTATTACAGCAAACTATAACTCACTATATATCCTTTCCCCTGGCTTTTTTTTTTCTCCCTCCCTTCCCCCCCCCCCCCCCACCTTTGACTGCAGAGATACTAACTGCCCACTTCATCTTGAATAGTCTCTTGCAAAATGTGTTAATTTCATATGCTAAACCATCTGTTTCACCTTGCATTTAGCTTTGCCACTCTGAGTATATTTCCCAGACCTGAAAAAGAGTTCTGTGTAAGCTCAAAAGTTTGTCTCTCTCACCAACAGAAGCTGGTCCAATAAAACATATTACCTCCCCCACTTGGCTTCCAGTGGGCATTTTCAACTAATTCTTTGACAGTGGTGTGAGCCTGGAGAATAGTGAAATTGGAGCCACTTCAGTTGACCATGGTATCAATTCCTGAAGAAAATGAGAACCAGTGAAGCAGAAGAGATGTGTTCTCTTGAATCACAGGTAGTGACTGATGGATGCTATGCATGCATCAGAATTGATGACCCAACCACTACTTAGAAGATATGTGTGTTGAGATAATTTGCAGATCATTTGGTAGTGGTTGCAAGTCGTGACCACCCATAGTTAAGGCTTGAGTTTGGTGGTGGCCTCTGCTGCAAAAATCCAGTTCAGCAGGTAGCTGGGACCATTACCAGAGGTTCTGTGCTTGTCCCTTGTACCTCTGCCAAAGCTCCTTTGCTTTGAGGTAGCACTGTGCCATGTCCTGGACATATCCCTTCTTCACTTGCTCTGCAATCCACTTGTAGATCTTGACATTCTGGTGTCTGTTGTTCAGATGGGATCACACAGAGGCACAGGGCATGGCTGCTATAATGTGTATGCTACTCTGGGTTTCGGACCTTGCCACAAACTGGAATTGCAAATGTACACATTTGTTTATATGCCGGCAGTTAAATGGGGGAGGTGACATCTGCTCAGGATAACCCTGGAGCCATAGGCACCGACTCCGTGGGTGCTCTGGGGCTGGAGCACCCACGGGGAAAAATTGGTGGGTGCAGAGCACCCACCGGCAGCTCCCCGCCAGTCCCGGGACCCGCGGCAAGCTTACCTCAGCACCGGGAGACGTCGCGGGGCCCCGCCCCCGACACTGGGCGATGTTGCGTCGGGGGCGGGGCCCCGCGACATGGCGTCGGGGGCGGGGCCCCCACCGGCGCCACCGGAAGTCGGCGCCTATGCGGGAGGAGTAGGGGGCATGCAGGCCAATCCAGAAGTGAAGCAATATACTGTAGGAGAACAGTGAGAGGGCTGCCAGAAGCAGCATAGTTAGTTTGAAATAGAGATGTGTCCACTAGAATCTCATACTGTATTACTATTCTGGAATATTTATGTAGCTTCCAAAGCAAATTAAAGTGGGATAAGGTAAATTGAAAAAAGAACGTGTGTGTGTGTGTGTGTGTGTGTGTGTGTGAGAGTGAGAGAGAGAGAGAGAGAGAGAGAGAATAATACCATCTGGTCCTGGTGACTTATTACTGTTTAGTTGATCAATTTGTTCCAAAACCTCCTCTAATGACACCTCAGTTTGCAACAGTTCCTCAGATTTGTCACCTACAAATAATGGCTCGGGTTTGGGAATCTCCCTCACATCCTCAGCCACAAAGAAGTCAAAGAATACAAATAATTTGTTTAGTTTCTCCACAATGGCTTTATCGTCCTTGAGTGCTCCTTTAGCATCTTGATCATCCAGAGGCCCCACTGGTTGTCTAGCAGGCTTCCTGCTTCTGATGTACTTAAAAAATGTTTTGCTATTACTTTTTGAGTCTTTGGCTAGCCGTTCTTCAAATTCTTTTTTGGCCTTCCTAATTATATATTTACATTTCATTTGCCAGAGTTTATGCTCCTTTCTATTTTCCTCACTTAGGATTTAACTTCCACTTTTTAAAGGATGCCTTTTTGTCTCTCACTGCTTCTTTTACTTTGTTGTTTAGCCAGGGTGGCATTGGCATATCTACATATTGTGATGGGATTCCATTAACATTTAAAAATATACACACATTTTATTTTGTTTTAACTTTTAAAACTATGAAGTTCATTTCGGGTAGGCATCCTGGAAGGAGGAGGGTTTTTAGAAGACACTTTCATGACTATAGTGATAGCTTCTATCAATATGTCCAAGTGCTTAAAATGAATCTGTGTGGAAAGTTTACTTAGAGTGACTATTAGATTTCTCCCTGTTAATAGACAAGATTTCTTAAAATATTTCTAGACACTTGTGTGTTTTGGTGGGAGGTCAGGAGAGGTAGGAGAAAAAGTGGTTTTCTCTTCTCCAGACATGTTAGATGTTTTACTGGATGGTGATGGGTATTTTGCAGGTGTACAGTAGCCATCTAGAACCTACTGCTTTGGATACATGTGTGTCAGATCTGGACAGGCACTCCTTTCTAGCCACTCACTGGACTGCTCTGAAAGGAATCCAAGCTTATGTGTTCCCTGGGTTCCTGGGTGTGTTAAGCTTGTGGAGCATCAGCAGGGTGCAGGCTCTTTCTTCCCTTGGCTTCTTTGGCATATTTCTTATGCACTGACTCTGTCTGCGACCCTGTCATGGAAATATAGTCCTGCAGTCCGTGTTCCTTAGGCTCCTAGGACTGGTGGTGAACCTAAAGACACCCCAGTTCCTTAAATGCATCCAGTCCTAGAACTCTACCCCAAAGGTATGAAGCTTGTGGTTACAATTTAACTTTGTCCAGACACATGCAGTGGATATGAAGTATTTAACACACACAGAGAAAGGCACTTTGCACAGAGTCCAACATCTTAATGCTCTTTTACTTAATCATATAAAGCACAAGAGTACAGATGATACAAAACAATAAACATCTAACAGCACTGTACCTAACTAGCTCACCCTTTCCTTGAGAGACCATCTGGGTCCAGGCATGAAGGCAGGCTCCTCTGCCTCATGAGATGCTACATGTTGGGTGGTTTCTCCTTCATGGATTGGCAAAGATGGCCCTGGAGCAGAACAGTTTCTATTCTTTGAAAACCTTCTAGCCCCTTCTGTCAGGTGATATCCTTGCCATCCACCTGTATGAGCACAAACCCCACCCAGGTGACTTTGTTGCCAAGGCAACCTCTCCCCTGCTAAACCTGTTCCACTGGTTGGGAGCCAGTCTGTTGTGTAGAGCAGTTACATTTCAATAGTCAAAGCATTTTAAGTCAATGACTCTTTTGTTATTCCTTTGACTCCCGCCTTTGTATCTCAACCCAACATGAAGGAAAACAGACCATAAAGAAAGCAAAAGGCTGCCCATTCAGAATGGAGTTTGAAGCTTGGTAAAAATACACAGAGTTGTTAATCTCACACAGAATTCATACATTGTACAGACAGATTCTCAACTAGTCACAACATGTAAGTCAGTGCAGAGAAGTTCTGGCTTGATCCAACTGAAAGGCTTCACCATGTTGACTGCTGGTCAACAGAAACTCCGAGAACTTCCTGTGCTTGCCAGCCATGCAGGCCATTGTCCTATTCTAAAAGATAAGCCCCTCACCTCTAGCACCCACAGAATGCCAGAGAAGACATTTTATGGTCATGCTTTTCCCAGGCCAATCACCTCTGCTGAAAAGCCCTTCTCTTACTATACCAATCTCAATCCATCTGTTTTGTATGTTTGAGATTCTGGACACCAAATCTTGTTGGCCTCACTCGCACAATTCCCCTTCGCTTCAGTGGTAGTCTTGTCAGAGGAAGGTGAGCAAGATTTAACCTTGTGTCTTGCAGTGTACGGTATGGATCTAATGTAGGCCCTGATCCTGCAGTCAAATTACATGGGCTTATGTCCAGAGAAGTCCCACTGAAGTGAATGACGCTGCTTATGGATGCAAGAGTCTGACTGCACACATCTAATTGCAGGGTTGGGGGCTTAAATTGTAAGCCTCTCGGAGAAGGGGCTGTGTCCTCTTCTACATACCTGGCAAGCTTTAGGCACTAAGCAAATAGTTAATAATATGGGAACTGTAAACTTGGGAATAATGTTTATTGAGACCCTGACATATTCAGGCCTGATCCAGCATTCATTAAAGCAAATGGGGAGACTTCCATTCGCGTCAGTGGAGGTTAGATCAGCTCTTCAGTGCATGAGTAGTATTTTCCCTGGTTCAAGGAACATCTGTCAGCTGGGATGGAATTGTAAACATGCCTTGGCCTGAACCCATCTTCCCTGCACTTATCCCAAGTGATGGGTATTTTGTTTCTTTTTTTTAAAAGACAAATAAAAGCAATCTCTGTCCAGAAGCTGACCCAGAACATGTCTCCCGTCATGGCTTTTCAGAGGTATTATGCTTGCTCAGGCTGTGTAACCCCAAGTGAGGAAATGGCCTGCCCTGGGAATCATGACTTTCATAGCATGGGAGGTATTTGCATAAGCTGTCATTTTCCATCTCTGCCCCCTGCTTTTGAGAACCACACAGCTCCTGGCCAAGGAGCAGGAATACTTTAGCAGTTGTTTGGCTTTCCCATAGGGCTTCTGTTAGCTATAAAGCTTGCATCTGTTGTCTTCTGAGGCTTGTGCAGCCTGGAAGGCATGGATATTTAGTTCTGGATCAGGTCACTAATTTGAGAGAGAGAACAATTTTGAGCATTACTTTTAAACTTTGAAGAAACTTATGTCTAGTTTGCATTTTGTTGTTGTTATGGTAGTGAGAAGCTCTGGACTCAGCCAGGCCAAAGAAAAGATTGGGGTGGGGTGGGGTGGGGGGGGGGGGGGAACCTAGATAAAGATCTATTTCATGTTGCCTTTGAAGTTCCCTACATGAACTTCAGAATATGTATTGGAATATGTAGGAATGAATATGTATACATTTGCGCAGATTTTGGTCCATGTCCTTCAGCAGCTCAGAAGAATTGCCAAGAGATAAATGTAAACGTAATCTTGAGGGAGCAAAGCATACTTCTGCACAGTTGCATCAAATATACTGTGCTCCCTCTCCCCGGGACTTTAATATTTGAAATGTCTTTATTTTTAATTTTATTATTTTGTGCATGGATGTTTGTTTTTGCTGTCCACCATTCACACATATCTCCTTTGAAATTTTGCATTTATTTCCCTAACCGTTTTTTTCTTCTCCCTACTAGGCAAACATTTTGTTTTGCTGCTGTTCTAATGCTGCAGCCAAAGTGGCTGCCTTTCATGACTTCTGTTTCTTAACTATTATTGTGACATTTTTTGGCAGTCTTAAAAAAAATTTTTTTGGAAATTTAATTGTGCTAGCAAACTGCCTTGCACTCCAGAAATTGCTGCTGCTTTGCTTGAGGACATACTAACATGGAAGTGCTCATATGAGATACACATTGAGTCTGTTGCTCATCTCAGTTACACTTGTTTCAGTTCCTTTCAATTAATTAGCCTTTTACAGTTGATATGGTTACTTCCACCTTTTCATGTTTCTCTGAATGTATAAATATCGACCCACTGTATGTTCCATTCTATGCATCCGATGAAGCGCACTGTAGTCCACGAAAGCTTATGCTGAAATAAATGTGTTAGTCTCTAAGGTGCCACAAGTATTTCTTTCTTATTTTCTTTTTGCTGACACAGACTAACACGGCTACTACACTGAAACAAGTTTCAGTGTAATTTCCTTTGTGTTACTGAAGATTATTCCCGTGTAAGTGAGATCAAAATCAGACCCATGATGTTCTGGCATGGTTATGGCGAAATAGCAGCATTTGGTTACTGTTTTACATATTTATATGAGTGAAGGATTTAAAATATCTTTTTTGTGTGTCTGCGTATAATGTCATTTGTTAGTGATGGGCAAAAACTAAACCCCATAGATCCAAATATCCTCAAACTTTCAGGAAGTTCAAATCTAATCTTTCTGTCTGAGAGGGAGCTATCATCTAACTTTAAACTTGGCAGAATTCAGTTTTTTTTTTTAAATAATTTTGATGGATAATATTGATTTTTATTTTTAAATTTTATCAATTTAAATTTTCACATCTGTTGGAAATTGGGAGGGAGGGGCAGACAGCAATTATTGAATGACAACAGACATTCAGTAATTCAAAAAATTAAAGCTTTATAATCATTAAAAGACAAAATAAATATCCTTAAGTCAAACTCTAAAAAATTCTCAAGTAGCATTTTTCTTACTTTGCCTATCTATAAATTTTAATTATCATAGATGGAAATTTTTTTTTCCTGGTGTGTACTATGAAATCAACACTTGCCAGTAAAAATCAAATCCTTCCAAGTTTAACTGCATCTCTGCTGTATGATGTGCCTTAAATCCCAGATAAACTTCTTCACATATACTTTTTAAAAATGTATAATATTATCAAATATGGGGATATAAACAGGAGAACAATCCCTTTAATACGCTAATTAGCATTTCTAGATTCATATGGAGGAATGGGAAACCTATAGTTTTGTAGTGAGACATCTCTTTCCGTTGAGTTTTTGTGGATTGTTAGTGTAACAGGACTATGTGAAAATTCCTACACGCGTATTTGTGTGAAACCAGACCCTTGCACATGCAAAGATTCCTGTATGCATATGATCAGTAGGGTGCACATTTAAACATGCAATTCTGTGTGTGCCATAGGTGTGTGTGTTTGTCTTTGTGGTTTTACTTGCAGTATCTGCAGCTGAAAATATGACTAATTTTCAACAGTCTTGTACAGCTATGGAGATACTAACAGCTTTTAAGACTAATTAATAATTACCTATATGTAAGTTCCTTACATATGTGAGATTTTTATCATGCTGTATATTAAACAGGAAAACATTAAGATATGTTTTTTTATTGCTAAACGCATATAGAATAAACTTGTAATACTCAAGGCTAAGTTTCTAGTTTTCAGTGTGAGTTGTTCCTTCACAGTTCTGTTGCTTCATTTTTTCTTTGCATTTTTAAATGTTTTTTGTAGTTCAGAAGTTGCTTTTTGCCTATTGCAGTGCTTTCTTAGGACACAGCATCAGGTAATAGAAGTAGACAGGAAATGTGCTGTTGCTCTCCAGAGGATGATTAAACAAGTCTGAAGAAGTAACCTGATGTTCCCACAAAAAGGCTCTTATGTAACAATATGGGATTGTTAACTATGTTTTCCCCAAGTATTGAAGAGATTTTTAGAAAACACAGTCTCACATTAAATTAGACATTGTGGTTCAAGAAATAATCATGATACAGACAACAAAAAAGAAGCATAATAAATTAAATAAATTATTGCATACTTAAAGCCCTATCACAATTGGTTCTTGTTTAAATTCTTCAAAAATAACTTTACAATCCTCCACCAATCTTTGGGGCACACTTCTAAATAAAGGACTCTTATCCTGCAACTCCTTACCCAACTGACCGAAGGGTTACAGATTGAGTCCTAAAGACACTATGGGACAAATTTTGGGACAAATCCCACTCTATTTCTTATGGAAGTGTAGTCCAGGTTACTTCAGGGGGCAGCTTTATTAAGTAAAGCAAAAAGTATTTGGCCCTCTGCTCTCAGTTACACTCAGGCAATCCTATTGTAGGGGCAGAATTTTATTCACAGCTTTTAAAAACATATTTTTTATTCTTTCCTTCTCTGCCTTTTGGTTCTCTGCTGTTTTCCCTGTATATGATCTTAATAATATATACTAGCATTAGACTGGGTTATTGTAGTTATTTATGAGTCTGAGTCTGAGCCATTAATATTTGTAAGTATATCTTCTTGAGAAACTTGTTTTGTGTGCATTTTATTTTCTTTAGTGAAAGGTGTGTGTGTGTGTGTATATATATATAGAGAGAGAGAGAGAGATAATTATAGAACACACCTAAGTTCTTTTCCATATTATGTGAAAAATGGAATACTTACTTTATTTTGATGGTTCTAAATAAAATTCTACTCAGTGTGATTTTACAACAAGAATTTTATCTGTAGAGCTGTAAAATAGATTATTTGAAGTCAGACGGGGGAAAAATAGATTCAGCATCGAACATTGTGTCTTCTAGAGTGTAATTTATAATGTATGTTTGTTTCCATTGGCAAGGACATACAATAAATGTATTGGAACAGACTATTTTATGGTGGAATTAGGTTAGAGTTGTATTTTTTCCGTGTGTTTAAGAAAACTTCATAGTAGAAATACTGTTAATTTCCAGGTTAATACTGAAGCACTTATGGTTTTTATTGTATAAATTATAAAGATTTGAAACTGTACAGGGTAGAGATGAAGTTGTGATCACTTGTGAAATGTGACTATGTACAACTTATGAATTCTCATTGATGTTATGAAGTCATTATGAAATTATTGTGTCACAGAATGCCTCTATGTGGATTTCACCATTTGCTCAGAAGGGCAGTAGCACATATGTCCCAGACTAGGGACAATGGAGAGTCATTAACCTTAATGACTGTGCTGTGACCAAACAATGAGTATGCTAAGGCGGTTAGCTGGAGCTGAGAGAAGCTAGTTTCCTCCAACTGGTCTTGAGAGAGGGAGAATTGGAGTGTGGAACAGTCCCAAACAGGACAGAGGTGGGAAATCAGGAGTTTAAAAAGGACTCAGAAGGAACAATGGGGAAGGCTTTTGGAGGGACAGGAAGCTTCGGACAGGAACAAGGAAGAGGCAGGCATACTCTTGTAGCAAGGGGGTCCATTTTAACTGTAAGACTAGCCAAGATCAGAGAAAACTAGCAGACCTAGAAAAGGCTCCATCATTCTGAGAAGAAGCTGTAAGCTGCAGGGTGAAGGATCCAGGACACACCAGTGGGCTCTACCCAAGCCCAAAGAACCTCCAGATTGGTGAGGAACCTAAGAAAGGAAAACACATATGCGTGTGTTTATTTTTTTATAGATATGTGTATCTCTTATGTTAACTAAGTAAAGGGTAATGATGTTTTAGAATCTTGTAAAAGTCTGTTTTGTTGGCTGTCTATCATGTGGTCCTGAAGAGAACGTGCAAATCAAGAGTGTCTACATGGCTGAAGTTCTGGGAGAGGGTATGTTTAAGCTATGGGGAAGTCTGGGGGGTTAAAACTGGTCGAAGGGATAGGCAGCTGGACCATGGGATACCAGCTCTCAGGAGGGGTAATATACAGAAGATCTGCACCTCAAAAGTTTGCCTAGAGACCCCAGCCACTGGGATGCTGTTTTGACACAAAAGGCTTAAATAGCACTTGGGGCCCAGTGAGGGGGACCCCAATAAACAGTTTGGGAAGTGTTCAGCCAAAGAGAGCTCTACTAGAACTATATGTGCTTGTATGACCATGGCCAGGAACTCCAAATCTGAGTATGCTAACATTGAGGATAATAAAAGACTGAACCCCAAACTAGATGTGAATTTTCCAGCTCAAGCCTACCTCCAGTAGAAGGCCTTGAATGCTCTGAAAGCTCCTTAGGTCTTACAATAGTAAAGCTGGCTTCTATAAACTGTGTCATGTAAAGTATTTTTCCATAATCCAGAGACAAAGTTTGATATTCTCTTTGTTAAAAGATGCAGAAAATAGGAAAAGGTTGTCCAAAAGCTTTATCCATATTTTCGGACTCATGAAAATTAGTACGTCACACAACAATTACCCTTTACACAGCAATAGTAAGTGTCTTTAACTGGCTGGATAGTCTGTATATTGAGTTTTGTAAGTACAGCCTCTCGTATGATGTTGTTACAAATATTTTTAAATTATTTTGTTTATCTCTTTGTCCCAATAAGTGGAAGAGAGAGATTACACAGGGGATCCCTCCACCAGCAGGGAGAAGGAGGTAGAAGAGACTAGATGCAGACTGCAGTGTATTGCTGCCCTTGTGAAAGCTAGATAACCCTATGAAAGTTTCTGGTAGCTCTGCTCCCTTCCTGGCATGTGAAGACTACTATTGACATATTCTCTGTCTTGCATCGGCAGCATACTGGAAAACTCTAGTGCTTTTTTTTTCTAATGCAATTTATAATCCATTTTATGTTTTCTTCTTGTGGCATAGGTAGCCCAAGGGACCATTTGCCTTCATTATGCTCCAGGAAGGACTTCTCTCGTCCATATGTTTTGTTCTTTCAATGTCCAAGTGATTTAAAAGAAAGTACTTTGTATGCTGCTTATTCTACTTTAGATGGTTTGATGTCTTGGTGTGTGACCATGTGACTAATGTTGAAAAACCCTTATTAAGAAGAGTGGTAGTGAACTGTTTAATAGTACTATTCAGTCATAGAAGTTAGAGATGGAAATGACCTATCAGTCCATATCCCTACCCATGCAGGATTGTTCCTTTTAGTACATTTTCTAAAGTGTTTTTTAAATGTCTCAAGTAGTGAGGCTTTCACCACTTCCTCGTGAGTCTATTTCACAGACCATAGATTTAACTGTTAGGAAGTTGTTACTTACATTTAGCCAGGCTTTCCAACTTGGAGTGTTTTTTACTTAGCTTTCTACTAATGAATGGCACTGTTACTCCAAATCAAGTTATTAATTGGTACCAAATGATGGTCAAACTAGACATTTTAGGATTAGGGTAATGAGAAGTCAAAAGCTATTGCAGTGCAAATGTTTCATTATCAAATGCTTCTGGTCTTGTTGCAAAAATAATGCTAGTCAAAGAATAAGCTGTTTTTAAAACTATAAATTGTAAAAAAAAAAAAAAAAATCTAATAATTATTCTAAATATTAAGCAGGAAGGAAAATTTTCCTTGCTTCCAGTGAAAATAAATTGAAATGATGCTTTGACTATAATAGTCTACCCTACTAAAAATACATAATCCAACCCCATCTTGGAAAATTGTGTCTTTCACTTTTTATCTTCTGTTGTATGACTTTCCCTTTCTAGGACATGCCCACTAATTCATTACTGTGACACTGGAGCAACTCCAGTGGTTTTTCAGAAACTTCTGCTTCAGTCGTGCTGTCTGGAGTGGTTCACACGTTGTGGCTAATCTTTAACCTTTAAAAACTCTCAATATCTAATTTAAACTTTTAACGGTGCTCGGGTTATAATCTATAAACCCAATTGACTCGCAGTATGTGAATCCTCCCAACTACACTAGTTGTCACAGTGTCTGGAGTGGTTCACAACTGAGTGCCAACCACAGGGCAGATTGTCAAAAGGCAAGGCAGACACCCCAAACTGGTTGTGTGTTCTATAATTAGATTTCACCAACCCGGTAACAAATGTGACCTCCTGAAGCACTAGAACAGTCTTACCATGGAGTCACAGACAGTCCCCATAGGCATTCTAGTCTATCTTGCCACCCAGGCAAGCTGAACTTAGTGATAGTTTGTTGCCATACAGGAAAGATCACAAAAAATTCTGGTCACTTCCAGTCCTAGCGTGACAGCCATCAAACCTCTGTGTGGAGCATTCCCATCTCATTACATAGAGTGGAAAAGATTCTGGAATTCAAAGGTTGAGCTTTAATAAAGCTTACCATCTTCACAGCATTGCCCAACACCTTCAAATTGGTGGGCATGCTTTTGGCAGCAAGTGCTTCCCTATGTATATTGCACCCACATCGCATTGGGAGTGACTGCTCTGATATAAAGAAAATAAGAAAGAGAGAAATTCTTGTGGCACCTTAGAGACTAACACATTTATTTCAGCATAAGCTTTCGTGGGTTAGAACCCACTTCATCGGATGCATGGAATGAAACATACAGTAGACAGATATTTATACAGTCAGAGAAACATGATAAGGTGGAAGTGCGTCAACCAACCGTAAGAGGCTAATTAATTGAGAGGAACCATAACAGCAGGGGAAGAAAAACCTTTGAAGTGATAAACAAGATGGCCAATGTGGACAGTTGACACACAGGTGTGAATGAGGATCGTTAACTTAAGGGAAATAGATTCAATTAACGTAATGGCCAAGCCATTCCACGTCTCTAATCCTAAATTGATGGTACCTAGTTTGCATATCAATTCGAGTTCAACAGCTTCTCGTTGTAGTCTGTTTTTGGAGTTTATTTGCTGCAAAATCATTACTCTCAAGTCTGTCACTGAGTGATTAGGGAGGTTGAAATGTTCTCCTACTGGTTTTTGAATGTTATGATTCCTGATGTCAGATTTATGTCCGTTTATTCTTTTGCGTAGAGACTGTCCGGTTTGGCCAATGTACATGGCAGAGGGGCATTGCTGGCACATGATGGCATATATCACATTGGTAGATGTGCAGGTGAATGATCCCCTGATGGCGTGGCTGATGTTATTAGGTCCTATGATGGTATCACTTGAATCAATATGTGGACAGAGTTGGCATTGGGCTTTGTTGCAAGGATAGGTTCCTGGGTTAGTGTTTTTGTTGTACGGTGTGTGGTTGCTGGTGAGTATTTGCTTCAGGTTGGGGGGCTGTCTGTAAGCAAGGATTGGTCTGTCCCCCAAGATCTGTGAGAGTGAGGGATCATCTTTTAGGATAGGTTGTAGATCTCTGATGATGCGCTGGAGAGGTTTTAGTTGGGGGCTAAAGGTGACGGCTAGTGGCGTTCTGTTATTTTCTTTTTTGGGCCTGTCCTGTAGTAGGTGACTTCTGGGTACTCTTTTGGCTCTGTCAATCTGTTTTTTTACTTCAGCAGGTGGGTATTGTAGTTTTAAGAATGCTTGATAGAGATCTTGTAGGTGTTTGTCTCTGTCAGAGGGATTAGAGCAAATGCGGTTGTATCTTAGAGCTTGGCTGTAAACAATGGATTGTCTGGTGTGTCCTGGATGGAAGCTGGAAGCATGTAGGTAAGTATAGCGGTCAGTAGGTTTCCGGTATAGGGTGGTGTTTATGTGACCATCGCTTATTAGCATAGTAGTGTCTAGGAAATGGACCGCTTGTGTGGACTGGTCTAGGCTGAGGTTGATGGTGGGATGGAAATTGTTGAAATCATGGTGGAATTCCTCAAGGGCTTCTTTACCATGGGTCCAAATGATGAAGATATCATCAATGTAGCGCAAGTAGAGTAGGGGTGTTAGGCGACGAGAGCTGAGGAAGCGTTGTTCTAAGTCAGCCATAAAAATGTTGGCATACTGTGGGGCCCATACCAGTGCCACTGACTTGAAGGTATATATTGTCCCCAAATGTGAAATAGTTGTGGGTGAGGACAAAATCACAAAGTTCAGCCACCAGGTTAGCCGTGGAAGTATCGGGGATACTGTTCCTGACAGCTTGTAGTCCATCGTTGTGTGGAATGTTAGTGTAGAGGGCTTCTACATCCATAGCGGCCAGGATGGTGTTGTCTGGAAGATCACCGATGGATTGTAGTTTCCTCAGGAAGTCAGTGGTGTCTCAAAGATAGCTGGGAGTGCTGGTAGCATAGGGCCTGAGGAGAGAGTCCACATAGCCAGACAATCCTGCTGTTAGGGTGCCAATGCCTGAGATGATGGGGCATCCAGGATTTCCAGGTTTATGGATCTTGGGTAGCAAATAGAATACCCCTGGTCGGGGTTCTAGGCACGTGTCTGTACAAATTTGTTCTTGTGCTTTTCCAGGGAGTTTCTGGAGCAGATGGTGTAGTTTCTTTTGGCACTCCACAGTGGGGTCAGAGAATAATGGCCTGTAGAATGTGGAGTTACAGAGCTGCCTGGCGGCTTCTTGTTCATATTCCAACTTATTCATGATGACGACAGCTCCTCCTTTGTCAGCCTTTTTGATTATGATGTTAGAGTTGTTCCTGAGGCTGTTGACAGCATTGTGTTCAGCACGGCTGAGGTTAGGGGGCAAGTGATGTTGCTTTTCTACAATTTCAGCTCGAGCACGTTGACGGAAGCAGTCTATGTAGAAGTCCAATTTGTTGTTTCGACCTTCAGGAGGAGTCCACGCAGAATCCTTCTTTTTGTAGTTTTGGTAGGAAGGATTCTGTGGGTTAGTATGTTGTACAGAGGACTGTTGGAAATATTCTTTGAGTCGGAGACGTCGAAAGTAGGATTCTAGTTCACCGCAGAACTGTATCATGTTTGTGGGTCTGCAGGGACAAAAGGAGAGGCCCCGAGATAGGACAGATTCTTCTGCTGGGCTGAGAGTATAGCTGGAAAGATTAACAATATTGTTGGGTGGGGTAAGGGAACTACTGTTGTGGTTCCTTGTGGCATGCAGCAGTTTAGATAGTTTAGTGTCTGATATGTATCACTACTCTACTATTCTTACCAGTCATTGGCAGAGATGCCACTACATCATGACTAGATGATATCATGTTGATTTTTGAAGCTGTCAAGCAACTGGAAAATCTCCTCAGCTGTTGTTCTGGTAGGCAGTGACTGGCAAAACAAAAAATGTCTTCCTGTATTGTACCTTTGTAAATGCACTGCACATACACCAGAAGGTGAGCTAAGCCTGCCATGTCCGTGGATTCGTCCAGCTGCAGAGCAAAGTACTGGCTGCTAGTTACACGGTTCACTAACTGAGTTAGGACATCATTGGCCATCAATTTGATGTGACACTGTGTTGTTTGATAATGACTGAATTAATTTTTGGGCCTTGTCTCCAAGCATAGTGCTTATTATGTCAGCAGCCACAGGTAGTATTAATTCCTCTGCTATGGTGGGAGATTTTCCAGACTTTCCAACTCTGTAACTCACTAAGTATGATGCTTCAAGGGCCTTAATATTGTCAGCAGCAGAGCACAAAACTTTCTTGCTCACCATTTTCTGCACTTACATCTGCTTGAAAAATTCTGGTGGTTTGTCCTTGTGTTGTTCATGTTTTTTTTCCCCAAGTGTCTGTATAGAAGAGATGGTTTTAGGCTGTTAGTCGACAGGACTTCACTATATAACACGCTGCGGCTGAGTGTATTCACTGTCACCAGTCTAAGAAAATCCCTTTTTGTTGTCCTTTTTGTCATATTATTTTTGTCTCTTTGATATAGATCCTGTTTTGTCCCTGGTATCAACATTTCGCTTCATAGGCTGAGAGCCTCATGTTGAGTCAATAGTCATTGTCTCACCAGTGATTTCAGCAAGTGCACTGGCACTGACAAGACAAATTTCATCACTTCACTTCTCATTACTGATATTTTGTGTGTTCTTAACACTACCTGTCTTTAGCCATCTGTCCATATTTCACTGTTATGTAAGGATATAGTTATAGTGCAAAGTGTACAGCCAAAAAAAGACCCCTAAGTTCTGAGCTCAGTTAGACTGGACAATTTCTGGGTAACTGAACCTGAGCTGTACAGTGATTGGAGGTGAAGGCACTGTACGTCAGAATCTGTGTATCTGTGTGCTCATTGGTCCATCCCAAAGTAAATTAACTACCATATTTTATATAACAAATTACCACTAAGCCTATTATAAAAATGCAATAAATAAAATTATTAATAAATAAAATCCACCATTACATAATTTCTCCCATGTAGCCCCCTGGAGATGTCCTACATACCCCCAGGGGTTCGCATACGACAATTTGAGAGCCCTGGCAATATAGCATGTTTTATACATACTTTTGATTTTTACAAATAATTCTTTTTCATACAGGGCATCATGTAGCTATGTAGCTGCAGTCGATGCACTTAGATCTACTTACCACAGAGTCTTCACCGCGGTAAGTTGATAGCTAATGCTCTTCTGTCGACTTCGCTTGAGCTTCTCGTTCTGGTGGAGTACCGGAGTTGACGGGAGAGTGCTCAGCGGTCGATTTATTGCGTCTATACTAGACACGATAAATCAACCCCCGCTGGATTGATCGCTGTCCGACGATCTGGGGGGTAGTGTAGACAAGTCCCCAGCCGCACAGTTTTCAAAGTCTTTACCCTGCCCTTGCTTCACCAAGGAGAAGTCTGGAAGTGAGGGGTTTCAGGCTCTTTATAATTAGGGGAGTTGGTAGGGGAGCCTAGGCCCTCCCACTCTACGGGACTCCAGCCCAGGACACTGTAACAGGCAACAATGTCCAGCACCCAGGAGTGTTTTAAGGCTGCCTCCCTTGGCCACTTTCTACTACCTACTCTCCTGCCAAAGTCTTACAGTTTGATACAAAGTAGTAAAGAAAGTAGTAAAGAAAAAGAGTAATTGAACCTTCAGCCCCTCAGCAGGCAGGAGCTCGCAGGGTAGGTCTCTCTTTCTTTGCCTTAGCTGATTCCCTTTAAGCTTGACCTGCAGCTCGAGCATTCTTTGCAGGTGTGGATGGGAGGGTTGGCCTTGACCCAGAGTTTCTCCTTTGAACCTCTTCAGTTCCAGTGTGGAGTTTATATACCCCATCACACTATGAAATAAATACTAAAAAGTGAATCTTAAAACGTGCGTTTTGGCGAATTGATTGTGCCCATGTAGCACAAACCATACCACTATTTCCAAAGCCAGATGTACCCACTGAAACTGATGGCCAAAACCATGTGTGATGGTGCACGCTCACCTCCTGTCGACTGTTGCCCTTGTTAGGCTGGTCTTCAGTGGCACAGGCCTCCAGCTAAGTCACACGGTCTAATGCATGAACGAACCCCTTCCGGGGTAAAAGGTCCAACATGGCCTGTCCCTGTGCCCTTGGTAATGTCTTTTAGTCTTGTCTCTGGACTCAGTCCTCAGCCTCTTCGGGGCTAGCTTTAAGTCCATGCCTGCCCTGGTACAGAGCAGTGCCCCCAAGGCTTTCTCCCTGAGGACTCCTTGCCTTCATCAATTCTTATTGCCCCAGCTCTCCAGCCAGCTCACTCCTTCAAGTTCAGTCCCCTTCTGGGGGTAACAAAGTTCAACAAATAGTTTGCCCTCTGCATGGTCTTCAGCCCCGTCCTTGAGGGGCTTCTGAAAGCCTTCAGCCCTTTATATTCTAGCTTTCTTGGGCTTCTAAACAACATCTTCCCCTTCTCAGGGCTTTGGCCACTCTGTTGTGTGGGGACCCAGGCCTGTCCACTTCTCCAGGTCCCAACCCAGGGACCCTAAAAATAGCAGCCACATGCTGCTTTCTTTAATTACTACTGCGTCTCCTGGGCTGCTTCCTACTCTGTCCCGTCACATTCTTTGTTTCTCTGTCTGTTCCCTGTTTGAGCAGGATCTTTCCCAGGCCTCCTTGCCTGGAGAGTTTCTCTGTCCTAACATCTCAGCCCTGGTCTACACTACGAGTTTAGGTCGAATTTATTAGCGTTATTTCGATTGATCCGTGCACCCGTCCACACGACGAAGCCCTTAACATCGACTTCTAGGGCTCTTAAAATCGATCTCGCCACTCCACCCCCAACGAGGGGATTAGCGCTTAAATCGATATTGCCGAATCGATGTAGGCTAGTGAGGACGCAATTCGACAGTATTGGCCTCCTGGATCTATCCCACAGTGCAACATTTGACCGCTCTGGACAGCAGTCTGAGCTCCAATGCTCCGCCCAGGTAGACAGGAAAAGCCCCGCGAACTTTTGAATTTCATTTCCTGTTTGGCCAGCGTGGTGAGCTGCAGGTGAGCGCAGATCTCATCAGCAGAGGTGACCATGATGGAGTCCCAGAACCGAAGACGAGCTCCAGCATGGACCGATGTTGAAGTACGCGATCTGATCGCAGTATGGGGAGATGAAACCGTGCTAGCAGAGCTACGGTCCAAAAGAAGAAACGCCAATACATATGCCAAAGTCTCCAAGGGCATGCAGGACAGAGGCTACAACAGGGACGCGCAACAGTGCCGCGTGAAAATTAAGGAGCTCAGGCAAGCCTACCAAAAAACCAGAGATGCAAACAAACGCTCTGGGTCAGAGCCCCAGACATGCCGCTTCTATGATGAGCTGCATGCCATTCTAGGGGGTGCACCCAGCACTGACCCACCCATGTGGTATGACTCCGTATGTGGATCATCAGAAACCACAGAGGAGCATGATGATGATAATGATGCTGAAAATAGCGCCCAGACACAGCAAGGAAGTGGAGAAGCCCTTTTCCCCGACAGCCAGGAACTCGTTGTCACCCTGGAGCCTGTACCCTACGAACCCACCCAAGGCGTGCTCGATGCAGGAGAAGGGACCTCTGGTGAGTGTACCTCTGTTAATTAATACATGTTTTATAAGCAAGTGTGTTTAATGATCAATTCGCGGCCAGTACAGCTACAGCTACTGGAAAACTCTGTTAACATGTTCGGGGATGGAGCAGAAATCCTCCGGGGACATCTCCAGAAAGATCTCCTGGATGTACTCCCAAAGCCTGTGCAAAAGGTTTCTGGGGAGGGCAGCCTTATCCTGTGCTCCGTGGTAACACACTCTACCACGCCAGGCCAGTAGCACGTAGTCTGGAATCATTGCTTTGCAAAGCATGGCGGCGTATGGTCCCGGTGTTTGCTGGCATTCAAGCAACATCCGTTCTTTATCTGTCTGTGTTATCCTCAGAAGAGTGATATCATTCATGGTCACCTGGTTGAAATAGGGGAATTTTATTAAGGGGGTATTCAGAGGGGCTCCATCCCTGCTGGGCTGTTTGCCTGTGGCTGAACGGAAATCTTCCCCGCTGTGACCCACGCGGTGGGGGGAGGGGGAACAGCGAACATCTTGGATGTGTGTCTGTGTGTGTGGGGGGGTGTCGATTAGGTTCGCGCTGCACGTTAACCCGAAAACCGCCGCCCCTCCCTTTTCAATTGCCAACCAGTTTTAAATTGCCAGCCCAAAGGCTGTTTGTTATGGGAAATGAGGGGGTTGCTGTTTGAAAACATTCCCACCTGTTATGAAGGTTAAAGAAGCCTATAGACTGTGGCTTACCATGGCTGCCTGCAAGCCGAATTCTGTTGCCCGCCGGACCAACTTGTTGCTTGTGTGATCTCTCACACCAAACCGGCAGACCCTCAATATAACAGGCAAAGTGCAACCTTGGACCAAATGCATATGTGATATGTAATGTTTGGAGCATTGTTCTCTAATGTGTGTCTTTTAAACTACTCCTCTCCCGTTTGTTTCCTCCCGCAGCTGCAAATGTTTCAACGCCACCCCTTTCATCACCGTCCCAGAGGCTAGCGAAGATTAGAAGTAAAAAAAAAAGGAATCGAGACGATATGTTCTCAGAACTCATGGAATCCTCCCACACTGAAGCTGCCCAGCAGAATGCGTGGAGGCAGACACTGTCGGAGTCCAGGAAGGCAGAATTTGATCGTGCGGACAGGTGGCGTGCTGAAGACAATGACTGGCGGGATGAAGAGAGACAGCGGCGGGATGAAGAGAGTAGGTGGCGTCAGCGTGCAGAGAGAAGGCAGGATGCAATTCTGAGGCTACTGGAGGATCAAACGGAAATCCTCCGGCTTATGGCTGAGGAAAGGCGTAGGGTTCAGGAAAGGCCGCCTGAGCCCAGACCGCCGCTACAGCCCCTGTGTAACCAACAGCCCTCCTTCCCGAGTCCCATAACCTCATCCCCGAGACGCCCAAGAACGCGTTTGGGCGGCCTCCGTGCACCCAACCACTCAAGTCAAGAGAACAGTCCAAGCAAGAAAGGGCTGGCATTCAATAAGTTTTAAAGTGCTGTGTGTCCTTGTCCTTCCCTCATCCCCTCCTCCACCACCCATCCTGGTGCTTCCCTTCCTCCACCAGCTATCCCGGGAGACTGTGGCAGTTAGCCCCATAGTTCCCCCTCTTTGTTTTACGAATTAATAAAGAATGCATGATTTTTAAGCAACAATGACTTTATTTCCTCTGCGAGCGGTGATCGAGGGGGGGAGGGCAGGGCGGTTTGGGTAAAGGGAAGTAGAGTGAATGAAGGGGCGGGGCTTTTCATTACAGGGGAAAAACAGAACTTTCACACAGCATCCTGGCCATTCATGAAACTGGTTTTCAAAGCTTCCCTGATGCGCAACGCACCCTGCTGTACTCTTGTAATAGCCCTGGTGTCTGGCTGCGCATAACCAGTGGCCAGGCGATTTGCCTCAACCTCCCACCCCGCCATAAACGTCTCCCCCTTACTCTCACAGATATTGTGGAGCGCACAGCAAGCAGTAATAATAATGGGACTATTGTTTTCGCTGAGATCTAACCTAGTCAATAAACTTCGCCAGCGAGCTTTTAAACGACCAAATGCACATTCCACCACCATTCTGCACTTGCTCAGCCTATAGTTGAAAAGGTCCTGACTACTGTCCAGGCTACCTGTGTATGGCTTCATGAGCCATGGCATTAAGGGGTAGGCTGGGTCCCCAAGGATAACTATAGGCATCTCAACATCCCCAACGGTTATTTTCTGGTCTGGGAAGAAAGTCCCTTGCTGCAGCAGCCGAAACAGACCAGAGTTCCTGAAGATGCGAGCGTCATGTACCTTTCCCGGCCATCCCACGTTGATGTTGGTGAAACGTCCCTTGTGATCCACCAGTGCTTGCAGCACTATTGAAAAGTAACCCTTTCGGTTTATGTACTCGCTGGCTTGGTGGTCCGGTGCCAAGATAGGGATATGGGTTCCGTCTATCGCCCCACCGCAGTTTGGGAACCCCATTGCTGCAAAGCCATCCAGTATGAGCTGCACATTTCCCAGACTCACAACCCTTGGTACCAGCAGCTTGGTGATCGCCCTGGCTACTTCCATCACAACAGCCCCCACTGTAGATTTTCCCACTCTGAATTGATTCGCGACTGACCGGTAGCTGTCTGGCGTTGCAAGCTTCCACAGGGCTATCGCCAGTCGCTTCTGTACTGTGAGGGCTGCTCTCATCTTGGTGTTCTGGCGCTTCAGGGCAGGGGAAAGCAACTCACAAAGTTCCATGAAAGTGCCCTTACGCATGCGAAAGTTTCGCAGCCACTGGGATTCATCCCAGACCTGCAGCACTATGTGGTCCCACCAGTCTGTGCTTGTTTCCCGGGCCCAGAATCGGCGTTCCACTGTATCAACAAGCCCCATTAACACCATGATGTCCACCTTGCGGGGGGGCCTTTTTTGAGAGAGGTCTGTGTCCATGTCCTCATCACTGTCCTCAGGGCGCTGCTGTTGCCTCCTCGCCTGCTGTAGCTGTAGCAGCTCCTGGTTCTCGTTCTGCATATACTCCTGGACAATGCGCGTGGTGTTCATAACGGCGAGAACAGCCGCGGTGATCTGATCGTGCTCCATGCTTTCCCTGGTATGCTGTTTGCAGGACAGCAGAGTGGCAGCAGAAGCAGCGGGTGGATAACAATGGAGTCAGCAATATGGCGCCCATATGAAAAAAGGCGCGAAAGGATTTTTTGCTCCCCCCTCAGTTGCTTTCACGGAGGGAGGGGGGAGCAAGGGTTAGGCTCATTTCCTTCTAGCTGCAGATGGTACAATATGCGGTGAGCAAGGAGGCGCCTTCCCTTCTAGCAGCAGATGGTACAATATGCTTGATATCCATCATCAGCTCCTGGCCCCCTCAAGGATTGAACTCGCAACCCCGGGTTTAGCGGGCCAACGCTCAGACCGCTGAGCTATCCCTCCGCCCGTGTTCCAGGCAGTACTGAATCTCCCTTAAACAAAACGTAAAAAAGAGAATGACCAGAGTCACTCTGGTCACTCCCATTTATGTCCAAGCGCCCCCGGCCAGCCACACCATAGGCCGCCGGCCAGGAGCACACAAATACCAATCATATTGTACAATCTGCTGCGAGAAGGAAAGGAGCTTCTGCTGTGTGGTCCCGCGACCACGACCATTTATGGCATATTGCACCATCTGCAGCTAGAAGGCAAGGCGCTCCTGCTGTGTAGTCCCGCGACTACCAGCCTCAGGCGGAATGGCCCCCTCAAGGATTGAACTCGCAACCCCGGGTTTAGCAGGCCAACGCTCAGAACGCTGAGCTATCCCTCTGCCCGTATTGTAGTGTGACTGAATCCCCACTAGACCTAATGTCCAGGCGTACGCTGGAGATGTACGGTAATTGTGAGCTGAGCAGGCTTCCGTAGCAAACACGGAAACCCCGGAAAAAAGGCGCGAGAAATATTGCTTTCACGGAGGGAGGGATGACATGTACCCAGAACCACCAGCGACAATGTTTTCTGCCCCATCAGGCTTTGGGATCGCAACCCAGAATCCCAATGGGCGGCGGAGACTGCGGGAACTGTGGGATAGCTACCCGCAATGCAATGCTCCGAAAGTCGATGCTAGCCCCGCTACTGTGGACACAGTCAATCGACCTCATGGTCTTAACGCTCTTTAGTGGGGACACACACAATCGATTCCATAAATTCGGGTTTTAAAATATCGACTTCTATAAATTCGACCTAATTCTGTAGTATAGACGTACCCTCAGAGTCTTCTCTCAGGCCTCTTTGCCTGGAGAGCTTCCCAGTCCTGTCCCTGCTTGAGCAGGGTTTCTCTCCAGTTTCTTTACTTGTGGAATTTCACAGCCTTTTAGTCCTCCTTCACCCTTCTGGTCCCAGCCAGCAACTGACCTGTTCAAGCCCTGCAGCTCCTTTTAACTCAGCCTACTGGGCTCTGATTGGCTGTTTTCCCACAGCCTTTCTAGGCAGGCCTAGAGGACCCACCTTTACTGCTCCTTTTCTAGGACAGGGTGTGGTAGGACTGGGAGGCCTCCAGCAGGGGGCCTCAAAAGCCCCAGTACACCCCAATAATACCATGACATACTGCACCAACCTGACACAAAACATATATTAATACGGTGTAACCATTTTTGAGATAACAAGCTGATTCTCAGTCTTTGGTATCTCCCTGCCTCCCTATATCCTAGGGTGGGCTATTAATTAGAGACTGTTGGGATTCAGCCCCAAATATTATGTTCTAGCGAACAATCACATTATAGACATTGTAGTATCTAATGTGGCTATTGTATTGGGTGCAGCTCCATATGCTGCCACTGGGGGGATACCTGGAGGGCTTGTAGCTTCTTCTGCCCATGTTGATTCCAGTGGTTGTAATCCTGGTGTCAACCTATGTGCCCTCCCCACATTATAGGCTTTCCAGGCCACAGAGCAGGGAATCCAGGCTTGTGAGGGGCTAGTTCAAATTAATTTGAACAGAAACAAGGTATGGAGCTAACTGCACATGCTCCCTTCAATCACCACTCCATTCTTTGTGCTGTCTTTGCTCTTGCTTCTGGGGGAAGGAGGGGAAAACCTTTGAGTCTGGAGAAGCGTGGTTTTTGGTAAGTATAAGGGTTTGGGGGTGGTGTGAGTTGTGAGCCAGCGGGGATTTTGAGTATAGTTGAGAAGAATATTTTTCTATGGAAAATTTAGATTTTTTTTTCAGCAAAATATTTCAATTTGAAAATGTTTCCGTATTGTCTAATGGGAGTTTTAATATGGGTACCTCATGCTCCAATTCTCCGGCATAGGCTAGGCTCCCTGGTTGGACTACATCTCCCATGGTGTATCATGGTTTCCGCACCAGGATTTTGAGTAGAAGTGTCTTGGGAGATGTTGTTCAACCACAGAGCCCAGTCCTTAGAGAAGAATGGGAACATGAGGCAACTGAACTACAACTCTCAGGAGGCACTGTGGCTGCATATCCAAATTGAAATATTTTTGTTTGGGAAAGAAATATCTCTTCATTTTTTAATGAAAACATTAAATTTTCCATGGAAAGTGAACACTTTTCCATAATTTTTTTTTCTATTTGAAAAACATTTCAGTGGCAAATTTTCAACTAGACTTAATTTAGCGACAGAACAGAGGGTTCTGAGCTGTCAGTAGATTCAGTCAGTCAAATTCAGCTGACAGCTGAACATTGGGTGGGAAGGGGAGTTGAGGGTTTTCTGAACCTGCTGGGATGAGGGGGTTGGGGTTGGAGGGTTTGAGTTGGGTTGGGTTGTCAGAGTTAATGGTAGGTGAATGTGTGGGGGGGGTGTTGGTAGAATGGGCTGTGCGTGCTCATGAATTTTGGTGGTACAGTAACTCCTCACTTAACATTGTAGTTATGTTCCTGAAAAATGCGACTTTAAGCGAAACAATGTTAAACGAATCAAATTTCCCCATAAGATTTGTAAATAAGGGAGTTAGGTTCCAGGGAAATTTTTTTACACACACTCACTCACTCACTCACTCCTTCCCCCCCCCCCCCCCCGATGATGATGATGATAATGAAGCTTGGTGGAGGAGTCAGAGGGTGAGAATTTCCCAGGGAATGCCTTACTAAATGAACTAGCACTTCACTGAGCCCTCAAGGGTTAACTCTCACACTCCACAAGCCAGCAGGAAAGGAGGGAGGGCAGACAGAGACCAAGTGTTTCAGAGATAGAGATGCGCATTTCCAATTAGGTATCAAGAGTGGGGTCAGAAGTACACTGCCATGTTAATTAGATCAGCATGCCTGGCAGCTGCAGCTTCTGTCTAAGGCAGCAGCTCCCTCCCTTGTGTGTCCATAGGCGCTGACTCTGTGGGTGCTCCGGGGCTGGAGCATCCACGGGGAAAAATTGGTGGGTGCTCAGCACCCACCGGCAGCTCCCCGCCAGCCCCGGGGCCCGCACCCAGCTCACCTCACCACCGGGAGACGTTGCGGGGCCCCGCCCCCGACGCCGGGTGATGTGGCATTGGGGGCGGGGCCCCGCAATGTTGCCCGGCGTTGGGGGCGGGGCCCGGCGTCGGGGGCGGGGGCCCGCAACGTCGCCCGGGGGCGGGGGCCCACCCCCGACACTGGGCATCAGCCCCCACCGGCGCCGATGGAAGTTGGCGCCTGTGTGTGTGTCCCCCTTGCTCTATGGAAGATGGGGTAAGCAAGGTGCAGGGGGACATTAGACCCCCCTCTTTTTCTCCTCCCCCCACACAGCAAGCAGGCAGGAGTCTCGGGGAGCAGCACATGGCAGTGGGGAAAGGGACAGCTGAACTGCTATTGATAGCATGCAAACGACGACGTTAGAAGGGAGCATTTCACAACTGTAAATGAGCATGTTCCCTAATTGATCAGCAACGTAAGAACGTTAACCAGGATGACTTTAAGTCAGGAGTTACTATATATATGGGTAAGGAGGAAAAAGGAAAGTAAGAGTTACATTGGAAGGGGAAGAGTGAAAGAGGGGGCTTTGGTTTGGAGAAAAAAGTAACTATTTTCTTCCATCCTGTTTACAGTAATGTGTCCCAGGTTTTCATTACGGAAGGTGGAGTATGGTGGGACAGGGAGTGTACGTATACTTTTCTTCCCCTTTAACTACCAGCTTTCCTGTGCCTCTATCAAAACCCTTCTCAAAGACACTCCCACCAAAGCAGACCATCGAGCAATTCACTGGAACAATTCAGAACAAAACAGAGTTAGTCTCATGAAGAAGTAGCAAAGCAGAAAGTTCAAAGGAGATGTGATGGAAGAGTCTCTCCTCTTAATTCTCAGTTTTCCAGTTGCATGTATAACCACCGCAGGGAAGAAGGATACAGCAGAAGAAAAGACTTCCAGTAGGAAAAAATATATTAAAACAACAAACAAAGAAACAAACAAAAACAACCCTGTTGAAAATAGCTCCTGTAGCCACTATATATTTAAGGTGATATTAGAAGTTCCCTATCTATGGTTGCTCTCGTGCATGCAACAGTTAACGCTGTTCCCAGCAGGGGCGGCTCTAACTTTTTTGCCGCCCCAAGCAACAACAAAAAAACCCCAAGTGCCGCCCCGCAACAAAAAAAACACCTCCCCAACACAACCCCCCCCCCCCCCCCAGCGCCGCTGCCCCGCTGAAACGCCCTGGGCGCCGGCAGGGAGGGCGGCATGCCCGCGGCCCTGGTCCCCTGGCCGGGGCGCCGGCGGGGAGCGCGGCATGCCCGCCGGCGGAGAGGGGTTGTTTGTTTGGTTTTTTTAAATAAAAAAAAACAAACAAAAAACCCCTGAGTGCCGCCCCCCTCCAGGTGCCGCCCCAAACACGTGCTTGGTAGGCTGGTGCCTGGAGCCAGCCCTGGTTCCCAGTAAAGCCTCTCTCAGCATAAACTGTTACTGGATTTGAAAAGAACTATTACACTGCCTTTACACACAATCCTAGCATTCTGAGGTAGAAAAGAGGTCATTTCATTCTTCCTTCTGCAGGATTTGGAACCATTTTCTTTACTGAAATAATGAAGAATTTCTTAGTTAAAGGACTGAATATAAGGGCTTGTAGTCAGGTAGAGGAGGAATCCATATTTAATTACTCATGCACTTGAATAAATTAAAATATATATTTTCATTATCCTTTTAAGATTGGAGGTAGCACTGGGATTTTTTCTACAGTTAGGAAGAATTCTAAGTGTTAAGATTCCTCTTTTGCTCTTCCTCCTGAAAAGCTATCATTTTATCTGTAGCACATATGGAGAAGTCTAGCTAGAATGCAAGAGAGCCAGAGCTGCTCCCTTGTCTGGCCCCTTCAGAGCATAGCCTCTGTTTCTGCTTGATCCAGATTGACAGGCTAGTGTCTTAGGGCCCATAGTTTTAGCACGCATTGCATAGGCTATCCTTATATTAAGCAGTAAAGAGAACATGAAATTTATAAGCCAAAAAGTCCAAGATTTGAACTCTACTGAAAAAATCAATACTTGCATTTATAGATGCAGAATGTTAATTACCTAGTATCAATACTACTGTAAATGAGCATGCATCATTTAGATCTATTGTTGCATCATTTCATTTAAATATGTAGTACATTGCCAGCAGCCAGTATGCTGACTGAAAACTGTCACAACAGTGATCACTACAATCTGGGAGTTAAGTTTGACTAAAACATATGTCTTCAATTTTAATAGCTCAGCTTCCCAGATGCCCTAGAGGAGAATATTGCCTGAGAAGGAGCTTTTCATGTAAGAATAATTTGTGTTAAGTAGCTCAGTGATCTGTTTGTTAGGTTAGAGCTGACAGTTTGTTTATATTTCTAAAGGGGTATGATGAATGGGAGAGAAGTTGATGCTAATTAGCCTAAATTGTTCCTAAGAATGCAGAGAACTTTGCCAGTTTCATTGTTTCTGTTTCTTTGCACATTTTCAATAATTGAACGGAGCTCAGACCATTCATCATAATTTCAGGCAAGATGGAAATAAATGAATATAGCACGGGCCAGCCTGTGCGATGGAAGATGTCACTTTAGAGGTCAATTAGGTAAGACATCAACCGGGGACTGATGCAGCATTTTCTAATCCATTTTGTATAAATATAGCAAACATGAGCATTTTCATCTAAGAAATTTATTCTCTCTGTCATTACACTAGTATGCAATATTACTACTTGGAAAGCTGTTTTTTTCTTAACGTGATGTTTCTTTGTTTTTGGAGCTTAACTATAACGCCATGATGTGGACCTGTAACATTATATATGAGACAATGTGCTACTTTTCAGTATACTGTTTATCAATTACAATAAAGCCAACAAATCTGCTGTTGGGAAAACTAAAGCATGGTATGGTCAAGTGTTATTTGCAGAAGATGTTTGCAAAAGGGCCTGAAAATAATCAGTTGTTTGGCATAGTTAATAATGAAGAACCATTTAATACTGTTCAGTGTGTTTATTTTCTACATATTCTACTATGTATCAGTATTACCCTTTGTTTTAGATTTGGGGATCATAACTTTTTCAGCTCAAATTCAAAACATCCTTTACATACATAAATAGATAAATTTATAAGAACATGTAATTGAGCTCTTTCCCTAGTAAACTAAATCTAAATTTAGAAAAACCTACCAATGTCAAGTTTTTAGGCTTTATTCAATACCATTCTTTTTTAATTTATGCACATATAATACCACAGGAAGAGATGGTATAAATTTGTGGACTGTGGAGAATGAGTGAACATTTTTGAATCAGGATCTTTAAAAGGGGTGAAATTTGAGTATGATTAAGTTAGGAAAAAGACTCGCTTACGGCGGAAGTCAGAGTCTCTGTATACATTATAGGCATGTCATGGCTTTTAGAAAGTTATGTTAGACTTCTATACAAATTGTGAAAGAATTTGTATAACCCCAAACAAAATTCTGTGTGGTTCTGAACTCTTACAACAGCACAAAATAAAGTAAAATAAAAAGGAGTGAAATGATAATAGTAGTTAGTATTCAGCTCAGGAGTGAGCCTTGCTGTAGGGCAGTCTGGTAGTTTACACTGCATGGGTGTTTTGCTGGTCACTAATTTTCTCGGAAGGAAATGATCCCATGGCTTATGCTATCCACGTTTGTGCATATTTGCCCTATAATTGGCATTTATTAAGGAGACTTTTGGTTTGATGGATGACTGTCAGGTTATAGCCTGCTAGCTTTGATGCGGATTTCTTTTGCATGAGGGTTTTTTTTTTTTGTTTTTTTTTTTTGGTACATTAACTCATTAGAACTCTGGTCTGCTTCAACATGCTCTTTATTTACCTCCTGATAATTAAGATTTTTGAACCATAAGTTTCAAGAGACTTAGCAGAGTTTTAGTCAAGTACTGGTATTTCTAATTTTGAGGGAAAGAAAAGCATGTGGAAGAAAAAATAGATGAACTATGAACTCAAAAGTTTTAAAATTATAAATTGTAATATGACCTTAATTGGATGCCAGCTTAATTAGTTGCCTTTGAAATGTTAAGCCACTTGCTAAATATCTTAAAATTATAGCATTAACTTCCTTGTACCTAAGCTTCCTTTAAAAAAAAAAAAACTCATTAAATCAGCAGGTATAGTAATATTTTCACAGCAGGTTGATATAAAATGAGCATTCAACAAATCTTAATTTGGATGTCTGAGGCACATTAGCAATTTCTTCAGTGCTGATTTAGTAGCCTCTCTTGTAATCTATTTGGAATACAGTACTGTTAGGATAATTAGTTACAACATTATTGGTAAAATGGTTAAAACAAAATTATATGGACTTTTAAACGTTTTCTGGTTAACAGCCTTTATAGTCCCATAAGCATTTTTTGTTTTGACACACAGAGAAAAGCATATAAAAGAAATAGAAGTTTTCTACATTAAGAATGTCAGGCTGAGGTGCATAATTTTAATGCAAAGACAAATAATTATAATGATAAATGGATGTTTCAAAAAATAAATAAAATATGCTCTTGAAAATAAGTGGACCAATCCATGGCTCCTCTGTTGCACAAAGTAAAATCTCAATCTTTAATTGGAAAATTCAGCATTTGAATGCTCTTTGTGGAGTTACTTTTATGGATGCTTTATAACAATCAATTGGAGCAAGAAAAGTGCTATTTTTAAGAATTTGCTGTTATCAGTTTTATATGATCTACATTTTGGTTTGGTTTTTGTATTAATTAATGTTCTTGAATATTGAGCATATATGTGGATCAAATTATTTTCCCAATAGTTGAACGTTGTGTTTTTTCATGGTACTTTTTAGACAAAGGCTTGATATATTGTGTTACAAGTTGTTTTTTATAAGACACACACAACTGTAGAAACAACTACATTCAAATACAAAATTGGATCATGATTTTGAAAACATTCAGGATTGTTCAGATTTGTGGTTTCACTCAGCCAGTTGCAAAGGTTCTATCTGGCACAACCACAAAATTTGGATCTTTATTCCCTGTAATTCAGGAAGGTTTGCTTGGATCTGAAATGTCTGTTTGGGCCCATCACAAAGAAAAAAATATTATTTTGGTCCCAATATTGCAGATGATTACAATGCTTAACTTTACTCATTTGAGTAACTTTACTGAAGTCAGTGGAACAAAGTTAAGCATGTGTTAAGAGTTTGCAGGATTATAGCCTTTGTTGCTTGTATGTTAGCTATCTGTTTCCATATGATGTCTGTTTGTGAGTAGTGCTGATCAAATTATTTGTTGCAAATAAATTATCTGACAAATGCAACACTTTTGTCAATGAAATGTTTACAAACAGACTGATTTTTTTCTTAATAAAAGTATTTTCCCTTCATAATTGTTTAAACAATTTGTGAATAATTTTAAGCCTTTGGATTGCTTGAGATGATGACTTTGACTCTTCAGTATTCCTACTGTGTGATTGGTCACCTCAGGCATGTGGTATTGTTTCTGCTTCTATTTGGATGTTTCTGCTCCTAACTCAATGACTGAGATGTCTTAAAGGAGAATGGTGACAAACAAATGGCAAATACTCTGTGTGTGTGGATATTGGTATTTACATGAAGAACAGCCATGTTCACCAAACATAATTCTGTTCACATCAATGTTTATAAATAGTATTAAAAGATGTAGAAAATGACACTAACCAACTCTAATAGTTTGATTCAGTTAATGTAGGAGTGAACCCACTGTGATCCTTGCCCAGAAGTAGCCGTGGGTAGAGAAGAATGGATTTGGCCGGAGTATGTTTACTCATATGTGCCAGTGTTAAAGATCTTTTGTTCTTGATTTTAACTTTGACAAAGACCTTTGTGTGAATTCATACTGTCTAACTTTTGCAGGGGAATGTAAACTATAGGTTATTTATTCCATACATCCTCCTAGGTTAAAGTTTTCAATGCTGTTATATAATAAAATAAACTGTGAGAACCCAGAACCAAAACTACTTGCTGTTCAGTGAGCATGTTGTATTCCAAAGGGGTGCTATCAAATGGGTAAGTCCCCAAATCTGACCAGCTTTAAGCAGTGTTGCAATCTGGTGACAGCAGTGGGCAAATATGCCCCTCCCCATGCCCAAAGTCTGCAACTCAGCTGGAAAAAAATGTATTCTAATTGTACTTCAGTAGGAAATAGTGAAGATTTGGGGGCATATAATGGGCTGCAAGCCATGTGCTTTGGCATTTCTGGACGACCTCCCCTTGTTCCCCCAAGTACATGAATAATGAGGTAATAAGATTAGGATAAACCAATATTGTATTGTCCGGCTATACCGAAAGAAGGACAGGAGACTTTTCACATCAGTTTAATCCAGGGATCGGCAACCTTTGGCACGCAGCCCTCCAGGGTAAGTCCCCTGGCAGGCCGGACCCATTTGTTTACCTGCTGTGTCCGCAGGTTCAGCTGATCGCAGCTCCCACTGGATCCTGGTGGGCTGCGTGCCAAAGGTTGCCGATCCCTTGCTTAATCAGTCCACAACTTTATTATTAGATGCCTGGGACTATCCGGCAGATAAAAGTGTACAGTGCAGGTAACCCCCTTGTTTTTCTGTAATTATCCAGGGGGCTTCTGCCAGGCCCCCTCTTTTTCCATCCAGGACCCTCCAGCAAATCCATTGCTGGGACCTTATCATCCACGCCCCCTCGTAGGAGGGTTAAGATGGGCTATAAGAACGGGGGGTTGGCTCCTTGCCGTACCAATCATAGGAGTCCCCAACAACTCCCTGTTCGCTCCTTTAACAAACACCTCTTTTTAAGTCCTTTTCCAAGCCATTTATCCAGTCACTGTATACCTTTCCTATGGAACACCTGCACTGGACATCCACCCTACACTTAAATAATGAGTTGTGACATAGCCTACCACCCATCATGCCATGCATGAACCTGCTGTGGGGAAGGCAGTAAAATCCCAACTGCCCCCAGGCCAATATGGTGGTAAGGGAAAAATTCCTTCCCAGCGCCCGCCCCCCCCCCCCCCCCCCCCGGCAAGGGACGGCTAGCGTAATGCCCACAGCAGATCTAGACCAAACCTGGTATTTTACCAACTAAAGGGGAGGGAGGATGGGTCTTGCGTCAGACTGCTCCGTGTAAAAGGGAGGCTTCAGGCCCAAGGCTGTCCGTTTTAAATCCTGCATTCCTAGGGGATGAGTCAACGACCACGTTTGCAACAGTTTTCATCCCCTCACCCACCCCCAATCCATAAAGCACTGTTTCCTTCATTTGGCCAGCCAGACAAATCCCTCCCCGCCCCCCACACTTGAACATGAGGTGCAGTCATTGTAGTGTGCTAATGTTATTGGTACTTATTTTTTGTCAGTTTTGTACCCCTTCCTGACAGTGGGAAAAAAAACAAAATTCCATTCTGGTTAAGAGTCTTCTGTTTTTATAATATTTATTTTTTTAAATTGCCACAATACCTGAGAATTTTTTTTTTTTAAATAGCCGCTATTTTTGTGCAAGAGTAAGAAAACCAATATGTTAACTGCTTTTCCACTCAGCCACAAGCAGTTAAGTAACAAACTCTACTCCAAGGGCTGTGGACATGTCCGATGACATTGTTGATGATGTTGGTACATTGTATAAATGGAAGCTGTAAACTGAGCTAGTTTGGCTTCTCTGGGCTTCTGTTCCATTGGACATGTAGGAAAGTGAACTAAAAAGAAAGGAAACAAACAGAATTAAGTTTAAAAAGTGAATTTGTTTATTTAGCATGGGAGACTCATCTAGTGGTCAAAGCACAGGACTAGAAGTCAGGAATTCTGGATTCTATTCCCAGCTTTGCCATTGCCTTTCTCTGTGGCAGCCGGAGGACCAGTAGTATGGAGAGTTGTAAGGGAAATGCCGAGGAAGTGGGGCTTATTGAAGGCTCTTGAAGAGCAAGAACTGGCTGATTAGTTTATTTCCACGCTGATAAACCTTTCAAGGCTCGTGTGTGAGGATTGATGAGTCAGAGAAAATGTTTCCTAGAGATTGTCCGATGACCTTTTTGCGGGTACATCTGTTCTCTGTTCTTTTATGAACCATCATTGATTGGTTCATCAGAGGAGAGATAATTGGTACTCCACTTCTCATACTTCATCTGCCCTACCTTTTCACGCCCCTCTTCTCCCCTTATTTGCACATCTCTGCTCTTTTCCTTTTGTCCCACATATGTTCTGTAGACTCCCAGTTCCTGCCTCAGCTTTCTTCAGCATTCTCATCTCTGAACCCCCATTCCTTCAGCCCTCATTCTCATAAAGCAGGGGTTGTAAGCTGGTTCTGTGGGTCAAGTGGGGATCTGGAATGAGAGGGAACAGGGCTCTGTGGATAGTGGGATGGCTGAGATGAGGGATCCAGAGATCTTTGTGGAGACTGCAGCTGGACAATTCTGAGTCTGTGCGTGGCACTAGGGGAGCCCTTGATGTATACCAGACCTGGGCTGTCCTAACTCTAGCCTCTCCAGTGATGTTAGAACTTCCTGGCTTATGCCCCCACAACCCCCAAACTCCTGCAGAACTCCATTCCATCCAAGTCCAATCCTGCAATACAATCCACTTCCCCTGATTGGGGGAAGTGGGAATCCATGCAGGGGGGCTTAGAGTCCATCAGTCATTTGAGGGACAAGGAGAGGGGAAATGCATTATAGGGGGTTAGGTACACAGTGCTGCAGGATCAGAGGAGCCCTCCCCTGCCACACACACACTCACTCCACAAAACAGGCCCCTGTCACATGCTTTCTGCAGCAGCTGAGATTAGATGCTGAATTCCAGCACATTCTGTTGTTTCTCTCTTCAAAGAATGGATACTGTCTAACTCCTGTGGAAGTGTTACTGCCCTCAAAAAATAAAGCAATCAGGCCCAGAACCTCAAAGGTACTTAGGCTCCTAATTTCCAGTGAAATCAATGGAAGTTAGGAGCCTAAATACCTTTGAGGGTCTGGGCCTCAGATCACAAGAGACTCCATGTTTCATTTTCTTCAACATACCTGTGTGATCCACTGTAAGAGCACCAGAACCTCCCATTACAGTGCAACTTCCAATACAACCTTAACTGTTGGCCCAGCTCCATAACAATAATACGTTAACAAAAAATAGGAAATTCCCTGACACTCAGCTTAAACGTCTAGTTTGCAAGTAACCTAATAATTGAAAACTACATGCCAAGAATATTAAACATTCTCTCAAACATCTAAATGTGTGAAAATTCATGTTAGATATTCCCAAAGTCGTCTTAATTCAATCCTCCAAGCTACAGATATCAACAAACGTATCGTTCTATAGATTGAGTTATACTAAGTCATTTAAAAGAAACAGACAAAAAACCCTTTCACTTTTAGCTAGCCATGGGTCAGAGGAGATCCACACCTTTTTAAAATTTTAGGGGGCATGAGCCCAGTATGTTGGTTCAGCAACAATTAAAAGTGATGGACTGAAGGGAGAACTTTGGATATGAATCTGAATTTGGATGAAAAAATTGTCTTCTCTCACACATTCAGGATGAGGGGGTCCAGTCCAGAAGTTTGGTTCCACCTCATTTCTCCTTTCAACATGTCACCTATTCCAATTATATCTATATGCCCTACTGAAAACTATATAAAACAATACACTTTATAGTCTATTCCACACATACCTATGAAGAATATTAAGAGGAATGTTACAGTTAAGACTAAATATATACAATTATGGAAATAAAAAGTCAAAGGGAGGGAGATATGTATTCAGATACGTCAAGCTGTTCATTTGTACATTTATTTAAGAGATTGAGTATAAAATATGATTTTGCATATTCAAGAGCTCCACAGGAAACTGCCTCCTTCACTGTCTTGGTCTTGCATACACAGCAACAGTATATACTGATACTCTTATATGCCAGCATCTAAGCTTGTAGAGAGAGAGAACATATTATGTTACAATGTATTTATCAAATAGTATGTTATCTTGTAATTAAAGACTTGAGACCTGATTTCTCACTCTGTTACTCTGGTTTATAGTCTCTTTAAACTTTAACTTAAATAGATTTTGTTCTCTGATATATAATATGTTTATACAGTAGTTAAGTATTCAAACTGTTCATAGTAACCTGTTTGAATAGTGATACACACATGAATTTGTTGCTTTCTATTTGTGTTAATTTCCTAAGATTACATAGAATTTAAGTTTCTAGTATGTGTAATAAAAAATAGAAGATGATTATGGGTAGACTAATCATGCAGCAACCTGGAAATTACTATGGAAGGGAAAAACCTTAAAGGAAGAAATTCATGGGAACTTTAGCTTGGCTTGGGTAATGGTGAACACTAAAAAGAAGTCCATTTGTAAAAAGGATGCTTCCTCTAATAGGAATTGATGTGGCTTATACACATTTGGGAGAGGGAATATGTGTAAACAGTCCAATATTTAGCTTAAAAATATCTCTGCTAATGTTACATATGTGCATGAGAAAAATATAAGGATTTAGTAACTTTAGCCTTCTGAGGAAAATAACTTTTATTATGTTTCTAGTGTGCTTGCTTAAAACATTTATGCTAACTAGTGCTCACCATTGCTAAAATGCATCAGAGATTTTCCTGTGGTTGCATACACATGATCTTTTGAGTAACATAATGTGAAGATATTCAAATACAGGAGTAGACAAAAGGAAAAAAAGTTATCCATTCAAAATGCAGAGAACTTTACAATGCTTCAATTAAGTAAAAGCAGATGTTGAAAAGTTTAGAAAATCAAGACATTATTTTCCTGTTTCCATTGAATTTTCCTAAACACATTATAAATAAGCTTTGAAGTAATACAAAATACTCTGTTTGTTTTATTGATAGCATCTTTTTGTAAAAAAACTTTTATCAACGCTTGTTTAAGTTATAGACTAAATGATATCTGTGTGGTTAAACAACCAACTATATCTCCTTGCAAACACAATGCTGAAAGACACGCAGTGTCTGAACCCTTCAAAAGCCTATCTGATTAGATCTTTGAGATTAATTTTAAACAGCTTAAATATTTTGTATGTTTTCAGAATGTAAAAATTAAACCTAATTTTTTTTATATTACCTCAAAATAATGTGACTTTGCCTTGCTCCAGAAAAGTCACTTTAAACCTGTAAATAATTATTCTAAAATGTTGGTTTTCTAAAGGCTTTTAAAATAGAATTTTTTTTACAGCCTTGATAATCTTTTCTAGTGTTATACTTGACTTTCAACAAACATTTTAAATCCTTAATAAATATATAAACTGATGATGAGGTTCTAAAATGCTCCATGAAAAGGTGTTATGTGAATTAAATGCTTATGAAGTGATAGTCCAAAAACTGATGTTCTGTCTCCCCAGAGCAAGCATAACAAAGGCAGTCACGACATTTAGCACTGTTTATGTGATTCCATAAAGAAGGGGCCAACTGAATAATACATTTGCCAAATGGCAAGAATTATACCTGTTTGGTGAGGCAAGTGTTTCCAGATAGCAGACAGATATTTGGGAGCATATTCATTCAACTAGCAATAAGGGTTAAAGGGAAACTGTCAAGTCTTACATTCAAGTATATTCTGTCTAGTTAGTAGCTAGATGTAGAATGTATCATCATGTAGAAGAGCTATTTTCCAGTCATTTCTCACTCATTTTGGATGCTGGCATGTCTGGAAGATGGAAGCAGAGAGAAAAAAGCCTCACTGTCTTTCAAATTTCCACATGCCCCTTTGTTTTATAATATTCCTCCTCCCACACAATGACCTTGGGTTTGTTTGTTTTTATAGCACAGGATGAGGATTTAATGGAAGAGGGCACTTTCTCAGTCTCTGTTGCTAGTGCACTGGTGGGCATCTTGCTCTCCGGGTTTTGGTGCTTGCGCTTGTGAGAGTTGGGTGAAGTTCAGCTGCTCTATTAGTCTGCTTGGTTTAGTTTACAAGTTATTGTTTTAGACCCTGAGGTTGCAGAAAGGGACTCTTTTATTAGGTTTAGTCCAGAGGGTCATATGTCTTTAATTTTAAGACAAAATTCTTCTGCCTTTTAATCTGCTGACCTGTAATTGGGCCTGTAATTTTGCATGGGCAGTTTTTGCATGCACAGTTTGTGCATTTGCACACTTAATTACCATAAGGGCAAAAGTCAAATTTGCATTCACACATAGGTGCATGTACATGTTTATGATGCACAGAATCCACAGTTTGAAAATTTGGTTCCATATTCAGTAACTCGTACAATTTCAACTTTCCTTTACTCTTTATCTTGTAATTCCTACTTCTTATGTAGGAAAATAAAGAATTGGGGCCTACAAAAGTTAATAAAATATTTCAATAAATAAAAATCTGTCATAACAGAGCCCCCCAGCAGAATGACACGTGGCAGACACATTGTAAGACTAGGCTCCAGGATCTGAGACCACTTAGTTCCTTGAGAGCCAGTGCAGCTGTGCATTGTACTTGCCATTACTGATGGTGTTTTGATATATATCTTTGGGATGGATGTTGCATCATGCCTGGTCACATAACTGACAGTGTAATGCTTGGATCATTAAAAGAAAAAACTAAAATCTTGGTCTGCTTTTTTGCTGCTGCTGCTCATCTTACTGTCCTTTTAAATCTACCTGTTTCTCTTCTCTCTCACTGCTACCATGACTATCTAATGAAAGATACAGAAAACTATAATATATATTTGAAATCTCAGTTTGTCTCTCCCCTCAGGATGACTTTTGTGATGTACCTGTTGACTTCATTGCCCTACCCAGCATTGTTCATCTTTTACCCCATTATTTCGATTCTATATTTTTCTGAAGTGAGATATTCTCAAATATACAAATAAATAGGCTCTCTAAATAAAAATATGACCTGAACCCAATTAGTCATCCCTTCCCAAATCTCTATATCCCCAGTCCTGTGCCTCTTTAATGAAAGTGCCTTCATGGCCTACCAGTTCATGCAGTCATGTATTTTAGTTTGGGGCCATCTTTTCATTCTGTGTGTACATTGTCTAGCACCATGGGGGTCTGATCTCTGATTGTGGCCATAATAAATACATGACATGGACATCGGTTGGCTAGGAATTACATAGAGACTCCCAATTTGTATTACATAGGCCACGTCTGAGCCATCCACTGGTAATGAAGTTTGGGCCAGGGTGTTTGGGTTTGTCTGAGAAATAAAATTTTGGCTCTAAGACACAATTGTTTTTAAAAAATGGAAATAATTTTTTGAAATTTTTAATGTAAACCAGATCATTTGCAAATGTTCTTGAGAAACCTCCTTCATCTCCTAATTTTTTAAAACTGGAAATGTGATAGAATCAATTTTATAGTATTTTAATGAATAAAAGTTATTAGCATTCTTTGTCTCTCCCAATGTGAATTAGTTGCTTCCATAATTTATTCCTGTTTTCAAAAAAAAAAGAAGCCCGAGACTCATTTAGATTTTAAAAAAGTAATAGTAATACAATGAGTGTGGGACTTCTTTTCTCACCTTTTATCTTCACAAATGAAGGTATGATGTCCATTCTCACGTGAAATTTTACAAGCTGCATCAGAGTATAAATCTACAGAAAAACAGATCATTTTTAACTGCAATACGAAAATAATGAAATGTACTCTGTTTTGGGAGCATCATTAATTTCTACAAAATGAATGCATAAAAAGCTTAGTCTGAACACTGTTGCTACTGTACTTTAATTAGTTATGGTATCATAGAGGAACAACATATCTTTCTCCTTTTCCTAATAACTTTCATCATGACTGTATAGTCAAATTTCCTTTTTATGTATGTGATATAGACAGTAACTTTCTTAATGTTTATGCAGACATTAAAATTAGCAAAAATATCTTATACTTTTTTAACTTGTATCAGTTTCAGGGTGTGTGTTTCTTGTTGTCAGAATATTCAAAGTTTATTTTCACAGTTCACCACGTAATTCACTGATACAATGGTATAAAACAAGACAATGCATCAGCCTTTTCTGCAACAGGGCCAAGTTACAGCTGACCGTTTTCCCATGGAAGCATTTGCCAGTCTAACATAACCCTTTTGTTTATGATGATATTTCCAGAGTCTGCATTAGGGAAGGGCATTTCAAGAACCTGAAATGCTGCCACTGGAGAGCTTCCCCAAAGGAAAACTGAATCATGATTTCTGAAATGCAGAGGACTTTCTGCTACAAGTATGATGTATGTTTACATTCTATGATGTGTTTTTCATTACCAAAAATGTAAGCCTCATCAAATGATAGAGTAAATTCATTAGGAACATACAGTAACTATCTCTGCTCTTGTTCTTTTTCTTCCACTTTTCTGTCACTATTAGCAGTGAAAAGATTTATTATTGCTGCTAGTTTAAAATGTCACTTCTTAATTCCTAGCTTTCTTATCTTCTCCTCATTTAATATTTCCTTCCTTACTCATACTCTCATGGTGTATTTTTGTTTTAGATATCCTAATGTAACACTGGGCAATGTCCTGCCATAATTTCACAAATAGAAACTCTCATTTGTCAGTGGGAGGCTTCCATTAAAAAAAAAAAGTGATGACAAGATATACTTATGGCCTGCAATTATTAAAGACTACTATAGTAACTTGTTTTTGGGAGAGTGAAACAGTGCCTAGCAAAGAGATGAGTGTGTATATAAGTGGGAAGGGACTACTGAAAAGAGTAAAGACAAGGTTATTTGATTTGGAGACAGGTGGACTTTAAAGAATGGAAATTGCACATTATGATGAAAATAAACTGCCAAGTGAAAGTACAGTTTATTTTCCTCCATGTGCAATTTCCATTCTTTAAAGTGTTCATGTCCTTTATTTTATATATTTAGATTTATGCAAATACTAAAAATAGGGCTCCGATATAAATGGTCTAGGCACCCTTAACATCACTTAAAATACATCACAAATAATACCGTAAGTGTAGCAGTACAATTTAAAATAAACAGCTGCCAATAAGCCAGGACATTTTAAAACTCATTTTCCTCTTCCTCTCCAGCAATACCCCATCCTTACAATTCCCCTAGGAAAAAAAAGATGAGCTTTGCAATGTGCCATGAAGGTCATCACATTTGAGCTATTTCAGACCAAAACAGGGAATGAGTTTCAAAGGCCCACAAGGCTCTCTCCAAGAACACCCTGCCAGTAGCTCCTTCCTGTTTATACCAATTGAGCTGCAGCTTGAGTGGCTCTTCTGATCTCAACTGCAGCATTATGGCATACAGAGAGAGGCATTCTCTCTTTAGACCCTTTCTACACTTAAGGTCAAACCATGCTTGGACATTCTTGAAATTAAGGTGCTAACATGGTTGTCCTGGCCAATTTAGAGAAACCTACTGGGACCATCTACATTAACAAAACTGTTCTGTCATAATGATGATGTCTTACAAAACCATATCGTATTGTATGTGTAGGTGGAATAAACCTTGTTATAATCATGTTACTGCACAGTTAGGATCTTTATACTGATTTGTAAAATGGTTTACAACTAGTAAGCTCCCGGGATTTCCTTGTAAAAATTTCACCACCAAATTCAGTTCATATTCTTCACAAAGGGAAAATTATGTGAGTAGTGTGGTGTTCTGTTTTGGTGGGTATCATGAAAGTTAAACGTACACCGTTCTGTGTGTTTACATTAGAGAAGGCAAGGTTAAAGATGTGCATCTTGCATTTGGAATAGGAGATAATAGTGTTTGGTGGTTCTTAGTTCCTGTCAGACTTCATTCCATATTTGTATACCTGTCCCCAAAAGGCTTTTTCTGCTGTACAGATGTGGCAGTTTCAGTGTTCCTGAGGAAATGAATTATTGACTAGAGCTCTTGTCCCAAAACTTTAGGCAACCTTAGGTATCCTGGGCCCATTTCAGCACCTTGAAGATGAGAACCAAGACCTTGAATATGGCTCAGTATTCTGTGGGGAGCCAGAGTAGAGAGCAGAGGACAGATTTGATGTGTTTGTGATAACCTGTTTGCTGAGGAGACGTGCTATGGCTTTTTGTAGTAGGGCTAAGGGCTGATGACTTTGTGCCCAGGTATAGTGCCTTCTTGTGTGTGTGTGTGTGGGGGGGGGGTGTATAATTGAGGCCAGATCATTATCCATCAGAGTGGGATGGCATTTCCTAGCCAACTTGAAATGGGATAAAGCTTTATTTGAGGACACTGCTTTGTGACAGCTTAGTGTCAGGGAGGAATCCAGGCGTTCTCATAAACTATGGACTGAATTGATCAATAGTGAGTGGATAATTACTTATCCCAGGTCTTGAAAGTAATGTTACTTTTGGAATGACCCAGATGGCATCAGATGCTAGAATTTTCAAAAATGCTTCTGGGGAGCTGTAATGGACTTCACCATCCCAGAACACCCCCTCATGGCATTGTTGGCATTAACCATCCCAGAGCACCATCTTCTGGCATTGCTGTCTATCTCATGTAGTGGGGTACATAGCCTGCTCCTTTCAGGGCACTAATGTCCTACATAATGTCCTTCACCAGTATTTAAAACACAAGTAGCAAACCATAAAGACTTTTGCCCCACCGTGGGTCATCAGTTCCGCTATCTTCACCGACTGACATCAAAATGATAACACCAACTCACTTCTACCCCTGTGGCTTTGGGATTTCAGTCTCTCTTCTGATTCCCCTTTGTCCTCTGTCCTATTGTCAGGACACTGAGCTGCAGGGCCATTTCCCTTGGGTCCCGCCCCACTTTCTAGGCGCCCACCACAGAAACTAATCCTGATTCCTATAGCTTATTACTCTCTTCCCTCCCCACCAATATCTGAGTCAGTCTTCAGTTTCTTCACCCCGGACTTCCACCCTGCCTGTTCCTCAGCCCTTCCCCCCCTGGGTATCCTCTTAATGTTGCTCTAAATGCCTTCCTTTATGGTAACTACCCAGCTCGTTCCTATCTAGGTGTGTGCCTAAATTGAGCCTGACACAGCCTCCAGGTAGAACAAGGTGAGCTAATTGGGCTCTCAGGCTCCTGTTAACCCGTCATTGGTCCGTGTTGGGTTTTTTGCACCCCATCACAGGAGAATGCCCCTAAATGCTTCCAACAAGAGTCTCATCACGGAGGACTTTGGTACTGCATATTATCAGTATACTTTTCAGGCAGTATAAATAGTTTCCAAAAAAGTACACTTCACCTAAGTTTGTTTGCCAACTTCTGTCGTTGGGAAAGAGTGTTTTTGTTTAAATGGGAAAATAAATGAGTAGATTCCCCTGTCCCTTATCCTTCCTCTCTGCAAGGATACGCACTCTAGGACACAGACTTATCATAAGCTAAGAAGGAATTTTCCTCGTTTAAAATTCTGGTACCACATCACTGGTTTACTGTGTAATTCATCCTTGAGCATGCTGGCCACAGAAACTGTTAGCTCTTTGCTGGAAAGAACTGTATATATGCTACATATGGGGTGGTGATACCAATGTGACAAATTGCAGTGTCATCTGATAAATTGTATTTACATCCACCTTTGACCGTCTCACCTGCTCTCTGCCCACTAATCCATTTCCACTGGGATTTATTCTAACATTCCAAACCTTGGAGCAGCTTCAAACATCTGCTATTTTAAAAAAAAATCAACCTGTCGGGGAAAAAAATTTCCTTCTCACCTCCCAGCAAAGAATTACCCCTGCCTCAAAAATTATACTGACCTAAGTTGGGCCCCACAATGGGCAACAATCAACTCTACACCAGTGGTAAGGTCTGATACCTTGCAATCCACTAGTTCTAGGAATGGGAATGTTATACATTTTGGAAAGAGATTGTCAGCTTTCCAATGAGATGCACAACACTTGTTTGTAGCTCTGGGAGTTCTTGAGATATTAGACTTTAAAATTATGACATTTATAGGTATAAAACAATCTATTTTAGGTCACTTAGAGAAATTTCTCCCTCTTATGTGGCACTTATGGTACTAAAGGAGCCAGAGTTTACAGGAGACGGGATTGACTTGAGTGGGAGAAGAGTTAAGCCAACACTGAGCCCAATTGAAAATCACACTCAGAGAATACACGATAATGTGGTATAGTTGTTTTATTGGTATGAAAGGGGGATGCATTAAATGTGAGTTGTGAAGCCATTAGTGAGCTATGCATATCATCTCAAACAAATTCCAATAAAACCTCGATATCACTCCACAACACCATATGCGTACGTGCACATGCAAACACTCTGTCTTCCCGCCCCCACCTGCGTTGCCATTAATGTCAATGGGAGCAGCTATAGGCGAACACAGAGCATTTTTGAAAATCTCACCTTCTAGTTATAGCCTGCTTTAAACACTAAGTCAGACAGCACCGTAACCTGCAGTGCACACTCCTATACTGTTGTAGACTGATTTCTGGATTCACTCTTGTTATTTCAATGCATCAACAATTATTTGTTATTATTAAATATTATCCAAAGACTGTGATTTTTGGAAAAAAGTCATTAGTAAATCACTGGATGACTAAAATGTAATTCGTTTCCAGTAAGACACATTTATTTATGGATGGTGCACTTAAGCCTCAGTTCAGCAAAGTGCTTAAACACATGCCTATATTTAAACTTGAAGTTAGGTATGTGCTTAAGTGCCTTGCTGAATCAAGATCCTACTTAGGATCTCATTGGCTTTTAAGCAAGTCTTTCAACATAAGATACAGACCATCCAGAGATAATTGTCTTGCCTAGCCCCTGTTATGGCAAAAGGCTGGTCTTGAGGGGCGCATGAAACAAATGGCTGGGTGAAGCAAAAATGGATGTTTACAGCTACATTTGAAAACTGACTTTATGAATGGTTTGTTTATTGCTACTGAGGAAACCTGCTAAATACAGGACTTCTAATATGAAAACGTAAGAGCACCAGCAAATATGTGCAGTGCTTTGGGAAGGAAGCCCGACATCTGCTGTATGAAGAGCTAGCCAAGGAATAGGCTGCAACAAGCTTTGCTTTACAATTACAGTATTTTTGGCTTCAGTATCTTATTTGACAGTAAAAATTAATGTGATATAATCAATATGGAAATATTAAATGACACTTTGCAAATATATAATATGCTTTTAAAATGCATATGCCGTAGACATTCTTTAAACCTAAATTAGAGTTGTTTATCTCATAGGGAATGTACTTGGATTCTAAATAATTATGTTCTCAGGAAAATAACCACCTCAGATCCTCACAGAGAAATTTTGAAAAGGAGTGATCACCTTCTGTTGGTGCTGCATCACACTTATAAAATAAGTCTTGTCCAATTGTGTACATTCCTTTTAACTTTGTTAGCAATCCTGGGACATAAGTAAACAAAATTGAGCAATTTTAGCAGCATTTTAGTGCCAAATGTTCACAATTAGAAGGAAAGGACATTTTCCACAGTGAAATGTAGTTACTGTGAAAAATAAGACTAATGGAATTGGAAACTGGAGTTCTACGTTTGTTGAGCTGATACAGTGTAGTGAGAAACAGTAGTTCTTCTCTGAGCGATGGTCCCTGTGTGGATTCCAAACATTGGTGTACATGCGTATTATGCACCGGAGCCGGAACTGTTCATAGTAGTGTCAGTTGACCCGCACGTGTGTCGGCCACGTGGCGTGTCTGAGGCATTAAGAGGCTGTGCAAGTCGACACTGCTCCAGTTCCCTCTTACCACCACATGGCCAGAGTCGGAGCCCCTGTTCCTCAGTGCTCTTAGCTTGCTAAGAAAAGTGCTTCTGTTTGTTGTTCATGTTTTTTTTTTTCTAGTTTTAGGTGTTTGTTGTCCATTCGTTCATTGTCAGTTAATTAGTTTATGCTATTGCGGCACAGAAAGCTTAGAAAGGACACATGGGCCTCTTCAGAGAGAGACTAGCATCATTTGTGAATCTAGGTTTTCTTGAAAGTTACCAATCAATGGTGAAATTCTTGTTAGTGGAAAAATCTTGCTCCAAGCCTTCCCTATTATTTAAACCAGTCTTTCTCAACCTTTTTGATATCTGGGACCAGCTTGCTGCCATCCAAAGCTATGTCGGAGATCTCCGGGACTGGCACTGGTTCTTGGAACGGTAGTTGAAAAACACAGATTTAAACCCTGTTTTAGTGTAATAGACAGTACTTAAGAGATGCACGGGCCCCTGTACAGGGATCTGAGTCAGTATGGGAAGGTCACTTTCACTCTCAAGATTTCACTGACCAGACATACCATTTAAAGTCACTTGTGTAGTTAGTTCATAAACCTTAGCTTCAATGAGCATTGTCACAAGAGAATGTTTCAACCTGTTTATCAGTACCATTTAATTTCTCCTCTGTTTTGTGATTGGTTTGGGGGTGGGAGGAGAATGAGGGACGAGAGGAGGGAAATAACTTTTATATACCAAGGAAAAATTGTAACATAAAATGACAAAATATTTCCATTTATTTAAATTGTACAGTACATTTTATTTTTTTCTGCACTCTTGCTTCCTTCGGTAAAGTGACTGTACCTTTTCTCCATAGTGAGTTGCATTTCATTATAGTGTTTTTTGTTTTTTTTCCCCCAAGGACAGGATTTTCTTAATACTGACAAAACCAGGGTGTAATTAACACGTATAGAAAATAGTTTTCATAAACAAAGTGAAGCCTTGTTTTTGTTTTTTTTGCAGTATTTGTCAAGGTGTTTTGTGTTTCTTTGCAACTGTTCTCTAATTCTTGCTCTGCTCCTTTCATTAAGTAAGAAAACATCTGGGTAAGTGGTGAGAAAAAGGTATTCCGACTCTTAATGTAGCCTGCTTAGCTGTTTTCTACTTAATTATTAACTTTGGAAGGTTTATATATTTTATACTATTCTATTATATTGAAAATTGGCAGTTCATGACACTTACATTTGAATGTATAAGTTTATTTTGTTCCCAAACACAAGATATTGGTATTTTTGAAACAGATGTTTGATAATATCAAGGGGTAATTTGTTGAGTTGGGTTTCTTCTTTTTCTTTCAGTACAACCTAATATCTGTTGTGCTTGGAACCCAGGAGAGACATTTAGCTATTTACTTAATTGTGTTTTTAATCTGTCATGTCGCACCAAAAGCAAGGAAACTTCACATTCTGCACTTTGCTAGTCAGCTTTAAAAACACATCAACAAGTACAGAGTATCAAATTCACATGTCTGTTTTTCCATGGCAAATAAGGGTTACTCAGAGTGTATTTTGAAAGGGAAAATAGGGAGGAAGAACTGTTTTGAAAAGCAGTTACTTTAACATTGAAGTTGCTGTGAATATTTTTTTAATCACACCTTCTCTTGTTGATGTGGGCTACAGGAATGAAAAGTGACTTAGTGAAGGCTTCCTGTCCTACTTTAAAACCTGCAGCTAAAGTGAATTTAATTTAACTTTACTATAGGCTATTGACCAGCTCATTCATCTGGAGTTGCCTTTGTCCCATATCCTGTTGTTTAATACAGTGTATTATGTAGGGAATGATAATTATTCTGTGTCTGAGGCACATGCAAAATGTTATTCTCTAAATCTGATTTCAAGGTCATTTTGCAAATCATGTGCTGAAAAAGCAAGACTAGCTAGCCCTGTTCCCACATATAGTCATCTAGTTTGCAACTGTATGTCTTTTTTTTTTTTCTGTTTGTGAATCACTTGCAAGACATAACTTGTTTCACTGGAAAAACGGGGGGAAATTGTGAAAGGACAGGAAAGAAAAACAGAATGAGAAGTGGTCAACAAATGGAGAAAAGGAAACAGAGTGGAACAAATAAAAAAATAAATAAAATAAAAGACAGGGGACTGAGAATTATTTTATTTAATTAGTTTAGGGCCTGATCAAACTTCCACTGAAATCAGTGTGAATCTTTTCATTTACTTTTGCTGGACTTGGACCCCACTCTTGCTTCCTAAATTGTATTTATCTTTAAACAGCTCAAATCTCTATTAATGAAGGAGAGTGAAGTGGAAGGTAATGGCAGAATGTATTTACTGATGGAATTTGGATAAAATTGTGCAGATATGTCAATTCAAAAATCCTACTTTAAACAAACACCCTTGCTGGTAATCTGTTAACTAATTACAACTTAAAAAAATTAAAATCCAATTTAGTTTGTCACTGTTTATACTGCTTGGTCATTTTTTGACATTTCTCTTAACTTCAGCAGGGAGTACCAATGAATCTGGTTTCACTGCTCTTTATAATCTGTTTCACTTTCAGGTTCTCAGTGCTGGAATGCTTGGGTTAGAAACCCTGCAGGAGGTACATTTATGTAAATTGCTTTTTCCAGTGCATTTTGAAGGAAAGTATAGTATGTTGCTCTTTGGTTTTGGAAGAGCTTATTTTTAAAAGATCTAAAGGTAGGGCCACTTCTGAGGAGTTCCCCTTTAATGATTTGGCATATTTTAAGTCATGCTCAGGTACAAAGCATATGCTCTGGTATTTAAAAAAAAAATTCAGCCAGAAGTTGTTTCTTGAGTGTTGCATAGTGTGGCCGTGGCAGAAGAGAATTGAGAGATGTCTTGACAATGATATCCTGCATATCCTGTTGGTTGAATGTTGCTTTGCTTACTATGTTAATATTTAGTGTTATCATTGGCAAGGTAAACTTATCTAGAAAAATGTTGGTGCGAATTTTTCTGGTGAGATGGGATTACAGGCCATAAAAATTCTCAGGTTCCTTTTTAAAAACTTAATCCATTTGTCCAACAGGAATGAATACAGCAAGACTAGAGGTTTTGAACTTCCCTCACATCTGGGTATAGCAATGTATTTTGACTCCAAGCACAATAAAACAACCCTACTTACTGGTGGTATATGACATAATGACCCAAATATGTTTTTAAAAAATCATTTATTGCTGTACATAAACAGCTAAGTTAGCACAAGGGATGATAAAATAACACTGGTAATTCTTCCTTTAGCTGGGAACCATTGGTGGCCCATTAGGATTCCAGATGTAGCCATGTGTGCTATTTCCATTTGTTTTCCAATGTCTAGTGCTTGGACCCTTGGTACCTTGGCTGTGGTTGTCAGGCATGTTGGCTTTTCAGCTTGAGGTCTTCCTGGAGAAACACACTGGCCTAGCTAATAGCTATAAAGCAGCTTATTGTCTTGGGCCTGGTTTGTTGGGAATAGCTGGACTGAGGGCAGCCTCTTGTCAAAGGTCAAACACCAGCTTGACCAAGTTTTCTATAGTAAACACTTTCAACTGGACCTCAACCTCTCCTTAATTTTAACATAAAAAGTAAGAATGAAAAGTTAAAATTGCTTTTCAAAAGTACTGGATTCTGCAATAATTCACAACTCTTCAGAATACATTTGATTGTATTCAGGTGCATTATATTATAGAATATATTCTAATTATTTTATAAGAGAAAATATAAAACACTGAATAGAATACCAATAGAAAAAAGAACAATCCACTAGAGAAGCTATTACTGTAATAATGGTGCATGTCTCATTGTTAGGAAGCAGCAGTTGTATTTGCCATTATATATGTGAATCAAAACTGGGTTTTTTAGGGTATTGGTATTATGGTGTGGGGTGTAAATTGGCAGAAACCTCAGTCTTCTTTTAAGTAAAGAAAGAAAGAAAAAAAGAACTGTTGCAAATTTAAGGACACATTCTTTAATCTTTTATGCTGGGTAGTGTGACATTACGCCCCATATTCTTTATAGAAATATTATGATATGAATATGGCATAACTAAGATGTGTTTTATGCAAGATGGGCCATGTGAGACATCATTGGAAAGGTTATGATTTACTGAATGTGATTATCCTATTTGTATGCCTGTATCATTTCTGTACCTGAAGTTAGGAACATTGATTATGTAACAATTACAACTGTGTTTCCACCTGGGGAACCCCCACCAGACACTATGCAATCAGCCTGGAATGGGCCATTAGGGAGAACAATACGACTTTGAAGATACTAATCGCCCTCCTTCCTGAGAAGTTTCCTGGGATGCTGCTTTTACACTGCAGGGTTATGTGATCATGTCATCTGGTATTGGAAATATACCAGCAGTCCAAGATGGTGTCCATTAAGGTGGGTTGGGGGTCAAACTGGGAAACAAAGGATTCTTGCCATATGCAAATCCTATTTAAGGCTGGGAAGTGAGTTAATCTTGGTTCTTCTCCACTGCCTCCCCACCCAAGAAGGAAGATTGCTGAAAACAAGAGTCAAAGGAACTAAGCTAGGGGGGACAGGGGCTGAGCCCAGGCGAGACAGGTCTAGCTTGTGAAAGGAATACATGGAGATTTAAGCTGCAAGCAGTGCAGTTTACCTGCAAGAAACTCTCTGCAACCTGCACAAAACAACATTTAGGGTGAGAATATGCTACTATTTACCAGTTAATTTAGTGTATTAAGCTTAGATTGCATGTTTTGCTTTATTTGCTCAGTAATCTGTTTTGATCTGTTTGCTATCCCTTATAATGACTTAAAATTTACCTTTTGTACTTAATTAACTAAACTTGTGTTTTGTTTATTCTAAAACCAGTTTGTGTAATTCATAACGGGGGGGGGGGGGGCGGAAAGCTGTGCATATCTTCCTCCACGTTGAGGGAAGGGGTGGATTTCATGCGCTTACACTGTATAGATTTCTGTGCAGCGCAAGACAATATAATTTTGGGTTTACACTCAAGAGGGTGTGTGTACCTGAGTGCTGGGTAATTCCCTAGCTGAAAGCCTTCCCATGCAGCACTGATTTCAGTATCGGTGTCATTGTGCAGCTGGGTGTGTCCCTACCTGTGTGCGCAGCAAGACAAGGTTAGGGAGCCCAGGCTGGTGGAACGGGTGGGCTCAGTGGAATCCCAGTACATTAGTTGGCACTCTGCAGGGGGGGACAAACTGTCACAGGTAGCACTTGCTTAATTAGGGCCAGACTGTGAGCCGCTTTACTCCCACTAGAAACCCAATTACTCACTTGAGTCACTAGGATTACTTGTACAAGTAATTGTTTGCCTATGGGAGTAAGGGCTGGACAATCCGGTCCACATTGACTTCAGTGGCACTGCTTATGTAATTGCTATTCACCCTAAGTAACAGTTGCAGAATCTAAATAGAATGTGGCCCTTAGTATGTTCAGTTGCCACCTAAAATGTATGTTTTCAATAGGGTGGGTGGGTCTGAATCTTTTAATGAATATACACACTTCAATAGAACTGAGCCAAAACTAAACCCTTCCATGTGGACAACCCTGAACTTTGTATATACTGTATGTGGATCTGAATTTATTAAATGAGGTCCATCTCTAATTCATGTACTGTGTGTTTTAAAGTTCTAGTGCATCATTGTATTACAGTACATTTATTGGTATTGAGGATCTTTGGATCTCCTCGGTCCAGGGCTTTCTGGAGTTTGAACAAATTATAACTGGGCTGGACCCAAGCTTTCCCATTTTACTTGCAGTTAATAGGCCTGTTCTCCTTTCACTGAAGTCAATGGAGTTATGTTGGTGAAAGTAAAAGGAGAATCAGGCCCAACATTTTCAGCAATAGTTGGACACTTCCTAAAAAACTCCTTGCTTTTACTCTTGGTTAGTTTGCCCTGTGAATCTTATCCAGTGACAAGAAACCTTGTTACCATTTACATCCTTTCAAATGCCCATCTAAGTTTGGTTGAAAGGAAGTAAATTGTTTCCTTTTCAGATTGCTAGATATCATAGCGTTATATTCTGTTATATCTATCAAAGTTCAAAAATAAAAATATCTCTCTCTCTCTCTCTCTCTCTCTATCTATCTATCTATCTATCTATAGGGTTTACTCTAGAGTAGGGTGACCAGATGTCCCGATTTTATAGGAACAGTCCCGATATTTGGGGCTTTGTCTTATATAGGTGCCTATTACCCCCTACCCCCGTCCCTATTTTTCACCCTTGCTATCTGGTCACCCTACTCTAGAGAGAGAGAGAGAGAGTTATATAAACTATCTATATCTATAGATATTTGTACATAATATTTGGCACAAATAGCAAAGGGTATAATTCTTCATAGCATGGGTACTTTGAGAGTGTGTGAGAAAGAAAATATGGGCTAATTGGTGGATGAAGAGACCATTTTCCTTAGAGCTTTGTGGCTTAAAGTGTGTCTTAGTAGAATAGAGAGCTTATTGGCCTATACAGGTGTTCCTGAGTGAACACTTCAGAAACAAAATGGAGTTGCAAGGGGATGAACAGAGGGGAAACCAGTGGTGGGAGGGGCAGAGATGCAGAAGTAAAAGACCCAAGCAGATGAAAATGTGGTCCAGCACCATGGCCCCGTATTACAATCACTTTCATACCTGTCTAACCATTGCACGCAAGTAGCCCCATTGAACTCAATGGGACTATTTGTGTAAAGTTACTCACAAGTATAAGTGATTGCAGGATCAGGGTTCATATCTGTAGTCAGTCAGCACACTTTATTTTTGCTCAAAGCATTACTGTACTTTCAAACTGAATATCAAGCTTCTGACGTGGCCTCATTTCATTTGAAATATGAAAACAGAGGATGGCCAAATCTGATGTAAATTAGTTTTACTCCACAGAAATCAATTTACATCAGCTGAGGATCTTGCCCAGAATATGGTTATAAGTGCTTTGGAAGCAAAGAGTTAACTGGAGACCAATTAGTGTATTGTAATGATAATAGAATCTTTGTAGATAACAGGAAAAACCTAGAGAAGGAAAAATTGACCGTAATTCAATATGTTTTGAAATGGGTGAATGCAAGGTTGTAAACTGAGTGTGAAGAGCTGTTCAGGTGACTTGTGTGAATACTGGCTGTTGCAATTTATTATTATTATTATTATTTTATTAGTTTTTTTCTGTAACTCTTTAGAGTACAGCTATCCATACACATTCTTCTACATATGTGTTTGTTTGGCAGAAAAAATGCCATTGTTCTAAAATAAAATGTCTTAAGCTGTAAACACAGATATATATATATATAATGAACCCATTGTTAGCTGGGTTTTATATACAATCCTGCTTCATTGACAATTTTATTAGTTTTTTATGTTTATAAGATTTGTATTTTCATGACTGAAAAATTTAAATAATATGTCAGACTTAAATAAAAGTACCATGGCTCTCGTTTTATCATCATACTCATAGACACAACTCCTGTTGGCATCCCATATGTGTAATAATGTGCTAGTTCAGTGGTATGACCTACAGCTAGTATCATGTGCTGCTGTTATTCTGTCTGCTCTCACATGCTATACTGGATTAGGCTAGTCAGATTGGAGACCTGCAGGTAAAATACCATCTGGTTCAGAAAGTGATTCTGGTGATTTAGTAAGTAGCAAGCTTCGCCTGAGGCTGTACTGAATCAGCCAATGCTCACTAGGGTGTTAGAGGGCACTGTGCTACTGGAAGTACCATCCTTCAGATAAGATGAAACACTGAGGCCTATCATAGGTTTTTCTCTGAGCCCACCTCTATATTATCTGAGCACTGCAAAAGTAAATTTAGATTTGCATAGTGAGGTGGATAGTGGACTTGATGGAGCTTTCTGTTTTCAGCCTTCCCAGATTCCAGGAAGCTCTGCTTGGGGCATGTTTATCATCTATTTAAAAAATATATATAGAAAACATATTTTTATTTAAAAAAAGAAGTTCTTGAACTGTGTGTACAAGTGGTCAGTTTGGGGTAAGTCTCATCCCCTTTGCTAACTCATTCCATACCTGAGCTCCTTCAACCAAGAACCCTTTGTCTCCAGTCTTGTACTTCATTCAGTTCTGGCAGCTATATTGTGCCAGAGGAACAGATCTGTCTTAGCATGTCCTGGCCTGAAGTCTTTCTGGGTCCTGATGGTGTTGGAAATTAGGATTGAGGCTACTTCCATTTGGCAGTTAAAGTGGTCTGGGAGCCAGTGGAGGTTGCAGGATGTGTCAGGGTGATCTGTCTCTGTAGGTGCTAAGATGATCCTTGAGGAGGTGGGCTGCTGAAATCTACCCAAGCTGGAGCCTTTGCCTTACTTCTGCCCCAGACATGGTGAATTACAGTGACCAGTCTGGAGGGGGTGAACGTGTGGATCATTGTGGTCAGCTTCTCATGTGAGACAAAAGGGCTAAATCACCTAGGTAATTGAAGGTGGAAGAAGGCATATTTGCCCGTCTGCACTGTCTGCTCACCCAGGGTTGGTGGTGAGACCCCCAAGACCTTGAGGATTCATACCACTCTAAAGCATTTCCTTCTCTTGACTAGCATTGCTTTTGCCTTGCCTGAGTTGAGTCTGAGCCAACTGCTCTTTATCCAGATATTGTTCTGTAGTAGACTTTGGGACATTTCAATGACTGCGTTGGCTGCATTTGTAGAAACTGAGGTTGACATTGGCAAATTTTGTATATAATTTTGTATATTGCTGTGTGTAAAAACAAAACTCAACAAACAATCCCCACTGTGATCCTTCAAGGTGAAAGGCACCATGTAAATATAACAGAACAAAAATATTCACTGTACATTACATTATTAGCAGTTAAAGCAATTATTCTTGCTTTTTATTACATCTGTGTTTCTATTCACTTCAAATTTGAATGTCCTAATCTTATAAAGGACTCAGAAATATCTGGGGATATAACAGTGGCATGACTTCCTCTGAATTAGATTGGCACTGCATTAGTTTTCTTGAGGAAAGATATTTTTTAAAGAGCTAACATGGCCACTTTATTTTTATTAGTGGTAGCATAAGCCAAAACCTTATTGACTCAGTTTATGTATATTGCCAATCAATTTCGAAGCAGAAGTGAAATATATTTATTAATTGATATGTAATGCAAAAGTAGTGTTTTTAAAAGCAATAGAGATGAGATTCTATGTAAAATATTGCATAAAGGAGCATGCTTACTGCAGACTCTGCTAGCTGTTTTCTTTGCTAGCTGTTCATTATATAGATTCTACAACATTTCTGCACAAACCTGATTTTAGATATTTTCATGCACAGCTTAAGAATATTATTGTTGGACCCACTCCTTGTCCAATGAGCTGCACTGGATACAGGGCCTTGGAGTATAGGGGGACAAAGATGTCTCTAATCCACCTTTTATGCACCCTTCCTCCTGATTCTGAGGTCAGTTTGGCCCCCGGCACAATGTAGAGTATCTTGAAGGCTGCTGTAAATTACACTCAGCTGTAATGGTCCCAAAGGGCCATTTAAAGAGCTGGGGATTGCCAGAGCACAGCAGTGCTCCAGCCATGCCTCATTATTGTGAGAGGGATGGCATCAGGTTGGCTGAGTCAGCTCTTCATAACTGAAATATTCTCCTATGTAGAAGAATCCTCATCTGGCAATTTAGACCAACTTTGGCTGCTTTGTGATGCCAGTCATGCAAAGCAGATTGAAAAGCTGCAGAATGTGGCCCATTGGTATCTATCTGGGTAGTTCTTATGGGCCCATCATCAAAGTACCAGGATCAGAGTTGATATATGGCCAATTTTGCCTTTCCGTAGACATGGTTGCCTCAATATTTGCAGCAGTCCTATAGTATATCTGTTGAGGCATCTTGATTTGAGGTGCATGAAGTGTTTCTTTTGGCAGAGGGGAGTAGGTGATGGGATAGAAGAGTCCCTGCAGCAAAGACCTTAGGACAGTGAAGCTTGGGGAGGAACCTTAGGCTGAAGTTTGTTTTGTTGTTAAGTGACTAATAAAGCCAAACTATAAAAATAGCTGAGTCTAGATTATATTCAGTGTGTGAAGCAGCTGGAAAGCTGCTCCTGAGGGGTTGCTGAGGATTCTCCTGATGCAAAGGAATCTCTCAAGCAGCATGAAGCTGAAAGACCCAGCTGTATGTCATCTGCCTTTAATTCCTATTTGGGGGCATGTTAGGGGCAGGGTTGGCGCACACTGTGTTCTGGCTGATTCTCTGCTGGTAGAGATGTCTCTTAGGTCGCCTAAGTGATATTGGTGTAATTTTCAGAATCAGGAGATAGGAAAGATGGCTTACAGTTATATTTTCATCTTTCCCTTCCTCTTTGCCTCAGCTGCATCAAGAATGAGGCCCAACCCTGCTTTGAACAGAGGAACCTTACCTGCTTCCAGTGGGTTTGTCTATATCCATTCAGGGTTGTTGTTTTTTGTTGTTGTTTTTGGCTGGGAGCTCCTGTCCATTACAGTTTATACTCCGGGCACCTCTTTGGCCCTCATTTAAACAGCCTGGATCTGGGAATCTCTCTGACAATGAGAATCATGCTGAAAGGGTTTCAGATTGATTTCCATTCTCCTGCTTGTGCTTGGATATTAAAAAAAAAAAAAAAAAAAGAGTACAATGTAGCCCTGTATATTTTAAAAAGCAAGATAATGGCTCATTCTAATGCTGTTTTAGCTTGAATTTTTGTCTAATCCTTTTCAGATTCTGTTGTTAATTGGGATGTTTGCATGGAACAATTTACTGCAACTGAATGTGTAAAATGTGTGGAAGATTTTTCCTTTGTTGTCTGCAGGTACACACTAATTACCAGAATTATTAGACTGCAACATTTGTATATGAAAATTATACTTTTCTTCTATTGTGTTTGATTTGAACAGAATTATTAGCATTTATCAAAGTTAAGAAAATATTGCAATACTGTAAATAAAACAGCATTATCTACTGGGCATGGTAAGCATACTCCTAATATGTGCATCCATAATCAGTCCCCTGACCATTTCAGCCTCCAAGTCAGATTTCTGTATATGAATTTATTGATGTTGATTTACTGTTTGCCAAGAGCTGACCTGAAATCACCCAAATCATTTTATTTGAAACTTTTGGTTGGTCTTAAACTGAACCGTCAGAAAGATAAGCACTTCAGTTTGTAGCACTTGACTGGAATTATAGTTATTAAAATACTTCTTGGTGTTATTTTCTTGGGCTTAAAATTAAAGATTCAGTCTAGCAACGTACAGTAATTGTTACTGACTCAGAAATTGCAGCCAATATGAGAATGGGAGCCAATTTTTTTTGTTGACTTTCCAGAACTGAAATTGTAGTACAGTGCACTTAGAACACACATGGTGTCTCTTTACCATTCAGTCATTTAAAAATGATGCTTCAGCCATTTAAACATTTTTCATATACTTGTGCACTGTATGGTGTCCAACAGACAAGTCAATAAAACAGTTAAAGTAAAATAGTAATTTAATTACCAGCACAGCCAGAATATTGATTGTAGGTAATAAAGGTGCTAAAGCAACTAATCATACTGTAGTAACTTCTGAAACAAAGATGGAGTTTGGAATTATTTGAATGACTTAATTTACTTTAAATTGCTCTAACATTTAACATATTTTCTTTAAAGAATGGTTCTCTAACTCTGAACATTTAAGTTTAGCACCTCTTTATTTTTTGTTACTGTTGGCACGCAAAGCCTGTAAAAGAAACTTTCTAGTGTATAAATGATATATTGTAAGAATGATAGTGTTGTTTTTCTTCAAAATTAAGGTTGAAAGTAGCTGTTCAATGACTAGGTGACTAAGCCCAGATAGTGTATCATTGGCTACATTTCTTTAAAATGTTATTGTTTATATATATTGCTTAAAAACAAAATTTGAGTGACTTCGCAGTTTAGAATCAAAATATCATTTCCTCAGTATAGATACATAACACTTAATTACAGTGTTATAATAAGCTAGAGTAATTATGTGTTGGAATACTAACGAAATTGACATTTTAAAAAGTTTAGAGGTACGTTTTTAGAAGATTGCGTTTCTGGAATTTTTTTATGCAGTGGAATTTCTGATGCTACAGTAAATAAAGAAGTTGGATGATTTTCATATGATATCATATTTCACTAATACAGAACAACCTTGAACCACACTAGGGCAATAATTACCTAACCTAAATCAGAAATAAACTCAGCCAAACAGCTGTTTTCAGTTTGTTAGGAGATCCATTTGATTTACTCTCTTGGTCAACTTTCATTACTGTAGAATACAAAATTTTACTTGAGTTTTTAACCCTGAATTCCCAGTCTTGTTTGCTGCCTGCTATAAAATTGTATGCTTAAACTGTCAGTCATTCAACATGCTAGGGAACTACTGCTGAGTTTTATGTCAATGCTATTTTCATGAGAGGTAGAAGTTTCAATGCAGATAGAATGAAACCCCAAACCCATTTCCACATCCCCCTTTTCTCTCCCCCTCTGAAAACTAAGAAAAAGAAAAGAAAAATCAGTTTGCAGATATTGACAGGTCACTATTGTGAATATATTTACTGAATGGATGGGCCAAAACTGGAACCTTGAATCCAAACCACTTTAAATGTTGGGGTTGTGACACTTCCCAAGGGTATCCAGAGTGTGAGGCACCATCTCATCATCACCTTCCCTTAGTGTGAAGCTGTCTGTCTTGTCTGTGCCTGCTGTGGATCTGCTTCCTGAAACCAGCCTCTGGCAACTACCTTCCAGGCCTCTGCAGGCCTCATTGTCTCTGTACAGTTTAGTGATAGGCACACACCAACCCCAGAGTCCTTCAAGCATTCCCTGTAGTGCCCAGCCCCATATCCACTGAACACTCATAGAATTACCAAGCCCGCCCTGTTCCCAAGGCAACAGTGTACTGAAGCTTACTAGTTATACTTAAGAACACCGTTCTGTTGAACACACAGCACTTAGGTACATTTATAGTGAAAAGAAGAATAAGTTCATTACCAAAGAACAGAAGGCCAGTGAGAATAATTGGCAGCATGTGACCTCCAGAAGAGGAAAGAGTATGAGACAAGTCCATGTACCAGAAACGCATATTCAGATGAGCAACCGTTTTCATGTTCTCTCCACAGGTACTAGTGCAGAGAGTGGAGTGAATGATACCTCTGAGGGAACAGAGCAGAAGGAGACTCCACTGACTGGAAGGCATGAGATGCACAGTCCTAGAGATGGGGGTTCCACGACCACCACTCCCAAGAGGAGGAGGAGGGTGGTGGTGGTCGGGGACTCTCTCCTCAGGGGGACTGAGTCATCTATCTGCCGCCCTGACCAGGAACACTGAGAGGTGTGCTGCTTGCCAGGGGCTAGGATTTGTGATGTGACGGAGAGACTGCCGAGACTCATCAAGCCCTCAGATCGCTACCCCTTCCTGCTTCTCCACGTGGGCACCAATGATACTGCCAAGAATGACCTTGAGCGTATTACTGCAGACTACGTGGCTCTGGGAAGAAGGATAAAGGAGTTTGAGGCGCAAGTGGTGTTCTCGTCCATTCTCCCTGTGGCAGGAAAAGGCCGGGGTAGAGACCGTCGAATCGTGGAAGTCAACGAATGGCTACGCAGATGGTGTCGGAGAGAAGGGTTCGGATTCTTTGACCATGGGATGGTGTTCCAAGAAGGAGTGCTAGGCAGAGATGGGCTCCACCTGACGAAGAGAGGGAAGAGCATCTTTGGAAGCAGGCTGGCTAACCTAGTGAGGAGGGCTTTAAACTAGGTTCACCGGGGGAAGGAGACCAAAGCCCCGAGGTAAGTGGGGAAGTGGGATACCGGGAGGAAGCACAAGTAGGTGAGTGCAAGAGGGGAGGGCTCCTGCCCCACACTGGGACAGCAGGACGATCGGTGAGTTATCTTAAATGCCTATACACAAATGCAAGAAGCCTGGGGAACAAGCAGGGAGAACTGGAAGTCCTGGCACAGTCAAGGAATTATGATGTAATTGGAATAACAGAGACTTGGTGGGATAACTCACATGATTGGAGTACTGTCATGGATGGATATAAACTGTTCAGGAAGGATAGGCAGGGCAGAAAAGGTGGGGGAGTTGCGTTGTATGTAAGAGAGCAGTATGACTGCTCAGAGCTCCAGTATGAAACTGCAGAAAAACCTGAGAGTCTCTGGATTCAATTTAGAAGTGGGAGCAACATGGGTAATGTCGTGGTGGGAGTCTGCTACAGACCACCAGACCAGGGGGATGAGGTGGATGAGGCTTTCTTCCAGCAACTAACAGAAGTTACTAGATCACAGGCCCTGGTTCTCATGGGTGACTTTAATCACCCCGATATCTGCTGGGAGAGCAATACAGCGGTCCACAGACAATCCAGGAAGTTTTTGGAAAGTGTAGGGGACAATTTCCTGGTGCAAGTGCTGGAGGAACCAACTAGGGGAAAAGCTCTTCTTGACCTGCTGCTCACAAACAGGGAGGAAATAGTAGAGGAAGCAATAGTGGATGGGAACCTGGGAGGCAGTGACCATGAGATGGTTGAGTTCAGGATCCTGACACAAGGAAGAAAGGAGAGCAGTAGAACAGAGACCCTGGACTTCAGAAAAGCAGACTTTGACTCCCTCAGGGAACTGATGGGCAAGGTCCCCTGGGAGAATAACATGAGGGGGAAAGGAGTCAAGGAAAGCTGGCTGTATTTTAAAGACTCCTTATTGAGGTTGCAGGAACAAACCATCCCGAGGTGTAGAAAGAAAAGTAAATATGGCAGGCAACCAGCTTGGCTTAACAGTGAAATCCTTGCTCGTCTTAAACACAAAAAAGCAGCTTACAAGAAGTGGAAGATTGGACAAATGACCAGGGAGGAGTATATAAATATTGTTCAGGCATGCAGGAGTGAAATTAGGAAGGCCAAATCACACTTGGAGTTGCAGCTAGCCGGAGATGTTAGGAGTAACAAGAAGGGTTTCTTCAGGTATGTGAGCAACAAGAAGAAAGTCAAGGAAAGTGTGGGCCCCTTGCTGAATGAGGGAGGGAACCTAGTGACAGAGGATGTGGAGAAAGCTAGTGTACTCAATGCTTTTTTTGCCTCTGTCTTCACAGACAAGGTCAGCTCCCAGGCGGCTGCACTCCGCAGCACGGTATGGGGAGGAGGTGACCAGCCCTCTGTGGAGAAAGAAGTAGTTCGGGACTATTTAGAAAAGCTGGACGAACACAAGTCCATGGGGCCGGATGCACTGCATCCGAGGGTGCTAAAGGAGTTGGCCGATGTGATTGCAGAGCCATTGGCCATTATCTTTGACAAATCATGGCAATCGGGGGAGGTCCCGGATGACTGGAAAAAAGCTAATGTAGTGCCCATCTTTAAAAAAGGGAAGAAGGAAGATCCGGGGAACTACAGGCCAGTCAGTCTCACCTCAGTCCCTGGAAAAATCATGGAACAGGTCCTCAAGGAATCAATTCTGAACCACTTAAAGGAGGGGAAAGTGATCAGGAACAGTCAGCATGGATTCACCAAGGGCAAGTCATGCCTGACTAACCTAATTGCCTTCTATGATGAGATAACTGGCTCTGTGGATGAGGGGAAAGCAGTGGATGTGCTATTTCTTGACTTTAGCAAAGCTTTTGATACAGTCTCCCACAGTGTTCTTGCCAGCAAGTTAAGGAAGTATGGGCTGGATGAATGCACGGTAAGGTGGATAGAAAACTGGCTGGATGGTCGTGCTCAACGGGTAGTGATCAATGGCTCCATGTCTAGTTGGCAGCCGGTATCAAGTGGAGTGCCCCAAGGGTCGGTGCTGGGGCCGGTTTTGTTCAATATCTTCATCAACGATCTGGAGGATGGTGTGGACTGCACCCTTAGCAAGTTTGCAGATGACACTAAACTGGGAGGAGTGGTTGATACGCTGGAGGGTAGGGACAGGATACAGAGGGACCTAGACAAATTAGAGGATTGGGCCAAAAGAAATCTGATGAGGTTCAACAAGGACAAGTGCAGAGTCCTGCACTTAGGACGGAAGAATCCCATGCACTGCTACAGACTAGGGACCGAATGGCTGGGCAGCAGTTCTGCAGAAAAGGACCTAGGGGTTACGGTGGACGAAAAGCTGAATATGAGTCAACAGTGTGCCCTTGTTGCCAAGAAGGCTAACGGCATTTTGGGCTGTATAAGTAGGGGCATTTCCAGCAGATCGAGGGACGTGATTATTCCCCTCTATTCGGCACTGGTGAGGCCTCATTTGGAGTACTGTGTCCAGTTTTGGGCCCCACGCTACAAGAAGGATGTGGATAAATTGGAAAGAGTCCAACGGAGGGCAACAAAAATGATTAGGGGGCTGGAGCACATGACTTATGAGGAGAGGCTGAGGGAACTGGGATTGTTTAGCCTGCAGAAGAGAAGAATGAGGGGGGATTTGATAGCTGCTTTCAACTACCTGAAAGGGGGTTCCAAAGAGGATGGATCTAGACTGTTCTCAGTGGTAGAAGATGACAGAACAAGGAGTAATGGTCTCAAGTTGCAGAGGGGGAGGTTTAGGTTGGATATTAGGAAAAACTTTTTCACTAGTAGGGTGGTGAAGCACTGGAATGGGTTACCTAGGGAGGTGGTGGAATCTCCTTCCTTAGAGGTTTTTAAGGTCAGGCTTGACAAAGCCCTGGCTGGGATGATCTAATTGGGTTTGGTCCTGCTTTGAGCAGGGGGTTGGACTAGATGACCTCCTGAGGTCCCTTCCAACCCTGAGATTCTATGATTCTATGATTCTATGAACAGAGATTCAAGTGATAGTGAGAGAGAGTATTGGAAAGAAATGGTTACACATTAAACAAAATCATAACACACTCTCTAGAGACTAAATTTAGGAGAATACCTTGTTAGTTATCTCCTACAAGAAAACGTACCCAAAGGTCTTTCCTCAGCATTTTCAATTAGCTTGTTTGAGACCCCTTCTCATAAGATCAAGCCTGCTTGACCGCTTGTGCTCACAGATTGAAAGTGTACCTAGTGGTTCATCTATAACCCGAATACAGTTCCAAAATTCATTTCATTTCATTGTGTTACCCCTAAACAGGATAACTGCTACTGTTTACTCTTCCTGTTAATTTCATATCTTTGTGGTTTTCACATTCCTTCATTAGCATTTGTCTCACACTTGTGAGTGGAGGCTCATTGTGAACCCTACAATACTTAATTAACATGTACAAAGACACACAAACATTTCTTGTCTGAAAGAAAACCTGCTTTTCACCTTTGCTAATGACCAGACCCTAGATACAGACCCTCTAAACATAATTTTTCAGTGTCTATACATAACTTTGTACACAATATCCATACATGCATTTTGCATGGTATTGATGACCAGTGTGACACAGGCTTTTATTAGAGACCTCATATGATACTTTTTGGTGAACCAGAATGTAAGTACCAGACCCCAACGGTTCTTGTGACCCTCATGCACCCTTTATTTCCTCTGTCACTTGACATTGAGGTCCTTGGATCATCGGAGTGTTCAAATCTGAGCAGCTAAATTTGAACCTACTCTTGTGGTTTTCAACCCAAAACCGTAATGGGTTTACATTCTGAATTCAGTTTGGATGCAGCCAAAAATCTTACACGATAACCATAAAAGATCAACAGATATCATGAGCTTTCCACCATCTTTAACTGAAATTTCACAAGAATTTGGTGCTGTCAAATATGACCCTGAACATTGACCCTTATTCAGCCTCTAACCCAAACCTTAACCTAAACAAGATCTGGATCCAAACATGGTCTCTTTTGCCTTTTGATAATCTACCACAAAATCAAAATGACCACTGCACTGTAGCATTCCTAGTGAACTATCTTTATTTGACTTAAGTGTTATTGGTAGGAGAATACAAAGAAGTAAAACATTCTGTTATTGTTTTTACTTTGGGTTGTATGAACATGATTCCTGACGGTTATGGATTCCAAGATTATATGTAATGATAAGCAGAATCTCTAGATCATTGTTGTTGTACTTATAGTGTAACGCAGGTACCTAACCTTATTACGTAGGAGGGCCACATAAACCTAAGCAGACTCTTGTGTAGACCAAACAGATTCTACATATTTTAATAAGATTTAAAGTCACCTGTGTTTATTTATATTTTAAGTTCAGCTTATTTCATGTGTATTTAGATAGAAACAACCTATGTACAGTATTGTCTGTTTACACACTAGTGTAAAATAAAATGATGTAAACATGACAACAAAATGCTAATGAATCATCCGTTAGTATATTGTGTTGAAGCAGGCCATGGGCACTATAAAATACTCTGGTGGGCCATGTACAGCCTGCGGGCCATAGGTTGGGCACCCTTAGTGTAATGTATTCGGTCCCCTCTCACCAAAGCAAATGGCAGCATTAGGGACCTGCAACCCATGCAATCACAGGGGGCCTCAGTTACAAGTGAAATACAAACCCTGCCCAGCATGGTGAGGCAATGATGCATACCCCGCCCACTGTGATGGGTGGCCACTCTAGTAGGGGCTCTAGAATTGAGTTTTGCAGGGGGCCAGAGGACAAACACTGCCATTGAAAAGCAGAACATTCCATAGGGTTTCTTCCAGTGAGTTACACACCCCACTGTTGCACATGTAACATGGAAGTTCAGTAAACATCCTAGTTCTAATATGGAAAAAAATTGGACATTCTAGGAAGTAAATAGAATTCTAAGTTTCAGGTTTGGAATAAATTTTGACATTGTACTTTGTTTCTGAAGCTAGTGTTTCAGTCTGCAGAGTCAAGATGACTTCTGATAAGGTAGTGATTATTATTATGATAGTGCTTCTGTTGTTTTAATCTGCTTCCTGTTATAATATTCTAAATGCATCCACTAGGAAGGCAGACATAGTAAAGGGAAACTGCCAAGTACATCTTTTCAAATAGTTTTTTAATTTGGTTTTACACTCCATTGTTTATAATATCCTTAAAAACTTGAAAATAGCATTTCCCTGCTTTCTGATTTTCACTTTTCCACTTGGTAAATGTGGATTGCATGTGTTCCTTATGGAGCACACCCAGCAAGGCTGTAATCTGTTTACTTCCTTATTTGTGTTCCAACATACTGGGTGAAGTCAGCACCTCTTCAGGAAGAGAAGCATTTTAACTTGTGCTCACTCTCTTGGCAGCTTGTATTTGCAGCTGTGAAGCACTAAATATCAATACTGTAGCATTTACACAACACTTCTCAGCTTCAAAGTTCTTTCCAAGCATTAATTAATTACATGTTGTAATGCCCTACTGAGGTACGTAAGCACTAACCCCAGCTCATCGAAATGTAACTATAGCCCGTCTAATACATCTGTGAGACCTACTTTTATCAGATATGAAAATGCCAGTTATGGACATCAAAATTACCAACTTATCTACATCAGAACTTTTCAACCACTGGGGCTGGTAATAGTATAATTAGGCAGGCCAAAAGGGAATTTGAAGAACTATTAGCAAAAGACACACAAACTAAGAGCAATTTTTTTATTTTTTTAAAAAATCCCTGGACAATTGAGGGGTTAAAGAAGCACTCCAGGAAGACAAGGCTGTTGCAGAGAAGCTAAATGAATTCTTTGCATCCGTCTTCACTGTCAGGGAGATTCCCACATCTGAGCCATTCCTTTTAGGTGACAAATCTGAAAAACAATCCTGGACTGAAATGTCAATAGAAGAGTTTTTGTCACAAACTGATAAATTAAACAGTAATAATTCACCAGGGTCAGATGGTATTCACCCAAGAGTTCTGAAGGAACTCAGATATGAAATTGCGAGATATGAAATTGCAAAAGTACTAAGTCCAAAGCAGACTGCAAAGAGCTATAAAGGGATGTTACAAAACTGATGACTGGGAAACAATGGCAGGTGAAATTCAATCTTGATAAATGCAAAGTAATGCACATTGATAAACATAATCCTAGCTATACATACAAAATGATGAGTTCTAAATTAGCTGTTACTACTTAAGAAAGTGATCTTGGAGTCAATGTGGATAGTTCTCTGAAAACATCTGCTCAATGTTCAGGAACAGTCAAAAAAATTAACAGAATGTTAGGTAACCATTAGGAAAGGGAGAGAAAATAAGACACAATCTCATAATGCCACTATATAAATTCATGGTATGCCCATGCCTTGAATACCGTGTGCAGTTCTGGTCACCCCATCTCAAAAAAGAAATATTAGAATTGGAAAAAGTACAGAGGCAGCATGTTTAAAACAAGTATAAGGAAGTACTACTTCACACAACACATAGTCAGCCTGTGAAATTCGTTGCTAGGGGATGTTGTGAAGGCCAAAAGGTATAACAGGGTTCAAAAAAGAATTAGATATTTTTATGGAGGATCAATGGGTATTGATCAAGATGCTCTGGGTGTCACTAAACCTCTGACTGCTAGAAGTTGGGACTGGACAGTGAATGGATCGCTCGATACATTGCCCTGTTCTGTTCACTCCTCCTGAAGCATCTGGCATCAGCCACTGTCAGAAGAGAGGATACTGGGCTGGATGGGCCATTGGTGTGACACAGTATGGCCATTCTTATGTTCTTAGAGGAATAATTCATTTCTGAGTTCAAGTGGCTAGCTCAAAACTTCCTTGTGAAAGCCATCAATACGGAAAAGATGCAACTGGTTCTTACACCCTATTTTCTCCCAAAGTATATGGAGCTGACTTGATTTGATAAAATGTACCAGTTTTACAGCATCTAATTATGCTGTGCTTAATTGAAGAGGCAATTACTTTGCTGCAAGTGCTTTTTGTGTATAATGTAATGAACCCACTATATTTGAGGATGTACAGTTTCAGTTCGAGTGATAAGGCCTTTCTCTCTCCCCTCCCCCATCTTCTGCACTATTAGTACAAATAAACTAATGCCATTCCCAGTGATTTTTGGTTTCCTTTTAAAAAAAAATCAAAATTAAATCCTTGCTGTAAGGAAAATTTGAAGGGATTGGTCTGCATGATAAAAATACAATAATTTATTTAAAAAACCCAAAGCAATAAGTTCGGCTAGTACAGCGACATCAGGAGATTCATTATGGTGCAGTGGAAATTTCTTTATGGCACGTAGTGTTTCAGTCACTTGACATTGAACAGCAAGAACTATTTCATCCATCTGGCATATGACAGTGATCTTGGAGATTGGGAACATTTTCACTATATTCATTTTTTTCTTTTGCGTGTGTGTGTGTGTGTGACATAATTTCCGCAGCTTCAGTAATGGACGGTAAGATTAGCTCCTCAACTATTGTAAGGTTTCCTTACTTCAACAATTCTTACAGACAGCAAACTTTGAATATGTTTCCTGGACCCAAGGAAGAGCTCTGTGTAGCTCAAAAGCTTGTCCTTCTCACCAACAGAAGTTGGTCCAATAAAACAGGTGTTCTCAACTTTTTTTTTTCTGAGCCCCCACCCCCTCACATGCTATAAAAATTCCATGGCCCACCTTTGCCATAACAACTGTTTTTCTGCGTATAAAAGCCAGGGCCGGCATTATGGGGAAGCAAGCAGGGCAGTTGCCTGGGACCCCACGCCACAGGGGGCACTGCGAAGCTAAATTGCTCAGGCTTCGGCTTCAGCCCTGGGTGATGGGGCTTTGGCTTTCTGCACTGGGTCCTAGTGAGTCTAATTCCAGCCCTGCTTGGTGGACCCCTTGAAACCTGCTCGCAGCCCCCCCAGGAGGCCTCGGACCCCTGGTTGAGAACTGCTGCAATAAAAGATATTACCTCACCCACCTTATCTCTTAAATATCCTGGCACAGACACGGCTGCAACAACACTGCATACAGCAAACTTTAAGACTTTTCTGAAACAGCGTTAACCTTTTGAAAAGTTCTTTTCTGCTTTTTGAGGGCAGTTAGCATCCTTTTAAAAATAATTCTGTAAGTTTCCTGGCATGCTCCTTATGATGTTATTAACTGGCGCTTGAGCAGCTTGTTTGGTTTCATGCTTTCATTACCTAGTATAAATGTTACATAATACACATAATAGATTTAGAAAATTAAGTACACCTGTACGGCCAAAGGGATGATGAAAACTAACCCCTCTGGGTGAAATCTTGGCCCTATTGAAATCAATGGCAAAATTCACCCTCTGTCTCATTTTCTTGCCCCCAACTTATCTGGCTTCTCTCTCCCTTTGGGGAATGGCAATGGTGCTTTATCCACAAACTGCAACATGCTACACTCTTTCACACCATAGATATGCTCGGGTGCAATGGCCTGGCAATTATGCACATGATGCACACAATCAGGAAATGGGTATGAGTCTTTTCCAGGCCAGCCCCACTGGTTGAAAAGTTCTGATGTAGATAAGTTGGTAATTTTGATGTCCATAACTGGCATTTTCATATCTGATAAAAGTAGGTCTCACAGATGTTTTAGAGGGGCTATAGTTACATTTTGATGAGCTGGAGCTAGTGCTTACGTTCCTCAGTAGGGCATTACAACATTTAATTAATTAATCAGTCACCTCCTGGTGGTTTGGCAGGCTTCCTACTTCTGATGCACTTAAAAATTTGTTTGTGCCTAGTTTTTGTGTCTTTTGCTAATAGCTCTTCAAATTCCCTTTTGGCTTGCCTAATTATACTTTTACACTTGACTTGCTGGAGTTTATGTTCTTTCTATTTTCCTCAGTAGGATTTTACTTCAAATTTTTGAAAGATGTCTTTTTTTCACTAACCACCACTTTTACTCAGTTTAGCCATGGTGGCATTTTTATTTTTTTTTTGTCCTTTTATCACTTTTTTAATTTGGGGTTTATATATAGTTTGAGCCTCTATTATGATGTTTTTAAAGAGTTTCCATGCAGCTTTCAGGCATTTCACTCTTGTGACTGTTCCTTTTAATTAGCTTCATTATTTTTGTGTAGTTCCCCTTTGTGAAGTTAAATTCTACTATGATGGTTTTCTTTGGTATTTTCCCCTCTTCAAGGATTAAATTTAATTACATTATGGTTGCTGTTACCAAGTGGTTCAGCTATAGTCACCTCTTTGACCAGATCCTGTACGCCCCTTAGCACTAAATGAAGAATTGCCTCTCCCCTTGTGGGTTCAAGGACTAGCTGCTCCAAGAAGCAGTCATTAATGGTGTCTAGAAATTTTATCTCTGCACTGCCGTCCTGAGGTGACATGTTCCCAATCAATATGAGGATAATTGTAATCCACCATTATTATTGGGTTTTCTGTTTTTGTAGCCTCTTTAATCTCCCAGAGCATTTCACAATCACCATCACTATCCTGGTTTGGTACTCAGAAGTATATTCCTACTGCTATAGTCTTATTTATTCAAGCATGGAATTTCTATTCATAGAGTTTCTATGGTACTGTTTAATTCATTTAAGATTGTTCCTATATTTGACTATGCTTTCTTTCAAATATAATGGCACTCCCCCACCAGCCCGACTTACAAAATATATAGGAATGACAGAGTATGCTGGTATTATCATGTCCAATTGATTATCATCATTGCACCCAATTTATGTGATGCCTCCTCTATCAATATCCCCATTAAATACCAGGCATTCAAGTTCACCCATGTTAGTATTTAGATGTCTCATATTTGTATACAAGCACTTTTAAAGTTTGTCAATATTTAGTTGTCTGCCTTCATGTGATGTAATTGAATGGGACTCTTTTTTTCATTTGACTGTTTCTCTTCAGTACCTACCTGTATTTTATCAACTTCTATCTTCTCCTCTTTATTAGGATATAGAATATCACCTTTAATAAATCCTCCCCTAAGGGATGTCTCTGTCTAAACAGTGTGTTCCTCTGCAAATGTTGGCTTTCCCCCATCACTTATTTTAAAAAACTTCTCTATGACCTTTTTAATTTTACAAGCCAGCAGTCTGGTTCTGTTTTGTTATAGGTGGAGCCCATGCTTCCTGTATAGGCTTTTCCTTTTCCAAAAGGTTCCCCAGTTCTTAATAAACTTAAATCCACTGAGCACCATCATTTCATCCACACATTGAGACCCTGTAGTTCTGCTTGTCTAACTGGCCTTCTGCATGGAACTGGAAGCATTTCAAAGAATGCTACCATGGATGTTCTGGATTTTAATCTCTTTTCTAGGAGCCTAAATTTGGCATCCAAAACCCATCTCCTAACTTTCCCTATGTCAATGGTACTTACATGTACGATGACCACTGGCTCCTTCCCTGCACTGCACATAAATCTATCTAGATGTCTCGAGAGGTCCTCAACCTTCACACCTCGCAGGGAATTCACTATGTGGTTCTCCTGGTCATCACATACCCAACTATCTATATTTATAATAATCAAGTCCCTCATTACTGTTATCTGTCTCTTTCTAATAACTGGGATCTCCTCCCCTGGAAGAATATTCTCTGTGTGAGAGGATACCATGATATCATCAGAAAGGAAGGTCCCAACTATGGGATCATTTCCCTGAACTCCAGCTTAATGATCTCCTTCCTCAAGACTTTCGTGTTCTCAACAGCACAAAGGCTGTTGGGCTTGGGGAGGGACTGCTCTGCTGTGTCCCGGAAAGTCTTGTCTGTATACCTCTCTGTCTCTCTCAGCTCCTTCAGTTCAGCCACTCTGGTCTCAAGAGCCCACACTCAGGCTCTGATGACCATGAGTTACTTGCACTGAATGCACACATACACCAACTGTCCACAGTGCAGGTAGTTATACATTCTGCATTCAGCGCAATAAACAGTATAGCCCCCACACTGCTGCTGGACTTCTGGCTGCATTATTTTTACTCTTTGGCTCACTCTGCAACAGCTCACCCCCTCTGACAGGCAGGATGATAACCAATTACAATGAAGAAGTTTTATGCTCTCAAGAGCTCCCTCTTCTTTTCTGCTCTTTCTGTTTCTGTTGGTAGCATGTGATTTTTTTCCCATACGATTCAGGACAGTTTTCCAGCTAACTGACAGAAACGCTTAACAGGAAATACCTGGGGGTTTGGGGCTAAATCCATTCCCCTAGCTCCCTCTGTGCTAAGTGTCCAGGAGATCAAGGAACAGTGAGATCTTCCCCTGCTGTCCCATTTCCTGAAGGCACTTTTCTCCACTGTCCAGTGAGCTCCCTAATGCCTCTAGGAGGCTGAACCCAGTCCTCCTCAGGTTTTGTGAACCTCTCTTCAAGATTCTCTTCTTGGTAGCTTTGCAGTTCATTACTGTGAAGATAGTTTCTGATAGCAGCCATGTATATGTGTGCTCTTTCTTTGCTGTCCTATAATCCTTCATATTTGGTCATACATAGCCAAAAGGTGGTACTTAGCACCTCTCCCGGGGTTTTTTTTTGTTTTAAAGTCCTATTCTGCTTTCTCCAAACCAGGACACCTCCTTTCAGTGTTTCTGTCTCAATCTTAAACCAGGAAAGAAAAAACCTAGTCCTCACTGGAACCCAGAAAGGCCATCATGGTGTACCCAGATAAGAAACCTTCAGGCAAATGAGCCCCCCTTTTTGCTCCATTCAGTTGCCCTTCAGTTAAACACTTGGCAGGAATGCTTCCATCCTCCTGCACAAAAAGATCAGAAAAAAATAGCACTATCTTGGGAATCAATACAGATGGTTTGGGAGAAAAAAATGAACTACATGTGCATGATGTTCTAATGATGATTGCAGATTACCTTACCTCAGAGCCTCATGTCTTATGAAACAAATGATGGCATTCAGACAAATCTCAGGCTTTAGAGTCAATTATATTAAATCCCAAGTAATAGCATTTGGAATAAACCAAGATACCTAAAAGTTAATGCAAGAAAAACTTATATTTCACTAGGCAAAAACCTTGATAAAGTTTGCAAGTGTCCATATTACCTCCCATCTGGAAAAATTCTGCAATTCATGTTACATATCTCTATTGAAAAAAGTAGAATGATTGAATAAAATGGGACAAGCTAATAATATCATGGATGGTAGAATAATATCAGTAAAAATTATCCTTTTCCCAAAGATTGTTTTTATTTCACATAGTTCCAATTGAAATAGCTACCAAAGTGTTAGAAGAGTTACAGGTTGTTTGTTGGTATTTTTGGTTTGAGAGAGAGAGAGAGAGAGAAAAAACATTTTAAGTGACTATTTCAGAGTACCTGACACCCTACAAGTTAATGGAAATCTATGAAAATGTGTTTGAGTGATGGCTGGAGAGTCTGGAATAAGCCTAACATTTTATCCATATTTGTGGGAGTGATCCAAAGCATAGGATTATTGACCAAGGATTTTAAACCTCAACCTGAACATAAGAAAAGTGAAAATACAAGTGAATGCATTGAGAGTATTTTTGCATCTCCCAAATTAAAGAGGCCTAGCTACTCTAGAATACAGAAGTGCCCTTACACTGTCTAATAGCCGTAATGTGTGCTCTGCAGAATTTTGAGAGAAGAGAGATCCTGGTGATAACAACTTGAGGTCAGAAAGGTGTGGTGTTTTCTCGTAATGGAAAAATCTCAAAAATTATCTGAAACAGGAGTAAACAGTTGTTTCTTATAGATCAGGCTACCATTTCTAAACTATGAGAAGAAATAAGACAAGAAAAACAAAGACCTGAGAAATTTTGATTTACAATAAAATATTTGCAGTCTGTAGCCTCTGTTTTCTGTTAATAGAATGGATGGATATTAAACTTCTAATCTTTTATTAGCTTTGGTTCCAAAAACTTGCCACTGTGCTGTATTGTAATTTGAACTTTCATAACGATTTTTCCTTGTATCTGCCTAAAGTCTGCAAAATAACATTTTAAGAAATTTGTTACTGAACTCTGAATGTTTATATTCAGAGCTGTGATCTCCGCAGAAGAATCTGTAATTGTAAAGAGAATGTGTGCCAGAGATTTTATGTGAATAATTCTATATTATAGAATATAGTGCAAATGACAAAATATACTTACTATGAAAAAGCAAATAGCTATTGATCATAGCAAACAATTCAAGTCTTTCTGGCTCCTAAGCTGAGCAAAATTCCTATTTAAGCCCAGGTGAGTTTTTCTCAGGTAAAGGCCATTTCTTTCTTCTAACGTCTAACTTCAAGGTAAGCACAGAAGAGCTTTAGTTGTCTTAAAGAGAGAGGGAGTCAATTGTCACTAGTACAAATACTTTCATAATAAATAGGCTGTATTCATTATGCCATCACTTCAGTAAGGATACTAGATGTGTATTGTTAATAGCTGCTTTTAATAAATTAAAGTTCTTCTTTTCTTCTGTTGTTCCTACTCCTGTAGCAATGGCTTTCTTTTAGTCTCTGATACTTTACTACAATTTCTTTGTAGGGCTAGTGGATTCATCAACAGTCTTCACAAATAATCAGCACATGTAACAGAGAACAGACTATAATTGAATAAAACAGCAAAGGCAATTCTAGTTGATAATTATATCACACAAGGCATATTAATCATGAGTTCTAAGTGGAAATAGCTTCTCTATATAAAGGCAGTTATAGTGGCCAATAGAGAAATAGATGACCTCAAGAAATGTCTGGTTTAACAAATGTATATCTTTAAATTGAAAATCTAATTATTTGCCTTAGAGTTTCACTGCTGGGAACTTAATGCAAGACCATGTTAAGTAAACTTATTATTTCCGTTTTTCGTTTAACCTGTGGGTTATAGTATGACCAATCTGTTTTATATCCTCAATCAACAGATGATTGTATTTGGTAATAATTTATCAAGAATAAAAATCTGTTTTTGAAACTAATCACCTCATCTTAGGTCTGCCCTTTTTCAAAAGCACCATCTGATATTCATTTTGTCTGCAAGACAAACATACTGAAGAAAATGCATCTACCACAGGATATAGCCAGTGGAATAAAGCAGTTCCATTCTTTGTATATATTCAGAATATTTTATGTTTTCTCAACAGATGGACCAAATTTCAGTATTAAAGAAAAAATCAGTTTTACATAGTACATAAACAATTTTGAACAAGTACATTTTGCATTTCTGAAGCAAAATGTCCAGTGGAATTCGAGGTCCGCTCGGGCCATATGCGAGATGTGACATTTGAAAATATGTATGTGTGTGTATATAATATATATATATAAATATTTTTTTGCTGAATTTTCTCTAATGAAAATGACAAAGCTCTGTGTTTAAAACCTATGCTCTAGTTCTGCTTATGGATATGTGGGCAGGTCTCCTATTAAAGTCAGTGGGAGCTATGTGTGCGTGCATTTGAAGACTGAATTTGGCCCATAGTGTTTAAATATTTACTTTTTAAAAATTTTTGTGTCTTCAAAAAATATTCTCCAGTAATGGGAACTGAAGTCCTTTAAAAAGAAGTGCAGAAGGCAAATATATCTGTGTACAGATGTTTGTATCTCCCAGATATTTGACCTGCCAGAACCCCCCTTCGGAATATGAAGTATCTAAATCTTCCAAGCATCCATTTCTTACACCTTTCCAGAATAGAATTGACAGTAATTCTAAAGTATGAGCTTGTTACAGCAAGCGCTCCACATGCAGAGCACCTGCAAATGAGTTTGCTGTTTGCTGCACACTGACTGGATCATACCCATGTGTGGTAATCTGAAATAAAATTTTGTCCCCTGAGGAGTGAATTGAGAACACCAAACTCATTTTAATTTGGAGCTCAAATTAGATTTAGACTCTCTTCTCTGGAAGAGCTGGTTGGGAGTTTAATAAAAAACTTTTTTTGTCAAAAATGCCATTCATCAAAACCAAAACTTTTTGCGAAAAGATATTTGTTTTGACTAAACTTTTGTCAGGAAGAATTCTTGGGGCCATGGTGGAATTTCTGGTGAGAGAGAAACCCATCCCAGAATAGCCAATAGCCTAGTGATTAGGACTTATAGCTCTCTCTGACCAATGAATATTTTATTTATTTATTTATGCAAAATGACGGCACCTTTAAATGGGGGTGAGGGGCGGGGGCGGAATTTGGCTGGCCGGCCGGCCAAATGAAGGAAACAGTGCTTTTTGACTGATGACCTGTGGGGAGGAAAACTGCTGCAAAAGGAGAGTAGGGGCCAGCCTGGCAACACTGACTCATCTCCTGGGAACTGGATGGGCAGAAGGGCTTAAAGGGGGCAGCCCTGTGCATGAAGCCCCCTTTTACATGGAGCAGGCTGAGGCAACACCCACCCTCACTCCCCTTTACGTGGTGAAACACCAGGTTTGGACAAGACCTGCCATGGGCATTACGCTAGTGGCCCCTTTTTAGGGGGGCTAGGAAGGAATTTTTCCCTTACCACCAGATTGGTCTGGGTGCAGTTGGGGTTTTTTCGCCTTCCTCACAGCAGGTTCCGGAAGGGTTCTGTTCATGCAGTAGGCTATATGTCGCAACTCATTAGGTAAGTATGTGGCAGATGTCCAGGGAAGGTATACAATGACTGGATAAATGGATTGGAAACGGACTTAAAAAGGAGGGGTTTGTTAAAGGGGGGAGTTGGAGACTCCTATGATGGTTACAGCAGGGAGCCAATCTCTCTTTCTTATAGCCCACCTTAACCCTCCTACGAAGGGGAGGGAGGATGCATAGTAAGTTCCCATCAGTGAATTGGTGGCGGGGGGGACCTGGATGGAAAAAAGAGAGGGAGCTGGCAGAAGCTCCCCCTCCTAGGTAATTATGGAATAAACATGGGGTTACTTGCACTGTACACTTTCATCTGCCGGGTAGTCCCAGACATGTATCAAATGTCTCCTGTCCTTTTGGTATAGCTGGACAACAGAACAACTCCAAAGGAGAGATTGACTGGGCTGTTCTGAAGTGTCTGTCTTACTTTTGCAAAAGATTTTTAAAAAGACTGTTTTGTTCTGCATTGGAATGAAAACAAATTCCAAATCTCAGAATTTTTCATGAAACAGAAATGTTTTCCAGCCAGTCCTTACTAATTGTCCTACAGATAAAATGCTATCCAGACCTTTATAGGGTAATAAACTCTTAAGGTAAATCTCAAAAGGGGAAATAAACCTTTAAAGAAATATAATATATGTCATTATTTTTAGTTTTTAAGAAGCACATGTAAAGTAATTGGAGTTCTTCCAGTATTCATTCTTTCCCAACTCTGCTGTATTTTAAAAAAAAATAAAAAATCCAAACTTTTCCCCATGGAAGTAATGAAGTACAGTCAAAATTAGGAAGCTGGGGACTTTTGTTTTTCAAGGTACCAAGTCTGTATGTATTTGTCATGTTATATCACAGACTATCAAGGTAGCAGTAGTAATGTATTATTCAATATTGACTGGAGCAATTTTGCAGTAACCAGTGTTTAGCAACAATTTTCAAAACCAGTTTGTTTCAACTATTATTTTTTTTAACAAAACCTCAGCTAAAGAACTTTTTTTTCCTTCTAATTTTACTAGTGTGTTGGCCATGATACCAACTGTATTTTATCTGACAAGAAATTTAAAAAAAGAAAAAGCTTTGGAAAACAAAGAAGCTGAAAAATGAAATACAGCTGTTTGCACACAAATAAAAAACAGGAGGCCAAAAATCCTTACCACGGATTGGGTGGATTACTTGAAATGTGGATCATTGTTTTGTAATAATCACCATTTATTTTTATCCATTACAATGAACACTGACAAACTATTGGAAACAGCTTTAGCAATCCACTTCTGTAAGGAACTGGGAATGTGAACATACCTTTAACTTTTATTTTTACAACTTATATGTCAGGGGCCCTATGAAAACAAAACTGCAAATGTTCAAAAAAGCCATTTTATAGCTTTATATACACAATATTTGGTTTTATATACTATTTTTCAAATCTCAGAGATCCCAAAGTCTTTTACAAAGCAACATGCTGGCTATTGGTAGTGCAGTGGGTAGGCAAATGTGGCACCCAGCTTGAGCTCAGCAATAGGCTCTCACACAGCTTTGGACATATTTAGGTCCGTTTTTATTGAGAGAGGAAATGTTGGCCAGGACATTGGGATTATTCCCCCCCACCTCCACCCTCCAAAAAAAGACAAGGCATGAGATCAATTTCCACTTGGACAGCAACCAACAAACATAGGCAAGGATTTACAACTCTGCCATATATCACATCACAGCAGGCTAAAATCTGGAGTTACAGTTCTCGCCTCGGAATATTTGTTTTGAATCCGTATAACAAGTAGTTCAGCCATTTTTAGTTATAAGGCAACAAAAGTAAATACTTTCCCTGTTTCTTTTAACTAATAATATTCTAGCATCAGGCTGTCCAAATGAATGGTGTAAGGCCACATGCTTGAAAATAAAAAACGTCAACAAACTAAAGTGCAGCCAGAGCCTTCACACAAAAGTGCCCATCTTCCCTAGAGCTGGCAACAGGTGGTGGCACCCCCCAAAATATGCCAAACCTATGCACAACCCAGCTAGTGGGGATGGGGGAATCCCATTACATCTATATTAAACTACATTTTGCAGGCTATTGCTCAATAATCTATGAACTTGTATGCCCCATTATTGTATTATCTATTGAGCTATAATGATGATTTGACCCTTATATTCATACAGCTTAATTATTTAAATTATTTGTAGAAGGCAGTTCCCATTGCATCCACACTTGCAGCTCCTGGTATATAGGGCAGGAATGGACGTGGCTGAAAAATATTGTATTCCTTCAATTCCCATCTAGTGGCTATCCCCAGTATTAGAATGGAAGTCAGTGAAGGAGTTGGGGCAGCAGGGGTGTTTATAGCAGCTTGTTCAAACGAGCTTAATTTATTACAGCAAGCTAATTCAATGTTGTAAGGACTGGTATTTAAATATGGACTCGTAATTATTTTTTCACATAAATATAATATAATGTAATACAATTTCAGTGTGCAAAATATATATGGCCAATTTTTGACTTCTAAATTATGCATGCAAAACTGGGAACCTGGGAGTAAAAAACTCACATAATTTCCTTTTCATACCTCAACATGTGTATTCCCTATAAACAATTTAGGCCCTTTAAAAAAAATAATGTGACTCTTAATGGTTTTAGTGTTTGATTATATTAAGAGTTTATTCCAAATTTTTAAATAAAATCGCTTCTGTTTGTTCACACAGCGACACAAGACTCTGAGTCACAGCTCTCAGATATGCTCCTTGTCTCATTAAGGAAATCCTAAGGAATGAGGACTGGTGGATGTGATAATTTTGAGAAAGTAAAGAAACAAAAGGGTGCACAAGTATTTTGAAGTTTTGGTGTCCTTTATTTAGTATATGGAGAAGTCAAACTTTTCAGCTTATAAATTTGTGGGACATGTCTTTCTTAACTGTTGCACTAGACTGTTGCCCTACATTTATAACCTCTCAGCACAGTAGCTGTTCAACATTTGAAGGCTAGAGCCATAAAAGGACTTCGGTGCCTAACTCCAAAACTTAGGTACCACTGAGATCCTCAAAACTACCACTCAGCTGCCAGTTAACTCTGTAGGTACCTATATTTCCACTATACAGTCCCCTAGGCATCTAAGTTTCTGGTGGTGGATATGCACACAGCCACCTCATTTAGGCACCCAAGCACCCCAGTGGGATCCTCACACTAGGCATTGCTCCTTTTTTTCACCTGCAGGGCCTGATCCAATAGGCTTTCTGAGAGCACACCGAACCCCCCACAAAATAGATGGCAGTGACAGCAGTGCCCTCTGCTTGTAACTTTTAGGCTAGTGGTTAGAACACTCACACAGGATGTGCGAGACATAGGTTCAATTCCCCGCTCTGCCTGATGTGGAGATGGGATTTGCACTTGGGTCTCTCATGTCTCAGGAGAGTGCCCTAACCATTGGATTATGGGATATTGTGAGTAAGTCTCTCTGTCTTTGTTGTTGTGCCATTTTGGTCCATTGTCTAATATAAGAGAGCATATGACTATAACCTTATAACCCAGTGGTTAAAGCATTCAGCTAGCAGGTGGGAAACCCAGGTTTCAGTCCCCCTTGTCCAATGCATATTTAAAAGATTTAAGGGGCACCACCATCTCCTCTGGAGTTTCATTGCAAGAAATGCCATAGGGTGCGTAATTTCAGGTGAGTGTTCATGACTAAGGATCTCAAGCAGAGATAAGCACCTTCCTATGGCCTAAATCCTTCTCCTCAGCACTTCCTACTGGTTAACATAGGGGTCTCATTGCTCAGCATGCTGATTCTTCTGGATCCCCTGATACCTAACTCTTCCCATGCATTGTATAGGGAGCTTAGGCTCCCAACTCAGGGCTGTGGATTCCACTGGGTGGCAAGGTGCCTAAAAATTAGGTGCTGCAATGCTTCGTGTTTAATAATATTCCTATTGTATATTAATGCACTGAGATTTTATGAGTTATGTTGTTATAGATTAATGTTGCTGAGCTTCAAGAATGAACTGATTTGCAGTATGCTTTGGTACACATCTCGTCTCCTAAGAAAGTGTGCTCAAAGCGTCCTAAAGCAACCTTAAGTGCAAGTATGTATTTTGTGTATGTGTGTTGATATATAGAGGCTTAGTGGTATACAGAGCTATATGAATATTTAGTGGAAAAAATCCCACCTGTTGTGCTGGGAGTGGAGCTTTGCTAACGGTGTTTTGGGGGCATTTTTTGAGGTGGAGGTATGAAGATGCTGGTTTTGCTTTTGCTGTATTATTGTTGTTTTAAGTAATGTCACATGCTACCATAATAGTGGATGGATATATTTTTATATCTTATAAATCACAAGAAGTAAAAATAAGTGTGTGTGTGTGTGTGTGTGTACATTTGTATGCATGTATATATTATTATTAATAAAATGTTGACTTTATATGTAACTCTTCTTTTTTTAAAACCAAAGCATAAAAAGAATGGTTCATAGGTTTCCTTTAATTCTTCCTCCACCCCCAACCTCCCCATACACATTTAATCTGGCAGTTAGAATACATATTATATGTGAAATAAAATACCGGTTGAAGGTTGTTCAGTGTGTAGGCACCAAGCAGCTGATCTTGCAGAAACATATGTATGTGAGTAGGCAGGCCTACTCAAGTGTTTAAAGTTAAGCACGTGCATGTGTCTTTGCAGGACCAGGGCCCAGGGAGAGAAAAATGAAAAGAGCTGAATCTTAATTATTTAAGGTAATTTAGATATACATGTGGTGTGCTCATTAAGCTGCTAAGTATCATGTCACATTTTTTGGAAAAGGAGGTGGTACTGGCAATATTTTTTTATGCTGATCAGAACGTTTTGTGCCCAAAATATTGTTGAACAAATGTAATGGATGATAAATTCTCTAGTCATATTTGGCTGAACTGTCAGAAATCTGAATGAAGAAAAAACCTGATAAAGTTAACAAGAGCCTATTGTGGTGGTGTGAATGCAGGACTAGGAGCTAATGATCCTAAGTTTTAAACGTAGCTCAGACACTAATTTCTTCTGGGGAAAAGCCACATAACATCTCATAATTTGCCTTTCCATCCAGTGAGGATAATGTGTACTTGCCTACTTCTCACAGGTACTGCTTGTATCTTTATATAAGTTTAACACTCAGCTACCATAGTGATGAGCACATTTCAACTACCTAAATAGCTGGAAAGATAGAGAGGTTTCGTATCTTCAACTGTCATTAAAGTTCATGGGAATTGAGGACCCTCATCCCTAGTGCCTTTGTGAAAGTCCCTTTTAAATCATATTTGAAAGCTGAAAGTTTTTTCTAGACATACTTGAAGTTATATATGAATTCATAATATTGGGTTTATGTTGTAATAAGTGCCTGGAAAGGGAATAAATTATTAGCTTCTTTACCTCATCAGTTACTTCATCTGTGTGTTTACAGTTTCAGTTATTGCATTTTAATATACCTTGGCATTTACTGTATTAATGGACAAATATTCACATTTAGGCTAATTCTTAAGAAAATATTACTTTATAATGAACCCCAGTAATGACTCCTTATGAGAGGAGTAGGTATTTTAAGAGGCCCACATGAGATGGAAAGAGTGGTGCTTTGAATGTATGGCCAAATAAGTGAATAGGATGGCAGTGGAGGAAAAAATGTCTCTGGGAGCAATGTTTTTCTGAGCACTGATGAAAAACAATCCGGCAAAGAAGAGTGAAGCTCCTATGCCAAGTTGAATGCAAAGCCACTAAAGAAACTTCTGGAACTCCAGTACTCCAGCCTGAAAAATATGCACCATGGCCCAAATCCTGCTCTCCTTATACAAGCAGCCCCAATGCAATCAGCCCTATGATTAAGATAGGCAGGTGAGTAAGGCAAGCAGGCTTTTTAAGATCTGAACACCAAGGAGGGAGAAGAATTTTTAAGATCGTGATAAAAAAAGTGATGAGATGAATACATGAGCTGAGAATTAGGAAAATCTTTCACCTAGTAAGATCAATAAAGTGCAGTAATGTCCCATGTGTGATGAAAGATTAGGACAATAGGAAACAATCCCTCATTGACAAAGGTGCTAGACCTTTATAGGTGTCTGCCAGCTCTATTTATGATGATGTGCCACCTCATCTTTCAGTTTAACTTTTGGCACCTATAGCAATACAGATTAGAAATTTTTTTTAAAGGGAACAGATTCTTTTTTGTGGAAAAATGGGCTACTAGCAGTATGGTGGATCCCACTGGCTGGTCTCCTGATGGCTTTGAACTGCCTTTGGGTCTCTCATGTGATTATATGACTGTGGGACTGGCTAGACAACGCTTCCTCTGGGAGCAATTTAACCTTTCATTTTGAGGAATTTATGCTGGTTACATATCTATGTACATCAGTAATGTGTTGTGGTTTGTGCTTTGCATATGTATTATCTGTTTCTACATACATTTTAAATTGAATCTGTGTTATATGAAATCGACATATTGCCTTCAAAGACCACCTACAATCAAGATTCTGACATCATGTTTTTCTTGAAAGTCAGTGTGATAGATTGCACAAATCATGCTTTCCAGCCCTTTACTGTTCTTACTAGTGAGCAGTTTGCTAATCAGACAGAAGAGCAATAATTGCAACAGTGCTTCCTGGATGCAAAAACATATACGTTTTACTGTTGTATTCATTCTTTTATTTTGTATGAACAGTTGGGATTTTTCATTGTTCTTTCTTAATGCTCTCAATCCCACATGGCTTCCTGACTTCATAATGATTTAAAGATTTGAAGGATTTAAATTTTTCTAGACCTTTTCCTTTACACTATTTTCATTTCTACCTTTAATTTTAATGGTGTCTCAAGAAAAATGAATGATAAATAGCTACTTCTAATAAATATTGTAGTTTTATTTCTTTTGCACGTGTTCTGCAGTACAGAGGATTTGTAAGGATTAATTAATACTACTTTGTGTATTACTGTAGCTATTGGTCCTAATTTAATTAATTAAAATCTCTAAGGGCTTGTCTTCACTACCGATCGGCGGGTAGCAATCGATCTATCGGGGATCGATTTTTCGCATCTCGTTAAGACACGATTAATCGATCCCCGATCGCGCTCCCCGTCGGCTCCGGAAATCCACCTCATCGAAAGGCGGAAGCGGAGTCGACGGGGGAGTGGCAGCAATCGACTCGCCGCCGTCCTCATGGCCAGGTAAGTCGATTACGATACGCCGACTTCAGCTACGCTATTCACGTAGCTGAAGTTGCGTATTGTAGATCGACCCCCTCCCCTAGTGTAGCCCTGGGCTAAGTATTAATGTGTGCCATAAAAACAGGATTCTGATTCAGCTATTTTAGTAATGCCTTAACAATGACCACATCATCATAAAATACAGGGATATAATGTGCTTTGGATTATATTTTTTAGGTTGCATTGTTTTTTCTTCTAAGCTTTTAACAAGCTTAAACCAGACAATTTCCCAAGTATTTATAATTTTGGGAAAGGATTGAAATTTATTTCATAATTCAAAGTAATTTTTATCCTTGAATAAATAATAGCCTTATTAATGGCTTTCACACATTAAATTTTATAATCTAAAAAGTTTTAAGTATTTATGAGTTTCCAGATATAGTATCAAGTATCAGAGGGGTAGCCGTGTTAGTCTGGATTTGTAGAAGCGACAAAGGGTCTTGTGGCACCTTATAGACTAACAGAGGTATTGGAGCATAAGCTTTCGTGGGTGAATACCCACGTCTTCTGAAGAATTCACCCACGAAAGCTTATGCTCCAATACCTCTGTTAGTCTATAAGGTGCCACAAGACCCTTTGTTGCTTCAGATATAGTATCTGTTTCACTGCCATAGGGGAGATGGATTCTTAAGAAGACAAAAGAAAATAGAGGAACAAACAAAGCAGCTATCTTGCATTGCTCAAGCTAGGTGTAGGTAGGGTTTTTGGTGACCTATTTTAGGCTCTGATTATTATTTTTTATTTGTATTGTAGTGACAACCACAGGCCCAAACCAAGATGCATTGTGATGGGTGTTACACCAACACATAGCAAGAGACAATCCTTGTCCTGAAGAGCTTACAAGCTAAATAAACAAGACAGATTAAAGGTGGGAAGGAAAACTGATGGATAAAGAAGAGAACACACACAATCAGGAATATAACCTAGATCTTCTAATGCCAAGTCCAGTGCCCTGTCCACTAAATCATACTGCTTCTGATGGTTCAACCACTTGAATTCAGTGGGACCACTCTTATGGTTGAATTACTCAGACATTGCAGGATTTGAGCTTTAATGTGTAGCAAACTCCATCATAAAATGATGCACTTGTTATTTGTTATCGATAATGTAAGACATTGGGGCCAGATTGAGATACCTTTGGTCAGGTGAGCAGTTCCTTACTCCACAAGAAGTCCTGTTGACTTCAATGGATGTACTCATGGTGTAGGATAGTATTTAACATGAGCAAGATTATCCCAAACTATTTATGCTAAGTGTTGAAATGTATTATTATTCATACTGTCCAAATAATATTCTCTCTGAAGTTTGAGTTATAGATAGTGTGCCTGATTCTGTTTCTCTGCCTGCCAAACTCTCATTGACTGTAACGGGAACCTTGCTTTCATTGGTCAAGACAGGCCCATTGTGGCCAAGGCACAAGAATGTGTTTATTTTAAGGTCTTGCTAAGGAAATGAATGGACTGTACACTTTATATGTTTCACAGTTGCTATTCCTATTCTTTTGTGACTCTAATTGTGATTTTTAGTCAAAGTCCCTGTATGTTCTGTGTTCACATGAAAGGCCTTTAATGGTCAGAGCACTCTCCTGTGCTTCTTGTCTGGTGATATGAAATTCATTTTTTTTCATAATAGGAACTCTGAATCTCCTAATGCTTTTTAAGATTAAGAACTTCTCATAATAACAATTTCCTGGCAGGAACTAGACCTGCTCAGGAACTGAAAATGCTGATTTGTTAAAACTGAAATTGTTCATGGGGAAAGGTTGGTTTTGACAAATCTCCCAATTTAAAAAATTTTTGAAAAGAAAGTTTCAAAATTGTCAAAATGTCCAGTTTTGATATTTTCTAAATGAAGTTTCATTCTTTGGTTTCAAATGACTTTTTTTGTTTTACAATTTTAATTAATTTATACTAAACAATTTTTGTAAAAGTTTAAAATATTGAAATCAATATGAAACATTTTTGAAATGATCAAAACCAAACATTGATTTGATTGATTTGACCTGAAATTTTCTTTGGATTATCAATTCACAAAAAAATGTTGTGATTTTGACTTTTTGAATTAAGTCTGGATGGGAAAAATTTTCAAAATCTGGAAAATTCTTATTTCGTAGGAAAACCATTTCCCATCCAGCAAAAGAAGTGAATGATTCACGTCATGTGAACATTTGAACAAGATCGCCATGCTCAGTTTTAAGTTATATAAAGGTTAAAAACTACATTGCCCCATTTTAAACAGTTGCTACTTTTCCATTCAGATTAAAGTGTAAAGTATTTAAATAGTCAGCACTGAGGCATATGTCCAGTACTAAATTTAAAAATCTTGACTGGATAATACAGCAATGAGCAATTGTTACTAGCCCAGAACTCAGTTTTGCTCATCTTAAGATTCTGCCATGAGTGATTTTTGTGGAAAAACGTGGAGGTGGGGTAGGAAGGAGGAAATATATCTCTGTTAGATTAATATTTATTAATGGCAGGTGTTTGAAATTGCTCAGGGGGGTTGGAATGATAGAATATCTCCCAGGGAGATGGATTAGTGGGCAGGTGATGCAGTCATGAATATAAAATTCCTCTTCAATTTTTCACCTGGATACCACCTCCATATATATGGGGTATGAGCCTGTGCTACATTCATATAGCCTGCAAAAACCCCAAACAGCTTTATTTTTGTTGATATATGAACAGTTAGTTACGTATGGAGGAAAATAGAACATTTCATGAATTATGAAATATTGTATAGGCATCCAGTTACATCCTAATTATGACAACATAGCTCTGATATTACTTATTATTTGTAAAATAAGCTTTTACCTAATAGTGACTATTCTCACTTTAAAAGTAAGAAACAGAAGAATGTTTAATTAGAAGGACTACAGTCTTTATGTTAATCAAGAACAACTGTATAATGAATGGCAGTTCATATCTCTGTTGTCCCAACTGTCCTGGGACCAGGAATTAAAGCTGGGTCTGCTGTGTGCCAGTGAAGAGCATTACTGTTAAGCTTTCCCAGACGGCTTGTGTATGTGTGTGCTTTAAAGCCGCAGTACATATAAGTGAGCATGCTTTCCTACACGGGGGATAATGTGATCATAATTCTAACAGCATGGCCTGCAAGTTGAAAAAGTTAGTTATTGCAGCCTGACACACGTGCTTCATTTGGGGGACTTTTTCTAGTTTTGTTTTCTTGAATGTTCATTTATCTTACTCCTTTTACTCCTCCTGTTTAAAACAATTAATCAAAATCCCCAATAGCTTTTAAACAGTCTTTGTTGCTAAAGCGCATAATGTGCCTTTAAAAAAATACCGGAAAATTTTATTTTCACAATGGGCTCTATCTAGAGCTGGCCAGTGCGGTGAGAGGGGGAAAAGATGCTGTCCAGTCAGCTCTCTGTTAGAGAGATCCTACAGGCCAGGGCAAGATTCCTCTGAGCTGGCTGGAGAAGACATGTTGCAGAGCTCATTCCACCACTCCTATGAACAAGAATAGCATTTTCCCCTAGCTAACAATTACTGGCGGGAGAGAGGGCTCTATAATACAGACCATACCACCTTGTGGAAATGGAAAGTAGGCTGGTGTATTTGCCTTCCCTTATTCCTGGTGCTCTCAAATGCTATGAAGAGATCCTGTCCAGTTGCTTATGGGTCAGATCCAAAGCCACTGAAGTCAATGGGGGGTTTTCAGTTGTTTTCAATGCACTTTTGATCAGGCCTTAAGGGAGAAAAAGAAGCTCTTTATGCCCTCTTTGCCCATCTGGTGTAGCAGTGTCACACAGAACAGGATTTATCCTTATCTCCCTCCATCCATCTCATTTACATAGTAAGTATATAGATACTACTTACAGAAATGATTGATGAGAAGATCAGATATAATACTGTATTTTGTAGGTGAATATATACATGGGTAGGACATCTCCCAAATGGCCCAACCAGACAGTCATATTCCAACATTGCAATCAGTCTCCGAAGTCACGTTGATAATTAGCTTTGATGGTAGCAAAGATGTTTGCACACTGGGGGAATAAATATTATGGCCTCCATTTTCCCGAAGTGATCAGTTATTTTGGGTACCTCAGTTTCTGGGCGCCCACCTTGAGATATCTGAAAGCAGCCTCAGTTTCAGAGCACAGGTTTTCACCAATTCTGAAAATCCAAATACTTGAAAGCAGGGGTTCTCAAACTGGGGGTTGGGACCCCTCAAGGGGTCACGAGGTTATTACATGGGGGGGTCACAAGCTGTCAGCCTCCACCCCAAACCCCGCTTGCCTCCAGCATTTATATTGGTGTTAAATATATTTAAAATTGTTTAATTGGTAAGGGGGGATCGCACTCTGAAGCTTGCTGTGTGAAAGGGGTCACCAGTACAAAAGTTTGAGAACCACTGCTTTAAAGCAACTCAGGTTGGGCACCTGAAAAAAAAGGCATCCAGAATCGCTCGTCACTTTTGAAAATTTAGGCTACATCAATACATCTTAATTTCAAAGATTACATATTGTATATTACAGTCAATAAAAATACATTTTAATACAAGGATAAGTGTCACTATAGTTAATATAAGAGCAACAAAACACTTTGAAACAAAATAAAGATATTACCCTTTCTAAACAAAGCATTAACAAGTGAGACATTTTCTGTCTTCTGAGGAATACAGTTTACCAGTGGTTCATATATACTGTAATCTCTACTTTATTGTAGCGCCTATCGAAATGAAGTTAATCATGGGTGCTCTCAGGTTCAGTTACTCTAAAATTCTCTTTTAATGAGAGATGCCACTAATTTATATAAACACATAACACAGACCACCTGTGGTGTTGATCATCTTGATTTGAGGGATTTGTTTAAAGAACAAATCAGGACATGCGGGATATGTATTTTTTTTTTTTTAAGATCCTGTAAAATTACTCTCTGAGTTGAGCCCAATCTTTTCTGTAATTTTTTCAATAAAAAAATGTAATGAATTTACAAAGATCTAAAGGTTTCCTATGTGGGTTCCCATATGGGTCCAATCTTGCAAATCCTTACTTGTGCAAGGACTACTCGTATGAGTAAATGTTTTCTAGATCTGGGCTATGTTTGTAATTTATTTGCTATATTGTGTTATCTTTTGTAGTAATAGCATATTTTAAAAAGGATCCCCTACCTACTATACAATTTCTAGACACAGCCTCATACTATTTATATGGTGATCTGCACTTATTTTCTACCAAAAAACCCACACAAGGGGGGAAAAAAGCAGCAAAATGAATTAGGGACAGCACAAAAAAAGAACTGTAAAAAAAGTTTGATTGTTGCTTAAAGCCAGACAGACACATGTAAAAACAATAATAAATATGTATCCAGCCAATCTAATATGCTTGTTTGGGCAATTTTTGGCTGGAAAAGCATAAGTGAGTAATTAGATAGTTGCTGCCTTGATTGAGCTTAATAGGAAACATTTCAATTAGGCTAAAACTACATAGAGAGGAAGTAGGCTTTATAAAGGGAAACATTCCTTGTCATGCAACTGTCAGCTTTTGCCCACACTAAGAGATGGGATTAAGTGGATCTATGCAAAGGAAGCAAAAAAAGAAATGATTGCAGTAATTAGACTTATACTTAAACACTGTGTCTTCTGATATAATTTCTTGATGATTCCAGCTTCGATAACATAGCTCTTCTAACCTCTTCCATGGATTTAAGGCCATAATTTGTTACAGGCAAGGGGTTTAAGTTTCTGCTTTTAAAAAAAAGAGACATTTTCTAACATTCTTCTGTTTGCCCCAAGCTACCTACACTGTAAAGAGTGATCAGAGGAGCCATTTGGGGCGAGTTTATATAGTTGGTGTTTTTATAGTATATCTAAGGTTAAAATGTCCATGTAGGACACTCTCCAGATTAAAATAGTCTCCATGAAGGGCTGAGATTGTGGAGACGACAACTCCTTCAGGAAGTTGTTTCTCCATCAGTAGCAGATGCATAATACCTAAACTGGTATTGCATGGCTTTCTATGCCTGTTCTTACAGGGGTGGAGTCACAGACTCCATATATGGCAATCCGGCTCACGGGAATTTTGTCAATGCTGAGGCCATCTCTAGCCTCCCAACAACAATTAGGGGAGCAAGTACTTCCATGACTGACTGATACATTACAACAAAATTGACCAGATGTTGTCTGTTTCCCTCTGCCCTCACCCCCCATGATGGGGTCACCTACAGGGTTATATTGGTTGTAGTTCTGTTATAACTCCTGCAGGTTGCGTAGCTTGAGTAGTGGAGAATGGAAAGACGGAGACAGACAGATGACTGCAGCACAGGGAGTTGCAGTTGTGCAGGAGGTAGGAAGCTCATTTACAGTATGTGGGCTCTGCTCCATAACTACCTGCTGTGGAAATAGGGTTCTTTTCCTTTTATCGGCCTGCTGCAATGGGCTGAACTTTCCCCTGGATAAATCAGTTGCTGAACAGCCATTTGCAGCCTTGAAAATAGAAAATATTTCCAGCCGGATAGACCCTGAAATGAGTGAAAATGGCTGTCTTTTATTTACTACCACACTGTTAGACTACCCTAGTTCTGTGCAATGTTACCAGTAAGCTATGACAGATATTCCCGTTCATGTAGCAGAAATATGCTAAGCTAAGCAGGATCATGCTGGGTTAATACTGTGTTTAATTACTTTCAAGGGACACGTGGGTGCTGCAAGAAGTGCTGTTGGTGATTCAGAAGGTGGTAGTCTGCCCCTCTGAGTATTGGATCAATGCCCCAGCATGAATCGACACTCTGAAATATTCTGATAGCCTCACAGTAAAGGTGCTAAAATAATTACTTTTGTATTAAGAAAATCATTTTAAAATACACTTCAGAAGCATTTAACTTTCTGAAACCAACTTCAAAGGAAACCTGGAAGCTGTCTAATAGAATGACTCCTGCCAATTTGTATTCAGGTTCTGGGAGGTGCAGAGGGCACTCAGTCCGTTGAGCATGAAATTGCAGAACTCTGGGGAAGGCTCACTTTACCTGCTTAAAATCAGAATGAAATGTTGATGTGACCTCACCAACTGAGACAAGACAATAGCCATTTTCAGTTGCATGTATTAAAGCTTACTGTACAGGCTAGAGTACAGAGATTAATTAATGTAAACAGAGAATAATATTGATTGGGTTTTATGTTTTTTCTGTGTAAAAGTTTAACAAAAATAAAGTTTCATTTTGGCATGCATGGAAAATTAGGTCAAATTTGCATATTTTCACATAGTACAGCAGCTAACTCCTATTGAGATCGTTGTGGGATTGTTGCTGTTGCTGTTTAAGCCTGGTGTCGAGTTTGTTTAGCCTGGAAATACTTGGCCTGAGGTAAAGAATCATTGGAGGTTTGCACATCCGCAGTTATAATTTAGTAATTTGTGTTTGCATGATGTATGACAAATTGACTAATGAGTGCCCTAAAGAGAAATGCCAGCCTGGCATTTCATAGGCAACAATCTTATGGTAATACTCAGGTGTACTGTCTACCCTAAAGGACAGAAATTACTCCACTGCTCCATTACATTTTGTATTTCACTTAGGTTTGAAGTATATGTATAGTCTTTTTTCCAGGAGCTGCTTTTAGATGGAGTTCTGCATTATGACAGAAGCTTGACTTTCTGCCAGAAAAGTTGGAAATGGAGGCAACTTAAAATAAATACTGATGGTATTTCTCTCTCTCTTTCTTTTCTTTTGCTTTTTTTTTTTTTTTTTAAAGGAAAGGCATATGTTCATATCCTAACTTGTCCCAATAGAGGGTCAATTACAACCAGTTGGCTGCAAATCCGATCCAAGAAAAATACTGAGTAAAGAAACTGCAGCAGCAGGTACCAAGGGCCTCTAGCACAGTCATTCACTCTCAGTACATGTGAAATGTGAACATAAAGCCTACGGGTAAGATATTTTTAGGTCCTGTGTTTCCCAAGATGGCCCAAAATGAATCAATACATTAAGCAGACATTTTTGCATAGTTAGGTATTTTCCTGGATAGCCTTTTAAATGTCCACAATGGTATGAGCTCTTTTATGTGAATCATGAGAATAGAACAATATCTTATTTAGAAAAATCCACCTGGCCAAGTGCTCACATATAGGCACATAGTCTGCAACATGTGTTTATAGGGCCGAAAGATCTAACCTTTGGAGCCACGTTTTAAAAAATAAATGAATAAGAATGCATCCACAATGGTACACATGAATGGGATTAAATTTTATGTTTACAGAAATGGTCCATTTTCTGGATTTTGTTCTGGAATTCCCAGAAATGAAGATTGATGTGTACATATTAGGATACGCACATAAACACATCCCCACCCATCACAATATCCCCATTATCTGAGTTCACACACTTAAGTGGATCCAGTCCATATTCATCAGCTGTACAAACTGGGGGAGGCAAAAGACTATATGCAAAATATGGTGTGTGTTTTTTAATACTGCACAGCCTGGCATTATGATGGTGCTACAGAGATGATTCTCCTTCTCCTTGTCTAACTTTTTGTGCCAGACCGGGTTCACATACACACATTTTGTGTCAGATCTACTTGCTGAAATTTGGTGAGAAGAATTGTAATACCCACAAACCTCCAAGTCAACAAAAGTAAGCATCAATAAATTGTGTGCCAGCATTTTTGTCAGACTGGCATTAAAACGATGGTCACAGGTCAGATAGAATAGAATTTAGATCAGGTCAAGCAGGCTGGACACAGATCAGCAGTATCTCTCCACACATAACATTCACACCTGAAATTTGCCTACTCTTTTAATGAACTGTCATACAGACCAGCTGCGGAAGTAGAGAGAGAAGTGTCACCTCTCTGTAACTCTCTGTACTCTGTGCCTAGGCAGTCATAGGACTGGAGGGAGAATGTTTCTACCAAAGGAATCACATACAGAGAGTAACAGCAGTGTTTGTGAGACCAGTAAACTGGTTTGAAATGGGTTCCCCTACCTCTCCAGCTTCACCCAGACTACTTTTCATCAGTACATACTTATTTCTCATTGTCACTTGTGCTCCATGGGTGCATGCTCATCTGTTTCCAAATAAACAACTAGAGCTGATCAAAAAAAATTTGATGGAACAGTTTTCCATGAAAAAAATGTGGTTATGTTGGAATTGAAACATGTCATGGGAATTATGATGATTTTTTTTCGCTGGGAAAAACTGAAAATGAATTGTTTTGATAAGCTAACAGCATGTCATTTTGATAAGATAAGTGTTTCATTTTGACTTATTTAGATTAATTTTGTTTCAATGTTTATATTATCATGACTAATATATTATTATATTTAATATGATATATAATATTATATGCAAAAACACATCAAAAGAACATTATTAAGGTCCCAAAGTCAAGCACTCAAAAATTTGGAAATGAGAGAATTAAGACTGCCTGGGCAACGTTAATTGGGCCCCTGGGTGCTTATGCATGTTCTTTAATTACATGAACACATACTTTGCCCAGGCAGTCCTATCTCTGTGGGGATGAGGCATGTCCAGTCCAGTCAAATGTAGGAGCTGCGAAGAGATGGCACATTCTCATTTGCTCAGTGGAGATGGCACACGCACAGACTGGTCAGCATTAGTTGCTGTGAGGACCTAACCTTCAGAAATTTTAGCTGTTAATTTCTAGTAAGTCTCTACTGAGTGTGTAAATGCAATTTTTTAAAGGCATATAGCTTGGAAAAATTCAGGCGAATTTTTGCAGAGACAGTGCAAGGCACATTCCTGACACAAATGATATCTTCTTCCCTATTTCAAGTCCATGTTCTAAATCAAAGATGGTGGGTGGGGGGAGGTTACATTGAAAAACAATGTATTTTTCCATAACCACATTCTCAGAAATGGTTCAACTTTCTGGCTGAAATTTTCCAAAAGTATACAACCTGAGGCAGATACCCAGAATGGAAAATTCCAACCCAAATGGTTGATGTTTGGCAAAGTTATAAGCAACTCAAAAAAAGGTCTTATAATCATAGAATATCAGGGTTGGAAGGGACCTTAGGAGGTTATCTAGTGCAACCCCCTGCTCAAAGCAGGATCAATCCCCAATTTTTGCCCCAGATCCCTAAATGGCCCCCTCAAGGATTGAACTCACAACCCTGGGTTTAGTAGACTAATGCTCAAACCACTGAGCTATCTCACCCCCCTTATGGGTAACCTTAATAACAGGTGGTACTACCAGCCCCACTATAGTATATTGTATTTAACATTTTAATAATATAATTTTAAAGTTGAAACAAAATGAATTGAAATGTCGTCAAAATGAAATGTTTTTGCCTTGTCGAGACAAAATTATTCAACATTTTTGAGACAGAATGATTCAATGTTATCAAAATAAAATGATTCAATGGTCCCAGATTGAAATTTTTTAAAATTTTAGTTTTGCTGAAAATTTGAAACTTTGGTTTTTGTTATGAAATTCAATTTTTTTCCAAAATGTCAAAATTCCCACAGAATGAAAATGCCGGTTTCCAATCACATCTCAAATGAACACACAGAAAGAATCCTTCCCTTTTAAAAATTCAGTGGTATCAGTAACAGGTTTATGCTCTGTGTTAAAAATTTGCTCTTGAGCCTCTAGCTCTGACTTCAGCCTCTCTGACTGATTGGGCCTCCCTTGTGTTGCCAATACTTTGGAGGAAAGAGCTTCAGAGGGATCTTGATAAATTGCAGAACTGGGCTATAGGCAACAAAATGAAATTCAACAAAGACAAATGTTTGCCTTAGGCAATAAAAACCAAATACACAAATACAGAATAGGGAAAAACTGGCTTGGCAGCAGCACTGCTGAGAAGGATGGGAGCTGTGGTGGATCACAACCTCAACATGAGTCAGAATGCGATGCTGTTGCAAAAAAAGCAAATGCAATTGTAGGTTGCATTAACAGAGGCATAGCACGCAAGTCACGGGAGGTGATAGTATTGCTCTACTTGGCACTGATTAGGCCTCAGATGGAGTACTGTGTCCAATTTTGGTCACCAATGTATAGAAAGGATGTAGAGAAACTAGAAAGGATCCAGAGGTGAGCAACAAAGATGATCAAAAGGATGGAATGCAAGCCATATGAGCAAAGGCTGAAGGAACTGAGTATGTTTAGTTTGGAAAAGAGGAGATTAAGGGGGGATGTGATGGGGGTCTTCAGATACTTGAAAGGCTGCCATTAAAAAGATGGAGAAAAGTTGTTCTCTTTTGCCACAGGGGGCAGGACAAGAAGCAATGGGTTCAAACTAGGGAAAGCAGATTTAGATTAAATCTCAGGAAAAACTTTCTGTAAGAACAGTAGGACAATGGAGCAGACTGCCTCAGGAGGTTGTGGAAGCTTCTTCACTGGAGGTTTTCAAAAGGAGGCTGGATAGCCATCTGTCTTGGATGATTTAGACACAACATATCCTGCATCTTGCCCGGGGACTAGATTAATGACCCCTGTAGTCCCATCTAACCTTATGGTTCTATGTGGTATATTAAACTTAAGCTTTTGGGCCTCAGCTCTCTGAGGTCAGTGAGCAGAGCTACGTGGCTGGGAGGTGGCCATCATTGAAGAAGCCGCAGTGTGACCTCTGAGCCTGACTGTGGCCATTTGGTTATAATAAGGCCTCTCTTTGTAGAAATGTTGAAGAGAGGGGGGTTGTGCTCCTCTACTATTGCTTCTGTTCCTGACTTTCTTCATGCGGGGTGCCTTGGGTCCCACAGCAGAAGGTTTTTATCTAACATCTACAGCACCGTAGGGATGCGGAGCACTTTACATACAAATGATGGGAAGCTGATCCTGAGTACTGTCATTTTCAGCCTAAATAAGCGAGATGACAGCAAGGCTGACCGTTAACTGAAAGTGGATGAAATAGCTTGGGAGGATGAGGGTTTAAGTAGGAAAAGATGATGCGATGGATGATGTATATCTTGTTTTTTAAACTTAAAAATTTAGGGACAATTTTTGAAATTAAGACCTAGGTGCAGATAGGTGACATAATGGTATCTGAAAAGTGAGGAGGATTGAAGTTGCAGACTCACAGGCAGAAGGAGGATGTTCAGGTACATAGGATTGCACGATTGGGAAAAGGAGGATCATCAGGTGAGCTGAACTTGCAAAGTATAGGGCATGGGCTGTGGATAGGAAACTCTGATTGTCTACAGGGTCTGTGATCACCTTATAAGACAGTTATTATTAACAATAAACACGATGCTTTGAAACTATAGAGGGGCTTCTTCAAAACCATAGATTTCCTGAAACACATCCTTTATTAAAATATACTTGAATTGTTGTTTTTGTTGTTCCTTTTATGATCCACACTTTTAAATTAAATTTGAAAATGGTCCAAAAGAAGGATAAAACCATCTGTGTCACTTTCTAATATATTTTGACTATTATTCAAAGTGATGGTGTGTACATAACTGGCTCAGAATTCTATAACATCCAGTGTCCGGTTAGAATGTAGCACATCTTCCCCTTCCTAAAGACAGCTGCAATTTAAAAACAAATTGGAGATGTTGGATGGGGTTTGTTGAGCTGATAGGAATCTAGCTAATTCAGTTAATTTCTTGCAGCAAAATCAAAATTTTACTAATTGTGGATAGAGGTATATTCTGAACTTCCATCACTTGGTAGACTAACCATATATACTAACGAATTTTGTTTTTGTTATGGTTGATATGACTCATATATTTGTCAAACATGTCTCTTCTTGGGCATGCCCCTTTTTGAAACTTTTTGTTGTTGTATTTTGGTACGTTGGTGCTTCCTGAACAAACCAAGTTTGCAGGAACCATGCCATTCAGAATAGACTTTGGACCAATTCTAAGGCTGTCAGTCACTTGCATTGTTTCATGTTGCATTACTACTTGTTCAGTAACCAATAATTAACAATTAGATATGTATGTTTTCAAATTTAGTTGCATGCCAGAGTTCTTGTCTTCTGTTCTAATTTCACACAGAGTATTGCAAAGACAAGTCAATTTTTCCTTTTGCTAGGATCTTTGAATTTGTAACACTCTGCTCATTTTAACTATGAGTTGCTAGAAGACCAGCTGAATGTCCCCACGTAAGAGGAGTGAGGCCTCTAGTTGTGGAGTTGCGTAGTCCTTTTCAGCCTAAGGTACCAATATATGCTAAGAGCTTTCCTTTAAGGATAATATTAGATCATTCCAATTTGTTATATTTTGCCTCAGTGAAAAGACAGCTGATTTATAGAGTACTAGGAATAAGGTTTCTTCCTTTTGGGTCTCACTTGTCCTCTTCTTGTAAGAACTTAGTTTGTAAAGAAGGCAGTCATTGCTATCCAATTTACATATCAGTGTACTATCTGATGAAATGTGGGACCTTCTATATGTCTTTCAAACTAGATACTCTGGGGCTCAATCAAAGAGAACTTGTGTAAGAGAATAGTGCCTAAACCACTTTGAAAATGGGATTTATGCTCTTAAATCACATAGCTGCTCTTGAAAATTGTCTTCTACAGCTAGAATTATTTGATTTTTCTATTTTATTCTTATTTATTATAAAGTAATATGCATAGATTCATAGATTCTAGGGCTGGAAGGGACTTCGAGAGGTCATCGAGTCCAGCCCCCTGCCCTCATGGCAGGACCAATTACTGTCTAGACCATCCCTGATAGACATTTATCTAACCTACTCTTAAATATCTCCAGAGATGGAGATTCCACAACCTCCCTGGGCAGTTTATTCCAGTGTTTAACCACCCTGACAGTTAGGAACTTTTTCCTAATGTCCAACCTAAACCTCCCTTGCTGCAGTTTAAGCCCATTGCTTCTTGTTCTATCCTTAGAGGCTAAGATGAACAAGTTTTCTCCCTCCTCCTTATGACACCCTTTTAGATACCTGATGACCGCTGTCATGTCCCCTCTCAGTCTTCTCTTTTCCAAACTAAACAAACCCAATTCCTTCAGCCTTCCTTCATAGGTCATGTTCTCTAGACCCTTAATCATTCTTGTTGCTCTTCTCTGGACCCTCTCCAATTTCTCCACATCTTTCTTGAAATGCGGTGCCCAGAACTGGACACAATACTCCAGTTGAGGCCTAACCAGCGCAGAGTAGAGCAGAAGAATGACTTCTCGTGTCTTGCTCACAACACACCTGTTAATGCAGCCCAGAATCAAGTTTTGCTTTTTTTGCAACAGCATCACACTGTTGACTCATATTTAGCTTGTGGTCCACTATAACCCCTAGATCCCTTTCTGCCGTACTCCTTCCTAGACAGTCTCCTCCCATTCTGTATGTGTGAAACTGATTGTTCCTACCTAAGTGGAGCACTTTGCATTTGTCCTTATTAAACTTCATCCTGTTTACCTCTGACCATTTCTCCAATTTGTCCAGATCATTTTGAATTATGACCCTATCCTCCAAAGCAGTTGCAATCCCTCCCAGTTTGGTATCATCTGCAAACTTAATAAGCGTACTTTCTATGCCAATATCCAAGTCGTTGATGAAGATATTGAACAGAGCCGGTCCCAAAACAGACCCTTGCGGAACCCCACTCGTTATACCTTTCCAGCAGGATTGGGAACCATTAATAACTACTCTCTGAGTACGGTTACGCACCCACCTTATAGTAGCCCCATCTAAGTTGTATTTCCCTAGTTTATTGATAAGAATATCATGCGAGACCGTATCAAATGCCTTACTAAAGTCTAGGCATCCACCGCCTCTCCCTTATCCACAAGACTCGTTATCCTATCTATCCTATCTATGGTGGCATTCTCAGAAATGCTTCCAGTTCCACGTGCAGGCCCAGGTAAGCAGACAGAGCTTCAGAGTCTTAATGCGTGGATGAGACGATGGTGTAGAGAGGAGGGGTTTAGATTTATGAGGCACTGGGGAAACTTTTGGGATGGGGGGAGCCTATACAGGAAGGATGGGCTCCACCTAAACCAAAGTGAAACCAGACTGCTGGCACTTAACATTAAAAAGGTTGTAGAGCAGTTTTTAAACTAAGATGGGGGAAAGCCGATTGCTGCAGAGAAGCACATGCATCGGACAGAGACTTCTCTTACAGGAGGGTCTACTGATAGAGATTTTCTAGGTTTTACTCAGGAGGAGAGGGTGGAAAAGGATAAAGGAGGGGTCAGATCAGACAAGAAACTTTCACATAAAAAAGAATCTCACACATCTGAAAAAGGCAGACAATTAAACAGTGACCAATTTTTAAAGTGCTTGTACAGAAATGCCAGAAGTATAAATAATAAAATGGGTGAACTAGAGTGCCTCGTGTTAAAGGAGGATATTGACATAATAGGCATCACAGAAACCTGGTGGAGTGAGGACAATCAATGGGACACAATCATTCCGGGGTATAAAATATATCGGAAGGACAGAACAGGTCGTGGGGGGGGGGAGGGTGGGAGTGGCACTATATGTGAAAGAAAATGTAGAATCAAATGAAGTAAAAATCTTAAATGAATCCACATGTTCCATAGAATCTCTGTGAATAGTAGTTCCATGCTCTAATAAGAACATAACAATAGGGATCTATTATCGACCACCTGATCAGGACAGTGATAGTGATGATGAAATGCTAAGGGAGATTAGAGAGGCTATCAAAATAAAGAACTCAATAATAGTGGGAGATTTCAATTATCCCAATATTGACTGGGTACATGTCACCTCAGGACGTAATGCGGAGACAAAATTCCTCGATACTTTAAATGACTGCTTCTTGGAGCAGCTGGTACAGGAAACCACAAGGGGAGAGTCAATACTTGATTTAGTACTGAGTGGAGCGCAGGATCTGGTCCAAGAGATAACTATAACAGGACCGCTTGGAAATAGTGACCATAATATAATAACATTTAACATTCCTGTGGTGCTAAGAACACATCAACAGCCCAACACAGTGGCATTTAATTTCAAAAAGGGCAACTATGCAAAAATGAGGGGGTTAGTTAAGCAGAAATTAAAAGGTAAAGTGACTAAAGTGAAATCCCTGCAAGCTGCATGGACACTCTTCAAAGACACCATAATAGAGGCCCAACTTAAATGTATACCCCAAATTAAAAAACAAAGTCAAAGAACTAAAAAAGAGCCACCGTGGCTTAACAACCATGTAAAAGAAGCAGTGAAAGATAAAAAGGCATCTTTTAAAAAGTGGAAGTCAGATCCTAGTGAGGTAACTAGAGAAGAGCATAACGCTGCCAAATTAAGTGTAAAAATGTAATAAGAAAAGCCAAAATGGAGTTTGAAGAACAGCTAGCCAAAAACTCAAAAGCTAATAACAAAACATTTTTTAAATACGTCAGAAGCAGGAAGCCTGCTAAACAACCAGTGGGGCCCCTGGACGATAGAGATACAAAAGGAGCACTTAAAGATGATAAAGTCATTGCGGAGAAACTAAACGAATTCTTTGCTTCGGTCTTCACGGCTGAGGATGTTGGGGAGATTCCCCAACCTGAGCTGACTTTTGTAGTTAACAAATCTGAGGAATTGTCACAGATTGAAGTGTCAGTAGAGGAGGTTTTGGAACTAATTGATAAACTTAACTGTAACAAGTCACCTGGACCAGATGGCATTCACCCAAGAGTTCTGAAAGAACTCAAATGTGAAATTGCGGAACTATTAACTAGGGATTGTAACCTGTCTTTTAAATCGGCTTCTGTACCCAATGACTGGAAGATAGCTAATGTAACGCCAATATTTAAAAAGGGCTCTAGAGGTGATCCTGGCAATTACAGACCGGTAAGTCTAACATCCGTACCGGGCAAATTAGTTGAAACAATAGTAAAGAATAAAATTGTCAGGCACATAGAAGAACATAAATTGTTGGGCAAAAGTCAACATGGTTTCTGTAAAGGGAAATCATGCCTTACTAATCTATTAGAGTTCTTTGAAGGGGTCAACAAACATGTGGACAAGGGCGATCCAGTAGACATAGTGTACTTAGATTTCCAGAAAGCCTTTGACAAAGTCCCTCACCAAAGGCTCTTGCGTAAATTAAGTTGCCATGGGATAAGAGGGAAGATCCTTTCATGGACTGAGACCTGGTTAAAAAACAGGGAACAAAGGGTAGGAATAAATGGTAAATTTTCACAATGGAGAGGGGTAACTAGTGGTGTTCCTCAAGGGTCAGTCCTAGGACCAATCCTATTCAACTTATTCATAAATGATTTGGAAGAAGGGGTAAACAGTGAGGTGGCAAAGTTTGCAGATGATAATAAGCTGCTCAAGATAGTTAAGACCAAAGCAGACTGTGAAGAACTACAAAAAGATCTCACAAAACTAAATGATTGGGCAATAAAATGGCAAATGAAATGTAATGTGGATAAATGTAAAGTAATGCACATTGGAAAAAATAACCCCAACTATACATACAATATGATGGGGGCTAATTTAGCTACAACTAATTAGGAAAAAGATCTTGGAGTCATCGTGGATAGTTCTCTAAAGATGTCCATGCAGTGTGCAGCGGCAGTCAAAAAAGCAAACGGGATGTTAGGAATCATTAAAAAAGGGATAGAGAATAAGACGGAGAATATCTTACTGCCCCTATACAAATCCATAGTGTGCCCACATCTTGAATACTGCATACAATTGTGGTCTCCTCATCTCAAAAAGGATATACTGGCATTAGAAAAGGTTCAGAGAAGGGCAATTAAAATGATTAAGGGTCTGGAACGGGTCCCATATGAGGAGAGTTTAAAGAGGCTAGGACTTTTTAGCTTGGAAAAGAGGAGACTAAGAGGGGATATGATAGAGGTATATAAAATTATGAGTGGTGTGGAGGAAGTGAATAAGGAAAAGTTATTTACTTGTTCTCATAATAAAAGAACTAGGGGCCACCCAATGAAATTAGTGGGCAGCAGGTTTAAAACAAATAAAAGGAAGTTCTTCTTCACACAACGCACAGTCAGCCTGTGGAACTCCTTGCCTGAGGAGGCTGTGAAGGCTAAGACTATAACAGGGTTTAAAAAAGAACTGGATAAATTAATGGAGGTTAAGTCCATTAATGGCTATTAGCCAGAATGGGTAAGAAATGGTGTCCTTAGCCTGTGTTTGTCAGAGGGGGGTGATGGATGGCAGGAGAGAGATCACTTGATCATTACCTGTTAGGTCCACTCACTCCGGGTCACCTGGCATTGGCCACTATCGGCAGACAGGATACTGGGCTGGATGGACCTTTGGTCTGACCCAGTACGGCCTTTCTTATGGTCTTATGTTCTTATCAAAGAAGGCTATCAGATTGGTTTGACATGATTTGTTCTTTACAAATCCATGCTGGTTATTCCCTATCACCTTACCACCTTCCAAGTGTTTGCAGATGATTTCCTTAATTACTTGATCCATTATTTTCCCTGGCACAGAAGTTAAACTAACTGGTCTGTAGTTTCCTGGGTTGTTTTTATTTCCCTTTTTATAGATGGGCACTATATTTGCCCTTTTCCAGTCTTCTGGAATCTCTCCTGTCTTCCATGATTTACCAAAGATAATAGCTAGAGGCTCAGATACCTCTTCTATTAGCTCCTTGAGTATTCTAGGATGGATTTCATCAGGTCCTGGTGACATGCAGGCATCTAACTTATCTAAGTGATTTTTAACTTGTTCTTTTTTTATTTTATCTTCTAAACCTTCCCCCTTCCCATTAGCATTCACTATGTTAGGCATTCCTTCAGACTTCTTGGTGAAGACTGAAACAAAGAAGTCATTAAGCATCTCTGCCATTTCCAAGTTTCCTGTTACTGTTTCTCCCTCCTCACTGAGTAGTGGGCCTACCCTGTCCTTGGTCTTCCTCTTGCTTCTAATGTATTGATAAAAAGTTTTCTTGTTTCCCTTTATTCCTGTAGCTAGTTTGAGCTCATTTTGTGCTTTTGCCTTTCTAATCTTGCCCCTGCATTCCCGTGTTGTTTGCCTATATTCATCCTTTGTAATTTGTCCTAGTTTCCATTTTTTATATGACTCCTTTTTATTTTTTAGATCTTGCAAGATCTCGTGGTTAAGCCAAGGTGGTCTTTTGCCACATTTTCTATCTTTCCTACCCAGCGGAATAGTTTGCTTTTGGGCCCTTAATACTGTCCCTTTGAAATACTGCCAGCTCTCCTCAGTTGTTTTTCCCCTCAGTCTTGATTCCCATGGGACCTTACCTATCAGCTCTCTGACCTTACCAAAATCTGCTTTCCTGAAATCCATTGTCCCTATTTTGCTGTACTCCCTTCTACCCTTCCTTAGAATTGTGAACTCTATGATTTCATGATCACTTTCACCCAAGCTGACTTCTACTTTCAGGTTCTCAACGAGTTCCTCCCTGTTTGTTAAAATCAAATCTAGAACAGCTTCCCCCCTAGTAGCTTTCTCAACCTTCTGAAATAAAAAGTTGTCTGCAATGCAGTCCAAGAACTTATTGGATAGTCTGTGCCCCGCTGTGTTATTTTCCCAACATATATCTGGATAGTTGAAGTCCCCCATCACCACCAAATCTTGGGCTTTGGATGATTTTGTTAGTTGTTTAAAAAAAGCCTCATCCACCTCTTCCACCTGGTTAGGTGGCCTGTAGTAGACTCCTAGCATGACATCACCCTTGTTTTTTACCCCTTTTAGCCTAACCCAGAGACTCTCAACAGTTCCGTCCCCTATGTCCATCTCCACCTCAGTCCAAGTGTGTACATTTTTAATATATAAGGCAACACCTCCTCCCTTTTTCCCCGTCTGTCCTTCCTGAGCAAGCTGTACCCATCCATACCAACATTCCAATCATGTGTATTATCCCACCAAGTTTCGGTGATGCCAACAATGTCATAGTTGAATTTATTTATTAGCACTTCCAGTTCTTCCTGCTTATTACCCATACTTCTCGCATTTGTATACAGGCATCTAAGATACTGATTTGATCTTGCCTCCCAGTTTTGCCCTGACCCTCCTATCTCTTTGCCATTAGAGACCACGCTCCCTCCTATTTCCAACCCATCTTCCAGGTCCCCATGTTCTCCATTTACCTGTGGGCTTTGCTCACCTATCCCCGTCGAACCTAGTTTAAAGCCCTCCTCAATAGGTTAGCCAGTCTGTGTCCAAATAGGGTCTTTCCCCTCCTTGAAAGGTGAACGCCATCTCTGCCTAGCAGTTCTTCCTGGATTAGCATCCCATGGTCGAGGAAGCCAAAGCCCTCCTGGTGACACCATCTTCGCAGCCAGGCATTCACCTCCACGATGCACCTGTCTCTGCCCGTGCCCCTACCTTTGACAGGAAGGATCAAAGAGAATACCACCTGCACGCCAAACTCCTTCACCTGTACTCCCAGAGCCCTGTAGTCACTCTTGATCTGCTCAGTGTCACACCTCGCAATATCATTTGTGCCCACATGGACGAGTAGCATGGGGTAGTAGTCAGAGCACCGGATAATCCTTGACAATGCCTCCGTAACATCTCGGATACGGGCCCCCGGCAGGCAGCATACCTCCCGAGATGAAATGTCAGGGCGACAGATGGGCATCTCCGTCCCCCTCAGCAGAGAGTCTCCGACCACCACTACCCCACGTTTCCTATTTGCAGTGGTGGCAGCAGACTTCCCAGCCTTAGGGGTACGAGGCTTCTCCTCCTCTGCTGTTAGGGGGACATTCCTTCTCTCCTGTATCAAGAAGAGCATAATGGTTTCCTATTACCATGGCGGCAGGGTTTGGAGCAGGGGTGGAGCACTGCCTGCTGCCAGAAGTAACCAGCTGCCAGTGTCCACCCTGAGCCATTTCCTCCTCCACCAGTGGTGTGTCAGCAGTCCTGTGTACTGGGACAGCTACCTCAGCTGTCTCCACATGGACACTGTCCAGGAATTGCTCATGGACTTGGATGCTCCTCAATCTAGCCACCTCCTCCTGTAGCTCTCCCACCTGCTGCCTGAGAGATTCCACCAGCAGGCACCTGTCACATTGGATGGTCCCCCCAGCCTGGATATCAGTACGTGGGAATTGCAAGTTACAGTCCCTGCAAAACCACACCAGGATCTGGGTAGAAGCATCCATGTTCAGGCGCTCTGTCTGGCTACAGGCGCAGGTGGAGGAGACAGAAGCAGTGCTGGCACAGGTGTTGCGGACCTTCCTAACCATCACAGGCCTCCCTCTGTCAAACTCCCCTGTCTGCAGCCCCCTGTCCACTCCACTCCCCTGGTCACTTTGCCTTTGGCTTTAGTTTGGGTTAAAGATTTTAGGAATGGCAAGTATACCTCGCCCCCTTCCCACTCCCCTTCCAAAATCCCTCTCAAAACTCCCTGGTCGCTTGCTCGCTGCTTTATATAGCCCTGGCCTCCCTGATTAGCCCCACCCCCTGATTAAGGCTCAGCCACTGAACAGAGGCTTCTAGGTTTCAAGCCTGGTGTAGAAGCTCACAGCTTCCAACTGCCAGCCACAGCACACGGTCCTTCCAACAAACAAACAAACGAACAGACAGACAAACAAGCTCAGCACACAGCAAGTACCCCCAAACACACACTACAGACAGCCACTTACCCCAAGGGTCCTGTATTTGCTCCTGCTTTACCTGGAGAAATCCCTCTCAAAACTCCCTGTTAGCAGCCCTGGTCGCAAAAGCTGATTTTGCGAAAATCAGTCGCAAAATATGATTATTTAAAGATTCTTGTCTACCTACAAGTGTCTCAGTTATTTCCTATCTTAAGCATAGGTAAAATTATATCTCGGGTACCATTGTTTCTGTGATTACTGTTGACAAATTACTTTTTATTGGCTACTGTTGTATATGTTGTTTTTATTGTACCATAATTACATATTTTATCTGTACATACTACGGTTTGACTACTATTTTTCCCTAATCTAACATCTAAAATGCATTATACCATGCCATTTTTGATTGTTTATTCAGTGGAGTTCACATACATGATATAATAAAGAATTTAATGAGACTGCAATAGATTCACAGGTTTTTTTTGCTATGCGATGTGTTGAGAACAGAGTTTAAGCTATATGAAATTTAAATACCATCCAATATAGTAAAGCTTATGAAGAAATCTTAAGCCTTTATTTCCCTATAGCATTGCCCATAGCATTAGGAACTGAAAACGTGCTCAGACATTTCAGGATTAGTTTCTTAAATCTCTAAGTAGTCTCTGTGTTGGACTTTCATTGTGAGAAAAGTACATCTTGTGTTCACAGTGTAGTCTTCCTGGACTATAGTCTCTTATGTGGTCCTGTATGATTAATAAACTTACGTGCGAAACACCATGGAAAATCATAATGGTATTCCACTGAAAACACATGCAATTCAGGTTCTACCCAAATGCTTCACTGGAGCCTCCTGAATCAGGAGGAAAGGAAAGGCCTCAAGCAATTTTATGTGCCACTCTGTAACCCACTAACCTTCCTTTGTCCTTATGGGGTTTCAGAGCCCGAACATCTATGCTTCAATTTTTAGCCCCGCAGCCTGAGCCCTGTGAGCCCACGTCAGCAGATCTGGGCAAGCCTGAGCCATACTGCAGGTCTTCTATTGCAGTGTAGCCATAGCCTTAGGCTTTTGACCAGGGAATAGGACTCCTCACTTCAAACTACCTTCTCTCAGCAGGTGTTTCCTTTGAAGCTGCTGCTCCTTCAGGTTACAATATAGAGATTGCACATCAGGAGGAAGCTATTGCTGTCTTTCCTGAGAATTGGAAGGCCAAAGCTAGGACTCTTCTCTGGAAACCCATTCAACTCCAAATGCTTATCTTGATTATTTGGTTTCCCAAGTCTGGATCTTGGGTTTCCCAAGTCTGATTCTCTCCCCATAACTCCCCAGTTCTATGATGGGTGCTTCAGCGTGGGCCCTCACCTAGGAGTGAACGACCTGAGAAAACGGGGGCTTCAGATAATCAGGAAAGGATATTCAATAGAATTCACTCTTTGTCCCAGGGACAAGTTTATCGTTTCACCAAAGTAAATTAAAGTAAACCAACACTATCGGTGAGAACTTTGTAGCAGCAAAAGATGACAGGTGCAGTAATCCAGCTCTTGCACATTGGAATGACAGAACTGGTTCTGTGGCGAGAGAGAGATTTTGGAAATTGTTCTTTGCAGAATAATGGCATGCATCCCATTTTATATCTCAGGTCTCTGAGCAAGCAAGTCCCTAAGATCATCAATATGCCAGGTGAAAATAGTGAAATGCATTATTGCAGCTTTATCTTCCCAAAACTAAAGAATATGAAAATAAAATTCCTGGAGATTTACTGAAGATACAATAGAGGAGAGTCATCTAGAGATACTTTAGCTTTTGCTACAACAGAGGTGGGCAAACCATGGCCCGCGGGCCACATCCAGCCCGTGGGACCGTCCTACCCGGCCCTTGAACTCCTGGATGGGGAGATTAGCTCCCAGCCCCTTCCCAGGGAGCAGGGGGCGGTTGGATGGGATGGAGGTTCTAGGGCGGGAGGTCAGGGGACGGGGAACAGGGGAGGTTGGATAGGGCATGGGAGTCCAGGGGGGCCTGTCAGGGGGAAGAACAGCTAATGGTGAAGAGAGGGAGGATGGGAATGATACAGAGAAGAAAGATGGATATGGTAGAGTGGAAAGAGGACCATATCATACATCAATGTATTCTTTTAAATTGATTGTATTTCCTTCTCTTTGCGCGGCCGTGTGTATACATGGTGTTCTGCACTCTATTGTTACATGAAGAACTGGCTCCATATATAATCCATATGTGCTCCTTGAGAGATTCATGAGTGATACTCCTCTGAAATAGGGTGACTAGACAGCAGGTGTGAAAAATGGGGACAGGGGGTGGAGGGTAATAGGCACCTATATAAGACAAAGCCCCAAATATCGGGACTGTCCCTATAAAATCGGGACACCTGGTCATCCTACTCTGAAATATTCATCCCTGGACTTCAGTGAGTCAGCTTTGCACTTTCTGTAAACTGTATGTCATATTCTATTGTTTAGGGATATATTACATTTTTATTAACACTTGTGCTATAGCCGGTATTTATGCATATATGTGTGCACTATGCACAAACTACTGCAAACAGTCAAAATCCCTAAGGAGAAACTTCGGATATATTTTCATTTCACATCTACAGGTTGTATCCTAGTGGTATGCAACTGATTATCTTGAAACTGTAATATCTTTATTTCCCTCTTCCAGTGTGTCTTATGTTTGGGGGTTTTCTCCCTTTCTGTTTTAGATCAATTTCAAAATTAGGAATACTTTCCCCTGTAAAACACTGATCCAAAGACTTGATTGTTATCATGGGGCTTTGGATCAGGCCCCAAATGAAACTGTATTAGTAGACTTGTTAGCCCAGGTTAGGTTTTCACTGTATTGTGTCAAATGATGCTATAAAAAGGTCTATGATGTGTATAGGGCATTGGGACAAGCTGATACTTTAAAATATGGGTAGGGTAATTCCAAAAGTCATTTCACCTGTAAACAAATCAGTTGCCTCTCTTCCACAAAGGGAGTCCCTATCATAATAATAATACTTGGAGATGGACCCTGCCTGCAAAGTTCAAATCCAGATCCAAACAGTCCCCAAATTTGAGGTTGTTCATTTCTGGGGCTCTTTTCTTGTACCTATTGCTATAACAATAATATAATTTTAATTTATTTATATTGTACCAGCTTTCAAGGGCACTGTTGAAATTATGCTAAGATTCTTAATGTGGTTCATGAATGGTTATGTTCATGAAACTCCCTCAACTGGGGACATAACGAATCCCTAATAATGACTCCACTACCAACAAGATTTCTTTTTCGTCAGGGTTGAAGAAGAGCTGATTCTGATAGATTTATTTGGCAATATTGTCCAAGCCTTTTTTCAGGGCAGGCAGCAGTGCAGAAGGTCAAGAAATAAACTGTACTGATTATATTCCACACTTTGTTTAGAAATTATCTCATCAAAAGGCCTCACATGTGGGTTGAAAAGCAGGGAAGATTGTATAGGACTGTGCAGGCTGCTGCTTCTGAGAACCTTTGGAGGGTGGCACATCTGTTGCTACTAATTGACTGGTGTGTTCCGGGCATTAATTAGAACTACTGAAGGACATTCCCCGATACACCAGAGATATTCCTTAGTTGCTGAAGCAAGAACCTATGGTCCGTTGTGTCATAAGCTGCTGAAAGATCCAGTATGGCGAAAATGATGAAGTGGCCACCATGTGAAGTCAAGAGGAGATCATTTATTGATGAATGTAGTCTCAATTTTTTTAAAAAAAAAGTCTTAACTCAGACTGGAACATATCCAGGATGTGACTGTAGTGGATTGTGCCAGTCAGAGACCCAGCAAGGGCACACATGAGTAAGTGAACCAGCTGGAACTGGTTGTAGTTAGGTAGTATCTGACTTCTGAAAAGCTGCAGTAAAGCTCTATTTGTTGAACCGGCATCTCTGTCTGAGCTGCCTCCTCATCTGGTCCCAAACTGAGAACATTACAGGCATGAATATCACTGGTGGCATCCAGATACACCCGCGGTTGAAAATCCACCAATTTTTCAATCACTACCATACGAAGAAGAGCCTGGAGACAAATTACATTGGGCTAGACTATGATTTAACAATATATCCAGACAGGGCCGGCTCTACCATTTTTGCCGCCCCAAGCAAAAAAAAAATAGCTGCTCGGACTGTGCCACTCCAGGAATGGAGGGAATGCTGCCCCTTAGCATGTGCCGCCCCAGGTACGTGCTTCCTCCGCTGGTGCCTGGAGCCGGCCCTGTATCCAGAGTAAAGAGTAGCACGTTGTTGTGCTGTCTCTGCAGCAGCCCTGTAGGGATATTGCGGCTCGTGTGGTCTCAATCTCCTTCCTGGTCTCCCTGCTGTTCCAGGAAGAGAATAAACTATGCCAGATCTACACCTGGCATAGCTACGTTGTCAGGCACATTAAAAGATAAAGCAAAGGTAGCAGTGAGGGACATAGCAGCTCTGCAAAGCTTGCTACCCCTCCAAAGCCATTAGCCAGCACAAGGAAATAATGGAGAGTCTTATGTTCCCTATTCCCTTGTGTTGCCACACAAGCCAGACCAGAATATGTCTTATAGCAAGTACGAGGAAGAGATGTATTGCTAGATAGATTATTGTGAAATATGTTGATTATTTTAAAATTTTATGAGGTGATAAGATCAAGACTCTGATGTCACTGGGATTTACTGCTCATCTTTTTATGTGGTTTGAAAAAATGCTAACAAATGCACTTTTTCACATGTGCTACTAAATACCAATTCAGTGACATCTCAAAATCCTTATTACTACATTTCATTACTTTGTGTGTGTCTTCTTTAGTAGAAATTATTTCCTGTCCCTTCACATGCTCTTCAGAATGTTCTTGCATGTTTTTTAATCAAGCAAATAGACAATTGATCTATCTAGTCTCAAGAATGTCCAGCACGCCTTTTGTTGTGGTATATAATATGAGGCCAGCTTCCTCGTTATTCATTAATTTTGTGATAGTGGTGGACACACTTTCCTTAAGACTCCCCAGAACAATTAGATACAGAGTAAACTTCTTGTCCTCTTTCTGTAGCATCGCAAAGGCATCCATCCATCTATAATTTATACGGTGTGAATCACCATAGTATCTAGGTGCATGCAATTATTAAAGTCCAAAGAATTATATAAGGATATAGAAGGTATCATATGAGCCAACCTCCTGCTGAAGTATTACTCATCTGTGGAGGAATGATGTGACTCATGTTTGCATGCAGTGAGGAGGCACTTTCCTACTTTCTTTTATCTGCTTAAGATTTCACAAATTATTAAATGAAAGCAGTTTTTAAAATGCAGTGAACAAATCAATTCCCCATCTCTAATGACACAATACCATGTTTTTATTGTGCCAGAGGCAATGAACCCAGGTAGAAAGACAGAGCAACGAATGTGTCTCTCTCAGGCCTTGTCATGCAGCTCCTTTAACACATTCTTTATGGCGTTCAGAATTTTCTAAACTACACTTTCAGAGTGCCTTCCTGCCTACCATAGGCTGATGGGTGAGAAATCTGACTTCCTCCTGCTGAGTAAGGAAAGGAAAAGACAACCAGTGAGTGGTAATACATATGTATACATTTGGAGGTTATCCCACTCAATGGGGAACCTGTCCCTGATCTAGTCTTAGACGTGCTTGAATTGTTCCAGTCCCGTCTCTCCTCCTCTCTTGGCTCTCCTTTGCTGCTCTACTGGTGGTCTGCTGTACAGGGTGCAGATGTTTCTCCAGTGCTATTTCATGGTTATTTTTCAAGTAGCTTCTTTGTAGAAGGATGGAGCCCTCACATTGGAACATCTGCTCTAACAATTTTTCTAAGCAAACAGCAGATGGCATTGCTGCTGTCCTTTTGATCTAGAAAGAAAAATCCCATACCAGTGGTGTTGGTTTAAGTTTCAGGCTGCTTGGCAATGGTGTGCGTGAGCATGTGCCTCCCTCTCTTCCCTCAACAGTAGCACTACATGCAGATGTTTTCTTTGTGACTTTCTTGTTTAGCCTGTTTCCCTCTGTGAGCCTCACTCCCACTGGGTGCCTCGAACTTTGTTTTCTTCTAAGTCTCTCCCTCCTGGGACTTTGTAACAAATGCCATATCGTTATCATCAGATTCAGCAATTTTCTCTTTGGTGTCGATGTGTATTTGTAATGAAATAGGACAGGTTGTACCTGGCTAGGGCTTCCACCATTGTTATGGTTCAGCCTTTCCTATTTACTTTCCCTCCTTAAAAAAGAGAGAGGAAACTTTTTTTGTTAGCATGACTAATTTACTTCTAAGTAAAGTCATGTATTAAACTTTTACCTTCAGATCTCAGTACTAAAAAGTATGTGAAATTTGCAAGCTTCCTTAAATATGTAGCCTCTGTTGTTTTTTTTGTCATATTTTCTATAACACTAATTTAATTTTTATCCACTATGCAGTACTGGATTTTTACTGACTCTGACATGAAAGTATTCATAATTCTCTCTTAAATACCTCTTAGAAGCTTGTTGTACATAGGGCCTATTTATGGGGTCCTGTTGTTGTTTTATTGTGAGAAATGGAGTACTTTTGTATAGAAATTCAGTGTAATTTCCTGTAAGAATAAGATTCTAGTGCAAGGAAACAGCAGTAGGATTTCTATGTGATATGGGTAAGACAGAAACAGGAACAGTCTTGCAGGCAATATGTTGTCAGCACAGTGTAAGAGTTAGGAATATCATGCCCATTAGCAATCCTGAGATCTTAAGGTAGAGCTTGTGAGCATTCAGCCCCGTTAGCTTTCCAATGCTGTAACTGAGAGTAGAGAGTATAGCCCATTTTATCATGTTTCTAATTGGCACAATGTTGCACTTAGTCATTTAGTAGCCAACATAGGAACAGGAAGAATCACAGACTAAAAATTCGGATGCAATTTTAAAGGAACCTATTTTCTTCTGCCTTCTTTTCACCAAACTTAAGTATGCCTCTCCCTGGAGCGTCCACCTCTTCCTGCTGTTGATGGGGCATAAGTTTCATTTCTTTATCTTTGTACATTCCTGGATTCTTTTTAAATAAAGGGTAGAAATTCTCTTTTGGGAATAAAGATTTTGTCCACAATTTATATCTTCAGATACATTTTCTTTGTTTAATCATGAGATCACATTATAGTAAGTGCTAAATTCAATACTGATGTAAGTAGGCTAGCTTGTTGCTGTTTATAACGTTCTATAAATTCTATACATTTAAAAAATATTTAATTTAATTTTTATTCTTTGAATCACTGGATTAAACCACTTTGTTACATGGAAATATTTATAATGCTGCATTCATTTGTGTCATTGGCAAAGTGGATAACACATTGGCCTTGAACTTCTGTTTTTTTCTGTGAGTTGACATTAGCCATAATTGAAACCAAGTGTAGTCTTTTGATAGAGATTAATAAATAGCTTGTTTGTTTTCTACCCACAATTGCAAATGATTTTGATGCTTTTTCATTCTCCATGAGTTGGCAGCTTTTAGGCTGGTTGGTTGGTTTCATATTGTGGTAATTATAGATAAACATGCAATAGAGACTGATTGTTCGTATTGTATCTAATTGATACAATTTTTCAGAGGTGAAAAAGAAACACTGGTATCAAACAAAGATGCCATTTTATCTTTGTCCTAAAATTTTTGGAAAATCAACACAGGGTGTCTAAAAGGGAATTTCTGATTTGCCTACAAAATAAGAGCTTAAGAGGAATTCTCCAAATGGGAATGCTGAATTAACTAAATACATGAGTTAGGTTGCTGCTATCTGAACCAGCTCCATATAAGTAAAATTAATAGATTTAAGGGTCATTTTAAAATGTATTTATAACCCATTCTCAGATTTCCTTCATAGTTCTTGCATCTGAGGTCCTTTCCATTTTATAAGAAAATAATAGCTTCCAAGTTCCTCAAGAGTAGATCGTTGTAGTATATCGGGAACAAAATTATCCTTTCCAAAGGACTAATTTCCAGCATGTTCTGAAAATTCTTTGTTTTTCATCCTGAAGAAGGATGATGTGGTCACTGTGCTTACAGAAAGGCATGGCCTTCAAAACGTGCTGAGAGAAGACGTTTTGCCAATACCACCTCCAGGGAGCTGACAGCAGAGCAGTCCTGCCGGCTGTGTAGTACAGGTCAGGTTCCTTTGTAATTGTCATAGATTGTTGTTATTATTATTACTTGTTTCATGTTAGTGTCCAGAGGCTCCAATCAGGATCATAGACCCCCTTTGTACAAACACAAGGAAGGCATTGTTTCTGTCCCAAATTGTTTACTCTTTAGTTTAAATAGATTGGACCCCTTGCTGCAAAACATTGTCCAACATAAGGACTAGAGCTGGAGGAGTGTGTGGGCCTAGAGGCGTGAAGTGGATCAGCATTATCTTATGTGGTAAGCTGCAGACAATTCAGAGGTAGATGTTGCTTCTGAGAGGCACTTCCACCCTGCCTGCGATCCCTCGAAATTCATGGCACCTTCCACCCAAAGTACACGCACAGGAGATTCTGCAGATTCCCAGAAGTAATACTACTGCTACTTTACCTCATCTTTACTCTCCACCTCCAGCATGTGCCAGGTCATTTTGTCTAGTATTTGCACAGGTTTCCTGCACAGGGACATTGACAGGATGATTCATCCTAGAATAACTTGTGTAATTTGTCTGGGTCAGTTACCAGTGATAATTATTTTTATCAGAATTTTCCTTAACTTCAGTGCATATTGAAGATATTACTGCTCTGTTTTGGGTCAACCCACTGCTTTCCCAAGACATTGTGTATCCACAGGGTTTTTCCACTTGCCTTTTATATAAATTCTTTTAAAGCTGAAAATTAGGCTTTTCTTTGAAAAATCTTGTAAAATCATCTTTTCAAAGTTTAATGGGTAGTTTTGCATTGCCAGGTTTTCAGGGCCGTTGACAAAATGTGTACTTTTTATACACTGGAATAAAGGAACTTTATGGGGCATAAATCTACCCTTCGTAAATTCTTCCAGTTCTTTTTTGTTGTTGTTGTTCTGTGCTTTTAATTTCTTCAGTTCATTCAACCCTCTTCCAGAAGAAAAGATGCAGGAAGAAAATTTCACATGTTTTATTTATTTGGAACTAGATTTTATCTTTACAGTGTGCACTGCATAGAGGGTAGCAGAAAGTTGCACTGCCTCAGAACAGACAAGGCAATGAACTATGATTCTAAGTCACAATTTGTTTCCACATCTTTGCCTTTGTTCAAGGAAGAAATGAACTGGTACTATATTGGTAACAGTTTGCTTCCTTCTCTCCACCAGTCCCACTATGTTGGCCGGTGTGTAATGGGGTGGAACCCATTCCCTGCCTACTTGTGAGGGAGGAGGAGTGCTGGCTCTGTAGTGGCTACTCTCCACAAGATGTGACCCAAAATGTGGGTAGCCCACATAGGGTAGTAGGAGGCCACTTGATATCTCCTTACTCCGTTGTGTGAGTGTGAAGGGCAAATGATGGTCTTGCCCTAAGTGTGCTGATCTTATACTCTTGGTGTTCTATGCAATTAAAAATAGAAATATTCAGTACAAACCCCTTAACCATTAGCATTAATTGAGTTGTCAATATTTCAACATTAGCATAAGCCTACCAAACAATTATAATGGTCTAGATTCTGCATCCTCACACTAAATAATACTTTTTTTCGGTGATTAGTCCAAAATAAAATGAATAATATAGAGGCAATCACAGTAAAACTCAAATATTATTCAAGTGTGGAGGCTGAGAGTGAGAAAAACTTGCAAAATTCTGGTCAGCAAGGCACATAGGAAACAAGTGCATATATTCATAAAAATCCCCAATTCTTACATTTCATTAAGAATTTAGCCATTAGAACCTCATATTTACTCACAATTAACAAATTAGTATATATACATTGATAGAAAATAGCAAGCATGTAATGGCTTGTTTACACTAGGAGGAAGCTGTGTGGTGTGTTGTGATATATGACATTTGTCAGGTTTAGTCAGATCCCTTTAAATATTCGAAACAAAAAGTAGATTAAGATGGAGTTAAGGTGAAGAGTACAGATCTGTATCTTTTGTTAAAAACATTACAGGGGTGTGGTAATTATCCTGAAAACAAACATTACAAACCCAGGATATTCAGAGTTAAGGTTCTATTTGAAAGAAATTCAACCATGATAAAATGAGCAACTGCACAGTTATGTCACCCAAGCAGCTTTAAAGCTGGCCTGTAACATTTGAAAAATGGGTGAAACCATAGCATGTTTATATTAAGAAGGGGAAGGAGGAAGCATATATGAATGGCGTCAAGGGAGATCATGAGGTGGGACGAGGATCAGGTCACTGGGAAAGGAGGAAAGGAGACAAGAAAAATTGGCATCTATGACAGGGAGAAGTAGGATATAGTGGGGGTGTCACATTGGATCTTGCCAATCTTTTTCACACAGTCAGGATGGGAGAGGGAACATAAGGAGTGAATCAAAGGGAGTGAATACAGGTAGCCAGAAGTGAGGGCAAAAGAGTCAGAAAGAATGAAAAGTACAGGAATGCTGCTTGACCAGGAAGAAGGAATTAATGAATTAGTATTGTGAGGCTTAATTAATTGACGTTTTTAAAGCACTTTATGGTGCCTTGCATCTGAAATTCTTCAAGTATTATTACACTTCAATATTTATTTCTTCAGTTTGGTGCAAGCCCTTGATTTCAATTCTATGTTAACTTTTATGATGGCTGGGAAGGGACAGAACACCTGATTCCTGTATTGCTGTGTGCATTTTACATTTTCTAACAGTGAAAATGTGTACAATGAAATACCATCCTTTACTTTAAAGTCTCTTATTGAGCTCTGTCTCTCAGAGAGTGAATTCACTCTATTGGTAGATGTAATGGCATCAGGTCTCTCTGTTAGTGCTATATGGAAAAGACAACATCACTGAAAGCTTTAAATTCTCATATTGTTGGGGCTCCTTAGTTTTGTCAGGTGCTCTGACTTGGACCTAACACTGAGTTGTAGCTTGGGAGACAAAACAGTTGGAGAACTTGGAGAAAGGCTCTAAGGGTCAGTGAAATTTACTATGGGCAGCTGTGGCTTCAAAGCAACGCTCTGTGCAGAAGCCTATTAAGAAGTAGTAGGTTACTTTCCTGCAGTTTCCCCAGCATGATGGATGACATTCTGAAAAGTGAAAGGACTTCCTGTGCCAGGGAGGTTTTCCTTATGGTATGCTGTGAGTTCTTCTCTACCCAGTTTAGTTTCAAAATATTGATTACCCTTTGCCTGATTAATATTCTGAATTAAAATCAAAAGAAGTGGCTTCAGGTTTTATTATACCAAAACAGACAATGTGTGATTTTCATTGTGGTTTATGATAGGAACGTTAAATTAATAATTTATTGCTTGTCCTAACAGTATTCTAAATAAGCCATTTACCATTCAAAAGCAGCAATTACTTTTAACTAGGAACTGGTCCAAGGTCGGATCTCTATTTGAACTTTTCTAAAGTTTTCGTTTGTTTGGATTCAGAATTTTAATTTGGCTCATTAAAATGGTAAAGGACACAGCAGTAAAGTGTGGGTCCAGATCCAAGTTTCACCAATATTCAGTCAGTGTCTGAATCTGGGCCCATGTCTACTTTAAACCGACTATACAAGGTGTTACTCCTTGCTTTTTAATATTAGATAATGTTCTAAAGTATGCACATACTTTTTAAAAATATTAAAATTCCAACTAAGTTTGGCAGTCCTGTTATCTCACATGAATGTTAATTCTCTGTCTAATTAAGGAATTGTGTTAGTTTATGTCTCATTTAAGAAGAAGCATTTTTATTTTTTTATTTTTTTTTCCAAAATTTTGTATTCTTCACAAAGTTCTGATGGAAAAGTTAAATGAGAATATTTTGTCCATTGATTTTCCTGAAAAATGTTTCTCCAGTTATTGTTTCTGCTTTGGATTTTTTGTTTTTTATGTTGCCAATTTTTTTGGTCTCCTGGTGGGTCATTTTTATAATTAAAACATTTTGTTTTCAGAATTTTTTATCTTCAAAATAAAAAAAACTGATTTTGAAACCAAAAACTATTTAAGATATTCAGTAGAAAATTTAAAAAAATAAAAAAATCAAATCTTTATGAAATGAGCAAACAGCACTTAAAATGCTTTTGAATTTGCCAACATTTCTGTATATAAAAAACATTTCCGGGATTTTTTGTTTATTTGTATGGCTGGTTTTTTGTTTTTTGTTTATCAGCCATAACATTTTATATATATATTTCAGAAATAGTTCTCAAAATAGGATGTATTCTTAAGGACTTCTGTAGTAATAAGTGGTAATGATCTCCCATTAAAAGGGCAGCATTTGACAACAGTTATCCAGAGATACCTCCATTTTTAATCTACAACTAAAATGGGAAATAACTATATGATAAATATTGACATTTCAGTACAGACAACTGCAATGCATATTCTGGATCTTTAGTTCATACATGTCACTAAAAGAAAACTAATTCTAAAATATACCTTTCCCTGGGATTCTTGTCAGTAACTCCTCAAATACATGAAGCTAATACAAAATTTTCTTTTAAGAACCCCACTGATTGCCCCAAAATTAATAATACTCCAAGATAAAAATTGTGGCCAGGTCTACACTAGAAATTTTTGCTGGTATAGCACTGTCGGGTGTATATTTTTTCAGAATTTCAATACCAGGAAAATCCTTAGTGTAGATGCAGTTATAATGGCATAAAAGTGCTTTTGCCAGTATAAGCTGTCTACATTGGGGAGAGGGGGGAGCAGTTGCTGGTATAGCTATAGGAGTTTAGCTCTACTGGCTAAACTTTTAAGTGTAGACCAAGCCTGTGTTAAACTGGAGTTAAAGTTTAGTATATTTTAGTAACTTCAGGGTAAAAACAACACCTGTTGTTTAGTAACTTCAGGGTAAAAACAAGAGTTATTGCAGTTATCCTCAAAATAAGTGATACAACCCCTGGAAATTCAACATTATGGTTAAACTTAAAAGAAATTAAAACATATTAATGTCAGATTTATGATTACCGCATAATAGTATGTAGTTCCTAATTAAATTAAACTGATTATAAAGGATACGTTACATTTTTTCTATTTTTCCTCTCTCAATGTTAAGAACATGAGAACAGCCATACTGGGTCAGACCAATGGTCCCTCTAGCCCAGTATCCTGTCTTCTGACAATAGCCAATACCAGATGCTTCAGAGGAAATGAACTAGCCAGGATGTTTGCCAGAAGCTGGGAATGAGCAACAGGGGATGGATCACTTGATGATTACCTGTTCTGTTCATTCCCTCAGAAGGAATGGCCACTGTCGGAAGACAAGATACTGGGTTAGACAGACCTTTGGTCTGACACAGTATGGACATTCTTATGTTCTTATGTAACAGAACCGGGCAGTTATCAAGTAATCCATCCAATCATCCAGTCACAGCTTCTGGGACACCCAGAGCACGGGGTTGCATTCCTGACCATTTTAGCTAATAGCCATTGATGGACCTATCCTCCATGAACTTATTTAATTCTGTTTTGAATCCAGTTATACTTTTGGCCTTCACAACGTCCCCAAGCAATGAGTTCCAAAGGTTGTCTGTGAGCTGTGTGAAGAAGTACTTCCTTGTGTTTGTTTTAAACCTGCTGCCTATTTATTTAATTGGGTAACTCCTGGTTCTTGTGTTATGTGAAGGGGTAAATAACATTTCCCTATTCACTTTCTCCACAACATTCATAATTTTATAGATATTTTAGTTGTCTCTTTTCCAAATTGAAAAGTCCCAGTCTTTTTAATCTCTCCTCATATGAAAGTGTTCCATATCCCTAATCATTTTTGCTGCCCTTCTCTGTACCTTTTCTAATTCTAATACATCTTTTTTGAGATGGGATGACCAAAACTGCACATTGTATTCAAGGTGCTCCTTTCTAGTTTCCTCACTAGGATATGATGTACAATTTTTAAAGGATTCCATTGTGCCTCTAACCATTTCTGTTGTTTAGCCAGAGTGGCACTTGTTTGGTCCTCTTACTATGTTTTTTTAATTTGGAGTATCCATTTAATTTGAGCCTCTGTTACGATGTTTTTAAAAAGTTTCCATGCAGCTTGCAGGCATGTCACTCTTGTGACAGCACCTTTTAATATCCATTTAACTCCTTATTTTTATGTAGTTAAATACTACTGTGGTGGGCTTCTTTGGTATTTTCCCTCTCACAAGGATGTTAAATGTAATTACATTATGGTTGCTATTACTGAGTGATTCAGCCACATTCACCTCTTGGATCGGATCCTGTGTTCCACTTAGGACTAAATGAAGAATTGCTTCTCCCCTGGTGAGTTCCATAACTAGCTGCTCCAAGAAGCAGTCATTAATGGTCTAGAAATTTTAACTCAGCATCCCATCTGACAGGTGACATGTACCCAGTCAGTATGGGAATAATTGAAATCCCCCATTATTGTTGAGTTTTCTATTTTTATAGCCTCTCTAATCTCCCAGAGTATTTCATAGTCACCGTCACCATCCTGGTCAGGTGCTCAGTAGTATATTCCTACTGCTATACTCTTATTATTCAAGCATGGAATTTCTATCCATAGAGATTCTATCATACAGTTTGATTCATTTAAGATTTTTACTATATTTGACTCTGCTTTCTTTCTGTCTGACTCTGCTACTCCCCCACCAGTACAACCTACTCTGTCATTCCTGTATATGTTATATCCAGGAATTACTGTGTCTCATTGATTACCATTGTTCCACCAGGCTTCTGTGATGCCTATTATATCAATATCCTCATTTAATATCAGACACTCACGTTCACCCATCTTAGTATTTAGACTTCTGGCATTTGTGTACAAGCACTTATAGAATTTCTCATTTTGTACTTGTCTGCCATTATGTGATGTAGTTGAATGGGACTCTAAGTTCTTACCTGTACTCTATCAACTTCTGTTCTTGCTATCCTTCTGTCCTTGCTATGGGACACATACACCACCCTCCCCAAGTGCTAAAGAAACACTAGTAGCAGCCTTCTGCCTAGGTTTTCTGAATGGATTTGCAATACATGGGGAAAGGTTCCTCATCCCTCTCTTCCCCTACCTACCAGCCCTGTGCAATTACCGAAATTTAGCCCTTAGAAAGAAAACAAAGTGCTAGTGCCTAGATATAGATGATTCACCATGCTTAAATACCCCAAGCCCTAGTTACACAAAATTTACATAGAAGAGGAAGCTTGCAACACTTCTGCTGCATTCCCCTATACTTCCTAAATGCTCCCTATCATATATCCACATTAGTATTCTTTCCTCCACCCACATATGGTGAGGGCAGCATCCAGTCTCCAGTGAAAAAATATTAAAAATACTGCAACACATATGCTTCCAGGAACTGTGTCAAAACAAGCTGATTTAATACCAACATTCCTATCATGTTAGGAAAGCAACTTCTAGTACAGTATCCGCTTGCAGATTTTTATCTAGCAGTATAACTACTTACTCTATTTTGAGATGTTTTCTTTCCTTAACTGTGTCACCTCTTTCAGACAGATTACACCATAAGGGGAATTTTCAACATGAAAACCAAGATTCAACAGCATTCCCACCTTTTATGTTGGGGGAGTGGTGGACTTAATGTATTAATATTCATTTTTTACTGTTATCACTGTGTTCGATGCCCATTGGACCTGTGGACACCTTAACATAAATTAATGTTATATTAAATACTACACACACACAGGCAAGCAAGTACCACATAACTCCTGGAATGGGAGCACACAAAGCCATTACAATTCCAAAACATATACAAAATTGCAGTGGAAACAGAAACCCTTTGCCCTGATGAGGCAGAAGGTGAATCTTAGCAATAGAGATTTCCAGGACTGTGGGCCTTCAACAGAAAAGGATGAGCCCCTCCTCCTCTTCAGTTGTCTCTCAGGAGCATTAGTAAATCTGTTGCTGTGATGGGGTACACAGCCCCTTAGGTAGACTGATCCTAAATAATGTAAGACTTCAATGCCTCAGAGATTGCCCTTCTAATAAAAGGCAGCTAGTGCAGTTCATGGAGTGCAGGCATCAGTGAGTTTCATGGACAAAGGCCTTCATCCACTTGTATTTCCATATATTGCAAAAATTCCAGTCTACAGGTGGTTTTCAAAGGCAGTCTTACACAGAGCACATTACAATAATTCAGTCTGGAGGTCATCTGGTTGAATGAGCTATTGAAGTGGAAAATTTTCACTAGGGACAGGAAAACCAGTTCACTTAAAATCATACACATCATTTCAATTGCACCTTTATTGTGAGATTAGAAAATGTTCAATTTAAGGACCCTTTCTTTCCTTTCTTCTCCTGACTCAAGAAGAGAAGGGATCCTGTACTTCCTCCAGTTCCACTGTTTGTTAACTTATCTTTTCTGAGATTTTGGACTCCAACGTCTTTCCACCCACTTTGGTTGCTGCAGTGTTGAGACTGTGTATGAACACAAACTAGTGTATATACAGCAGCATTTTGTTCATATATTTTTTTCACACAGAAAGTGGCCATCCTCATCTTCCAGTTGACTCAAACCCATTCATTGGAAGATTGGGGGGAGGGGTCCCAATTATTGTCTGTTTAATTTTGCAAACATTTTAGTAGAAATGCTAGAAGCCAACACTGCATGTGAATGATCTGATACTGAGATTTGCGAATGTAAGTCATAGCCTAGCCATAGTATTGGTGCACAGATGATTTGCAAATGTAACCTATTATTTTCACTTTAATTTGATGATGTGAGAGGCATGAGAGATGGTTGAAAAAAATTACTTGTTTGATACTGTATTTATTGGTTCTAGTAAACTGTGATATGAAGCAGCCACAGGCAACAGAGTTAGTACCACAACCAACTAAAAGTCATTACTAACTTGCTCAGGCATATGTACTAAACTGGGACTATTTGACATGTCTTTAGTGTCCTAAAATAGAGCAAATGAGGAGGCAGTTGGAGTGGGCGGGCTGAAAAAAGGAACGGGGGAGAGAAAGATGCACAAATGCTTTGTGTAAAACCTTCAATTCACTTGCATTTACCTTTGGGTATGAGAATTGAGGGTTTTGAGAACTTCAGTCTGTGCTTGTGAAAATTCACAAAAAGGTTGAGGCTGTTCCCATTGCTGGAAAACCTGTAACTCCAATGGCCCCAGTCAACCCCTTTATTCACCCAAGAAGCCTCACAATCTCCTTTCTAATCGTAGCTGTTTTAAGAGATTTTTTTCTGGCGGTGGAATCGAAGGGAGTCCTCGTGCTCTACCTGCTTCCTTGTGTTTGGATAGCTTCCTCAGCGAGGTTTTCAGGGGGCACCAGCTGGTCATTCCCCCAACCCCCTTCAGGATCTTTGAATCGGTTGGGTCGGGGTTGACTAGCGTTGGTCACTCTGCCTTACAAATACATCAGATTCTGCTGATGAGATTGAATGTGTGTGGCCTCTAAACCCTCTCAACAGTACAGTGGGAGCAGGAGATCACTCCTGTTCCTCCTGCTTCCAATCAGCTCCCTAAGGAGCTCAAGGGCTGTGAAGACCTACAAATTATAATCCTTATAAATGCATCTGGGAAATGCCTGGGGGTTGCCTTGCATTCACACACTAGGAATTATGGAAGTGAACCTTGTAACAGTTGCTAAAAAATCCACAGGTGACCATGAGCTGGAATCTCTAAATGAACAAAAAAGAGTTGGTTCCCTTCCAGTCCTTGTGACTCAAGCTGCAGGAGTTCATTTTGTGAAGTGAGCCTGGCAGGATTCACACAGCTGTAGAGAGAAACCTAACACATAGTCCAAGTGAAACAATTCCAAAATCCAGCCAAGAATTCCTAAACCGGATAAGTCATAAAGTTTGCTTTCAGAGGCGTTGTTTTGTGTTTTTAATATACCTGCATTGTATCTATTTATTGTCCATTTCCTTGTTACTGAGTAAGTGACCATTCTTCACTTTTGGCCAAATCCTAAAACCCTTACTAAGTTGTTCCTCAGTAAAACTCTCACTGAAGTCAATGGGATTTGGAAGTTTGCCTGAGTAAAAATTGAGTAAGGGTGTTAGGATCTGAGCCTTAAGGTATTTTACTGATTCTGTCAATGTAAAAAGATTAGTAGAGTTCAGATTTAGATCACCATTCGTTTGTTTAGGACTCTGCTTTCTCCATAATGAGGATTGTGTAGAGTACAAAATGAAGACTAAAGAAAGTGTAGCCATTCAGTTGCTATAAATTTATGCCTGCTATAGATTGCCCTAGTAGATTGTTGAATTAGTAGTGCAAGAGAAGAATCATATAACACAAATAGAAAATCTATCCAGATTATAGGACATTCAAATCTATTAATAGATTTAACAGTCTTGCTTTTGGAATTTTTTTACATGTGTATATATGGTGAGGAAGTCAGTAAGTACAGCATATGTTTCAGGTACTGTGAGGAACACATCAAGATGGACTGCTTGTGTTTTATGTAATAAAATCATAGCATAGGCCTCAGCAAGGTACTAAGGGCTTGTCTACTCTACTGCATAAGTTGATGTAACTTATGTTGTTCAGGGGTGTGAAAAAGCCATGCCCCTGAACAATGCAAGTTATATCGACCTAAGCGCTGTCCACACCAGCACTAAGTTGGCAGGAGCTTCTGCCTCTTGCTGATGTGGAGCAATTATGCTGATGGGAGAGCGCTCTCCTATCTGCAGAGCGTGACTTCACCAGATGCGCTACAGCAGCACAGCTGCACTGGTGCAGCTGTGCCAATGTAGCGGGTGGTGTAGACTAGCCCTAAATCACGTGTCTTACTTTAAGCATGTGAGTAGATACATTGAAATCAAAGGGATTATTCACATATTTAAAGTCAGGCACATGCTTATGTACCTTGCTGCATCAGGGCCTTAAATGGAAAACACTCACTTTTCTTTCAAATGATATTGTCTCCCTCCCCGCAACCCATTTGTATCCTTTTCACCTCCTGCTAATTATTAGTAATAATGTGTTCTTACTTATATACATATGTTATAGCTACAACAGATTAAATTATTATTCTTACATATCTGCATGCCGCCTGTAACCTTTGGAAAATAAACATTAAAGGTTACAACCGGCCCTAACACTTGATGATAATTACTGGCAGTTTTAAAAAGTGTCATCTAGTTACTATTCTAGTAATTAATATTCTAACAATGCTAATTTCTTAAAACAAAAATACTAGATTCACAGCATGAAATCTATACTTTAACAAATTGAGCTGTAAAGCTTTAATTTAAAAAATCCCCCAAAACCATAAGATCCAAATCATAAAATAAATATAAATTCATAGATGATAAGGCCAGAAGGGACCATTGTGATCGTTTAGTCTGACCTGCATAACACAGACCATAGGACTTCCTTGAATTAATTCCTGTTTGAGCTAGAGCGTATCTTTTAGAAAAATATTCAGTCTTGATTTAAGAATTTCCAGTGGAGAATGCACCCTAACCCTTGTTACATTCCAGTGTTTAACTACCCTCATTGTTAAAAATGTGTCCCTTATTTCTAATCTGAATTTGTCTAGATTCAACTTCCAGCCATTGATTTTTTGTGATAACTTTGTCTGCTAGACTGAATATCCCATTATTATCAAATATACAGAATGTATGTATAGATTAAAAATTTATAAATATATTTAACAGGTTAACTTTTGATATAGGCCCAGAACTGCTTTGACATTAACTGGCCTGTATTTTTGTTAAAACCACATAACCAACTTTTTACTCGTTAGAACCACAATGTAGAGCACAATGTGTACTTTACCTCATTTGAGCCTACAATAAAGTCTACACTTTTCATATTTTTCCACAACAGTTTTTATTAGATTTACTATGGCTAGTGGGTTTTTTAAATTATTTTAGTTTTTTTGTGCCAACACATTTTCAACAAACTTTATGCAAATAACATTCTATTTTTGTGACTGTGTTCTAACAAAATAAACTGCACGTACAACCCATCTCTGCCAGACCTGGAACAGACATGGAAATGATATAAATGTGTCAGTATTACAGTAGGGAAAACACATGAATGCACATGGTGTCTCTTTTAACTCTTAGGCTCAGTGTGATACTAATTCATTTTTGACATTTGGAAAACTTCTAACATTAATTTATAAGTTTATTGTGGGGGATAATTCAGACAGACATAGTGTTGAAATAAAAACTTGAAAGAATGCACATCAGATTTTACAGGTGCATAGAACATTAATTTGCAATGACAACTTTTTTGTTAAAGGTTGACATAATATTGAATGGAATGTTTTGTTTATATATGGTGGTCTAGTTTACTGACCAATACCAAAATGTATGACCAAACTGGGACTTTGTACAGCCTGCATTTCTTCTACTTTTTCTAGAATCATTTTCTTTCTTTCTTTTTCTTTCCCTTCCTCCCCCCAATCACCAGTAATTGCCTTAGAGTATTTTATTTGTATTATTTTCCATAATTGTATTTTCCTTTCAAAAGAAAAAGAAAAGTATTTACCAAAGTCAACAATGTTAGATGTATAGTTCAGAACAAGTAATATTTATAGAATGCATGCTAAGATTGACCTTTATGTCAGTTGTCACAAAACTTGATTTGTTTGTTTGAATGATATATATTTATACTGAAAGCAAAAATTACAGTTATTAGCACGTAGTATAAATGGATATGCTTTCTCCATGGAGGGCTTTTTCTTTTGAAATTCACTTAAGGAAAATGCTGAAAATGTATATCATTTAGTTATATCAAATGAAAGAATTGGGAAGAGGATGACAATACATAGTAATGAAAATAGTTTTGTGTCTTTCATTTGCCAACTTGAGTGAATAGGATGAAATGTCTTCATTTCCATTTAACATTTCATGGGATAAGCTGATCCCTTTGTGTACAAGAACAAGTTCTCTTGGTAATTTTAGGACTAAATTCTGTCCTTGGATGTATGGACAGGGATACTATGTAGTCAATATAAACCATATGCATGCATCAGGGGCCAGAATTTAGCCTGTGGTATTTTTTATATGTTTCTTGATGGCAATAATAGTAAAGAAAAAAGACATATTTGATGGCAACAAGGGACAAATGACATTGAAAACTTAAATCTAGACAAAAAAAGCTAATGTAAGGAGGGAAATGGAAATATGAAGACATTTTAAGTGCTTTTATCCATTTTTCTTTGGCTTAAGTTGTTCAAAGATCCTGGATACCAGGTCAAAACTCTGACATTACCCCTAAAAAAAAAAAAAAAAAAAAAGTATCTGAAAAGAAGAACACATTCCTTACTTCAATCTGGGTAATGATCTTTCACTGCTCTCACTACTACCTCCTTCTCTGGAAGATACTAGGTACACTGTAAAATCTGAAAATCTATCAAGACCCACAAGATCCTAATACCAGCCTTACCCCTTAAGGTCAGCTGCAGCTGTTTCTGACTGTCTTCTCTGAAACTCCTGGGGTGGGCTTGCATTTATATCACAACATATTCCAGTCCCTTGGGCTAAAGAGTTCATGTCTCAATCAAGGCAAACTAATGGAATTATTTTTCCAGTAAGAGAAAGTTGTACATCAAGATTTTGGAGCTATAGGGCAATATGCCTGGCCCTTCTTTTTGAATCCTCTCTTGGCCACCAACATATTGTCATCTGGTCAGACAACTCAGCAGTCTCAGCATACTTGACCTGTCAGAGGAGTGGATGGAAAGGGCCAAGAGCTAGTCACTTCTTAAAGAATCCTCCCCTTTGTTCAGGTGGTCCAGCAAAATCTGGAATCCATAACAACTTTTCATGTAGTAGGCTATTTAAGTAAATTAGCTCAGAGGAGCCCAGATATACTCAAGGAAATTGTCTGGCCACACAAGGAGGTATTCTAATGGATAAGTACCAATACACAAAGAGCATCAAGTGTCCACTTTGCATCTAACTCCTACCCAGTTACTGTAAGGTATACTGAAAACCCTAAAGCATAAGTCCAAGATGTCTTCATGGTTCACTGGACTGAGGAAATATTATTTACATTCCTTCTGCTTCCCCTGACCTGGGAAGTCCTCATAAAACCACAGAGATGCTAATGGTCCCAGAATGTGCAAGAAGTTACACTGGTCTACAATTTTTGAGAAGTCGTCTGCTTCAGAGATAAAATGTGGTATTTATTATGTATTTTTATGTGCTGAATTCAAATATGACAATTAAAACAACTGATTGGCTACTGTTTCTAAGATATTTAAGTTTTTACATTTTATGTCTATGTATATTGTGTAGATAGTAGAGTTTTAATCATAAATTGTAAACCTAGGTCTTTTCATGTGTTTATGGTTGCTTTACACGATAATATTTCACCTGTCCTGTTTATGTAACACTTTAAAAATCAGCAAAGGGGTTATATAAATAAAATTTATTATGAAACAAAAGGCAAAAAACTATTATGTACATAGTTTAGTCCTATTCAGTGTCTACTCGGCGCTTCTTGGCTTGTCTCTTGTATTCATTACATGGAGCATCTCTTGTCACTGTCCAGCTATAGTCTGCAAGCATTGATGGGCTCCATTTGCCCTGATAGCGTTTCTCCATTGTTGCAATGTCCTGGTGAAATCACTCGCCGTGCTTGTCGCTCACTGCTCCGCAGTTCGGTGGAAAAAAATCTAGATGAGAGTGCAAAAAATTTATCTTTAGTGACATGTTGCAACCAAGGCTTTTGTAGGCCTTGAGGAGGTTTTCCACCAACAACCTGTAGTTGTCTGCCTTGTTGTTTCCGAGAAAATTTATTGCCACTAACTGGAAGGCTTTCCATGCCTTTTTTTCCTTGCCACACAGTGCATGGTCAAATGCATCATCTCGAAGAAGTTCACGAATCTGAGGACCAACAAAGACACCTTCCTTTATCTTAGCTTCACTTAACCTTGGAAATTTTCCACGGAGGTACTTGAAAGCTGCTTGTGTTTTGTCAATGGCCTTGACAAAGTTCTTCATCAGACCCAGCTTGATGTGTAAGCGTGATAACAAAATCTTCCTTGATTCAACAAGTGGTGGATGCTGAACACTTTTCCTCCCAGGCTCCAATGACTGTCGGAGTGGCTAATCTTTCTTGATGTAGTGGGAATCTCTTGCACGACTATCCCATTCTCAGAGAAAACAGCAGTGCTTTGTGTATCCAGTCTGCAGACCAAGCAAGAGAGCAACAACCTTCAAATTGCCACAAAGCTGCCACTGATGTTGGTCATAGTTTATGCACTTCAAAAGTTGTTTCATGTTGTTATAGGTTTCCTTCATGTGGACTGCATGACAACCTGGAATTGATGGCAAAACATTGCCATTATGCAGTAAAACAGCTTTAAGACTCGTCTTCGATGAATCAATGAACAGTCTCCACTCATCTGGATCGTGAACGATGTTGAGGGCTGCCATCACACCATCGATGTTGTTGCAGGCTACAAGATCACCTTCCATGAAGAAGAATGGGACAAGATCCTTTTGATGGTCACGGAACATGGAAACCCTACCATCACCTGCCAGGAGATTCCACTGCTGTAGTCTGGAGCCCAAAAGCTCTGCCTTACTCTTGGGTAGTTCCAAATCCCCGACAAGGTCATTCAGTTCACCTTGTGTTATGAGGTGTGGTTCAGAGGAGGAGGATGGGAGAAAATGTGGGTCCTGTGACATTGATGGTTCAGGACCAGAAGTTTCATCCTCTTCCTCGTCTGACTCAAGTGAGAATGATTCTGGTGCATCAGGAACTGGCAGTCCTTCTCCGTGGGGTACTGGGCGTATAGCTGATGGAATGTTTGGATAATGCACATTCCACTTTTTCTTCTTTGACACACCTTTCCCAACTGGAGGCACCATGCAGAAGTAACAATTGCTGGTATGATCTGTTGGCTCTCTCCAAATCATTGGCACTGCAAAAGGCATAGATTTCCTTTTCCTGTTCAACCACTGGCGAAGATTTGTTGCACAAGTGTTGCAGCATATGTGTGGGGCCCACCTCTTGTCCTGATCTCCAATTTTGCAGCCAAAATAAAGGTGATAGGCTTTCTTAACCATAGTGGTTATACTGCGCTTTTGTGATGCAAAAGTCACTACACCACAAACATAGCAGAAGTTATCTGCACTGTTCACACAAGTACGAGGCATCTCTGCTCACTTTGGCTAAACAGAAATGTGTCCCTTTGCAAAATCAAACACTGACAAATAAGAGAGCACGACACTGTATGATTTCTAGGGCTGATATAGGGCAATTTGTTCAGCAGAGTGATGTAAGCTTCGTTATGATTGCATCATCCATGACTTCTAGGAATAACATGATGCAATTCATATCATGCATGATGCAATACCAGCTTCAGATTGCATCATTCATTGTTTTGCCTAAAAAGCAAGTACTGTCCAAACCCAGTCATAGATTTATTCATAGATCCAGTCAAAGATGTATTTTAGTCATTTCTGGTTTAAATTGAGATCCCTTCCCTTTATAACTCACTTATCCTCCGCCATTCCCAAGTCAAGGGTCGTATATACTGACCCAATAGCATGTCTTGAAAACTAGAGCCAATCAACAATTTTAAGCATCATTTTCTTTCTCAGTGACCCAGAATTAGTAAAGTTTGACTGCATTTATTTCAGAAGCATTTTGGATGTAGAGCAGTGTTATTGGTCTGTGGGCCTCTTTTTTGTCCAGAGCACTCAGCTCTTAGAAAAAAGAGACTTCCTGTATAAGGGTCCCATTCTTCTTTCCAGGTCTTATTCAGATTAAAAGCTTGCTTTATGAAGAGCCTTTAGAAAATACTGAGGAGCTCAGATTGTGTCCTCTCCACCATACTTTATTCCCACAGGAAGGGAATTTCCTTTGTCTGCTGGTGTTTGGGTGACCATCTCTGCCTGGAGTAGGTTCCAGAGACTTCAGCATGTAAGACTTCTTTCCTTACCATTCTTAAACTTATTGCAGATGTGGTTTATAATGGCCAGCTGTCTGTATGTGCCCACTTCAGCTCTTAGCTTACTTAGTGTTAACATACCATTAATAGCTTTCCAGTTTGGTCTCACCCTTTGGCAATTAGATTCTTCCACGTGATCTTCTATCTAGTCTATACCCTCCTACCTAAGTCTTAATTTAATTCTGGAAGTTGTTTACTCAGATTTCCTTTGAACCTACTGAATGCCATCCAGATGTCCATCAGGTTCTGATGGTTTTCATTCAGCTGATGCAGGAGCTTGCGATCCTCATTTTCAAAGCTGCTTATCTGATTTTCCTCAAGCAGAAACTGGTTCTCCATGGCTAAGTTTTTCAGTTTTCTTCTTTAAGTAGTGTTTCCTTTATTTTTTTAACTAGGAAATCATTCTCCCTCCTAACCCCCCAACATATATCTAAAGCCAGGAGCTTAGAAAGAAATCCTCTGGCATTCTCTAGCCTCGTTCTCTACTCTCCGACATTGTCTGACTTCTGCCCCTGTCTTACTACAACAGCCTTAGGAGGTGAGAGAATGGCTGCTGGATGGAGATGCAGATAACAGCTTTGTAGGGACAGTAAAAAAATCACTCCCTCTAAGACCCAAGATACATCCTCCTCTTTGTGAAGTGGAGAGCTGGAGAGATTGGAGAGAATAGTGGAGATGGAGAAACAAAAAGGGAGAATTTGGGAGAGAAACTATTAAGTTGTGTGAATAGGGGATGGAGTAAGGGATGGAGAGATAATGAGGGTAATATTCAACTTAAATCCCTGACAAAACTTTGGAATGGTTTATCTGTAACTGTATTTTGGGAAAGGGGGTGAAAAACTTCCTGCAGAATATATGGATAGTGTGCATTTTTGCTTTTATAAAGGTAGGATTTTTAGAGCAAAGCTCAGGTCATTGGTAAGACAGTATAACACACGTACTTACACCTTCCTTTAGAGAGTAACTATTTGGTTCATATTTACTGATCAATGTTACCAGAAATTTTAAAAATAGAAAATATAAATGTTCTGGGTAGTTTGTTTCTTAGCTAAGAGCAAAATTCAGTTTGTACTTGGAAGCAGAATCAACAAGTGTTAACTTTACAAAATATTAATAGAAAAACAGTATAGGGATTAAAATAAAAGTATTGAAAGCAGATTTATTCAGTATGCTGCATAGATGTGCAACAGTGCATCTCTACATTGCTGAACACTCAATGGAGGCTTCTTTTTACTAACATACAATATTACTGTATCGAGTTCTAGTAAATTACTTTGTTAAATATTTTTGAGTAGTGCTGTGTGGAACTCCCTAGTGTTGATCCATTTTGGCATTACTCAAGGGTTTTTTTCTTTAATAAGTTAGCTATTTTTTGGCCTCTTTTGTATGGATTGACATCTGTGGCATTCATGGGACTGAGAAGAACCAACACGTGATCAATTACCAAACAAGTCTCATTACAAAATCAAAATGAATGTACAGAATTTGCCCTAAAAATGTCTTTCTATTAAGAGATTACTATTTGAGACAGTTTGATATGAAAGGAGCTACAGTAGACAAAACCACATTCTGTTTTATTCTGTAGTATTTTCCTACCTCTTTATTAATATAGTTACACAGTGTTCTGATTTTCTCTGTCTTTCTTCTCCCACCCCGATTTGTCAGAGACTACTTGGAAACAGTGATCAGTTTTATTTTTCTAGTTCTTAACTTGTCAATTCAAAGGATTTTTAAAACAAGAGAGTATATTTGCATTAGTTAATTTTTTGGTTATATAGTATTGAAAAAAAATTTCTAGCGCCCTGTGTCCATCCTGGGTTATGTGTGATTTAAGGCATAACAATCAAAAACTACAAAGGTCTTTGAAATTAAAAGGTACTGTCATGTTCCAATGCACTGATGAAAATGATTCTAACTGCAAAGAACAGTTAAGCTATCATGCTGACAACTGTAAACTGTTGCCAGTTAAGTTTCTCTTAGTTCTGTGATAGTCTGCCCGTGGGGAAAACTCTGATTTTAATTAGCAGTTGGTGCTCTTGCAAAACTATGTTTGGCACATCCTGGAAAGCTCAGGAATAACTATCTGCTGTCCTTGCAGCTATTTCTAAAATTATTATAGAGAAAACTACTAGTGTTGCTGATTCTTGGACAAGGGGGTCACTACTATCTCTTACTTTAGCATTACTGCACAAATGTATGTCCAAATACTGTGCTAAGTTTGTACACTGTATAATTTTAAAATACTAGAACTGACACTTAGGACCAACACCAGATTTATTTCCATGATGTATGGAAGTTGTTATAGAGTACCACAAAGACTGACTACATGTTAAAAGGAGAAAGTGGGCCAAATTTTCAAAAGGGTATTCACTCAGCTTAGATACACATGCCACCAACTTATTCATATCCATTGAGGTGTTGAGAGCCCTAACTGGATGCATGCAGTTTGGTCCTGTTATGTTGAAAAAGGAGCCAGATGTCCAGTTTTCCAGTGGTCAGTTCTGGAAATTTGAAGTCTGAAAATGGGACTGTATGTCCCATTTATGCTCAGCAGCTCTCCTTACCCATCCCAACAGGTGGTGCTGATGTGGGCTCTGGGGAGCGTTCTTCCCAGCCGCAAGCCTAGCCCCTGGGAGAGCACCAGCAGGAGCTCTTCTGGACAGAGAACAGCAGCAGCACCACCACTAGGGGCTGGCAAGTGTGGTGCCCAGCCAGTGACAGCCCCAACCCAGGGGGTCAGGAGAGGGTGTGAATGTAGAGAACAGGCTCCTCACTGGGTAAGGAGTGATAGGTACCTGGGTTGTTTTTTTTCCATTATGATAATATGGGCATCTTAGCTATAATAGAGTGATGGCTTTACTGACTTATCCAAAGTCCATTATGGTCAATGGAAAGACTTCTATTAGGGTCAGTGGACTTTAGATCAGGCAACAGGATTCTGGTCTTAAACACAGGATGTATTATATCCTGGATTGTAAAATCTTCAGGCCAGAGCTTGACCTCATCTTATTTAATTTGTCTTCAAAGTGCCTCGCACACCTGCGGCAAAAATAAATTACAATATCAGTTAAAATATACGTTGTGAAGTCAGCTACTATCTGTGTGGATATAAGTGAGAGAAATGATTTTAAAAGATGAACTGTGAAATGCACTGGATATATGAGACCAGATTCTGGTGCTAAAAAGTAAAACTTTTTAAATTATTATTATTTATTATTTTATTTTAAAATAAATCTGATGGCACAAGTTTTTATACTACCTGAAAATACTTCTTACATTAGCATTTTGCTTGTTAGAAGCTCTATTTTCTTCTTTTACAAAATAATAATATTTCAATAGATGCTCTAACTAATTTAAAAGTAGTTCCTGGCTGAAGGGGAAAATGTTATATTTGGCCAGTGATGACCCAGCAAAATTATTTGTGAAAAATATGACACTATCCTAAGTAATGTTATTTTAAATAATATCCCACAAAAATATAGGGTGCCCAGATGTTCCCACTTTATGACAGACCCAATATTTAGGGCTTTTTCTTATACAGGCATCTATTATCCCCTACCCCCATCCCGATTTTGCACACTTGCTATTTGATCACCCACAAAAATGTATATTGTATGTAATAATTTGAGGGAAAAAATACATGTAGGTAGATATTCACTTCTTTCTATACTGCAGAACTTAAAACATACGTTAAAAACATCATTGGGGTTTGTGTGCGTGTGTGTGTTGGACACTTTTGGAAAACTCTATGTCATGCATTTCAGACCGGACATGGTAAATCTATTCATCATGAGCTGAAGACCACCACTGTGTTTGCAGAGCAAAAAGCCAGCCTTTCTTTTGTGGATAATAAATGATCACAGGGCTGGAAATGAGTCAGACTTTTCAGACTAGCCAAAGACAAACTATCTTTGATTCCAGTCTTCTTGACTCACCTGTACATATTCCATGTTATTACTCAGGTGCTAAGCAGAAGTGCTTTTTGTCTTCAAGGCTGAAAGGCCCTTTAGTTTAAATTAGGGACGTTCACTGGTCTTCCCTGAGAAACTAAAATAAATTCGCTAGTGGTTACTAGTTGTAAAAAGCTGTTAAAATACACAAGTTCTGCCTCATTTCCAGTGCAATGCTGTGACTTAAGAACACTTGTTTATTGTTACACAGTATGCTGCCAGACTGTCCAGGTAGATGAAATCTGATTCCCTTTCTTATTGCTTTAAGCATTTCATTATCACTTACGGGTTGTTTCAAAGGACAAGGAAAAATATAAGACTTCTTGGAGTAAAGTAGTGACTGACTTTCAGTAATTTGCAGCTGAGCACTTCTCTCTCTCTCTTATTTTTTTAAGAATAAATTGACTCTGTTTGACCTTTGACTCAAGAGAATCTTACAGGTTTCTATTACTGAGGAAATAGGTTCCTTAATGACAGTGTCATCAGAGGTGAGATGAGTAAAAGAAGCTGTTATGTAATGAAACATGAAGAGACATACGTGAAATATTAAAGGCTTGACAGGGCAAGTCAGCCTGCATCAACAATATTCTAAGAACATCTATCATAACAGAGCCGGTGCCCGAACAGCGATACTGTGGCTGCATATTAGGTATGTAGTCAGATTGCTGAAGTGTAACCCTCTTCCACTGACCTGTTGCACTGATATGAAGTGTAAATGTATCTCTAGATAAGCTGTCTGTTGGTTAGAGCTAGACCCTGGCCTGCTACTAATTGATTCTCACCATTGTTTTCCCAGAACACTTTATGGTGATTTCTAATGAATTCCAGTATTGATGATTCTCCTTTAAATTTCATCCCTGTGTTGTTTTTCATTCCTTTCATTAACACTATACAAATATGGCAAGAAAAATACAGAAAAACGAGATTGCAACTGCTTATTTGTGTTTAAATACATTTTAAACAATTGTTAAAATGTTTTGCATCTTAAGATGGTTGTCACTAATTAAATGGCTGATTTGTATATATGCAGCTAACTTTGCATCTTACTTGCAGTTGTGCCGTGTTTGAAAATGTCATCTTCTAAAATGATGATAGTTCTGTTACACAGGCTAATGCGAGTGGTTTTTTAGGAAGTAGAAGAAAGCCTTGCAGGCATCAGCAGTTTATTAGACCCTGATTCTGTTTTAAAAGCTTTTAACACCAGTCTTTTATCACATTTGTGTCAGGGACAGAACTTATAAAAAGGCAAGCACATTTGAATAAATTACACTTAGTTCATTGTTAAAATTATTATAGACTTAACACAGTTGCAAAAAGTAATTTTGCATTTACAACTTTCCTGGTCTCTGTGTTAGAAGTTTATATAATTATCAGCTTGTTAACAAGTTGTTAGTTAATTTTATTTATTTATTGTACTAGAGATGGGAGATCTTAAAGATTCTGCAATTTCTAAATACCCCCATTTACGGAAGCTCTGCTTTTTAATTTGAGCCTTATCAAACACTGCAACACTCATTCCCTACCGTCCCTAGATATCTGTCTACTCATATGCCCCACTTCATCATTGTGAAGTGAGTGCCTCACAATCATTAATGAACTTCAACCCTATTATTTAGGCAAGGAACTGCAGTAAGGGATAGATTAAGTGACATGCCCAAGATCACACAGGAAGTCTCTGGTTGATCTGGGAATTGAACTTAGGTTTCTTGAGTCCCAGTATGGACATTGTTTATGTCCACAAATCAATCCTCTGGTTACTTTTTGTCCTTATCCAGTGCTTTTGTCAGGATAGGTTTCTTTTTAAATAACTATAACTTTATATAAAGTTTTAGGGTGGATTATCCACCAGTCTCTACCATCTGATCCTGCTTGTCCTCTGCCATCACTTTGTACATAAGACAAAACACCTCAGGGTCAGCACTTTCTTAAAGATGGGTGAGTTTATTTGAATAAAATAAGAGTTCTAAATCTTCATCCAAAACTCAGTCTAGTCTAAACTGAAACTGGTTGGGTTTTTGGTAGTTATGGTTGTTTTGGGGATGGAGGGGGCATTTGTTTTTGTTTCTTTCCTAAAGATTACTAAATGTCCCTTTTCTTAAACTTTCTTCTCCACATGCCTCTGCACTTTTTGGTTTGGCTGGGACAGTAGGTGGAAATACCATGAGAAAATTGCTCCTGTAATCTCTTCAGCCTTATTGAAATCAGCAGTGACAGGAAATCTCACAGGAAAGTCTTTTCTTATGAGATTTTCAGCCCAATTTCTCACCCTAAGCTTTTTAATCAGGTATGAGAGGAAAGAAACAAGGGATCTAAAATCCTGATCCCTGAGCAAAGTCTGAGTAAAAAAAATTTTACTCACAGAAACTGTGCAGGGATTGAAAGTTAAAGAATCCACTCCTAGGTGCCTCCACAACCCAATCATAACCATTCCAACTTTCTGAGAGGAACTGTGGACACAGCCAGCTGGATATGTGCAGTGCAGAAACACATTGGGCACATTTGTCTTCTCTATACAGCAAACCTTGGAAATGGGTCTAATACCTGATATTCCCCACTGATTTGGCCCTTCTTCACAGGAGACCTCCAGCTTTTATGCCATTTTGAGCCTTAGCATATGTGCTTCAGGGAGTGCAGGATTTGGGCCTGAGTGAACTACTGTTCACATATCTCAGAAAAAGTAACATCTCCAACTCCCAGATCTTGACAATATGCATTTGAAGCAACTAGCCAGATCCATAGGAATTAAAGTTACACAAAATCGCTTTTCTATATTTTCTATAAATGTCAGAAAAATCTGGTGAATAAGTCACATCTGTGGCAGGTACTGTAACTTTCATTTGTTCTACTAGCATTTACTTCATGGGTCAGTCCAGGACTCATTAATCTTAGCAGTCCAACATATTCAACTTCACTAGCAGATCAAAATTTATTTTCCTTCCACCCATTTATGTCCAGGCCCACTTACTCCAACCGTTAAAAGGATATCCAGCTCTACTGAATTATCTTGTGTAAGCCGCAAAATATTGTAAAAATAGAAAATAAGACATTGTTTGCATTTACATTTTTTCTCCATTTTTTGGGTTGGGGGAACTATTAGTTGAGAGCAACTGTTGGCATTTATTGCTCTCATCTTTTTGTGGGCAAGAAGCAGAAACTGAAGAGGGGAATTTTGTTCATCTTGAACTGTAAAGATCTAAAGTGTCCCAATTTCTATACTGCCACCAACGACAGATTATATTTCGTTGCAAAATAATACACAATACTTTTTAGATATATGAATTATCTACCCATGCAGACTACCTTTCTGTATTTTAACATAGTTTAAAATATATATTCGGTAGAATCCAGATATGAGCTGGGTGAATGCTGCAAAAGAGAATGTGTGGGCACTTTTTCAAACTTTTCAACAAATTTGGTTTGGCTGATCATGCCTCTTTGATGTTTGCTTTCCATGAATATTCTAACAAACATGTTTACTTGTAGGAATATTCATTGAAAGAACAAATTGTAAGGACATACTGCTGACTACTTGGATAAAGTGGATTATGAATTTGTAACCACAAGCCCTTTTGCTAGCTACCTGTTTTAGGTGAAATACTCAGCCAAGTAAATGCAAAGAAATATACCATGTGACTTATAAATCAAGCAAAACAGCACACATTTCCAACTGGAAATACAAATGCATGCATGAACCAGTTGTGGCATCCATAGGCTGAAATATGTTTGCATAAAACATTTATTAGCATTTGTTAAGTAATTCTGAACAATGAACAAATTAATAGGAATTGTTTTGTGTTCATGGACAATTAATTAACAAGAAAAAGCTCTAAATTCAGTGACTAATGTGTTTGCTGCTAGTAGTCTATTCAGCTCTATTCCAAGTTGTGTATTTTGGATTTTCTATGGAAACAATTTCATTAAACTAACCACGTGTCCTAACACGTAGGAGATGCCCAGGGAATAAGAGATGCATGTCCACTACAAAAAAGAATTCTGATGGGACTAATATGATTATGTTATGCCATAAATAAATTTGTGAAAATTTTCCCATGAAGTATGAGAAATGCCCCTTTAGTAAATTTATTTATATCTACGTTGAAAACTCACTTTTCTCTTCAGAGATGAGCCTGTACCAAAACACAGTTCCGAAAATCCCTATATTATAGGATATGTCTCAATTGGAATCTGAGTTCAAAATTTGTATTTCAGGTCTCATTTGAATTTCCATTCCAGCTCGGTTTTAAGGTTCTTTTTTTATGTTTAAAACACACAAAGATAGTGTGAATGAAGAGAAACCTGTTTTTTTATTATTATTGTTGCAGTTGGTGTTTTTCAGTTTCTTTGTCACTAGAAAGCTGTAGACTTCAAGTTTGAGGCTTCCAAAAAGTGTGGTGTTGTCATTTATTCCAAACTTGATCCTAGTTGATTGAATAAATACTCCGACAAAAGCATTAAAAAAAAGTTTGTTTGCTTCACTGAAGGCAAACTGGCTGAAATGTTTTAATGGCAAGTAATACAACACCAGGGAGGTGTCTCTGAGAATGTTCCTGTGCACATGCCATTGTTTCTTATGACAATAATGGCTTGTGGTAACGTGGTCCAATGTGAGTTCCCACAGAATTATATAACTGTTACAAAATGAATGTGGGTTTTCACTGTGTGATGCAGCAAGAACTTTATAAGAAATGATTATCTGGGGAAAGCAGCTCCAAAGCCCTTCCACTGCTTCTGTTACAGACCCTTGTGTGTAATTATTAGACAATGACACATTTTATTAAACTTTCTGTGAAAATACTTTGCCTTCTTTTTTTTTAATTAGTTCCACTAAGCATGGAACCAACAGCCATGTCCCCACCCTTGGACTGCTCCTAATATCACCTGCCTCCCTCAATACTGAGCTATGTGGAGTGGAGTCCCCCTGCATACCTGTTCTGCAGCGTTTCACTATGGTTCTGTTGCACTGGAAGGTTTTTATGGCACCAGCATCCTTAGGTGAATATCATCCTTGGTCCCAAACCTGATGTCCTAATGTAAGCAAAATTTGCAAAGTTTCAATAGGATGGGAGTTTGTCCATCTACGACTATAGCAGCAGGTCCACGACATATAAATAAACTTCTTTGGCTGAAAATTCAGAAATTAGAAAACAACTGAAGCAATGGACTAATCCAGCCTTTTGTCTATGGAGATATGGATGCAGTTCTAAATTAGATAAGTGATTTGAGTTTGATAGTTTTAGTTTCTGTTAGTGTAGATGCTTAACAGGGTTTTGTAGGTCAGTGTAGAAGATGAAAAAAAGTAGGACTGCATCTCCTTACCTTATTCCTATCTCTAGTGTCATTCTCTCAATTCCATGATTACTTAACTTCTTCCCTACAACCTCAGGCCCTTGAAAAATGGAAATATTGCATTAATATTACTAAAGATTTCATAGTCAACAAAGGATCATTAAAATTTACATTAGAGGCCAAATTCTCTGCTGTTGTAACTCCAGTGCAGCAGTCAAGTTTTGTTCAATCCTTGATCTTTGATCCTTGATCTTAAATTGTTTCCACTAGGAAATTAATATGCAAGTGTATGTGTTTTATTTTTCTTAAACACTGGAAGTAGCTGCAGTAATATTATAGGTGGACTCTTCTACTACCTTTATCCACTAGGTGACAGTACAACTCTTTTACCTTTTTTTATTATTATCCATAGGTGATTGAAGCAAAAGAAAAAAGTTAATTTAAACAACTTCTGAGAATATATTCTTGGCAGTTCAAAATTAATACGTACTCTGTGTGAATTGTTTGTTTATAATTTTGGTATTGTGAGGAAATATTTCTCGTACGTTAGTTTGCTTAATGCAAATAAAGGGGTTCTTTATCATTAAGCAAAGCTATTGTTTGTTAACCAAAAGACCCCTTACATTGTATCTTAATTGTAGACTGATAAATAGCTATGGAAAACATCAATACTGAAAGTTACTGAAAATGAACCCGTTTTTAACAGCTGAAGGTAAGATATGCATAATAAACCCTGAATCTTAGCAGTGATCTCTAAGAAGAAAGGTGAATTTTTAAAGCTACCTTTTAAATAAAATAATATGTACAGTATCATTAACCCTTTTAATAAACAGTTACACTATGAATTAGATGACTTGTTATTTAAACTGTTTTTAAAAAGAATGAAAATAAATTACTAATTTTCAACATTTTCATTGTTCTCTGCCACATGGCTAATATTTAATTTATGCAAAATAAAACAATGTTTTTTTGTATTTATTTGAAAAATTTATAAAATAGAGTTCCCCTTCGCTACCCGTTTTTAACCGCATACTTCCCATTTTTATTTAGGACAAATCTTGGAGGTGTACGGTAAAGGAAAAAAAGTATATAGAAGTGTGCTAGAGTGTGATATATTGTATGTTATAAGAGCTGATTCTTCAAACATGCATTTCATTGACACTAGTCACATGAGTAAAGTTTCATGGCTAAATGTTTACAGGATCAGTCCTGCAACCACTACCATGTATAAGATGAAACATACACTTAAAAAAAACTAGGTGCTACTGATATTGTGTGATTATATAAATATATAAAATTATAATTTAATCGTTACAATATTTTTTTTAAATATTCCTTGGAGCCATGTAAAGTATTAAAAAATCTCAAGAACTAAACATTTGTGTTTCTAATTATAGTGAGATTTTAGAGTGAGTTTTAGAATAATATGGGTTTGCAGAGGCTATTTTAATTTATAATACAATTCTGAAACCACTTGGAATGTTGTTTGTAAATACTGACAAACCTCTGATTCCTATTAGAGGAAAGGACAAAACTGTTCTCATAGCATAACAGACATATTTTTATCACTGTATTATTACATTCTGGATACAAATTTCTCTGTATAATAAACAAAGTAATCTCCATTTTAAAAAAATTCTATCTAATTCCCAAAAGTTATAAAATATGATAAGCAAAATGAACATTTTTACAGTAGTAATAAAAGGTACAATTTAATGACAAGTGAAAATTAAATAAACTAACGATCTGATATATACATCGCACACTTTCTTTACAGAAACCTTCAAAATGTACCTTATAAAAATCTATTTAAACATTTTAACAAAAAACAATTATAATCACAAGCCTACATAACTCAGAAAACATCATTCTTAAAAGAAAAAGAAAATTTTCATCGGTATGACTTATAGTAGCACTTGCTGGACTAAATTGTGCTATGATTTACACTCTGTGTAATCCCCCATTAGGGTGCAAGGTAGGGCAGAATTTGGCCCATTATGTTTAATGATTGAGGACTACGAAAGCGTTACACATTTAAAATTTATGATAGAGCATTACAAAGGTTCACTTTGTACTTTGAGCTAGGATTTCTAGAGACATTAAATGCTGTTGAACATTTCAACACTTCTAGTAAAATGGTTGTGGTTCATTTTTGAGACATCAATTTCTATATACATTTAGTACATACTATATAATTCTGTTACTTGTGGTCCCATTATGACATGTAATGTGAAAGAGCATTTCATTACCAAAAAAATGAAATCCTTCTTAATCTTCAGCAGAGTCTTCTGTTTAGTCTCAGAACATAGGAAAGATCAAATACACTGCATTATAGAATATAATGCCAAGGGCTTGCCTTATTTTTTTTTTTCAATTTATTTTAGGCATATGCCAAAATACTGCATCCTTTGTCTGCATCACATAATGTTGCGATAAAATTCTACCTACCTTAGACACTCTTCTCAAATTTTTCATTTATTTGTAGAAGAGCTAAACAAAATACAAAGGCCTCAATACTGAATTTAGCCCAAACCACAAAGCGGTTACTTTGTTTTTGATTCATTAAAATGTAAGCTATTGTGTAACTATGATGTCTATAATTTCCCTGTATTTCTTAAAAGAAAAAATGAGTGCACTGTTAACCATATAAGGGCTGCTAGGAGAATGTGAACAAAATGTATTTACAATACATTACATTTTTCTGAGATTGATTTAGGCTTCAGTATAGTGACATTACCTTTATAGTTAAAATTGTCGTTTCCACTATAAACCTCTATTTTGAGATGTTTATAATTCAACTCAGACATTTAAAAAATAAGCAATCTAGGCTGTGAGGTCTTTATTTGGAAGTGAATTTTTTAGTACACATTTGGAAAATAATAGCTCTGCTTTTTCAAGTTATAAGAAAACAAAAACAAGTGTTAGTGGTTCAGACACATTTTTGTCCACCTATAACCTAAAGCCAGTTTAATTTTATTAAATGAAATTTTAGAAGCCATTAATTCTTAGCAAATACTGATGGTAACTAACTATTGAGTATACTAATTGAGAAAAACAATCACGTTACTTTGCCAGACATTTTTTTGTGAAGCAAAATTCAATGAACTATATTGTGTCATCACTGAAGTCAGTAGGGAGTTCTCTTTAAAAGCTGCTTGTACAACATGGCCTCTTGTATGTACACTTTGGACCTGTTGCTTATCTTACTGGTTTCTCACCAATGTAACTCCATTCATTTTAATGGAATTACTTCTGATTTATACCACTTTGAGAGAGAATCAGATCAATTGTGCTTATGCCTGGCAGCAGAAATGACAAAATAGAGTATCTCTGTTCCAGAGAGAGGTTCTTTAACCTATGTTCCACATTACAAACTATGCGTCCTATGTCCTTTGAAGTCAATGGGCATTATTTCATCAACTTAAATGGCTGCTGAATAAGGCCCTAGATCCTGATCCTGTAAATACTGAGGCACGGGGAGGCTAAGTGACTGGTCATGCAGTCATACCAGGAAGTCTGTGGTAAAGCAGGGACTCCTAAGTCCTAGACTGGAGTCCTAGCCACTGAACCATCTTTCTTCTCCTCATTACTCTGCACCTCATTCCTGCCAAATGAAAAAAATGAGGGGAGGTGTGCTATGGCATCCCTTTTTGTGAAATAGGTAATCACATTTTAGTGGACAAGCCCAGAACAAAGCACTGGAGTGAAACATATGGAAGAGGTACAGTAAGATAGGGCAGAAAATATATTTATCTATTTTAATATATTAATTTGAAAATAGCAATCTGAAAATATTGTCTTAGGCACCCATTTGCTCTTTAACAGGTCACATTCAACCACATTATAGCTATACTTGCCACAAAAAGAAAAAGCAGAAAGCTCACATTCAAAAGAATTTAGTAGTGTAAAATTTACTTCTGGACTGTTACTGCCAGTGGTGACTGGAGGCAAAATGCTGGAAACAAAATCCAGTGACATGATAGCAACTGGAAAGTGTTTCACTTTTCTTGGGGGGAAAAAGATAGATTTTCCACATATTTTTACTTAAAAGATTAGATCTATGTATAAACTGCAGGGATAACACCGAGAATCAGGATGGCATAGATTCTATCACATTTGAGATGGTCATCTTATGCCACACCTTCCAGGCCCCAATCCATAAAGGATCAGCCTCTGATGTGGCTTGTACTCAGACCCATTTCAGCCTGTTAAGAGCAAGTGATATTACTAGTGTGACAATTCAAACAATACAAACCTGTCACCCTATGCAATTTTAATGTGTCATTTAACATTTTCCAAACCTACCCATTTTAGTGTAACAATATTACTATAATATTTACCAGTGCCAGTTTTACCCATTTTGGGGGTACCTTCCTACCTTTCCCCATCAGAAGGTTCTCCCGACACACTCTCCTTTCTCTTTCCCCCCATCCCACCACTTTGATGAGATTCCTGTGACCTTCATCCCTACCATTTTTATATTTAAAAAAACTGAAATTATTATCTTGACTCTCGGCCTTGTGACTTTGGCCATCAATAGGGTTCCATGAGCAAGTGAATGCCATGTGCACCTTCACTCTGACCACATCCCTAGGGCTAGCCAAAAGAGTTAAATTAACCATACTCCTGCTATGTATCTTTTTGGAGTCACTTCATTGGTCATTAAACTTACTACCATATGCTGGTTATTTTATAATTGGGTCTATTGTGCATGAATCTGTTTGGCGTTGTAATATGTGTGCCACCGTTAGCTAGAAAGCAAAGGGAATAAACTGTTGTTCAGACCCATCAATCCAGGAATGACTAGGCAAGGAATGTCCCCAAACAGCTCAACTGTGATACAAAAGCACACTTCATTTACAGGTGAAAAAAATGATTCAAGTGTCCAGGTGCAAAATAAGCCCAGAAGCCAGAGAACGAAAATATTAACTGACGGTCCAAAAACAACCACAGCATTTCATTGGGTACACAATGAAACAGCCGTAGGCTTTCTGTAAGCCATGAAAAATAAATAAATAAATAAAAATGTGGTCAATGTACAGCACTCACAGCAGTGCTGCCTCAACAGGATTTCACCTTGCAGCTTTTGAATCTAAGGTCTCTTTATGCACTGGCTGCAGAAATTCTTTTAGGTAGCTCCCAGAGTTGATTTTTCACTGTTCAAGTTATATGAATTTTGGTCAGATGAATTAACCACATTGAGATAAATTTTTGAAAAGGCCTCAACCCCGTCTTCAAGATTGCGCTTGCAATCATTTCCATCCGGATGTTGGGTGTATTTTTTTTTCCCTCAAATAAAAGGTACTTCTGCGTGCAAAGCAGGCAGCTATCTGCTCTTTTCCCCGCACTCCTACAAGTTGAACACTTGAACATAAAAATGCAGGTTTTCTGAATGTACAAATTACTATGTTGTAGGTGCAAATGTGGGGAAATATTTAGACTATTATGTAAAAATGTTTAAATCTCCTTTTTTTCAGTTTAACTGTCCTCTCAATAGTGATTTGAGCCTTTAAAAGACGCCGATTGCGTCTCTCTCACTTTCCTATCATATAATGCTGGAAGCTGTTCTGTAATAAGGGTCCAATCCTGCTTTGACTGGTTTTGGTAATGAAAGATTGGGCCCCAACTGCAATAGCTGTAGGGATGGAACCCATTTTTAGATTATTTGCTACTTCATAGAAGAGCTGCTATACTAAAATGTTCCAGATGAGTGTTGTATGCATTAGCTTCTCCCCCAGATAGATATTTTTGCATTAAAGTTTTTATTCCGTCCTTCAGGTATACTAGTCAGTGGTCAGACAAGATACAAAGTGGTCAAAGCCAGATATAGAGATGGGAGGAGGGAAAGGAGAGAGAGGAAGTGTAGCAAAGGGAGAAAAGTTGGGGGAGCCAATTCTAATTTGAGGGGGAGAAAGAAAAAAGTGCCTGTAAGGTGTTCTCTGTTCACATTTCTCTTTTGTGGTACAGTGCGTCAATGTCTAATGCAGGGGTTCTCAAGGTTATTACATGGGGGGGTCGCGAGCTGTCAGCCTCCACCCCAAACCCCGCTTTGCCTCCAGCATTTATAACAGTGTTAAATTAAAAACACATTTTTATATATTTATAAGGGGGATCGCACTCAGAGGCTTGCTATGTGAAAGGGGTCGCCAAGTACAAAAGTTTGAGAACCACTGGTCTAATGTAATGCACTTTTTAGTTTTCAGGATGTTTAGGAGGCATGATCACATGCTGAAAAACAGCCTCTAAATTTGCACCTGCAAAAAAAAAAGACTCAATCTATGTATGAAAATGGCATATTAACTACGGTAGCTATGGTGAATTGCATCCCAAATGCCGCTTCTACATACACCTTTTCTCTTGTGGACAGAAATGAACTTGCAAGCAAAAATGTGGCTGTAAATGTGTAGATTCTTTGAGATTCCTATGTAAATTTGGCTCTATGTAAATTTCTAAGCTACTTGTGTATCAGAATTAGTTACAGCTCATTAAAAAAATTCTACCAAGTAACGGATGGCTGGGACCATTCCATCATGCAACTCAGACACATTGTTAGTGAAGCCCATAATGAGTGCCATAAAATAGGAAAAGCTATTTTTAAATGTTATTGCCTTATTTTCTTCTTCAGAGGGTATTTATCTACCCTTACTGAGTGAAAGAAAAAGTTCTACCTAAGGCGTACTAATATGATGAGAAGAATAGATTTTTTCCTGTTTATACAGAAGTTCATTTTAAAATGTACGATGCATCAGAATTAAGCATGAAATTAATGGTGTGTGTCTTGTGGAACTACAAATTCACATATCTTACGTTTAAAATACATGTTTATGTTTTGATTATTGTTCATAGTATATTGAATGATAATTTAACTACACTGATCACTTAAGTTCTCACCTGAAACATACTATTTGCCCACTAGGTATGTGCATATAGACTCTAGGGACCGGAGTTCTAAATATGCTCAGCACCCATAATTAGGATAGATTTTCAAGAATTCAGCACCCACGAAGGAAAATATGGACACCTTTTTAGGTGCTCACTTGGAAATTGCTGGGTTCTGAACTCTTTTGAAAATCTAGTCCTAGCTTCTTATTTAACATCTTTAACAAATATATAGCAAATATATTTCCAAATTCCACTTGGAAAACTAATACAGAGTACTGGTAATTGCTTAAAAAGCCTATCTGTTTAAAGGCCCATGAAAACAGTAAGAGAAGGCAAACATCAGGACAAGTGTAGGTAATAGTTTATGGGAGATGGAAGGAAGGGTCTTATTGAAAAGCATTCCAATCCATTTAGTTCCTTCGCAAGTCCTAATGAGATAATAACTCAAGTCAAAACTATTTGTTACTTTCAGGAAGTGCACCTCAGGTAAATGAAGACATTATTTGAAGAAGGATCATAGTGGGTGGGGACTGTTTGTGATTCAGCTTGGTAAAGGCAGATGCGGATTTACTTCTGGTGTTTAGTGCCCTGCTAGTATTGGTTCCCACTGATGTGGCTATCTGGTCTTTATCTGATGTGATTCATGGCTTGTGAATCGAGACATGGAAACCACTTAGAAACTGATACTGCTGAGGCTGTAGCAGATAAAAATGTAATACCAGTAGCAGAAGGAATCCTGGGATGTCTCTTTAGAATAAGCTGATGATAATGAACATTTGATGACTCCAAATTAAAATAGCTCAATTCATAGTGTTTAAAATACTTTAACTTATTTAAATCAGCATGATTCCGTCGCGTTGAACTTCCAAACATCCTAAAAATATAGTGGAGGGGACAAACATATGCACTGAAATGTATAGTTCTTGTAAAGATGAATGAAAACCAACTGAGAAATATACTTTTTTTTTTTTTTAGCACAGAAGTTACAGAGCCCTACCATAGGCGGCTACTCCCAAATTGTACTCATGGAGCTTGCAATGCATATATGTCTGTTGGGGGAAAACAGCTGGGGTTCTGCCTGTACAAAGGACTTGTACCTTTGCACTAGCTCCTTGCTCCTTCTAGCATGTGCAGAAATAATGAGAGATGACATTGCAGTCCACAGGCAATTAGGGCCAAATATTTGCCCTTTACTTAAATGGCAGCCACATGCATGCATCTGAGGGCATTCTGTAATTCTGAGGGCATTCTCTAATTTGGCCCTTAGGAAGTATCTTTGCATGTATGCAAAGATACTTCCTAAGGGCCGGATTACAGATACTTATAAAAACATCAGTTTATGTCACAGTTTTGTCAAAGTCAGTGTGCAAAAGGAAAACATTGAATTAAATCATGAAACTGTCAGCAGTGAAACAATGACATTACAAACAACTGAAATAATATTCAGAAAGAGAAATGTACCACATGGTATTTGGCAGAATAGCGAGTGTTTGAATTTTTATCCAATGATAAACACTAGGTTCAATTAACAAAGCCTGTTTTCCAGGCTTTTATTTTTAACACTCCTAGATAACTTTAATGGACCCGTTCCATTAAAAATACTATTACAGAGCCTCTACACATTAGGGGGCTTTCATGTGGATCTTATTGCACCTGAAAAAATAGTTTCGTTTTCAGTGCTAAATATAGAGAGAACAGCATCAATGTTCACAGTGAATTTCCACAGTTTAACATACCAGGTGAGAAAGCTGCTCTTCAGAATGGTTGTCATATTAGTTAAGGGGGTGGGAGAGAAGGGGGCCGTCTAAAGTTGAACATTGATTAACCATAGTCAGGGTTGGCAGGGGGCCAGCGTAAGTACAGTCTGTGGTAATGTAAAGGCCTGGGGTAATCTAATAAGTGGCACTAAATTTATATGCTCAGGATTAGGAATCTTGAGGGATCAACTAGAATATGCATATTTTAAACAAATGTGTTTGGGGGAAAATACACTGTGTCTCGTCAGATGGTGTCCTATCAACTGCACGTCTCAAGTTTCCAAGCTCTCCTACAACTCACTAATGCAATATTACCTCTTCATGGATTCTCACAATGGATTATGGTTCAAGAGGACAGGACTCTAATCTTCAAGAGGCCTTTTATTGATTATTGAGATAACTAATTCTCAGGGTAAACTAGAGAAACATGCTGTCATTTTGTGCTCACACGATGCACCAAAGGGTGAAAACTCATACCCTAAGGCTTAAACAAATTAAATGAACTATTAATTATAGTTTCTGCAGTCTACTTCCCCCAGAAGTCACTCTTTTCTCAATTCAGATTATTTCCCAAGTATTCTCTTAATTGTCTTGAATAGCATAAAGCTGTTTCCAAATTAAAAGATTTTTTCCTTATTTTCCTCCTTTATGCATCCATGTATCTGACTTTCTCTCTCCCTCTCTACCCTGTAATAATCTGGTTTTCTTTGCAATACACCCACTTCCAGTGCAGAGGTAGAAGGACCTAGATACTACAGTAGCAGGCACACTGGGAATAACTAAGAAAAAACTCTCCTCCCTGGCTTCTACTCTCCAGCTTTCCAACTAAGTCTGCCAGTTTTGGGTATGTTTCTTAAAATCCCAGGTCCTGGTGTCATTGGACTACATGAGAATCTCACCTTTCTTTTTTTTCCTTTTTCTTTTTTTAAATGTATGCTTTTTGAGTCTCTAATGTTCATGTTTTCAGTCTTTTCTGTACAATCATGAAGACAAGAAACATAAAGAATCAGGAAGTAGTAATTGCTATACTGAATCAGGCTCCAATTCCATCTAATCCAGTATCCAGTCTCTGACAGTGGCCAATACCAGCTGCTTCAGAAGAAGGTATAAGAATCCCACAGTGGGTAGATGTGGGATAATCTTCCCCCAACATTGGGTCTCATCCTGATCTCTAATAATTAAAGACTGGCTGGATCCCTAAAGCATGAGGTTTAATATCCCTTCTAAAATCAGTGTTATCATTAACTATAACTCTGGATTTTATTGTTATCTATATAAATGTGCAATCCCTTCCTTTTGCTTGCCAAGGGGGATATACCCCTGTGTGTGGTGGGAAGTGGATCCAAATCCCAGATAGCCTGTCGAAAACAGCAGAGGTAGGAGGGATAATGGCTGTTATGCAGCATCATCCTCCCCACCATGTAGCCCTCTCTTGTTGGCAGCAGCTATTCTGGAACTCATCCTCTTGTGGCTGGATGAAACATTAACATGGAGGCGGGGGGGTGAGGGGGGTGGCAAGAGTCAGGGAAGCAGTTACTCAACATAAATGTTCCCCTTGATTGAACTCCAGCTTAACATTTGATGCTTTTATCATCATTAGTTACTGCTGCCCCAAACAGCAGTAACTTCCCCTGTAGCCTGTATAAACTGCCAAGGCGGCATGTGCCCAGAGTGGTGACCAGCACTGTTCCCTCTAAGCTGTGCGCGTGCGCACACATCCTAAACCCGTGCACATGGCGAAACACTGTGCGTACAAAAATTTGCACAGAAGCACAACAATTTGCACAGAATAAATTTTTTGCACACACGGCCTGTCAAAAATTTGCACAGAATAAATTTTTTGCATGCACGGCCTGTCAAAAATTAGAGGGAACATTGGTGACTAGATACCAAAATGTTATCAGAAGGTGGAAGTGTGGGCCAAGATAGTTGTAGAGTGAGGCTCCAGTCATGCAGAAGGCCAGGGATCTGTGAGGCTGTCTCTTACTAACTTGGACCTGTCTAAATTTTGCAGGCCAGTTCACTGCCATCTTGAGAACTGTATCGTTGCAGGCTCTGCCTCCTTGAGGGTGTAATAAAGATGAGGCCCAGAAGCTACGCAACTGTTTTCTTGTCCATGTCTGTACTGAGATAATTTAGCCCTGACTTTTACTATGTTTATAAAGAATCTGTTCTGTGTTTGATTTTTTCTGCTAAGCAGCTTTTCATTTGCATGTGACTCATTTATTATAAGGAATCACGTATAATAATATGCAGCTGCTGATCAGTTCTTAATCTGTATGAACACTTTTATATACGTGTTCTGTTCTCTGTACTCAGAGAGTACATCTATGCCTCAATAAAATACCTGATGCATGGCTGTGGCTGGCCAGGGTCAGTGGGCTTGGACTTGCGGGGCTAAAAATTGCAGTGTAGATGTTTGGGCTTGGGCTGAAGCCCAGACGCCGAAACCTGGGTGGGTCTCAGAGCTCAGGGTCCAGCCCAAGCATCTATTATGCCATTTTTAGCCCTGTATCCCGAGCCCAAGTCAATTGGCCCAGGTTCTGAGACTCAGGGCAGAAGATCTTTTATTGAAGCATAGGCATACCCAGAGGCATGATCTTATGAAAAATGTTGATGCATGTTAATTATGGATAAAACTTTCACTGGTGTGTGTGTGGGGGTGAGAATCAAGGAGATGGCGGCAGCTTCCTGATCCCATGTGCCCTAGCCCCAGTGTAAATTAGAGTTGCTGAGGAGCACCTCTAACTTACACCACAGATATAAGGTCCATTTGTGACCTTAAGCCGGTGAAAGATTGGGTTTGGAAGAGCTCCATTCTGCTCTGCCTCTCTTCGCCCCAGCATGCCTTCACACAACATTTCCCTCCCTGTACACCAAGGGAAGAGGGAACAGCTGGTGCAACCACCTCCGCTAGTGGGTGCAGGGGAGCCCTGCTGGCGATTTGTGGGCAGTTTTGTCCATTTTGCGCAAGTTAAGCAAATTCTGCTTAAGAATCTGGTCCTGTATCTAGCATATTGACAGGCACAAATCCTGGTGATCTTTATTCTTACCACACAAAAGCGTGTACTGCCATGCGGGGCGGCAGTGGTACCCATTCTGAGGTCCATTAATAAAAAAAATTGGCAGAAGGGGAAGGTTTTGGCCAGGATAGGTCTAGAAGGAGGTATGTTAAAATTGTTTTCAACCATATATCCTATACCACTTTTCTACCTGACTGAGTTCTAAAGAGAAAAATTTGAAGTGAGCAATCAAGAAGGAAGTTCTGGAGACTCTACAATAGAAATGTTTATTGTGTATCTGTAATAATTGAAGATGTCTTTAAAATAGTTGTAATTTCACTTACTGAGAGGATTCTAGAGGCTTAAAGATTCGATGGTAGCTTTCTAGAAAGATGAACTTTTTATTATCATTGTTTAACTTTTAAGTAATATATTATCTTCTAGGTAATTGCTACCTTATTCTAACTACATTATATTTTTATTTTCACTAATAAAATATAAGACTTCTTGGATGGAAATATATATTTTCCATAAATGATATGTAAGTTTGTTATGATGATATGTATGTTGGAATCAAGTAACATCCACTTGAAAAGGTAATGAAACATAAATCAATTGCTTCATCTAAAAATATTCTAGATAAATGAATTAATAGCTAGTTTTTACATATTAAGTATTTTGGCATATTAGAAACTAAGTTAAATATATTCTGCTTTCAAGCAGTCTGTGCATAAGTTGTAAGAGGAAATTTCAGACGAAGGGAGGTTTTCATATCTGTCTATCTATCTGTCCTAGGCATTTGTATTGCGCTCATCACTATATTAGCTGAAATGCAGACTTCTGTATATAGTTCCTTTCAGTATAAATCCCTTCATAAAGTGCTCGAGATACACCCACTATACTGTTCCTAATCCTAAAATACTGCCACCTCGAGAACAGAATACAGCAGTCAGATGCACCGCTGACCCCTCACCACAGTGAAAAACAGTGGGTCGGGGAGAGGGTACATTTCTCCCAGGGCAAGCCATTGTTTGTATGGAGAGAGCTGTAGGATGTGTAATGTCCACAAACAGCAGAAAAATCTTGGTTATCAGATACAAAATAAAAACTGTTTCCGCAACTTGCAAGAGCTATTCAATTTGTGTTTACTTTTGGCTGGTTAGGTAAGAAAGATACATAGAATTGTTTCTGTTCTTTGACTAGATGAGCAAGAATTTCTGTTGCAGAGACTTATGCATGTGAATCTAAAAACCAGTTTCTGTGAATACTCACACATGCAACTTTTAAAAGTTGCATTCTACAAACCTTTATGCCAGTAAAGCTATTGTTTGAATGTTTGCAGACGGTGAATCCAAAAAGACTGATTGTAACCCACTGGTCAGTGTTTGCTGCGTGTTCGCCTCTTTGCCCAGTTTACAACCTCTAGCTAGAGAGGTTGGCTTTTTGGCTCAGGAGGTAGCCATTTGCACTTTTAGCTCTAGAGGTCCCCGTTCAGTGCCCAATATTGACCACGGTGGCAATTGTCCCAAAAGTTGGGCTGGGCTGAGATTTGAACTTCTGTGGCCCTCACATGCTTGGGATGATCTTTTGCTATCCAGAGGGAGTGAGTAACCCAGTTGTCAATATGTGTTATTTGCCCGCAATCTACAGTCTTGTATCCTTTATTGATTATTATATTGATAACCCCTGTAAACCCTAATATTAGACAAAGGTCCAACCTCCATAGCTACTCCAGTAATCAAAAATTATGGCTAACACTAAAGTGGGCTAGCATCATTGTTGGGGTTGGAGACTTGAGGAGCATGCAAGAAACAACAATCATAATTAATTAGATGTACCTTTATTAAAAGCCTTATCACACAGAAAAACCCACTTAATAGAACTGCCACACGGATTGCAATGGTTGGAAAGTACAGTGTTCAGCCACCAGTGTTTCCAGTTCTTTTTTACTCACATATCCATATGGAATCCTGACGAAAAGTGGAAGTGACCAGCTCCTGTTGAAGTTTTATGAAACGATGACCTCTAGCCATCAGCCAACCCTCATTTATAACAAATTATGCATATGGCCATCAAAGCGTATTAATATTCATGAGGGTTGAAACCTTCATGCCCATTTTTGGGACTGTTACCCCAATATTACTGATGGACTTTTCACCAGCTAAGCCAATTGGATAGTTCTCCTTTTAACTCATTAGCATTTATGTCACCTTATCACCATAGCAACATGCGGTTACCTTGAGGAAGTCTAACATTTCACCCCAATGGTCATCTTGTGGTGTCTACTGATCTGTTGTAGACATTATTATCCAAACTCAGCAGTTATTTTCAAAACATCAGTATATTACAAACATGAACATCAGCAGATTTATTAACAATTTACTTATGCTAATTTATCTTTATAATATAGCTAATTTATCCTAAATCCTAATTTGATTAAAATAAGTATTTTATGGGTCTAAGCCTGTAGTTTTCTTGCATTATAGCTTTAAACTTTAAGATATGAGGTGTTAGGCACTTATATTCTGCTCTTATAACTAGAGGGCCTTATCAAATTCACAGTTTATTTTGGTAAATTTAACAGTCATAGCATTTAAAAAATCTTGAATTTCATGGTTTGAGATCTTTAAATCTTAAATTTTACAGTGTTGTAACTGTGGGGGTTGTGACCCAAAAGAGGGTCAGGCCGGGGGTCGCAAGATGATTGTAGGGGGCATCGCAGAATTGCCACCCTTGCTTCTGCGCTGCTTTCAAAGCTGGGTAGCTGGAGAGTGGCGACTGCTGGCCAGGAACGCCGCTCTGAAGTGCCACCACCAGCAGCGGTGGCGAAGTAAGGGTGGAAATACCATACCATGCCTCCCTTACTTTTGCGCTGCTGCTGGCTGTGGTGCTGCCTTCTGGGCTGGGTGCCTGGCCAGCAGCCACTGCTATCTGGCTGCCCAGCTCTGAAGGCAATGCAGAAGTAAGGGTGGCAATTCCGTGGCCCCCTACAACATTTCACAGGGGAGACCAGATTTCATGGTCTGTGAATCCCCAGTTCATTCCCTGATGCCAGCAATCACATAAACATGATTGAAACAAATTAGCTTAAAAATTAAATATTGTTATTTAGTTAGTTTTGAGTAGTGTCCAAAATGTCCTAAGTACTTTCCAAAGACAAAGAAAGATATGGTCATTACACCCCAAAAATTGCAGTCTAAAAAGACAAATAAAGATGAATGTTTGCAGTGTTGTTGTAGCTGTGTTGGACTTAGGATATTAGAGAGAAGAGGTGGGTGAGGTAATAGCTTTTATTGGACCAACCTCTGTTGGTGAGAGAGACAAAGTCCTGAAGAAGAGTTCTGTGTAAGCTTGAAAGTTTGTCTGTTTCACCAACAGATGAAAGATATATCTCACGACCTCTCTCTCTAAAGAAAGATGGAGGGCAAAAGGCAGACCTATACAGGCAAAGCGATCAGGATGGTGATAGCTATGCATCATGTTGCATCATTTAAAATAAAACCTATCCTGGCTGCCTTTCTACATAATTATTTGAGTTCTATTTATTTGTAGTTATTTATACACAATCCTTAACTCCATTCTAGAGATACATGTGAATTCACACATGCATCGCTTCTATAAACTAACCCTTACCCTCTTTTATAGAGATGTAGTAAGTTATGAGGATGGGAAAGTTTGCCTCAGCATTATTAGTTCCTTGATATTATTTCCTTAACAAGATTATTCCTCAGATGCATAATTAAGGAATTCACCTATGTCTCTGTGTGTGATTTACCTTTACATGGATGGGCCCCAAAATCCTGTCAGTTTTACCAGGCTTAGTTACCATACTGTTCTTGAAAATAAAATATTTTGTCAAAGAAGGAGAAATGTAAAATAAATAAATAAAATTATGTGTTTTTTACTTAAAAGGTAGATCTGAAAAGGATCTGTTAAATATCCCTTGCAGAATGTTAACTGTTTTCATTCAAACAGTAAAGCTATGTGATGTCAGTTTGTTTTCACAGATTGTGTATCTGCTCTTTTAAAATGAATATAAGAATATAAGATTTGGTTTATATAAACAGAATGCAGTTTCCATGAATGTTACAATGTTACTTATGACCTAAAATAGTTTTCTGCATAATATCACTTTAAAATATGGTATTCAGCCATTGTAATCCCCAGAATTAAATCTCAGGTTGAGCTAATCTTCATTAGATAATTTCCCGATCCAGAACTAAAGCCCTGTCTATACCATAAATTTTACATGCATTTGTAACCATTTAGGGACACGGCTCTAAAAATGATCCAGCACAGTTAATACCCTCTTGTGTGGGGGAGTGTGCTAGGTCTCAGAAAGAACTGAGTCCTGAGGGGTAGGCTGAGGAGAGCATACCCCGAGTTCCAGGTTATCTTGTAAGAAGCCCTGCAACCCTTGGACTAGTTATGGGTTATGTGCTAAGGAACTCTGTAATCCCTGCACTGAAACTAATTAAATGTCTGGTATAGGATAGTATGGATGATGGGTGGATAGTATCCCTCCCCTATGCTAAAGTTTAATAAAAGTTGTGGCCTGCTGCTTAATTCCATGCATGTGTCTATCCTGATTTTGCCACTGTGTCCCCATCAATTGTGTTTGTCATAACTGGTCAGATGAATATGCTACAACCTAGTTACAATAATACAATTGTACTTATAGGGTAGATGGGGCCTAATGTTACTTTGATGTGTGGCACTGCCCATAGATACTGATCTGTGTCAAGTATCAGAGGGGTAGCTGTGTTAGTCTGGATCTGTAGAAGCGACAAAGAGTCCCGTGGCACCTTATAGACTAACAGACGTATTGGAGCATAAGCTTTCGTGGGTGAATACCCACTTCGTCGGATGCATGCAGTGGAAATGTGATCTGTGTCAGTACCTCCACAACAAGTGTTTCAGTGCTTGTATGAACTGCACCATGGCTGGCAGTTTTGGTACCTCCTCTGTCATCACCAATGACTTATGAGGTCCTCTGCCACTTCCAGAAGTGCTGGTCCATCTAGATTCTTTGCCTGAGGCATAAACGATGGTAGGGTTCTCTGAGTCTACCTCCTGGTCCCAGGATGGAGTCTCAGATTCTGTGATCAGTGGTAGACTGCCTCCTGATGCCATGATATTCATTGTAGTCTGATGACTGGACATCTCCCATAAGCTATCGTAAGGACCGGTAGCTTATTGCAAAATAAGTAGCTGGGAGACAGTATAGCTGATGAAGGCACAGAAAGGAGGCTATGAGCACACTGAACATGTGATACAAAGCATGCAAGTAAGAGAGGAAGAAGGAATAGATGTTTCAGTGGAGCGGGGAACCAAAAGTCTGTCTATGCTGAAAAATATCCATTATAGCCAACCCTAACTTTATGTCCAGGTTTGGCCTAAGATGAGTTGAAGACCTGTGCTTCATATGGTGGACCAGGCACAAACTCCTTAAACGATTTCTAGAAAATCAGTTTTGAGAATATAATCGGTGCTCAAAATGCCAGAAAGTCTATACATACAATGTTTTAATGTACCCTAAAATGATGCCTCTTTTCACTTGATTTGGTCAGTTCTAATAAATACGGTAGATAGCAGATTGCTAATTTGTAGAATCGCGGTCAAATACAAAATAAGGAATATTAGAAGGTGCTCCTTAAAGACCTGATTGGGCCTTGTGCCTGTACATAGACACATGTATAACTTTAAGAATATGAGATATTCCCATTGCCTTCAATATAACAATTCACTCGCTTAGAATTATGCATGTTCTTGAAGGACCTTACTGAATCAGGACCCATGGCTTCTGACATATGGCACTTTGACTTCAGTATTGATTAGCCATCGATCTATAGTAAAATTACTGATTTAAGGGGATTAATCCCTGGTAATTTCTGTTTATCCAAATCTAAGTGTGAAAACCTGAAAGACTAATTTATATCCAATTTTAAAGAATGCAATCAAATAGCAACCAGCAGTTGAATGAAAATAGTTCATTCAGAAGCCTGGGAGTCAGAGTCTGAAGCTGCTTATTCAAGCTTTCTAATGTCAAACCATTCTATGATGACTAGGTAAACTCATAAGCTGTTGGTCATTACTAACTATAAAAGAGAGCTTTACAAGAAATGTTAGATCAGCTATAAACGTCTGTAATAGGTATGTGAAATTTGTTAAATCCAGATCCCTGGTAGGTTTGGTTGCACAAATATGCATTTGATATTGTTTAGGGACTGAACTGTAATTAATTCATTGTGCTTTTGAATTTGTAAAGTAGGAATATCATGGGCCTGTTCAAGTCTTACATTATTTTTAACTTATATTCAGAGAGAAGTGACCCTATGGCATCCATAGATCTAAAACTGATTGGAAACTATAAATAATTATTATCCTCATATTCATATTTCTTTTACATTGGAATATACCAGGTTTTGTGCAGGTTTAATAAACTCAAATTTTGACAATGTTAATACTGGCCTCATTAACATACACATGTTTGGCCCATCTCTAGTTTCTGAGTCCATGAGTCCAAATCAGGACAAAACATAGCACCTGTTTTTCAAAAGCATTTCTTCCCTTTACAGATCTCACATTCTCAAGTGGTCTGTGCCTAAAACCCTACAACTGATAACGCTTCCCTCAGCCAAAGCTCTGGATATTTTATAACCTCTGAATGCACATCAAGTGATACTTGATGATTTTTGATCAGCTCTCAGTCCCCTCAAGTTCTCATTCTAGTCCTCTTGCTGAGTTTCCCTATTTTCTTTTATTCTCAAGTTACACAGAAGATGCTTTAGAAGCTCTTCAAACTTTTAAATGGGCAGTATATCTGGCTCTGTGAAAAATATAGAGGTAGGTTAACATAAAGGTCATGCAAAGTAGTAAGAAAATAAATAGAGGGCTCAATGATCCCACTTAGGCACAATCTTGCATTTAATGGTGCAATGCTGAGTTCCCGTGTGCATGGAGAATGCAGCTGCTCTTTGCAGCCACTGTGATGGTCCTGCTCCATAGGCCCATGTAGACAGAGGAGTAGGGCTAGGGCCATGGCTCCTCCTGGTTCCTACTTTTGGGGAGTAAGGAGGGAACAATCTCTGCACACCCACATCTGTAATAGTGCCTGGCTTTTATGCTGTCCATATGGAGAGAAGGGAGGACCCTTATGAGTGCCCCACACCTTGTCTCTTACTCTCTGCACAGTCATGTAAGAAGCAGGCACAATCTGGCCCAAAGACGTGAAATGTAGCGAGGTTCTGTGCTGAAGTGCCATTAGCTGTGAGATGGGGATGTATCTCAGGGTAGCCACTTTTTAGAAATGGGAAATGGCATTTTGAATTTGGATCAGCAAAATACTTCTGAGGTGCTGATCAAATTACATGGCCTGGTCTATAGGAGATGTGGCCTTGTAAGGCATTATTGATCATTCCCGTGGTGGCTGGTAACCTGTATCACAAAATTAAATGGAGGTGCCAGGAGGACCCTCACTATATGGCCTCATTTTGGTCTGGAAGTTGATCTCTTTATATAAAACACAAGGGAAGAAGGTCTCAGATGAGGAAGGTGACATTGCGTTCATCATGGCACAGCAGGAACATTTGATGCCCCTTCAATGAGAGTCGGAAGAAGCTAGCACATTCGTCACTACAGTGTAGAGTGTTAAATCCCCTCACTTTTTTCAGTGGCAAGTTATTACCTTGGATGGTGATATTGCTATTCCTTGAAGAAGTTTGCTCCTTGGCAAGGTCGGCATTGTTAATCCCTGTCTCTGCTGTAATGTTAATAATTAATGAAGGATAACTGCTCTACATTTGTGTTATGTAAAACAATGTCTCACCCCTCCCCCTCAGGCTGCTGTGACGCTGGTGGAAGTTTCAGAAATGAGAGAGGGTGTGGGAGCCTACTAATGTTAAAGACAGGTTAATTCTAGACATGGCTTTGCATGTTGACATTTCCCAGTTAACACATAGCTCATAGTAGATTTCTGTTGAAACTCGGCCGTGATATACTGCCAGCAAATGGGAGTGGTGAAAAATACTAGGAAGACCAGTGACTGCTAAAATAACACAAAATAGTAGTGCTGTCATCACCTGTTGCCACAACACAGACTTAAGCAAAAAAAACATGCAATGAGAAGACTGTTGCCTATTTGATGGCATTGTGTATGCAAGTCATCGTCGGGAAAATATTTTACCATTTTGTATTCAATCTACAATGGTGCAGTAGTTGGAAACGGTGTTTTTATAGGGCCAAATTCTCTGCTGGTATAAATGAGCAGAAATACCTCTGAAAGCAATGCAGCTGATCCCATTTACACAAGCAGAATTTGGCCCATAGTACCTTCCCCTGCCCCCAAACTATTAATTTGAGACTAATCCTGCAAGTGGATCATATGTATGTATCTTATGTCCACAGCGAGAGTCATTAATGTCAGTGGGACATTAGATGGGAATAAGGAACTGTGCATGAAGATCTGTTTGCTGGACTGGGCTTCTGCATTCTAAATGTTTACACTATTTTGTCTTCATTCACAGTTGCAGTTAGGGTGACCAGATGTCCCGATTTTATAGGGACAGTCCTGATTTTTGGGTCTTTTTCTTGTATAGGCTCCTATTACCCCCCACCCTCTGTCCTGATTTTTCACACTTGCTGTCTGGTCACCCTAGTTGCAGTCCACGTTTTTCTTTCTTTCATAGATCAGTAATTTGGGATTTGATCCTGCACTCTGCAACAATGACACTCCCACTGGCTTCAATGGGATTTTTTTAGGTGTGCAAGCAATGCAAAGGAGGTTGTGGAATCCTGTCATTGAAGGTTTTTAAGAATAGGTTAGACAAACATCTGTCAGGGATGGCCTAGGTATACTTAATCCTGCCTCAGTGTGGGGGGAATTAATTAGATGGCATCTTGAGATTCCCTTCCAGCCTTACATTTCTACGATTCTAAGTTCAGGTCCTTTGTTCTGTAAAAGCAATCACTGTGTAATAGCCTCTGGGTCCTATACTGTTTATATGCAACAAGCTGTGAAATCAGTGGGCGTTGCATACAAAATCTGACCCAAAGTCTCCCCTAAAATACTCGTACTTATAAACAATGCCGTATTAACCTAATTTTTATCCTAATAAATCTTTCCATGATAGGGCATGATAGTAATTAATGATGGGGGTGAAACCAAAGCCCCATGTCTGAACATCTCCAAACTTCAGGACATTCAAACTCTGGGCCCCAATCTAAACTGTTATAGCTTGAGCCTTGCTACTTTTTGATAGAGTAAAATGTTTGCTGCAAGACATCACATTTTGAACACACTAGCGTTGGCTCTTTATAAAAGATAGATTTTTTTTCTGGTGTGCAAGTACATTTTGTTGTAATTATCTCTGATCTGTTGTCACTTTATGTTTTTTCAGGAACTCTCCCCCCCTTCCCCGCAAAAATCCAGTCTTGGATATCAAAGGTCAAATGGAATGAAGACAATAACATTGTAGTCTGGTGTTATGGCAATTGGACTGTGGAAAAAATGTTTCCCCAAATTTCTCTCTATGTAATGTTCACTGTTAAAGAGCAGAAAGAGGCTGTTTGTGCTAAGGATCAAATCTTGCAGTATCCATCTGGAAATCAGCTATTGCATTTGTACTGCAATAGCTTACCAATGTTTTATATCTTTAGATTGTAACAGAAATCTGTTTTCACTAGAAAGGGTAAACCAGACGTGGTTTTGGTTTTAGCTTAGTTTTTTCAAAACCTCCTCAGCCGTTTTTGTTTTGCAAAGTAGATCCAAAACCAGGGATGGTTCAAATCCAAGGGCCACCTTATGTTTCAATGGATGAGTGGAAGGGTTTGAAAACATTATTTCATCTCTCTTGGTTTGTACTATGTTTATTTCTAAATAGTTTGTTCCATTCAAAATACAGATGGGACAAAACTGCGGATGGTTTTGGTTTTGCAGAACTTGACTGGACAATGATTTGACATACTATACCATGAGGATTATTCAGAACTAGATCCCATTTTGTAGCCAAACTCCCAAGTTGTTGTTTTTGGTGGTGGTGGTGGTGATCTGAGGATAAGGAGCTCAGAAAAATGGTTCAGGTTTTCACCTCTCTTTAATTTTCACAAATTCTAAAAATGCATTAACATAACTATATGTTATGTGATGTCATGTTGTCTCAATAAATCAGTATATTGAATATAAACATATATTTGTATGTTCCCTAATTTTTATTAAGTTATATTTTTAAATGAGGCTGTTAATTTAATTTATTTTAGTTAACTGCATGGAACAGAACTCAGTGCTTCCCAAAAGCAGCATAGCATGTACACACAAATATGGACAAACACACCCAATATCTACTGTGAATTTAAGAGTTAAAGGGTCAGATTTTTATCTGTGTTGTACTGGTGTAAATCCAAAGTAATTCCATTGGAATCAGGAGAGTTACTCTGGATTTGCATCAGTGTAACTGAGATCAGAATATGACCCAAAGTACTTGGTGTTTTTAAGGCAGGTTGGAACTGAAATGAAAGCAGTGTGAAAAGATGGTGCCCTCGCCTCTTCCACTTCCAAGTACACTACCAAAGGAGAAATAGTGGCTTGGTGACCTGCCGAGTCACCGTCTTTCCTTCCAGAGTGGGTAGCCTGGTCAGAAATACTTAGGGTGACCAGACAGCAAATGTGAAAAATCGGGATGGGGGTGGGGGATAATAGGAGCCTATATAAGAAAGGGACCCAAAAATCGGGACTGTCCCTATAAAATTGGGACATCTGGTCACCCTAGAAATACTGGAATGCTGATCCAGTTCCCAGAAAAAGTTCCGGAACACCATTCTGGAGTGTTCTGGCATGATTCAAGCGCTGCTGCAAATCCAGCTGCCCCAGTTTCTCCCCCCACTTCAGCCACATAGCTACCCTTTAGATGTCCCAGAAACCGTGCTTCCTTTAGCTACCTCCCTGGACACCCTCACACATCAAGTGCCTCCAACAGCCATCAACCACCTCTTGGAGCAGGGTGTTTATGGTGATTCGCAAATGATTTGCAAATATGCCAATTATTTAATGTGCCTTCTTTGCATATACTTTGTACAAAATCTCACACATGGAGCTGCACAAAATTTAGCAGTTATGTGCGTGACCCAAAAGGGCCATTACTATTCAGCCCCGAGAGTTAACATCCTTCCAATTTTTGCATAATCTTGAGAGCAAGTGTTGTTCTTCACTTGTTTGATAAACACTGTTTCTTAGCCATACCACATACTGTGATGTATCAATGCTTTACATTTATCAGTTACAAAAATGGAAAAAAATCTTTTCAAGACTTGCCTAGTTTTCTTTATTTTTGGCAATATTCTCTGTTATTGAATTTTTAATGTCTATTCATTGGAATTTTTCAGTCATAAGAACAGTTTGTGCTCATACAAAAAAGGATAAATAAGTCTATCTTTGGGGTTTCCAATGCACTAAACTCTATAAACTCTCTGTAATGTTAATCTTGGCCTTGGACAAGATGTTTTTCTTGAGGGTTTTTTTTCTTGTGTATTGTTACTGTATTGAGTTGTACTAATATGAAAATTCCTGGGCCCTTTGGGATGTGCCAAACCAAGAACATATTAATTCTGTTAAACCTATCCCAGAACTGATTTACTTTTAGGCAAACTTAGAGAATGTACAGTAAATTCCCATTACCTACATGACATGTCCAGCATTTACTATCCTCTTTTATGATTGCTTTCCTCAATCAAACTGGGGCTGAGCATATTCTGAAAATAACTTTCTGGTGACTTCACAATCATAAATCAGTTGCTGATTTGTAATTTCTGTAATGACTCCTTATCTTTTGGATAAACAATATTACCAGTGGCTTATGTTCATTGTGGATCAATCTGTAATCCCTCACTGGTCAGTTTTTCTCCTAGAAACATTAATTCTTGCACTCTAAATTTACATATATTTTTGTTAAATTTTAATCCTGTTTCTTTTGGACTAGGTAATGCTTTAGTTAATCTTATATCATGTTCTTCTAAAGTTCATCCCCATATTATTGCATCATCTATGTGCTATTGTGTGCCATCTATATTTTCAAAACAAAGTTTTTATTGCTCTGTGAAATACCTCTGAATCTAAACATAATGCAAAAGGTAATATTTTAAAATGGCAATGTCCAAAAGGTGTGTTAAATGTACATAGCAATTGACTTTCTTGCTCCAATGGTATATGCCAAAATCCATTTGAAGAATCTAAAGAAGAAATATATTTTACTCCTGACATTTGTCCAAATACTAATTCCCTCAGAAGTATTTTAAAATGTTCCCTTTTAACATACTTATTTAAATATTTTGTATCTAAACATGAACATAAGGATCCAGCTTTCTTTTCTACTACTACTAATGAATTCACCCTCTCAGTTGGCTTTCCCACTCTTTTAATCATATCTAAATTAACTAACCTTTTCAAATCCTTTTATACCAGAGGTGGGCAAATTACGGCCCGTGGGCCACATCTGGCCCATGGGACCATCCTGCCCAGCCCCTCCCCCGTTGTCCCCTCTCCCCGCAGCCATGCCACCGCAGGCAGCGCTCTGGGTGGTGGGGCTGCGCGCTCCTGCAGGGAAGTACGGCAGCGTGTCTGGCTCCAGCCGGGCAGCGTGGCTGCCAGACATACTGCTCTGAGCGGCATGGTAAGGGGGCCGGGGCCAGTGGGTTGGATAAGGGGCAGGGAGTCCTGGGAGGCAGTCAGGGGACAGGGAGCAGGGGGCGGTTGGATGGGGTGGAGGTTCTTGGGGGGGGGCGGTCAGGGGACGGGGAGCAGGAGGGGTTGGATATGGGGTGGAGTCCTGGGGGGTGATTAGGGTCAGGGGATCTCAGGAGGGAGCGGTCAGGGGACAAGGAGCTGGGGGGTTGTATGGGTTGGGAGTTCTGAGGAGGGCAGTTAGGGGGCGGGAAGTGAGAGGGGGCAGATAGGGGGCAGGGGCCAGGCTGTTTGGGGAGGCACAGCCTTCCCTACCCAGCCCTCCATACAGTTTTGTGGCTAAAAAGTTTGCCCACTCCTGTTTTATACCCTCTTTCTTAAAGCTAAGGGTATTTTTGCTAGCTACATATATAACTGGTTTCTTTGTTTCATTTAAGTCTATTTTATACCTTGTATCCAATTTCCCAATTCCAGTGAATAATTCTGTAAATGGATGTTCAGAATCCTGAATACTCTGAATTCTACCATTAGATTTAGTGCTAAACACAGGTAAACCTCAAATAAGAAAAACTTCGTCCCTTAACTACTACAAATTGTATGTTTTCTAAATTATCTTTAACTAGGACCTATAATTTACAAATACCCATAACAGGAATTTTTTCACCACTATAAGATTGTAAATTTACATGTTTTTGTTCTCTTGCTACAGATTTTCCTTTTAAACATTTTATAGTTTCTTTTGAAATTACATTAGCTTGTGAACCTGTATGTATTACATACACCCTCTGCTAGTGGAACATTTATTTTGTAACTGTCCAATCTTCCTTGTGGTCCACAACGTGACTCTGTTTCAAAATACCCAGAAACAAATTTGCTTCATCTGTAATGTCATCTCTGTATTCCTTATTCAATATCCTCTCTGAGATGTTTGAATTTTTAACGATATGTATATGTCTATGTTTTTTCAGACTTCTCTGTTTACAAACTTTTGCAAAATGATTCTGTTTCTTATAGATATGACAGGTATGACCATATGCTGGACATTGTCTAGGTTGGTGCCTGCTTCCACGTCTAGAACATCCTTTCGGCTGCTCATACATTTTAACTTTATTACTTTCCTTCTGTTTTCCTCCATAGATTTGTTTTATACTTTGTCTTATTAAGTCTATATTCACATCCAGTTTGTTTTCTTTCTAAAATGTGCAATCATTGTTGAATAAGTTCAGTCCTTTGGCAAATTCTCACTGCTTTTTCCAGATTTAGATCTAGCTCTTCAAACAGTCTCTTTTGTACAGTGATATCTTTTATACTCATCACAATTTGATCTCTTATTAGTAGGGCTCCGTGTCTGGCACGGAGGGCCTGGAAGTCATGGATTCCATGACTTTCCATGACCTCCGTGACTATTGCACCAGCCAGTGTGGCTGACCCCAGGGCCATCCAAGTGGCTGGCTCCGGGGCCAGCTACTCAGGTGGCCCTGGAGACAGCCACACTGGTCTCTGCTAAAGCAGCTCTGCAACCAGCCCTCGGGCGGCCCCGCAGCCAGCTGCACCAGCCGCTGCTTGAACGGCCTGTGGCAGCTGGCACTTGGGCCGCTCCAGCAGCTGCCAGCGTGGCTCGCCCCAGGGACAGCCCGAGCAGCCGTCCTTAGGGTGGTTGGAGCAGCCGCTGCTTGGCGGCCCCCGGCAGTGGTCCCAGAGTGGCCCCTGACAATTGGTGCCACTGGCCTTGGCTCCCCCCCAGCAGTGGTCCCCTGATCCCTTCTCTCAAGCTGCGGCCCCCAGATCCCCACAGCAGTGGTCCCAGGGGCAGCTGGAGCAGCTGTAGGTCGGCAGTCCCCGGCAGCGGTTCTGGGCGGCTGGAGGAGCAGCTGCTTGGCGGCCCCTGGCAGCTGGTGCTGATGGCCCTGGGGTGCCCAGCCCTGAGCAGCGGCCCCTTTCCCCAACAGCGCTAAGATTTAGTCATGGGTATTTTTAGTAAAAGTCATGGACAGGTCCCGGCCCGTGAATTTTTGTTTATTGCCTGTGACCTGTCCATGACTTTTACTAAAAATACCCATGACTAAATCGTAGCCTTACTTATTATTGACTCGGCTAGATTCTGGAAATTACATGTCTGACTTCTTATCTTGAGATCTGTTAAAAATTATTCAAAAGTCTTTTCGTTCGTTCAGTGGCGATGGAACACTTTTTACAGTGGGGGTCCCCAAACTTTTAGCTTTGCACCCCCTTTACCCATGTCCACGCCCCTTCTCCCCAGAGCTGGGGCCAGGACCGGGCCATCGCTCCGGGTGGGTGCGGGGATGGGGGTAAGGAGGCTGAGGCTGGGACCACAGTTGGGGCCGGGACAGAGCACCGGGGGTGGGTCCTGAAGCCGGGACGTCGCGTGAGGGGCTGGGAGCAGAGCCCTTGGTGTGGGGTGATGGCAGCCGGGACACTGGCTGCGGGGCCAGAAGCAGAGCCCGAGCGGGGCCAGCAGCAGCCAGGACCCCAGGTGCAGGGCTGGGATAGGAGCCTCAGGTGCGGGGCCAGCAGCAGCCGGAACCCTGGGCGCAGGGCCAGGAGAGGAGCCTCGGGTGCGGGGCCAGCGGCAACCAGGACCACAGGCACGGGGAAGGGAGCAGAGCCCCGGGGACGGGGTTGGCACCACCGGGACCTGGGCGTGGATTTGGCGGCTGGGACCCCACACAAAATCTGGGGGTGCTGCAGCACCCCCCGCATCCATAGTTCCTGCGTCTACATCTTCGTTTGATTTCTTGAGTGAAACTGGAATCTTTCTGATGTTTCGTTTCTTTTTGGTAAACAGTGTTGTTTGTATTTTAAGACCAAACTCATAGTCAGCTCATTCTCTAGCATTAAGATCAAATGAATTATATAATGAAATTGCTTCAGTATCTGCAATATTCAAAAAAAGATGGCAACCTTTTATCCATCTTCCTTGTGAGTAGATCCGGATGCCCTCAAAAATAAATCAAATTCTTGTTTCAACCTTTCCAATTTTCTGCAGCATTTCTTGACATTTTTAAAAATGTGGGAACTCTTCATTGATCCATCTTATTTCATTCAGACTTGTTTTTTTCACTTCTGAGCAAATTTTACCTCCATTTTTTAAAATTTCTTCTAGTTCTTTTTATCACTTCCTTCACTCCTGGTACCATGGCTTGTTTTATATTCAAGTGATCCACTCGTCTTAATAATAATTCATTGCTAGTAACTTAACAACCGCTTTTACTGAATAGGTAATTAACATCTATACAGGGCATCTTACCTGCAGTCAATCTATCAGTCCAACCTGAAACCAACAGTCTTCTCCCACTGTCAGCTCCCACACCCTGGAGATTCTATTCATTATCTTAAAGCCACAGTAACCCCACACCCTCCTTAACCCTGATAGAAATCAGCCCTCCAACCAGCCGCCCCACACTCTTGCAGCATTGCCATCCCCCAGTTGGTTTTTTGACACTGTGAGAGTCAGGGAATCAGATCTCTCCTACCGATCCCCAAATTCCAACGCCTAAATTCTTTCTCCTCAAACACTTTATTAACTCCAATAGCAAAATGGAATAAATTCCCCCCTACTCCCAATATACACCTGAATGACCAAGGTGATAGTTGCTTTGCAATCAGATGAAATTGAACACTAAAGGCTTTCTGAGGCCTCACTACCCAAATAGGTTCCATGTAGGTTCCCTGCACCAGCTCTCAAAATCCACCCACTCTAGACTCTGAGTGACTTGAAGAACTGGACGTTACCCATGTGGACCCCTGCCTGAATCACCTCCCCTGCCCCTGGGAATGAGCTCCCATAGGTTATGCTCCCATCCTTGCCCAGATCCAATGTGCACCACTCAACTTTCAGGTCTCACTGTGGCACCCCAACCTCCCTTCAAGGAAACTCTGTTGCACGGACTAAGGAATTGTAAAAAACCTCCATTTCTTAATTTTTTCTTCAATAAATTGGGTCTGTCTGTGACTCAGGAGGCAACCCACTGCCAAGTGTAAAACATGCACCCCAAGGGCGCCACCTGGGGCGTGATATTGAAGATGGCCAAACTTGTCATTCATGCCTCAGCCCTCCTCCCCAACTCCCATGATCCTGCCAGCTTCTTAACAGTGAATAGAGAGATACCTGCCTTCTAACTTATCTCCAGACAAGCAAGCCTAGTGGGCGGGGGAGGGGGTGTTCTATATTTCATTTGCTGGCAGTATTCCTACCCTACCAGCCAACATGCAATGAAGTCAATAGGCTTGTATCTTTGTAATCAACCTTTGCTACAAACAAAAGTGCATCCAAATGGTCCACCACATGCAAAGCTGGTCTTAAGTAAGCTGTAACACCCGGGATTCAATTACCCAGTGTCAGGTGGGGAAGGGATTTATGCTCCCTCACCCCTCGCTATACCCTGCTTTTCTGGAGTTTTATCTCTACCCGTGGGCTGTGTGTATATGAGGAAACCATCTCCTCTCTTTTGGGTTAATCCTATGTTCCTTCCCCAGGGACAGCTTCCTGACTCTGCCCTGCCTGAGTGTGTGCGGTGAGTCATGGTCCTTTGACTGAGGTGTCCCCCAATATCTATGCCAATCTTCTGTAAACAATCCTCTATTATATGCCTCAGCCTCCTGGTTTCTTCACATGTAGAATGACCAGATGTCCTGATTTTATACGGACAGTCCCGATATTCTAGGCTTTTTCTTATATAGGCACCTATTACCACCACTCCCCGGTCCCGATTTTTCACACTTGCTATCTGGTCACCCCTTCACATGTAATGTGGAATCCATGCCTCAGTTTCCCCATGTTTGGCTGTGGTCTTAACTGCAGCAATACTGGGCTGTGTCACAGTTTTCCCAATTTCCACATGAATCTTGGACACAACCATATTGGGCTGTTCCTCAGCTTCTCACATTTCAGCTAGGATCTTGGCCACCCTGGGCCAGGCCTGTCTGCAATATCTGCTGGCAGGTTGGCTGCAGCCAACCTGTGTTCAGGGCTGGATTTCCAATTAGACACAGCAGGCACATGCCAGGGGCACCTACAGTAGCGTAGCTGGGGGAAGCAGGGGGAGCGGCTACTCCCCCTTGAGCAGAAGCGGCGGAAGCGGCGCCTTTTTTTAGCAGCACTAAAAAAAGGTGCCGCTTCTTTTTAAGAGCCGCTTCTTACACTCACCTGGCGGTGCTCCGGGTCTTCGGCGGCATTTTGGCGCGGGGTACCACCAAAGACCCGGAGTGAGCCGCCGAAGTGCCGCCGAAGACCCGGAGCACCGCCGGGTGAGTACAGGGGGAGGCGCCTTTTATAGCACCGCTCCCCCTGCGCTCCGGACCTGGCTACGCTACTGGCACCTTACCTCTCTGAAACTGTGTGCAACACAAACGTCAGCTGTAGGTGGGGGGAGGGAGGGGTGGTGAAGATGCTGTACCTAGGGGCACGTAAGGTGGAAATCCAGCTCTGCCTGTGTTATTCCTGTTTCCCCAGTTTTGGTCCCCAATCCCTGTTGTAATCTTGGCTGCATCCACCCCGATCCCAGCGAGAAAGGTCTTCTCTGGAACTGCCTATGGTATAATTACCCCCCTCCTTTGGTCATCTGGAAGGGCAATGCCCTTCCACCTGGCCCAGCCACTTCATGTTCCTCCCTGCTTTGTCCAGATAAACCCTCGCCTTCCTCCCCCTCTGCCACCAACTTGAGAGGAAGCCCTTATAATGGTAACATCCTCTTTTCTTCTGACCTGCTGGACAAAGGACCGACCACTTACAGTTGTACGAGCATGTTCTCTATTCCAGACTTTTTATTATAACATGTTGATGGTTCAAAATGTGGTTGAAAGAATAAATGTATTGATGGTTGCTGTTGACCTATTAGTAATGTTTGCTAAAATGTAAAGGAAGGTAAAAGTATGGAATGCTGTTTTGTAACACCACTATATTTTTATGCTTCTTGGGTGTATATATACCTACACATAGGTTCTCTCTTAACTGTCAATGGTAGTACAGTTTATTCTTTTTCTTAGACAAAAACCTCTTGAACTGAAGTGGGAAGTATATATTCAGCTTGAAATAACCAATGGATAATTATAGCTTTCAACAATACAGTATGGGCCAACTATTTTATATCTTTTTAGAAAGGAGGATTGATTTCTGAAGAATTAAGTTTGTGTGTTAGTAATCCTTCCTGGCTCTTAGGGCTGGTCTACACTACCCCCCAAGTTCGAACTAAGATACGCAACTTCAGCTATGTGAATAACGTAGCTGAAGTTGCGTAAGTATCTTAGTTTGAATGAAAAGGTACTTACCGCTGGTCCACACAGCGGCATGCAGGCTCCCCCTCGACTCCGCCTGCTCCGTTCGCGGAGCAGGATTACAGGCATCGACGGCGACCACTTCCGGGTTCGATTTATCGCGTCTAGACAAGACACGATAAATTGATCCCAGAAGATCGATTGCTCGCTGCCGAAGCAGCGGGTAAGTATAGACGTACCCTTAGTATAAAGAAGGTTTACCATTCACATTGATTAGTGGGCATTCTTTGAAAAATGGAAGTCGGCTGTTCGCCATAACCCTTTGCTAGTTACTATATATACTTAATGACAAGTAGTGGGCAAGTCTACTTTTGGAATACTGTCTAGCTAAATGTTGTTATTGTTAGAAACTATGTTCTTAAACCCAGTTTAATTTTTGTAACCTACATTTTGAAGCAATTGTTCAAATTTGTTTTCTGTATTTTCACAAAAAATGGAAGATTGGCATTAAGAAAAGATATTGGCTTACAGCTTCCTCCATCTTTTCCTGATTAAAAGACAGAACATTAGCACAATTTTAAATACTGTAGGAAATATTTTAAGTTCTAATGCTCACATACAATACAGTACAAGGAATTTTTTTTCACTTTGTCATTAAGTCAATACCTTTAGCTAATGTAATTGTTTATGCAGACATTCTGAGAGCTAATACAAGTAGAATCGCTGAATTCATCTATGGCCTTATACACAGTTAATCTTTTCTTGAGGGCAAATTATACCCACTGAGACATGTAGACACCTTCTACTGAGGCCAATGAGCTGAATTTGGCCCTTAGTGTGAAAGACAAAAATCAGTACATATTGATTGCTTTTTAGTTTTGATTTCTTTAGAATTAGGGTTGTCCTGGAGTCTCCAGGAATTGAAGATTAATCTTTAATTAAAGATAATGTCATGTGATGAAACCTCCAGGAATACATCCAACCAAAGTTGACAACCCTATTTAGAATACTTTAACTAACAAAACAAGATAGTCACTGTAAAGTCTGAATCAAGAGAGCTTGCCAAATATTTTTTAAGCAAAAGGATAAATTATTCCCAATACATTATGATGGTCCTTTAATAAGTTACCAGTTAATTTTTTCCAGGAATCTCTTGAGTAGTTTTTTTTATATAGTAAAATGAGTCAATGAATTAAAACAAACCATTATAAAAAGGAGTTGATCATGTTTATGTTTACCAGTATATACACATTTGCATGACTGCCTTTGAAAGTGTATTAACTTGTTTAGAGATGTGATTAATTGGAACTTTGTTAGGAAAGGACTGAAAGATTGACAGTTGTGAGCAAGGCACTGGACTCTTGTTTGACAAAAAGATTACATAAGAACTGATTTATACAGAAAGACATCTAGGGACAGTTTAAGCTGTGGTATCAGCTTTCAAAGTCTCTCCTTTTATTAATGTAACTTTTAGTTCATTTTATCTTTTTTAGTTAATGCTTTGGGAATAGGGGCCTAAACCAAAACATGGTGAATTCAAGGAGACTTTCCATTGACCTCAACAGGCTTTAGATCAGGCCCTATGTGGCTAATGATCAGTAATTATGTTAAATCATAGAGCAGAATATGTAATCTCAAAATGTCTCACTCAGCAGCTTCCTGAACCAAGGAGAGCCCTAGAATGATAGTACAAGGATGTTGGAGGGAGGCAGTGCACGAAACCACTTATTAGCTACTGATGATGCACAAAACCCATTTATTGATGCTGCAGTGCTGATTGGATTTATAGGGCATTATCTGCGCAGACCACCATCGGGAAGGATACCAGGCAGAGCACTAAATGTTTGGGCACCTATACAAAAAAAGTGAGTGGAAAAGCAGAAATCTGAATCTTTCACAATGTGCCTGATCCCTCAGACCTTGTGTAGGCAAAGTTTCCATTGGCGTCTGTGGGATTTGTGCCTGCATGAGGGCTGCAGTATCCCCAGACAATTTTAGATAATCTTCCTTAGACCAGGCCCAGGGTTTGGAAATGTTTCTGGGTAGATGGGGATAGAGGGGGGTTATACTGCAGGACGGCCGTCCACACAAACAAATTATTATCATCACTACATTTTCCAAAAGCAAACTGCTGGTCCAGATGGAATAGAACTTCCTCTTTGGCTATCATTAGAGCCCTGCGCAGATACACAAATGCATATCTGCATGTGATCCGCTATCCACAAAAATTATCTGCGGATTTGCAGGGCTCTACACCAGGGGCCAGGCTGCGGGTCGGAGGCATCCCCGCCCCCCCCCCCCGGGAGAGCCACGTGGGCAGCTGTGGGGAGCCCGGACTGGGAGGCGGGGACACGGCCAGGGACTGCTCTCAGCACACACACCCCCTGAACTGTGGGCAGGTTGAGGGTCCGCCATGGCTTCCCATGGCTCGCCAGCTGGGCTCCACACTGGCCTGGCTGAGAGCAGGGGGGAGACCTGTGGAGCTGCCCAGGGCAGATGGAGGGTCCTCCACAGCTCCCCACAGCTGCCTGCCCAGCTCTTACCATGGCCAGACTGCAGCTCCAAGCTGCCCCCTTCCCTGGCCGGAGCAGGGCCAGGGAGAGCCGCACTGGCAGCTGTGGGGAGCTGTGGCAGACCCTCCACCTGCCCTGGGTGGGGGGTTTGAGCAGCCCCAGCCCGTGTCCCTGCCACCGTCCAGGGCAGGTGGAGGGACCCGGGCTCCCCACAGCTGCCAGCGCAGCTCTTCCGGACCCGGCTCCGGCCAGAGGGCGGCTCAGAGCTGCAGCCGAGTCACGATAAGAGCCAGGTGGGCAGCTGTGTGGAGCCATGGTGGACCTTTCTCCTGCCCTGAGCGGGGGGACCAAGCAGTCCCGGCCAGTGTCCCAGCCCCCCAGCCCCTCCACCCAGGGCAGGTGGAGGAACCCAGGCTCCTCACAGCTGTCAGCATGGCTCTCCTCAGCTCAACTCCGGCCGGGAGTGGGGGGCTTGGAGCCACAGCCTGGCCACGGTAAGAGCTGGGTGGGCAGCTGTGGGGAGCCGCAGCAGATCCTTCACCTGCCCTGGGCATGGGGCCCGTGCAGCTCCTGCCCAGTGTCCCTGCCCCTCAGGCCCCCCGCCCAGGGCAGGTGGAGGATCCATGCTGCGGTTCCTCACAGCTGTCTGCCGGGCTCTTACCATCAGAGAGCCCTGCACGGATACTAAATTTGTGTCTGCATCTGCCGATGCTATCTGCAGAAATGGTCCACTGGATATGAAGTCGATACCTGTGGATTTGCAGGGCTCTAGCTATCATGCCTACATCAATACATTCATCTGCCTAACAACAAGGAGGGGAGGGATAGCTCAGTGGTTTGAACATTGGCCTACTAAACCCAGGCTTGTAAGTTCAATCCTTGAGGGGGCCATTTAGGGATCTGGGGCAAAAATCTGTCAGGGGACAGTACTTGGTCTTGCTAGTGAAGGCAGGGGACTGGACTCAATGACCTTTCAAGGTCCTTCCAGTTCTAGGAGATTGGCATATCTCCATTAAAAAACAAACAAAAAAAACCCCTGCCTTATTTAGATTTGTAAATTCCATTTCATCGTAGTAAGATGTCAGACTAAGCCAGTGTTGTGGTGGATTTACTTCTTTGATCTTTAGGGCATTTTGATTTTAACCATGGAATCAGTAAGGACAATCTTGAAAAAAAGTCAAGTAGACCTGAACATAAAGATTTTTAGGGCCAGATCTTCAGCTAGTGTAAAGGGGTGTAACTCTATTGTCTTCAGTAGAATGATGACCCTTTACACCAGCTGAAGTTATGGCCCCCTACTCTTTATTGCCTGCAGAGGGGGTATTTGCCTTCCTAATCACCCTGTCAATAATTTGCCAGAATAGTTTCAGGAGTGGTAAATAGAAACATATTACTCTCATCTATGTAATTGTATTGATTTTATGAATTATCAAAGCGACAAAGGGTCCTGTGGCACCTTATAGACTAACAGAGGTACTGAAGCATAAGCTTTCGTGGGTGACTACCCACTTCTTCGGAAGTGGGTATTCACTCACGAAAGCTTATGCTTCAATACCGCTGTTAGTCTATAAGGTGCCACAGGACCCTTTGTCGCTTCTACAGATCCAGACTAACACGGCTACACCTCTGATACTTTATGAATTATGTAACTCTCAATCTCTATCCATGCAGCTTGTTATGAAATCTATAACTATTTCAGTCCATCTGCATCATTACAGTGAATCACCATTTCCTGAAGCAGTTCCTCCTGTTGGTTACTGAAAAGGAGACGTTAGAAAGGATTCACCTTTCTGCTTGGGCCCCTATTTGCCACTGAAGAGTAGTACAGGGACCATAAAAACTCCTTATCGTGCCAGGAGAGAATTTCCCCAACACCAGCAATGTGTATGATAGCCACAGGCAGCCCTACACAGACCCCCTCACAAGCCCCAGCAAAAGGAATATGGTGGGTACAGGAGGGGGCATGTTAGGGTTGGAGGGGGATTTTCAGTTGTGGTGGGCATAAGCAGCCCAGTATGGAAGGGTATCATAAAGCAGAGAAGTTTCTAGGGGCTCTAGTTTACACTGGAGCTGTACTGGCCCCCACAGCCTTCAAGAATCTGAAGAGCATAAAGGTGGCTTAAAGCCACCTTTGGTCCTACTTCTGCAGGGCTTTCTGGCTGAGGCCCCAGCACAGTATCCCAGCCGGTATTTCCAGATATGGCCCTTGTCTTATGTCTGCTTTAGGCATCCCTGTTGTGTCATTTTTACTCATATCCTTCTGTCATAAATATAAAGGGAAGGGGGGGAGGGTCTGATGCAGTGCTATAAAATCCTCTTACCAGTAAAGGGTTAAGAAATGCAGGTAGCCAGACTGACACCTGACCTGGCTGGCATCTGACCAATGGGGGGACAAGATATTTTCAAATCTTGGGAGGGGGAAAGCTTTGTGTGTGGCTTTGTCTGAGTCAGAGTGATCTTGGAAGACAGAAAGAACCTACAGAAAACCAGTCTTCTCACCAAACCTAACTTTTCTAAAGTAAGTGTAGTCAGCACTGCGAGTAGATTTCTGTTTATTTTGCTTGGTGATACATTCCCTGTGGGAGAGGGAAGGGTTATTCCTGTTTTTCTGTAACTTTAAGGTTTTGTCCAGAGGGGGGAATCTCTCTGAGTTTGGAAATTGAGTGCCCTGTAAAATAGTTACCATCCTGATTTTACAGAGATGATTTTACCTTCTTTATTTTTAATAAAATCCTTCTTTTAAGAAGCTGACTGTTTTCTATGGTGTTAAAACCCAGGGGGTGGGTTTTTAGATCACTGTGTAACCAATTGGTTGGGAGATTGTTCTCAAGCTTCCCAGGAAAGGGGGTGTACGGCTTGAGGGGGTATTTTGGCGGGGGAGGGAAGTTCAAGTGATTCCTTTCCTGGATTCCTGTTAGACACTTGATGGTGGCAGCGAAAGAAGCATTTCTCAGGGTGCAGGGAATTTTGTACCTTGGGGGTTTTAACCTAAGCTGGTAAAAATAAGCTTAGGGGCTCTTAATGCGGGTCCCCACGTCTTTACCCTAGAGTTTAGAGTGGGGAGGGAACCCTGACACCTTCCGTGATAGGTAACATACAAAGGCCTATAAACAAAATAGCTAGATAAAACGTAGACTAAATTCCAGAATCATCCCGTTTTGAAAGAATATTTTTACTCCCCAGACAACTGAGCAGCCTGTGATAATTGCATATAAATCCAGAGTCAAGCCTTGTATTTCCTCGAACAGCAACCCTATGGTGTGAGACCAAAAATTTCTTTCCTGTCCCACATTTAATATTTTTAGATTTATATTTCCTTGAAACTTGTGCAATGGTACAGTACTTAGGGACAGGTCATAAGGCTTATAGCCTGTTGAATGTGTGACAAGGAGGTCATAAAGAATCGGGTCAGATGTAGTTAATTAACGGTAAATGAAGGACAGCTGCTCTTTATGTTCCCTGCACATCTTTGATCTGCTCTACTCTTCAGACCTCTGTGGACAAGGTAGTTAAACACAAGCTAGGAGGCCTGTTTTAAAGACCTTAAAGACCTCGGGGCAATCGAGTGACAGTCCAAGCAGCCATAAGCTGTTAGCTTTATTCATTAGAGAACTTTAAACATGTCAAGAATTAGAATAATGTCCCTACTCTTAGAGCAGCCTGAGCAATGAAGATTACAACAGCTCTGGGACACATGAGTGGGCAAACTTCTTGTGAAAACACGTTTATTGAGAAGCATTTTACTATAATGGCAAAGAAAATATAGCTTGCACATTTTCATTGCAAGGATATTGGTTCAGTATGCACTGAAACAGTGAAAGCTGTCATGGCACAAATACAGTGTAACCCAGTGTTGACCTCACTGATCCCTTCAATCATGTTTTAAAAAACTTCTTTCTCGGTCACACATGATAGAAAGAATATGTCATCTATGAGCAGCATAGCAGTATGTAATGCTAGCTGAAAAATGTATGGAAAAGGTTACATGATAAATTGCAGTTCACTTGTGTGCAGAGACTCAGGTACTTAAATATGTTAAAATGCATATATTTATTTTGTAAGTCAAATCTTTAAGTCCAACACTAGCAGTCTCTAAAATGTATGTAAATACTGTCTAATTACTGGAGAAAAAAATGGTTTGACATATAAATGCCTTTTTACCACTATTGTTAATCACGTTAGGAAACTTGTGACTTTTGCACATAAGCAGTGTTCAAGTGTCAGCTGAGTGTGATGCATGTTCTGAGATATTTTACTGTTGCCAGTATTCTTCATTTTATATCTCAGATTTGGCATTGAATATAAGACCAAACAAATTTTAAATGATATGTTAAGTAAAGACTTATGGAAGAGCATATACTGTCATATCAACAATAGTCAGTAGAAAGTTAAGGCACTCTTGGGGACATAGTCAAGTAGATCTGAACATAAAGATTCTTAGGGCCAGATCGTCTCATCTGCTGTTAGTTAGTGTGGCTCAATTGACCTTAGTGGAGCTACACCAATTTACACCAGCTGAGGTTCTGACATATTGTTAGTTTTTGATATGTTGTTTTCTCCATAATCTTTTGTACAATTACCTACTTGTGCACTCTCTTCATGGTATTCTGTCCTGTAAATGTACTTAGTGTCTGGATCCTTAAGATCATGGGGTGGGTTTCAGAAAAGGTGAGAAGAGGCAGGAATTTCAAATATGGCCATGGTTATTGCCTTCTTTTGACTACACCATAGATCAGGGGTGGGCAAACTTTTTGACCCAAGGGCCACATCTGGGTATGCAAATTGTATGGCGGGCCATGAATGCTCATGAAATTGGGGTTTGGGGTGCGGGAAGAGGTGAGGGCTCTGGGGTGCAGGCTATGGGGTGGGGTCATAAATGAGGAGTTCAGGGTGCGGGAGAGGGCTCCAGGCTGGGACAGGGGGTTGGGGTGCAGGGGGGGGGCGGGTGTGGGCTCTGGGGTGGGACTGGGGATGAGGGGTTGGGGGTGCAGGAGGGGGATCAGGGCTCGGGCAGAGGGTTGGGATGCAGGAGTGGGGCTGAGGTGCAGGCTCCAGGCAGCGCTTGCCTCAAGCAGCTCCCAGAAGCAGCGGCATGTCCCCCCATCAACTCCTCGGTTCCCGGCCAATGGGAGCTGCGGGGCAGCGCTTGGGGCAGGGGGCAGCGTGCGGAGCCCCCTGGCTGCCCTTACATGTAGGAGCCAGAGTGGGGGCATGCCGCTGCTTCCAGGAGCCACGCGGATAGGTGATAGCAATATATTGTTGCGTCAATGCCAAATGATTATGGATAGCATGCTTGCACCTGTCACGGGTGCATTAAATCTACATATATTACCTTTACCATGAAATAGCTAAAATAATGCAAATTACCTACAGTAGATTTAGTATAGGAGGATGTCATAGTAGTCCAATAGGAACATTCCCCTCAGTTTTTAAGCAGGCTCAACAAAAATAAACCAAATCTGGCAGATGGGCAACAAGGGAATTAAAATGATGAAACGTAATACGATACAGAATTCCAGGGTAAAATGCAACACTAAGCTTACGTCATTTAAAAGCTTCTTTGATTTATTTTCCTATTGCTTTCAAACCAAGTCTGATGTACATTTAAGTAAAGATGCATCGTGAAGACCTGAGTCATATTTTTAATAACTCGAACATAGCAGTATAAATACTGGGTTACTCCAATAACACCATCCAGCTAATTTTATATGTATCACAAGCCAAATTCTCCCTTTCTGAAGATCCACTTGTAAGTGTGAGATTTCCATGGACATGCGCAAGGTGCAATGCCAGATTAGTGCAGAGTGACCAGATAGCAAGTGTGAAAAATCGGGACAGGGGGTGGGAGGTAATAGGAGCCTATATAAGAAAAAGACCCCAAAATCGGGACTGTCCCCATAAAATCGTGACGTCTGGTCACCCTAGTTTAGTGAATGGTGCCTTGTGATCATGTCTTAGGTGTTTTGGAAGATCCATGTTGTGTTCTATATTTCTGCATTTTGCTGTAGTACTCCAACTGTCAAACATGGAACAGGAATTTTTACTCGTGCTTTATTTGCAACAGAATTGATCGATTTATCAGCTGTTAATAATAATGGATCTTATGCTTCCCTCTGCTTTGCTTGTAGGAAAAGGTGTGTGCCCCTGTAGTGGGGCGGCTGCCCCACTCCCGCAGAACAGAGGTTAAAAGAAGCCCTGGAGAGGGCTGAGGCTGTGAAAGGGCTGATTGGGGGAAGCAGCCACAGCTGTGGCCAGTTCAATTTAGGGCCCAGCTGGCCCTGATAAGAGGGCTGTGGGCCAGAAGCTGGAGAGTCTCTCTCTAGCTGTAGAGAGAGAGGGCCTAGCTGCCGGAGACCAAGGTACCTAAAGTAGAGTAGGGCTGGGGGAAGGCAAGAGGAGCTGGGGAGCTCCAGCCTGGTAAACCCCCAGGCTGCAGGCCTTGTTAAAGGCCCAAAAGGTACTACTGGAGCAGGACTGGGGAATATGGCAAGTGGAACTGGGGAGCTCCAGCCTGGCAACTCCCCAGGCTGCAGGCCTTGTGCGGGGCCTAAAATAGGTACTGGGGTTGCAAAGGTGCAACCTGGGGTTAGCCAGAGGCAGCTGGTCCAAACCCCCCTTGCCAATGATGAGTGGCCATTACAGACTGCAGTCTGCCCCAGTGAACCGGGGCAAGATGATGACTGGCAGTAGCCACGAGGCAAGGTGGGATTAGAGAGTTGGGGGTTCCCCTGGGAGGGGAGACCCAGAGTGTGGGGGTACTGCTGGGGCAGAACCCCAGGGTAAGAGGCACCGGGGTCTGGGAGGGGCCAGCGGCAAGCGAGACATAGGCCAGCAGAGGGTGCTCTGTGCTGGAAAAAGAGCTAATTCCCGGATGACCAGCAGCAGGTGCTGTGCCGGTGAGTCCTCGCCTTGCTACAGCCCCTTTAAGGACTAGAGAGCCAGGGAGTGACTTTCTGCTGCAGCTGCAGACCAGGTCAGCAGGAGATGCTGATCTATCCCGCACAAGTGACTGGAAGAGGGTGGGGGACTATATAGGTCTGTGCCCTCACAGCCTCCATCAAGTAGATCCTGGGCTCGACAACCTCCTGTAGAATAATGGATTCATCGCAACCTCCTTGAGCCATCTTTGACCTCCTCAAGGTTAATAAGGTTAATAATCGCCCGTCCCACTGTATGTCCCTCAGTTCCAAAGCCCTTCCAGAAGGGTCCCTATAGGACCCAGATACTAGCTCACTAATCCTAAAAGCACAAAAAAAAGTACCAGAAATGCTGCCCTGAAGAAGGCAACCTTCTGCCCTCAATGACATATGGGTTCCAAGATCGACACTAGATCCCTGAGTGTATTAACAGTGATGGGACGATGTGTAACCTTTCAAAGGCTGGTGCTTTGAGACCACTCCGCTAGAAACCTTTGAACTACAAAATTGCTGCATGGATGTGGGTGACCATTCAGCCTGCTGACCAATGTAAGGGCTGATAGGCGAGTGGAGATGGTTGAGGATCCCAGTCGTCAGCTTGCTAACAACACCACGTACTGCAGCACACGTTCCTCTGTAATGAGCTATATCAGTGATAAGCCTTCCAGATCATGAAATTGCATAAAATCATTAAAACTTCTCTCATAGCCAGGAGTTCAGGAAAAGGAATGGTCATGGCAGCAAGAAATCCACACAGTTACCTGGATACTTCCCCTTGGGTTTATATAGGGCAGTGAGCAGGAGCCATGAGGCTGCTGCCTGTCAGCCCTCCTGAGCTGGGACTTCCCATGGGCCGTGTCCACAGTGGGTCATGAGTAGTGGAGCACAAGCTGGTTACAGCTGCTGCTAGATGGCAGCATGGAGATGTTTGCTGCCTGGCAGTTCTCTAGGACTGGGTTTTAGACCTGCTGGGACTTGCACATTCTTGTCCATGCTAAGGGCAAATTGGGTTCAATATCTTCTTAGCTGACATGTTTTCTAGCATGATGCATTATCTCAGTGTATTCAAGGCCTCTGAGGATAGCATTCTACTTGAATGCTAACTGCCATTACGGAGCATTTTTTAAAAGAACTTTCCACTTCTACACATTTTTCTAAGGAAAGGATTGATTTGGCTTATTACCTAAAAGATTAATTAATGTTTGCCAGAAGCTCCAGGGTCCCATTAGCTAATCCCAAACTACACCGCTAACCAGAATAATGAGCAAGAGTTAAAGTAAATGTCATTTTTTAAAATGAAGGTGAATGTCATGTAAATCTTTTCCAACGTGCTCCGAGCATCCTTGTACACTTTACTTTTGAGCCTAATTAACACATATTACATCTGGGAAAGGCACAATATGTGGATGGAGTGGGCTTTAACAACCATATCTATAAAGCTGAAAATGGCATTTTGTGGCTGCTTCTGAGAGGGAACAGGTTAAAGTTTTATGTGTCTGCACAGATGCAGTGGGCCAGCAGCCATGAAAAAAATGTAGTCTGGATAGAACTCATAATGGAAGATTGACTGCTGGGACCCTTGTGTTTCAGACATTGATTATTCTCCAAACAATGCTTTTTACCGTCAGTTAGAGGCTGCTGGAAGTATTTGTCTTGTCAGATAACTTGCATTAGCCAACAAGTAAGCTGATTTTAAGAAGGAAATGTGTAACAGTTGTTTTTGTTTGTTTGTTTTTTGCTTTTTCTAGGAAAGAAAGATCAATACAATTCACACTTCCTTAGGATTGATTGATTGATTTTTTGAGTCAGACATATTTCTTAGAAGGAAATGTAAGGTACACAATAAAATATTTATTATCATTTCTTATATCGTAACTGTATCTCTACAAAGGCCAAGATAAATATGTAGTGTTCCAGCTATACAGTGCCTGGCGTGTTTATTGCCACATTTTCTATGAGCAATCTCCATTCTGTTGTGTTTCCTTGGTGACTATGTTATTCCAGGAAAATGAGTAACACACGGTGAGAAGGGTGTCTAATGACTTCTGCACTAAACGGGGTGTCTGCACTAAAACACATGGATGGTGCTCCCTGAACTCTCAGGTCTGCGCTAGAGCATCCCCTACAGAGTACAATGCACAGAAAGCCTGGGGAGGTTCAACTATAGTATTTTGAGGAGCAAATATTAATGTACATCAATTGTACCCCACACTTCCCTCCTGCCCACAGCTTTTAGAGTGTATGCAGAGTTCAGAGTCAGAGTTTGTCCCAAGAGAAGGCCCAAAAGCATAAAGAATTCCATTTTTGAAATGTGTACAATCCAGCTACTTCTGTTATCTATATTCCCCACTTATTAGTTTTTGTTTTTTCCCTACTCAATGAATATAATGGATCCAGAAGCATTTTGTTGTTGTAGTTCTACACTGATGAGATCTTAACTTAGCGGTATTGGGAATTGGTATCCTACGTAAGTATGACATTATCCAAAAGACTCAGACAGCCAGTCAGATAATCACAATGTTCCCAGCCCCTTTAATACAGCAATAAACCACTCCAGGTTGTGCATTATATGGGTGCTAGCTTCAGGTGTTCTGCAAAGCAGAAGGATAAAGGCCAAGGGAATTCAGTCATCCAAGATGTACAGCAATCACTAATTAATGCACACCATGGAGTGACATACTGCCATTGGCGTCTGTAGTTTGCTAATTTTAAATATAAATTACAAAACGTCTTAATAGCCAATTTGGGAAGGGTATGTATCCTTCCAGAATGAAAACAGTTTTTAGTAGGGAAAAGGCATGTGCTGTGTTGGAACTGGAGTGGAACCACATCTCTTCTTCAAGATGTGTTGCTCATGTCCATTCCATATTAAGTGTGTGTGCCGGAACTTCCAGTGCCAGAAGTTTTTCCCTCAGCAGTATCACTAGGGGACTGGCTCTGGCGCCCTCTGGAGTGGTGCCCGTCGGCTCCCCCCACCCTCAGTTCCTTCCCACCAGTGAAGGTGCTGGAACGTCTGCTGCTTCGGCTAGCATTGAGTCCTTCTCTGTTCTTGCAAACTTTGAAATCCTGTAAAATAATTATACATAGTTAATAGTTTTCTTAGTTACCCTTAGTAGTAGTTCTCGAACTCTTCATTAATCCCGAACAGGACCCAGCTGGGGGTCAGGGCATGCCCCGGTTCCCAGGCTTTAAACCCTGTGATTGCTGCAAATAGCCTATGCCCATCAGCGATCCCCATACCAGCTGCCTAAGGTGAAGGGCACATAAGTGACAAGTGCCATATCTGCAAGTCCTTCAAACCTAGGACGAAGACGGAGCGCGATATCCATCTAAGAGCGCTCCTAATGGAGTTGGCACTCACTCCGACTCCGCACCGAGCACCATGGCCTCCATGCACAGTGCTCCCCCGGCGCCGTCCATGAGCCAGCACCAGTCTCCCGCCACGGTTCTAGTCAAGAAGCTGAAAAAGACTGAGGGGAAGATCTCCTACCTCCCACCAGGCAAAAGAGAAGGCAGGGAGCAAGCCAAGACCCGTGTCAGGCAGCTCAACATCCCGCTCGGGAAGTCGGGCCCCAGCTCAAGTCGAGCAGTGCAGCCCATCCCATGCCTTGCCTGCGACTCCAGGTAGCAGTGCAGGCCCTGGCCATCTTCAGGTGCTGTCGATGCCTGAAGCCCTTCAAGCAGCTCAGGAGATCCTGATGCTTCTGGTGCCACCCTCACTGGCTCCTGCACTACCCCGGTCTTGGGGAAAACCCACGTTGGGAGCTATGCGTGTGTCCCTGCCTCAGCGATACCATTCCCCATCGAGAGGGACGTCCCACCATCATTCATCCACTCGCAGCTGTCACACCTCAGGACCGGAGAGGCAGGCTCAGCGGCGCCCTCTTCAGTCCCCGCACCGGGGGCACCGATTGAGGGACTCGAGGTGTACCTCGCCAGTAGACTGGCGCAGACCCTCTGAGGCATGTGCCATCTGGCAAGAACTCCGGGACTAGCCCTGACCATCTTCAAGGGCCCAGGACCGATCGGGCACCAGAGACTGCCGATTGTCAGGCTGTCATCGCCTGTCTCCAAAAGGAAGGTCCCCTACTCAGGACGATCTTCCTGGCAACTCGCTCATAGTAGCTCCCAGTCCTGTTCAATGTCCCGGTACCGGTCGAGTAGCGTGAGGCATGGATCGCTGGGTATCCGATGCAGATCTGTCGAACGCCATCGATCCCTGAGAGCCCGACCAAGACAGTCTCGCTCGGACAGGTCAGCTTCGGGACGTAGCAACCAGCACCGGTCGGACAAGAGCCACAGCTCAGCCTGATCCTGGTCGCCCATAACCAACCGCTCCTCTGGTACCAATGGTGCTGACTACATTATCAGCACTGAAACCTGTCCCATGGCTCCAAGCACAGTGGCCAGTGCCATGGTACCAGTGGAACCCTTGGGGGTTCACCCAGCCTTCCCAGGCTGCCTGATCGGTGTCAGGAGCCTTGGAGAGGCCAGCAGCCTCGATCTCCCATCCCCATCCAGTGCTGGAGACTTCGGGGGGTAAAACCCCACAGGTCCAGGAGGAGAGCAAGCTGCTGGACCACCAATGGATGTGGAGGTTCCCAGGGCACCAGCATCATCCTCATCATCACCAGACAAGGCTATCACGGGGTTCCCTCAGCCAGTTCCTCAGGATGATGCCAAGGCACATCAGGAACTTTTGAAGAGGGTCGCCTCTAACCTTTAAAATAATCAGTAGGATGTTTCTAACACAATGGATGTGTGGATTCCCCTTTATTTGCTGATGAGAATCCATTTGTGCACCACTGTTAATTGATGCATGTGACATCAACTAAACTGTTCCCACAGGCCAATCAGAGCATGCTTTTGGACTATCTGTGTCCCTAGCAGTATTAAAATACCATTTTATCATAGAATCAGAATTGGTAAACAGCAGCTATCTAGTATGAATAGCTAGATTACATTGCAGCATGGGATTGCATATTTAGCAAACTAGTTATTCATAGCACTGTCAGATTTCCTCCAGCTAATGTGCATGAGTTTTGTGACAAAGTGCAATATATTTTATTCCTATGCACATCTCAGATTGCTTGTAATTTAGTAGGGCCACCACAGTTTCTGGGCAGGCTATCAAGTGGGATGTTGTAATGATTTGCATGACTACTATGGTAAATGGAAAAATGTAGCTCGTGTTTGTAGCTGTTCCACTGGAGTCTTGCAGTTTGCTCTCTTTTTAGTGCTTTTTAGAAAACTATGTAACAATCCTTAGCTATTTTGCAGACCGCTGTCTGGTGAAATGGACTACCTATGCACTTTTTAAAATGTAGTGCATAATGAAATGATGAGAACAAAGGAAAGATTTTTATCCTTTGAGAAACGCAGATAACTAATAGAATCTTGAAGTTATCAAAACATATTTCTTGCCAAAGAACTTGGAATTCATGTGATTCAATTGCTGGGAAAATGCCTGAATTAAAAATTGTCCTGTGAGGACCAAGAAAGTAGAGTCAAATTCTGGCACAGTACAGTTTTCTCCCAAAATGGACATTAATATGTAAAAACAGGGTATGGTGAAAAAATGCTTGGCCCCCTACCGCCAATTATTCCTGCCAGTGCAAGATGGAAGATCAAAAATTGGAGAAGGGTTGGAGAGAAAGAAAAGTCACAGGCCATACTCCCCCCCCCACCCCCCCAATGCTGAAACACTCTTCTGCAGCTCCACTTGCAAAGCACCTGTTGGCAGCTATGGAGCAGTTTCTGTACAGGAGGTGGGACAGAATAATGTCAGAAAGCCTGGGTTCTGGGTTCCCCCATCTGATATGTAATTTGATTCTTAGTTTAGTGCAATACAAGCCATGCATGAGCAATGAGAATTATAATAAGTGGGGAGTTGGGGGGAATAAGCAACCTAGCTGATTTAGGAATAACGGTGCAATTCTTGCTTTCCAGAAAAATATGATTAAAAACAACGTTGAACTGCTGCTACTCTTACTTCATGTCCCTGCCAGTATATATTAATATTCTGGGCATGTACTACTTGTGATTCCTCCCTTTAATCCAGTCTTGAAAAATAAAATCTTATATGGGGGGGGGGGGTGGAGAGGGGAGAAGAAAGTATGAAAAAACAATAACTGAATATTAATTTCATGTAGGCATTCAGATATAGTATTGATGGCTGAGATAAAAATAGCTATCTAGCAAGTTTTGTATGCTCCATAAACTTTCCATACAGCTATAATTGAGAATTGAGGAAACCTTGTTATTTTGTCAGGATGTCCAAAAATTGGTAGGTGTACAGACTTAAATACCTCAACAGCAGTATGTAAAACAGCTGCTCTGGGATGTTTTGCTTAATACTTTGACCAAGATTTTGAACAAATGATATTTCATGGTAATAGAACAAATACTTTTGTGTCTCCAAATACGGAGAAATCACTATTCGAAGTAACAGTATAAAATAAAATGTGTGCAGGTTTTTTTAAAGAAATCTAAAGTAAATAAAACAAGTCCACAAAATCTAGTTTAGAATCAGTGCAATGTAATTAAATTAGTTTTTTAACCACATGTTCCTATTACTCTTCCCCTTGTCTTAATTTCTTGTGTGCCGTCTCTGTTTTTCATTACACCCAGTTGTCTCAGCTTTTCTTTAATTAGGCCCTGATTTTGCAACCATTTATGTTCATAATAACTTTGAATACCTGCATAAATATGGGCAGGTTTAAGCTCTTAATTTGTACAGCACCAGCATAGTGGAGCTCTGATCCTGAAGGGGCCTTTGGATGCGAATGTGAAACAAATATGAGGATGGAAGTTCTAATCATATGAGGGTGTACAGGTGTTTCTGTGATCACGTTTAGTTGAACCTCTTAGCTTTCTTTACTTCAGATTTATGGCTCCAGTCCTGCAGCTGATGCAAAGGAACTACTCATGTGCTTATAATTAAGTATATACTTAAATCTTTGCAGGATCGGAGCCTGAATTATTAGCTGTATTATTATATACATAGAAAATCTCTCATATTTTGAGGCACACATACCAACAGAAAATACGATATTTTTTTTTAGCTGAAATGGACAGAGAGGAATTGTTGGTCAGGTGTGTGGAAAGCAAAAGGTCACTTTTTAAAAATCGCCCTTTATTTCATGGACAAATCATACCATACCATAATACTGTACCGATATGCATTTTCTCTGTACTTCTTTATTAACCACAAGGAAATTAGGATATTATGGTGTAGCAGCTGACAAAACAATTAAGATGGAAAGAATTTCCTCCATGCTATTTGTTTAGTAGTTTAAATGTTTTGCTCAGTGACATATCATATGGTATGTAGGAACTGCTATGCCTAGATTTTATGGGAAGTTTGAAAAAAATGTTTGGCGTTTGAATCCAATTTTATTTACTTAAGTGTGAAGAAAATACACTTTTCTGATTTGTTCTACTTGAAAGTTTGTATTTTAATACCTCAGAAGTAGTTGAAGCTAGAAACATTGAACTAAGCTTGGTTTATAGTCAATGTTTGGGGAAAAAACAACTCACAGCCCTGATTCTACAATAGACTTCATGCAAGCAGACCTCTGCACCTGTACAGAGCCCCACTGACGGGTCCAGCCATGCTGCGTCTGCGGCACCGTCAGGGCCCAATGCTACATTAAATTGGTTTAATACTTTGAGTTGTGAACAGTGAAAAATTAAATTTTCACTCATAGACATTAGAACAATTTCTCTCTGTGTTTTGGGGAAAGTAAAAGTGGTTGAGAATGTCTGCCTGACACGCAATGAATTGCTTTAGGTTTCCGAGACCATTAACTGTATAAGGACAACTTAATTGGGACCAGATCTTGTGCCACTGAAGTCAGTGATAGCAGTATCTGGGCCTTAGCCCTTATGGTGTCCAGTTCTTATTCAGGAAAGCACTGAAGTATATACTTAAATTCCATTGAATTAAGTGGGATTTAACCACACACTTAAATGCTTTCCTGAATGAAGCAGGGCCTAAAAAATTAAGGTTGTTAAGGAGTTAATGATGCATCAGTGAAAGACACTCTGTGAACAACTTAACCTGGCTTTTTTCCTTTTCTAGCTTTTAAACAACAACACAACGAAAGACAAATTAAATGCAAAATCAAATTTTAATGCAATTTTAAGGTTGAGAAATTCAAAAAGTAAAGTCTTTAGATTAATGTTAGCAAAGTATTATAGCAAAGACATAGTGATTGGAATCATGGCTCCATTTAAGTCAATAGCAAAACTCCCATTGACTTCAAGGGGGTCAGGATTTCAACTCAGTATTTTTAATTTCTGATTTCCTTGGTAAAAAAGAATATATTCACAGGCTATTTGTTAAATGTATGCACAGTCTGAACTGCGTGAATAGTGTACCAGAATAAAGGCTGATGTAGAAAGCTTAATGTTTGAATTACCTGACTCTTGTATGTTTGACTTTTCAGCTACAACCTTACACTAATGGTTTTACATTCAGCTTCCTGCTATATGTTGCATACAGCATTACTAATTGATTGAAAGTAGCTTGTCACTAAAATAGCAAATAGATGAAGTAGAGAAATTGAAATCATGTTAAAAATGAATAGTCCTGAAAATCCTTTCTTTATTTGATACTTTTTTTAACTTTAAAACATAAAAACTAGTGCTTTTTGGACAAACACGGAAAACTGTGGAAGTCATCAAAAAGACTCAATAAGACAGGACACCATAGTTCCAAAAACATGTAATCACCTCATATCATGAATATGACCACACTCTTTTACCCTTCTTTTTTTCATATTTTAAAAGAGCTTTTAAAGTGAACGTAGTGGCTTGGTATCAACCTTCTACACAAGTCTATTTCAAATCCCAGCAATGCACTTTTGTTGTACAGTGGTTTGTCAGTACAGTGGTTTCTGGTATGTTGTTGTTTGGAATGGAGGCATCTGGATGGATGGACATGGAGCAGGTGAATGTAGAAAACGGCAAGCAGATGTCAAGGAGCTCTGATGTGTGCTAGAAGAGTATAGTGTATAACAACTTGTAGATAAAAGAAGTGCTCTTACTTCGAGGGTCAGTAATTGCATCCACACTGGGAATGACTACACGTGCCTGTGGTGCACTGGGATTATCTTCTTCTCTACTTAAGATTTATATTTTCCTTTAGAGGAAATTAATTTTCCTTCCAATAAAAATGAGAATTCATTGAATTCTATTTGTCCATGACGCCAGGTTTTTTTCTGGTGTCCCAGTTATAGAATGGTGAGAAACAGGAATTAAAATGGAGGATACAGTTTGTATCCCCCACTTTCCCACTGTTATCATGAATAGCTCATCACCAAAACTTACTACCTCAAAATGTGTCTACGGTTACTGCTAACGACATCTTTGGTCTGCCCTCTGATCTAAGTGTTGCATTATATTGGCCAAAATGGTACAGAAAAAAACCTCTCACTTTTACAAATGATGAAGCTGACAATAGTCGATTTTAGAAATAATCAAAACTGTTACCATAGAATAAGTTTAGTTCTTGGGAATAATGGTTCAGTACACTAAGTTTTTAATACTAATAGTAATACTCAGCCCCTATATTTATTTATGTCTTCTTGTTATTGAGTGTTCACTGAAAGTTAATCTATTTAGTTGTTTGAGAGGAAAGAGCTTACTTTTCCATACATATTTTAAAAAAATCTGTGTACAGTATATTTCAGAAGAGCATCTTTACTATGTAATATATGTTTTTGTACTTTGCCCTCAGCTTTTAACTCAGTTTCCTTCATTGTACTCAGCTTTGTATTTTAACATTCACACGCAGAAAACTATTGGGGTAAGTGCAACAAAGACTGCTGTTTTTACAAAGGGTTGATTAGGCCTCTCTTCTTTATCATCTTACAGGTCTTGTAGAAATTTGCCTCATGCACCCTCTTGATGTAGTGAAAACCAGGTAAGGTTCTGCTTGAACAAGTTTTGTTGACACTGGAAAATGTCCAAATTGGGAGCTGTCAGAATATAAAATGCTAGAACTTGTTCAAGTAAGATAACTTCTCCCTTTAATGGCATTTATGTTTACTTACTGTTTTTTATAGCACTTGATCGACAGAATTTGAATGGCATGATGCATTTCTGGTTAGAGGTCATATGAAGGTGTTAAATACTTTTTATGAAATACAGTCTTCAAATAATAGCAAAAGGAGATCCTATTAAATACAAGTTAAATTTGCTTACCGTATTCATCATCTTAAGTAATGTTTTTATTTGAAACTAAAGTGCCATATTGCCTTAGAAATATTTTGAGAACTGCTGCAATGGGTCGTGCTTTCAAAAGTTAGTACAAAAGAATGTTCCCCAAATTAGCACATGAAAGTTGGGTTATTTCACGCCAACTATACTTTCCCCACATTTTCCTGCATTAGCCATACAAATTTGTGTTTTTGTGAGTACACATGGTGAACCAATTTTGAAAAAATTGTCCTAAAATTTTTGTTCTATCATATTGTTCATTTAGAAGAAAAAAAATCTGTGGTATTGGATTTTTGGCTACTGGACTTTGACATCCGAATTCATAACGTAACAAATGGAGACATTACTAGTGCCAACTATTTGTGAAACTGACCGTAGTAAAGTGCTAGCATTGCCAGTTGAAAGGTGAGAATTGAAGGAGGTGCCTGAAGTAGGAAAAAGAGACAGCAGTTCTCTGGGATGCTTAAAGTGATATTGACAGTTTGTAAAGACATTTTCTGCTTGTTTTTTTTATAATTACGCTAAGGACTCTGGAGAAGGAAGTGATTCCATATTAGGAATTTTCTCTGAATTTTCCTCAGCACAGTATCCACAATTCTTGGTCTCTTCAGTGACATAGCCACTTCCAGTTACTACAATGGTTTTTCTCTTGACTGGGTGGGAACATTATGTACATATATAAACTGATGCAACTCTGCTATGTAGTGCATTTTTGTGGAGTTCAGCACTTTCTGCTCTATGTTTTTTACAAAGGGGACAATGTGACTTTTTAAGATTAGTGAATCTTTGGTTGAACTGGGTTAGCACTCCAGAGGAACATCAAGACAATGCCAGAGGCATCTTGTGGACGTGCATCCTTGCTTGATTCTTATGCGTTTTCTGTTTGCTTGAATATGTTTTTAATAAATACGTTGGAGAAGGAAATTCCCGCCTGAGATAATTTTGAATCTCAGAAAACACTTACGATAATGGTTTGGATTTTTTGTGACAATATTTTGCAATACATTTGCTGTATTTAATAATTTTCTATTATTGTACAATAATAATAATATGATAATTTATCCATGGGAGGTTTTGGAGAAGGGATGAGATATACAAATATGTTCTTGTAAAATATAAACAAGCAAAGTGCTCAGTGGAGTTATTTCCTGCTAAATGTACATTTGAAAATAATTTTGTTTCATTCTGCATTAGAACACCAAAGAAGATCTCAAATCTGAGGACTTCATCTAAGTTACTATACATAGAAAGAAACAGAAAGGACTCTCTTTCTCTCTCTTTGTTATTTTAGCCCTGTGCATCCCACTTCCTCTTCCAAATGAAATGATATACCCATTTGGAAGACTATTACTGTACTTTCCAATAAAAGAAGGCCTAAACAGCCCATGGTGCATTTGTTAATCTCACAGCAAACCTTTTGTAACCTTTTTTTTTCTTAATTGGATTATCCTTATGGAAGATGCAGCAGTCAGTAGAATAAATAAAGTACTGGGTCCCTATAGTCTCCCTGATGGCTACAACAAACTTTCATTAACGTCAATAAAAGTTACTTGTATCCTGTGGGTGGGTGGTGAGTGAGGATACAGCCCCTGGATTCCAGTTACTAAGAACTTCCAGATAGGCTGCTGTCAAAATACAGAAGGTCGGGTTTTTTTGACTAAAAAACCTTGATGATATCACTTTAATGGAAGTGAGCTGATGGGTATCCTAGTCTGAATGAATAATCACTTTTGCTTCTCCTTCTGCTTAGCCTTGATTGAAGGGAGGTATCATACTTCTTACCCATCAGACTTGCCAACATGTGACACAGAAATGATTTTGTAATACTCATTATTTTTGAGCTAAATATAGTAAAGTGTTTTTCTAACTAGAAAGCTGTAGTTTGTGCCTGATTGGTATATGTTTTAGTTCAAACAAATGTCAATTCAAAGGCGTCAATGCAAAACCCTGGAGGTGAAGGTCAAACTCACAGAGGATTTTGAGGAAGCAAATTTTCCCTAACAGGTACATTATCCATTTAATAAACCTGAACTGGAATAGAAGTTTGGAGAATTGGCAGGGGTGAAGCCTGCAGAGAAGAAAATGGAGAACAGAGGAACTCCTTTGGGGAGGTGGGAAATTATCTGCTACTAGTGTGGGAGAGAGGCCCCAATACAGACTCTGGGCTGTCTGAATGTTGTGGTTGGACTGTGACCTTGCAGGAGTGCCAGAGAAAAAAGGCAACCATCTTGATGAAGATGGGAGGGGAGAGGAGATGAGCGAGCGAGTGGCCAGGTGTTCGTTGGCTAGGAAAGATGTGGTAAAGTCACTCTGGATCCTACCAGGGAAAGGCTGAGTCTGGAGTGCATCCATGGGGAGAGAAGACTCTACCCAATGGCCAAGATACCCCTAAAGGTCCAGATTAAATTGAGATAGAAACAGCTTGGATTTGTGGATAGGTTGCCCCATCTGTTGGTATTAGGGATGAACTGGATCTCCTTCCCGTTTAGGAACAAAGTAGGCATCTAAGGTCCGTGGCAGAAGGAAACTGAGCCACCAAGGAAGATGAAGAAATGGCTCCAAGTGGGGGAACAAAAGAACCCTAGACAACAGGATACAAGCCAGGGGGTGAAAGAGGGAAGTGAACGTTCCTGATGAGAAAATGGAAAAAGGGAAGAACTGGCCAAGCAGGCATTGGGAGTGGGGGGAGGGGAAGGAAGCAAGCCCAAAAGTATCAGAGGAGGGTGGGCTGTCCACAGAATGTTTGCTACCATGGCCTTGAGAGGAGGAACCCTGAGATATGTTGGTAGGACTAGGAGAACAAGAGACCATAGAGAAAGGAGATGAAGGGATTCACCGTGACCCAAAATAAAAAAGGTGAATGGGAGGAGATTAGATCTTCGAATTGCCTCTGGTATGAAGACCAGTGGACTGAAACTGAATTATGGGGATGTTCCTCCCCTATGAAATACGACTTTTTTGGGTGTAGACGAGATGACCACCCAGGAGGCAAGTGCAGGAAAAAGGCACCTGGTGCCTCTTCTAAAGAAGGAAGGGCACGAGGGAAAAGGAACCTCAGTGTTCGACAATTGCGGGAGGTGTGTGACAGAGGGCTGGAAGCTAACAGGTGAGCCAGCACTCTGATCTCTTAGGCACCAAACAGCTCCCCTGGAGAAAGCTCATTGGGGATATGCAGCTAATTAGCTGATCAGTCTGGGAGAACTGAGGAACAATTAGCCATCAGCTGCGGGGTATAAAAGAAGACACAGGAAAGAAGTAAGGGGAGAGGACCTGGGCTAGCTGAGCCCAGTATGCGCTGAGATCTTGAGGAAGAGAGACCTCTGTTCTTCCCTGGCCCTGTGGGAAAGAGCTAAAGGACAAGAATCACTATACATACTTTGCTGCATGAGTCTATACTGGTGTTGGTGGTGAGAATATAAATAAATTCACACAAAGTTGCCACTGAGGGGTTTCTGTGGCATCAGAGGACAGTAATAGAGGGTGCCATGTTAGTCACCTCAGTGTAAATGAGAAAATGCCCTTCTGTCTCTTATGTGTTCAAGAGTAGATACAGGCCCGCATCAAAAACCTGAGACTGAAACTCCAGCCCACAAATTTTGGGAAAGTTTTGATCCATTTTGTGATTTAGATTTCATGGCTGACTTATCTTTGTAACGAGCTAAACCAACACTTTGGATTCAAAACCCCCTGAGCTTTGGAAAAGTTAAGAGAGGATCCAAGTCCAGATATGAACTTTTCTACTAGCTCCAGTCAGAAACTTTTCTACTGGTGATTCTCTCCCCCTGCCTCTTGTTCCAATTTCTGTCGTTTCTGCTTGTATTAGAAGAGTTCAGCTTACTACATGTGTTTCCGATCTCATTCCATCTGTTGTTTTGCAAGAGCTCCTTCCTTTTATATCATTAATTCCTCTTTGATTTCTGGTCTTTTTCATTCAAGTGAGCAGTAGTGGAGCCTGTTCTGAAAAGCCTTGGCTTAGAGTAAAAGATTGATAACAATTGTCATCTGACTTCCATTTCTTTCTAACATACCTGAGTGCATTGTCCTTACCCAATATTACTATCTGTATATGATCATAATTTACTTGGTTCATGTTGACCTTGGTTTAGTTCAGGTTATTTGACCAACCAGCTTTGATTAGGTTCTTAATCAACTTATTTCTGCCAAACCTCAAGGCTTTTCACTAGTATCTTACTTGATTTATCAGTAAACTTGGATATACTCACTCATGGGATCCTCATGCATGCTGTAGTTGATCTTCTGGTTTTGGCATTCAGGATTCAGCACTTAAACAGTTTGAATGTTTCCTTACAGATTCTTCATGCCAGATTTTATGTAATAAGAACTTATCTCAAGTTAACAATAATTTTGATGTGGATGTGCTCCAGAGCTCAGTCATTTGCGCTTTGTAAGAAGGAAAACAATCTGTTAGGAATTAATAAGGGCATATGGACTAATAGTTCCAACTAGATATGCTATTCCAATTTAAATCCTGCCCTGAACTGAAGAACAGTATTGATGTGCACTGTTAAACAGATGCTGCATTTTGCAGTGCTGGGCAAAGTGATTCCTGTTTGTATGCGCAGACATATCATGTATATAGTTTATACAAATGCTGGTTTCACATCTGCTCATGTGATACTGGGGCCTTTGTGATCAATAAACAGAGGAGCTTTACAATTGCCTTTTTTAAACCAGGGTATTTTTGGTGAAGAGACTTGTCACAGGCACCTCCTTCGCTACCTGGAGAACCTCACTGCCTGGCCAGTTGAGATGGTTTCATAGTTACAAACACACACTGGGCTCCCCAGCCCAGGCTCACACTCTGAGTTCTTCTTGTGCTGCCAGTTGCTTCCTGTTTCATCTCCTTATATTCCCACAATGATCTTGTTAACCCAGTGATTGTCACCCAGATGCTCACAATCCCCCAACAGAAAGTGTATAATTGCCTTCAGCAATGTTAGCCATTCGGGTGCTGCTGATAGCACCCTGTCACAGGGTCTTGATTCTAGAATTTACTTCCCCTGGTTCTGAAAGAGCCTAGATTCGTTGTCCCTCAGTGCACGTTATTGGACCTGTTTTCCCAGGCCTTTCCTGACAGGGTGGGATGAGTGAGTTGGGATGGCTGGGGGAGACTTTTATTTTATTGTTGGGGGGTCCTTATGTGAACAATGCTTAAATGTAGTGTTTTGTTTTGGAGCTTTATTGTTCAGTGTGTGATTTTTAAAAAAGGGAAGAAGGAAGATCTGGGGAACTACAGGCCAGTCAGTCTCACCTCAGTCCCTGGAAAAATCATGGAACAGGTCCTCAAGGAATCAATTCTGAACCACTTAAAGGAGGGGAAAGTGATCAGGAACAGTCAGCATGGATTCACCAAGGGCAAGTCATGCCTGACTAACCTAATTGCCTTCTATGATGAGATAACTGGCTCTGTGGATGAGGGGAAAGCAGTGGATGTGCTATTTCTTGACTTTAGCAAAGCTTTTGATACAGTCTCCCACAGTGTTCTTGCCAGCAAGTTAAAGAAGTATGGGCTGGATGAATGGACGGTAAGGTGGATAGAAAACTGGCTGGATGGTCACGCTCAACGGGTAGTGATCAATGGCTCCATGTCTAGTTGGCAGCCGGTATCAAGTGGAGTGACCCAAGGGTCGGTGCTGGGGCCGGTTTTGTTCAATATCTTCATCAGCGATCTGGAGGATGGTGTGGACTGCACCCTTAGCAAGTTTGCAGATGACACTAAACTGGGAGGAGTGGTTGATACGCTGGAGGGTAGGGATAGGATACAGAGGGACCTAGACAAATTAGAGGATTGGGCCCAAATTAGAGGATTGGGATGAGGTTCAACAAGGACAAGTGCAGAGTCCTGCACTTAGGACGGAAGAATCCCATGCACTGCTATAGACTAGGGACCGAATGGCTGGGCAGTGGTTCTGCAGAAAAGGACCTAGGGGTTACAGTGGACAAAAAGCTGAATATGAGTCAACAGTGTGCCCTTGTTGCCAAGAAGGCTAACGGCATTTTGGGCTGTATAAGTAGGGGCATTTTCAGCAGATCGAGGGACGTGATTATTCCCCTCTATTCGGCACTGGTAAGGCCTCATTTGGAGTACTGTGTCCAGTTTTGGGCCCCACACTACAAGAAGGATGTGGATAAATTGGAAAGAGTCCAGCAGAGGGCAAAAAAATGATTAGGGGGCTGGAGCACATGACTTATGAGGAGAGGCTGAGGGAACTGGGATTGTTTAGCCTGCAGAAGAGAAGAATGAGGGGGGATTTGATAGCTGCTTTCAACTACCTGAAAGGGGGTTCCAAAGAGGATGGATCTAGACTGTTCTCAGTGGTAGAAGATGACAGAAAAAGGAGTAATGGTCTCAAGTTGCAGAGGGGGAGGTTTAGGTTGGATATTAGGAAAAACTTTTTCACTATTAGGGTGGTGAAGCACTGAAATGGGTTACCTAGGGAGGTGGTGGAATCTCCTTCCTTAGAGGCTTTTAAGGTCAGTCTTGACAAAGCCCTGGCTGGGATGATTTAGTTGGGGTTGGTCCTGCTTTGAGCAGGGGTTTGGACTAAATGACCTCCTGAGCTCCCTTCCAACCCTGAGAGTCTATGATTCTATGAGATTCTATGATTTTATAAATAATCGCTTTTCTGAACAACTGAAATAAATCTAGCAAAATAGTCACTTCCTTTTAGAGATAAGGGGCTCACAAGACTCTGCTTTGGGTTTGGCAAATCTTCAATTGTTGTATTTTGCCATTACAATGACCAAACAAAAAACACCCTTGGTTTTAGTTTCCCGATTCACCAATGACTTGCAGCAATGCGGAGTATCTGCCAAATATCCCTTGCAAACATCTGACATGCTCAAAATAGAACAATAAACTCCATTTCCCCTTCAAAGGGTCCTTGCCATGTTTCTAGGGCTGTCAGGAGAATGCCATAAAATAAATGAAAACTCCAGAATCCTCAATAGATATCTGCATATTAGAAATATACAGGTGGCCAGTCTCCTTGCACTGACAGGAAGGGAAACCACTGAGGGTAGGAAGCAAGTGAAGGGAGAGAAGCATTAGCAGGTGGTGAGGTGAGCTTTTTGGGAGGAAGGGAAGCAGATTAAAAGTCTCTCATAGGAGCAAGAGAAAGGGGATTCCTGAGTAGGTCCTGGGACTAAGGGCAAGATGATAATTATTGATAATCAATGATAATTATTCTTACTTATTTCCTCTCCAGCACAGACCTGGATGTGAAGAAGTCCCCCTGCAGTTTTGGAATCCGGTTGAATTCAAAACCACAGGGAGTGGTCCAGATCTAGTGCTCTGGATCAAACCTGGCCATATTTGGATTTGGGGCACTTGTTTCGGTCTCTCTCTGCCACCCTTTTCCTTTTATTTAAAATACCGCAAGTGCCAGGTTTTTACACACTTGGCCCATATCTGGAAGTACTCTTCACTGAAGATGATCAGGGAACAGATTGAAAGCATGCTAAAAGGACACTTTTTCAAGACAAGTCAGTATTTTTTAAATTCCTTACCTGGCTTACCATTAACAAGACTTTAGATTATGGACACTGAAAAAATTTGAAACATTGAATTTACTCTTCACAGGTTTATGCTCCTTTTATCTCGCATTTCACCCAGATTGGACAATACAGCTAGAGTAGCCCATGTCACTTCCCTTTAAAGCATTTTTTGCTTTCATTCTAATGCAGTAGCACAATGCTCTTTGTATGTTTGTGTTTCCAATACTTGCAAACATTGGGTACCCCTTTTGTATAAACATTTCCTGGCAACTACAAGGGCAGCATGAGTAATTTGACAGGAGCCTGAGGGTTTCCCTTCTATAATCTGCATATATATATATATATATATATATATATATATATAAACACACAGGCATGTTTGCTTGCGTTGGTGGGTATCTTCCTTGATACAGAAGGGGAAATTGCTTGATGTTTGAGTTCACTCGCAGTGGAAAAAGCTGCAGTTGATTAGCTCTGTCCTCATGTTGCAGTTACAAGGAGAGGGCGGTCATGGACTGTATTTTATGATTCCACGGACTGCACATTGTATACTCCTGGTGTACGTCCAAAAATTCTGATTTTTTTTTTAATTTAATTTCATGAAAATATTTCCTTTCATAATGTAGGGCTACATAGCATCCTCTGCCATGTATGACTGACAAAAATGACCCAACATTGTGGTGGTAGGGAAAAGCCCCATCTTGAGTTCCAGACATGACAAAATCCCTTCATATGGCTCTGAGAGGGCAGATGCAGGAAAGGGAAGGAGCCAGAGAGCAGGTGCTCTCCAAACCATGCTCCTGTGGAGAATGGCTGCATTTCCAGTTAGAAATCTGCCCACAAGTAACAGGAATATCTCCACCTCCATACTGTTCGATCTCTGAAGAAGGTTTTGGTGCAGCTGCAGGCAGGGATCATCTGAGAGTGATGCTACCAAGGTAGAAAGGGAAAGGATGAAGTGTGGAGCCATGTGGATACTTGGACATTCCTTTCTATAGTGTCTCAAGGTTCAGACAGATTTCAGGAAATCCATGGGTTGGTAAACCCATGGCAACCTCATGCTTGCACTGATACAAAGTATCTTCCTTGATTCAGAAAGGGAAGTTGCTCTGAGTGTTCCTAAACCTCCAACTGCCAGAAGCTGGGACTGAACTACAGGGGATGGATCACTCGAAAATTGCCCTGTTCTGTTCATTTCCTCTGAAGCATCTGGCACCGGTCACTGTCAGAAGACAGAATAGTGGCTAGAAGGACCATTGGTCTGATCCAATATGGCCATTCTTATGGAAATCCACCTCTAGGGTTGAGAAGGGTGTTCAGTTTCTATAGTCTGTTTAGTCCTTGGCCTCTCTACTACAACTGCTAACAGGTATGCCAGTTACAGTGGAGGTTCTAGAGTAACACCATTCCACTAGGAAATATATTGAGACCACCAAACTAATTTAAAGTAAAACACACAATAGCTGGCAGATGGTATATCAGTTTTTGATCGCTATCTACCTGAGACAGTTTTAACCAGTGAACTAACTATGATCAAGCTCTATATCCCATTATAAATCCCCTGAGCCATTTACTTTCCAGTTCAAGATTTTTTTAAAAATAGATTTGGTTAGCAGTGTTTTATTTATTTGTGATGGTTCATTTGATTTGTGTAAAGCAATTTGATCCAGGTAAGTAGTTCTCTCTCTAAACATATTAACATATGATGACTGTCATTAATTACCTTTACAGAGATGAATTCTTGCTGGTATTGAGTCACAAAGCAATGCAGGTATGATACAAGTGTTTGTCCTCTGACAGAGAATGTGATCATGGAGGAAAAGAGAGGAATGGGAGTCTGGTCAGAGGGGACGAGATTGAGCACCTAGATCGGTTCATAGAGTCAAATTCAAAAGTGATATGTAGGGTTGTATATATTATAAGAACATAAGAATGGCTGTACTGGGTCAGACCAAAGGTCCATCCAGCCCAGCATCCTGTCCACCAACAGTGGCCAATGCCAGGTCCCCCGGAGTGAGTGGACCTAACAGGTAATGATCAAGTGATCTCTCTCCTGCCATCCATCGCCCCACTCTGACAAACAGAGGCTAAGGACACCATTCCTTACCCATCCTGATTAATAGCCATTAATGGACTTCATCTCCATGAATTTATCCAGTTCTCTTTTAAACCCTGTTATAGTTCTAGCCTTCACAGCCTCCTCAGGCAAGGAGTTCCACAGGTTGACTGTGCACTGTGTGAAGAAGAACTTCCTTTTATTTGTTTTAAACCTGCTGCCCACTAATTTCATTGGGTGGCCCCTGGTTCTTCTATTATGGGAACAAGTAAATAACTTTTCCTTATTCACTTCCTCCATACCACTCATAATTTTATATACCTCTATCATATCCCCCCTTAGTCTCCTCATTTCCAAGCTAAAAAGTACTAGCCTCTTTAATCTCTCCTCATATGGGACCCGTTCCAGACCCCTAATCATTTTAGTTGCCCTTCTCTGAACCTTTTCTAATGCCAGTATATCCTTTTTGAGATGAGGAGACCACATTTATACGCAGTTTTTAAGATGTGGGTGCACCATGGATTTGTGTAAGGGCAATAAGATATTCTCCGTCTTATTCTCTATCCCTTTTTTAATGATTCCTAACATCCTGGTTGCTTTTTTGACTGCCACTGCACACTGCATGGACGTCTTCAGAGAACTATCCACGATGACTCCAAGATCTTTTTCCTGATTAGTTGTAGCTAAATTAGCCCCCATCATATTGTATGTACAGTTGGGGTTATTTTTTCCAATGTGCATTACTTTACATTTATCCACATTAAATTTCATTTGCCATTTTGTTGCCCAATCATTTAGTTTTCTGAGATCTTTTTGAAGTTCTTCGCAGTCTGCTTTGGTCTTAACTATCTTGAGCATTTATATCCCATTTGACTCATTTAGACTCCTTCAGACCTAATGATGCCCATTCTATCCCTGTGTAACGGTGTCCAAACTGATGTAACTTGCACACCAAAGAACTGGAAGAAGGTGTAGGTAGAAGTAGTGTCAATTTCTTTAATTTACACCATCGTCAAACTCCCTGTTGTCACCATGGCAGAGTGGGTGTCATTAGGGTCTGAGGGAGCCTGTATGTAATGGAATCCAATGTAGACCACCTTATACTGTATATCATTTCTGAATTTGATCTATAGATTCTAGAGCTGGGAGATGCCTATTAGATTGCTGTGTCCATCCACCTGCTAGCACAGGATTGTTGTCAATTGTACTACTAGTGTTTTGTCTAGTCAAGTTTTAAATGTGCCAAGTGACAGAGTTCCCACCATGTCCCTTGGGAGGCTATTATACAGTCTAATACATTTCTGCCAGAAAGCTTTTCCTAATATTTGGGCTGAACTTTCCATAACATAATTTCATCCCATTACTGCTAGTTATTCCCCTTTTACTATGCTACATCACTCTTCTCCCACCTTTGTGTTGACATCCTCCAGATATGTGTAGACTATTAGCATGAGCCCATTTTCTTTCACCCAAGCCCACATGAAGATGAGTTGATCAGACAAACGGGCTTTCTAAAAAATCCTCTGCATGTAAATCTTCTATTTAAAATGTAAGTATTTAAAAGGAAACCATAGGGGATAGTTTTGAATGAGAGGAAGGCAGAAAGCACAGGGCTAGGGCTTGGAAAAGGACAAGGGATTATATTAACAAGAAAAATATATGTTTAAAATAAGTATTTAAAATGGGAATTGGGGAGTGGAAATGAGCAGATGTTGATGAAGATTGAATAGCAGGCTGGAGACAATGGAACAGGGAATGGTTTTTAAAATGTATCCTATTTTTTTTAAAGGAATACTTACAATGAGGATTTAGCAGCTGGGAAAGGTTAAATGGGCCATGGGCTGGAGACATCTATGCCATACATATGATTTTTTAAAAAAACAATGTAACAGAGCAGATGGGTGGGTTATTAACAGATGTTAATGATTTGTCAGTGGTATAAAACATTAAGATCACATTCAGGGTAGACCATGGTCATGCCTGATTTCTAACTCAGGGACAAAAATTTAGGGTTAGACCACTGTCATGCCTGATTTCTAACCAAGGATGGAACATGCCTAAAATAAAGCAAGCAAGGAACCACTTTATTTTTTTAAAAAAACAACAAAAAACTCTTATTTATTTTTATTGGTGTTTGGTCATGTGGCAATACTACTGAGATAATTTAAGGATAGAATACCACTACTTAACAACTTTATGCACAATAAACAGAAGGGCAATTATCTACCGCTTTATAATAGTATTGTTTTTAACTATTTGGTGAGCTGCCTTTTGAAAGCTACTGATCCAAAAGAAGAAAGCTATTGGAAACACAATATACCCGTAGTGAGGCCAATAATTCTTTCAAAGTAGTTGGCCATTAATATTGTGTTTAAATACTGTATAACCCTAAAAATAACTACATTCGGCCAATGGGTGCCAAATAAATCTATAAATAAATAGAGATAATATCTTACTTGAGGAACTATGCTTTGTGTGTTTTTACTAGCAGATGTATCAGTGTGTATTCTAGGTCTAGAGGGGTTTTTGAGAAACAAGAGTCTTCATGGAAGTAAAAATACCATATCCAAAATAATCTTGGCAAGACAGAGTTCTATTTTTTTTATTTATTTCTCAAGAGGTTGCAAAATATTTCTAAAGAAATATCTGCAAGATGTTAACCTCTGTAATATGTTGTAGTAAGCTGATTGCTCTCTGGTTAAAAGCACAGTGGGCTAGATTGTGCTTATAACAACCTGTGCTGAGCAAGGGGCAATGTGTAGCTGCTCTACCCCAAGAGCACCCTAAGCAGGGAATTATGCCTCTCTGAGGTACAATTCCTCCCTTCATAATAAACAGCTGGTCCATATCTGTATCAAATTACTTACACTAGCCAAGGCTCAGTCATGCTTCACCCTTCTCTGCCCATTCCCTGTGCATCTAGGCTGGGGGTGAAATAATAGATGAACATCGCATGCTGACTTTCTGCTATACCTTGCAGTGGAAGTGTTGAGGGAGGAGGGTGCCCTACTCCACACTATATCCTTGCACAGCCACATATGCGGGGCCATGATCTGACCCAATATTTGTCATTGAGAAGAGTGAGAAACCTTTTAAATTGCTTCCTCTTGTAATAACGATCTAGCATCTATGCAAATCTCATTCCATGTAGTGGCTTAATCCAGGCTGCTTTCTCCCAGGAGCTGATTCAAGTACTTCCTGGGTAAAACAACATTTCTTATTTTATTGTTTTTAGAGAAAAACATGGCGATTCGGGCTGTGCTGTTCATCTGCGCGGCATGAAGACCAGCACTTTTCCGCCTGGGTTAAGACCTCTGTAACATTCTTGTGCTGGCAAATCTTCATTTTACAACCTGTGCTTTGGCCATGTGTCTTTCCTGGCTGGTATAGGCTAGCAGGCAAGTACAACATCCTTGTCTGGCGGAGAATGTTTAAGGAGGGCAGAGTGCCAACCACTCTTAAAGAAGCATGTGTGTGCTCAAGAAACCATCATTTGACACTGGCAATCCTGCCAGTTATCAACCTGGATCTAATCTGCAAAGGCAAAAAGGGGACTGTAACTCTTTCTTGCTTATTTATGTTGAATGTAGACAGTAGAAATGATTTCCCTGAAAATGACATTTTATATTTTCATTGTTTCTTACATTAGAAATCCTGGTCTTTTCAGCCTTGAAAGCAATATGGACCTGCAGAGAACTGGCAAGATTATCATCTCAGCTACTCACTAAGTGAAAACTGATTAACTGAGTTAGAAATTAGGTTACATCCAGATTGTTTAAAACTGTTCACTTTTGTTTGTTTTTTATCAATGCCTATGTTACTCAAAAGCCCGAGGAATACTTGCGGGGGAAAGATCGCTATGGTTAAGATTCAACACTTCCCTTCCTTCAGTTAACAACTGAAAAAGATGACAAGATGCATCTCTGAGAAAACCAGTGAGGCTACTAGCAGAACCAAGAAAGACCAGACTAGACATTCCTGAGATTAAAAAACAAGTAGGAAGGGAAAAAAGGTTGAAAATACACTTTTCAACTCTTTCTTATAAATCATAAGGAAGCAAAAAAGGGTGAAACCTATTTTTCCTTTCCCTTTGCAGTTCCCCGGTAAGTGAATCAGTGCACACTAATGCTTGTATGGCATATATGTGTATGTCACATATCTCACTCCACCTCTGACTTGATTAAATAAGGACTCTAGTTTACATTACCGTCAATTTCTGTATCCTGCCTGATTGCCAATATTTCACAGCATTATACCTGCTGTTATTAAATCACATCTTGAAAACATTGAAGTAATTCACGTGGACAAAAGTGTTCTTTCTCTAAGGACATTGTTTGAGTTCCACCCCCATTCCTTAAAGATGAGTAGCAAATAATTCCAAAATGTCAGTTATGCTGGAAGGCTTTCTTAGCTTGGTCATGAGAAGGTGCATTGTCTCCTAAAGGAACACCAAGATGTCATAGTGTATTTCCTTTTTGCCCCACCCCCTTTCCTCATTTTTTTATTGCAATGCTGCTTTAGTGTCTAAACCATTTGCTGACATACCTAAAAACTGGAGTAGCTTGCAGCGTCTTAGTTCTACTCATAATGGCAGCCTGTAGCATGCAGGACAGTGTGTGGCACATATCTCATGGATTCTAGGTATATACAGTACTGTAATGTAGCTAGTGACAGACCCTGATTTAGCAAAGCATTTAAACTCATGAGGAAATACATCCCTATTCAACAAAGCACTTGAGCATATGCTTAGTTAAATGTTGTTAACCGTAAAGCATGTGCTTAAATACTTTGCTGAACTGAAAAACAAAAGAGAATAAGACTCTCTTCAGTTGCCTGCTAATAAAATAAACAGAATTGCACCATGTTACTTCCTATTCATATCATGCAAAGTTATCACACACTGCAAGGGGCCGTTGATTTAGCTGTGAAACATGCAGCCACTTATGAGGAAAATAGGCCATATCCAGGCAATCTGCCATTCATGCCCAGAAAGTACAAATAGACACACGAGAGAAGTACGGGCCTAAACATGAAAAACAAGCTCTTAGTAGTAGGAAGGGGAAAATATGGGTGAATAATCTTCATACAAGTGATTGTAGTGAGAATGATGATGAAAGCAGTGTTGCCACTTGGATAACCTTAGAAGTATAATGACAGCGTGTACAGGGAAAGGAGTTAATCTCACCAGAGAAACAGAGGTAAAAGTTAAGTTGTTAGAGTTCAGTATGGTAAACAGGCTAAGTTCACCTTGCCTGGCAGAGCATGGCTCAAAAAAGACACAAATATTTTGCAAGAGCTCTAAGTCATTCGTTGAATGACCAGCTGCTGTTGCAAGATACTAGTAACCATTGGTGAAAGCCTGGACACTCTTTTGTTGAGACATTCACCATTGTTTAGAGATTAATTAGAATATATTAATGATACTACATGCAGAATGTTATCTATATGCTTTCCAACCTTTGAAGAAATGTATACATTGGAAATGCTAGGAGATGTGTTAACGATAGAGGGCCCGATTCTTTGTTCTATTTCCACTCTTTTATGCCATGCTGGAAGCACAAAGGGCCCATAAATGAAGGAGATTTAGCCCCTGGAGAATTTCCCCAGCTGAGGGGAAATCCCAGGGTAATATGGAGATGGTTTAATGGCTCTACATCACCTTCCCTTCACAGGATTTGACATGGGGCAGGGGATTGCAGTGGGAAATAGTCCACGGCAGGAACATCTCTATACTCTGACTAGTCCTGACAGCCAGAACAGCCCTTTGTGACTAGGCTCAAGCTGGGCCCCTGGCCAGCCCAAGAATGCAGAATTGCCACAGAAGCTTAAAAGTATGGCTTGACTACAATGCAGAATCATCTGGACCAGGGGTGGTCAACCTGTGGCTCCGGAGCCGCATGCGGCTCTTCAGAGGTTAATATGCGGCTCCTTGCATAGGTGCTGACTCTGGGGCTGGAGCTACAGATGCTAAATTTCCAATGTTCCGGGGGGTGCTCACTGCTCAACCCCCTGCTCTACTCCAGGCCCTTCCCCAACTCTCCGCCTACCCCAAAGGCCCCTGCCCCTTCCCCCGAGCCTGCCATGCCCTCGCTACTCCCCCACAGAGCCTCTTGCGCATGGAAAATAGCTGATTGTGGCAGGTGGGAGGTGCATAAAACTGGTAAAGTGCACCAGTAGCGCAGCCAGGTCTGGAGCGCAGGGGGAGTGGCACTATAAAAAGGCGCCTCCCCCTGTACTCACCCGGCGGTGCTCTGGGACTTCGGCGGTGGGTCCTCACTCACTCCGGGTCTTTGGTGGTACCCACCGCCGAAATGCCACCGAAGACCCGGAGCGCCGCCGGGTGAGTGCAAGAAGCGGCGCTTAAAAAGAAGCGGCGCCTTTTTTTAGCACGGTTAAAAAAAAGCCACCGTTTCCTTTTTAAGGCGCCGCTTCTGCTCACAAGGGGAGCGGCCGCTCCCCCTGCTCCCCCCTGGCTATGCTACTGAGTGCAACCCCATTTAGCAATAGTCCCAGAAGATGTAAGATGCCTTCAATTAAACATTTCTTGGAGCTCAGCCTCTTAAAAGCTGTCTTATCTGAAAAACAGGCCAGCTTTCTTATCCAGGGTACAATAAAAACTATAGAGACATAAACAAGCTTTGGTTAACAAGAGTTTTGGTGAGCCATGCTTCAAGTAAACAGGGATAGTAGTATGCAACAGTGAAACGTTTGTTGAAATTAGGACACCAACTATCGAAACTTCCATAATAATGTTCATAAGGTTCAAAACAATAGTGCTATCATTTGGGAAGTATACATCAAATTACAGACATAATGAGAGAGACCAGGTGGGTGAGGTAATATCTCCGAGTGGACATTTTTTGTTGGTGAAAGAGAGCTTTGTGGAGCTTGAAAGCTTGTCTCTTTCACCAACCCCAAGGGGTCCAATAAAATATATTACCTCACATCTTTGGACCAACATAGCTACACCGACACCGCAAACAAGCAGAAAGAATGATACTTACCATCTATTAAGCACTTCACATATTCAGAGGTAGGGTGACCAGATGAGAAGACCCGAAAATCGGGACTTCCCACCCAAAGTTGTTGAGCAAAAAAAAAGGAAGAAGACCGGAAATCGGGACAAAAGGCATCCCGACCGACCATCAATTGGGATGCAGGACAAATGATCAAAAATTGGGACAGTCCCGATTTTATCGGGACGTCTGGTCACCCTATTCAGAGGGCTGTGCGAACAATCTTTACAACACTATTCCAAGAGCGGTAAATGTTATCCCCATTTAACAAATGGGGAAAAGTGATGCAGAATGGTGACATGATTTGCCCACAGCCTGCAGTGGCAGAGCAAGGAGTGGAGTTCTCTCAATCTCATACTCATGTGTCCAGCCCAGCATGCCTGGTTGGGTAAGGTAGGGGCGCTAGAAATGTTTTCCACCCTGGGCAGCAATACACTGAGGGCTGGCCTTGCAGACCAGATAGCCTCCCATACAGTACTGAGAGATCAACTTTACTTGAGGCATCTTCTTAAAATCCATATTGTCCATATAGCAGTTCCAGTAGATTGAAACAGGTAACTTTCTTAAAAGACTGTGGGCTAAATTCATACCTGTTCAGGAAGCCAGCATAACAGTATGCAGCAACACTGAAATCTCCCTTAAACCCCATTCCAAATGGGATTAAGTGGGATTTTAATAGTGTATAGGCCTTATGCTAGTCCTCTGCACACAGGTGAATATAACCTCATGTGGAGAAATTCATTTTTAATAAATGTAGCCATTTCTGTTCAGTGGAACCTTCCTCTTACAATTAAGCTGTTTTTTCTTAGAAAAACTTCAAACAGAACTGCAATTTGTACATTACAATCTAGAGCTTTCATTTTGTTTTGCTACAAATGAGGTTTCATGGTCTCAAAGTTCTCTACAAGAAAGCTCCACTAATAATGCTTGTGGGTGTGTCTTCACTGCAGAATTAATGCAGGCTCTTACTTGGATGTTGCCCGTAACCCAGTTACCTTCCACACACAAAAACCTCTGCTCCAAGTTTGGTGGTGGATATCAAGGTATAATTCAAACACATACAAATTGTATACATCGTGTCCTGCTGTCTATGTAGGGTATGTGTACACGGCAAAGAAAAACTCATGGCACCCAGTGGCAGATTCTCCACTGGGCCAACAGGGCCGATGCCCGGGGGTCCCCAGCAAAATGGGTGCACCCCGACCCGCTCCGTCCACCCGTCGCTCCTGCTGGGGAGTGGGGTAAGCCCCCTCTCCCCAGCAGGAGCGGTGGGGGCGGGGGGGCGCCACTTGCTCTGGCCCAGGGCCACACAAACCCCTAATCTGCCTCTGATGGCACCAACTCTCAGAGCCCAGGTCAATTGACTCAGGCTCACGGGGCGTGGGCTACGGGTCTAAAAATAGCAGTGGAGACGTTTGGGCTCAGGCTGGAACTGAGGCTCTAAAATCTGTGAGGTGGGAGGGTCTCAGAGCCTGGGCTTCAGCCTGAGTGGGAATGTGTCTCCTATTTTTAGCTCCACACCTTGAGCTCCACGAGTCTGAGTCAATTGACCAGGGCTCTGAGACTTGGTGCTGCATGTGTTTCTTTGCTGAGTGGGCATACCCTTAAAGGCTTAATTTAGAATACATATTTTCACTATAATTCTATTTAATTTCCTTGGAAATTTCATAGATACACAGGCAGTTGTTGCATTATAATTGTTAGTATCTTGACAGACCATATTCTCTTCTTAAATGAATGTGATAGAAGATTATGTATTTTTGGATCTAGACACTGAATTATACACAGGCTAAATTAAATATATTAATTTATACTATGTTTTGCTTTTATGTATATTTATTTTCAATATATTTTCTTTCTATATTGACACCTTATAACACTTGTATGCTGAACGAGTTGAGCAGAGGTATTTAGTAGTGGTGAATTTAATTGCACTTTCTGTTAAAAATAATAAAGTAATGCAAAAGAATTGCATTGACATTTTAATATGCTGTCACTTTAAGATACCACATGAAGTGTGAACAGAGCACAGGCACTTTAAACAGGTGTGTCTAATTGTTAGTTTGTTTCTTAAGAATAGCCATCATGTAATGTTTGATGAAACATGTAGATCCGGGGAAGGTGTTTGGATACCGCAACATGCTAACTAGGTTTTCCTTTGCCTGCTGGTAAAAACAAATTGGGCTGTGTAATTGATTTTTTTTGTAAGTAAGGCTTTTATGTTTGCTTTGAATTCAGACTCCATCTTTTTCTTGTTATATTTTGTCCCTTAGGAGGATTTGCACCATGGGCTTCTAGAAAAAAAGAATTTAATATATTCATTTATATAGTGAATAGCACATTTCTATTACTTTCAGATTTTGCCGGTCTATTACTGCAAAAGTAATCGGGTAAAGGGTGAAAGAAAGGCACATCAGATTCATTAAAAATGTGTGATACTGTTTTCATTAAATCTTCCAAATACCTAATATGTTTGGGAGATGTTCCAGAATGGCTTGTTAGTATGGGATTTGAAAAAGCCTCCTAAAAGAAATAGATCCATCCAGGGGAAAAGGTCTATTATTGGACAAACAGTATTTATAAAGAAAGCATTGGCAGGAAAGCAAACATCAAAATATATACAGTTCTTTCAAATGCTTTGTGGATTTATTACTAATATCTCAAAAAAGCTTCCACATCATCTACTTTAAAACAAAAAAGCATTATGAAAAGTGGGTAATGAAAATTAGAAAACCTTAACCGTATTGTATCAAAATGAGTAAGGAACATGTTTTACCTGTTGGTCCGTGTGTTCAGCTAACAAGGTTTGATTATAAAACATTTAGTTTGTCTCTATACCAAATGGGGGGAAATATGTAACATGTTCTTCAAAGTTACATGCTCAAGATTTAGTGAACACTTCAAGTTTAAATGTTTCATTAATTTCTTAAATACATTTAGGCTGACTGCAGAAAATTATGAAAGTCAGTTTATTAGTTAAGCTCTAGTTAACGTAAAGGAATTCTGATCAATTTGCTAAGAATTGCCTCCAGGCTCCAGCTATGTTGGTTTCCATCCTTTTGTTAAACAGAATCTGACCATAGTTTGCTCTATTTGTCCTTCCCGATGGTCACTGAAATAAATTGAGATTGACCCACAAGTAGTCATGTACTGCTTGACTACCAATCATATGTTTGCTGTTTGATAGCTAGTAAAAATAAAGGGAGGATAGATGGTCTCATACTTAAGACACTGGTGTGGGACTGGAGACCTAGGTTCACTTTTCACCTCTGTTACAGATTTGCTAGGTGACCTTGGACAAATAACTTATCCTCTCAGTTCCCCATCTATAAAATAGAAATAATAATACTTCCTTTCTCCTGTCTTTTGCATTCTTTGATTCTTCCTTTGGAATTTAATTTACTTAAATTTCCTTACTACAAAGAAGTTACAAAAGGAAACTCCTCCCAAAATAAGCAAAGGGAGACTGCCCCACTTGCTGTTACATGAACCAGTGATGAGTGTTTTGTGGTGGGTCCTAGGTGTCAAGAGGAATGGTGTTCATGCTTTTGCACCCTGATCTAGAATATTTGACCAGAATCCTGGGGTTAGTACCTCTATACTTGTGAAAAGTGCCTCCCCAACCCTTCAGCACTATTCTGGGGCGTTGGTTCAGTCACTGATGGCTTTCAATCATTTTATTGTCAATGCCCAGCATGGTGCTGGCAGGGAGGAGTAAAGAAGATGTTGTGCTGATAGCAGTACGGCAACATCTTTCAGATGAGACATAAAAACCCATGTTGTGGCCACATGTGGTCAGTAAGGAGACAAAGATCCCATGGCACTTTTCACAAAAATAAGAGTGTTATTCTCATTGCTCTGGTCACATATTAATTTGGGTAACATTCTATTCTGTGTTCCTATATTCCGCCTGGAATTTCAGCTGTATAAACTATTGGTCACACTTTGAATTAAGGTTAAATTGGTATAGAATCCAGCAGGTCAATCCGTTTTTTTATCATGGTTTATAATCAGCTATAATAATGGCTTATAATCAGCTATACCGCCTTTGAGTGATGTGTCTTTAACCCTCTATAACGCGTACTACTGTGGTCTGTAATATGGTTATAACTGTTCATTATTTGTTAACCCTTTATAAATTATTAATGAATGTAACCTTAATAGAAAGGCTGACCAAGTCATTTGTCTTCCTTTCCTGTCCTAAACTTTTATGTAATGCTGCTGTGCACTGTTAAATGGCTATTTTGCAAAGCATTTTTGGAGTCTTTGGGATAAAAGATACTTAGAAGGTCCAAGATCAGCAGTGCAGAATAGTCACAGCTCACAAGAGATTTTGGTAAATGTTCTTTCCTGCGGTTTGCATGTACTACGTTGCTAGAGACTCAGATAAAAATATCAATGTTCTGAATCACTCTTCCTTGTACAGCAAGAAAAACTTAACTCAAGCCAAAGGAATAAGTAGTTTAAACAGAGACCAACCAAGTTATAGGCAAGACTCCTCCATGAGCTGGCTAATGTTATAAGATCCTTTCTTTTTGAGATGAGACCAGACTAAATGTGTTATCAGGTCAACTAGACCTGCTAGATAAATCAGTCCTAAACACAGTTTCCCTTTCCCCCTAGCCAAGTTGAGGGAGGAATAATTTTCACCCACACCAGTCTACAGAAGTTCTGTGTTCAGACACCCACTGGACCCTGCTAGTTTCTTGACTGAAAGGCAAACCCAGTCTTCCCAGAGTCCCTGAAAACAGTATTTGGCATTTTCATCCATAAGCAGAAGCCTGAACATATCCCTGCATTCACTCAGCTGACGGGAGTGTTCTCACAATGAAGAAATTTGGATGGGATGATTCTGGCATCTTCCTGCTGCCCAAGGTTTCTCCTACTGACCCCCCAAAATCCCATGCACACGTTACAGGTGCTGTGTAAATGTAAGATTGCTATTAAATACTCAGAAACTGAACTGGAATGGAACACAATGTATATGATAACTAATGCCCCGTCATAAAAGTTGACCCAATAGCATTCTTTTAACTCCTTCTTTTAATTCTCCCAGCTTGCTTAAATCCAAGCAGTTAACATTGTTATTATCTTTTGGGTGACTAAAAATCTAAATCCTGATTGTTATATCACTGTTTTTCTATTTTAACATCCTCTGCTCTGGGCTGCCAGTAAGCCAAGACTTTCAGCTGGTGGAAACTGTAGTAGCATGTTTGCTCTTGCTCGCTTGAACCTGGTCTTCATTCTTATGTGATGGGTGCTGTCACAGATTCAGGGTAACTGCACCTGTATTCCCCCTCCAGGGTCCCTTAAGGGCACTCATTTAAGGTTTCAAGCTTCAAGTTTTCACCTCTTTTGGACAGTGACCCACATATTTCTTCCTCCTGACTGGGGTTTTAAGGGCACAGCCCCCTGCCATCCACTATAATAGCCCCAGCAAATCAGTCTGCCTGAAGGCAGCCCCTGTACATTGCTTTCTTTCAGAGGACAATGACAGGGTTTTTACCAGTGACCAAACAGCTCTTCCAGGCAAGCACGTTTATTTATAAGGCAAAAGCATTACAGAGTCAACATATTTTTTAAAAATGAGTTTAAGCCCCATACTAAACATACCAGAAATCACCAGTTTTCCACATGGAGACTTAGACAGGCCAATGTGTCTTCCAACCTTTCAACAAGGGTTGGGGCCTCCCATTGGACAGAGAGTCATACATTTGTTGATCAAAATGAAGGCCACGAGTCAGTGCAAGCTCATCCTTTTATACCAAAAGCCCTTTCATTGTTTCCTAGTCTCTGGAAAGCCCAGCTTGAACCAGTATATGCAAACCACCCCATGGGTGGAACTTCTCTGGAGTTGTTTAATCTTAGTGACTCACTTTAATCACCTGCAGTGATTTTAGTTCCTGGAGGAGTTGTGGTGATCCTCCCCCATGCAGTAGAACACAATCATACGTAAACCATTCATAAATTTAATACAATGGTTGCAATATCTGTCATAGGGGCTATTGTGGCTTCACCAGAATTGAACAAGGGACTTCCAGAGATAAGTCTAAGGCCATGTCTACACGACAAAGTTCAGTCAATGCATGTTATGTTGTGTTGCAGACACCATAGTTTGCATATTGCTCAGGTCCAGGCATATCTGTCTGAGCACGTCAGTGCTTCACATATTCACCAGAAGTGCTTGCATCAATGTAGAGTGCTTTGAACCATGAATAGGTATCCCATTGTGCGATGCGACTCTGCCCAGTGCAATGCTTTTGGGACACTTTCACAGTGTTTTGTGGGATCATAATGATTTGCCTAGGGATTTCTGGGATCCAGGGGTCAATTTCCCTGCCTGTATCCCATTATACGTTCCACATCCCATAATTTTCACACTTTTTTTGAAAATTCCACAACCCCACAAGATACTTTTGGTCTCTGACATCTCTGACAAACGCACGGAGCCCACAGAGCTCAGCACTATTCTCACAAACATTGCAAATACAAGACACGTGATTCTCCTATAATTGCACATCCTCAGGAAGTTCCACAACAGCTGGGATCACAATGAGGAAATGAAGATATCTACTGGGAGAGTTTGTTGATGGACATATGGGGAAAAATATTCCAGGGTGCTGGGGGCGTTCATGGAGCAGCTTCAGACAGTGGAGCGCCACTTGAAAAATGAGCAGTGACTAGAGGGAATGCATCATCATGCAGGTGTGGGACAATTAGCAGGGGCTACAGAAATTTTGATTGTGAAAGACCATATTCCTGGATCTGTGTGCCAAGCTTGCTCCAGGCTTCCTGCACAGGGACACCAACATGAGAGCTGCACTGATAGTTGAGAATCGCGTGTGGTGATCATGCTTTGGAAGCTGGCAATGGGAGATTGCTACCAGTCAGTGGAAATCATTTTGGGAAATCCATGGTGGAGGCTGATATCATGCAAGTATATAGGGCTGTTAATCATCTCCTGCTACGCAGAACTGTGATTTTTGACAATGTGCAAGAATAGTGATGGATTTGCAACAATGAGTTCCCAAACTGCAGTGGGGCAATAGATAATATGCATATCCCTGTTTTGGCACCAGCCCGCTTTTCTACTGAGTACATCAACCATAGGTGCCGACTCCGTGGGTGCTCCAGGGCTGGAGCACCCATGGGGAAAACATGGCGGGTGCTTAGTACCCACTGGCAGCTCCGCGGGTCAGCACCTCCTGCCCGCCAGTGGGCCGCGCCGATCAGTGCCTCCCCTTCCCTCCCCAAGCCTCTTGCCTGCCATAAACAGCTGTTTCACAGTATACAGGAGGCTGGGAGGGAGGGAGGAGGAGCAAGGGCACAGAGCGCTTGGAGGAGGGGGTGGAACTGGGTGGGAAGAGGTGGGGCTGGAGTGGAGCAGGGGCAAGAAGAGGCGGGCTGGGGGTGGGGCCTTGGTGGAAGGGGTGGAGTGGGGGCGGAGCTTAGGGCAGAGCCTGGGGTCAAGCACCCCCCCCCCCCAGCACTTTGAAAAGTTGGCACCTGTGACATCAACAGAAAGGGATAGTTTTCCATGGTTAGGGAAGCACTTGTTGATTACAGGGATGCTTCACTGATATCAGTGTGGGTTGGTCAGAGAAGGTGCATCATGCTCCTGTCTTTGAGAACACAGGTCTGTCCAGAGAGCTGCATGCAGGGATGTTCTTTCCCAAGCAGTAAAATATTCAACTACCCCATCCCAACAGCTACAGCTGAAAGGTGTATACTCCATAATATATGTGAGGCAAAGAGGGAAAAGCTGCCACCAGGGAGGAGGAGTGAGGTGGAGTGGCTGTCTGCTGACTCTGTACAGCCCGATAACAGGGCTATTACAAGAGCCAATATGGAGCTATGTTTTGATGGAGACATTAAAGATTGGGTGACCAGATGTCCCGTTTTTATAGGGACAGTCCTGTTTTTTTGGCACCTATTACCCCCCACCCCCTATCCCGTTTTTTCACAGTTGCTATCTCGTCACCCTAATTAAAGGTTTATTTTCCCAGTCATCCACAGTAGTGTTCTGTCTTGAGATAATGTCTGTCTTGTGTAATTTACGTTATGTATTTTGTTTTGCTGCTGGTCTCTATTCCATTGTGCCTGCTGGACCAGGGGCATTGTCTACTGCTGTGAATTGTGTGGTGCTTGCTCTACATTTATAAATATGGCTGGGTGTTTTTCCGAGGCCATGCATTCTGTGGTGCTTCGTGGGCATTTATAAGTACTGTTCGATTTCTTGACGGCCGCTGTGCATTCTGTAACATTTGTTGTGAACTAATCAAGATACTTTGCTTCTCCAAAAACAGAAGTTGATCGAGTACAAAAATTCAGAGCAAAATCACAGTGCCAACAAACACGTACAAAACTTCTGCCATAACTTAACAGGGTGAAACTTTAAACATTCCTATTAAAAAAGAAGTATGCATTTCTGTCCATTCGTGTAAACAAAAAGGGAGTTTTCTGTCATTTGTTGTGGCTACTCATACACTAATGTGTGGTTTTTACAGGTCAGCATATGTAAAGCTGTGGTTTTTCCTGGCTGTCTCCCAGCATGAAGCAGTAGGGGAAATACGTGGTCTATGATCCCACATGGTATTTGGGAACAGGGGAAACCTTAGGGAGAGAATTGCAGAGTATCTCCACAAACGTTTCATTGAGGTGTCTCAGGAAGATAAGAGAGACATTCCTATCCACATAAACAGATGCTCCATGTGCTCCCTTGCCCACCTAGCCCAGCAAGGGTATGAAAAACAGATGCCAACTCTACCTCTGTTTGTTCCACTTCTACCTGAGCACAGGACAAAGAATCGATATGGATCATGTAATCAGACTGCCATAATAATGCTCACAAATTTATTTCGAATTTATTTTCTAACTTTTTACTTTCTCACAATATATGAGAAGAGCAATGAAAAGTCAACACCTTTATCTTGGAGGATGGACCAAATAAAACATTGTAAGGAGAAACTCATGCTCACACTTACCCAAGCTCCCTTCCCCTTCATCAGCAGGATCATCTGTTCTCACCTAGTGGGACTGGCTAGACTTCTGCTGACTTTCAAATAGGTCTTGGTTCATTGCATGATTGGAGTCTCTCACTGTATCTCCCATCTCCTCCTCTTCTTCCTTCTCACTGTTCAAGGCCAAAGTCTCTGTCTGGGCCCCTCTGAGGTATCCATGTTGGTCTGCAGAGTGCTGCTGGAGTCACTGCCTAGTATGCCATGGGGCTCATAAAAGCGGCAGGTCTGTGAGGAAGCACCAGATTTCTTGTTGCTGTCCCTTGCCTGGTGGTATTCCTGGCGAAGTTCCTTCACTTTCACATGACACTACTGCTTGTTTGTACCCCTTTGGCAGCATCCCCCGTACAATCTGCCCGTAGATGTCCATGTTTCGATGGCTGTTCCATAGCTGTGCTTGCACAGCCTCTTCTCCCCACAGGCCCAAGAGATCCAACACTTCTTATCTGCTCCAAGCAGAAGTGTATGCATGGTATCTCTGTGTGTGCAGAGGGTTGCCAGGTGTCTGGTTTTCGACTAGAGTGCCTGGTTGAAAAGGGACCCTGGTGGCTCTGGTCAGCACCACTGACCGGGCCACTAAAAGTCCAGTCAGTAGCGCAGCAGGACTAAGGCAGGCTTCCTGCCTGCCCTGGCTCCATGTGACTCCCGGAAGCGGTTGGCATGTCCGGCTCCTAGGTGCAGGGGCTGCCACAGGGGCTCCACATGCTGTCCCCACCCTGATTGCCAGCTCTGCAGCTCCCATTGGCCAGAAACTGTGGCCAATGGGATCTGCAGGGGCAGCGCCTGTGGGCACAGGCAAAATGCAAAGCCCCCTGGCCCCTCCACCTAGAAGCCGGACATGCCGGCCGCTTCTGGGAGCTGCCTGGGGTAAGCGCCGCCCGGCCAGAGCCCACACTCTGAACCACCTCCCGCACCCTACCTCCCTCCCAGAGCCCACACCCCTCACCCTCTCCCACACCCCAACCCCCTGCCCCAGCCCTCAGCCCCTCCCACACCCAAAATCCCTCCCAGAGCCTGCACCCCACACCCCCTTCTGCACCCCAACCCCAAACCCCTCATCCACAGCCCCACTCCGAGCCAGCACCCCCAGCCAGAGCCTGCACCCCCTCATGCACCCCACTCCCCTGCCCCAGCCTGGAGCCCCCTCCTGCACCCTGAATCCCTCATTTCTGGCCCCACCCCAGAGCCTGCACCTCCAGCTGGAACCCTCACCCCTTCCTGCATCCCAACCCCCTGCCCCAGCCTGGTGAAAGTGAGTGATGGTAGGGGACAGCGAACGACGGAGGGAGTGGGGAAGGAGTGAGTGGGGGCTGGGCCGCGGGGAAGGGGCGGGGAAGGGGGCAGGGCAACGGTGTTTGGTTTTGTGTAATTGGAAAGTTGGCAACCCTATGTGGGCATGGAGCCAGCAAGGTCGGCTGGCCACAAACAAAGGTGAGCAGCAAGGTGTGCTCATGAAGTGGGCAATGAGGAAAAAATATTTTAAAAACATGTTGGGTTTTTAAAAGGGGGGCAAGCTTCCGGTCTCTCTGACCCTGGGCAGTGGATTTTAAAATTGTGAGCAGAGTGGTCACTGTAGCGGAGACTGGGGCATTGTGGGACAGTGGCTGGAGGACTCTTAGGGATGAGATAGATCATGCAGTGTCTACCTTTGCACTGCATCAACCAAAGTAGTTTGATCATGGCTCTGCACCATTCAAAGAGGTGGTTTTACTGTGTCATCATAATGGGCCGCTTACATCAGCTGAAGACAAAATTGAGTGTAGAGACATGGGTAAGTAGGCAACTTATGTCAACATAAGTTTGTAGTGTAGACCAGGCCTAAGTCTCTACATCTCAAGCTAAAGAGCCAGACTCACAAGCTGAGAGTTGTTAGAGATTTTCATTTTCTTTGGATCAGGTACAAAGGGGGATATGTAAAACACCAAGGGGGTTTCTCTTGCACATGCAATCACTTCACAGCACAATTTTTCCTTGCCCGTATGTACAAATGATAGATTCTACAATCACTTGCATACACAAGTCATAACAAAGTGCGATGCTGCCTGAGAAATTATTTGGATCTTTGATTTTATAATGTGGGTATTTATCTGTATCCTATTACCCTTTTACATGTGTTTTGAATGACCCTTAGAAGAGGGGGAAGTAGGATGGATCCATGGGCAAGGGCAAGGGGAAGTTACAGGACTCTCATAAACAAAAATGATCATCACATAATGCCATTAAAGCTTAAAGTTCTAGTGTGCTCAATATATCTCCAATAGCACTTCACAGGAGCTTTGTTAATTTAGTGCCTGCTCTCTAGCCCATTTCTACATTTGTAAATCCTGAGCATGAATGCCATTTATGTAGTTTATGCTCTATATGCAATAGGTATAGTTCCAGTTTGGGGATTTACTTTCTGAGTAGTTACTGTACATGAAAATTGTGATAAAAAAATAAGATCCACTGAAAAAATTGTCATTTGACCCAGACATGCATGTGAATGAAGACACAACACACAGAGGATGGGATCTAAGCAGCAGGCTGCAACTTTTATTAAATTGAATTAATACCAGGATGAATGGTACTGCAAACTCCTATGGGGAAAAGAGTGGTCTGGTGTGGGAGGACAGGTCTTTACACAATAAACACTCAACAAAACTAGCCAGTTGCTAAGTTCCCCAATAGCTGCCCTTTCATGCAAGGGAATGACCGTAGAGAGACGGGGTGCCTCAATCTGTCCTAGACTAAGAGACTTCCCTCTGCCCTACTAATACCAAACTTATGAGAGGCCTCCTGGGTCCTATGCTCTGTTTTACCCCAGGATCTGACCAACTGACACCTACCCTAACCTTGCACTGGGCAAAAGTTGTCATGATTCTAATGCCCTGAATACCCACCCAGGCATCCCTGGTGCTGTGAGGATGATGAAAAGCCCTTAGTCCATGGCCAGTTCTAATGTGAGGGGACAATGCCCCACCAGAAGGTTGATCTCTCAAGGGAGACCCAGTTCTGCCACTCTCGGGACTACTAACTCACAGGGAGGGTACGTTGGAGCTGCTCAGGTACCACCAAAGGTGGCACAAGGGGAAGGCTTCCTGAGCTGAACAGTGCAGGCGCACACCTGACCAATCGTGATCACGTGCTTCCCTTGAGCCAGCTAATCAGGAGCTGAAGGGATGGGGAAAGCATACCACTCTGTCCTCGGTGCCACAGCCGCTCATCCACTCCAACCTGCCCAGGTGCTCTCCTCTTGTACAAGGGATGCGGGCAGGTCTCCCACTGTCTACAGGGGTGGGCACCGCTTCCCCTCTGCAGATGGACCAGGACCCCAGGGAGTACTTTCCTCCCTACCGGTCTCCTCCCATGCCCCAGGCTGAAAGGAGTGGCATTCAGGAACACACAACACCACATGATTTATAGAACTGCTGAATGTTGTAGTTACAAATAAAACAATACTGCCCTCCTAGTTGGAACATTGAGTGCAAACAGGCTGATAGTTTAATTAGACTGTTTTAGAAACATATTAGCTTAACCATCAGTCTACTATTCTTGTCAAGCTCTGAAGGGCTATAAATCTTTGTTTTCAAAAAATAGGCCAGAAAAAATGTAACACATTAAAAATGAATTAGACATTGCACGCCACCCATAAACTGTATAATAAACAGATCATGGCCCTGTAGTAAGAGTTATGATTTCTGGCAAGTCACTGGAGAAGAGCTCATGGGCTTTCAGAATGACCTACATCATAAATCACCAAATTCTCATTTACATTGAGCATATGTATCTCATTTTTCAAGACTGGCTTCTGAAATGCTGATGAATGACTTCAGAACTGATAGTTTGAATTTATGGGAATTAGGGTCACTAGCATCTTTTTGGGGAAGACACGAGAGATTTTTTTGCAAATACAGCCCATAGAAATGGGAACCTTCCAAAACGTTAACATTCACCCCCCAAAAAGGAAACGTTGAGACTCTAAAAGCCTGCACCACTTTCCCTCAAGTTAATCAAACTAATATATTTTCATTGTAGAACATAACTCTATGCACACACAAGTCCAGGGTAAACCTTTACAATTTTTCCTGGCACATAGGCACCAGCACATTACTATATGGTTTAATGTTTTATACAGGATAATGTTCATGGCACTTAGCTCCTTACATGTTCAAAGCACTGTATAAACATCCAAGAATCTCAGAGCACTTTAAATATATTCATTAAACCTCACAAAAACACTGTGGGATTATGAATTTTCTACCCATTTTGGAGATGAGGTATGACTGAGAGGAGGAACAGAGTTGAGGGTTCTCAGTGTCTTGTGGGATCTTGTCTTGAGTAACAGAGGCAGGATGAGAACCGACGAATTCAATTTCTTCATCCTTTGTGTAAAAGTCTCTTAATTTGTAAAGTACACTGGAAGGTGATCTATACAGTATTTATATTCTTCCCATTATTAAATATTAGTGTCAAAGGCATAAATAATTTCATATTAAGTGTTGTTACTTCATTACAAATCAAGGGGCAGATCCTCCGCTGGACTTCAGTGAAGCTGTGACAGTTTACAATAGCTGAGGAGCTGTTCCTCAGTTTATTTTGCTAATTTTTATTTCTTTTTGTTCTAATATAGCTGCAAATAAGTTTTCTTTATTTACATTTCTGAACACTTGTAATGCCTGAAAGCTGCAAGTGGACCTACATTGACTATGTTACATGATTGTAGCATCTAGGTTCTGATTTGGTGTTGAAAGCAGGTCCTTAGGAGATAACTAATGAAATGAAACACAAAACATGCTATCACCTAATAAAAGCATCAGTTCATAAGAAACATTAACTACCCTTTTCAAAGACTTTCTTTTTGAATTGATATATTTGATTTTGGCATCAGATAATGAATTAATACCTTTTTAATGTAATGCTGAGCACTGGTTACAAGATAGAGATTTTATAAGGAAACTATTAGCCTTTGTTCAGTCTCTAGTTCCATGATTCAAAATGACCAGCATTCATTAAACTTTATTACTGAGGTGCATGAAAGTTTCTTTGGATTAGGAAGGCATAACCTTCCGTCCAGGTTTTTAAATGGTGTTGCAGCTTTTCATTAACCTGGAAACCTCCTATTTACATGGTTCACAGCCTGGTCTCAGCTCACTTGGAGGTAACAAAGGGTGTCGGGACAAGAGTACAGCAGGGGGCTCACTCCTCTAGGGCTGCCATCTGAATTTAATCAAGTCAACTGTTTCAACTCCTGCCTCATTAGGCAAAATAAAATGGAGATTATGGTGTGTGGAAGGATCAAATTACAGAGAGCTGGCTCTGCCTCCCAATGCTCGCTGTTGATTTTCATTTTGCACACTCTGTTTTCCATTTTATACTGCAGCAAGCTTTAAATTATTTTGAAGACAAGATCATTTATATCCCTTTGACATGTCAGCGCTTAGGTGAGGAGGAGTAAAGTAATAAGTGAAGACACATTAGTCTCAGAGGCAGTTTACCTACTGGAGAGATGTCACTGTGTAGCATGGGCTTAATGCTGATAGAGGCATTAATTCAGCTTGTCAAATGATGCCTAGCTGTTTGCTAGGATTGCTATACATTTGAAAACGTGACAAAAAACAGGTTGCTGGGAAAATTATTTTTACCTGACACAGATAATTAAGTAATTTATTTTAAACTTTTAGTTAACATGCTCTTGAGTCTATTTTGCTTCTGTCCAGTTACTGGTTTCCGTGTTTATGAGGCATTGTAAATATTGCTTTAGCTTTAATGTATCAGTGGGTTATAGTGGCCATTAATCTGGAGATAAATAAGGTTCTTAACCACCTGATTGTCCACTGAAAATAATTTTCTGTACATGGCATACACTGATAGAAAGCTCATGGTTTATAAATGTCAAAAGTGGCTTTTCAAATTGATCAGATGGCAACAAACTGGCACAACCCATCACAGATTTCTTCCTAGGAAGGCCATTCTTTTACCTCATACAACTCACCTGAGGATGACTTCCCTTTGAAAAAAACATAGGTGGTAGTGAGTGATGGTTAGCAAGTGGAAATTTTTCCTGATTCTCTTATTCCGTTTCCTGGTAGGAAAAAACATGAATTTGATTTTCTTCAATTTACTACTGTCTGAGCTAAGGGCAACAACACTTTTAATCAGTGCTGAGAAAGTAGAATGGTTCAGCATGAAAAACACTTTTATTCTTTTGACATTGGAATAGGATTTGATATTCTAATAATGACCTGGACTCAATAGTGTACACAGTTGTCACCGTCTCGCTGGACTACAGCAGTGCAGTATACCTGAATATATAGCCGTCATCCCTCAGGAAATGCCAACTAGAACAAAATTCAGCAATGAGTCTCAACAACACACGCTCTTGTGAGCACAGCAAACCTGTCTTTTGCTCTTTACATGGGCTTCATACAACCTCGTTCATGATGCAACCCGGATTCATTTGCAGAGCACTGTCCACCCTGTGCACAGAGTGAGGCAGGGATCCCATAGAAAAAATAATATGTAGAACTGGTGGAATATTTTCAACGTTTTTTCATCCAAAAATGCTGCTTCCTCCAAACCAAATCATTTCACAGATATGTATCAATTTTGACAAAGTTTTCTCCAAGAAAATTTCTGAGGTCCAGTATGGACTTGCTGGTCACTTCCAAAAAAAGAGTGACGGCAATAAAGACTGAAAAACTGACCTTTTGGACACAATTCTGTTTCCTGAAAACATTTGAAAGGGCTTGTTTTCATTCCAATGCAAAACAAAAACAAATTTTGAAACCTTGAAAGTTGTCACAAAATGCAATTGTCATTCTCCAGTCACTTCTAATAGTGTGTGATCATATAACTAAAGTCTGTATCATAGTGCGCGTACATACAAAGAGGTGAGTTATGGTTGCACAGTGGTTATATACCTTTGTGTTCCCAGCCTCTCTCTGTCGGCCTCATCCCAACTCCTGTACCTGTCCCCCTGTCCTCATATGCATCCTCTTCCCATCCCAGTTCCTGCTTCCCATCCATTCTTCTCCAATCCACCCCCAGCTCCTGCCCACTTCCTTCTTTTTTCCTATCCACCACCCCAGCTCCTGCTAACCTCCATCTCTGTTCCTATCCACTCTACCCACCCTGGATTCTGGCCTCCTTTCCTTTTGAACCTACTGTTGTGTGGTGTGTAGTTGCTGGTGAGTATTTGCTTCAGGTTGGGGGGCTGTCTGTAAGCGAGCACTGGCCTGTCAAAAACAAAAAGAGAGTCTCTGCCCCCAAAGAATTCACAGTCAAAGTAGTATATATACACAGCGTCCACTGAGTTCAGTGTGAATGCACTGCAAGTGTCTGGAGGCAGAATTTTGACTGTAGTGTAATGTACATTTTAATAACCTGAAAGATGTCACTCAAAAAAGTAAATTTGAAGAATAAATGTATTGCGGGGGGAGGACAGGAAGTGCACATCTGCTAATGCATTAGCATGGAAGGCATCTTAGTGCACAGGGCCTGAATGACACCTTATGAAACACTTAAACCTGTAACTCAGGGCTTAGATGGTGCATAGGACATTGGGTGGTCCTTTAAAAGGTGAATTTCCCCCCTCAAGAACAGAAGAAAACTGCATGTTTGTAATCTGTAGTTTTTAATTAATACAGGAAGAAGTGAAGATAGAGATGATGGTGATACTTTGGTTAGACTTTGGGAAAACTTAATGCCAACCATGTTCGTTCTGTCAAAGGAAAAAAGGAAATCTCATTTGTTCCAGCCTGCTGCAGACCATGTGTCTTGTTAGTGTTTTTTACATTCTTTTCCTCTTCAGGGGTCATGTCAACTGATTCCATATTCATTTGTGGTTTGTCAGTGTCTTGTATTGCATTCAAATACTGAACAGAAAGAGTTAGAGCTGTTTTGCGTTACTGTCTGTTTGATTATGCAGTCTTACAATATTAAATAGGTAGATCCTTGAAAAATAGCATTTTCCTGTTAACCTATTCTAGAAAAACACTGCGCCTTAAAATATAAAGATGTCATATTGACAGAACTGGGGGTGAGGCAGGCAAGTGCAGTGGAGGATAAATGTCAGTTGACTTTAATATATTTAAGCTGTGTCAAAAATATTCACCTTGATTGGCTTAAATGAAACATAATTGCTTTGGGACATGGTAATAGTTAATTTGATCTCAAAGATTAATATTTAATTAAGAGGGTTGTACGTTTTATGACTTTAAAGCTGTGAAAAATGAAATGCTTCTACATATCCATAATAATAATCATATTTAATAACACTAACAGGCAAATAATGCATTTTTGCTTGAAGTAACTCCTAACTATGCTATGTTAACCACTAATATATATTGCTTTCTAATCACATTTAGGGCCAAATTCTGATCAAGGTTTTCAAAACTGACTAGAGACTTTGGCTGCTACAATTCTTGGGTACCCAACTTTAGACATTTTGAAGGGCCTGCCTGCTTTTCAGAAAGTGTTCAGCACCCACCCTCTGGGTGTCATTAATTATTTAGCAATGAATTATTTACCTGAATAGGAGCTATGCACATACCCAATGGCAGAATTTGTTACTAGCATGAAGCAAATATCAGTGGATTAAAAAAATCATAGATAGAATTAATTAGAAGTATAACTATATTAATTTCAATGGGAGTGACGTGCATCAAATATCAGATTTTTACTTATGAATAATAGGAAGACTCATAAGACGTATTATCTGCAAAGCCTCAGATATAAACATTAGATATTGAAATCTCTGTAGTTGTTAAATTGTGTTTGCTTAAAACTGCACCTGTATACATATTTTTAAAACTATGGCTGAGAAGACTGTAGACTGGAGCCCCAGGCCGCCCAGAGCAGTGTTCACAGCACACGAATGGGGGAGCTATATGTGATTTTATTGCACCTTTCGGACTTCTTAATCCTGAGGGCTGCTTGGCCCTATCACCCCACCCTGAAGTACTTCCTATATTGCTGGTGAGTTGGCAGCACGACAGGCTGCAATAGGCTTCACTCTTCCAACCAAGGATTCCCCTATGCTCTGGAAATTTGCTAGAGCTATGCAAAAAGACTTGAGGAGGCCAAGGATCTGGTCCTACTTATGTATGCATAATGATTTCATGTGGCATACTGGGCAAAATCAGGCCTGTCCTCTCTTTGGCCAGATGAGAAGAGTGGAGGATACCAGCCATGTGGTGGGCCTGAGTCATATGGCACAGGGCTGGATTACTCAGAGTGGCTGAAAGTGGGGGACACATTCTATTGTCCCAAGAGTAGCAGTGTGTGCCCCCAGCTAGCAAGAACTGCTCACTGAAGTATATAGATACAGGGGCAGGGGCCTGGCCACATCTCCAGGCTGCTAAATTGCAACCCCTTGGAGCCAGGGACCACTGATGAGTATTTTAGCCAGCGCCCCCTCCGGGTGTTAAAGAGAGCATTAGGCAGGTATAGTGCCCCAGCTGCTGCAGAAGGGCACTGAGGGAGAAAACTCTATGTGACACTTTTTCTCCCCATACAGAGAAGGATAAACCCCATTGCATTTTAACACATAGGGTCAGAATGTGGCTTTTAAGATACAGTCCTGAGTAAGAGGGCAGTGCAGATCCGCACCATTCCAGGACGAATGCTGCAAATAGTGTCCCTCAGACAAGGCTTCTCCTAGCAAGTGGGAAACACCAATCTGTTTAATCCAATAGGGTGAATTGTTTCCTCCCACTGTTGACCCTGCTATACAGTTCTGGAGTAGGGTGGCCACCCATCCTGAATTGGGTGGGACAATCCCAAAACGTAGAGTTCAAGTCCCGGTCCCAGGCTGAATTACTTAGGGACAATATTTGTCAAAGATTCCCTGCGGCACCGCTCCGTGTCGGCACGAGACTAGGGGACCAGCCTCTTCCTGGTTGGAGGAGGGGCTGAGGTGGGCTTTAGCCCCCACTCACCACAAGGCTCTGCCCCCTGGTCAGGCCAGAAGCCAGAGACAGGCAGTGGGAAGACCCACCCAGGGAGCCTGGGCTGCTGTGGGGAGTCCTGGGCCCTCCACCTGCCTTGGGCAGGGGACTGGGATGCCTGAGAGCAGCCCCTAGCCAGGGGGTGGGGCCTCAGGGGGAAGAGGAGAAGCAGGGAGTGCAACCTCAGGGGAAGGGGTGGGGGGGGTGGAGAAAGGGCCATGGAGGGGGTGTGGCTCCTACATATGTCTGGCTTTTGTCTTTTGAAAAGGTGATCACCCTAGTCTGGAGTAAAAGGAGCTGCAGGGCCATGATTCCACCCCCTTTCGGCTCTGAGTCCCTGCTGTCCCCAGAATGCAGGCGGCACAGAGATGGCTGCTGTGAGCAGGCTTTGTGCAGCTGCACAAGGTGGGGAGCTTCTTTCTTGTCCCTCTACCCCTTTGTGGTTGTGTAGGTGCCACTCCCAATCTAGCCCATAAAATCAGGCTAAGTCTAGTCTAATAATATAATGCACCTTCACTATCAGTGCATCCCGACACAGAGCAGCACAGAGTGGCTGGAAAATCTGAAATGGCTTTACACAAGCTTTTTAAAAAATAGGTGAAGCTTTATATATATAAATAAGAAATGACTATGTCTGATCTGTTTAGCAAATTAGTTGTTTAAACAGAGATGCGAAGTCCTTAACTTCTTTGGTTAGAGTAACAGACTGTTTAGGGTAGGTTAATTCTTACAAAAAATCTCTATTGTTCCAATGTTACAGCTAATTCATTTGCACACATTTATTTTTAAGGTGTTTTAGATTGTGCCAGCTGACATACTGTAGACATGTGTCTACATGGAAAATATTTCTGTGGCTCTTATAGAGTTCCGAAAAGATAAAATGTCTCATGTTTTCACTACAGGAGGTCTGGGTCTTTCAGACAAATTTAATAGCTATTTATGCATTGAGAAGATCTTATCTGATGTCCTATTGGTTCAGGGTCATTCACAGGCTTACATTATACTGAAACGTGGACAGAGAGAGAGTAATTTGTTAATGCCATGTAGGATGAACTTGGTTAGAAAGGGAAGTGTATGTGCTTTATAACAACACAAGTGTTTCCTTGCTAATCCCTTGGCAGGTTCATTATCTGTAGAGCCCCAGGCAACAGTTGGCCTATCGTGAGAGTGAAATTTAACCCACAGCATGAAATTAATCCTCAAAGACTTGTGTCTGCTCATTCTAGAAATAATAAATTCTAAGTGATTTTATTATTCTCCTCTCTAAATTTATGCAGAGGTGTTAAATTGGTATCTAAGCTCTGTGGCACATGTCAATCTATTGATTTATGCTTAGATGAGTAACATTAATGAGTAAGAGAATGGTGAGCAGAACAAAGAGGCTGGAGATTTTAACTGTAATATTAAAGTGGTAACATGTTCACCCAGCCACCATCCTTTTTCTATCCAAACCCCTAAAAACCCTTTCTTTTCTGATATGCCTTAAAACTGAGGTTATTGTGATTATGGGGAGAAAAGAAAGGGGAGGGGGGAGTACCCAAATTAACAACATCTCTGAACCTGTCAGGGTTCCCTGTCTTTTATATTTGAAGCAATTTGTGGTTTATACATTATACTGTGTTTTGCACAGCTTTTTGATATCCAGCATGAAAAAGTTTTGAAATTATGAGATCAGAATGTGGGGAACTGATGATGTTAACGACTTGCAGGTTCTGCCTGTTCTGTGCAGTTTTCAGGATATACTTCTTCACTCATCACAAAAAGACCTATAGCATTAGTGCAGTTAAGTGCTGCTAGAGATTACTGAAAGCAATACTGTGGGTGATCTTTGTTTAAAGGGATAAATAATTTTAAGACTAAGACTTATATGGTTGCTTATGTGAAAACAAGAGCAATCAAACCTTCTGGGTTAGGAAACTAACCATAAAGTAGAGGTTTAGGGTTTATTCCCCTATAAATAGTGTTGTTCAATTGGCTAGGTGCACTATGGGTTTTTTCACCTTCTACTGAAATTGTCCACAGACAGAGGCAGGATGCCAGTTTTGGTTGGGCCTTATACATGGCCAGAATGACTCATATTGATCCATGCTGAAGACCTATCCACACAGGAATACCTCTTAAGGGGTGGGAGCAAAGTGAGAAGGGTGGAACTGCAAAGGTACTGGTCTAGAGGGCAACATCTCCTGCTTTACAATCCAATTTCAATGTCATAGCCTTCTGTATCTGTTAATACTGAACAGCGGGAGGCATATTCTGCAGGAGCTATGCTGACAGGGGAGCAGTGAAGCAGCAGGAGCCAACTCTGCAGGCTGTCCCCACCTGGAGGAGGGTTCCCAAGCCTGAGGACTCAGATAACTGTAGTTTGAGCAGGGACACGGCCTCGCAAATCTGCAGCCTCCCAAGCCTCTCTCACCCGAGAAGATGGTGTGAGGAAAATGCATTAGGAACTTTGGTGGTTTCCTCCTCATGTGAGAGTGGAACGTGGGCCATAGTGTCTGTTTTGCAAATCCTGCTGAGAACTCATTGCAAACATTCTCATTTGACACTATCCTTTAAAAAAATTAGTTTACTGGATCCTTTAAAAAAGCCTTTTGTGTTGGGGTGTTAGGAAGGGAAACGTGGGATACGGGAGAATGTTAAAGAGGCTGATAAATAAAAGATGTGACTTTGACCCCAAGAAATAATTTAAGATACACTAAAGTTGCCAGCTGATGTCATGTAAAGATCAGAGATGTACAGTAGATCTAGGTAGCTTCTGGAAACTACAGTTGGATGCCATAATGTATTCTTTATTGCTCGGTATAGGGAATCACACTAAAAATAGCGCATATGAAGTTACAATAGACATATATAATAGAGTTTACACGCAACTTTTATCTTTTATGAGAGTTGATAGTTTTGAGTATTGTAATCTGGGCAGTAATAACGTAGGAGGCATATGACTGTGTTAGAAGCAATATAATATGCCAATACGAAGTATATTAATCCAAATGTCATATAGGGCCATATCATCGCCTTCCATGCAACAATGTGGTGAAGAGAAAAATTTACTTTCAAAATTACAGTGCATTTTCCCCCATTATGTGTTTGGGACTAGTGGTGGCATAGGAGATGGGGCAGTGACATGCTGCTTACATTTTGAAAAGGGCCTTCTACAAAGTTTTCCTTCACAGCGACACATATCATGTTCCTTGGGGAAACTGTTCTTTTCCCTCCAACCTCAAAAATGAATTATTGCCATACTCTTCCTCACTCTCCCTAAATCCACCATATTTCCCACTCCCCAACACCTCATGGAGGCTTCTTTTGGTCACTCTCCATGCTGAAAGCTGCTCCCAGCATGTGGCAGCAAGGTGGTAGATGTGTGTCTGTGGTCTCTGCTGACAGCACCCTGCCTCATATCAGGCCTCTGATACAAGGTTTTATGTCTCAGGCTCTCTTTCTACTACCCCTGTGACCTCTGGTTATTGGGTGGTTGGTCAAGTGGGGAGGGGATCTTCTTTGCTGGTGGGGCTGAGTGGTCATTTGGGGAATGTGTCCCCTTAAGTTTGTGAGGCTGATGATTAACTGTCTCCCATAGCCGGTGTTGGGTGTTTGGTGGGGACTTAGAAAGAGGTCCCCAGGCTGTCATGGAATCCCTAGTGGGGAGGCAGGAGAAGAAGCACATTTCCCCTGGTTGGTGGTAGACCAGTGTGGAGAAGGGACAGGACCATGTCCCATTTCCTCCCTGCCCCTTTTGTGGCAATGCATGCTCCCACCCAGTGATGTACAAAGGATACAGGACCTGAACTTTCCTCTAGCAATGGATGTAATAAAAGGAGCAGTGAGGAAGCAGGGTGTAGCCTCCGCTCTCTCCTGGTTTGGCTTTTATATGGGACACACAAGGACAGCAGCCTCCTTGCACCCTCATGCCCCTGTCCACTTGCTTTGAGATCTGAGACAATCTAACCCAAAGTGAACAGCAGCCAACTCACTCCTGGCACCAGAAAGGTCCAAAAAGTTTAAAGGGACAGAGCTGGCCTACCATTTTTGTGTAGGCCTTAAAAAAAAAAAAAGGTGGTGATGTTTTTGCTGCCCCTCTCCCTCAAACCTCCCAGTGTAACCAATTCCTTTCCACAGTTATCACCACACTATGAATAGGACCAGCCTCAGGATGTGGGGAAAGGCTAGCGCAATTGTTCTCTGTGATACACTGCAAAATTCGCAGGGGATCTTTAGGTCCCACAGCTGCAGAAATGGAGCCCATCTGATTCTTCTTTTGCCCAATATTCTTTGCAACATTTATCTGCAGTATTAGTCCATCTCTTAGCCTGTGCTTGTCACCCTTCACTGGGGAAGCAGAGTGAATTTGCAAGATGTCGTACCACTGTATTACCATTCACAACTGCACACTGCCTCTCAGCAAAACTGAGGAGCCACAGAAAGGAAGTTAAGTGCAATGAGCAGCGTTAGTTCATATTGCAATTAGTCACATAAGTTGTATGGGGTGAAGCACCTCCCATTTTCTGACCAGTCACTTTTCTTATAAGAGTGTGGGGGCGGAGGGGAGGGAGAGTGTAACATGCCAACAAGCCACCACTCTCTTACTTGTACATTTCTCAGCCATATTTTGTCCCCAGTAGGAACAAGTAGAAATATTTAGTTTTCAAATATCTCTTTTAAAATAAGTATGTGTCTTTTTAAGATAATCAGTTACTATCACTGCAGCTTTATCTGTGAATCTTCAGTTTGTCATAGTTTGACCCACTTGACCCCACAGGGTTTGGTCCACTGGGTTGATGGTACAAGTGCTGAATGTGATGAAGAACCAAAGCATGAGAAACCATTAGTCCATCACAAATGTTACATGCCAACATCTGAATGAGCTTTTCCTATATATATTCTTCGCAGATGGGACTAAACAACTGACAAAAGTGAATCGTATTTGTGTGGGCTATCCACAGGAGAGGACTGAAGAAGAACACGAACAAAGTGATTTTAAAAGACTTCTGTGAATCTGAAAAAGGGGGAGATTGTGCTCAACTCCAGCTGATGGCTAAAATAACACATTTTATTTTTTGAGGGCAAAAGAGGTATAAAACCATTGTGAATGGAGCCTTAAGATGTTTCTTTGATGTGAAGATTTTCATGAGGTTAGAAACAGTCACTTAACAGTGTTTAAAAAAATAATCTTAAAAAAGACATAAAGTTGCAAAGAGGCAGTAAAACCTGTTGCAAAGTACGTCCCTCAGAATACTGCAGTGGCTGCTTCCTACAAACATTTGGCTATAATCCTTTCCCTTTTTCAAAAATTATCTTGCTTTGTACCTTTAAAATTATCAGCACTTTGAAAAATCTTGTTAAACCTAAAAGAAGTCCTGTTTTTCTTTAGGTTTCACAATGTTTCAGATACTGATTACAAAGGGAACTCTCCTTTTATTCCTGAAGTCAGTAAGAAATATTATGGAAAATTGCGTTAACTCTTGCAAATCCCTCTACAACTATAAAAGTACAAATGAGATTGTCCCTGCTGTTTCAGTCAGGCCTATGAACCTCAGAGCAATAGGATATTTATAAGAAAATTCCAGACATAGCAGTGGTGCCGTGATCCATATGACCCAAACTTTCCAGTCTTTGTCTTTCCTCCTGTCTTTAAGGAAAACCAGAGGGGCATAAAATGAAAACTTGGAAGATCACAAATCATTGTTATGACTCATTATAATGAATGATTTGTGCATTACTTTATGGAGTAGTTAGGTTGACTTGGGGGAAAAAAACCTTCCTTTTTAATTTTCACTATTTTGTGCCAATTCTCAAGTAACTGTCTCTCCTAAAATAACAGGGCTCCTTTTTCAACACTATCCTGGGTAACTGGCTCGTTTTTTCAGCTGGGAAAGTGTGTTGTGTTATAGAGGTGCGGGCTAGCTCTGCTGTTGTCAGGGGTCTGTTAGTGTTTCCATTACGATATTGAGTCCTGTTTTCAGGAGTTTATAACTTGGCCGTAAAAAACATTAAAGGCTGAACTTTGGTAATTTTCAAAATGTATTTACAAATAACAAAAAATTCCATTTAGGTGAGGTTTTTTTAAGTTCTGTGTGTGGAAAAAAATAATATCCTGACACCTTTTTAGCAACTATGATTCAAACAGTTTTTGGTACTAAACCTGCAATTTTCTGGCCATTAGTGTGCAACCTGGACTAGATTATCTTGAGCGGGGTTTGTTTTTGGGGGGGATAGGGGGGCACTGGAGAAGGGAAATTTTGAAAAAACTCTATACAAGCAAGGCTACTGAAGTCTAAAAGTAACTGGCCACTGCTCTGGCACAGTATCTCATCTCCATTGTATTGATTAGTACACATCTACATTAACAGTGTAATGCATTCATGCTATGGATTAATCTGATATTATCATGTATGATGTCAGAGGTTTGTTTAGTGGCTTTTTAGGACAAAATTTAATCTGTTGCATCGAAAATTCCCTTAAAATGTGGCTACACATCTATCCAGTCTAAATCAGACAGGCAATCTATTGTTTCAGCTCTAATAAAATTCCTTTAGAGGTTTTTTTTAAAAGGTAGAGTAGAATTATATATAAGAGAACCTTTAAAACTGTTTGGATATTGTTAGTAGTTTGACTTAAATTCACCAAAGCAAAGAAAGTCATAGAGTTTCACGTGAAACTTTACCCTTAACTTGCCTTGTTATGCCCTATTGTATGGTAAGAATTGCGGGGACTGCTAAGCACAAACTGATAATGAATACCATATAAGCTGTAATACTGGGGCACAGCTGGGTGGGTGAAAATAGAATTTTGGGCTTTAATACTAAATTTCCTTGCTTTAGGGGATTCATTTCAGAGTTATAATGTTATTTTAATTGTGTCTTTCGTGGTTCATCTACAGCTAATAATAAAAAACAAAGGTCATTTTTCTATGGAGTGTGTGAATATCTTCATATAAAGATGATTACTCTAGGCAACATATAAGTTATGTAACATATAAGTTATATCACTTAAAATGGTTTGTCTCTTGATAACAATAGACACACAGGCTAAGATTTGTGAAGCTGTGCATGGCATTTAGCTACTTATTTCAATATGTGGCTAAAATCCCCTCTGCTGCTTTGAAAATCTCAACCACGACATTTTAATGAAACTGTCCCCCTTTTGAAATATATTTTTCAGTACAGCTGTTGAAAGCGAGATGAATACTCAAACTAACATTACTTACAGTACTTTACTTACTGCAGCTTGCTCTTGGCAATTTTCCACTTAAAATGCATTTCATATTTTATCTTGTTTTCATATTTTAAAATGTCTTGACTTATTTCCGTTCTTTTGCAGGGGGAAAAAATCTCCAGGTGACTATACCACATTGGCAGGAGGGAGGGAATTTAATGTGTGCTGTGTTGTGGTGTACAACTTTTTCTTTGCCAATTCATTACAATATGAAAAAATATAGCAATGCACCAGGGAGTAGAGGGGTTGATCTCACAAAAGAACTCAGAATGTTAATGAAAACTGAAAAGGGATCTTAATTTCTCTTTCAATAGCAGTTTAAAAAATCTCTTTCCAGAAAACCATAGAGTAGCAGCCATTTTCCTGTCCTCCGAGTCAGAGGAAAGGTGCTGTGTGATTACCAAAAGGGAAATTGAAACCTCATAAAGAAAAAGATTCAGAAATACATAGCCCTTTTTGTAAGAATTAAAATAAAGCTGAAACCTTTTCTTGCTGGATATAAAACTTAATTAGGATTTACTAGAGATACATAATTTAATATTTTGACTGATCTAATATTATAGTACGAACTCTAGAATAACTTCTCAGCATTCTAGTGGTTCATCAAAGGCATGCTTTATTTTAGACACCTACAAGTAGACCAGCCTTTGTTTGTAGCAGGCTTTTCAAATAACTGAGGATAGCTTTGATTTTATGTATGTATGTATGTATTGAGGCAACCAATATTCTCAACATAATCTTTAGGTTAGTAAAGACCTGAAGAAGAGCACTGTGCTGCTTGAAAGCTTATCTCTTTGGCCAACAGAAGTTGGTCCAATAAAAGATATTACCTCAGCCACCTTATCTCTCTCATATCCTGGGACCAATATGGCTAGGGTTCTTACAATAAGTGCTTCCCACTTGATCTTACCTGCCATGACTCATAGACTCCAAGGTCAGAAGGGACCATCATGATCATACCGTCTGACTTCCTTCACATTGCAGGCCACAGAGCCTCACCTACTCCTGAAATAGATCTTAACCTCTGTGTGCAGTCTCTCAAGTATCCACGTCTCAAGACCATTCAGGACATTAAAGATCATCCCCAACATCTTAAATTGCACCCAGATGCATACAGGAAGCCAATATAGAATCCCAAGAACATTATGTATTTATGCTGACCTCTCCCACCTCAGGAGGCAGGCAGAGCTGTGTTCTGCGCTCAGGGCCAGCCCTAGACCAAATGGTACCCCAGGTGAGGAACGTCTTTGGCGCCCCCCACCCTCCATTTGTTAAACTTTTGAATACCTTATTTTGTATTGCATTTGTAGCCCATTTCACAACTTTGATGTACGATTTGCATTCATGATTTATCCCTGTCATATAAGACAATATCTTTGCAGCTAGGATCTATAAATCTGCGAGTTCATCACCCCCCAAGCCTGGCATCCCAGGCAGTTGCCTGGGCCACCTGCCTCTATATTCAGCCTTCCTCTAAATGTTTTTCTTTGCAAAGAAGGAAATTAGCATATGAGGTTAGCTTTTCTTTGTAAGCGCAGTGCTGAACATGGAAATAAGCAGTAGTTCTATTCATCATCAAAATCAGTAGATTCTTTGCTTTGAGTTAAATGCATGCAGGTTCAAGATTGTAATATGGTATCTTTTCTACTGTATAACCAGCACTGATGAGTACTGAGCAATGTTCTCATTTCATTCCTCAAAGTTAAAAATGTACTTGCACAACAGCAGAGCTAGCAGCTTGCTTGCTATTTTTCTGACCCATTTTTGATGTGGAATAAAATAGTGGTAACTGAATTATTTAGTTTTGAAAAATGCAGTTCCTGAATTAGATTATTAAAAACATGTATGGTTTGAATCAGGCTTGTGCTGTATTTCTTTCTCAGGAAGATGATAAAATATTTGAGTGTCATGAACTGGTGAGGCTGCTATAATTATTTTATTTGTTAACCATCAGCATAATTACTGTAGCACATTTCCATGGAACTGTTCCATGGGCAAGTTAGACCTGCTCCTGGGCAGGTTTAATTCGTGCATCTTTGTTTTTGCCAAATATTCTAAGTGCTTTGTAATTATTTTTGAACAAAGTTCTTGGTTCTACCTTTTTAGCTACTGTATGTTTTGTTTTGCATTGTGCAACATAAAGGAGAAGTCACATTAGTGTGTGGAGAAAAAAAACTTAATAATTCCTCAGAGCGTCACTCCTAACAAAAGATCACTGCACTTTTTTGTCTCTCGGTGATCTCATATTGTTGTTTTGTTTTTTAATAAATCAGGGTTATGATAGGGAAACGTCTAGGAGAAGACTTGGATTTGTAAATTTGTCTCTGTATCTGAGGTATTTTTAGAGCCCTTATCCATGTAGTATTGGAGCAGTAAATAAAATAACTTAAATTACCATGATGTTTCCCAAAAGAACTTCATAATGGATTCTGCTCCTCACCTATCTCAGGTTGTCAGAAGATTTGTTTGTAACAAGTGTCTCCTCACGGCCCTTCAACTGGGAAGGGACAAGAGCAAAGTAATTGATCTGATTTATCATAATTTGGACAAGAAATGTTAGTGCTGGTTTCCTTTTCCCACCTGGATTTTTCACTGACTAGTAGACTTCCCAGCTGGAACACAAAGAATAAAAGAGAGGCATTTTTAAAAGGAATGGGGAATATAAAAGGGATGAGGAACCTTCCTGAATAAGATTATTGCACCTAATTACAAAAGGTGAAATTCACCCATATGCAGAGAGCCAACTCAAAGCACCGCTGAACCACTTAAAACTTCAGAAAAGGAGTTTGGTGGTGCAGAGGCCTTTTCTGCTTCTCTGCACAGGGATGAATTTCTCCCAGACAAAAAAAAAATGTTAAATTGTATGCACAAGTTAAAGTCAGACCTTGGAAGCTCTAATAACTTAAATTGCACTCCATCTTAGTAGCACTATGGGGACAGTCTTTACCGAAGAACGAGGTGTCCTTGAATGTTTTTTCCAGTGTGTTAAGCACAAGGATATTTTTCTCCCATGTCAGGTATGAGTGCTGTCTGGCTTCACCTACTTTTTTTTTTCTTGCGTTCACATATTGCAGACATTGCAAAGAAAAATCACTTTCTAATTGTTTTACTTGCTTTGTCTTCCTCTCCATTACTTGAAGCATCTTCACTAGTAAAGGGCAAATTACAAAATGTTTGGAGGGCTAGTTTGTATTTTAAAAAATGCTGCTTATTCAGTTGTAGAAAGGTCTCCCCCTCTTGTTTTGTCATTCACTGGGCAATCCATTTCCCTCCCCTGCCCTACTCCTACTCTACACTAACAACTTATCAGACTTTCTGTCAGAGGCAGGGTGCAAATAGCTGGAGAGCACCAAGTGCAGTGGAGTCCAACCAGGGAGGCTATCATGTAAATGTGTGGGGAGGGAGCAGCAATGGATTGGGACTGGAATGGGACATGGGTTTGGGGGGAACTGAATCACGAGTTAAAGGTGGTCTTCTTAATCATGAATTTAGATGTAGGATGGAAGAATGTTTGAGCTGGTTTGTTGCCTTTGAGCTAGTTCATCTGTCCTAGTAATGAGTAGTTTACTAATGGAGCACTTCCACTCAGCCATAAAGCTAAAAATTCTTGTGCAATGTACAACAATACAGTAAGCTGCCTGCTTTATTGATGAACACCATGCAAAGTGACTGTTGGGCATTGATTTCACAGTTCTTTTATAGTCTGAAAATAAAAGAGGAATCTCTGTGCCCTTGTTTTGAAATCTGAGCCAAAGTTTGTGGTTTGACTAATTCCACACACATTCCAGGGCAGATGCAGATGTCTTAAGATGTTCTTTTCCTTGAATATGCAAGCACATATTCAAGCATGTATATGCAAAACTTACAATACACAATAGTTCAGTGAAACTTGCTGATGGTATATCAAGCCTCTACAGCATGCTCTAGTAATAGAATACAAGTTCTAAACCTTATTTTGTTACTTCAGAGGAGACCTAATTGTTTATCCTGATATATTGTTAAATTTTTGCCACTTTACAGGAACTGGGTCTTCTTCTTTTTCTTCTTTGGCCTCTTAACTTGTTTTCTGCTTTGGGACTGACCATTGTGCGTTTCACTCAGGTCCCAGCAAGAGAATGTAATAATGGCAAATGTTTACTTGTATTGTTTGCATTTATACTTTACATGACTCTAGTACCTTCCCTATGGGTCTCTCAGAGTACTTATCAGGCCACAATACACTCCTGTGTGGAAAGAAAGCATTATGTGTGCTTTGCAAATAGGTAAATCAAGACACATTGATTGGCTTGCCTAAGGCTACACAGGAAGTCCATGGCAGAGGTGGGAATAGAACCTCTTGAGTCCCAGGCCTGGGCTTTAATTAGATCATCCTTCCTGTTTTCCAGGAAGAATCCTTCCATTCCTGCTAGGTCTGAAGCAATCCTCCTGCCTCTTCCTCCATTTTTTACCATCCAGAATTCTGCTAAATCCATGCCACCTATCACTGTCCATTTTTTATTGAACATGAGAAGATGTGACCTGGAGCTGGGTGTTGTGACTTACATTTGTAAACCTTTTTTCCAGGTCATGTAGTTATTACCAGTCTTAGCTGGCTGTTCAAAGCAAAGGAAAAAAACAAAAAAACAAAAGCATTAAGTCTGCTGCTACTCCTCAGCCTAACCTCTTCTATCCTCCCCTCTACCCCCAACACCATATGGGGCAGTTCTCTCTTTTAAGTTGTTTGTAATTCACCTAACTTCTACAATACCCTTTACCCAAGAATATGACTGCTACTTTTCCTTCATCTCACTGGCCTTACCCCTAGTACATATCTTCGCATCCAGTGCTCCTCCCTGCCCAGATAAAAAAAGCATGCATTGGTGATTGGTTGGTGATAGCTACCATGCAATACCACTCAAGCTGCTGAGCAACTGATGTGCGACAAAAGCTCCAAGAAGTGTAATAATGCAAAAAGGTTACAATGAAGTGGGATCAACTTGTTTAGCATAAAGAAAATGTTCTATAATCTCACTCTCATGACTGGAACTGGGTGAACTATTCACAGGGAACTGCAGAAAGACAGAAATAGGAGATAATAGGAGATAAGACAGAAATAGGAGCTAATTTATCTCTGAACAGACTTTGCTTTTTAAGGATTTGTTCATTTTTTGAAATTATTCATTAACGAGAAAATACTTCCGTCTGTGGATTGATTGTGAACTCTACTATGAGTATTCACTCCTGTATTTGTAACTTGCTATTCACACTCTGTGACTGGTCACCTAATCGGCATAGAATTCATCTTCCAAATTAGGAGATTCCCAAACCCACATAGAGCTTTCAAGATAGCTATACAAGTATGTCCATTGTGAATAGTCGTACAAATACATATTTGTATACATAACTGAAAAATGTTGTCTTTCCACAAGCAAATATTTGCTGCTTCAAATGTCACAAAAAGTAAATGAGGGATTATGAATCCCATCAAAGTGAATGAAGTTTTTATTCAAATGAATGTTGGAATACACTTTTTTGTAGCATTTGTCTATTTGTACTAATGATTTATCATTTGTGAAGCAAGTAATTTACAGCAGAGAAAACTGAATAGCCCTGTGGAGAGTCAAAACTAAATCTAGGTCTAAAATGCAATACGGTTTTTTAAAAAATTCTGCCCCTTGCCTGTTTCTATAATGTTACTGTTCTGTTATGTTTCTTTATGGCCTTGTACTTAAAATATCATCATTGCAGTACTATAATACTTAAAATATAACCACATATATTGGCATAATTTATATCTATGGCTTAAAATAATTAGGTTTTTGTTCTGAAATGTAATGTTCATTTGTTCAACAGCTTGTGTGAATTGAAGGATTTACTGTTAAAATAAACGGCAGAATTATACTCTCAATTTAGTTATTATCCCATAAATAATATAAACAACCAGAAGAACTTGTGCCAAATAGTAGAATAAACTACCTTATCAAGGCCCATTTTATAATATCGGGTTTCACGTGAAATTTAAGCACTAGTAATGCCATATACAGCATGTATAGTAGCTGTGCAAATCTGCATTCATACACAGCCCTAACAAATGGCAGCAGAGTAAATGTTTAAGTTAACAAATTTGATAGCTGTTTAAATTGTGATCTAGTTATATTTGAATATAAGCATGTAAACTGCTAAAAATGTAGCCTCAGACTATATCAATTTTCAAATCTAGTTATGCTTATAGGAGCAACTGCAATTAGGTATGTCTGGCATCACAGGAAATTAATTAAAGTATAAGCTCTACTTGTTGACCTTACATTTCAGAAAGCTATACATGTTTAAAAGCTTTTTTAGAATTTACATTGCACAGAAGATTTAATTTGCTTTTGTTACTATGCCAAATAATTTTCAATCTATCAGTAATATCATTTAAATTGACTGAGTACCCAGAGTTATATATTTACATTATGCATATAAATGCTTTCACTACTTCATACTTTGCAATCAGGGAAGGAAATATCAAGGATTTGATTCACATCTTAAAATTGCACGGTGCGCAGTCATCTCAGTTAGACGTAATAAGGGTGTGTAAGTTAAAGGGGAGACAGAAGACTCACTTATTAACAAAGATCATGAATATGGTCCAAATGCTATTTTTTCCTTGAGAGAGAGAAAGCATATATTTTTTCTTTCCCTCTGATCTTCTCAGCAACAGAACTGGTGTATTGTAGCCCAGTACTGAGCACCAAGAATCTCTGGAATTCATGGGTGAAATCCTGACCTCATTGAAGACAATGGGCAAAACTTCTATTGAGTTTAATGGAGCCAGGATTGACTCCATGAGTCTGTGCTGTGTGGACTAGGTTTGGTTGCTGACAGTATATTTAAATACAAATATCAAACACTGATTTGCCCCTTTTTGATTATAAGGAAATTATAGTAATTTTAACATGGATTGAAAAGCTTGTGGCAAATATCTCCAACAGCCGGTGGTGGGGCACTAGATGGAGAAGGTGCTGACATGCTCAGGGTCTAACTGACCGCCATGTTTGGCATCAAGATGAAATTTCCCCCCAGATCAAATTGGCAGAGACCCTGGGGATGGGGGAGGGGTGTCGCCTTCCTTTGCAGCATGGGACATGAGTCACATGAGAAACTTGCAGGTTTCAACTAGTGTAAATGATGGAGTCTCTATAACCTGAAGTCTTTAAATCGTGATTTGAGGACTTCAGTAATTCAGCTGGAGGTTACAGGTCTATTACAGGAATGGGTGGGTGAGGTTCTGTCACTTGCAATGTGCAAGGAGATCAGATTAGATGATCATGATGGTCCTTTCTCGCCTTAAAGTCCATGAGGCTATGAGAAAGCCTTACACAGCACTTGGCATCAAGTGGGGGAGGGTTAGTAAAAACTGGGTGAACAGCAGTAGCGTAGCCGGGGGGCAGCAGGGGGAGCAGCTGCTCCCCCTGTGAGGAGAAGCGGCACCTTAAGGCGCCGCCCGAGCCCCGCTGCTGGAGCCGGGTGGGGGAGGGAGGGACGTTCTTTAAAAGGCCCGTGGCTCCTGCAGCCGTGGGCCTTTTAAAGCGCCGCCAGAGCCCCGCTGCCGGAGCTCCGGCAGCGCTTTAAAGGGCCCGGGGGCTCTGCAGCGGCTGGAGCCCCGGGCCCTTTAAAGCGCCGCTGGGTGAGTACAGGGGGAGTGGGGAGGCGCGTTTTTATAGCGCCGCTCCCCCTGTGCTCTAAACCTGGCTATGCCACTGGTGAACAGACTTTGAAAGCAAAAAAAAACGAAGGTACCTGTGCTGTCAGGCACCCAGAAGACTATCTTGGTGAGGGTTAGTAGAATTGACAACTTGTGGGAGGGAGAGAATGCAAGGTATCTCTTCTCCTCAGCCAAGTAACACCTCAGCCTCTCTTTCCCCACCATTCTGTGGATTTCACTGCATCCAGGGTAAGACTGGCTTGTGGACTTTTGCAGAGGGAGAGGTCACTGGGAAGCATCATGGGGACTGCAGGAATTTACAAAAATGGGGAGAAAACAGTGGCTTTGGTAAAACCAGCAAGGACAGTGGGACAGACCGTGGAAACAGATGTGTCATTTTCAGGGACATATGATCACCCTATGTAAGAGAGTAGTGCTAGTGCACAGAAACTGCTTCATTGAATGATATAATGATTACTAATGGGAAATGGCTGACAGAGATGGCAAAAGAAAACGGGCATCCTTTGTGTTGAGGAAGAGTTTATTTGTGCCTAACACATTAGAGGAGTCATTCAAGGGCAGTTTCTGTCCATCAAGATTACCCCTTTCATGATGTCAAGGTGAGAAGGACCTGGGATTATTTGTCCTACAAAATGGCAGTTGTACAGCTGAACAAATATGTGTCATTTAATCATAGCCTTCTTTGATTTTGGATCACAGAGGTTTACAACTCGGAGTTTAGATTTTGAATAAACACCAAAAATCTCAAAAAGAAAAGCATTTAAAATGGCCATTTTTACATGGTTTCCACCTGAAATCATAACCCTTCCTGGACCCATCCTTTCCTCTCCCTTTTGAGGCTCTTGACCTCAACTAGCTTGGGAATCCCTCCGCTTGTGTAATATTCTGGGGTAGATTGAGGACAGTGGCTACTGCCTCCTCTTACAAACATCAGGAAGCCTTTGTGGTAAACTTGGGAGGGAGAGTGAGATAATTATTGCTGCAGCATTTTGAACAGACTGGAGAGTCAGCAACGCTGATGGAGAAGAGGTTACAGTTGAGGGAAATGTCTGTTGTTTGAACCTTTTTCTAGTGATACATTCAATAAACTTGCACCTTGTCTCAGTACACTGTCTATTGCTTCTTGGTGTGTGGCAACGTTGTTAATGCACTCTTAAGCCCCGGTGCTTCTGCATGGGCAGATCCAGGTGCCCATATGGAGCCCTAGAGTATGACTGTGGCCTCATCTTGTTAGCGTTCTTTCACTCTGTCTCTGAAAAATGTTTAGTTGCAGGTTTTGCTTTTTAGATTTCAGAATCTTAACCAGACCAGAAATGTGTGCTCCTTTCTATTTAGTCAGGCTCTATTTAGTTAGCTTCTGTAATTCTAACAAGGCCAATAATGTATAAGGCACAGTCCTCCTGCTTTCAAAAATGCAAGAAATTCACTTGAATATGATCATTTGGGTAATACTGTTTTCAGAGAGAAATAGATTTGAAGCAGAAAAAAAGCATTGTGTATCTCCAGGTTGTGCTCAATCCCCTAGTCAATAATTTAAAACAGACCAGGTTGTTTTTGAAGTGAATGCTTTCACCCTTCTTTATTATTACTAGTACTACTACAGGGTGTTGCTGTGGCTGCTGCTCCTCCCCCCAGCAAAACAAATAAACATCTTGTCAGTTCTTCCTCTAGCTTCTTATAACAAGTACTGGTGATCAGTTAGCTAGTACATTAAAAAGTTAAACGTTATTTTATTGAGGCAAGCAATTCCAAATCAAATAACCCAGTTCACAGATCTAGATTAGAGCACATAATTGGCATGTATTTTAGGATTGCTGTTAAAGCTATTAAAAAGATTTACTAGAGAAGGAATGGATCCAAAAACCCTAAAGGAAGGAATATGTTGTTTGTGTCAGTGTTACAAATGGACTTGCTTAATACTAAGATCTTCTCTCCCTTTAAAAAAGAAATTGAAATAAATGTAAAAAATATTATTTAACATTTTTAGTAAGAAGTTATCCTTTTACCTCATAAACTGATACAAATAAATTAACTGTCATTTTATTGAAGTACTTATTCTGTCTCTGCATTTTATGAGCAGAAATATTAAGTATTAAGAAATATACAGTACAGTTGTATGTGGCTATAGGATAAATCTAAAGTAGAATAATTTTAATATATATTATCTCTGTTGGGGTAGCCCAGGATTAAGGCCCCAATCCAGCAAATACTTATGCATGTGCTTAAATTTATGCACATGAGTAGTCTTGTTGAATAATTTGTATGTGTACAGGTAGCACATGCATAAGTATTTACAGGATAGGGGCCTATGTTTTTCCAAGAGTATTTTAGAAACAATTACCTTTATTCTAAATTTCTGCTTAAGACAAAAGTCTTAAAACTTTTGAAAAAAGTTTTATGGTTTAGGACAGTCTTTCTATGTAAATACTAGTCTACAATTTCTTTCAATTACTAGTGAATTTTTAAAAGGTTTCTTTTTACAACAAATGGAGTCCATCACTTTTGAATTTACACTTGGAGGTATAAATGATCAAGGCTTAAACATACTAATATTAGTACAAATCCTACACGTCTGTGTGTGCGAAGATTTTTTTTTCAGTCTTGATTTCTTGGCTAGTGTAATGTAACAACTTACAACATTCCGTTGCTGTTATTACTGTTGGACTTTGTGCGATGCCATTGAGGCATTTTCAGCTATTAACCTTCCCAAGGGTTCTTTTCAGACAAAATGTTATGCATCAACTCTCATATGAGTGTAAACCTCTAGAACAGCAGTCTCTACTTCGCCAACTTGGCAGCAAGTTCTCTCACTAATAAAAGAGGTTACCTCAGATGGAGATCCCACATGTGCCTGAACTGCTTTTCTTAGGACTATGGAGCAATCCAACGTTTCCTTCTAAATGCATTCGAAAGAGGTGTGGGTTTGCCTTCATAATTGCCCAAAGAATTATATTACATCACTGGAAATTTGTCTCCCAGAGTGAAGAAAATGCTTAGATTTGTTAGTGCAAACAGTTTAGGAAACACTGACAGGCAAAACTAAGAATGCCTTTTGCTAAAATGTGAAAACCCTTTTTGATCCTGCTGAATCCAGTTGAGATGGAAGAGAAAATTGCTGTTTAATATCATTTAACTAAAATTGTGCTAGTTTGTGGTATTATTTGAATCTGACGGTGTCTAATCAGAATAAGAAGCTGTATTTGTATGTTGGAGCAGCACTGCAGGTCCGGTACCTATCTAAAACACTAATGTATACTATGTGTGAAGAACATAAATAAAAAGGTAAACATGCTTGTTTTGTCTTTTGCTTAGGACTTCCAGCAGTATTTAATTATAATAATGAATGTCTGGATGATTCTTTGAAGCAGGCGTTATTTAATGCACAGGGCTGACATTACACGAGTTATAATGGCAGTCTGTAGATTGTGTCACCCAATGCTATTCTGAACTGAGATTACTAACTTTTGTGTTTGTGTTGTTTTCGATGCTGGATAGTAATTGAAAAAATCTAGCAAGAAATTATGTTCTTCCAACTCTGTTTGAAGTTCACTTGATGTTAGGGTGACCAGATGTCCTGATTTTATAGGGACAGTCCCGATTTTACGTCTTTTTCTTATATAGGCTCCTATTACCCCCCACCCCCGTCCCGATTTTTCACATTTGCTGTCTGGTCACCCTACTTGATGTAGAACTTGGCTAGGCTATTCAAGTGAACATCTTTGCAGCTCTACAGTTTTAAAAATGAGATATTATGAAAGAGTGCACATTTTGGTTTTAGATGATAACTTTCTCTACAAAGTCCCCTTATTGTGTAGGATGTAGCCAAAGACTTCTAAGTGTAATCAAACTGTGAACAAAAGCACAGTATATCCAAGGCTCAAACTGGAAAAAGATGTGATGATCCCGCCAACCCCCACCCCGCATACACACTTTTAAAACAAAGGGTGGGGGGATGGGGAATGTATGATCTAGTCTCTTTTTCCTTTTCTCTATTGGCAGCTTTGAGAATTGGGTGTAACCCCATTTGGAGCACTCAGTAGATTAACACAGTGCGTTATGCTGACCACCTTTATCCAGAGCTTGTAGATACTGGCATGTATGTTTGCAGTCTTAAATCATAATCTTGTTATTAGTCTAAAGGCTGATGTGCTGCAAGCATTGTCAGCCCGCTGCTGAAAGCTCTGCATTATGTGTCAAAACATGAGCAAAAGAAAGGTGACTTCATTAAAATATTGATAGCTGCATTTTATAGTGTTCGCCTCTGTGTTAAATGTCCAAAAGTGACTATTAGGAGCCTGATCTAACTTTCAGTAGAATCTCCTGCTGATTTTAGTTGGAGTTGGATCAGACACTAAAAGTAAGAAATTGTATGGTAGATTCATTTCACAGTGGTAAAATGCATTACAATATGCTACTTCAAATTTCTGAAAACAGGGTCTGATTCAAAGACCAATGAAAAACTCCTATGAACTTCCATGGACTTTGGATCAAGCCCATGATTAGCAGTTTATTTTTTTACACAACAAGAAAGAGGTATAAATTGTAAAAGTGCTGGCTATCTGAGTACTATGAACTACTAAAAAGTTACTTTTAAAGCTGTATTTCTCCTTTGTTTAATAACTCCTATGAAAGTAGTGTTAATAAGAATAAATATCAGGAACAGTCTATAATAATGAATAAGATATATCAATAAACCTTAAAATCCCTTTTATATAGAAATTGGAAAGCCGAAAGTGGCTTTTAAAATCCTTAACTTCACATGCTGTTATAAATTGTATTTTTTAGGTTCCAAATTCAAAGAGGGAAAACTGATCCAACCAGTTACAAGAGCTTGGGGGACAGTTTTAGGACTATTTTCCGGACCGAAGGGTAAGAATACATATGTTATATTTGTCAATTTTATGTGACTGTTTCTAATCACCCAGCTTTCCAGACATTGGAACACTGCTTTAAATTAACCCTTTATACTGTGGTCAGAATTTGGCAAACATTTTATTTGACATAATAAACACAATCTGAAATGTTTACACATCATTTAGATGCAGGATGCTTAATTATGCTCTTTGTTACACCAGTATGGACTCATTGAATTCAATAGTGTAATACAGGTGTGACTGATTTAGCCTAGAATCTATGCCATTAAAATCCTCTCTATTTAATATACAATAACACCAGTCCAGTGAGTGCAGCACCAACTTCTGAACCCTGATTAACTGGCATTTCTAATTAGCCAAGGTGGATTAGGTTCCCAGCAGTTTGGCCCTAACTGATTCTTCTTTTGACCTTAAAGAAGCTAATAACAAAAACTGAAAATGTCCCAGTTCTGTGGAGCATCTAAGATCTTCTCTAGGGCTCCTCCCCCCAATCCAACAGATCACTTAAGCATGTGCTTAACTTTAAATACATGAGCAGTCTCACTGATGCCAGTGAGTTCAGTGGGATTACTCCCAAATTTAAAGTTAAGCACATTAGCCCCAGGACCTCTGCATGATTGATGCTTGCCTATAATAGAGGGGACTCAAATTAGCCAAATCCCAGTTTTATACAGTTTGCAGGTTTACCCCCAAGAACTTTGAAAATACAGTAGAAACCTGATTTTACAATGTATGGATTTTCAATACTTGACTTTATTATGGATGAAATAGAATTGTGCTTTTATGTAAGTACAGAGTAGCAGAACTAGTTGTTTTCAATTACTAAGTAAAGAAATCTTTACAAATGTTTCCATTAAGTTTGTGAGATAGAAGACTGCAAATCCCTCTGCAGTGATTATATTGCTTTCAGTTACTTTTTTATTCCTGGTGAAGAACTACTGTGCATCACACCTATAAGGCATATGACATTTTAAAAAACATACAAGAGTTTGCAAAAATAACAGGATTTCTGGTTTTTCTGATTTGTGTGGGTGTTATTCTTTATCCCTTCTGAAAGGAAAATGAATAATGTATAATCCCTTCATCTAGTTGTTTTAAAAAAGTATAAATTAGGTATAAATCACCAGTAATTCAGTATTTTGAATTCAGTGGGCATTTGGGTGTGATATGAATGCAGGACTGGAGGCTTGATGTCTTTTGGGTCTGATCCAAAGCCTGCTGAAGTCAATGAAAGTCTTTCTTGACTTTAGTGGGACAACTCACAGTGTGTAAAATTAAGCATGTGTGTGAGTCTCTGGAGGTTCAGGGACTAAGTGAATAGAAGATTACCTATTTATCCAATTTTTTAGCCTTTTTTTAACTCTTCTATCATTGGGTAGTTTTGTCCAGTCCAGAGGTGTAAAGTAACAGAGACAATATGAACTTGAGTATACTATTGGAGGTACAAACCCTTCACCTTGCTCTATTTTTATTAGGAAACAAATAATATTCATTTCAATTAAGTTACATTTAAAAGGTAGACGTTTTCCCTCAGATTTATAACCTACCATAAATTTCAAGTAAACAGCCCTTTTTAATATTCTTTAGAATGAGTTTTTTAATATATATCTTTGTGGAGTTTCTCTTCAGCAGTAAGACTCAGACATGTTTGTTGTTGAAGAGTTTTTGTCTCATAAAGATTGTACTTTTCAATCATTTCTCAAAGACACAAAGACTACTTATCCCATTAATATGACTCAGTTAATGCTGATATTATTCCCATTTGCAAGGAAATGTGTGGTAAATTACCTTAGTCAGATTATATACCATTCCAGTGATGCAGCTTGCCTTCACTGAACAACTTTACAAAATCTCTAGTTCTTGATATGAAATAGGACAATAACCTTCCAAATGGATCTGCTCCTAGTCTTTCTCCCATCAGCAACATCACAGATAACTGACCGTAACACTTACTTACATCCCTTATACTGCTGCCATAGCTTTTTGCTACCAAGTGTTTTCTTCTTTGTTGCATGCCCTTTGGTGTTCTTAACAGATAACAAACAATAAGGGAAAACCTTGATAGTGGTATTATCTCAAGAGAACTGATTAGGGATCTGAGTTCTGTGGTGTAACAAGAAGGAAATGTGGAGACTTTTTCTAATTTTGAAAGTGTGTTGACCTCTATCTGAAGTCAGAACAGAATATTTCTGATGTTTTCAAGTGTTAATGTTCGAACCTGTGGGCAGAAGTAGAAGATGAGTACTGTACAGGGAAAGGTTCTAAATTAAGATTACAATCTACTAGTGCATTGCACTGAGTTTCTAGTGGGTTCTAGCTAAAGCTATGAGAGAAATTCTTGCCATCAGTGGAACACCGTGATTACATTCATCTCTAATATTTTGGCAAAAACAAAAGGTGATTTTCAGAGGCAGAAAAGTGAAATTTCTTTATGAATTTCACCTGATTCTTCTTTTGACCTTAAAGAAGCTAATAACAAAAACTGAAAAGGACCCAGGCAAGATTGTGGGATTTATTGTTTTACAGGGTTGGAACACTTTCTATAGTGTGGGCTTCTTTCATCCAACATCAAGCATGCATGTGTTCTTGTCAACCTAATGTTTGCTTGAAAAAGGACATTTTGTGTTTCCCTTCTAGTATTCCCTGGTAAGGTTAGAGATGTTGTTTTGTAATTCCTCTGCTGTGTCATAGAACAACTGGTATTGTTCAGCGCTATTCCTCACAAAGAGTTGCTACCTTGGAACACTTAAACTGTTTCGACTTATGTCTGTCTGTAGTAGAGATTTGTGTTGTAGCTGAAGTACAAATATCTCTAATGTAGACAGGCCCTTAAAATGGCATTGAAGACTCAAAGACTTAAAGTCTACCTCTTGGTGCCTTTGTCCCATCTTACCTGATTAGACAAACAAGGGGTTTTACCATTGACTTCAGCTGAGTCAGGATTTCATCCTGAGTCTTCAACAGTAGAACTGGGTGAATTTTTCTGCTGACACCTTTTTTGGTGAAAAATTCAGACTCAGGTTGACTGAAACATTTCATGAATTCATGTCGATTTCACCGAATTGTTTCAATAAAAAAAAATCTAAAAATGATAAAATAAGATTATGAGAAAAATCAAAACAATGATGATTTTTTTGTTTCTTAATTTCTTTCAGTTGTTTTTTTTAAGTTAAAGCTCAGACTCAAAGGGTCAAACAAAACATGTCATTTGATCTGAAACAAAAATGTTCTTGACTTTTTGATTTGTTTGAAATTTTGAAATGTTTTCTTGTTGAGTCAACCCAAAATGATTTGGGGAGGAGGGGAATGGGCGGGTTGCCAACAAACCAAAAAAAAAAAAATTTATTCACACAGCTCTGTTCAACTATTAGTCTACTGGCCTGTCTCCATTAGGGATTTTTGCACTGGACCTACACTAGTGCAAAAACCCTCTAATGTAGACAGATCATAAGAAGTAACAGTTTAAGTGCCCCAAAGAAGAAGCTATTTCTGAAGGATGGCAATGAATACTATCAGTTGTTCTATGACACTGAAGTATGGAAGAGGATATGGAGGGAGCAAATTTATAGAGTACAAAAAAGTAACTGAAGCAGCAGCATGTACGAAAAATAAATGTACTGCCCTGTGACAGAGGCTCTTTATAGTAATTAATGAAATGCCTAAGCTGTAAAGTAATTACTCAGTTTTTCCAAGGGCTGGAGGGAGGCAGGAGGTCACATTGTGACAGTCATCTATCCATGAGTACCAGCTTAAAGGGGGAAGAGACTGAGAGAAGAAAGTGTAGAAAAGACAGTTTGATAGACACAGTCAGCAATTTTGGCTTAAAATAAACAGATATCAACAAATAACCCAGAAAAAAATGTATGAAATAGGAACTGCTCTGTCAGTCCCAAGTCTGAAGGCAACTGCCCAAAGAGGAATTATGAGAGTGCTCGCTCAGCATGAGGGACAGAAATCATAAAGAGGAGACAGAGAAAGATTCATTCCAGAGTAAAATATTTGAGTTCATCCAGGGAGAAATTCACTTCTGTGAACTGGGCCAACGAAAAGCTAAGGCACCACTTAAATCCCACCTAGGACCTATTCTGAAGACTTAAGTGGGACTTAAATGGTGCATGGGCCTTAGGCTGGCCATCTGCACAGGAGCAAATTTCACCCACGATAAGTCAGTGGCTCAGGCAAGTTTAGATGCACTGATCTGAACTCCCCAGTTGTTTTGTTCTAATCATTAAACCATGTGATCTCCTGGCTTTATATTCTTGCCATATAAGGCTATTCTGACTGAATAATAAGAAGAACCTCTCTGAACACTGGCTATTGCACACTGAGCTGAGATTTTAGAGAAAATGGTATCCTGCCATATATAATTGAAATATATGTTGAAATATGTGGTCACAAAATCTTGACCAGATGCCGTGGTATGCAGCTGATTTTTTTTCTGGCTAATAAATACTATGGTGACAGTACTTCCCATCTGGCCCATCTCATAAAAAAGAAGCTCTGTACATAAATAAAATATGAATTACCAGTTTGTACAGTCTTTAAGGGTTTTCCTTGGTTTCAATACAGATTTGGTTTGTGGATTGGTAGGATCAAACAGCAAAAGACTAAGGGCTAAAATTCTCTGCTTGCGTAAATTGGTGCTGTTCATTTGAGAATTTGGCCCTGTGTATTTTTTAAAATGGCAGAGAACACCCCAAAAACTGGTTTTGGGGTGCAGGTGAAACTATGCTTAGCTCATTGCACATGTCATTGTAAGTCTAAAAAAGTAAAATACCATAAAGTTAAAAGGTATGTTGTGGCCCAGTTTTATTTTTTGTTTAAATGTCATTTTAATTGTTTCATATGCTAAATTTCATTATGTTTTGTTTCCAAAATAATAGTAAATATTGCCAGATTTTTTAAATTAGGCAATGTTTTTACTTCTATTAACCAATAAATAATTAAAAACTCATGCAAATGAATGTTTGTAACTGGCTGACCTTTAAAGGCATGTACTATATTTTTCTATAGTCTCCTAAAGTGTATAAAGTCCAAAGTTTTGTAATTAAGACACATGAGATTTTTTTTCCGAAATAAGAATTAATTGGAACTTTAAACAGTGGGTGTTGTGCAAGGCATTAGCTTGATTTATGCAATGCAAGCTACCCATTCCAAAAAATCCCATATCTTGGCTAGCCAATTCTTCTCATTGTATTTTTAGAACCTCTTTTATTGCATCTAGCACTGATCTGACCTTGCCAATTTTGGGTGCGGTTTCTTCAGCTGCTCAACCTGCACGCCTTTTACCTATCCCCCTTATTTTCAATGACTTTTTAAAAAGTAAATGTGACAAGCTTTAGTAGCCAGTCTGTGAGTCATTCTACCCGTCTTTTTCTCTTCTGTATTCCAGCCACTGTCCTTATCTGTGTTTATTACTGCCTTTTAGTTTTGCTTGTATTAAGGAAGGCATTTCTTTCCAATACGCTTTGACAATGTAACAACACATAAGGTAGGTAAACATAGTGGATAAACCAAATGTGGAACAGGGAATAACAGGGTAAGCAAAATGCTGTTACTAAGGGCCTGCTTCTACAAATGTTTACTTCTGGCCACAATGCTTGCTATCCTCAGTACTTATTTAAGCCAATGGCACTGCACAAGTAATTATCATCGTGAGCTAGAGAGGCACAGCCCTTACTTGCCTGTGCAGAGGATTAAGGGAGAGTAAGCTCCTCGTACTGCCCTGCTCACTTGGCTGCGCTCTGATTGTGACACTGGAGATAGGAAGGAGAGCAGGGGCTACTCACCCAGCACTCCCCACATCCCTAACACCACCAGCCACCTCACCACTTGCTGGCCAGAGTAGCTGCCTGTGCCCATAGGGGCAAGTAAGCTGTGCCATGTAAAAGAGATAAAATAACTTTGCCCTGGGAAGGGAGTAACTGTGTGATCTGCTCCTGAGGCAATGTGCAGCTGCACACCATCTCTTACTCAGGACAGATTCAAAGGTCACGATCTACCCTATGCCAAGAGTTTGTGTTTTCAGGGTCAGTCCCTAAAATGCTGCTCAACATTCTGTAGGGTGACCAGATGTCCCGATTTTATAGGGACAGTCCCGATTTTTGGGTCTTTTTCTTATTTAGGCTCCTATTACCCCCCACCCTCTGTCCCGATTTTTCACACTTGCTCTCTGGTCACCCTAACATTCTGAATATTTACTAATGTGTTTACATCTTTATTTACTGCCATGCCTGTTTAATGAAAAGTTTCTCCTACTATGCTACTGCTGTATCATTCATAGAAATGTCATGGTTGCACAGAACACTACCTCATCATAAACATTCTCCATAGTCTCTTTAACCGTTCACTTTTCATCATTCCACTTTTCTTCTCAAATAGAAGGAAAAGTCAGAGCAGCAGAAAAAGCATTTCAAATTTAGTCAGTTGCAGAACACTGTCACTTTCAAAGGCCTTCAAGACTCTTTCCATCCACAAAATAGTCTGACAACTACAAAAGTGGAAATAAAAAAATCTATGAAAGGCCCTTTAGGTGGAAATAAATTGTCCCCACAGAGAATTAAAATCTTCAAAGTAGGATCCATCCCTTGAACTTTTTTTTCTTGTCTTACAAGAAAACGGGAGCCACAAAACATAAAATTTAATTGAGATTTACTAAAGTAGGGCTCCGTCTGACAGAGCATTAAAGGTCACATAGCTTTCTATTAAAGAGAAGCTGGAGTATTAACTTCAGGGCTTTTGCTAACTTCTGTTGGAATCTTCCAATCACTGCCTGTTGTATGGTGGCCACAGCTTCTTGAATCCTATCATGCCATGAACAACTTTCTGTTTAGCTACTCTAATTAATAGTTGTACATTTGGATTTCTCAGTTTGGGTTAGTTTCAGAGTTGGTGTGTATATTGACAGTTCTTTGACAGCAGAAGTAAAACAACCATGAGTATATCTGTTTATTGAGGACTGACAGGTTTACAGCCAACATAAAAATAATCTGATGTTTATTGGGGCAAATGTTTGGACAGAGGATTAACTGAAACTGCTGAGCAGAAAAAAAAATATCATTCTTTTCAGACTCCAGATAGGAGGTTAGATCAAACTATATGAACTTTTTTTTTGTGTCACTGTCTTCCTCACCACTGCATCCATCTATGTTATTGATAGTGACTTTGATTTGAATATGAAATGTAAGAATAAGCCAACAATCTATTGGAATATATATGTTACATTTATTTAAACACATGTGAGATTATGTCTTATATTAAACATTGGAAATTATACTAATCTGCACTGTCCTAATTTGAGTTAGAAGCATTAAAATTATAGATGCTATTGTTTAAGGTCTGTGAGCAACAACATTATTATAAACCTAGATTTTCATGGGCTTGTAACTTTATCATGAAATATTGTTCTGGGCTGTAACTGGCCGGGTCTCAGTTGAGGAGTTTGTTACTTTGGTTGGTTGATTTGTCTGAAGAGAGCAAAGTAGAATTTTATGGGTTCCCAATTTAGTAAAACATTGAATGTAAAAAATTAAAATTTGACATGCAGTTTCGTCTTTCTTGAATCTGGATGGTCTTTGGAGAGTACAAAATGAAATTGTTTCTCTTAGTCTATTTAAGACTTTATTACCTGGTGGAGACATTAGATGTTGACTCTATTAAGAAAGTTAACGAACACTTTCTGAATCTGTTTTTAGCTTTATTAAGTTTTGAGCCATATTTATTGCTGGTCCCGCTCCACTGACTTCAGTAGAGTTACACTAGAGCTAAGATTAAAGGGGTGTTTTTTTAAATGACTTGGGGGAGAGTGAATAGAAATAAAGTTTGCTTAGGGTTAAATTGTCTGTCTTTTTACCAAAAGTAATGATAACTTAGACGTGTTACTCTTGTAAAAGATGATAGCTTCTTGCAAAGATGACTTATTGCATATTTGTCTATTTGGTAGCTCATTTTAGAAGTGTATTTATATACAGTGTGCTGAGTGAGATAAATTTTGCTTACATTATACACAGATGGACATGAATGCAACTGGCCTGGTCTACACTACAAACTTTTGCTGGCATAGTTATGTTGGTCAGAGTTGCGAAGAAGTGTGATCTCTAACTCACATAGCTGTCCTGGCAAAAGCCTGCCATGTAGATGACAGTTATGCTGGCTGGTATAAACTGTGTCCATACTAGGAGTGCTTTATCATAGGAGTGTAGACCTGGAAACACAATTCTGATTTTATTTCCAGGACTAACAACTTCAAGGGAAAAAAATTATATATCGAGCACTACAACTGAGATGAATTATGAACTGTGCTGACTCATTATAATTGCCTTTAATGCTAATATTACATTCCTATTATATAACCCTGACAATTTTCCTAAATTGTAAGATGTTAAAATAAACAAACTAAAAAAATTAAATTAAATAAATGTTAAAAGAAAGTAGCTACTGAGCTTTTGCGGGAACTATTTTTTCATAACATTTTATTGCCCAGTGATATACTCTGATCTCAGTGGAAACACCATCTTGTCTTATGCTTTCTTATAGACTTCCATTGAGATCTCAGTAAAACAAAATGATTTGAAACAGTGCACTACCATAAAAAATGAAGACATACGTATTAATTTTCCTTGCTTTTGGGTGCTTAAGTTAGATGCTAAACTCTTTACATTACTTTTAAGTTAAGCCAAAAACTACATCCTTTAAAGGGGTGTTAGAGAACAAGGACGTTTTGGTATTACATATTTATTTACCAGCAATGACTTCCAGACCAAATTTTCACAGTCTGCAAGCCAAAACTAGCCCCTTCTAAACTCTTTTTTTTTTTTTTTGGGTCACTTTGTAAGTGTGCCACTGCCAAGCCTGTTTATCTGAAAATCAAGGTGTGTATTTTCTGCATTATACATGCTCCATGCACATCAATAGCAATACAAACTCTGGAGCCAGAATTTATCTGGCAATTTTTATTATACCTTCAGGCAGAAAACAATCCAGCTTGATCTTCTAGAGCTACTTACAACATTTTGTGTCTGCACAGCGCTGACAGTGTTAGTAAGCTAAGCATATATGGCTCAGAAGATGCTCAAGGCTGATTTGCTCAGAATTGCCTTCATGTCTGCAGAATCTGGTGACCTTAGAACAATTTCTGCCTTGTTCTTGAGTCCATCAAGCCAGCCTGCTGTTACTGTATATGGCAAATTGCATATGATCATAAACTGCCCCAGGCAGTGGCGGAGGTAGGACATAGAACTGCACAAATCTTGGCAGCTCTGGCTGGGGTAGGTAAGTAGGTGGGTGAATGCTGGAGGGTATCTGGGGTTTCTAGGTAGGTGGGTGGGTGGTGGAGGATGGTTGGAGCTGCTGGAGAGAGTCTGGGTTCTTGAATTAGATGCATGGTAGAAGTTGTGAGGTAGCTGAATGGGACGTTGTGGGCGTCTGTCTGAGGGGAAACTGAAAGCTGTGTGTGGGAACTGGTTAGGCGGTCTGCAGGGTAAGGTGGGGGTTGGGCGGGCTCTTTGTGGGGTAAGCTGAGTGTGAGTATAAAATGGAGGGTAGGGGTTGTCTGGGGAGCTGGCTTTAAACTGAGGGCTGGCTGTGGGGTAAACTGAGCATGTGTGCCTGGAAGATAGGGGTGGTGATAGAGGTTGGATGTGTGGCCCTCCCCATTGGCTGTGGCTGTTTCTCCCATCTTCTTCCTCACTGTGATCCAGTAGGGGAGCAGAGAGAGGGGAAAGACAGAGTGATTGCCAGCCTGCTGGCAGCTGCCAGCAGTAATTGCTGCCCATTCCTGCAGCCCAGCTGGATGTGTGACATCTCAGCTGGGCTATGGGAATGCATGACACAGCTGCCAAATGAGTGAGTGTCACACCAGATGCATGACACTTGGCTGCCCTATGCATGAGCCCCTAAATGGAGTTGCCAGTCAGGAGGAGGTGACATGGCAAAACCATGCCTCAAATCTCCTTCCCTCAATGGCTGTTGCAGAGTTGGGATTTATTTCCACTGAACAGGGGCAGGAATTTCATTGAAATCCAGAGACCAGACCAAGATCCATCCTTCCCCACTCCCTGCTGGTACACTTCCCACCTAACAACTTGTGCTACTTGTTTAACCCCAGCTGGTGAGAGAGGGACAGACCCAGAACTGGGAGGTGTGGTGCTGAGGAGGCCTGGAGACCATTAACCTGGCCTCCTCACCCACCCAACCTGCTCATTGGATCCTCTCCATATAGCTAATTTTCCCTCTCTTTGCCCTTGCACATTTGTTAACCTTCCTGTGTGTGGGTTGCCCACTATATAGCCTGCACATGTATCCTTCTGCTATTCAGTTGTGTCTACTGCAGAAATGACAGATTTCATCGGAAGGAGTGTGATTTGAAATATTGGAAATGGCAACTATATTCATTTGTAAAATATTATCACCTGAAAATCTCCAGGTGTTTTGCAAACAACTAATTCAACCTCAGAATACCCCTGTGAGGTAAGTAAATATAACAGGAAATGTAAAGGGCAGAATGTCAGCTTTAACTATGAACCTTGTGCTTTTGTGGATTTAACTTTGACTCTTAGGGCTACATTTTCAAAACCTTTTGCTTCCTTTGCATGTCTTTAAAGAAGTAGTGCACAGCATTAGATGAGTGTTTGCATATTTTCAGTGAGCATGAATTTATTGACAGGAAATTTATGCTTGCAAAATATGGGTAGGAACATAGAGAGTTATTTTAGTGCATAATGAAAATGTTCAGCTGTGTTTAAACTAACCACTTGGAAATGAAGATATCTATTTGTTTCTCCAGTTCTCCTTTCAACATTAAGACCCCCATATTACAATTGGATTTCAGTAGGGCGCCACCTGGAATGAAGGCATCCATCCATGTGGATCCCATCTCAGGACTGGGGACTGTATCATGTTCTCTCACAATGAGAGGAAAATAGATGCCATAGCATAGATTTTAACTTTTTGGTGTCATTTTATGGACGAAATTGCAGCCTTCCTGATGGAAAATTAACAAAAATTGTTGCCCTTTTAAAAATAGCTCACGTTTCTGCATATGTTTGCAATGTGATGTAATTTTTCTCAGTACACTCCCCAATGTCCTTGCACTCATTATATCTGCATCCTTGCATTAAATAGACTCCTATGCAATATGGTGTACAGATGATATTCCTGTTTTCCATTTTGACTGGTTGTTTATCTCTTTTTTAGAATTGTGTGTTCCCCATGTCATTTACATTCTCTGCTTGAATGAATGTCAAACTCTTAGATTAGAACCACTCTATAACATTGCATAGAGTCTATGAGGTTTTTAAAATTAGATTTAACTTTTGGGGGAAGGAGGTGGAAAGATTCTGTGATTTTTAGAATTTTCTTTGTGTTTTGAGACCGCTATTTATATTTTGCTTGAAAAAATTAGAGCAAATGTAGCTAGCATGAGGAACAAATTCTTAGATTATGTGTAGGCTTGGAAAGATTCGATTTTTTGGTAGTCGGTAAATGTCAATTTCACTGTACACACACACAAAATATTTACATCAACAATAATAGAAATTTACAGAAAAGCAAAGGAAGAAAAATGCTGCTTGAGAACTACTTAGACTTTGATTTAGCGATATTTATTTTTTCTGTTTTGCCTTATGAGGTTGAAAATTTATGTTTTAACAGTTATAAAACTTTAATTTTTTGAACTTCAGCATTTTCTATCATTAAATAATTATCTGACCTTCCCATAATTTCCCACAACTGTGAAAATCAAAATTGATAAAAATAGAAAATTCTTTAAAATAAACATTGATATAATCTTTTGAAATTATACATTCTGCCAAGCCTAGTGTAGGTGAAATACATCATGCTTTCTTATGAAAATTCATACTCACATTTTATGTAGCAATTTTGTCTCTTATTTCCACACATAGATATTACAAACCTCAAAAAAATCTTGACTTACTTTTTTATTTTCAAACAACAGAAAAGTATGTTCCATCGTGTGTGTGTGTGTTTTAGTTATACAGGAGGTCAAACTGAATGATCACAGTGATCCCTTCTGACTTTATAATCCATAAATCTATAAAATATTCATGCAAGGTAGTGTGGGTCTGTTACTGAAAAAAGGAAAGAAAAGAAAAAAGAATTTATAATCAAGAGAAGCTCGGCTAACAAACCCAGAATAGTTGGTTGTTTCTGCTAAAATGATCAGCAGTGAAACAATAATAATGATACCTACCTCTTCTGTATTTCTTTTCATCTATAGACCTCAGAACGCTTTGCTACAAGAGTATAATTATCCCCATTTTACAGATGGAGAAACAGAGATATAAAGAAGTGAAGTGACACAGTAGGCCAGTAGCAGAGCCAAGAATACAATCCGAATATTCTGAGTCCCTGTCTAGATCCAGTGGACCACATTGCCTTCAAACAGTTAACTGTTCACAATGGCATTATTATCAGGAGGTTTTGTCATTAGGTGTAGAGTACTTATCTTCTATTGCTGCCCACAGCTTGCCTGACACCACCTTCAAATATTAACACTCGAACACATGAGAAATATTCTGCTCTTACTCTGGATTGAGGGCTAATTCTATTCTCAGTTTTGTACAACCTTACTAAATACAATGAGGTTTCACAGATGTAATTGAGGGCAAAATTTGGTTCACAGAATTGTTATTATGGATGGAATATGCAAACCAAACAGAACACAGGTCAACTTTCAGATTCTAGGTTGGCTTTGAAGGGTGGTGTTTAGGAAAAACATTTTACTGGCAAAATTAGTAAATTTGATCTGCAAGTCATAGGGGCACAATAAACAAGGACACCATTTTTAGAGAATAACTTTGGAGAATCAAACATTTGAAAGACAAAATACATCAGGGCTCCTTTCAATATGCTCATTTGTTTTTCCACTGGAACAGAATGCAGTGATATTATATATATCTATGTATATTTGTTAGGACCATATGGGCCAGATCCTCAGCTGGTGTAAATTGGTGTAACTACATTGCATTCACTGGAGATATGCCAAGTTAGTGTAAATCAGTTTCACAACAACAAAGTCTCTGGAGATATGCCAGTTTAGTGTAAATCGGTGTAATAACTCACTGGAGATATGTGAGTTCAGTGTAACAAGAATTAAGTCACTGGAGATATGCCTGTTTGCACCAGCTATCTGGCTCATATTTTTTTTTGTTTCGTACATTTTTAAAATCAGATCTTTAAAAACCTGTTAAATATTGCTGATGTGCTGACTATTTCTCTGCAAGCCCTCCACAAATGCATCAGTAGAACATATATCAGACCTACATTTATTAGTATTGCCTTGTGATAACCCCTAGAAGCCCCAATTAGAGATCAGCCCCGTTGTACTAAGACTTGTGTACATGCATAATAAAAAGATGGTGCCTGCTTTAAATAGTTTACAAGGTAGTTTACCCGTCTACTGTATTTAGAAAAACATCAGCAGCACTTAATTTACACTCCTTGCTTATAATTTTGCTATGCAAAGACATTTATATTTTTATCCACACATTGTTAATTAATCTATCTCAGCTACCCAGTATATGCCATTTTATTTAAATAGGTTCATTCTATAACTCTGCTTTCAAAACCTCCTTTGAACCAGGCATAGAAATGACTTACAACATTATTGTATCTGTTTATAGGCCCACCTGTTATTAGTTGTGCTATTTTTTTCAAGTATTAATTTTCTTTTTTCAGAGAAACAATCTTATTAACATTTTATGTGTTGGTTTTCAAACAAAATGCACAGCACTAATTAAGCTCTGTGTTCTGGAAGCCAGGCTGTAGAATACAAGCTAAAGATCCTAACATCTATGGTCCCAGTCCTGCAAGTGGATAACATATGGGTGTGTTCAGTGGGTCTACTCAGATGTGTGAGGTTACTTACGTGCATAAAGGTTTGCAGGATCAGTCTGTGTCATCATAGAGTTAGAGTGACCACGTGTCCTATTTTGGCTGGGACAGTCCCTTTTATAGGCTCTGTCCTGGCCGGCCCAACTTTTTTTTTTCAAAAGGAGGCATTTGTCCCGTTTGTTCTTGCTGACTTGATCAGTTGGCAAGAGCAAACAGGACTGCCAACTTTTCTCAAAAAAGTGGGGTGCGGTGCGGAGGGGGCGAGCAGAAATGCCTGCCCCCTGCAGGGGGAGGCAGGTTTGGGGGGGAAGCAGTGTTTCAGCATGTGGGGGCCCTGCAGGGTTCCAATGACTGGGCAACAGCCTCCTGTGGGGGCCCCACAGGGTTCCAGCGACCAGGCAACAGCCTAATATCAGGTGGGAGGGGGGACAGGGTTCCAGCTACCAGGCAACAGCATTGGGGGGGCCCTCAGGCAAGCAGCTGGGGGTGTCCTGTTTTCTCTTTGGGAAGTATGGTCACCCTACATAGAGTCATAGAGTTTAAGACCACCAGATCATCTAGTCTGACCTCCTCTATATCAACACCACCCAGCACCCGCACAGTAACCCCTACACCTGAAATTACACCAAAGTAGTACAACCCACAGGGACAAGATTATTATGCGCCACAGGGAGAGAATAGGTGGGGACCAAGGTGCACCAATGCCAGGGCCCCCTTCCCCTTTTTCCCCCAGTGGCAGGAAACTGATTAAGTGAGATAGACCCAGATAATCCTGGCAAGTGATCCACACCCTGCACCCGCACGCTGCAGAGACAGGTAAAAAAACCCAACCAAGATCACTTCCAATCTGACCCAGGGGAAAATTCCTTCTTGACCTCACATTTGGTGATCAGTTAGACCCGGAGCAGTGAGCAAGAACCAGCCAGCCAAGCAGCTGAGAGAGAGCATGCTTGGTGCCACCTCAGAGCCCCCATCTCACCCCATCCAATGTTCCATCTCCAACTGAAGACATCCCTGATGCGTCAGAAGAAGATTTCAAAAACAAAACCGAATACATGGGAGTGGGAGGGAATCCCTTCCTGACCTCTGCAGGTGGCTCATGTATTGTATGCTTCAGTTCATTATGGATAATAGAGGGTACTGTATATTCTAATAGATGTACATAATTTCGATTTTTTTTTCTCTATACTCTGTGGGTTTTTTGTTTTTAACTTGGCATATTTACAGAATACAGTGAATTTGCTTTACTTTTAATACATACTAGAGGTTTTATTTGCCAAAATGGTATAAAATTTTAGACTAAAAGTTGTGTTTCTTATTTAATAAAATAGTTTTAGTGGGGTCTAATGAGCTGCTGTTTTTCTATCACCCCAATCCCTGGCTCCACAGAGGGAAGTGCATGCTTTCCAAGTGTGGTACAGTGCCAACACTCCCTCTGTTCTTCAATTGGCATAATACTCCTGACTGGCGCTCCCACACGGGGCAGGTCACCTCTAAACTATTCTCTATTTCAGGCTGTGGAACAATACCTCAGTTGAGCCCTAAAAACAAAATGATTAAATGTCTTCTGTTGTTTTGAAACTGCATACATCTGTGCATCTCTGGTGCTGCAAACAGTTTCTGTAGGTTGTACACTTACATTTAAAAGGAAAGAAAACTGGATCTAGCCCTAATGGTTATGAAGAAACCCTCTCAAATTTGAACCAATGCAATGTTGCTTCTAAGGAGTCTGTAGACTGCTGAAACAATAGTTCTGAAAACTGTATACTACCCTTTTCCTCTCACTGTGGTGGTAACTCTGAAACCTAGTGATGGGGCCATCATCCATATTGTTAATTATCTCAGTGTAATTACACCAGTGTAAAATTAGAGCTTAATGTTTAATATTTTCCAAACAGAATTGCAATAGAAAATACATAATGAAAAGCAATATTTATTTCAAATCTGTTATGTTATTTTTTAAAAAGAAGCAATATTATTTATTCCTCTGTAATTTTGGGTTTTGTTGGCTCTTAATAATTAACTTTTCCTTTAAAAAAAATCTTCCATTGTGTCAGAGGAAAAAAAATCAGTACACACAGAACATGTACTGTAAATCACTTTTATGTCTTTTAAAACAGCTGACTTAGCATTTTTATTACATTGTTTGAAAAAGTATCTTTTCATCTGGAAAGAATCAGTTTAAATGTGATTGTCAACACAACTAAGCCAATTTTCTGTTTAAAATGGCTGCTTGTGAAGCTTAGAACTATAATTATGCCAGGATTTTCTTCACAGACATTAGTTACTAGGGCCAGGAGAATTTAGGTGGGATGTGCACAGGAAATACCTGGCAGACAGTGTAGAATGTACTTTGCACATAAAGTAAAGCACTTTTATTTAGCTTACAGGAAGCATATAAGTAACGATGAGCAACAATCATTGCTTTTAGGTGAAGAGCCTTCCTTTTAAATTACGAAGGGATGTTTGGCAATGTTTTGTGAAATTCAATTAAAACTTCATAAATGTGCTTGTAAAAGGGTGTGGAATAGAAATATTTTTGTTTGGGGGGGGAACTTTGCTGATCAATTTTTTATATATTCTGATCAAATTAATCAGGAGACAAAATTTCATCATGTTCCTTTTATTTTCAGACTTAAAGTATATTTGAAATAAATCTATTACAATTCCCTGTAGTGGGTCTCTGTGTCTCTACCATCTGTTTCTTTACTAATCTCACCTGAAAACATAACTTTCCCCCTACCTATAATAACTTTTAATTTGTCATTTCCTTGCTTATTTAATTCAGTAGAGTAATTGATTATTTAACTCTGAAATGCATTTTGGGATGAAATGTATATGAACGATCCTATGCAAAATGTAGTATTGTATTCAGTAGTCACCATTTTCACATTAACAGATGTACTTGAGATTTAAAATTTATAAAAAACTTTGTTGCCTGTTTTAAGTAGTACATTGTAAAGAATTTCATAATACTGAAATTTAGACCATCACCTTTCAATACACATTCTTGGTACACTTCATTTTTCAATTTTCAGAAGGTGTAAAATACCTTTATTAATGAACTGTTGCCTTTGGACTATGCAATATACAATGAAAACATATGTATCATCTTGTTTTGTTCCAGTAAATGGGCTAGTTGTTTTATTAATGTTTAGAGATTAATCCACATATTAGACATTTCTAAAATATTGTTTTAAAGGAAAGAGTTATTGTCAGTCAAATATTCTCATGCAGATTTTTTTTCCTTTGAGAAATAGAGCAGTCATTGCAGCAATGACTATTAAAAGTATGATAATCTTTCATCTTTGACCAGATTTCCAAAATGCTGTTCTGTTTGTAATTTTCTTTACGCAAGTTGGGCAGCATTTGAAGACTTTATATATCTCATCCCTCAGGTGCTATAGGAATCCCCAAAATATTCATACTTGACCACTGAAGGAGGACTATTAATCTAAATCAGAAGACAGTGACATTAATACAATGTGGGTGCAATTAGTAATAAATCCATGACAATCACATAGGTTTTCAGTGGAATTTACTCTAAACAAAAGGGCATAAAATGGGGAGTTCACATTTCATGCAGGCTTTGTTGGTGTGGGGTTTTTTTTCTATTTATAGAAGCACTTTTCCTCCATGTACAACTAAATCATTCTCCGCAGCACACTGGGATTGTGCATTCTAAAAATAATTGAAGTCAAATTGTGAAAAATAAGGTATTAGCCTGTTTTAAATGGCTAAAATATCTCAACACTCAAAAATGGTTATTAGAAATATTTTTAATGGGGCTCTGTTTTGCTGTAGTCACTGTTCTATTTAATTCTGTATTTCTGAATTTTTTTCTTTTGTTATTGTTATTATTTATATGACAAACACTGTAACAGTTTGTGCAACACATCTACGTGAAACACACTGCATCTTCTCACAGAAACGTATACTCAGAAACACAAAATTAAACAGTGTTGTCAACTTCTGTCACTCTAATCTTGTTTTGAACATTCTCTTTCACTGTAAACCAGAACCAATTTTTTCTAAAGTTCTTATGTATCATATGAAGCAGAAACTGTTACTAAAAGTCTCAGACTCTGGCTATGCACATGGGATCTGTTCCCATGTGTGCAAAAATGGGTGTTCTTGAAAGCCTGTCTTCCACCTTTATGCATGTTAGCATACTTTGTTTTTGCCTGAACCTGCCTACGTGTTCTTCTTAGGCTGAGTGACACGCAGTTTTTTCAGTTTAGAATATTTTGTATGATAAATGGACTTTTCAATAATAACCTGCCTCTTCTGTGTAGTAGGAATTTGGTAGCCAAAACCAAAATACTTAATCACTGTTTTCCTGTAGCAATTGCACGCTGTGGCACAGACAAATATCTTCATGTTTCTGATGCCTCTTGATCCAATGGGGCCTGTGAACAGGTGAGGGGACTAGTCAGGAAGTAAGTATAGCTGATCAAAAAATACTTCAGAAAAAAATGTTAACATTGCTCCATTTTCAAGGATTAAAAATAAGCCCTCCATAATTATTTATTTTTCAAGTGTTTTTAATAATTTTAATGGAAAATATGATAAAACTGTATTAAAATAGCAATCCAACATTTTCATTTTCCAAAAGCCATTTTTCAACAAACTAAACGTTTTCATTGATCCAACTCCAGGTTTTTTGTGGACAATAAATTTTGATGATGTGTTCCATAAAAATATCAATTCAAAAAATCTTTTGTGAAAAACATTTTTATAATGTCAACGGCTTTTCATAAAATATGTGCCTTAAAAGATCATTTTTCAACAACAAGAAGAAAACATTGTTTGAAAAAGTGTGACCAGCTCTATTAGCCTGGTAGCACAAGTTTGCAAGGCACAGCCTGTATTTATCCCCGCCCCCCTTTTTTTTACATTTTACTTAAAATGGTCAAACAATATTATAGATAAAATAAAAGTATCGACTAATGGAGAGGGATTTTTGTTTCTAGCAGAGTTCTTCATTATATCTAAATCTAAAAAATTTTAAAGTGTACATTCCATATATTTACTCATACTTGCACTTTTATTTGATCATAGCTAAAGCTGGTTCAAAAATTTTCATCAGAACTTTTTTCAGCAAAAAATGCTTTTTGATTAAATGGATATTTTCACCCACAAATAAATTTTCATCCAAAATGTTTGGGTTTTCATTAAAAAAAACCCTGAAAACCTATTAACTAAAAAATTCTTTTTAAAAAGTGTTCAAAGAAAAAAATTGCTGAAAATGTAAAATTTTCATTATTGTGAAAAACTTTCACAGGAACAAAGATCATTTCTCCACCAGCTCTACTCACAACTTAGGTTAATAAACTATAAATAATAAAATGCTGTTATATAGCTGTAACAATAATGTTATGTGCTGCTGCATAAGAGGGCAATGAAAATAATGGTACGTATTTATAAAAATGCCATGTTTCTCTGGCTTTCTCAGAAACACCATAGAAATTAATCGGTTCTTTTAGTGTTACAGTAGGGAAATTATGGTAAAGGTGACTTACTTTTCATGAGGGATAGTGATGAAAACTTAATTCTAAGTGAGGGAAGCTGAAGACCTCTTCATGGAAAAATAAGCGTTTTAATATTGGTAAAATGCAACACCCTTTGTGAAATTCTAAGATGTGGTATGTTAGAAGATTTATTCTCAATACTATGCTAAATGATTGGGGGAAATGCAGTTTCAGTGGTAGATCTTTCATAGTTATCATGAGGGAATGTTTGGTATTTTGTCTTTCTACCACATGAGATCAGTTTTCTCTTGATTGTCATCTTTTTGTTAGGTTGTCTTGCTATTTAAGCTATTAAAGATTGGTGTGCTGCTTGGTCTCAGGTGATCCATAAAGAGGAATGAAGCTTTGGGAAGGTAAACCACCATCAGACTGACTTGGTGTATCAACCTTCCATGACAGGAGCTCTTTGTTGAGAATTGTTGGCAATTGCAGAAGTTTCCAACTTAAGATAAGAGCCAGCGTTCTCAGGTAATGCCCTCGATCACACACCTGATGACAGACTCCTGCTTGCAAGTTTTTTCAGGTGCTGTGTTTGCTCAGTAATCCTTCAATGCCAAACTTTTCTAAATAGCAAGCAGGTCCCATCAGTAATGGACATCAGCCATTAAGCTTGTAATATTTGTCATATATCGGGTTACAGCTTTGTTACTCCAGTGTGATGAATGGATGCTGCTATGGTTTAAGAAAATAAAGAAGTGCAATACATTTAGCAGTACTGAAAAAGTTTCTGTTTTAGGACCTGATACAAAGGCCGCTGAAGTCAATGGAAAGTCCTCCCCTGACTTTAATGACCTATGGATCAAGCCCTTATTCTCCTCTCTTTTGAGAAACAGAACCGTAGTATGTAAATAAAATACATTTTCCCCTTTCTCACTATGCACATATTTTATACCTATTAATAATCTTTACAAAATAGTATTCCTAATGCACCTATTGTTTTATTTTAACTCCTTGGTTTTCATGTTTTTCACAACTGTTTTGATTAAAACAGGGAGGCTTGCAAGGAGGTGATCACAGAACTTGATTGTTCATGCATGAAAGAACTGAAAGAGGTAATTTAGGTATTAAAAATGGGCTATAGCATTCCTCATAGTAATTTTTTTCTCAATCCCAATTATTCCTGAACAAAGCACTGAGGTTCTTAATCTGTTTTTACTCATTGCTTGCTTGGGCGTATTGATATGTTGAAGTCAATGGGTGTTTGCTTGAATAAAAGACAGAGTAATACTAAGAAAGGACCTTAGGATCCATCCATCTCTATGTTTTTAGCTACAAATATTTTCCCAACAAACCTGCACTGCTTTTCATGGGGTGTTGTTTGCTGATCTGGCATGCAAAGAGTATCGTTTTACCAAAAAAATTTATTATTTCATTAAAATCCTTCACAGACATACACAGATGGTTAATTCCTCCTTATACCTTATGACATAAGCAAGATAAAAAGTCAGTGTGTGTGTGTAAATATTAGGATCTGTTATAAAGTACAAACTATAAAAGTATTAGACATTTTTTTCTGACTAGGCTTTTGTGAACAATAAATTTAAACTGCATAGTGACTGATCCAATGTTCACTCTGGCCACATCCATAAAAGTTTTGTACAACTGTTTAGTTTAGTAGTTGCTATGTTTGCCATAACAGCTCCTGCTTCAAGTGATATACAGCATCCCAGATGTGGGATATATATTATATCATTTTAATATAATACAGCCAACAATATATACAGTCTAAATTACAACTTTATATTTTAATTGACAAGTAATTTGTCCTCATAAATTGAACTGGTAATTGTCAGACAGCCCCACTGCTTTTGGCAAAACTGATAGCAGTATTATTTAAGGATTTATTTTTTTCCAGTTATGTATTAAATGCCAGTTGTGAGTTGACCTAGAGCAAAACACAGACCCTTCTCTAAGGAGCTAATATATAAATCAAATCTAGACAATAGAGCGTGTGTGGGGAAAATGCACATAAAATTTGGACAGATTGATGAGTTAATGCTAAGACCTCATGGAAGAAGTTTTGTGGAGGCATATATGACTGAGAAGAGAGCTAATGATTGGCACTTAAGGACAAGCAGAGAGTTCCAGGCATGAGGAATGGCATGGAAGAAGGCATGAAACCAATAGTTGGAGAAGGATAGAAATAAGATTTTCAGGAAGTGGACTTGAAAGGAATGTAAGAAGTGAAAATAGGAGGAAAGGTGAACAGAGATGTATGCTGGAGCAGAGCTGTGATTCAGGATTCTTTATGAATCATGTAAACAGTAATATTAGGCCTTTTTTAGCAGAGGAAAATAGTCAATACAGTATATACTCAAGATGTGAAAGTGCTAATAATGTTTTATATTCAACTGCTTAGGCTATGGTAATGATTTTCAATTAATTTTTCCGATAAGAAAATCTAACACCTTTGAATTGTACAAACTTTTGTTGCTTATCTTCTGTCTAGAACCTACTTTGATTCTTCCCATCTTGAATAATTCATTTGGCTCAAAATGAAACTCCTATTAACTTGTAAAACACTGCAGTGCTCTAATGTGAATGTGCTTTCTGTCCTCCCAGATGGTCATTGTGGTCTATAGTGTCATGGGCTACCTCAGCACTCTTTATAGACAGTTCTCCTTTTCTTCATTCGCTAATGACGTGCAAAAATGCATATTATTTGCTGAAATCATCTGAATTACTTTTTCACAGCTTTTCATGGCATATTATCTAAATCTTTGTTTAAGAAGACTTGAAATGGCAGATATCTTGACTTTGGTGGAATTACTCTGAATTTACGATGGCATTATGGAAAGCAGAATTTAGACATTGTGACAGGGTCAGGCCAGATAGCTACAGGAGAGTGATAGAAGGTAGATATATTAGCCCAAGATTAAGCAGATCCCTTTTCCCTGAGTAAGATAATGGGCTTTTACAAAACAGTCAAGAAGTTGCTGGAACCAATGATGGCAGGCAGGCTAATTAGGACCCCTGGAGCCAATTAAGAAGCTGCTAGAATCAATTAGGAAAGGCAGGCTAATCAGGGCACCTGGTTTAAAAAGGACCTCACTTCAGTTAGTGAAGTGTGTGCGAGGAGCTGGGAGCAAGAGGCACGCAAGGAGCTGAGAGTGAGAAGGCGTACTGCTGGAGGACTGAGGAGTACAAGCATTATCAGACATCAGGAGGAAGGTCCTGTGGTGAGGATAAAGAAGGTGTTGGAAGGAGGCCATGGGGAAGTTGCTCAGGGAGTTGTAGCTGTCAAGCAGCTGTTACAGGAGACACTTTAGACATCTGCAATCCACAGGGCCCTGGGCTGGAACCCAGAGTAGAGGATGGGCCCGGGTTCCCCCCATCCCCCCAACTCCCTATTGGATATTAGAGGAGTTGACCTGGACTGTGGGTCCTGCCGGGAGGAAGGTCTCTGACCTGTCCCCCGACCCACTAGGTGGGTCAGCAGAGACTGCGGGGATTGTTCTCCTCCTTTTTCCCTTGCTGGCCAGTGATGAGGTTAACTAAGTGAACTGCAGGTTTGAGCCACTGGCAAAAGTGGCCAAACTGAGGGCTGACGTGAATCTCTGAGGCGAGCAAATCCACCAATGAGCACAGGACCCACCAAGGCAGAAGAGGAACTTTGTCACAACATATACAATTCTCTCCCATAAATATTATGCATATATTATTCTAAGCTGGTGTCTGTTTAATGTGCAGTTCTGCAGATGATGGTGTGCCACAGGCCCATTGGTAGTTCACTACTCTGTGTCAGCAACTCTTATCAGACCTGACTTACTCACTGCACCTCACACACTGGTGTCATGATATTTATTTGAAAGATGACACGTAATATATTGTTTGAGATCTAATAACACACTGGTCATTAATGTCACTGTGAAATGTTTATAGCAACTCTGTAGATGAAATTATGGATACCCTCTGATATTTTGTTTTTGAAACTGAACAGACAAAGGTGACAAAACAGGTTTCCTCTATGTAAAGGAAAAAGAAAATATGGTGGCAAATGTCTTGTGCAGGAAAGAGGGCTCTGACCTGCTGCCTCCAAATAAGCCAATGACTAACCCTCCTGAAGTTTTGTAAGAGGGGAGGTGTGACCCTAAGAGCATCCCAGTGCCACAGGACAAGGGTCTCACTGGTGTCAGGTAATGAGTTTCGCCTTGTCTGGCCAATTCAGTATACCCCAACTCATTGTGGCTATAATCTGTATCTAAAAGGTGTTGTAATATGTCATTGGAAAACTCATAACTCACTGATCATTAATATTCTTGTGTGATGTATGTATGCAGTGTGTATTAATAGTTATGGATATATGCTGGAATGATGACTAAAATATGTTTAAGCCGGGCATGTCATGGGGTGTTGGTAAACAAGTGGGTCTAGACAAAATGAATGTGTATTTATTTCTCTGACAAGCCCAGATATCAGGCAGAGACAATGAAAGTCCATTTACATATTAGGTAAACAAAGTTATCAAGCTAACAAGTGGGAGAGGAGACAGCTTCAAACAGGGAAGAGAAACTTTATCAGGGCTATAAAGATGGGGGTCTGAATCTCAAGCAATTGAAACAACTAATTGTATACAATATTACTGTATTATAAAAGTTTATCAACTGAGGTGTTTTATGAACACCTATGACACACTGGTGATTAATATTGTAAAATGTATATATTACCACTATATAAGAAATTATGGATACTTATTAATATTAGACTTTACAATCTGTATCCAAACAAAGGGAGAAACAGGTCTCTCCCAGACAGGAGAGATGTCACAGATATTTACCTGTCTCCTATGTAACTTAAGCATGATGAAATCAAACCAAAGGAAGCCCTACTTACATACAGGGGAATTGGAAGCCCATAGGAAGGGAAAAACAGTATGAGGTCATCCTGCCTCTTGAAACAAGGTCACTGAACTTTGGAAGATACACCGCACCCCTGCTAGAACGAGGGGTTTGGGAGCCATGCACGGTAACTCGTTAATGCGGGGGAGGGGGGTGCGTTACCATGGATCCCAATGTAAACAATTTATTTTGGGATCCATGTTCACCCCCGCGCTAATACCGAATTCACGCTATAGTGGCGTGCAGTATAGCAGGAGTCTCCTGTATAAGCAAAGACAGGAGCCATCTTTGGCATCCATCACTAGAAAGACATTAAAAAAATGGAGATATGCCTATCTCCTAGAACTGGAAGCACCTTGAAAGGTCATCGAGTCTAGTCCCCTGCCTTCACTAGCAGGACCAAGTACTGTCCCCTGACAGATTTTTGCCCCAGATCCCTAAGTGGCCCCCTCAAGGATTGAACTCACAACCCTGGGTTTAGCAGGCCAATGCTCAAACCACTGACTTATCCCTCCCCCCGCCCCCAAGGGAACATAACTCTTGCAAGCTGAGAAAGATGGGTCCCTCAACCAAGGGGGAAGGGAAGTTGAAGTCTCTGGGAACTGAATATAGGTGAGGAACCTGCTTAGGCAATGATCTTTCAATTAGGAAGACAAGGGAAGCCAGTATCTCGTGCTTCTGTGAAGGTCCTGATTGAGGGGGAAATCAACCATGGCTGGGAAGAAGGAAGATTGGTGAGATAAAGCATCTTGAATAAAGCCTGTACCTTGCTAGATTAAGTTTTAGACTTTTAGATTTGTGTCTTCACTTTTATTTGCTTGTAACCCTTTCTAACTTTAATCCTTTTACTTGGCATAGGTTAAGGCAGGGGTCTCAAACACGTGGCCCGCGGGTCATATGCGGCCCGCAGAGTTATTTCCTGCGGCCCGCCATAGGCGCCGACTCCACTGGCAGCCAAGCTCCAAACATTACTGAGTGTTATATTTTATTAAAACCCCTCTTTGCATTAGTTTTTAAAAAGTTAATACATTGACTTTTAATAGAATACTATATTACTTTTCATTTTTTTCATTTTTAACTATACTTTTGTATCATTGTATGAAAAGGTTTCAGTGATGCGGCCCTCGGGCCAATTTACTAGTTGTCATGTGGCCCTCCTGGTGATTTGAGTTTGAGATCTCTGAGTTAAGGTATGTCCCATTGTTAATAATTTGTTTTATTTTTACTATAAACTCACTCAGTGCTGTGTTTGAAGGGAAGGGTATTTACTTCAGTTACGTTAATAAACTGTAATGTGCTTTTGTCTCTTCAAAGGAGCAAAGAATCTTCTTATTTCTTTGAGCTATCCAGGAGAGGACTGGACACCTCAGGGCACATGGTTTTGGGGAAATTCAGGACTGGGAGGGTGTTGAGGTCAGCTTGATAGTTGTAACCAAGGCTAGTGGAAGCCGGAATGGGACAGTAGTGCTGTACACAAGCTGCTGGGGTCAGAGCTGCTGAACCAGGGCTGTCTAGCACGCAGACACTCAGGGTTGACCTGTATGCTTCTAGGTTAGCTGTGAGCAGCCCAGGCTGGGAGCTACAGCACCAAAGTATTGTAAGGCACCCAGGGTTACAGGGCAAGTGGTGACACAACCCCTCGCTGGTCTGGATTGCACCCTTGGAATCACGACAGATGTAAAATACATGAAGTCTGGGTTGAAATAAAACCACATAGAAACTAGTTGGAACATTTGAACTAATTATAATTTTCTATTTACTATCTTACATGATCATTTCTTTTAAACCCCTTCAATTCCTATTTCCCATTAAAGGACCTCAGCCTGCCTACTCATTAGTAAGATTTCCATTGTGTTTGCTATCTAAAATATTTTCAGCAATGATGAGAAATGAACATGCCTAGTAGAATTCCAATTAACCTTGCCTGGCTTCATTTCCGATTTTAACTGATGCATGACCAGAGCTTCTGCTTCTGTGATTCATCTGAGATGACTTTATAAACACCTGTGAATAGGAAATCTCTCACAGGAAAAAGTTAATTATAAAACACTTAGATATATTTTTGTTGCAGTATTATATATACTTAAATGACACTGGCTTCACCATCAGCTGAATACCAGCTTAACTGAGTTCTGGTAGCCCACAAGGCTTGCTACTGACTTTGAAATGTGTGCCTGATAATCATTTCAGCAGAAAAGAAAAGAAAATAAGAAGCAATTTTCTGTTCAGTGGACACAGAAAGCATCGTTAAACATACGGGATAAAATTCGCCTTGTCTATGGAAGTGTAAAGAGACCTCAAAGCTGACTTAGCTGTCCTCCTGAGAATCCCCCTATGTAGGGGAAAGCCGTGAGTGGTCTAGAATTAGCATAGTGTTGTGGGGGGAAAGGAGCGCTACTGTACTCTGATGATCCCCAGTTGCAGAAACAGTCCCTTGAGGCCACAGGTAGCATGTTGCAATCTACAGGAGGCCTAAAACTGCTCTAAATTTCACTCTGAACCAAAATAGCCCCTGGACTGGGGAGCTGCAAAGGTGACATAAAGCCACCCAAAACCCCAGCCCTGCAGACAGCACAGGTCAGCCAATCAGAAAATACCTTAATGTAGAATTTATACACCACTCTTTTCACAGACTGTCAACCACTATTCTTCCAAGCTGTCATTATAATCCCTTTCATCCAAACAGAAGTTAGAATTAACCCAAATCAAGCTGTTCTTTCTAAACAATATTTTTGTCAGCATAGCTGACATTTCAAAATAATAATAAATAATAATTCAGAGGGAAAAAAATCTCATGAAGATTAATGTTTCTTTAATGGGAATGTGCAGTGTTTTCTATTAAATTCAGAGTGCTCCAAAACAGGAACTTTCCCTCCACTTGCTAATATATTGTCATTCAGATTTCATCAGTTCTTTGTCAGATTTCCTACCTACTAATAAATCCTCCCTGTAGGGAATTTCGCTTTTTGACTCCCACAACTGCGGGTGTGGTGTAAGACCCACACCCATTCGGGGAATAGAATGGTGTAGAATATTTGAAGTGTACTGCAGCATGTGCAGGTTAATGAATAGTTGTTCCCATTCCAATGATAGTGAAAGTTTGCATTTGTCAGTGGTTAGACAAAGTCCCTCAAATGAAAAGATAAATCCCCCTCTAACAATAGATCCCCTCAAAGTAATCTGAGTCTCTACTATTCATGACCCAGGGATCTGCCACAGACCTGCTGTCTTGCACAGCTGCAAAGTCCTGCTCCGAAAGGGATGAACATGAATACTGTAATGCCGCAACTCTAGGTGTATTGTCAGTACCAATGATCAAATCTAGGATTTCTGTATCTTAAAGCATGAACCTCTACTATGTGACCTAAAAGAACCAGGTCTATTAACCAAGGTTGTAGCAGCAGCATCGACCACTTTATGTCAGCCAGCCAAAGCCAAAGGGGGACAGAGCACCACACTGAATAGGTATAGATTACAATACCTTCTTTATGCGCAGTGTAGTTGTAGCTGTGTCGGTCCCAGAACATTAGAGGGACAAGGTGGGTGAAGTAATATCTTTTTGTTTTACAAACAGAAGTTGGTCCAATAAAAGATACTGCCGCACCCACCTTGTCCCTCTAATACCTTCTTTAGCAGTCACAGAATGCCCAATTAGACATTCTGTCCTGTCCTCTTCAATTCAGCCCATGTGGTAGCAAGCACTTTAACTACTGTCAGAAGGCATCCAGCTACGTCTACCAAGGTTTTCCTGTCCCCAGATACCTTCTGCCTGTTTCTCCCATTAATGTACATCCTTCTGGACCCTAAACACACAGGTGCTGAATCCACTGTGTGCTGAAGATGTGTGTCTTAAAGAATGAAGCACTTAAAGTCTTTAGATGCTGAATCAGCATCTTAGATGCCGAATCATAAAGCCTTTGAACAGCAGAGTCTTTGGGCCAGTTATGGTTGTTCCAGCGCAAGTACACTGGTTGGGGGTGAGGGTGCAGGGAGCAATTTGTCCCACCAAGCGCACCAGCAAAAGGTGCAATCATGACTGGGTTTCAAGGGGCTGGAGCTGGGATCACTGTAATACTGGCAGCATTTGCAGCCTCGGGACAGGAGTTTCTGTGTGACATCACCATGAAAGTAGAGTTGCACTGTGGGGAGCAGCACTAATTATAGAAGTAGCATGGGGTTCCTCTGTCCAGATTTCTTTGGGCAGTGCAGCTGTGGCAGTGTATCACCTCTTTCCCCCTATATAGCTCAGATCTAAATGAGTACTTGACTGCCTACTCATTACCAAGACTCACAGGTGGTATCCAGCAAAATTTCTAGTCTAATATTTACTTGAGTGTTCCAAAAATAGAATCATCATATCTTTATTTCTTATGAAAAATAGGCTCAAATTCAGTGACATCCTTTAGACTCTGAATAATAATATGCAAAGGAAAACAATGTTTTCCTAGTTAATTTCTGTTTCCTGTTTTGTCATGTATGACTTGACCTATAAAGAACAATTAGGATAAAATTTAAGCCAGAGGTGATTCTCATCAATCTAATCTAATTGTAAAGGCTTTTTTCAGAACACTTTTCTCTCTCTTGTCTAGTAACTCGCTGATATTTATGTTTTTGTTTTGCTTGAGATGATGCCACATTATTGAAAAAAGGAAGAGGAAAAAGTTGCCACAAACAAGCATTGGAGAGCAGAATTTGACCCTTACTGTTTTGGGTATTCTCAGAAAAACAACAACATTGCATTAATGGAAAAAGAGAAACACGGGGACTTAGAACATTCCTGTTAATTGATTATTTATGCATTTTCCTTATTTTGAGCAGCATCTTTGCTCAAAAGTATTTTATCTATGAGTTTTATATTTACTTAGCTGTAGAATATCCTTGGGCATCTAGATTTATACTGAACTTTTGAACCTCTTCTTTAATAAATAACTGTATTTTCAGTCACACAACTAATGCAATTACTGTGATATCCACTAAGTTTTATAAGACTGAACACCAGACAAAATTAGCCACTGCTGATTCCTGTTTTAAGCTTTATTTCTCAAAACATGAATCATCAAACTGACTGGGAGGTTTATTTGCAAGCGGCCCAATCCTGAGAGGTGGTGTTCACCTCCTGGCAGGTAATAATTTCAATTGATGTTGAGGGCACTCAGTATCTTCCAGGTTCAAGCTCTAGCAGCAAAAATATTTTAGCTAAAAGTAAGCATTCACTAGTGGGTCATTGGTATTTACAAAAAGACAGTCTCTCTGTCCACCTAACTAGAAACACACTGTTTTAGTGCAGTTGTACACAATCAATGGCCCTGGTCCTGCAAACAGTTACACATGTGCTTAACTTTAAGCAAGAGATAAATCCAACTGCAGTCAGGGGAATTATTCAAATGTTTAAAGTTAAGCATGGGCTTAAGTCTTTGTGAGATTGGGGCCTGTGCTAGTTTCTTATCAATCGCACAAAGGAGAAGCACAAAACTGACAGAAGAAGGCACTAAAAATGGGAACTTAGATGCATGTTTGGTAATGTTTAATGGGGCTGATGGAGATGTCAGAAGTGCCCACTGAGTTTGTATTTTTTGTCTTTACTGAAAATAAGAAGTCCCATTTACTTTGTACTTCATTAGAGCCCATTTTCAGATAAGAGCCTCTACTGAAGACACCTTTCCTATAGCAGTTCCACTTACTGAGGAACTCATATGTATTAGTCTTTTAATTGCTTGGTCTTTTACCCCAGCCTATCCAGACCACTGCCCTATGTACAATGACTGCAGATAATAGCCAGCTGAATACAAGTCCCTAGGCTTTTCACCCAGACCTCATTTTTCTCAGGATTACTTTTAACTTTCCTCTACACCACTGTGTTGTATTTCCCCCATAAGCAGCCTCTTCTCATGCTGCAAATTTCCATAGGCAGTTTATACCTGCCAGTTACCCTATAGTCAGCTAGTGAAAGTCTAATTTGTTGTATTTCAACCTTTGTCATGTTTTAAATCTGCTTTAGAATTGATTACAAATGTGAAAACATGAAAAATGAGCTCAGCTCATATTGATTTTTTAATGTAGCTTTCTCTTAGTTCATTTTGTTGATATTGCAATGTGTGACCCTGGGTGGCAATATCATAGCATTACCATGATGTACTGTATGACGTCCCTCCCACTGGGAGGAATCTGTTTTACTGTATAAAAATAATTGTTACTAGGAAGTGCTAAAAGAGGTGTGAACTGCACCAGTTTGTGAATGGTTAGTACTTAAGTGGCTGAATACCAGGAGGATATTAATATCCAATAGAGATTCTTATTTACAATCCAAAGGTTTCCTGTTGCAGTCCCAGCAAGGAAAGATTCCTCATATATTCCCAGTGGACTAGGAACATTATCTCTGTAAGACTCCCAAACTCCAATAGCTGGAGTGGCAAGAGTCCTGAGGTCATATCTGAACCTGGGTTTCTGGTATAGCAGTATGTTGCATTACCAATTGAGTCACTGGTGCCAGCTGTGTTTACCTATCTTGAACCTTTCAAAGTCAGTGATGTTTGTTCTGATAACAATGGAGCATGCTGTACTTTGAATTCACAGGTAACATCAAAAAATCCATTGTCTGGCTCTCATCCAAAAATGACAGTTTGACAAGTATATATGTCTGAATGGTGATTTGCCTTCTACGGTTTTTGTAAGACTTGCTTTTTAACTTCTGTGATTTACAAATTAATGGACATATTAGGCAATAATCAAGTATAGGGAATTGAAGATTTCCCTAAATTTAGGGAGTCTTCAAAAACATAGCATTGTCAGACTTGGGATCAGATAGTCTGTCAGATAATGAAGTATTAACTGGCAAGAGATTATCCTTGAAAGCCCACATCCTCACCTATTTATCACTGTGGAATGTTGACATATCAGTTACCACATTCAGGAGGAGGTATGTGTGTTGTACTTTAGAAGAAATCCCTAGAAGAGGCTTTTTCATTCAAAATCACCGCTAGATGAGAGAGTAAAAATGCTATTGTTATGGCACAGCTGGATGGATATAACATACAGCAAAAAGTGAACACATCAGAAAATCAACTGAAGAAGGAAGACCTATCAGGCTACATATTGATTTATGTCCAGCTAAGTATAGCGTAAAATATCATGCAAAACAAAAAAACTGCATTTGGCAAATGGGTAGAAAATATATCAAAGAACCAAACAGTAGAAATAAAAATGGATGTTTTCAGCTTGACGTTTGTATGTTGTAAACGAACCATTTTATTTACCTTTATTATTAGTAACATCTTAGATGATTGGTTCCAAACTGTTGACCATGGATCATAGTCCACAAAGATCTTGCTGATGATCTTCAAAGAGCCGGCTGGTCATATGGGGCTGGCTCTTCAATTCATTTCCAGCAGCTGTGCTAAAAATATATTCCTAATGTTATCTGTCCATGTAAGCATTTACAGTACTGTTGGCACCACAGGGATGTTATTTGTTCACAAGTGGGAAGGGAAGTAGTTCATGTCACTGTGAAATGGAGAGAAGGTGGTCTATGTTATAATCTTTCTCTCAAGGTATGATTCAGATTATGAAAATGTTTATAGCCACTGCCTTGGATTATTAAAAGTGAAGGCATTTTACCATTCTTTATGCCCTTGCTCAGTTACTGCACCTGGACAATGAAAATCAGTGAAGATTTGGAGCTCACTAGATGTGACAATCTTTGTGTTGGAGCTGTCATGTTGCAAGCACATCTGACATGCAGCTCACTGTGGATTAACCCTGATAAGGAAATCCCCACGTGTGTGATCTTTGAATTGAGAGGCTGCCAAAGCTGCTGGATCCTGCAGGTTTATAAATTAAAAATAAGTGGTGGTGTACTGGGAGCACATGTGGCGAGAGGGGCAGACCTAGAAGAGAGGAAGAAGAGCAGCAAGGAGAAGGGGGAGTTTTGACTTCATCTGAGTCACTTTGCCCATCCTGCGCATAAAACAGGGATTGCTAGTGACTCAGCAAATAACCAAACATGCTGGGATGGTTCATCTAAATGGCTCAGTCAGTGGTGTGTCGTATACCTGAAAAAGAAACCTAGGTCCAGGAATGACCTTGAGCGCAACAGAGATTTGAACAAAATCCAGGCCAATGTAAATTGGTGAACTTCAATTATTTCATTTTAACCACATGGCACAGATACTTCAGAATCCATGACTACTTTATCGGTAGATCCTCAGTGCCTGTGGGATTTGGAGATATGTGTCAAGCATTGCTTGCACTTTATGCTACCATTTTAATGCAAATAACTAAAACTCAGCTTGTGCATTGATACTACTGAAGGAAGGTTAACATATTAGTTGCCAATGCAGAACCAACTTTTGCAAATGCAAAGTAACACCCCACATTTTTGAAGTTATTTTTACCTTAGGTCATGGAAAAATGTCTCCACCCAGAGAAGAATTAAAGATCGTTAGTCTGGTCCAGTGTTGATGCAGGATGTTGGTGAGTTATTGTTACTCTTAGTTTCTCATGCAGCCGAAGGATTGATCTGGCAGCTCTCAGGGTTGTCAGTGAAAATGGGCAACTGTTACCATCACATCAATCCACGCATATGCAAAAATCCCCAAATGCCATGGGTATTTTTAAAAATATAAGGCTTGTGGAATCCTTTATTTCCTTGACAACTGTGACAAAAATGCAATCTTAGCTATTTTAATTTTCTAATTTAGGCCTAATTTGGGGGTTTTCCGTGCTGCCATTCTATGAAGATGACAATGTACTGAAAAGATTGTCCATTATCTGTGGGTGATTACATGGCCACTGAAATGTAAAAAGCCCAAGAATATTGTAAAATCTACCTGGGGATTCTATACATATGGAACTGCACACAGCTGCAGATGTCTCCAGTGATACAAACTTCACTAAAGTCTGCTACAGAATTTGGCCCAGATATGCTATTGTAGAATTACAATGACCCTGATAATAAGGAAACTTTAAGCAGCAAGCACCAGATGTCCATAAAAAGGTTAAAACTGAGATCCAAACCATGTTTGTTGTTTGGTTTGGTGTTTTGGGTTGTTTTTGGAGGGTTCTTTTGTTGGTTTTTTTACTATATCATCACAAACAAATATGGAGAGACAAAGGGAGATAGAAAATTCTTCAGTTCAATTATTAATCTCTGAGCGGATTTTATGTGTTTGGTTTGCTGTGGTGTAATACCATTTGGGTATAAGTTTTGTATGAAGACTATGTACCCAGAGGCTTAAATAATTTTGAAAAGGTGAGTAATCAGATGGAAATAGATATGAAACTTACAGTGAAGGTTGTATTTTTTTTCCAACTTCCTCTCAGTATGGGTTTCAGAATAGAATAATTTGCTGGCTTTGTGTACGAGTGTGTGGTGTTGCCTTCTAGTGGTTTGCCCACAGAGAGAGGAAAGGAACTGCTATTACTATCAGGTAATGGAGTTCTCCTTCAGTTCAAACAGTAGAGGACTCCAGTTGAAATGCTGTGTGTGTGTGTGTGTGTGTGTGTGTACTGCCGGAGTAACCCCACTGACAATGGAAAGAATCACGTTTTCCATTCTGCTCTCCATTGGTTGCATACGGCTTTTTACATTATCATGTCTAAGTTTTACATATTTATGATCAGAATTTCGCTTTAACTCACAACTCAGCAAACAAAGTGTATTTGTATTTTATACTCTAGTCTAAACCATGATTACACTTTACTCTTCACTGATGTATGGTACACTTTGCTTAGTGCTTGATTGCACTAGCCTACTCTGCTTTATGTTGTGTATTTGGGTAACTATGGGCATCAGAAAAGCCATATTTCTGTTTCTGGCCATTTATTTATCTAGAGTTGGGGGTCACAAGCTTTCTTGAGAAGCTGAACAAAAATAAGAAGAAATGATCAGATATGCAAACAACTGGAAGGAACTTGGACAACCTCGTGGAACCTATGCTGCTAAAGAGAGCCTGTGGCCAGGAAAAGGAGGGGGATTTTAAACTTTCCTTAAAACTAATTTCAAGGTTCCTCTAAAAGTTTGAATTTCTCTCTAAAGGTCTCATCTGAAGCCCACTGAAGTAAAGAGAGAGGCTCTCATTGATGTTAGTGGGTGGTGAATCATGCCATAAGCAGGGCCGGTTCTGGCTTTTTTGCTGCCCCAGGCAAAAAAGCCACCCGCTGCCCCCCGCTGGGGCGCCGGAGGGGAGTGTGGCAGGCACGTGGCCCCGCTCCCCCGGCCGGGGCGGGGAGCGCGGCAGGCCCCGCTGCCCCGGCAGGGAGCACGGCAGGGGAGGGCGCCGAGCCCGGCCGTGGCCCTGCTCTCCCCGGCAGCTGGAGCGACGCGGGGCGGGCAGCGAGCCCGGCCGCGGCGCCGCTCTCCCCGGCGGCCGGAGGAAGGGTGGCGAGCCCGGCCGCGGCGCCGCTCTCCCCGGTGGCCGGAGGGAGGGCGGCGAGCCCGGCCGCGGTGCCGCTCTCCCCGGCGGCCAGAGGGAGGGCGGCCAGCCCGGCCACGGCGCCGCTCTCCCAGGCGGCCGGAGGGAGGGCGGCCAGCCCGGCCACGGCGCCGCTCTCCCAGGTGGCCGGAGGGAGGGCGGCCAGCCCAGCCGCGGCGCCGCTCTCCCCGGCGGCCAGAGCGCGGCAGGGGAGGGCGGCCGGAGCGCGGCCACGGTGCCGCTCTCCCCGGCGGCCGAGGGGAGGGCGCCGAGCCCAGCGGCAGCGCCGCTCTCCCCAGCGGCCAGAGGGAGGGTGGCGAGCCGGGCCGCGGCGCCGCTCTTCCCGGCGGCCGGAGCGCGGCAGGGGCGGGCGGTGAGCTCGGCCGTGGGTTTGGCCGCGGCACCGCTCTCCCTGGAGGATGGAGGGAGGGAAAAAAAAAACCTGAGTGCCGCCCCCCCCTCCAGGTGCCGCCCCAAGCACGTGCTTGGTAGGCTGGTGCCTGGAGCCGGCCCTGGGCATAAGAGCCTGACACTCCATTATTGATTTTCACATGTGAAGAAGTAAGAAGTATTGCTGCCCAAGAACTATAATTGCTGTCATGCCAGTCATCAGCTAGACAAGTGGATGAGCTACTTAAGGTGTTACTCAGGGACTAAAGATCAAAACTGTGGTATATTTTGCAATTATGTCTCAGAGAGTATTTAGCTCAGTTTCAGTCCATGTGAGTTGACACCATCCTCTGAGTTTCCTGGACCCAAAACACAGTGTGAAACTCTATCAAAACTGTTACGTTTCACCTGATTTAGTCTCCAAGCCTGATGAAACTGCCAGTCTCACATGGTTTCAATATAAAATCATAAGTGATCCAGATTCTTCTGAAACTGTGCACAGTTGTTCTGAAGACTCACAAACATTTGCCGACCTTTCAGCAGATATGAGCTGTTTCAAGCTCATAACAAAACATATCACTTAAATGAGTCTTTCATGGTGTGTCTCACTGAACATTTCACACACTTCCTTGGGAAGGTCCAGTGGGAGTCCCTAGTGTGCAGCCCTCAAGTTGCTTGTAACCTTGTCCTTCAAGATCAGTTTTAATTGTGGTAGAAAACATGGCATTTTGAACTATGAACACACCCTTGCCATACAAAGCTGTGAAGAGCCTGTGTTTGTTTTTCACTCACTGGTTTTGAAAGGCCTGGGCTTGCAAGGAAATTGCAGCTATGGCTGCTTGTTACTTTGGCAAAATAATGCAAAAGTGTTCTTGCAGCATTTCTTGTTTTACTGTTGGTGGAGAAACTTTTTGCATGTCTCTAAATCAACATTGTAAAATAACAGGTAATCATTTAGTCATGCCTAGTGAAATACTATTCATATTGGCTTTGTAATTGTCTGTGATGCCAAACAAGAAAACAGCATTGTGGTTACTAACAGCAGTTACACTTGCAGTCTGTGAGATCATTTCATATGCTGTTTAGAAAGCTAATCTGCTGCTAACCTAGCTTTGCTATAAATGCACAGAGTTGATTACTAAGCAAGTTTAGTCAGATGTTTGTGAAATGTCAGGATAATGATACTAAGGAACAGATAAATTGTCCCTTCACACACACAGAAAAAAATAGATTTGACTCAAATAGACTTGAGTTTGAAATATTCTTGCTTTTTAAAGTGTGTTATCAATTTAGATATTAAAATATAAAAGACTTGAATAAAAATGCATAATGCTCATGTCAGAAGAGCTTGTCTTGAGTTTACACAGTTTGCTATGTGAAACATTTTCAGTTGTTGTTTGTTGAGTAAAGTACTGTACGCTCATTTAAGATTAATTTAAGTTGTTTTATTGTATGCTAAGATGGCAACATTTCTTTTCCACAAAAGAGGTTGAGTTGGAAAGGGCACCTGATCAAAAAAGTATATTCAGGAAGAAAAGAAAACATTTCAAAAGGGATGTTCAAGTTAGACCTGCCAAGGCAGGTTTGCTGCTCAAAGAAAACATTGCAGTTTAAAAAAAAAAAAAAAAAAAAATTCATTAAGGACTGCCACATCACATGATATGATGTGTTACCACTGAGATACAAACTGCATTACTTTCTGAAAAAAACATGCAAAGGGAAGCTCTGTGCTTTACAATTAACGGGGCTATGGAGGGGGAAGGCTTACATCAAAAATATCAGTAGATCTTTTAATTAGGGCCACCAAACCTCTACAGATTTTTCCTTTCACAAACTTGCATCTCAGCTGGTAAATCTGGCTGCAGAAGGCAGTAGCAGACCTGTGATGCAGAGTTATATACTCAATGCTCAGCTAATATATAGAGCAGTGGTTCTCAACTGTGGTCCACCACTTGTTCAGGGAAAGCTCCTGGCATGCCGGACTGACTGGCCGAACCTGCAGACGCGGCAGGTAAACAAACCGGCCCAGCGTGCCAAGGGCTTTCCCTGAACAAGCGGTGGACCACAGTTGAGAACCACTGATCTAGAGTAATGAATATAGGTTAGTAGTCTATTTCGCATTAGAAATATGATATGGTTAAGTTCCTCTTCTAACAGCTTGACAGAGAACTTTGGTTGGTATTCTTTGGTAAACACTGAATTAATTGCAGGCCAAGGATGGGCTTAGTCATAAATTACATAAGAAACATCATAGGACATCTATTTTTCAGAGGCACCTCTAGCCTAGTTTTTCCTCTCCCTCACCACCAACTGGCAGACACTAATGTAGAGAGGGCATAAGACTTTTACTACTGCTGTGTCATCTAAATCTGCTCTGGCTGTTTTCTTCCTCTTTGAGAAATTCAGCCCAAAAGATTATCAAAAAGCCCAGAGGAAAGCCATGTCATGGGAAATAGTAGTGGATGTCTTTACCTCACAAACTGTGTGAGACAGAAACAAAAGGGAAGTATAACCAAATTGTGGGAGGGGATGGAGGTGGAAAGAATTCAAAACTGTGGAATGTTCTAGAAGTCCCTCAGAAGCATTTTTGGCTATGGCCTGAAAATGAGGCTGCTTGACAGTTATTAGAATTACACTTATTTTAACTTTTTAATCATGATATGTTTCTAGTCAATCTACTCTGTTTGCACCTTAGGTTTAACTAGAATTAAGCAAAATTATTAGCCAATGTGTGCTCCATTTTTTGACCTTTCTGTAATTTGTGTATCCATGAAACTCAGTGTATAATGAGCCCTTTCATGTGACAGAATTGTTAAACTTTTTAACTCTGAACCAAGTCAGGTGAGTAGGGTCAGGTATTTAAGTTCAGTCTTGTACCAGTGCACCTATATATCATGCCATTATTACATAGTGCGATTCTAGCCCTAGATCTGGGACTATATTGTTTGAACTTTTTGTTCATTCAAAGAGTCATGTTCTTTCCTCGGGGCACACAACACTCCCTCTAGTAATTTTTCTGATCTGAAAATACATTAATCATTTTCCTTATGAGGAACAGCACTATCTAAGACACATTTATATTTTTAATAGAAAGTAGAATCTGATTTCATTGACATGCATAGCAGATGCCACAAATATCCATTTTAGATACACATTTTCCATGACTGTGGGTTTCCTTATCCATCTGGACAGTAATAGGCCTTGCTCCCGCAATATCCCTGTGTACTGCAGCCCTCTGGTAGTTGGAAATTCAAATGTGCGTGTACATGTGCGTGCATGATCATATTGCTCTCTATTGGCTAAATACTACTACACAGCCTACAATACTGTAATCCCTAAGCATAGATGACCATGTCACCCTCTATGGAATGCAGATGTTGAGGGCAATACTACTACAAGATCATGACTCTTTCATAATTTACTGCTAGAGATGCTGTACAAAAATTAAGAGAAAACAGTACCCCAAAGTACAAAGTTTGAAAAGATGGCACCAAATTAATTATCATGTGTATATTTAGTTTGTTCATACCAAAAGGCACTTCTTTCTTTTGCAGTTTAAAAGTGAAGGAAATAAGTAGTTCTCTTGACCTAACATGAAAAATACTGAAGCAAGATAATTTTTGTTATAGATGCAAATACTATGGGTCCAATTTTAATTCTGAACTCAGGCTGGTCTGTGTGTCTGAAAGTGAAAATAACTGCAGGCACAATTTTGCACCTGCAGTTCTGTTTGCCTGCAGTTGGGATTATTTAGACATTTACATCAATGATTGCACCTGCAAATTGGAGACATCTAAGTAACTTAAATTACAGGCACAAATAATTGCAGGTGCAAAGCTGTGCCCACAAAAATGGAGGCTGATGTCTGAAAATCTAGCTTTATATTTCATGGTAAATTATTCACTGCACTATGGAACCAGTATCCTCCTGGGAGTGTCACAAATCCGTATAATGACTCTGAGTGCCTTTTAGATCTTTGCTTTAGCAGTCAGATGGGAAAGAACACATGTAGCCAGAGAACTCCCTAGTGACTACACATGTGGATACTGAAGAATGTGAGTTATTCCAATGAAGATTAGAATTAACTTGCAATCACAGTTTTCCTTCCTGATCCACACATTTCTAATTATTTCAAACAGCTTACTGTTGTATTTTTATTATCTCACTATTGGTTAGAACAGGTGGTGCTGCTAATGCAAATAGGGAAATTGTGCAAATAAGAACTACCTTTTATAGAAGATGGCATTAGAGATTAGGAGAGACAAAATGTTGTCAGCTTCTTAAATGCATAAATAATGCTACATTTCAGAGACGTGCAATGAAGACAGTCGCACTTCAAAATGTAAATTTATTTGCCATCATTTTTCATGGAAAGTGACAAATCTTTTTTAGATAACTGTAGAACTTTCCTCCCTTATCTTTAAACATTCTGGAAAACAAATCTGCAGCTACCCTCAATGTTGAATTATTTTGCTGTCAGAGACATAGATATGCAGCTATAAACATAACCATTAGCACCTAAATTTCCTTTGGTAACAAAAAGTATTTTTGTACATTCTTTAGCTTAAATAGATCTAGGCGTGGTGCAGCTTTATAACAGTGATTGTTTCCTGTTGTACCTGTTATGCAAAAGGCAGTACTGTTAGCAGAAGGGTGAAAGAAATTAATTTAAATTCTCTTCTAGTGTTTGAACAGCTAAAAGTCCTAGGGAACAAATGAAGCATTCTGCCAGTTTTGACAAACTGAACAGTAAAGAAGCATTTTTCTGCTTTAGAAGCTTTAGGCAAAATTGTTTTGGCATGTCTATAACTTGTTCCTACTGCAAACAGAAGGGCAGTTAGAGAAATGTCTATTCTGGGCATAGGTGCTGACTCCGTGGGTGCTCCAGGGCTGGAGCACCCACGGGGAAAAATTGGTGGGTGCAGAGCACCCACCGGCAGCTCCCCACCAGCCCCCCTGCCCAGCTCACCTCCGCCTCCCCTGAGCGCAGTGCCGCCACTCCACTTCTCCTCCCTCCCTCCCAGGCTTGCCGTCAAACAGCTGTTTCCTGCGGCAAGCCTGGGAGGGAGCGGGGAGGAGGGAAAATGTGGCATGCCCAGGGGAGGAGGCGGGGCCGGGGATTTGGGGAAGAGTTTGGAATGGGGGTGGGGAAGGGGCGGAGTTGGGGTGGGGGAGCGCGAGCACCCACCAGCGCTGGGTAAAGTCGGCGCCTACGATTGTGGGAACAAAACTCTGTACATTAAAAGAAGTGAGGCATTTCAGCCCATTCTACAGCCTAGTCAGTGCTTTTCTCCAGACAAGAGATCTGTAAGGACTCTGTGTAACTCCTAGTGAAATGAATGGAAAGATTACTATTGATTTCAGTGGGAGCTGCACCAGATCCTCAGCAAGTGTAAATTAGTGAAGCTCTATTGAAGGAAATGGAGCTATGCTGATCTATGCCAGATGAAGATCCGGCCTCTAGCCTTGCCGAGTCTCAGCAACCATGGAAGGTCATGGCTTCAGTTCCATGACAGACTGACCTATTTACTAGAAAAATCATCTGTCTTGTGATAGTCATGTATTTAAATTTATCACACTTTCAAACAGAATTCTTTTTAAAGAAAGTATTTACAAATATTTTTGAATATAGAATACTTTTAAAATACATGGAAGCTTCTACTTTAACAATTTATGCTACTGTATTGCTTAGTTAAGTTTTCAGCAAAAAATATAAGTAACCTAGAAACAAAAAGCCAGAATAAGATCTGCATTTTGAGCACTAGTGAATGTCTTGGGTATGTTGTGAGGTACAGAGTAGAGATCATGACTTTTTCCCCACTAGATTTTTTGTTATAAGCACTCAAGTATGGCAAAATGTGGAAAACATATGAGAGTAATATATGGTGTGAGAGAAGAATTGACTTTAATATGAACATTGCCCAGATTTTAATATAGATCTCCTTTTTCCGTTCTCACTTTCTGTTGTGCTAGATAAAAGAGAGGAAGGAACAGGTTTCTCATCTTTCCATATCGTTGGGGGTTTATTTATCGTTGGGGGTGAGTCCTCTAGCTCTTTTTTAAATTCAGTGTACAGTATAGAAAGCCAAAAATAACCAAGGATTTTGAGCTAGATATTGAGAGGTGATTAAAATTCATGGAGAAGGGACTTATTTCTCTTCAAGAATTAAAAAAAGTCACATGGATGATGGCTCTCAACAATTTCATAATCTGACCTACATGCAGTAAATATACTGATGAATCTCATTCTGAATGAATTAAATAGATTGATGCTGATTATTAATCTGTTTGCTGGCCAATCCAATGGTTTCTGAGCCACTTCCTCCAATGTTCTGTATTTTTCTGAAGTGCGTTAAGAATACATTTAATTGATATTCTTGCCTTCTTTTATTGCTTATTTCATACTGTACATTGTCCCTATTTCTTTCTCTTTGGCTTCTTCCATTGAGTGCCCTGCTTCTTATATCATTTGTGACATTTGTGTTGTGGTGGACATATAACACAACATCAATACTACTACAAATATTAGGCCAGCTTTCCAGGAAATGGGCTTTCAGGCATATCCTATATTATACAGACCTCTGAACTGTATTTCTGGAATGAAAAAAGTCACACAAATAAATTGTGTTCTTTTTTGTAAGACTCTTCATAGCACTGTGTTCACAATATTAAGATTAGGATTGTGTTAACACACATTATAATTCCTTATAAACATGTTGTGGATTTAAAAAAAAAAATCTTCTGTCCTGAAACTGATACTGATTTGGCTGCCTGAAAACTTGTGTAGTACAGTGGTTCCCAACCAGGGGTACACGTATCCCTGGGAGTATGCAGACATCTTCCAGGGAGTACATCAGCTCATCAAGATATTTGCCTAGTTTTACAACAAGCTATGTAAAAAGCACTAGTGAAGACAGTACAAATTAAAATTCCATATAGACAAGGACTTGTTTATACTGCTCTATGTACTATACACTGAAGTACAAGTACTGTGACGGGTTGGACCCCCCCCCCTCCCCCCCGTCCAGGATGCCACCTGATATGCTGGGGTCCCACTGACCCCACTCATTCCACCAGCTCGAGCTTCCTCGCCCTGTTCTTGCTGTGCCAGGCCCTCAAGCCTTCTCTGGCACATACACAGGTAAGGCTGCACCCAGCTGCAGACAGAGACTGAAATCAGCTCTGTGTGGGAGGATTCAGCTGTATAGAGAGATTTGTACCATGCAAGCTCATAAAAATCGCCCCCTCCCTCAATGTGGAGGAAGATATGCACAGCTTTTTGCCGCCCCTCCTTCCTCCCTCCCCCCCTCTCCCCCCGGATATGAATTACACAAACTGGGTTTTGGAATAAACAAAAACAAGTTTATTAACTACAAAAGGTAAATTTTAAGTGATTTTAAGGGATAGCTAACAGAACAAAGCAGATTACTGAGCAAATAAAACAAAACACGCAACCTAAACTTAATTCACTAAAGAAACAAGTTACAAATAGCAATTTCTCACCCTAAATGTTGTTTTAGACAGGTTGCAGAGTTTCTGCAGCTTAGAGTTCCAGTTATTTCTCTTCACAGGCTAGACCCCTGGCTTAGCCTGGACTCGGCCCTTGCCTTTCCCCAGCTTAGTTCCTTTGTTTATTCAGGTGCTTTCAGCAGCCTTCCTTCTTAGGCGGGGAGGCGGTGGAGAAGAGCCGGCCACCTTGATTGACTTCCTTCCCAGCCTTAAATAGGATTTACATATGGTGGGAACCTTTTGTTTCCCAGTCTGATCCCCATCCCCCTTCAGTGGAAAAGTACCAGCTCAAGATGGTGTCCTGTACCAGGTGACATGATCACATGACCTTGCAGTGTTAAAGCAACCATGAGACAAGGTTTATTTGTAATGTCCTCAGGAAGGAACTTCAGGAAGATGGGAGCATCTTCAAAGACCCATTCCATTCTCTTTCCTAATGGCCCATTCAGGCTGATTGCCTACTGTCTAGTGGGCATTCCCCAAGTACACACACAGTTGTAATTGTTACATAGTCAATATTCCTAACTTGAGATACAGGACTGATACATGCATACAAATTGGATAACCACATTCAGCAAATCATAACCTTTCCAATGATACCTCACATGACCCATCTTACTTAAAACATATCTTAGTTATGCCATATTCATATTATAACAATATTTTATGAATAATATGGGATGCAACATCACAAGTACAATATTACTCTAATTGATTTACCTTACCTTATTATATGGTAAAAATGAGAAAGTAAGCAATTTTTCAGTAATAGTGTGCTGTGACACTTTTGTATATGTGTCTGATTTCCTAAGCAGGTAGTTTTTAAGTGAGGTGAAACTTGATAGCACGCAAGACAAATCAGACTCCTGAAAGGGATATAGTAGTCGGGAAAGGTTGAGAGTACTGGTATAGTAAACTAAATGATGTCTTAAAGGCAAATAAATGCAATGTAATTGAAAGTACATAAGAAAGAAAAAATGACTTTTCATGTTGTTTACAGGTATCTAAAATTATGGCTGTCTTGATTGTGGAATTATGAGGTAGAACGAAGGGAACTAACTCTGGGCTCCATGTGTCAATGAAAGCTTTAACTGATATGCCTCTATTAAAATGGTTTCAATAGGATAATCTATGTAACTTGCTCTCTTAGGATGCTAACATGGTAAGATATAACATGTATTTTTCATATGTGTTTGCAAGTTGAGGTAGAGATTGGGGCGGGGTGTGGGGAAGAATCTCTAGAGGCTTGCCTCAACCTGCTAACACATGTTAAAAATACAACTGCCTTGTCATCAGTAGGATTTTACCTTGTGTTAGTTGTAAATTTACAATGTGTTAGCTAACACAAGATAAGAACACACCTTGTTTCCTAGCAAAGACTCAGGCAACTTTCACCACATTTGGAAATGTCTCCCTCCTTTGTTGAAGGATATCCATCTGCATCCCATCTAAATGACTGTATCCTCAAGATGCTTGAGATTTTGTGAATTCACATTGCAGATACTGCTGACCTTAAATGACTGAGCCATGAAATCCAGTTCTTTCATTTAAATTCTGAGATTGGTGCAGTGTAAGTGAAGGCGGAATAGGACCCTAAAGGTATTTTGTGTCATTGTTTCAATTATAGAACTATGTGAGTAAAAGACTTGGATTTGACAGCAGCAGAAGAAAGATGATATTGTATGCATGCCTTCAGCTTTGTATTAGATCCTTAAAAGGAAAATTATGTGAAAGACGGGAAGAAAACAACAAATGAAGCAAGATCCCTATTTCAATATAATTTGGAGAAAATAACTGATTTGGGTTGGTCATGTTGCCAGGATAGATGACTCAAGACTTCCAAACAAGAAATGGAAACCAGAAGGATGCCTAAAGCCTGAAAGAAGAACAAATTGGGAAGATATGATTGACTGTAATGTTTCAAAATCAACTATTCCAAAGATGAGTTTGGGCTGTTGCCCAGAATACAATTGAATGGTGATGTTCATTTAGATCTTTAATGCTGAAACAAAGTAAAACACTGTAGTTATGTTTCTGTTAGACATTTACTTGTTAATTCTTTCCAATTTTCCCAAATTTTGGATCTGATGTCACTTCCTTTCTCATTTATTACATATTGCAATGATTGTTGCTGCTGCTTTGTAATTTTTTCTGAATACCAGCTTTCTGATGAAGGCCTGCATCTAAGGCCTTGTGTACACTACAGAGTTTTGTCAACAAAAGTTATGCCACTTTAATTAAACCACTGTTGCATGTCCACTCTATGCTCCTTGTGTCCACAGTGTGCATCCACATTAGCAGCTCTTGCATCAACACAGAGAGCAATACACTGTGGGTAGCTATTCCCCTGTCCAACTGGCTGCAGGATGCTTTGGGAAGGGTTTGCAATGCCTCATGGGGCAGGTACAGCGTCACATGATGCAGGTTTCTCAATCGATTGTTCCATGGGCATCCTACTAGATTGCCAGCTGCTTTTCAACTGAAGTGGGGGAGGGGCGGAGAGAGTGTGTGACAGGGAGTGTGTATGTGTGGTGGGGAGAAACAGAGACAGAAGTGTGTGTGGGGAGGAGTGTGCATGAGATTGTGTGTGGGGGGAGTGTATATGTGAGAGAAACAAAGTGTGTGTTGGGGAACTGTGTGTGTTGGGGGAGAGTGTATTGGCATGCTGTCTCTTTAAGTTCAGATGGCAATCTGAGCAACCAATCCTGAGGCATGGAGAGGGGGACAGCCCTGCCACATCAGCCTCCGCCTCCCTCCCTGGCTCTGCACAGTATGGCAGTCCCCCCTCACTCTACTCCGCAGCAGCAGCAGCCTGCTTACCGCTGTGTTCCTAATGCAGGGGACAAGTATCAGAGGGGTAGCCGTGTCAGTCTGGATCTGCAAGAGCGACAGAGTCCTGTAGCACCTTATAGACTAACAGAAATATTGGAGCATAAGCTTTCATGGGCGAAGACCCACTTTCGTCTTCGCCCACGAAAGCTTATGCTCCAATATTTCTGTTAGTCTATAAGGTGCTACAGGACTCTTTGTTGCTAGTGCAGGGGAGAACAGGAGGATTCCAAGTTAATAATTTGCTCTTTGCTGCTAGAGCTGATCGGCGAAAGGGGAGGGACAGAACAGTGAGTTCAAAACAGTGAGCAGAGCGGTCACAGCGGGCATTGTGGACCACTGGAGGAGGCTAGCTACGTCGACATAACTAATGGCAGCATCTACTATGGGATAGCTCAGTGGTTTGAGCATTGGCCTACTAAACCCAGGGTTGTGAGTTCAATCCTTGAGGGGGCCATTTAGGGATCTGGGGCAAAAATTGGGGATTGGTCCTGCTTTGAGCAGGGGGTTGGACTAGATGACCTCCTAAGGGCCCTTCCAACCCTGATATTCTATGATACACTGACGCTTTGTCACTTTAACTTTGCTGCAAAAAGCTCTATGCCTCTTGTCGAGGTGGTTTTATTTTGTCAGCAAAACAGCAGAGTTTTGCTGCCAAAAGTAGCTTTGTAGTGTGTACACCTCCACTGTTTAGTCGTCAAAAGCTGCCTTTTGCTAACAAATCTGTGTAGTCTAGACAAGACCTAAATGATAATATCCCTGAAGTGTTCATGTCACCATTCAATAGGTGACTTTGAAGAATGTCACACATCATGTGTAAGTGGTCTGATACAGTGTTATTGATCAACTAAATAGAGAAAAGGAATAAAAAAGAAAATCCTTGCATCCAAATGTGTATATATAGTGTCTTGCTGGCGTTAGAAACACCCATATTTCCATGATCATCATACTAGTGCCTTGAATTTTTATGACTAGATAGTTGCCTCTACAAAGGTTTTACATAACTATATCTTGTAAGCGTATTGCTTGTAAGGCGTTACATTGAAAATGTGGCCTGTTTCTTTACCCTCTTCTTAGGCACATGCGTTTCTGAGACGGATTGTACATTATGCAAAACCAGGGGTGAAAATGAGCCGGTACGGGCTGGTATGGCATACCGGTAAGAACCCGCACCAGCCCATACCCAGCCCACATTAAAGCGTTACCACTGCAGCGCTTTAATGTCCCTGCCCCTTTTGCATCCCCCAGCCCCGCCTCTTCCACCCAAGGCCCTGCCCCATCCAGGGACGGAGCTGCCCCAGCCCCGTACTGATAAGTGTCCTGAGTTACTTTCAACAATTTATTGTTCAAACACAAAAAGACTCATGAGTAACCCAAAAACAAAGCAATTCCCATGACCAGTGCAGACTCCAGTCCCCAGAGGATTTTCCCTTGCCTCTCTCCACACCAGATGGAAGACGTACCTTTTTCCTTATATCACCTTGTGGGTCATGTGAGAGGCAGGTAGCGCTTAATGCTTTCCTCTGGCATTTTATCCTGACACAATGAGATTTACCCTTATGGAAGACACAAGGGGCAAGGCCTTGAATCTGGCTGTGTGTCCCTTGAGAGCTGTAGGAATCACAGGGTCAGGACCAGATGTGGGTGCCCTGCAGCTTCCACTGGATCCCGGGCACTGCAGCTCCAATGGAGCATCCTCAGAGTGGATGGAACTTAGTTGCGAAAAGTTTTGTTTTCCTGTGGAATTTTTGACCGTTGCTAAGGGGACAAATGCATTTCCCTTCAACTCTACTTCCATGTCTTCCTCACTCACATTCCCCACACAATTATCCCTAGGCCTACAAAGAGCAAGGGAGTGTGCTGGGACTTATCTGTAAATAAGTATAACTGTATATATGTGATTATATGAAACTAGTTCATAGAAGGAGCACCATCTACTGGCATGTAAGAATATGTAACATTGTTCATAAGTTTTAAAGACCAATAAAGTTGTTGTCCATTGCAAATGGCTACCTGATTACACAGCTCTTAATAAAGAGGGCCTATGGCAGAGATAGCACTCCTCCATTCTCTATGGTGGAGGAAGATCTGGGAATGGATCTGTGGAGCACTCTCTCCTTTAGTTCTGTATCTTCCCACTGCACTGAAAAACCATAAAGTCTGTGCTGGTGAACAAATTTTAATTATAAACATATTTTAAAATATTTTAGTTTAAACTGAAACCTGATGTATTAAAACCAGTAAGAACAACAGTATTTATGTAGGTGTATGTAGTTGTAATTGAGCCCACTTGGGCTTACAGTGAGGTTTGAACCTGTGTTTTAATCATGAAGACTAAAATTCAGCAAGGTACTTAAGCATGTGCTTAATTTTAAGCATGTGACTAGTTCCATGGAAAGCAATAGGACTAACAACATGCTTTGAATTATGCATGTGTATAAGTGCCTTGCTAAATTGGGGGCAAAAAGTAGAAACCTCTATCACTTAAACTGGGAAAAGTCCCAAACTTAGCTGTACAGCTCATTAACCTCTTATGGGGACCAGCCACTAGAGGGGGACAAAGATCCACACTAAGAGAGTTACATTATATCACCCAAATGAATTTTCAAGATGAAAAACTTGCATTCAGTCAATTCTATATCACTAGCTAACTTGGTTATGTTTTTTTGAAGCAGATACAAATTTTAGGTTTAAAATTAAGTTGTCAAATAAAATGTCCTTCGTACATTTCAACGAACAGTTAGAACCAAATTTTAAAAGGAGCCTTAATCCAGCCTCTGAACAGGTGCCTGCAGTTTTTTGTATACAACTTTCCGAATATGGTTTTTGACCCTCATATCCTCATTTTTGGCTCTAACTTTTCTAGTTTCATCATTACTGTGGAAAGAAGGGGTAGCTTAGAAGTTCAGAAAGAATGATTAAACTAAAGTGATTGTTCTTCATCATCAAGAAGTTTCTTCTTTTCTTTTAAACAGGTTTCTAATCTGTACAGGCTTTGTGGATTGCGTGTTTGTTTACTCATTGCTGCTTCTGGTTGTCATTCCACCAGTGTATTGTGGAAATGGTAGCATGTTAGTTACATAACAAGCAAGAAAACAGAGCTTCACTATTGACAGTGAGGGTTGTTCTGAATAATTGGGAATGCGCTGAGATTAGTTGCTTTATTCTGAAATGAAAATAGAATTCCCTGTTGGCTAATGCTCTTTCATACATGTGTACAAAAATCCTTTGTTTGTTTCTCCAATAGATTGTTTGGTTTCTACAAAGGTATACTCCCTCCTATCATGGCTGAAACACCCAAAAGGGCAGTGAAGGTAAAGCACTATATTTCCTCCTTTTAAAAATAAGTGTTACAGCAACTAACATCGGTCACAGTAAAATGTCCTATTTGTCCCTCACCAAATAAATGTGTCAATCGATGTTAGAATTAAGACATGATCCTCTAGTCTTTGCTTAGAAAAAACTCTTACTGATGACAGAATGGAAATTTTGCCTGATTAAGGACTGAAGAATCAAGCTCTTAATTGATTAGTATAAGTTATATACTTAACTAAGTATATAGTTAAGCAAGATGCAGGACATTACTGAAGAACAAATTATGACTTCAAAGTAATATTTTTCCTAATATGTTTTGCTTTTTATAGATGTTTTACTTCATTGTGAATCCTCAGCAACATGCAAATGAATAATCCTAGGAATATGTGTGTGTATGAATGCAAACATAAAGGAAACTCTTCAAAATAAACATTTATTAAGCATTATGTTAGTGTAGTTCAAGTGCTTTCTTCCTGCTGTTTTCCTATACTCTGAGGACAATCACTCAAAAAAACAAGTCCTTCTGTACCCTTCTGTGTATTGCAGTCAACCATATTAATAGACATAAATCCCAGTCCTGCACACAGTTATTATGCCCTTTAGCTCTATTACAGTAGAAATAAATGAATACTGGCCTATCAAATTGCCTTCACTGTTAAATGATAACTTTATTTGTTCTGATATGCTTCCCTCATTCTCTGTATTTATTCTTACAACTTTACTTTTATTAGGATTATTTAAAACCTTTCACCACATAATTGTGGAGTTTTCTGCATTAATATTTTTGGGTTCTTCAGTTGACTGTGTACATGTGGGAGGACCTCCTGTGCATAATGTTGTTCATTGGATTTTCTCTCTTCTTTGTTTTATTTTCCCCCAAGGCCCCAGATCAATCTGGGCCTTAGTCTGCCATCAGTCATTACACAATGTTCCCGTTCACTTATGTAGGTAAGGCGTGTGTGTAAAATGATAGAATGTAGCCCCATCATGTAATCCTAAAGGAGATCCCTTGGTAGTGTCCTGCTGTTATCATCATTGTGGATACAAATGAGACAATCACGGTCTCTTAAAATTATTGAATATAACAAAGAAAAACTATGGCTGTGTTTAATTTGGAGCTGCAGTACAGAGTCTAAGGTTGAAATTTTGAAACCCTCCTAATGTCTTGGATTATGTGCTTTTTTTTCTTCACGTTAATTCAGTAAAAGGTGAGAAAGTCAGTCTGATGGTTGCTTTTGAGCACAGGTATATACTTAGTACAAGGGTAGGTTTAGGCATTGGGCTAGTTTCATAATAAATGTGAGGATCTCTCTGCCTTCTGGTTTTTGAGCTGTTAGGATTCACATTTTCTACATACTTTCGATAATCATGAGAGCTAAAACGTACACCTTTTTGTTTTTGCTAAATGAAGGCTGAGATGCTCACATAATAACATGATTCTTGGTGCTGAGGCTTTAAGAAAAACACCAAATGTCACAAGAATCTCAGGAAAATTGTGAGAATTGGCAATGCTGAGATCATTGGCTTCCCTTAAGTTCCTTTGCACGGCTCCTGTGGGCATAAAAAGGATCTAAAGCTGCCTTAATGCTGCAGCAATATTCCACAGAGGGGGCATTTCAGTGGCAGGGAGGGGTCAGGACAGGAGTGCAATGTGCTCCAGAGATCCTGGCTGATGGAGCAACTTCCGGCAAGCTCTTACCAGACAGCACAAGTTATAGCATCCTGCTTAGAGCTCTGTGAAACCCACAGACATTGGCTAAAGAGAATCTAAGTAGATTCAAAATTCCTTTAGCTTTTCTTGGATATGAACCTGAAACACCAAGAAGATCACTGGTTTCTTAGATTAATTTCTCTCCTTCCCTTCCTCAGTAGTCCCCACTCACTCTAACAGGCCTTGGGATACATCCTTCCCATGTAGGTATGTGGGGTTGTGAAACTGTTGGTGATCTGGACCACAACATCCATGCAAAAGACTTTGAGGCTTGAGCAGCAGCTAGGGAAACTCCAGCTTTTCCCTTTCACCATCAGTGAGGAAGCCTCAACAGGGGGAAGGGCATTTTCTTGTTTCTGGCAGTCTGGTTTCTGGTTTGGTGGTGAATATTTTTCACAGCTCCAGTTGTACAGGAAGGGTGACTTGAATTATGAAACGACTGCACTGATTAAAGATCCCCAAGATAAACAAACAAGGCAGAGTTCCTGCTAAGAAGAAATGTAGCATTGTCCGCATGGAATAATGTATTAGCTGGATACATCTATTTGCATGTAAAAATAAAGCCATAAAAACCGAGGTGTTCTGATGCAATATTTTACTTTAAAGCTAGGTGTCAGAGACCTGGGTTCACCTTTGAAGAGATTTGATCCTTTGTCTGTCTGTCAGTCTTTGTGTCTCTTTCTCTCCATCTCTCTTTTTTCCTTTCTAAAAAGAAAGCTGGTATTTCTGAAGGATGAAAACTTTATAACCCTGTGTTAGCTTGGGCTTGGAGAACAGAAATCAGTGGTGCCAGTACAATGGTTAACAGATGAACTTTTTGGGCAAATGTATATTGTTCATCTGTTCCCAAACATCTTGTTTCAAGTATATTTTTACCTTAAAGTTATTGAGACATATGGTAAGTACTTTGGCCTTTTTCTGTGTAACGTGGATTTAAGTGTATCTTTGCCAGATGGGCAGTATTGGTTATTAGATATATGAATGCATATATTTTAAATATATGTTTCTTTAGATTTTGTGAGGATAGCTATTAACTTAATATAATTGTATAGTAAAATAAATTACTTCACTCTATGTTATTAAAGGCACTTAGGGTGCTCATCCCCTTCAATGATTGGGGACATAGAAGCCTGTTTATCTAGGTAGAGCCTTTTGACAAAATTATTCACACACAGAGTCATTTTGGTATGTCCAGCTAAATTTTATATTAAGTTTTTACTGGCATTGATTATTTTTCTTTAAAAAATCCTTATTCACATAATGTGAAACAGTTACTATTAAGCAGTTCTTTTATTTAGGACTTTAGGAAACTATCAGTACTTTAAGATAAAATTTTTAAGACCAAAACATTTCTAGGTAGTATATTTCTTCTTTTTTTAATGGCCATTTCACAGATCTAGGAGACTATGGAAAACATTAAGGAATAGCAGAAATTCCATGAAAGGTGGGATGGGTAGCACCCACAGAAAGACATTGGAGAGAGAATAAAGCAACTCTACAACAATAAGAAATGAATTTAATTCAGTATCATAATGGACCCTGCTATACTTGACATTTTTCCAGAGATTTGCTTTTAACATGCACGTAAAATTGACTCTGGAAATTATGGCATACTGTATAAGAGAGGTGTATTTCATGGTTATTTAACTTAGCAATAAAGATAGTTATAGGTTTATGCCTAACACGTTTATCTTGTTTGATTATTGACAGACCTATTGCATTGATCTTAAACATATTTGCACTAACTATGTGCTGTAGATTGCAGTTAAGTCAATACAGTGTCTGGAAAGCAATTAAATTCTAGGAGCTGAATTCTCCTGCTGGGGTATACCAGTCATTCCTGTTAAATACAGAGGAAGTTCTTTGTATCCTGTGGCTGGAGTATCAGGCACTAAGATTTCACAGTTTCAACAGTGTGTAACACCGACAGATCCCGGTCATTGTCGGGTGGGATTGAACCTGGGGTCTTTGGAGCTTAGTGCATGAGCCTCTACTGCATGAGCTAAAAGCCAACTGGCTATTAGCCAAGGCTGTAGAGCAGACTTATTAATCTCTAAGTGGTCTTGGTGCCACTAGAACACCATGCCCAGGAGGTGTGTGGGTTACATTTGCATCATAGATATGTAATATGCATTTTCTTCTAGCTTTAAGCTTAGCATTGTTACATTAGCCCATTCATGTCCGGTCCTTTGTTGTACCTGATGTGGTTCTAGTACATTTTCTAGAAAATAGAAAATAGATCTGGTTCAGAAAATGCTACCAAACATGCTGCAGCACAGGGCCCTGAGTCATGGAAGTCCCCACCTCACTAGGAATAAGTTGAAATGCCAGTGTGGTATTTCCTGCTCATGCTCCAGTGACATGTGTTGTAGAGTAAGAGCTGTTTTATACGCAGAGTGCTGTGATAAACTAAGTCCCTGGGGAATCAGGTTTTCTCCCTTGGCTGGGGCACATTACAGGTCAAGCACCTCCTTGTGTTTAACTCCATTCCCTGTGTCTCTCAAGAAACATACATGAGTTCTGGACACATTTCCCAATGCTTCCCTTGACATGGAAGAACAGTTTGGCTGCAAGTGAAGGGGTGCGAGAAGATTCATAGTTGGAATCCAATGTAATAGCTGTCCAAGAGATACCACGTTAGCGTGAATCAGCTTCATAAAAATAATGGAATTCTAAGGCACATTCAGCACTGTAGCAGGAACATTGGGCAGCGGTCTGGAAGATAAGAGGTTGTTGGTTACTCACTTTTGAGAGGTGGTGAAGTGGTAACTTTTGCCCCATGTTTCTGATAAATGTTCAGAAAGTCCCAGAATACATCTGTGGTAAAGCCCTGAGAACCTCCATTTTTCGTTGCATTATTCTTCCCCCAGTACTGAAAGCCTCATGTCAAAGTCACCATCCTTTGACAGAGAAGTACTGGACACTTGTCTGATAATTCTGGGAGACTCAAGTCTGGTGAGCATTATAGTCCTTCTAAGCCTTGCATATTCTCATCTCTCTCAAAAATATAAAACCAGGAAACTTATATGGAATATTACTTGTAATATTTCTAGGTTCTACCTGAAACTTGGACTCCCTTCTTCCCTCTCTATCCCCGAAAGTTCTCTCCTGTCCTAGTTCATCATTCTGGCAAGAATTTACAATTCTTAAAGTAGTTACTCTGGATGGCAGCAGCAGCAGTGACCATGAGATGGTTGAATTCGGGATCCTGACAAAAGGAAGAAAGGAGAGCAGCAGAATACGGACCCTGGACTTCAAAAAAGCAGATTTTGACTCTCTTAGGGAACTGGTGGGCAGCATCTCCTGAGAGGCTAATATGAGGGGGAAAGGAGTCCAGGAGAGCTGGCTGTATTTTAAAGAAGCCTTATTGAGGGCACAGGAACAAACCATCCCGATGTGCAGAAAGAATAGCAAATATGACGAGCAACCAGCTTGGCTTAACAGAGAAATCTTTGGTGAGCTAAACACAAAAAGGAAGCTTACAAGAAGTGGAAACTTGGACAGATGACTAGGGAGGAATATAAAAATATTGCTCAAGCATGCAGGAGTGTAATCAGGAAGGTCAAAGCACAACTGGAGTTGCAACTAGCAAGGAATGTGAAGGGTAACAAGAAGGGTTTCTACAGATATGTTAGCAACAAGAAGAAGGTCAGGGAAAGTGTGGGACCCTTACTGAATGCGGGAGGCAACCTAGTAACAGATGATGTGGGAAAAGCTGAAGTACTCAATGCTTTTTTTGCCTTGGTCTTCACAGACAAGGTCAGATCCCAGACTGCTGCACTGGGCAGCACAGTATGGGGAGAATCTGAGCAGCCCTCAGTGGTGAAAGAACAAGTTAAGGACTATTTAGAAAAGCTGGACATGCACAATTCCATGGGGCTGGATGCAATGCATCCAAGAGTGCTGACAGAGTTGGCTGGTGTGATTGCAGAGCCATTGGCCATTATCTTTGAAAACTCGTGGTGATCAGGGGAGGTCCCGGACGATTGGAAAAACGCAAATAGTGCCCATCTTTAAAAAAGGGAAGAAGGAGAATCCGGGGAACTACAGCCTCACCTCAGTCCCTGGAAAAATCATGGAGCAGGTCCTCAAGGAATCCATTTTGAAGCACTTGGGGAAGAGGAAGGTGATCAGGAACAGTCAAAATGGATTCACCAAGGGCAAGTCATGCCTGACCAACCCTATTGCCTTCTATGATGAGATAACTGGCTCTGTGGATCTGGGGAAAGTGGTGGACGTGCTATATCTTGACTTTAGCAAAGCTTTTGATACGGTCTCCCACAGTATTCTTGCCAGCAAGTTAAAAAAGTATGGACTGGATGAATGGACTATAAGGTGGATAGATAGCTGGCTAGATTGTCAGGCTCAATGGGTAGTGACCAACGGCTCAATGTCTATTTGGCAGCCAGTATCAAGTGGAGTGCCCCAGGGGTCTGTCCTGGGACCGATTTTGTTCAACATCTTCATTAATGATCTGGATGATGGGATGGATTGCACCCTCAGCAAGTTTGCAGATGACACTAAGCTGCGGGGAGAGGTAGATACGCTGGAGGGTAGGGATAGGGTCCAGAGTGACCTAGGCAAATTGGAGGATTGGGCTAAAAGAAATCTGATGAGGTTCAACAAGACAAGTGCAGAGTCCTGCACTTAGGAGGGAAGAATCCCATGCACTGGTACATGCTGTGGACCGACTGGCTAAGCAGCAGTTCTGCAGAAACGTACCTGGGGATTACAATGGATGAGAAGCTGGATACGAGTCAACGGTGTGCCCTTGTTGCCAAGAAGGTTAACGGCATATTGGGCTGTATTAGTAGGAGCATTGCCAAGAGATCGAGGGAAGTGATTATTCCCCTCTATTTGGCACTGGTGAGGCCACATCTGGAGTATTGGGTCCAGTATTGGGCCCCCCACTACAGAGAGGATGACTTATGAGGAGAGGCTGAGGGAACTGGGATTGTTTAGTCTGCAGAAGAGAAGAGTGAGGAGGGATTTGATAGCAGCCTTCAACTACCTGAAGGGGGGTTCCAAAGAGGAAGGATCTAGACTGTTCTCAGTGGTACCAGATGACAGAACCAGGAGCAATGGTCTCAAGTTGCAGTGGGGAAGGTCTAGGTTGGATATTAGGAAACACTATTTTACTAGGAGGGTGGTGAAGCACTGGAATGGGTTACCTAGGGAGGTGGTGGAATCTCCATCCTGAGAGGTTTTTAAGGCCCAGCTTGACAAAGCCCTGGCTGGGATGATTTAGTTGGGGATTATGTCCTGCTTTGAGCAGGGGGTTGGACTAGATGACCTCCTGAGGTCTCTTCCAACCCTAATCTTCTATGATTCTATGAAACATTATTTCAGCTATTTCAGCAATACATTTGCAAATGTAACAATATGGAAAAATGTAGATGATTTGGAACTTTCTGAATTTATACCCAGGAAGTTGGAAACTGTGGCTGAAATCCTATCTCCATTAAAGTCAGTGGGAACTTTGTCAATGACTTCAGTGGGTTCAGGGTTTCACCCTGTGTGTTCTTCTTCCAGTTGTTCTGTCTTTGAATCTGGCAACACTGGACAATTGAGGTGCCGAAACACCAATTGCCACCTAAAACTTTCCTTGGATATCACTCAGTACTGGCTGGCTCGTTACATGGAGGTACAGGAAAAACTAAATTTCCCATCTCTCCCCTCAAGTTACAATACGAAAGGGCACTGATTGTGAAACTGATCCTCAGAGGAGTTGCAGATGCTCAGCACTTCTGAGGACCAAGCCCTTAAGAAAAAGTAGACAATTCTGTGTAAGACTTATTTTTAAAGGAGGGTAGAAATTGGAAGAAAAATATCAGTTCATGGTGGAAGACTACAGAAAGATACACAAACTTCCATTCTGCAATTCTATCCGTTTGTATCTCTCTGATGAGAAGTGTACTAATATCAGACAAAAATGAAAATAGTGTGGTTAATTTATTACAAAAAAGATTACATTAGCTATTCTGTAACTTACATAAAAACATCTGAAAATGAGCTGTTAGAGCAAAGGTTAGTAAACTGAAAGCAAGAACTATGTATTGGAAATCTTCTCTTGTGTACAATAGCTCATTGTCTTTAATTCCATTTGTGTTAATATTATGCCTTATTTACTAATGAAATAATTTGAAGGACCTGATTCTCTACTACCTTGTAGCTTAGGTAGTCATTTACACTTGTGCAAAGTATGTGCAATGGTCATGTTTTGCACTCCCTTTTCCCAGGTATACATGACTACAGAGGGTATGAGACAGTGGAGAATCAGGCCTTCATTGTTTCTTTTTTCTAAATCAGATAAATAACTTGTAATAAAATCTTCTAAACATTGCTGAGCTTTAAATGTAACTGTATTTAATTTATAGTTTTTCACCTTTGAACAATACAAGAAATTACTGGGACATGCTTCACTATCACCAGGATTGGTAAGTGTAATACATAATTAGAGTTTTCGTTCATTTAAGGAAATATTGGATGTCCCTCTACCCCTCCCCAAAAGTAAAAGGACCAAGATACTTAGTGTGATGCCAGAGTGAAATACAACAGAAAAAACATTCCAGGTATCTGAGCGGCAGATAGCGGAAATTAAAGTGTTGCCTTGGAAAACATGGGAAGAGTCCAAAAGCTAAAGTATAGTGTGTGATATCCTGGAAACATAAATAAGTTACCGTAGTAAATACATTTCAGTTGCAGCTGGTCAAAAAATGGAAAAACTAGTTTCATAAAAAAAATTCTAAGTTTCAAAGTTTTCATTCTGAAGTGGTCAAAACATTGTTTATTTGTAGATATTTTGGGAAATATATTTATCAAAGACACCATTGAAAATGTTATTGAAATGGTTATCGACATTTTTTGTTTATCAAAACTCAGCTTTTCATTAAATGAAAATCTTGCTAACCTTTTCTGTAACTTTTTTTGGTAAACAAAAAATGTCAACAACTATTTTTATACCATTTTCTATAATATTTTCAATAACAAATGTGAAAAAGGGCACAATGCTATTTTCTGGGGAAAATGAAGAATGTCAACAATTTTCATGTTTTTTTTAAAAAGGCTATTTTTTATAGAAAAGTTTTTGTCTAAAAATTTCAACCAGATTTCATTTTGATGTTTCTACTTTTAATCTCTTGCCTCCTGTCTAGTCCCTTTTTAAAAAATTTTTGTCATGCATAAAACACCTCACACTTTGCAGAGACACCTGTGTTCTGTTTATAATAATCCATGTATCTGAGTTTTAAGCAAGACTAAAAAAATGTGAATTACTTGGAAAAGGGTATGTAATAAATAGTGAAATCCTGAACATCTGGATTATAGATTTTGTGGTCAGGTGAGTTTGGGATTAGAATTCTTTTTACAGTTTTGGTTCCTGGGATGGAAGTTTGTGATAGACAAAGAAAATATATAGTCACTTGTCTTGTAAGAATAAGTGCCCTGTATTAGACTATACTGTGCCTGCTAAAGGGTGTAAAAAATAGAGAGGAAACCTTTAGTTTATCATTACCCCAGGTACTGGCTATGTGAAACAACATGCTGCTGCCATTCTCGTGCAGGACAGTAAACTCTTCACATGAAACTTCCTCCTCTTAAGTACTCCATTGGTGCTATGGTTGTTTACAGTCCCCTCATGTTGTCAGCAGACTCCCTCTTTCTTAATGTACAATGGAGAAACTGTCATTTGCATCCCTGGCAAGTGGAAAGAGCAGGTTTCAGGTTTTTTGGTGTATTGCCACCCTTTTCCAAGAACAGCATGCTGAAAACTAGTAAACATACAGCATACGTTCTTAACAAAGAGCAGCTTTGATTCGTATAGCAGCTCTACTGGGCAACAAACATCCCAATAATTTTTTTAATGAATAATGCCACTTTCATTACATTGCTATCGTTTTCAGTTACACTTAGGGCTCTCTTGTGGCTTAAATGCCATAGTCATGGTGGGTGGTGAGGGACAAGGATCCTAGAGGTTTTCTATGTACCTCCATGCTGAGGCAGGCGGAATACCTTCAGGTCTTCTGGCGGAGCTCATGTCAAGGAAGCATGTCCCGTTGAAAAGGAGAAACAAGTGTTTCCACCCTCTTCCCCTTGGCTTCAGACCAACAACGGATAATGAAGGGGTGGGGCCATGCTCCCATCCCATGAGGGGAATATAGCCCTACTGGCAGCACGGCCAGTGTTCTGGGTGCAGAACGGCTGGGATTGACGCTGCCCCTGTAAAAGTGAACAAAGGGTTAAAGGCTCCTGCCACCCTCTCCCTTCTTGAACACTCATTCAGAGTCAGCCACAGTCTGGCCCCCTGTGAGCTGAATGGAATGTTTTCCTGACTTTTGCTTTCCTCCCACCATGGTTCTTTTCCGATTTCAGCCAGTTTACTCCATATACTATGCTGTGGGTTTAAGGTGGTAGAGGAGCGGGAGGATCCTTATAAGTGGCTGGCACTAGAGACTAAAACAAAGAAACAAACAGCCCAACATTAATTATTTTGAATGTTCTTAACTGCTCTCATATTTAGCTGTTGTTTATCTATTATGAACAAAGTAAACCATTTATTATCTTTCTAAATATGGCATATTCTACCTGAGTGTAAAGCACAGGCCATACTGTGCCATGGATTTTTGAGGAGATGGGGTGAATTCACCCCAGTGAAGGGGGCCAGTACCAGCCCTCTGCACCACTTAAGTCCCACTTAAGTTGTCTCAGGGTTGAAATTTACCCATGGAGAATTTTCCTTCTAAATGGGCATTTTGCTTGAGTAAGTTCTTCACAATTTAGCCCGGAATATTCGTTACTTTTACTATATTTTAAGTGCATTTGATTTAATGCTGAATACACAGAAGGTTTTTTTAAGTATTACATAGCTACATCTATATTTAAAAAAACCAAAATTATTTATTACATTCAAACTCCACCCAAATATAACATGGGAACATTATTTTTCCATGTATGCATCTTAAATCAGTAACACAGCTTTCCTTCCAGCTAGAGAGAATTCGTTGTTGATAGGACTTTGACGTTTTATTTTGAATTTTTGGAATGTGGTTTTGGTTTTTGTAATTTCTTCTTCATGAACTGTCAGCATGTAATCAAGAGCTAAAGCTATTCAGTAATGGTATACTGGTAGGTCTCTCCATTTTCATCATATCATTCAGCTTCATCATGTGATGTATGAGACATTTTACCACAGTGCTCATGAAAACTTGATTTTTAAGTATTGATTGATTTAATTTCCCTAGACGTTTGCAGTTGCTGGTCTGGGATCTGGATTAACAGAAGCAGTTGTGGTTAACCCTTTTGAAGTAGTAAAGGTTAGCTTACAGGCAAATCGGAATGCTTTCACAGAGGTATGGTAACTGTTCCATTCTTTTTTCAATACTTTGTTGAATATAAGAAAGACTTTAAAAGTTCATTTTAATAAGAATCTATATGCTCATTGTAGAATACTTTCTCTGAGGCTGTTTGGATGAAATAATGATATTCCCTCTAAGCAATGCTGTTTTAACAAAGGTGGAATAGGAAACTTTGCTGACAAAATATATATAGAGAGCGGGGCGGGGGGGGGGGGGGGGAAGTACCTAGTTGCACATTAGAAGCCAAGTGCTTTACTCCTCTTTGTGATGCTCTTACAACACCCATATGAGATATGAAAATACTGTTATCACCATTTTACAGATGGGGAACTGGGGCATAGAAAGAGGTTAAGTGACTTGCCTAAGGTTACACAGAAAGTGTGACAGAACAGGGACTTGAACCTATGTCTCCTGTAACCTAGGTTAACACTGTAACCACTGGACCCTCCTTCCTCCATGGTCAATAGGGCCACAAAGAATACTGTAGGGAAAGTAAAGTGATTGGAAGCTGGAAAGGTGATCCATGAGAAGATCTTTCTCGCTCTCTTGTTCTTTCTTATGACATGGCCTGTAATATGAAAAAATTGTGAACCAGTATTACAATCTGTCAGTTCCGTGAACAAATAATCAGACCTTCTTTATACCTCTGCAGATACAATTGGCCTGCCTCAATACAAACTTTTCCTTTTTAGTATAAATGTATTAATACCATATTGTGAACAAACTAGTTCCAGCAGCTCTAAATGGGAACACAACATCCTCTCTGCACATAAATTCCAGAGACTTTATTCTCCCTCACAGGGTTTTTAATCCACGTCACTGCTTTTCTTTACAGTGGGTTATAATTAATTATTCCCCCCCAAATGAAACCTATATCCTCTACGCTTTTCTCCTCTAATCTTTTAAAAAAAAAAAAAATCAGTGATATTCCGCATTGCAATTGTTCTAGAAAATCAAAGCGTCAGTTTTTGAAATCAAAGCTCTTTGAGTTTAAAGAAAGGAATCAAAATACACTGATGCTTAATGAAAATGCTAGCACCGCCCTAATTGCAGTACTATGGTTATGTCATAGTCATTCATGTAACATTTTCAAAAGCACCTAAGTGAGACATAATTGAGCATATAGGGACCTAATTCCCATTGAAAATCAAATACGTTTTTATTTGTCCTATTGAAGAAAAAAGTCAATGGGACTGAGTCGCTTAGGTGCTTTGTAAATTTTACTAACGTTTTATGTAACTAAAAATATAATGCCAGATATTCCACTGGTGTAAATTGGCACTCTGTATCCAGTTCTGGGTGCCACATTTCAGGAAAGATGTGGACAAATTGGAGACAGTCCAGAGAAGAGCAACAGAAATTATTAAAGGTCTAGAAAACATGACCCATGAGGGAAGATTGAAAAAATTGGGTTTGTTTAGTCTGGAGAAGAGAAGACTGAGAGGTGACATGATAACAGTTTTCAAGTACATAAAAGGTTGTTACAAGGAGGAGGGAGAAAAATTGTTGTTCTTAACCTCTGAGGATAGGACAAGAAGCAATGGGCTTAAATTGCAGCAAGGGCGGTTTAGGTTGGACATTAGGAAAAACTTCCTCACTGTCAGAGTGGTTAAGCACTGGAATAAATTGCCTAGGGAGGTTGTGGAATCTCCATCATTGAGGATTTTTAAGAGCAGGTTGGACAAACACCTGTCAGGGCATTGTCTAGATAATATTTAGTCCTGCCTTGAGTGCAGAGGACTGGACTAGATGACCTCTCGAGGTCCCTTCCAGTTCTATTATTCTATGATTCTATGACTTCAATAAAGCTGTGTTGATTTCCACCAGCTGAGGGTCTGTCCCATTCCTGTTTGAATATGCTAAAGAATATTCTAAGCTAAAGGAGATGTCAGAAATACAAGACATTATATTTTTTCTTTTAAAAAATCTTAACTTACCAAAACCCAGACCTACTTCCTCATGAGTAGCATATTCTTGTTACTACCTATTATATGATGTGTCCTCATTCTGTAACAATGCTGTGTTTTTCTAAAAGGATTAAGCAGTGTCTGCACTTATCCCATTGTGTAGTTCATGCCATGTGATGAAACTTAATGCAATTAACATATTATGTTGGCTGTTACCTTTAAATAAGAAATATAGCCTGTTTCAAGGAACAAGGGCGACTGCACACCAATAGTGTGCTGACCATTGGATTGTTCTGTGATATCTGAGCATCTTTCTAGGGTCCATTGGTTTAAAGAGGAAGACCCCCAGATTTGACACACCAGCACTCTGACATCATGGAATTCCCCTAATAAAAACACTGCAGTGGGTATTTATCAATGGCCAAATGCTAGCAGCTGTACCACATTGGATCTTTTCAGGTTTCAAAAGCTAACCAAGGTCAGAGTTGTGTTTTGCCAAGGAAAATCTTCTGCTGCCGAAACTGGCATCAGGTGTTCAGCAGCTGACATCCCTTCCCCTCTGAGTCATTAGTAAATCAATAATCCAGCTTAATGCCAGTGGGCACTGTATTGTTGAAGTTGTCGTCTTTAGCAGAGACTTGAAACTGAGTTCATGACTGCTGGTTATCTTTAAAGATCCAATCTTAATATTTCCAAGAGCAAAGACATTAATTCTAGTGTCCTGACCGAATTCCAGTTTGAATATCTGCATTCAGTTTATTCATGCTCATCTCTAGTAAAGAGCTTTGATATCTTTGCTTGTAGCTACAAAAGTAAATCATGATGATAAAATATGGTTGCTTTGTTTTTTATTTCTACAGACAGAGATGGATAGCAGAGCATCAGCAGGTCAATATTAGTTACTAAATATGCAAAGGACAAATGAACCTAAATAGTAAAAGAAAAGAAAACTTGGCTGTAACCTAAATAAGCAGTAACCTGTTGTGTTGGATATAATTGGGATCATTTGGCTGATGATGTTGATCTCCCAGGGTGATATTTTCAAATGGAAGCCCATTAAACAAATAAGTATATTGAAATCAGCAGTGTTTACAGAGTTCTAGTCAAAATTGTTCTACATTTTCCTGTTTAAGCATCCTAGTGGAAGTAATGTTTTGCCTTTCTAATTAAATATTTGGTTATACAAAGGTGGCATTATGTTTTAGTGAAAACCAAGGACAAGTCAGCAAACAGGCTTTTTAAATGACCTTTTTAATACTTGTGACTTAAAGCAAAGAGCTAAAATGTTAATGTTGACCTGTGAACGTAATTCACTGTACCAAATCTAGTACAATACATTTGGGAACACGGGACTTGCCATGTGGCATCAAATGTGCATCTATTCTGATGGCCTGTCAAACAGCAGCCAATACCAGATACCTCAAAGGAAGGTGCTAGAATCTGTGTAAAGGATAATTAGGTAATTATTTCCCATAGAGGAAATTTCTTCTTAGCGTCCATTAGTTAGTGGTTGTCTTATGCCCTGAAGTAAGAGGGTTTCTATCACTTGTGGCCAGGATTTTCAGAACAGGATATCTTAAATGAGATTCCTAAATCCAGGTTAGGGAATTTAAATAAGTGGCCTGATTTTCAAAATCCAACAGCTCCCATTAGAGTAAAATATTTTATTAGAGAGGCAAACTATGATTTCCATTAGGACGTGTAAGCATGAAAAGGGAAAACCATTTTGACTAGATCTCAAGCACTAATTTCAATATACTTATAATATATATAGACCAAGATTTTCAAAATTATTTGCCTAAAGTTAGGCTCTTAAATCCATACTGAGGCATTTTCAAATACACTTTGTATGTAGCTTTTCATCTACTGCAACCTTAGCAACACAGAATCTCTGCTGATAACAGTATTGCCAACCCCACGCATTCAAAAATTATGAGTTGGACAACAAAAATTCATGAGATTGGTATTGGGTGACCAGATGTGCCGATTTTATAGGGACAGTCCCGATATTTGGGTCTTTTTCTTATATGGGCACCTATTACCCCCCACACTCTGTCCCGATTTTTCATACTTGTTGTCTGGCCACCCTAGATTGGTATAAGGATCATGAGATTTCAAAACATAAGAATGTTGGGGTCTTTTCCTTCACTTTCTGGTTTCTGAGCCCTTAGGACACATTTCAGTCATGGTTTCAAGCTTTTCTCTGCAACCATGAGGTTTAGAAGCTTTTTTTTTTCAATGAAAGTTGTGATTCTCACAAAACCTCAAGATTCCAGGGGCTGGGGCTTTAAGAAAACCCACCAAATATTTTGAGACTCATGATAAAATCACAAGAGTTGGTAACATGTTGATAGTTGTCTGGTTTGAAAGGAGGCTCTGTGGATAATTTACTACACTAAGGCTACATCCACACTACCCGCCTGATTCGGCGGGTAGCGATCGATGTTCTGGGATCGATTTATCGTGTCTCATCTAGACACGATAAATCGATCCCAGAAGCGCTCCCCGTCGACACCGGAACTCCAGCTCCGCGTGAGGAGTAAGCGGAGTCGACGGGAGAGCCTGCCTGCTGCCGTGTGGACCGCGGTAAGTACTTTTAAAAATCGATCTAAGATATTCTACTTCAGCTACGTTATTCACGTAGCTGAAGTTGCGTATCTTAGATCGACCCCCCCACCCCCTAGTGTGGACCAGGCCTTACTGTTTGTAAAGATGATTTCTTCTTTCTTTTGTTTTACATGTGCAGCAACCATCAACCTTTGTCCAAGCACGGCGAATTATTAAAACTGATGGCTTAGGATTCCGTGGACTCAACAAAGGCTTCACTGCAACATTGGGCCGCCATGGAGTTTTTAATATGGTTTACTTTGGATTCTACTTCAACGTCAAAAACATTATTCCAGTCAATGAGGTAAGTGCTTTGTACTGTATAAAAGTCAAAAAGATAGTAATAAACAGGACAATTTAATTGACATTCTACCTTTCCTTGTAAAGCTGTGGTCTGAAAAGAGAGACATTTTGCTCTAGTTGTCTATTTTTGGAAGTCCTACAAAGTTTTATTAGAAAGATTATTTTCTGTAGCAAAACAAGAATTTGCAATTCTCACTTTTTAAGCAAAGTGAGCTACAAGCAATTCTGTAAAATATGCATGGCCTGAATTCTCATTTAGCGAAGGCCATTTTGCACCATTCTGGCAGTGTAAAGATGCTAACAAATGGGAGTAAATTACATTTATATTTTCATTAGGAGCCTTAGTTTGAATACCTTTCACCAGTTTACATATTTTTAGAGAATCGTAAATTTCAAAATATGAAAAGTCAGATACTCTTAAGGACATGGAGGGTCAGGCATGTCTTCTAGGAAATAATGAGTTCCTGCCTGCTAATCAAGGGACAGTGATAGGGTTTGGCATAACAACCATTTACTAACGTTTTAGAGTAAAATAAAATGTCATAAGAAACTGTTATTGCATTATGAGGGAGAGGAGAGTTCAGAGTTTATATAGATTTTGTATGATGCAATGGATTATTCAGATCTGGAGATATACATTTTATGTATGATTTTAAATCTAAGGGAAATGAGTCTGGTGGCTAGAAGCAACCTAGTTGTCCTCAGTGTACAAGTACACCACAATCAGAAGACAGATTTCTTCAAGGGTGTAACCAGTTACAGGATTAGATTGCATTAACTGCAGTTGTGTAGAGAAGTTTGCACAGGGCCTGACCACAGTAGGTCTGACCAACTCTCATTGAAGTCAGTGGGAATCTTTCCACTGATTTTAATGGAAGTTGGATCAGGCCTAAAATGCCAGCTGTATGTCTAATATACAAGAAATGTCTCACATATTCGTGAACACAGAACTCCACTTCAGCATTTGGAGAACAGAAAAAATCAATAATTCTTTGTAATCTGTAATCTAATCCTTTTTCATCAGTGGGAAAGCAATATAGATGCCAACAATTATCAAATATCTGACTTGGGCTTGATAGAATAAGCTGTTTCTCAGTTGGAGCTAAAAAGATTAGACTATTTCAGCTTTTCAATTATTCTCAAGTATTTCATTGCGAAAACCAATTTTTTCATTTCATATGCTTCCCAAGACGAAAAACTCAAAGTAAGTCTTGTAATGCTGACAAGCATATAAAAACTGTGAAATAAAAATGGTACACTTTTTAAATAGCTCTGGCTCTTTACTATATATCTGCTGCTTACCATCTGTAACGTAAGTGGAAAAATATATCGAAATGTCCATATGAGCCTTTTAGCTGTCAACAGTGTTAAGCTATGCATTAAATTTGCATCCCAATTAAGGATGTTTGCAGCTTATTTTGCCAAAAACAATAAACCTTTTTTAATGTGGAGTGCCTGAATGATATAAATGACATGTGTAGGTTGTAAGTCTTCAAAGTGAATAATTTTTCATATGTTCAGTCTATTTTGCTAAAAACACCATTTACAATCAACCTCCTGCTCTGTTTACTAAAAACAGAATAAACCAGACTTGTTCTATTCGCCACTAACGTATAAACCATAGAGTATTAGCTTCTATACATCTGCACTAGCAATTGAATTGGTCTGTACTTTATTTCACCTTGAAATTTCTTGATTTTATAGCAGTTTGTTTATGCTACGCATTTCATAAACTTCCAATAGATTTCCCTTTGCTATTTTTATCATAGTTAGATTTGTTGGTAAATGTTAATTTCAGAATAACAAGTAAAATATTTGCTCACTACTACCTCTAAGTGGCGGTCACCCACCTTAACACTGCATTCCTAACACTCTCATAGTAAGTCCTAAAAAGTGGCCACCAAAAAAATTCATTTCTGGGCACAAATTGATCTATCCAGCTGCTGCAGATGTATGCTGTGTCATCTGTTAAAGGGGCTTTTGCACCCAGATATGGGAGCTGATGAGTTAGTTGCTATGTCACAGAAAGGGCTTCCATATCTATTCCATTCTATTCTATTCTATATAGGTTCTTATACTCTGCTCGTCACTGTGGTATCTGAGCACCTTCCAATAGTGCATTAAGCAATATGATTACACATCTGTCACGTGGCATTTTTTCTCTCATTGGCTTCCCAGAGGGAGAAGTGTGTTCAGGAGAGTGTCTGGTTTTGATAGTGTGTGGGGGAGGTTCTTTGTAATATAAATATACCTGTCGCAATGTGTTTATATTAGAGAAGGCAAGGTCAAACAAATGTGCCTTGCACTTGAAGAGGAAAGTAGTGAAGTTTGTGATGATCCTTAGTTTTGAGGGAGTTCATTCCACAGCCTCAGACCATCCCCACAGAAAGTTCTTTCTTCTGCACAGACAAACTTTACTGTTATTGTTCAGAGTTCCATTGTGCCCGAGAAGCGTAGTTGTTGACCACGGTCTTCGTCCCAGATCTTTTAGATTCCCCAGACCATGGAGCACTTTGAAGATAAGGACTGAGACCTTGAACTTGATTCAAAATTCTATGGAAGGCCAGTATAGAGAGCAGAGGACAGGTCTGATGTACTCACAATAACCTGCATTGCTAAGGAGACACTTTGCAGCATTCTGTATTAGTTGGAGTTTCCTAAATGCTGAAGGGTTTATGACCAGATATGTTGCTTTGCTGTAATCCAGTGGGAGGTGACAAAGGGATGAATGACTGAGGCCACGTCTTTGTCCTCCAGGATGGGACAGAGTCTCCTAGCCAAGTGAAGAAGATAATAAGCAATACTTGTGGATGCTGCTATGTGAAAGCTCAGTGCCAGCAAGGAATCCAATAATATTCCTAGTCAATTGACTGAGTTGATCATTTGTGGGTGTGTATCATCAATCAATGGAGCCACAAGTTCTGCAAAATGCTTTCTTCTGCCCACCAGTATCAGCTCTGTCTTGCTCAGGTTCAGTTTCAGCCAGCAAAGAAGAAAGAAGAGGCAGCAAAACCTGAGTGCTAAATTTGAAAAACAATAAAAGTCATCCAAGAATATGAGAGCAGAAGAATTTTCTTTTAGTTGTACACATTTTAAGAAAGAGAGAAGCCCTATGGGTGGGGGGGTGGAATTCTTGTTGGTGCAAGGTGCTGTAAAAAAAACTGAGGCAGAGGATGATTATGAGGCACGTTGGAGAAGACCGGGAAGGAATGGTATTTCTCAAAGCTACAGCCCAACCTGAAATTTCAACATGTGATGTGAATTAGCAGGATTAAGACAATGTTGTCCCTGAAACATAATTACCCACCATCCCACTTGACCAGGACCATCCCAGCCTGTATGTCTTGCGAGCTGTGACAGCTGCAGCCTGGGTTGCTTTAAGTCTGCAAACATGTCCTCCCCCACCAGGAGATGCTATATTGAAAGGGAAGAGACTGGCTAGTGAGTGCTTCTGCCTCAGTAACTCCAGTTCCAATGTCTCAGTACAGAGTTACTTAGGACAGGGGCATGGCAAAGCAGAAGAATCAGGCCCACAGCTAGATGGGGGAAGGAATGGACACAACACAGCTGGGGATACAGGAGAGAGAAATTTTGACAAAATAAAAATTTGATGCAAACCAGACGCTTTAAAAAAAATGTTGTCTCTGTTTTCTGACCAGCTGCACAAGGGGGACATTGGAGACAGAGGGCACAGACAGGGATATAGGATGTAGGGTAACGAGGTGGAAAAACCAGGGCATTTTTTCTAGTGGAGGGGGCTCACAGAGATTGGTTTTGATGGGCCCAGGGAGCAGTGCTCCAAAAAGGTTTTGATGGCTGTGAGGGCAAGAGGTTGCCCACACCTGCTTTTTATATTTTCTACACTCCCTTCTTCTATTTTTCCTTTTCATTACTTCCTACAAAAATCTTGACAATGGTCATACTGCTGGTGCATTGATACCACTGCCTACCCATGCTGACCAGTATTGTTTCCTTGTACCACCTCATCGGTCTGTCTGTATCCATTTCTTGTCTCATCTTATACTTTGATTGTAAGCACTTTGGGGCAGGGACAGTTTTTTTGGTCTGTGTTTGTACAGCACCTAACACAGTTGGGTCCTTGGTCCATGACTAGGGCTCCCAGGGCTCTATAGTAATACAAATAATAAACTGAATTCATACCAAATCTGGATTAAAAAGAGGAGTTGTGTATTTCATTGGGAATTTGCACTGTGGGAAACTCCCAAGGCTGAAAATGCAAAAGGGCATTCAATGCAAATAGAAGTGCAATAGTGAGCATTGTAGGAGACCTTCTGTTACCAAGTCTCTTCCATGATGCTTTTACTTATTATTATTATTATTATTATTTATTATTATTCCACTAGTTCCTAGAGGCTCTGACTAAACACATAGTAAGATATAACCTGTACCCAAAGAGATTACAGTGTAAATAGACACGACAGACAAAGGGTGTGAAGGGAACCAAGACGCAGAGACTTGCTCAGGTGAAATGCTCTTTCCTCTAGATTACGCTACCTCCCTATTATTTAGGATGTTATAGGGTGGGCATGGTAGGGATCTGAGAGCCTAAAGAAAAACTTTTTTTCAGAGTTGGTCAAACGTTTCCCAACCTAATTGGTTCATTTCTTGGTTGAATTTTGTAACATATAGTATATGTTTAAAACTTTAAAGAGTTGTTTTAGCACATTCTACACTGATTTACACCTCTGCAATCCTTCTGAACTCAGTGGAAATGTTTGTGTGTAAGCCAATGCAGAATTTGGTTTCCTCCATTTGTATTTAAAAACATCAGAAAACTTCCTTCTTTTATACCAATAATTCCCTTAAACGATGGGTTCAATTTAACATGCTGCTACAGCTGTTCCCTTCAAAGTCAGGCAACAGCGATTAGATGGTGCAGGGTCAGTGTACTGATATTGCAGCTCTAGAAACTTTGATTCAAATCCTAATCAGGTCACGAGTGAAAATTAATTTGGTGGACCTATCCTGGTCCCTAGGAGAGTCAAAGCACCAAGTCAGAAATATATATAGAGAGGGAGTGTAGTCCTATGTATAGAGCAGAGAATGGGGGAGTCTGGTCTCTACATTCTATTCCTGGATTCTCCTCTGACCCACTCAGTGACTTGGGGCAAATTTATTTAGTTTATGTATTTATTTCTTATGACTTATTTCAAATCACTTAACTCTTTTTTGTGTCTTACTTAACTCTTGAGTATTATGGCTAGAATTTTCAAAGAAGTCTAAGAGACTTAGATGCCCAAATCCCATTGAAAATCAGTGGGCTTGGTGTATTATTCCTTTAGGCTCCTTTGAGAACACCAGGCTGTAATACTAATCTATTCTTATATATTTATTCATCATGTATATTGTCATAAATGTACATAGTTCTTTACAGCAGAAGACCCATTCTTCCACAGTTTAATCAAGAGGGGTTAAAACTTATTAATTAAAGCTTGGAAAGCATGTTGACATCCTTGCATATAAGGTACTATGTAAATGCAAAGTATGATTTATTCTAAGCTGTTCATCCTCAGTACCTCAGAAAATCAGCGAGGTGCCTCAAGAGGAACACCCTAAAATTGAATTACAAAATCAGTGACAATTTTAAAAATATTGGCTGCAGTTACACAGGTAATAACAAAATAACACTTCCCACAGTTACAGTAAGGTCCATGTCCTTTGCCTAGAAACAGGATTTGATTATAATTAAAGATTCTTTAGCACAGATTCTGCCATCTTTACCCACACTGAGTAGGACCGTTCTCCACAAGTTGTCAGCGTGGACAAAGAATGCAGAATCAGAGTCTCTGAATGCAATACTCCTGAATGCCCATGATGTTCGGGTTCCCACACCGGTTTCTGAACACCATTATACATGTGACATTTAGTATTCATTTTAAGACAGGCAAATATAGTCTAACGTGATTTTTCAGTTATTCCATTGGTACATCCAGAAGTGCTGCATTTTGAATTAGATGTCTCCCTCAATAGTTTGGATCATCTCAGTCAAGGAGTTCTCTTATTTTGAAATAGAAGTGTCATATTTTGATTAGATTTGCATTGTTTTTACACTCTGGTGCATCATGGCATCTGTGGTACTATTAATCCCAAAGCATATAACCCTGAAATTCAAAGCACCCTAATACACATGAGACTGCGCAACATTTCAAAAAGAGCTGACCTGCCAGGACACAGCACAAATGCAGTTGGCCCCAGGTTCAACATTTAATATAATAATTATTGCTTAACATTTGTATTTCAGTAGCACCTAGAATAGCAATCCACTGTGCTAGGTGCAGTGCAAACATATAGTGAATGACAGTACCTGCCCCAAAGAGTTTACCTCCCCAAAGGGGATTTCAGACTGTTTTACAGCCCTGAATACCAACGTGCCACTTGTCGCCTCCTGGCTACGGTTGGTTTTAGAAGTTTTGTAAAACCTGAAATGTTGCAGGGTTCCCCCAGCCTTAATTGTAATTGCATGCACACAGCTTGGATTTGTATGGATAGCCTAGACAATAATTTACTGCTAAAAATTCTGGTGAGAACTTTGTGTAATGTTTAATTATAACAAAAGCTGTTTTACTCTTAGTTTAAAAGGGATTATCCAAGTAAATGCCCTCTATTGTGAAATTATAGAGTTACTTTTTCTGTAACTAAATATAAGCACCCTGTTGATTTAAAAGCCTCTCTTTAAACTTACAACACACCTGCATGGAAGTCCAATGAATATTATGAAGTTTTAACTAATTTTCCTAGCTGCAAATCTGCAAAGGAAAACCTATTCGCTGTTCCTATGTTCAGTAACAAATGTAAGGCCTCCTTTTAAGAATTATTTTCCTCAGGAACGTGTATGGCTCAAATAACACCTTTAAAAGAAACCTTGTCATTATTATTATTATTATTATTTTATTATTATTATTACATTTTTAATATTAAGCTGAATGTATGACATGGCATGATCCTATATTGTTTTACTATTGATTTGCTGTATGTTGAGTGCCTTCTTGCAAGACATGAAGGATGCATGAATGCAGTGCATGGTATGATATAAAAGGATTTTTGCTCTGTTGGTGTAGAATGGAAGAACAGGGGCATAAAAAGTTATACGGACAGCCTAGGAAATTCATTATGACAGAGTTCACTGTGACTAACACTGTTCACAGAAATGGGATTAGACTTTGTTAAAGAAAGTTTGACTCCCAAATAAACTGAGTACTTTGATGTCATGGAGAATGCCAAGGAGAAAGATTTTCTAAGGGAATCCAGTAAAGCACAATTGGATCATCTAGATTCAAACAAAATGTTTTAAGGTCTGCTTTATAATTTGTTTCTATCTTTTACCATGAAAGAATAGTAGGGTTTAGAAACAATGAGTTGTAAATTCTTCAGCCAATTAGTTTAGTGAGTTATAACTGTTTATAATGCACAGAATGTTGAAGGCTGTTTTGCAGTTGCACCAAGTTGGATTGTTAATAACAGGAAGCTAGCACTTCTCAGTACAGTGGATCAGCTACACGTGAAAATAAATGTAAAAAACCTGGAGGGGAATGGCAGCAGACTGAGATTAGCCTTTATTTAATTTAACATTTGGGGGTCCAACACACAAATGAGCATTTTAGTAGGCTTCATGGTGGAAGTTGCTGTCATTTGTAAAATATTCTGGCCAATTAGCTAATAGTGTGCTTGGATTTCTCCTGTTTTGATACAGTAATACTAAGTACATTGTGAAGCCCAATTATACAAATCATCCCCATATGCCATACCAGTCTTTCTTTATGAACTGTGTTTATAAATCCTGTGTGAGGAAATGTGTACTTCAGCAATTTAGACCATGTGTAAAAACATAGCCAATAGGATTGTCAAGAAAACAAGTTCCAGCCTAGGAAATCCTAATGTGTTCCGCTAGAATAACATGAGTGTGTCGTGTTGTGCAAGTTTTCTGATTAAATGCATATTACTTTGTAGTGTTTAACCTATTTAGGTGCTTCCGTTTCCTTTTTCGTTCATTCTTTCTTTCTTTCTTTCTTTCTTTTTAGGAGCCAACTTTGGAGTTCTTGAGAAAATTTGGAATTGGGCTAGTCTCAGGGACAATAGCCTCAATTATTAATATCCCTTTTGATGTTGCAAAAAGTAGGATTCAAGGGCCACAGCCAGAGCCTGGAGAGATCAAGTATAGAACCTGTTTTAAAACTATGGCAACAGTCTATCAAGAAGAAGGGTAAAACATTCTTATTTCACTAAAATGTCCAGGCCTCTGTTTTAGTTCATATGGGTCCATAAAACTATATTGTAATATGTCAGATTTGATGACGTGAAGCTACCTTGCACTTATGTGTTGAGAGAGTGCAGTGTAGCATTTTAGAGATGTATTTTAAATGTAAAAAGAAACCTCTTCCTATTTCAGCTGTAGGGTTTTTCTTTTTTAATATTTGCAAAAATATTATGTTGTTGAAATTTATGTCCCACAAATAAATTCCTAATAAATTTCAAGCACAGCATTTTTGCTTGGTAACGATAAAACTGACTCTTCACTTTGCAGATGCAAAATATCAGTAGAACAACAGAACATTTCAGTTAAAATCTCTACTTGCAATTTCTGCATACAGTTATACATTGAGAATGATTGCTGAAATGAGTGAATGGAGGACAGAACCTTTTGGCAATAACTTTCTCCAACTTTTAAAATATTTCTCAAGTGAGCAATGAGTTGTGGCTTTGATATTCAATTATAGCAGTCATTTTATCCATGTAATGCAGCTGTTGTTAACAGACTTGTCTTGAAAGTAAAAACCATCTCACTGATTAAAGTCATGTTTCTGATTGGATGGGATCACGGCAAAGCTTTTGTACTGAACATTGATTAACTTTTTCTCTTTATCTGATCTGCCTCTGTAAAATGTTAAAATCCAGATACTGTCTGCCATTGGACACGTGTCATTCCAAATAATTGCTTGTAAGTGCTATGCCAGCATCTTAGCAAACATAAGATAAAATTCCATTCTGTTTGTAGAAAAATAATATTGTTTGAAACTTTTGTTCTTTCTGTTACAGGTTTCTGGCTTTGTACAAAGGGTTGGTTCCCAAGATCATGAGGCTTGGCCCAGGTAATTTTGCCTCCATTTTTTTTTTTTGTCTCTTCTTTATTCTTGGTTTCTATTTCTTGTTTCCATTTAAATTTAAGACCCAATAAATAACAATAAAACAAATAAAATACTGTACATAAATCTGTCCCTTAATCTTTACATTATTTATTTTGGTAAAAAAAATTGGATTTGTTGGGCTAAATTTGCCCTCAAAAAAGCATGTTTGCATGTTTAATTGGAATCCTGTGCATCCAACAACCTACTGGTGCATGCAGATGCCTGATCTGTGAACAAATCATGAGGCCCGAGAGGGTTCGGTTGTATGTGCGAATGGATGTGTCTACATATTTTTCAGGCACACTTTTGAAGACCTTTGAAGGATATGCTTATAGGAACAGTTAGTGTCAGTCCCTCACCCCTTGGGCCTGATTCTGTTACACTAAGGCTACTTCAAGTTCTTGGTAGTGTAAAGGTGCCTTAAAGTTGGCGTAAGTGGCTCCCTGAGAAGAACCTTTTGTGCAGGGAGCCTCCCTGGCCAGGTTAGTACGGTCATAAGGGCTCTACACCAGCCTAGCATGGGAGGGGGTGAATCAGAGTCATGTAGAGGCAGAGCCAAAGTGCACCATACTCTAGTTATTTTCTGCCTGTAAGCGATGATGGGAAACAGAGTGTAAGTTTGAACAGACCTGGGACTTTTCGAGTTTTGCCATTCCAAGCGGGCTGAGAGTGCAGGTACCGCAAATAGACCAGAATCTTATTCCCATGTAAATAAGTGTTTCCAGTTGGAGTAGATGGTTTAATAAGCAAGGTTACACAGATTTAAAAGCCAATAGGTAACTGTGTCTGTTAACAGTATCTGTTCTGCCTACGTTTCGTGTTTTTCATTATAAAAAAGTATGAAATTTTCCTGTAAATGCTTGCATGTTCTTGTAAATGATTTTCTCCAGCCAAGAGCTAGACTGTGCCTGGCCTTTGTGCAGTTTCAGAGAAGAGTGGGGCACAGGGAATCCAGATACAATCCAGGGAGCATATAGCCTTGTCCTTCCTAATGCCCTCACAATGGGCAAGGAGAATGAAGATCCCCTCTTTCCTTGTCCCAGCCAGCACATCTAAGTTTGTAATGAAGGACTTGATTCCAGAAGGTGCTGGCCACTCTGCCCCAGATCCAGCAAACAATTGAGCATGTGCTTAACTTTAAGCCCATGAATAGTCCCATTGACTAGAACATAGATTTTGCTGTCTGAATGAAATAAGAAAACAATTTTAATTGTGGCTGAAAAGGTAAGTCCATCTGTCTACAACATAAATAGTTTGAGTAAGAGAGCTGTACAAAAAACTCGCACTATCTAAGTACTTGAAATCAGCCCTGGTGTGAGTTCAAACTCTGTCTGCAAAGGAGTATGGCTTTGCCAAACTGTCAGTGAAAGCCCTTTGCAAGTCTTTTTTTCCCCTCTCTGTCTGGCTATCTGTGAACTTTATTACGCTGCTATTTGTAATGTATTTCAAGTCCGAGCATGGTTTGCTGGAATAAGTCACGTGCGACAAGTCACATGGCATTTCTGTGTCCCTGATTGTCTGAGCCTATCCCATGGAAACAGAAAGGTCAGCTCAGTTCAGTAGAAGATGTTTTTATTTGCTTTTTCAGAGATGCTGCATTCTAATTAAGCTATCTGATCCAACAGGCAAAATTAGGGAAAAAAGAAAAGCTTTTGGCCCTACTCGGTTATTACAATCGAGGTTGTGCTACATTTACTTGTATTGGGTAGAGTCTTTCAATTATCTTTCATAATTTCCCCAATGTATAAGCCTCTTCATATGCTACGCAGAGCATATGCCTTCTGAAAATCCCCCTTGTTAAAAACTGTGTCAGGTCTATTTATTTAACTTGCATAATAATTATAGCCCAGTTTTAGAATGGCACACTTGTTTCTCTCCGATCAGAGCTCCCTCATTGCATTAGACCTGAGGCTTAGTCACACTTTTGATTCTACCAGTATCAATCCATCAATCCCACATTTTGCCTGTGGATTCACGAGATATAACTGTGGGAAGGCTAGATTCAATTCCAGTATCATGATTTTCAAACTACAGGTCCTGTTAAACCCTCCAACCCAAATTTCAAACAAAACATTTGATAAGCCTTTTTAAATCTTACTTGCAAGGATTTTCACAATTCTGGTGAAGAATTTGTGTCTTTTCATTCAATTCTTTTCATGTCCAAATCTCTCTCTCTCTCTCTCTATATATATATATTGCAGATCAAGAGTTTTGTCTGTACCATAGCTAAAAAAAATAAACATCTGCTGAAAATTTTTAGAACAAAGTATGAAAAATATGTGAGAAAATTGCATTTAAAAGTCAGAGTGCTCTTGATTTAATTTACAAGCTTTTCACATTGACTTTGTGTTCCAGTGTTAAGTAAATTTTGTATAGTTTAGGAACTGGTGATTGGGTAGAATCCAGAGTTTTTGCTAATACAGTTTCATTATATTTCAGTTTACAATTTCAGTACAGGAGAAATGACACTATATATGTCCTGCAAAATATTGAAGGGATCTAATTTAATACTTAAGATAATGTCCTCTTTTCTAGGTGGTGCAGTGATGCTTTTGGTTTATGAATATGCTTATGCATGGCTTCAGGAGAACTGGTGATCAGAAGTACTGCTTCTAAAACAATGTATTGTTTGAAATTATATACCTGATAAATTTAACATGTTATGATATAAAGGACATAAGTAAAGCAAAATATAAGAGGCACTCATGCTACAGTTCTCTTCGATATTAATGAGAGTTGAAGGCACTACTCATCAGTTTGCAGGATTGGGCCCTGTGGCCCTGATCCAGCAGAGCACTTTGGCATAGGCTTAGCTTTAAGCACTGATGTGCTCCTTTGCTTTGCTGGATCAGGGCCCTAGTGATCAAGAAAAAATATAAAGGTAACACGGGAACAAGTTAATTTCTCAAGAACAAACTAAATGTAATGGGCAGTAAATTATGTCATTTAGTAAATGCATCCATTTTTTAACTAGTGATTGTTAAAATGTCAGGTTAAGTTTCTTAATAGGTGAACTCAGCAGGAGAAGTGCATTAATCATGTGGGGCCAAATCCTATGCTGGTATAAACTGTCATGGCTCCATTGACTTTCAAGTTGAGGACATGGCCCATGCCTTGCAAATCTAAAGTAAATCCTGGGTCTGATCATACCGTTCAAACACAGTATGGGAGTGATGCTTGGAAAAGGATGGCTGGATTGCCCCCATAGCTCAGATAATACTTACTGTCAAACATTCTGCATAGTCTCAGTTATACATTTAATATTATCCTTACTTCAAAACAGGTCATAGAAAGATGATGAGCATAATTCAATTGACCTAAATTCTGTCCTCACATAAAAGTGTACAACAACCATGGAAGTCAGTGAAGTAGACAATAAATAAATAAACAGGCAATTTAATTCATTTTGGACGTATGAGGCCAGATTGTGAACTCACATTGTGAGCAGTTATTCACGTGAGTAGCCCCATTGACTCTTGCCCAACAGTAAACATTTGAAAACTGCACAAAAATTTTCAGAGATGAGATCCTAGCCCCACTGAAGTAAAGGCAAAATTCCCATTGATTTCAATGGGGCCAACATTTCACCCTAAGTGTTTTTATTTCCAGATTTAAAAAATCAAATAAAAAGACACTAGAGGAAAATGATCATGAACACCCTTTCATTTTCTGTAAATGTGAGCATAAAAAATATATCAGTAAGCCTATATAATTCATTTCAGTGTATGTGTGTATGTGTTTCGAGAAGTTGACAGAGAATACTTGACCTTGAAGGGTAAAGGTGGGTGAGGAGTGGGGAGCAAGATTTTCTTTTCTTTACATTGAAATAAATTTTTCAACACCTCACGACCACCCTGACTGCCTATTGTGACCACCTTGGGGTTAAGAAACAGTGTTCTATACTGATAGCCCATATGCAGTCTTAATTAGATAACCATAAGCCTTTCTGAAAAATAAATACTGAACATTGTTATGAAGTTAAACATGTTTGCTTCCCCAGATATTCAGTATAACTTAGCTCATATTTCAAATATATTTTCCTACTTTTTTCTATTTTAAATTGCCGTTTGAAATAGGATATACTAAATTTCTGTCATGCTTATTGAAGACAAAGTCTAACTTCATGTACTGTACCACCTCTCTGTTGATGTTCAAGTGCTGTCTTCTTAAATACTAGAAGAGCTGTATTTCTTTCACAATAAACAATTACCGTAATCGAGTTCTGTTTTGCTGACTATTGCCTATGTATTTTTTAATGGCTGAAAATATTTGTTATCACCATACACATTATTTGTACTGGCTAACATTAGATGTTCTTCCTCCTAGATAATTACAAAACTTTCTCTTCAGCAATCCTAGAAGAATATCTTTCCAGATAACTTTTTTTAATGACAACTCAGGTGTGAAGTCTGGTGTCTGCAATGTTTTAAAAAAATGCATTATAAAAGGAAAAAGTTAGAATAGAAATGCATTCTCAGCATTTTCAAGCATTCTTGTACTGACATGCACACAGAAAATGTCTCTTTTGTCTGGATTTGACCACACTGACATCTCAAAGCTGTGTTACTTCAGTAGCTAAAGCCAACAAAATGAGATATATTCCTTTTTTAATTTTATTACAGTTCCTAGGCAAGTATTCCTCGTTTGATCATTTTATTATCAACCCTTATGCAGTGTAAGAGATAGTGCTTGGAATATTTTGAAAAAAGAAAAACAAAATACATTATAATTATTCTTTTATTAATTTAGAGCATTCAAAATATAAAAATAAAAGGCTTTTAACATTCAGTATATACATACACAGCCTTCTGTTGTACATCCTTTTCAACATGATTTATTAGTTTTAATTATAGTTCAGCCTGATCTTTTGATAAAACGAGGACCATTAGCAGAAAACATGGAATCATTTTTTTTAAATGTGTCTTTTTAACCTCTTCAAGCCCACGCTATTCACTATTCCTGGTGCTCCACTAGGCTTCTCATTTATGCTAAGGACATTTTACACCACCACTCTGGAAGCATAGTATAAACAAGTATTAAGTCTCATTGACTTTTGAAATATTTGGGTACTCTGAGAATGCGGGACTGGGCCCTTCATATGCATAGTGTGGGAAAATATTGTTGACTATTAGAGGACTAAATTCTGCTCTCATTTATGCTGGTGTAAATCCAATTTAACTCCACTTGGATTACTCCAGATTTACATCTATGCAATTGAGAACAGACTTTGACCCATTTACCATTAAAATAAAAATGGGGATTTAGTTTTTAAAAGTGATTTAAAGGTGTTAGGTCATTAAGCTAATATGTACTGTCTTTCAGTTTAACCAATATTTATATTCTGTAAGAAAAGTCCTTGGACAAAGGAAAATTCTGCATGGTAATTTTACATTAAAAAACAATGTTAACCTCCCTCCCACCCCAAGAAGCAATTATAAATAGCTCAATAAGGATCAACATCAGATACCTTTACTCGCCTTGAGTAGCACCTTACTCTACACATAGTCCTACTGACTTCCCACTCGCAGAGTAAGGTATTATTCATTGTGAGTAAATGTATCGAGATCTGGCCCTAAACAAAGGAATGCAGACAAAGCGGGGAAAGTTTGTCATTAAGTTGCTTTTCCACACAAGGAATAATTACTTTGGGCCATATCCTCAGTTGATGTCAACAGAGCTTAGACCAGCTGGGGATCTGACCCTTTAAGTATAATTTAAAGACACTCTCATGCCTCCCGAGAGTCGCAGGAAAGCAGACTCTTAGTTCAACTGGGACACCAGCTTGGACTCTATGGATCAGAAAAGGAAGAGAATCAGCTTTTTGAAACAGCGGCATTTTTATCACAGACCTGTTAATGCTTTGGAATGGAAAACCTGTAGTTCAGGAAGGCTTATCCTCTTTTTGTCTTCCTTTTTTGTACCTTGTTTGTGTTAGTAAGTTGCTGGTTACAGATGGGCTTCTTAATTCAACGTTTAGAGTATCTTGTCTAAGAATTAGTTTAAAAGTTAAACAAACTTGGAAAATATGACATGTTGCCAAGAAAATCATTTATTAATCATTTCCCCTATTTTTTTCTTCTCCCTTTTAGTTTTTTTAATAGGGAGTTTGCCTGGAATTAAGACGCCATTATCTTTAGCATGGAATTAAGGATCTCTGAGCCAGATTCTCACCTGAGCTACAATGGCATAAATATGGAATAACTCCATTGAAGTCACTATAGTTTTACCAGTGTAAAAATGGTACAAATGAGAGCAGAATCAAGCCCTCTCAATTCAACAAAGCACTTAAGAATATGCTTAAATCCCATTGCCTTCAGTGGACCTTAAGCATGTGCTTAAAATTAAGTGCATGTTCAAATGCTTTTCTGAATAGAGATGGATTTAAGCACATTGTTAAAGTTAAACAACTGCTGAAGTCCTTTGCTGAACTGGAGCCTAAATCAGTGGACGTTTTGCTGAATTCCAGGATCTTTGTTTCTTTAGGGCCAGGTTATATCTGTGTTCTGTGTGTAGAAGTCCCGATGATTCCGCTGGCTTTTTATGCAAAGATCAAAACTAAATACAGCCCTTAGAATCCATCTGCCCTGCTGATTATTCCTAATGTGTAGTCCTCATTCTGTTTATGAAATTACAAATGGTTACTGTGGAAATATGTTTTTCTGAAAGCTTTCCACCAAGTTTCAAGCTGCTCGCTAGGCCCCGATCCTGCAAAGACCTACACACTGTGAAGAATCCCATTGACGTTAATGAACTGCTTAGAGTATGTACCTCTGTGTAGGATTGCTGATCATAAGGCATATGTAGCTATTTACTCATTATTTCCTTTACAGTGCCATGGAAATCTGCCTATGGCCATCTGAGTTATAAATAAAAGCATGAAATTCCCATAGTAGGTACTGGATTTTATCGTGCCATTGAAGCAATGTCTAATATAGCTAAGAAGAAATCAAGATGATGTAATTAATGCAGTCTTTTAAAGTCTATATCTAGTGATGTTCTTTTAAGTTATTGCACAAGAATTCTAAAAGTACACAATATATTAATATTCTATTAAGGATATGAAATGTCACACCAATTTTCAAATCTTTCTCTTTCATGCATGTGTTCCACACATGTCTGGAAGCATGTGGAAGACTTATTGGAGTAATATTCAGAACTTTATTATTGCCCTTGGAAAACAGGTAAGTTTGAAAAGACCAAAATATTAGCTTTTGAGGGATTGCTGGTTACAGATGGGCTTTCTTTCAAGTAGAAAAATGTAAAGCAAAATTATTGGGACAGAATGCTTGCCAGGAGATACAGAAATGCCAAAAGGGAGTTTAACATTAAATAAATTTGTATTTGTCGGACCGCCACCAGTATACCTACAAGTGAAAAATGTTTATGTACAACAATGTAAACTTTACCGGGAGCCATTTTTACATTCAATAAAGCAGAAATTTTAAGACAGCTTTTTCTTTTCAAAAAGTTACAACATAATCTTGGGGCTGAAATTGCTGAACACAGGGAAGCCAACAATGACAGTACAGTTTTGTTTCACAGTGGTTTTGTTAACTTATATTGATTTTTTTAAGTGTCTCTGCACAAGTTTCACATTAAACGTAAGCTTCTAAATCACTTTCCTCTACAGTTCTTGGTTTTGTTCAGCTATTTTCCACCTGCTTCTCTTTTGTACACTTGGCACATGTGTGGTTGTGTCGTGACTCTGGGAGATGGGTATGACCTGGGAGAGTTATTTGGTCGATTGCCTTTGAGTCCTCTGCTGAAGAAACAAAATGTCTTTCTTAAGATGTTGAAGCCTCCACTGTATGCACAAAACATGTCAAAAGAACTGTCTCAGCCTCAGTCACCTGAAGTGCTTGCCAACAACCAAGCAAGAAACAGAAATGACCTAGAAAGTCACTTTTTAACATCAAAAAAGTAGCAGAAATGTACTGTGGAATGGAAACACAAATGCGGTCCATAGCTTATATTTACAAATTGATAGAAAATACAAACACCTTACTGTTTTTGTAACAGAATGAAATACAGGAAGAATGTGAGAGCCACATATTGCCTTGGTTCTATATTTGATAAACAACACAAAAAAGCAATATCTTAATAACAGTGGATCACTTAACCTTGTCGATAAAGGATTTGTTCTCTAGAGACAGATCATCAGCAAATAACTTCTGTTTGGCCACTTTTGTTGATTAGAGGCATAGCATATCTTTCCCTATTGATTTTTCTTTATTGATATTTACACAATCTCAACGACAATTGCACATTTAAAGAGTTCTTGTTGACTTAGAATAAATATGGGTGGTTTTACCAATGAAAGTCCCATGAGCCCTTTGAGGGATGTAAGATCTTCTTTACTTAAAACAGTGCAAGGGCAACAACCCATGGATCAGTTTCTTATGTTGTTTTGGCTAGTTCAATCCAAAGATTTTGTGGGAGAAAGGTCAGGGGGAGAAATCTGTAAATGTCACCGACACAAAAGATCAGTCTCTGAGCCAGTGAGGGGAGGAAAAAGGTTGAGTTTGAGTTTGGTATCAGAGAGCAGAGGCTGTGACAGAGTGACTACCTTCTCGGGCTGTCTGCATGCCCTTGAATGCCAGCGACGCAGGAATATCACAGTTGTGAGGGGAGAGCGGAGTGCCTCCAGCATGCTGCCAACCATGGCCTGTCACATAACCAGAAGGGGCAGCACTGTATGTCATATAAGGTGACACTTGGGCTGGTGTAGGGTAAGGCGCCATAGTTGGTGCTGAGACAAAACCGCTGACAGTTGGAAGACCATTTGGTGCCTAAAAGGGAAAGAGGGAAAAAAAGTTTCTAAAATATAAAGATACATTTTTTTCTGCTTCAGAAAGAATTAACGCCTAATAATCATGAATTTGTACACATGTCTATATAGCCAGTGGGCAGGATACTGGACTGAGAGAATAAGGAGATTTGGGTTCTATACCTACCTGATTCTACCACTGACTTGCTGTGTGATCTTAGACAATTCACTTCAGCTTGCTTTGGGTGAACTGGTCCCATTCAAGTCAATAGCAAAACTCCCATTGAATTCAGTGTGGCCAGGATTTCACCCTTTGTGCCTCAGTTTTCCCATCTGGAACATGGGAATAATTATACTTTCCTGCCTTTGTAAAGTATGTATAGATGTATAGCTGAAAAGTGATATCTGCATGCCTAGTAGTATTATTCATGGTGTCTTTTTTAAATCTGCTTCTACATCTTTGGGATCTGCTCTTGCAAACGATCTTTACTCACAACTTCCATTAACTTCAATGGGACTTTTGTGAGCAGAACAATTACAGGGAAATTGCAAGAGTCTTACCATTTTTGCCTAGGTGTTTATATAGGCTGATGGCAGGGGCGCTGGAACAACTTTTATAGTGGGAGTGCAGAAAGCCATTGAACCAAACTGTAAACCCTGTGTATGATGGAAATCACTGAAGCCTGGGAGTGTGGCAGCACCCTTAGTTCCAGCACTTATGGCTGATGGTTTCTATTTAACATAAAAAGGGAGAGACGTTGTCTGTCACAGGAGGAATTCACAAGGGAATGCCACCCTTTTTAAATGAAAAAAATTGTTAATGTTTTAATTCACACACTGCAGATGCCTCCTCATCAGAGTACATGCAAAGCAAAGTCATTTATCTTGCTCAGGTTTTGATTCATGTAGTGCTATTTTATCTGTCAGTGTTATTTTTTCCAGGAAAGAAATTTTCTATTCAAATATAAGGGCACTGCATGTAGCGTCCTGATTCAACAAAGCATGTAAGCATGTGGTGTTGTTCCATTCACTGCAATTAGATTTAAGTACGTGCTTAAAGTTAAGCACATGCTTCACTGCTTTGCAGAACTAGGGCTAAGCTGTGTAACAGAGATGTAAGAAAGGGGGCAGACTTTTGTTTTGGATAAAACTTCACATGTTAAAATTTTCTACTTTGCCTATTTTTCTCTTCTCTGGATTTCATCTGGCCAAATTTCAGATTTATATCCACATTTTCGAGCTTTCTATATTGCACGAGTGTAACTCCATTAGGACTGATTTTCCTGTCTTTTACACTAATCAAATTCAGGAGTGAATCCACTGAAGTCAAATTCAAGTTTTACAGCAGTAAAACCAGCATGAGAGAGAGAAATCCAGCCTTGTGTATTTAACAGGTATATTAACACAAATTATACAGCTGTAGAAATAACATTGTTTTTCAAATTTATAAATGTTTACTGAAACTGAATTTGCCATTTTTTTCCAAATCTAAATTTTGGTCTGAAATTCAGCCCAAGTTAATGTTCTGGTATCTGAGGGCTTCCATGCCTGTTCTGGTGTTATAAAATGCTCTTCTGCACCAGGTTCTTGGGCTTTTCCTAAAGGTAACAGAAAGCACTTTACCATGCCAGAGTGACACAGGCAGGGGAGCCCTTAGATACGGATTATAAAGCTCTGAAACACAAAGATACATAATGTGATTATAAAATGGGGGGAAGGAAATTGTGCCGGACAGGGATCTAGGGAGAAGAAAAGCTCTGGGAATTGTCCCTCATGGAGTTTCCTCTGAATTCTTCTGATGAGAGTGTGGGGCTTGCCCACAACATGGAAAAAACAGGTCATCCATCCCTTGACTCCCATGAAACCACAAAACATGGATATCTATGACTGCACTGGCTCAGGAACCCAGTGAGCCCCTCACCAGTCCCCAGACAGTACAGCTCCACTGCACTGCTATGGAATGCTGTCCAGGGGGCTTCCTCTGGAACTCTCCCCTTTAAAAGTATGAGTGGCTCTGTGCAGAAGTTATACAACCAAAGTATATTTTCCCTTTTCAAGGATTCCCCACAGATTTTCGAGGGTGACAGGTGTCTTCCACCAATCCCCCACATCACCACTTCACTCCCCTCCCATCCTCTTCTGAACAAGCTAAAGCAGATTCCCCACAGTGTGCAGATCTGGGGGAACAACTAGGCTCCAATTTTGTGAACAAAGAAGACAACAGAATGTTTAGCATCTGCTGTACAGAATATCATTCTATAGAATGTTCACCATTCAAAGATGTGCTCTGATACTTTGTCATTTCCATGGTAATGCGCTGTTTGATTTACAATGACATTGATTGTTTTCACACCACACACACCCCATTAAAAATTATGTTTGGTAGCAGTGTAACTTTTGGTCTTCAAGAACCACTGTCTGTTGGGTCCAGTCCTACAGGCTTTGCCTAGGCAAAATTGTAATTTAAGTCAGTGCGAATTTTGTCTGGACTGACACTCCAGAACTGAATACTGTGTATTGTGTGAGGCAAATCTGGCATTGTAAGTAGAATTGGAACCAAATAAAATATGCCACGTGTCATTAAAATAAGTTTGTCAGGCATTATTCAAGGATAGGTGACTGCATGTTTTTTTTATAAATGTTTAGGCCCAAATGCACACTTATTTCATCTTCTTACATATCGTTACATTGGCCTTCCCTAGCATGATACGATACCAGTGAATAAAACAGACAGCCACGGATTTTAATTACTGGAAGGGTTCCAGTCTTTTATTGAATTACACTGCATATTTTACCTGAGTGGTTCATTAACAAAATTTGACTACAGATTCATTAATTTGTATAAAAGATAAATAATAAAAATATACCCTGATTTTGTAAATGTCAAATTAAGCCCGCATGCCCCCACCCCTTTTCTTAAACCCCACCACTGATCATAGAATATCGTGGTTGGAAGGGACTTTAGGAGGTCATGTAGTCCAATCCCCAATTTTTGCCTCAGATCCCTAAATGGCCCCCTCAAAGATTGAACTCACAACCCTGGGTTTAGCAGGCCAATGCTCAAACCACTGAGCTATCCCTCCCCCCAAATGATTTGATATATTTTAATATTTCCCAAACACATTGCTTGATTCCTATTACTTGTACTTGATTTAATCCTTATCTCTTACCCCCTTGTTTGTCCATTACACATATGTTTTATGGGTGCCTGCTTTATTGCCTGATCCTGAAAAACCTTCCTCACTGAATTCCATGATTGTAAGCTTATTAGAGCAGGAACTGTGTCTATTTAAAATGTATGCAAAATACCATGCAAAGTTATGGCAGTACATTCATGTCTGTTACTGTAAATCATAATATTCTGCATGGACAATGTAAGTGTTTATTATTTTGACAGAGTTGCCTCCATTATTCTGTCTCATCAACCCATTGTTCTGGTGCTTGCTGTGATATTTCATTAGGCTAAGGTGTTTTTGGCACTTTCATTCTGAAGAGGTGTTTTAAACATCTATGAAAAACAAATTGTGACTTCCTTGAGCAACAACATTTTTCATGGGCAAACAGTGCCTTCCTCGACTACCAAGTTTATCAACACTAATGAGCTCGATCCAGTAGTCTTGCTTCAAACCAAATTTCCCCACTGGAATCAGTTGGAGTTTTGCCTGTGTCAGGTCAATAGGAATGGATCTCTGGTAAACAGTGCTGCTATATCTCAACCATAATATCAGTATGGATGTAATGCCTCTCTTTGGAGCAACAAACTTTACACATTAACATTATCCTCCAGTGCAAAGCCATCGCCGAAAAGCAAACTAAACAAACTATCAAAGTTATCACACTAGTGTTACTAAGAGCAGCAGTTAGCCTCTAGAATGGAGTGTTGCCAGCAGCCTTAATTATAGGCACGCTACCGTAACTCCACAAATAAGACCTTTTCTCACTGCTCATTTTTCAAAATGAAAAGCTGGAGCAATTTTTGCAAACTGGAAATGTGCATCCAATGGGCTGAAAACACATTTGCAAGGTAGCTGCTGAAGGAGTAAATTTTTCCACAGCAAAGGAAAACTACAGCAGAGAGCACGACTGCATATCTAGTCTTCCGACGGTCAGAGTAAATCATCCTAAATGCCCCAAATATGTTTAACATACTTCGTGATGTACATATAACTAGTCAGAGAGGTTACAGGAATATGACTAGAAGCAATCAAAAGTAAACTGTAAATATAAAGGAAGCAAACATGCTAAATCACTCCCTTTAATTGGATGGTAAATATGATGTATAAATCAAGCTAACATATGAGATCCCCAAGGGATGGGTAAACAAATTTTCCAAGTAAAACATCATCAGCAGGTATGTAATGGAAATCTCTTTTAGGAAAGTGGATTGCCTAAAGATGCAATTAATATACATACATTTCTTCTAACCTTTTAAAATAAATAACATAAAATAATATTTTGGTTGTGATTGTAGTTAATAGAATTAGGGCTAAATTCTGCAGTCATTACTAAGGCCTTTGGCATCAGTGGGAGAAATTACATGATCCTGCAAATGCTCATGAATGTTCCATTGATGTTAATGGGGATACTCATATAAGTTAGAATTACTTGCATGAGTAAGAGTTTACAGAGTTGAGCTCTAAGTAAGGACTGCAGTACTTGGCCTTTTTACGATAAAGCTCTTCATAAAAGAATGTTTCTGAAAAATAATTTTGACCACAAGTTGTATCCCTAGTATAGCCAGATATACATGAGTAGTCTATTTAGAGTGGATTCTGCAACCCCGTATTTGCTGAGTTTTCATTACTATGCTTGATCCAAAAATCTATGCGTATTTTATAATGTTATGTATCCAGCATACTGGAAATAGTTACCTTTATTGGACATGCTCCTGTTTCCAACTGAAGTCAAAGGCAAATGCTCATTAATTTCACTGGGAGCAGGATAAGATTTATTTTAAAAACTGGGGAAGGAAATTTTCATTAAACAACTTGATTGTTCAAAAGAAAATTTCAACCTGAATAGAATGTGGATTATCTAGTAGGAGGTAGAACACTGTCTTCAAATATATTACCTCAATTTCAGCATAGTAAATATATTAGACTGCAGTACATTTGAAATTAGATTATGTAAAAATTCTAACAGTGTAAGTGTGGTAGCTTTATATTTGGTTTATTGCTCGGGAGAAATGTAATCGCATTGATTTCCAAAGTATCTGACTGTGAAAACTGAAGACAGCTCTTCAGGAGCTGGGATGTACTTGGTTTACTCTTTATATATAAATGACATGGAGCAGGGTTAACAATCCTACATTTGAATTCAACAGGATTATTCAGATGAATAAAATTATGCACATGCTTAAATGTTTGCTGGATCAGGGTCCAAATATTTAATTAACAAGCTGTCCACACACAGTGGATCTCTCTGAAGTGAGGTCATTTTTTCACAGAACCTTACTGTCAGTATAGGTTCATGATAACTAGAATTCAATATGCAGTGTTTTGTAATGAAACTCCAAGAGACATTCACACTACTTCATTATAAAATGTGGTCCACTCTCTTAATAATGAGCAGGTTCCACCCTCTCTATTTAATGCGCTTTTTTATTAACTTAAAGTTGTTTCCCCCTTTTCATAGAGAGCTCCAGCTGCACCAAATAACACATAAAGTCGGATCAGACTAATTGAATTTTGTAACTACAGTTGTAATATTCATCAAGACGTATCTTAATTATGTTTGGCTATCAAATTCCAAGTCTGAGTCTCTTTAGGGGAGCAAAAAGCTGCTCTCAGAAACAGTAATAATAAATTTGATTTGCACACCAACAACGGCCCCCTCCCAAAGGTTCCAGGGGCACTGCACATCATCACCAAAACAAAATAACAGAAATAAAAGTGAAAACACCTTCTTTAAAAGCCAAACACATTAAAAACAGACCCAAGGAGTCCATGACAACAACAGTGAAGTAAAAGAGAAATAAAGGAGAAAAGGGTAACACGTATGGGACCCAATAATGGTCATATAAACAAAACAAAAAAAATTTTTTGGAGGAGAGAGAAAGGGGATTGAATATCGTCAGGGTGTTGTTTTTTTCTAGAAGAGAAATGTGGATTTCATAATGGAGTGGATTCCACATTTATAGTCCACTACAGCTAAGGTCAGTCATAGAATCACAGAAATGTATGACTGGAAGGGACCTCAATCGCTCATCAAGTCCAGTCCTGTGCACTGAGGCAGGACAAAGTATTATTTAGACCTGAGCGGTGTGTGTCTAATCTGTTCAGAAAAACTTTCAGAGACAGAGATTTCACAACCTCCCTAGCTAATTTGTTCCAGTGCTTAACTACCCTTACAGTTAGGAAGTTTTTCCTAATGTCTAACCTAAATCTCCCTTGCTGCAATCTAAGCCCATTACTTCTTGTCCTGTCTTCTGTGAGTAAGGAGAATAATTTATCACCTTCCTCTTTATAACAACCTTTTCCACACTGGAAGACTGTTATCATGTCCCCCTTCCATCTTCTCTTTTCTGGACTAATCAAACCCCATTTTTGTTCAACCTTTCGTTGTAGGTCATGTTTTTTAGACCTTTAATCATTTGATTGCTCTCCTCTGGACTTTCTCCAATTTGTCCAAATGTTTCCTGAAGTGTGATGCGCAGAACTGGACACAATACTTCAATTGAGGCCTTATCAGTGCTGAGTAGAATGGAAGAATTACTTCTCAGGTCTTTCTTCCAATACTCCTGTTAATACATCCCAGAATGATATTTGGTTTTTTTGCAACAGTATTACATTTTTGACTCATATTTAGTTTCAAGTATGGGGGGAGGGGGTAGCCGTGTTAGTCTGTATCCACAAAAACAACAAGGAGTCTGGTGGCACCTTAAAGACTAACAGATTTATTTGGGCATAAGCTTTCGTGGGTAAAAAAGTGAAGCGTGAAGAAAAAGTGAAGAAGTAGGTTTTTTACCCACGAAAGCTTATGCCCAGATAAATCTGTCAGTCTTTAAGGTGTTACCGGACTCCTTGTCATATTTAGTTTGTGATCCACTATAACCCTCAGATCCTTTTCTCCAGTACTCCTTCCTAGGCAATCATTTCCCATTTTGTATTTGTGCCACTGATTATTCCTTTCCTTGCGTTTGTCCTTATTGAATTTCATCCTATTTATTTCAGACCATTTCTCCAGTTTGTCAAGATCATTTTGAATTCTAATTCTCTGTCCTGAATCCTTTGCTAACATAAGACATGACAGTGGCATTCTTAAAAGGCAGCTGATATATGAGCATTGTACATTTGCTCCAGTGTGCATTTTCAGTTCAAAATCCGATATAGAGAACATGATACAATATAAGTGGAGGTCATTCTCCTTTGAAACTATGGTGAGTGCTCTACCAATACCTAAGATGGATCTAGTAAACCTACAGACGCCCTTTGATGCAAAGTTATATAAAATTTTCTAAAGAAATTCTATATGCTTTAAGTTTAAAACTCAGCCCCATCTATGGAACTGCAACTGGCACCTCCATGAAATCTATATAATATATGGTAAGGAACGAATGATTTGCTTGTCTACATTGATAGATAAAAGTGTATTGTTCTCACAAGTTCTACAGAAAATAGCTACCTAATATAATATATATAACAATATAGCCAGACCACGCTGGTGTCAGCAGGAAAGAGAAAATAAGGGAGTACGGGCTCCCTCAGGACTTGCTGGCTCACAGGGGTGGTGGGAGAGCTACTAATAGTGCTACTAATTTGCCCTCCCAGTGGAGACCCATCACCCAAAGCCAGCATTCCTGTTGTCCAGCACGGTTCCAAGCTCATAGGGGCAATTATCAGGTGCTGACAAACTAGGGTGACCAGATGTCCCGATTTTAGAGGGACAGTCCCGATTTTGGGGTCTTTTTCTATAAAGGCTCCTATTACCCCCCAACCCCCGTCCTGGTTTTTAACACTTCCTTTCTGGTCACCCTATGACAAACTGATGAGGGTGACATCAGAGCCCCCTGCCTGTGACTGGGAATACAGGCAATCCCCATTGGCTACCCAATTGCCATGGTAGCCATAAAGCACAAGGTGTAAGTTCCTGCCTCCATTCTCCTGCACTCCAAACACAGGAAAGCTTACGGGATGGGTTTCTAACAAATTTCCATGTTTCTGAGGATCTGGTCCTGATGAGGATCCCTCAACACTCAAGCTCCTCATTCCTTCAGAATAGGTGCCATGATCTTGACTACCATGACTGAGTTCTCAGACAGTGATGTCCAGGCAATAAGCAGCTGGCACTCAGAAGCTAACCTGGGCGCCAACCATTCACTCACCTCTCTGACTTTCTTTATTAGTTTCATCCCGGTGGAGTGCCCTGAAGCCATGTGGATTGTTGGGCAGGGCACTGTGTTTTGGGCGTGGAAGCGGGTGACCAGTAAGAGGCAGGTCTCACAAATAGGATTCGAATGGGGTGCGATCCAGATCACCTGGGAAGGAATCAGGTGTATGTAGTGGGATCAGCTCATGCCGCTCATCCACAACATGCAATGATATGGATGCCTAGACCTCATCATCATCCACTTTGGTGACAATGTCCTGATGGTGGGAACCAGTGTAGAGCAATTAATCAGAGTACAGCAGGACTGGTCATTCCCCAGGCCAGACTGTTCTGGTCTAAACTCCTCCCTTTTCAAGTGTAGTAGGTAGCATAATCCTTCAGCTAACTGGGCAATTAGAAAATTTACTTGGCATCGTGGCAGGGAAGCCAACGGGAATATGTTCTGAGTGTCCAGGACACTTGATGCCTGGAGAAAGTACATTTCTAGGATATTAGCAGGGACTTGTTTATCCCTGGACCTTCACTTATGAATCCAACTGTTCAGGGTCTGATTAGAAGTGGAGGATGCCAGCTAACTAATTTGCTAGTGGCATTTTGTGGCAAGTAACCCTTGTAAGAGGGTTAGATAATAGGCCAAAACATTTACGGCTAAATATTCAACTCGCTCTTACTAGGGTCCCCATTTTTTGTGGGTGCAAATAATTGTGGATGAAAATAATTAGTGGTGCTGTGCCCACTGCATCCACAATACATTCTCCACTGTAACCAAAGAGTAGGATCTTAGATATTTACATGGCCTAAACTGTTGGTGCAAGTAATTATGGGTACAGAATTGCACCTGCAGTTAGTTGCCCTCTATTGCCCTAAAATGGAGGCCTGGATATGAAAGTCTCTCCCCTACGATATGAGGCTGGAGTTCATGACCTCCAAATCTCAGTGCAATTGGGAGGAAGGAACAGTACCGCCTGAAAATTCCAAAAGTTAATGTTCAACAGCTGATAAAGGTTTGGCTGTGGAAGTGAATGCTCAATAGCTGATAAAAGGTTTGGCTGTGGGTGAGTGAAGCTCTCAGGGCTTCTTACATATTAGTATGCATAAGCTCTAGCCATTAATAGTGTCTCTGATTTGCTAGCGTGGGGCCTCATTCAGGGCCTGATCCAAAGCCCATTTAAATTAGTGGGAGTCTTTTCACTAACTCCAGTGGGTTTTGAATCAGATCTTAGAACAGAATTAACTTGCAGGATACCTGTCCTTAGATACTAGTTCTTAATGTAGGCCTGTTACGAAAGTAGCAGCCATTCTAGCCAAACATGCATGTCTTCTTCCGGCAATATCCACGACAAATTCTGAGAAAAGTATTGTGATACTATTTGCCTAACATTCCACTAATTATATTTACACATAATCCAAAACCTTGCATTAATTTTTATTATAGAAGTGCAAATACAAACTTCAGTACTATTCAATTTGTACTTCCATAAAATTAGTCTGTTCAAGACCTAGGCCTTTAAACATTGCAGTTTACAAACTGTTCATGCTTACAAAACATCTTCATTTCAAATGCAATGTATAAATGGAATTCTATTTATTTTAGCTCCACAAGGATTTCAGTTAGTTTCCCTAAAAGCAACTGTGTATACAAGCGGCTTAACTCTGAAATCACTTTTCTTTAACTGCATGGTATATTCACTTTTTCATATACCTGTCCACAGACAGTAATTACCCTCATAAGCACCCCCAACACTTAATAAAGTATGTTTTCAAGCATATATGTGGTTGTGTTGCTGAGTTTGAAGATCTGAAGCATTTGTGAACCAAAACTGTCACGGTCCCCGAAAAATCTATTTTCCGCTTCAGGTTCTTCTTTACTCAGACTGTGCTGTCTGCAAACCTGCTTTTGCTACAAAAGTGTATAAAATGATGCACTGGGAAAATATAATGCAATTGCTTGCATACAATCTAAGACTGGAGGTATCCGTTAATTAAAAATCAATAGGAGCATTACAAGACATCTCTGTGATTTCCTAAGGAACTTTTTATGCAAAATCAGAATGTGCCAGCCAAAGTTTTCAAGCTGTCAAAGCTCAAATATAGGACAAAGTTTTGGGCTCCAAAGATACAAGAATATTATTAATGTGAGGAGCCTAAAATGTTGTACATGTGAAAGGTAGATTTTGTGTCAAGTGCATGTGACAGCATATTGCTAAGGACAAAAAATCTGGAGATTTTTGGCCTGATTCTTTAGTCCTAACTCAGACAAAATTCCCATTAATGTGCGGTGAGTGGGGAGAGAAGGGCAGTATGCAAAGGAGTCTCTGCACCACTTACATGTTGCAAAGGGGGCACTGCCTGTGTACCCAAAAGACTGATACAGGAGTCAGTGAGAGTGTTGCCTGAATAAAGGCTGCAAGATCTGGCCCATTAAAATGACTGTGTTGCTCATACAAGGATGGAATAAGTAAATATAGCAGAACTGTATTAAAAAAACCCTTATTTAGGGCTCAATTCTTCCATCCTTTCTCATGTGGAGTGACTTTCCATTGGGCTACTTGTGGAGTGAAGAAGCACTCTACATGAGTAAGGGTAGCCAAATCAGACTGAGGCATCTGTGTGCAGCATTTCCTCCAGTGCAAGTAGTGGAAAGGGGAACCACAGCCAATGTTCCCTCTAATTTTTGACAGGCCATGTGTGCAAACAATTTCTTCTGTGCAAATTGTACTTCTGTGCAAATTTTTGTGTGTGCGGTGTTTCGCCGTGTGCGCGGGGTTTAAGATCTGTGTGCGTGCGGGGAACAGTAATCACAGCTTGTGTCTTGTACATTGTTGGTGCATAACAAATTATAAATAATGATAGTCAGTAATAGCTGTATTCTCATCTCCCACTAAACCCTTTGTCGAAGTGCAGTGTGGCACATTCTCCCCACCCTTGGTCTGCAATTAAAACTCTCATTAGAGGCAAAGAGCCTGATTCCCCATTGTTTTACTCTAGTTTTAGGCCAGCGAAGCGCTATTGACTTGAGTTATGTTGGCGTAAAACTGGAGCACAAGGCTGAATCTGTTATTTTAGACCAATCACTTCTGTTCTATGGGTGAAATTCCACATTTATCCCCCTCTGAATAGAGCTTCAGTAAACAGGATTAGTGCAGGGAACCCCTTGGAATGGCATTCACCCAGTCGCCCACAGGCAGCGTACATATTTCACTGTAGTCTCTGTGCAGCATGAATACCGGCTGAAACGTCTTACTCCATTGATTCTAGATACCCTTACCCTGGATCCACATAAGTGCAGACCCAAGGGTCTCTCCTCCTGCCCACGCCAGTCTACTCAGGCAGTTCCCCCTTTGCAGCAGGTGTGGAGACACCTCACAGTCTTGCTGACTGATTTAACTGCCACAGACTGTTTACCACAGACGCACCGTGCTAGGGTGAATTTCAACCCAAATGAACAAACTGATAAGAAAATTGCCTGTGCATTGAGCATTCAATCTGAAATCCATTTTGTACCTTGTTGGAAAAGCTCTATTCAAACCATGAATCTTGTCAAAACTGCAAAAAAATTCACATTCTTCTTGGGCATTTATTTCCTTTTGAGGATATTCTGGGTCACAGAAGTAGCCAGTTTATGAATTAAGGCAGTTATATACATTTTAATTAATACTATGGTAAACAAGCAAGAACACTATACTGTAAGTAGCCCAGAATATAAATTAGGGCTTCCCAAAAACAGATTTAATCTACACAAACTATTCTGGAAAAAAGATGTTTTTTAAAAGTACTCAGCAGTACTTTTTATTTTATTTTATTTTTGAACATGCACGGCTCTGAAAATGACATTTTCCAAAACTCTTAACTATTTGTTAGCCTTTCATAGCCTTTATATCCTGTGAACAATATACATGTGTTAAGTGAACACAATTTTATTAATAGTGTAGAATTTGCCCCCATTTTTTTTATTTTCTACATTTTAAAAGTAATTTTTATAGTCCACTTTCTAGGTTTTCTGTAACTTTTAAATAATATTGATGCTGCCACAAGAACATTTATATACATATACAAAAGCATCTTTATTGAAAGGACGAGATGTAAAATACAATTTCCTACGCTCGTATGGAAAACAATTGTAAGGTTCAATTTATGTTGCACTGTTCTTTAGCTCATCTGTTAAGGTGACTGAAAACCTATCAGAAGCAGCAGTTTACAAGGCAAGGGTCTGATCCTGCAAATACGTCTGTGGATATAGTCACATGCACTGTTCCCTCTAAGCTGTGTGTGTGTGTGCATGCACACAGATCCTAAACCCCGCGCACACGGTGAAACTCCACCCGCACAAAAATTTGCACAGAAGCACAATTTGCACAGAAGAAATTTTTTGCGCACACGGCCTGTCAAAAATTAGAGGGAACATTGGTCACATGATAAGTTACCCATAAGTGTTTGAAGGATCGGGGGGCCTAAGCTATTATATACAGGGCTTAGCTGTTCTTAAAGGACAATGGCAAGGTATTTTTTGCTAACTGGTTTACATATGCACTATTTATTTTAATAAAACTAGATGCTTGGAAATTAAATTAATTCATTAAAGTTTTTTCATGAATTGCAACTCTTAGTTGGGCTGCTAGCATTATTTGTAATTGGGAAAAATAGTCTAGTTTTAAGAAAAGCATTACATAGTCAGTGTAGGAACAATTTTTATATTGAGGGTGCTGATGATGGAAACCATTGAAACCATGTATTTGGTGTTTGTTGTTACTACGTCAAGCCAGGGGGTGCAAGCACCCTTAGTTCCAGCACCACTGTACCTAGTGTTAGCAAACATAATAAAAAGGTCGCTCACATTTGGGGCCTACCACGTCTTCCATTAAACCTATGCAGCTGTTTTCAGAAGTGTTCATTCATTTTGTGAGCACTGGATTTCGGGTGCCCAACTCTAGACACCTTGTGCTTGATTTTCAACAGGGCGGAGGACTCTTAGCTCTGAAAATCAGGCGAAATGTGACTCAAATTGGGCATCCAAAAACGAAGCCATACACATGTACTGAGCCCTTCTGAAAATGCTGCCCTCCAACAATAACAAAATTTGAATATAGGGCATGAATTTCCCAAAACAAAGTAGAACCACCCCCTGAATGAATTTCAGACTCTGCACAGAGAGCAGAATTAACATGTTTTGGGAAATGTGCTATGGTTTTGAAATGTATTTTTACTGTGTGTAAAAAAATGTTGTTAAAAATGTGCTACACAAGTCAGTCATATTTAAGTCTTACATCTTATCCCTGGAGACACGATTTGATCCCTTACCAGCAAATGTAAAAGTTAGACAACTGTTTCTAATATTGTTCAGTAAGAAAAATCATAGGAATTAAATAGAATATTTAGGAGTAAAAATGCTTAACAATATAAAGAAGCAATTTATATATCCTGTTTCCAAGCTGTTTGATCACCCGCTGAATGTGGTGTGGATTTTCAATGTGTTTAAATGCATATTGGGAATGATTCCTTTTAAAGCAGTGAGTCTGAATTTTAACCAAGCTATCCTTAAAATACCTGGGGTCAGAAATCTAGCTCCGTTCTCTAGGTAAATCCACTTAGTGAACACCCCAATGTGAGGTGTATTTATAGATGGAAGGTAGGAAATCGGCCTCTAGACTGTCACTGCTGCTATCTGTGCAGTGACAGTAGGGAAGTTCAGGTAACTGACTTGCTGCTGAGAAAGCATCTCCCCCAAACCAGCTCCCACATCCCAACAGCTGGGGAAGCCGTTGGTCGCTATACAAATGCCCACGCGCTGATCTGGCTATTCCCAGCTTCCCTGGGGACTGCCTGTGGGTGGCTTTCCCACGTTCCCAGCAAGCTGTGGAACGGCTGTTTCTTTTTGATTCCTTGCAAGGCCAGGTGCCTGCTGGAGTGCCCTGGGTGCGAGCAGGCTCCCGCGCTATGGGGGCTGCAGTGGAGAGGGCAGATAAAAAGGGTCTCGCGTGTTTGCGGTGAATACGGAGACCCGCCCGTGCCCTGCGTGGAGTGAGCCCGGCCTGTTCTCTGGGTAGCAAAGCGGGCGCGGTGCGCGGAAGAGATCGGGAAGATTTGTGCCAAGGGCGGGGGGGGGGAGTTAAGGGGTGTTTGTTTCCTGTCGGTAAAGGGCCTGTAAGCGCTGCAGGGGGCCCGCAGCTGTCCCACCGCTGCCCGGGACTGGGGGGCAGGAGAGGGAAGCAGCTGGAGCCCGCCTTCTTAACACCATCCCCGAGATGTGTCCGGCCCGCCTCGCCCAGGAAGGCTCCCGGGATTTCCGCGCTCTCGGGCCCGATCCTGTTCCCGGAGGAGATTTCCCGGGGGCTTCCACGGAAGCAGGATCGGGCCCTCGGCAAGCCCGGCCCCGAGGAGTGGCGCCATGAAGTTCTGCCAGCCGCGTGACCGGGCCCTTCCCCGGGGCTCCCGAGGAAGGCATTGCCCGTGCAGTTTACTCCCTCCCCCCCACCCCCCTTCATTTGAGCGGGTTCGGGATTAAATCGGAAGAGTGCAGACGCCTGGGCAAAGGCACCTTGTTAATTATTGTTCTCCATTATTGCAGCGATCAGCTCTTCCCGCCAGAGCCTAGCCTGGGCCGCATACAGCTCCCACTCCCTGGGCCCTGACCCGCGGGGAATCCATCCCGCACGTGGTGCCGAGGCGGCCTGGGACTCGGTGCGGCTCCCGTCCAGGGTCTGGCCGCTGAGTTACGGTGTGTTTGTGGCGGAGAAGGGGGGGGGTCCTCGTTACAGGTCGCTATCACTGTTCTTTACTGGCCTTTTTATGCACATTGAAACAAGCCAGCACCTAACATGGCAGGGTTCAAAGGAGAGATCGCACCGACCCCCCCACTCTGCAGCAGGCCAGACAGCCCCGGGAACCGGCCCAGGCCAGAACACAGCGTTGTGAATACGGAGAGCAGCCCAGGGCTGAGACCTGGGACTTGAGCCTGTAGCCAGGCCGAGCCCAGAAGCTTGTGGAGAGTCTGGGCCAGTCTGCAGCCAGCCATTAGCAATCCAGCCGGGCAAGCTTCTTGCAGACAGAAAAGAGGAAAGCTCCCCGCACAGTGCAGCCCTCCCGCCCGGGGTTAGCAAGCGCTCAGCTGTCGCTCTTTACCTGGCTGTACTTGGCCTCCTGCTCCAGGGAGCTCTTCTCGAGTCCATTCACAGCATGCTGGGCTGAAGCGGGGAAGCTATTTCTGCTCAGGCTGCTCCACTCTTCCACTTTGGGGCTGTGATAGGGCGAGCTGTCACTCACTGTTGGGAGACACGGGCACGACGCGTTAGAGATTCCGAAAATGAGCTGGGCAGTGTCGAGGCAGGAATTGCTATGTGCGGTTACAGGGTGTGCCTTCCCCCTCACCACCAAAACACACACCACAGGAACCCTAGGAAAACTGAGGCCAGAACTCCCGCTTGGGGGGGGGGGGAATGTTCTGCAGCACCCCCTTACTTGACGTGGTTTCCATCATAGACAGGACTTACAATTTGGTTCAATGGCTCTCAGCACCCCCACTATAAAACCTGTTCCAGGCCCCTGCTCCAGCTCCTAGAAGGACCGTCTCAGCTGAGTGACAAATCCTCCCTATTTCTATCCACGCAATCAAGAAAAATAACCGATTACGCCTGAATGACCCCACCGACACCTATTTATAATATGTACAACCGCTTGAGTTCCTTCTTCTCTCAGAACAAAAAACTGTGGAGACAACTGAGATGCGTGTATGCATGTCTCCTGCTTTATGAAATTAAACCTCAGAGACATTTTAACAGCATTTCAATTTCTGTACTAAATAGACTGTCCTCATCTTCCCCAAATGGCGAGAAACCGAGTTACCGTTTTCAGGAGACTTCTGGTGCTTGTTTGGAAAACGGAGTAAGTCCTTACAACATGTTATTTTAAAAATACTTGATGTGTAAAGTATATATCACGTGTGTAAATGACATATCTTTTTACATACATATCATCGCTGTACGTGCAAATTGGTGTGTGTGTGTGTACACCTCTATGTGTGTACACCCCCACCCTACCACCCCACCCTCTATAGAAAATCTGTTGAGTTTCTCTTTGGAGGTAGGGGTTGAAGACTGACAAACAGGAGAGCCAAAGGGAAAGGAAGACAATAGGAGAAAAGATCAATCATAAATTAGAGGGGCGAAACCTTCCAAGTTCCCTTTCCCTATTTAATCGAAATACAAAGAAACTCGTATAGTATAAACCGATTAGCACAAGCCCCGGGGTTGTTTCGAATCATACATCATCACCTTTCCCTGACACCAGGTAATTTAGAGGAGACAATTGCGTAAGAATAACTATGTGCTTGACATAATTATTTCCAAGGTAGAGTTAACGGAGCAATGTAACTTTTTTCTCAAAGGGAGAGGATAGCCGTGTTGTTCGCAACTCAGGCACTGTGGAATTATGAAGCCTCCCACCCCCGAGTAAAAAACGTTTACAAATAATTGATTTTAAACGCGTATGACTCTGCTAGGGATTCGCGGTGCTGTAACATTTACAGGAAACGAAAATTGTTCGGCGTGAACCGGAGTACTGAGGGGAGAATGGTTTCTCCTAAACCACTTGGCCCCCGAGTTGTGAAGTGTGCTTGCTGGGATCCCGAGCCTGCTCCCGCTGAAATCAAAAGCAACCCCTCTGACTTGACTTGAGTGGGAGCAGGATCGAGCTCTCGTGTTAAACTATTTCTGTTCAGAAGCTGCCTCTCTAACCTCCTTGCAAGGGAAAATGCAGTCCATGGCACAAGCCTGAAGTTGTCTTAAGAAACTGAGCTCTCTCTGCGAGCCCCTTTTTCTGCTGATCTCACACTTTCCCATGAATAGGGGCTTCCTTTAAATGTCAGCAAGGTCAATTTATCCTACAAATCAAGAGCAAGCAACTCGTATGCAGTTTCTGCTGTTCAGCAGTCCAAACCCTGGCTTGGGGGAGAGGAGAATTTATATCCTAGTAAATCTTATAAATCCCAAAGTCTGAGATAGAGGAGGAAAGAAATCTAAACACTCAATGGTACCTTAAGAGGCCCTGTTGCCAATATGATGTTAATAAAGGAAGAAATTATTAAAACCTTCTCAGTTTCTAATTTAATTTTTCCTGTAATGTTCATTTCAGACATTCCACCCACCGTGGAATGAACATACTCTAGCATGTATATTTTCTAAATCCAGCTCCACACGCACATATGTTTGGTTTGTTTTTTTGTTTATGGAGGTTATATTTTGAATCTGTGTCCAACATGCGGGGGCTGCCTTTGCTTGTAAAAACCTTCTAACACCAATGCATTTGGAGTGTTTGTTATATTGATATCTTGTGTAGTCAACGGGTGTAGTTGAAAACATGCAATGAAAATAGAAAGCCAAACTCCAGTTCTAAGAGTAGGACAAAGAGACAGCTACAGCCCAGAGTTATTTTTAAAATACGCTCTTTTCATCACATTTAATGTTTGTTACTTGACAAAAACTAAACTTGAAAATGTTCATTTTTGCTGCAAATGACAGAGACCTGTTCAGCGAGAAGCTAATGTTTCTAGCCAAAATAAAAGATAGGAAAAAAAGCAGTCACTTGAAAGGGACAAATACAAGTTAAGTATCAATGGTTTCGTTTTTCTGGACCACCACTTCGGAGGAAAACAAAGTAAAACATAAGAATGAAAGCAATTAGGTGACATTTGAACTTCCTGTCTGAGCAAATTTGGCCTGATTGCGAAAACTAGAGAAACTGAATTTCTCTGTAATTTCAAGATGCTTTCACTTATGAATGCCTGATTTGGTAACAAATAAATATATGTAATACACAGAAGGCATGCGAGATCATTATATCATTAATGACTGATAAGGAAGACATAGATGAGAGAGATGATACAGAGAAAGAGAGTTAATGTGGACGTGCCAATTTTTTTAGCCCACGCTGTCTGTTCTTCAGCTAAATTATCATTGCTAAAGTCAACATTTGCCATTGTATTATGTATTATACGTCCAAAAAGCATAAGCCCATAGAAAACATTATTAAATATGTTCCTGATCTTTAGTGTGTGCTGGAGAAAATAGCTCTATAGTTTACAAACTATGGAGATAAATACATGAAACTATCATAAAACTTTGAAAGAATTGGAGACTTCCTGCTTTGAAACAGAAAAGTCGAAACATTCTAAGAAAAATGCTCAGAAATTAGGCGTTAAGGGACCCCTCTTTTGCTACCAACATAGTATTCCTATGTGAGTAAGAAGTGTCTTCTATGGTTCTTTTCTTACCTTGATCTGTTATGGACCTGATCCCCAGGATATCCGTGACCGAATGGGAAGAGGGCCAGGTCCTAGGCATAGCCATGGTGCTGGGGATTGCTGGCACTCCCGGTGGGGTTGGCACTTTGGCTCCTGCAGCAGTGATGGGGCTGGGATAGGAGTATATGTGGTTATAAGGTAGAGCAGGCTGCGGAGGGGGTTGATGCTGTTTGTAAGATTCGTAGTGACTCTGCTGTGAGAGATTTCCAATTTTGTTCCGGAGGATCCGGCTGATGGAGCTGACCGAAGGCACATTGTACTTGTCACACACGCCATCTGCCAGCAGTCGGTCTCGGATCTCCCAGGCAAAGATGCCCGGATCTCTTTGTTTGTAGGTCCGGATATGTTTCACCACCGTGGGGGTGGTGACCCGAGGCTTGCTGCCTCCGATCGCCCCTGGTAGGATGGAGCCCGTCTCGTTGTAGCGCGCCAGGATTTTGCTCACACAGCCATGGGAAACCCGCAGTTGTCGGCTGATGTCACAGGGTCTGATGCCCAGTTGGGCCAATTCCACAATCCGGAGCCGGATGGCATTGGGCAAGGGTCTCCCATTCACAAACACCCCTCCGAGCTGGTTCACTTCCCCAAAGGCAGGTTCTGCAAGCAAACACACACACACACAAACACATTTGACACGGCAAACGGTTCACGGGGGGGCACTTGAACCCACCCAACTATTAATCATCACAACGCAGATGTCACCGGTTAGAGGGAACGCGCCGCGGTCACTTCATTTACAATGGTTTTAATCTAATGCGGTTGAAATTTAAAAAAAATCCGTGGCAACATTTTCAAAACACATTGATTTGTGTCATTCAAAATAGTCCAGAATGTACATTCCTGGGGTGACAAATGAGATCACACAAGCAGGCAAGTCTCTTTATCTCCCCCCAAAAGGAGACGGGAAAGCCAGCGAAATTGGTGGACTGAATTCTGCAAAAACGTGAAAGGTGAGAGAAACTGAAAGTAGTAATTAAAGAAAAAGATCAATTCTCGTGCTGGTTGTTCCTGTTCATGCTTCTTTGTTAGCAGCACCACTAGCCCCACATTGCGAAGCAAACGTGTTATTTTTTAAACTGCTGCGCTATCGATGTCAGCAGCGACAATATACAATGTGCCACACAGGCTCAACTCATCAGTTAGGCTGCGATCCTCCAGTACTCTCACAATAACATTAATAATAAACCAACCAGTCATGAGCTTGCTCCATTCTGTGCTGCTGACCCTTAACATGTCCCTACAACTTGTAGGAACACGAACAAAGTCAATAAGCAAATTGCGGCTGCACATGATCTCACACTGGTGCTCCCTCTTTTGACAGCCCTTGAACCCTCCTGCAGCTTCCAGCCACTTACCCATTGCTCTGAGCAGGACACCAATGAGACTAAGCTTCCAAAAGGAAATTTAACAACAGATTCAGTCTCCCGGCCTCCTGCAATCCCGGCTGGAAAAGTCCACGGGTGCCTCTGATTTCCACTCTAGGAGATAGCAAGAACGTAAGGACAACGGCTAAAGGGAAGTCTGTCTCCCGGTGAAAGAGACTTGAGTTCTGCATTTCAATCTCACAGCAACGTGGGCTGGGCTGGGCCGGCCCAGGCGTCTCAGTCTATCAGTCACCAGAGGCACACCCCCCCCGAGGGGCGGACCCAAGGTAAAGGGGCCTCCTAATTGGTGCTCGATGATGATAGACAGCATACTCCTGGAAGGCTCTTCCGCTTTCTTTTGCAGGCGTGCTCAACACCTGGATTCCTAATGCACAATAGAGACGAACATTAAATACCTAGTGGTAAGTTGCACAGAGAGTGAAATTAATATAGGAAACAAGCGGAATAGTTTAACGAGAGCACTGTATTAAGGCATTATTTTGTAGAAAAAGCAATTGGTCCGGTCTCTACGTGTATATGAGATCGGTTAGTTCAAGTTTACATACGTTCAGGGCTGGTAATACCTATAATAGGCTGTTGTCAACGGTGCCAATGTTTTGGTCATATCTCTTTAGAGAAAGCAATCTGTTCAAAGTTTGTAGATACGCCTGCCTTTTATTTCATTCAAGTTTTCTCTGGCTATTGCTATTTGCACAATAAATGACCAGACAGAAAAGTATGTTGATGTTTATATACAATAACTGGAGTCAGCAGTTTCACAGAGGAATAACAGCGACGTCTTGAAAAATGCAGAGCTCTTTATTATTTATTTCGCAGATAATGGAGATTTGTGGGTCTTTACATGATCCTGCTGTAATTTTAAAATAAAGACGTTTTAACAAGTGAATATATTATTTAGCATACGTCCCAGAGACTTGTGACTGTTAAAGGTAAGTTTGTTTTTGTTATGAACTAAAAGCATGTACAAAAGCCAAATGAATCTGTGAGTTGTATAGATGAAACGTGGATGCAACTGTCTGTGTGAATCATTGTGTGTGACCTCCATACACTCGTGCTGCGTGATCAAAAAACAAGACAATTTATATTTTTCATTCCTATTTTAAGTATTCCATTATGTTTAATTGTAAAATGTAAATGCCCGATTTTGACTTTAACAAAAGCACTAATGCTGGTATTAATAGAAGAAAATCATCAGAAAAAGTTGGTAGGCGATGTTTGTGTGTGTGTGCGAATGTGTTTTGTTTGGCATCGTTTCCTGTATGATTCACTAGATATGTTTGTGTACATACTTACACACACTCCACACATGTGTCATACTACGAGCATACACTCTCCAATTCCAGCCAGGATTTTTCAATATTTTTCTTTCAAATATATGTTTTAAAGTAGAATCTAGCAGGAATAGGATATGTAAACGCTCTATAATCGAGAAAGAATAGAATCCATTAATTAGAATGAAATATAAACTCGGAAAATTAAAAAAATCTGATCGGCCCAGGAGGGAGTGTGTTGGAACTGTTTCCAAATATCATTTTCAAATGAAATATTAAACGACGAGGATTTTTTAAGGAGGCAGGTTGTTAAAAGACAGAATTGGATTTCCATGGATATTCGGTCTTCCTTTACAGTATTATTTTAAACCCTAGTGAATCTGCACGATCAGGAATGACTAATGAGTAGGATAGTACCGGAAACAAGACAGGAATCAATTGTATGTTGAAACTATTTCTTGATGGAGGGAAGGCGATCATGGTCATTTTGTGGAGTTTTTCAAAAGATTCGGAATATTGATACATTTGATCTCTGATAACTATTTTGCACTGCGTTTCTGTGCCAGCACAGTGATTTGCACGTTCAAAATATCTTAGCTGTAACTTGTGGGATTTCCTCAGTTTGTAAAAGTTCACCAATACCTCAGAATGCAATTCTCACACATTTACCGGCGCCGGGTAACTACTGCATGCTGTAAATTGATCTTTCTAGAGGCTTTCGTGTGAATCAGAAGTCCTTTTGCCACTATGTTGATGTGCTCTGTGTATTTTTTAAAAGAGAAGGCAATGATGTGTGGAACACTTATACAGCAGTAATCAAGGCTAATTATGTAATTTAACAATACACTGGGGTGCATGTACAGAAAACTTCCGATCTGAATTAATTACATAACCCCTTCCGAAATCTAATATATAGACTAATCCATTACAAGACTGGCTTTTTCTTCACATGCAGTTTTCATTTTAACCAACTGAATGTATTTTAAATATGCTAGATCGTTGCTAAATGGCTGTAAGTAATGACCTATCTAGGGCCTTACACAATGTATCTCTAAGTGCACAAATGATCTTCAGGTTTCCTCGCATGCATGATCTTTTTCTGTATTGTTACCCGTTAGTTCTTGGTGTTTTTTCTTATTCTAATTCTAAAGTGCCAGACTGAGTTGTCCTAGCAGTTAGCTTTGCGATTTGGGGCCCAATCCTGCATTCCTTGAGCACCCAAAAACTCCCATTGACTTCATTAGAGTGTTCTCCCGAACTCTCCCTGCGTCTCTCCCCAGCTATGCCTGTGTGTGGACTATTTTACCCGCATTGTGCCTTTTTCTCTCAGTGTCTTCCAACCTGTCTACCCCCCCGCTCCCCTCTGACCCCGCCTCTGATCCCTTGGATATTCGGTTTCTTTTCCTTTCTCAATGTGTGTTCCTGATGTGGTCCTGTCGGAAAAGCTCGTTTACTCTGCTCGGGTCTCCAGTGGTTTAAGGATAATGTTTATCAGAAGTGAACGTGCTCAACTTGTTTCCATTTAACTGCTGAGTGTGGGCTGAAATAACAAAGGTCACCGCCACAGTGAGTCGGTAGAGGGCAGGGGGAACCGAGAGGAATGGGAGAACATGATCATATACAACAGCCTGTTGACCACTGCCTGGCAACAAGATTAATTTCAGGTACAAAATAATTAAATAATTAAAGGAAGGGGGCTTCCTTCCGAGCAGGCCGGCACCGGCAGCGGATGCAACAGCCGCTCGCCTGGGAAGTTTCCCCGGCAGTTTTGGCTGGATTTGTGCGGCGCGGCGGTGGGGCTGAGAAGACCAGGCTGCCCACGGGGAAGAAAACAGGACAAGTGGTTCTTGCTCGAGTCAGATCAGTCCGTGGGGCACCGGGGGGACAGCGCAGGGAGCTTCCAAGCGGAATAACTGCGAATGTAGAACCAAAGAGCGGACCCATCCCGTTGCTCCCAGTGGAGTTGTGCAATCGGAGAGTCGCAGTTGGGCAACTCTGCGTCGGTGCAACACCCCATTGCACCAGTTTAAGAGCAGAGCTGGTCCCAGGGCTCTTACTGGGAACAGTTAACAGAGAGGTGGGGTAGAAAAGCAGCCAGCACACGCACCTAATAACAACGGAAACGCCAAGTGGGTGCACGTGCTGGAGTGACACGTAAAAGCCCGGCCGGTTCAGGCAATAAATGTTTCTGTTTAACTGCACCGCGCTGTAGCAAAGTGCGGGCCTGATCTTGCTCCCGTTTCAAGTCCAGGGGAGTTTGGCGGGTGCCTTAGATCAGGCCCGAGCTGTTTGTTGTATATTATATCTGCAGAAGACTGACCACTGGTTTTCTTTGCATCCCACCCGCAGGTTGTTGACGGGATCCCTGCGTGTAAATGGATGGTTTTCCCTGAAAGGTCGGCGTCTGTACATATATTATACTTGTATCATACTGGAAAGGCTTCCCTGGGTCTGCTCTGTTGAGCACTCGAGCGACAGTTAAGGCAGGCTGTCCGGGGTGGTCGTGTCTAGCCACACATGGCTCTCTTGTGTTCTCCAGGTCACAATATACATTTGAATGTATTTCCGGTAGGAAATGGGTTTTTACAAAATTAACACTAGCGCGCGCCTGACAATATTTCTTACCATCTTTCCCCAGGCACCGTGGCTGCTGGATTAACTTCATGGTGCTGCTATTTGTCTGATGTTGCCTATTTTACCAAAAAGGGGGGGGGGTTTCCTCTGCCTGTCTTAAGTCTGATCCTGCTCAATTAAAAATTTAGTCCTGCTATCCGAACTCGGGCAAAACTCCCATTGGAGTCAATGGGTGTTTGGAGGGCACAGGGAATGCAGGCTCTGGCCTCCTGGTTGGATCCAACTTTCCATAGAGTCACTGCCGGTCAGTGCCTTTTGGAAGGGCCCTCATCGATATCTTTGGTACCGAGAAGCAGTCCAGGAGTCCTTACTCACCTACACTCCGGTGGCTTAGAGCAGGATCCAATCACTGAAGTAAATGGCAAATCTCCTCGTGGTTTCAATGGGAGTTCGAGCAGACCCTTAGTGAGTGCGTTTTCCTTCTGTTTTCACTCGAGATCCTTCCTCCACCTGGAATTGAACGAAGAATTTGCCCTGGCTAGTAAAGACCAAATGCACATCAATCCCTAGTACTAGATGGTTGGGGCTTGCTTAGTTTTGAATGGCAACCCAGAGGCATGTGACACAAGACACATCCACACTCACAAACTCAGTCTGTCATTTTCTGTAGAGATCTCAACCGTGTTTTTAAAGAGAAGACTTTTTTCCACCATGACATTTCAACAGAGACTAAATGAGACTTAAATCCCAAACTTTTCAACCGTATTAAAAATTAAGTAAAATAAAACAATCACCCCAGCGATCCATTTACAGTTGCTTTTAATTGTTCATTATTTGTTGGTTGCCTTTTGACAGAAACTAAATCTCCCCTCCCCACCCCCACCCCCACCCCCATAAAGGTAGCGATTGAAAAGCACGCCTTCAAATAGGGATAATTGGATGGTAAGTAGAACATTTTTATACATAAAAATGCCTAAATCTGACCCTTCAGAAAGGACAAAGCCCCCTGTATGTGTGTTTTAACGGCTGGATGTCTTGGGGCCGCAGAGAAAAAGCGTGGCATGTGGTGTCATTCCGCTAATACCGAAACTCCTGGAGCGTACATAGACACATAGATATATTCATGCCGGGGAGTGAGTGAAATGCTACTCAGGACGATTGATTTACACACTCAAAAGGGCACACTTCACCCAGCCACTGCTCGAGGAAACTAACAAGGATGCGTGTGTATTTGGGATCTCCTAACAGACATTTTCCTAGAGCTGCCCCGGGAGCAATGTTATTACAAACTCCATAAAAACAAGCCGGGGGAGGGGGGGGAGGCTGGAGGAGCGTTTGTGGAGTCTTTCAACAGGGTTGGTGCCGGGGGAGAGGCAAGGCAAACCTGTGCTCAGGTTAGCTTTCTCAAGTGCAGGGGGGAAGTCACACCTTAGGTTTTGGCATTGTCAGTGGGCGAGTGGTGTAAATATGCCCACAGTGTGCAGATGAATACACAGGACTGGTATTTTTAGCAAACAGGAATACAACAGTTATAACCCTTTAAAAAAAAAGGTGTGTTGCCAACAAATTAGAAAAGCGACCGAGCCCTGAACGAATGGGACTGTATGTTGTATCAGGTCGCAGAGACAATTCAAAATATAGCCACAGGACTTTTCGTCCAAATACCTGTGTGAACAGTGCCCCTTATGATCGGCATTTTCTGTTAGATATGGATTGTGATGAGCTAATAGTGTGAACATTTGCTTCGCCAGTGACAGGAATGACTAGTGTATAAATGGCCTTCAAGTTTCACTGGCTAATGTGGGGGGCGGGGCGGGGAGTAAAATCAGCTATCTCACAGTATAGTCTCAGGATCTCGGGGCACTGGACCTTGTTTGAGATGCTGAGGAATCTAGTTCAAGCGGGACCTCTCTGGATGCTGAGTGCGCACATGCAGAGCAGATGACACCTTTCTAATCTGCGCGATCTGATAAGGTGACCGGACAGCAAGTGTGAAAAATCGGGACAGGGTGTGTCTGTGTGTGTGTGTGGGGGGGTGGGAAATAGGAACCTATATCAGAAAAAGACCCAAAAATCAGGACTGTCCCTATAAAATCGGGACATCTGGTCACCCTACGATCTGATAAAAGGTGTTTCACAGGGTTTGCTGTGGAATCGCACAAGGCCTCTCTCGTCTTTCGGCTGCAGCCTGGAAACTCCCTGAGCTCGGTGTTTTTACAGAGGTCTCAGAGGTACTAATCCTCCTCTGCTGTCTTTAGACAAAATGCACTTAAAGAAAGTCCCTGACAGACCCTTGCTGCTGAAAGTGGCTTTCAACATAATGTAGAGGGCGAGATTTTCAAAATCGAGTTCCTCTCGTTGTCGGAACGCTGCAAACTAGGCATTTACTGCAGCGATCACTCCGTTCCCACAAACCTGAAAATCAGCTGCTCTGGTTAATACGGCACTGGGATCGCATTCTATTCTTCTGAGGAGAGGCCTTCATGCTGGAAAAAAAATTAATAGTAATCCTGGTTGCATGTTTCACATAATTATTTGTTTGTTCTCTTGTTGGTTCTACTCTACACTACAGTAACCTTACTATTTTTGTAGCCCCCCCACCTTTGCATCAATGAGGAATACATATGTGTACACGTGTAATGTCTTTGTTTTAAAATAAATACACGCGCACTCTAAGTATACACGTGCATCGAAGAAAGTAGTGTATGTGGATAATATACACACATAACTCACTGAAAACAATTTAGTATCCAAATGTGTAAGCAAATATTTCCAAAGACTGGGGAGTAACAATTAATGAATTTTAGATTTAACAGCTCCGTAAGCATTCTTTTTGAAGAAAAAATACCCCCACCCTCCCTTTTAGGAATCGATTTGCTTTCAGGGCTAAGTCTCATTATGCGACTTAATATGATGAGCTTTTGTTGAGTGAAATCTCAAAAGGCACAAACCAGGTCAGATCTGAGCAATAACCTTGCATTTTCCACCCTCTTGTTACAACGCGAAGGAACCTAGTTTGCATTCGGAGAATAATCAAAATTGAATTGGATTTTAAACTCATCTATTTAGTCACAAAGTTCAAAATGGAGGGGAAAGTAACTGCCAATAATGAGGAGTCTCTCTCCCTCTTGTCAAAGAGTTTATGGATGTAAAGGTCTTTGGCTAATAAGCACAATTTGCAAGCTCACGAAGGGTTAGTTGTTTTAAAAGAAAACTGAGGATTTGTTCCGCTTTTTAAGAGTAAATTTGTTGCATATGATTTTCGCATGATTTATAGGGAGCCCTCAGCCTGTGCTTTCCTGAAGGCCATCTTTTATGGGGCCAAATCCTTCCGCCTTTGCTCGGGCAAAGCTCACATTGACTTCAGTGGGATGCTTGCCCGAGGAAGGGGCTGCAGGATTTGCAGGCTTGCGGATCCGTTTGCTACCGAACGTGAATTTCGTCCCACCTCGGTGCAAGGACCGAAGTGTCTGATTTTGTGATTCACCGTTTCCTTAGGAACATCGCCTGGATCCTTACTCAGCCCTAAACCCGAGTCCTGCTGTAATGTCCTTAAAGAGAGTCCCAAGGGGGATCTGAGGAGAATCGTGGCTGTAAGTAAGTGAGAAGGAAGCTTAAAAGCCCTCCTTGGAAGGCCAGTCCATATCGATTTGATCTGGGTTCGTTCATTTCAGCCGTGTTATTGTGTGTAATAGATCGCCTTGATCTTCCCTCGGGGACACCGTTTGTAGGTACCTTGTACACGCGGATGAAAGTTAAGGCTCCTTGTGGCGAACGTCTCCACGCAAGCAGGTAGCGCTAGAAGAAGTTAATTGGCTTCATTCCTCATGAGTAAAGAGATGGGAAAATAAAGAGGGGGAAGAGCTCAGACCCATTCGTTTTACATTAGAACTTCATCCTGCCTCCACTCAAAGCAATGACAAATCTCCCTTCGATTTCAATGAGGACGCAGCCAGGCTTTTCCATTGTAAATGTCTTTATTTATTTAAGAAAAATAAGCTGGTAACATAAATCTAAAACATTTTTTTCAATCGTAAATTCTCCACGCGGACGGAATGCCCCCCCTCCCCCCACGCTTATGGATGCCACTTTCCCTTCCGGCTACACAGACACTGTGGCTACAGCTAAGCCAAATCCAAAGCCATGGAAGTCAGTGGGAGTGTTTCCACTGATTTCTGTGGGCTTTGGATCAGGCTGTTGGTGCTTAAGGCGAGGCTCCTGGAGGAGCTAGTTACTTGGGTAACTTGGTGTGATCCGGGAATATACACAGCTCACGGCAACGATATTCCTGTCTCGCATTCTAGTCTGAGTATCCAGATCCATTGGTCGGTTTGTCTTAATGATGTGTTAGTTTCTTTGGCCCTTTTAATCGCTTCGCCGCCACTTGTTCTAGCAGACCCCGTGGAAACCAGACAGTGCCTCATTAGGGCTTTCTTCGTGAAAAAAAAAACATTTGATTTAAATGCTCAGTGCTGAGTTAATTTGTCTTTGCACTAGGGTTTTTTGTTAAAGACACAAGGGGAACTAGGCAATTCTAACAGCTATAAAGCAGCAAAAAGACAGATTTTAAAAGCATATTCTTTTCTAATAAAGAAATTAGGTTTGCAATTGTCATGTTATATTATTTTAGAGTAAATGAAAACAATCCCTCTATTGTTCTGTACTAGATTACAGTAACCAATTGGGAATTTCTAGGGAATTTCCCCCTTTCTACATTTGCTTCCAGAACACCTAGTAAGAGCGCCATCTACAGGAATACGTATCTCCTCAAGTTGTTTTAAAAACAAAATTGAAACATTTCAGATGAGAGTTCTTGCAACATTCTTATTTCAGGACATGATCCTATAAATTATCTTCCAGTTCTACAGAGAGAGAGAGAGAGAGAGAGAGATGCTTATTCAGACCACTGATGCTGCAGGAAATGTTATTTATCTTTGTATCGTTCCTTCTGAGAGTCTCCCTCACATTTGTGCCGTGACAGGTGGAAAGGTTATGTGCCATTGACTAAGTCACAGGCAAAAAGAAATTACTTTGCCTGAAGTACCTCACATATATCCCATGCACAAGGTATTGCAAAAGGGAAGACACAACTATGCGGTGAGGTTTTGTAGGTAACTGGGATAGACAATCAGCTCTGATCATTTCAAATCCTAAATGAGTAGACTACGCCTTTAAAACGTGTGACAAAGACTCTAAAGGAAGAACCCAACGAAACCAGCAGAGCAGGGAAATATCTGTGATGCAAAATTCAAACGTGTACATTTGGCTACATCTATTTTTCTATGTTTTCCTGTAAAGGGGAACTGCAAGGAAAAAGTGTAAGAAGTGTTGAGCCTTTACTGCTTCTCTAGCATATATAAAGAATGTCCAAAAATCCAAAAGCAAAAAAGCCTGTTGTGTCTTTTCAAGTCTTTAATGGAGCAGGCCTGGACTATGTGCAAAATTCTGCCTTTATTTACACCTGTGTAATCCCATTTACCCCAACGGGTTCGCCAGGAATTAGCAGAATTTAGCCATATATTGAAAATTCCTATACACTGAGACCACTGGACTTTTACAGATTTTATAGGGGGTAGGTGAAAGTGTTTTTTCCCGTATGAGTTCCCATGGGGTGAAATTTCTCTCTCTGGACTTTTATCTCAGTTCATCCTTTCCAACTGTTCAATTTTGCACCTTAAAACTATTTTCCGCTGAGATGTTTGTTTATTATGATCGTCGTTGGTCCATTATTTATTCTTCTTTTCTTTTTCTTCTTTATTAGAGCCCCCTCACATTTTCTCTTTTATAGTAATCGGAGAGTTTTTAATAGTTTACGTTTTATTTATACGTTTTAAAAATGTAGATATATCATTGCATTTCAATTCTTACTGTGCAGGCCCTTTGGAGGAGAGGCGTTTTTAAAACAAAATTATTAGTATCTTAGCCAGAAACCCATGATTCAGCATTTCTGGTGCTTATCTACAATGACTAGTGTGAAGTGAGATAGCACGAGGTATGTATGCACTCTGGGGAACAAGAGTACATGTGCATCTGACTAATGCTGCAGGGTATACAGATGGGTATTGTAGGGAAGAGTAGGAGACAGAGGTCTGCTGAGTACTTCAACAGAAAGATTTGTAGTGGAAGGAAAGGCATTAGGAAAGCAAGCAGCTTTCCTATCTTTGTCTTCCACATTGTAGAGACTGTGCATATGTAAAATGCTTCTTTATTAAATCGAGATTAATGGCATATGACTTGAAAGGTGAATTGTAAGCAATGTTTTTAAAGAACATTTTGGCCTGTAGGCCCGGACTTTTAACCATTGTAGTGTTTATAGGATTGCTACAATTTAAAGTTTTAAACTGGGCAGAATACAATTATTCCGGAGAGATGGGGTAATTCTTTTTCTTTATGAGAAAAAAAGTCCTTTTGAGAACAAATAGAATCCCCTGCTCTATCTATGTGGAATCATACTTGCCTTGCATGGTTTACCTGGTATGAAGAGGGCTCCATATCACCATTGCACTCACCTGAACTCCTGTGCTGTTGCTTTGTTAGCCATATATTTACCCATTTGTCGTATAAAAGAGCAAAGCTATCACTGGCTGTGGTTATTGTTTTCTTAATAAACCAAGGGCCTGGATCCATGTTTTGAACAATTCCGAAGTTAGAGTCATGGTGTTTTCCAAAGTTGTAGTGCAAAGTACATTTGTACTCCGATTTCACTGGGGGTTGGGGGATGGAGGAGATGGAAATGAGCGCTTGTTTATGGCATTACAGACAGATATTCTGTTTAATTTAAACTTGCAACCTGTTCGGTTGTTGTCTCAGAAAAAGTGCTATTGTCGAATTACTTATCTTGGGGTCTAATTGCTTATGTGTCTTGTAATTACAAATAATCGAGGATGGGAAGGGGAGAGAGGAAATCGGTTGACAACCAGCTCGTGTAAAGTAACACATTTGGCCCAGAAAGGAGAGAACACGGATTTTAGTGCTGATTCTCACACCGGGTCACCCCATTCCATTTACAAAATACCTTTCCTCTCCATTTAAAGTACATCATATGAAAGACTCCATGTCATAAATAATAATATAATGAAATTAATATAATTAATCTATTAATTATAATTAATATTGAATTCAGGGTTCATTCAATTGCAAAAAATTGGCTATTTCCGGACGGATAAAATAAACTAGCCCTTTTATGTTGATGGGAAAATTTATCTTGGCATTAAGCTTAAATTTGTCCTCCTGAGAGTTAGCGTTACAGTTATAACGTGAAAAATAGTTTAAATTGGCAGCAAATTAAATCAATTATCTTATATGTGAGAGGCAATCTACTTCTTACAGCAAAAGAAGGAACTACCATCTACACTCATTCTTTTGAAAAGGACTGATCTCTCTGTCTAGCTACATCAGCGAACCTATTGATGAACCGTTTATTACAGCCGCATGTTTTTAATTACATAAAGTGATTTTTCATCAAATGTAAATAACTCCTGCGGGTAGCATAATACTATATCGTTGCTAACACGAATCAGCCATTGATTCAATATAGAGATCATTTGCTGCTCGGATTTCTAGCGGCTTCAGAAAACGACTTTTATTAGTGGCTTCTGTTTTATGTTTGCTTTATACAAAAGCGCAGGATATTCCCTTAAGGATAAATCATTAAATGAAACGAAAAGATCCGGAATAAAACCTTCACTTTGTCTGGCTAGCTCCAGGGACAAACAGCAATATCTGTGTAGTGTTGGAAAATCGGTGTGACTACATGTAACGATTTCTGTAAAGTGTGACCCCATTAACACTAGTATTGAAATGCTTTTTTTGTCTGACTTCTTTCTTACTGTTTCAACTGATAGGATCTAAAGGCCGAGCTAAGCGGTATTTTGTCCTGCTTGTCCTTTGTTACTTGCAGCCCGTGAGAGCCCCCCCCCCCCCCCCCAGTTCAGGGCTGCGTGTTGAAAACACAGGACAGAGATACTGAGTTCAACGTCTTAGAGCCACAATAGATACAGTATTTACACTGAGTCCAGGTGCAGTATTTTCTAACTGAGGAGCAGAATCAGGCTAAAACACAGCCTGCATCTTGAGTCTCGGGTAGCGGGGAGGTTCCCCGGCGAGGTCCAATGTAAAGACAAATTCTCTGCTTGTCTCAGGTAGAAAATAATAGGCGCGCTCCATTCTGGCCCCAAGTGAATAGCCCCCACACAAGAGGTCTTTAAGTTCTAGTATTGGTGCCTGGCGACTACGGCTCAACCACTGGACTACACCAGTGATCACAGAGGCTGCAACAACAATCCCCTCTCTGTTGCCCGGAGAAGCTGTGTAATTACAGATCCCACCAGCTAGCACCTCAACCCTCACACCCTCAGTCCTGGTCAAGGCAGACCCCTCACCCTGGGCCTAGCACTAGCTCTGACACGGCAGTAACATCTGCATGCGTGTGTGTGGGGGGGGGGGGGGGGGGGTGCTGGCTGACCCCCGCATGGGAATGCTCAGCAGGCCTAGGATGTGCTCTTCCAGTCCTACTATTGCTGCCTCCCATGGAACTTGCTCTCACTCTGGAGGCTGAAAAATGCCCTTTCCCAAAAGCGTGGTGTAATAATGCAGGACATCTCAGCCCAAACAACGAGACAAAGGGCGGTGATGGGCACACCCGTGGGGCTGGAGGAACACATCCTGGACCTGCAGCGCTCTAGCGTCGCGGGGAAGCTTCCTTGTATTATTGACTGAGGGGATTGAGGGGACGGAGATGGGACCTTTGTGCCATGTGTGGTCATATGTGGGGCAAGGACTCTGCTAGCTGGCCCTGCAGAGAGGAAGGGTGAAGGACTGGACCAGCAGCCTCCCTGAAGAGAGATGGTGAGGATGCAATAGAAAGCCACCAGACACAGCCCCTGAGTCCCACAGGAGAAGTCAAAAGTTAAGGCTGAACCTTACCCAGAGGCTGTGGCAAAGAGGGCTTTTTGGAGGGGGAGGGGAGGTTACTGCACAGCTTGATGCCAAACTAATATCCCAAATCAGGCAAAATTCACCTGGTTTCTGGGTTAAGGCATAGCCAGAAACCCACCAAAATTCATTGAACCTCAGCACGTTTCAGGTCCAAGACACAACCCCTAAGCCAGGTGAGTTGTGCTCATTGCTGGGTAGTGACTGTGTAACGCTGTGATGTCACCCAGCGCTCAGTGTTGCAAGTACATATACAATCATAGAATATCAGGGTTAAAAGGGACCTCAGGAGGTCATCTAGTCCAACCCCCTGCTCAAAGCAGGACCTAATCCCGAACTAAATTATCCCAGCCAGGGCTTTGTCAAGTTTTACCTTAAAAACCTCTAAGAATGGAGATTCCACCACCTCCCTAGGTAACCCATTCCAGTGCTTCACCACCCTACTAGTGAAAAAGTTTTTCCTAATATCCAACCTAAACCTCCCCCTCTGCAACTTGAGACCATTACTCCTTATACTGTCATTTGGTATCACTGAGAACAGTCTAGACCCAGCCTCTTTGGAACCCCCCATTCAGGTAGTTGAAAGCAGCTATCAAATCCCACCTCATTTTTCTCTTCTGAAGACTAAATAATCCCAGTTCCCTCAGCCTATCCCCATAAATCATGTGCTCCAGCCCCCTAATAATTTTTGTTGACCTCAGCTGGACTCTTTCCAATTTTTCCACATCCTTCTTGTAGCGTGGGGCCCAAAACTGGACACAGTACTCCAGATGAGGCTTCACCAATGCCGAATAGAGGGGAATGATCACGTCCCTCGATCTGCTGGCAATGCTCCTATTTAAACAGCTCGAAATGCCTTTAGCCTTCTTGGTAACAAGGGCACACTGTTGACGCATATCCAACTTCTCGCCCACTGTAACCCCTAGGTCTTTTTCAGCAGAACAGCTGCCTAGCCACTCGGTCCCTAGTCTGTAGCAGTGCATGGGATTCTTCCATTCTAAATGCAGGACTCTGCACTTGTCCTTGTTGAACCTCATCAGATTTCTTTTGGCCCAGTCCTCTAATTTCTAGGTGCCTCTGTATCCTATCCCTACCCTCCAGTGTATCTACCATTCCTCCCAGTTTAGTGTCATCTGTAAACTTGCTGAGGGTGCAATCCCGCCATCCCCCAGATCATTAATGAAGATATTGAACAAAACTACTAATTTCCATATCAGCTTTCACAGCTATTCAAGCAATTGGACTAAAGTACCCGCGTAAAGGAATTTAAATAAATTAGCTGATTTCTCTGTGGTGTCAAAATCTCACCATTCCCTACTGCAAATAGCGCACAATTCTCTGGATATCATACTATGAGCCACGTAGCATCTCCCAACATCAAGTGCAAACATCTTGTGCACAGGGTAATATATAGATGTACATTTAAAAAAAATCTAAACAATACCCTGCTGTTTTTCGTGTAGTCCCTAACAAACAGAATTTTTTTTTTTTTAATGCAGGCAGGCTAGTACACAGGGTCAGTTTATGAAGGCTTTTAATAAGACATATTTTTCTGCTTAAAATCCTGGGGCAGCCTTCACAAGTAAATTGTGACCGTCAAAGAATATAATCTAGTATGAATTTCACTCCCTTCATCGTGGAGAAAGGTTGTGAGGTTATGCGTGTGAATATTCAAAAAAGGAAGTCCAGAATTACCGCTCACCTTCAATGATTAATGTGTTATTATTCATTAATATCTGGTCACATTTTAGTTAGGCACCTGCTAATGCCCACTCTGTGGAGTCTGCAAAACACTGTCAGGAATATCTTCTTATGTTAACATGCTGACAACTTTTTAAAAGCCTCTGCCTTTGGGGGCTGAATTTGTCCACACATTGTCAATTGCAAAAGACGCCTTTTTTTTTCCTGGAAAGGCTGGACAACGTTCCTTCAAGACGTTTTAGGATTTCATGTGGTGGGAAAAGTACAGTTTCCCATTTAAAAACAAAAATCTAAGAGCACTATTTAGAGCTGGAATAAAAATGGCTGATTTTTTAGACTTGAAACTTCACGTGGATTTAGACTCGCTAAGAGGATGAGTGTCTGCTTGGCTAGAAAAAATGTTTTGAGTGAAGAGAGTTGATTAGAATTTCACACTCATCATCTCCAGTAGTTATTTATTCTGTAAATCTACAGGTGCGCATTAAAACAGATGAATTGCATATGTATGTGCAGTGAGCCACGGGTTCACTTGGCTCAAAGAAATGGCAAATTTTGCTGGTAAAAATCACTGGAGCTTCAAGATGTGCAAGGTAAACAAGGAGACAGGAATTTACAAGCGTAGACGACTGCATCAGCACAAATTGTTGTGGAGAAAGAAAATGACAAGCGCTGTTGGCCCAGGCTGTATTTTGCAAGATAGGCAAACCGGCTAGCTGAAGAGAAAGGGCCTTTCAAGCTCCCCTGCCTTAGCGAATTACCTCCAGATTCCCCTTTTCTTCTTTCCTTTAAACTTCCAGCAAGCCCATCCTCCTCCCTTAGACATTACACACAAAACCAAGCAGTAATGCAACATTAAAGTGTCAAGAGCAAACGCTCAAAAATAGGGACGTTACTTGGCCAGGTTGCACGCACTCTTTTTCCTTGTGTTAAATCTCAACGTTGGCATTATTGTGTTGTTGGGCCGGTCCATAAAATAAACAGGATGCCAAAGGTGGCCCAGTTAATGTTGCGGGCAAAACCTTGGCTTCTGGCACTTCCTTACGCAGGAGTGCTGGATCTCCCAACCGTAGCGCTATTTCAGTGAAGAGAGAGGGTTTATTTGTCTGTGTTGTTGCGCACACCCACGCAAGTAAGGGACAGAAAGCGTTTTCCGGAAACACTGAAACTGGAATGCGATGGGGTCAGTTCAAGACGGGGCAGAATTTGGCCACCAGGTTTTGACTCTCAGATGGTAAAACTCTTCCAACAGGGAGGCGCTATGGCTGATACTCTCACGCACAGCGAAGACTTCAACTTCCTGTTAGTCCATCACGGATCTCCTATGCAGTGGTGTTGTAGCCATGTAGCGCTGGGATATTAACAGAGCGCATTCTGGGGGGTAACGCCATGACTACTGTTCTGTGATGGAAGGATCTGAACCCCTTCCCCCGCCCCCACTGGCGCTGCCCTGCGGAGTCCTGATTGGTGCTGAATTCCCACCACTGTTAGTTCAGCATCGGGCCCTTTGTGGGGGGCTTTTACTTTTAAAAATGTCCATTGCTGAACCGCGGACCAATCTATTCCGCAGAGGTGTCCCCCACTCCCCCGCAAAAGGTTTGTTTTTAACCCGCAGAGAAACCCTTCAGCGGTTCCTCTAATACCGTAACACGCGACTACCTTTATGTCAGCATGGCTCGGAAGAACCTCCACACAGCATCTGTTGCAAGGCACTGCTAAGGCAAAAGTAAAACCCGCCATTGACTTGAGTGGGAGCAGGATGGGACTCAGTATCCCTTAGACGTCACAAAGGGTTGCCACTGGAGTAACTAGGGGCGATGTGAGGTCAATGAGTCCCCAAGGAGAAGAAACCTTTAGTGCATTTACTCACATGTGTGTCTCTGTGTGTTTGAAACCAGGTATTATCTTGTTATACTGGAGTAGTTTCCTTTCCTGGTCAGAAAGGAAAAGAGAGCAGTACATTGTACTGGAGAGGTTTCCTTAGTCAACGGCCCAAAGCTGATCTAGACAGTGTTGGAGAGTTAATACAGAACATCTCCCCCGCCCCTGAATTTCTGTTTTGACTCTTCTCTGATATACGACAAAATGCTCACAGTATGAAGTCACAAAGGCGCATGACCTAGCGAGGATAACCATTAAGACTATGCATCTGGTTATATTCAACAAGGAAGATTATTATATGTTTATATATAGCCTCGTGTGTGCACGCACACAACCATATACATATATGCGTTTGAACAAAGGAAGCTTTTCCATCTTTAGCCAGACAAACCTGTCCCAATTACTTGAAGAGTTAGACGACTGTAAATGAGATTCTGAATACGACTAAGCATTAACATCGCCGCCAAGCCATGAATAAAATAGTCGCCGGGCACCCGTGACAAGAGGACTTGGGAAGCTTTTGTGTCTCCCAAAATCCTGGCTGCTTTTTCATTCTGAACGCGCCAAGGGCCGCTCCCGCAGCCCATTCGCATTAGGGACCCCAGCCCCTGTTCAGGAGAAAGCTCAGAGAAGAGTTTTATGGCATCAACTGATGGTGCGATTTGGCGATTTCAAGCGGAGGTTGGCCGAAGCAATTAGCGGGGCAGCGGCCCCTAATTCTAGTTAGGAAGCTTTCCAGCTGTGCTTGCTAAAAACCAAACAAATCGGAATTCAGTCGCTCTCGCGTCTTTGTTTTCTCGGCAAGTGATGCGCTTGGTGGATGTTTTGACCCCACAAACAAGCTGTTCGTAGCACGGGAGCCCAGCAGCAAATGCACACGCGCATCCACCTCTCTGGGGGCTCTCTCGTTTTCTGTGTGAACCTGGGCGCCAAAGCCACCCGCGAGGGGGAAGGCAGAAATCGCTTCCTACGTTAGCTCCGGGCTCCCGGAAACTCCTGCGCATCCTCGGAGAAGCGTGGAAGCCGCGTGAAATCCGCGCTGGAGGAACGGTTCTTTGCTAACCCGGCCAGAGGTGAGTGTTTCACCGACGTAGGGGCCCAGCGTGTCAGTCCGGGGAAAGCCTTGCCCATTTAAGAGCCGCACCACCGTTTCCCCCACGGGCTTATTCGGAGGTACACAGAGGATCCAGTTCTATCGAGAAGATGTATTATTTCTACTGCAGACCGGAGCGCTGATCTAGCTCTTAATTCACTTGCATCAAGATTTAACAAGATTTGAAATACCTAGCGAGTGCAACCCCTTAAAATTAACCCAGCAAAATATCCATATAGACAATGTATTGACTTCAAGGCAGCTTTCATTTGCTCTGTTATCTGCTGAGAAAAACATACTTCATATCGGATCCAGCCCTGTATAGAAAGGAAGGTGATGCGGGACACGTCCCAGGTTTTAGATTTCCGTGCTTGATATTTGTTTCGTCGGGAAGAGGGGATTTATTCGACCCGCCGCCCCCTCCCCCGCTTAGAACAAGTCTCCCCCCCAAGGACGATCTATGAATTTTATGCAAAAAAATCAAGTCCCCCCTGGGTAAGCATTGCTCTAACACAGCCAGCTGTGCTTTGCAATGAGGACATCAATTAGCAATTGCCATTTGCCACGGCTGTCCACACTAATAGGTTAGAAACCGCCTCTAACAATGGATTGCCCCCAGGAGAAAACCATGGCATGTCCAGTTCGGAAAGACATAGCTACCCTGCCTGGTGCGGTAGATTTATGCGACTGCACGTAAATGACCAGAGTTGTTTAAAAGGTCACCCAGCATAGAAACACACAAACAAGCCGAGAATGAAGGGGTCCCTGTCGTTGCACTCAGTGGGTTGCCATTTAGAGCCAGACAGGGAAGAATCAGACCCGTTTTGGTAGCTGATTTTGTTTTGTTTTGTTCGTGGTCTGCTTTCCTCAAGCCGCTTGCAAAAAGCGGCCGGGACGGCGTGTGCATGTCTCTGATATGCCTGGGGTGGCGGGGAAGCTGTCGGGAGAGGCAGGGCAAGGGACTTCACCGTCCATCATCCTGACAGCGCGGCCGTCACCTGGAACGCATTACAGCAAACAGCGGCCACCCGGGGCTGCGGGGGGCGAGCCGCGGCCTCGCTGGAAAAGCCGCGAGCTGCCCCCCCCCACCCCCCGGGGCTTGTTGCGAAGGGGAATTTCGAAGGAGGCCCCGCGAGTGGGAAAGACGAATGAGAGAAGCGAGTTTTTTCCTGCAGCTGCGTCCCCCCTGTGTGTTCCTCTCATTGTCCCCGAGGAACGATCAGCGGGCTGGGGCGCCCTCTGTCGATGAAACACACAAAGCGAGGCTACGAGCTACTTCATTCTTCCCAGGAGTTAGAGCCCTTGTCTCTTTCCTCCCTTCTGCTGACTTTCCTCGGAGCTCTCATTGAATCAGGAGTCTCACCCACACCCACACAAACATAGCCCCCTAGCTAAAGCTTGCAGCCCTCCCTGACCTTTTCACTGCAATACGAGCTGGGTGATCAGACAGTAAGTGTGAAAAATCGGGACAGGGGGTGAGGGGTAATAGGAGCCTATATAAGAAAAAGACCCAAACATGGGGACTGTCCCTATAAAATCGGGACGTCTGGTCGCCCTGTTCATTGCTTGTTTGTTTACATTATGAACAATAGATCAGCGGCCGCTTTTAATTTTCCAGCAGAAGCTCAGCGGGCCGGGCTGACTGAAAGCAAAGCTGTCTGCCAAGCAGCTCAGGACAGAAAGAAAGGTAATGGAGTTTAATTAGTCTGACAATGTTCCATCCTGGTAGCCGTCATTGAATCCGGTTGGTTTAGATCAATCATCAAGGCGGAAAAAGTCCTCTGTGTATATGTGTGTCCTTGTAATTAAACTCATCCACAGCGTTCGTGGAGAAATGCCGGGACCGAGTCCAGGGCAGAATTGTAACGCAGTGAGGATGCGAAGCAAAGATCCAGGAACGGCCGCTTCCAAAACGGGTCCCTCTGTCGCCGAGCAAACCCTCGGAGCAGCGTCCGAGCCAACAAAACAGTCCCTCCCGCGCTGGGATCCGAGCCACGGCGCTTCGAGAATAATAAATCCCGCAAGCTCGCTCAAAGCGCTGTAATTCATCCCATTTACACACAGCACCATCTGCGTAAAAGAGTGTGAATCCCGGGATAATTGTGGTGACCATGATCGCCTCGTCTATTTGCTGTAAAGCAAGACCGCAGGAAACCAGGGCGATACACATTTAAAGAAATGGCGAGGCTCTCACTGACAGCAGACTTCTCTCCCTTCGTCGGCTCCTGTCCCATGCCCAAGCCTGGAACCACAGCATTAGCCTTTTGCTCTTTTTTAATAGCCTCACTGTACTGGAAACAGACTGCTCCCAAATCAAGAAGGGCACCTATGTTAGCGGGCTCTGTCCCGAAGCTCTTTCTTACCTTAGCAGTCTCGTTGACTTTAGTGGGATTGCTCCGGAGCTCAGCGCTGCACGAAGAGGTCCTGGCTAAAGTTCCAGCCAGTTCTTTGGGGGGCTCTCTGGGCGTTTAGAAGAGCTGTCTTCCCTCTGTTTCCAGTGAATTGTACGTGCCTGCCTTTGCACCTGAGGGCACAAACAGTGGAAATCCAGCTTCCAGTACATTGCAAGACAGCCCCTTTCGGCCGATCACAATGCACAGAACTAGGCATCATCCCCAGACAAACTACTCATTGAAGTGATTTGCAGACATTTGGATGAAGTTCTTTTGGGAAGCATTTGGATACCCCCCCCCCCCAGATTAAAAAGAATATTTCGTGCAATCCGATGCAAAGGGCAAAAACTGGGTTTTGTCTAGCAATATCCTTATGACCCAAAGATAAAACATAAGAATGGTCATACTGGGTCAGTCAACTGTCACCCAATGATCCATCTAGCCTACTATCCTGTCTTCTGACCGTGGCAGGTGTCAGATGCTTCAGAGGGAATAAACGGAACAAGGCAATTTATCAAGTGATCTATTCCCGGTCATCCAGTCCCAGCCTTTGGCAGTTGGAGGTTAGGGACACCCAGAGCAGGGGGTTGCGTGTTTAAAAGTGATCCATCCTTGGAAGGGGTGGTTTAACAGCATGCAGAAGGAATTCCACTAGAATTCTGAGAAATGCCCCCATGCACCCCACCTCTGCAAACACTATAGTATCTTTTTACACACACACGGCGCAATCATGTGAAGTGCTCAGTATCGTCTCCAAATTCCTGAGTGCCCTCAGAGGGTGTTGCAGTCAATGGGTGTTGGGATGTACATTGCATCTTGTGAGTTGCTCAGCACCTCACACGACCATCCCTATACTTTCCAAAAATGAATCCCTGTGAGCCCAATTCTGCCACCATTAGTCTTGGGGAGTAGTACCTTACTTAGCAAGGAGGTCCATTGTTAGTAAATTGCTCCAAAGATTAATTACTCTTGCTGTTAAAAAATATACCTGCTATTTCTAGTAGTAATTTGTCCAGCTTCAGTTTCCAGCCATTGGATTTTGTTATGCCTTTGTCAGCTAGATCAAAGAGCTATCTACTCTCTGATAGGAGGACTGGGCCTATGGTTACTATTTCTATATTATTTTGTGTTCATTTATTTCTTTAGGATCTCACTTTATTACCAATTTTGACCCTTAATATATTTCCTCAGAACACACCTTAGCTTAGGCTTCTTTGTGATTCCAAATATTAAAGGAAATACTGAAAGTCAGAGGGTGCTTTCTAGCCACTGGCTTTGCATTACAAATATTCTGATTTCAGGATAAAGGCAACAAGCAGTTTATATAATAAACAAGACCAAATTAAACAAAATTTTTAAAACAAAAGCTCAAAACAGCATTCCTTATTCACGTGGGTGGTCCAATTGACTTGAGTGGTACATGAGTGGGGGGCTGCAGGCTAGGTCCCAAATGACGTACTTATGGAAAATATAATAGGCTTGTTTAACAAGGATACATAGAAAATGTCTCATTTTTAAAACATTTAAAAAATTGAAACAAAAGAATAACCAGAACCCTAGAAGAGCCTTACTGCTTTATTTAAAGGAAACAAGAGGATAACTCCTTTTGATGTTGACCTAACAGAAGAAAGGAATGTAGGTTGGGATGTTTCATATTTACCTTCCCTGCAGATTTACCTAGGCTTTCAGAATACTGAAGTCAATTAAAGCTATATGTGAACATTTGGAGGTAGGGAGGGTCATCTGTCTTGCAACTGTTACCCACTGGAACTACTTGAATGGGTTAGGATTGTAGGATTAGGAGCAAGATCTGCAGGCTCAGTCTACGCTTACAGGCATGAGTTTATATGACTACCATGTGACCGTTACGGTCTCATGCAACAGCAAAATGATTAAGATGTATAATTGGCCATTCAAACAGTTTTTCTCTGTTGTCTTACTTTCTGCACACAGGTCATCCTATTTCTATAGCCAGCAGTTGTAGATTTCTGTTTTCTCATTGTCCCCATTTCAGTCACATAGGGCCCTCATATACTGCAAGGTACTGAGCACTGCTGGTACTCAGCACTGAATGAAACAATGAGTACAGGGTTTCCTTGCCTCCATCTGCAGGTGACTGTAGCTTTGCTGTAGAAATAGCATTTCAGCCCAGGTTTATCCAGGTAGCAAACTGTCACATTCCATGGGGCCTTCACTGCAAACTGCCCTTTGTATAGAATGTTTACAGTGACTGTAAGGCAGCTGTGTTTAGACATTCAGTCCAGGTTATGTCTAGAAAATAACGAGCTAGATTCCCTTAACAAATGCTTGCCAAATAGCAAGGAAAGAGCTACCCCTCACCAACTAAAGCTTATGTTCATAATAGGTATTAACGTTAAATGTGAGTAACAATACTGTAACTTAGTAACAGTTTCAAACAACGGGACTGGGAACTCAATGATGTGTTAACGTGTCACTCAGTACGGTAGCTATAACTCATATTTTAATAATCCTATTATCACTTGCAATTATAAATCAGGGCATGAACCTGCACTTTGAAAAGAGAACACTGGGCCTAATCCTGATCTCGTTGATGCCAGGGGGATAATGATTAGCTTTATTCAATAGCCTGTAACTCGTGTGATATCTGGCTGCGGGAGGGTTGTGCCTATGGTATGTTTTGCACCAATCAGCAGCCTCAGATTTGGCTCTGGCTTCTAGTTTACTGGTTATGTGAATATATGCTGGTCAGGCTTTCTATACTGTGGAAGTGTACCCTGTATTGTGTTAATTGATTAACAGCCCAAATATGGGTTCATAAATGCCACAAAACCCACAAAACAGTCAGAAATTAGTGGCATATTGGTGGCAGGGAGCTATATCTCTGTGTATAGTGTCCTTTTGTATGTCCTATCCTCCACTTCATGACAACCTGAAGTACTAGGACAGGGGTCAGCAACCTTTCAGAAGTGGTGTGCCGAGTCTTCACTTATTCACTTTAATGTAAGGTTTCGCGTGCCAGTAATACATTTTAACGTTTTTTAGAAGGTCTCTCTCTATAAGTCTATATATTAAATAACTAAACTACTGTTTTATGTAAAGTAAACAAGGTTTTCAAAATGTTTAATAAGCTTTATTTAAAATTAAATTAAAATGCTGATCTTATGCCGCTGGCCCCGCTCAGTCCTCTGCCAGTCTGGGGTCCCGGCCCTGCCCACATAGAGTGGGTACCTACCTTCTCCCTGGTTCTGGCCCATTCTCTTCCTCTCTCTCTGCACTGAGATGAGGGTGCAAGTGCACTGAGCACAGGGTTGGGGGTGAAGGAGCAGGCTGGAGGTTGGGTCTGGCCAGGAGCTAGAATGAGGGAGGGGGCTCAGGGTTGGGGCAGGAGGTTGGGGTGTGGAGCGCTTATCTGGGGCAGCTCCCATTTGGTGCGAGGAGCGCAGGTGGGAATGTGTGTGGGGGGGGGTGCAGGAGCTCCCGTTTCATGCTCAGGGTGGGGATGGGGATGTGGGGGTGTGTGTGCGAAAGTCAGGGCATGGGTGTGGGGAGCTGGGTATGTATGGAGGTGCAGGAGTCAGGACAGGGGCTGGAGGTGCAGGAGTCAGGGTGTGGGATGGCTGGGTATGTGTGGGGGGTGCAGAAGTCAGGGCTGGGGTCATGGGGGGTGCAGGAGTCAGGGCAGGGGGCTGGGTGTGTGTGGGAGGTGCAGGGGTCAGGGCAGGGGCTGGGGGTGCAGGAGTCAGGGTGTGGGATGGCTGGGTATGTGTGGAGGATGCAGGGGTCAGGGCAGAGGGCTGGGTGTGTGGGGGGAGTGCAGGGGTCAGGACAGAAGGCTGGACGTGTATGTGGGGGTGCAAGGGTCAGGGCAGAAGGCTGGGTGTGTGTGTGGGGGGGTTCAGGGGTCAGGACAGAGGGCTGGGGTGCTCGGCTTGTGGGGGTGCTCCCAGCCCCCTGCCAGGTCAGCTCATGACAGGGGGCTGGAGGGGATATGCCCCGATTCCACCCCTTTCCCCAAGGCCACGTCCCTGCCTCTTCTATTACTCCTCCCCGAGCAGCGAGCGCGCTGTGGTTCCACTTCTCCCCCTCCCTCTCGCAAGGGCCATCAGCTGATCAGTGCAGGGAAGGAGAGGAGGAGGGGCAGGAAAGCAGCATGCTGGGGGAAGAAGCAGGGGAGGGGAGAGCTAGGCTGCCGGCAGGACCAAGCTTCTGCCTTCTGCCCCTGCGGGAGAGAGCTGTATGCAGGGGGCTGAGTGGGGCCAGGACCCTGGCAGGCAGCAGGCAGCAGCGTGCCATTAAAAATCGGCTCGTATGCCATCTTTGGCACATGTGCCACAGGTTGCCAACCCCTGTACTAGGATCTAGGTAGAGACCTTGCTTCTACTTGAGAAAAGTAAGATTTTGTTATAAACAATGACTACTACTCACATATACGTGCATCCCAGGATCTGGTGTAATCCAGTTCTTCCAAGTTCCAGCCACCCTTCTCTCCCAAGTCCGCCTCATCGCCATGTTATTTTTGTGGTAACAAAATCATCTAGCATTGGGCGTGGAAGAGGGATGAGTAAACAATGAGCAAGGATTTGAAGTTTACTTTGGGCATCAACAGAGCATGCTTGAGCACATACGCTAGAATATAATACATCAGAGTGTACTCACTCAAACACTACTCAGCCGTGTGCAGGACTGGCCCTTTGATTGTACAGACAAATACATTTTTTCTAGAGATGGAATAATCTAGAAAAGTATGGGATTCCACTTAATATCTAGAGACTCTGATTTAGAATTTCTTTTAAATCTATTCTTCAAAGGTGAAACACTTGTAATGTTCTTAAATGGAACAAAACCTTTAAAAGTTCTGATTAACTTTTAATTCTAGCACTTAGGATGTGTTACAGAACATTTTAAATGTTACTTCAGGGTTCTCCTACCCCTTTTTGTTTTAATTTTTTTCCATTGTCAATGCACTAATCATTGAGATTCTTTACTCCCCATTGCTTTATTTTGTTGTTGACTTTTCATTGTAACACAAATATTTGTAAAGTAAGTCAGTAGTAGTGCAGAACTGGTTAAACTGGATAGGATAGCTGGTATTCAGTCACCGAATGACATATGGAGCTGCATGCATAAACATATGAAGTAACTAAAGTATAAAGAGTTATTTTGTTTGCATTGCAGTTTGTGACTCTGATATGCAATGTTTTGGAAGATATAGAGGCAAGTTTATCCTAGGCTATGTAACCTACCACTGTGTGTTTGTTACAGCTCCCACTCTGTGTGGCTGTACAGAGGCTATAAGGTGTTACATTCCCCCCCTCCCACCCCCCGCCCCCCGCCGCGCGCGCGGTTAGGAAGCTCTTTAGTTACAGCTGTAGGAGCTGGTGCTTTTAGCTATGGAGGTCCCTGGTTCAATCTCCGGTGCATTAGCAACGATGGTGTCAGTCACAGATAAACATGCACATCTAGGGCTGTCACTTAAGCCAATGATAGCTAAGCACACACATATGAGAGAAGAATTTTGTCCCTTATGTGTTACTGCAGTGAATTTTTTTTTTTTTTTTTAAATGTAACTAACATCTGAGGTGGTAAAAATACTGAAAAAGCCGTACCAATTATTTTGTCCCAAGCTTTAGGTCTAGTTCAGATTTGGTTTCACTGGCCTTTTTGTATATTGGGTGCTTAGCTTTCTAATAAGGTAGAATAGGTCCCCAATTTAACCTAATTTACTGAGATCCTTTGGATTCTAAATAGCTATATTATGGTATTGAGTCTGTCACCTAGAAGTGAATAACTAAGAACATAAGAACGGCCATTCTGGGTCAGATCAAAGGTCCATCTAGCCCAGTATCCTGTCTTCTGACAGTGACCAATGCCAGGTGCCCCAGAGAGAATGAACAGAACAGGTAATCATCAAGTGATCCATCCCCTGTCGCCCATTCCCAGCTTCTGGCAAACAGAGGCTAGGGACACCATCCCTGATCATCCTGGCTAATAAATTCATGGAGGATAGGTCCATCAATGGCTATCTAGTTCTTTTTTGAACCCGGTTATAGTCTTGGCCTTCACAACATCCCTTGGCAATGTGTTCCACAGGTTGACTGTGCATTGTGTGAACAAATACTTCCTTTTGTTTGTTGTAAACCTGCTGCCTATTAATTTCATTTGGTGGCCCCTAATTCTTGTGTTTTGAGAATGAGTAAATAACACTTCCTTATTTACTTTCTCCACACCAGTCATGATGTTATAGACCTCTATCATATCCCCCGTTAGTCATCTCTTTTCCAAGCTAAAAAGTCCCATTAATCTCTCCTTATAAGGCAGCCGTTCTGTACCCCTAATCATTTTTGTTGCCCTTTTCTGAACCTTTTGCAATTCTAATATATCTTTTTTGAGATGGGGCAACCACATCTGCACACAGTATTCAAGATGTGGGTGTACCATGGATTTATATAGAGGTAATATGATATTTTCTGTCCTATTATTTACCCCTTTCTTAATGATTCACGACATTCAGTTCCTTTTTTTGACTGCCACTGCGTATTGAGTGGATGTTTTTCAGAGAACTATCCACAATGACTTCAAGATCTCATTCTTGAGCGATAACAGCTAATTTAGACCCCATCACCTAAATTTTCACCTTATGTTTTCTGAATGCAAATTGGGTAGTTAAATATCTTACCACCCAAACTCACTGTGCCATTTCTGTTTTTCAGATTGCATGAATGTGGGTTTTTGTAAAATGAAGATAATTTGCACAAAACTCTGCCGGTTGGTTAGTATTAATTAATATTTGAAAAGCTCTTTGAGATCTTTAGAAGTGACAAAGGGTCCTGTGGCACCTTATAGACTAACAGAGGTACCCTCTGTTAGTCTATAAGGTGCCACAGGACCCTTTGTCGCTTCTACAAATCCAGACTAACACGGCTACCCCTCTGATATTTAAGATCTTTAGAATCCAGTGGGGACTGCACAAATTCATTTGTGGGCAAAATTTAGCCCAATATAAGAAAATACAGTGTTGTATCACATCAACATAATCTTAGCATTATAGAAGAAAAATGTCAATGAGATACAGTGCAAACATACATCTGGTTGGAGGAAATAAATGCTATAAATGCTTCAAAACTATGTGACAGGCTAAAAATGTAAAGGGATGAGGATTTATTATTAACAGAAGGGCCTAGAGGTCCCAACTGAGTTCTAGTCCCCATTATGCGAAGCATTGTACCGATATATGTAAGAGAGAGATATTATTTTGCACCATTCATCTCAATAGGTTGTTAACACTGAAGCCCAAACATGACAGGTTAGAAGTCATTATTGTTAACTATGTAAATGCTGATAATTTTAGCAAAAGCAATCAACTGCTCTTGGATTGTGGGTGGAGTTTGGGATTGTTGAGACTGAGATTGGCAGAGTTTAAACAGAGTGCCAATACTTCCCCTCCCCCACCTACTTCTTTTAAATAATATAGGCAATTGAAATAGACAATAAAAATATGCATATCACCTCAGGTTGTGGCTGCATAGTTCAAGGTTTCTAAACTAGGTGAGTTACTCTGTTTATTTTGTTTTTGAGTTTTTGCTTATTCACACACGCTCTTTATGTTTCAGCAGATCTGACTGCATGGTGTTCTTCCCTTTGGATAGACAAGATAAGTGGGCACATAATTGCTGGTAGGATGTGGATTTATGAGTACATACTGGAGAAAATCAACCGTGGCAAATGATTTCCTTTCACACAATCATATGTATCAGGCTAAACGATTCCATGCAGAATGTACAGTCATAGCTTATTTGCAACATAGACCCTTACAGATTTCAGGGTTAGATTAAAGAAGAATCCCTGGGACGTATGTCCCATGAATTGGTGGGGGCCAGGTATAGCAATGAACTAGACCAGGAGAGAGATTGGCCTTCCCCTGGCTAGTCACTGGCCAGAGAAAGCGAAACAAGGATCCTGTACAAGGTGGCCAAGGTGCAACTGGGGTGCCTGTGTGGGGGAAATCAAGAAATCTGTCCGGGTGGCTGGAAGGAAGAGTCTATTTAAAGCCCAAGTGAGCTGGGAGGAAGCCCAGGAAGCCCCAGGTGACTTGTGGGAAGATGACAAATGACAAGATCCTTTGAAAGGGTTAAATCTCAGAGTCCATCCAGGGTGGAAGATGTGCTGTGTCAAAATGTCTGTCCAAGAGCCACAAGAGGGTGATATTTATATTGACCAGCCTCTGTTTAGTCTTAATCTATCCCCAAACATATATATGAGAAAAGGAATGTATGGAAAATCTTCATGTTGCAGAGGGCTTGTAGCTTGGGGGACACTGTACACTAAAGAAACATTGGCCCTTATAATTTTTTTCTATTTTTTGCAAGAACACCATTAATATACACAGTCTGTCTACACAGCCCTGATTTATCCCCAGAGCAAGATCCATGCTGCTGACTGAATGAGGGGCAGAGATCCTGTGGTAAAAATAGTACAAGATATATAATTAAAGACTGTATAAAACACATACATACAAGGGAGTCAAATTAAGACTGTACACACAACATTTATTCTGGCATTTCCTAACTTCTGAGTGCTTGAATTTGCAACCTTAGTAATGTTCTTCTAATATAGTTTTATGTGTGTAATAGATAATATAGAATTGTCTTGCCTAGTTTGATTATGTTTTTCTAATTTCAACCAAACTCAGCAATGTGCAACTGTGTGCATGCATTCCATTAAAAAAAAAAAAGCCCTAATAGGATTCAGTGAGTAGTATGGGTATATATTACAAAAACTTAATAGGAACTGGGTGACTGCCATCTATTACCTGGCACACTGAAACTGTACAGTCTGTTTTCACCATCAGAGTATGACTTATCATCTGGAAGTGATCTAGTTGCATGGTTACCTTTGGTATGTAGTTATTGTTGGTTCTTTACTAACAAGCAAAGAATGACCAGAAGTCAGACTTTAACTCTGTCAAGTAAACAAGTAATTGGACTGAAGATATCAAAACCAGAAGCGAGCAGTGGATTTGAAGCTAGTCAATATTCTGCTGCTTTTATCCTCTCTGGTTATTTTTATGAGCAGTTATAAAATCCAAATATCCCTCTCTTTCTCCCCTTTACTAAGTGGTAAGCAAAGAACACGGCTTGAAATATACGGCTGTTCAACTCTCCACAACCCATGTCCAGGAAGTAAATTTGTTTTCTGAAGGGATTAACAAAATATAGCTCCATACTCTCCACCAGTGCACACATGTAATTTCCATCAGCATCTATAAGAGGTATTTGCACATAATGAGGGAGAAACGTGTGCCACATTGTGCATGTCACAAGAGAATCTCTAAAATGGTTCACATTACATCTGTCTGACTAAAAAGGCTATTAAAAGTGCCTCAGATAAAAGTTTTCCAAATCCAGTTGAATATAATAAACAGACCCCCAGTATTAACAGGGTATTTGTGCCTTATGCGCCTGTCATTTCTGAACTGATAAAATAAGTTTCAAGAGCACAGCAGGCACTAAATACAGCTTTATCTGGTAGCACATCATAGGAGTGTATCCCAAAATGCTTTGCAGAGTTAAATGCCCCACATTTCATTCAGCAACAAATAAAGGCAAAGCAAGGGAGAAATTAAGAGGTGAAGACAAGGGAGAAAAAATATGCTTGCTGAGCTTATTAGGTGGAGCATCTGTTACCCTGACAGACCAGGTGCCAGCTCAGGCCAACGTCCCCATGCCTCAGCTGAAATCAGTCTGGCTCACCTGGGTGTTAGTATTGTTAAAACAGGTTTTAGAATTATAAGAATGTGTTTGTTGTTCAGACTTTATGGAATGCTTGTAAGTTGCTGCCTGCATTGATTTCACTTATAACATCTGTACCCCATGTTATAAGGTAATATTTGCATGTTTGTAGTGTAAGCCTTTGTAACTGTGTAAATCATCAGACAGCAGAGAAACATTAACTGGTGTGAAGTGCTGGTCTCCAACAGAAGTTATGATGTCCTGCCTGACAAGGAAGGCCTGTTGATGCCAGACAGACTAGAGTAGAACATTAAAAGAGACAAAAGACTTTGTTGTTTACTCCCCCGTTCCCGCCCCATGAAGATGAGACTTGAGTGAATTCCTCATCAGCTGAGTTTGGCATCTGTGACCACTGCAGCGCCTCCTACTGGTTGTCTTGGGAATCAGCTCTGTACCCTCTTCTGGCGGGGTCTCACCCACCATCACCTCTGCTCCTGGACCCATGTCACTCCCAGGACCGCGACATCCTCTTCATGTCACTGCCCTCCAGCTTTGCCACACTCTGTATTCCCTGCAATTTATGCCCAGCCACTCCCCTCAGTGGCAACTGCAGTCCATTGTCCCGGGGCTGCTTCCCATGCAGCTCCAGCACCCTCTTCTGCCCTTAGCTCAGGACCTCAGCCTGCAGGCCTTAGCAGCCCACCAGGAGCTCTGTCTAGCTCCCCTGGCCAGTCCCTGCTTGTAGGACTGAATTGTACCAGGTGCTAGGGCTTCTTCCTTCTGCTAGAAGCCTAGTCTTCTCCCATCAAGTTCCAGTCAGCGCCTGAACGCTGCTCTGCCTGCAGCCCTTCTTATATGAGCCTGCCCGACCATGATTGGCTACTTCTCTCAGCCCCTTTCTAATTGGTTGCCTCCAGCGCAGCCTCCCTCAGGCTGCTTTTAACCCTTTTTCTGCCAGTGCGGGGCAGCTGCCCCATCACAGCATCTCAGGAAGAAAGGGAATAAAAACTCCTACTAAGGAGGAACTGGATCGTTATGCTGCTTTGACTGTGGGGGGCCAGGATTGCTTTCCTGGGCTAAGGTATCTTTTACTTAATGCAATAATAAAGAATGTTTTCAAAGCCAAAAAGGCCATTTATCTGAAAGAAAATTCATATATTGAAAAGAAACACAACTGCTTGGGAAACAGAAATGGCAAGGGGTGGGGTGGGGTGGGGAACGGTTCAATCACAGATTTGTATATGTCCTGTTCTCATATTCAGCCTTCCTGTCTGGAGTGCTGTATAATGAGTGCTGCACTTCAAGCTGGCTAAAATGCATGGTGATGGGGGTTTAGTGCAGTGGGTAAGGGTCGTAGTTTGCAGGGCTGGGTGGTGAAGCTACAGATGTTGGAGGCAGCTGGTGGCAATAAGAACCTGGATGTTGGGGAAAGTGGGTTGAAGGTGACATGGGGGACCAAGGGAAAGAGTTTTGGGACAAGGGCTGCCGGGGGGGCGGGCGCGGAAGTGCTCTGCCTGCATGGCTATGAGCACCTGTATCAAGTCCGCTTGGCGCTCCATAATGCTTATCAGCCGCTCTGTGCTTTGGAGCCGGTGCTCTGCATTCTGCTGGCAGAACCTCCTTTCACTATCCCTCCACTCCTGCGCTTTTTGATTTTCATGAAGGGACTGCTGCATTACTTCATGCAGCATGTCTTCTTTGCTTCTACATGGCCACTTCCTGATTCTTTGAACTCTTTCTGCGAGTGATAACACGGACGGCTGAGATCTCAAGGTTGCATCTGTAAAGGCAAAACGCAACATTTAACAGAGGCAGCATTGTTCACACCAGACAGAGCAATGATTCGCCTGTACTTAAAGACAAGCACAGGCTAAACAATAGCAGAATTTGCCCGTCCCAAAGCGAGCACACATAACCCACAGGAGCCCCAAAATGGTGAGTAAGCACAGGGTTGAGGGGGACTGATTGTTTCACTGCCGAACTGTCCTCTGGGGTTCTGTGTTGGGGAGAGCCAACAGCTGCAGGGCCCCTATATTGAACGCTGTCCAAACATTTTCCACAGGAGTTTGTCCTGGAAGATATCTCACTGCTGAGGGTGACCTGGGAAGCAAGGGAGGGTCTTCTACTACAATGCGGCTTCTGCCCTGGCCCCTATGCAGCTTGCCTGTGTGCGGCAATGGTCCACCCGCCCCTCACAGCACAGTGGCGCGGACATGTTAGCCTCACGGACAAGGAGCACAGTAGCACTCCTGAGAACCTGCGCAAGCACATTGCACAGCTTCTCCATGAGACCTTTGAAGAGACCACTGAGACCGATTACCATGATGTGAGAGAGCACATCAACGCCCTATTCCGCATCTAGGCATGCATGCAGCCCTAACCCCCCTCGCCCCAAGAGCCGCACCGAATAACTTCCTTCCCAAAATAAAAGCCGCTTACTGGGCACGTCCTCTGGTGTTTGTCCTTCCCCAAGCACTGGCCACTGTGACTGGCTACCTTCCTCCTGGCTTGAGAACAACTCCTGGATGCATGCATCTAGGAATGCTGGGGTGTCTTCCTCCTCCTCAGCATCCTCACTCCCGCTTTCCTCCTCCTCTTCCTCCTCCTGCCTTGTTGAACTGGGCTCTGAAGTGTCCATGGTGGTCCTCAGAGTGGAGGTGGGGTCACCCCCCAGTATTGCATCCAGCTCTTTGTAGAAACGGCAGGTCATGGGGGCAGCACCGGAGCAACGGTTTGCCTCGTGGGCTTTGCAGTAGGCATTCCACAGCTCCTTCACTTTAACCCTGCACTGCAGTGCGTCCCAGTCATGCCCCTTTCCATCATGTCCCTTGATATCTGCCCGAAGGCATCATAATTCCTGGGACTGGGCAGCTTCCTTCCCCGAAACACTGATGTGGTCCAGCACCTCGCCTTTGCGCCATACCGGGTATCGCCTGGCTCATGGAGGCATGGTCACTTGGAAAGATGCTCTGAGAGCACTCCATGCCTTGCTGAGCAAACAGGAAGGGGATTTTCAAAATTCCCAGAGAATTTAAAGGGCGGGTCTGATTGTTGGTCACCTTAGGGCAGGGCAGTAGAATTCAAGTGATGACCAGAGTGGCTAGAACAGGCATTGTGGGACATTTCTGGAGGCCGATCAGAGCGCATTAATAGACCAGGGCATCCACACTGGTGCTGCGGCGCTCCAGCCAGGGCGCACCAAGTGTTATGCCTCTCGTAGAGGTGGATTACCAAGAGTGCTCCAGCTTTGGAGTCCGGGTGCTCTACGTGCCTTGCCAATGTGGACACGTCGTGAGTTAGGGCACCCGGGGCTGCTTTAATGCTCTCTAACTCGCAAGTGTAGCCATGCACTAAGACTCCTTTGTGTGCCTTCAGGAAAACAAAGAGGACTGACATCTGCCTCAAATAGGCAGCTGAAAATTCTCCCCACCTGCTTCCCCACCTTAGGGCCAAGGGGGAGCTTGTTAGGTGCATGAGGAGACAGGCACCTTTGGACTGCTCCAAATTATGCTGGGAGCCATTTTATCCCCCAAAGTCCCCAGCTCGGGGAAATAGAAAGGTAATTTGTCATCTCCCTACGTCTTCAGCAGCAAAGGGTATAAGCGTGGGTCAGTTAAGGAGATTGCACTGGATCTTTGGTGTAAGAGCCAATTGGCTAAGTAGGATTGTAGCTCTACTCATATATGGACTTTATTATTGCTCAGGAAAAATGCTTGAAGTTATTTCTTAAAAGCCTCAAACCCATTCCTAGCCCTGCTATGTTTTATTGCTTCTTACATCCATGCAGAGTACTGTGTGCTCACATACCAAGGAGGAATGTTAGATTAAGATAAGTAAGGAATTTATTAAAAGATATATATATATATATATATACTCTTCCTACTTTTAGGAGGTGGGCAAAGAGGGTATATGTTGATTTTTGAGTCCACTGGCCTTGCCTTTTGGACTTTAATGTTATAGGAAACAGTATTTGCTAGTATGATACCTATGCCTCTTTCCCCACATTGACTGATGCAACAAAGAGACATGTAATAGTGTGTAAATTTGCATCTAAAATACTTATTCCCTCCCAGAAAGAAGCAAGTGGGGGAGTGGCCAGTACCCCATGTTTTCTGACTGCTTGTGTGTTGCCAAGTTCTGCAATTTTAATGACCAGTGGAACTTCCACACTTGTCCGTTCCGCACTTTTATTGGTTAAGTTCACAGAAAACCCACATGATTATTGCATAATGCCTTCATGAATCAAACTCGTAGTGTGCAAGTCAAGTAGCAGTAAAATAAGTGTGCTTCATATGTTAACAATTATGGGCTAGATTTATAAAAGCATTACACATTGTTTGCATTGGGGTTTCTAAGTATTTTATTCATAAGAGTGTTTAATGCACCTAAAATAAATCCACCTTCCTTCTGAAACTCATTAAACCTTTGTCTCTCTGCACAGATTGTCATTATGTATCTTAGGAATGTATCACATGCAACCAGGCTGGTGCATCCTGCTCAGACTCTCATAATGTCAAACATTTTATTTTTCAAAAGAAAAAGGCAAGTATGTGAGTTAGAAACAGCTGCAGCCATGTCTAATTTGTGTTCCATTTGCAGAGTTTCAAGCTACAATTGTAGGGGTCATCCAGTGAATGCCTGATCCGCCCCTAAGTCCAATGGAGCTATATCAGCTAAAGATCTAGCTTACAATGTATAAGTCATGACAGAATTTGTCCCAGTGGGAGAATCAGAAACACTAACTCAAGGCCTTAGTTAACAACAGTTCACACTTACTGTACCTCCATTGACTTCAATGGGCCTGATTCTCCTATTACTTATACAGCTGCAAATCAGAAGTAGTAATTTCATTGAAGTCAGTGGAGCTATAGCAGTATAAAAGTGGGGTGAGAAGAGAATCCAGCCCAACGCGTTTACATTTGCTATAAGTTAGGGTAGAATTTGGCCCACTGACCTCAATAAAAGATGCACAATAGAAGGTGTACAAAGAATGTAGGATCAGACCCAGTATGTTTTTGGTATTATATTTCATAGGCAGAGTGTAGATAAGAACACATGATACAGTTCCTTTGTACTACAGAACTCTTCTGTAAATTAATGTATTCTCAGACTAAAACAGGCATTTTTAATACTAGAACAGGACACAGTATACCTGCTTTCTAACAAATCATTTTCGCATTCCATTTTGTTGAGAAAATTAATGTACATTTTCTTTAAAATAGTTTAATGTTTGATAGAAAATGTTAAAAAAAGCCAGGGTGAAGGGTACTATTCAGAAGAGAACGAATGGTGCTGTAAGGGAACCCTTGGCACAAGTCCAACATAATCTTCTTTTGTGTTAACCATCCTCTGAAAATTCAGAGAAGTAGTAGAGTTTCTGAGAGAGGAGCCTGTGAACTTCCTGATATGAACATACAATCACTTTGAGAGAACTGCATGTTCTTCTTCGAGTGATTGCTCATGTCTATTTCACATTAGGTGTGCGTGCTCGCCACGTGCATCGGTGCTGGAAGTTTTTCCCTTAGCAGTATCCGTAGGGGGGAGCGCCGCTGCGACCCCTGGAGTGGCGCCACTATAGTACGCTATATAGGGGGCTGCGCGCTCCCCTCACCCTCAGTTCCTTCTTACCACCAGTGTAGGTGCGTCAGAACTTCTGCTCCAGCTTCATTGCTGCAGCCTTTTTCCTAGAACTCTGTTCATGTTCGTTGTTTGTGGTATCTTTAGTTAGTTGTAAGTAAGTTTAGAATAGTTAGTGTCCGGGCCGGGGCATGCCCCGGGCCCCGGGCTTCAAATCGTGCGAGTCCTGCAGGCGTTCTATGCCTAGAAGCGACCCACACTCCAATTGTCTCTGCTGCCTGGGTGAGTCCCACGTCAGTGTACGCTGCAAAATCTGCAGGTCCTTTAAGCCAAGAACTAAAAAGGACAGAGACATTCAACTCCTGGCTCATGGAGTCCGCGTTGGCTCCTACCCCGGTGCGCCGAGCGGAATCGGGACCTGGTACCTTGTCCTCGGTGTGCGGCGATCCCCCGGTGCCTTCGAGTGGCCGGCACCGCTCACCATCAGGTAAGCAGAGGAAGGCACCGTCTTCGCATCGTTGTCGAGACAAGGATAAGGGAGAGGCTAGATCCACGTCGGGCAGCCCTAATTCTCCCCCGGTCCCCAGCGCTCTGACTCATGGTGAGCGGAGCAGCCCAGTTTCGTCGACGCAGGCCTCTCCGGATGCCCGAATGGTGCCATTGGGCTCCAGGCCATCGACTCCGACCAGGCACAGATCCCGGTCAAGGGACAGCTCCCAGGGCCTCTCGCCCCTCAGCACCCGGTCCGACCGTAGCCCACAGCCTCCACCGTCGCTGCTGGTGAGGCTCTCGGGCAAGGTGCTGTTGGATCAGAGCTCCGGGCACCGCTCCAGGCAGAGCAGGGAGTCGCAACACGGCAGGCACCGGCGCCATAGACGCTCCAGGTCGAGTCGGAGCTACCGCAGCCGTTCCTGTCACGGCCGCCGACGCTCCCACTCCAGCTCCTGTTCCTCCAGGTACCAGACCCACGACTCCCATAAGAGGTCACCGATTCCGCACCGTCGTGGACATAGGTGTCGCAGCGTCTCAAGGAGCAGTAGCTCGAGACGGTACCACTCATCATCGTCGGAGTCCCGGTCCTGAGGTAGACGTCATTGTCGGCGTCGTAGATCTTACCACTCCCACAGCACCAACCGGACGACGTTCACGCCAGCGGTGAGCCACACAAGGGCCACCGTGTTCCAACCTGACCAGCTGGTGCTGCCGGTGCCGCAGCAAGGTCAATGGCAAGGGGCTCCATGGCAGGGACAGTGGTGCCAGTGGACCCCTTGGCCCACGGGACAAGCCCAGCCGGATACTCGATCGGTCGCAAGGGCATCCGAAGCTCCCTCGGCCACTATATCCGGGGCTCCAAGAGATTGATCTGCGGACCAAGGGTCTTCGGCACCGCACGTGGACTCCGAGCAAGGCATCGAGCCCGCGGTGCCAGCAGATGCACAAAGCTCCGTACCGGCGTCCTCTCCCGTACCAGAGGACAAGGTCGCAGCCCCGCCACACTCCGTACCGCAGGAGGACTTCAGGGCCCACCAGGAGCTATTAAAGCGAGTCGCCTCAAACCTCCAGCTCCAAGCTGAGGAGATGGAAGGGCCTTCAGACTCGGTCTTCAATGTCCTTTCGTCTTCGGCACCGGGCAGAGTGGCGCTCCCGCTACACGAAGGGGTTGCCAATATTATGAAAGCCCTTTGGCATATGCCGGCCTCACTTGCACCCATATCCAAAAAGGCGGAGCGCAAGTATTTTGTACCTACGAAAGGACACGAATTTTTGTACACCCACCCGGCGCCCAACTCCTTGGTTGTGGAATCCGTAAACCACAGAGAGCGTCAGGATCAACCGGGTCCTACTTCTAAGAATAAGGACTCGAAAAGGCTGGACTCATTTGGAAGGAAGTTTTATTCGTCCTCGAGTTTCCAGCTCAGAGTGGCAAATCACCAGGCCCTCCTCAGTCGCTACGACTTTAACCTTTGGGGGTCCCTACAAAAATTCGAGCCCTCCCTCCCAGAGCACGACCGTAAAGAGTTCAAGGCGCTGGCAGAGGAGGGGGCTGCCTCTGCAAAGGCTGCTCTGCAGGCGGCGTCAGATGCGGCGGACACGGTGGCGTGATCCATCGCCTCGGCGGTGTCCATGCGCAGGGTGTCGTGGCTCCCCCTGTCAGGGCTGTCCTCGGAGGCGCAGTCTGTGATGCAGGATCTCCCATTCGACGGCAAGGACCTGTTCGCGGAGCAAATGGACGTGAGACTTTATGGCATGAAGGACTCCCGTACCACCCTGCAGACGCTCGGGCTCTATGTCCCACCAGCTAAGGAAAAGCCTAAGTCGCAGGCTCCCGCCCAGGCGCCCCAACCACGCTACGAGCCAGCCTACAAGAGGTCCAGATCCCAAAAGAGGCACCCTCAGCGGCAGTCCCGCTCTGCCCCGCAGCCTGGGCCCTCCAGGGGCAAGCAGCAGGGCAAGAGGCGGTTTTGACTGGGGGCAGGAGGGTACCCGGGTGAACCCCGAGAGACCCCTCCGACAAATAAAGTTGGCCTTCAGCAACCGCTTGCATCCGTTCCTTTTGCAATGGTCCCATATAACTTCGGACCAGTAGGTCCTGAGTACCATTGCCCGGGGCTACATGCTCCAGTTCATGTCAACCCCGATCTCCCACCCCGCTCCGGGGTACGGCACGGTAGACCCGTCACATCTACCCCTGCTGCAGCAGGAGGTGGGCCGGCTCCTCAGTCTCGGAGCCATAGAGGGAGTCCCAAGGGAATTCCAAGGAAAAGGGTTCTACTCCAGTTACTTCCTTATCCCAAAGGCGAAAGGGGGCCTCAGGCCTATATTAGACTTGTGCGGTCTCAATCAGTTCATGGTCAAATGCCGATTCCGCATGGTTTCCCTGGTAAAGATTATACCCGCCTTGGACCCGGGCGACTAGTATGCGGCCCTGGACCTCCAGGACGCATATTTCCACATCCACATATTCGAAGGACACAGGCGCTTCCTTCGCTTCCTGGTTGGGCCAGGACCACTACCAGTTTACGGTCCTCCCCTTTGGCCTGTCCACAGCACCTCGGGTGTTCACAAAGTGTATGGCGGTTGTGGCGGCTTTTCTCAGACACTGAGGGGTCCAACTATTCCCATACCTCGACGACTGGCTGCTCAAGGGCAACTCGAGATCGCAGGTGCAGAACCACCTGCAGCTGCTCTTGGTTACCTGTGCCAACTTGGGCCTTCTGGTAAACGAGGCCAAGTCGACGTTGGTCCCGGTCCAGCGCATAGAGTTCATAGGTGCTCTGCTGGATGCTTCCAAGGCCGGGGCATCTCTTCCCTCAGGCAGATTCCAGACCCTCAAAGGGCTCATAGCCACGGTCACGGAGTTCCCCATGACCACAGCCAGGACCTGCCTATAGCTCCTGGGCCACATGGCGGCGTGCACATACATGGTACGCCACACCAGGCTTCGAATGAGGCCTCTCCAGCTCTGGCTGGCCTCAGAATTCTCCCAGGCTCGGGACGGTCTGGACAAGGTCCTCACGGTACCCGGTCAGGTGCTAACCTCCCTTCAGTGGTGGACCGTCCCGACCAATGTGTTGCAAGGGCTCCCCTTCCGGGAACCGCCTCCGTCGCTAGACCTGGTGTCAGACGCGTCGGACTTGGGCTGGGGAGCCCACGTAGGGGATTCCCAAACCCAGGGACTCTGGTCGGCCTCAGAGCTATCCCTACACATAAATGTCAAGGAGCTCAGGGCAGTCTGCTTGGCCTGTGTGGCGTTCAGCTCACGGCTGAGCAGCAGAACGGTCAGGGTCCTTACGGACAACACAGCTGCGATGTTTTACATCAACAGGCGGGGGGGGACGAGGTCCTCGGCTCTCTGCCAGGAAGCCCTCTGCCTATGAGAGTTCTGTATAGCCCACGACATCTCCCTCAGGGCTTTCCACCTGCCCCGCGTCAACAACTCCCAGGCCGATCGCCTGAGCAGGGTCTTCTCCTCCCAACACGAGTAGTCGCTCCACTCAGAGGTCACAGGTCAGCTCTTCCGAGCCTGGGGCACTCCCCAAGTAGACCTATTTGCGACCCGACAGAACTGACGTTGCCACTGGTTCTGCTCCGGGGGGGGCTGGGGGGGGCGCTGGGGAAGGATGCACTCTCCGATGCCTTCCTCCTGTCATGGTCGGGCCAGCTCCTCTATGCGTTCCCTCCCTTTCCCCTCATAGACAAGGTCCTGGGAAAGGTAAAGAGGGACAGGGCCCGCATCCTCCTGATCGCCCCAGCTTGGGCAAGACAGCACTGGTACGGGACCCTCCTAGGGTTACTGGTGGCCCCTCCGCGTCCGCTGCAGCTCCGGCCGGATCTCTTGTCCCAAGACTGGGGCCGCCTCCTTCACCCCAACCTAGCCTCCCTTCACTTGACAGCGTGGCTGCTCAGTGGTTAGACGCAGAGGAGACTATGTGTTCGGAAGGAGTCAGGAGCATCCTCCTGGAAAGTAGGAAACCTTACACTCGCCGGGCCTACCTGGCAAAGTGGGCCAGGTTCTCTAGGTGGGCGGGCGAGCGGGGTACCTCCCCGAGGGGCGCCCCGCTCCAGGTTATCCTCGAATACCTCCTCCACCTTAGAACGCAAGGTCTAGCTCCCTCCTCCGTCAGGGTGCACCTGGCGGCTATATCAGCATTCCACCCACCGGTCCAGGGCCGCTCGGTCTTCTCGCATGCCATGACTGGGCGCTTCCTCAAGGGACTAGACCGGTCCTTCCCATATGCCAGGACTCCTGTTCCTCAGTGGGACCTGAACTTGGTGTTATCCTGCCTCACGGGGCCCCCGTTCGAGCCCCTGGCCACATGCTCCTGGTCTCACCTCTCTTGGAAGGTAGCGTTTCTCGTGGCCATTACGTCAGCCCAACGGGTGTCAGAGCTCAGGGCCTTGATCTCAGACCCCCCCTTTACGGTCTTCTACAAGGACAAGGTCCAGCTCCAACCACACCCAGCTTTCCTTCCTAAAGTGGTCTCCGCTTTTCACATGAACCAGGACATTTTCCTCCCTATCCTCTATCTAAAGCCACATGCCTCGGGTGAGGAGCACCGCCTCCATACGTTGGACGTGTGCAGGGCGCTGGCTTTCTACTTGGATCGGACTAAGCCATTCCGTAGGTCCCCGCAACTGTTTGTTGCATCAGCCGAGCATATAAGGGGTCAGCCAATCTCTACCCAGTGGATCACTTCATGCATACACACATGCTACGAGTTAGCGAAAGTCCCCTCACCGCCTATCGTGAGGGCGCACTCGACCAGGGCGCAAGCCTCGTCGGCTGCCTTTATAGCCCATGTCCCTATCCAGGACATCTGTAGGGCCACTACCTGGTCCTCGGTTTACACGTTCACCTCGCATTACGCGATCGTTTCCCATGCTAGGGATGACGCTGGCTTCGGTAGAGCTGTGCTCCAGCCAGACAGGGTGTGAACTCCTACCCATCTCCATGACATATTGCTTGGAATCACCTACTGTGGAATAGACATGAGCAATCACGCGAAGAAGAAAGGACAGTTACCTGTTCCGTAACTGGCGTTCTTCGAGATGTGTTGCTCAGGTCTATTCCACATCCTGCCCTCCTTCCCCTCTGTCGGAGTTGGTCCGGCAAGAAGGATCTGAGGGTGGGGGGAGCGCGCAGCCCCCTATATAGCGCGCTATAGCGGTGCCACTCCAGGGGTCGCAGCGGCGCTCCCCCCTACGGATACTGCTAAGGGAAAAACTTCCAGCACCGATGCATGTGGCGAGCACGCACACCTAATGTGGAATAGACCTGAGCAACACATCTTGAAGAACGCCAGTTACGGAACAGGTAACTGTCCTTTTTCATGCAATCATATTTCCTGGTCAGGTATAATGTTGCCTTTGGGCAACCTTGCATTGCCAGTCAGAATCACTTAAATGTCCAGTTTTTCCTTTTAGAACCAGGCACTCTGCTTTCCTACATGAAAGTCTTTAATGCCACGCGTGTGTGTAGGTGGTGAATGTTTTCCCATGTTCTTCACACTAATTAGCCCCTGTAGGTATATCTGAACCACATTTTCTAAAATAAGTGATAGAAAATATATTTTACCCTTTTTCTTTCTTTGTTTTTGAGAGACCCCCCTAGACATCTGAGCATAAGATTAGCCTTCGTAGCCTACTGCAATTTCATATCCCCACTCATACCTTGGACTGGTACCTCCTTTATCTTCTCCCTGTAGAAGAAATGCTGAAGGAAAGGATTCAAAGTAATCTTTCTGTATTAGAGAAGATATACATTATTAAATGGGGAGTAGGGATGTTCCTTCCAATTGATCTAATCAAACAGAATTTGCTTCAATGGGCTCAGGCCCTGCATTTCCAAATGCCTATCCCAACAACAGGCACTGTGCTCAGGGTAAAACCCTGGGCAATCTCTTTGATTGTTCTAGGATCCTGGTCCAGGAGCTTGGAGTAGGGCTAGCCCCACACTCAGGGAGTTTCTTCTGAAGGCTCTCTTCTGAGAGGGAAGCTCGGAGTCCAGGGATTCATAGGGAAATTAAGTTCCCATCAGGGCCAGGTCAGCAAAAGGAGCCCTCTTCAGCAAAGGCACCAGCTGCAAGGCCCAAGATTCAGTGTGCAACCTCTCTCTCCTGAGGCGCACCTCAAACTACCTTGCCACGTCAACTGCTGTTATTTTGGTGACAGAGCAACAGGGAATGTGCCCTGAGAGAGAGAGAGAGAGAGTTAGTTTTGCTGAGGAGGGGGTCTCTAGATGATATCAGTGTGTACTCTATACTAGGAGGCATTGAAGAATGAGTGGTATTCATTAATTTATTGTTGTTGTGGTTTGTTGTGGTAGTGCCCAGGAGCATTAGTCACGGACCAGGATCTCAGGCACTGTACAAATACCGAACAAAAAGACAGTCCCTGCCCCAAAGAGGTTACTGTTACAGACAGTAAGCTTTCAGACTGTCAGCAGTGCGGTGTGTCTCTGTGATCCGGGGATTCTCTTTCTGCCTTATTTGGCCGCATTGTCTGAACCAGCTCTGGCTCAGAAACAAGAAGGGGCTGTCCCTCAATGCACCTCGCTGGGCTCTTCTCCCCACAGACATGGTTCTGTTTGTGCTATTGACTGGCCTCACCACGGTACACAAGGGAGGTAATGCTGCTACAAGCATTATCAGCACACTTAACTTCCTAAAGTCTACAAGCAACATTAGCTTCCAACAGCTTCTAATATGTAACACAAACCATTTTACCTGAAAGAAGTCAGCAAGAGCAGCTATTCACCAGTTCCTCACCTCTCCCTGGACACACATCTGTTTCTCTGCTGCCCATTGGCCATGCAGAGAATATGGCAGCTAGAAAGGGTGATGCTGTCCCTGCTGTGCAAAGGCCTCCTATGTTTTGTTCATGAGTGTTTTCTCCCCTTTGCACTGCACAGTGGGGAAAAGAATAGGGCCCTTTGTAAATTGTAATGGGTTTTTGAGCCCCCAGATTTTGCATACTCCTTTAATGTGAATGAACATTATGGGCTTGATCCAAAGTTCACTGAAGTCAATTGAAAGCTTATAATTAATTTCAATAGGCTTTGGATCAGGACTTATGTGCCGCCATCTTGAGAAAAATCAGATCCCTAAAAATGGGAGAACTGTAAAAGGTTCTAGGCCTGATTTTCTAAACTGTGGGATTGATTCTGGTCTTGATGAGGCTGGGGTTATACCAGCTTTACTCTTGACTTAAGAGGAGCCCCTCATGAGCTCACTATAGGATAGCTCACAATCAGGGCCTTTGTGCACAAAAACGAACAAATGTGATTCTATGTTCAGAACAGATGATGAACAGCCAGGGGCCAGTTGGGTGCATACCTGACCGCTTACAGATTTAGTTGTCCACATTAGGTATGCAGCTCTGCACACATTTTTTGCATATGCGATTTCATAATTTTAGTTTAGAAAATCAGGCCCTCTGAATTCAAAACACTTTCCACCCAGGCCCTTCTAATCTTCCTAGCTGTTGCTGTTTGCTGTATGTCTTCCTGAAACTAATGCCAGGCCTTGACCCTCCTCTGATTTGAGTGTATTTATTTGTTTTTACACACCTAAGGCCTGAGCCTATTCCCAACAGAAAGCAAGGGCAAAATTCCCATTGACTTCAGTGGTGCAGGAAATCTAGCTGCCACAGCGGTCTCAGGAAAGATAATTATCAGCACACTTAACTCACTACTCTAATGTTTTTGGAGCCTTCGGCTCTTGTAAAAGAAAGCCAAACATCCTCACTGACGCCATTTATATTTTAACGGAGACATTTATAGACTACAATGTTTTACATTTGTTTATGCCACTAAAACTTCCAAGCCTATAAAGGTCAGTTGGGTTTGAGATTTGGTCACACACAACACTTTCCCACAACCATTGTGATTTCATAGGGAAATCCAGACAACTGCAGATTATTTGATTTAACTCTAGGGGGCACCAGAGACACTGTTTTGTTTTGTGGTTCTAGTCATCTTACTAGTTTCTGTCCGATGGGATCCCCGCCGGGTGTCTATCATGTAGCATTAAGTGGTTGTCCATATTTACTATGTATGTGATTAATGAATAAAAGAGCCAAGCATAGTAATGGTCCCTTTCAAGCAGAGGCAAACAGTGATATTAATTAAATTAACTCAAAAAAAGAAAATCATTATGAAATACGAACAATTACTATTTATATAGAACATGACATTTTCTAGTTAATGTACATTCAGGCCCAATCAGGGACATTCACCACTGTTCTGCATCCTGTGTAATTCTTTACACTTGTGCAAAGTGAGTATCTAAAATGCTAACAGAGCAGAATGATAGGAGTTTATACCCACTTAATAAATGACTCCATAAGGGGCAAGGCACTGGAAAATCAGCCTTGTTATTTCTGCAGTGCATAAATATTAACTGAGGCTGTTACTCATATTAGTGTTGAAGCCGCTATAAAGGTTTCGACCACCACAGTTGCTTCATGCAGTGGTGTTCTACCTACGCAGGTCCCAGCATATTAGAGAGACAAGATGGTGAGGTAATACATTTTACTGAGCCAACTTCTGTTGGTGAGAGAGACAAGCTTTCAAGCTTACCCAGAGCTTGTCTTCAGGTCTGGGAAACATGCTCACAGTGTCACAGCTACATACAAGGTGGAACAAATTGTTTAGCATAAATAGACCAAGAAAGTGTTTGTATTCATCAGATGGATGCTTCAGACTTTCACCTCTAGAGGGGGATATATGACCTTTGTTCTATTTTCTACTTTAGTCTACTATTTTTCCCCCAAGTTTCCTTTAAATAATAATTTACCCTGTCACTATAATTATGATTTTGCCTCAGCTAGAAACAATGTATTATGACAATACATTATGGCGATCCTTTACAGGGTATGCATTTAAGGGAAAAAAGCATTTTCTGTATTTTGAAAGAAATTGGGAACTCATGTATCCCTCTAGATATTTTTTAAGCATGGCTGTGCCTTCAGATATGTACAAAATTGAAAAAGGTAGCTGTCATATTCCACTATGTATTTCAGTAGTGGAATTAGCTAGCATGGTCGTCAAATTTGGTACGAATGCAACATATATTTGAATAAACATTCAATATATAACATATTTCCTAAACAGGTAGCTAAGATATAAGTAAAGGATCAAATTCTTTCCTAGTATAATCCTAATGAAGTCAATGGATTTCAATTCAGGGATGAATTTGGCTCACAGTGTCACTTTTGAAGAGGCTTATTTTTAAGTGTATGAGTGTTTTTAAAATTACACAGAAACTTACCATCAGCGTCTCTAAATAAAAAATGAGTGTCTAGATTAAGATACCTGCATTTTATTCTTCTGTGGCTCTTTAGATGTGTGAGTCTCAGCAACTGGTGGAGAAAAGGACTTCTACTTCACATCAGAAATGATCACTCATTCTCTTTGTCTTGTAATTTACAGAGAGTTTGAAACACTGGACCTTGTGGAAACTGCTTTGTAATTAATAGGAGTGAATAATTGTTTATGGCAAAAAATACCAAGAATACATGTCAGGAAATATTATTTTATTTAGAAGTAATGTTTACATGCATTTCATGACATTGGCTAATGGTTATTACTATCTAGCAGCATATTATTTATTTAAAAATGAGTTACTCAGGCTAAAGTATTGGGCCCTGCACTTTATGCATGTGGGAGTGGGACTATACATGGTGCTTAAAATTAATCATGTGTGTGAGTCTTTGCAGGACCTGTGGCTTGGATTGCGCCTAAAGTTAGAAACATTCAGCAGTGCAATTGGTTGATAGGCAGGTAAATTACTGTTAACAATGAACCAATGCAAAACTTACAGAAGCCAAAAAAGCTGAAGTACTTGGTACAAGTTATTGGTTAGTCCACAATGATTGCCCGTGGAAATAACAAGAATATCTTCTTTAAAAAAAACCAACTCCTAATATTTGTTTCATTTCTCTCAACATCTGTAGTAGAGGCAACCCTTTCTAGCTACGAAATCCTGGAACTGATCTGATAGTCTGTTTCGCACAGTGAACTAGTGAATCACATTTCGTGCCTGAGATGTCACATTTATATGAGCTCTGTAAGCAATTACTTAATCAGGAAAAACTTTGTTTCCTTTTGCCAGAGATGAGGTTCAGATGGCCTAATGCTTGCCTCCTCTTTCACAGAGCCAGGGACAAAGGTGCAGAAGAGAGCGTATGAGCTCTGCAGAGTGTGTACAGCTCCGCAGACCCCTGACATGGGTGCTCTACAGGGCCTGGGATCTGAAGGAATGCAGGGGAGGTGTCATAACAAGCAGAATAGTGTTGAAGTGATACCCACTCCCAGGGCTGGCGTGCCCACTAGGTGACCCTAGGCGGTCGCCTAGGGCTCCGGGAGCCAGGGAGCGGCTGGCCGCGGCTGCCTCCCGCCCTCCTGGGGGGCGCCTGGCCGCGGCTGCCCGTCCTCCCAGTTCCGACGCTGAGCTGGGAGCCGGGGGGGTGCCTGGCCGCAGGTGCTGCACGCCGCCAGGCTCCGCAGCTGAGCCGAAGCCGGGGGGGGCTGCCACGCTCCGCGGCTGAGCCAGGCGGGGGGGCGGCTGGCGGTGGCTGGCGGGAGCTGGGGGGCACCGTGGGTGGGGGGAGGCTGCCAGGCAGGGGGCTGAGCTGCGGGGGGATAGGTGTTGGCGGGGGGGGGAGCGCAGAGGGGTGGATTGGCTGTGTGGGGGCAGTGTTGGCTTGGGGGGGACAGTGTTAGCTGGGGGGGGCGCAGGGACGGTGCAAGGAAGTTTCACCTAGGGCGCGAAACTTCCTTGCACCGGCCCTGCCCACTCCTCATAGCAAACTGTCTCTCAGTTACAAAGAGATTGTGGAAATAAATTATGCTGATTGCATTGATGTAGGCTGGTTTGCCTTGCCTTCCCAACTTCTGCTTGCTATCCATAGGAGGTGAATGAGCAGCACGGAACCCTATGCTGTTGTGCAGGGGTGGGGGAAGGCGGGAGCTAGCAGATCTTTCTAGTGATGGCCCTGGCTCTCGGAGAGCAATTCACAACCTTTAGTCCCCCGGGACTCCCAGCTGGGACAGTTTTTGCTAGGTGCCTCCCCAGAGCCAGGGGCTGTAATACTTTGGTCTAACTTTGGGTTTGGGGTTTAGCGTGTGGATGCTGGGTGGTGTTGGTGGCCTGTGATATACAGCAGGTCAGACTATAAGAGCTGATGGTCCCTTCTGGCCTTCAACTCTCTGACTCTGTCCTTTGCAGGTGATATTTTTATGATAGTTAATATACCCATCACATTTACAATATATTTGTATATGTTTTCCAACAATGTCTTTGCAATGTGTTCTGTGCGTGGATCACCACACATGCCTGGCAGTGCCACGGGCATTCCCCTAACTTGGGTCACTAAATAGAGCAAGTTATGTTAATGGTGGCAAATTCTGCTTCAGTTAATGGGGACTTTTTTTAGTCCCTTTTTCAGGTGCCTGGCATATCTAACTTAGTTCACTTTTTGCCTACTGTCCAAGTTTTTTCTACTAGCAGGGTTTGACCCTCTGTCATTAACTGAGGCAATGACGGCAGGGACTAGAAAACTGGCCTCTGGCTTCCAAATGTTGTTATTGAGAATGAACATAAGTTATGAGGATATCTCTTGTACTAATACAGAGGCTTTCACATTTAACAATTATATCACCTGAGAAGCATATTTTGATGTTTTCCGACATAGGAGTAAGATTTGGAAACAATGGTTTCTAGCAGCAACACAAAGGATTCACCATTTTGTGGCAGGCATCTGGACTGATTCATTTGACAAAGGTCATGAACTGCCTCTAGGGATGTCAAGTCAGGTCCTTGGCTACCTTGGATCTCATTTTGCTTTGACATGTGTCTAGGCCATAAAGAATGCTGTGGCTGCTGAGTTGCAGAAATCCTTCACAATATCTTTGTTAAACGTACGTTTGTGACCTTTAAAAGGCCATAAAGACAGATTGCCATAAGCAATGGCAAGAATTTTCCAGACAATGTGGAAATTATGAATAGAAAATAAAGATGAATAGATAGAAATACCTTTTGTATATTTCCAGATTCATCGTACAATTATTTGTCTTTTGGTCATATGTCTTTGAAAAGTAAAGTATTTCCAAATGAATAGCAAGCTACCAAAGATCAATACAAGTTAATTCATTTTAAAGCCGTGATGGCTTTTATAGGAGATACAGTTAAGACTGCAAAACATTTTCCAGTATATTGTATTTTGCCCGCAACCTGTTGAACTGTGTCACTAGGAAATTAGAAATGGGCAAACCAGCTTTAGAAAATGGATACCATCTTCTTCTCCCACCTACCCGTGCGCAACTCTTCACCTGTTTCAAGAAACGAACCCAGACTAAATTGTTGCAGAGGTTCTGAAATAGTTTATGGCCTATTGCTATGATCTGAGTTACCTTTTTCATTTAGCTAGAAGATGATAGTGGCGCACACTCGTGTTGATGTGACTGGATTATAATTTTTGTTATTACTGAGAACTTCCTAGGTTAAAAAGTCATTTTTGCGACTGTCCCACTTAACCTCTTTTTACCTTTCTGCCTATGTTCTTCCCATTAATAGGCATGATTTTTTAGGTGCCAGGTATCAATTTCTGATGCTACATTGACTGCCTGGGCTCTGAAGGCTAATTTATAGTTTATACTTAGGGCCCTACCAAATTCAGGTCCATTTTGGTCAATTTCACAGCCAGAGGGTTTTTAAATTGGTCAGTTTCACTATTTCAGATGTTTAGATCTGAAATTTCATGGTGTTGTAATCGTGGGGGTCCTGACCCAAGAGGTGATCATGGCAGGGGTCACAAAGCTGTTGTAGGGGGGTCATGGGATTGCCACCTTCACTTCTGTGATGCCTTCATAACTGGGCCGCAGCCCCAGAGCTTCCTACAGTGGGAGGAGGCTCCCAGAGGTGGAGGTGAATCTGATCTCCCTGTGCTGCTGAGAGTGCCCCGCCAGGAGCTCCTAGCTGCTAGCCCCAGCCAGTGGTGGATTAATGCAGGGGCGCTCCGGGAGCCTCAGGGGGGAGAAGCCCAGTGCCCTGGTGCCTCAAACAGCAGCTGAAGCTGCGGGGGGCAGAAGCCTCAACCCCAGCTCCGGGGCTGCTGCAGCACAGAAGGGAGGGTGTACCACCCTCACTGCTGCGCTGCCTCTGGTGGTAGGTCTGATCTCCCCACCTGGAATGGCCATTCAGGAGAAGGACAAGTCTTGTCCCTCCACAGCCCAGCCAGGACTAGCAGCTAGGAGCTCCTGGCTGGGGTACTCCCAGAAGCATGGGGAGATCAGATTTCACCGGGAAGGGCTTATTTCATGGTCCGTGACATGTTTTTCACAGCCGTGAAATTGGTAGGGCCATATTTATACTTCATATTACTGTGCTGTTTCAGTTCATACTGCTATGCTGTTTAAAGAACTTTTCATTTTCAAAGCATGTGATCAGAGAAAGATACACATTTCACCAATGTTCACACAGAGAGCAATGAACCTATGGATGGTTGTGTTGCCACATTATAGGAACTTGTTATTACATATCTCTATGAAGAGGTACCCAGTAACAAATTTCAAGATCAGTTTGTGGAGGAAATAGCCATGCTGTGCATATCTGAGCAATTTTTTCTTGGGCCAGAACTATGTTTACTAGAGCTGGTGAAAACTGGGAATTTCCATCCCATGGGAAATTCTGACATTTTAAAATTCTCTTGTGTCTTAAATCAGACCAAACAGTCAAGATGGCAGAATTTCCCTTTAAACAAAATTTCTGAATTTTTTTTTCAGAAATATTGAAACAACCTTATCAAAGGGCTTCATTTTGATTTTAGCATTTCAACTATTCTATCCTATTCAAGTTGAAATCATAAAATAGCAACGAAGCACTTTGACCTTATTGTAATGAAATGTTTCAACAACTTTTCATTGAATCAACAGAATCAATATGTTCTGGTGAAATGTTTCTATTTTGTTGAATCAGCTTTTTCCAACAGAAACTAGTTCCATTGGAAATTGTCCAATCAGCTCTAATTTTTACAGAAAGAAGTATTCATAGTTGGCCAGAATGAGTCTGCTCTGATTCAGGGAACTACAGACCATGTCCAACAGTTAATTCTTTAGCTGTGCACGTATGTTTGTGGCAGACAAGATAGGGTACATCCTGGTAGCAGTGTTAATCTCACTACCTAATATCACCAGTGTAAAAAGCCAGAGCATTTCAATAAAGCATGCTACAGTCCTCACTCCAGAAGTGAACTAGATACATTACTGATCACTGATTATGGCCATTTGCCTCGCCTTGTTCATAAACCTCTTTGCTACGCTGACGTTTGCACTCCTGGAGAAGAGCCGTATTTCACGGAACTGCTACTAGATTGTGGTTCAGCTGTAGTCAGTGCAACTCTGCTTACCGGCAGTGTTTTCAGACAGTACGGTTTACAGATCCTAAGTTATATTTAGAGCTGTTAAAATAATGCAAAAATATCATTCTGTAAATAGTGGCAAGATTCAGCAAATTCATTAGTTGTTGAATAATATTTAACTATTACTAGATATTATCTCACTAGAGGATTGATAGAAAGTACACAAGCCCTGGAGCCCCTTGTCTTATTGTACGTTTGCATTTGTGGTGAGTTAACACTACACAGTACATATGAGATACGTGGCTGATGGGTTCCTGTTGAGCTTCAGGTTTGTTCAGTATGTTCCAAAACCCTTCTGCCAGGTGGATTCAGCAGCAACAAGGGCTGGGATCAATTCCTAGGGGTTGCTCTTAACTCAGAACTGGCACAAGCCCACACCCAGTAATCTGGGGAAGCTAAACACTACCCCTGGGTGCCTGTAAGAGGCAATACTTCCCTGCTTGCAAACATTGAGTCTGCGTATAATAAAAGAAAACACTTTTATTTAAAGGGAAAGGGAACCCAGCATTAATTTGGGAAAACACCACAAAAGTGTGTAACCGTAAGCAAACACCACCCCACAGAGCATTGGGTACTGTCCTTTGCCTCAGTTTTCCAGCTTGCGGTGTGAAAGCCTGATGAACGTCTGTTTACCCTGCCACTCCCCTTTCCCACCACTGCACCCCACTCAGAGATGGTTGGCCTTAATCCCTGAAGACCCAGCTGCTGTTATTGCGGCTGCTGCTTGCCACTCATTACCACTTCTGCGATGCCACATAGTCCAGCTCTCAGCGATTGCCCTGGGTAGCAGGGAACCTCTGTGCAGCTGCCTCTTCATTGTCCTTCACTACAGCACCACCCCCATCCAGGCCTCGGGCTAAGCTCATCAGGGATGTCAGCTCTAATGATCACTCAACAGAAAGAAGGACTCTCAATTGAGTCCATGGGCAGCGCCAGCCTCTTCCTGGTGGTGGTGGTGGGGAGGGGCTGAGGTAGGCCTTCCTTAGCCCCCCCCCACCATGAGGTCCCACCCCTGCTCCTCCCCTCCCCCTCCAAGGTCCCACCCCCGACCACATCAGAGGCCGGAAGCCAGAGCCGGGCAGTGCACAGTGCTGGCTGCTCACTGGGGAATCTGGCTCAAGGGCTGACAGAGCCCATGGGGGGTGGGGCCCAGGTAGGTCAGCCCACGCCACTGTGGGGAGCCCCAGACCTTCCACCTGCCCTGGTAAGCACACAGCTAGCAGCTGCTGCTCTCTCAGCTCTGCCTTCAGAACTGGGCTGCCAGAGAGCAACAGCTACTCTGTGTGTGGGGTGGTGTCTTCGAGAGGGGGCTACCACAAACTTTGGGGTGGCTATTGCCCACACAATCCCCCTCAGCACCACCTCTGATTGAGTCTAATAATCTCTGTCTTTAAACTATGGAGAGGGGAGGGTAAAATGGTGTCTAGGACTTTTTAGGCAGAATCCACACCAGCAGGTAGGAACACCTGTCCCCATCCCCCTATCATCATCAGTGGGATTTGGCATTTCTAACCCCTGCTTAGCAAGTGAGGTTCAGTTTAGGGTGACCCCCTCAGTCAGGGCATGCTAAGTACAGTTCTGCTGCCCTTTACTCATATAATAAGGATAAGAACATTTCACTCCCCCCTGTATTCATTACTAAAGTCTATTGTAACCTAGCACCAGTCAAAATTGATCACTTTGGCAAAGCAGGTCTATCTGCCAAACACCGAGGCAAAGTAGGTGTGTCTTTGCAAACAGTCTGTTCCTGAAGTCGTTTTGCCCAGTGCGTCACTAGATGTCAGAGAGAGATCATTCAGATCCTTCTTACACTCATCAGTTGTTCAAAACAAAGACTCAGAGATCTATGTTGGTAGCCAGGCATAGATTCACAGGTGGAGAGTGCAATAAAATCCTGTGTGATTTTCCAGATACATGCCAGGGCGTTTGGGGATGAGGGTGAGAGGATATTGCTGCTCTACAGCTAATGCCGAGGCACAGAACCTGCAGACAGGGCTGGCTTTAAGCCGATTCCGCCAATTCCCCGGAATTGGCGGTGGGAGGGGTTTTTTTTTTTTTGCTCTGACAAAGTCGGCGGGGTCCCGCCGTCGTTATTCACGTGGGGCCCCGCACCTGCTAAAGCTGCTGCCCACCCTTTGGCACACCTCACAAGACCGGACATAGGTAGAAACATCCTTGCCCATTCCCTCCCAGTGGAATGACCTCCCCAAACGGTCTTTGGTCCTGTTCACCCCAGCATGGCCACTAGGATGATTGTGGGCTAAGCTCAAGAGCTTTACCCGGTACTTAGTTGGAACTACCAACTGTCTTTGAGGATGCCAGTCTTCCTGGTGTCCACCAGAAAGAGTCTTCTTATATAAAAGTCCTCTTTCTACAACAAACCGGGATCGATTAGAAGAGCTGAGAGGTGGTGGGTTGCTCCGTCCCACCGTCCAAGCTCTCTGGAGGCTTTCATAGATTCATAGATTCTAGGGCTGGAAGGGACCTCGAGAGGTCATCGAGTCCAGCCCCCTGCCCTCATGGCAGGACCAATTATACTGTCTAGACCATCCCTGATAGACATTTATCTAACCTACTCTTAAATATCTCCAGAGATGGAGATTCCACAACCTCCCTGGGCAGTTTATTCCAGTGTTTAACCACCCTGACAGTTAGGAACTTTTTCCTAATGTCCAACCTAAACCTCCCTTGCTGCAGTTTAAGCCCATTGCTTCTTGTTCTATCCTCAGATGCTAAGATGAACAAGTTTTCTCCCTCCTCCTTATGACACCCTTTTAGATACCTGAAGATCGCTATCATGTCCCCTCTCAGTCTTCTCTTTTCCAAACTAAACAAACCCAATTCCTTCAGCCTTCTTTCATAGGTCATGTTCTCTAGACCCTTAATCATTCTTGTTGCTTCCTGCTTTCATCTGCTTCCTGCTCGGCCTGGAACTGTTCCCTTGATGTTGGACACATCCATGTAGAGACAAACCCGGTGTCCCTGATTGAATGATTACTGGTGGTCTCTGAAACAGGAAGTTTGTGGAGTAAGGGGGTGGTAGGCCCTGATTTAGATCTGGACTCTGGATTCATGACACTGCCTACCAGTTCCTCCAGCTGACTCTAGGAGCAGTATTGAACTCCTGAAGGAGTGGAATTCTTTACTAAATAGTGTTACAATGTTATAAGGCTTTAAAAGGAAAATAAATGGAAAACTGGGGAGATCTTTCCAGTTCCAAGAAGGACTTAAAAGGACTCTGTGTGATGACAAAAAAAATTAAGATGCTTTAGAACTCAAACTTTTTTAGAATAACATTTTTCTATAATTGTCTTTACTTACACAACTATTAAGTATTTCAATAGATTCTCATTAAAAAAAATCAATGTAATTAATGCTAAGATTAATACACAAGTCATTCAAAACAAAGAAATGCAATTAAAGTGAAAAATATGCTCTGGGTCTTGGACTATCTAGGTCCCACCTGCTTGCTTTCTTCCCGTTTTGTATAGAACTCAATTGCAGTGCTCATGCCAGATAGACAGTCCTGGAAAATGCAGCACGCTCCTTATCCTCAAAACAAATACACTATAGTTCAGTGGCACTGCAATCTTCCCTACACTGACTAATAACGTGCCCAAGTGACATGAAGTGACTGTCTCTGTAAGTGAGAGGATGAACTGTTTACATGGCCCACTCCTTCTTTGAGTTCTCTGCTGAGGCTTCCAGTAGGGTGACCAGCTAGCAAGGGTGAAAAATCAGGACAGGGGGTGGGGGGTAATAGGAGCCCATATAAAAAAAAGAGCACAAAATATTGGGACTGTCCCTATAAAATCAGGACATCTGGTCACCCTAGCTTCCAGTAAAAGGTGCTAATCGGTGGCAAATATACTGGTAGCTCTTGTGATGTCATCTTCAGTTCAGTGGGAAATGGACTGTTACTATCAGCTGATTCCACATAGACTCCCACAATAGCCATGAGATAGTAATGACTGAACCACTGCCCATCTGGGCTAGATTTGAACCAGTGACCCCTTCCATTAACAGCGCTGTACATCTTCTAATACCTCATCATAGATTTCCTAGAACTAGACTGTAACTGGCTCCTATGTAGGTGTGATAGGGCAGGTGAGGGTTCAGAAACGTCCCTCCTTTCCTCATCCCACATCCCCAGGACCAGCCACAATCATAATCCACACATTCTCTTGAATGCAGGCACTTCTCTTTGCTAGCATACTTTGGGGCAACTAGTTACCTCAAAGGTACCTCGCTATGCATTGCTTATGTAGAAGCCCTTATCCTGTAATCCTTGAAGGCTTTGATGAGGCCTCCCTGAGGCATCATTCCTCCCAGTGCCCCAACATATAGTTTTAGGCACCTTTGAGGATCTAGGCTTAACTACCATTGGTTTCCCATTGGGAGGTAGGTGCCTAGCCTTTAATATCTCATTATCTTAAATAGTGCTGAACAGAATATGAATTTCCTTCGTGCTATGCAGAAATGTAAGTCTACACAACACTTCCCAAACATTGGCTGGGCACCTATATACCAAAAGGGGTTTCTAGTGGAAATCCTGAAACTGGAGATGGGCAGGTTCAATGGGCCAAGTTAAAGGGAAACATCGGACATACTTCTTTTTTAAAAAGATAATGGATAGAATCCTATTAGAATCAGATATCTAATAGCTCAGTCACCAAATATCTCTGTTGCCCCATGGCCTTTTAATCTGAACCTGCCTGAAACAATCTTTACTATTGATGCTGTACTAAACAATCTACACAAAGGCCCCCCTCTCTGACAGTAAAGGAGCCTTAGAGTGGCTGTAAATGTAATTTGCTCTGGCCTTAGCAGGGTTGGCAACTCTCACAATTTTATCACGAGTCTTAGCAATATTGGATGTTTTTCTTAATGCCCCAGTTCCTGGAATCATGAGGATATTTAAGAATCTCGGATTTTGTTTTTTTAAAAGAGTAAGTTTCTTAATTAATGATGGAGATCAGAACCCAACTTTAGGCATCCAGGTTTGAAAATGTTGGCCCAAAGCCACACGTGTATAGCAGCCTTGTATAAGTAAAGGCAACTATAAGGGATGTATATTATTTCCAATATAAACCCCACCTTGCAAGGATTTATAACTCCTCCATCATCAGAGATGTTGAGAGGTAGTATTAAAATTACTCTGTATAGAAATGTTGGGCTTTACATTTTTCTTAAGAGGCTGAATAGTGACTCAGACTATACTCGCCAGCAAGGGAATAGGCAGTTGGGTCCAGGAGTATAGAAATGAGTGGGTCTGTTTGCCCACTTAACTGCCTCTCTGGAGTGGGGGAAGGGTCAAGAACAGGATGGGGAATAGCTGGCACCTTGGGTCCATCCCCCTCTGCCTGCTGGTGTGGGGCTTGTTACCTACTGCTGGTATAATTTAGAGCAGTGGTTTTCAACCTATGGACTGCAGACCCCTGGGCTAAGATTTCCAAAGGGGTCCACACTTCCATTTGAAATATTTTAGGGTTGCAAATGAAAAAAGGTTGAAACCCACTAGTTTGGAGGTAAATTATTACCAGCAAGGAGGGAGCGGAGGAGGAATTGTGTCTCAGGTGTGCCAATAAGGCTCAGTGCCTCCAGCTGCTACTCCTGGATTGGTGCCTGAAATCAGTCTAGCACAGTCTTTACCAGATAAATAGTATTCCTCTTTTTTTAAAAAAAATGATGGATGTACATGATAAAATAGCTCTTTCTTTGCAACTATGGTTATGAATGGGTAAACGATATGCCATTTATACATTAGACTATAACAGGTCTAAACAGGCTCTGATGATCTGTGGTGCCAATTCTCATAGAAGCGACAAAGAGTCCTGTGGCGCCTTATAGACTAACAGACGTATTGGAGCATAAGCTTTCGTGGGTGAATACCCACTTCTTCAGATGTAAGCAATTCTCATACAGTACTTTCAGATAATGTTAAGGCCTAATTTATGCAGAGAAAGAAAGGAAATTTAGCGTTCTGGATAAAAATTGATTTTAACTCAACACTTCTAGGTACCGTAAGGTTCTTCAAACAGTCTTCCATGCCACATTACCAGGCCTGATTCTCCACTGCATTATCCCAGTTTTATGCTGGTATAATGCCATTGGTTTATTGGTATCACCTGATTCTCCACTCAGTTACAGCAGTTTCTTATGTGCCAGAGTTCTAATACCTAGGCACAATGGAGTGAGATTCTGCTTGAACTCTTCACTTTCTTAGCATGTAATCCATTCTCCTGACATTATCTGAATATGGTCAGAGAGGTTTAATACAGCATTTATTTTTATAGCAATATTTTTGAAGCAATTGTCTTCCAACTAGCAGTTAAGGACCTTAATGCCCAAGGTTTAGCAATAGCCCATTTTTGTAAATTCATTTGTTTAAGATTTCCCTCATGTGTGCATGCTGAACACATTGTTAACCTCATTGAGCAGTTACACAGCACTACAACATTTCAGATCTTTGTCAAGAGCTGCAAGCCTTCTTTCTCTGTGGATGTTCTGTAAACTTGGTGTGGGAAGGTGGTAAAGAAGGGAATAAAAATTTAGAGCCAAATCCCTAGGTAGTGTAAATCAGTGTATTTCTTTGAAGTCAAAGGATCTGTGCAAATTTACAACAGTTGTGGGGCTGTCCTTAACTTTAAAGCCCCCCTGTCATTCAATATTCATTTTCTTCCTCAGGATTAGCTAAGTCTTTCTTCACTCTTATTTTGTGCTGCTACTCCTTTTTCCTTTTAAAAAAAGAAGTCAGTAAATGTCTTCAAAGAATATGAGATAACGATGACTATTTGTTAATACTGATTTTTTGTTTGCTTCAGTCAGTGTATGTTTCTTGAGTACATGTGATTATCTTATTGTAATAAAAAAAATTAGTGATCTTACTGGCACATGATTGTATATACTTACATTGGATAACATTCACTAAAAATCCTAGGCCTGATTCACTGCTGTGTTATCCTGATTTTACACTAATATAACTCCATTGATTTCAATAGAGTTGTACCAAGTTTAAAACCAAAGCAGTGATGGGACAGACCCCCTTTTTCTTAGGGGAGGAACCTAAAATGGAATGCTGCAATTCGCATGCTAATAATAGGTGAATTCTGGATCTCTACTGAGCTTAGAAGAACAAGTGAAGTGGTGCTGTAATGGTATCACACAAATGAAAATGTAAAAAGTGCTTGTGAGGGTCAAAAAGAGGCAGCCAGAGCTAGAACTGAACTGCTCCATGCACATACATTAATTAAGTGAAATAAAAGCTTTTCCTGAATACTCGGAGAACATAAAGATCAGTGCAGTGCAGTGCAGCACAGGACACATTAGAAAAAGCTGCTGTTGACACAAAAGAAAGACAGAGGATATTGTGGTTGCAGCTGCAATACAGCTGCCACATACAAACAAATTAAAACCCTCTGAGGGCCAAAAAACACAATAAACTGTGACATAAATTAAGTGAATAAACATTTTTTCTCAGCAGTCCAAGAACACTCGTTTAGAGTTTGGAAAAGCATGCGAGGATTGCCCAGCTGCACAAAGAGTCTTTACATGCCAAAGAAGCTTAAGATCCAGGTTCGTCTGTTAAAACAGCATATGCTCACTCTCCTGATGACAATGTATAAATATGATGTTTTCCCTCTATTTTTATCCATATCTTAAGGCTTCTGATCACACACACAGATCCACATGGAAACTCTTGCTCTTAGTGTCAATACAATAGAAGCTGCACACATTAACTTTTAAAGTGACTGTTGCACTATGTATTGACATGCCAACATAGTTTGCAAATGGTACTGTATTAATAGATCAGCTAGGATTTGCTATGAGGAGGTTTGATCATGTGAACCCCCCACCTCCCCATCCCACCCCAGTCGCACTTGGTGGCTGAGAAAGTTTTGCATTAGTTATAAGGTGCTTATGCTGATTTACAAAACCATTCACAAGCAGGGCCCAAGTTACCTTTCTGAGTTAGTAACTCTTTCCTCTTCTGGTCAGCTGGGGTCAACTGATACAGGTCTCTGTGCATCTTCAATACCAAAATGTGTCACTTTGGGTGGTCGCTCTTTCAGCTATTGTGCACGTGGAGCTCATTGCCTATTGACATTAGCAATGTCGCTACCTTCCCTGTGTTTAAAGTCTAAACTCAGGACACATTTGTTTTCATTGGCCATTAGCTGGTTGCAAATAATTATGAACTTTGAAGGATGAACACTTGCTGTTGTTTTTTTTATCATTGCTGTGAAGTGTTTTGAAATGCAGCTTCATGATAAGGCATTCAGAATTGTGGTTTTTCCTCCTTTCATTTTATTTTTGGTTTCCATTTACAAATACAATCAGCTGGAGATACAGCAACACAGAATATACAGTGGAATTATTCAAGTAGAGATAGACTATTTTCTCCCTAATGTAAAAATGTTGTTGACCTAAAAGCAGAAAGGATCTACAAGGCAACCCTCTTGAGAAATACATAAAATAAAATGAAACAGTTACTGTTTAAAACAAGCATAAAATATTGCACCAATAGAAATAGCTATCAGTCCACCATATACAGGACATTTAACCTTCTATAGCACTAAATCCAAAAGCGAGAACTTTAGTCTATCAGAAAACAGTCTGTTCATAAGAGAGGAGTTAGCATTTTAAATAATTAATGATTACTATTTTATTATTAATCATTAAGGGCTGCAGGCATGCTTGGTATTGTACAAGATACGGAAGATGACAGTCCCTGCCTGTAGGAGGTTACCTGTATTGTTTATCAACAGATTGGTTACCGATTGGCTGAAGAGCAGAAAAATTCCATTTTAGAAAGACAACTGCAATGAATCAAATCTAACAATAGGAAAGTGGTTTAATATCCCTCTGCTAGAACAAATTCCATCAGACAAAAATGATTCCAAAAAGGTCAGTCATCATTAAAAGGTTTACAAAAATAAATAAATGTCATAGTAAGAGAATATCGCCACAGGGAAACGTTCTCTCTCTCATTGGGAAATATTCTCAATAAATGCCTCGATCACCTCAGCTTTCATTTAGCAACAGAAGGCCCCCCCAATAATGTTTTGTTTTATTCTAGTGGAAATGAGTCAGAGGCTGTTCCCCATTCATGTCATTGTGTATAGGCATCGCAATATGATACATGAGATCATGGAACTGTTCTCATATTAATCCAGTAAACAAGATGGAAGGCATGAATGGAGAGCCTAACCCTGCTTTCATGACTTTTGGAGTATTAGTGAAAACCTTCATAGACTGCATTATTACAGTAAGTATGTTAACTTGATATTAAGAGAAGAAACTACAGGGTTTTTAAGTGGGTAGCAACTGCGCTATGAAGTGCAAAGGGATTATTAGTGAGAAGATGGAAAGAGATGAGAATTACAAGGACAGGTATTTGAATTTAGCAGGGATGGCAGCATACAAAACAATTAGCTAGAAGACAACTCAGCTGAGTTTAGAGCTATATGGGATGAGCTTACCAAAGTGCTAAAGAACACAGCTGATGTGCTAGGACACTAATTTACTGAATTCAGTACACAGTGTGGCAAAGGAAGCGGGTGGAGAGGAAGGATAAATATCCATGTATTTGCTTTTAATTGTTACATGTGTTTTCTTCCCACTCCTCCTCTTTCTATCCAATCAGTTTATTTATTTATTTAGGACTGATCATGAAGTCAATAGATGGCTCGCCATTCATGTCAACATGGGAAGGGTCAGGCCTAAATTCTGGGATTGTTTTACACCTCCAAAGATCAAAATTCAGCCTGCGTGGCCCACTTGCTCCTCCCCAGCGAAGCCAGTGTGATGGCACAGCGGCGAGTCAATGCAGAATGTGCTCCTAAGTTCAAACATAAAGAGACTGCTTTAGAAAATATTGTAGTGAGTCCATGCATGAAAGTTAACTTATCACAAATTAGTTCACGTGTTAATCAGCTGAACAATTGTCCTGATCTGCAATTGGGGATAGACTTGTAGTGAAGTGCAATTGTCAGGCCTATACGAGAGAAATTGACTTTTCATGTCCTGTGTATTTCTATATGTTATCTCAAATTCTAATAAAACGTTATTTAAAAATCACACACTTTTTGTTTTTTATTTCCTTTTTTAATTGTTTTCCTTCTTGATGGAAACCTATACGAGAAACGTCAGTCATCCTTGGATCACTGATGTGATCACCTAGAGGGACACGTTTAGAATTGCTACGTAATATTATATCCAGGGGTACCCAGGTATCTAACACCACAGAGTAGCCTTTAATTTTAAAAGTGCATATGGAAATTATTACTGCACATGTGTCATAGCTTTTCTGCATTAGAAACTGTGGCCATTTAAATTGACTTTAAAAATAAACAAAGGCATTAGACTCAAATTCTTCTCCCAATGAAGTCAAAGGCAAACCTCCAATTGACTTCAATGGTGCAGGATCAGGTATTTAGTCCATTATGAACCACTTGTCCACTCAAATGTGATTTTAATACTTATTTAGCATTTTTGCAGCATTGTATATAGCACTGTACAAACATTAACTAATGAGTCCGCACAGCACCCAGGGAGGTAGGCGGGTTAGTATATTTATCTCTATTTCATAGGCAGGGAAACAGCCAGGAAAGTAGCATGAGTTGTTCAAGGCTACACAGTGAGTTAGTGACACAGAGCCAAAATTAGAACTTAGGCCTGCCTGCGTCTCAACCCTGTGCCTCTGGATCCTGCAGCTTTGCCTTTTGGCAGTGAGGCTGTGTTTCAATAACTCAAACACCAACAACATGTGAAATGAAAACTTTCAGGCTGTTTGCACTCTTGCCATTTAAAAAGTAACTGAATAGACTGGCTTTGAAATGGTTAAAATAAATCAGTCTAAATATTCTCTCCTTACTCATACTAGGGATGTAACATTTCAGCTCACAAAATATATAATGGACAGACTGCCCAGCCTTTGACTATAATACCACTAAAGAGGAGGTCTCCTCTAGCTTTGTTTTGACAGGTCTTCTTATAATACAGAAAAACTTGTACCAGGACTGTAAAATTGTTCCTTACATTCATACAACCTTTTATTGACTTCAGTGGGAGCAGGGTTAAGCCCATGATCAGTGGCAGTAAAAATTGTTCAACACCTGATATTTCCACAAGACGGTGACCAAAATGAAGATTTAAATTTTAAAAGTTTTGGGGTGGAAGGAGGATGGAAGCAAAAATGTATAGGGATAGAAGAGGAGAAAAGAAAGGCACAGGGTCTATGGGGAGACCTGAGATACAGAAAGAGGCAAGGAAGATGAAGCACTTACTATGAAATAAAATCTTTTAAATTATGCAATATATTAAATCATATACTCCAAACATATAAATTAGGGCTGACATTTGGTCAGGGTCATTTGTTACTTCTGAGTTTTAGAGTAAAATTAAATATAAAAATACACTACAGTAAATATTCAGCACCCATCTCAGCAACTTGAATTTCTAAGAACAAAACAAGTATGGCAAAAATAGAGTTGGATCCAAGTCACAAAACTGAGATGCTTATTTTGAACTCTGCAGCTGTAGAGGATCATTTGGACACAAGGTTTTGCTTTCTCTCAGCTATAGTCATTAGTAAAAAGGAGAGATTTGTGGTTTAGATGTTTGTTTCTGCTGTAACCTCCCTTCAAACATTAATAGCTTGAGTGGCATTTCTTTGCGCAGTTAAGGATGCTGTTATTTATCATGGAGACTTCTGAGAACAACTTGTGTGGGTAGAATCCCGCAGATGTCAGTGGCGTTACTTCTAATTTACTCCAGTGAAAATCACAGCAGCATCAGGCCCAGTGATTGCAACAAACCCCTGATCTTTGTGAAAACATCTTTTCAGATACCATCTCAGAATCAAATCTTCCAATTGGAGGAATTTTTTTTAGGCTCACCAAGCACCTCCTTCCCTATTTTTTAACCTAGCAGCAATTAATATCTTTGTACTGCCTAGTATCTTACACTACAATGTAGAAAGGTTCTTGAATGTTTAGCCATGTCCTATGGCTCAATGTCCTGATGGAAATGAATTCTGAGTAATTTGAGAACCTTGAGATCAAAGCCTGACTTATCCTTTAGAACACAGCAGCAGGCATTGTGCACACAGCATGTGCAAAATATTATCAGAACTAAAGAGCAGGATTCTGTGTTAGTAAAAGATCTGTGAAATAAAAATTAGAGAAGAAAAAAATCTAACATATGTGTCCTGCTCTGAACCTCCAAGTAAAGATATATACACAGTGGAGTCTTTTATACTGAAGTTCTACTTTTCATAGAAAAACTTCACCCCAAACAGAGGTTCCCTGTCAGAAATGAATCACATAATTAGACCTGAAATTTGCATGATGCGATCCATTAAACAGTCAGGGGCAGGTCGGGAGAGATTCATTCTACTTCAGCATAAAATGGAGTTTCACTACTCCCATATTCACTGTAAGTGGCCTCCAATGTAATTTGTAGCACAACAGGAAAAAGAGTAAATGTCAGTTCACTAGCAAATAATTGGCTTCTAAAATCTTCATAACAAAATTAAGTACGAGATTTGGTTCTTTTTTGCCTTACTTGAATTGTGCACAATCTTCATTCATTTCATTCAACACTTGTAATTTTACCAAGTCTTGCATTATTTGGTGTTTTCCCGAATGCCCCAGCTTCCAGAGTCATTGCTTACATGAGAATCTCATGTTTCATTTTACAAATAAGCAAATTTCTAGCACTTGTGCTTGCAGAGAAAAGCTTAAAAATGTAAACCCCAAAAGCTCAAAAAACACCAGAAAGCAAATCAAAAGAACCCAAAATGTATCATTTTGAAAACTTGGGGTTCTACTGCTTTCTTCCAAGACACAATATTACATTTTCACAAAGAACTCTTAATGAAACTATCCCAGTAGAGGCCAAACCCTGAAGTCCTTCCTCAGGTTTAACCCTTCCTCAGTCTTTCCTCAGACAGAAAAGAAGAATGCTTCACCCTCTGAACAGCTCTACACTTTTCAGGCATGGAGTGAGAGTTCACTGGGTTTTGCCCTTGCACACCAGGCCACCTTTGGACATGCTGTTCTGGAGCAGCAGAGGCTGGAGTCACTGGGGCAGAAGCAGGTATGACTGGTCTGATTCTTCTCTTGAGTTCCTTAGCCTTTTGGTGCTCCCCTGCTGGAGGAGGTGAACGCCCCCAGCCCCTTCCAAGACATGCCCCTTCTGGGGTGTTCAGTGCTATCAGCTGAGCTAGTGGTTAACTTTTATACTCTGGGATTGCTAGCTCAGCATTAAGCTGCCACTTGTTTGGGAACATTGTGAGCAGCGGGAAAAGGGTCCCTGCATACTCATGTTGCAACAGCTTTAATTTGGATTTATAGCTCATCTTGCCCTTGATATCCTTTGCCCTTCATTTAGAATCAGATCTGGAACTCTACGTACAGCCAGGCAAATGCGCTCTGAGCACAGACTAAAGAGACTGGGTTGTGTGGGGGCTGGTGGTGAAGGGATTTGGGATGCTGATCAAATATTTATTCCAGGCCATGGTAGTGGAGCTATTCTGCAGCTGCTACTGCAGCCTCAGGACTACAAGAGTCCCCAAGGCTGCTGCGCCCCACTCACTCAAGGAGGGCTGTGTACCATATAGTATAAGATCCACCCACCACCACGCCGTGGATGCTGAGGCAAAGTGGAGCAGAGCATAAGGGGTTGTGCATCCCCACAATCTCCCTCTCCTCACACAGAGGAACTATACCAGTTCTGTTCTGCTCAGGGGCTTCCTCGCCCACAGAGGGAGGCAGGGCAGGGAGGATTTGTCCCGTTGTACATTCCTTGCTTTCTTGAATTCAGTTTGCAAAATCATTCCTCCTAGTCAATTACACAGATTAAACAGAAAGCAAATGAAAAACCCAATCCTGAAGTCCTCGCTCATGCAAGAGAAGTCCCATTGATTTCATTGCAGAATCAGGTTCTACAACAGAAACTTGTGGGTTACAGAGCAAATGTGAGCCCAGAGACAAACCAGCTTTCCGCATATAGTCTTCATCTGATTTGTTCCCCACGTGACCAGCAGCCCCAGTAGAAGGCCCTTAAATATGGCATGGATGTTGGAGATAAAAGTAAAAGGAATTTAGAGCTTTTATAATTCACCATTATAGGAAGAAGCCTTTGTCTTCAGGTTTGGCTTTTTGATTTTTTTAATTGTGTTAAATTCAACAAGTGTGTGTGTGTGTGTAGATCTTTTTTTAAATACAAAACAAAAATAAAGGAGGAGCATAAAGAGGAAAGAGATAAACCTACTAAGGGAATGGTGGGAAACTACAATAAAATACCATTATTCCTCAGTTAGAAAAAGGGATGGAGGCAAATACAATACACACTAGATATAAATGGCATCCTTCTGACATAGTATAATATACACTATAAACCAGCATCCTTATCACAAAACACTCCACAGAGAGTGCCAATCATAAGACAAAGAGACACGGCTGAGTTAAAGACAGGAAGTGAGTTAGGCACTAAGTGAGTTAAGAGATAGCAGAAGTAGGAAAGTTACCTGAAATGAGGGAGATTCACAGAATGAGGACAACAAAGTGGAATATAATTTGGTTTCATACAACACCTTTCATGCTGAACGGGTGATATCTGGCTCCCTCTAAGTCAATGGCAAAATTCCCATTTTGGCAAAAAATGGGGCCAGGATTTCACCCAAGGTTTCCTAAAGCACCTTCATAAAGAGCTGAACAGTGGTAATAAATGGACTGTACAAGCAAAGGGAGCAGCCAATACACACTCGATAATATATCTTGTACAGCTTTGAACGTTAAAATCTGTCACAGCACAAGAGAAAGGATGGTTTATAATTAAAGCTCTGACCAGGGAGTCAAAAGATCTTTGTTCATTTTCTGGTTCTGCTCCAGACTTCCTTCATGATATTAAGCAAGTCATAACTTATCTATGCCTCAGCTTCCCAGTTGATAAATGTGGTAATAATATTTACTTTCTCCTACTTTTTTCGTATCTACTTAAGCTGTAAATTCTTTGGTGCTGAGACTGTCCCTTTATATGTATATGTACAAATCTAGAACAATGGGACCATGACCTCAATTGGTGTCTATAGGCACTTCCATGACCCAAATCAATTAAACAAATTAATGTAGTAATAATAAAGAGAATATGGGGTCCAAGTACTCATCTCTGGCACTAAGAATACTAACCATGGGACCTTTAACTCACTCCTGGAGAGCAATCAGAAGTGGGCAAGAACCTTGGATTATCACCTCAGCCCAATGAGGGCACCTCTGGCAGTATAGCACTCCCAAATACTGCACTGCATTCAGAGATTCCAAGGTCAGAAGGGACCATTGTGAAAATCTAGTTTGACCCCCAGTATATCACAGGCCATAGAACTTCCCTGCAAAAAAAATCCTAGTGCATCTCTCTCAGAAATGGGAGGGAACCATTGGGAGGGAACCTCATAAAGTTAAGATCTCTCAGTCCAGATGCCTAACCAACATTTCTCTAAAGTATGCCAGTGTATTTGGTCTGCAAAATTGACTGGGAACCTCACAAGAAGAGTGTTTCTTGTCACATTTCCAGTCCTGCCCATTTCTATCTGAGCCAGCACTGCGCCAGAATGTCATAATTAACAACGTGAATATTTCAGCCAGAACCAAAATAACATTTCTTTTTTAGTCCGAGGTGGAGACACAACTAACTACTTGAGAAAAAATGGCCATTTCAGCATCCCAGATGTATTGATTTGCTCAGCCTGCTTTGCAATACTCCACTGAGCAAAATAAATGGCTTCTTTCAAAAAAGTAAAGCATCCCATATTTTCTCAGGTGGTAGGAATAATTTTTAACATGGCCTTGGAAGATTGCAAGTTAGGTGCGTGGTCACGCCCAGTGCTACTTGCTTGCCGCTAAACAGAGAAGAAAAGTGTGTGTGTGAGAGACAGTATATAAATAGCACGTTCTCTCTCTCTTTTTTTAGCAGTTGGCGCGGCACCTGATCCCGCGCACCAAAACGCCTAGGGAGGTCAATGGGGATTGACTGAATGCAGCATAGACTCCTCTGAGCTCTCACAGCGAAAGCTTTACAGTACAAAGGGCGTTTCCCTTCGCCAGCATGGCTTCGTTTTGGGAAACATCATTATCGTTCGCCTTCCAAAATTGCATATTTTTATTTTTATTTTCTGATAGATTTTTCGTAAGCTATTTCATTTGAAGCCTGAGTAAAAATGGGTTCGAACAAATGGTCAGCTCTTGATGGAATTCACTAGGAAAAGAGATAACATTATATATTCCTTCAATACAGTATGCAGGAAGAGGATAACATAGTTGCAAGACACTGGTTTACCCGCAAACATTTTAAAATCCAGCATGCACACTCCTAGAGGAAATCCCCTTCCATTTAATACAGACTCCAATAGCTGTAATAGGATGCACAACTTTCATTTAGTTGGGACACATTCGTAATGGAATTTTCTGTGGCTGTTCCTAAATCTTCCCAGACTGCATCAAGCAGCAATTACTTTAGAAGAGCTCGATATTTAAGTAAAGGAAGGCGCTTCTTAGACTCACAGGAAAACCATCGTCTTGGAATAAATGAACAATGGAAATAAGAATAAACAATACAAATAAACATCGCCACAAGAAACATTATTGTAACTGAATTATTTGCACGAAAATGTACGATGATACCAAGGGGGATGCATGTTTCTAAGTGACATGACTGCTCAGACAACTCAAAATGCAAATAGCTTTTTCATGAAGCCTGAGAGAGGAGTTGAGGAATTCATTCAAACTATAACCTAAATGTTGGGACTGATGCTACTCCTACTGGAGTCAATGTAAATTTAGCCATTAATTTTAATGAGAGCAGGATCGGGCTTTTTACCTGGACACCGTGAAATGAATTAGACATCGATTCTTCAAAGAATATGTGTGTTTTTATGTAAACTCACATAGGCATGATACTGTCTATATATACAGTGTGTGTGTGTACGTACCTAGAGAAATATAAATCCTATGTTCGTATTATAATGTGATACGATTATATAGTATTTTCTGTGTATATGGGGGCATACAAATATGGGGGCAAGTTGCAGTTACAGAGACCTGGGAATTGGTAGTGTAACCTTACAGATAAGTGTCTTTATTACTAGTAACTATAAACAAAGTCACTTGTGGTTTATCCTCAATAATTGAGTGACTAGGAATATTACGCACTGTTCAACCTGCGTCTCTTCTTGGAAAACGTCCCACCTGATTCTGAAAGTGACTATTCGATACAATACATCTTTATCAAAGAATTGGATCTCGCCATTTGCCAAATGACCACTGATTAGCAGCGCTGTTTAAGGGAACCGACAGCTTCAGACATTAAGAACTTCTAAATGGACATATACCTCGGTGGTTTAAAAGCTCATGAAAAGAGTATTCTAGCTGAAGGTGGAAATCTGAGATAGGAGACATTAAAACTAAGGGAGAGAGACGCAGAATTTAAAATGTATCCAAGCAGAGCCCAATCAAAACAAGCCATAATACACTTGAGGTTATTACATTTTCCTTTGAAACCAAATATTCCGAAGAGATAACAATAGGTAGGTATATTTAGACAGTTTAACTGTTATAAGGAGACCGTTTCTTGAGCTATTTGAGAAAAACTCTAAGAGTAAGAGCAAATATTTGATGCTGAAGAGCTCTTAAGGCTTGAAGAGTACCATTTACTTATTTCTACACATCAGTGTGGGCTTAGGATGTTAAATAGATTAAAAGGCTAAGAGAGGTCACTGAAGTAGAGACTTTCTTTCTCTCATCCTGACTTTTTTCCCTTACAAAGTTTTTTTACACTTTCTTTAGAGGGTGCTTGGCAAACTTTATTTAAGAGCCACCTTGACTACAGTATAAATGTGTGCCTCTGTGAACTCCAAAAAACCCCAGCGCAGTAAGAATATGTTTGCATTCGGGGTCGAGATATTAATAAGTACTTTTCGGTGTCTTTTATTTGGGGGGCCTTTACAACTCCAATTCAACATATTGCCTCACTTCATTGGTACCAGCACTACTGGTTGCCTCTGAATGGCCTCAGGGCCCGACATATTAAATATGCTTGTATTATAAACTCATTGTCTTGTTTGCAGAGGGATCTGAATCCATTACAAACTACCAGTAAGCTGTTATCAGTCGTAGCTCGGGAGCGCCACAATACAATACACATGATACTATACATACCTTGCCGAGTGCAGTTTATGGATCTCTGCCGGGATTAAAATGATTAGGAGGTACAGGGCCACCTATCTGTGAATGAGTCGTTCCATGAAGGGAAAGCGAGGCATTTCAATTTAATCTCATTTAAAAAGACATAACTAATAAATTTGTATGGACTAGGCTGCAGTAGACGTAAAGCAGAGTCGATAGTGGTTCAAATCCCATTGAACCCTATTGAAAACCATGACAACAAGAAACAAGCTCCGATTTATCCCGGGGAGTTAAAGAACATTGTGAGGAGGCGTCAATCACCTATTATTCCGGATCTGAACAAATGCAAAATCTTGACTGGAACAAATGCTTCCAACAGGTCCAGGACATAGGGCTACATTTCCCCTTTGTTCACAGGCTAGCAGTTGGCATGTATTTGTGTTCCCCTCGGTCCGACCACCCAGGACGTTTGGGAGGCTGATCTTGGAACAGGGAAGATAACTACTGTCACCAGGCACGCTTGATAGGTGGCTCCAATAATCATGGCCTGGGAATCTTTTATATGGAGCCTGTCCAGTCTCCAAGAAATATGCAGGAAGTTGGCCAAAGGGAGCTTTGGGCCCTGTTCATCTAGCCCACAAATCTGTCAGATATAAATCTGTCTCGTTCCCTTGCCATTATCGCTCTATTTACATTTTCCCCATCAAGTGTAACTGGTTCCAGAAGCAACACCCAGACTCAGGGTGGGGGGTTAATATCATCGACGCACAATGGGGAGTGGAGCATTTGTTTGGCGTGTGTTTGAAACATGACAAGCGAGAGATTAAACTAGCATGTAAAGGCGTAAACTAGCATTACACAGGCGTAAACCGGAACACACTTTTTCATCCATCTTGCCGTTTTGTTTGTACTTTTGAGGCGGTCCAAACGAAAGGAGCGCTGCTTGGGAAAGCGAGGGGTCGCCTTTCATAAAGGGCTCCTGTTGCCTCTATTTCCCAGGCGCCAGACTTGTACGTTTGTTTCTATAGGGCTCCCAGTCCCTGGTGCGACACCAGCTCCAACAGATGAGGATCGCATGGGGATAAGCCCGCCCCATAGGCCGGGAGAGCGGTTTGTGACTCACCTCCACGTGCGATTGCGCTGGCTGGGGTGTGAGCCGCCATCACTTGGTTTGACGATATGGAAATACGGGGACTGATCCCACCGATTTAAACCAGAAGCACGGGGGGAGGGGGGCAGTGATTTCCCTACACCCCCCCCCGAATTTCCCCAACAACCCCCCCCCAGTTTTGTGAACTAGTTACATGCCAATTTAGTGACCCCCCCCCCAGTAAATTCGAACACACACACACACCCATTTCAATTCCTGGGGAGGCCACTGGAGGGGGGTTTGACCCCAGCTGGTGAACATTTATGGCTCGATCACGCAGTTCAAAGACTACAGCCTCATAATATTGCTACTTAACGTATGAAAAGCTGACGGGGCCTCTTTTTTGAACCTAAAGTCTCTATCAAAATACCAGTTTGCACAAAGTTAGACAATGCCTACCGGCTTGCTTGAGAGCTGCTAAGGGAATGTACAGTATATGTGAACAGGCTACATTGAACATTGACTGGATATGTGAACAAGCTATATTTGCCTCCGACACTGAAGCCTTTTCAAGGCCGATACATTGGGGTCGATTGCAAACACCCCCGATGACTTCAGCGTTGCAGGGTGGAGGAGGCCAAAGAAAATTCCTAAAGTGCCAAGAGTTTCACACACAAGAAGTGAGTCGATCTGGCAGACGGAACCGCTGCGTTTTAGTGCCTCGCCCTGCCGCGTGGTTCAGAGCAGACCCGCTTCGGAGCCAGAGTTTGCTCCTGCGATTTAGTCTGTTCATCCGCCACAAACCAACCTCGCTCTGCGTCTGCTCGCCTCTCTCGCTTTCCCGGCGGCCGGGATCTCGGTCCCTGCCAGGCCTGGCGTGCGAGAGCAGATCCGGGAGCACTGCACTGTCACATGATGCTAAAAATAGCGCAGCGGTTTGTGAACTGGCCGTTTCTCGGGAAAGCTTTTGCGCGCCCCGCAGGTTTACACGCGCCCCGGGAAGGGCAGGAGCAGACATCCAAATCGATCCCCGACGGGAGTGAAGGGGTTTCCTAGAACGGACCCATTTGTCTAGGGGAAACAAACGGCCCGAGGTGTGAAACAGCTCCCGGTGGCTGAGCAAACCTGCTAGTGGGCTGGGGGCTAACTGCATGTGCTGCGGTGAACGAGCCCCATGAAGGCCAGGAATAAAACCCATAGTGAATACATTCCTGCCTGGCGTGGGGGGCGGGGGCGGCTGGCCGAGCTCTGGGGATGTTACTGCGCGGAGCAGGGACGGTGGTGGCTTTGGTGGTGGATGGAGGGGGGCGGTTGTTGGTCACCACATACCACCCAAGATGTTATTCACTGCTAACAATTACCATTATCTGTCCCCACTTTGGGCTAATCAGACAGAATATGTAATGATGAAGCCCGTTTCCTGCTATCTTTGGGAGGTAACGGGTTATTCTCTCGGCGGGGTTACACCTACTCCCATTAGAGCTTTAGCACTTGACTAATTCAGGTACTTAGCACCCCCTAGACAGGGACGGTTTGAAAGCGGGCAGGGTTTGCCGTGGGGAGGACTGTTTATATAAACAGGACACCTCTGTAAACGACACTAATATTTGGGCTTCGGCTGGGATGGAGCGAGCATCCCCTTGAGCCCGCAGGTTCCCGAGTAGCTTGGCGCAGTTATTCGGTAGCTTGGCGGCAAAGGCGGCCGACCCGACCATGGCCACAGCGGGCAGGATCAGTTTTACGGTGAGGAGCATTTTGGATTTACCGGAGCAGGATGCTAACAACATCAAGCAGGACTCGGCTCGCCACCCGTCGGGGAAGTACGCCCGCTCGCCGTACGGGGAATGGATCGAAAGCGACAGAAACCCTTATCTGTGTGAGTATGAAATAAACAGGACATCGCAAGCGTAAAATCCCCTTTCCCCGGGGCCAAGCCAACACTCCGCAGGAGTCAGAGTGGATTGCTTGGAGAACGCTGACTGAATTGCTGCAATAAAACAGCAGGAAAACACTGACAACACGCTTAAGGGCATATAGGTAGATCTAGCGAATTAGATCTAAAGCTAGCTATGCGTACAGGCACACCTATATGTGTATGTAAATGCTCACATATATACACACTATAAGCTTTAAAATTGATCAGAATTGTCCTTCTCTTTCCTTCTTGCAATTCTAGATATAGGGGAGGGGGTCCAAATCTAATACACGTGCTCTAAGATTCAATCTATGCCCCCGTACAAAATATAAACAGTAGGCAGCCTAATAGAATCCGAGTGTGTGTAGAAACACGCATACACACAAGTATGCGGGGATTTATTATCAAGCTGTAACTTGTACAGCTTGTGTAACGTCTGTGCATGTATCATCGACATTCACGTATCACCCCGAACCATGCTTCGTCTTCAAATAACGGAGCTGCGGAAGAAAAGAGATACAGGAACAAACATTATGGAAAGAAACATGATAGCTGGTATAATAACCTTAGGGCATACCGATATACACATTATATTAACCTCTGCAGGGTTTATATATTGTACATAGACAGGGATTCGATCTTGCACACAATACAGCTATTATACGTGGAAACGCTTGGCAATCCTGGCTTTTAGGTTTAATTCGTTCCCAAATCGGGATTTTAGATAGAAAACAGGAGAGACTATTAGAATTCTTTCGGGCTTTTAAACAAGGGTGGCTTTCACTGTTCCAATCAGAGTGACCCAGGAGCACCTTGCTCACACCAGCATCCCTTCCCATCTTAAGTGTGGGGCTATGGGTACCTGATCCTGCTGGTGGCGGCTGCTTGCTCTCCCTCTAACCCTGCCGCTGTTATTGCTGTCCCCAGCTTCCGATGAGAGCGGTCCAGAAACGAGTTTACCCGATTCCACCCAAAGAGCGCACCCGCCCCACGGCTCGGAAGCCGAGAAAAAGAAAAAGAGGCGAGTGCTCTTCTCCAAAGCCCAGACCCTGGAGCTGGAGAGGCGGTTCCGGCAGCAGAGGTACCTCTCGGCCCCGGAACGGGAGCAGTTGGCCCATTTGCTCAGCCTGACCCCCACCCAAGTCAAGATCTGGTTCCAGAACCACAGGTACAAAATGAAAAAGGCTAAAACGGAGGGATCCTGCAGCTCCGAACTCAGCCAGCCCCCCCTGCTCAGGAGAGTCGTGGTGCCGGTGCTGGTCAGGGATGGCAAGCCCTGCCAAAACTGTACCACCAGCCCGGCAGCGGCAGCGGCGCAGGACAAGCTGGGCAGCAGCACACAAACTGCGTTCACAATCCAAGGATACCAAGCCTTCCAGCCCAGCCCCGCCGCTGCCCTGAGCCTCTTCCCTGCCTACCAGCACTTAGCACACCCGGCAATAGTCTCCTGGAACTGGTGATGCTGCCTAACCTTCCTGAGCTGAACTGAAGCGGGGGGGGGGGGGTGTGTGGAAATCAATAATCCAGCGAATTCGTTGCCCCAAGAGTCTAAATCAAGAATCGGGGATGAAACTGAAGGTGGATCCACAAGGGAGGCGAATCCACATCATTGTAGACTGGTATTTGGGACGCAACCTAGGGCTGTTTTGTTTTATTAAAGCACGTTGTGAGCATGGCTAGCCAGGGATGTGTTTTGTTTTCCTTTTGGGGGCGTCTGTTTTAGCCGGTGGATGAGAAAACGATTCTATTTTTAAATCCTACGCGACTCCTGTTTCCATGCGAAAGGCTATTCGTAAAATAAATACATACAAGAGTGTGTTTGTACCTAAAATAGTTTATTTTAAAATAGATTATTCTTCCAGTGACTAATAAACCGATTTTTTTGGCAAATAAGATCAGTCAGGACAAGTGTCTCTTTGAACGTTCGATCTCACCTTTAGCTTAACTGTTGTGTGATGAAGAGTAAGATTCTCTTAAATGTGCTAAGAGACATTATATGTTTGTCATTATACTTGACCCTCACGCTCCAGTAAAACACAAAGTTTGCTACCAACACCTAACTTTAAACCTGATGACGTAATTATACCTGACCCCCCCCCCCAAATCCCCTTTAAATTAGTCTATTGTACATTCACTTGCGGCTATGATTTCTGGAGTCTACTGAGGTCTCATGTTGCTTTAATGTATTAAATGCTTGTTATTTCCCGATTAGGTTTTACCTATCTCTGTTTCCAGCTAGAGAGTATGATACCTACTGCAATTCAGTCTCTTTTGCACAGACATATTTTCACCAATTTCCATCATTTTTTTCAAAACAGGATCCAGGCTATAGCGTCTCAGGATTTCAAGCAAATCCTCAGAATTATACTTACAGCTCCCAGTATATTTGTAATATTGTTAGTAGGAAAGAATTACCAAAAATAAGTGCTAACTACAGACTTGAAAATGTATTTTAAGGACAAACGAATACATTTTATTGTAACATATAAATGGCATTATGCCATTGGATTTATTCATTTCAAACACAAGCAGTTGCCCTACCAAGAATCTTGGGAAAGATTCCTGAAATATTAGCCTGGTCCTGCTGTCCTGATTCAGACAAAACTCCCTTTTCGCTTCATCCGCGTAAATAGCCCAGAAGGGGCCCGTACATCTTGCATAGAAAAGAGAGACATATTTGACGGAGCAAGATTCACATCATCTACACAAGTTCGATGAGGCTAGCTGCAGAGCAAATGCTGCCAGAGAGAGGAGCTTCACATCAGAGCCGCGAGAGAAGTTAAAATGCGGTGGCTGTAGCTGCACTAAACCTTTAACCCCTAAAACCTCTCCTCGTTGCTCTGCCGATGGACAGTTGTAACTGGGTCAATCTTAATTTTAAAAGAATCGGCGCTGACAAGCTAAGGGGAAATTAAAGTGCAATGTACTTGGTCCAAGTAGAGAAGGATGCGCGTATGTGGAAACAAGTCCGCCCCCCCGCCCCGCTTTATCTGTCCTTTTAGAACAATTGGCCAGTTTTCTCCTACATGGATTTCGCTTACAATGATTTCAACCTGTATTCAATCCTATATAAAGGATACGTCACCATTTACACCAGTGAGGCTGCTCAGTTAATACTATTCGAGCAATGGGATATGGAGGGGTTTACCAGTATGTTTCACTCGTTCATAGTTTTTCCACAAGCATTAGTAGACAAGAGCAGGATCCAGCGGGCTTTAGGTCCATTGAAATAACAAACCAACCAACAGAAAATCGTTTGATTTATTTAAAACTGCTAGATGCGCCTTAAAATATCTGCAGAACGAAACCACCTGCTGTTGTCTGCAGCCCTCCCAAATACCCATCTGATCGCTCCGAGAGTGCAGTTATCTGCATTAACCGGTGTACAGCGGTTAATTTCCAGCAAAGCAATACGTTCCTAGACAATGTGCGGATTTCGCTCAGTGTGGGATTAAGTTTGATCCTGTGTGTCTGCTATGTCTAACCTAAGAAGCGCCCGATGATTTACTCTATAGGGCCCTCATTCAATTCCAGTCTAAGTCAATGGGGGCTAGACCACTGACTCCGACTCGTTTTCTTGCCGTAGCAGGCTCTGGATGAAGAAATTAGCCTCTCAGGAGACTTATTTTCTGATTTCCAAACCGCGCCCGGCCCATTCTCTCCTGCCACGGTCCTTGTGAATTGGGCGGCGAACGCCCCCTTTCAATCATCAGATCAGCGGTTTGATCATCTCCAAGCACCTGAAAAGATGCACCAAGAAAAGCCCATAGACCTCTCTCTGGGTCCAGCCCAGAGGGAGGAAATGGGTGCGGGTGGTGATTTCAGGACGTGTGTCCTGATGGAGCAGTGACGTGCAGAGAGCAGTGCAGAAAAAGGCTCGTGTGTCTTGGATGGAGCACGTAGGATGGCCCTGTCTCGTCACCTGTTCCTGCCCCCCCCCCCTCTTCCCTGGCTTCTCCCCCGCCCCTCCTCTTTTTTTTTTTTTTTTTGTCTCAGCTGCTGGCCACCTTGTCTTCCATATGGATGGGGTTATCTTAGAAGAATCTCGCAGAGAATGGCTCCTTAAACCTCCTTTTGTCTTGGGAGTTGAAAAGAGCATTGTTATGCTTGAAAAGGACCTAGACAAAATGCGCACTGTTTCGATTCAGGATTGTTTAATCAGACCCTAGTGACAATTTTATGGGTTTTAGGCGGGACAATGGTATCTTTTAAAACCTTGTGGCCTTCATGAAAACAAAGGGCTCGAATTTTATGGGCTTACAACTCCAATTAGAACAGTGCCAATGTGTAGGGGAGATTATCAAATTTGTATCATAAAACCCCTTTATAATAAATGATTCCTGAGGGGAGAGGGGCAGAGGCTTCAAGCAATAGACTTTGTGAAAGGTATGTTTGAAACTGCACATGGTGTTTTACATTTTATCTCTCAGATACACAATTCTCTAGGATGAGCCACTGCGAAAATGGAACTATTTAGTTATTTGAAATGAAAACACCCAGAGAGGGCACCATTGAAATAATAGATCCCAGAACCCAGTCGCTTCATACCTAGGGCCTTCCCTTTACATAGTTTGAAGTTCAATGTTCTTCTAAGGTGGACATCACACAAGCATTAAAGTAGTTCCTATAAGTTTGCTGGCATTTATGTTATCACTATTCATTAGAAAGCCTAACTTGATTGTTTTAGGACCAAATTCCTTTGGCAAAGTGGAAGGGGCTGCTTTATTTATCTATCTACCTTTGTGTCACAGACAGACTGCAGTGGAGTTATTTAATGTATTCTCTTACATGTATTGTCTTATATGCACTGGGTGCATATAACAAGATATAGGTGCTGTGCAACCTTAAAAACCATACAAGTCTCAAATTAGTATGGAATGCATAATTCACAGATTATTAAAGGGGATGGTACAAATTGCATGATTTGTGAAAGTGAATGATGGTGATGGTTGCATAGTAAAAACTGAAAAGGCAAAATGTAGTGTAATAAAACAGCATTTAATTGCTGCATCTAATTAAAAGCAGGAATAAATTACAAAAATTAGACATCTTAAATGTAATAAAGTGGAATATATATAAAAGAACCGCTAAGGAAGCCATCAACTTAATAGGATAAGGTTGGAAACTGACAAGAAAGGAAAGGACTTTCCTCCTTAGAATAAATTCTAAATCAGAAATTTTATAGTCACTGTAAGGAAAATTCTATATTATGTTAATTGCTAACTTAACCAATGCTTAACCCATCTTTTATATATGTAGATAGTTGTCATCAGATGGAGAGAGGTAGATATGATTTAAATCTCTCTGCCTTCCAGTGTTTTCTAATAGGAAAGTCTTATTCTGCATCAAATTTGGCCTCTGCTGACAGGTAAAATTAAAATTCCACCTCTGCATGCAGAGAAAAACTAGTTGCCTATCTGCATCTTTTAATGGCTAAATACTTTACAAAAATCTGGCCCCCAGATCTATTTCTCTCTCACACATACCTGCAGTCCCACTGAAACGAATGAGTAAAGGTGGTAGAACAGCTTCACTTAATCACATAGTGCCTTTACTCACATTTTGAGCAAAAGGGGCAATACAGAACTTCATCTGAGAGCAAATATATCAGCTGAACAATCTCCCACAAAAGGAAGGAAGGGGGCCCACCCAAAAACATGAAACTGTAGTAGTAGTAGTGTACTAGAGGAGAGTGGATCAACGGCATTAAAAGCTGCTGACAGTTCACCAGGAACAACTAGCCTGTGTCAATCACTAGGCAGAGATCATTGACCTATGGGAGCAGTGTACCTTCCTGACATATTCAGACCTACACTTAGAATGACAGGGGAGAAGAAAAATCAGAGGACTGTAGATAGATTACTCCAATATTACTTTTCCACAGCCTTCTTAACCATTTTTCCCCAAACAGGAGAAGATTATATACAGGACAGCAACTGGCAAAAAACTGTCAGTATCAAGAGAGAGTTCCTCGAGCAAGAGTTGGGAAAGCACTCAGATGAGTGAAGCCAGAGCCTGGTCCTCCCATGAAGAGACCGTAACAGTCTGATCCAACAAGAGTCCCCACACCTGTTTTCTTTTACTAGCAACGTGGAGAATGACTCCATCTCACAGGCTATAGTCAGAAGACTTGAAACAGACAATCTTCATGAGCAAAGCAAGGCAAAATCCATTTAGAAAAATAAAACCCCTGGGTTTTCTATTTCACCAGAAAGGTCTCTTCTCACTGAGTCAGATCCAGAATCTGATTGATCTTATCTATGGACAAACAGTAGTACAAATGAGTAAATCATTAGAAGAAAACAGAACAAAAAGCAAAGAGAAGAAAAGAAGCAATAGGTAAGTAAAATAGTGTCATTCTCACTAATGTAGGGGGGGCTGGAAGCAGGAAGTCCATGGGATGTCCTCATCTCTGGAGTTCCTCACAGTGAGAAAATATTGACTGTCTTTGACTGCAGGAGACCCAGATTAATCAAAATGTCCACTACTCAGAACATTTCCACTGACTGGGACTTCACCAACAATATTGTGGAGGATAAGAAATCTTTCTTGGCCTTTACAACAGCCATGGCATAGGATCCCAAAAATATTCCATGGCACTAGATGTGAGACTCCATATGTGACTGCTGCTTTTCTCTTCTTACTTAGTTTTTCTTCTGTTTCAGGTAACCTGTATACAAAGATGACCTAGGTACAAAGGAATGGAGTGGATGCTTAGGATCCACTATAGTTCTAATTTAGGAGAAACGTTGATCGTAATATCCTAGAAAGCCAATAGACTGGACCTGTAGAATACCTGCAGAATTATTGTGTTCTTCATTCTTACAGATGTGTAGTATCTACTTTTATGATGCCAGTCCTAGTAATAATTGGAAAAAGATATTACAAATATATGCAATGTAAGTTTTTTAATGCAGAAAATAATCTGTCCATAACTCGAATATGTACTAAAGGGAAGAAATTCATCTTTCTGTAAACTTATATTAAATGTATGCAATTACATTATTTAATTTTGCTATATTGGATGTTAGTTTTGGTACACAACATACTGTATGTAGCAAATTGAATAATATATTTCTTACAAAAACAACAAGGAGTCTGGTGGCACCTTAAAGATTAACAGATTTATTTGGGCATAAGCTTTTGTGGGTAAAAAAAACCACTTCAGATGCATGGAGTGAAAATTACAGATGCAGGCATTATATACTGACACATGAAGAGAAGGGAGTTACCTCACAAGTGGAGAACCAGTGTTGACAGAGCCAATTCGATCAGAATGGATGTAGCCCACTCCCAATAATTGATGACGAGGTGTCAATACCAAGAGAGGCAAAGTTGATTTTGTAGTGAGCCAGCTACTCCTAGTCCCTATTCAAGCTCAAATTAATGGTGTTAAATTTGCAAATTAATTTTAGTTTTGCAGTTTCTCTTTAGAAGTCTGTTTCTGAAGTTTGAAGACGATCTGAAGAAGTTAGTTTTTTACCCACGAAAGCTTATGCCCAAATAAATCTGTTAGTCTTTAAGGTGCCACCGGACTCCTTGTTGTTTTTGTGGATACAGACTAACACGGCTACCCCCTGATATCTTTCTAAAAAGATTTGAAGAAAAGGAATCTACCATTATGGTATTTAATTTTTTTACATCATGGTAGTGACCAAATATCCCAGTCACTTTTCTTATCTCTTTCTAAAAATTGTAACCAAAACATTTTGATTGCATTTTTATGAGACATGTGTACTGTACCTTTTTGTAGAGACTTGCATGGATTTTTTTATTCCCTTTTGCTATTGCCAGTTTTCTATATGCATCAAATATCATCTATAGCTACATCATATGCTCATACCTTTCCAAACATTCCCAGCAGAAGTGACATTTCCCAAACAGGTTGCAACTTGGTTTGGAAAGATGCCCACAGCTAACAATATGCCCTTCTGGAAGGTGTTGATTTTTCTCTTGTGTTTGTTTGCATGCATTCATGTAGAGCTGCCAACTGAATACTTCTGCTGTCTGCAGGACACAATATCCTTCTATGATAGGTGATCTACAGCTACTCTTCCAAAAACACATCTGCTGCTGCTGCTATTTTGGCAGAAATTGCCAGCTCTTTCTTGTTTTTTCTGTTTCCCAGCAGTTTCTTATAGATCATGTTGATGTTGTGTTTTCTAATGTTCTTGCATACCCATTGCCTTTGGCATAACACTATGTACAGTTGTAATGGTGACATTGCTATTCCCTTTCTGTCTCTTAATTTCTCTTCTGCCAATCTCAGGGCATTTTGTTAACTTTACTGTTTAATATCTTTTATGTCACAATTTCTCCTCCCTCTTATTCCACTGCAGACATTTTCATGGTGTGTGTCTGTTTTTCTTCTGTTAGAGGTAGAGAATTAAAGTTATTTCAGTCTTCCCCTTCATTTGAATCAGGATCTTATACCTTACTATATCTTTAATCCAACAGATTTATCACTCTAATGTCTTTGATATTGTCTGATGTGACAATCAGGAGGAATTCATGTCACCATTGAATAATCTGCAGGACCACTTCTACAAATAGCTCTTATAATAATTGTATGTTTACAATTATTTTAGCATTTGGCTATTGAAGAAATTTACTTTTTTTCCTGTTTCAAAGTAATCTAACAGCTTGATTTTTAAAAAAGTTTTGGCATTAAAATTCGGTGATGATAGTGAAATGGTTCCCGCTTGGTAATTTAATTTAATAGCTCATCTAGGTTTGTGTATACTTCCAGCATCACTGGAATGCTCACTCAGTTGTGGTATCCATACTTCAAGAAGAATGTCGATAAATTGTAGAGGGTTCAGAGAAGAGCCATGAAAATGATTAAGGGATTGGAAAACATCCTTTCTGGTGAAAGAAAGAAAGAAGGTTATAGACTGACAAGACACCCTTTAAATACCTACAAAAAGGAAGAGAAATTTGATAATAGAGGGGTTTTCAGTCTAGCGGAGACTACTATAACCAAATCCAGTGGCTGGAAAATTGAAATCAGACAAATTCAGACTAGAAGTACAGTGCAATTTCTAAATCACTGAGGGTAATTAACCATTTATCAAGGGTTGTGGTGGATGCTCCATCACTGGACATTTTAAAACCAAGATTGGATGTTTTGCTAAGAGACATTCTCTAGTTCAATTACGGTTGTTGGACTTGAAGTGGGAATTAATTCCGGAAAGTCCCATGGCTTGTGTTATGCAGGAAGTTAACTAGAGGATCACAATGGTCCCTTCTAGCCCTTCATACACTCTCGATCTCCAGGTGTCAGAATGGCTCCTGTTGTCATCCACTACAAATTATGGTAGCCCTAAGGCTGCTCTAATTTATGCTGTGATTGAAACTGGTCACTGTCTGGCCCCTGAATCAGACAACAACAAAGGTGACTTAAAACCAAGTTTTTCTTCCATCCACTCCTTCTGGGCTGCACTGAGTGCACGCTGAAAGCAGCCCAGCATCAGGCCCAGATGCTATAAGCCACAGCTTAACTGCTTATTCATGAGAATTGCTGAGCACTCACAAACACCCATTTGGCTAAATTGTAACCCTTTAGCACTGGGAGAGTGGAGCCACCAATCATCAGTGGCCACTGAGCTGCTCTGTGGCTACTTATCCTCATCCTCTCCCCAGAGGAGTTGTCAATGACTATCACCAGCCCCTATTGTCATATATGGCAATGGAGAATCTGGAGAGTAAGGGAAACGGTGTCTCTGCCAACATACACACGTGTGCATGTAGAATAAGGGGGATTGAACAGACTCAGTCTACAGAGCCAGTTGACTCATCTGAAGTAGAAACAAGGCTGTGTTGGGGAAATAGGGTGAGACCTTTGAGAGCAAAAGGAAATGCCCCTTCTAAGGCAGCCCACATGAAAGGGGGTGCTTCAGAGTCCTCTCCATCCTTCGAGCCACCAGCTAACTTTTTTCTTTGAGGGGGTGTCCCTGGCTAGGCTTCTCCAAGGAGATTACTGTATCTCCACAGGTAAGACAGGGAGTCAACATTCATGGAGAAAGAGGGATGTGTAGATGATTTGTATTACCCCTCCAGCAGTTGTGGGAGATCCTACAGCAGAGCTGCACTGAGCAGCTTTATCCCCTCTTCTGGGGCAGCCAGATCAGCCCTGCTAATGTAGATTTCTCACTTAAAAAGTGCCTCTTATTCCCTCATAAAACAGGATAAAGATGTGGCCCACTGACTTTGTTGGGAATTGTGGGTGCTAAGCACATATCTGGTTTCAGCCCTATAAAGGATCTTAGAGCAGCTGGTAGAAATAACTGAAGATCAGGAGGCTGAGGAAGTGTATTTACAGTTCTAGCTCTCTGCCTTTGCCTCCCCCCGCCTACCCTGCCCACCCCCCAACTATGCTTGCTATAGCATTAGACCAATAGCTTCTCCTAGCAGCAACACTTTGCATTTTGCACTATTGTCACTGTACAAGCCAATCATGTAAAAATAGTACATTGGCTTGGCAGGTGCTTCTGTTTTGAACATGAATTCAATAACTTTTTATTGTAGTCTTCAAAGCCTTTTTATGGTCATTTACTGAGTGAAAGGGGTTCTGATTTTGAGAGCGTCTGCGAGAATGTGTTTGATCCAGTCATCATTTCTTCAGAAAAATCATGCACCTGCAGCTAGAGTGCAAGCCACAGTAAATTGTCCATCATGCACTGCACTTACAACACTGCCTTCCTTGTCAGTGATAACAACAGCAGGGGAGAAATCTTGGGAGTTAAGCTACACATTGATTCAGTCTTGATGCTTTAGGTGCTGTGCGAATCTGGGAGATGAAAAGTGCAGTTTCTTTGATATCATTTTTAAAAAAATCAAGTTTAAAAAAAATGGTTTGTTATTTATAATTAGAGCTGGCCAGAAAAGGGAATGTCTGTTTTCCAGGAAATTCAGAGTTGCCATTTTATTTAATTCCACGCTGGAATTAAATTTCAACATTGTTTGTTTGTGGAAGTTCTGGCGAAACAAAAACAATCAGTTTTGGTGTCCCCTCCACCCCCACTGCACAGCCAGCTAGGTAGAGGCAAGCTGGGTTGCCAACCAGCTTGCCTCGTTTCCATCAAAATCTTAGACTGAATCAACAAGCTCCCATGGAACGTATCAATTCTGTCAAATCAGCATTGTCCGATGGAAGAGTTCAGTTGGAAAATTTTCAACCAGTTCTATGTATAATATAATAGCACCTAGAACAGAGGTTCCCAAACTTTTCTTATTGCATACCCCATTCCAGATCTACCAGCTGCCTGCATCCGCTTACCCTTCTCATCACTGATAATGTGTGTTCTTCTTAACACTACCCATCTTTAGCCAGCTGTCCATATTTCACTGGTACATACAGATATTGTTATAGTGCAACATATACAACTGAAAAGAGATCCTGACTAAGTTGTGAGCTCAGTTAGACTGGACAGTTGCTGGGCAACTGAATCCATTCTGTACGGTGATTGGAGGTGAGGGCTACGTACATCTCCGTCTCTGTGTATCTCTGTTCTCATTGGTACATCTTGAGATAAATTAACTACAGTATTTTATATAACAAATTCCCACAGAGTTTTAAAGCGTCATCTGAGTAGCCTATTATGAAAATCCAATACATAAAATAAATAAAACCCACCATTACACAGTTTCTCCCACATACCCCATAGAGATGTGTTGCATACAGTTTGTGAACCCCTAGCCTACAGGACTCAGTCTTGTGCTAGATGCTGTACACATGAAGTAAAGAAACAGTCCTTGCCCTGAGGAACTAGATTAGTAACAAGAACCAATCAGTGGTTGAAGCATACCGATGGGGAGTGGAGGTATGTACGGGGGGAGGAGGGGGATGAGAATATCAGCACATTTTCATACAAACTTGCCTCTGCCTATCATTTATCAGCTGACAGCGTTGTGTAGGCATCACAGAAGGAAGTGAAATTTAAGGAGGGATTAGGAGGAAGAGAAGGTAGTAGCAGTATAATTTTCTTCAAGGTTTTTATGCCACACATAAGGGATTCCACAGGAAATAGGGTATTAAAGGTCAGAGTGAATTTATAAACTTCCAATATGAAAGACACATGCAAGTATTTGGAATGTTCTCTTCCCAGAGGATATGTTTTGACAGGTTTGTTTTCAGCAGCTAAGATATTATTTGCTTCATTATCCCTTTCTGATGAAGCCTGCCATACATGAAACGGCAGAAAGTTGAAAAGCATTCATAGAATATAAGGGTTGGAAGGGACCTTAGGAGATCATCTAGTCCAACCCCCCCGCTCAAAGCAGGACCAATCCCCAATTTTGTTTTGCCCCAGATCCCTAAATGGCCCCCTCAAGGATTGAACTCACAACCCTAGGTTTAGCAGGTCAATGCTCAAACCACTGAGCTATCCCTTCTCCCCTAGGGAACTTTGTATGTGAAAGTGCCAATAGTTTCAGATATAATAAAAACTAAACTAGTTAACAGTGGAATCTTGACACTGTAAGAGAGAAATTGACTAAATACTGCTGGGTCACACTGTGCTGCCTTGCCTGAAATATTGCTCTGCCATCCATCTCTCTCCTGGGACAGTGCCGCCAAGAATCTCTCTCACCTCTGATGCTCATTCCCATTTTCCCCACAAAACTATCAATGAAGTCATGGATTCATAAAAATCCATTTCACCACGGGGGATTTGTGAAAGAATTTGTGACAGAAGTTTTTAAATGATAACAGCCCTTGATACCTCAAGTCAAACAGTTGGTCACACGTTGTAGGTGAAACTGGTTTTTTAGTCAGGAACTTTAAGGATGGTGATTGCATTAAACACTTGATATTCCAGTGAATATATATTTGGGGAAAACGCACGGTTATATTAATATGCTCATGGTCTTACTGAAAATGAGGTGCTGATTTTGTATCGCCAAACCTGTGTTAAAAAAAAAGACCACAAAAAAAAACAAACCCAACAACCCCAAAACACCACATGAATCAAGCCTCAAAAAAGTCATGGGATTGGTTTAAAAATTATGGCTTTTTTTTTTAATCTGAGATACTTTTTCTTTGCCTCTTGAGCCATTAGGGTACACTCAGACCACGTTTTTCCATGACCACGAGTGATAGAAACATTTTTTTTTTTTTAATGAAAGCTGAGAGTCTCATATGATTACATGTTTCCAGGAGCTGGAGCTCTAAGAAAAAACAAACAAAAACCTAAATATTGTGAGAATGATAAAATCATGAGAGTTGGCAACACTACAGTTTCAAAGTGAGGCCCTAAGCTGCCTGCAAAATTTGTTCCTTGTGTGTTCAAAACTGCACCTGTGAATGCCAGTGGGCATGTAAACATACTAGGCAGAGGTAGGACTACCTAGCTACTGTGCACAAAGCAGTGCTAGCACACACACACACACACAGGTTTTGCACGCACACAATTTAAATGTAAAGTTAGTCAAGAGGGAAAAAATACGTTACTTAGAAATTTTAAAGCAGCATTAGAGTCACTAGAGGCAGAGGGTACATCTGCACTGGAGATGGAGGTGTGATTCCCAGCTCAAGCAGACATACCCACACTTGCTGTGATTGAGCTGTGTAGCTGAGGCAGCATGAGCTGTGGGACAGGCTAGCCACCCACCCTGTGCCTTGGGTTTCATATGGGATGTAGTCGGATGGCTAGCCCATCCAGCTGCTCATGACAGTGCAGCTATGTTACTATTTTTAGCATGCTAGCTGAGTTAGTGCACATCTCTCTCCCCAAGCTGGAAAATACATCTCCAGCTTCAGTGTACACATACCTAGACATGAATGGACATTAGTCATCATTTTGGACTAGCTTGTACAACCACAAGCCTTGTGTTGTTAAGGAGCAGTATGTAAGGGAGCATGCACCCTACTCAACTCCTCCTTGGGGTGCAGCATACTTCCCCAGGCAGGCACACAGTCAGCCAGCTTTGCTGGCCTGAATGTGAGGGATGTGGAGGCAGGACTCCAACTACTTCTCCCTCACCTATTGGTATGTCCTGTTCTCCCAGCGAAGTAGGGAAGGCACAGTCCTGAATTCCCTTGGGTGGAGGGACTAGAATTCACCCTGCCCTTATGTAGGTCATACAGGATGGGGAATGCTCCTTATTCCCTTCCACTATGGGCCTGCATATGAGCCTCCCACTATGAGCCAGGCAGAATCCAGCCCTTTATTATTTACAAAAAAGACTATGTAAATTAAGAGTTTGTTGCAATGCTAACTGATAACCATAATAATCAGTAGACCACCACCTTCTGGAAATTCTTAATTGAATCTTATTTTATTTTCTGGTTTGTTTCTTTTCCAATTGACTTGGAAGCTACAAACCAGTCTATTTACATGCTCCATTTTGTGCTTTCTTTCTGTACATCGTTAATACACTATATTAAAAAAATAACACCTTGTGGGCGCAAAGTCAGAGGCTGTTTGAGAACGCTTTACTATGTTGGCCCATAAAGTCATAATCAAAGGGCTCAGGAAACTTTTTGAAGTTCCAAAGGAAACACTGCATCTGGTAAGCACAATTATTGAGAATGCAGATCAAAGGGAGCTATGGATTCCATACCCAGTGTTTATATAATACATGCATTTGAGAACTGATTGCGGTAAATGGCTTGCCTGGAGAATGTTTGCTCAGCAGCGCAGGAGGGAAAGTATTGTCCCATCAATGAGGAGTTTCCTTTATCTGTTCTAAGGCAGAGTTCAGTTAAGAGAGCCAAAGTGTGTTAGCTCAGTAGAGACACAGAGACTGGCCTCAGCGAGGACAGCTTTGCCAGTCTGTTGATTTGTGGGGTGCTGAAAATGCGCTCTATTCCACAGGCCAAATTATAGCTGTCCAGGTGCGGGTGCCCTATGGGGATGGGAAATGAATCCGGGAGCTTTTCCCTCACCACAATTTCCACGGAGGAGGCAAACATAATTTGGCACCCAGTGCTTCCTAAATACAAAGAGAACCACTTGTGTTCACCTCCCAGAGATGGGAATTCTGAGTTGGGCAGGAGCAGAGCTATTCCCTCACCCCTCATCCCTGCACCAGACAGCTACTAGAGGGTTGTGCTGGAGAGAGCATATAGTACGCCCACTATACAGGTGTAGAAAGGGCTGTTGGTGACAGGTTCCCCCCAAAAGCCTGAGGAAGTATTAGCTCTGCTTCTGGCCTTCATAGGCATAATGGGTCAGATCCTCAGCTCGGTGTAGCTCCATTAATATTAATATATCCCTGCTGAAGATGGGGCCCAATATATCCAACTCCTGCCATTCAGGCAGTGCATCTCCTTTCCCTCCTCCTCATTTATACAGCTCTGGCCCATGCCTTGTTTTGATAGTTGTTACAAGGAAAAAAAAATGGAATCTGTCTAACATTCAAACACAGACAAGACTAGCAATAAACTTAAAAACCAATTATGCAAAATCTGTTTATCTGCCCTGCTCTAGGTCTACTTTGAAGGTGCACACTAAGTAAGTCTGGGAGAGAAGTTATTTAAACAAATTGGGATAAAAAGAAACTGACTTGTAAGGGGATCTGACAGAGGGAGTTATCAAACACAGAAAGTGTAGATAAGAACGGAAAAACGACTACAAAAAATACTCAGATCGTCTTTGTGTGTACGGAGTCAAATCTGCTTACCTTCCTGACACAAACAAGATGGTTTATTTCTTATAACCACACATTTGTCATCCTGATCAGCTGTAAATGATACCTTTTATAGGACCAGGAAATTGGGAAACCAGACTGTTTTGCTGTTGGACCCTTCAGACTTATGATAAATTATGGTCTCAGACATATATCTGGAGTGGTCGAATACAATATTCAGAATCAGAAGAGAAACAGTCATTACCTGTGACTCTGAGGCATAAACTAGAACAGTATATGTCAGGAAAGATCTCAGATAAACTACAAGCTAAGAGATTCTCAAACTGGCTAGTTTACAGAGGATATAAAAAAAAAAAAAAAAGAGAACACAAGCATAGGGCATCAACAATTGTGTCAGCATGGTAGCCTTCACCTCATTAGTGAAATATATTGATCCACTGATTGACTATACAGTCCCTTCCTTTTCTTCTACATTTGTGAAATGTGCAAACATATACACCTTGTGTTAGCCAGTGTAGGGAAGCTGCAAGTATTTTGGGCATGTTACTTAACTTCTGCCCTCACCAGACACTGCTTCCACCAACCCAGGCACTTAGTATTTTGTAACTCAATGACCCTGAGTGAAGTGAGTTACTGCACTGCAGTTGTAAAATTACTAATTATGACTTGGATGATGGCTGAGTACATGCAGGACCAGAGTAAGACAGTGACACCATAGGCCTGTGCTTAACATCAGCATCGTAGTTCTCTTACCTCTTTAAAAAAACAAAAAAAACAAAAACCAAACTTGAAAATGTGAAACGAGTATAACCAATCCTGTGACATCTGCCTGCCTCTGCAGATTGCCTGAAACAATAGCTCTGAGTTGTGAATTGCATTTTAGAATCATAGAATTGTAGGGCTGGTAGGGACGTCCAGAGGTCATCTAGTCCAGTCCCCTGCACTCATGGCAGGACTAAGTATTATCTAGACCAGGCATCAGCAACCTTCAGCACGCGGCTCACCAGGATAAGCCCCCTGGCGGGCTGGGCCGGTTTGTTTACTTGCCACGTCCGCCAGTTCAGCGATCGCGGCTCCCACTAGCCGTGGTTCACCGTCCCCGGCCAACGTGGGAAGCGGCAGCCATTGGCCGTGTGCCGAAGGTTGCTGATGCCTGATCTAGACCATCCCTGACAGGTGTTTATCTAACTTGCTCTTAAGAAACTCTAATGATGGAAATTCCACAACCTCCCTAGGCTATTTGTTCCAGTGCTTAACCACCCTGACAATTAGGAAGTTTTTCCTATTGTCCAACCTAAACTGCCTTTGCTGCAATTTAAACCCATTGCTTTGTATCCTATCCTCAGCAGTTATTGAGAACAATTTTTCTCCCTCCTCTTTCTAACCACCTTTTATGTACTTGAAAACTGTTATTGTGTCCCCTCTCAGTCTTCCTTTCTCCAGACTAAACAAACCCAGTTTTTTCAATCTTCCCTCACAGGTCATGTTTTCTAAACCTTTATTCATTTGTGTTGCTCTTCTCTGGACTTTCACCAATTTGTCCACATCCTTCCTGAAATGTGGCACCCAGAACTGGACACAATAGTCCATTTGAGGCCTAATCAGCATAGAGTAGAGCAGAAGAATTACTTCTCGTGTCTTCCTTACAACACTCCCACTAATACATCCCAAAATGATGTTCACTTTTTCTTTTTTTGGCAACAGTGCTACACTGTTGACTCATATTTAGCTTGTGATCCACTATGACCCCCAGATCCCTTTCTGCAGTACTGCTTCCTAGGCAATCATTTCCCATTTTGTACGTAGGCAATTGATTGTTCCTTCCTAAGTGGAGTACTTTGTGTTTGTTCTTTTGAATTTCATCCTATTTACTTCAGATCATTTCTCCAGTTTGTCCAGATCATTTTGAATTTTAATCCTATCTTCCAAAGCACTTGCAACACCTCCCAGCTTGGTATTGTCCGCAAACTTTATAAGTGTACTCACTATGCCATTATCTATATAACTGATAAAGATATTGGAATAGAACCAGACCTTGAACCTATCCCTGCAGGACCCCACTCAGTATGCCCTTCCAGCTGGACTGTGAACCACTGATAACTGCTCTCTGGGAATGGTTTTCCAACCATTTATGCATCCACCTTATAGTAGCTCCATTTAAGTTGTATTTCCCTAGTTTGTTTATGAGAAGGTCATGCGAGACATTATCAAAAGCCTTCCTAAAGTCAAGATATACCACATCTGCCACTTCCCTGCTATCCACAAGGCTTGTTGTCATGTCAAAAAAAAAAAAAAAAAAAAAAAAAGCTATTAGGTTGGTTTGACCATTTTGCCTCTTTCCTGCTCAAACCTTGGGAATATGGACTATACTAATGGGAGCATTCTACCCAAAGGACTGAGGTCCTTCCAATGATTTGGAAGCAGCCAGAGACTTGACTTAAGCCAGCAGTTTATTCTATCAGTGCTACAAGCCCGAACCAAGAACTTTGCAATTACTGTCTGTATTTGATTCCTTTAGCCAATTTTAACTTTCCCTTCCTTTCTTTTTATAAATAAACCTTTAGATACTAAAGGATTGGCATCAGCGTGATTTTTTGGGGGTAAGATCTAAGATATTGACCTGGGTGTGTGGTTGGTTCTTTGTGATGGGAAGTACCTTTTATTTGACGAGAGAGTGGTTTTAAAGAACTTAGCTCTTAGTGATATCACAGGGCAGTAAGGAATCTCACTGTGGCAGTATCTTTTGTGGAGTGACCCAGCCCCAACCCACTCCTCTGGCTCCCAGTCTTGGGGAAGCAGGGGGAACCACTCACCAGAAGCATGGCTGGGAGCTGGTGGAACAGAGCAGGTTGGGGCCAGGTTGCTCCACTTCCCCCTGCCTGATGAATGTGGGGTCAGGCCTGTTCCCTGCTGCAGTCCCTCACTACTCCTCTATCTCTTCCCCTGAGCTACTTCCCAACTGGGGGAGAGAAGAGATGCTTTCCTGGCTGGCTCAGCTTCCCAGAGCCCCTGACTCTAGGCCTGGCCCCATGACACTAATCCCAGTACTGCTGATTTTTACTTGGTTTTGGTATCACTATCTCCTGTTAAGTGAGTGAGGTTCAAGTCAGGGTGACACCATCACCCCCCTCAATTAGGACATATATGCAGTTCTGCTGTCCTTTAGTCAAAGATAACATGTCATTACCCTTACGCCCAAGACTAAAGTGAATTTTGACCCAAATTAGCCAAAACTGATCACTTTGGCAAAACAGGTCTGTCTGCTGAACATCTACACAAAGTAGGTGTGTCTATGCAAATACCTTCTGCTCCTAAGTTTTCCCAGTTGATCAATAGATGGCAAGAGGGAGCTCATTCAGACCCTATCTTACACCTGAATCAGGCACCCACTCATCCCTCTCCCAGACTACTTTGTCAGCTTCATCTTCCCTCTCCTCTGCCATCAGCTCACCAAATTCAGGTTCCTCCCCATCCATAACTGTAATTGCATCTGTGGCCATCCTGGTTGTAAGAATCTGGTCCAGCTACTTGAATCAGTGGACAATATGTCTCCAGTTACCAGAGATCTTAATTTTCATTGTCCTCCATCAAATTTAGTCATTGAAGACCAAGTGCAAAGTGGGAGTGAAAACAGTCAGAATAAGGGCATTTGAGACCCTCTTTGTACAGATGTGAAAGACTATACAAGGTGTATGAAACCAGGTCTATCCTCTGAGTCCTTCGATCAGTTGTATTGAACCCTCGTGGACTTTATTTTCTCTCTGCTATGCTGTACAGTCACCTGACTACCATTCTCTGCAAGGTGGCCAGAGAGCCTGTGATGCTGGCAGACCAGGTGCCAGCTCCAGCCAAGGTCCCCACACCTCATTTGATTTCAGCTATGTATCTGTCAGGATTCAGTCTGGCTCACCTGTGTGTTAGTATTGTTAAAATAGGTATTCAAAATGTAAGAATGTATTTAGTGTTTAGACTTTATGGAATGCTTGTAAATTGCTACCTGCATTAATCTCATTTATAACATCTGTATCTCATATGATTCTGTAATATTTGATAATTTGCATTTTAAACCTCTGTAATTGTGTAAGTCACCAGATGGGAGAGAGACATGAATTAGTATCAAGTGCTGATCGCCAGCAGAAGGTGTTTACATCCTGGCTGAAGAAGGCGGCCCGTTGACACCAGACACACTAGACTAGAACGTTAAAGACAAGATTGTGTTGTTTACTCTCCCCCTCCATTCCTTCCCCCCACCCCACCCTCAACACATGAGTCTTGCAAGTGAATTCCTCATATGAGCTCAGTTTGCACTCAAAGCAGAAGAGGGGAAGGGAACAAAACCCCCTAAAAATTAACTGAATCTTTATGCTGCTTGGACCCTGGGGGCACAGATTACAAGGCATAAGCAAAAGATCCTCAGTGCTTAGCCTGGATTAGCCCTAAAAGACAGAGTTTTATTATCATAGAAGCTTTTATAAATTTGGAAACTTAAGAACATAACTCCTTTGTATATATTTGCCCTGCTTTAACCTTGTAAATAAGTTATTTCCTTGTTAATAAATCCTTAGATCGTTTATTATAGGATTGGCTATAAATGTTGTCTTTGGTGTGAGATTAAGAGTACAACTGACTGGGTAAGTAACTGGTCCTTTAGGACTGGGAGTAACCTGAATATTGCTTTGGTCATTGGTGTCAGGGACCATCTATCACTCAGGTATGCTTACCTGGGTGACAAGACATATCAGAGCACCCAAGGTGACTGTCCATAACTCCATGTTAAGGCTGTTATAGTGCCTAAGGTGTTTACACTTGATAATTGGTTAGGGAAATCCAAGTTTAGCACTCACCCTCAAATTTCAGGGTTTTGTCCGGTTTCTCCCCAGACTGCCAAAAAGCTTGATACTCATGGGCTTGAGCCACTGCAGAAGAGCCTGACAGATTCATTACTAGGAAGAGATAGGCTCCACTTAAAGACAGGGAAGAGCATCTTTACAGATAGGCTTGCTAGCCTAGTGAGGAGGGCTTTACATTAGGTTTGCCAGGAGAGGGAGCTCTGAGGTAAGTGGGATACTGGGAGGAAACACAAGGGGGGTGTAACAGGGGAGGCCTCCTGATTAATACAGAGAAAGTAGGGCAATCAGCTAGTTATCTAAGGTGCCTGTACATGAATGCAAGAAACCTGGAAAACAAGCAAGAAGAATTGGAAGTCCTGGCACAGTCAAGGAACTATGATGTGCTTGGAATAACAGACTTGGTGGGGTAACTCACATGACTGGAGCACTGTCATGGATGGGTATAAATTATTCAGGAAGGACAGGCGGGAGAGAAGAGGTGGAGGACTTGCACTGTATGTAAGAGAGCAGTATGATTGCTCAGAGCTCCAGTATGAAACTGGAAAAAAGCCTGTTGAGGGTCTTCAGGTGAAGTTTAGAGGCAAGAGCAACAAGGGTGATGTCATGGTGGGCATCTGCTATGGACAATCAAACAAGGAGGATGAGGCTTTCTTTGGACAATTAACAGAAGTTTCCAGATCACAAGCACTGGTTCTCATGGGGGACTCCAATCACCTTGACATCTGCTGGGAGAGCAATACAGCAGTGCACAGACAATCCAGGAAGTTTTTGGAGTGTTGGGGACAACTCCCTGGTGCAAGTGCTGGAGGAACCAATTAGGGGCCATGCTCCTCTTAGCCTGCTGCTCTCAAACAGGGAAGAATTGGTAGGGGAAGTAGAAGTGGGTGGCAACCTGGACAGCAGTGACCATGAGATAGTCGAGTTCAGGATCCTGACAAAAGGAAGAAAGGAGAGCAGCAGAATATGGACCCTGGACTTCAGAAAAAGCAGACTGACTCCCTCAGGGAACTGGTGGGCAGGATCTCCTTGGAGGCTAATGAGGGGAAAAGGTGTCCAGGAGAGCTGGCTACATTTTAAAGAAGTATTATTGAGGGTGCAAGAACAAATCATCCCAATGTGCAGAAAGAATAGCAAATATGACAGGTGACCAGCATGGCTTAACACAGAAATCGTCAGTGAGCTTAAACACAAAATGGAAGCTTAGACTGAGGACTAGGGAGAAGGCCAAAGCACAATTGGAGTAGCAGCTAGCAAGGAATGTAAAGGGTAACAAGAAGGGTTTCTACAGGTATGTTAGCAACAAAAAGGTGGTCAGGGAAATGGGGGAGGCAACCTAGTAACTGATGTGGAAAAAGCTGACGTACTCAATGCTTTTTTTGCCTTGGTCTTCACACACAAGGTCAGCTCACCGACTGCTGCACTGGGCAGCACAGTATGGAGAGGAAGTGAGCTGCCCTGAGTGGTGAAAGAACAGGTTAAGGATAATTTAGAAAAGCTGGACATGTACAAGTCCATGGGGACAAGTGCAATGCATCTGAGGGTGCTGAGGGAGTTGGTTGATGTGATTGTAGAGCCATTGGCCATTATCTTTGAAAATTCGTGGTGATCAGGGATAATTGGAAAAAGGCAAATATAGTGCCCATCTTTAAAAAAAGGGAAGAAAACGAATCTGGGAACTACAGACCAGTCAGCCTCACCTCAGTTCCTGGAAAAATCATGGAGCAGGTCCTCAAGAAAACCATTTTGAAGCACTTGGAGGAGAGAAAGGTGATCAGGAACAGTCAACATGGATTCACCAAGGGCAAGTCATGCCTGACCAACCTGATTGCCTTCTATAATGAGAACTGGCTCTGGATATGGGGAAAGCAGTAGACACGATATACCTTGACTTTAGCAAACCCTTTAATACAGTCTTCCACAGTATTCTTGACAGCAAGTTAAAGTAGTATGGATTGGATGAATGGACTATAATGTGGATATAAAGCTGGCTAGATCATCATGCTCAACAGGCAGTGATCAACGGCTCAATGTCTATTTGGCAGTCAGTATCAAGAGGAGTGCCCCAGGGGTTGGTCCTGTTCAACATCTTCATTAATGATCTGGATGATGGGATGGATTGCATCCTCAGCAAGTTTGCAGATGACACCAAGCTGGGAGGGAAGAGGTAAACATGCTGGAGGGTAGAGATAGGGTCCAGAGTGACCTAGACAAATACATTTCTTTTGGCGCAATCCATCAGATGAGGTGCAACAAGGACTAGTGCAAAGTCCTGCACTTCGGAAGGAAGAATCCCATGCACTGTTACAGGCTGAAGACTGACAGTTCTGCAGAAAAGGACCTAGGGATTACAGTGAATGAGAAGCTGGATATGAGTTAACAGCATTCTTGGCAACAAGGGCACACTAACGGCATATTGGCCTGCATTAGTAGGAGCATTGTCAGCAGATCAAGGGAAGTGATTATTCCCTTTTATTTGGCAGTGGTGAGGCCACATCTGGAGTATTGCATCCAGTTTTGGTGCCCCCCGCCCCACTACAGAAAGGATGTGGACAAATTGGGGAGAGTCCAGTGGAGGGTAATGAAAATGATTAGGGGGCTGGGGCACATGATTTATGACGAGAGGCTGAAGGAACTGGGATTATTTAGAATGAGCGGGGGGAATTGGTAGCAGCCTTCAACTACCTAAAGGAGGGTTCCAAAGAGGATGGAGCTAGGCTATTCTCAGTGGTGGCAGATGACAGAACAAGGCACAATGGTCTCAAGTTGCAGTGGGGGAGGTCTAGGTTGGATATTAGGAAACACTATTTGGAGGGTGGTGATATAGTGTTGGAATGTGCACTGGAATGTGTTACCTAGGGAAGTGATGCAATCTCCATCCTTAGAGGTTTTTAAGGCCCGGCTTGACAAAGCCCTGGCTGGGATGATTTCTTTGGGGTTGGTCCTGCTTTGAGCAGGGGGTTGGATTAGGTGACCTCCTGAGGTCTCTTCTAACTCTAATCTTCTATAATTCTATGATTCTGTCTGAAGCCATGGTTGTGTATATGGGACAGCTAGCCTGTTCCCCTTCCCCACCCCTGCAGCTACACTGCTATTTCTAGCCTACTAGCTCAGCTAATGCCAGAACACTTAGGTCTATCTGAGCAGGAAGTTATACCTCCAACTCAAATGTTGACATACCCATGGAGTACAGTCTCTTTGGTTTTTGAGAAGTCCTGTTCAGAAGTCTGGGGTAATAGCCTCAGAACATTAGAGCAGATAGGTAGGGTAGTGGGAGAAAGAAGTTTATACACCACTGTTGCGGCCTAAAGATTCTGGACCATCTGGGGACTGGATTATTTCCTCGTAAAAATTAGAGCAACACAAAGAGTGCTCTAACTTATGCCTGGCTGCACTCCACGAGCCAGGAACAGCAGAGGCCATTATCCCTCTCTCTCCTGGGGTTACCTTTAATTCCCCTGTTAAGCAGGCTTTCTGGTGGTTTTGCAGAGACAGAGCAGCACAAAAGAAATGGGAAGGGATGGGGGTGGAGAAATCTGGCCCGGCATGTTTGCTGGGGATTTATCTTTAACTGCTAAATATTGTACAAACTTAAAAAGGTTGGGATTTTTTCCACCTCACTAATCAAGAAAGAGGTAGATCTTAGAAATGAGACAATTATGAAAATCAGGAAGCAATTTAATTGTCTGAAAACAGCTTAATTAGGATGAATATCATTTTCTTAAATTATAGTAATCATTCTACTGGGGGTTAAAGAATTGCAAACCTTGTCTTTAAGTAAAGTATCTTTTGCTATCAAAGCCAAATGAATGAGACACACTGGCTAATAATGGGAATAAATTAGTCCTGTTTCACCAAGTTCTGTGAAACAATCACATGGAGATTGAAAATCTAATTGCATTTATTTGTTTATATCACAGTAGCATCCAAAGTCCCCAGTTATGAGGTTGAGTAGTACTATCAGAATCTGACTGTAGCATCTTATTCATAAGCAGCCCCCTTTGTTTTAGGGGAACCACGCAGTAGAGTAATATGCAATGCAAGACCTTTTTATCTTGTAAAAGAGATGTCTGGGTTACATTTAAAATGATCCCACTCTAAAGCTTCTTACCTTGCCATGAGAATGATATTGGCTTTTATCTCTCCTTTTTTTTAAAATCTTCCATGGGCCAGATTGTTGCCTAAGTAGCAAAATGGCACAGGGAGGTAACAGGCTCCCATGATAGTTACCCACATCACGGACAGCAGTGCAGGAGGCTCTCCAGAACCATTTTTTCCTACTCCCTGTGCAGGTGGACAGGAAGAGATGGAAAGAAGGTGAGGAGCTGTGGCTCCATCTCCTGCTTCCCCTCTTGGGCTGGTTAGTGTATATTGTGCCTGGTATAGACATGGCACATCTTACTCCCTCCCCAGAAGGGTGGGGGAAACCACAAGGGAGACATTAACTTAGGAAAATTACAATTTCCCTCCTGGACTGCTCCTGGGGCAATGCAACAGGCCTTGCTCTGGGCTCATGGCAAAGCTATGATTGAGCCCTATGTTTATTGATGAATCTTGTGATTATTCACATTACGGTCTATGGAAAATGCTGATAAATTTTGTAATTTTTACATTCCAAAACTGTGTTTACTTCAATAAAAGTTTTGCCTGAGCAAAAGCTATAGGATTGCATCTTTAAATTATACTACCAAAAATGCACAAGTGTCATAAGTGAATTATAAATACATGTAACCCTTCTGCCAGGACGAGTTGACAGCAGCAAGGGCCAGGTTCAGTACATAGGGGTTCCCGTCTCAACAATGCAATGCAAAACCGGCTCAAGCCCCCACCCAGTAACTTGGGAAAATCTTATACACACCCCCGGGTGCCTCAAAAAGGCAATACTTCCCCTATCGCAAGCACAGAGCCTCAGTGTAACAGAAATCTTTAATAGCAGCAGGTAAACGACACCAGCCTTAAATTGGGAAAACACCGCAACTAGGATCCATAAACCAAACTGTGAGCAAGACCCACCCCAGCCAATTGGGCCATGCCCTGTCCCTTGGGTTCTTGAGTCCAGCAACCCAAAAGTCACCCAAAGTCCCCAAAAGTCCAAGAACCCAAAAGTCCAGTCCCAGAGTTCAAAAGTTCATCTGCAGGGTGCTACATGCCACCCGCCTGGGCAGCAATGGGGAGGGGGGGTAAGGGGCACCTTATGTGGCGTGAAGATGATTGCCTCACCCCTCCATGGGGCTTCGCTCTGCTCTTCTAGCCGTCCTGCAAGCTGCTCCAACTGCCCCCACGAACTGCTCCGCTCTGCCAGCAGCACCACACCATCAGCTGTCTTGCCAACTGCTCCACCAGCCACTCAGCAACTTATCTTCAGGCTCCCCCACTACTTAACACAGTGCTCAGTGATTTCAGCTCATAAGACTTTTAGCTCTTATGTGATTTCAGCTTGTAGTTTAGGGGAGCCCTAGTGCTCATTTGCACTATTAGCCCAGAGTGATTTCAATTCAGCAGCCTGAAACCAGACTCTCAAGGAACTCAACATTAGTGCTGATATTCCACAGTGGAGAGAGGAGGAGATGCTGCAATTGGTGTCTCAGACCCTCACAAGGGGCCTACACCACCAGGTATTTCTGTCCCCAGCCTCTCTCAATTCACTGGGCTTTGGAACCCATGTCCCTTGGCTGGCGAGTGCTGTTTAGCTAATGGCAAGTTCCACTGTCCATGATTTACATAAGCAGTATAACAGTTTATTCTTCCTGCCCCAATAACAGAAATGCCTGCCCCAATACAGAAAACTGGGGATCCTACAGCAGCCCAAAATGCCCATTTGGGCCACTATGGTTTGTACCAGGCAGGGTGGGTGTGCCTATGCAAATTGGATCAGCCCCTGGAGTGCTTTGCCATGACTCACCACCAGATGTCAGGGTGGAGCTCATCCTGACTCTGCTTACATACACAACATGAACCTGGGACACTTGCACTGCTTATAAGTGGAAGCAAAAGAAAGTGCTTTTCAAATTTTTACCCAAAGTCTTATTGGCGTTCAATACGACTCACGGTCCTAAATTACTTTTGAAAAGGAGGCTTAAAGCCTTAGTCACTTTTGACAATTTTACCCATCATCATGTATTTTGCATGTGCCCCATAAAATATTTTAGGAATGTTTTACAGAATGCTTTATTAAATTAAAAGTTGATAGAGAAAAATCAGAAGGGAATACAAAGAGGTCAGCCAAAGAAACAATAAATTACACTGTCAAGTAATAATGAGTGATGTGATTTTCTCTTTTAGAAATGACAGCGGAAAGAAATTCTGGAAGAGAAAAAGCAAGCACCAAAAGAGGAAAGGTCTTTGTTAGAGTGGCACAGAAGCAAGGGAGGGAGGGGGTAAGGAACAGACAGAGGTCAGACAAATATATGTAGTAAGTGCATCCCTCACCAGACCTTCTATTTTGTAAACATTCAAAAATTTTACATACAAGTTATGATTAGTCTGTAACTAAGACCTGAAGAAGAGCTCTGTGGAGCTCAAATTCTTGTCTCTCACCAGCAGAAGTATGTCCAATAAAAGATTCGCACCCACCTTGTCTCTTAGAAATAAAGACCATTTTTCCTGACACTCCGATGCTTTAGATAAACAAGTTATTGGGCTGATTACAGGGGCAACTGAGTGAATTTCTGCAGCTAGCGTTATACAGGAGGTCAGACTAGATCAGGGGTAGGCAACCTATGGCACATGTACCAAAGACGGCACGTAAGCAGATTTTCAGTGGCACTCACACTGTCTGGGTCTTGGCCACCGGTCCAGGGGGCTCTGCATTTTAATTTAATTTTAAATGAAGCTTCTCATACATTTTAAAAACTTTATTTACTTTACATACAACAATAGTTTAGTTATATATTAAAGACTTATAGAAAGAGACCTTCTAAAAAACAATAAAATGAATTACTGGCACGCAAAATCTTAAGTTAGAGTGAATAAATGAAGACTCGGCACCCCACTTCTGAAAGGTTGCCGACCCCTGGACTAGATAATCTAATGGTCCCTTCCAGCCTGCAAAACCTGAATTTTTCAATTCTTGTTGTCATTCACACAAGTCTTTCAATGGCTGCTGTTTCAGATTTTATTGCCTGCTTGAAGTAGCTGGGATACACTTCGAACTAGAGTTAGTTACAAAAATAGAAACAGATTTTGAGGTTTCATTTCATCCCGAATTGGGACAAAAAAAAAAACAAAAACGTAGAAATCTCAATTTTTCACAAAACAAAACATTCTGAAATATTTTGATCAGACCTTTTCAAAACATTTTATTTTGACTTTAATAAATGTTTTGAAACTAAACATTTTGATAATTTCTCACTGCATTTTTCAACAAGAGCGGTATGTTCCCACAAAATGTTTTGATTTCACCAAATCAGCATTTTCTGACAGGAAAACATTTCAGAACACTTTTGACCAGGTCTACTTAGAACTTTTTGCTCTTTCTACACCACTGATTTATTTTCAATAAGGAAGGATAATCTCCCTCATAAGGAATGAAATCATACAGCAAGGATATGATTGTATTTATTAGTGGTTGCTATTACCTGAGTCTTTGTTCTAGCAGGTAAAGCCAATCCAATGGGGTTGGGGCAGGGGCAACAAAAGGAGCATTAATTATTCCACATGTATCTAAATGAGTGCTGCCATCTACCTCATGATACCACAATGCTGCTTGTGGCATACTAATGCATAAGGAAAGCGGAGGCCATCCCCTCTAAGTCAAAATAACCATTTGCTAATGGGACTCTTGCTGATTTCCCTCCTCCCCACTGAAAAGCCTTATGCATTTTAGGCAGGATTTTCAAAAGCACTTAGCACTGGCCTAGCTGCTTCCACTGAGTAAGTGCTTAAGTCCCCTTGGCTTCATTGGGAGCAGAGAGTTGGGTCAATCTCCAAAACACAGGGCTGCCAGATAGCTACCTTTCCTTCCTCTTATTTCTCACCTATCCCCAGCCTCTCACAATCATTTCTGGCTCCATTACACACCATTCTAAAAATTCACTATCAAGCTAATTATAGCTTATATACTCTATCTACAAAAATAAAACACTCACCCAATAAATACACCATCCTCACCCCTTTCTCCCCACCCACAATAGCTCCTCTGCTGTATTTCCCACCACTGCAACTCCTGGGAAAAAACAAAACAAAACAAAAAACACAGAGGTAGCTCTGTTCTGTGCCTTGGCTCCCCACCACTCACCAGATCACAGGCTCCCGCTAATAAGCTAGCGTTCTCCCCAGCTCATGAAGGACTCTTTGCCACATCTAGAACCTCTTTCCAGGTAGTTCTATTCTCCTAAACATAAGCAACAAAAAACCACCTTAGGCTACAGATCCCAGAATTTCTTTACTTCTCAGGAACTTCCAGCTGATCCTGCTTCTTGCAGCTCTTTAACTCACCAAGTCTATCTCTTCCCTAGGTCCCAGGTGCCCTCTTTTAAACCTAATTGGGGTCAGCTGACAAGCCATGAGTGCATTGGCGCTGCTCCATCTTAAAGGGCCAGTGTCATCCTGTGACATTCCCTCTGGCACATCCCTCTCCAGCTCATAGGACTTCCACTCCTTGGTAACAGGCCCCTCTCTACCTGCTGCCTCAGTCAAATCAGAGACTGGTTATCTCCTCTCCCTTGGCTTTCCCCCAGTAGTGCCTCCTGTGTTGCTTCTGTGGTGGGGCTGGAGCTTACAGAGGGGCTGAGTCACTCTTAAATTCTGGGGCTAACCTGATTCTGTGTCCCAAACAGGGCTTATGAGCAGAACGGTGGTGCAGACCACTGATTCCATTTTGTGGAGGATTTCAATATCCTGACATTTGATTCCATTCCAATTTAGAGCAAAAAGCAACATGGAGTGGTGGCTGGTCTGCAGTCTGCCTTGTGGGTTTCCCCAGAGCTATGGGACCTGGAAGCCCTGACTCTGAGGCAGTCTGTATAGTGGGGCTGCCAAGGAGCCATGCAGGCTGGCAGGAAACCAGATAGGTTTTTGGTGGGTTCCACTGGAACTCTGTGAAAATTGAACCATCTCCTCAGACAGCTTCATTTTCAGTGAATCTGTAACGTCCAATGAAATAATGTTTAGTCAGCATTTACCTGGCTCCGCTGAAAAGGCAGCATCTGAGCATGCTCTGATCTCAGTGCTCTAAACTTACAGTTGAGGGAGGGACCTTCTTATATCTACACAGTTCATGGGAGATGGGTGGGCTTCAGAGCCCGAGCTCCAGCCCAAGCCGCACATCTACACAGCTATTTTTAGCATGGCAGCGTGAGTTCCCTGAGGCCAAGGCTGTTGACCCAGACTTGGAGGCTCGCTGCTGCTGAATGCGTTGACATATTTGGGGCTAGACTCTTGCTAGTTCCACTTGCCTCTCCCTCTCCTGACTGTACCGTGTGGTGCTGGTGTACTGAAGGTGCTAGATGCTGCTAGTCCCTTTGTCTCCTGACTGTATTCTATGGCATTATTTAGACTAAGATAATAGGTCTATTTCTCAAATGTGTTAGCAAAAATCTTGTAATTAACACATTTTACAACTCATAAGTAGACAGGGCCAGTTATATTTTAACGTGTGATAGCTAGTCATGGAGACCCCTAGGGGGCAGTAACCCTAATGTGTTAGCTAAAACTGAGAGGGATAGCTCAGTGGTTTGAGCATTGGCCTGCTAAACCCAGGGTTGTGAGTTCAATCCTTGAGGGGGCCATTTGGGGATCTGGGGCAAAAATTGGGGATTGGTCCTGCTTTGAGCAGGGGGTTGGACTAGATGACCTACTAAGGTCCCTTCCAACCCTGATATTCTATGATCTAGAGGCTACTCCCCAGCTGCACACTCTATCCCAATTTATTTGGAGCTGCTGTGAAAGCCTCTTAGTGGGTGTGGAGGCCACTCCACCACCCCTACATGGGGCATGCCATAATCCCTCATCCCAAACCCACAGTAGATCCCTACGGCACACATGGTGTGAAGTGCCTTGTACAGGTCCTCTGCACTGAAGCTAATTTCCCCCAGGTAAATACTTTCAAAAATAGTGAGAGGTTCAAAATAAAACTTTAGTCAATTCAGGCAATTATGTCATTTGCACTAGGACTGTGATGCTAAAGCACTATCTGCAAGTCAGAAACGGAGAACTGGAATTCCAGGTAAAAATTCAAGATTGCCTAAGAGATTGAGGCTTTGTCTACACTGCCCCACAATTCAGGTTATGGGGGTGTGAATAGCAGCATTGTAACTCCCCCTTGTGGATACTGTGGGCACAAACAAAAAGGTTCCTAGTTCAGTTCGTGCCCACAGCATCCACACAAGGGAGTGCAGCCCTTTGGTGTGCACCGCTACTCACACCCCTGTAGTCTGAAGTGCTGGGCAAGGTGGACAATCCCCAAGACGCCTAATGTCCATTGATTTTTCAATGAGACTTAAACACCAAAGTGCACGTCATTCATTGTTTAGTTTTATTTGGAACACAGTAAATGATTTGGGGAAGAGGGTGGTGGTAGTAGTGTTATTTTTTTCAAAGAGGTATCTAAGGGCCAGATTTTTCAAAGGTATTTAGGTGCATAAAGATGTAGGCAAGTGTCTAATAGGATTTTCAAAAGTGCCTGTGTGCCTACCTTTTATTACTTCCTATTGAAAATCTGGCCCTAAATCACTTTTGAAAATAAGACTTGGGCTCCTAAGTCACTTAGGTGCTTTTGAAAATGTTAGCCTAACTCCTTAACAAAAGTTGTCTCCTATGAAAAAGCATTTGTATTTACCAGCCCATTTAGTGATTACTAATCTTTCCCCTTCCTTCTTCCCTCTCTTTTCATTTTCCTCTTCCTTTTCTTATTCTACCTTTTTATTTCATCTTTAAAAGTACCCATGCTTGTTGATATTTTGAATAATCTGCATTTGATTCTATTTTAAACATTTTGGCATGATAACAATATCTATACTGTAGACTGGGATTGTCTGTCACTATCATCGATCGGTCTATCAGCCCTCACAGAGAGAGCACCAATCACAACACATCAAATGCGTTGCTCTAGCCAGTCCTCCAACTACCTGTTGGACAGGCTGTCAGTAGCACTGGACACCCGATTGACATAGCGCACAGCAGCCTAGGACTTCTGAGAAATCCACCAACTGCAGCCTCCCAAGTAGCTGGGATTACAGGCACGCACCACCACACCGGGCAAGATTCTCTGTACATCTGAAAAAGAAATAAAATACACATTAAATATATTCTACCATGGTTTTCTAAAATGTGATTAAATGCATTAGTATAGGTGACTTCCAGTTGCTTCTGACTGCATGCATAGTATTTGTTGTAGCCAGAAGATCCATTTTTAAAAAACTTGAACATCTAAATTCCACATTTTGATGCTCAGACATTAAACTATGTAAATGATCTTATGAGCCTGATCCAATACCCATTGACGTCAATGGAAAAATTCCCATTTATTTCAGTAGGCTTTGAATTGGACCCTATACAAGCATTCCAGTTTGGGATTGTGGACACATTTGAAGCGTGGTCCCTGTATGTGTACAGTTGTGGCTATGTGCTAAGTATTAAGAATGTATCTAGGGAAATAATGCAAATAATACTTAAAATAATTATTTGTGAAATTCTATTAAAATAATATTTGGTTAATATTTCTACTGCAGTACAAAGGAAGTATCCCCTTTATTCTTGAAGTGAGAAAGTCTGAATTAGGAAAATTGTATATGCAAAAAAACCCTGGTTATATGCTTAATCCCCTAGAGGGCAGCATTACCTAAAAATAAATTAAACCGAGCTACGCAATTAGTATTTTTTCAATAGTTGTCTATGTTAAATAAGATTCTGTTTCTTACTTGCCTTTAGAAATTCTCATGAAGATGCATACAATTTTAAGTATATTTTTAAACTTCAGTGACTGCAACAAAAAATGTAGTTTCATTTATAACAAAATGAACAATATCAATCCATATATAATTTACTTAAGCAACACCAAAGGTATGCCCTATTTGCTAACTAACACAGTCAAATTTACTATATGTAAGAACTTATCAGCAAGCTTCTTAAACTAATACTGATGATTATGAATTACCACGGGATCATTGATGAACCTCCAAACTTCAACACTAACCTCTGTGGAAAAAATAGATAGGAATCTCCCACTGGATTCACTCTTAATTAATCATTTTTCAGGTTTTTTGCCCTATCCAGAGTAGAATCAGAAGAGCAAAAAAAAAATTTCAGAACAAAAAAAGAGGGTTTGGTTCTAATGCTGAGAGATGGAATGGGATTTTCCAAACTGGTATACCCATTCCTAATTTCAACTTCCTTATCATACAATATTTTAATGCAAGTTTCCTCTCTATGTCAGAGAATTTGTGTGCAATGTACTGCAAAATTAAACAGAAACTACTGGTAGAGATACACTAGCTGTCAATTTCATGGAATACTATTTTCAGAAGAAAATACGTTTGAAGAATTATCTGGCAAGTGTATAAACAATTATATTGCTAGTTGTAACTGTCGGGTGTGATGACATGTTTTACATTAACTAGTTTAGATTTCTTTTTAAGTGAATTTCTTAACAACAATGTTTGTGTTACTCTCCTGCTTCATTAATGCCTGTTTAGAGTACAGTGCTTAATGCAGTTTTTAACCTGGAGTAAAGCCACATACAGATAATTTAAAATGATCATATCAACTAACAAACACATAATCAAGAAGCTCTTAAAATGCATTAAAATTCAGGTGTCTCACTGTTAGCAAAACCGCTTCATTAAGATATTAAGACAATGTTCCTTTTATAATTAGCTTGTGTTTTCTTTGCATCCTTGCAGTTAAAATAATTCCAGTGAGGACTGATGGGAAAGTTCATCTTTTTCTCTGCAGAGGACCAGGTTCACAGCCCATCATGTATAATCAGCTTTCTTTTTTTCATAGAATATCAGAGTTGGAAGGGACCTTAGGAGATCATTTAGTCCAACCCCCTGCTCAAAGCAGGACTAATCCCCAATTTTTGCCCCAGATCCCTAAATGGCCCCCTCAAGGATTGAACGCTCAACCTTGGGTTTAGCAGGCCAATGCTCAAACCACTGAGCTATCCCTCCCACAATGCCTTGCTCTACTTGTTCTGCAATACAGCCTACTGTGCAGGTCCAACCAACCTTCTGTGGTGGAAATAGGACAGACTTTAAACTTAAATGTTCAGCAAAAGAAAGACTATGGGCTGGATTCTGCCCCACTCTCCCTCATAATGTAAAGCCCATGGAAAGACAGTTTGGAAATGTTTTGGTCACACACTCTATGACATCCTTGCTCCCACCCTTGTGCTCAGAATCTGGGATTATACGTGTGTCAGAGAAGGAAAACTGACTTGCCAAAAGCCATGGGGGCAGTGGGAGAGGAGGTGTCACTCAGAGCAGGGAATAATGCCTTCTTGTTCTCTGTCCTTTGCGTAGTCAACTAGCTCATGCTGCTTCTCACATACTGAGCTGCCCCTCTTCGTGGCCATATTAAAGTCATGCTGATTGCTCAGCAGAGGACCTGCCTCAGCTGCATATAGCTGACTGGTAGGGAGCTTGCCCTCATACCATCATCATTAACCCCAGGACTGACCTCCACAGCTGCGAGCTTGATTTTCTGATTTTCTGCGAGTCTGATTATGCTGTTTTTTCTGGGCTCCAGATCCTGGCCCCATGTGTGGGTGAAGGGACTGAATAACCTGTGATCTTAAGAAAAAAAAGCAGTGACAAGTTTTCAACCCTAGTAATGGGTTTGCCGCAGTTATATATTCAAAGTTATCTTTGCAAGGAAAAGACAAGGAATCTATTTAAAAAACATTAAAACTGAGCTTCGCTTGTACTCCTCAGAAGGGGTGGCCTGTGGTTCTAGATGCTGTAGAACCTCAGAGGTCAGGTGTGTTCACTGAGGCATCACAGACCCATACATTTGTACTGTCCAACAAGTGTCACACATGTTTGCTGCCATAGGAGCTATAACCAATGGGAATAGTTTATTTTTAGTGCAAACATCTTGGGAGCTATAGGAATCAAACCTTCATATTCGAAGCCTGACATTAAATATGCAAATTAGGCCAACCAATTAAGATTCCCCTATTATGCCTTCATTTTCATATTTTAAAAGTTGAAGTTAAGTAGTAAGCAACTACAAGTTCCACTTGTTGAAACAACATATGCTGTAGGCTCCACATGTAGGTGCTAAAAGCTGCCGGATGGAACACTAATGTTCCAAAGGTTCCTTAGAACTTTCACAAGCGCCAGGAACTTTCAGTAGGAAACTCTAATGCTCTACAGGGTTAATAAAAATAAAGTGATGCTGATTCACCTTTTGGCTTCAGTGAGGGAGAATAACTTAGCATGTTTGACTCATGATGTCCCCTAACAGCCTTACTCTTTTGCAGTTGCATAAAAGGAGGGAATGACAGGACTGAGCCCTCTTGGATGTCACAAGCCCACTGGGAGGCATAGTTGCTTATTGCCACCCTCTGAGACTCATAAGGCATGAGAATGTCAATGAAGTGTAGCCAGCATGTGGAGAAAACAACTCCCTGCAATAGAGTAAACATTCAATTGTGGATGTTCTTTCCGAGTTCAAGAGCCGTTTTGTGTTGGCTCCCTCTGTGTATGGTGTAACGCTGATCATACTAAGTCTTTTAAGATGAATAATTGGCTACTAATAGAGGTGATTTTAAAAAATATTTTATAACTTTAATGTTTTAAAATAACAAATAGAATTGTACAAAACACACATTCTATATGCCATTCCATTCATTAACAGTGAAGTTCTTACTGTAATAGTAAGCAATACACTGTATTTTTACATATATATATATACCAGATTCTAAGTCAGGTGTCAGACAGAGCCAGAAGTGTTAAATAGTCAATCCATAGTCCATATATTTTGTATCAGTGGTATACTAATTCTTTGTTTAGATATCAGTATTATAACAGCTGCTGGCATGAATAGTCATTGCACTTGTGTATTTTGTTCAGAGACTTAATTATACTGCTGACAAAATGACAATGACCAAGAAAAAGACACAGAAGAGGGTGAAAGAAAAAAGAGTAAAAAAGAATAAGGAGCATCACTACCTGAGATTACAGAATTAGAGATTCCAAGGAGCTCACTTACACTGGTTTTACACAATTTAAGTAGGCATGCCATTACGTTGGAATGTAGCAATATCTTTCTGCTCATTCTTCTGATAAGTCTCAGAGGGTGACAATAGGCTCTCTCATAGACATAGCCATAGGCTCTCTCCTGTGAAGTCCAAGGGGTTCAAACATCCCTGCCTGTTATGACACTGCAAGAGAGTAAGACTGTTAGGGGAAGTCATGTATCATCATGGATTACAGTGTCATCAATATGCTGATGACATCCAGCTCTACATCTTTTTCAGATCTAATGGAGACAATGCTATTGTCCAACTGCCTCAGTGTCTGAAGGAGACTGGGACCTGGATGATAGAATGCTGGCTCAAGCTAACCGAGGGGTCTCAAACACGCGGCCTGCGGCGTGGAGTTATTTCCTGCGGCCCGCCATAGGCGCCGACTCCACTGGCAGCCAAGCTCCAAACATTACTGAGTGTTTATATTTTATTAAAACCCCTCTTTGCATAATAGTTTTTTAAAAGCTAATACATTGACTTTTATAGAATACTATATTACTCTTCATTTTTTTCATTTTTGACTATACTTTTGTATCATTGTAGGAAAAGGTTTCAGTGATGCAGCCCTCGGGCCAATTTACTAGTTCTCATGTGGCTCTCGTGGGGATTTGAGTTTGAGATCCCCGAGCTAACCCCATGCAGATGGAGGTAAAGTTATTAGGAAGAGGAAAGCACTTTGAGGAAATGGCAAAAACAATGATCACAATGTATATTGAGGACATCTGCCTTCCAATGGTCAAAACAGTATGCTGTTGTGGGCTTTTATGGAATCCATTGCTGCTCCAGCTCACCCAAATATTGATGGTTGGCTAGGAATTCCTTTTCTCATCTTTGGTTAGTCCCTAGAAAAAATTAAATTAGATTCCATTAGTATTCAGATAGCCACACTATTTTATTACTACTTCAAGGTTTTGGAGCGACTTTTGACAATTTCAGCTGACATTCAGAATTCAATAGGAGAACAAACAGATCTTCCCACACCTCAAATGTAAAATACTTGACCTTGGTTTTAACACAGCTTCACCAGATGCAGTGCTACATTTAACCTTCACTTTTAGAGTTTAAAAGACATAAATCAGGAGGGGTTAAAACCCTGTCTCTGTATTTTTTAATGAAAAGGGAACACTAATAGGCAGATCAGCCATAGATGAAGCACTGGCGAAAGCTGCAGCTGCATCAGTGCAAGGGAAAGGCACAACAATGTTTTTAGAACAGAAACTGCTGATATGGCTTTTGGTGATGCCTCAGCAACAGCTGTGATGCCTTTCAACTTTTATTTTTCGTTTGGAACAAATGTTATTTCTTGTACTGTCAGTTTTATTAATACCACTGAAAAGTTAGAAATGGTTAGGCCAGGCTGAGCAGGGATGGACAAAATTAGATGTGATGTGGCTTGACAAAAATATCAGAGCCCAAAACAATGGGGGAGGTAAGTCAGGGGACCGAGAGGTGAACAATCCTCCAGCCAATGGCTGTGCTTAAATACAAGCAAGTGTTGGGCAGAAGTGATGGCGACCAGGAAGCCACCTTGATGGAGAGGAAATACAGGGATACCTTCCTGAGGGACACAAAGGGAGGTCGAATCAGGGCTTTAAAACCAAATTAAGGACCCATTGCAGTGCCAAATGAATCTTAGGACGATGAAGTAAAGGTGTGGCTGTGAGGAAATGCTTGATATGCCAATAAAAAGAGCTCCACTTCCTGCCTGTGGAGGAAAGTATGTTGATAGTGCAGCCACTAGACATTTTAATTTGTGAAGCCCTTGATCAGACCCTCCAGTAAGAATTCCAAGATCTGCAATATAGCGAGTGAAGAAGGAGAAAAGCTACATTTCTTGCACCATTGTGTGAACTTCCACCACGTTCTAGAATAGGAAATATTTCTGGAAACATGCCAATAGCAGAGATTATACCTTCTGAATATTTTCTCTTCTTTATGCAAAATAATTCAAAGACCAGGCAGTTCATCTTAGATACTCTGGCTCTGGGTTACAAATTGGTCCCTGAGAGAGCAGATCCTGTCTTAAACACTTCAGGGTGAAGACCCTTTTCCACCGAATCTATATTTAACTGTTCCTGGCATAGCCTGTTAGCTGTCATATTTTTCTTTCCTTGAATATGTAGAGCTTGATTTAATGGAATAGGGTCTCCACCCTTTTCTCTTGAAAGATGGATCCACGCGCATTAGACACAGATGTATGTTGTCTCCCAGAGGTGGCCACTAGGAATGTAAATTGACAGCAACAGTTTGCAAAATTAACTTGTGAAATTAGACACTGATATTTCCAGGATGAAATTCACTCAAATCTTTTTCTTTGCAAAATTTTCAGGCAGTAAAGCTCCCACCATTAGTCCATCTCTGCAAAGGTGCTAGTGGAACCATTTTTCAGACAATTAGGACTTTTAATGCTCAGAAGATTGAACTGGAATTCCTTGAAGTTTTGGGGACTACTTTACAAGAGCTGAAGAAGGTTATGAGTTCATCAGGTTCATTGCTTTTGAATTCTCTCCTTCTCCACACCAGATTGTTATTGATTGGACAAGGATTTGCACATCCATTTTCATATATTTTGTGTTATAAACAGGATGTTCCTCCTGGGTTTTACTCTTCATTCCACATCTTTAAGGCCTGTTGTGGTGAACTTCCTTGAGCAAGGAAAACTGGATAAAATTCTTGTCAGAGCACATCAAAACAACTCCTAGTTTGGTCACTATATGGTGGGACGTTTGCCATGCACGAAGAGCAACTATATACTTTCAATATTGCCAATCCCATGTGTTCAAAAATCATGTGCCAGGCCCCTCAAAATCATGAGACCGGCTTAAAAGTCGTGAGATGTTAAATAACATGTTTTGGGTTATTTGGTTGACATCTTGTTTTTGAGCCTTACGGAATTCACATTTCCAAGCTTTTCTTCACAACCACAAGAGCTATAATGTTTTTTTTAAACTGAAAAAAGGAAAGGAAAGGAAAGGAAAGGAAAGGAAGATGAGATTGTTACAGAATCACATGATTCCAGGAGCTGGTGCCTTAAGAAAACCACAAGTTGGCAATACTGTATTTTCAGTCTGAATTATTTATTTTAGATTAAAAGAAATAACAAAAATAAGAAAGAACAAAAGTAAAGTCTCCATGAATTAGCACAATGTTTTTCTCCACTGTGACTCTCTGTATCTCAGCTCAACACAAAAGAGTAGCTGCCTCCAATAGACTCTCAGAAATTTAAGGGGCAGTACACAGAAGACAAGAATCAAACCAGGGTTTTTTTGTGAGTGTGTTGTGTATCCCAATGTGTATGTGAAAAACATTATTTAAGGGAAGCTAAGTGGAAGAATTGAGTTTTGCATTTAGTTCTGAAAATGATGAGGTCGGTGGTCATTTTTATCTCTTGTGAGAACAAGTTCCAGAGCCTTGGTCCAGCTCCTGTTAAAGTGAAAGTTCTGTCTCCTGCACTCATATGCCTCCCCAAATCAGTCAATAGCTTGAGTTGTTTTGGTGGAATGTAGCTGTGGTGACAGGTCAGGATCATGGAGGAAGAGGTGATTGATCAGGTAGCTGGGCCCCAAACCTCATAGAAGAATTTGAATATGAGGACAGAGACCTTGACCTGGCCCCTGTCTTCAATGGGGAGCAGGTAAAGAGAGCAGATCCCTGGGATGCTGGGTTGTGGTAACCTGTGTTGCCAAGCAGACAGGCTGAAGCATTTTGTATCAGAGTGTGTGGCTTCAATCCTAATTTCGCTTTTCCTTTTCACTTCCTTGATTCACCTCTTCTCTCCATTGTTTCTGTGCCTCCTTTCTCCCCTCCAAATTCACTCTGATGCATACTCTTCCTCCTGTACCCTCTGCACATATTCTCTCTCACACGCACACTGAGCGCCACATCCTGCCCAGGCCAATTCAGTGAGGTGGAGGCGGTGTACTGCTTGCTTGGGGCTTTCCTGTAACAAGGAAAGATGAGGTACCACACGGTGAGGTTCACTTTGCTGATCCTCTCAGAAGGAGGAGTAAAGTCCTCACTCACATTCTGGAACAGAATTAGCAAATGGGCACAGGATGTCACATATTCTGCCAATACTCCCATCTCTACTACATCCACATCATCATCATGCCAGCAGATGAAACATCTGTGTTTCCTGATGGTTCATTGTCCCTGGTCTAGGATGAGCTGAGCTAAAGACCAAGGAGAAAATAAAATAAAATAACCTTAAAGACTGAAAACATAAAGAACTTGGGAGCTCTCAACATCAAAAATGTTGCATTCTTGGTGAGCAATAGAGGTTGGTGTGAATATTTTAATAAAGGTGTGTTCTTCCTCCTCCAGCTACCCTTCCAATCCCTGTATACATACACACACAGACACACACACAAGTACACACACACATCCCTTTCCTTTCTTTCTCTTTCAGTATGACATTTTCAGGGAAAGAGGATACCATGAAAAAAAATATTTTAAAGGGGGGAAAATCAGAAAATAGAGGGCAGAGACTCCATGAAGTCCAACACGAGGCAAAGGATTTGCATGTAAAGAGATATAGATGGAAACAAGTTGGTATATTTTAGGGGCATATTGTCCCGTCTATGACTTATTTCCTTATAAGGAACTGAAAACTTCACAGGTTTTGCATCTGCAGTTTTCAACAGCTGGTTGTCCTGGGAAGGTGGATGAAAAAAAAGGGAGGGCAGGGAAATTGTTCCCATTTCCTTCCCTCCACCGCAGAATGGGCTAGGGATTCAGTCCCTTAAACAGCTCCCCTGACGTGTGCAAGAGGATCTGTGCCACAACACCGTCTCTGGAAGCCTCCCACTCCCGGGAGGAGTGCTGGAGGGAAAAACCATCATATTTGTTTGTACAGGAACTTGTAGCAAGTTACACAGCTAAGTGTGCTTCTCCCAGCAACCCCAGGGACATCTTATCTTAAGCTAGCAGAATGGTTCCTTCAACCACTTTGTGGGCATTATAACTGCTCATAACTGCTCTGGCCCATCTCTTTCACGTGAGGCTCACTGGCTCCCAGGGCCATAATTTAGCCCTCAACGAGATAAATTAATTTAGTGCTTTTTAAAACATAACTTTCATTTTGTCATGATCTCACATGAACTTGCTGACTGCACGTGACAGCAGGAGTACATAAGACACATCACAAGGCTAGATCAGTGTCAGCTCAGTCCTATACATAGCATCTTGCCTTGTTTGTGAATGCCCAAATATCCTGAAAGTAAAGGCACCAAGCAAAGCAGCAAAGCAAAAAAAGGGGGAAGGGAATAAAAGGGCATGCAAGGAGTGCTGTTTGTTTTGAAAACCCAACTCCAAGTGACCACAACTACACAAAGAACAAGCAAGAGTGCAGGTGGTTACCCCTAACACCTGTATTTACAAAACAAATCTCAAACTAGCTTCCAAATGAGGTCAAAATAATTAAGTGATACTTTTTAAGTGTCTCAGTAATATACCACAAACAAAAATGCTTCCGATTTCAGTCAGAGGTAAATGTAAATGATTTCTGGGTACCGTTGTCTTTCAAGAAGTAATATTTAATTCAACATTTTCTTTCATAGGAGAGTTTTGGCTGAGCAAAGTGAGGGCTTACCTTCAGCTTGATGGCACGTCTCTGTTTGGGTGTTATGCAATATCTTTTGACTGATTAATTCCAAAATTTCAGGGAATATTCTAGTCATCAATGGGCAGAACCCTGTTGGTTCTGGGGGAAATCGGAATGCTTTAAAGGAGAAATGGGGGGCATATATTCCCCCTTGAGTCAGGTTAGCAGACCCCTCAGCTTTATTCAAGGCTGCAATTTTCTATAGATTGAAGACCAGCTTGACGGCAGCCATTCCTGTATAGCAACACCCCCCGCCTTGCTCTGCCTGTCCTCTCAGCTGAGTTTAAAATGTTGACCTCCTGAATGATTTATCTTCCAAACAGAAACAAAATGAATAATAATGTGCGGGGGAAGGGTGAAATGGGTAGGCATGCGGTGAAAGGGGGAATACAGATGCACAGAGCCACTGGCAGTGGGGGGAGAGATAGGAGGACTCTGGTATGTGGGTGGAGGGAATAGGGAGCACACTGAATTCCTGGCATGGTGAGAGAATGGGATACACACAGTAGTATGGGAGAGGGAGAAAAGGGGGACACAGGTCCTTACATGTGGTAGAGGGAGGTATGCAGGTCACAACACAGCCCTTGGCATGGGGGGAAGGGAGAAATGAGGGGCACACAGAGCACCTGGCATGGAGGAAAAGAATGGCAGACCCTGGTATGGGGGATGATAATGGGTGCACATAGAAATTTTGGCAGGGAGGTAGAATAGAGTACATTAGTATGGGAGGAGTGGTGAATGGGGATCACACAGAACCCCTGGCATTGGTGGGAGAATGGGGGACTCTGATATGGGGGAAGGAGGTGAGGGGCCCACACAGAGCCCTTGGCATGAGGGGGGGCATTGCAGGGAGTCCCTGAAATAGAGGGGCGTGAGCACAGAGGGAGCTTATAGGGGGAAATGGAGGGATGCAAGCAGCCCCTCGTGTGTGTGATGAGTTTGGCTGACAGAAGCAACGAAATGTGCAACCTTCTGGTTAGGTATTTTTGGTTTCAGGGCTGCCTACATGATGGTGAAATGCCAATAAAACACACTACGCTGAAAAAAAAAGATAACATTTATAATTATTTATGTTTTCACCATGGGACTCAGAAACAAATTGCTCTGGCCTTAAGCATCAGCCTTAAATTACCTTTTGAGATTGTTTATAATAACCCTGCTGCTTGAATACCTAACCATATCAAATAGAGGTTATTTGTGCCTCTCTGTTCTCTCAGGAAATCTTGACCTTGAAATAGAATAAATACATATTATGCTTATTACTAACACCACCAGCAGTCCTGATTTTATATGGACAGTCTCAATATTTGGGGCTTTGTGTTATAGAGGCTCCTATTACCCCCTCCCCTTCTCCACCTCCTGTCCCAATTTTTTGCACTTGCTATCTGGTCACCCTAGTGCTAGGTTTCACAGATAACAAACAAATACTTGCAAGAATAGGCTTATTCCATGCTATTTGAGTCATTGTTACAAAAATGAGATATCAGAACGTAAATGCTTAGTATAGTCCATTAATGATGACACATTTGTAACTGACTCAACAGATGGTGATTTTACAATGGATGAGATATGGAACTTTTTATGGTCTGGTCCTGCTCTGGGATCTTGCTTTTGTCACACTACAGGGAACCAACTGAACAGAGCTTGAGGATGGCTGGTTATTAAGGCTGAGATTTTCAAAGCTGCCTTAGGGAATTAGTTCTTATTTAACACAGTGAGTATGCTCATGAAAAGGGGACTAATAACACATACAATGAAATCTGTAAATGATCTCATTAAAATGAATGGAAATTGGATGTCTAAATCTTCTAGGCAGCTTTGAAAATCCCACCTAAATGTTTTTATTTACATACACACACATATATATACACACACAGGGCAACTTCAATCACTGTGGTACCTATGTGCCAAGGAAAGGTGCTGAGGGTCTCAGCCAGTGGCACCATGTCTTCAGCTGCACAGAGGGGCCAGTACGGCTGCATAGACGGCTACCTATGCAGCCTCATGGCTCCTGCCCTCCTGAATCTCAGAGCCTGTCCCTGTAAACTCCAGGATCCACAAGACTGGGAAGCCTCACCCACTGTCTGCTTTGCACCTTCCCACAAATAGAAAGAATGAATTCCTGAAAGCTCAGTGAGAAGTTTTCAGTCCCTTAGCGGGTGGGGGAGAAGCGGTGATCTAGCCCTTGGCTGATCTGAACAGTCACAGGGAACTGGTGAAATATTAGGTGACTGGGGAAAAAACAAATGTGGAACCAATCTTCAAAACAGGAAAACTGACTGTTTGATAAGTTAAAACTCAATCACGAGTAATATCAAATATACAGAGAAATCATTATATGGGGCCAAATTAATCACTGGTGCAAGTGGGTGGAACTTAATAGATTTAATAGAATTGCACCTATTTAAACACTGTTGGATTTGGCCCATGGAGGAAAACAGACCCTGAGTGAAAAACAGCATGGATTTGTAAAGAGCAATCGTGCCAGAATAAATTAATAGCTGAAAGGAATGCCATAGATTTAATACAGTTGGATTCTACTTAGAGCTTTGCTTGCACATGGAGTTATTCCTGACCGGCTATTCCTGAATAACTCCATTTGTGGACATGCTTATGCTGTAATAAAAATGCCTTATTCCTGTTTAGTTTAATCCATTTAACAAGGCATTTTTTATTCCAGAATAATAAATGGTGTTATTCAGGAATAGCTATTGCACTTTAAATTCACACCCTCTGTTAATCCAAATTAACTTTCAAGTGTAGACAAGCCCAGAACATTATATGCAGTATTACATGATGAAGCTTACTTGCAATACTAATTCAAATTGGCTTGGGTATGAGCACTATCATATGTATTGTAAATTGGCAGATGGACTGCAAAGGGTAATGGTAATCAGTCATGTAATAAATTCGATCGATGTTGGCTCTGGTTTTATTTAATATCTTTCAGGAAAAAGAGGTTAATAAGACATGAATGAAATTTGCAGAGAATACCAAACTGGGAGATCTTGCAAACCTCAGTGAGACCACAGTTATAATACAAAGAGAGTCTGAAACTATAGGTAGAAAATAACAAAATGAGATTCATCTGGAGAAAATGCAAGCTGGGAAATCTGGGATGGGGGGAATTCAACACAGAAATAATCAATTGGAAGAAAAACCCCATTAAGCAGTAATGCTAAAAGAGACTTAGGGGTAACAGTGAACAGCAAAATAGAGATACATCTTCAATGTGACAGACACTGCAGCAAGTAAGGCCAATCTTACTGAACATATATTGATGTCCTCCCACAGGGCAGGGAAGTGACACATCCTCTCTAGAGGCCTAACCCTGCAAGTGTTAAAGCCAATGGGAGTCTGCTAATAATGTCAATTGGAAGAGGATTCGGGTCTTTCTAAACTTGGTGAGATCAGGGCCGGCTGTAGGCATCAGCCTAGGAAGCACATGCTTGGAGCGGCACATTGTAAGGGCCGGCATTCAGGCCAATCTTAGGGCAGCAAATTTGCTTCAGCGGTGGGGTTTTTTTTGTTTTTTTTTGCTTCGGCGGCGCTCCAGCCATTTTTTTTTGTTTGCTACGGCGGCGCTCTGGCCACTTTTTTTTTTTTTTTTTGCCTGGAGTTGCAAAAAAGCCAGAGCCAGCCCTGGGTGAGATCACACCCATAGGTGCTGGAACTATGGGCACAGGGGTGCTGCAGCACCCCCTGACTTGAAGTGGTTTGCATTATATACAGGGTTTACTGTTTGGTTCAATGGCTTTCAGCTTCCCCACTATACAAATTGTTCCAGCACCCCTGACCACACCTGGAATAGTGTGTTTACTTCTGGGTACCTCAGTACCTGAAAGATATAGACAGATTAAAGGGAGTTCAGAGACAAGAAACACAAATGATCAGGGAGCTGGATGAATGGATTTATGATGAAAGATTAAAAGAAATAAATATGTATATCCCGGTTAAGCAAAAATGTTGCAATTTTTGAAGATCAGGATAAACTGATGTCATGCCAAAGCGTTATAATGGGACAATGGAATGAGGTGGGCATGAAAATTATTTTTCAAAGGACTTTGAATTGAAAAAGACCTATTGGGTCATCTATTTAATCACCCTGCCAGCATAGGATTATTCCCTATGATGTATTTTCTAGTGCCTTGTCCAATCTTGATGGGCCTTTCATATCTCCCCTTGGGAGATTATTCCACAACATTTCTGAACATTAAGACTATGTTTTCTTTTTTGAAATTTCATCCTGTTATTCTTAATCTGACATTTCATCATCCTGTTTCTTTTAGTTACAGATACTTTCTTTCTATCCTGTCTTTCAACCCTTCAGTATCTGTAGATGTTTGTCATAATCCTTCAATATCCAAGATGCACATGGCAGTGAGTAAAGAGTGGACTTCCAGCTTTAATTCTGAGTCTTCTTGCATCTCCATGTTTCACTCAGAGTCCCTAGCTCACAACATTACCTTGACTATTTGGAAACAACAGAGTTTAAATTTGGTTTCTCTTGGTCATGGACAGATCCATGTACTGGTCTATAAGTACATAAACAAATTAGGCAGGGCCAGAAGAACCAGCAGAGCTACCAAATCAGGGATTTGAAAGAATTGGACCCTGTCAAATGCAATGGAATCACAGAGGAACTTCTTAGCCAGAAATAATGGAGAAAGAAATTGCAAGGACCAGATGACCAACTGAAGAGAAGGAGAAATCAAAAAAGTTAGTAGATTATCAACCTGGTAGTAGGCTGCAGTGAAAAGGAAAGAATCTAGTTAAAATTGTTAGTTTTCTATGCATTTTCCAAACCATGCCAAAAAGCTTTTAAACAGTAGCAAAATTAAATTGTACTGCAATTAGAAATATTCTGGCCCTCGTTCTGCTCTCAGGCACACTAGTGAAAATTAGGAATAACTATTGAATCCAGCGGAGTTACAGACCAGTAAAGTACTTGTGGGAGCTCAGAATCAAGCCCTCCAACCCTAATTTATGCTACAATTTCATCTAAGGAAAACATGCAGCTTATTGAAGAAAGATGTGAAGGATGTGATATTAAAAATAAAAGCAAGGATTTGATATAACTAGTGGAAAAAATAGTTTTAAGAACAGGTAACCATCAAAAGTGAATCTTGAATGACAAGCAATTGTAAATACATTTAAAGTACATCCAAATGTGTGTTCTATAAAGCCTCTATGTGCTTCTCTCGCATAAAAATGAGTGGAAGGAAACAAATTAATCAATTCACATGGATTTTGGAGGACAGCTGTTGGGGCACATTTTCCTTTTTGTTCCTTGGGATGCAGGCAAATCAGAAAGCAGGGTCAGGGAAAGCACTAAAGACATGAGGAGAAATCCTGGCTCCATTGAAGTCAATGGCAAAACTCTCATTGCTTTTAATGGGTCCAGAATCTCACGCCATGGCTCTATTACAAAACCCTCTGGTGCCAAATTCCTGGATCCCTGGCCAAACATGCAGAGGGATATTCCTTCCCCAAGTCTTCTAGGCCTCTCCCTTCTCCAGCTATAGCTGGTTCCTAGACCTGTCTCCCAAGCTATGGGCTGCACTCCTTCCATGGGAATTGCAGAGTACAGAGGAATAGTTAATGTTGCCAGAATCTGCACTAACTGATCATTTTAACCTGTGTAGAATGGATAATATCACATTTAGGGCTCGATTCTCCATTCTGTCCTAGCAGAGCTCAAATGGAGTGGAGATGTGAGGCCACAGATTGTAGCTCCCTCATCTGGAGTCAACTGCCTCCAGGTCAAGATAGAGCTGTAAAGGAACAGCTCAAATTTATGATACAGGGACCTTATACCAGCAGAGGATTAGATGTGGTGGAGCCTTGCTCTGCCATGCCCACTCCGTTCTCCATCCTGCTTCTGCCTGTGGAATGCCCTCATACCGCTCCTTACTCTGGGGGTGGGGGGTGGCTTGAGTGAGAGGCAGCACTGTTTTCTCCAGCAGAGTTCTCCTGAATGGGGAAAAGTCCATTCTGGCCATCTCCCATTGTTTTAAGGCCACTTTGCACTGCTTATGCAAAGCGGCCTTAGCAGACTGGAAAATCTGGCCTATTAAATAGTCTGTTCCAATCTTGGTCCCCTGCTCCCTGGCTCTCTTTCCTATATGGGTTATCAGCTAGGTGGCATGAGGAATGGTAGATGGGTGGCACGGGAGGGAACATTGACATATAACTGTGTTTCCCCTCCTCACAGCCATCCTACTACTTTTTATGGAATTCCTGGTATTTTGCTCCCCTCTGCAGCATGACTTGGGGGCATATAGGCTTAGCCGACAATTAAATTGCTGCAGAAAATAATAAATACAATTAAAGGAGGCAAGAGTGGATATTAAAATCCTAACATCTATGAGTCACATTCAAATTTAAAGAAAGAAGGAAGAAATTTTGTTGTGTGTTGCCAATTGCTATGGTGACAATCACTGGGGCTCTAGTCTCCTCTTCTTATGTGTACACAACTCTCAATGATATCAGTGGAAGTTATGCATGCATACAAAGAGAGTGGAATTTGCAAGTGAAGAGGTTTACCTTCTATTCATTTGGAAGATTGTTCTAAAGAAAGATTTAAAGCAGTATTGGTGGACTAAGAAAGACTTTTATAGTAGGGTAAAGGAGTAATGTCTATTGTGAAACTTGGTGAAAAACATTTGCTGTGTTGGAAAACAAGGCTAAAAAAACCCTCACCTGTGCTCCATGGGACCTTTTGACCTGAAAACAAGAAACAAAGGGGCTTCATACTGTCATAGTAAAACTTACATTAATGTATGTTTTATGGCAGTAAATTGTGAGTATAGGGGCTGTATCATGCAAGGTACCAATGGAGTGTTCTGCTTAAAAAGTGACGGTACAATAAGGCCCAAAGTTTGTAAAATAAAAAGATACTGTATATGGCTCTTATGGATATGCAGGATATTGGTCCCATGAGAATCCATAACAATCAAAGCATCTACTTTCCCTACTGAAGGGTTAAGTGTGTTGAACAGCATATTTTAAAATGTAATAAAAGAAAACATGCGTCAAAAGTAAAAAAAAAAAAAATGATGGGAGAGAGCAATAACAACATGGAGCTGGCGGTGGTTAAAAAACCAGTTTGAAGGGGAAACAAGTTTTATGGATTTGCTTATTTTTAAGCTGGAAGAGCTGGAATGAGGCATGTGTCAAAGGAAAGCAAGTTCCATGCCATACGTGCAACACTGCAAAGTCATGATAACCTTCCAACCTGGACCTGAAATGCCATGATATAATCTCTTAATATTGTGAAATGTGTGGCCACAGACACCATCAAGATAATGCTCAAGGAGAAGGTCCCTAAAGAAAGCAAAGGCTAGTACCCATGTAGAAGAAGCAGAATTTGTCCTTTTGACATAGCTTGTCAGGAATGACACAATAGCCACATTATTTGGTTTATGTAACCAAGATGGTGAAGGGACATGACCACAAGTGGACCCAGAAGACAGTGGACACCCTCCTCAGAAACCAAGACAGCTCCAAATATGGGAACACAATCCCCCAGAAGCCCAGGGCTCTGAAAAACACAAGGCATAGTGAGACCAACTCCGACCAGTTCTGCTATATCCATAAAGAGCATAACAAACTCACCATAATAATCAGCTTAATGAACTGCTAATATGATGAAACAATATGGATTAATCAGAATCTGCTATCCCCAAAAGTGTTCATCTGGACAACTGCTCATGGTGTCTTGTCAAAAGACTGGTAGCATCTGTTGGTCTCACCCATAGCTATTCTGTACATCCACACAAAATCTGTGTACAGAAAATAATCTGATTCCAGGTGGCTCCCCAGACACCTCCTTTCCAAACTGTACACCATCTGCTTTCATCTTGTGGAAATGGAGAGTGAAACCACACTGGCCTCTGGGCAGAGGAAGTTGCTAGGGTACAGCAAAGGGCCTCACAATTTAGGACCCCTCCCCAACCAACAGGCAATATTAGATATCGGGGAGCTAATTGATTCCATAGTTGCAAAGGAAGTTCAGACGTGTCAGGAGATCACAGAAATTAATGATGCAGAAGGAAACTGAGTTACACATTCAACATAGGCAATATGAATATTTTTCAATGGTCACTCCATTGATCAAAAATAGAAAGCAAAATTTGTACTAATAGAAAATGTTTGTGCTGAGGCTAAGCAGTTTATGTCAGGGTGCTGGATCATGCTAGAAGGTTCACATCCCAGACCAACTGCTTTTCTCAACTCTCTGTCTTTTGGAAGGAAAATCCTAAGTACTCTAACCAACTGGGTTGTTAATTACAACTAGAGATGGTTGAAAATTGAAATTTCTATCCTGCAGAAAATTCCAATATTTTGAAATTGGTTTAAGTCTCAAATCAGGCCAAAAATTTGAAGTATCAATTTTTTCATGGGATAGAAAGTTCAGAAGAATTTGCATTTGAAACATTTAATTTAATCTAGTCCACTTGAAACAAAATGTTTTTATATTTCCACACTGAAATATTGTATTTCATTTTGTTGAACTATATTGAAACATTTCAGTTTGGGTTGGTTTGAAATTAATTTGTGTCCTCCTGAGCTGCTGTGATGCCTCATGGGAGTTGTAGTTCAAATGCCTCATGCCCCCATTATCCTCTTTGAGCTGGGGTCCCTGGCTGGACTATGTCTCCAATGATGCAGTATGGTCATTTGACTCCCATGACGTACCAAGTCAGTTCAACCAGAGATGAGACCACAGTACATCATGAGTAGGGTTTCCAGGCATCTGGTTTTCAACTGGAATGCCTAGTTGAAAAGGGACCCTGGCAGCTCTGGTAAAAGTCCGGTCGGTGGTGCAGCGAGGCTAAGGCAGGCTCCCTACCTCCCCTGGCTTCGCACGACTCCCAGAAGCAGCCAGCATGTCCCTGCAGCATCTAGGCACAGGGGCAATCAAGGAAGCTCCGTGCTCTGCCCCTGCCCCAAGCGCTGGCTCTAAAGCTCCTCTTGGCCAGGAACCATGGCCAATGGGAGCTGCGGGGGTGGTGCCTGCAGCCAGGTGTGGAGCTGCCTGGCCACCCTTGCGCCTAGGAGCCGGGCTGGACATGTGGGCCGCTTCTGAGAGCTGCATGGAGCCAGGGCAGGCAGGGAGCCTGCCTTAGCCCTGCTGCACCACCGACCGGGAGCCTCCTGATGTAAGCACCACCCAGCTGGAGCCCACACCCTGAATCCCCTCCCGCACCCCTGGCCCCAGGTCGGAACCCCCTCCCACACCCTAACTCCCTCACAGAGCCCGCACCCTAGCCTCCTGCCCCAGCCCAGAGCCCCCTTCTGGAGCCCACACCCTGCACCCCCTCCTGTACCCTAACTCCCCGCCCCAGCCCTGAGCCCCACACCCATCCAAACTCCCTCCTGGAGCCTGAACTCCCTCTTGCACTCCAACCCCAACCCTGAGCCTCCTCCCACACCCCAACCCCCTGCCCCAGCCCAGTGAAAGTGAGTGAGAGTGGGGGAGAGCGAGCAATGGAGGGAGGGGGGATAGAGTGAGTGGGGGTGGGGCCTTGGAGAAGGGGTGAGGCGGGGCGGGCAAAAAGGTTTGTGGAAAATTCTCACCTAGCTCAAACAAGGTCAGCTCCCAAACTACTGCACTGGGCAGCACAGTATGGGAAGGAGGTGACCAGCTCTCTGTGGAGAAAGAAGTGGTTCAGGACTATTTAGAAAAGCTAGACGAGCACAAGTCCATGGGGCCGGATACACTGCATCCGAGGGTGCTAAAGAAGTTGGTGGATGTGATTGAAGAGCCATTGGCCATTATCTTTGAAAGCTCACGGCAATTGGCAGAGGTCCTGGATGACTGGAAAAAGGCTAATGTAGTGCCCATCTTTTAAAAAGGGAAGAAGGAGGATCCGGGGAACTACAGGCCAGTCAGCCTCACCTCAGTCCCTGGAAAAATCATGGAGCAGGTCCTCAAGGAATCAATTTTGAAGCACTTAGAGGAGAGGAAAGTGATCAGGAACAGTCAGCATGGATTTACCAAGGGCAAGTCATGCCTGACTAACCTAATTGCCTTCTATGACAAGATAGCTGGCTCTGTGGATGAGGGGAAAGCAGTGAACATATTATTTCTTGACTTTAGCAAAGCTTTTGATACGGTCTTCCCAGGGCTGGCTCTGGCTTTTTTGCCGCCCCAGGCAAAAAAACCGCCGGCTGCCCCGCTCCCCCAGCCGGGGTGCCGGCGGGGAGCATGGCACGCCCGCGGCCCCGCTGCCCCGGTTGGGAGCGCAGCATGGTCGCCCCCCACTCTCCCAGGCGGAGCGCCGACGGGGAGCCTGGCTCGCCCGCAGCCCCGCTGCCCCGACTGGGAGCGCGGCACGGCTGCCCCCCACTTCCCCAGCCGGGGCACCTGCTGGGAACGCGGCATGGCCGTCCCCTGCTGCCCTGGCTGGGTCGCCGGCTGGGAGCACGGCACGGCCGCCCCCCGCTCTCCCGGACGGGGTGCCAGCGGGGAGTGCAGCACGGCCACCCCCTGCTGCCCCAGCCGGGGCGCCGGGAAGAGTGGTTTTTTGGTTTTTTTGTTTTTTTTTTTAAAACCCTCAGCGCCGCCCCCCTCCAGGTGCCGCCCCAAGCACATGCTTGGTTGGCTGGTGCCTGGAGCCGGCCCTGGGTCTCCCACAGTATTCTTACCAGCAAGTTAAAGAAGTATGGGCTGGATGAATGGACTATAAGGTGGATAGAAAGCTGGCTAGATCATTGGGCACAACAGGTAGTGATCAATGGCTCCATGTGTAGTTGGCAGCTGGTATCAAACGGAGTGCCCCAACGGTCGGTCCTGGGGCTGGTTTTGTTCAATATCTTCCTTAATGATTTGGAGGATGACGTGGATTGCATCCTCAGCAAGTTTGCAGATAACACTAAACTGGGAGGAGTGGTAGATATGCTAGAGGGTAGGGATAGGATAGAGAGGGACGTAGACAAATTAGAGGATTGGGCCAAAAGAAATCTGATGAGGTTCAACAAGGACAAGTGCAGAGTCCTGAACTTAGGACGGAAGAATCCCACGCACTGCTACAGACTAGGGACCGAGTGGCTAGGCAGCTGTTCTGCAGAAAAGGACCTAGGGGTTACAGTGGATGAGAAGCTGGATATGAGTCAACAGTGTGCCCTTGTTGCCAAGAAGGCTAACGACATTTTGGGCTGTATAAGTAGGAGCATATAAGTAGCCAGCAGATCGAGGGACGTGATCATTCCCCTCTTTTCGGCATTGGTGAGGCTACATCTGGAGTACTGTGTCCAGTTTTGGGCCCCACACTACAAGAAGGATGTGGAAAAATTGGAAAGAGTCCAGCAGAGGGCAACAAAAATGATTAGGGGGCTGGAGCACATGATTTATGAGGAGAGGCTGAAGGAACTGGGATTAGGGTGACCAGACGTCCCGATAAAATCATCCCGTCCCGATTTTTGATCAGTTCTCCCGTGTCCTGACTAATGGTCGGTCGGGATGCCTTTTGTCCCGATTTTCAGTCTTCTGCAGGGTTTTTTTTTCCTCGACAATTTCGGCAGAGGCTCTTCCGTTTTTTTGTTTTTTTTTGTTGCTCGACAACTTCTGGGCGGGAAGTCCCGATTTTCGGGTCTTCTCATCTGGTCACCCTAACTGGGATTATTTAGTCTTCAGAAGAGAAGAATGAGGGGGATTTGATAGCTGCTTTCAACTACCTGAAAGGGGGTTCCAAAGAGGATGGAGCTCGGCTGTTCTCAGTGGTAGCGGATGACAGAACAAGGAGTAATGGTCTCAATTTGCAGTGGGGGAGGTTTAGGTTGGATATTAGGAAAAACTTTTTCGCTAGGAGGGTGGTGAAGCACTGGAATGGGTTACCTAAGGAGGTGGTGGAATCTCCTTCCTTAGAGGTTTTTAAGGTCAGGCTTGACAAAGCCCTGGCTGGGATGATTTAGTTGGGGATTGGTCCTGCTTTGAACAGGGGGTTGGACTAGATGACCTCCTGAGGTCTCTTCCAACCATGATATTCTATGATTCAATGATTAATGTCCACAAACAATTCTTTAGTCAAGAGGCCTAGGCTTCATTTTCCTACAGTGAACATATGAAAAGGCTAACTAACTCACAGCAGCAGAACAAAGGGCATGAAAGAAATATACTCGGTAAGTGAATGTTCACCTCAGTCCTGTGGCCTGTTCACAGGTTGGGGGTATGAGTTTTAGGCCCTCTGCAGCCACTTTTCCATAGATTGCAATAGCAGTCACTGCCTCACCACAATCCTTCTATAGAATTTCTGGGCCACTGGATCCTAAAGACCCTGGCTCCTGTCACCAGCCCACTTACACAATAGCCTGTTCAGGATCCATGGCTGCAGGGTACAGAGCATTTGTCTGTAGTTTCCACTGCACAGCCCCACCATGGGATTTTCAAGTGGTGTGAAAAGCCAACCTAAAGAGTCAGAGGTGCATTAACTCTAACTACTATTGTAAGTTAAGGTGCAATAAGACTATGAAGTGCACGGCATATCAGAATTTAAAGTCTATCTCAAATGGAATTGGAACACAATGCAATCAGCTGAGTGAGCATAAGAAAACATTGTAGTCAGTGTTAGTATCCATTTGGAAATGTTTTACACAACCAGTGTTTAGTCCAATATGAAAAACCTGCAAAAGGAGAGGTGCATTAGCCTGAAGTGTTAGAAGCACAAATACAGGAATATTTACTTGGTGAATAAGCCTAAGTGTTCATTTAAAATAAATAGCTCCATAAACAGGAAAAGAGCAGTCTAAGCAAAACATTTACATGACATTTCTCCAGAGGAGAAAAATTAACTAGATGAACCTGCAGCACCCGGTTATCTGCCCCCATCGACCATTGCCGAAACTGAAATGGCACTGGAAAAATATAATTACATCCATTCTTGATTTTAAGATATGTTTCATTCAGCAAAAATAATTTATTCTGGGCCTGTTGGGCTCTAGTGAAGTGGAGCTAATAATATTTACCTACCTTTAGAAAGTGCTTTGAGCTCTATGATGAAAAATGCTAATTAGCTTTATTAATGTATTATTATATGTGTGAACAGTACATCACCTGATCAGGATGGTGATGGCAATTGTGAAATGCTCTGGAGGATTAGAGAGGCTACAAAAACAGAAAACCCAGTAATAATGGGGAATTTCAACTATCTCCATATTGATGGGGCACATGTCACCTCAGAACGCAATGCAGAGATAAAATTTCTAGACACCATTAATTATTGCTTCTTGGAGCAGCTAGTCCTGGAATCCACAGGGGTTAATTCTTGATTTAATTCTAAGTGGTGCACATTATCTTGTCCAAGAGGTGAATATAGCTGAACCACTCTGTAATCGTGACTATAATGTAATTAAATTTAACATCCTTATGTGGGGGGAGGAAGGGGGAGATACCAAAGAAACCCACCACAGTAGCATTTAACTTCAAAAGGGGAGCTACACAAAAATGAGAAGGATAGTTAAATGGAAATTAAAAGGAACAGTCACAAGAGTGAGATGCCTACAAGCTGCATGGAAACATTTTTAACACATGATAATAGAGGGTCAAACTATGGGTTATCCCAAATGAAAAAACAGTGGGTGGACCAAAAAAATGCCTTCATGACTAAACAACAGAGTGAAAAAGGTGGTTAGAAACAAAAAGATATCTTTTAAAAATTGGAAGTCAAATCTTAGTGAGGAAACTAGAAAGGAGTATAAACTCTAGCAAGTCAAGTATAAACGTGTAATTAGGCAGGCCAAAAATGACTTTGTATCGGTCTTCATTGCAAAGAATGTGAGGGAGATTCCCACACCTGAGCCAATCTTTTAAGTGACAAATCTGAGCAACTGTCACAGACTGAAGTATCAATAGAGGAGGTTTTGGAACAAACTGATACATTAAATAGTAATAACTCATCAGGGCCCAGATGGTATTCACCCAAGAGTTCTGAAGGAACTCAAATATGAAATTGCGGAACTACTAACTGTGTTATGTAACCTAACACTTAAATCAGCCTCTGTACCACATGACTGGTGAACAGCTAATGTAACACTGATTTTTTAAAAAGGCTCCAGAGGCGATCATGGCAATTACAGGCTGGTAACCCTAACTTCAGTACTTGGAAAATTGGTTGAAACCATAATAAAGAACAGAATTATCAGACACATAGATGAACACAATATGCTGGGGAAGAGTCAACATAGCTTTCATGCCTCATCAATCTATTAGAATTCTTTGAGGAGGTCAACAAACATGTGGACCAGAGTGATCCAGTAGATACAGTGTACTTCGACTTTCAGAATGTCTTTGCAATGGTCCCTCACCAAATGCTCTTAAGTAAAGTAGGCAGTCATGGGAAAAGAGGGGAGGTTCTCTCATGGATCAGTAACTGGTTAAAAGATAGAAAACAAAAATAAATAGTCAGTTTTCACAGTAGAGAAAGGTAAATAGTGAGTCCCCACAAAGATCTGTAGTTGGACCAGTGCTGTTCAACATATTCACAAATGATCTATAGAAAGGGGTAAACAGTTGTGGCAATGTTTGCAGCTGATACAAACTATCTTGAGTAATTTAAGTCCAAAGCTGACTGTGAAGAGTTACAGAGGATCTCACAAAACTGAGTGAGTGGGCAACAAAATGGCAGATGAAATTTAATAAATGCAAAGTAATGTACATTGGAAAACATAATCCCAACTGTTGAGATGGGGCCTAAATTAGCTGTTACTACTCAAGAAGATCTTGGAGTCATTGTGGTTAGTTCTCAGAAAACATCTGCTCAATGTGCAGATAGTCAAAAAGCTAACAGCATGTTAGGAACTATTGGGAAAGGGATAGATAATAAGACATAAAATCTCATAATGCCACTATACACATCCATAATATGTCCACACCTTGAATACTGTGTGCAGTTCTGGTCACCCCATCTCAAAAAGATATATTAGAATTGGAAAAAGTACAGAGAAGGGCAATAAAAATTATTAGGAGCATGGAACAGCTTCCATACGAGGAGAAATTAAAAAGACTGGGACTGTTCAGCTTAGAAAAAAGATGACTAAGGTGGGATATAATAGAGATCTATAAAATCATGATTGGTGGAGAAAGTGAATAGGGAAGTGTTATTTACCCCTTCACATAACACAAGAACCAGGAGTCACGCAATGAAATTAACAGGCAGCAGTTTTAAATCAAACACAAGGAAGTATTTCTTCATACAATGCACAGTCAGCCTGTGGAACTAATTGCCAGAGGATGTTGAAAAGGCCAGATGTATTTCTGGGTTCAAAAAAGAATTAGGTAAATTCAGGAGGATAGGGGCCGTCAATGGCTTTTAGCCTATATGGTCAGGTATGCAACCCCATGCTCCAGGTATCCCTAAACCTCTGACTGCCAGAAGCTGGGGCTGGACAACAGGGGATGGATCACTAGATAAATTGCCCTGTTCTGTGCATTACCTCTGAAGTATCTGGCACCAGTCACTGTTGGAAGACAGGATACTGAGCTAGATGGGCCATTGGTCTGACTCAGTATGGCCATTTGTATTTTCTTATGAATTTTTTCTTATTTTCTTAATAAGATGTATAAATACATATAAATTCATTGTGTTCTGGAGGATAAATAGTATTTAATGCTAATTAGAAAAATCATCCACCAGACCACAGTGCTTTTTTTAAATAGGCGTAACAGCAGACTCTTTAAAAGGAAAGGAAGCAATTCTTGCAAATAGCGAGTTCACCATCTGCACAAAAGAGGGCTGAAAACTGAACATTATTTCCTAGGTAGCCAAGAAAACAAATCATATATAAGAATTCAGACCTCTGGCCACCTCTGAAGGGGAAAGCTAATGGAAACAACACCTTATCTGGGACATTACTGCATATCAACCCATCAGTGACCCTGAGGGGAATGAAATTGAACAGAAACAGAGCTGCATGCAAGACAGGCACTGCCATTTTCATCTCTGAGCCATCACAAAAACAGTCTAATTGGATATAAAGAAAAGCAAAATAAACAAACATCATAGGGAAATATATTCAACCTGCATAAAGAAATCATAAGTAAAGATAGACAAAGAGAAAGTCATTTGTTTATGGCCATTTGCAATAAATACAGGGTGTTCGATGAATAATTCAGACAAGGAAAAATGAGAGAAATCAACTTAAAAGGACTGCATATTAAGCTAGGTGTCATCCTTTGGAAGGAACAAGTCACAGAAAGCGTTGTCTCAAAAGTTCATTAAACAGTTCCTCCAGAAATCAGAGTTCTCAAGCGACTAACTGGTAAAGCCTTCCAATCTTCTTTCTTGCCCATTTTGTCATGTCTGGACTGTATTTGTCTGAAATGGCTGGTCATTCTAATTCATGGTTGTGTATGATCCTCTATGGCATGGTTCTTTTGTAGTGAGGTGGGGTGGGGATGTATATAATATTTATCTGCTAGCTCAATGTGATGTTTCTGGATGGCATTTCTGGTGGTCCCTAACAGGATGGAGCATTCATATTCCACAAATACACGTTTTATTATAACAGAACCAAAATGCATTATTTTAAAAACCATATGAATACATTATGGGTTTTTTTCAGAGCAAGTATCAGAGGCTGGGCGCCAAATCTTGCTTTCTTTGAAGTCACATGCCCTGCCCATTGCCTGTTCTAGCTGAGCCCTAGACAGATTGCAGGGGAAGGCAAATCTTCTTTGCAGGCCAAGACATGGCTTCATGGTAATTCTGTGAAGACTATGCTAATGCTGGAGTAGATTTCCCAGCCCTATAAGCAGCCTCCATGGGAAGGAGGCTGGGAAGATTCATGTAGATGTGGATCCCTTGGCTCACCCTGCCCCTTCTCACCTATGTCCCTTTCCCATCAGCCCCCTATGCACTGCAGGCAGGGGGCTCTCAGAGACTGATCTGTATGTAACATGGAGTTGCGCTCTCTATCCACATTGCACCCCGCCAAATCCTGCTTCCATAGGCAGCAAAACTGTATCTGGTTCTGCTGTTAAGGGAGTACATGCAACCAAATAGGAGGGGAAAGGCTTGCCCCTAAAGGGCAAAAGCTTATTCATCCTTTCAACAAAATATCTGTTTTCAGAGGGGAGCCCTAGAAAAATGAGGTCTGAATACAAACATTTGAAGGGGGTCCACCAAACTGAACTTTGGGGGAGGGAAGATCTCATGGTTAAGAGATAGGAGCAATACAGTACTTGAGAGACCAGGATTTACTCTATTCCTCTCCCACATATTTCTCATATGACCTTGGGCATGTCACTTATATCACTACCTCACAGGGGTGCTGTGAAAGTAAATTCATTAATACTTGAAAAGTGCTCTCAGATCCTGGAATAGCAGGTGATGTGTAAGTGCAAAGTACTATTGTTATACATTATTATAACTCACAAAAGGCCAGATCCTCGGTCCTCCATCTGACTACTTGGCAAAGCAGCTGGAAATCTGCCCTAATGGGGCCGCTAGGGATTCCTCTCATGTAGGGAAATCACTGGGTGCCATACAGCTGGAACAGTCATCTCTTCCCTCCCAAAATTATGCCAGAGGCTGAACCAGCTGCAGGATCAGGGGAGTGGAAAGGGGGCTTAGAGAAACCTTTCCCTATCCTTAGGCCCTGTGCCAAGTGCAGCTTGACTTGACACAGGGATCTGGTACAATGATAAAATCTGGCTCAACAGACATAAGCACTGTTAGATCAGGTTTCTACCCAATCTGTTCATCCAGTGATAATACGTAAACAAGTTCACCTAAGGTACTTGCTTGCTTCTGAAGACAACGTTATTCCAAGGTAATGTTGTAAATGATTTATTCTGGATCCAGTTGTGGAAACCAATGCATATATAATTACTGATGTAGGTGGTAGTCAATCTTGTCCTTCCATACTCCAGTGAAGGACATTATCTCGTATTACCTCAGCAGCCTTCTTTGGAATCTGAAACAAGCAAGACACATAAAATAGTGGGGAAGCAAGTAATTACAGGATAAAGAATCTTAATAACTATACAATAGTCAAAAAATACATGAATGGGCTATTACAATGGGTAAACTGGCTCCATAAAGATAGCTAACCTTCTTCAGGATAAGAATTTCTACACTGAACTTGTAACTTGAATGAACCCAACTATACAATTAACTTTTTTTGAATACATGTAACATGCATTCATTTATTACAGGGCATAGCTGAGTGAAAATTTTCATTTTATTATCTCCAACATCCAAAAAGGTAGTCCTGAAACATGGAGCCTTTTTGGACTGGGATGCTAATAATGACTACTATCTGGGTGTACAAAAAATATACCTGTCAATGAAAGCATGTTGTAATTTTAATGGATTTCCCCTACAATTCTAAAGTGCTATTCTACTTGGAAGAGTGATATTTATTTCCCCTCAGTGATTCTAGTTTGCATTTGTTCAGTTTTCAATAAAAAATGCTTTTTTTTCTAATTGCCAATCCTTCAATCACAATTTGAGGTTGGAAAGCCAAGCTGCATTCTTTCTTTCCTGCTCATCAACACCTGTATTAAAGATTCTGCAAGCCATAATCCGTCTTCCATTACATCTATGAAACACCTTTGTCAACACTCAGTTGGAAGGTATTGGTGCTACAATTAGAACTCGGTTAACAATTCTGTTGTGATGTACAAGCTGGAAAAGAATCCAGCTCACTCTCTCATACGGTATCTGTGTTCTGTACTGATAGCAGGAGTAAAAACTTATTTTTGCCACTAAAATAAGCAGATAGGTCTCTGAATGGGGAGAAGATTTATGGAGTAAGATGATGATGCTAGTTTACAAAATCATTTTTCAGAGTAGAACTGTACTTTGACTATGAAAAAAAATCTAACTCCTTGTCTTGGGGCCCCAGAAGGAAATTTACAGGCTTTACAACAGAGTTGTAGAAGGCTTAGTTTAGAAGGCTTTACAACAGAGTTCTGCAATATTAGGCCTTTCTCTTTCCAGGGATTTATCTGAACATTTGCTCCAGCTCCCTTTTATGTGGGGTTCACACTTGGAATTTCACTTCATAGTACTCTATTTTGGCATGTTTTCTTCGTCTTCTCAGTGTTTGAGTTCATTTAGTCCATTTTTTCAGTTGAATACTTTTTTAAATGTTCATTTCATTTTTTTCTCTGTCCATTCTGCTCACATCTCAGACACCATGCTCACCCACCCTAGTAATAAGCATGGTACAAATGCCTACAAAGATAGACAGGCAAACATCTCTCCTTTCTCTTCAAACCACTTTTCTGATTCTACCTTGGTCTTCAGTGTATCTCTTTTCCCTTCAGTAGTCTCTCTCTTCAGCACAGCTGGTGCTCACACCTCTGAAAGTCAGACAACATTCATTCAGCTGCCTAAAGATAGATGTAGATGTCTAACTTTAGGCACCCACATTTGAAAGTATTGGCCTTTAATATTTAGCTAATTGAAAGCCTATAATCTCTAGGTATGAAAAGCAGTTTTGGTCTTCCAAATCTATCTACTGAAACTGAGGACAACCACCATGATCAGTGCTGATTTCTAACCAGGAAGGTAGCTGGTATATCCCAAACAGATATCCTCAGCACGTTTCCTCTTTTACAAAGTTATAGATGGCCGCAAGTAGTGTTTAGCAAATGGAGCTTTCCATAGTTCCCCTAATTCCATTTCCTTCTTTGGTGGAAACAGATTAATTTGTTTTTCTGTCAATTACTTAAATCAACACCAAGAGAGTAGAAATAGCCAAGAAATAAAAACAAACACCATATATGCAGAAATTGATTTGATACGCAAAATAACCACAACTGGCTCATTAATTATGGATTACATGCTATTGTAGGATGGGACCCCAGGTTGATGAATATAATGTGTATAACTGTATTACAAGATACTGGTAAAAAAACTGAAGGCCACAGCTAGTTAAATGTCATGTGTATTTTTGCTTATGACTAGTACCTAGCTACCTAAATGAGTGGAATGTAGCTAAACCTACCCGCACTGTTTCATGAAATCCGAACTAGTTGGTTCAGTTCACTGGATTTTCAATCCCTGAATTTCTAATTTATTCAAACCTAAAGGCTCCAAGTGCAATGTCACACAAACACTGTAATGTAATATATGCCAATTTCATAATGCTACAGGTGCCGGATTCTCACATTGTTGGCCTGCAATCAGCTAACTGAGAGAGTGATCAGGAAGGGGGAAAGGGAGAAGATTCAACAGGGGCAGGGGAGAAGGCAGTACCAACCATGAAGAGGCAGAAAAGCTGTGGAAGAGAAAAACAACTGAGAATGGAGCAGATGGGACTAACACAAACCACAGAAAGAGACAAAGAGGAAGGTAAAGAGGTGAGAAGACAATAGAAAAGAGGGATGAAAGAAAAACAGAACTTGGAAATGTAAAAGATGAAGAAAAAAGGGACAGAGAGAAGAACAAAGTGGGCAGAGACAATGGAATAAACAGTGGAACAAGGGCAGATACTAGTGTGACAAGAGGAAGACCAAGAGGAAAGGAGATGCTAGTTCAGTCTATGTATAGAAACAGGGGGAAAGAGAACAGGGTTGAAGCAGGACAGCATTCCACTTTTGCTCGTTATCTTAGGTCAAATCAGTTGATTTTCTCCCACCAATCTTGTCATTCTCTAATGCCTTCATTCGTGGAGGCAGTGTTTCTTGTCAGAGGCCACTAAGAGGCACTGTGTCTCATGGAATAAATTTTCTTTTTCATTCTGTTCTTGTGTCTCTACTGCCTGGATTTTCTGTTTTTGCTTCCTCCTATATTGTCTTTGATCTCTTCTCTCCCTATTTTCATGGTAAATTTTTAATAATATAGAGGAACTAGGGTAACAGTGTCACAAGTCATTGAAAGTGTGGCAAAAATTATGAAAATTCATTGCCATCTCTTCTTTCAGCTAGTTGCCAAGTACTACCTTGGAGGTCTATTGTGTAGGGCTCCAGTCTGACTCCACCTGTCCATATCTTTGAGTCTGACCACATTCCCCACTCCATCCTCTCCATCCTCTCCATCTGTGAGAAGTGATGTCTCTGTGGTATGAGATAGAGAAGACAAGAGGAGATAAGTTAAGACATGAAATGGCAGATTCACCAAAACACTCTAGACTGCTTTGCACCACTTGACAATGCAAAGCAGCTGTAAACCCAGGTTTATCAGGCAGTTAAGCCAGGTTTATGGCTTTGGATATGCACAAAGCAGCCAAAGTGTATCAGTGATTTTAGACCTAAATCTTTATTTGACTAAAAGCCCACAGAAGGAGTTGCTTTCTTTGTAGACAATGTCTGCTCTGCACCCTAAAACTCTACCTAGGATTTCTAATCAAAGTTCATCAGACTGGCATCCATTCCATTATGCCACCTATTCCCTCACTCACTACTAGCACAATGAAACTCTAAAAATGTCAAACATCATGGACATTTTTTAAATAAAACATCATAATTCTGGAATCCATGGCTCCATCCTTATTCATCATGCTCGCCTCAAACACTCAAACAATGCCCCCGGCCCCCTAAGTCAGTATTTAACATTTATTTTTTACTCAGCATGAGTCATGCTAATGTTGTTTTTGCAATGAATTTCCTGTTTTAAAACGAGAAAACCAAACAAGGTGGTATTTAGAGAGAGAGGTGAGATCTTTCTAAAAATTCTACAATATAGAATATAATGTATAACAATCTCAATGTATTAAACTTCTGAGACATACAAGCAGGAGAAAGCTATACATAGTGATTTAGCAGAAAATCAACCTTCAGGACAGTCTTCCACAGAGAATCCAAAACTAATAATAAAATGCCTCTATAGTAGGGTGTTGGGAAGTTGCCCACAGGAAGAACTCAGGGAAAGGAGCTCATACCAAGATTACACAATGTTAAGAGGTTACTGCTTAACATTACTTAAGAACATAAGAACATAAGAAAGGCCGTACTGGGTCAGACCAAAGGTCCATCCAGCCCAGTATTCTGTCCACCGAGAGTGGTCAATGCCAGGTGACCCGGAGTGAGTGGACCCAACAGGTAATGATCAAGTGATCTCTCTCCTGCCATCCATCACCACCCTCTGACAAACAGAGGCTAAGGACACCATTCCTTACCCATTCTGGCTTATAGCCATTAATGGACTTAACCTCCATGAATTGATCCAGTTCTCTTTTAAACCCTGTTATAGTCCTAGCCTTCACAGCCTCTTCAGGCAAGGAGTTCCACAGGTTGACTGTGCGCTGTGTGAAGAAGAACTTCCTTATATTTGTTTTAAACCTGCTGCCCACTAATTTCATTGGGTGGCCCCTAGTTCTTTTATTATGAGAACAAGTAAATAACTTTTCCTTATTCACTTCCTCCACACCACTCATAATTTTATATACCTCTATCATATCCCCCCTTAGTCTCCTCTTTTCCAAGCTAAAAAGTCCTAGCCTCTTTAATCTCTTCTCATATGGGACCCGTTCCAGACCCCTAATCATTTTAGTTGCCCTTCTCTGAACCTTTTCTAATGCCAGTATATCCTTTTTGAGATGAGGAGACCACAATTGTATGCAGTATTCAAGATGTGGGCGCACTATGGATTTGTATAAGGGCAGTAAGATATTCTCCGTCTTATTCTCTATCCCTTTCTTAATGATTCCTAACATCCCGTTTGCTTTTTTGACTGCTGCTGCACACTGCATGGACGTCTTTAGAGAACTATCCATGATGACTCCAAGATCTTTTTCCTGATTAGTTGTAGTTAAATTAGCCCCCATCATATTGTATGTATAGTTGGGGTTATTTTTTCCAATGTGCATTACTTTACATTTATCCACATTAAATTTCATTTGCCATTTTATTGCCCAATCATTTAGTTTTGTGAGATCTTTTTGTAGTTCTTCATAATTAATTTACTAAGAAGGGAGATTAACAGGTGACAATACGAACTACTACAAATAACCTGCTTTGGGAGTAGGCCTTTCCTTCAATCAATTGCTAGAGTAAAATAGTGGTTGGAGTAGACTTTTCCTCTCCAGGCCCATCCCCTGCCAGATTATTGTTTCTTGGGAAGGGGAGTGAAATAAAAGGAGAAATTTCAGTTCAGTGGCCCATATTCTTCTTCCTATCTGACAGGAACAACAATCCAGCAGATCCAGTATATCTGGGTCATGCAACCACTTTACAAATTTGCTCTGATTAACTGAATGTCAACCAGCTGGAAAATGTCAATGCTTGTGCTAGGATGTTGGAGGATACGTAGAGTAACAGAGAAACATGGCCACCATATTACCCATAAAGTAGATCCCTATTACAGGGTACTCGTGAGAGGAGCTGGGAGGGTCATATTTTACAGTTCACCCACCTCTATTTATAGTATAGACTAAAGAGGTTCTGCTCTCATATAAGCTTGCAGAGACTTGACCACATGTAGGTCCCAGTAGCATTATTTCATTAGCCATATGAGCTCATCACATATCAATAGAAGAATAACCTTGAAAATATATTGTATGATATAAGCCCCTTGGAACACTGAGACTTAAAAACAGGGCCATTAGTGTACAAGCAGGAGAACTACTGGCGAGAGGAATTCATTTGTTACCAGAGTGTTGTGTCGCTCTATATATATCAATAGTGAGTTAACAGAAAATGTGCCAGAAGATGGCTCTCAAGAATATGTATCATTGTTTAGGGGCCAGGTAGTAGGACCAAAAAAAAAGTTCATTCTTGCTGGACACTGCAAACGGATTCCTTTTATGGAAGCACTTTACATTAGCTTTGAACAGTACCCACCAGTTCTTCTAGCCAGAGCGAGGGCAAAATCTTTCCAGGAGAGAGGACCTCTTCAAGTGAAAGAGGACCTCTGAAGCTTCCCCAAAAGACCTTCTGGGCCTCTGAAATGGGCCTGTTAGTGTTTGCCCATGAGACCACCAGCTCCCACTCAGTAGCGTAGCCGGGGGGGAGCAGGGGGAGCGGCCGCTCCCCCACTGAGCAGAAGCAGCGCCTTTTTTGTTCTCCGGCGCCTTTTGCTCCCGGTGCTACCAGTGGAGCTGGGCTAAAAAAAAGCACTCACCCGCCGGCGCTCCAGCTGTTCGGCGGCACAACGGTGGTGGGTCCTTCACTCGCTCCGGGTCTTTGGCGGCACTTTGGCGGCGGGTACCATCGAAGACCCGGAGCGAGTGAAGGACCCGCCACCGTTGTGCCGCCGAACAACTGGAGCGCCGCTGGGTGAGTACAAGGGGAGGCACCTTTTTTTAGCTCCGCTCCCCCTGTACTCTAAATCTGGCTACACCACTGCTCCCACTTCCCCATTAATTGAACAGCAGAAGATCCCAGCATATAGCTGTCTCCTGTCTCTGATTATATCATATGTACATTCAAACATGATATTTTTGAAAGAGGAAAACTAAACAAAAAAGCCTTTTTTGTATTAATTCTCACTTGAGTAATAAGCCCCCCCGCATAGTGGCCCACATTGCCAACTCAGTGGGGATGGGCAGTGACTCAGGCAGGTCTCATTCCTTACCAAGCCTTATCCCACTGGTAAGGACTACTGTGAAAAGTGCTATAAGGCCTGCCACTTAGGGAGGGGGAAATGCATTCCGTTATGTCATGTGGTGGGAACGGCAGCACATATGCTTGGCTGTATGTATAGGGAGGAAAGGGGAAAGCAAGGAAATCCACTCCTAGGCAGGAGAGGTTTTAAACAGCATATTTTTGCCACATGGATTTACCAAGAGCACATGTTGGGAATATTTTACTGGTTTGCAGAAATGAACATTGGAAACAAAATATAAATGGTCATAGATTAACAACCTCCTCCTTCTCTTGATCCCTGATATTTTTCAGGAGAGGAAAAGCCTTATCTCTGGTTTGGAGACTGAGCTATTTGAATGAAAGAGAGGTGAAAAAAGAAAATTAAGGCCAACCAAATTAAAAGGAGCTAACCCTTTCCTATAGATCAGGAGAAATATCCAGATGGCGCAATGCAGAATGTAGACCATTATTATAATTATACATGAGAACTGGTCAAAATTGCTTCACGGTTTTTATCTTGAGCCACAATTTGTTTAAGGAGAATTTAAATAAAAAAATCATCCTAAATGGAACAGGGGTGTTGAAACAATTTTTCTGGTGGGGGTGCTGAGAGCCATTGAAGCAAACTGTAAATCCTGTATATATAATGGAAAGCACTTCAAGCCAGAGTGTGCTGCAGCACCCCCTAGTTCCAGCACCTATGCAATGAAATGTACAGTGTTTGAGTACTGTATTGGGCAAGGAAGGCCTCTGCCTTCCTGTCTCCGGAGTGCTGCGGTTCTCACGGTGGCCAGTAGAGGCTGTTGTAGATCGCATCAATTCGAAGCGCCCGAGGGAAGCAGATAGTCCTACTACATCTTTCTCTGGGCAGGTCCGAAAATCCCAGCATCCTCCAAATCGCACTGAATCCTGGTGAGCACAAATGCAGCATCCGTCCTTAACATGACTGTACTTACCACAAAAACTAATTTCAGATACAAGGGCGCAGTGGGAGATCTCTGAGCTTTCCCTCCGAATTAAAGCTCCCTGAAGATCATAGCCCAAGCAACTCTTTGGTGGGGATGGCAGGGAAGAATCCAGGGCAAATTACTAGAGAGCTATTGCTTGATTGTTCAGAAGGAAATTATAACGCGGCAACAGTGAATGAGTCCTATGGTCGGCTTCAGCATTCTTTTCGTCTGAGATGCCAAGTTTTGCAGGGGATCCATGTGAGACTGTTGGGGAGTCTGAGATCTGGTCAATGTAATTAATGCTTTAACTAGAAGCGTTCTTTGAAACAAAGCAAGGAGTTCAGTATGATAAGTCAGCGGGTAACAGCTCTGAAGGTGGATCACAATATGTAAACGACAGGTGTTTGAAGGAACATTGGCAGGTCTAATTTGGCCTCCGTTTTAGTTTGTGTAAAAAAAAAAATCCAAGTTCCGCAACCACAAGATCAATAGAAATATTCCTATTATCGGATTACAAAATGTCAATGGAAAGAGGGTTGGGGTTTTTTTGAATGATCAAACTTGCCCGTTTCTGAGAGTGCCTGCCACCCAGCCATTGCAGCAGCCAGCTAGTGCACGCCAGCTGGGGAGCGAAATTAGCTAAACACACAAATAATACGGAACAGTGACATCTGACTGAAAATAAAAAGTAGTTTGCGTTGTCCCAGCTGAGTAAAGTGCGAAGCGGAAACTGCGCTGCGCCCAGTGACAACAGACATCGGATTGTTTTCATTCTTTCCGTTTTAAATAAGCTAAGGTGTTACTGGTAATACAAGGAAGGCACTTTCTATTAATACAGACTTCTAAACCTCAGCATCCGTACAATAAATGCAGAAAGTATTGTCTGGTTTTGAAACGTAATCATATCTGAAGTTAAATATTTTCGGTAACTGAAGAGAAGAAAATATATTTTTACATTATAGAATCAAAACCTGCTCGCATTATATATAACCAATGGGACTATTTGCCGGAGCAAGGCGAATAAGTTTAGCCACTGAGTCTTGGAAAAAAACAGTCAAACAGCCAAGGTCTCTTTTTCCCCTCCCCCACTTCCCTCCATATTCACAAGCTTAATTAAAATCAATGGAGAACTGTAACCAAAAAACAGACACACAAATACACAAGTAAATTATTTTGGTCCTGCGCCTTCTCTCTTTCATTCACCCGCTTCTTAAAGCAAATATATACTTATTGACAATTTTCTCCCTTGGTTTTCATCCTAAACCTAACTGCTGAAACATAATCCATTTGGGAGCTTTATCCCAGCGGGCCTGGGAGGTTTTGTACGCCAGAGTTTTAATCCACAGCGACTCTAAAATGTTTAGTGGCCTAACAAATCTAATTAACATTACTGTTCAGCGGGGAGGATGGGGGGGGTCTCCTTCACTCTCTGGTCAAGCTATATACACTCCAGACTAGTGGCTGCAAGATGGCTCCCCAGAATTGCTGGCATTTTAAATGATTAGCGTGGAAACAGTTTATGGTGGCAGTTGTAAGATTGGGGGAAATACTGATTTTTTTTCTGAGATGAGTTCCTAAATATAGGGGTTTTTTAAAAAATAAAGTCCTTCACAAATGCTGGCAACAGCCCCCTGCCCCTAGGGTAATAACGCCCCTCGAATCCTAATGTGTCAAAGCTGTCCATAAACAAGTGATCTGTCCAGACTGCCAGGGGCTTCCCCCTCATCGCGTGAAGTTCCCCCCCCCCGCCCGCCCCCCGCCCTCAGCAAAGTGCGTTTTAGGTAAAGGGGATGTCAGCGTCTCCTGGGGACAATCCACAACGGCTCAGCAATGCGGCACCAGCACCCCGGCCAAACCGGTCCTAGAACAGAGGAGAGTCTCGCCTATCAATGCTGCCCTCTGCATAAAATAGGTCCCTTACAGCGGTCTCTGGGCAAATGACATAGCGGGAGAGGAGTCAGAGCCCCGGGGCAGAGGAAGGGCACTTTATTAGAGGAGAAGCGTTACAGGCCGAGGTGGGGAGCTCGTGGAATTCTGTGACAAACCCTGAGAGCGCGGTGCAAGATGAGCCTGCAGGAAGTGGCCAAAGGGGACTCTCCATTTGGCCAGAGCAGCTCTTGGAAAGCCCCAGGTATCGTCGGAACCTGCACCCAAGAGGCCCTCTAGAGTCCAGGCTCAAAAAGGCTCATTTCCATACGCAGCCTCAGCTCCTGAGACGATGAAGTGAGGGTTTCCCTTTCATTTCCTCAGAACTCAACACCAGGGGAAATTTGGACTCATTCACTTCAACCCGCCAGACTTTCTCAGGTCCCATTGAAGTAATCAGTGGAGTGAGACTTTTCGACAGCGGGAAAGATGTAGATTTTTCCGATAATTCCTAACGACAGTTCCTCCCATCAGGGCAATAGATTTCAAGGGAGTATTTACAAGGTGTGTTTGTGGAAAACAACCTTTACTTACCCGGCCACCCATTCATCTTACCCTTCAGGAGTAGCTGACTGCAACGTGTGTCAAAGTGTTCTAGCCGTGTTCAGTTATCCTGTTTAAACCGCTCTATTACTTTTTCTCTTTTTCTGCTAGCCATATTTAATTTGCTCAGACATCTGGGCTGTGGGAGGCGAAGCGGGTTATTCAATGAACAGGCAATATATGAATAGGAAGTCGCCTCTAAAGACTGGATCTGAATCTTACCTTTATTATTAATTCTTTTAAACTAAACAAAGCTCGTTTAATGGCACTAAATTATTAGCGTGAAAGGTAACACTACATTGTAATGATCCTTATATAGATAACATAGCATTCCATTACACCGCACAGCGGGTTATGTTGGCAGTGGTTTCATATTTCCACCCACCCTGTATGTTCTAAGAGTAATTATTTTTATTCTTCTTATAGAATGTTACCTATGAGGGCAAAACGAGCTAATTCACTGTTCACCTTGCTCATGCATTGACTTGGGACTACCCCACCAAAGTTAATCACGTCTAAGCAATGGATCTCGCTCTAACTGGAAAGCGTAAAGCGCCTTTCCTCCCAAAGGCAAAGGAAACTTCACAGAAGGCGTGCACCGTAAGACACTGACATCTATCATTCGCGAACAGGTCGGGAAATTGGATAAGGTGTGTCTGTTGCTTTGTAAATCAAAGGGTAAATTGTACCGACCTTACACAGCCCGCAATTTTGTGGAGCCTACACAGCTGGGACTTAAGGAGGCGCCTTTGACTTTTTCAAGTTATGATTTCAAACCCCGTTGCGGAGAAACAAGCACACTGTCTGGAAATTGTTCGACACCCTTTAGTTGTAAGTGTGGTACTCCACACTTTGAGCCTGATCCACCAAAGCATTTGAGCACGTGCTTAATGTTAAGCACGCGAGGAGTCCCATTGAAACTTGAGTGCTTTGCTGAATCGGCTCCTTAGTTCTCGCTGCTTCTACGTTGGCTCCGCTTGCGCATGAAAAACATCTGCAGAGCAGGTACATTTTCGTTTTAAATGTTAAAAAAAGTGAGAGACATCCTTCTTGATTTGACATTAAACAACGTTAAATCAGTTAAACCAGACGCCGAAACGCGCAGAAATCTCTCCCCTTCCCATGCAAAGAAACGTATGGAAATTCTGCTTTTTTCTAGCCCCTTGGTTGACATTGCCTAGACTGGCTCATCTGATTCCCATCTGGGACGCATGCTAGCACGTATTTAAAAAGACTCTTAAATTTGGAGAGCCCTGGGCACACTTTTAAAAGCTGCTCCTTGAGTCCCCAGCCCCCGCAATCCAGCTGATGAGGAAAGGCGCTGTGGTTTTGGTGGCACCGTTTGCATTGGGATTGGCACCATTTGATTGACAAAGTCTCCCATTCTTCCACATTATGAGTGTTATCAAACGGATTGTGTGGGGTCACAAGCTATTGAAGAACCGTCCGCGTAGTCGCAGAGAAGAGAATAAAGCATTCTGCAAACACAGGGTGCAGACGGTGGCATTCTCATGAATATGCTTCCAACAGGCGAAATGCATTTAATCTTTCTTCTTCCTCCTCCTCCTTAGCATTTCCTTTTAACTTAAGCGCTTTAGTAGACAGCATCACCAGGTAAAAGAACACACCGCCGCCAGGCAGTTAGGTAGGCTCAAACCAGGGAGTTCGGAAAGGCTGGATTTCAATTGCTCTGAAGGCAGCTCTCTCGAAACAAGGTCGGAAAGGCGATTTAAAAACAAAAAACAAACTTTCTTGGTAGTTGCATAGGAGACTGAACTACCCTGCTGTCATTAACTTGGGTGGTTCACTGACAGCATTCCACTAGGATAACTCATTTTGCTAAAAAGTGTATGCAAGTCATATGAATGTGTGTGTGTGTGTAAGCTAAATGACAATGACAAAAAGAGAGTTTTGCCTTCAGACGTATCAGAGACTCAGGACAGATATAACAATCACATCAACTTTCCTTTCCATGATCCAGCACAAAGCCACCTCCGCACTGATCGGGTTAATCTAACCGAGGAATATTTGGAGGCCCTTTGACGTGCATTCGTTCGAACAGGGGGACAAATAAGAATGATTAACCACAAAAGTTTTGAAAAAGGAATAATTTCAACACATTAAAAAGGCACATCTGCACCAAGACCCACTACTCTAGTGTATGTGCAGAATTATCATCAGATAGAAAGCCCACGCTATATTAAACGGGTAATTAGACATTATTCGGAAAGATACAGGTTCCAGTGATATTTCGTAGGAAAGGCAAAATACGGAGGATTTTTAGACGTGTCATATGCATAGCTAATATCCTGAATAGAAAACATCCCTTTTCCTTACCATCAACAATAACTTTTTCCAATAATTAAACTGAGATTAATAATTGAGTGGTTTTGGAATTAGGTGAAATATAATTGCAAACTCCTTTTAAAAATATATTATTCTTGCCTGCTTATGCTGCAGAATTGGTATTTTTCCATATACTTTTATGTCCTATTCCTTTGCTAACGTAATAAAATACGCACGAGATTTATGTGGAAAATCCGGAAAAAAAGCTTCGAATTTTTAACTGAATATTCTCATCAACGAAAGCATTGAAATTAATGTGTAAAAATGACAGATTAATGCAATTATCCCAATGAAGGAAATGTTCAACGTAATTAGAAAGACAAGAGCTAAAGACGTGGAAAAGAAAACAGGACGTCTTCAAAGCAGATGCATTTCTGACCAAAAGTTGTCCTTCCCTGATTAAGATGTGCTATAGGCGACACAACAAACACAACAAACTCCCTTTTCGGTATTAAGGCTGGAGATAACCTGGTGCCTAAAGAGGCAGTTGAACTGATGCAGAGGAACTGAGGGCCTGATTGAAAAAAAGTTCCACCGATTATGTTTGTGTGGAAAGGCTCACCTCTTGCAGAGCTCTAAAGTATAATCAAGGCGCAGGCTTATACTTGAAGGGTGTTAATTCTCATATGGGAACCTACTTTCTCCTAAACCGTTTCTTGCCTACTGAATGAGAGAGCCTCCCAATTGAAGTAAAATGATCCTTATGTCTAATATCAAGCACAGTCACAAAGCGACTGGCCATTTATGCTGCCACTTTAGACAAAGATATTTAGTTATTCCCGGGTAGCAAGTGCACTTTTGCATTTTTAAGCAGGAACAAGTAGAGTACAAACATATTTACAAGAGCAATTATTAAATAGTTATTTGATGCTTTAAAGTCACTAGGTTAACTGCACCTTTGCTGCAATTTTCTTAATATTCAGATAATCCCTTTATTAAATTAGTTCCCAATCGTTTGGACCAGTGTATTAAAATTCATGGAAGGTTTTTCGTTGTGCTCAGTAGAGACACTGAAATGTGTGATTTGTAGTTACTGTAAAAGTTGGAAGATTCCTTCAAAGTCTTGGCAATAATCTGAGTCCCATTAACTATTCAATATGTGTGTGTGTGTGTGTGTGTATTAATATGAATGGACTCTACATTTACTTAAAACTAGTCTGGGCAAAATATCACAAAATTCAAGGAACCAAACCTTCATTGGCAGGATGATGTACCAGATGACCAAATAGGTCTTTTCCACCCCTAACATCCTTGATTCATAAATAACCTTAACAACCATCTTTAGCGGTGCCATAGGAAGCCTCTGACACTGCTCCTACTAGAAAATGACAAATGACATATTGTTTTAAGATATTTTTCATCAATCTGTCACCTATCATTACTTTACATATTTGCAAGCAAGCTTCCATCTCTCTTCAAAGTAAAAACTAGGCAAAACGATCTGATGATTTAATGTACAGGAACCAGACGCTGATTGTGGCGTTGATTTGAAGACTTATTATAATATATGCTATAGAGAAACCTCCTCTGCAACGTTGTTAAAATGCAGGTGCTGTTCACTGGTCAGACTTTGTACCTGACAATCTTTTGGGCATTTCTAGGACCCTTGGTATTGTGCAATGCCCAGTGTTGGAAACGGTGCCTCAGATATGAACGTTAGATCCTCAAACTATTCTGGGAGAGATTTCTCCCTTCAATGTTTCTTTAAAATCTAACTTAGTGTGGAAGGAGAGGTGGGGGGAGGAGAAGGGAAATAAATCCCTTTGTTCCATAATGTTAAACTCTCTCTAGCCACCCCTCACAAAGGCTGTGGCTATAATGTTAGGAGTCGGAATAGAATTGAACTCAGCAAATCTGTCTTTACAAATGACATGAAATCCCCCACCCAGAATGCTGCCACCCCAGAAGAATAAAATAAAATTACTTGTGCTCACGGGGTCTTTAAAAAAAAAGACATTAAAAATCCTGACAAGTAAAACTTAAAGGTGTTTACCTTGTCATCAGCATGTAAGCTAATTATCTTGGGCAAGATGTAGGCTTCTATTGTCTTGTTGCTTTAGTGCCTATGCCCCGCCTCTGGTGGCAGCCTAAAACCTGGCGTCTGGCTAAAACAAACGAAAGGCAGCCCTGAGCCTCCACTCAATCCAATTAAGGCGGACTTCGTCCACTCGGTTACGTGTACATCCAACAAGATCGGCGTTAAGGCAACACCAGAATATTTGGCAAAAAAGATTTGCCTCCCCTTCCCCCTTTTTTTTTCAGCCGCCGAATCATGTCGATGAGCCCAAAGCATACGACTCCTTTCTCAGTGTCTGACATCTTGAGTCCCTTGGAGGAAAGCTACAAGAAAGTGGGCATGGAGGGTAGCAACTTGGGGGCTCCCTTGGCAGCCTACAGGCAGTCTCAGGTTTCTCAGCCAGCAATGCAGCAGCACCCCATGGGCCACAACGGGACAGTGACTGCCGCCTACCATATGACCGCGGCAGGCGTCCCCCAACTCTCCCATACCACTATGGGGGGCTACTGCAACGGCAACCTAGGCAACATGGGCGAGCTTCCACCTTACCAGGAGACCATGAGGAACAGTGCTTCAGCCACAGGATGGTACGGGGCCAACCCGGACCCCCGCTTCTCTACAAGTAAGTGAGCCCCGTAACCAGCGGGGAAAACTTTACGCACAGCTCCGGGTAAGCCTTTCCAATGTAGCGACTTGGAGAAATCATGTCGGTTGCGGTACAATGCGGGGTTTGGGGGGGGGGGCGGAATGCAAGGGGAAAAAGTGGCTTGAAGTCGAAATCAGGTCAGCCCAAAGAGCTGGATCGCGGCAGGGCTGTCTAGGATTGATACGAGCGGTATTTTTTTTTCGGCTTCCCAGGCTCCTGTCCCGTGTTAGCTCTTTCCCGGTATCTCCTGTCGCTCGCTTCCCATTTCACCCCCGGCTCGTGAGTTGCTTCACTGAGACTGAAGGTGTTGTCTGATCCCAGCGAGCCAGCGCTCCGTTGCCGAAGGAGAACCGACGGGGAAAATGCCCCACGATGGGAGCGATTTCACTGTAGGCGAGGAAACATTTGGGTGGCTGTGTCCTTGCGGGGCGGGGGTCTCTCCCCAAGCCTCCTGCAATAAACAACCGTGCGGATAAGGGCGACAGAGAACGGAAACGCGGCAAACAGGGTCACCAGGGCAAGGGACTCGTTTAAATACATTCAAACACCTTCCAACCTAAATTCCGAATAATTCGCAGCTAAATCGACACATCAGGCTACTTATTGACCTAGCATGTCTCAGCCCCCCACATGCCCGCTTAACGCAGAAGGTGGTGGAAGGGGGAACTCGCGTGTATTCGGTTAATAAGGCTACACAGAGCGAGAGGTTTCTTTCTTACGGAGAGTGGTTCGGAAGGGGTGTGAGACCCGTTTGCAGGTGGAAACTTGCACTAGCTATTGTATGTTCCTAGCATTGCTTTTGTTTTGTTCTCTTTCGCTCTGTTCCAGCTCTTGGATAGCCCGTGTTTGTACATACTCAGTTATTGGTGAAGGTTTTGCTCCGTGTGACCCCTAAGTGTTTGGAATAGCACAGAGAGCGGGGGGGAAGAAGAGTAAATCGTTATCAAACTGTTCCCCTGCTAGTGACACAGCGTGCAGCCTTATACAGCCCTGCCTGGCTCGGTGGTGGGCTAGTACCAGTGCAACTGGCTTAGGTGGGGTTCGAATAGATTTTGACTGGGGAAAGTGATTAGCAGTCGGGGAGAGGATCTTGGCTTTGGAGTGAATATTCGAAAAGCGTTTCTCGCCCAGGCAGCCTCGTGCCGTTAACCGTGTTGCGTTGCTTAAAATGTGTGATCTTCTTGATTTTAGTATCCCGCTTTATGGGGCCGTCTTCTGGAATGAACATGGGCGGCATGGGGAGCTTGAGCTCGCTGGGAGACGTTAGCAAGAGCATGGCACCTCTCCAGAGCACGCCACGGAGGAAACGCAGGGTCCTTTTCTCCCAGGCCCAGGTTTACGAGCTGGAGAGACGTTTCAAGCAGCAGAAATACCTCTCGGCTCCGGAGAGAGAGCATTTAGCCAGCATGATCCATCTCACTCCGACTCAGGTCAAAATCTGGTTCCAGAATCACCGCTACAAGATGAAACGCCAGGCCAAAGACAAAGCTGCGCAGCAGCAGATGCAACAGGACAACAGCTCTTGCCAACAGCAGCAGTCTCCCAGAAGAGTGGCGGTGCCCGTGCTTGTAAAGGATGGCAAGCCATGTCAAGCCGGCTCCAACACACCGACGGCAGCTATCCAGACCCATCAGCAGCAGGCAGCTGCAGCAATCACAGTGGCTACCAATGGCAACAGCCTTGGACAGCATCAGAACCACCAGCCAAACAGCGCAGGGCAGTCTCCAGACCTGGGACAGCACTCAGCCAGCCCTTCGTCTCTCCAGAGCCAGGTCTCCAGCTTGTCTCACTTAAACTCTTCTAGTTCTGACTATGGCACCGCCATGTCTTGCTCTACCTTGCTCTACGGTAGGACCTGGTGAAAGGGGTGTTGTTGTTGTTGTTTTTAAAGACGCTCAGATGCGCCCAGTCACACAAATCTCTGTCCTGTTCAAACTATTTTTTATTTTTATTTTTTAACGAGCGGTTCTTTGAGGAACCCCTAACACAGAGAGACAGAGAGTGACTCTTAGGTTGTTAAATGGGTATTTAATAAAAAAAATATTCGTGGAGCAATTACAGAATGGAGCCCATGAGTGGTCATGGTCTGAAGGCTTGGATTTCAAATGTACACTTTGCCAGCGAATAGACCTTGCATGTAAATATAGAGATTTTTGGAGGGGAGAGGGTGGGCGTTTCCCCCCCAAAAAAAACCATTAGTGTCACCCAGACAAAAGGAAAGGCCCCCTTTCTACTCCCCCAGCCCAGCCGCCCGCGGATGGAGATTTTGATTCGTCACAGCTTGGCATTTTTTTCTTCCCTTACTTTTGATGTGAACCTGTAGCTGTATAATGCTGTCAAAAGTTGGACTAAACCCATAGTTTTTAGTAACCTGTATATTTTGTTGTAAAGAAAAAAAATACAATCAACCAAATCAAACCAAAACACACACCCGACCTTTTTTATGGACATTGAACGATCCGTGTAAATCCTTTGGCAGTTTGTTATTTCCGCACGTCTCCTCTTTCTGTTGTAAACTTATGTAGATATTTGGCTTAAATATAGTTCCTAAGAAGCTTCTAATAAATTATACACATTACAAATATTCTTCTTCTTATTATTATTTCCCTTTGCTTTCCCCCGTAGATCTCTTTCCCCACCCCCGAAAACAAATGGGGATGCTAATAAATACTTACACTAAAAGCAAAAAGGCCCAAATCTTGCGCCCATTGAAGTCAATCGGGAATTCGGCCCATTGGTTTCAATGGGAAGCAGGATCAGGCCCATGGTCTGGACAAGTGATAAGCAAATATACGTGATAACTATATTCCACCTGCTTTCTCTAATGAAGGAATCGAGTCCGAATTGATTAGCCAGATATCAGGCTAGGGAGCTCACCGCAGATGGTTATTCATAGAGAAAGGAAAGTATTCCAGAAACAGTCACTGACATTCCAAAAGGCATTTAAGAGCAGTTAAATGTCTGAGGTTATTAGAAACAAACTAATGAGTAGCCCACTGACAGATTAGCAAATGCAACCGTTTTAAAGCGTGTCCAGTTTTAATAACTTGTACGAAGATCATTTCTACCAGGTTTTATTATGTACTTGTATTTTAAGGAAAGTACAGTCACCTTATTTATAATCAAAATAAAATGATAGTTTATTGTGTCCAATGTGTAGTTTGAATTAACTTTCTTTATAAAAACGTATTTCATTTTATACACACACAGGCGCAAACGGATCGCTTCAGTTTGTCCTGCAGCTTTCATCCTTACAAAACAGGCAGGGGAACTACTTTGCGGCGGGCGCGTTTCGTTTTAACGCAGATTGCTTTTGCGTCGGTGACTGGACTAGGCTGTAAAGAAACAGGTGAAGAGAAGGGGGGAGGGTGTATATGTGTAGCTGAGAAACAGACGTGCATGTGTTAGTGATGTAAACACTATAGGGATTCAAGAGAGGTATGTGTTAACTTCGGTGTAAATAGACAAAGTAGATATTGTGAAATAGCTTTTAACTGGACAATCAACAAATACATTACATTCACAAGCTTTTTGGCCCAACATTATCCCTTTTGTGAGTGTAACTGAAAATCCAAAGTGCCCAGTGTTAATCTATCCCATCAAGGACCCCAGACCCGAATTTCCTCCAAATCGCCTTCTTAGTTGTAACTTCCCCTCCTATTTTTACATTAAAACGCGGAAATAAAGCTCATAATTCAAAGATCTCTGAAATGTTGAAGAATCACAAACCGGTGCCTGTTATTTGAGACGGAGCGAGAAAGGAGTTAGCCAGGAGTGGAAACAAACAAACAAATCTACCGTTTATGTAGCAGCGCCGGAGGGCTCGATCATCTTAGATACCCTAGTGTTACTCAGAGAGCTTGGATAAGAAAAAGGAAACTGAGTAAAAAGATTATCGGATCCTTCTGTTAAACTGGAGGACATCACGTGTGTCAGCGGGAATTTCAAGCCCCTCCATTTTTATAGTATTCCGTAGGTTGTTAGAGGAAGATTATCAAATGGGATAAACATATTTTAACGTTACTTTTTTCTCTATTACGAATATTAATTTCAAATTTATAACTATACGTCAAAACTAGCATTCAGAGAGCCTAAACTGAGTGCTCGGTGCTGTCATTTAACATCGAAATACACGGGAAAATTGGTTGGAATTTCTTTGAAGTGTTAAACTTCTGTTCTTAGGACCTGGTCGAAGGGGAGATCTGTGCATGTTTTATGCTATATATATTTTTAGTAGCTCTAGTTCCTCTCTCCCAATTTTAAAATGCACACGAAAGGTGTGAAATGCTATGCTTTAAATCGACATTTCCCCTTTCTTGGGATTTATTTTAGAATCCTTCCAAAAATTGATAATTTTCAAACTCGAGGAGAACTAGGAATAATTGGAAAATCCTAGAACTATTTTCATGGAACGGAGAAATAAAGTTGGCATGTTTAGTGTGGAACCAGCTAGCGACTTAACATAATAGACTTTGGGCAATAAATGAATTTTATTGTATCTAGACAACCTCATAAACACATATTTGGTGGTGGGTGTAATTACTGTAATGGATTATTATGTACACTGGCTTATCTTTCTTAAACTAAATTTAGTTTCGATTAAATAAACTCGTTTCCACTTTGTCTGATGTCGGCTTAGTTTAAAGTCTGTTTACTTGTTCCACAGAAAGGTGAATTCATCTCTTTATAAAGCACTAGAGACCAAGCAAACACAATTCAAACTGTATTTACATATCAATCAGGAGAAATGCAAACAAAGTGCCTCTTTAACAAATTTATAGAGTTTTTTTATGACACCGTATTATTAGCCTTTTATCATAGACTTCTTTGTACAGCCAGTTATGTCTTCCATTAAGATCAAGATATTCCAATGACTTTTAAAAACATTTTAATCTAAAATTTCCCTTGAGCAGACTCGCGGGAATTTACCCACTGTATAGCTTTCCTAAATTAAAATATATGCTACTATGTAAACCCTTGCCTCTTCCCTTGCCACTGATTTTCAGTCGCTTGTTAATCAGTGCAGAACTCGAATAATGGGAAGTTAAAAAGGCGGGGGAGGGGGAGCTAGAGCAGTGATTAAAATCTTTGAAATGATGGAAGAGAAATACATTTCCAAATGTCTCCGATCACATATAGAAATCAGACCACGGGCACCATATATATATATATATATTGTAGTTAAAGAGATGGAATAAAGAATGGCTGTTTCCTCCTTCCGCTCCCCCCTGGCACTGCCTATAGATGTACGAGATTTGCTGAGGGCATTTTTTCCCCTGCTGTAAATAGGAGTTCATGCTTGAGTGCCATGAAGTGTGTGGATGTAGTGGCACAGCAGGCTGGAGAGAAAAAAAAATCAGGGCTTCGCCATATTTGCTGTTTGGTATGAACGCATTTTTGTTTCAAAGCAACGACCTTTTACCACCAGTAGCTGAGGAGTCTCGGAAAGAAATACAATCAGAAGGATCTCCAATCTTGGGGTCTGAGCCAAGATGATATTTCTGTTCCTTGCAGTCAGAATAAGAAGCAGTGCAGGGATGATTATTATCCACACGAGAAAACCAATCGGGATGCTAATCTAGATATGCATTGCCTGCATTTTAGTTCAAAAGGCAGTTCAATATCCTAATACAGTTAGTTGTTCAAAGTGCAGGTCCCAAACAATGTAATCCGAGACAGTTCTAAAATGACACCAAAGGGAAGTTGCCACAGAAAAAAGTATATGAGCGGTTTTATTGCAAACAGCAGGTAAAAGGGCCTCGCCGGGGAGTGAGCTCTATTCTAACTACTCATGGCGACTGCTTTTACAAAGGGAACTTGGAGGTAAACACTGAATGGCTCCCGAAGAATTTCAATCCTTTCATGGCAATGTTTGGCGTAAAGTTGACACTATCTTTCTGTCTGACCAGCTGTTCCTCTTATGATTCCCATCGCAACTGCCCCCTCCCCCAACAAGTAAATGGTAATATTGTATATATGTATCAAATGGGTACAAAGATAGAAATATTGTCTTCTATGGCAAATTGGTGATTAACACGAAATGAGATCTGGTTGTCTCTGGCTGCAAGCACATTAGGGATCAGGTAAGGTCAAAGCTTTATATATTATGTCTTTTTCTCTAAGGCTTCTGGTCAGTTTCGGATAAAGAAAGTGAGTAAGATGTGTTGTCATAAAATTAAATTGAAATACTTTTTAATGTTTAAAGTAACTGAGCATGCAGAAAACTGCTTCGAAAACCTAAAATGGAAAAAATTAGTTGTAAGATTCAAGCTTAGATTTAAAGGTTCGGGTTTTTTAAAAAAAAAACTTGATCATTTTTATAATAATAGCAAAGATATGAAAACCAGTTTTATGAGTCTGACTTCATTGACCTGAGCTGCCATATATAAACTTCTCTAAAGTAGTATGTTTAATTTTTAAAAATATTTACAATGTAATTAGTAATATTTAAGCCGTTTTAATACTTATGTCTATATCTCACATTAACAACAAGGTGTGAAATTGACTAATATACTTTTTAAAATATTTGAGAAACACACTGGGGTTATTCATGTGATTTTTAATCAATGTGTGGGTTGCATCTCCCTAGCAAATGAATTTACATAATGATCTTGCTACACTTAAAAGTTTTCTTGTATTCAATGAATCAGAACTGCTAATATCTTTCCATACATTGCTTTATCATTGCAATGGTTCTTTAAAGTGTTTCTCGGGGAAGCACTTAATTGATTAGATATTCAGAAAATGTGTACATAAGAGATTAAGACAACATAGGTTCAATACAGAAAACTAAAGAAAGAGTAAGATCTAGTGGCCTTTTTCTTTGAGAAAGTGAATTTTCCCAAAGCATCCAAACATGCACACACCTGGAAACTTTGAAGGAACAAACTTTTCTGTTTCATATTAAAGGTGCAGCTGAAGTGGCTGAGTTCATTTCAGTTTGTTAGTGACCTAATAATGTAACTCCAGGACGCCGCTCTTTTGGAGTTTCTCTCAGTGCTTTTGTTTGGCAAACTTTTTTTGTTTCTCAGAAGCACTTATAAATAATATACTTTTGTGTCCATTTTTGTTTTGATCATTTACTCCCAACATGCCGATTTCTTAAGATATTTATTATTGTTATTAAAACAGAGAATACAATCAATCATGATAGTAATAAAATATAGCCACCTTAGCGCTCTCCTCTTTCTACATCAGTTTGAAAGAAAGAAAGAAAGAGACAATTTTAACATGGACATTTAAAAATATGTAAATACTAGGCACACACTGCATAGATGCTGCCCTGACAAGCTGATTTATCTCAGCACCACTCAGAACCCAAGCAGGCTCTGTTGAAGAAAATGTTACATTGAAACAAAACTGAACAGTTAAGTGGAGGTGTTTTTCCCCCATTTTTTCTCCTCTTCCCCCCAACATATATTGCTAATTATTTAAACTATCTGTTAAAATTATTTCGTCATTTCTAGCTCCTAAAAACATTTTTATGTTTTGTAAAAGGTTTATTCTTAAAACACCTCAACACTGCATGTGTGCTTAGAAAAAATTGACTCGATTTCTCCTGACAGGCAATCTTTTTATGAGGTTTATCTCCCAAATAAAAACAAAAAGGAGCATAAAATGAAAGGCCTTCAAGATCAGCTGAAACATAGTATGCCAAATTTTTCTATATGTTTTTAAAACATATCCCTCAGTATGTAATAGAGAGTCTGATTTTGCTCCCATTTAAACCCAGGGGAGTTTTGTAATTTACTTCAGTGGAAATAGGAGCAGGTTAAAAATGATCATTATTTATAATTTCACTAAAGTGAGAAATAAGTCTTCTGAAAGAGTCTCTGCTCGTTTAATGTAGTGATCAGGCAGATTTCAGGAGTAGTGGGTGGTAACAATTTTCAATGAAGTTCAATTTGTTGTGATCTACACACAGCCTTAAAATAAATAACAAAGGAGTATTGTATGTAAGGTGTCTAGCTCGGTAATTTAATTTAATTTATTTGTTTGTTTAATTATTTATGGAGTACGGAAAAAAGCCCAGTAATTATAGACTGGACTGTTGCAGGTACTGTAATGGAAAAATCCCAAAATATAAATTGAGAGCTTCTTTTACTCCTTATCATATGGTAATCATTCATATCTATATGGTAATGGCTGGGGGAGAGAAAGAGAGAGAGAGAATTAAAAACACCAAAGTAATCATTTGTTTTACTCAAATGCAAATGCTAACCCTAAATCCAATTAATAATGTCTTCTAATTGTGATGCTTTATAGTATTTATGGCTAATAACATGGTATCCCATTTAAGTATGCTTATGACTAATGTAATCAAAACTATATGGACCAACATACACAACAATTGCTTAGTACTAAAGTTATAGGGAGAAAAGTTTATGAAGAACACTGCTCATTTATTTTATTTTATTTTAACTAAACAGACTTTCCCTTTCCTAGCTAGCGTGCTAAACAAAGAAGGAAGTGATACACCCGAATAAACACACCAGCTCTGCCTCCTAAAAAAATGTGTGTGAATTCTCCTGTTGAAGCAATGAGGGCAGGTTACAACTACCCCAGCACGGTCGTCTGTTAAACGTTAATAGCTGACAAATGTTTCAGTTTGAATACTATTTCATGGGACTACAATGTGCTCAGGTACATTGATAACAATACAGTCCTGCCTAAATCCCGCTGGCTTGACTCACGGAAGTAATCCATTTAACTCAGTGGGATTACGTGCGTGAGTAAAACCAACACAACCTGGCCAGTTTCTAGCTATTTTAATTCTATCCAGACAGCTAATAAGACGCAAAAGTGCTACCAGCATTTTGCTACATACGCCTTATTTCGTAACTGCTTATTTACGCCCTGCCGTGTATTTCTGTCCTTTAAAAGAAAACCGCACGTTAAAAGTGAATACGCTTGAGATTTTCGTTAAAAAGTAGGACCTAGGCGGGGCCTCTATGGCTTCATATCAAAACGTGAATAATTGCATATTTATAATATATGTGTGTGATACAAAGTATCTTGTTTCTGAATTTGTGTGTGTGGGGGGGGGATTAAAATATCTATCACATGCTCAAGGCATTTAGATTACTGTGACTTGAATGCTTTCTGCCAATTCCAGCTATTTTCAATCTTTTAATCATTCTGTGTTTTAATTGGCGGTTATTTGGGAAATACAACTTGTCTGAAAGCTGCCACCGCGTATCCCTGGAAGGATCCCTCGAATGGAAACCATCGTCAATATTCAGTGTGTGAGCAATGGATCGTTCTCTCTCTCCCACGCGTGTGTGTGTTGTCCTGGAATAATGGAGAGTACCGTAGGACGAGTAGCAGAACCCGCACCGCATTCTGTGTGTGTGGAGTTTAGGAGAAGGGATGATGGAATAGTGTGTGCTTTCCGAGTTTTTTGGGGGGGAGGAGGTGGTGGTGGGGTGCAAGAGTTATTGTGGTGGAGTCCGCATTTGTGTGGCTGTTGTGCGGTCGGGGTGCAGCCTGTGTGTTTGTGATGGCGCTGGGGAGGTTAGGGGTGGTAGCGGAACGGGTGTGTTGTGGCAGATGGGGGGCGGTGGTGGTGGCAGCTGTAGGTGTGATGAGTGTGTGTCGGGGAGGTTGCGGTGGTGCTGGATGGATGGGGGTGTTGTGGGGGCTAGGGGTGAGGAGGGTAGTTGAAGGGTGTATGAGTTGGCAGTGGGGGAGGAGGGTTAGGGGTATTTGTGTGACAGCGTACCGCCCTTATACAATAATCAGGCAATTATCTAGCTGAAACATTCTCAAATGGCAAAAAGTTGCAAAATAGATCGACCTCCCTGAGATGACAAGGAGCTGGTTACAGAGGTCTGCAGCCATCATCCTTTTTTCAATACATTTTAAACAAGAGGATCTAGTGAGTGATTCCGATTCAATACACATAATCAGTTTGGAAGTCCTATTTCCATTTGAAAACAGGCCTATTTGCAATCATGAGAGCCGGACATGCTGAAAGATACAGAATGCATTCAGAGTAGATGGTAGGTGATAGAATCTGTAGACAAGCACTAAATATTTTCTTCCAGTTTCAAACCTTTTACTTTATACTTTAATCATGATGTATTTTTAATCTAATATTCCTTTTGAAAATATGACTTAATTGCTTTAGAAAGCAAAGCTCTGACCCACAGCGAGACTCCCTGGTGGAAAAAAAAAAAGAGGGGGGAAAAACCAAGAAAGAATGGTGATTGAAAAAGCATGTTGATTGTCCTACTAGTCTCTTAGGGTTAACAGTCATTTAATCAAGAGTACACTGGGTAAATGATTTTGTGGAAAATGCTAACTTGTTTTTAAAGTAAGGACTGGATGAAGAACATTTGCACAGGGCTATAAATAGAATCTACTATACACAAATGTAAAAGTATAAAGGACACATCGTGCTGAAACTAGACTGATACAGACAGGAAGTTCTCTTCAGAAACAAAATCTTCTGAAACACTCAGTGCCAGTAGTTAAGTGTTCTCGCAGTGAATTTCAGGACCTGAATAAGTGCACGGGGTCCAACTGTTGGAAATAGCTGAGATGCAGTTACCAGAGATAGGTCATTTTTATTATTGCATTTGTGCCAAGCCTCTGAAAACAAACAGTTGTATGCTACAAGGTGAAAAGTTTTGCAATTTAAAGCACTATATTTTGTTTCTTAATAAACAAAAAATTTTCTTCCTGAAAGTAAAAACAAGACAGACATAACACCCTAATATGGCATAATTGATGCCATGGCATATTACAATCCACAGCCCCTCCAGGCAGACACACCCCACCACCAACACTTCTTAAGAGAGTCATCTTACAAGCCTGATAATATTTTCAGTTCTGCATTCTGTAAAGCCTTTTTTTCTCACTATTCAAGTGCCAGAAGATAAGAGGCCTACAGGACCTCAGTAATCATCATAATTTATGACGAGAGTGGTGATGGGAGTTGAGGATTGTCTGCATATAGCCAATAGAAAATTAAACGCTTTCATAATTGAAAAGATATAACACACCTTATTTTTTTCTGGGTTCCTTTTTGGCAGGGGGCACTGAATAATATCTACTGTAGTCAGCTATCTTGGCTCTGAATTATCATAGCCCGTAACTATTCCTGCGATAAGTTTTATGGGAGACACTTGCTAATTGCTGCTAAAATACAGTACTAAGTTCTGGACTCAGCACCCCTGCTTTCTTCAAACTCCCACCCCCTTTGACATACACACAATTTTAGTCTCCACCACTAGGAAATGAGAAATCAGCCCTGAACATGTAACCTTCTAAGAAGCTGATTTAGTGTGGAAAAGGTAAATACTGTTATTACCTACTTTCAAAATATTACATACAAATTTCACTTGATGACGGATGGGTTTACATAGTTGCTTAACACAGAACCCAGTCATCTTCAACAATTATTGGTTTTATCTTTTGCCATCACCTCTGTTTCCTGTCAAAGCCGGAGCAGTGATAAATACATGGACCGATGCAGTAAAAGCAAGAGCGCTGTATTCAGATGTTTTTGGGTTTCCCTCTGATACTAAATTTAAACATCTACTAACAATAAGTAGAGAAAAGGGATTCAAGTGTGGACAGGAGGGACAGCTTCACAAATTGCTATTGGGAGTTAATTTGTTTGCCTTTTCACTTCTCAGACTCTACGCACCATATTATCTTTAGAAACATTTCTTCTCTGTTTTTACTCCGACCTACAAAAACACATTTCTGACATTAGTTGTATTTTAAGTGCATTATTTTAAAGTCTCATAATTGTAGCTGATGCTGTAAATGTGAGCAGATGTTTTCACTTTAGCCACTGAAGAGAAGTAAGCTTCCCTCAAATATTATTTCATACTTATCCGTTCCAATCTGCAGAGAGTAAACTTCCAGATTAGGATCAGATCCTGCATTTTTCACTCAGGCCAAACGCCCATTGAAATGAATGGGTGGAGGCCCCATGAAACTCAATTTGTTGTTCTTGACACCCTGCAGGCTATGAATCATTTTATTGAAATACCCTGTACGAAGTATTAGCGTGACTCCCATCACCACTCCCGTCATAAATTATGATGATTACTGAGGTCTTCTCTGTTCCAGGAGTCTAGACTTCTAGGCATTGATTCAAAATGATACCTAACATTCTCTTCTAAATTCAGACAAATGTACGATGTAATTGGAGGGAGGTTACCTCAGTGCAGGGTCAGCTTTGCAGTTGATGGAGAAGCTTACTCTCCTTGTTATTGTGGATGCAGGAAACCAAGGGCCAAATTGTGCCCTCAATGTATTTAAATCAGCTAGTTCTAAATTACGTAGAGTTTAATTCTGAAGAACTATCCAAAGTCACAATTTCCAGGATCTCCAAATACAAATGAAAAGGAATTCGAGCCGAGAACTTCCTACAGCGATTGGAAGGAACGTTTAAAACGAAAAGCCTTTCATACTTCAGTAGCTCTGGGTGTTATTTGTATACAGTCATTGCAATAAGAGAAGTCGCGGGCCGGAGGTGTGCGCGCAAATGAGAATGTTCAGCAGCAGCAAAAGGCAGTAAAAGTAAAGTTGCCCGTGCAAGACAGGTGCCATTTACCAGCTTTGCGCGCACAATTGGGACGACACCATTTAATTTTAGTATTAATTTTTTAGTTACGGATTTTTTTTCACAGGAGACAGATGAAAGTTACATTATATAAATCCCTAAGAGCGATTTGTACACCTCAAAATATGGGCTGGCACCTCATCTTTTCGCCCCAACTGCTGTAGAGAAAAAGAAAAGAAAAGCCACCATTCTGCTCAGGAAAAGTCCGTTTATGGTCCAGGCCCAGCTCCTTTTTATTCTCGGGAGTTGTCCCATGGAAATCCAAAGGGTTACTCGAGTGAGTAAAGGGAGCAGGATATGGCTCTAATTATTTCTTGCAGAATTCATACTTTTCCTGTTTTGTTGCTTTTCCTTTAGGGTTCATTGTACATTTTTATGGCACATTTTAAATCTATCACATCCCCAAATCGAAGACTAGTTAGAAAAGGAAATGGACACTGACCCGAGTTGCCTTCATATAACAATTCCTAGACGGTTGTTCATTTATTATTACGGTTGTGGAGCTATCTTAGCTGAATATTATCCAAAGCCAAATTATAATTAGGTACTGAAAACTGGGTTCTGATCAAAACGGTCAGACTTACCTTTCAGAGACAATTCCTATTGTGTGTAACATGCACTATTCCACACTTATTTATTTAAACACATATAGCGCATCGATTCCCTTTATGAATATTATACTTTGTATTATATATCCACGGGCAATCCATCAACAAGTGAGCATTACTGACTAATTTATAAAAATGACACTGATTTTTTTCAAGGAGTAATATAAGAACCGATCCGGTAGTCCTTGCACAGGCAACAATCCCAGTTAACCCAAAGGGAGTGTTGCTTGTGCACTGCAGGACTGGCATCTCATTTACTTACATACTAGATTTGATCATGGTTTTTTGAGAGTCATTGTTAACCGGAGAAATACATAAAGGTCTTACAAAAGAAAAAGCACTGAACTTTTAAAATACTGGCTAGAAAGCTGAACAAGCAAAACAAAACAAAAACAAAAAATACCCCTCCATGATCATACAGATTTTCTGGAAACAAGATGAAAACATAGTATATTGATATATGATTATATTTGTGTGTGAGCTAATTTGCATGGTTTAAACATGCCATAGTGATTCATATACAATCAATATAAGATTTGTCAAGTGATAATAAGTAATTCTATAAAGAGAGAAAGTGAGAGCGCTAAGAATCTATTTAATTAGAAATAAAACTTTTCAAGTGAAAGGATACCGAACAAGATTTTGTTGTTGTTGGTATACGTCTTTCAGTCATACACAGCCGATCCACTTTATTCAGCTCGACTTTGGACTTGTTGTAAAAATCCACTCCTATGACGCTTTTCAGATATTATTCCGGGTATTAATCAAAATACCAATTTAGCGATGATTTTCTCCAGGTATTTTGACTGCAATGAATTCCTATTGTAGTGGTAATGTCCATTATCTCTGGATCTGGAGGTCTTTTTAAAAGAAAATGTTATTTTTAAACCCCTTCCGTATGTGTCTATCCTATGAAACATTTTTTTCTACTTTTGTTTTCAATGTATTTAAGAACGATGAAAACAATAATTCCTTTGTCCAATGAATACAAACTAAAATATCAAAGTATGTTTAGGAATAAAATGAGTAGATAATTGATAGGTTTTGTTAAATATTTCACACGAACATTTTTATACCTTTTATATGTACTTGTCCTTAACCTTTAAAAGCAACTGCTGTAAATACAAGATCTGTACTTTCTCTAATAGATTTTACTAGGAGCTGGTGACAGAGAACTGATTTCTTTTCTATTAGGGTTTAGCACATCTTTGTTGAAGGCCTGTAGAATGACCAAGGATTAGATTTGCATCTCTTAGACTCCCTGTGTGGTCTTTGTAAGAAGCTTGTAACTGTTAAAAATGACTTGTTAGGAAGCGTGTGGGCTCTCATCTCTTTGCTTTTGACAGAATGATTGTGAAATTCAGATTGGTCCTATAGGCTTTAGACTGCAGATTCCACCTGAACCTTAAGCAATTAGAGCCTAATCTCAATGCAATCATATTTGAGTTAGGATTTGTTGCACTTTGTTTACTTCAATTAAAAAGCTACAGAATATTTTTGGGCATTTTAAAAGTGATAGGTGTTACAGAATTTTTTAAACCTTGAATTTGATAATCATTGCCCCTTTATTCGACTCTACACTGCAAACCACTTGTCAACTTCTGTGTGCAGAATTTAATAGGAAAACGCAGGATAAAAAAACAATGGCGAAGTAACAGTACCCGACCCATCGGGGGAATGTACTTTGCATTTTCACAGTTTCTAAACCAAGCATTCAAACTTCAGTTCAATTCTGCAAGTTATTTTACTACAACCAAAGGTATCTGATACAAGCCTAAGAAGGAAAATCTCCAGGCAAATATACGTGTCCGATACTTCTATCCTTAGGAAGCCAAAACAGCATAAGGATTGCAGGATTGAGTCCATGATTTGTTTTTGTTAAAATTATTATTTGCTGAAGTTTATGATCGATTTGTAAGAGACACGCAGAAAATTCTGTTAAGATAACACATTTGTTTCCCTGGTTGTTTACTGCTGTTGCCTGAGAAATGATGGGACAGTTTGCCGTTCGAAAGTTAGCTATGAGTTTAAATGCCATAGTTCTTGTGACTTATTGTGAAAAAACAAACCCACAAACCGTGGCACTGGTTTGTGATTGTCCAATTCTTTTTTATTTATGGCTCGAAAAAGCGTGTGGGTGGGTGGGAAGGGGAGGGCTGCTGCAAAATGACACTTGTGCGTATTCTTTCACCCTGGCGACAATTTCTTTGTGTTTGGGTTCCGTTTTTGCACCGCTAGCCTGTGAATGGTGCTTTTTAATAATAATCATGATTATAATAGTTTTTAAATAGCCTCTGCTCCTAACATTAACATAGCCCTTAAACCGAAGCGGTTCCTATTCTCTTTATCAAGTCTAGATCATTTCAGAAACCCTTTACGAGTTCATATTCTGACTACAAAAGGGATCCCCCAAATATGTGTTACTCCTCTTAAATACTGCGATCCTTCCCTTGACCCACTGGGATTGTTTTCCGTTGTTGTCATTTGCCCTATAGCAAAGGGGCTTTGGGCCCGATCCTGCTCCCACTTAAGTCAGTGGTAAAACTCCCATTGATTTGAAGCGCCCTTTGACGTGAATGCAAGTTTCCTGCATCACAATTGGCCCAACACCCATTATCAGCACAGCACAGCCGGCCCCAACCCCCTCCCTCGCTTCGATGGACTTTCCTCCCTCTCTTCCCTCCTCTCTTGGCAAGTGTCCCTTGATGGTGGCGGGAGCCTGTCACACCTGGAGCTTCCCAGAATAACTGGCAGGCAGCGATTTCAATGCTCCAGTTCTGCGCACCATCGCTTCAGTTCCCCAGCGTAGTCTACAATAAATGACAATAACGTGCGCAGTATTGAGACCCATTCAGCTGGGCTGAGCGGGACATGATAGGACTTAAAAGCTGCTAACTATTGATTTGCAATCACTCTCCTGACCCAGGGGTGCGGGACCGAGCCCTACGGTGGGAAATCAAAAGACCCCACATCTTGCTCATCAACTTTGCCTCCTAGGCCTCCCACTGTTGGTCTGATAAAGTCCTTTCCGGTGTGTGCTGAGAACGCCAGTTCTGCCGCTTTGAAGCCTGCGAGGGTGATATTCCCTGGGCGATTGTTCATTCTTCACAGAAATCACAACCTGGAGCCAGGCTTGCCGGATTATTTGTAATAGATTTATTCTTTCATTTATTTCCTGCACCTGGAATGACCCCCCGTTTGTATTTTTCCTCTTTGGTTCATAAACACAGACAGGATTTCCCTTTAATGAGGGAGCTTCACCCTGACATCTCTGCAGGATAAACTCCTCTTCAGCCTTCTCAGATAATGATGTGTGTGTAGATCATTTACCCCACAATGTCTATCAGACAGGAAAATAAAACGGTGCGACCCAAGCATATTCTCTGCTGAAAATGGGGTGCCCCAAATCTACTTATTTTAATGCCAAGAAAACGGTTCTTATTAAAATAGTGGAAAACGCAGGGAAATGTCTCTTTCTGAGATCTCGAAAGAACAGACAATTTTTCTTGCCTGTAAATGATATTTCTCAGCTGAAAGCAGCTCAGTCCACAGCTTAATGTGTTTCATGCCAGGCTTCAATAGGCATGAGTGAGCAATGGAATGGAGGGATCTCTTGGGGTGCGAATCGAAACATCTTCGAGTGTCCGTAGCCCCCTTCCCTTCCCAGCCTCACCAGCAGCTGCCATAGTAGTTTACATGCAATATTCACAGATCCTAAAATAAAGGAACAGCTGAAGAGAAGGCAAAGCTAGCAAAGCAAAAGCTCCACAGTGACAAGGGGAAATTGAAACTTATGGCATTGCAAGTTAATAACAGCAAGATTAAATCCAGGGGCAGGATAAGTGTTAACCAAGAAACTACAGACGGCTAGATAATGTTAATGACAATATTTTTTTAACATATTTTGCATTATTTTTTAAATAACATATTAGATTTCTCCCCTATTTTTTTGCCCATCTTTACAAGAGACATAATGCAAAGAAGGATACTTTGCATAGTTGGGACAGTTGCAACAAGAAGGGTATCAAGCACAAATCAATAGCACAACAAAGTTTGCGGGTGGGTGAGTTTAAAGTGGACAAAGCTTATGTCATCAGAGAAATAGCATTACAGGCAAAAAAAAATAAATAGCCTGTTCAACTTCCATTAGAGTTAAAGGGCAATGGATCAGGCCCCATGTGAGCAAGCTCAGTCCACAATTTACTTTGCTCTTTATAGCAGTCCCTCATCCATAGAGAGGCATTATTTTTTTCAAATACAGAAAGGCTGAACAATAGCCCTACTGTGAAATGTGTGGGTTACCTCATCATTGTGGAAGGAGGGTAATAAGTTAATTTGGACAACTAGTGAGCAGAAGGAGGACACTTTTGTCTGTGAACAGTCAAGCACAATCTGCACACCAGGGCTTCAAGCACAAGGTGTGACATTTGTCCTTTCTGACCACAAGTTTTGTTGTTGCTACCTTTGGAATGGAGAGGGAGGTTACGTGGTACAAAACCTCAAAGATTATGTGATCAATCATATGTCCATTGAAGAAGGGTGAGGATGGGATTTTAAAAAAATGCTCAGTTTTGGCCTAACTCTGTTTCCATTGGAGTCAATGATAAAACTCACGTTGGCTCCAACAGGAGCAGAGCTAGGTCACCTCAAGTGTTTTTGAAAATCCCACCCTGAATGTCTGAGTACTAGGTGTAGAATTTCAGGATTAATCAGGGATGTGAACAGCTCTATTCATGGCAGACACTGCTGTGTCACTCAGAGAAGTTTTACACCACACTCTAGACAGTACTTCATGCTGCTTAATATGATTTACCTTTCCTTTGAGGCAACAGGCCCTAGGATTATAAGATAGCTTTCAGCCTAGTAATGAGAAGCAGATCTGCCAAGTCTACTGCTTTTCCCAGTAGACTACTGCTTTTTTTGTCTAATGTGAAATGTGACCAATCTATTGCTTTTACTAGTGCTGGGTAGTCAGTGCAGGGCATTTCACATGAAATAGAGAATGATTTGTTTGTATTAAGCAACAGCCCTGGAACTAAAGTGTTTCAAAGTTATCTTCTGCTTTTCTGATTTCTAAAATAATTTATCTGAGATCCAGATAAATCCAGATGCCCAAAACTTTCTCACAAGACATACATCTCAGAGGCATCACTCTTTTGCTATACAAATTATGGAAATACATTTTTAAACCAATGTACAGCCTTAAGATGTTATTACCAGTTGTTCTAAGCCCACCAATAGAGAGCTTTAGAAATGGTTTTATATTTCTACATTTACTTTTGATGTTAATCTAGTTAGTGAGCACTAAATTAGGGTTAATGTTAACATGACCCAGTTCTCCCACCCTCTTAGGATATGTCAGTATGAAAAAGACATGAGGATGAGACTAGAAAATTTCATGGAAATGCATGCAGATCTCTCTCCATGCCTGGGTTTTGTTATCATAACATTTTGGAAGTGGGAAGGCACATGCTTCTAATGTTTTTGCCTGAACTTATGAACATATATGAAATTACAATCTATCCTTTTTTGCTACAGAATGTTGGCAGGCGTGCAGAAGTCTGGATTCAGACAGGAGGCGAGGGCTCCTTGTTCTCCCTTGTTAGTTCAGGTAGGTTACACATGTTGTGTTGTCTGTCTGGACTAGGACTGACTTCCCAGAAAGAACTCCCCTGGGGGTAAACATGGCTCTTCATATGGCTTTTAGTTTTAGAAGGATGGGATGGAGCTTTGACTCTGGCTAGGATAATTTCTCCTAAACTGTGTGGCATGCTGTACGAATGCCACAACCAGAGAGATTTGTGTCTGTGGTCAACATCACCAACTGGAGACTAGATAGAGAAGCTCCATTTAGTCAGTTTGAGTACCACAGTCACCATAACAAGCAGATCAATGTCCAGTGGATTCTATGTTATCAGGAACATATGCCAGGTTCAGAAGAGCACTGCCTTGAGACAGGACACCAGAAAGACAAGCAGCTTCAGACACACCGGAGAAGTGCTGAAGACTTTGGATCTCTTCTACAGCCTTTTTTTCCACTTTGGCTGCCCTTTCTTCAGACAGGAAAGCGCCGCCCAGCTCATTCTGGAAGATAAATCCCAGGTGGATTAGTTTCTGTGTCAGTACAAGAGAACTTTTGGTGGACTTCACACTAGTCCTAGGGATGGGAATACTGTAATACTAGGATGTTATCAGGGTATTCAGAACATTCTTTCCCCAGACTAGATAGTTGTTAAAACTGAAAAAAACTGCTAGCTCTTGCTTCGAAAGATGGGCCACAGTAAAAGACATCAGCTTCAAAGCCTATAGTGCAGATGACAGATCAGAGGGAACGGCAGGGTATTCCAAATAAAGGTTTCTGAGACAAAAATGCAAGTACTATAGATGCTGCAGAAGAAGCATAGGAGTGATGGAAATGTGCAGATAAGCAACTTGGCAAGTTTATAAGAATATTTATCCCCAGGGCAATGGCTAGGCTTAATGAATAGGTCATACAGAAAATGCAATGTCAGATCAGACCAGTGGTCCATATAGTCCAGTATCCTTCTCTCTGACAATGGTTAGTACCTATTGCTTCAAGGGAAGATGCAAGAAACCCCACAGTTGACAATTATGGAATAATCTGCCTAGAGGGGAAATCTTTATCCATATGTATGTTGAGTACTTTTTTGAATCCCACTGAGTTCATGGCCTCACTGATATCTTGTGGTAATCAGTTCTTCAGCTTCAGTGTGCATATCCCCTCTCAGCCCACTTTCGGTAATTGGCAGCATACAGTAAGGGCATGTCTACTCTGCAATTAAACATCTGCAGCTGGTCTGTGTTAGCTGACTTGGGCTCACATGACTTGGGCTACAGGGCTGTTTAGTTGCAGTGTACACGCTTGGGCTGGAGCCCAGGCACTGGGATCTTCCCCTCTCCATGCAATTATACAAAAATAAGATTATATGTGAGAATCTTAAATGAAAAGTCATTGCCCCGAGCCTCATTTTCAGTGTTATGAAAACCTGAGTTAGCTTTTTGGGATTACAATAAATTATTCATACACTCAAGGACAAAATATACCCCAGACAATCTCATTGACTTGACTGTCAATCAGGTAGAATTTGGCCCTCAAACTGTAATGGTTCTTGGAAGTTATGAAAAGAAGGAAAGAGTGGAGTCTACTCTGCTCGGAAAATCTTCTGTGATAAACCCTGACTATACTATGTTCCCTTTGTCCTGCGCCAGTGGCACAAAAGAGACTTAAAGGTGCCCTAAACACAGGGAATTCCTGAATGGAAAGCTGGCATAGACAGAGCACACTCCATTCTGGCAATCCTCCCTGTGGTAATGGTGCTAGGTGGCTGTTACAAGCAAGTGCAATTTACAGCTGCCCTGGGAGTGCTCTAAATTGTCCCTTGACTGAACTGGCCCTAGCAGCCTCAAGGATTAGGGGACAAAAGGTGCTGGAAAACCACCTTTGTCCCATCCTCTCAAGTACAATGAGCAATGCTGTGGTGCACCTAACGGTCCAGCAGTGCATATCCAATCCCTTCACAGCTATAATCAGTATCTTCTTCTAAACCTACAGTATGCATTTTCAATCATTCAGATTTTCATCAGGATTATACAAATATTCTAGGTGTGGATGCATAGCTTGGAGGAATATAAAAATGCAAAGGCCGCACCCAAGTCCAGAGAAGAGCAACAGAAATTATTAAAAGTCTAGAAAACATGACTTATGAGGGAAGATTGAAAAAATTGGGTTTGTTTAGTCTGGAAAAGAGATGACTGAGGGGGACATGATAACAGTTTTCAAGTACATGAAAGGTTATTACAAGGAGGAGGGAGAAAATTGTTCTTCTTAACCTCTGAGGATAGGACAAGAAGCAATTGGCTTAAATTGCAGCAAGGGAGGTTTAGGTTGGACATTAGAAAAAACTTCCTAACTGTCAGGGTGGTTAAGCACTGGAATAAAATGCTTAGGGAGGTTCTGGAATCTCCATCATTGGAGATTTTTCAGAGCAGGTTAGACAAACACCTGTCAGGAATGGTCTAGATAATATAGCCCTGTCATGAGTGCTGGGGACTGGACAAGATGACCTCTTGAGGTCCCTTCCAGTCCTATGATCCTATGAATCTTCCCATAGTATGAGGAACTTCTTCCTGTGTACTTCACCTGCTACCTGGGAACAAAACCAACCTATGTTTTCCACAATCAAAACTCTTTTTGCTACCTGCTACCTTTAAAACACAGTGTATTCTACTCTATTCACTGAAAGTACAACCAGCATTGCAGCTATTGTAATGCCGTGTGTTTTGTTGTCTCTTGTACAATCCACCTCGGTCCTAGTCAAGTAGCAAAACAAATTAAATTTACTAAAGGAATATAAAAGGCTTTTAAAATATGTATTGTCATTTAAACATGTTTTTACAGTACAATTGAAAGTAATGTTTATAATAAATCATACTGGGGTTCCACTTTCAGCAGCCACTGACAAAGACAATAAGTTAATATTTCAATATTTGTTGGTTCTCAAGGCTTTCCCATTTTCAGTGGAGAAAAATGTCTGGGTTGTTTAGATTGAAGGGCAATAGTCACATCTAATCCTGGAATGCAGTGACACTGACAAGGATTACGGGTCATGGTAGATAACCAATTGAATATGATCTCCCAATGCGATGCTGTAGCTAAGAGGATGAGTGTAATCCTTGGATGTATAAACAGGAATATTGAGGTGGTGTTACCTCTATGTACAGCTTTAATGAGATCGTTACTGGAATATTGTGTTCGGTTCTGGTGTCTACACTTCATACAGGATGTTGAAACAATGGAAGAAGCTCAGAAAAGAGCTACAAGAATGATTTAAGTTCTGGAAAATATGTCTTATAGTGAAAGACATATGAAGCTCAATCAATTTAATTTATGCAAGAGAAGGGTAAGAGGAGATTTGATCACAGTCTACAAGTAACTACCCAGGGAAGATATTTTTGATAGTAAATGGCTTTTCAGTCTAGCAGAAAAAAGGCATAACAATATCCAGAAGTTAAAAGATGAAGTTAGACAAATTTGGACTACAAATAAAGTGCAATTTTTTTTACTGGGAGGGTAATTAACCACTGGAGTGACTTGCCTGGGGCTGTGCTGCAATCTCCACCACTTGAAATCTTGATCTAATGATTGGCTGTCTCTCTACATATGCTATAGCTCAAACCGAAGTTATGGCTTGATGCAGAAATGACTGGGTGAAATTCTATGGTCTGTGGATGAAGGAGTACATACTAAATGTGTAAAATGGTCCCTTCTGGCCTTAAAATCTATGAACCTATGAATCATCCTGGCCTTTTGCCTCTGACCACCAGTCCACATATACAGAATACCCACTGATTTTAAAAAAGACTTTACTAGGTATCAAGACAAATTTAGCATAGAATTATATTTTAACAATTACAAAACTAAAACAAAAAAGTAGGGACTACATCCTAGGACATATTCACAAACAAGATAAAAGTCTGCAAAGCCTCCATTGAAAGAAAAACAAAAACAGCCCTCCTCCCCAAAGTAGCCAATACCAAAGCTCAATAAATACAGGAACATCAATGGCTCAAATTAAGTACCACTTGCTTACCAGCCTGACTTCTGTCCAAGTGGAAAACCCCATAGCATTGTAAGCAAAAGTCCATCACCACCAGCCACCAGTATCTCACAGTCACTAGTCATCTACCCGGGAAGCATCCCACAACCCTACTAGTCCTAGGAGCTACATAGTGACTACCACTGGACAGATCTACAGTAGAACCTCAGAGTTATGAACACCTCAGGAATGGAGGCTGTTTGTAACTCTGAAATGTTCAGAACTCTGAACAAAATGTTATGGTTGTTCTTTCAAAACTGAACATTAACTTAATGCAGCTTTGAAACTTTACTATGCAGAAGAAAAATTCTGCTTTTAACCATCTTAATTTAAATGAAACAAGCACAGAACCAGTTTCCTTACCTTGTCAAACCGTTTTTTAAAAAAATTCCCTTTTTTAGTAGTTTACGTTTAACACAGTACTGTGTTTGCTTTTTTGAGGTGGAGGAGGGTGTCCTCTGGTGCTGCCTGATTGGGTACTTCCATTCCAAATGAGGTGTGTGGTTGACTGGTCAGTTTGTAACTCTGAGGTTCTACTGTATCAGCAACTGATATTTGAAAGTACTAAAATGCCATCAACAGTCACAAAAATGTCCATACAACAATATCCACAATACCTCTTATAATGTGCTGTCTCAGAGTTAAATCAAAATACCCCTCTCATCTTGTTATCTGTCAGACTAGCTCTATTGCAGGATGTAGATATATCATGGAAACACATAGGCAGATTCTCTGTCCCCGCTCCTGTACAAGCTAGAGTTAGCCTGGAAGCTGCTCTAACTTGAACCAGTTGGGCAGAGTCCACCAGGGAGGGACTATACACTAACTAGGGATTTCTGGAGAGCATTGCTTTATGGCCTTTTCCCTACCCACCTCTTGCCACCCCCAATAAGCTTCTTGCTGCTCCCAACCTAACCTTGTGGATGTGGCTGCAGAGAGGGGGGCACAAGAACCAGCTCTGCTGTCTTGATGTGCCGCATACGTGGTGCAAAGAGAGCGGACTGGAGCAGAGAATCAGTTCACACTTTACATGACTGGTGAGGAGAAATTCTTAAAGTCAGGCGTGGTAAGCTGGAAAAGCAGAACACCCAAATTATTAGAAAGAAACATAGCTTTAGGTTAGCTACGAGCTTTTCCCAGAATCAGATTGCCCCTCCTTGTCAATAGACCTTAGTCTGGAATAACGGGTCCTGGAGATGATTTTTGAAGTAGGAATAGGAAATGGGTTTTGTTTCCCCTTGTAAAGTAATAATACTGCAGATTAATGAGCTTTCTTTTGGGGGGTGGAAGGTGCGATGTTGCACTCCATATGTTTTATGGAAATATGCTTATGAGTGCGATATAATGTAACTGGAATGTGCTTTATGCAAAAGATCTCTTGTAAGGTATCATAACAAAGGATATAACTTACTGAATATATTCATTCTATTTGTATGCATGTATCATTGTTGTATTCGAAGCTAGAAATATGAAGTATAACTCTGAGGTCCTATTGTAATTATGCAAAGTGTGGGCCATTAATGGTGGTTTAGAATCTTGATGGCTCCCATTGACTAGGACAATTGGTTGTAAATGGTTTATTTGCCTGCAAGCCTTCCTGTGTACCTGTGGGCCAACCCAGGAAGAATGGAGACTAGGGGGTCTTACAGTGACATGTGACCATGTCACATGATACTGGAATCCATCTTAATCCTTGTACTTTTCCACTGATGAGGCGGGGGTGAGGGCAAGCACAGACAAAAGATTCCTGCCTTGTGCTAAAGCTATAAAAGGTGGAGCAGGACAAAAGTGGTGGCCGTCATGGGAAAACCCCTGCTTACCACCTGAAATGTCTACTGGAACTAACAAAGACTGTACCAGGGAAAGGACTGGACCTAAACTAGGAAGGAGTCTAGTCTGTGAAAGAAGCTTATTGGAACATCTTTGAGGGTGAGATATTACCTGTAATCAGTTTCTTAATGTATTAGGCTTAGACTTGCGTGTTTTTACTTTATTTTACTTGGTGACTTACTTTGTTCTGTCTGTTATTACTTGAAACCACTAAAATCCTACTTTTTATATTTAATAAAATCACTTTTGTTTATTAATAAACTCAGATTAAGTGATTAATACCTGGGGGAGCAAACAGCTCTGCATATCTATCAGTGTTATAGAGGGCAGAGTGGGGGCTGTTCTGACAGGAGGGTTGTTCTCAGTGGTATCTCAGCTCATAGAGTGACAGTCTTGAGGGGAGTCTCTGTCACCAACTCCGTCACAAGAGGTTCTTCAAACGGAAAAGGTATGCTCTGCTTTTAAGTACTTCAAGACAGAGCAGTTCTAGACTTGTGTTAGTTTGGAGATACTTTGGTTAGTTTGGAGAACAGAAGGGTGTCAAACAAGTGACCCATGAGCCAGGTCTGGGTCACTTGATGTATTTATGTGACCCACAAGACATATACAGATTGTACAGAATCTTATATTTATATTTTACAGAATTAGGCTGTTTCTAGTTCTCATGGATGTGAAGCAAACTTTCTAAAAGTGAAATGAGTATAAATCTATGCAGAGAGCCTGAATCAATGACTATACGAAACGTGAACTTCATTGCAGTATTAACGCTAAAGCCTGATGTCACCACTATGTCAATGTTATATTTTGCTGCTGATAATTTTAACAGACAGAGTGGGGGAAGGAAGTGGGAAGGAAGTGATCAGGGGAGTGGTAGGGGGAATTTGGAGTTACTACAGAAAAGAAAAAGAGGGAAAAGCTGAGGAAACAACAGAGACAGGAAAGAGGGAGAGAAACACAGAAAGGAGCGTGGGGAAGGAAGAAGAATGAAAGGGCAGAAATAAAGGCGTTCATAAATGGAAGAACATTTTGTTACTGAATGATGAACTAAATGTTTAATTACTACCTAACAGCCATATTCTACCCTAGGGTGACCAGATGTCCTGATTTTATAGGGACAGTCCTGATATTTGAGGCTTTTTCTTTTATAGGCTTCTATTACGCCCCACCCTCTGTCCCGATTTTTCACATTTGCTGTCTGGTCACCCTATTCTACCGTAATCTTCATGCGAACCTCCCACTGAGTTCAGCAGGCATTCTGCTAAGGACACAGAGGTATATATATTCTAAACTGACACACTGGCCCACTGATCCTAATTGAAAATGGAATTCTGCCCTCTTCATGGAATGAGTTTGACACTCCACTGTCACATCTACCGCTGTAGGATGTTCTGCACTGTGATGTGTGAAGGCAAGTAAATTAAGTAAAAATTATCCACATTACAGTAGCGCCTAGCGGCACTGCATATACATAGTGAGAAACAGCCCCCACCCAACATAACAAACAGTGGGAGAAAAGGAGTATTACTATTTCCATTTTACAGGTGGGGAACTGAATCACAGAATGATTAAGTGACTTCTTAAGGTCTCATAGGAAATCTACAGCAGAACTGGGGAATGAACCCAGATCTCCTGAGTCCCATCAATGCTAACCACAAGATTATCCCGCCTCTATTGGAGCTAAAAAGCCCTGAAAGCAGCAGAAGCAGGGAAACAGAAAGAAAGAAAGAAGGAGCACACTGCTACTGACACTGAGCCTGAAAAGGTCCCTCAGCTCTAATTCCACTTTATGGAGGCATGATTTCATAGGGATGCAGGGTATGCATGGTTGGCTGAGAGGCATGATGGTGGAGGAAGGAGATTGGTCAAGGAGACTCAAGTTCTGTCCAGGCTAGCGTATGTAGTACTTTGACTTTGTCCTGACACCCCCTACAAATCATAAGTGCACAGCCTCCATTTTGGAGTTTGCAGCTTTTTCATGACGACTTGGTGAAGACTATTTTTGTCTTGTACATTGGAATGGCTGCATGCCATACGGGCAGTTTTACCTTGTGTGTGGAATTTGGAGACAGGTTTTGTAGTAGACATCCATTGTTTGTAAGCAAGCCAGAGGAACATATATAACCGCCAATGTATAGAACTCACTGGCAGTGACAGTGTTGTGTGCAGATTAATGACAGTATAAGCCCTCAAAAGCTACAGATTTAAGATGTGAGGCAACTCATTGATGTCAATGGAAAGACTCCTATGTCATCCCTTAATGTCACAGAAGCCGAACTGTTACTGTATTTTAAAGTCTTTAGAAGTCCCATTGTTGTTATGGTTTCTGGTTTTCAATGTCTTGCCCCATCTCTGCTTCTTACAGTTTTCATGTGTGGCAATGTAGGAAGCAGGCAGAAAAATTAAATTGCAGTTCTGAGACAGATAAAACCTTGGAAAGTGGCACCCTGACATTGATGCTTAAATTTGCAGCTGGTCAGTAGGTGTATAAATATCAAAGACCCTTTCTCTATGCATCTGTTTTAAAAATGTGTTGCTTTTTATCCATATTATTTAATGTTGTTTTTCCTTAAGAATGTATACATATGTATATCTTTGTCTCTATGCATGTGTGTTCCTAAGGAAAAAAGAGTATTAAATATGATTGAAAAAAAGCAGTACAAACAGTAAAGAGTTTAGAGTCTATGATTAATTTCCTACCTTTCTCACTTAAGAAGCTAAACTCAATACACAAATATCTTAAGACACCAGACTCCAAAAATGCATTGTACTCACCTATCTCCAGTGATTTAAAATTCATCAACATTGGCAAAAATAAATCGTGAATTTTCATGCACTTCACAGGTCAGACATTAAAAACAATCTGATTTAAAAGTGAAAAACTGCCTGTCTCTAAAGCATTGAAACCACGCTACAATATTCCAACTTCCAACACCCTGAATTTATCTATATCTACTTATATACAGAATCAAGTGTTTTAGGAGATGTGTATGTATTTTTGACTCAAGATTAGCTTGATATGGGAGAAGAAAGAAATTTAACACTACAGAATCTATGGGGGGAGGGTGTAATTGCAAGCTCTCACATTTTCTCTGATGCATAACTTTTAAAGGGGAATTTAGTTGTAGTTTGGAAATGCAATCATGAACTTTAGAATGTGCAAGATACTTATGAAATGATACAACAGTATAGTTAATGTAACTGATTTAACACTCTCTGTTTAAGCATAAATTGTAATTTGTTCTATAAAAAAAAAAATCAAAGAAAAATTTCCAGAAAATTGGTAAAGGAAAAAAAGATTCAAAACACCAAAACTAACCCCCCCCCCCCGATATTGAATTCATCTGTTTTTAAGCAAAATCTATTGAAAAGCAAAATAAAAGGTATTATGTAGTGTTCTCCTGCTTAAAAATGAGAACAACACAGGAGCACTGAAGTTAATTAGCTCTAGTCAGCACTGGATGCTTTGCAACATTTCTCACATCAATGCTCCATCTGAGCTTTAGAATAAACATTTCCCACACTCTTGATGCAGAAATTAACTAGAAAATATACAGTTTAATCATTCAAAATATGGAGGTCTTTCAGTTAATCTTTCCATCAACTAGTTAAAAGAGATTTGAAACCATCACTATAAAAACAGAGATTAAAACCACTGAACATTGTATTTCATATTCCTGTTTGTTTAGCATTTTGTGCATTAATATCTAATCTTAATCATCAAATCGTATTTATTGCTTTGAATAAAGATCTGTAGTCTTTATTGTAATTTTAATGTACTTTTTCTATTTACTATACAAGAGATAACTGTCTTTCTGTTCTGCAAAGTCATCTGTAAAATGCTCCATTTAATGCATTACAAATAATGAAGTGCAACATTATAATAATTATTTTCATATTAACTGAATCCTGAGCTAAGTTAACACTTTGCTTCATGCCTTTAAATAGCATCTGATTCCCTCCTCCTATTTCAGCTATTCAACCAATGTCCTGGTCCAGAGGCGACTGAAGAGTTTACTTGTTACAGGTTTAGGCAAGGGCAGTTACTTTTCAGTGGGCAGCATCATATTTCATGAACAATTTTTATTTCGATGGAGTTCATCATTAGTCTGTAGTGTACAAAGTGCTTATCTTAATTATTCATACTCTTTGCATCATGTACTTCAAACAGGTATGCAACATTTATTATTTTGTACAGGTTCTTTAATAAAAAAAAATGATACTGCAAATGTCTTCACGTTGCAGTTCACTTGGGCAATGAACTGTCAAAAAAGCTTCTTTAGAGGGTTGATTACAATCAAATTTTGTGGCAAAAACGTAAAGCTTGCCAACAGTTTACTATTAACAATCTTCTCAGACATATATTTGTTTTTAAAATGTATTAATTTAAATTTTTTTGACTGTCCATTTATATTCATCGTGGGAAAATAATTTGAACATATTTGTAAATTTGTAAAATGTTGAGAACACAGATTTCCAGTTTCAGATTTTTTTTTAAATTAGAACATTACAGGATGTATCAGACAAAAATCTTGTGCTAAAAATGCTTAAAGGGAGTGAGTATCTTTTTTTTCTTGAGCTTTAAAAAACCTGATATCACGTATTCTTCAGTCTAAGCTAAGTGATTCTTTATTGTCTGCTTGCTGTTTACTGCTCTTCATCTCTGGGACAATAAAATAAATAATGTTAAGAAAATTTCTACCCTTCAGTTGTAAATGTATCTAACCATTATGAATGGAGCCAACTTTATTGCAAAAAGTGAATGGAATTTGGGGATGGGATTAATTAGGGGGAGAGAGTGTAAGGGCTTCTGCTTTAAGAGGCAAAGTACTTTGTTTCATTAGTCTGCTTGTTTGGGGAGAAAAACACAATAAAAATCAAAAGTAGAATAAAGTACATTTTTGAATGGCTGCCCTTTAGCCCCTCTAATGCTTCAATTTGTATTTAAGCAAACAAGTAACTATGATAGTTAATAGGTTGAAACACTGTGGTTCTTTAATATCTTGCTTTGTTAATATAGAATGTATACCTTGATGAAAATTATTGAATGTTCCTATTAAGGGAGTTAGTAACAACAGACTGTAATACAATTGTGCCCCTCATGTTCATATTTAAATTAAACATTTATGAATTGATATTGGTTGCCTGTAATGATGAAAATATTCAAAATACTAACCACAGTTTTTATCAACAGCACTTAGCTAAAAATTGTATTGTTGATACTATTTTTAATAAATAAATGTCAATGCTCTAATGCCAACTATGAATATTAAAATAGTCACAAACATTGTCTTTGTAGCCATTGCTTCTTAGAGCTCTAGATAGTAAAGAAAACTGTTTTGGGTAAAAAAATATTTCTGATCTTCATATGGACAAATTAAAATTATAGAGGTATAAATTAAATTTCTTAAAATGAGGTAACAGATCAAAATCTGGCCCAGTAGGCTATATTGTATGGTCAGTTTTTAAGCAGAAGTGTGACAGCAGAATTTGGTGAAATATGTATAATTTCAAATGAAAAATGTTATGAAAAATGTATACATACAAGACTCTCAACCTTTCTGAACTACTGTAACCCTTTCTGGAATCTGATTTGTTTTGCATATCCCAAATTTCACCTCACTTAAAAACAACTTCCTTACAAAATCAGACATAAAAATACAAAAGTATCTCAGCACAGTATTACTGAAAAATTGCTTACTTTCTCATTTTTACCTTTTAATTATAAATCAATTGGAATATAAATATTGTACTTAAATTTCAGTATATAATATACAGAAAAGTATAAACAAGTAATTGTCTGTATGAAATTTTAGTTTGTATTGACTTCACTAGTGCTTTTTACATAGCCTGTTGTAAAACTAGACAAATATCTAGATGAGTTGATGTACCCTCTGGAAGACCTCTGCATACTCCCAAGAGTACATGTACCCCTGGTTGAGAATCACTGAACTAGAGGAATTGGCAATTATATTGAGCCCGATTTTCCTCTAGTTTACATGAGTTTTATGTCAGTGTAATACCATTGACTTCAGATGAATTGTCCTGTATACAATGGTGTGAGTGAAGAATCAGATCTCTTGTGTTATGTATTTTATTTCCATATTTTAAATGTTATAGTAAATATTAACGTTAATAAAGCTTATTAACATTTGTCAATGGGTTGGTGAAATCTCTTTCCCTTATGCTTCTATTTACCTCCTTTGTGTGTTATTTAATTTAACAGAACTAGTAAAAACAACAGAAGCCACAACACAGGAGCTGAAGTACAAGAAACAAAAGACTGAGTTGCAGGAAAGTTTATTTTTCCATTATTGGCTAAGCATGCAGGCATTAAAACACAAAAGGCAGCAGGGTGGGAAGAATACGGCAGACAGAATTGTACAAGTCAGAATGAAATAAATGAGAAATATGAAATCATTATATTAATGGGAAAGCTGAAGTAGCAAGAGAATTGTTTTTGTTAAGTATTCTGCATGTGATTATCAAGAGAAAAATCTCCTCCTGAGAATCTATGAATAAAACATGCATTTGAACATTACGTAAACAAACAATAAATGAATGAGTTTAATTGTGACATAATATCATTATATTTAGAAAACATATGTAATCATGGGCCTGATCTAGCAGTCTTCATTAGGCAAAATTTCCATCAATGTAAATGGGAGCTTTGCCCAAGTAAAGACTGCAGGATTAGGTTCAACATTTTTATCTGAAAAACACAACTGAAAGTCCTTCCTTCAGGCCAAACTGCAATACCTCACCTTAGGTATTTTCTTAAAGTGCAGCAGCCGTTTTTGTCATAACAAATTATTTCCTTTTCGGGAAGAGGCCTCTCTCTCTTAGGTCCCTGTTTGACAACAATTAGGATCTAAACAAACAAGTGTGATTTCTTATGCAACTCTGTGTGTGTGTGTGTGCGCGTGCATGCACATGTGTGTATTAACACGATGGGAACCTAAAGAGAGAGGCTGATAAAATATAGCGCCACATTTGCCTTATTTGAACAACTGATATTTTTTAGTTAAAAGTCTATGGAAATATGAGCCAATCCTTGCTTGTTTGGCCAATTGGCTTCAATGGAACTACTTGTGTCACTATGGTGAGCGGCATTTTCACCAAAGGTGGGGCCAGGCCTCACCATGGAAAAACCCATAGAATGGTGCCAGGGGGAGAATCTTGTGGTGTTTTCCCCAGATTGCCCTATGGAATGATAGTTTCACCCCCTCCTCCATACACACACACAATGTACAGCACCCCACACCCATGGATCTTAGGAAATCTGCTGGACAACAAAGGTTATCGGCAGAGAAGTGCCTCTACACAGTATTAGACTGGTTGGGGGATGATGTTCCCCCATGCTGTTCCCTGCCCCATGTGTGGATCCTTAACAGACCTCTGTAGGTTCCATAATGAGGTGGTACCATAGAGATGGATGATTCCCAACCTTGGTGCTTAAAGGATCCACTCTGTGTGTGAATTTTGGTTGGAGAAAGGCACAATCTGGCCCTTAGTTATATACTTAAAGCCCAACCTTGCTGCCTTTGAATTCAAGGGGAGTAGAATTGGGCCCCAAATATATCTGGCATATAATAATGTATAATTAGATGTAGTAGGAAACTGACCATAATTCTTTCATGCAGATGGAATTTTATTCCATAAAATATGAATGAGGAATGACATTGAAATCAGGAAAACAAAATAACCAAATGATTCTCATCTGTTGTTATTTTTATAGCGTAGTTAAACAGAAAATGGTGGGTAGAACTCTCTTTAGATGATATCACTTAATTAAGTAAAGCATCCTAATCAGATTCCCCTCCAATTGTAATGACTGTAGGGAGTCAAGTACATTTCTCTATCAGAGTAGCTAGCTACACTGGTGTATTGATATTTGTATTTCAAAAATATGACACAAAAGCAATAGAAGAGGACATACGCACTGAGAAGGAAACCATATACTGTTTATGTTCTGGGATTCCTGGACTGCCTTTAAAAACTGTTGCATTTCCTAGCTTGCATCTGAAGTTTCTGTTTACTAAAATAATGTTAAGATCAGTGCTTGCATATTTGGGGCTTGACTTTATCTGCAGCAAGAGTGAGAGACAAGGTACAAGGAGTCTCCTCACTTGTGGCCCTGTGCGGGGACCAAAGATAATCCCAATCCTCATGCTTCCCTGAGCACAAGGACTACTTGGATCTAGTTTGCCCACCACTGCTAGACTCCCCAGGGAGGGGAAGAGATAGAGGTCTGGGAAGGGAATGTAGCTGTAGTCTCCCCGAGACCAGAAGAGCTAGCCCCACATGGGTAGCTGTGCTTCCTTGGGGTTCCTGGAAGTACAGTGTCTCAGGAACTCCCACTGATGCAGTGTAACTGCCAAGCCCCTTCTCAAGGACTGTGGATTAAATGCTACAATTAAGACCTTTATATTTATAAATAATCCGTATAGCTTTTCTCTACCCATTTATCTTGGCTGATTAGTAATTTAAATTGTAGGCTCACCACCCCATTTCTTCCACAGGGAAGGTGACTTCATCTTAGAGTGGGTGACATTCACGACTGTGCACAGGGCCAGTGCAAGACCTATATACCACTTAAAATCCCACCTAAGACCTCAAAATAGGGCATAAGTGTTATTTAAGTGGTGCATAGGCCTTGTGTTGGCCCTCTGCACAGGGGTGAATTTCACCCCATGTAAGCATAGGTCTGATAAACATGCACTGGATAATAGGTCAAATTTGTGCTATTTTTAAATACATAAAACTCCCTCCTGATTTCAAAGGAAGTTTTGTGTGCTTGGAACAAATATAGCATGTGGCCCACTGGCATCGGCTTCAAATGAGGCATCTTCTTCCTTTTCCCTGCCAGACTGAATCATTGCTATCTTTAAGCTAGTAACTACAAAGACACCATGTTGTCCCTACATTATTAGCCAATAAGTGCAGTTAACTGTATTGCCAGCGCAAAGCATTCAAAAATCATGAGTCAGACAGGGCCGGGGCTACCATTAGGCGACCCTAGGCAGTCGCCTAGGGCGCCAGGATTTGGGGGGCGGCATTTTAGGTCCCTCAGCGGGAGAGGCTGCCGCCAAAATGCCGCCGAGGTCCCCAGCGGCTGAAGAAGCGGCCGCCGAGGACCCTGAAGGCACTTCAGCGGCAGCTTCTTCGGCCACCGGGGACCTCGGTGGCACTTCGGCGGCAGCCTCTCCCGCCGCCGCTGCCACCTAGGGCGGCAAAAAAGCTGGCACCGCCGCTGGAGTCAGGCCCTCCAAAATCACAAGACTGGCTTTAAAATCATGAACATTTAAAAAATAATGAATGTGGTGTTCTTTTTGTGTGCCTTCGGCGTTGCATTTCTAGGGTTCACATTTGCAAACTTTTCTCTGTAATCATGAGGGTTAGAAACTTAAGCCGATAGTCTCATGTGATCCCAGCAGCTGGGGTTTAAACCCCTCCCCCCTAATAAACATTGTGAGACTCATCATAAAATCACAAGAGCTGGCATATGAGAAAACAGTGACCCCCCTGCACACAGCCAAAGTAGGTGGGATTTGTGCAAGGGACAACATGAAGCTTGAAGGGATGTAATTTAACTGCCAACTTGCAGGCAGGCCAGATGGTTGTAGCACTAGTCTCCTGTAGCTGCTACAGAAGCCTAAGGAATTAAATAGTGGCTGCTAGCCTCCACCAAGTATACATGGACACTTGGCTGCCAGGCCAGCCAAACCACAGATGGAAGAGAACACTCTAATCTATTACATAGGGTGCACAGAGACTTCTCTATGTGGCCACTGCCCACACTCACTCTACATCCATACTGGGAGGTTTAAGTGGTGAAGAATATTGTGCCCTGCAGTGAATGTCACGGTTAGAGCATATCAATGTGTTTGTTCTAGTTCTGCTGTTAAAAGTGACCCCCTCCGTATTTCATATGCTATCTGGAAATGTACATTACAACACATAGAAAAACAGATATTTTTACCCTTAAAGTTAAGGAGGAAAATCTACAACTGAATCCAAATCTTGTTGGTCTCATAGCCAAGTTACTTTATTTATCTCACACAAATTTTCTACCTCTGCTTTTTGACACATTAGAAACATCTTATTATGAAGCTGTGCCCCTAGAATATCTTTGAGGTATTATGCTTAGATAAACATTTCCATACTTGTTTACTTATGAGCACCCCTTTCTTTGATCACTTATAAATTCTAAGACTGTCATTAAAGACTTGTGCACTGTTACTTTTGGTGATGGTGTTTTTTAATGTAACACTTCTAGATCAAGCTTCTTGAGTATTTTCATGCTGTGCTCAACAGTTAAAAAGAAAAACATGACACCACAAATAATGAAATACTTTGGAACCACACACATCTCAATCAATACATTTACTGGATGTTATGAAGTTACCAGTAAGTCTTTATTTGATTTTATCTGATTATCACATAAATGCAAGCACATTAAGTGGGCTGATGTCAGCAATCAGGACTGCTTGTTACACAACATCAATAACAGGGACTCAGGTGCGAAACAACTGTAATTATAGGTATTTAGTCAAAATGTACGTCAGTTATAACTGATTAGCTGTGTAAGTCTTTATAGTTAATTGAAATACTTTATCAATGAAAGTCTCAACTAAGCAGTGCTACCAACAACATAGACGTGATGAAGTTCAGTTGACAATATAATGCTTTTTAATTGTTGATACCTTTTTCTTCTCTCTTTTTCCTTGATTTTTTACTCTCTCTCAATTTCCTTTCTGGATGTTTCTTGTTTTCTTACTGTTTCTTTTTTAACCTGTTTTAAAAAATATTGTGCGTAACTAACTGCATGTTAAGTTTCTTTAGAGATTCCTATAATAGATAATTGAAGACAAGTTGTTCAGATGATTCATGGCTACTTGTGATAGTCAATGGCATTAATCTCCCTTGAATTGTCATTAACGTAGTCATTCTAACGTGGCAGACATAACAGAGGTGTCTTGACGGTAAGATTCCATGCAGATTCATCAAGCTCTAGGGTTTACTCATGCATTTGAAGCCCTCCAAGCAGTTTCCAATGGACTTTTTACTATGTGCACTATTCCTGTCAAGTTTAGTGGTGCTAATGACATCCCTCCACTCCACATGCTGTTGCCAACTGAAGCATCCAGATGCTGTGTTAATCAACCTTTGTTTGTATTTAGTGAAGTTCTTCTCTTTTCTAGGAAAGAAAGTGGCCATGTTGTTTTAAAATCATGGATCCAAGAATGTAGCCAAAATGTCATGAGGTGCATGCCATACTTTAGTGACGTGTATAACTCTGTAGTATCCACTGCATTTTGTGCACCAATGCCGGCAATACCTTAGCTGCCTGGTCAGATTAACTGACTTTAGAGAAGGTTTTTCTTTAGCAGGCATATAAAGAGTATGATTTGGTTTCTGTCAGCATCTCAGTTCATTACCTTAGCTGGATCATCAATTGGCTATAAAATGGCACACAGACTCCCAATCAGGAGCCATGCTGCAGGTTCACACTGGACCAGATGTCGAAATCTTGAATTTTTATGAGCTGCTCATTCAGACATTCCAGCATGTGCAGCAGAGTGGAATTCCACCATCTCACCACTGTTTGCTTCAGCTGGTGGAGGAGAGAATTCACTGCGCACCTGGAACAATCTGAGTAAATACTATGCTGAGCACAACTGGCTAAAAAGGCTGCAGAGCTTATGGTCACAATGACCATCCTCTCAATTCCTTCCCCCTGCTCACTCCCTCCGGAAACCCTTTATAACTAAAGTGCTGTGTGACACATGGTACACAGAGAAACCCATCAGGCCCACAGGCGCCATCATCTGATATCACAGGCCTGGGGGGAGAGGATGCCTAGTCACCAAATCTGCTATGCCTGCCTCTATTATGTCTGTTTACAGCTTGTTCAGAAGATTTAATGGCAGTACGAAGCTGTACACACACAGCATGGCATGCAACCAGGTATTGCTGCTCCTGCCAAAGTTGACCCACTGGCCACTCACATACATGTATACAGTGGCCTGACCATTGTGATGAAGTGAGCAGCCTTATCGTCCCACGTCGCCAAAGTATGCCTCACTGCTGTGTGCACTGCTCTGAAAATCCCTGGCACTGCCTTAGTAGAGAAAAACATATGACTTCGCACCTGCCAGTGTAGAGATACAACTGTCGTCAGCACTCCAAAGCCCTCTATCTTCACATGTAAAAAGGGGAATACAACACAGGGGGACAATCATACCAGCACACCCCCTCTTTGAGCACGAGTGCACTAACATTTCAAAAGATGTTCCTTATATTGAAAAATATATTTGTTCTTCGTGTGGCTCAGCATTACAGAAGTGCCCAGGCATTTCACACCAATACTTTGGCTAATCCTCAGTCAGTAATATGATGTAAACTATTTATATTGTGACAGGAATATGACTGCGGGTACATGGGACTGCAAATCAGATGGTATGAGGATTTGCCTATTAAAATAAGTATCCATTACAACTATACTGCTTAACAGTATGAAGCTGGTACATTAAGTTCTCCTGAATATAACCACTAGTTTACATTAGCATTTTCACTGCTGAATGGTGATTTGACCATATTGGGCCTTCCAATGCCGCATGCAATACTAGTAATGCTAACTTTTAGGGGCAGCATGAAAATGACTTGCATCAATCAATCACTGCTGTAGGTTCCAAAACTATATAAAAATGCTTCATCTGTACTACAAGGGAAACCAGGACGTTAAAGTGAGAGTTTCTCTCCCACGGAATCAGCCTGTTGTTTTTCTTTGCCAGGTATATAGTAAAAGATGTTAGGCCTCTGATTTCCCTTATAAGATCAAAAGAGGGCACATGTGAGAAAAAATAACCAACTAACATAGTTCCTGCTAACTGGGAAATGATAAGAATGCAAAAGTTATTAAGCCACTTTAGGCAAAGTATAGCAGACCCAGTTTAGAAGTTTTTCAGGCTAAATTTACAGGGCTCACTGAGAAAACAGTGGATTGTGGATTTTCCATCGAAAGACCAATCCAGTGGAAAACTCAACATCCTTCCTGGAAAACTTCATCAACTTTTCACTGACATCCAGATTTAGTACATGAAACTGTGTGTCTACCTGCAAGGAAAGCTTCACAAATACAAAAATAAAATTTCGAGCAGAACACCATGTTTGTGAGAAAAATTCAGACACGGGGGAAGGATGATTTCTAGTACTTTTGAGCTGTAAATTTCACAGAGTTGTAGCTGATCTATCTTCCTGCCAAAAGTTGTTAGTATGGTATCCCAGCACTAACCAGGTCTGTTTCAAGCCCTGGATCCACCCATACATCTGAAAGGGGATGCAAGTGAGATATTTTTGCTGGGATATATACTTATTCTGTTGATCTGCTGTATTCAGTCATACTCTCAAATATGCTCAGATCTAAATCTACAAGCCATAGACCACTCCTAATGCACATGAGGCACTCCCACTGACCTCCATGGAAGATATGAGGGTAGTTCTTCAGATCCCCCGTGTTTCTGAAGCTGAAGCCACAAAAGGTGAAACATCATATATCAAAAATGGGTATTTTCAGTATACTACCTGGCAACCACGCTTTTTAGAAAAATAAGTTATTCCTTCACTTATGTGGAATACTACTCCCTTCAGTCTCCTTACATGGCAATGGGCTCAATAGGGAGCTCGCTTACAAATCAATGGCCCTGTATTTTTGGACCTAGATTTGGTAGCATAACCAACCCCAGTTTCAGCTAAAATGAGCAGTATATGGATTTGGGACACACCCTGCAGATTTTGATTTCATAAACAAAAACAAATAAAAAATAATACATATAGAAATATATTTTAAATAGTATTGCATTAACATTTTACATTTCACATGTGTGATATTAGCAAGTTAGATGTTGCACATTATTTTGTTTCACCTGATTACATCGTAGTTCAAATGGCTAAAACATCTTTTTGAGGTTACATATTTTCATTGGGCCAAATCCTTTGGTCTTTATTCAGTCCTTACTCAGGCAAACACCCATTGAAGGCATTCACCTCTGCCAGTTGTGCTGTCATTGAACCTAGCTGAAATTAGTGGCAAAGCTTCCATTATGTTCAATGGGACTAAGACCTGGCCATTGTCACCTCAGGGTGGAGATAGCAAGGCAAGAACGGAGGCAATGGAGACTCTGTATGCAAAGACAAAGTCACACAGTGAGAGACAACATCCCTTCTGTTAAACTTGAATTCTCTCTCTCTCCCTCCCTTTTTGGTTTTAAATTCTGTTGAGGATTTTGATTCCAAGGGGATGTGCACTTGGAATACTATAAAGCACTTATATTAAATACTATAGATTTCAGTAGTGAAGTACACTATAGTCTTTGCACCACTGGCACAAAGCAATCCTAAAACTGGTGCATCTGAACATCAGATTATCATCGCTCTCTCAGGGTATGTTCCAGCATAATACTTCATATAACAGCATCAGCCCAATTGCTAATGTAGGGTACCAGGCTGGGAAAAAGAACGTGACCAGGGCTCCCATCACCTTTGGGGGCAATTAACAGCTGGTGCAAATTAAAGCAGCCTTTAGAGATGACCTGGCACACATCTGGCCCAGGACTGAGGGATTGCCAAACTTGTTTTAAAGCCTTCTGAGCTGCAGAACCATCTTGCCTGTAGCCAAAGATCTGGATCATTAGGTTGATAGGGGAAAATATTGTCTGTCTATCCTAAGCAGCCACGGACACACACATTTTGGAGTTAGTGTTGCAATGGCTATTCAGATCAAAGCTGAAATCCACATCGATTATGTAACCTGTATATTTTCACCTGTATTTATGTCCTATTTTTAAATCTGAATGATCTGAACTAGCTAGGCTGGAGCCCAGACTAGCAATTAAATACTACTTAAACCCTCACAATCAATGAATTTGTCATGCTCAAGATGCATAGCTAATCCAATAAAATATTACTGTTAGGCTTGGAAGGATTAGATTTTTATTGGTAAATGTCAGTAAACATCCATTTTACCATACACACATGAACCAGTGAAAAAATGTTTCCATGGGTAATAATTGACATTTACACATAGGCAAAGTAAGACAAAATGCTGCTTTAGAACTTATTAGTTTGATTTAAGGATATTTTCTGTGTATATTTTGAAATGGATGGTAACAATTTGTTGTTTAGTGGTTACAAAGCTTTAACTGTTTGAATCTCAACATCTACTGTCATGAAGTATTCTCCAACCTCCCATAATTTCCCACAACTGTGAACATTTAAATAGAGAAAAAAAATTAAAACCCATAATTTTGTGCAACTGTGAAAATTTAAATAGATACAAATTGAAAATAAAATGCTTAAAACAAACATCAATATTATCCATCAAAATTTTAAAAATTGAATTCTGTCAAACCTAATTATTGTTGCTATTTTTAAATCTTACTAATAAAAGCAGTCATTGTACCTCTGTCAGTTTTTTCGTTTTAATAAGGCTATATTTTTACTGTCATTTAGTTTTGGTAGAAACCCTTTCCAAACATTTTACAGAATTGTTTAATCAATTTTTGAAAATCATATTTGGCTGGGCTACATCTTGCATCATTTCTTGTAATTAATATTCTGTCTCTTAGCAACATGGAGTCACATCCTTTCTTGACATTCCCTAAAAAAGTTTTAGAAGTTAAAATGATCCCTTTATCTTTCTAGATAAAATATTAAATATAATAGATGCTTTAACAACAAGAGTGTCCTGAAATCCAGTCAGCCTTATAGGACTCATAAAGACTAAGTTTTGAAAGTGAGTTAGAAATCTGCAGTAATTATTGGGGGACAAAATGCGGTGAGTGGGTTAAAGTAGCATTATAAAGGATTGGGTAATTAAGGTAGATTTAATGAACCCCGTTACTGTTTCAAAGCTTAGTACTTTCGAACTCAGAATTCAGTGACAAGGGCAGTTGAGTGTCACACCTCTTTTACAAAAGGCATCAGGCACTTTTTCCTCCCCGTAGAAAGATTGCATTTCTGGGGAGTTTTTACACGTCCCTCTGCACCCCCCCCCCCCAAAAAAAGAAGAGCTTTGGACTGAAGAAGGGAACCTGGCTTCTAACGTAGCAGCTGCATGTGCCACCGAAGCACATTCACGTTTCAACGTTTACAAAATGAAAGCGATGGAATCGACTGTTTGCACCTCTCGGGAGAGCTAACGTATGAGCCACTGACTTTGAGAGATTTCCCGACTGGGTCATTACATACACAGACGATCCTATTTGTCACGGCACGGGAACCTCTGTACATGTAAAGGGGAAACAGAATCTAGTTCACTGTTATCATTATCGATCCAGTTGTTATTTTAAGCTCCCCAGCCCCAAACTTTTTCTGATTTCACGCCACCTCTTTTGTTGAATTATACTTTCTTCCTATAAAGAGGAGATACACGTTGGAAACATTTTTTAGGGGGTGCAATCAGCAGTTGAATTAAAAATGAGCCCATTAGATTTACACTATTTTTAATATAAGAAATTCGGCTGCTAAAGCAATGTGGACGTGGATTTCACGCTTTAATTTAATGAAACGCTTTTCCTCGATCTGGTTTAATTTCTTATATACGTGCTGACACATGGTAAATACAGGATAGTTCATCTCTTAAAATGATTTGGTTATGTGAGCGCCCTTCAACACTATTTTTAATAGAAAGGCTACATGGAGCATTGCTTTGATAGTGCTATAAAATAACAGGACATAATTTTAAATTACAGAGATACAAAAAGGGTGAGGTAATATCTCTTATTGGACCAACTTCTGTGGGTGAGAGAAAGAAGCTTAGGAGCTACACGGTATGTGTCTCCCACCCACAGAAGTTGGTCCAATAAACGATATTACCTCACCCACCTTGTCTCTCTAATATCCTGGGACCAACACAGCTACAACACTGTATATACCAATTAAAGTACGCAGGACTCTTCTGCAAGGCAGTGGTTATGAAATATGTTACTGTTTAAAGGCAATTAAAGGCTACTTTAAAACTTTGTAAAAGATACTTTTAAAGAGCCAACCCATTAACATACTTTTATTACCAACGGGAAATCAGAAAACTAAAATTTACAGGGCAACAAGGTTCTTTTCTCCCCCTCCCCGCAATAAAAACGGTTGTTGTCCTGAATTTCCATGTATAGATGTGGGTAAGTGAAATCACTGAAAGGCAAGTTCAGATCTGAACACTAATGGAGGGTTCTGTTTGTTTCCAAGATTACAGGTATAAGTAATAAAACAATTTTGGGTGTTTTCGTTCTCATATGTTCTTGTGGGTTTCATTTACTGTGAGATGTTTACAGTAGTTTTCCTTTAAACCACCCTCCAGCCCTCCCCTGCGAGGGCAATGTGTACACTGCAGTCTGTGCAAATTACAACCGTGAGGGTGCTCTCCTCTCTTACCTAGTGGAGTGTGAAATCAGCCTATCTGGTGGGCATATTAAGGCAGACTGAAATGGATATTAACAAGGTTTGTAATTAGGAACATTGAAAGCCAGTCGCACACGTTACAGGTTTGCAATGTTGTTGATGATTATTACCTTGATACAATAACCCCAAACTGCAGCTCAATGGTTTAAGTATAAAGCAGAAGCCAGTGCCTGCAGGGACTTCTGTACCAAAGGGGGTGCGATGATTTTTTTTTTATTTCACAATTATCTATCATTGAAAGCCAGGCACTTGCTGACTCCTTTTTTCAGTGGGCTTGAACTAGGTGGGGGTCTGGGCTGCATACATCGCCTGCCCTCGTTCGGGATGACCAAATGAACCATTGACAAATACAAAACACAGAGCTCTTGGAGCTTGCCCAGTTCAGCTCATCACTCGCATGAATATTCATCCAGCCACATGAACTTGTAGCTCGGGACAAAGCAAACAACCCTCCTCCTCGTTACATCCACTACCGTAGGTGACTGGACCAGATGATGTGGTCATAATAGGCACGTCTCTCAGCTCCGCAGAGAACTTCCTCTTTTTCTCTCATCCTGAACTTCTCATTAAATGTAGCAGTTTCGAGTTTAAACTCCATCCCTTTTTGATCGTGCCCTACTTTGTACTCGCTGATGCACAAGCCTGAAAATGGATATTACAGCTTTTTATGATATAATATCCCCCTAATTGGTGCTTCATAGGGCCGTGCCTGAATTCTTTTCAATTAAGCCTAAACTACAGTAACTCTTTCCCTCTGTACATGCTGGAAAAGCCATTCAGGAAAGAGAGGACTGGTACTGCACAATTCCAAAGTACCTTAATGTGTCAAAAATGTTTTCTGAAGAAAGCAACACTGTAAATGCAATCACCTACATTGGTGTCCTCATTGTTAACCGGGAGCCAAAGTATTGCTAATTGTCCTGCGTTTTAGCTGGATTTTTAAAGCATTATGTAGTAAGTACACCGAAGGGTCAATTTGTGAAGTGAAATACTTAGCATGCAAAGCGTAATACAAGATGCTGTGTAATACTTGACCTCTCAGCATAATAAATGTAGCAGTGAAACGCTGTGCATTCAAGATTCACTGAATAGAGCCTTCGCAGAGGAACAAAACCAGAAAATGTTCTCTTCATTCCTTTTTTTCCCCCACTAAGCGAAAATTATTCTTTATAATGGCCATTGCAGCAATTAGCCAGCATTTGGGGAGAATAAATGTGCAGAAATAGCAATTTATTATTTTAAATGAGATTTTTGTATGGAGCCTGCAAATTACTTGGAGGTATATGAATAATTGTTGCCTTAGCTTTATGCTACAGAATAGGGTGTGGGTGGGTATAAAGATTTCCTATTTTCAGTTAAATGTTTGGACATTTTATAATTTTAATTTCACTCACAGTCAGTCTCGATTGACCCTGCTTTCCCCATTGATCACTTCATGTATGCCTGGAAGCAAGTGTGCAGATGATGGGAGCTTTCCAATTAGAGGGGGGTTTTTTTTAGGAGAAAAAAAAAACAACCAACCCTACGAATGTGACATGTAAGTGCAATCAAGTTTTACTCTGGAAGTTACAACAGGGTGTTTTGAATTTAGCCCCCTCCCCCACCCAAATCAATACATTTAAATAATTCAACATGTTTGGTGGACAGTTATCTTTATTCTCTACATCTGGAAGCTTAATTGGGATTTTAGATACACATTTAAAATGTTTTATTCTTGCAGAAATAAACTCTGCCAGGCCTTTCAGATTCATGTAATTAATCTGAAGTAGAGTGAAAGTGCTGCACTTAACTTTATCATTATAAAGTAGACAAAAGTTTTGAGAAGATGAAATTAAGAATTTTGCAGAGGAAGTTTGGTAAATTCTAGCTTCTGATGTGCTATTGTGGAGTCTTTTTATTTCAGTGAAATTAAAAGCGCTTCATTGAGAATAGCTGAGACACAAGGCAGTGCAGAGTTCTAGAGACACAGAGTAGTTTTACTCTGAACAGTAGATCTTCCTGCACTGATCTCTGTAAGCTTCTGTCTTGCAGAAAAACCTGGGGAGTGAATTTAAAATGTATAACTAGAAACTTGCCTGCACCAGTGTTCCTCCTCACCCTTTGCCCCTAACTCCTCCCACCTACCCCCACATCCAACTGTTCTGCTCCTGAACAAAACTGCTTCTGATATTGTGGTTTCTTGGGCAGCCAAATAGGATATTGTAAAGAGAGGCACCTAGTTTGAAGACCTGCATAACTTCAGAAATTAAGAATCCCTTCACTCTAACTCCTCATGTTTGTATAATTTAAACTGTGACAAGTATTTCGTACATCTTTTATGCTACAACAAGGGAGAGGCTTCTCTGTAAATAAAGTTAGTTTCCTCTCTTAATTGTTTATATATGATAAACTATAATGAATAATAAAATACCTGCACCCCTTAGGGATCTGACCCTGCATATTCCAAACCTCCATCAACTTTACAGTATACAAGTTCAAATTGAGCCCCCCACTTAAAACTGTGCAATGAGGGTTTCTCAAACCCTGATAAATAGAAAGGGTCACCCCCACCCCACATTCCAGAAGACATTACTGATCACAGTGAACCAAAATATATTATAAACATACCCTAGTAAGGGGTAGTGCACATTTTAATAATTTCTTCATGTTTATGGTATAACCCCTATTTTCAGTGGGTGCACTTGGCAGAAAATAAAGCAAGCTTCACAATAGTCCACAAAATGAACAGAAGTAGGTAACTGTGAACAAGTGTAGAAACATATAATGCACATAGCTGTATTTTTAGATGCTTAGAGGTCTTACAGCATGGGAGTCCTAGGAAACAAAAATAAATTGCTATTGTTATTGATGGAAATTGAGTTTCTCCTGATTTAGAGTGTGAGATCAGAATCAGGCCCAGTGAGTCTGGGCTCTAGTATACACACTCTCTCTCTTTCTCTCTCTTCCCACATAAGTTGTGCTAATATCCATGTGATATATTGCAGAATTAAGTGATAAATTTAACTTACCATGAACATTTAACAACTTCACTTGCACTCTGCCCACTAGTCCATTTCCTCTGAAACTTCACACAACCTTTCTCCCTTTTAAAAGAAATTAAGCAGCCACAAAAGTTTCATTCTCACCCTCTCTACTTGGAATTACAGCAGGAGCATAGTCAGTCCTTTACAAGTGACAACTCCACATCTCCTGATCATGCCGAAATAGCTTGGGCCAGATTTTCCAGTGAATTTGTACCAGCAGAGAATTTGGCTTAGGAGCTTTATACCCCTGGAAAAGGGAAAGCATAAGATTCCCAGTGTAAAACACTGGATTTGCTTCTAGCCCTCAGAAATCCCAAGATATCATATTAATTTAGGTAAATTTTACATGCTTTAAGACCATATTAGTGATATTTTTTCCTCTTCTTCGGAGGTCCATACAGTTGGATTCACGGCAATAAGGGGGCCAGTTCTAACAGGAGAAGGCATACAAAAATCAGTCCCAGTAAAATTATGAAAAGCACTCGAGAATCTTTTTTAAAATTGTTTTTCTGTAAAATACATGGCACGAAATAAATAATATATTTGTACCACACCATATAAACTCATTTAGAATAACTTGCATAATTCACTCATGGCTTCACTCATTGCTGAATAATGTGGCCATACCAAACTCCTGCTGAGAGCACCCTTATACCACACCATTGGATTGTGTATGTCAAATATTATGTTTAAGTGCCAACCCAGTGCCAGTGCAGTGCTTAAGAGCTCATTATATACCAAATCAACTTTACCCGTGCAGTCATGACTGGCACCTCCAGACTATAAATGCGCAAAATAAAAGGGGATTCAACAGTATTTTCTATACTTTTTGTTAGTTCCATGTAAATATGTTTCTTGGCAGTATATTTTTATTACATTTTAAAAAGACATGATGAAAAAAGGAAGCATGTCATGTTTTTGTGTTTCTGCAGGGTTAGAAAGAGCAGATTGTAGAGTCACTGGAACACTAAACGAACCTGTTTGTGTTTTGGTTCTTAGAAATCTTTGCTATGTTCGTATCTTGTCTTGGGGTGTTCAAGAGCAAACAGTCAGGGATTATTAAAATACTCTTTTTAAAAGCCATATTTATATTTATGAAAACTAATGGCTTAATTAAAATAAATCCCAAAATCTATCTGCAATATTACTTAGTAAAACATCAGTAGTCTAAAAGTCTAGAAAAATAAGACTTTATTGTTCTGCTTTTTTTAAAAAAAAAGTATTAATTTCTGTGCCTCAATGGTTACTTCTTTTTACACCCCAAAGTAGCGCAAGCTCTAAATGCAGTGAAGTTAGCAAAAACACTTAAAAAGAGGTAAGTGCTCCAAGCCGTTTGTGTCAAAACATTTCTTAATTCAAAACCAAATTAAAATACAATGCTATTTTTCTATACTGCTACAACACCAGAGAAGGTGTAACTTTTGCACTAAGGATTGCTTATATGTTTGTTTTAGAGATGCTAAGGTACCCTTCAAAGGCTCAAGTATCTCTGAACTGGTAAGGGTTAACCAATATGTCTGAAGCAAACATAGGGCCAACATTTTCAAATAAACTTTGGCACCTTAATTCATATTTAGGCATTTAAATCAAAGAGGCCACAATTCCCACCACTTATGAAAATCAGAGCATTTTAATTTAACCCCCTAAATATTGATTTAGGTGCCTAATTTTAGGCAACTGTACTTTTAACAATTGTCTGTTTGTATATCTACCCATCATTTCCCAGCGATTTTGAATCAAGTCCCTTGCTGTGATGAATGTTGTTACTGGAAATACCATCTCTGCACACATAATGAGCCAGACCAACTTCTGGTGTAACTAAGTTGCAAGTTCATTAACTTCAATGAGTTTCCTCGTGAATTTGGCCAACATTTCTCTACAGAGTTAGGGGTGTATCAGTTCTCCCATTCTTGAGCAGGCTCATAAAGAAACTAACAAAAAGGCCAACTGCAAGCTCATCTAACTGACACTAACATTCTAGATCTGGTGCAGTCTGAATTCAGGCCAGGACTCAGAACCGAAACTGCCCTAGTGGCACTGATGAATATTTTCCTTTTGTCAATGGATAGAAAACAAACATTCAACCTTCTTGAGCTCTCTGCAGCATTCAACACTGTTGACCAGGAGAGTCTGCTGTCTCACCTGAGAGAGGTGGCAGGGGTCCAAGGTAATATGCTAAAATGGTTTGAGTCCTTACTGGAGGGACATACCCAATGAGCATTGATGGGAAACGGCACCTCCACCGCTAGACCCATCACCTACAGAGTTCCATCAGGATCAATACTCTCTCCAATACTTCTCAATATCCACATGAAACCACTAGGTGAACTCGACAGATGATGTGGACTCAACTGTCAGCAGTATGCATGATACACAGCTCTACCTATCCTTCACTACATACAGCCTTGACACTACCACCAATATGGCGCAGTGCTTGGGTGAAATCAACTCTTGGATGAAGAACAGCTGATTGAAGTTGAACTCACGCAAGACAGAGGTGATGCTGGTGGGCAGAGGAAAGTATGGTGCTGTCTCTGTTGGTTGATGATATACACCCACAACTGGCCAATTAAGTGCATAGTCTGAGTACACTTGGCCCTGGTCTACACTACGAGTTTAGGTCGAATTTATTAGCGTTATTTCGATTGATCCGTGCACCCGTCCACATGACGAAGCCCTTAACATTGACTTCTAGGGCTCTTAAAATCGATCTCGCCACTCCACCCCCAACGAGGGGATTGGCACTTAAATCGATATTGCCGAATCGATGTAGGCTTAGTGAGGACGCAATTCGACGGTATTGGCCTCCTGGATCTATCCCACAGTGCAACATTTGACCGCTCTGGACAGCAGTCTGAGCTCGAATGCTCCGCCCAGGTAGACAGGAAAAGCCCCGCGAACTTTTGAATTTCATTTCCTGTTTGGCCAGCGTGGTGAGCTGCAGGTGAGCGCAGATCTCATCAGCAGAGGTGACCATGATGGAGTCCCAGAACCGAAGATGAGCTCCAGCATGGACCGATGGTGAAGTACGCGATCTGATCGCTGTATGGGGAGACGAAACTGTGCTAGCAGAGCTACGGTCCAAAAGAAGAAACGCCAATACATATGCCAAAGTCTCCAAGGGCATGCAGGACAGAGGCTACAACAGGGACGCGCAACAGTGCCGCGTGAAAATTAAGGAGCTCAGGCAAGCCTACCAAAAAACCAGAGATGCAAACAAACGCTCTGGGTCAGAGCCCCAGACATGCCGCTTCTATGATGAGCTGCATGCCATTCTAGGAGGTGCAGCCAGCACTGACCCACCCATGTGGTATGACTCCGTATGTGGATCATCAGAAACCACAGAGGAGCATGATGATGATAATGATGCTGAAAATAGTGCCCAGACACAGCAAGGAAGCGGAGAAGCCCTTTTCCCCGACAGCCAGGAACTCTTTGTCACCCTGGAGCCAGTACCCTACGAACCCACCCAAGGCGTGCTCGATGCAGGAGAAGGGACCTCTGGTGCCTCTGGTGAGTGTACCTCTGTTAATTAATACATGTTTTATAAGCAAGCGTGTTTAATGATCAATTCGCGGCCAGTACAGCTACAGCTACTGGAAAACTCTGTTAACATGTTCGGGGATGGAGCAGAAATCCTCCGGGGACAGCTCCAGAAAGATCTCCTGGATGTACTCCCAAAGCCTGTGCAAAAGGTTTCTGGGGAGGGCAGCCTTATCCTGTGCTCCGTGGTAACACACTCTACCACGCCAGGCCAGTAGCACGTAGTCTGGAATCATTGCTTTGCAAAGCATGGCGGCGTATGGTCCCGGTGTTTGCTGGCATTCAAGCAACATCCGTTCTTTATCTGTCTGTGTTATCCTCAGAAGAGTGATATCATTCATGGTCACCTGGTTGAAATAGGGGAATTTTATTAAGGGGGTATTCAGAGGGGCTCCGTCCCTGCCGGGCTGTTTGCCTGTGGCTGAACAGAAATCTTCCCCGCTGTGACCCACGCGGTGGGGGGAGGGGGAACAGTGAACATCTTGGATGTGTGTCTGTGTGTGTGGGGGGGTGTCGATTAGGTTCGCGCTGCACGTTAACCCAAAAACTGCCGCCCCTCCCATTTCAATTGCCAACCAGTTTTAAATTGCCAGCCCAAAGGCTGTTTGTTATGGGAAATGAGGGTGTTGCTGTTTGAAAACATTCCCACGTTATGAAGGTTAAAGAAGCCTATAGACTGTGGCTTACCATGGCTGTGTGCAAGCCGAATTCTGTTGCCCGCCGGACCTGCTTGTGTGATCTCTCACACCAAACCGGCAGACCCTCAATATAACAGGCAAAGTGCAACCTTGGACCAAATGCACATGTGATATGTAATGTTTGGAGCATTGTTCTCTAATATGTGTCTTTTAAACTACTCCTCTCCCGTTTGTTTCCTCCCGCAGCTGCAAATGTTTCAACGCCACCCCCTTCATCACCGTCCCAGAGGCTAGCGAAGATTAGAAGTAAAAAAAAAAGGAATCGAGATGAAATGTTCTCAGAACTCATGGAATCCTCCCACACTGAAGCTGCCCAGCAGAATGCGTGGAGGCAGACACTGTCGGAGTCCAGGAAGGCAGATTTTGATCGCGCGGACAGGTGGCGTGATGAAGAGAGTAGGTGGCGTCAGCATGCAGAGAGAAGGCAGGATGCAATTCTGAGGCTACTGGAGGATCAAACGGAAATCCTCCGGCTTATGGCTGAGGAAAGGCGTACGGTTCAGGAAAGGCCGCCTGAGCCCAGACCGCCGCTACAGCCCCTGTGTAACCAACAGCCCTCCTTCCCGAGTCCCATAACCTCATCCCCGAGACGCCCAAGAACGCGTTTGGGCGGCCTCCGTGCACCCAACCACTCAAGTCAAGAGAACAGTCCAAGCAAGAAAGGGCTGGCATTCAATAAGTTTTAAAGTGCTGTGTGTCCTTGTCCTTCCCTCATCCCCTCCTCCACCACCCATCCTGGTGCTTCCCTTCCTCCACCAGCTATCCCGGGAGACTGTGGCAGTTAGCCCCATAGTTCCCCCTCTTTGTTTTACGAATTAATAAAGAATGCATGATTTTTAAGCAACAATGACTTTATTTCCTCTGCGAGCGGTGATCGAGGGGGGGAGGGCAGGGCGGTTTGGGTAAAGGGAAGTAGAGTGAATGAAGGGGCGGGGCTTTTCATTACAGGGGAAAAACAGAACTTTCACACAGCATCCTGGCCATTCATGAAACTGGTTTTCAAAGCTTCCCTGATGCGCAACGCACCCTGCTGTACTCTTGTAATAGCCCTGGTGTCTGGCTGCGCATAACCAGTGGCCAGGCGATTTGCCTCAACCTCCCACCCTGCCATAAACGTCTCCCCCTTACTCTCACAGATATTGTGGAGCGCACAGCAAGCAGTAATAATAATGGGAATATTGTTTTTGCTGAGATCTAACCTAGTCAATAAACTTCGCCAGCGAGCTTTTAAACGCCCAAATGCACATTCCACCACCATTCTGCACTTGCTCAGCCTATAGTTGAAAAGGTCCTGACTACTGTCCAGGCTACCTGTGTATGGCTTCATGAGCCATGGCATTAAGGGGTAGGCTGGGTCCCCAAGGATAACTATTGGCATCTCAACATCCCCAACGGTTATTTTCTGGTCTGGGAAGAAAGTCCCTTGCTGCAGCAGCCGAAACAAACCAGAGTTCCTGAAGATGCGAGCGTCATGTACCTTTCCCGGCCATCCCACGTTGATGTTGGTGAAACGTCACTTGTGATCCACCAGTGCTTGCAGCACTATTGAAAAGTAACCCTTTCGGTTTATGTACTCGCTGGCTTGGTGGTCCGGTGCCAAGATAGGGATATGGGTTCCGTCTATCGCCCCACCACAGTTCGGGAACCCCATTGCTGCAAAGCCATCCAGTATGAGCTGCACATTTCCCAGACTCACAACCCTTGGTACCAGCAGCTTGGTGATCGCCCTGGCTACTTGCATCACAACAGCCCCCACTGTAGATTTTCCCACTCCGAATTGATTCGCGACTGACCGGTAGCTGTCTGGCGTTGCAAGCTTCCACAGGGCTATCGCCAGTCGCTTCTGTACTGTGAGGGCTGCTCTCATCTTGGTGTTCTTGCGCTTCAGGGCAGGGGAAAGCAACTCACAAAGTTCCATGAAAGTGCCCTTACGCATGCGAAAGTTTCGCAGCCACTGGGATTCATCCCAGACCTGCAGCACTATGTGGTCCCACCAGTCTGTGCTTGTTTCCCGGGCCCAGAATCGGCGTTCCACTGTATCAACAAGCCCCATTAACACCATGATGTCCACCTTGCGGGGGGGCCTTTTTTGAGAGAGGTCTGTGTCCATGTCCTCATCACTGTCCTCAGGGCGCTGCTGTCGCCTCCTCGCCTGCTGTAGCTCTAGCAGCTCCTAGTTCTCGTTCTCCATATACTCCTGGACAATGCGCGTGGTGTTCATAACGGCGAGAACAGCCGCGGTGATCTGATCGTGCTCCATGCTTTCCCTGGTATGCTGTTTGCAGGACAGCAGAGTGGCAGCAGAAGCAGCGGGTGGATAACAATGGAGTCAGCAATATGGCGCCCATATGAAAAAAGGCGCGAAAGGATTTTTTGCTCCCCCCTCAGTTGCTTTCACGGAGGGAGGGGGGAGTAAGGGTTAGGCTCATTTCCTTCTAGCTGCAGATGGTACAATATGCGGTGAGCAAGGAGGCGCCTTCCCTTCTAGCAGCAGATGGTACAATATGCTTGATATCCATCATCATCTCCTGGCCCCCTCAAGGATTGAACTCGCAACCCTGGGTTTAGCGGGCCAACGCTCAGACCGCTGAGCTATCCCTCTGCCCGTGTTCCAGGCAGTACTGAATCTCCCTTAAACAAAACGTAAAAAAGACAATGACCAGAGTCACTCTGGTCACTCCCATTTATGTCCAAGCACCCCCGGCCAGCCACACCATAGGCCGCCGGCCAGGAGCACACGAATACCAATCATATTGTACAATCTGCTGCGAGAAGGCAAGGAGCTTCTGCTGTATGGTCCCGCGACCACGACCATTTATGGCATATTGCACCATCTGCAGCTAGAAGGCAAGGAGCTTTTGCTGTGTAGTCCCGCGACTACCAGCCTCAGGCGGAATGGCCCCCTCAAGGATTGAACTCGCAACCCCGGGTTTAGCGGGCCAACGCTCAGAACGCTGAGCTATCCCTCTGCCCGTATTATAGTGTGACTGAATCCCCACTAGACCTAATGTCCAGGCGTACGCTGGAGATGTACGGTAATTGTGAGCTGAGCAGGCTTCCGTAGCAAACACGGAAACCCCGGAAAAAAGGCGCGAAAAATATTGCTTTCACGGAGGGAGGGAGGGATGACATGTACCCAGAACCACCAGCGACAATGTTTTCTGCCCCATCAGGCTTTGGGATCGCAACCCAGAATTCCAATGGGCGGCGGAGACTGCGGGAACTGTGGGATAGCTACCCGCAATGCAATGCTCCGAAAGTCGATGCTAGCCCCGCTACTGTGGACACAGTCAATCGACCTCATGGTCTTAACACTCTTTAGTGGGGACACACACAATCGATTCCATAAATTCGGGTTTTAAAATATCGACTTCTATAAATTCGACCTAATTCTGTAGTTTAGACGTACCCTTGGATTCCTTGCTGACATTGATCTTTTACATAGCAGCATTTGCAAATAACACTCTCTACAGACTCGGCTTGGTTAGGAAGTTCTGTCACATTCTGGCGAATGAAGACCTGGCCTCATTTATTCTCACCTTTTGGCTGGATTACAGCAATGCAATATACTTGGGCATGAAGCCTTCAGCACTTAGGAAACTCCAACTAGTACAGAATGCTGCAGCATATCTCCACAGCAACACAGCCTACCCAAACATATCAGACCTGTCCCCTGCTCTCTACACTGACTTCCTTTAGAATTCTGAATCAAGTTCCAGGTCTCAGACCTTCTCGTCAAAGCACTCCATAGCCTCAGTATCTAAAAGCTCTGGGACAAAGATTGGTTGACAACTACGTTCCACTGGCACAATGGAACTTTCAACAATAAAAGTAAAGCTCCTCTGTGTGAGAACACAGAATCTTCTCCAGGGGTGGTCCAAGACTGTGGAATGAAATGCCACAGGAACTAAGGATCATCGTGAACCTCACCACTTTCTGCTCCAAGTACAAGGTGCATTTCTTTGACCTTCCCTTCTCTAATATAAACACATAGCAATAGGTATATTTTTTTAAAAAGACACACTACTAAAACAAGACACTCCACAACATATGCTTCTCCCTCTGGGGAGAGGATGAGAGAACAAACACGTGACAGATATATAGTCATGTTGCTTAATGCACTACCAGAAGGAGCTTAGATCCTACAGTAATGAGTCAGATAAATGCATCTTCCATGACAAGTTGGTGCAGAAGATCGGGAATGTACCAGGATGGTGCAAGATAAGGAAGATACCCTTTCCTCCCCTCTTTTGTCTCAGCATGTAAATTACACTCATTTTGCACAGTCATGGAATGCCAGATCAAAGCAAGTTACTTTACTTTGTCTCTTAATCCTGTTTTCTTACCAATTACCACCATTTATGACATTTTCACCACTGTTTCTGCCACCACAAAACCAGGTTCAGACAATTGCATAAGAATTGCAACACAGCTTCCACCAGGGGCAGATTTTGTTCCAGTTATACAGTTGCAAATGGGAGATGCACTTCTACAACCGAATAGAATTTAGTCTCAAATCTGGATTTTGCCCTGGATGTGTGATAAAAGTAAAGGTAACTCTGCACTTCCTCACGTATGAGAAAAAGGGTAGAGAACAGGGACACGAAGTATAAATGAGCAATCACTCTTTTAAAAGAAAAAGTGAAAATAAAATGATATTAAACAAAATGAGCAAAGCAACAAACAGGAGTAATATAAGAAACTCGCAGAGGGAAAAAGTCAAAGACAAACAAAATAAATAATATAAATGCAACAAGAACAAACAGTCACTATAACACAAAGGGCTATATAATTTGTCACATTATATTAAGTAGAGTGAGGTGGAACATGGCAGTTTCAGAGGTTCAAGAATTTTTTTTCTTGGTTGTGATTCATGAAGGCATTTATCCAGAGTTTCCATTTAAATTTTAGATTCAATGAACTCTAAAATTACAAATTAAAAAAACTTCTGCGTGCCACCTGGTTTCATGTTGAAACTTGAAATCATTAATTTGATATGGATTTCAATACAAAACTACAAATCAGGACAGGTTTGCTCACAAATAGCCTTAGGGTCACGGATCTTAGACTTTCCAGAGTTTTGAATTTTTCACGAGATCTAACCTGGGCAAGTTTTATATGGTTTTAGGGTTCACTGTGAACATTTCACACAGCTCTAATATGAAGATGCTTAACCTATAAATTAATATATCTCATTGATAATCCTGAAGCAGTGAAAGGGGCTCTATGTAATACTAAAAGGAAATAAACCAATTTTCTAATATAGGTAACATTTGTACATGTAATATCATTTTTTATATACTAACTCAATGGAGTTATGAAACTCATCACTAGGTTCAACGGACAAAGTAATAGGTTGTGCTTTAGTCTTAAAGATGTAATTTTTTGCCCTCATTTGGAAAAACAACAAATATACTTATCACTCAGATTAGCATGAAACTTTGGCCTGTTGCAGTAGGATACAAAGATTTATTACACTTGCAAAGCTTGAACTGTAAGTTTTCCATAAATTATATTTTGCTAACAGATATTAGTGTGGCAAGCAAGACTTAAGGAACATCAAAAATTAATTAGCTCTGTACAAATTATGAAGAAAATGTTTAGGCAAGTGTTTTCTTGGTAATTCATAACTATATTTAGATATTGTAATGATTAGAACTTAAAAGAAACAAGATAATTATAAACGTCATCCAAAGTCACATATAGATCACAGATGACAGCTACTGTATATTAAATAAGGAGACTAAATATCTGCTACTCTGTAAATGTGATTGTATGTAGTAGTGAGAATGTGGTACAGTAAGGCTAACAGTCTTTTCCTGTTCAATGAGTTGGAATTAAACATGCTAATCTGAGGTCTCTTTCAAGTATTTTATTAAACTACTCTGGTCTTTAATTCCTTTATCTTGCATCATTTAATGTAATGTTATTTATATATATATGAAGTATGTTACACTTATTAACCAATGTGCAAAAATCTAAAGTACAGATTTTATGTAATGGGCTAATTACAGGACTTTAAAGCCACCTACTGAGTTTTGCTAAGCTTAACAACAGGTTCACTGAACTGGATAAATTTATTCAAACTTGTGGAAATGAACCCCATTCTATGTGCAACCGTACTGGGAAAACACACAAATTATACCTCAATACCAGTTTAATGGGTCAAACAGTGAACCTGAATACTGAACTTATCTACATCTTGCAACAGTGAGAAGCTATAGGCCCATTCATTGTTTCTTCCTTATGTTTGTAAATAACTAAAATATGGTACATAGGATACGCATAAAGTTTTCAATATTTATAAAACTGGAATAATTTTTCTTACATTGATATTTGCAGCCATCTTGGTACACATAGAAAATGCAACTTTTCTAAACACATAGTTCAAATATATCATCCTTTCCTTTAGAAGAATATCTTCCTATTGCTCCTATTGGGTGTAGTTTTTATTTATTTACTTATCTATCTACTATCTATCTGCACATACTTTTCAGAACCATCTTCTTTCAACCTTCTCATTTAACATCTATTAAGTAGGTCCGATTTTCATTTTCCTGATGCTGGTGTAAATCAGGACTAACTTTACTGAAGCCAATGGAGTTGCACCTATGTAAAATCTGTGTGAGATCAAAATCAGGCCCAGTAGCTTTATTAAGAAAATATATTACAGAGTTGAGTTTTAGGTCATCATATATGACTACTGCAGGAATTGTTCAGCTCTGTAACTTATTAAAACTGTCACAGAGCCCAATTATACTCTCATTTACATCAATGTATATCCAGAGTAACTCCTCTGACTTTCATTGACTTATTCTAGATTTACACAGCAGAACAAGGCAAAATTTGTCTCGCAGTTTTCCCTTCCTTCTACTTTGAAATCTATTTGTAATAAAAAGTTGAAGATAATGTCCAACTCAAATATAGTGGCAGTGACCTGTCCTTCAAAAATTATAAGTAGAAGGAGACTATAAATACTACTATAGTTCAGGTCCACATGTTAATCTTGGTGGGGATTTTTTTTTTTTTTTTGGCTGTTCAGGGATAGCTGGTAAATTATGTAATAAAATCTTCTTTAATCAAAAGGGGAACATGCTATTGCTGATTTACAAGATTTTATTGTTTATCTGTACACTGTTCTCAAAAACTATGCATAATCTATTCAGTGGCTGACATTTGGGTCTTGATGGATACATTCAAGCATGTACTTTCCGGGATAATAACGCTAGTACACTGCTCTACAATGCGTTCAATTAAGATACGCCTTATAATGCTCATAATTGTTGCTTAAGTTACAAAAATGAATTTTTCAGTAAATGAGGAACAAGACACAATCTCCTGCCCAGAGAAGAAGAGTTTAAATAAGAAATGCAGAAAATTTAGCCGACTGCTGTAACAAATGAAATAGTGTTGCATTGAAAAACATTTGAGGCAATTAATCAATGCTGTGTTTGCACATATCATTAAATATATTATACTAAGTTTAGATTTGACTTCTATGCTTCTTTTATAAAGAGTTAAAAGAAAATACATTTGAATTCATGCTGATACTGAAAACATGCTCCTAGCTCCTAGTTTCTTGGATTTCAAATCATTTCCATTAACAAACAGCCATTTGCCCTCTAATAAAATATGTCATTATGCTTTATTCACATCACACAAAAGAATCACTGAAAAATCGCCCCAATGATGGCCAATAATTACACATTTTGCTCCTGCTCGAGCAATGAAGAAATCTGTTCATTGGAGAAAGCAGGTGCTGGGGCATCATGCTAATAGTCAATGTGTGCCACAGTAATTAGCCATTGCAATTGCTAAAATTAACAATTAGCTAACATGCAATTCTCTTTTTGCAGGCTGCAGTTTACTTTGTATAATCCTTGTATGTTCTTAGTAATTATTCTGACAGCTTATTATTTTTATTTTTTCTGGTTTGAACACAGCTTTAACATTTGAATCAGTCTACCCAAATGTTCAACAGGCAGTATGAAACAAATGCTTCACTAGGCAATTTCAAAGGAACACATTTGTTTTTATTCTCAACTTTGTATTGTTCAAGAAATACATGATTCTTTTATAGACTAAGAACTCTTCATCTCATTTGTGTGCTGGGGACCATTGTCAGAGGCTTTAGGTCATTTTTACAATGGTAGTAGATACAGTAATTCCAAGATTATGAGAATAATTGTAATTAAGTTTTCATAATACCTATAGCAGTGGTTTAAGGTTCTCAAACTGTGGTCCAGGACCACTGGTGGTCTGTGGAGTCCTTGCCAATAGTCTATGGAAACCCAACTGGTCAAATGTTTCTAACTCTCCTCCCTGTTTCTGTCAGCTAAATAACATGAAAAGAAGCCCAAATACATCAACTACTTTCCTATTATTACTTTTACATGTAGGCAATTGCTGCAGTTGCCACAGCAGATGTTATACTATTGTGAAGGTGTCCACAATCACAAATAGAAGAGGAGATGATCCATGAGAGATTTCTCTGTTAAAATGTAGTCCATGTTATGAAAGCTTGGGAATGACATACCACAGTAAAGCTTGTTGAGATTTTTTCTTGTCTATACGTTTAGGGTCAGATCTTCAGCCAGCGTAAATCAGTATCACTCATTTGAAGTCAATGAAGATTCATTGATTTACACAAGCTGTGGATGCGGCCCTAAATTTTTTTATTTTACTTCTTGTGTTACTTGGCAGTCCTGGAAGCACCAACACCTTATCAGTCTGTGGGTCAGATTCTCCTCTCCCCCTTTCAGTGTAAATCCACTGACGTTGGTAAAACTCCTCTTGCTTTACACAGGTGTAAGTGAGAGGGTAGTGAGGCTCAGGGAGCTTACATACTCTTCTGAACTCAGAATGGCCTGTGTAGCAGGAGCCAAACCATGTCAGAACAGTTTTAAAAAAACATTTCCATCGTTTTTAAACCTGTTCTAAAAGTTGTTTGATCCTGTGTACATTAATCAGCAAAACCATGTTTGAAAACAGTTCAGCAGACTCTGTGCACATCATGTTCTAACATTCTTTTAGAACAGCCCCATTCTCAGCAGAGGTGGAGCCAGAAAGAAACAATGAATCATAGAATCATAGAAGATTAGGGCTGGTAGAGACCCCAGGAGGTCATCTAGTCCAACCACTTGCTCAAAGCAGGACCAACACCAACTAAAGGTGACAAGATCCTCTGACTTCAATGTGAAATTCCGAAAGCAGATGGGAGAGAGAAGACACACAAGGATTCCAAACTGGTGGTCTGAAAACAGTCTGTATTAATACAAGGTGCAATCCTGAAACCTTTACTCAAATGAGCAACTCCAGAAGGACTTCTTGCATGAATAAGGACTGCAGGAATGTTTGTACAGCAGCTAGCACAACAGGCTTTGGGACACTATTACAATATGAATAAATGAAATAATAATGGAACATGGAAAAGTATATTCCCTGGATGGGAAATTGTTTACTGTTTAGGGCCGTATCCTCAGCTGGTGTAAATGAGTGTAGTTCCATTGACTAATGGAACCATGCACATATACACCAGTTGAGGATAGGGACCTTAATGTTTAGAACCTAGGAACAGATAATTTAAGGGATGAAAGAATTGTCCTGATTTCCTCCGATAAATGGGTGGAGGGGTGGGGAAATCACTAAGATCTTCCATGTGCACAATAATGAGAACATATGCTCACCCAGAGCATTCTTTCTCACTTACTTGCAGTTTGACCTCTTTGATACAGCATGTGATGCTAGGTTTCTTTGAAGCGGGTCTATTATTTGTAACATATTAGCATATTATTCAGCCTTTGTCTGATGGCAATCACTGTTGTTAAGATTGAAAAATGATCCATTATAGAGCCGTTTCAAAATACCTGAAACTTTCTAAAAGCATCTAATTGTACATGTTGGGAAAAGAAAGAATTATTTTTATGGGAGTTTCTTTCTGTTTCTTTTCTAAGTATCAGCTCTTTGAAAGCTGCTCATGGATTAGAAAGAGGCAGAGATCTGAAATGGAACCCCAAACGCCGATCTTTAGAGGGTGATTTCTGAAATCCAGACCCAAAACTATATCTGAAGTTTGTGATTAGAGCTCACCTTTATAAGAGGCCAAACTGGAGCCAAAGCCAGACACCCCCAAATATCGCTGTCTGAGTATTTCAAAATCTAGACCTTGACCCAGATTAGAATTTTGCATCATGGGCCCATTTCTTGTTCGTAGTAGCCTACAAAGTGATGTATAAATGGCCAATTCTGCAAAATATGGCTCTGGATGACCCAGACCATCTAACTCAGAATCAATATGAATCCTGGAAAACCTCAAATTCTGTACCATTTCAAATTCTGAGCGATCTAGGCTGACTTAAGCTCTGTGGTATTTCTGTAGTAGCCTTTTATATGTAATCTTTTACTGTTTATATTACTTAATCTATTAATATGTAGGCTGATTTATATGCATGAAATATTTAAAAATGTGGTTCTACTCAGAAAAGAAGTTTTGCAAAAATGGAATTGTAGGGTTCCATATTTATTGTCTCTCAATAATTTCCACACCAAATTTGCTTAGTTTACAAGTAAAAAGATAGTGTTTTAACTGCCAGCCTTGCAAACTCAACATGGGATCTGAGAGTCAAGCTGTGTTCTTTCAGGCTTATTCATCATCTCTTTGGAGTAAAGATTCTTTAGGACAAATTATTTCCTCAGGTATTCCTCAGCAATTTAATTATCTTCAAATTCTGTCCTTATATAGATTTTTCAAACAAGGCTGCCAAAGCACAAGGAAATATACTATTTGGAACAATTCTTTATTGGCAGTGGAAGGGACATGATAACTCAATATTGCAATTGACTGTTTGGGCACACCCTGAGCCCTTGCAGAGCCCAAATGGAGTTAATGGGATGCTGTGCAGGGGCAAAAATATGCTTGCACAGAGTCAATTGCAGCACTGGGCCATTGTGAGTTACCTTGGGCCTATGTGATCTGTTATTTTTATGTCTATTCTCAGCCCTGGTCTACACTACAAGGTTAGGTCGAATTTAGCTGCGATAGGTTGAATTTATAAGCAATGCGTCTACACAAGAAACCCTGTTCCGTTGACCTAAAGGGCTCTTAAAATCGACTGCTGTACTCCTTCCCGGCGAGGGGAGTAGCGCTAAAATCGACCTTGCTGGGTCGAATTTGGGGTAGTGCAAACGCAATTCAACGGTATTGGCCTCCGGGAGCTATCCCAGACTGCTCCAATATGACCGTTCTGGACAGCACTTTCAACTCCGATGCACTAGCCAGGTACACAGGAAAAGCCCTGGGAAATTTTGAATTTCATTTCCTGTTTGGTCAGTGTGGCGAGCTCAGCAGCACAGGTGACCATGCAGTTCCAGAATCGCAAACGAGCTCCAGCATGGACCGAATGGGAGACACTGGATCTGATTGCTGTATGGGGAGAAGCATCTGTGCAGGCCGAACTCTGATCAAAAAGAAGACAAAGGAGGCAAATGGTCGCTCCTGGTCAGAGCCCCTTACATGCCGCTTCTATGATCAGCTGCATGGCATTCTAGGGGGGGACCCTACCACTACCTCACCACTGTCTGTGGACACCTACAAGGGGGGAGTCATGCAACAAGGAGGAGGATTTTGTGGCTGAGGAAAAGGAGGAGGAGGAGAATGCACAGCAGGCAAGCGGAGAACCCATTCTACCCAGCAGCCAGGACCTTTTCATCACCCTGGAGCCAATGCCCTCCCAAGGTGGGTTCCCGGACCCTGAAGCCAGAGAAGGCACCTCTGGTGACTGCACATTTGTAACTATACTACAGGGTTTAAAAGCAATTGTGTTTAATGTTTGATTTGCCCTGAAGAATCGGGATGCATTCTTGGGCAGTACAGCTACTGGAAAAGTCTGTTAACGTGTCTGGGGATGGAGCGGGAATCCTCCAGGGACATCTTCATGAAGCTCTCCTGGAGGTACTCTGAAAGCCTTTGCAGAAGGTTTCTGGGGAGGGCGGCCTTATTTTGTCCTCCACGGTAGGACACTTTACCAGGCCAAGCCATAGCAAGTAGTCTGGAATCATTGCAGCACAAAGCATGGCAGCGAATGGTCCTGGGTTTTGGTCACATTCAAGCAACATTCGGTCTTTATCTTTCTGTGTTAGCCTCAGGAGAGTGATATCATTCATGGTCACCTGGTTGAAATAGGGGAATTTTTGTAAGGGAACAGTAAAAGGACCCCGTTCATGCTAGGCTGTTTGCACTTGGCTAAAAGGGATCATCCCTGAGAATAGCCACGTGGTGGGGTTGGGGGAGGGGTGTGCGCACATCCACCCAAAAACCGCAGCCCCGCCATTTAAATGGCAAACCCAACCGGCACTGCTTGCTATGGGAAGGGAGGGAGTTGCAGTTTGAAACCATTCCCACATGTTATGATGGCGGAGGAAGCCAACCACGCGTACCCTTTGGCTTACCATGGCTGCCTGGAAACCAAATTCTGTTGCCCAGCCGTGTGTGATGTGTCACCATACCGACAGGCGCTCAATATAAAAGGCAAAATGCGACCTTGTACCTAAAGCACATGTGCTGTCTGCTGTGAATTGCTTGATTCACTGTGAAAGAGTCTCCCTTTTGTTCTCAGAAATGCATCTTCTTAAATTCTACTCTTTCTTTCTATCCCCCCGCAGGTGCAAATGTTTATTCGCTCCCCCTATCATCCCCATCCCAGAGGTTTTTGCAGATTAGAACGCGAAAAAAATGCACTCACAATGACATGTTTTCTCAGCTCATGCAGTCCTCCCACACTGATAGGGCATAGCTGAATGCATGGAGGCATACAGTGACAGAGGCCAGGAAAGCATTAAGTGAGCACGATGAGAAGAGGCAGGAGGTGATGCTGAGGCTAATGGGGGAGCAAATGGACATGCTCAGGTATCTGGTGAAGCTGCAGGAAAGGCAACATGAGCACAGACCGCTGCTGCATCCACTGTATAACCGCCTGCCCTCCTCCCCAAGTTCCATATCCTCCTCACCCAGATGCCCAAGAACACGGGGGGGGTGGGTTGAGAGGCTCCAGGCACCCAGTCACTCCACTCCAGAGGATGGCCCAAGCAACAGAAGGCTTTCATTCAAATAGTTTTATTTGTAGTGTGGCTACAAATCAAAAATGTGGCCTTTTCCTTCCCTCCTCCCCAACCCGACCCGGGCTACCTTGTCAGTTATCTCACATTTTTTCCCAATTAATAAAGAAAGAATGACACAAAACCACCCGCGACAATGTTTTTGCCACATCAGGCATTGGGAGTTTAACCCAAAATTCCAATGGGCAGCGAAGACTGCGGGGACTGTGGGATAGCTACCCACAGTGCACCACTCTGTGAGTCGATGCTAGCCATGGTATTGAGGATGCACTCCGCCGACTTAATGCATTTAGTGGAGACATACACAATCGACTGTATAAAATGGCTTTCTAAAGATCGACTTCTATAAAATTGACCTAATTTCATAGTGTAGACATACCCTAAGTTTCTGAGTTAACAGAGTAAGATTTTATATGTAAATGCATGCAAAAATCTATATCTTTACAACTCGATTTAGCAGAACAGATTAATTATGCAACCAGGGTATTTAAGACTTTTAAACATAGTATTTTTTATATATAGTCATGAAGATTTTACCATTTATGTTTTAAAATTAATATGCCATCTGGTTTAACTACTGCTGTACAACATATTGTACTGAGTGCTATACTCTGAATTTATGAACTGCCAAGAAAATACATATACAGTGACTAACTAATAAGTTTGATGGTGAAGAGAAACAGATACAGTATGCAATTCAGAAAGCATCAAAATGGAGCACTTTAGAAGTACTTACTCTATTACTGCTGAGAAGGAAAGAAGTGAATGCCTTTCATTTAAAAGCACTGCTTAATTCACATAGGAGTAATTTCCATATTTTCTTAACTGAAATTAAGCTCCCTTACATAGCCATTTTTTCAACTGATTTCATAACATTCAGATATAAATAATTTATTGATAACAATACCCCTAATAAACCAAGCAAAGAATCATTTACAAATAAGGAAATTCAAAATCCCAACAAGTGGGGCAAAAGCTAGATTCATGAGGTCACCAGATGACTTGGGTAGCTCTGCTGTTTCAAAGCATTCAGCAGAGACCTTAAAATTCTCATATTGTCATTTTCAAAGTGTCACCTGATGTTTGAGTATCATAACATCCATTGGCTTTAAGGGAGTCAGGTGGCTAAAACCTAAAGTAACACCTGGAACATTTTGAGGTAACTCATGTGACCAATGAAGCTTAGGCCAGTTGTAGAAATGATGAACTTTTCTTCAAGAGACAAGCATGATGGGCATGCTGATACCATCTGGTGGACAATTCACAGAAGCCCCACTAGCACAGGACTGAATCAGAGACCACTGAAATTAGTGAAAGAGCTCACGCTGACTTCACTGGGATCAGACCCATATAGAGGTATTCAGATAAATTAGGGGAAACTATGGCAGCTGTCTCTGATAGAGGGAGAAAAATGTGATTCCTTTCATTAAACAGATTACATACAAACCAGGGACCCCACCTGTGGGGCCAAATGTGGGAAGGCAGAACCTGAAGTTAGAAGATCTACAAAGCCACAAGCAATTTAAAAACAATGAAGTCCACTTTACTTGACCAGCATACTTATTAAGTGAATAAATGTGCTAATATATTTCCAAGAAGTCTTAAATACACAATAGAAAGTTGACCTGTTAAAGGAGTAGAGTTGTTAACTGAAGACATTTTTTTCTTTACCAAACCAAAATATATTTAACATATGGAATGGCATCCTCTTAAATGAATGTGTATCGGGGGAACAAACCTGCTAAAACAAAACTAAAATGCACTGTAAGGATCTCCATTTAAGATACTTCTGCTCAGGGCCGGCTCCAGGCACTAGCCGACCTGGGGCAGCACCTTCTAAGGGGCGGCCAATCTTGGGGCGGCGGGGTGGCGCTCGGGTTTTTTTTGTTTTTTTTTTACTTTGGCGGGGCGGTGCTCGGGGTATGGGGGGGGTTGTTTCGGCAGGGCGGCGCTGGTGGGGGGGTTGGTTTTTTTTGTTTTGGCGGGGCAGCGCTTGCGGGGGGGGGTGTTGTTTCGGTGGGGCGGTGCTCGTTTTTTTGTTTGGTTGGTTTTGGTTTTTGCTTGGGGCAGCAAAAAAGTTAGAGCCGGCCCTGCTTCTGCTGTACTTTAAGCAATGGAAAAATGGCATTAAAGTTGAGACATTTCCCCCCACATTTATTTTAAACATAAGAAATTATTTGGATGATCCTAGCAACATGACCTTGGGTGGATTGCAAGCAAGAAGCCAGTTTACAAGTTTCCACTAAAGACTGTGTGATGTTAAATTCCTTTTTCTTCTATTTCTATTTTTTATACATGCGTTCAAAGCAAAACTATAGCATATTTCCATACATCTACACATAATACTTAATCAAATAGCACAAGAACAAATCTACCACCAGCTGCTTCATACCCATGTTGTGCTTTGACGGTGAAGGAAAGCCAAGTTTCGAGCCTGGGTCGAGCCTGACTCAGGCCCTAACTTGTGAGTCCTGCTATTCTAACCCTTTCTCTTGATCTGCTTTTCAGCATGTCTTAGAGTACACAGCTCAAAGCAGCAGGGGAGTTTCTTAGCAAAGGGCCACCCACTTGCATATTATTCCTTCCTTGCCTGTGACATGACACAAGAACAAAGTAGACATTAACCGCTACATTAAACCCAGAAGGAAAGTAATCAGTAACCTGTTATTCCCTTAATAAAGGGAAACACATGCAGTGTGAAATCCAGAAGACTAATCAATAGCCCCAGACAATGCAACGTGCCAAACAAATTGCAAATCAATTAGAATCCTTGTTTTCTTTGAAATGGTTCACTATACCTAAAGCAATTACTCGTTCATTAGACCTAATTTAACAGCATGACTGCCCTAGCAACAACTGGCAGCGTCTGGCTATCAAATGGAAGAATGGCAGCTTATTTCTGTCTGTCTGTGAGTCTAGCGCCAATCAAAAAATTGAATTCCTTTATATAAGACAACTTTTAATGAATGGGTAAAATATTTTCTGCAAGGAATGCATCAAGTCATCCATTTGTTATTTTGCGGGGCGGGCTTTGGTGGGGGCAGATTTAAGTTAAACAAGAGAACGGACATAAGTTGTTGTGTGAAGAAACCCAGGATTTCTTTAAAATGTTTTGATAAGCAGTAATAGCAAGACATGCTCTGAGGATGGGAAGTCGCAGACCTCAAATACTCTTTGGGGCTTTATTTTATTGAAAGTCCTACATATGCTTACATCAGCAGTACTTTTACTACTATTAGAATGATACAATAAGATTAGCATGGCCCAGCGCAGGATGACACAAATTTGAGAAATGGTCCATAATCCCTTTGATAGGCACAGAGGGCTTTTAGAGTTTGAGCCAAACCCTATCCATTGCCTTCAATTGGCACTGGATCAGGCCCTTAATACTCTAGCTACTGTTTTAAGGTAATGTTTCTATCATTTGTTTCCTGCTTTATTCAGTAATATTGTGAAGTACATAGCCACATATGCCTTACAAGATTTTTTTACAATAATAATAATACCTGGTTCCTATATAGCACTTTCATCAGTAGATCTCAAAGCATTATACAAAGGAGACCAGTATCATTATACCTGACAAGTTTTTAATATATATTCAATTTTATTCTGTAATTCTCTCATATTTATAAGAGCACTTTTCCTTCCTATATTGTTTTGTCACAGCATTACAATAAAAAGGATGTGGCTGGAATGAGCTCAATTGGCAGGAAGCCACTCCAGTGGGAGTGGGATAGCTGGCTCTGTTGTTCCTTTAACATGGGATATTTCCAGCTCTTTCAATCAATAAAAAGCATATTCATGTGATCTGTCAGTTACAATAATATATAGGAGTGTCACACTTTCAATGTCTGGTATCTTGGGCCCTCCCAGGACTTGAAGAAAATGCCATATTTCCTATTGAGAAGCTGGAAATCTCTTTCCAGTGTCACAAAGCTTTGATTTAAATCTCTGCAGGGTCAAGATATTGAGCCATCAACCTGTCACTGGCACAGGAATGAATGCTGAATACTGCCTATCTTGCACTTCAGACCTCTGTAATTTTGGTGGGAAAACTCTAAATATGCAGCAAATAAGGAAACCTTTCTCTAGCAGGTTGATTTTTTTTTAATGACTAGTATTTGAAATGCCTGAAGAGTTTGTAATGTTAGACTTTAAATATATGACACTCTTCTGCAAAAGGCCTGTATAATTTCATAAGTATGTATTTAACTAGAGGTTCAGACATTAATTTAGTTTTTTAGTCACTGGGGTAATTTCTAGTGCTGAAAGTGTCAAAAACACCTTCAGAAATAATTTAGAAAGTATTTAAAAGTAATTGGGACTATTTTTAGCATTCAGATGGTTTTTTACCCACGAAAGCTTATGCCCAAATATTAATCTTTAAGGTGCCACCAGACTCCTCATTGTTTTTGTGGATACAGACTAACACTGTTACCCCTCTGATATGAGTTCAAATGTGGTTATAGTCAGTCATAACTTCTAAAAGTGACTGACAATAATTTCTTTATCTAAGAACATCACAGTTTTAATGTCCAATCTTTCAGGATCTTACAGAATTGAGTCCTGGGTCCTATCAGGAAGCTGAGACTTGGTCTTTTTCAATGCTCTGAAGCTCCCATTTCTAGCCGTGCAGGGCAGTGAGATAAGATAACAAGTCATAACGTTTTCATGTGTAGAAATCCTGCACTGGTAATATTTCCCCCCTCAGCCTCAGGTAGGGTGAGAAAGGAGAAAGAGGCAACATTTCTCTGACAAGTTGGGTTGTTGATTTGTTTGGGGATTTTTTGGATCGGGGAGGGTTAAGTGGCAGTTTGAGGCTGATGAGGGGGTAAGAATATGAGAATAAGGTGAGGAATTCATAGATGCATAATAAACTCACATAGCTCCACATTTTACCATGTGTTTATCACCTCCACTTGCACACACACACACACACACACACACTGTTCTAAATTGAGATGAAACTCACCTCCCCACTCCTCTTGCACAAACCCTGAGTAACTGGACTTCATCTGATGGCACTGCATCCAGTCTCCCAGCCAGAGGCCCAGCTCTGGGTTGCAATGCAGCTCTCTGTGACCACTATTCCAGCTAGTGGCCACAACTACTCTGAGTCCTTATTCAAAGAGTTTGGGCCACTAGATCCATGTATTAAAGGATCTTTTGGCGACTCCACAGCCTACTCTTCACCCCATAACACAGATAAGAAGCCATGAACAGTAAATTGCTGAGAATGAGATTCTATAAAGCATGATGTTAATACTTTCTTTTTAAATACCTTTTAAAATATCTTTTACAGTTGGCACATAAATGTCATAAGACACACAAGTAGTTACAGCTATTAATATGATAAATAATTATTTGGTTGCTGGAAAAAATCACTAAATCGGTTAGACAATTAAACATATAGATCATGTTGCCACCTGTGCCCCCACAGCCACATTGCAATTTTTAGTGAGCTGGCTCAATCAAAGCTTGCTCAGGTATGCCTATGTGTGTTGCAATTGCACCTAGTGTAGACACACCCCAGTGAGCAGATATGACAGAGGAACCAGATCTATTGAATACAGGGCCGGCTTCAGGCACCAGCCGACCCGGCACATGTTTGGGGCGGCACCTGGGCGGGGGCGGCACCCAGAGGCGCTGTGATCCGGAGGAGAGTGGGGCTGCGGGCAAGCCGCCCACCCGCCGGCGCTCCGGCTGGGAGGAGAGCGAGGCCGCGGGGAAGCCGCTCTCCCCCCGCTGTTCCGGCCGGGGGACCGGGGAAGCGGGCGGCTTTTTTGCCTCGGGCAGCAAAAAAGCCAGAGCCGGCCCTGAGTGAATAAAAAGATAGTCACTTTTCACGTTAAAGGTTTCTATATATCCTCACCCACTGTACATTTATCTGTGCTACTTCCATACTAGTGCCATGATGATCACCCAAACTACTCAGCATTGCTCCTTAACTAAACTTCCTACACCACACTAGTGCTGTACAAATTACTTCCTGCTATGCAACCATGGCTCACCTGCTACTTCCTTCATCCTGTTTCTCCTTTTGGTCAGTCTTTTTAAAAGCTGATTAACTGGCTGGGGGAATGAACAACCATTCAACCTCCCTCCCTTTGGCTAGTGTTTGAATTTCTAATATAACTTGATCTTTGAAAAGTTCAGATCCTTCAAAAGTTTTTAGTCCATGGTTCCTTCCATCTCTGCTGATGTCTGTACATGCACCTGTTATCCTTCTATTAAACGCAAACTATTGTTAGCAGACAAAGCTGTACTGTTATTGGATTAAGGTGGTATTCAGGTTTCACTAATGATCAGCTGAAGCCTTTGCTTTTCCTTGGGGCTGGTTTAGTAAATATTTGTCTCGGAACAATCATTGCACAACTTTAATTAACAGCCATGTAAAACCACATTTAATACATTTCTAAGTAAAGTTCCTGATCCTGCAAGGTGCTGAGCACCTTAAATTCCCACTGAAGCTCTTGCTTTCTCCAACCTACCAGCATCACCTCAATCTCATCTGGATTGAGCTTCAGCCAGCTAGCTCTCATTCATGCTCGTCACACTGGGTAAGGCATTCAACCTTGATGGAGGGGAGGGGGAACATGGCCAGTGCTGTCAAATAATTAAAAGACCATCCTTTAACAAATAAAATCAATTATGGAGGTCTGAATAAAAGCCAAAAGGGAGGAAACGGGGTGAGGAAAGGAAAGGTACTAATCAGTGGCCATACTAAAAGAACACCTTTGGACTAATAAGGGTTTAAAACTATTTTTGAAATAATTGGCTAAGAGTAAAAATTTGAACTGAAGTAGAGGGAGACATGCATTGACACAAATGTCACGGTTAGTTACCTTTGATCCAGCAACAGCAAACTTACAGTCAGTTGCCCACTTAAACTCTATGAACCTCGATCTTGTAAGGTGTCAAGTTCTTCCTGAAATCCCTGAATGCCTTTAAATCTCATTGAAGTCTGTGGGAATTAAGGGCATGCAGTAACTTGTAGGAGGTACCCAAAAATTTACAGGATTGAGATCATACACCTATACCCTAAAAGATGGGAGGTATCTGAGCACAGATCCTTATCAGAACAAGGCTCATGACTGAGGACTCAAATACAGCCAGGGGCTAGATCCATTAATGCAATGGATATTTATAAGATAAATGCCAAGCATGCACAATGCACACACAGTCAAAAATATTACACTATTTTTGAAAAAAATAAATAAACAAAGCTGAACTGCTCCTTGGGTCAAGGACCATATTTTTCTTGTGTGATTGCAAAGTTTCTAGCACAGTGGGCCCTTGATCCTTGATTGGGGCCCTAGACACTACTACAATACAAATAAAAAACAACAATATCTCTGGATGCTTGCAAATTAACTGATCTGTGATTCAGGCTATCATTAACATAGTTCCTAAAATACAGAATACGTTTTAGAACCACGGATAAAAAAAGCTTGTGGTAACAGTCTAATGCATATAAAGAAAAACTGTGCACGCATATTGATGACTAGCTTATCTGATTTTTACACAAAAATGCAATTTATACACATAAGTCTGATGTTTTGAGTGTGCAAATAAACTTGTGAATGCAAAATTGTGTTTGGAGAAACTTAAGCAAACAACAAAGGACCTGTAGTTTTAAGGAACACTTTTGCGGCTATTTACAAGAGAGTTTATTTCAAACATTTGGACTTTGTGCAATAGCCTGCATTTCCTTATACCAGTAACATTACAACAATAGCTCTACAATGAGTCTGAAAAATTCAGATTATGATCTAAGACAATTATCAGAGAATGAACACATACTCTTGGAGATTGTCCTATGTACTGAAAGAAAAGAAAAAGAAAAGGTTCAGTTTGAGCTTTTGGTGAAAATTCAGAACCAGAGAGGCAGCACAATTTGGGTTTCTATGGAGGTGGTAGCAATGAGTTTTTATTCGTATTAATCAGTATTCACTCTCATCGGGGAATTGCTTACATCATCTTCCAGATTTTTAGCCTTTCCTTTAGCAAAGAGAAGTAAAATTACCTAGAATACTATTAATAATGTAATAATGTTCAGAGATCCTTTCTAATTAAAAAACAAATAGATTGTGATTCTGCACACACTGTCACATTCATTATTTAATATTCATGACTAATAGCATTTATGGAACCTATTAAAATGTTTTATACGGTCCATCCAAGCAAAAGACCTGTGAAAAATTATAAGAGAGATTTTCTATAAGCGATATACTTCCCTTTATTATGGCAATAGCTCAGAGGCTTGATTACTGTTAGTGCACAGATAAAAGCTATAACAGAATGGTGACCAAACAAGTGGAGCCTATAAAGTATGCACTCCTCTTTTGTTTGCTGCTATACAGAAAGTGAATAGACAAGCCCTTTTGCAAATTTGCAGAGGACCAACTTTTTCCCTACCCCCCATTCCTGGGAATAAGCCATTTTAATTATTGAAGTTTTTTTGTTTAATCTTCCACTGACCATTAATATGAATATTTTATACAACCCTGATGAATGCTTAACTAATACAGTTCTTCATACAAATGCAAACTTCCTTTTTACTGGCCTCTGGTGACTATGCATCTAGTGCCAGAGTGGCATCATTCAGCTCCAGTTGCTATAGCATTTTCAAGAACCTCTCTGTTCTTGTCATAAATTATCTTTAAGTGAAAAAAGCTCAAAGGAGGTCTGCAGCAAACTGTATCAAATAATGAATTTGTAAGCGGTGGTAGAAAACACTTATCTTACTTATACTCTTCTACCATCGATTGTTTAGTGACCCTTCTTTGGGATATATAGATGAGCATAACCCTGAAAAATGTTTGTGTTGTCTTTCTTTTGCTGGCAGCCTACAGGCTGCATGATCTAATAAATATTGGCAGGGCCAAATGAAATAATATAGAAGAGCTTCTCTTCTTTAAAGTCCATAGACCAAGAGACTCTTGTCACTTGTTAATATCTCCATCAAACACTGAAGTGTTAACATATGTGATACGACCACGCAATCAAGTAAGGACCGATTTGTTGACTAATTAAACCAACACAACAAGCTCTTTAGCACCTACAAGTGACAAGTTTAGAGCAGGCAAGTGGAAACTCTCAATTGAGTCCCCTTTTATGAGACTATCATGCCAAATTCAATTCTGACTGAGTAGTATTTGAATGTACTTGACTTCCACTATGTGCTGACATGCTTACAATAATTCATCATGTGTGACAATAGCCCAATATTAGAGATTTATGATATATACAAAACAGTTACAAATGAAATGTAGCCCTAACATGTGTCTGCTTTACTTATCCACAGCCTATTGATATTATAATTAATGGTCAATTACTTGGGGATAGAGAATAGAAAATAGTCATTACCAGTTTCAGTCATCATCTGTTTTTGGCAAATTCTGGAAGTAAATGAAACCATTTTCATAGTGTTTGGCGGTTGCTAGAAAGTAAACTGTTGCTCATTAGAAAAAACAACCACAAGAGCTGGTTCAATATCTATTCTACATATAAGAATGATTTGAGAAATAGTATTTAATTTAAGACTAACCGTATGCAGATGAGCATAAATGAACTTTTCTGAGAAGCAAGAAAATAGCCTGGAAATTGGGTCAATATTTTATGACTAAGGCAAACACCCCAAAAATATTTAACTTACATTTCAAAACCCTTTTGTAGGAAAAAAAATATAAAGTGAGCACTAGCTGCTGATCTCCATCTAGTATGCAAGAGGCTCATTTTTAAAATTAACAATGTCAGTAATTTAAGCTATTAGGGGATGAAGGGATAGCATGCCTCAAACTTTTGTGTTTGTAGGCCCTTATTCTGTCAACATGCTTAATACTAAGCATGCAAGTAGTTCCACTCAAGTCAGTGGGACTAGTCACATGCTTAAAGTTAAATATATGCAAAACATGGTTGCAAGATCAGGGCCATAGTGTCTAGTCCATAGCAATATTAGTCACAAAAGAGCCAATCTGCCCCTCTCCAACATATAGGGCAGCCAATGTAGCTGTTGCTTAGTCACAAAATGAATGGGATTAGGCAGAGGAAAATGGAAACTCAGAATGAAGAGGAAGGTGAACAAATAATATTCCCATTTTACAGACTAATATCCTTAATTACTGACCTGATGAGGTGGATGGTGGGGAGCATATAGGCTTGGATGCTAGTATCTCTTTGCTCCTAAAAAAGAAAAGAAACAACTATAGATTTACTTACAGTAAATTACATTCATGTTAATTTCATTCATTAATGTTTGCACAGTTCTTTGAGATCATTGATTGGAAAAACCGTGGAATAATTATTCTCTCAGAATAAGCCTGTATCTTGGAACCCAGCAACAGCAAAAAGGATTCTTGTTAACTTCAGACTAATAATTATAGTGACCTCATTTATATTTTAGTGTTAAGGTTCCATTACGATCCAATTTTTTTTTGGCTTTTTAAAGCATGTGCCATTTTTTTGTTCTTACATAGAAACTTACTGTTTTTAAAAAAATTCAAATTAAATGTCAAACTTTATACATCTATTATATAAATAAATAACCATAATTAATCAAACATATCAGAGTGAATTGTCAAGCTTTCATATATAATGACCTGGAAATCTGTACCTTCTACCTCACAAGCACAACCATTTATATCTGCAAAAGGAAGAGGCACAGATTCTCCTCTCACTAATACCAGTATAAATCAGGAGTAATAGTATAATTTTAGTTATACATACACACACACACACACTCACTGAACTGTTAATGTTGATTTTCACTAAGTCTTGGAATCTGGGGAAGTTCCAGAAGATAGAAGAAAGCTACCATTGTGCCAAGATTTAAATGGAGTAAATGAAATGATTCGGGTAATTATAGGTCTGTATCTGACATTGACATCCTTTCAAACTTATCTGATATCTTTCTTTGATGAGATTACAAGTTTGGCTGATAAAGGTAATAGTATTGATGTAATACTTACATTTCTGTAAGACATTTGACTTGTTATGACATTTGTCATAACATTTTAACATAACATAACATCGTGTCATGACATTTTGATTAAAAAAATAGAATAATACAAAATTTACACGGCACACACTAAATGGATTAAAACCTGGCTAACTGATAGGTCTCAAAATGTAACTGTAAGTAGGGAATAATCATTAAGTGGGTTCAGCAGGGATCAGTTCTTAGCTCTATGCTTTTTAACATTTTTATCAATGACCTGGAAGAAAACATGAAATAATCACTGAAAAATTTGCAGATGACACAAAAATTGGGAGTGGTAAATAATGAAAAGGACAGGTTACTGGTACAGAACAATCTAGATCACTTTGTAAGATGGGTGCAAGCAAACCATGTTTTAATAAAGCTAAATATTAATGTATACATCTAGGAAGGAAGAAAGAATGTAGGCCAAACTTAAAGAATGGGAAACTCTATCCTGGAAAGCAGTGACTCTGGAAAAAAATTGGGAGTCGGTGTGGATAATCAGCTGAACATAAGCTCCTAATGTGATGTTGTGGCCAAAAGGGTTAACGTGAGCCTTGGATGCATAAACAGGAGTTTAAATAGGAGTACAGAGATTAGTCTACCTCTGAATTTGGTACTGGTGCAACCACTGCTGAAATACTATATCTAGTTGTGATGTCCACAATTCAAGAGGCATGAGGAGAGGGTTCGGAGAAGAAACATAAAAACGACTAACGAATTAGAAAACATGCTTTATAGTGATTGAACTCCTTGAGTCTATCTATTTAGTTGAACGAAGAAAAGGTTAGGGGATGACTTTACTACAGTCCTTAAGTATCCACAGGGGGAATAAATGTTTGATAATGGGCTCTTCAATCTAGCAGAGAAAGGTATAATACAAACCAATGCCTGGAAGCTGAAGCTTGATAAATTCAGACTGGAAATAAGGAGTAAGATTTTAACAGTGAGAGTAATTAACCATTGGACCAATTTACCAAATGGTAGTGCTGGATTCTCCATCACTGACAATTTTTAAATCAAGAATGGTTGTTTTCCTATGTCATCTAGGAATTATTTTGATGAAGTTCTATGGCCTGTGTTATACAGGAGGTCAGACTAGATCAGGGATCAGCCGCGGACCAAAGGTTGGCCTGCGGCCCGTCAGGGTAAGCCCCCTTTTGGGCCGGGCCGGTTTGTTTACCTGCCGCGTCCGCAGGTTTGGTCGATCGCAGCGGCAGCTCCCACTCTCTGCGGTTCGCCGCTCTAGGCCAACGGGGGCTGCGGGAAGCAGCGCGGGCTGAGGGATGTGCTGGCTGTCACTTCCCGCAGCCCACATTGGCCTGGAGCGGCGAACCGCGGACAGTGGGAGCTGCGATCAACCGAACCTGCGGACGCAGCAGGTAAACAAACCGTTCCGGCCCGCCAGGGGGCTTACTCTGGTGGGCCGCGAGCCAAAGATTGCCGATCCCTGGACTAGATGATCACAAGGGTCCTTCTGGCCCTGGAATCTATGAATGTATGCAGTACACATGTATTTTGGCTTCAGATTTTATATACAAATTAGATTACATATTTTAAAACCTAAAAAGTTGAAGGCCTAAAATAAAATTACTATCATTTTAGTTATTTTAAAGGAGAAGAGATTCTATATAGCCATCAACTGAGATTGGTCTACAAAGCAATCAATATAAATTTTAACAGAAGCATTATGCCATATTGGTTGTTTCATATAGAGCCATTGAAATGAAATTGGCTCACAAAGGATTGATTAAATCTAAATGGAAGAACTACATTGGGCCAGATTTATTTCTGGTCTAGTTTCACTGGGTTTAGTAGTTATACCAGGGATGAATTTGGCCCTTGATAGCCTGGTTTCTCATGCACTTCCACTGCAGCTGAATGAAAATCCTTTCAAATGTGAAAAAACATACAAATCAAATGTAATTAAAGAAAACTTCATTGAGAGAGTATTAAGAGGCTAATTTATAAGAACAAGGGCATATAAAGTGGAAATTTCATCATTAACATGCACTATTATCAATATTGATACTGTAAATCTCATCAAAACTGTTTTATACAGATCTAAAGGTATGATATGCACTGTACTAACAGCACTTAAAATCAGACAAGTTAGCTTTAAATTTCTTTTCTTTTTTGGGGGGGGAGGGTGTAGGGCAGGATTCTAATTGGATTATATGGGCCCGATTTTAAACACCATTCTTTAAGAGGCTGTTCTTAAGAGATACTAGAAGTCAATGAGAATTGTAGATGCTCAGCACTTCTCAGGATCAGGCACTTAATTTGCTCCCACAATTTAGCCCACACAAAACCCAACATTTGTGTATGTGTGCAACAGATAGTATGGATAATTGAACAGCTAACTACCTGTCTGCATAAGCAAATGCAGACTTATGTTTACAAAAGACTGAAATCACTTTGTAAATGTGGTTCTCAATGGAGTTTATTATTTAATTTCAACTTGACCTGTACTTAATATGAAAATGAAGCTGTCTATTCCTCCACCCAAACACTTCTGAAATATATTTTAAAAAATATCTAATCTCTCTCTCTCTCTCTCTCTCCTGTTAGCTGAGAAAAAATGAAATACATTACTAGTGTGTTATTTTCCTACAGTTTCCATCAGCCTGGTTTTGGAAATAAAACTGTTGCATGGGAATATAATTATTTACAGACTTCAGTGGGGAGGTCCTAGAAGCTTCCAAAGGAAGTGAGAGAGAGATTGGGGGAAAATCCACACACTGTTTTAAAACAAAATCTCTCCAACATTTCTTACCCAATGGTGAGTTTAATTAGAGTCTCCAATAGAATGGAATGGAAAGGACTCCAAGAAAGAGACTTAAAAAGAATTGTGTGCTACTTTTGTTGTGAATTCAAAAAATCTATTTCATTCTCTGTTTAGTCTCTTTCTTTCAAATTAATCAAATGTATTAGTATTGGCATCTTTCAGTATGATTTTCATTTCTAAATCTAATGAGGGACTAATAAATTTAGAAAGCTTATTAGCCAAATTCTGACTCTCCAGTACATGTTTTCCTTATGGAATACATGAGAAATATTTTGTTGTTATTTAATTATTATCTCCAGCAAAACCAGATTAGAGTACATAAGGCCTCCACGCTTTTAATTCAAGATTTATCTGGAATTTTGCATTTACAATGAGATTTTCAAATTCTTATACCATCAGCCCAGGGACATGTCCCATCAAGGAACAGAGAAATATACACATATGACTATGGTTCAAAAGGCATATTTACACCCAGAATTTTGAAAGTACAATAAAATGCACCTGCAAAAGATAGGGTACACAATTCTAATCTCACTTCTGTGTGTAAATCAAGAGTAATTCCACTGAAGTAATATCAGGCCATGTCTACACTACAAAGTTAAGTCAAGTCAACATCGAGCCTCCTATTTAAGCAAGTCGATCTTGCATGTTCACACTATGCTCGTTGTGTCGGCGGATTGCATCCTCACTAGCAGGGCTTGCATCGACGCCCGGAGCACTGCAGTGCAGGTAACTATCCCACAGTGCACGTAGCCGAGTGGAATTTTGGGTTGGGCTTACAATGCCTTATGGGACCAAAACATTGGCGCGGGTGGTTTTAGAAACATGTTGTTAGCTTCCCATGATGCACTTCCCTCCCTCCCTGAAATCAATGGCAAACAAACCAAGCCTTTTTTGCGCCTTTTTTTGAAAGGCTGGATTACCTGCGCAGACGCCATAGCATGATAAGCATGGATCCCAGTCAGCTGTACGCTATTGTGAGCATTACAAACACTTCGCGCCTTATCCTGCAGTATTTACACAGCCGATACAGGAGCTGCCACAGGGAACAATGTGATGCCATACAAGCAGCCTTGCTGGAAGACACAGAGTGACTGATCGCCTCACTTGTCTTCTTGTACGCTTGCTGAAGCTCCTTTATTTTCACGCGGCACTGCTGCGTGTCCCTAGTGTAGCCCTTCTCCCCCATGCCCCGTGCGATCTTGGCATAGATATCAGCATTTCTTCTGCTGAATCAGAGCTCTGCCTGCAAAGACTCTTCTCCTCACATACCAATAAGATCCACCACCTCCTGTGTGCTCCATGCTGGAGCGTGTTTGTGGCCTGGAATCTCCATGATCAGCTGTGCTGGTGAGCTCTTCACACTGATCAAACTGGAAATGAAAATTCAAAAGTTCCCAGGGCTTTAACAGGGGAGCGGCTGTTTCCTGTGTACCTGGCTGACGTGCAGTGGAGTTGAAAATGCTCTCCAGAAAAGTCACAGTGGAGAACTGTGGGACACCTCCCAGAGGCCAATTCATTCGAATTACACAACGCAGTGTCTACACTATCCCCATGTCGACCTGTGGATGTCGAATCAAGGGCTACGCCTCTCATGGAGGTGGAGTACAGAAGTTGACTTTACAGGCCACTTAGGTCGGCAGAAGGGACTTGGTAGTGTAGACACATACATGATTAGATCAACTTAATGTGACTTCTGTCAACCTAAGTTTGTAGTGTAAACCAGGCCGCAGTGTAAAACTTGTGTGAGATCAGAATCAGACATTATATTTTAGCCCCACATACTTCAAGACATTAGACAATCTACTTTACTTATTCACTGTTTTAAAATGTTTACAATATTGAGTAAATTGGACTTTTCACTCTTCTAAACATGTACTGTAGTGCATTCTATTGGCAGAGATTCTTTATTCTGATCTCACTTACTTTAGTTTTACATTTGTGTAACTCCATTAATTTCAATTAAATTACTCCTGCACTACCAATATAGGGCAAGTTGTGGACTGAACACAGGACCAGTAAGTGGGAACTACTGATTTCTAATCCCAGTTCTCAAACTAAATTCCTCTTTGGCCTTATAGAAGTCACAATCTTTCTGCCTCAGTTTCCCCATATGTAAAATGGAAGAAATAATATCAACTAATTCATAGGAGTGTTATGAGGAATGATCACACGGGATCACTGCATTGACTTCAAAAGGTTTCTGGGAGGTGACCAGGTTCCTCCTGCATGGAACAGCTTGCAGGCTCAGATCCCACAAAGACGTACACGCACTTAACTTTACACAGTGTGAACAACCCCACTGAAGTCAATGGGAATGTCACTGAACATAAGCAAGTTAACACTTACAAGCAACAAAATTAATTAATTTAATAGAACTATCAAGTTGTGTAACAACGAATTACCACCTGATTTCATTAGTGTAAGCTTTGTTCTACCTCTTCTCTGTCCCTCCCCAACCTTTTGTCCATTTATTACCCTCACATGTATTATATCTGAACTTGGATCTATGTGGAATAGCTTGCAGGACTGAGACATAAGTCCAGGTGTGGCGCAGGGAAGGGGTAAGATACCTGGCAAATCAGAAAGGCATATACATAGCTTGATGGTACTGTTACATTAGTTTTGTTTAAATATTAACTCAAATTTTGTTAATAGTGAGTGACTTCAATGGGTCTATGCCTAGGTACAAGGGCTCACCTGTGCAAAGCAGCTTCCAGAATCGGATCCTGCAAAGACTTACACAGTGCTTAACCTTCCGCACTGTGGGTAGCCCCACTGAAGTCACTGGGGTTAAATGGAACTATAGCAGCATGAAAACCTGGCCCTATTGAACTCCATGACAAAATTTTCATTAACTTCAATGGGGCCTGGATTTCACTCTGTGAGTAGTCCCACTTAGCTCCATTGGGCCAAACCATAAGTCACTGTAGTTCCACCGATTTCAGTGACGCCATGCCACTTTACATCAGCTGAGGATCTGGCCCAGTGACATCAATGGGACTACTCACAGGGCTGGTCTACACTAACCCCCCAATTCGAACTAAGATACGCAACTTCAGCTACGTGAATAACGTAGCTGAAGTAGAAGTATCTTAGTTCGAATGAAAAGGTACTTACCCGGGGTCCACACGCGGCGCGCAGGCTCCCCCGTCGACTCCGCCTACCCCATTCGCGGAGTAGGATTACAAGCGTCAACGGGGGAGCACTTCCTGGTTCGATTTATCGCGTCTAGACAAGACACAATAAATCAAACCCAGAAGATTGATTGGACTCCTCCGACGGGACGCGTAAGTATAGACGTACCCACAGTGTGTAAAGCTAAGCATGTGCACAAACTTTGAAGGATCAGAGCCTTATCTTATAAATACTTTGGAGCAGGCACCATGGGCTTCATTCTCTTCATTAATCATTACTAAATCAGGTGTAACTCCGTTTAAAATCGACAGGGCTACACCAGTGTCAGACTCGTGTGAGTAAGATTACTTCCATTTTTAGCGCACTAGCCGAACTGGAAATTACACCTCCAGCTTGAAGTGTAGATATCCTCAAAGAAAACGATTGTGTCCTGTATCTTTCCTTATTTTCATGAAGCACCTAGCACACTTTTGGGTGCTCACAAATAATACATAACTCTCATTTTATTGTTAATTAATTAATAATAATAATAATGAGTATTTTTAATGGGGGCTAATTTGATTTAACAGAAACTCGCAAAAAACTTTTTAGAAGATAGAAATCCAATAGCCAAGTCTTTTTTAGTATAGCAGATCCTGAGTTTATTGATACCTCCAGCTAAAACCCTTCACCCCAGGACTCTTGAGCTGAAATACTATTTATGTCACAAGTGAAAATGAGTAAGGTGATATGAATCTATCCCTTTGCAGACCTGCATTACAAAGCCATCACACACTTCAATAGCTTTGGTCGTTTCTGTTTAGCAGAGGCCAAGGATTTGAATAGCAGGGATGTTACAGCTCAGGTCTGAGGTGCATTAGCACAACTGCATGAAAAAATGTGCCCACCATCTCCCATCTCTAGACAGTGCCACAGATGTTCATGAAGCTGAGAAAGTAAGTTAGGGCTCAGTCCTGCAAAGGAATGAGCACTCTGACCTCAGTGTAGCAAAGTACTTAAGCCCCAGGGCTGGAACTTGGGGTGCTGGGGCTGCTGTTGTACCCCCTCACTTGAAGTGGTTTTCATCATATAGAGCAGCAGTGTCCAATACGTTCGCCACTAGCCACATGTGGCTAATAGGCTATTGAATTGTGGCTAATGCATGCGGCTTTTTTATAATGTGGCTTAATGTGGCTTTTTTATAATGTGGCTAATAAGAAAAATTCAAAACCACAAGTGTGGCTAGCAGTGTGGCTAGCATCAAATTTCTATTGGACACCACTGAAATAGAGGGTCTACAGTTTGGTTCAATGACTCTCAGTGCCACAACTCTACAAATTGTTCCAGCACCCCTAAGCACTTCTATCTAAGATACTTATGTGGCCCCCCACAGCATCTGAGCACCTACAATCTTTTAGTGTGTGTATTTAGCCCAACAACCTCGCTGGGTAGTAAAGAAGTACTATTGCCTCCATTTTACATATAGGGAACTGAAGTACAGAGACACAAAGGTATGTTTGCCCTTCAAGATGGGGGTGTGATTCCCAGTTTGAGGAGACATACCTGCACTAGCTCTGATCAAGTTACTGTGTTAAAACTAGAGTGTAGCCATAGAGATGTGTGGGGCTAGCTGCCCTGAGCACGTGCCTACCATTGCACAGGTATGCACTTGGGGTAGCTAGCCCCTCTCACCACCATGGCTACACTCTACTATGCTAGGGGCTAGCATTCTAACCACTAGGCCATCCTTCCTCTCCAAGTAGTCCTTTTTACATTGAAGAGACTACTCACATGCTTAAAGTTAAGCATACAGTAGAACCTCAGAGTTACAAACACCTTGGGAATGAAGGTTGTTCATAACTCTGAAATGTTTGTAACTGAACAAAGCGTTATGTTTGTTCTTTCAAAAGTTTACAACTGAACATTGACTTAATACAGCTTTGAAACTTTCATATACAGAAGAAAAATGATTCATAGATTCATAGATTCTAGGGCTGGAAGGGACCTCGAGAGGTCATCGAGTCCAGCCCCCTGCCCTCATGGCAGGACCAATTACTGTCTAGACCATCCCTGATAGACATTTATCTAACCTACTCTTAAATATCTCCAGAGATGGAGATTCCACAACCTCCCTGTTTTTTGCAAGTTTCTGTTAAATCAAATTAGCCCCCATTAAAAATACTCATTATTATTATTATTTATTAACAATAAAATGAGAGTTATGTATTATGTGTGAGCACCCAAAATTTTTAATTTTAAATTAAAAATAATTTTAATTTAAATGAAACAAGCACAGAAACAGTGTCCTTACCTCATCAAATCTTTTTTTTAAAAAACCTTCCGTTTATTTTTTCAGTAGTTTACGTTTAAAACAGCACTGTGCTGTATTTGGGGGTTTTTTGTTTTTGTTTTTGTCTCTGCTGCTGCCTGATTGTGTACTTCCGGTTCCAAATGAGCAGGGCCGGCTCTAGGCACCAGCCTAGGAAGCACATGCTTGGGGCGGCACATTGTATGGGGTGGCATTCGGGTCAATCTTAGGGCGGCAAATGTGCTTCCGCAGCACTCTGGCCTTTTTTTTTTTTTTTTGCCTGGGGTGGCAAAAAAGCCAGAGACGGCCCTGCAAATGAGGTGTTTGGTTGACGGGTCAGTTTGCAACTCTGAGGTTCTTCTGTATGCTTAAATGTTTTGCTGGATTATGGCAAGAGCCTTGCAGAATCAAGCTCTTAATCCCTAAAATTTAGATGGAAAAACAGCACAGCATATTTTAATCTTTATAAAATTAGTATCAGCATTGTGTTAGCACTGGCATACAATGCAAACTATGCCCATAAACTATGCCCTGCAAAGTTACTCACCTACAGAAATGTTTGCAGGCTCACTGCTTAAATGCTGTCTTGCTGATCGTGGTGTCCAAAGTAAAGAAAAATAAAAACAGTACATCTTACTAGAAGTCACTATGTTTAGCAGAGAATTATAGAACAAATGGAAATGAGAGCATGTAGTATCCACTTCTTGGCAAGACTGAGGTGATGCAAGCAAACCAATACAGTTTTTCCATCTGGAAAGTGATCTTATGGCATTTTTGGTATTTTGACACACAGTCCAAACTTGTGGAAAGATGACATCTGGTAAAGAACTATGTTTAGTCACATACTTAAAAGGTATGACCTAAAGGTGGAAAGTAAAACAGAAAGAAAAAGATGTTTCCAGGTGTTTAAAAAAATACAGGAAGAAACAGAGTATAAAGCTCAAGACAGGCCCAACACACAACTCCGGTTAAACTGTCATTCTCTAGCGGGTTTCAAACATCTGCATTACTTTGAGTGAGATTTCATGAATAATTTATAATAGAATAAAGAATTTAAGAAATGTGTTTTTTTTTAATTTAGTACCTCAGAGTAATTACATGGCTTCCTATCAAATAGTGAGGTGCATTTTGGGAGAAAACATCACTGATTTTATGAACCTTTTGGGAGTTTCTTTTTTTTAAAAAAAAAGAAAAAGAAAAAATGATCATTTCAGCTTGATATTATTTTAGTATTTACCACTCTGTATTGTCTTAGATGTCATCTTGGCAAAGGGCTCCTAAACAACTGCCACTTTCAGCACTGCTGCCAAAAGGCCCCCTTTCACAATAAAGCATGCTGTGCTTTGGCAGGAAATCAATAAAGTGAAAATCTGTTCTCATCATCCATACATTTACCATCACAATCAACAATCAAAGGCAAGACCTGGGTTCTTTATCCACAGGCTCCAGCCTCCCAATTTTCTGCTATGAAAGGCAGCATAAATTGGAACCCTTGGTTCCTGTTAGCTGGGCTTAATGGGTATGATTTATGAACCATTAAATGAGGTTATGTAAATTGATCCTTAGCAGAATGCTAGCACACAGGTGACAGGTGCAGTACATTCGAATGATGAGTCCACAAGGGTTCTGCACAAATCAGATTTCAGTGACATTCAGTTTTAGGAAGGAGAAATATGTTGTCAACAAGGAAGTGATTTAAATAGTGCCCTGGGTTTGTCAGCAATTATGCTTTTCTTCTTAATTGCTGCAAACTATATAAATTCTAATAGAAATAAATTAGTGATTTACCAGCTAATGACAAGGGGTACAGACAAGAATGGCTTAAATATTTTAAAAAGCATTTGACTACTGAGGCCATATTCTGTGATGATTTCACGTATGCTGTTAAAGATAACAAATCCTTTAAATACACAACATAAACTATGACATGAGATAAGTAAAATTGTTTTCACTGCTATGTTAAAGAAAACTGGTTTATAAAAGAGGCAGGCCTTCTTAAAATGATCAAATCACCTATTTGCACAGTAATGAGAATGATTTTGCTCTATTTGTTTGGTGAGCATAACCTTTCCCAAAATCCATTACCTTATATAAGGTATCGCATCTCACCTTTGCAAGATCTTTTTACTGATAATAAAAATGATCAAATCTAATGATCTGATGTTTGACTCATTTCCCCCCCATCATTGCTACCCAGAGGGATCATTAGAATATGGTTGCCTTCTGACAAGGTTTTCTAATGTGAAAAAATGGGTTTACTATTGTAATGCATTGTTCTTTGAAGCCATGACTACTGTGCCTATTTTCACTATATTGGTCTGGGTTGGAGGATAGCTGGGAGACTAGACATATTTGAGTGATATTTAAGTTCCAGCTTTCTCTAGCCTAGCCAATAAAATATGCTAAAGAGTGGCCTGATACACTTCTTTTTAATGCAAGTTTGTATCATGCAGTGGTAGGAAAGCAGGAAATTCTACATTCAAGACCTCATGTGACTCAATGCTGTAAATATTCCTGGGGTAATGGTCAAATAACTGTACTGGATGATCCAAGGGGAGCAGGATAAAAGACCAACCTAGAAGTACAAAGTTCTAGGAACAGTACATGTCTTTTACCTGTGGAAGGGAGACACAAAACAGGGAAGGGAAAAAAGGTTATAGGGAGGCAGAGAGTAACGCTAGAAAGCTAGGAATTCAAGTAAGGATTTTTAGGTAAGCTAAAAAAGCCTAAGATATTTCTATTCTGCTTGCTTTCTTTTTGACAACCGGCTCATTGGCTCTGTATTTCCTGTTTTTGCAAAACTCAGTGAGGTTTCTTCAAGCAACAGGCATCAGTTGCTAATTGAATTAGCCTCTCCTATTGTATTTTAATTCAATGGAGATTCCCTTCAAGGTTCAGCTGCTTACTCGTGGCATTGTTCTGCTCAGTGCTCACATATAGCTCACTGCAATACTTCCCCCTTCTCAGAAGCTGTCACTTTCATTTTGTGAAGAGGATCAACAGGAGCGAGTCCAGAGTGAGTACTGCTGTTGGTGGTAATGCATGCAAATTAAAGGGCTAGCAAGATTCAAATGTGGGAAGTTCAGAAAAAGTTGTTGGAGGTTGTTTGACTTATGCAGTGATCGAGTACAGGTTTTACACAAGATGCTAAGGAATATTTGCCTATTTATCAATATTATATTTAAAATATTCCACTTACAGAATGTTGCTGTTGCAAAGTGAAACACTCAAAAGTTGTGAAATGCCAGGATTAAGGTTGTCTGAGAAACCTTAATTCAGCCCCCTCGTGTGTATTAATTATGATAAATCTTTAATTACATGTCACATACTATTTTTTTCCACTGGCCCCCACCTCATTCAGTACATAGGAAGGATGATACTTAGTGAATGGGTAACTATTCAATATTTCTTTTTATCCTCATCATTCAGTGCGTGGCCCCAGGCATTGTTTATTTGTATGCATAGGTGCTGGAACTAGGGGTGCTGGGGGTGCAGCAACACCCCCTGGCTTGAAGTGGTTTCCATCATATGTAGGATTTACAATGTGGTTCAATGGTTTTCAGCACTCCCACTACACAAAATTGTTCCAGCACCCCTGACTGTATGTCATCCAAACTATGCACTGAATACAGAATTATTTAAATTCTTCATGGGCTTTTCTATGGTGCTATCATCATGGTATCTTAGTTCTTTACAAACATTTCTGAATTTATCTTCAGAACACCTCTGGACGGTGAGGTGGTATTATTATTCCCATTTTACAGATGTGGAATTGAAATGCAGAGATTAAAGCCACCACTATCAGACATGTCAACTCATTTTGGGTGTTCAATTACTGGTACCTAGCATTTTCTAGCACTTTACATGTTCAAAGCAAAGCTCATACTGACCTCAGTTACAGATATGGATGCTCAGCACTTCTGCAAATCATACCGTGCTACATGCCTCAAACAGAGTACCCAGAAAATGAGGAACACAGCGGCAAACTGTGACAATGTTGGTTTATGTGACTTGCCCAGCATCATATAAGAACTCTGTGGTAGAGGCAGGGATACAATCCAGTTCTCCAGGGCAGCATTCAACTGCCTTCACCATGAGACTGTCCTTTTTCTGCTACTGCAGTGCTCTGCCTCATTTACTACACACCTTTCAACTTCTGCAACAAAAGAGGCAGGGGTCCTACAGACAACAGACAACAGCACCTTGATGCATCCCCAGAGCAGGCCCACCCTGTGCACTGAAGAAGCTAGGGGTCTTGTGGAAAAAATAGTATGTGATCATGTAATTAAAGACTATATCATAATGTAGGTTTCAGAGTGGCAACCGTGTTAGTCTGTATCCGCAAAAAGAACGAGGAATACTTGTGGCACCTTAGAGACTAACAAACACGGGAGACAAATTAAGTTTACTCAGGCAACCTTAATTCTGGCATTTCCAAATTTTAACTTAATTACCTTACAATTCTTTTAACAGTTTTTTTTAGTATAATTTTCTAGGCTTTAAAAAAAACAAAACTGAAAAATTTAAAAACCAAAAATTTTATCAGGTGGAACCACATTGACCGCTTCACTACATGAGTCATTAGCAGGACTGGATTCTTTATCCACTGCATACTGCTTTACCACCTGAGTTAACTGAGTGACAGGAAGCAGAAGAAGTCTGCTCTTTTCTAAGTGGACCTGTCACAGGAGAGCAATGGGGTTTCTCAGTGGGTTTCACAGCTATCTGCTAGCAACACATGAATGTTGAGACTTGGGAATAATGGATTCAGTTCCACGTTCTGTAGGAGAGAGGCTACAGACCCTTCCGCCACTGTCCTCCTTAGCCTCTCCCTGTCCTCTTCTGCTCCTATCCCACAATTGCCCCCTCCCCTTCTGCTATTGTCTGGTTCTTATCCCTGTCACCCCACAGCCCCAGCTCCTGTCCCTCCCTCTTCTCCTGCCCTTATCCTCAGCTTTTGCCTATATATTCCTCTTCCCACACCCCTTCCTGTTCCTATCCCTTCACCCCTCTCCTGTTTTGTGCCTTACTCTGCTCCTGCATCTGTTCCCTCACCCTGGCTGGTTCCTGCTCCTAACCCCACTACTTCCCAAGCTCCTATCACCACCTCCCATGCTCTTGTCTATGTCCCACTGCCCTTCATCTGTCCCCACTCCCCAATTCCTTACCCCTCTGCATTTGGGTCAGGCAACTTGAACTTCCTCCTTTGGCTTCATTCTGCCTGGGTGCCAGCAGGGGGAGCACTGAGAACACAAAGTAGATGGACTCACTGCTCTCAGTTCCAGTGCCTGGTACCGCAGTGGTCGCCCTATATGTGGGAGGTGTAATTGCAGGAAAGTCCTGCTCATTCCCTACTGCCCTCTGTGCTCAGTTGCTCTCTGAGGGTGGTGCAGGCAGAGTCCACTCCCCACATAGGAGTTATGAGGGTATTCAGTACGCTCAGTACAGATGGAATCTTCACAGAATTTATCTGCCAACGCTTATCAAACCTCTACTGAGCATGTGCAAACTGAGATTTTTCAGAGGCTTATCACTTGTTTTCACAGTGATGGTAACAGGGTGACCTTCCTGCCAAATTTCAACTCCTTTTCAAAGCATGGAGCAATTATTTTTAATATGGCAAAACAATATATTTTCCCCAAACCTTGTTCTGAGAAACAGTTGAACCATTTTAGCTGTAGCTCCCCCCCCCCCCAAAATCAGCACTATATATTTTCCACTATATATAAGTGCACTTGAGTGAATTATTTGGACTATAGTAAAGACTGAATATCTTTTGAGAGGAGAAAACGGGTGGAAACAAGAAATAGAAGCAAAGACCCAAGGCACAAGAACAGAAAAGGAAGAGAAATAAAATAGGATCTGTGTGATTCAGGAACAGCTTTTTTTTTTTTTTTTTAAATCCTTTTAAAAAATAGAAATACTGAGATTGCACATATAAAGTGCTGGACCATAACAAAATACCAAATTTAATATATGACTACCTCACTAGTTGTAATATTCCTTATTACTGTAGAAAATACTCTGAATACTTCAAATACTGAGGTTATTCTATTGTAAATAATTTGGCTATTTTAGGCAGCTGGCAAATGTTTAAGAGCCACTACTCTAGTAATTGGGTTAAACATGTAAAAATGAGGGAAGAATGTTGCCCACTGTATGTATATAGTATTTCAAGAAAGTAACTAAAGCTAAAAAATTGGTGCGCCTATGAAATGTAATCCTTTGTTATATGTTTTGGAGGTTGGGCTCCACCTACTTGGTTCTGATCCGGGATACCATCCCCTGAACAGCAGACCTCAGACTTTAAGAAAGAGAAAAGGATCTACTGGAAGCTGAGGATATTCTCCAGGAAAAGAAATCTGGCTACAGATTGACGAATGTGTAGTGCCTTCTTCACTTAAACACTCTGCACAGCCTGGGTGCATATGCCCTGGAATTTCTGAGCACTTTTTCCATCATTAGTTTGGTACAGCTCCACTGGTGATAACAATGGAGGAAATACAACTGTAGAGCAGTGCTTTTAATGTCATGTCTGCTACCACTGGATCTCCATTGGTGAAACACTGTGACCTGTATTATACAGGTCAAACTAGATCATAATGGTCCCTTCTGGCCTTAAAACATATGAATCAGTGCTAGACCAGTAGTGAGAAAAGTGCTTGTGGAGACAGGGCAGGTTTTAGTCCCCAGAGAAAATCTCATAGGCAAATCAGAGTACATTGCCTACTTTAATGGGAGTTATGCTTACAAAAAACAAAAACACACACAAAAAAGCCACACAAATGGGTTGTAAAAAGGCAGAAGGTGGACAATCCACTCTGAGTAGACTTATTACAGAGGTGCTGGTTATGGCTCCATAGTTAAGTTGGGTTGTTTTGCATTTAAGGCAGGGATTTATTATGTATGAAAAACAGTGTATCCTCTTCACAATTATAACTCTTACTACAGAATGAATTTTCTGAGAATTTACAAGTAAACTTGTTAGTATATAAAATCATATTAATTTTAAAATGGGCCCTTTAAAAAGTTTAACATTCTGAGTCAGACCTTTAATTACTCTATAATGATCTCAGTAACAAAACAACAGACTCTTCAGACTTCCCATATATTAAAACTCACTGAAATTTTGTGCATAGTTTATATCTGAAAAGAGAAATAGAATTATGAATTCTTTTCTAGAATAGAAAAGAGAATAGAAAATGGTCATTTTTGCCATTAGTCTTCATAACTGAAAGCCTTGTATTCAGCAGTGGCTAAAAAATACTTTAGAGAATGTTATAACTGCCCTCTTTCAAAATGGCTACCTGTCCCATTGTTCTCAATGATTCTGAGACCTATGCTGCCCTTAGCAAAGATGGCCACTGCTTTCCATTCACTGGCTCCTCACGTTACTTCTCTCTACTTCTTGAGTGCACAGACAGCACCATCTTCCCAGTGAGCAGTTTGACTTCACTCCCATTGGAAACAATAAGAGATCGTGGCCATTTTGAGAGAGGGCAATTCTTTATGGAATTCTCTACTCTGGAACATTTTTCTTCAACCCCAACCAGTGGGGTAGCTAGGAATGGAAATTTGGGTGGGCCTCAGCTTATGGTGGACAGGCAATGACCACAGATCTTGCCTGGACCCCTTTCTGGCTCTGCAAACGTGGGTCCCATTTCCTAGCCCAGCTGCCCAGTCCCCATCACCTCTTGTGTAGTGCACAACTTGTGTTCCCTACACCACAGTGGCCCTTGTTCCCTCCCCACTGTTTGGACACCTGTGTTCTCCCTAGTAGTGCGCCTCCTCCCTCCCTGTTGGGTGGGTGGCAAGATGTTGCTGATGATTTGTAACAGCCAGGGGGAGGAGGAGATTCTCCTGAGAGCAGAGGCTTTCTGTCTCTTTGCCCAGCCCCTGAAGCAATATGCCGCTACCACTGTTGTTACAGGGGAGGGAATGGGGTTCACAAAGGCTCCGATTTGGTTGGGCTTGTGTGAGGCCTACCCTGGCCCCTATGGATAATATAAGAAAAGACCACTAATCAAATATTTCTTTTCAAAAACTATCTGTTGCAACAGATACATTCAACTCGGGGGGCAGATAGGAAGAGAAACTGGGTGTGTGCTTGTGTTTGTGCAGGGGAATGTGGAGGGGAGGGTGGGAAGACTGGAGTGACACAAACAAACAACCAGGGCATACTAATGAACCTGGCCCTAAAAGTTAAAATAATACTTTAAAGGTTGATATTTCATATCTTCCAATCATTAGAAATATAACATGGTAACTGTTACAACCTGGCCCTATCCCCCTTCAGGACTGTCACCGGTATTTTTTAAGTGGACCCAAACACTGGATTTGCTTCTATGCCAGCTGGTGCTGGGCTGAGTCTAGTTATGGTACTTATTTCTGGATCTCCGGGGCATGCTGGGATGAGATCTCTTGTATGACCCCTTCTTTGGGTCATAGATTTTTCTTTTGGGTCATCCACAGATTAGCCACCCCAGACCCTGGAACCAATGCCTCAACCCTCCCCATCCTAGCTGCTTACACATGCTTCCCCACAGCTGCACCTAGCTGTGGGTATTCTGACTTCTAGTTTAACCCCTCCAGAGAGAATGCGACAGGAAAGCAAGAAATAGACTTAGGAAAGGAATTTCTTAACCACAGTCAATTTGCTCTTAAAAAGCACTAGACAAGCTACAATTCACTGCAAAACAACAAAAGTCCTGAGATGTCCCCTCCCCATGTCTGATCACATTGTGACTCCAAGCTCTTGTCAGTGTTTCATGCTCAGCAGAATCCCTCCTGCCCTCTCTCTCTCTCTCCAGCCTGGTCTTCTTACATGTGGCAATGTACAGCTTCCCTCAGACAAGCATCCCCTCTTAAATACAGTCTCTCTTTCTTTGACCATGTGGTCAGGCTGAGACGCTGCAGACCCACTAGTTGATAGCCTTAGATTGCTCTGTGATGACTTCTCAGTCATAGTCCTTGAACTAGGTGACAAAAACCTTTCCAAGGTGGTTGTCTGGACTAAATCATAAGACACCCTTGCGTTGGGCAAGGTTAGACATGAATCCAGCACAGACCACAAAATGCATGTCCTAATCCAAAATGAAGGTTACAATACAAAATGGAGTTCACAATTTGACTCAGACATATTCCACTTTCATAGTAACATTGTCTGAGGGGTATTTTGTTTAGTGTTCATGTAAAATATTTTTAATAAATGCAAAAAAAGACAATGACATTTCCAGACAAAAACTGTTAATAGACAAAAACTGTTAATAGAATGAAGGTTGAGAGTAAGTATCAGTAATTTAGGGTAAAATACATTACAAAGATAGTGTACTTCTTTCAAAAAACAAACATTATAAGACCAGGAAATTTATAGCTAAGTTATCCTTAAAAGAATTCCAAATATGTTAAGATACCAAAATTCACAATTAGAACTCCCAAACAGCCGTAACTCTGCTTCTATATTGAACCCATGTGGGGAAAAAACCTTGTGTCTTTAAAAAGTTATTGTAATCTAATCTGGATCCCAAAAACTAAAATGCCTTCATAAGCATAGCAAATTTGCAAATGACACAAAGCTGGGGGGAGAGGTAACATAAGAACATAAGAAAGGCCGTACTGGGTCAGACCAAAGGTCCATCCAGCCCAGTATTCTGTCCACCGACAGTGGCCAATGCCAGGTGACCCGGAGTGAGTGGACCTAACAGGTAATGATCAAGTGATCTCTCTCCTGCCATCCATCACCCCCCTCTGACAAACAGAGGCTAAGGACACCATTTCTTACCCATTCTGGCTAATAGCCATTAATGGACTTAACCTCCATGAATTGATCCAGTTCTCTTTTAAACCCTGTTATAGTCCTAGCCTTCACAGCCTCCTCAGGCAAGGAGTTCCACAGGTTGACTGTGCGCTGTGTGAAGAAGAACTTCCTTTTATTTGTTTTAAACCTGCTGCCCACTAATTTCATTGGGTGGCCCCTAGTTCTTTTATTATGAGAACAAGTAAATAACTTTTCCTTATTCACTTCCTCCACACCACTCATAATTTTATATACCTCTATCATATCTTAGTCTCCTCTTTTCCAAGCTAAAAAGTCCTAGCCTCTTTAATCTCTCCTCATATGGGACCCGTTCCAGACCCCTAATCATTTTAGTTGCCCTTCTCTGAACCTAGATAAACTGGAGAGTAGGGATAGGGTCCAGAGTGAACTAGACAAATTGGAGGATTGGGCGTTCAACAAGGACAAGTACAGAGTCCTGCTCTTAGGATGGAAGAATCCCGTGCACTGCTATAGGCTGGGGACCGACTGGCTAAGTGGCAGTTCTGCAGAAAATGACCTGGGGACTACAGTGGACAAGAAGCTGGAACGCCACCAGAGGCTGCCTTACTGCTGCCCTCGCAGCTAGCGTCCAGCCGCCCCCCTGCAGCTTGCCGCCCCAGGCACGTGCTTGCTGCGCTGCTTATGACTAAATGCCAGTAGCGTAGCTGGGGGGGAGCAGGGGGAACAGCCACTCCCCCACTGAGCAGAAGCGGCGCCTTTTTTTTGCTCCCGATGCCTTTTGCTCCTATGCTGCAGCCAGAGTGGAGCTTTTTTTTTTGTTCCTGACGCTTTTTGCTCCCGGCGCCTTTTTTTGCTCCTGATGCTTTTTGCTCCTGGCGCCTTTTTTTAGCTCCGCTCCCCCTGTGCTCTAAACCTGGCTACGCCACTGCTAAATGCTTGTCTTTATATTGCCCATAATATGGGCCTGATTTTCTTCTATTTATACAAGTGTCACATCAGTTTAACTCTATTGATTTTTATAGACTTACTCCCGATTTACACCAGTCTAGTAAAAGAATCAGGTCCTATGCTCCACCATTTTCTGTAATTTGCACTGCAAATTGTTTTTGTGATAAATTTGCAAGACTCTGTAATATGCACAATACAGGAACAAATGCTTCATTTACAACTCTTCTAATACAAGGTAATGACCTCAGTTGGCAGAACAAAGTTGTTCAGTAAGAAAATACTGTAATTTCCACCTAGTGAATTTCTAGAAAACTACCGTTATAGTGGATTTTGCCTCGATCCAGAACCTTGATTTCTACCTACAGCAAGACATACAGCCTGGTCTTAAATTGAGAGTTCTTACACATCATGGACCATATTCAGTCCTGCAGTAAGGGAGTCCAAATGTACTACCTACATGTAAGTTACAGGTAGACTGGAATAACTAATTTAGAATTGTTTTGGCTTAGGGATTTATCAGAACATTATTGTTATTTGACAATTAAGTGGCAAATTAAGTTTCCTTTGATTTTTCATGGTGAACTGATCTAATTTCCAATTTGCTTTAACATGTTAAAAGGATGTTTATGCACTAGACTAGTTCATGACATCATAGCTACATGGGCAAAGGCTCTCTATAGGTTAGCTTGTACTTAAATTGATTTGCTATCAGTTCTACATCATAGTTTTACATCATATGGCACTGTGGTCCAGTGGAATCCAAATGGAATCAAATATTTGGTGTGTTTTCTGCCTGATATAGAACTCACTATTTAGTTAAATATGAAGTTGCCTTTAGTACCAGTCTGGTGGCATTGACTGGAAAATATTGGAAATGAGTTTTTCCTTTGCAATTTTGTATATATGTTTTGGGCTAATTAATTTAACAGAGCTATACTGATTTACAACAGCTAAGGATCTGGCCTTCTGTCTCTTTTGAGCAATTTTATGGAACATGAGCATTAAGGAATAATTTGTAAATGTATGACAGGAGTACATTTCTGTAATATGCAATTAACGTTATATGCCATTCATGTTGAGTCTTGGGGTATGTATTGGTTGACAGATGTCTGTGATTGGTTGAACTGACTGAAGAAGGGTTTTGAGGGAGTTGCCTTCTGCTAGTTATGGGAAAAATGCTTCACAAATTTGATCGAAACTTCAGACTTTGTAAAGACAAACGTTCCCCAAACCCAATAGCAGTAGAAATGTTTAGCAATATTAAAATATTTGCAGGACACCGGACAGTCTTTTGCAATAGTTGAAGCACAAATATTGCAGCACTGAGAACCTGAAAGTGAAGCTGATGATAAATAAAAAATAGAAAAAAAAAATCAGTGAAGTGGTTTTCATTTCTAATAGCTAAGCTGAGTGGAATGTAAAAAGTAAACACACAGTGTAAGTAATGAAAAATATCATAGATTTCTGAAATTCTTTCATTTTCAGCAATCTAAAGTAGGTACTAGTAATATAGATAAAGAAATTATTTGTTTTTCCTCCCACCATTTTGCACTATATAATCACCCCTGAGCAAAGTGATTATCAAAGGGGAATGCAAAATTGCCATTTTGATTTAGCAGCATTTTAAATCCCTATATGCAAATAACTAAATGAGCTGCAAAGCAGTAGAAAATCAGGCCCATGATTTTTAAGTTAACAGTATCCCTGTAAACATTGCCAATAGATATGTTCAATATACTGACTTATTTCATTAACTTGCTCACTTCAATTAAATGCAGACATGTTATTCTCTTAATATTGAAGATACAATTGAACATTTATTGCTAACAATCTTGAGCTAGTTAGCTAGTCTACAAATGTGTGTCTAATATAAAACCTGATTACGTACTCCAACTGGAGTTTTGCATCTATCATAAACTTCAGAAACCTTGTTGTAAAAATAGTTTTGCATTCCGTGGCACACCACACTTATCTTAAACAAAAATCAAATGCGTATGCCAATTTTATACTCTATATAGTGTAAAACTAGTGAAAAGGGGCAATCAGAATCAGGCCAGTTATCTGTTCAAAACAAACTTTAGTTAACTAGGATTGCCTTGTAACTGGGAAAAAATGTGACCGGTTCCTTTTATGTGTGTTGACATACTATGACATTAAAGTTAAATTACATTTCAATTAATAAGGTAATTACTATAGAATAATTTTATTTGGTAATAGAGTTTTCCCTAGCTTTTTCCCTTTACATTTGTTATCATGATGTATAACTTTAAAATAATGAATCAAGTTGCACTCTAGTTAGCCTAAGTAAAATGAGTTACATATGTTTAAAATTGGGTGAGATAAAAATGCACCCTCAAGTACCCTGGCTGAGACTTCTGAATGGTCTGCAGAGCCAGCCAGCCTTCCCCAACCTGAATGTGGTCCCATTAAAGCCTGATGATCTATAAATCTGGTTGGGATTCTCTTCACAGTGCTCTGAAAGGCTATACAGTCTGATTCTGCTCTCATCTACATCGGTAAAAAACAGCAGTCACCCCAGTGAAGCCAGGGGAGCTAAACTGGTTTAAGTGAAAGGAGAATCAGACCTCTATATCACAAGCTGACTTATGACTCTTTGCTACCCTATGAGGATTGCAGCCCATGAAATATTCTTTTCAAAACCTTCCAGCTTCAACCTTAACACGTTTATTCCAATGCCATAGGGTTGGACATAGTTCTTGTCATCACATGATTATAGCATTCCCATTTCTAACAATAAATATTAAGTTTTCATTGCAGTTTATGAATCCATTGCAGAACTCTGCTTCCATGGTATAACTGGAATAGGTTTACTTAGGCCAGTGGATTTCCATTAATCTGGTTTATGGCAGACAAAATTAGATTCTGATATCTGTTATATATGCCTTATAAAAGTCATGACAAATGCAATCAAACATGCCATACAAATATGACAAAAGCCACTACAAGAAAAAAAATGAGTCTAAAGGGACAACTCTGACTTTCCCTTAAAATGCTTCCAAAACTTTAAGGCCTTCACTGGAAAGAGAAATGGAAAAAAACAAAGTTTATTGATAAATTATTTATAATTCCAGGGGATTTAGAACGTTAAAAAGAGGAATTTAAACTGAGCGATACAAACTGTTTTCAGCACAGATAATTGCTACTTTTCAGAAAGGATCTGGGGGACTCAGGAGAAAATTAAAATGGCACTTTCCCACATGCCCCTAGTGAGACGAATAAAACACTCTACAATCCATCAATATTCATCAAATTCAGGTCACCTGGGAAACAGATCTGGATAGTCTACTGGAAAATGAAGGAATATGAATAAATACAATTTCATTAATGTGAGACATTTTTATTTGTATTACAGTAGCACCTCAGGGCACAATCAGGACTGGAGCACTACTTCCTAGCCAATGTTCAGACAGATAGGTAGACAAAGTCGTTGCAGACAACATATGAAGGGGTGGGGAGAGCAACAGAGACCAGTATGTATATACAAATAATTAAGTATAAATTAGAACTGTCTGGAAAATGTTTTGTCCCCAAACAAAATGCTGCTGAAAGTCAACAGGCTAGTTAAATAGGCTTTTGCTCTCATGTAAATTTTTCCTCAAATGTTTTCAGGTTTTCATACAAAAACACCCCAAACCCATTTCCCCCCGCAAGTTTTGGTCAAAGTTTCTCTCTTGATTGGCGAAAGACAACCCCTCACCACCCCCACTGCCCCACACACAAAACTGATTCCCCACCCCCACCCCAAGAAGTTTCCATTTTGGCCAAAAAAAGCGACATTTATTATTTAAAAAAAAAACACATGAAAAAGTTGACATTTAGCACTAGTATGCTTTTTCATATTTCACAAATAAATATCAGTCATCCCTGTATGTTTAATGCCTAACCTAGCCTGACCAATTCGTTGTATGCTTCATGGCAGAAATGGGCCTCGAGAAGAGGTTTGAGGGAGAAGAGGGTAGTAGTCTTGTGGATCAGTTCAGGGAAGGCATTCCTCGTATAAGCGAAGGATGTAATTTTTCCAATTATGTCTTATAACAGTTATACGTTTTATAATGTGTTATTGAGAAGGTATGCTTTTGTGGGTGCTATACATTATCACTGAGCCCACATCCTAAATTATACGTCTTGCCTTATTAAAGAATGGATTCATAAAACAGCAGCAAAACTCCAGTACAAATAGAGGATCTCCAAGAGCCAGGCAAGAGGAAAACTAGTCATAATGCTAGCTCTTTACTTTGGAAACTCAGTTCTTCATCTTGTCACTGATCAGATTCAAGCACTTCATATTTACAGCTTAAAAGCCCCAAATGGATTAGTTTATCATAGCATAACATCATGACATTAGTACCTGGGTTCATGCTTAAGGGCTATAAGCTTTATGCTCTTTGAAGTAAGTAAAGGAAGCTTTTATTTTTAAATTTCTACCTACTCACTGCAATACATCACACAATCAGTTTTAATATATTTAGGGTTAAGTGCACTCTTGTAATTTAGAATTAAATGATTTTTATTAAGCACTTTTACTGAATATCTACATGGTGTACAACTCCACTGATTAAGGAACATAGTGACTGGTAAAACAGCAGCCCCCATGAATTAGGGAAGCATTGGAGAAATGCATTTTGTCTATGGCTTAGTGCACACACCGAATTTCAAAGTATTTGAATTTCTGTTTAAAAAAAAAAAAAAAAAAAAGAGGGGAGGGGATTCTTAAGAAAATATTACAAAGACATAAAATATATGAAAACTGATGCCTGCATTACATTATACTGTCTTTTAACACGTTAAAGGCATCTCCCTATATCGAGGTGAAGCCCAATTAAAATCCGTAAGGGATGAAACTTCTGAAGCAAAAGGTTATTAAATGTTGTTTGTTCAGTGTTGCTGAAACTTTAAATGAAAATCGAGCTAGAAAGTGTCCAGTGTGGAATCAGAACCAGCATATTATTAGTGCCCTATGTTTTGTAGGGAGGTGTGTGGGGGAAAAAAAATCAAATGAGAAAGGAGTGATCTGACCATGGGACCAGGAATAAGGAATTCCCAAATTCTAGTCTGAGCACTGACACCAATTTCCTCTGTGGTCTTGGACCAGTAATTTACACCTGTATCTCTCATTAACTTCAATGGTAGCATAGAGTGCACTGCCCCTCTGAAAATCAGGCTACTAAACTCATTACTGCAGTTTCCCCATCTATAAAATGAGGATAATCCTTACTTCCTTATTTACCTCACAGAGCTGTTGTGAAGATTAATTAGATAATGACAGCAAAATGCTTTGAAAATGAAAAGTGCTAAGAATTGTTAGATTGAGACTATTCTTTATTGCTGTCACAAATAATAATAAAGAGCTGTGTAAGGAAAGTAGAGGTGGGAAATAAAAGGCAATAATGGCTGCTTTTATTTGCGCATAGGATAGTGAATAATCTTTGCAAGAAGAAGCCAATCTTGTGAAAAAAGCTATCTTCAGTAATGGTGCTAAGGTTATTGACAGGTCTGGCTATAAGTGCGGGTTCCATTAGATACATCAGCCTCAATGTATTCGTGGCAGATCTCACTGATGATTGCCCTCCTGCAGAGGTAGAGATAAGACAAACTATGATTGAAGGAAAAATGTAAACAGTTAAGAGAGAAATAGAAGTTAACCACCATTCTCTCACCAGGGCAAAGAATAAGGACTGTCGCACCTGCAAAGCAATAATAATGTCAAATGTTGCAGTAGATATGTGATTGTAGTGCAAATACTGTTTAGAGCTAGAGTTGAAGGATTTATAGTGTTTAGTATTTTTCATATGTATATTCAGTGAAGTGCACTTCCTTAGTCTGAGCCAGTGCACACTACTGGCAGACAGAAGGAGTTTCACATGAGCTCTGTGGCAATTTGAGTTAGTTTATGCTTTCTGCAGATCTCTGGTAAAAGTCTCTGAACAAGTGTTGACCCTCTTTATTTCAAGGCTCTGATAAGAAGTGTGTGTGCTGCAATTTTCTAGTTTAGTTTATGCTGTGCCCATCACTGTAACAATATGTATTACATAATACAGCGTAACAGATTTCTGTTCTGTACTGAGAAAGAAGCTGAATAATGTATTCAGAAATTGCAGTAATAATGAAATGCTTTCTATTCCACAGTAAGCAGGGAGGAGGTTAAGCAGCAACCACTTAAGGTAAATAATTTTTAAATCTACAGGACCACATAATGTGCACCCAAGAGTTTCAAAAGAATTAGCGAAGGAGCTTTTTTAGATCACTGAGATTGAAACTGTGGAAGTTCCAGAGAACTGGGGGAAAAAAAAACAATGTTGTGCCATATTTTAAATGGGTAAACGAGGTGACCCAGGCAACTATATATAGGCTGACATCAATCCTGGACAAAGCCATAGAAAGACTGATATGGCATGGAAAGAATTACAGGATGGAAGTATAATTCATTCCAGTCAACAATGTTTTTATGGAAAATAAAAGTCTTGTCAAGCACACCTGATTTCATTTTTGATGAGATAAGAAGTTTGGTTGATAAAGATAACTGTGTAGATGTAATATATTTATAAAACTCTAAGGTACTTAGTACCATGACATTCTGATTAAAAATTAGCACTACATAAAATCACTGTAGCACATTTTAATTGAATTAAAAATGACTAATAGGTGTAAAAAAATAATTGTACATAGGGAATCATCATCCAATGGAGGTATTTCCAGTGGGATTACAGATGGATATGTTATTGGTCCAATGTTACTGAATATCTTTATCAGAGATCTAGAAGAAAATATAAAATTATTGGTGGTAAAGTTTGCAAATGTTACACAAATTATTGGAGTAAGGACAGAGTAATAAATGGTTACATTGAATGATCAGGATAGTTTCACAAACTGCATTCATTTAAACAACGTGGTTTAATAGACAGTCAAATGCAAGGTCATACATCTAGAAACAAAGAACACAGGTCACACTTATAAGATTGGACACTGTATCCTGGAAAGCAGTGACTCTGTAAGGGACTTAGATGTTATGGTGGATAACCAACTGAGTGTGAGCTTCCAGTGCAATCCTGTGGCTAGGAGAGCAAAGGCAATTTTGGATATATAAGCAGGGGAAAGGGAGGTGGAATTACCTCTGCATATAGCATTAGTGAGACTGTTACTGAAACACTGTGCCCAATTCTGACGTCCACAATTCAACAGGGAGGTTAAAACATTGGAAAGGGTTCCGAAAAAAAGGGTTTAAGGTCTGGAAAACCTGCCTTACAGAGAGAGAGACTTAAGAAGCTTAATCTATTTAGTTTAAGCAAGAGAAGTTGATTTGATCATGGGCTACTACCTATATGGGGAGAAGATTTCTGACAATTGTCCCTTATGGCTTTAAAAATCTATTAATCTACAAGCTCCGGACAGCTCCGGTTGAATTTAAGACCTGAGTGTGGCCAAGCCTCTTGCCACATGCCCTACACTGAGAGCTGCAGTGGGGATTCAGTGCCAAATGAGGACTCCTCAGCTGGGATCTGGGATTTACTCACCTGGGATTTCTGGCAAGTTTACAGCTCCTTTGCACCTCCAGAGCAAAGGGGCATTATTGTGGGAGAGAATCTGTTCCTTTAAGTACAGCTGTCCTTTTTCCTTTATTTCTTAACGATTAAAATTAAAGGCCCAACCTTGCTTAATAATTTACTCAAATTTCCCATTTAATTCAACTCAATCTTCCCTGCATGAGGACCCATAATTAGGATTGCTTCTTTAAAAGCCAACACTCTCAAAACCTAATAGTTAAAACCAACCTGAGGTAAACATTAACTGAAATGATAGGTTTCAGTGTAGTAGCCGTGTTAGTCTGTGTCAGCAAAACGAAAATAAGAAAGAAAAACTTGTAGCACCTTAGAGACTAACAAATTTATTTCAGCATAAGCTTTCGTGGGTTGTTACCCACTTCATTGGATGCATCCGATGAAGTGGGTAACAACCCACGAAAGCTTATGCTGAAATAAATTTGTTAGTCTCTAAGGTGCTACAAGTTTTTCTTTCTTATTTTCGATTAACTGAAATGGTACTCCCCTAACAAATGCACATTAGTTTATAACAAAAATACTGTATGTTAGGCTCATAAATAGTAATTTTAACTACATTCTAATGAACACACATCAATCCCAGTGTGAGCAGAATTGGGCCCTTATTTAAAAATTCAAAATAGCTCATTTCTATTTCAGCTAACATGGTTTTGTAAGATGGTGTCATAAAATATAAAGGGAAGCGTTGAGAAGCTCTGATGCAGTACTATAAAATCCTCTTACCAGTAAAGGGTTAAAGAAATGCAGGTAGCCAGGCTAACATCTGACCATCAGAACCAATGAGAAGACAAGATACTTTCAAATCTGAGGGGGGAGAAAGGTTTTTGGTCTGTCTGTGTGAGCTCTCCATAGGAGACAGATCAAGCCAGCACCCATCCATCTTCTATGGAGTTAGTAAGTGATTTTAGGTAATTATGCGTTTAGGTTTTTCTATTGTTTTAGCTTGGGAAATTCGCTGTGCTGGAGGGAATGTGTATTCCTGTTTTTGTTGCATTTTTCCTGTAACTTGAAGGTTTTGCCCGGGGGGGATCCCTCTGAGTTAGGAAATTGAGTACCCTGTAAAATATATACCATCCTGATTTTACAGAGATGATTTTTACCTTTTGTCATTTTAATAAAATCCTTCTTTTAAGAATCTGACTGTTTTCCATTGTTCTAAGACCCCGGGGGTGGGTTTTGGATCACTGTGTAACCAATTGGTTAGGAGATTATTCGCAAGCTCCCCTGGAAAGGGAATATTTTGGGGGGAAGGGGAACTTCAAGTGGTCCTTTTCCCTGGTTCTTGTTTAAATCAGTTGATGGTGGCAGCGAGAAGCTTTTCTCAGGGTGCAGGGGAGATTTTGTACCTTGGGGAGTTTTAACCTAAGCTGGTAGAAATAAACTTAGGGGGTCTTTCATGCAGGTCCCCATGTCTGTACCCTAGAGTTCACTAGTTCTCACTAGTAAAGGTAATTAATGGTTATCTTATCAAATTATAGCACAGAAAATATTTTTCCATACAATAGCCTTCCTAACTGGAGATCCCTAGAATGACCATGTTCATTTTGTGCCTACAAAATTTCCCACAGTGCATCACACTCTTAATATTGTCTAGCAGCTGATGATAGCTGTACAAATTTCAGCAAGAAAATTAATAATGCTTCAGCAATCATTACAAAAGACCCAATAATGCTAATTTATGTTTAGGATGCACCATCTCATTAGTTATTGAAACAAGACCTTGCTGTCATTCTCATAGTATTGAGATTACAGTGTTGTAGGCCTTTGACAGTACCAAACAATAGTGAACAAATACAGATTAATACCAATTGACCCACACAGAAAAACACTGGGTCCAAATTCAGCTATGGCGTTGTGGCCCACTTACACCAGGGTGGAATTTGGTCCAAAATGTTTGAACTCATAGGAGACTTTGTATTCAAAATCTTAATTTATCAATATATTTTTTTCAAAATTGTGTCCTTTTAATTTTTATTGGGGTTCTGTAATGAAGACAAAAAGATAGACTGGAGTTTTACACTTGATTTGCTGTGTGTCTTTAAGAAAGTGTACAATTACAGAAAGAATATCAATCTTCCCCCTGAAAATCTACAGCCCTAGCATAATCATTACAATGTTGCTCTCTAAATTACTGTCCTGGGATGAAAACTGTTAGCTCTTCAATGCATGTAACCCTTTGTTAATAGTATGTATACAAATGGTTCTTAAGTTCAGTTCTCATTATCAGCTATTCTCTATTTTTAATTGTTTATATTTGCTGCAAATCTGTTTCTCTGACACATGAAACTCGATAACAACCTTAAAGGCAGCATTCAAATTGTATTATTTGATTTAGATCACTGTAGAGGTATGATGTAGTGATTGAGGAGTGGGCTCAAGTATGGGAAACCAGGAAATCTAGGCATTTAATTCTAGGTCTGGCACCAACTTCCCTCTGCAGCCTTGGACAAGTCACTTAGGCCAAAGTCATCCATTTTGATTGCCTACATATGCTCAGCACCTCTGAAAAAAAAATCAGGTCACATCTCAGTTCCTAAATATGAATTTAGGTGCCTAATTTTACTGCTGAAATTTGAAAATCTTATCGTTAGCTTCCCTGTCTCTGTTTCCCTATCTGTAAACGGGAATACTAGTCCTTAACTACCTTTCAAGGCCATTGTGAGAATTAATGTTTGTAAAGCACTTTAAGGATGAAAAGTACAGTATAAATTGTTAAGCGTGATAGAATTGAGTATGAATTAAGTGAAATCCAAAACTTTTATTACATGGTCTTAGATTTCAAAAAGTGAAATGCTGGAGGATACATTGCATGAATCACCCAAAATTATGGTTTTGAAAAGGTTATTTATAAAACCCACTCAACAATGGTTAGGCAGCTGCTAATCTGTGACCATTACTCATCACACTGGTCATGGTAGTCTCACTGTTGCCTTGGGCTTCTCCACCCTGTTGGTTTGTTGTATCCACCTGTTGTCTCTTATACTTCGATTGTAAGCTCTTTGGGTTAGAAACCATTTTATTGTTACATGTTTGAACAGAGCCTAGCACAATGGAGCCAAATTCTTGACTGAGCTCATTAGGTGTTATCACAATACAAGCAAAGAGTAATAATTGACTAATTAATCATACTTTAAAAGCAAAAGCCACTCTAGGATGTGCATTAGTAGGCCATTGGTGAACTTCTTGGATTAAGATATTTAGAGCTTGATTACTATGCCAATGAGAGAAACCCTCCTGTCAGCATAGATAGATAGTGTCTACACTTGAAACGCTACAGCAGCAGCGCTTCAGTGTAGACACTACCTACATTGACAGGAGGGGTTCTCCCATTGGCATAGGTAATCCACCTCCAAGAGGCGGTAGCTAGGAATTCTTCTGTTGACCTACCACTGTCTACATAGAGACTTAGGTCAGCTTAACTATGTAGCTCATGGGTGTGGATTTTTCACACAGCTGGATAAATCTCATTTTCTAGTGTAGACTAGCCCTCGGTCTTCAGCCCTGCACTTCACAATGCACTTGACGTGCACACCAATGAATGTCTTCTTGTGCCATATTTTTGCATGTATGAACCCTACTTACCTGGTCTTCTCCTTATCTTTAATTTTATATTACTAAATATTTAATAACAAGCTAATGGTATAATCAATAGCCAGGATATGTAGATCACTTTTAGTTTTAAACTATTTTCCTTTTAAAAGCTTTTCTGTGGGGACTTAACATTAAGTACTTAATTTGTTTTTTTTCTCTCCTTAATATTGTACAAAGTAAAGGCATACTTAGTTTTAAGTACATGCACCATACAGGATCCACATGAAGACAGATACAAAATTCAAGTATTCAGTTATAACATTTCAGCTGAGTAATTATGTCTTATCGGAGATATAGCCAGCAGATTCTGTATTGTAAAAGGGGAGCTAACAATGCCACTATATGATATGATATAAGAAGATTTCAATGACGTAGTCAGAATGGCATTGTATGGAGTATTGTTAGGTCACCTATATTCAAGATTTTTCTACTTTCTTCAGGAGACATTATAGAAGATCCTGAAGACATTTTTATAAAGTCACACCATTCAGGAAAGACCTGATGGCTGGAAAGTGGCCAACATAATGTCATTATTTAAGATAGGATCTGGGAACACTTCAGGAAATTACAGACCATTTAGTTTTGATTCCTTAGTGGAGGGTGGGAGGGAGTCTTAAAAAACATTTTAGGAGATTAAATGGAGAACATTTAGAAAAGCACAGCTTGACGAAGGACAGCCAACGTAGCCCCAGGAATGAAAGGTCATGCTTCACTAACTTCTGGATTTCTTTACGAATATAAAGAACAAAGGAAACAAATGTATGAAGCAGACTCATTACTTTATATTTTCAGAGCGTATTTGACAAAGTTTTAACCCTAAGATTAATATCTATGTATTATGTAGAATAAAGGAGTAAAACCAAGAATTATCCTAAGAGGAATAATTTGTTGTTCTGAAACAAAGATGAATAGAGCATCATAGATCTCAATAATAGGACTTCATGTTTTAATTTTACATCTACTTAGCAATAGTGATACCAAACTCTGGATTCCCAAGTTACAGGTGATTTTAACTCTCTTATTCTGCAAAGTACTTAAGCAACAAATGCAACTTTTAGCATGACTAGTTCCATTTAAGTCAATGGGACTACCCAGGCGCTTAAGTGCTTTGTAGGATCACAGCAAGAGTATTCCACCCTTTGCAGGATGAAGCCCACAACTAGGAAGAATGCAATCAGAATTTTTAAAAATGGATGGAAGTGCTTGGTCTAAGATGGTAAATTTAACTTGGCTCATCAGTTTAGAGTCACGAATATGGAAGAGGTTAGGTGATAAAAGAAATGTTACCTGGCAAAAGGAACAATAATGCAACACATTCACCAGGAGAGGGATTTATAATTATAGGACAGTTTAACCCCTTTCCACCCAAAACTCCAGCTTTTCTTTCTGGGACACCTTAACCACCCAACCTCCTGCCCCCATATCCTTAAATCTTTGGTGCCTCTATCTCAGAAACTTTTGGATTGCTTTAAATATAACCAAAATGCTGTACAGACAAAGCTTTCAGAAGTGATTAATGCATCTCGGTGCTTTTATTTTTGGGTGCCCAAAGTGAGATACCTTAGAATGGTCTGCCTTTCAAAAAGCGCTGAGTGTCTAACCTTTGAAAATGAGGAGGCCCTTTTAAAGGGGTCTCAAGTTAAGTACCCAAAAAAGGAGGCATGTAAAATTACTAAGTACTTTTGAAAATATTAGTTATGACACACATTTTATAAAAATTGTTTAAAGTTAATTGTTTCACATTTGATAATTTCACACACACACACACACGATATTATCACATGTATCACTATACTTTTTTGGATATATTAATACTGAAAGTATTTGGTAGAATTTTAGATTTGGTAGAAATTTTCTCCTTCCTTCCCTACCACCAGAAGACAAGTACATGTCTTACCAAATTAAGGTAAGGTAGTTAATTAAGTAAAGAGAAATTAGTAAGCTAAAAACAGTATGAAAATGAAACACCCAATCCTCTCACATTTCTAGACCCCATGTTCTTCTACCTTTTTATTTAAAATCCCTCATTTGTGCTTTGGCTTATTCCAACCAATCAACCACCAAAAACCCCCCAAAACCCCAACCCTATGAACTCATAATTTTAGATTCTTGTCATTTCAGTATTAATCAAACATGGTAACTAATTCAATTATTCAATACTGCAGATGTAAATATAAGTCTCTTTTGGTTTAATTATATGATGTAATCTTGCATTCCCAATGTGACACATCAGGAAATTAGATGCAAGACTAGAAGTGAACTGCTGGTTAAGTAAGTGGTGTAAGGGAAAAGTTTTGGTTTTGTAGAACATTGGTCTACTTTCTGCATGGAGGGAGGTGCTACATAGTTTGGATGGCCTCCATCTAAGCAGAAGTGGAACTAATTTCCTAGGAGGCACGCTTGCTAAACAACTCAGGAGGGGAGGGTGAAAAGAGAGAACAAACTATCACTCATTTAGCACAAAATCAAGATGGTGAGGTTTAAATAAAGACACTAAAGGATGTGAAGAGAATAAATTTGTTAGTTGTCTATACACCAATGCCAGAAGCCTGAGTAATAAACAAGAAGAATTAGAATTGCTCATTTATGAGTATAAATTTGGCCTATTTGGCATTACTGAAACCCGGTGGGAAGTTTAACATTCTAATCATGTCAATACCACTGGTGATAACCTATTTAGGAAAGATCAAGTGGGCAAACGGGACGTGGCATTGTCAAAAATGACATTACCTGTTTTGGAGTCAGACAACTAAGAAGCAAATGATCCTGAATGCTTTTGGATCAGTTTTCTAACAGACAAAAAACAAACTGGGGAATTTTCTGGTGTTTGCTACAGGCCATCAAATCACACTAGAGAACAGAATGACCAGCTCCTTAAACACCTAGTTAAAATATGTAGAAAAAAACCCTTATCATAGGGAACTGTAGTCTGAGTGATATGTGCTGAAGGTCTCATTCTGTTAATATTAAAACATCCTGGGAATTTCTAACAATTATAGATGACAATTTCCTAACTCAGGAAGTGTTGCATCTAACACAAAGGAATTCTATATTAGACCTCATTTTGACAGAAAAAGGAGGATCACAGAACTAAAAACTGGCAATAGCTGCGATACAGGTGAACAAGACTTTCTCACATTTGTTATGTGCAAAAAGAATAAAGCCCAAATCAGTAATACAGTTGGTGCTTTAAAAAGGGCCAATTTCACAAAAAGCTGAAAACAATTATGAGCCAAATCAGATGGGAGAAAAATGTGAATAACTGGGAGCTGTTTAAGAATAAGTAAACTGCATGCCCCAAAATTGACTCTCATAATTGAGAAGTGGGCCACACTGTTTATAAAAACAATCTGGCTGAAAGGAATAAAAGCAGCTATAAAACAATATCTATATTGTCAAAGGGTGACACTGGTTCTTTAAGAGGGAGCAGAGCCAGTGCACCTCTGCCACAGCCACTGACCCAGATTAGGCTTTAAAAAAGAGACTCTGAGTCAGTTAAGAAGCTGAGAACGCAGGACTGCCAGTATGTCTACACTGCAGGTGGGAGCTATACCCTGGGTCCAAGCTTGGGTAGCTAGCCCAAGCCTCCACCAGTGCAGTAATGTCCACACAGCTATTTTTAATGCACTGGTGTGAGTCCTGCCAGCACAAGTCTGTCTGACTGAGCTGGGAGGCTTGCTCCCTGCTGCAGTGCAGACATACCTCCAGTGTCCTCTGGGAGGGGAGGCAATGAGAACCCAAGGAACTGTTCTGAAAAGGGGCCTCTTGGGAGAAAAGCTCTGGGTGGTGCCCTAGGAACAAGCCATACATACAGAAAGCAAGAGTAGCAGGACTGGCTCAAGTCAGCTGACTTGGGATTGTAGGGCTCAGGCTTCAGGGCTAAAAATTGCTGTGTAGATGATGTTCCTTCTCCAACCTCAAATTTTCAGGTGCCCTACACACCTGCATATGCTGAGTATGCCTAAGGACGGCCCTGGGCCTGCCCCCGTTTCCAGGGTTGCAGCTCAGGGACCCCCAGTGATGCAAGTAGAAATCATTTCTTGACAGTACCGCACTCATGGGAGGGACACAAGGGGGGGCATGTGACCTTCCCATGCTCTCCCTGTCCCCTCTGATACCCCCCGTACCTGTCTAAAATTTTACAACTGCATCTGTTAAACAGCACCCCACATGAAAACTTCTTAAATGAAAGATAGGAAGGACAATCACCCCACTTTCCCTTAACACACTATCAGTGCCTCCCTAATGTCCAAACTAAGCTTCTGCCAGTTTACCTTTATCTAAGGGTAGGTCTTCACTACCAACGTTAAAGCGCTGCCGCAGCAGCGCTTTAACACGTCTGTGTAGTTGCGGCACCAGTGCTGGGAGAGAGCTCTCCCAGCGCTGTAAAAAACCCACTCCCACGAGGGGAATAGCTCCCAGCTCTGGGAGCACGGCTCCCAGGGCTGGTGCACTGTCTACACTGTCACTTTACAGTGCTGAAACTTGCATCCCTCAGGGGAGTTTTTTCACACCCCTGAGCAAGAAAGTTTCAGCGCTGTAAAGTGGCAGTGTAGACACGGCCGCACTATTGCTCTCCGCCAGGCACTAGGAAAGCAAAGATGCTGCGCCATCTGGGTTTGATGGAAAAGAGGCATAGAACTGTGTGTGCCATGTGCATCTTGATCGAACTACAGCCCAAATTATTTTACTATTTCCCTCAGCATGACATACAGGAGGGGCAATCAAAATCAGCCTGGCAGAACGTGCATGAGAACGGTTTCTGGACAGCTAAGCAATTGATCAAAATTACATTCTCTTGGGGCCAAATCCTGTTCCCATTGAAATCAAAAAAAAGTTTTGCTATTGAGTTCAATGGGAACAGGCTTTGACATTTGGAGAGGAAAGAACAAAACCACTCAAGCAAGGGCTACGTTGCTTATACCACAGGTATCAAAGGCTGCTGACTCTTGTGAGAAAGTCAGCAGACATCTGATCTTTGTCCATTGCAAGGGAGAAATCAGCAATCAATGAGACTAGAACAGTCTTTGTACCATATCCAACTCATAAGTACATCTGCACAGGATCAAGGAAATATGAAGGCTCCAGATTACCCTAAAGTCCTCAGTCCCTTGGTAAGAATGTTCCCATCAGTATATGTTCATAGTCCAGAGGCTGGAATAAAAAACACTGTTTAAACACCTTCCGTCCCTCCCACCCCTCCCCTCTTGAAGACTCCTGACCAACTTAATAGTACAATATATATGCTAACAAACTTAAACAAAGCCTTTGTTTATTAGCATGTGTATTGTGCTGTTAAACCCATATAAAGAATGAATGCCCTCCCTAGCCGCGTTCTGCTCTTTTAAGGAGCAGAGTGCAGCTCCACCACCCCCATTGTGGAGGGTGGGGGCGCTAGCCTCTACAAGGCTTTCCGGTACCCCATACCTGCTAAAAATCTCTTGCCAGTGCTGCGTACTGGAGCATACCACCCTACTTGCACTCCCGGGGACCCCTCTCGTCAGCAGCCAAGATCTGGTCCTTTCTAGACCTTACTGCCTTACCCTGAGCCTTTTCCTTACCATCTGGCACTCCCCTCACTCTGGGTTTGCCAGCCTTCCAATGAATAACTGTAGGCTACCTATCTCTGAAGCCTCTAAACACTCCTCCCTTCTCCCAGAAAGTGATAGCTGACTTTCCCAGAAACCCCCTTCTTCTTCCAATTTCCTGTCTTTGTAAATTCCTCCTCAGCTGTACTCCCTCAGTCAAGGATTGCTTAGCCACCTGATTCCTCTCAACTGTAGCCTGCCAGGTTAATTAGCCCCCTTTTCAATTTACATTAACATCACAGGACCCTTTACCTTTTCTTGTGAAAAATTATAGGCCAATCTGTCCTTGGCCCTTGAACGGATGTAGAGGCTGGGGAAGATACAAGGAGCCTTGCCCCTTGCAAACCTTGATGCAATCTGTGGAGGGGACAGGGAGGGGCAAGAGGGAGACCTGAACCTAACAATGCAGAGGAGCAGATAAATAGGTATTAGATAAATACAGATGTAGATTTAAAATTTATTTTCAAGGAGTGTTGAAAATCTTGTGCATGCACTGCGTTTATTATACACATGATAGTTTTTTAATAAAGTAGGTTATGCATATTATACTACTAATGGGACAAAACAAGCCTGAGCCTGTGCATTTTAAACTGTATTCGCTAGATGAAAATTATTGTGTTTTCTGTGGACAGATATAATTTCTTTATCAATGAATTGTGATTTTTAAATGCCTTTTTATGTTAACTAGCATTTATGCACCTGAAACAGCGCTTGAGTAGGAAAAATAAAAGTGCTTGTATTCTATCACTGAATGACCTTGAAAACTGCAACACAAATCAGAAAATACATTCTACATTTATTATAAATCCCTTCTCCAAGGTATTATGAAAATTGGTTTTAAGATCATAATAATTTAACAATCCTTCACCCCCTCAAGTAACCTGGCCTTTGGTGACTTCCTGACCCTTACATGAGCATTTCCAGCAAAAATTCTGTATGCATTTCTAATACACAAATTCTTTTTTCCCTTTTTGAGATATGTTTAAATATAAGTTGATTTAATAAAACAAAATGTATCCATTTCATAGTGTTACAGAACAGAGATAAAATATGAGAATGTATATGCACACAGACTTATGATGTATTATATTACCTTCGCTTATCTGAAAATCTTGATTTAAAAAAAATTAAACTAAAGAGGCAATTGCTGTACCTCTATAGATGCAATATCCTTGGCATAGAGCAATAGCAGGCTTTGGTCCGTACTCTGAAGGCACAGAGTTTAGAAATGAATTCTCAATCCATGTGCGGGCTCCACTCGTGGCAGAAGAGCCAATGGAATTGTCCCATGGACACTATTACAGAGTAAGTCTTGGTGGGTGTAGTAGTCATGATCCCCGGAGACCTGGACACTCCTCAGTGCACAAACAACTCCCCTTCAGGCTCCCTTGGAGTAGGGTGACCAGACAGAAAGTGTGAAAAATTGGGATGGGGGCGGGGGGTAATAGGTGCCTATATAAGACAAAGCCCTAAATATATGGACTGTCCCTGTAAAATCGGGACAGCTGGTCACCCTACCTTGGAGAAAGCAATTGTTAAGCTCCAAATGTGCAGTACAGGGGTCTGTGGAGTCCCTCTGCTTGTCACTGCCACTTCCTCATTCCCCCATGTTTTTTTGCTGCACACAAAACCTTCTCCCACCATTCAGGAGGCCCCAGGATTTCTGCCCAAAGAGATGGTATTTCTAGACATAGAGCAGTGGTTCTCAATCTTTCCAGACTACTGTATCCCTTAGAGTCTGATCTGACTTGTGTATCTCAAATTTCACTTCACTTAAAAACTACTTGCTTACAAAATCAGACATAAAAATACAAAAGTGTCCCAGCACACTATTACTGAAAAGTTGCTTACTTTCTCATTTTTACCATATAATTATAAAATAAACCGATTGGAATATAAATATTGTACTTACATTTCAGTGGGATACTTGAGCCTTTTCACTGTTTTTCACTTGTGAGCCTTGTGTAAAGCCCAAGCTCCAGGCAGTGGGGCTGAAGCACGTAACTTAGCTTCGTGGAGCTGCAGGCAATTGCCCTGCTTGCCACCCCTTAATGCTGGCCTTGCACAGCCCCCTAAACCTGTCCCATCATCTCCCACAGGGCTGCAACCCCCAGGTTGAGCAACACGGATTTAGATGAGTTGAGTGCCCCCTGGAAGACTTCTGCATACCCTCAGGGGTTCACGTATCCCTGGCTGAGAACCACTGACATATAGCATTCCATTCAGTTAGAAATGTTCATTGTAGACAGTGAAGTATTTTTGCCTATAAAGTTGTGGGGAGAACAATGCACTCTCACCCACAGTAACACGAGGACACCTCCAAGAAGCTCGCATTTCAGTCCTGCCTCCCCACTCCCTATTTCCCACCTGTCCTTGTCCCCAATGTACACCAACTTAGTCTCTTCTGGTTCTCCAAACTTACATGTCTCCTTGAACTGCTCCCTGTACCAGCCACACTGCTCCCTGTACCAGCTCCCTGCTCATCCTCCACTCCCCCACCACATATTCCCTCCAAGGATCAACACCCATACCCCAAGTTCCTAACTTCTCTGTCACTTCCCAAAGTTCCTTTCCCCCTAAGAAGCTTATTTCCCACCCACACCCCCTCCAGCCCAAAGCTTTTTTCCCCTCAGATTCCTTCCCCTGCTCCCAAAATTTCTGTCCCTCCTCCTTTTACCTATGTCCTAACGGGGAGCTGCTAGGTCAGAGGCTGGAGGACCATAGATCTGCACAGGCTACGGTAAGTGGCCTCTCATTGTGGTGCCAGGAATGGATGGTGTTTGAGACAACAGCACTTTTCCCCCACGAATCTGACTGTTGATCCAAAAGGTCAGACAGCAGCAGAGCCCCTGGGTGCATTTAAGGCCTATCTAGGGGAACCAATTGTAACACCGACCCACCCTGGTTGTTGGTGGGTGGGATTGAACCTAGGATCTCTGGAGCTTAGTGCATGAGCCTCTACCACATGAGCTAAAAGCCAACTGGCTATTAGCTAAGGCTGTAGAGCAGAATCATTTTCTCTCTCTCTCTCTAAGTGGTCTCAGTGCCACTAGACGGGACAGAACACCACACCAAGAAGGTGTGTGGGTTACACAATCACACAGAGTCTGGCATGCCATCCAAGCCCCACAACCAGTCAGCATCGCTTCCTCCCAGGCAGCAGGGACCAGATCTCCTCTGGTAGGGTGTGAAGGACAGGTGTTTTTTCCCTGGCTCTCCTTACTGCTCTCTCTCTCTCTACTGGAGGCAGTCTGCAGACTCACAGAGTCTCTCTGTAAGGATGGGTATACATATCAGTGTGTAAGTTGCACTGAAATTGGATCAGTGAACTGGGAGTCAAGATTTTTAAGCTGAGCTCCTCTTTGCCACAAACTAACTAAATGACCGTGAGTAAGTTAACTAACCTCTTTGTTCCTCAGTTTACACATCTATACAACTGGTATAATAAAACTTATGCACACGGGTACTGAGGCTTAATTAATTAATGTTTATAAAATCCTCTAAGATCTTTGAATGAAAGTTGCTGTATAAGTGCAAAGTTTTATTGTGATGGTGATAATGGTGAAGATAATAAAAGATTTCACAGCACTTTTTCTAACAGTAGGGGTGGGCCCAAGAGTCCCTGACCAAAATATCTCTTCACTCCACTACTGCACAATGTTGCATATACTGACAGGTGGCCTCTATCCATGTCAGAAGTTGCTGCATGCCCGTGGTACTCTACATAATTTAAATGTGCTCTTGGATTCTTTGGGCTGAAAGCCTCTATATAAATGTATAGTGTGAAATCCTGGCCCCTTTGCAGTCAATGAGCCCAGGATTTTGCCCAGTTTCCACAAATTTCCAGAGAATTACACCAATATTTAACTAATCTGAAGTGAATTCAAATCCAATATTCTCTTTCAGTATTTATGATGAAAAACAATTAACTAGTCTCATTACTTTAATTTTAGATAAATATTTATACACTAAGCGTAAAATTTTCCCTGATTTTGCATCACCATATTTGTCCTTTGTAGCCACAATAAAAAGTGCAAATGGTATTTGTGCCTTCAGAACATTTACAAAGAAGGGTATAATTGGGCTTCCACTGAATTGCACTGGCCAAAAATCTTCACTTACTAAGAGAGGCATGGACTGGAAATTCATCCAAGGACTTTCCAAAGAGGGCATGACCTGGAACTGTAGCACTAAACATTAGTGCAGGAACTTGGGCCCTCCTCCAGCAGCACTGCACTGACTCATTAGACCAGCCATGTTATCCAGAGCAGGCAAAGATTGGCAGATTCAACAACAGTCTGCACTATATACATTCTGCAGCAGGCTAACCTTTCTCCTAACACTCAGGATAACCTAAGGCTCTGATTGAAGGGGAAGGAGGAGGGACACCTATGGATAGAGTCCAACAAGATCCCAACAACAGGATTTATAGTTCACTAGCTGGCTGACTTCACTTGCCAGAGAAACATCTGTGGCAGGAACACCCAAAACTATCCTGAATCCATCAGGTGTTAGAAGGATCTGGAGACTTACACACACAGAAGTCATGTTATACCTATGGTGGTAAGAGTTACTACTGTCTGAGGCTGCCTGACAAATAGATGTGTGGCCAGGAATCCTCTGAAGAAATCACAGGAATTAGAAGCAACCCTGTTGTTGTCATCTGCAACAGCAGCAATTTCTGAGAGCCACTGGCAGGAGAGCTAGTTTTTACAATAACTTCCTTTAAAACAACACTGGGTGATGCCAACTGCACTCATGTTTCCCTCAGGGAATTTTCTGCATGGAATGAGACTGCCTAAGGAAACAGGAAGGGAGTTCTATTTTATATAATACACAACACTTCATCACAGAGGTAGTGGCACATTACCCAGCAATAAGTATATTCTCAGGAGTTCTGATCCAGCAGGGAGCTTAAGACAGGAGAGATTCATGGTTGCTGGACCCTGGAAATGGAACGGGGTATAAATTGCAGCATGAATAATTTCTGTGCTTCTAATGGGACCAGTACTTTATAACTGAACAATATTTTCATGATGTGAAAGAACTTGCTCATCCCTGGAAAATATTGCATATTTCTCTTGGTCCTAATCTACACACTATTCCCAGGAAATACACGATGCCATTAACCAAGTCACCAGGATGTTTGTATCCTCCATTGGGAATGTGGGATTCATCCTGCACTTGCAGGATGCAGCCCAACTTGACAACATAGCAGTGGACAAAGAAATCATAGAAATGTAGGACTGGAGAAGACCTTGAGAGGTCATCTAGTCCATCCCCCCACACTGAAGCAGGATTAAGTATACTTAGACCATCCCTGACAGAAGTGTGTCTAACCTGTTCTTAAAAACCTCTAGCGATCAGGATTCTACAACCTCCTTTGATAACCTGTTCCATTGCTTAACTAGCCTTAGAGTTAGATATTGGGGATATTTCCTAACTTAAATCACTGTCTTCTTTATAACAACCAAAGACTGTTATGTCCTCCCTTTGTCTTCTCTTCTGTAGACTAAATATGCCCAATTTTTTCAACCTTTCCTGGAGAGATTTTCTAAACCTTTCATCATTTTTGTTGCTCTCCTCTGGACTTTCTCCAATTTGTTCACATCTTTCTTAAACTGTGGTTCCCAGAACTAGAGTCATCCAGCTGTGGCCTCACTAGTGCTGAGTAGAGCAGAAGAATTACCTTCTATGTCTTACATATAACACTCCAGTTAATAAATCCCAGAATGTGTGCTTTTTTGCAACTGCATAAAACTGATCGTTCATTCAATTTGTGATCATAAGCCCCCGATCCTTTTCTGCAGTACTACTGCCTAGCCAGTTATTCCCCATTTTGTATTTGATTTTTCCTTCCTAAGTGTAGTACTTTGCATTTGTCTTTACTGATTTTCCTCTTATTGGGTTCAGAACAATTCTCCACTTTATCAAGATAATTTTTAATTCTAATCCTGCCTCCTATCTTGGTGTCCTCTGCAAAATTTATAAGTGTACTCTCCACTCCATTTTCCAAGTCATTAATGAAAATATTGAATAGTACTCTACACAAGATGGAATCCTGCAGGACCCCACTTGAAATGTCCTCCCAGTTTGACTGTGATCCACTGATAACTAATCTTTTAGTGTGGTTTTTTTTCCAAACCAGTTGTGCACCCACCTTTCATCTAGACCACATTTCTCTAGTTTGCTTATAGTTTTGCTTATATCCATAGGCAATTGAACCACTGAGCACAAAGCTAGGTGCAAATAGGTTAAATATGACACTGAAAGAATTACATATGCTCCTAATTGGCATGCATCAGTAAGAAAATGAGAAAGGAGAATTAGCAAACTTTTGCCCACACAAAAAGCAGAAGCACAGAAGCAAAACTGAAATGTTCTGGGCCTGCTGATTCCACACATTGTGGTCTCCTCATATCATAAAGACCTGCTATACTGTCTCGCACCAAAAGACATAACTAATGCAAAGACAATGTCTGAGGTCCCTCCACCTCTCTCTTACTTTCCCCATGCTTTCCAGAACACCTGAGAGCATTCCAGATTAAGATCAATATTACTATCAGTAGGGTTCAGAAGAGCTCAGGTGGAGTGAGAACCTGGATGGGATAAATTAGGAAATTCATTTGTACATGGGGATGCTGGCTAGTTAATATACTTGTGCTTTTGTAATTGTACTTATGTTCTCATATCTTTTCTTCTATCTTTTTCTTACAGTCAGATATCTCACATCTGTGAGTTCCCCCAAGTCAGCCCCCATAGATAGAGCAGAAAGCCAATGAGGGTTCAGCTGAGGGTTTTTTGTTTGTTTGTTTCTAACTTCCTTTTCTATTCTCTCTTTCTCTCTCTTTGTTTTCTCTTTTTATTTGGCTAGGATGAAGGAAAGTGGGGATTTATTATGCTTGTTTAAACATTGAACATTGTCAGTCTGCATATCTGTGTGTTTGTATTATGGTCACCTTCCCCCACTTCTTTTGTTTGCTACAATCACCTATAGCAGGGGTAGGCAACCTATGGCATGGGTGCCAAAGGCGGCACACAAGCTGATTTTCAGTGGCACTCACACTACCTGGGTCCTGGCCACTGGTCTGGGGGGCTTTCCATTTTAATTTAATTTTAAGTGAAGCTTCTTAAACATTTTAAAAACCTTATTTACTTTACATAAAACAATAGTTTAGTTACATATTAAAGACTTATAGAAAGAGACCTTCTAAAAACATTAACATGTATTACTGGCACGCAAAACCTTAAATTCGAGTGAATAACTGAAGACTTGGCACACCACTTCTGAAAGGCTGCCGACCTCTGACCTATACCATCTTCTCTTAAATTAGATTGTAAGCTCTGTAGGGTATGGACAGAGTATTCCAATGTGGTTGTATAGTGAGCGTCCTGCACAATGAGGCCCTGATCATGGCTGGGGCTCTTGGGCACAATAAATAATAATAATAATAATGGTTTTTGTAAGCTGAGTTCTTTTCTCTCAGAGAGGGTGCTGAGGAAACACCCCATTTTCTGTACTTCTGTTTTGTTCTTGTTTCTGTTTCACTGTTTGTTGGTTTTTAATGATAATTTTTTTACTATATTAAAAGAGTTATTACATTGACTCTGTGTCCTCTGCATTTCTCCAAAGGTTTCTATGTCAGAGGCAAGAGAAGCCCAGTGTCGGATGCAGTCTAGCCTGTTGAAATATAAAAAATGCGTATGTTGGAACTTTCCGGCTACCTGGCTTGCTGCTGCTACCTGAAACTTGATTCTCAGGAGATCTTGCTTTTTCATTACCTACCAATATTTCTCAGCTCTGATTCTATATGCTGGGCGCCTGCCTTTCCGTTATCTTTCCTTACTAGTTAGCCCAACATTTGGCAGTGGTCTCTGAGAGGCCCTCCCAACTATTGGCCATGATGAGGAACTATTCCTGTCAGATCCAGTGTGGCCAGCAATACCATATCAGGTGCAAGAGAACCAGAAATATCTTGCTATTCTGTGCTGAGGCCCCTGTGACACTGGTAGACCAGGTGCCAGCTCATGCCAAAGTCACCACGTCTCAACTGAACACTGACAAATACATAGCTGGAATCAGTCAGTTCACCTGTGGGTTAGTGTTGTTCAAATAAGTATTAGAATTATATGTGTTTAGTGTTTAGACTAATGCTTTTATTAATTGAATACTTGTGAGTTGCTGCATGCATTAATTTCACTTATAACATCTGTATCCAATACTGTAAGGTAATATTTGAGCGGCTCTATTGTGAGCCTCTGTGATTATGTAAATCACCAGACAGGAAAGAGACATTAATTAGTGTGAGGTGCTGATTGACAACAGAAGGTGTTACATCCTTCCCAACAGGAAAGGTCCATCGACACCACATGGACTATTCTGGGATGTTAAAAAGGACAAAGACTGTGTTGTTCTGTTCTCCCCCCTTGGAGATGAGTCATACAAGTGGATTCCTCCCATCAGCTGAGTTTACAGCTCAGAGCATATGGCAGGAGGCGGCTAAAAACCCCAAACAAAAGGAACTAGTTATCTGTATGATACTTGGACTCTGAGGGGTAAAGGTTTTCTAGGCATAAGGAAGAGATCCCCAGCTGCTTAGCCTGGGTTAGCTCTAAAGAACATATAGAGCCTGCTTATTATAGAAGCTTCTATTATCTTTTGAAATTTAAGATTGTAACTCACTTGTGTGTATATGTTTACCTGCTTTAACCTTGTAAATAACTCTCATCTTTTTCCTACTTAATAAATCTTTAGTTAGCTTATTATAGGATTTGCTACAATCATTGTCCTTAGTGTGAAATGTAAGCTGCAACTGACCTGGGGTAAGTGACTGGTCCTTTGAGACTGGGAATACCTAAATATTGCTGTGATTCTTGATGTAAGGGACCAGCTATCACGAGTATACTCACCTGCGGGGAAAGATAGATTGGAGAATTCAAGGGGACTGTCTGTGATTCCATGCTAAGGCTGCTATAGTGCCAGAGTAGTTTACACTTGATAATTGGTTGCCGATAGGGTTGCCAACACTGACTGAAGCTATCCGGGAGATATTTTCCCCCAACATGACGTAATGTTATTTTCTTAAAATATCCTATTAAAATCTTCTGGATTACTTTCAAGACCGGGAGATTGATGCCGGTTCCGGGAGACTCCAGACCAATCCTGGAGGGTTGGCAATCCTAGTTGGTAAAATCTAGGTATAGAACGCACAACCAGTTTGAGGTTTGTGCCCTGCTTCCTAATAGTCTGCCCTGAGCTTGGTAAGCTTTCGCTTGAGTCACCACAGGTAGCATTAAAGCCCCTATGGCCTTACAGCATGTTCCAATACCTGAGGTGGTTTTTGAAAATGCCTCTGCCACCACCAGCTGGACAAGGCAAAATCATTTGTGCAGTCATTGCTGCACTTGCTTTTACCCCTGTCCATTGCCTTGCAACTGCATTATGAGGCAGTCACCACTCCTAATTTGCATATGCTCCCCCTCCTTTCTTAGTATTTAATTGATTTATACATATATAAAAAGCATCCATTTGAGGCTCTGAATGCTTCTTCCTTCAATTAAAAACACAGGTAATCCACAGACTGTAGCCTCAGCACACATATCTACTGATTTTTTCCCCCCCCAAGATGTAACTTTCAGAGTGTCTCCATTTCAGATACAAAAATTACCATCCTTCCCACTTCACTAATTCCAACTTGCCACCAACACAAGTTCAGGAAACTACTGTGAACCTAACAAGTGCTTATCAAGTCTAACATCTTTGTTCACCTAGTTTACTGCCTTACCATCTGCCCTTCACTTGTAGTGGACTTAACATAAAACAGGAGCTGAAGTAAATGCAGCTATCCCACTGCTGTCTATTTAGCTTTCATTAAGTGAGTTGGTGCAGTGCTCAGACTCCTTCTCAAAACCAGCCCATCATCTAAAAGTATTTACATAAGACTCTTTGCATTATATTCCAACCTCTGCAACACTAGTATTAACTACTGACATCTGCCAAGTCTGACTAGTAAGTGGTTTACAGTATCAATTCATCCCAAGCAAAAAGCATTTTTGAGTGCAGCAGTGCTCTTGTTAATGCCAATAAGAAGTATCAGAGCTCATATGACACCTAGCAGAAATTAGTACCCACATTCAAAGAAAAGCTTTTGTTATTTCCCAGAGTATTATGTGGACTTTATTGAGATGACTGCATCTGACACCTGCTGTAATATAAAATGCAGCTATAATTAGCCAACTGATGCTCACTGCAGTTTAGGTCGAATCCCTTCTGTGGGAATTATGCTTTAAAATATTCAGAACTCCAAGTGGCTCTCATTACATTTAATTTTTACTTAGAATTAGGTGGTCTAGAAAAAAAATTTAGGATTGTAATAGCCCCCCGCTGAATGCCACACAGCAACGTGAAAACCCATAGATTTTTTTTCCAAATAAAAAAATGAGAACAGCAGACTACACTACAGCCTTCAATGGAAGTCTGGCTTTGCTTAATTGTACTTTTTGCACTCATCAGTCTCTCCTCTTCAGAGCAAGCTACAAAAATTGCCTGAATAGCCAAAGAAAAGTTTCCCACAGTCACTGGCCACAGAAAAACACCATTGTCCTTCCTCACAGTTTGATGGACAACATTTCTATAAATGGGTAGCCAGTCTGTCAATGGCACCCTTGCTGAAAAGGCAAAAGAAGAGAACAGATTCTGCCAATATCTGACAAAGCATGTTAACACATAATCAGGCATTCACTAGTCAGGCAGCTGCCCCTGGGACCTTCATAACACAGGTGCCTTTAAGCCATTTCCTATTCACAGATAAAGGAAACAAGCAGGAGATACCTGGGAAAGGAGCAGTCTATTATGGCTTGTAAAATGTCCATCTTCTAGGCTGCAGGCATAAAAACAGAAAGGACATAAAGGAAACTTCAGTTTTAACGGTTAAAACAGCAGAATACTCACAAAACTCATAACTTTAGTCTTGGTCTAAAAAATGTTTAGTGGCAGAGGAGCTCCCAGCCTCTGATTATAACAGGAGGCTTCTTCACTCCTTTGACCACATCAAACTGAGCAAACGAGCTCTCATGTCTCCAAAACCAGCAACTGGAACAAAAATTTAGCCAGCCCAAGTGAAAGTCCCAAGGCTATCACCTTCACCTATCATTTGTTCCTAGGCTGCTTTTGCCATGTATAATCCTATCCCTTCCTCACCCAGCTGTGATCACTAAATTCACCCTCTAACTGGGAAGGTTGCAATTTTCAGTAGGACACGCTTGGTACTATTCAATAACTAGCCACTAAAAGTAGTTAAGCTGTGAGGTAAAGACCCACTTCAAGCTAACAGCATGACTTCCAGGGTATTCTATTCCCAGCCAGCCTGAGGAACAAGTGTCATTTGGTAGCCAATGTTATCTATTAGGCTATTAGATAGGGTGATCATTTTAGCTTTGAAGAATACATTAAGTCTCTAAAGAGTTTGTTTTGCTTTACTCTTTTTAAGTTTCCTAATGTAACCTTAATTCACACAAATTGTTAACACAAAAAAATGTGCCTTTTGTTGACAACACAGATTTGAATCATTTAAAAAATCAGAACATATTAAATGCTAAAACCTATGTCCCCAATCCTGCAAACTTGAGCCAAATAGAAACATAAAATCATGACTTTGATGAGACTACACAAGTGCTTAATGTTAAGCACATGAGTAAGTGTTTGCAAGATCAGGGACTATGAAAATGGCTGAGGCATGTGCAGTTTCTTCCAACCATGCCCCCTATGGAAGCAGCAAGGATAAAGAAATGTAAAACCACCACTGGAATCCTCCCTACATTACAGTGATCCTCCTGTGGCCAACCATGCTGGCTTTATGTCATAATCCAAGGGCAGCACAGCAAAAAGTAGCCACAGTGGGGCCCAAAATTTGGCCTAATAAGAATAAGCAAATATGAAAAAGCTCTTTTGTGTAGTTCTTTATGAGACTGTGCTGAAGTCCTGCCTTCTTGTAGATAGAAATATTCCAAAGTGCACCAACGTGACTTCTGAAAATTATTGTTAGCTAAACAGATTTGCTTTTAAAAATGCTTCTAGAAACAGACAATTTTTATATACATACAATAACAAATGCTTTTCCTATTATTAAAGCTCTTCACCTAAAGTGCTGTATATATATAAAATTCAGTTGAAGCCAAGATTTATAAAGATCTAATGGAAAAACAGCCTCAGAAAATGTAAATGAAAAATACAGTAACTATGTTATTATTCTTTAACAGTTTTGAGAACTCAGTATGGTGTGAGACCTCTCAGAATTTCCCATATCTGTCTTATTAACCTGGAGTTACTCTTCTCACTTTTAAAGAAGGCTGCTTGCTCCTGCCAAAAGACTTTTAAAAAAATGGAATGGGATTCATCCTATATGAATCAAGTTCTGTGAATGCTTTTGATCAATTAATATATATCAAGGAGCAGGAACTATGAAGACAACCGATTCTAGCATCCTTTATTTTAAGACAGGGCCGTGTGATATAAGCTAATGAAGTCATGTTTTATCTTTTCTTTTGGGCATTGATATTTCTTATTTCAGACCAATTTTGGGCCTCTTGATTACTCTTATTACAGTTAGACAGTCCAAGTTCTATAAATAAGAAATTGAGAGATCCAGGAGTCTCTCAGCTTTTAACTCCAAATTAGTTGGATACTAATAATGCTGTATCTGTAGAAAAAGAATTCAAAATATTAATTTTTCATTTACATGTGAGAAGTCAAAAGAGGGACAGGCTCTGATTAGTAAGCTGGACATTTGGAAATTTAACAGCACAGTAAAGTCCCAGTTGGGTCTCTTGGGTCAAATTCTACACTCAGCTATCAATATCCCACTGACTCCAAGGGGACTGCAAGGGGTAACTAAGCATAGAACTTGTATAAAAGTAACAGTTGGTATTAAAGATTTTATTCAGATTCTTTAAAACAAAAACAAAAACTAAGATGAAACTATATAATGTATAAGTTACCGCATATCATTCTATATAAAAAATTATGCTCACAAAATATTCTTTAGGTATTTGTATGCAAGTTTCTGAACAGGCACAAGACAAGTAGTAGCATCAGTATGCCGCAACCCTGACCCGGAAACCCCAGCTTTAGGTGCAAAGGCTAGCTTGGTGTTCACCATCTCCACTGAGACTGCCAAGAAAGATGTTAATTGTGACAGTGTGGTTTGCAGACTGGACTGATCCCACCAACTCATTTTAATAGGTCATTAAACTGACATCAAACGATACAAACTTTCTATTACTACTGATATGGACCAGATCCAAACTCGCAACATCTGCCCCAGTCCTGCACGGTCTTACACATGTGCTTAATTTTATACAGGTGAATATTCCCATTGAATTAAATGGGACTACTCATGTACATAAAGTTAAGCATGTGCATAAATGTTTGCAGGATCAGGACCTGAGATGGCAAAGACTCCATTAACAATTCCTTGAGCTCCACTAGAAAAATATATATAGTGAAAAGATGAATGTGACTTTTTATTTTGTCAATTTACTATGATAATGACGGCTATATACGCACTTAGATAGATACTTTAAAATATGGGCTATTATTTATGTTTCATAATCAGCCAGAAGTAACAGAAGAATGTCGTATGTGGTATAGATACAGGATAGGATTTTCAAAGGAGCCAATGGGAGTGAGGAACCTAATTCTTGCAGTTCTTTGTGTGATGGATGTCTAACTCCTTTAGGCCCCTTTTAAACAAGTCCAAGTTGACACACTAAAAACTATGGCTCAAAAAGAAAATAACATACAAATATAAAAAGGGAGTCATCTGTCAACCATCTATAATGAAATATTCAAAAAGGCTTGAGAATCACTAGGTTATGTGATACCTTATTGAGCCAGCAATTCTTCCCTCTGAAATAAAATTGTTAACTGTGCACTTAGGCCTGGATCCAATTTCCATGGAAGTAAACAGACAGGTGCTCATTGGATCAGGCCCATAAGGACAGATGTAATAATTGCCCAGTTACTTGGTTACAGAAATTTACAAGCTCAACTGCTAAAGCAGGAGGTGACTGTAAATTTGAAAGGCTTAATAGTTTTGTAGCAAAGGACAGAGAGGTGGTACGCATAGCAAAGGAGTTAGCTCCCAACCAAGCTGAAGTGTGAAGAGCTCGTACCCATAGTCTGAGTCCCATGAGCCCCATGTGACTCTGCACCCCATATTCTTCATAGTGATAATATGATTATAGCAAAATTATGATTTATTTTTGCAAGATACGTCATGTAAGGTGCCATTGGAAAAGTTATAATTTGCTGAATATGATTATCCTATTTGTATGCATGTATAATTTTTGTATCTGAAGCTATGAATATTGACTATGTATCTATCTTTCAAATGTAATTACACCTGGGTAATGCCCACTAGACAAGATGCTTTCAGTCTAGATAGCTGGTTGGGAAGGGCCTATTCAGGGAAATGAGCCATTAGGGAAAACAATAGGTTTTAGGAGATTATCTCCCACCTGTTGAGCGTTCCTGAGAATGCTACAGATAGCCTGTAACTAATGGGTGCTATGATGTTACAAGGACATGTGACCAGGCCACATGATGCTGGACTCCATCTTGGGATGTCAATATTTTTCCACAAACCGATCTGGGAATCAAGCTTTGAAACAAAGGGTTCACACCATATGCTAAAGCTATATAAGGCAGGGAGTGACATCTTCTGGGGTTCTTCACTCCCCATACCTGAGGAACAAAGACTGAACTGGGGGAAGTGTTGGACTCAGGCTAAAGGGATTTCTAGCCTGTGTATGAAATATCTGGGGATTCAAGCTGCAAAGCAAGTGCAGCTTGTGCCTTAAGAATCTACAAGTCTGCCTGTACCATCAATTAGGGTGAGAATATGCTATCCATATCCAATCTATATAGCATATTAAGTTTAGTTTGCATTTTTTGTTTATTTGCTAGGTAATCCGCTTTGATCTGTTTGCTCTCACTTATGATCACTTAAAATCTATCTTTTGTAGTTAATAAACTTGTTTTTGTTTTAATCTAAACCAGTGAGCTTTGACTAGAGTGCTTGAGGAAAATCTCTGCTTGGTTACCACAAGTGTGCATTGTCCTCTTCACACTGAGGGGAAGGCGGACTGGGTATTAAACCCATATACTGGCCAGATTTGACCAGGGCAGGATAGTTCTGCTTTGGGGTCCCACGCTGGGAAGCTGGTGGTTAGAGAGCCTGCGTGTAACTGCAGCTGGGTGTGTCCCTATCTGTGTGAATGCTGATGAAAGTGCAGGCTGGAAGGCTTTGCAGCTTGTTACAGAAATGTAGTGTGAGAGGGAGGCCAAGCTGGTGGGTGAGGGGGCTCAGTGGTACCTCAGTTCCAGGTGGCACCCTGGGAAGGACCCATCACACCTGAGTCAGCTGACATGGGCCAGCTGCGGGTGTTTAATTGTAGTGGAGACGTACCCCCATTGTCTTAGATGGGATTCCTCGTGTGCTTAAAGTTAGGCATACACTTAAGGACCTTGCTGAATCAGGGTTTATGGTCTTGGTTAGAGCCATGGCTACTACTGGATGCTCAGAGAGCAGTTGAGTTTAAGAGAATTTTTTCCATTTGTGCTTGGACAAATGAGTATGACCTTTTACTTCAGACGTGGACCTTGCTATATCCATCCTTTTTCCCCCTTGAGTCTCGACTACTATAATGTTTTCTACTTGGAGTTAAATCAGACCATTAAGCATCTAAAGCTAGTGTAGAATATGACAGCCTGTATATTAAGCAAAGCTTCATACTGAGAACACATAACACTAGTGCTCTGTGATCTGCATGTGTGCTTCTGAGTAGAATTCAAGGTGTTTTTACCTTAAAGACCTAAATAGGTCTAACTTATCTGAAGGACGCCTCTCTCCCACTTCCATACTGCTACAGTTGGCTAATATTCATGTGGGCTGGAACTTTTCTGATGTAAGAGAGGGAGCTGTTGGTATGGGGTGGACTCTTTAATTCTGGAATGCATGGTCTTCACCCACTGGCCTCACAAAGCTGAACCTTTTGAACACTCTGCAAAGCACATCTTTTTTCTTGGGGACTTGGAGAAGGGGCAGGTTGAATATTGGGAAAGAGTGTATTAGTATTGTGTTAATTAGAAGGTACTGTATTTGTAACTCAGAGTGATGACCAGTTAATGTACATTTTTGTATATCAATTAAATGTTATTATGAATTTTAAACTATATATAGGCACCCAAGATTGGTATGAGTGCTTATCATTTTATTAATATAGATAAATAAAAAAGAAATAAATATTGCAAAGAAGAAAAAGTTAAAGACAGCAGTATTGGATGAAGTCAAATAGCCTAGTGTTTGTATTTGTGTTAATAAATTCACAGGTTTCGTAATGCCTCAAGGAGCCATTTCTAGGACAAAAGCCTCATGAGAGCTAATCTTATCATATTTCAGTTCCTCAGTGTTGAAAATATCAAAAGAAAACCATTCAAAATTCCTTTCTTTCCTTGGTATTTGCATTGTTCAAATATCTCATCACGTAGACAAATTATACATATTTACATATTTTAATTTTTCCTTGTATGCTAATCTCTCAACCCTTGTATCTATTTTTCTCACTCTTCTATGAACGCTCTCCAATTTGCAAATATATTACTGGTAATGACATGCCCAGAACATACCTCTATATTTCAGGTATGGTCCTACCAGAGTCCTACAGTAAGCCCCCTAATGAGATGCAACTTTATATGCAGAACAGAATTGCATTGGCCAGTTTTACTGCGACATCCGATAACAAATTTATGTCTACTTTACTATCTACTATAACTCGTAAGTGTCTTTTAGAATTACTGCTTTTCAGGTTCCTTCCTTCCACAGAATATACCTGTTTCAAACAATTTTCCTCAATTGTATGGGTTTATACTTTTGCCCAGTTTGATTTCATTTTCTTATTTTCTGTCCACATTTCTCTTTAAATCCCTTTGCATTATTTCTCTGTTGTAGTTTTATTGAGGGATTGGTGATTGATTGATTAATAATTGATTGAAATTGATTACTGATTAATCTTTTAGACCACAGGGATCAATAAAGGTTCATCTCCTGAGGGCTACAGCATCGGGAATATTATTATCAGTATCATTAGAATAAGAGACCCTACAAACACACAAGAAACAATTGCAATTTACCGCTAGTCCCTTTATTAACAAATCCACTAAACAGATTAACAATCCAAGAAGTCCCGCAGTACAATAGTAAATAAAGAGATAAGTGCATAGTGTTTACCCTATCAATGGCATCACTCACATCTCCTGCTGGGGGGCCTTGGGTGTCAGTCATCATCATCTTCATCATCACCACCAGTGGTTGTCATCCTGGAATCTCCTAGTGTGTTTCTCAACTTAGCCCCCCGACCCCAGGCCAGACAACACCTTTTTATCTTTAGTTATGCTTATGCCTGCTAAGGCGCATACATATGCATAAGAGTTTTAACCTATTTTTCCTTATCCATACTTCCACACCCCACTAATTTAGGGGTGCCACATCTCTCGCTGACTGTCCCTTTAGTTCCCCTTATTCTTATTAATATCTACATCAATGAGTTACCATAGCAACTTGAGGTTATTACAGAATCCCCTGAAATGTTACTATTGGGCATCTTGTGATATTAACTTGTACATTGTGGCATATTTTCCAGTCTAATGCAGCATAGCTTCCAGAATATCAGCACTTAGCACATCTTTTACTGTAATTTTACACTTAACTGTTTCAGGATTATCTTTTGGTTACCTAGCCATGCCAAGGCCTTATGTGGCTGAGTTTCTTACAGGCCTGGTGTTACAATATTAATTCTTACATTTCACCTCTATATCCTAAATATACTTAATATCTTTTATTATTGGCTATACTGTCCTAATTCATGTTCAGAACAATTCATTATCTAGAATCTTCTTTGAATTTCAGATTCTGAATACACTGAGAGATCCACTTGTGAAACCTCAAAATAGATCCAAGCCCCTCTTAGGCCTGGTCTACACTAGTAGTTTATGTCGAATTTAGCAGCATTAACTCGAATTAACCCTGCACCCGTCCACACAACGAAGCTATTTATTTCGACATAATGGGCTCTTTAAATCGATTTCTGTACTCCTCCCCAACGAGGGGAGTAGCGCTAAATTCGACATGGCCATGTCGAATTTGGGTTAGTGTGGACGGAATTCGACGCTAATAGCTCCGGGAGCTATCCCACAGTGCACCACTCTGTGGACACTCTGGACAGCAGTCCGAGCTCGGATGCTCTGACCAGCCACACAGGAAAAGACCCGGGAAAATTTGCATTCCTTTTCCTGTTTGGCCAATTTGAATTTCATTTCCTGTTTGGACATCGTGGCGAGCTCAGCAGCATTGGCAATGATGCAGAGCTCTCCAGCAGAGGTGACCATGCAATCCCAGAATCAAAAGAGGGCTCCAGCATGGACTGATCGGGAAGTGTTGGATCTGATCGCTATATGGGGCGATGAGTCCATGCTTTCAGAGCTGCGATCGAAAAGACAGAATGTGAAGATCTACGAGAAGATCTCCAAGGCCATGACAGAGAGAGGATACGGCCGGGATGCAACGCAGTGCCGCGTGAAAATCAAGGAGCTGAGACAAGCGTACCAGAAGACCAAGGAGTCCAACGGACGCTCCGGGTCTCAGCCCCAGACATGCCGTTTCTACGCGGCACTGCATGCTATCCTAGGTGGGGCCGCCACCACTACCCCACCCCTGCCCGTGGACTCCGACGATGGGGTATTGTCAACGGCCGCTTCCTCGGAGGTTTTCGCGGATGGGGAAGATGATGAAGGAGATGAGGAGGACGAGGCAGTCGACAGCGCTTTCAACGCTGATTTCCCCGACAGCCAGGATCTCTTCATCACCCTGATGGAGATCCCCTACCAACCCTCCCAAGGCTGTAACCCGGACCGTGAATCAGGGGAAGAATCAGTGGGTGAGTGTCTTAAACATTGCTTTTGAATAAAATAGACATGGTATTTTAGAAATGGGTTTTTAATGATTACTTTGCCCTAGGCGCTTTAGCTGCATTCATGGCCAGTGCAGCTACTGGAAAAGTCTGTTAACATGTCTGGGGATAGAGCAGAAATCCTCCTGGGACATCTCCATGAAGCTCTCCTGGAGGTACAGTGAAAGCCTTTGCATAAGGTTTCTGGGGAGAGCGGCCTTATTGCATCCTCTGTGGTAGGAAACTTTTCCGCGCCAGGCTAGTAGCAGGTACTCCGGTATCATTGCCTGACAAAGCATGGCAGCATACGGCCCCGGTGTTTGCTGGCATTCATACAGCATACGGTCTTTCTCTGTCTGTGTAATCCTCATCAGAGTGATATCAGTCATGGTGACCTGGTTTGGATTAGGTGAATTTTAGTATGGGGACTGGTTGTCTGTTCCTTTTAAAGAAATGTACCCGGCGGTTTCTAGCTACGCCGTGGGGGTGAGGAGGGGGAACGTTCCTGCTGGCCGGATCGCCGGCAGCATGCGGGAACCGTTACCGGGGACAGCCACATGGTGGGGGGGCAGAGGGAGAGTTCTTCCTGACCGGATCGCCAGCAGCATGCGGGAACCGTTACCGGGGACAGCCACGCGGTGGAGGGGACAGGGGACAGTTCTTGCTTGCCGGATCGCCGGCAGCATGCGGGAACCTTTCCCGGGGACAGCCACGGCGTGGGGGGGACAGGGGGAGAGTTCTTGCTGGCTGGATCACCGGCAGCATGCGGGAACCGTTACCAGGGACAGCCATGCGGTGGGGGGGACAGGGGGAGAGTTCTTGCTGGCCAGATCGCCGGCAGCATGCAGGAACCGTTACCGGGGACAGCCATGTGGTGGGGGGGACAGGGGGAGAGTTCTTGCTGGCCGGATCGCCAACAGCAGGAACTGGCCAACGCTAGGAGCTGTGCTTGGAATGTGAAAGGAGGGCGCTGCTGTAAATTAAGCTTTCATCAGCCAAAAGTCTACAGCTTACCATGGCCGGCTGCTAGCCGAATTCCGCTGTCCGGCCCCGCTTGTTTGATCTGTACACTAAGACCTCAGGCACTCAATATAAAGATTGAAAATTCAACCTTGTACTGAGTGCACGTGATAGGTAGTGTGCATGGTCTTGTTCAGAGGGAAAGACTATATTCATTGTTTGCGAAAATGTATCTTTGTGAGGAATTCACTTCCTTTTTCCCATCCCACAGCTGCGAGTGTCTCCCGGGCTACCCCGGCATCTCCCTCCCAGAGGCTGGCACAAATCAGGCGGCGAAAAAAAAGAACGCGGGACGAGATGTTCTCCGAACTTATGGTCTGTTCCCGAACTGAGGCGGCACAGCAGACCCAGTGGAGAGAGGACATGTCTCAATACCGGCGAGCATCCAGCGAACGGGAGGAGAGGACGGAAGCTCATGAGGACAGGTGGCGGCAGGAAGACCAGCAGGCGACTCAGACGCTGCTTCGGCTAATGCGGGAGCAAACGGACACGCTCCGGCGCCTTGTAGATGTTTTGCAGGACTGGAGGCAGGAGGACAGAGCCCCGCTGCATCAGATCTCTAACCGCTCTCCCTCGCCACAAAGTCCCATACCCCCCTCACCCAAAGTCCCAAGAAGGAGGGTCTGCAGGGGCCGTGGAAACAATCAGTCCACCCCTGCGGACTGCTCAAGTAGCAGAAGGCTCTCATTCCCCAAGATTTGATGCTTTCTTTACTTCCCTCCAACCGCACCCCACCCTAGCCCCCGTCCAAGTTTAATCCCATAACTGTTAAGTCCTTAATAAAAAATATGTTTCTGTTAGTTACTGTTTCCTTCATTTTCTTTTAAAGGACGGTGTGTTTGAAGTGGGGGAAGGGGGTTGGTAATTGGAGAGGATAGGCACCTTTACCAGGGTACACACACGGGGGCAGGTTCACCAGAAGGTTATACACACATTACAGTCAGTAGGTACCCTGGTCAGTCTGGGAGGTAGTTTTCATGTTCTGTGTGGGGGGGCTATGTGACCTTGTGGCGGGGGAGGGCGGTTACAGATCCCCTGCTGCAGGGCTCTGTCATCCTGCCTCCGGTCCAAATTAACATACCCTGAAATCCTTACTAAAACAGACGGTTTTCTTGAACAATGTTTCCTTTATTTTCTTTTTAAGGGTGTGTTTGGAGCGGGGGGAGGGGGTTGGTCATTTGAGAGGATAGGCAATATTAACAGGGTAAAGAAATGGGGGCAGGTTCACCTTCTGTTTAAACAAACGTAATAGTCACTGGTAAGTCTGGAAGCTAGCTGTCAAAGCTTCCCGGATGCGCAGCGCGTCCTGCTGGGCTCTTCTAATCGCCCGGGTGTCTGGCTGCGCATAATCAGCAGCCAGGCAATTTGCCTCAACCTCCCACCCCGCCATAAACGTCTCCCCCTTGCTCTTACAGAGATTGTGGCGCACACAGCAAGCTGCAATAACAATGGGGATATTGGTTTCGCTGAGATCACAGCGAGTCAGTAAGCTTCTCCATCTCCCCTTCAAGCGTCCGAAAGCACACTCCACCACCATTCTGCACTTGCTTAGATGGTAGTTGAAGAGCTCCTTTTCACTGTCCAGGGCGCCTGTGTACAGCTTCATGAGCCAGGGCATTAGCGGGTAGGCTGGGTCCCCGAGGATCACTATAGGCATCTCCACATCCCCAACAGTTATTTTCTGGTCCGGGAAGTAAATACCTTCCTGCAGCCGTCTAAACAGACCAGAGTTCCTGAAAACGCGAGCGTCGTGAACCTTGCCGGGCCATCCGACGTTGATGTTGGTAAAACGTCCCTTATGATCCACCAGTGCTTGCAGCACCATTGAAAAGTAGCCCTTTCGGTTAATGTACTGGCTGCCCTGGTGGTCCGGTCCCAGGATAGGGATGTGCGTTCCGTCTATAGCCCCACCGCAGTTTGGGAATCCCATTGCAGCGAAGCCATCTATGATCACCTGCACGTTTCCCAGGGTCACTACCTTTGAGAGCAGCAGCTCAACGATTGCGTTGGCTACTTGCATCACAGCAACCCCCATGGTAGATTTGCCCACTCCAAATTGATTCGTGACTGAACGGTAGCTGTCTGGTGTTGCAAGCTTCCAGAGGGCTATGGCCACTCGCTTCTGGACTGTCAGGGCTGCTCGCATCCTGGTGTCCTGGCGCTTCAGGACAGGGGACAGCAAGTCACACAGTTCCAGGAACGTGCTCTTACGCATTCGAAAGTTTCGCAGCCACTGTGATTCATCCCAGACATGCAGCACTATGCGGTCCCACCAGTTCGTGCTTGTTTCCCGGGCCCAGAATCGCCGTTCCACTGCAGCAACATGACCCAGTGCCACCATGATGTCCACGGTGCAGGGTTCCGTGCTTTGTGAGAGGTCTGTGCCCCTCTCAGAGTCGATGTCCTCACCGCGCTGCCGTAGCCTCCTCGCCCGATTTCTCAGCATCTGCCTCTGAAAAAGGTGGATGATAAGGCGAGAGGTGTTGACAACGGCCATAACTGCAGTGATGATCGCAGCGGGGTCCATGCTCGCGGTGCTGTGGCATCCGCGCTTTCAATCAACAGAAAAGGGCGCAAAATGATTGACTGCCGCCGCTTTCACGGAGGGAGGGCGGGAGTGAGGGTTGAATGATGACAGTTACCCAAAACCACCCACGACACATTTTTTGCCCCAGCAGGCATTGGGGGCTTAACCCAGAATTCCAATGGGCAGCGGGGACTGCGGGAACTGTGGGATAGCTACCCACAGTGCACCGCTTGCAATGTCGATGCTTGCCCCGTTACTGTGGACTCACAAAGTCGAATTACTTAGTGTGGTTACACACGTTCGACTTTAATATCGGTTTCAGAAATTCGGTTTAAGTAAAATCAAACTACTCTCGTAGTGTAGACATACCCTCAGATAATGAAAACCAAGGAGACTATCTATGTCTTTTATATTAATAGGGATACTTAATGCTTCCATGAAGGAAACAAACTATCAACATAAACCATTGCTATGATCTGGTCCTTGATTAATAAACATTTTACATTATTTGACATTAACAACCTTGCAAATTACTTCACAGTCTCTTACCTCCCTTTTCTAGTGAAGACCAGTGAGAAGACAGCGGCAGACCAACTACAGTAACACCCAATATTCTCCCTTTTTTATGGCCCACAATTAGTTGGGCTTCACACCTGGATATGGCAACAAACTCATTACTCCCAGTGGTTAATCATCTTGTAAAGAGACTGAGCAGAGGTTAGATGTCCACACTGGTGCTATTAGATCTATCAGCCGTGTTCAATACTTTTTAATGGGACAGACAGAAGTACTTTACATGGGCTTCGCTCATTGTTTTCAAAGATCAAGGAGGGCTGTGTTGGACAACTGTTCTTCTCCTAGGGCTCTCTAGTCCACAGGAATTAGTCTCATTACTCCTTATGTTCATATATGTGAAGCCACTGTGGGAGACTATGAGATACCATAGGTAGTGTGACCACCAATATTCTTATGATATTCAGATCTATGTCTCCTTTTCTTCCTTTACAGATAAAATTGTTTTGCCACTCCAAAAGCACTTGCCAGAGATAAGAATAAAATGCTTGTGGACAGAGGAAATACTTTGAGTCTCTGCTAGTTAGTAATGCTGCAAACTAAATTGAGAGCATCCATCTATCAACTGCTAAAGTGGTTCCAATCTTAAAGTCTTACTGGATACAGCTCTGTTCCCATATAGCAGCAATGGTCTGATACACCTTCTCTTATCTTCAGATGGCCAATAAACTGCAACCTCTCTCAGAAGTGGAACTTGCCATAGTTACCCATGCTGTTGTCACTTCAAGACTAACAAATGTAATAAGTGCTATCTCACCCTACCCTTGAAGGCCACTTGGAAACTTCAGCCACTGCATAATGCTATTGCCCGTACCTTGAGCAACAGAGATGAATGAGAAAATATTGCACTTGCGTTTCATACTGGCTAGCAAGTCACTTCCATGTGAAATTCAAAGTGCTGTGGATTAATGGATTTGGGGGTTTTTTTAATTTAGAAAGCCCCATCTTTATCCAATCACAACATTTATGTATGGTCTATCCTGCAGGTGGTACTGCATGAGTCTGTGGCACAAAAGTCCCAGTCGGCCATTCTTGGCTCTGAAATTCACTCCGCATTTTTGGGCAGGCCTGCAAAATAATTTTTTACCACCTCCTTCCAAACTTAACTGATGCATTTTCTCTATTTTCACAGCTAGTGTTCTGTCTCTTTTTTCAAGGACACGTTACAAGGAAAAAGCTACTGTTAGGCAAAAAGATTTTCCCCCCCAACAATCGGGCAAGCACAGACAATACTGAAGGGGGTTTATTATGGTACCAGGAAGACTGACAAGCAGCTTTAAAAATATGGTGTCATAGTGGCCAGTTATATACATTTTTTATGAATTTATTTGCATTTATTTGTACATACAGAGACAGACATTATTACAAGTCGAGAGAACCCTAAACAAAGATAAAAATAAGAACAGTACGTACAATAGAGGTCATCCTCCTTGCATTAAACATTTATGGCTACCTTGTGGGAGAAGAAGGTGGGAGGGTGGGGTAGGGATGAGTGTTTACAGACATTCGATGGATTGTGAAGGGAGGGTTAGCATTGTTCTTTTTTACCGATAAGCTAAGTTATCACGTATTGATAGAAACTATGTCCTTGCTTTTCTGCAGTTTCTGTCTTTTTTGCTGGCTGAATTTTAACTTCTTCCTGACAATTCCCTCCTTTTGACAAATCGAACTTTTAAGTGAGATAAAGTCAATACTTTAAATACTTTGATATACATGATTTGTTTTAGGGTTGCCCAAGGAAGGTGGGACAGGGGAGGGAGAGGGGAATTGGGGGAAGGTGGTAAAGGTAGGAAATATAGTAAGATTTTTAAGCGTGTGTTTAAAGTACCCACACATGACAAGAGAGGTTATTAACACAAATATAGAAGCAGCAGCAGCTGTTATTTGGACAATTGTCCACCAGGAGATGGGGCTATAGGATGCATTACGAGTAGAATTTTTCAGTTGGGTGATGGTTTGATTGGAGAGCTGGACTTGAATGCAACCTTTGGTGACGTGGTTATGAACGGTGCTAAACACAGACACAGCAGCCAGGACCACTTTGAGAAGTAGCTCCTTGGCCAGTTGAACCAATGTATTGTCCAGGTGTAGATTGTTATACTATTGAGGAGCTGTTGTTATTTTAGTGAACACACGGCTAGGGAGGTGCATATCACCTAGAGTAAATGAATTAGTAATTTGCAGGCACATGGAAACATTTGCCTGGCATTGTAATGTTCCGTATATGTAATAAGATGCAGTGGTGATGAAACACCACTGGGTAGCGAATACTTGTACAGCAACTTTACCATCTGCAAGAGGAAGGACATCCACAACAACAGAAGAGGACGAGGTCAAAGGGCGAAGGGTAGAACAAGAGCACACGATGTAATTGTCTGTTTTTGTGCAACAGTCCGAGGTTGTTATCAGTGTAGCATTGTTGGGGATGGTGTCAAGTATCCAGACAGCCCTACTTTGTACACTATATTATTAGCCACATATTTAATAGACTTGAAACGGAAAGAAAAAGGAAACACGAGTAGGAATAACAGAGAGATACACAAGAAGGAAACTGAAGGTGACGGGTGAGTCTGGAGGAAATAGACAGGCTACTATTAGTTGTGTAGGAATGCCTGCAATGTGGACAAGGGTGGGGGAGGAAAGGGTATGGGATGGGGGAAAACCCAGGCATACATTTAACATGGTTTTTTCGCAATGTTAAGCAGATTACAAGCCAGCATATCACAAGCACGACATTTAGCCTGTGACTTGGCCAGGTTGACTATAGCATTTGAGGATTTTTAATGATTTTGTAAAAATTCTTTATGGCTACATTAATTGCAGTCATAGCATAAGATAACCTGGTATTGGTATGTCTAAGGGCTTGGGTGGTTTGGCCTTTGATCCAAGATTGTGTGATTTTGCATTTTGAAATTGCAGGTCCTATATGTGTGTGCCCACATCCCCTGAAGCTAAATACCCAGTTATCGTTCAGATTTGGTGAGATGCAGGGAGGGAGCCGAAGACTGCTCCCGGGCTGTGGTAGTTGGATTGAGACTTTGGAGCCTGGATGTTTTTGGAGGCGAGCTGTAACCACGATAGGTCCCAGGTGGTCCGGTCCGGGGGTAAGCCAAGTGTCTGGTTTTTTTACCCATTTGCCGCTGTCTTCTGTGAGGAACTGCACATACTGGCCAGCTTTGAAACAGGTATTTTGTGTAACATGTACCAAGGGCAGGTCCCAGGAGGCTGCATCAGGTATGTTTGCCAGGAGGATTAATGTGGGGAGAGTCATATTTGTTACCTAAAAGGATACAATATAAACAAAATGAATTTATTTATACATTTTAATTTTGGTTTTATGGACTCATGTTGGAATTTTTTGCACTTTTACAGAGGTATTTGTATCGGCCAATATACCATGATCTGATTTCCCTTCTGTACGTCCGCCCAGGAGGGGGTCTCTGGAGGGCCCTGGGCTTAAGAGGGTGCACTTTCACAAGGAACCAGTATGCCTTGCTGAAGTAAAGAGTAAATAATATTACCTACCGCGTTCATGGCCTCAGATTTGAGGGGATATTGCTTGGTAGGTGGAGGAAGTTGGCCAGTAACCTGGATGGGTGGGCAAAGATGAGTAGTTACCAAACCGCAAGACAGCTTATTTTTTTGCCTATACAGAGGGGAATCTGGAGCATAAGCTTTGAAAAGGGCTAGATGTATCCCAAGTAAGAGCCACAGATTTGGCAGTTGCAACCAAAGAGAGGGATGTATTATTGCGGAGGGAGATGGTATGAGTGCACATAAGTTTATCAGTAAATGTAACTACTTTGAGCAAGATTGAGAGTTGCTGCAAGGTCGCAGAGTGCGTCCATGCCCAGAATAGTCCCCTCTGCATTTGAAGCTACATAGAAGAATTGGGTCCAAAAGAATAGATTAGATTTTATAAGAACAGGATAGCTTTTGTAAGCCGTGAGTTGTGCACTTCTTACCCCTGAAATAGTAATATACGTTTAGTAGTGGGGAGGGGGAGGTCAGTAATGGAAATAGATGCTTTCGTGTCCACAGGAATTGTGCATGGCCGGCCCCTTATCCATACTTGTAAATGTGACCTTGAGAGGTTTATATCTGCATCAGCAGTACTGACAGGCAACGGGGAGCCACTGGATCCTAGCGGGCCATGGAATTTAAAAGCCTGGCCAATTTTTTTTTACTCAGGTGTGAGTAAGGGTTGGCAGTTGGTTGAGACACTGGGTGGGGCTGTTGTTGGTTACCCACTGTTATTTGGCTTCGACACCCGGCAGCCCAATGTCCGGTTTCTCAGTACACAAAACACTGTGGGGTAGGAGGGGCAGTGGGGGCAGGACCAGGACCAGGTCGAAAAAGCAGTGAAGTACTGCAGAGAGTCAACTGGCCATGATTCTGTCCCTGACTAGGCTTTTGGGTTTTGCGCCTGCAGTTTTTTTGGGAAGACATTCACAGTTATAACAGATTACATTATTTTTTGCTGTTACCACAGCAACGTGAGTAGACTTGCTTTTTATTTTTTTGGCCTGTTTGGCTTTGCATTCAGAGGCCCACCTACATATGGATTTATAATTAAAGCCTGGGTTCACTTCCAAATTAAGGGCTGTTTGCAGGTGGGAGTTAAAACCTTTTTTTAGTATTTTTAAAAATGCCTGATCAGGTTTTTTTGGCTCCGCAATTCCTGCATTGCCAGAATACATGTTCCACTTTCTTTTACAATATTGAACCGCAGGCTCATCCTTGCCTTGTACGCAGCCCACGATCAATCCCCAATTACAGGCTCTGTTCCCTAAGGCTTCTTGGACGGCTTTCTTAAACCCAGTGCAGGCAAGGGTCATATCATTTTTAGATTTAAATTTCACTGAGGCCCAAATGCCGTTTCGGTGCCCTTCTGTAGAGATTTTGGCCCATGATAGATTGGGGCATTTAGCTTTTGTTAAAATATAAAGATTCCTGGGATGTAAGATATAGGTGGTAACCATTTGGTTTATTTTTTTTAGAATATAAAATTAGGGTCTTTGGGCTTTAGATTAGGTACATTTTTCAGTAAGCCCCTCATATCTTCTGTGCTGAGGAGTGTACTTATAAGTATTATGAGCCGCTCTGTTTTCACCTGTCCCTGACCACCGAGTGGTCACTTGGAGAGGGGCCAAGGGAGCACTGGCACTTAAATCTGGGTTAAAAGGGTGGGGGGAGGAGGAGGCCAATTATTTTGATTTTCCCCCGTGTGTGTCAGGTTTCAATTCTGAATTTGTTTTTTAAGGTGTTTTTAATGAATTTTGTTTTGGTTTTTATTAGTACTGCTGCTTTTTTTTTTAGTTTTGCTTTGAGAGCCTTGTTTTTTGCTTTAAGCTGACTTAGCTTGTGGTTGAAATCTGCCTTTTGATTTAGCTCTGATGTAAGAGCTTTTTGGGGTGTTTCCAATTTTGTAATAGTTTTTATATTTGCAATACATTATTACGATCCCTTTCCCTAATTTTTCTTTCGTTTGACCAGACCATTACAACACGCTATCCATTGTACTCATACCTTTATTCCATTTATTTTTTGCCATTTTATGAACCTTTTTATGTTTTTTTAAAATAAAATGAATGAGTTTCCCTCCCGTGGTGGGCATCACTGATGTTCCCCAGGACCAGTTAATGAGTCTCCCTCCTGTAATGGGTATTATTGGTGTACCCCGGGGCACACCAACGGGGTCCCCCCCCATCCCCGTGTTGACGCATTTTGGGGGCAATTCAGAAGACACTGTATCCCAACTTCCTGAAACCCACTTAAGCGGCGCTTCAGGGGAGACTGACTGAGCACACCCTTGTACTCAGTTTACTGCAGCACACACCCTGGTGCTCAGAACTTGGCAGTGCAGCCTTCGCCTCCAGCGATCCCTGCACCCCAACAACCTTGGCCACAAACACAGTCCAGTTCAGTCCTCTTGCCTGTGCGTCCTATATGTGGTTCGTATTAAAAAAGGGGTGTGGCGGGGTGCCTCGGGGAGACACAAATCAAGGTGTGCACTAGAGGTGGTAAGTAAAAAGGTACTCACCTCTATCCCTGGTTGTGAGAAACTCTCTGAGGATTCCCGATCACACCCACCTCGCCACGCCAAAACTGTTAGGCAAAAAGATTTCTTTCCCCAAGAATCAGGCAAGCACAGACAATACTGAAGGGGGTTTATTCACAGTACCGGGAAGACTGACAAGCAGCTTTAAAAATATGGTGCCATAGTGGCCAGTTATATACATTTTTGTATTAATTTATTTGCATTTATTTGTACATACAGAAACAGCTATTGTTACAAGTCAAAAGAAAACCCTAAACAAAAATAAAAATAAAAACAGTACGTACATATAGAGGTCATCCTACTTTCATTAAACATTTCTGGCTACCTTGCAAGGAAAGGAGGCGGGGGGGAGGGGCAGGGATGAGTGCTTACAGACATTACAGACAGGGATGAGTGCTTATAGACATTACAGACAGGGATGAGTGCTTACAGACATTCTGCGCTGTGGCTAGAGCTCAGGATCTGAAACCCAGAAAGGGGAGAGGGTCTGAGTCTGGGCTCCAACCCATGTGTGAATATCTACACTGCTATTTTTTGCCCCAGAACCTGAGTCCCTCAAGCCTGAGTCAATTGAACTGGGCTCTGAGACTCAGTGTCTCATGCTTTTCTTTGCCGTGTAGACATACCCTTAGATCTTCATGTAAGATGAGGCTCTTTGTTCAATCAACTTGCAAAGCACTGGAATCCTCCTTGGAAATTAATCTCCTGTGCAAATGGCCAGTATTTCCCTCTTTCTGTCTTTTCAATGTAGTGGGCTTGGTTGCTACGCAGAGACAGAGTATTTCTTAGGAAATGTTTTCACTAAATAAAATGGTGTAAAGTTTTGTCCAAATACTACAGGAAGAAATGCCCTAGAAACATCTGCAATAACAACAATTAATAACATATTAATTTGTATTTCTACAGTACCTTTTATTCAAGAATCTCAATCTGCTTTACAGTGATTAAATTAGTCTCACAATATCCCTGTGAGGTAGAAAAGCATTATTATTCCCATGTTACAGATAGCAAAAATGTGGGCTTGTCTTTAGTGCTGAAAAAACACTGCATTTTTAACCTCATGGTATCTAATGCTTGTAAGCTACCCTGAGGTAAAAACGTAATAAAGACAAGGCATTTTAGTTTTATCAAAAGATAAACTCACCAATATCAGCCCTATATCCCAGCCCGGGTTTGATCTCATAGTGCCTAGTCTTTACGGTGTTTTTCCTTTGGCACAGGTTTGGGAAGAGCAGGAAGGGAGATCACATCTGATCCAGCTGGAGTTACTCCTTTCCCCCATGATTTCCCAGGACCCAGAATTATGCAAGGAAGGCCCCATTCTGAGGGAACTAGGCCTTCCCCTCACCTTCAGCCATGTAGACTCAGGGAAGAGGAAAAACTCCAGCGTGACACCAGCCCAGGGACCAGAGACTGAAGCCAGCAGGAGCACCTTTTGCAGTCCTGGGAAGGTAGGTGAGCACAAACCCACCCCCAGCTGAAGGCTACTGAACCCAGGGCTCAAATAATTATGGGGGACAACTAATGAGAAAACAGGGACAAGAGTGAGGGTTACAGGGACATAAGCCTGGAGGGAACACCAAGCAGAGAACCCCAGACAGTGCCCACTGCTCCTCAGAGGTGTTTGGGGAGCAAGTGGATGCAGCCCAGAGGAAGCCAGCAGGAGCAACTGTAGAAGCAATTTCAGCAGAGAACTCTAGACACAGATGATGCCATCAGTTCTTACTCTAGACATTCTCTCTCTCTTAATTTCATTTGTACTGTCCTCCATCCTTTCTTCGCTCTTCTCCCCACCCTTCTTTCTCCCCCCACCTCTTCCCTCTCAATGTCCCTTCTCCCTTCGTTTTCCTTTTAGTTAATTCCTTCCTGCCTTCCTCCTTACCTACTCCTGTCGTATAAACCTCAGCCAAAAACTGTAACAAAAAACCCAACCAAGCAACAGCTACAAAAATGTGTGATTAACATGTTGTTTACAAAGCATCATTTTGTTCAATCTGCTTGTATGCTATAATCCCTTTCTCACCTTGAACCTGGCTTGTCTATTCAGCTCTTTGGGACATAAATCACCCCTTACCAGTGTTTCAACTGTGCTTAGCAAAACGAATCCCCATTCTTAACTGTGGTCTCTAGACATTATTGTAATGTAAATAAAATAAAAAGATGATCTGGGTATGCTAGGTGATGCTATGATGAAGTATATGTGCATGCTTGCAAGGCACTTATGTGCAATGGTATAGCTATGGCAGTACATTGTATAGGTGGCTGAAACTGCAGCACAGGAAGGGTTAGGCTGCTACATAGTGAAAGGGTAGGAGAGAATGAAGCAGGGTGAGTGCAAGTGGGCAAGGCTGTGGTGGAGCAGGACTAGATGGGCAAAGCTTTGAGGGAATGAGAATGAAGCTACGCTGAGTGAGTCATGCTTGTGGAAAGGATGGTGGAGCTCAGGTTTATTTACACTGAAACTCAGTGGCACATGAAGCTGACCGCCGCAGCCAGCCTGTGGCAAGTCACCGCTCTCCACCATCCTCCCAAAATAATGAAGTTACTGAATCCAAGCTATTGTGTCTCTGAAAGAAGCAGGTGAAGAAAGCAGGGATGGGTGTGACGCTGCTCTACAGTAAAGAAAGGTGGTGGGCATAGGTCAGATCAGGCAGCTGCTCCAAACAAAAATGTAAAGCTGGATCTAACTGCCCCAAACTGTACTGTCAAAATAGAGCCAATCCAGCCATCCCTATTGAACCCACAAATCTGGCACCCAAAACATCCCAGCGCAACAACCCCACAAAACCAATGTTGCCCACATTGTCTATAGTGTCACAATTCTCACAATACTTTGGTGTTTTTCTGAAAGCCCCCAGGTTATTACGCGGGAGCTCATCTTTCATTAAAAAAAAAGTTTCTCATCCACCTGGCTGCAGAGAAAAGACTGACAGTGTGACCCTGCAAAGCTTCAGCACGCGAAGCCAAGAACCCCTCGCGTACTGGACCCCGATTTTCAAGCAAGTCTCGTGGTGCCCGCGGGCTCCTGATTGACTCCGGGGGCTGAACCCGCGGGCTGGCAGACCCAGAGCCCGCACCAGGACCCTGGCCCCTGACTCCAGTCCCTGGGTGGGCGGGGCAGGGGCATTCGGGAGGCGGGGGCCAAGCACCGGCCGGCTCCGGGTTCTGGGCGCTCCGTGCCGGGGCTGGGCTCTGCCAGCGGGCCGCACCCTGCTTCCATCGAACAGTCTCCGCCTCAGCCAGGCCCCGCTGCCCATCGCCGGCCTGGCCGAGAGCGGAGCCGAGGATTGGCCGCTCCGCCCGTCAGTCGGGCCTGTGGGCGGGGACAGACCCGGCTCTCCGCCGCACGGAGGCCGCCCGCGGGACTCGTCATCGCAGAGCGACGGTGGCAGGAGGCGGAGGCATGGTCCCCGCAGCCAGGCCGGGTGTCATGGCCGCCGTGGGGGAGCCCAGCCAGCGCCAGCCCGATGCCCTCACGCCGGAGACTTTCGCCGCCCCGGCCGCCGGGGAGATGCTGAGCGGCGCCCTGCGCTCCCTGCCCAGGCTGACGGGGCAGGTCAGTGCGGGCAGAGCGATGGGGGCGGGAGCAGCAGCAATGCGTGGGGCAGGGGTGGTGCGAATCCCTGCTGGTAGGGGCATGGGAGGTGGGCCCCGTTTGGGGGGGAGCAGCAGCGTTATAGGCAGGGGGGCATGGTGGTGGGGAGAGACCCTGTAGGGGCGGACTACAGCTGTCGAGGGAGAGGGGATGAAAGTAGTAACCAAAGACAACAAGGGGTGTGCCTGGGGCGGGGGATAGGAGAAATTGGTTGAGAAATCGATTTGCAATTCATAATTCAGCAAAGACTCCCTTATTTGGGGGGCGATCCTTTCATCTGGGATTGCTTGCATGGTCGTTTGGGACCTGCTATTACTAAGGATCAAATATCTTGCTGCTGCTTGAGTGATGAATGGTGTACGGACTCTTATTGCTACTTCGTTTCGTATAAACAGCAAAGCAAATGTGTTGCTGTTAACTGTGGCTTTTAAAAAAAGGTAACTATTGCCTGTGGAGTATATGCCTAAATTTATTAATTCATTTATGAAGGAAATATTTTACCTATGACAAAATGTGTAGATTTTATCACACACAACAGGTTAGTATGAGTGTTGTCCACAAACCATGAAGTAGTCCATTATAACTTAAAAAAAAAAATGATCAAGACACTTGAAGTTAGAACTACTTAGACTTTTGGCTTGGTTCTGCCCATTACTTTGCTGCTGTGGGGCATGAGCAAGTTTCTTTGGGCCATATTTTTAGAAGGGGCTTCAGTTTTGGGGTGCTTAAGATTCAAAATCTAGGGCCTGTTTTTAGAAGTGAGGTGAGCCCACTGTCATTAAGTAGTGATATTACATTAGTGCTCAGAGGCCGTGATCAAGATCAGGGTCCACAGGCAGACACAGCCCTTGCCTCAAATTGTTTACAATCCCCCAAAAATTCCAATCCTGTGAGCTCATGAGTACCTCTATTGAAATCAGTGGAACTTCTCAAATTTGTGAAGTTAAACACTTGTGCATGGTTTAGGGCCCAAGATTAGAAGCTACATCTGAAGGGTATGTGAGAGGAAGAGAAATATATACACCTTCAAACATTTTTCTTAATCTTTTTGTAAAGTAGATATCTGCTTTCCCCAACTATTCCTCAGCCTAGCCACTAAACATTGTCTGACTTTTTTTGGTATTGGCAAAAACAAGTCTTCTCTCTTACCATTTCAAGTGGGTGCTGCAGCTGCTCTGCACCTTTAATAATCAGACCATAGCTATCTAAGCACTCAAATATTGAAGCATCCAAAATAAAGGATCTGAAAACTTGGGCCTTAACGTTTATGTATCTCAGTTTTTCCCATCTGTAACAACACTCACCTATCTCTCTAATAGGAATGCTGTGTGGATTGGTTAATGTTTATACAGTGTTTAGAGGCAGTAAAGTGCTAAGTATTATATGTATCAGGCTAGTGTTACACAAAAGCTCCCTTTGTATTGTGGACAGCGTTTTCCATAATTCTTCACTAATCACAACAACTGAGTGGGTGAAGAAAAAAAAATTACATTCTATGACCACTGCTATATGCATGTTACCGTAAAGGAGGACTGGTCCTTTTGTGCTTCTCAACACTATAGAAATATCAACCTCGTATATAAAAAACAGGAGCTGGCATATATATACACGTAATGTAAACTAGGTACCTGATGCTAAAGATGACACATCCTATGTAACAGCTTAAATCCTCGCACTTAATGTTGTTTTAAAAATGGTTAAGCTCTGTCCCTTATTCAGTACTTCACTGGTTACCCGAAGCTTGGCTACTTATAGGGCTTCATTTTAGATTCTGGGCCTAGTAGCACATGTGTAGTAAGGTCTGCATGCTGATTTTGTAGAATTTAATGACAGTGGTTTGCTTCCACAACAGGGGTGTCTTGTCTAAAAATTGCTAGTCTGTTGATGTTGTTTCGAGCCATAAGGATATCCATTGTGATGGAGTGACTTAAAGTTACCGTCAACTGCGACAAAATAGATTGTCAGCCAATGCTAGTGTAGTAGCCACAGAAACGACAACATTTCAGTCTGTTTATCACAGTCCTTACAAGTGCTGTTAAGGCAAGAGGAAACATTACTATGACCAATTAATTTGCTTATTCAGTATTTATTAGTGTAGTAATACATACAAAAAAAGTGTAAATTAGGTGAAGATAGGGGTTAGTCTTTACTCGGGACTAAAGCATGCTTATGAATAAAAAAACCCAACCTTTTCACTTACCATTTTTAACTGTTTATCCCTAAGTTATTCCTATTCAGAAATCTTGCTAAATTTCTGCACTTTGAACTGCCTAAATAGGAGCCACAAAATATCAAGTGAAGCATACAACTGTTGCTGTGACTATTTGAAAAGAGGGAATGTTGAGGAGTACTCTTTTTAATCTATAATATGTGATCTAGATACTCCCACTAACTGTTAGCAGACACTAAGTAACAATATCCAAAATAATGTGTACTGTATACTTTTTTTATGGAAACATTTAGCACAAACTGTTTGTATGCATGTATGCCTGATTGGCACCATAGATGCAAATAAATAATCTCATGAGCTAAATAAAATGTACATTAAGTTTCACTTTCTTAGGTAAATAAAATGTTCAAAATGAGCATGCTTACCAAAACATGAATTTTCCCGATACAGTATGTGCAGGTTAAATACTAAAAAGAATAAAATCTTGCTGTAACTATATCTGAAAATACTTGCTATATTATATCTAGCTGAACCAAAAGATGGAAAGCTTGGACCTGTTGTGACTTTGTTGTTAGTTTTTAGAATTTTGATGCTGAGTATGAAGAAAAATACACACACATTATTTCACTAGTTTTTCTGCCTCTATAAGAATTGATGAGTCCCCCATCTCCTTTCCCATGTATTGGCTTAGGCTCTGATCTTGCACATTTACTCAAGCAGAACAGGAATGGGAATGCTGCCTGCTTAAGGATGCAGGATCAGGTTCATACTTTGTTAGGTATAACACTGTTCTTGTTTTCAGTGCAGATATGTAAAGTAGTTTAATATTTAACTGCTTTGCCTCCCACTGTATTGCTAGCATTCTGTTTACTTTATTCACATTTGATTCTCACTATGTATGTTGTGCTTCAGATGCATTTTTGCTCATTTCAATCTTCAATTGTCAGCCCTTTAAAAAAATTATCTTGAAATCCTCGAACTAAATATGTGCATTCTGTTTTCGTACCCACATTTAATGCCATTAGCTGGCCCCTACTTTGCGGAGGGCGGGGGGGGCATATATGTTAAAGATATTCTGCTTCAGGCATGCAAACTCATAATCATCTGTCAAGCTGTAGTCTAATTTTCTTTTTAAAAACTGGGAGCTTGCACTATTTGTGAGCATCATATTGATTTAGCAGCACAAGTATGTGAATGAATTAGGAATTGTGGACCTGATTCCGAGTGTTACTGGGTCATGCAACCCCTGTTGATTTAAATAGGAATTATGCCTAAGTATAGAGCTCTTCATTCACGTTTGGGGAGTCTTTAATGCCTTATTTGGTTGGAAAACAACCCATTTGGCTTTGGTGGGAGCTGCCAAGTGCTTGCTATTTCTCAGGATTAGGCCTTGTGAGAGTAACAAGTTTTATTGAAACAAAAATAGAGGTGGAAATGAAGAGCATGCATGTATTTCATTAGTGATTATTAACAAAAAGTGTAGCAATGTAAAATGAAATGATTTTTATAAAAATGCACATTGATTAGAGGTTTAATAGATGCATGATCAACTCAGTTTCTAAAAGCTAACTTCAATATGTGCATAATCTGTAAATTGTACATCATTGTTTTTGCTAAGGAGTATAATCTGATGGAATTTGTTTATGTAGTGTGGGTTTGCAATGATTCAGTTGCATAGAAAGTTAAACTTTGATTTTGAAGTAGGTTTCATGGGGTGGAGAAGGTCCTGCTGCACAGTCTGCATTTTGCTTAACCAAGGGTTTGGTAAATATTTATTTATGTAGGCTTCTTGCAAAAGAAAATATAATTTAAATTTTTTTTAGACTAAAACCTGATCTGGAAGGATGCTTAGTGCCCACACTTCCTAGTGGGAGTTGCAAGCAGTCAGCACACCTCAGAATCAAGGCCATGGTTTATTTTAACATACTGATAATTAAAACACAGATTTTTACCTATTTTTGTTCCACTGTTTGCAAAAGCAATAATCTCTATGAAACAAGGATATTGGCGGCTTGGTCTTGTCACTAGCTATGCTGTCAAACCAGCTAAAATAAAAGCAAACTACAGTAATGAGAAACAAACAAAATATTTTATTGTAACAGTTAATTGAAGCTGATTTGATTGTCAACTGTTAAGTCAGTCTGAGATTAAAAGTCTAAGTTAATGCAATAAACATGGCATTGGTTAACTAAAGAGTATTTTTTAAAAAATCAGACTTCATGCAAACATACACAGTAATTTCTTTGGGAAGTGACAGTTACAATTGAAGTTTCAATGCAAGATTAACATTTTTAAACCATTCTTCTTCTCTCACATAAAAATGCAGTCAACAGGCTGAGAAGTTTTCTTACACTGTAGAAGTCCCATATACGTCTATGACATTCTGTAATACAGCATAATGGTGTAATTTTTGTGATGATGCTTGTTTGCCCTTTTGAAGCTTAACCTTGGAGATGATGTGGTGAAAATTGTAATCGATTGGAGCAAGCTTCAAAGTACTTCGGCACTCCAGCCTACATTGCTCTTTAATGCACTTCAGCAACATATTTTATATTTGCAGGTAAATATTTTATTGGACACTTTAAACTTGACCAAAGAGATCAGCATTTAAATGTAGCTAGATTATATAAACTGCATAATTTCAATTGTTTTGATTTAGTATTGAAGTATTTAACTTGAGAAGCATGCAAATATATTATACATTTGGGATTCCACTACACTTCATAGGTACTCAAACCTGTTATTTTACAGAGTTGTCAGAACAGTTGTGGGAATAGCCTACCAGGCCACTATGGGTAAGCAGATTGAACAAATGCAGCCCCATTGATTTCTAGACTTGCATTGTAAATTCAATACATTTCCATCTGTGGTGGGTTATAATTAAGCAATAAGACACGGCAGGTGTGTGTCATGCTATGATAATGATTCCATGCCTTGGGTGAGTTTTGAGGCTCATGGAGTGCTTTCAGTGGTTCAAGAAGTGGCATTATCCCAGCATGACACATCCTGGAGTGTCTTACTGCAATTAAACATATTTTCAGCATAGGTTTTACAAGAAAGTAATTTCTTTGACATTAATGTCTCATTTTGCCAAGTAGCCAGTTACTGCGTTTTTGTTAACTATTTGAAACTTTTTGGCCCTATCAGAAGTAGCAACTACACTGTAATTTAGTTGTGATTTATTTATTTTTTGCTTGGTTGGTTTTGGGTTTTTTGGCCAGTCAGTAGCTGAACAGAATTGAGCCCTTGCCACTCTGTGGTCTGACATCTGAAGAAGGTGGTGATTTGAATACATTTCAGTTTTTCATTTTATCTGTTCAGAGATTCCAAGTGTATTGTATTTGGGGGTATGGGGTAAAATTAGAGGAACTTGTTAACTGGCTAGTCTACAGGATAAGAAAAGGGCCTTTGTTTTACACATCAAGAGTTTTTAATATGACAAACAAAAAAAGACAAAAATGCAAGATTAAAAGTAAAAATGACTTGCTGTCTCCTTAAATGTAGACATACTAATTTCATTCCTTTTCAGGAAACTAGACTGGTAGAAATTGTCCTGTTATAAGTAATAGTTAATCCTAGTTTTGTACAGGAGAAAGAAGCTATAAAATTCAGGGAAGACTGTGTGAGTGTGAGAGAGAGATGTGGTACAACTTATTTTTGTGCTAGGCTTTTGTTTTTACATCTTGTGCAAGAACATCCAGTAGAATGATAAGCATTTATTTTGCTGCTACGGCTACCAGTGCTTTCTCTCATTTAATTTCGTAATATAAGTAGATAATCAGCCATATCAAGAAAAGCATCATTGTTCAGCATAACACCTATATATTTCATGTCTGTGTTGTCTCATACACTTTGGGCAACTGCAGTTTCAAGTGGAGAATCTCTAGTGATGTAGTGATAAAGTAAGGGCTTTACAGAGTGAGAGCATTGGCTCTCATGTTAAGGAGGAAAAATACTAAGCCTAGTGTTCTGAGTAGGCATCTGAATGACATGTTAATTAAGTGTCATTGGTGGCGAAGGCTGAAGCTTTGATTTGGTTCATAACAGATGAGCAGCAGACAGATTTGCTCAGACATTTTGGATTTTTTCAATTTCTTATATACAAACTTGTAACAGGCTGTGGTCATAAGGACATAACATTTGGAAGTGCTATATTTTTAGGTTTTTTTATTGGATTGTATATCAGGTTGATATTATATGGTGTCTCAAATTATTTTAACCAGTCTATTTTAGAAATTGTAATGAGAAGCGTGTGGCCATTTTGAACCCTACCATATATCCTTTTTTGTTTCAGCCTCTTTTAGAAAAACTCCAGTCAATGATTAAAGAGGAAAATATAGTCCCTGTTGAAGATGCAGATAAAACAGAAGGCAAGAAGTTGGATACAAATTCAAAGTTATCTGATAGTACCTCACAGATAGAAGAAAAATATACACGTTATGATTCAGGAGATCTGAAAGAGGTTCATGTTAATTTTGACCCAGAGGTAGTCCAGATAAAAGCTGGAAAAGCAGAAGTAAGTGACCATCTTGCCTAGATTTGAGAAATGGCCTCTTTTCATTTTGAATTACAACAATGAAATAGATACATGTCACCATGTTTATTACCTGCAGATTGACAGGAGGATATCAGCCTTCATTGAGAGGAAACAAGCTGAGATCAATGAAAATAATGTCAGGGAATTTTGCAATGTTATTGATTGTAATCAAGGTAATTATCCAAACAGAGTTTAATCTTCCTAGCAATTTAAACATGATTTTTGTTTTAAAATATCATATTTAAAAAACAAAGTTTATTTTTAAAATGAAGTTAAGACGATTTGTACGTGTGATGTGGAAATTATTGGATAGACAAAATGCAGAGATTACTCTCCCAGTACTAGTGTGCTGGTCTTTCTAAGTTTCATGGAGTCCTGATGAAGTTTAATGGAGACTGATGAAGAGGAGCTGTTACTATATTTTAAAAACTGCAGAGTCTATAATCAGATGCCCTCATTAATGTGAAGATACTTTATGAAGTTATTGTAATTGTTGACTTTAAAAAGGGAACACTAAATTAAATTAATGCAGGAGAATTGCAGTGCAAATAATGTCTTACCAATTGTATATTAAAAGTCCAAAAACGTAGAGAAGTAGAATATTAGTTTGATTAAAAGTGAATATATTTCATTGTAACTTATTTAAATTACTAGAGGATGAAGTTAAAAGAAAAATGTTAAGGGTCTTAAGTCAAGTTGGTTGTTTTTTTAAAAATATGTCCTACTTAAACATTCAGTGATAATATCCAGAGCAAAACAATTGTAGGAGTGTTTTGAAGAGACTTATCTATAAATAAGGAGTAAAATATTGCAGTTTTCCTATGTCCTCTAGTATCTTCCCAGTATCTGTTAACCCAAATATAACATAAGTAATTGTTGTGCATGCTATGTTTTAGATCTCAAAGATCACTGTTTTATAACTTTCATAAGAATTGGAATGAAAAGAACATTCTAAAAGTTAGTCTAACATTCAGAACATTAAAGGTTAATAGACATTTAAGAGATGCTAGATAATAAAATGTCACTTTTTAAAGTTATATATTAAGTAAGCTTACATGCAGAAGAGCTGATTCTAGAACTTCACTATTTATGCTCATTTTATTATAAAACAATATAGCTTTAAGTACATGGACAAGAATAAAATACAAATGCTAGAATATGATGAGAGGAAATGAGAGATGAGTTCTGTTCTGCGGTGGGAGGGGGCACAAATTTTACAAGCTACAATACTACTACTAATAATAATTAATAATAACAACAACAACAACGAAGAAGAAGGACAAGCCACAGGACATCAATATAGATAAGGGAAAGTGGAACAAGATGCACTGATGTGGAGCCCACTCTACAATAAGGAGGATTCATGGCAGAAACTGGTTTTAAGGAGGGACTTGAAGAAGAGGGAGAAGGGTTTATGGGCAGAAAGATAGAAAACCAAACCTAAAGTAGGGGTTGAAAGAAAAGGAAGCAATAAGTAGAAGATATGGAGAAACATATGGATCAAGGAGATGAGGACAATTAGAACAGATTATGGTTCTAATCCTGCAAACTTTTACACATGTGAATAATTTTATACAGGTGAGTAGTCCCATTTAACTCAATGGGTCCACTTATGTATAAATGTTCACAGGACTGGGGCCTAGGCCTTTCATACCTTGGTGGAAGAGGAATTTAAATTTGATGTGCCAAAAGCCAGTGGTCAGAGCATTTTAATTTACAAATATGCACTTAAGGCTTTTTTTTTTCCCTTTTTTTTTTTAATTTCCTTAGAGAACAGCTGTGCCAGAACAGATGCAGTTTTCACACCTTATCCTGGATTTAAAAGTCACGTAAAGGGTAAGCAGTAATTAATTAATATCTATGTACTTTTGTGTTCAAAATATATTGGCTCCAATGAACAATGTCCAGGTGGGGACAGTACCAGATCAAATGTGGCTCAACTGAAATGTGTATATTTTTGTATAGAACATTAAAAATATCATGGAAATGTTTGTATTGATTTTCAGTCTAATAGAAACAGTTTTGAATCATCCCCCTTGCAAAGTTTCCATCCCAAAGCCAGCAGCCCGGTGCTGGTGTATGAGAACCTAGAAGTGTCTTTTATCAGAAGCAAAAATAAACTAGTCTGTCTTCATTGTCTGAGAACAAAGAGAGAAACCCAAAATCCCAGTGTGTAGGTGAAAAATTTAAGAATCATTTGCATTTAACAATCTAAATTGGTTTTAGCAACATAGCTAAGGAATTGGATTTTTAAAAAAAAAAATCATCAACGTCCCTCTAACCAAAATAGTTGTATTGAAATGGGAAGCAAGCCCAGCTTAAGTTATAATTACAGAATTATTGTACTGCAAGGCTTTACATTTTCTTCTTTATCCCAGGGATTGCTCAGCTATTAAATGCTCCTTCACTTGCTGCTGAGTGGGCATTGCCAGATGAGGAAGAAGAGACTGCTCCAGCCATCCTGAGTGGATGGTGTTGATCTCTTCTCCATCCCCACTCAGTTCTTTGGCCAGTGTTGTGGGAGGTCTTAAACCCTTGACATCTCCTCCCAGCACTGTTCTGATAATGGAGGGGGTGCAGTAGCACTACATGGGAGGGGACAACCCAGTGAGCAAGATTCTCCCCCAAAAATATTTCAAAAGGAAAATAGGAAAAAAAGGGTGTATAAAATAATCCTTATGCTCTCTGTCTATCTAGGGAATTATATGGCCCCCATCACTGTAGTATCTGAACATCTCAGTCTTTAATATAGTTATTCTCCCAACACCATAGGGAGTGTGCTGTCTAGGCACATGTACAACTTATTTGAAATACAACAGTAAAAGTACCCCACGCCCCTCCTGAAAATTAATGTTGCAAAGCTTAACCATTTTCTGTTGTGCCAGGAGGAAGATTGGAGAAGTGAGGCCCAGAGTTAAGGTCCCCTCTTTTTTAAACCTGAGGCTGTTAGTTGAAGTGTCTTCGCTTCAGCACAGTATTATAAAAGAGGTTGCCCAGACCCATACTGTTCAGACCTTTTGATAGGTCAAAACCAGCACATTTATTTGCACCTGGAAAAGAATTGGAAACAAAGCCAGTGCAGGCCGTGGAGCACAAGTGTAACATGCTCCCTGCATGAAATGCTCAGTAAGCCTACAGCAGCATGCTGCACCATCTGAGGTTTCCTGAATGGTGTTCAGGTACAGCACAGTGCAATAAGATCACCCAGAAGAATGGATAATGTTGTTTGTGGACTTTGCCACAAAGATTGGTCAAGAAATTTTGACTTGGTTGGAAAAAAGCATGCTTGGCCACAGCTATCTGAGCATCCAGAAGCAGCGAAGGATCCAACCAGACTTCCAAGTTGCAAACCCAAATAACAAAACATTGAGAACTCCCTTGCTAATATTTCTGCTAATTCTTGTGGTTGTTTCTCCCCCTATATTCTACTTTTTAACATAGTGGTAGTTGTAATGCATCCCATAATGTTGGGTCGTGGCTTTTTCTTGACTTTTCTTCCCATTCACACTAGCCAATCACTAATTTAGCTTGGATGTTATATTTGTTTTTCAGCTAGTAATTGAACTATTAGCTGCTAATCTCAATAACAGCAAAAGACAAATAAAACTTCACTCAAAACATTCTTGAATGTTTGCCACATGGAAGTGTGAAGAGAAATTGCCCTTTGCCTCAGAAAAAGAGAAATTAAAGCTTTGAGTTATTTTTATCCATACCTAATTTTTGGTTAGGCAGTATACTTTAAGAAATGCATTTTATTGAACCTCTAGTCTTAAATGTCTTTGAGACTTTCATCACATTAAAAGTTGTAGTAAAATTAGCTTGGTTATCACAGTGAAGTTAGTAAAACTACTGTACTAAAAAAAACCTATTGATTAAAAACATTTTCATTACATTATTACTTAAATGAAGAAGTTCTTGATATGAGAAGAACTGACTACGTGTGCATATGTGGTAATCGTGTAACCTCTTTTAACCTAGTTTCTAGAGTTGTGAATACGTATGGTCCTCAGACTAGATCTGAAGGAACACATGGATCCAATCATAAAGCAAGTATCCTGCTTCGTGACTGTGGTAACCAAGCAGTAGAGGAAAGACTGCAAAACATTGAAGCTCATTTACGGTTACAAACAGGTTTGTACCACATGCTTTAATTGTGAGATTAATATATTAGATTGTACTATATTAGTGATAATTACAGTACAGTTAAGCAAGATTAAGTTCAGTCTATGACACTTGCTTGCATGCTTTTCAGCACATCTCTGTAGTAGTAGGTGGCAGAATTTTCTCTATAAGGGTCAGGCCAGCTGAAACACTGCAAGGTGAGGTAAGATCTCAGTCTCAACTCAGTTCCTATCCATCTCCAGTCAACTCCTGACCAAGTCAACAGCCCTGGGACAGCACCTTAGTAGAAATTCCAGCAACATTCCCTCTCCTGGCAACTAAATAAGGCTTGGCTTCTCATCAGACCATATTGGTTACCCTTCCCCCTATTTCTCTACCCACCTTTTTCCATCTAATCTTCTGGCTAGTAGGTGAATTCTTCGAGCCCTACTATTAAGTTTAATGTTAAGTAATGTTAGTTATTCAGATGGTTTCCTGACTCTTCCTATTTTAACTGTTACATCTAGGTGGTCCAGTACCTAGAGATATTTATCAGAGAATTAAAAAGCTTGAAGATAAAATTCTTGAGTTGGAAGGAATGTCGCCTGAATATTTTCTATCTGTGGTAAGTAATTCTCTCTAACTTCCATTATTCAGCATACCTACATATGGTTGGGGCTTTTTGTTTTCTTAAATCTTTGATAATAGGAAAAAGATCTTATGAAGTTAGGTGGTAGATACCATTTTGATAGTTTTATGAACACTTTCCATAGAAATATGAAATTTCTAGACTACAGAAACTTAAATTGAGCAAAAGTATGATTTTCATACAGTGACAGTGTCTTGCTTTTATACACAATATGATTAAATTTTAATGACCATAGAGAATTAGTGTCAAGAACTGGTGTGAGGAACAGTGCTATTGCCAACTCGCATTTTTTTTTGCAAGTGACAGGATTTCAGGAGATGCCGGAGCTCCTCTCTCAATGACACAAGAAGTTCCAGCACCCTCGCAAAGTTAAGCCCTTCCAGAAACAGGCAGAGCCTTTCCCTTCTGATCGCTGTTCTCACAGGAGGGGGAGGAGGAGAGAGAGAGAGCGCAAAGAGTCCAGCAGCTCAAGGTGGTTCCACTCCCTCCTGTGAGAAAGATGGACAGGATGATACCTCTGTTCCTCCCCCTCCTCTTCTGCAGCACTGAGCTTGGGATAAGGGGGGAGTGGGGACCCCACTGCAGCTCCCCCAATCTGCCAGCCTGTGAAGGGGGAGCGGGGACCTTGCTGCAGCTTCCCCATGCCTGGGAGAGGAGTGTGAAGAACCCCAGGAGTAGCAGAAGCGAGGCTAATGTGGGGAGCTGATGGTAGGGGGCCCGACAGGAGCTGAAGTGATGGTGGGGGACAGAATTAATTGCTGGGCAAGTTATGGGCAGATGGGGGTGAAAGCTTCTGTAGCAGGGGCCAAAATCACCTTTCCCAATGAATTTGGGAGTGTTGGCAAAACTAATTCTCTCTCACAGTGGGGATTGGCAGGGGGAGGTTCAAAAATCAAAAGAGACTGAAAAACACAATATAATCTCTGTCTGAAAAATGATTTTTTAATCATGATTTTCGAGCTCTTGAAATTGGCAATACTGGAATAGAGAAGGGATGACAGGCAGTAGGATGGGGCATGGAAAGAAAGATAAATTGCTCGGAGATTATCTATTTTATGTTGTTCAAGGATTTTTTTAAGCTAGTCTTGAGACCAGATTCTGTCAGTAAGTGTGCATAAACTGTGAAAGTTGTGTATATTTTTGCCTCTTTCTAAAATATGGAAAATTTAGCAAACAAATGTAATTCTTCCCCTAGAAGAACAGTGCATAGTTAAGTAAAAAGAGAGTATATAGGTGCATGAAAGATGCATATTTTACAGTATATGAAAGGCTTACATCACAGTGGGAAACAGTGGAACTGGCTTCACAAAAAACTATCACATGCACAGAGTGAAACTGGAAAAGATGTTTCTCTAAAGCCCAGTTACAGAAATTGTATTATTTGGAATATTAGTAGCTAAAAGTTTTGAAATTTGATTAGTGTCAAGTTGACTCCTTTATAAATACATAGAACTGCTATTGAGAGAGATTCAAAACTTCATGTAATATGGGGCTTTTTCAACAAGTGTCTGATTCTGGGATCCAATTGTTTAGTTTAATTCTTATATTTGAAGTTCCTAGCCAGTAAGACACACATTTGGGCTGCACATAAATTAAAATTTAAAGTTTAATCTTTTTACCACCTTAGGGGGCTTCAGCTTCCTGTTGGAAATGTAGGAGACAGGAATCTGCTCAGGATAGAAGCTACAGAGGATGGAGGCAAGTGGCTCAAAAGTGCCTCTCCTGAAGGCTCCCTTCTTCAGGAAAGGGAATCCAGGCCAATGAGGAGGCTTGTAGAGGCAGAAATCCTGCATTTCAGAAGCGGGCAAGGGACAGTTGTAGGGGACTGAGAAGTAGGTGCCCAACAAGGCTATCTGCCCTGTTAAAGGGGGAACATAAGAATGGCCATACTGGGTAGATCAAAGGTCCGTCTAGACCAGTATCCTGTCTTCCAACAGTGGCCAATGTCAGGTGCTTAGGAAGGAATGAACACAACAGAGAATCAAGTGATTCATCCCGTTGCCCATTCCCAGCTTCTGGCAAACAGAGGCTTAGGGACACCATCCCTGCCCATCCTGACTAATAGCCATTGATGGACCTATCCTCCATGAACTTATGTAGTTCTTTTTTGAACCCTGTTATGGTCTTGGCCTTCACAACATCCTCTGGCAAGGAGTTCCACAGGTTGTCTGTCAGAGAGAGAAGAGTCCTGTGATTCAGCTGTTACACTGGAGCACTGAGGGAGCTGCTGATGGGGTTGATAGTGTGGGTATACTGAGTGGGCAAAGGAGGGAACTCTGCCTCGGCTGTTACTCCCTGTAAAATACCTTGGGGAAACGTTTGTTCTTCAGATCTCCTGCTCTCCCTCCCATGTCACTAAAATGGACTGGCCCTCTCCCCTGGATTTTCACTTCCTGACTGAATACCTCTCCTAATGACACCAGAAGAAGAGGGAGCCTTCTGGTAGAAAGAGTAGAACAGCAATACTTTAAATTTTAAATGCAGCCCTATGTTTTTACTTGGATTGCTATATGTGCTGTACATGGGGCTACACCTTGAGGCTATTTGGAAATTAAAGGTAGTGCAGAAGGGAGCTTTCTGCTTAACATGTTTCCCACACAAAGTGCTTTGGGATCTTCTCCGGGTATCAATAGTGTTTGGATGGAATGTACAGTAGCAGTGGTACAGCTAGTGTAGGTCAGTGCCTAAACTGCCAGCAGTATATTGGTACTGTGTCTGCATGAATGGTGCACTATTGATACTAGCAGTGGTGAGAAACCTTAGAGAGGAAAAACTAGCATGGACAAGGTGTCAGCACTAAATATCGAACTACCCGATTACCTCTGGAGGCGGCCTTCATTTAGAATATGATTGGGGTATAGGGGCTGTGCAGTATAAAGAAGTTTGAGCAGCTTCTGGCTGTTCTCTGGAAAAGCAGTAGGTTGTTTGATTTTGCCTGGGACTTCTCCCACTCCTAAAATTCACTTAATTGAAGAGGCTTCTTGATATCTGTGGAACGATGGTCAGTGTTCCCTTCAGTGCTCTGAAGACTTACTCCTGTATCAGTAATAAAATAGATCTTGTAGCTTCTAGACTATTAAGATAGCATTCACAGAGGATTTCTCAGTGGTGGATTAGCCACTGGGCCAATAGGGTGGTGCCCCAGGGCCCTGGAAAAATGGGCACTCCTGCTGGCAAGTGGGATAGCAGTGCAGGAGTGTCAGGCAGACAGGACAAGCCCCTGGGGTAGACGGAATGCAGGTGGAAGGGGTGGGGAGGGGCCCCACACCACCGTAATCTGTCTCTGTATATTAAGTCTGTGGTTAATCTTTATTCCCTCTAGAATTTTTCTGGCAAAAGGAGGAAGGTCCAACCACCCCATGTAAGTGCCATTAACTTTTACTTACCTTAATTTATGAAATGCTTATAACTACAGAGTAGTTCCACATTTTAATACAGTATTGTCAAAGTGCACAGCCAGAGTAATTGCTTTATATCTGTAGTTAACTATACGTTGGGCTACTGAGTTCCCTTCAAATACCAGTTTTTCAGCTGTGTGGTACCACATGTTTCAGTGCACAGGTTTTAAAAATATTTTAGTAGAAAATCTGTCAAGCAATAGTGTAGAGCTATTTTTGAGAAGTCAGATACTTACACTAACTATCTGGTTTTCATCAGTTGTTAAAGTAGTTAACCATTCTTTATTCTGTTGCTGAAGAGTCAAATATTCAGCCTTTTTTGTTCCTACTAAATTGAGGTAGTAACACGATCGCTGTAGGTGGTAACTCTTCAGTTTTCAAATAAAATTCTGAATGTATTTTCATCTTAGCACGGAAACATCAAGAGTTTCAAAATGGAATGACTCCTCCTGGAGTAAAATGTGAAGTTGTGCTTGAACATTTGTGTAGCAATTCCAATGTGTAAATTGTGGTGGTGTTTTTTTTTTAAAACAGAAATATTCATTGTCTGAACTTGATGAGAAGATCAATGCACTTAAACAAGCATTATTGAGAAAAACAAATGATACGAAGTCCAAGGAGGTTGACGAACTTCTTTGATGAAATTTCCTAAGTAGTCTCATCTCGTTTTAACTCTTATAGAATTATGAGTACTCTTCACCTGGGATGACTTTGGTTATGAAAATGAAGCTTACATATAAACTCTCTCATTTGGATGTTTTTGGAAACTGCTTTTAATTTTGTAACAAGTATTGCCCAAAAATGTATTTCAAGTTCCTTAGGTTTTTTCTTTAAAATGATGAATGCATTGGAAGTAGCATTCTAAAAATCTATTCCCTTCTGTTATAAAGGAGGATCTACATTATTATTCAGCTGTGAAAAACTGCTAATTTAACTGTGCAAAATCTATTTCATCTGTGCTTGTATTTCATCTGTATTTCAAATATATTTCATGTGTGCTTTTCTGGTTCAGAGGGAAATCTTTTGAATGATATTCAAAAGGGCTACCTTAACTAAAATGTCAGTGTTCATGTAAGTAACAAGTAATTTTGTGAAATAAAACAAAATACCTACTTAATGCATGAGTGAATTTCTGTTGTCTTAAAAAAAAGAAAGAGAAATAGGGTATCACAAATACAAGAGTATGCACAGGAAGAGCAAATTGCGTTAGTAAATGTTTGTCATTTTCTCCCAAGCTTCAGAAATACATACACACAATACATTGCTAGGCATAAAGATGTGATTACAGATAGATTATACACAGGTGTACAGAGGCAGACTGCACCCACTTTTCAATAGCCCTGTAAAGACTGACCACAATTAGCTAAATAGGATTTAAACACTTTAAAAAAAAGAATTTCTGCAGTAGGTGTTAACCCCTGAGTAATTTTTTTAAAATGCTACTTAATGCATTTTTAAACATTCCCTAATCTAGACCAGGCCACTCAATAAGATGACTAAATGTATGAAGTCAGTGAGAGGAGATGAATGTAGGGCCTTGTCTACACAGAACAGTTTGGTTTTTTTTTTTTACTAAACTGCTTTGCATCCACATAAGTGGTTTTTTTTCTGAGTTATCTGGTGTCTTATCCCACATCAATTAAATCTGCTTTGGAAGGGAAATAACTATTCCTGAATGAGGTCCATCCCCCCCCACACACACGAGGCTTGTGTAGATGAAACGATATTTTTGTATTACTTTTTTGCTTCTGGAAGCCTTGCCATTGGTATTCCACACAGCATTGCTGCACAAGCCTTTCCTGTGTGCCATCTACTGTTTTGAGGTCATCTAGAGTCAATGTCACTTCCCCTCTTAAATACTGTTATACAGCTGGGTGCACCCTTTGTGCTTCTAACTCATGGCAAGTTCACACAGGTAGAGCCACATACCCATTATAGCAACCATGCCCCAAGCGCGGACCTGCAGAACAGCAAGTCTAGTGGTTAGAGCAGAGGGGTGGAAGTCAGGACACCTGGGGTGGGTGGGTTCTTGAGAGGTTACAGACTCCTACCAGGAGAAGATTCTCCTGGGAAGACAAGATCTCTTCAGAATGTCCAATCCCAAGCCCCTAGAAACCCAAATGCAAAGTCAGCCTGAAACTGCTTTGGAGGGGAACACCACTAATAAATATTATGTGCTGTATTACAACAGTGGGATTTAAACAACTTTGTTCCATGGGGGCAGAGCCGCTCAGCTCCTGCCTTCTTGTCCCTTAGGCTCTGGTGCAGATGCCATTTTGATACCACTAGCTCAAAAGGAAAAAAGAGTGCTCTATTTTGGCAAACACATTGCAAGGCAATGCAGCTTTCTCAGGGCTGCCAGGAGAGGTGGTTTTCCCCTTCCACTCCTGGTAAATAGTGCTGCATATCTTCCTGGTTTGCCCACTGCCTTTTGAACAAGACCTTCCTTCGCTTCTTGGGGACACATCGCAGAGTAATATCCTCCAGCATAAGGACAGTCTGCACAGGTGCACATGCAGTTACTAACCTGCACATTATCTTCCCCACTTAGCAGTAGTACAGGGGCCCTACAGAAAGGGCAAGTAAGGTAGAAAACATCTTACCATCTCTAAGCACACCCCAGCCTGGGAAGAGCAGATGGCAATGGCATCCCAGAACTGAGGAGTTGGGGGAGAAGCAACTTTTTATCATTGTCCCAATAATGGTCTCCAGGCCAACAGCTACCTGTGCTGTATTTCTCTTCCCCCTGCACCCCCATCTCAAATGCTATGGCCGTGATAGACAGGGCTGATCTGAAATATTGCCAAATGACACAAGAGAAGACATGGAAAATGTTCACTGATCTTGTCTGTGCATGTTTTATTGTGGAAAAGCTTGCCAGAAGTTTCATTAAGGTTGAGCTTCCTCCCTGGTCACCCCAGTTCTATATTGCTATCCTTTCTCCCCAGTCGGGACTCCTTGGCTGAGCCCAGAAATAGCACTCCAGGTGAAGCCACTCCAGGAAAATGTCCTGCAGAAGTAACTGCAATTTCATCTTTCTCCAGCTGGATTGCTGTGGCTGTCTCCCAACCCATCCAAAGCACATGTGACTGCTAATACAAGTGGAGCAACCAATTTGTAGTTTACATAATATTTAAATATTCATTGCAGGAGAGAGAGACTGAGTCTATTGCCAGGGAGTTAGGGCCCTTCCCTAGAAGGTAGGAGACCTACGTTCAAATCCCTGCCCCAATGACTAAGTATTTTAACAGGAGAGAGAACCCCACAAGAATACCCTCTAGCTCAGAATACCTGGGAGGTGAGAGACCCAAAGTCCCTACTCTGCCCCAGCCAGAGTGGGGATTTGAACCCAAGTTTCCCACATCCTGAGTGTTCTAACCACTAGGTTACTGAGCATAAGAGAGGCTCCAGCAGCTGTTTTCTGTGGGGCTCCATCCAGTAGAAGTGTGGTTAGGTGGCCTCTGAACACATCAGCTTGATCAGGCACATTGGAAAACATAATCCCAACTATACATATAAAATGATGGGGTCTAAATTAGCTGTTACCACTCAAGAAAGATCTTGGTGTCATTGTGGATAGGTCTCTGAAAACATCCACTCAATGTGCAGCAGCAGTCAAAAAAGCAAACAAATGCTGAGAATAATTAAGAAAGCAATAGAAAATATCATGTTGCCTCTATATAAATCTATGGTATGCCCACATCTTGAATATTGTGTGCAGATGTGGTCACCTCATCTCAAAAAAGATATATTGGCAAGGGCAATAAAATGATTAGGGGCATGGAACGGCTTCTGTATGAGGAGAAATTAATAAGACTGGGACTTTTCAGCTTGGAAAAGAGACGGCTAAGGGGAGATATGATTGAGGTCTATAAAATCATGACTGGTGTAGAGAAAGTAGATGATGAAGTGTTGTTTATTACTTCTCATAATACAAAAACTAGGAGTCACCAAATGAAATAGGCAGCAGGTTTAAAACAAATAAAAGGAAGTATTTCTTCACACAATGAACAGTCAACCTGTGGAACTTCTTGCCAGAGGATGTTGTGAAGGCCAAGACTATAACAGGGTTCAAAAAAGAACTAGATAAATTCATGGAGGATAGGTCCATCAATGACTATTAGCTAGAATGGGCAGGAATGATGTCCCTAGCTTGTTTGCCAGAAGCTGGGAATGAGTGACAGGGGATGGATCACTTGATGATTACCTGTTCTGTTCATTCCTTCTGTGGCACCTGGCACTGGCCACTGTCGGAAGACAGGATACTGGGCTAGATGGACCTTTGGTCTGACCCAGTAGGGCCATTCTTATGTTATCAAGTCTCACTCTAGAGTCATCCTTCTGTTGACATTCCTACTGGTGCCAATCTCTCCCCTTCAAAAGGAGTGCAACTGGGGAGTGGGAGTTAATGATGCTCCAAGCAACATTAACTTTTATGCTGTTAAGAGAGGAGCCCCCCATCAAGTCAGGAAAGAAAAGGAATATGGTGTGGAGCTGCTCACCAGTCATGCCCCTATCCAAACACACCTGCTTCATACACACGTGGACTATGATGGGTTTGGCACCCTTCAGCTAATGTAAATTGAAGGGAGCACACAGGCCTATGAATTTAGCATTCTTACGGGATTCAGCCCTGGAACCCTTAAAAACAATAGCAGCAATTAAAGCATGGAAATATTACTGTAAAATAAGAACATTTCCTTTACAAAACCAAACTTGTTGCAGCTTCTCTAGAGCGCAAAGAAATTCTGAAATCAGAAAAGAAAAAATGTTCTTGCCTATTCCCATTTATGTTTCAGCCACTTGACATCAACATTACCCCAGTATCACTGCAGAGCAATAGCAGACCAAACATTTTATTCTTACAGAAGCAGAAGATTCTCAGCATCAAGAGTGGACCACAAATTAAAAACAAAAAAACTGGTTCAGAATCTGAGCCATAAAAATCTTTATAAAGGAGAATCAATCCTATATCTTCTTATTAGAATTTTTATATTTAATAATCCATAGTAAATTCTAATTATACTAGGTAACAGGTTTTATTTAGTAATTGAATTAGTTACCAGTTACAATAAACTATTAAATGTAATTACTTGCTACATTACTACTAAATTTTATTACAATTACTTCAAAATATTTGGTAAGTGGGCAATTTTCTTTTTTTTTTTTTACTATTAAGAGTTTGTGTAATTTACCATGTGCACAAAGATTATTTTATCGTCTGATTTTGTTTGACTAAAGCTTAATTTTAAGAAACACTTCAGCCTTAAACACCTAAAAGCCAACTGAAACCAAAGCATGGCTAGATGATTAGTACCTGTATCCGAGTTTCCCCCTTATAGCAGCCTCTCTTTACATTTAACATCACAGACGTAATTTTCAGTCCTTAAAGTGAAGAGGGGATAAAGCCTTTCTATAGCCTACAAACATTAACATAATCTTTTATAACCAATAAATTGGTTTTACAATTGTCTATAACTAAGCCTAAGGTAGTTCCCAGCATTATTTTCTCAGTTAAATGTACATGTCAATTTTCCCCCCCCAATTTTCAGTACCAGCAGTGATACCTATTGGTAAAGTCACATGTTGACTGCAATTTCATGAGGAGGAGAACCAGAGGAAATACTGGTGTTATAAACCAGTGCTAGATTTGAGAGAGGGCACTAGCCATCTGCAGAGCATCCATCTATGGTTCTACACGTGCAAGGCCTCTTCTATCATAATTTTAAAGTCAAACATTGATTCCATTACTAGATAACAGCACTACTTTCCTATAGTAAAAATTGTAAAGAGGCCACATACTGGCACAGACCCAATTAGCCACCACCCCAAAAAAAAAAGCTGCACATTTTAACAATGGAAAAGCAACATCACATGTTCCTGTACACTGATAGCTAGCAATTCCGGGAGCAAACTCCCTTCCCTCTGCCCCCCAACCTTCATTGCCAGTAAGACTATTCCTGCCAAAAAGCTGCAGCAGACTTCCAGTCTGTGCTCCCTCTTCTGTTCACAGCTTTTCTGGACAGTGCAACCAGAGCAAGACCCATACAGCTTATTTGTCATTTAAAATAATTTTTTTAAAAAACAACAACCCTACTACTAAAGACTAGAGCATCCTGTTCATGGAGAAGCTCACAACGGGGGGGATGGAAAGGCCAGGGAATGCATTGCCATGACAAAGTTTATTGAATTGCCAGAAAATCATGCACTCAAATCAGATGGACCCTGTTAACCATGGAATGGGCAGAGTGTGGTTTTCCAATCTTATTGGGGATCTGCAGAGAAGACCAGATGGGCAGAGAGGAGACAACCACATGGAGAGATGTCCCCCTCTCTGCAGCCTTGCTGTGACTTCCTTCCCCTAGCATCATAACTCCAGCAGCAACCATGTTGCCTTTGGCTGCATTCCCTCATGGCTATGCAGTAGCCTCTGTGGAGAGGAAGCCACACAAGTTAATGGTGCTGCTTCTGCCCCACAAAAAGCAAAAGAACATAGCTGGACTGTTGGCAACATGGACTAGAAACACCAGTCCAGGAACAAGCTCTACTGTGTTAGTGCTAGCATCACTCTCAATTTGGCAGATGCTGAGAAAAGAAAGCATTTTGTAGGGGAACAGAAGTGACTAATACTGGTGAATTTACCTTGTGCATAATCCTATGTGAAAGAGCTGCTAGAAGTTGCTTTCATGCGTTGATCCCAAGATCCTCAAACACACCGCTCCACTGAGCTGAATGTGAGTTTTGCCTGAGAAGGGACTGAGAAATCAGACCTATCACGATCACCTTAGATGTTGAGGTTGTTCTGCATCAGGGTGATGAGGATGACTTTGCTGTAGGAAGATCACCAGATTGGCTAATCTAGTCTGAATGATATTTAACTCCAGGAGATACTTATTTAGCTAGTAAGTTTTCCGAGGCAGGGACTGTTCCTTATGTTTTTTCCTAGTGCCCAGCACAACAGAACCCCAACTGCGATGGGGCCCATAAGTGCTACTGTAATACAACAATAATAAATAATAATAGTAATATATAGGAGAAAATCCTTTAAGAATGAGGGTTCATGGAAAAGCAGGTGTGCTTTGTTAAAGCCCAACTCACCTGACCTTCAATATTTGGACACCTAGGGTGAAATCCTAGCCCCGCTGATTATGTTAATGACAAAACTCCCATTGACTTCATTGGGGCCAGTATTTCACTCCTAGGTTTGAGGTATGTTAATTGATTAGTATAGAACTGCTTCTCCTCAAGGGCAGTGGGGACTTATAATTGAGCACCACATGAAGGGCATCTGAGTCTGGGTTATATTGCAGTAACTTTGTGCAGACTATTTTATTGCGAGTGGACTCTCATATTTAGCACATCCTCATCCCGTCACAGTACCATATGCAAGGATTCAGCTGAAAGCCCTATAAAAATTTCCACATGCTCATGTCCAGCCTCTTTGAAATTAAAAAATTGTATTTAATTAGAAATTATATTGCTTAATTAAATGCCTGATTTCTAGTCATCCATCCCAAGGAGCTCAATAAAACAATAAGAAAACTAAAACCATAATTGATTAACATAAACCATTATTAGACAGCATGCCCATGTGCATACCATAACCCCAGTCTGCAAGTTGTTCCATATAGATGGATGATGGGGTTCCATTAGACCAATTTGCAGGACCAAAGCTTTAATAAATCTCTTGGGCCATGTGAGGGTTTTTGCCCCCAGGGCAGCACAGCCTAATGGTTAGAGTCTATAACATAGCCCTCAGTACAGGGCAATGAGGCCTGTTGGCCAGGGCCTATAAAGCAGCCCTCCGGTGCAGGGCAGCACAGCCTAGTGGCCAGAGTCCATAAAGCAGCCCTTCAGGGTAGGGCAGTGTGGTCCAGCAGCCAGAGTTCAATGGCGGGGGCACCCACCAAGGGGTGTGGCAGCCCCGGTAGGGGGGCCCAGGCCCACCCGACTCCACCTGGCCCCGACCCAGGGCCCTAACAGTGGCATAGCACCTTGCCACTGACTCGGGGAGCCCTACCGAAACACACTGAGGTTTCCCGGGTGGGAGATACCACTCCATCACCCTCCCTGGGTCACTTCCTACCTGTCTCTGTGTTGGGGTCTCCCATGAACCTTCAGATTCCCCATGGGTAGTTGAGCCGGCCGCCTCCTCTGGCTCCCCCAGTCCCCGGGGTTCCTGTGGGTCTGGGGAGGCTCTGATTCCCGGCGCAGTCAGGGGCTGTGGCTGGCCCTCCATGGGAAGCTTCCCAGACAGGTCCTTCCTGCATGGCTGCCAGCCCAGAATGAGCTGGGCTTCCTCCTTTTATACTACCAGAGCATTTGGAGCATGCCCAGTCCCGCCGGGAAGGCAGGACTTCCACTGTCAATACCACAGGCCTGACATTGCCTGGGCTAGTGCAGGGCAGGAAAGCCCTGTCACAGGCCAGCACTGCACTAGAAACTTTTATCATAGTAATGCCATCTAGGAGCAGGGGTATTTTTGTGACATTTCTATATTGACAAAAGGCTTAGTGTAGACGCATCTCTAATAGAATAAAAGTGCTTTTGCTGGAATAGCTTATTTCACTCACTGAACCACTATAAGCTATACCAGCTAAAGCACTTTTTTGCTGGTATACACTCCATCTACACTAGGAGGGTTTGCCAGTATAGCTATACTGGTATAACTATACTAACAAACCTTTTCTAACACAGACCTGGCCTTAATTATTCTCTTTTCTTCAGCATGTCTGGAAGCCCTGCATCTTGGCAGGGGATTAGATGAGGTGACCCATGCAGCCCCTTCTCACCCTATAGCTCTATGAGTCTGTGTCCTCCTTGGAATTGGGACTCCGAAGTACAGTACTCCAGTTAGCAGTACTGAAAGTAGCTGTACCTGCTCTCTCCTGATGTTTACTTTATCAAGATGTGTGCTTTGACTGAGAAGCCTAAAAACTGACCTTAGAAGCCTGAGCATTGTATATCGCAAGAGGCCAAGAAAAATCCATATCCCACCCATAGCACAGAACATTTCACAGATAATTGAAGAGGACTCTCTTCCTTGTCATGCAGCAGACCATTCTAGCCTATCTGAAAGCAGGGTTCAGTAGAGCATTTGCTATCTTTCCAAGTTCAGTCAGAGTACCAGCCTTCAGAATAACATGGGAAGAATTACTACTCTTCACAGCAGTATAATTTTTCAATTATTAAAGAGCTTCATGTTAAAAGATCACCAAAAGAATCTATCTCCCTAGTACAATGGGTGCTAACAGTATCACTCTTTAGTAGTTTAAAGTCCACATCATTTTTAGATACATAACATCCCTATTTTAGATATTGAATGGGGGAATATAATAAACCAGTTGATATTTTATTTTCTGATTCTCGAATGTATGTATGATCAGCCTCTTTGCTGCAAATTCCCCTGACTAGGGAGTGATTCATCTCTAGGAGGCTAATTTCTTATAGCTGAGTGCAGGATTTAAATAAATAAACCAAAAAGTGAAGTACCCTTTTGAACAGCCCTCACATCAGCAGGAAGTATCAGTGATTTAGGAAGCTTGAACCATTCGCTGTTTTTTCCAATCTATTGTTTTGAGCTGTACTGGAGTTTTAAAAAATAAATAATAAGTGATCTCTTTGTTTAATTTTAATTAAGAAATTACACTTCCACAGAGAAATGTTAACCCTTAAAATTCCAAGCTAAATCATCTGGAACAAAAGCTAAGTGGTCAGAACACTGAACGTAAGTATGTTTATATGAATAAGAAGTCCAGAAGTCTGTGAGAATAAATTAAAAGCTTTCAACTCCATAGTACCAAATTACATTGGGCCAGATTATCCTCTCCTGAATGAAAACCCAGAGAGGAGGCTTTTGAAGAGAAAATCTCACAAAGATACTCTCACATCCTCCAACATTTCCCCATCAAGGGTATAGAATGTATCATCTGTGGAAAACCTGCTGCGTCAATTTAATTGTAGGAACATTGGAAGTCACTGGAACATTGTTTGCACTAATGTTCCCACTGGTGCTACAGCGCGTGTGGCAAATCTGCAGCTATAATTGGTGGGCAGGTAGTAGCACTAGAAGTGTGGAAAATACTATAGGCAAATGTCAGATGTGCTGTCCTCAAGGAAGCATGTTCCAGTACAGGAGTTAAATTGCCTCACTTTCCTTGCAGTATCTAGTGTCATGGAGAGATAGGCAGCCACGGTACTAAGGTGGCTAGGTTGAAAAGTCCCTGCTGCAAGATCAGTCCTACATACTCCCATGTAATCCTGCCACAGCTGCCTACTATTTCTCCTATGGATAACAGGTGAAGAAGTGGATCCTAAAGGAGTGAAGGGACTTGGATGGGAGCATGGGCAGGAATGGAATCTGCAGCCTTCTTGGTTCCTGAAGAACCTGCCAGGATGTCCAACAACTTTGGCAAAGCCTCAGCTACCAATATCTACAGCAACAGCAGTATGGCCTCTCTGGGCTAGACCAGGGACTACACTGACTGATCAGCCCAAGCGGAGGGTGAGCCCTCATGTCAGATGAAAACTGCAGCCTTGGCCGTGAGCAGCAGGTTGGTCTCTTGACGTGCAAAGCATTTTTGCAGATGCAGGTTGCTGGTGGGGATCGGGAATGGCCTTATCCTGGCTCCACAACAGCCAATTTACCCCTAGCTAAAAGGGGGGAAAGTCCAAACCTACTGGAGGGATGCAAACCAGCCCTACATGTACATGAATTATCCTGCCTTGCTTTACTAGGTATGATATTTGAATTTTACTTCTCCTTACCGCCAGAGCCTACTTGATTTGCACTGTCGGAGAGAAGGGAGCATGCATTGTATTAAATAATCTGACAAGGAAAGAGAAAAATCACATTTAAACAATCACCTCTGTAGATCTTCAAATGGAACTATGCCTTGTCATGAACAAAACACTTACAGCAACAATGAAAAGAATAGGTATTGTTTAAAGGCTATTATTTAGAAATCATCTAATTTTTAAAGGTTAATTAGTGTAATTTACCCATCTTCAGTTATTAAAAAGGGTCATATATGAACAATAAATGTAAGAGTTCAATCCATTTTATTTCTGCAGTTGATTCATCCACATCTGTTTAGCTTTTTATGACCACCTAATTGATTTGTAGAATTCTATCCAGTGCAGATGGGCTACTGTTCACGACTACTTCCATACCATTTATATTACTGTTGTACTGATTTTTATTCAAGGCCAAATAGAGGGGACAATAAGAGGTGTGATGTACAACTTAACATAACAATGACATGAAAATTCTATTTGGCTGTGAGACTCAAATAGATTAGTGGAGAGAGTCCACAATAAATACAACTAAGTTGTTTATATATAGATAGATATATTTAATTATTCTACTAATTTATAGCCTATTTGATAAGTTTTGCAATATGTTCTGTTATTATAATGTTTTTGTAACAGCAGCCAGGCTAGAGACATTGTTACAAATTAATTCTGTTGAAAACTAGTATTATGTTCCTCTGTGCATTTATGAAATAAGGAGAATAAAAACTGCATCTCTATTAGTCCTGTTCTATATATAACATATGATAGCATGTATATATGTAATTTTGATGCTGGTAAACCAAGTGCCAGTTCTGGCCAAGGCTGTTGGCTTTAGCTAAGAACTGACAAACTCATAGCTGGAAACCAAACCAGCTTGCCTGTATGTTAGTTTTGCTCAAAGTAGATATTAGTCTTACAAGAATGTATTTAGTGTTTAGACTCTATAAAATGCTTGTAAGTTCTGCATGCATTAATCTCACTTGTAATGTCTATATTCCATGCTATAAGAAAATATGTAAGTTTTGCTTTATAACTTGAAAATGTTTGCTCTGAACTTGTGAATCAAGACACGGGAATCTTACCCTATGCGCCGCCGCCACCCCCCCCCCCCCACCACACACACACACTCACTATCAAAAATTAAGTGGTTTCATCAGGAGCTCTTTAATGACCTGAAAATCAAAAAAGGAATCCTACAAAAAGTAGAAACATGGACAAATTGCTGAAGAGGAGTACAAAAGAATAGCACATGCATGTAGGGACAAAATCAGAAAGGCTAAGGCACAAAATGAGTTACACCTAGCAAGCGATATAAAAGGCAATAAGATGAGGTTATTTAAATATATTAGGAGCAAGAGAAAGACAAAGGAAAGTATAGGCCCTTACTTAGAGAGGAAAAAGTGCTAAAAGCTGATGACATCAAGTGTGCTTAATGCCTATTTTGCTTCGTTCTTCAGCAAAAAGGTTAATGGTGACCAGATACTTACAATTAATATTAACAAGGGGGAAAGAATGCAAGCCAAAATAGGGGAAGAAAAGGTTAAAGAATATTTAGGTAAGTTGGATATATATGTCGGCAGGGCCTGATGAAATTCATCTTAGGATACTTAGGCCTGGTCTACACTAAGTTATAGTGTAGCTGTGTTATTTATATGTGAATAACATAGCTGAAGTCGACGTACTTAGACCTACTCACCGCGGTGTCTTCACTGCGGTGAGTCAACTGCTGCCTCTCCCCCATCGACTCCGCCTGCACCTCTCACAGCGGTGGAGTACAGGAGTCAATGGGAGAGTGCTCGGGGGTCGATTGACCCCCACTGAATTGATCGCTGCCCGCTGATCCGGCGGGTAGTATAGACATACCTTTAAGGAACTAGCCAAAGCAATCTCAGAACCGTTAGCAGTTATTTTTGAGACTTCGTGGAGGATGGGTAAGGTCCCAGAGGATTGGAGAAGGGCAAACATAGTACTTATCTTTAAAAATGGGAACAATTTGTGTATTATTGAGCAGTCAGCCTGACTCTGATACCTGCAAAGATCCTAAAACAAATCATTAAACAATCAATTTGTAACTACTTGGAGGATAGTGGGATTATAAAGAATAGCCACTGTGGATTTGTGAACAATAAATCATGCCAAACCAACCTAATTTCCTTCTTGACAGAGCTACTGGCCCAGTGGATAGCAGGGAAGCAACAGACATGATACACTTCATTTTAATAAGGCTTTTGACACAGACCCACATGACATTCTCATAAGCAAACTAGAGAAATGCCGTCTAGATGAAATCACCATAAGGTGGGTGCACAACTGGTTGAAAGACCATGCTCAAAGAGTAGTTATCAGTGTTTTGCTGTCAAACTGGGAGGGCATGTCTAGTGAGGTCCAGCAGGGATCAGTCCTGGGTCGAATACTATTCAATATTTTCATTAGTGACTTGGATATAAGAGTGGAGAGAATTTATAAAATTTGCAGCTGCAAGGTGGGATGGGTTGCAAACACACTGGAAGACAGTGTTTGAATTCAAAACTACCTCGACAAATTGGAGAATTGGGCTGAAATCAGCAAGATGAAATTCAGCAAAAGACAAGTGCAAAGTACTTCACTTAGGAAGGAAAAAATCAAACGCACAACTACAAAATGGGGAATGAACGGCTAGATGCTTCTGAAAAGAAGATGGGGTTCTCGTGGATCACTAACTGAATACAGTAACTCCTCACTTAACGTTGTAGTTATGTTCCTGAAAAATGCGACTTTAAGCAAAATGATATTAAGCGAATCCAATTTCCCCATAAGAATTAATGTAAATGGGGTGGGAGGAGGTTAGGTTCCAGGGAAATTTTTTTCACCAGACAAAAAACTATATATTATTTATATGTATATATATATTATATATACACACACACACACACAGAGAGTATACGTTTTAAACAAACAATTTAATACTGTACACAGCAATGATGATTGTGAAGCATAGTTGAGGTGGTGAAGTTAGAGGGCGGGATATTTCCCAGGGAATGCCTTACTGCTAAATGATGAACTCGCTTTTGGCTGAGCCCTCAAGGGTTAACACATTGTTGTTAATGTAGCCTCACACTCTACAAGGCAGCACCAATGGAGGGAGGGGAGACAGCATGGCAGACTGAGACAGAGATACACACCCTGTGAGAGAGAGAGAGAGATGTGCATTGCCCCTTTAAGTACGCTGACCCCACTCTTAAGTACATTGTCTTTTTAAGTTGATCGGGAAGTTGAGACAGCAGCTGCTGCCCCAAGCTCTCTCTGTCTGTGTCCCCACCCTGCTCTATATGGAGAAGAGGTAAGCAGGGTGCAGGAGCAGGGGGAATGGGGACACCCTGACATTAGCCCCTCTCTTCCCCGCACAGCAAGCAGGAGGCTCCCGGGAGCGGCTCCAAGACAGAGCACAGGAGCAGCACATGGCAGTGGGGGGAGGGACAGCTGAACTGCCAGCAATTAGCAGCCTGCGGGGCAGCCCGCTGCTGCACAGGGAACTTAGGGAAGCGGGGAGCTGATAGCCCCCACCAGCTAGCTGCAATGGGCTGCTCTTCCTACAAGCAGTGGACAAAGCAGGTGGCTGCCAAACAACGTTATAAGGGAGCATTGCACAACTTTAAACGAGCATGTTCCCTAATTGATCAGCAACGTAACAACGAAACAATGTTAACCGGGACGACTTTAAGTGAGGAGTTACTGTACAAGTCAAAAATGTTATATGGATGCACAAAGGCTAACAACATTCTGGGGAGTATTAACAGTAGTGTCATAGGCAAGACTATTCAGCACTGGTGAGGCCTCAGCTGGAGTACTGTGTCCAATTCTGGGTGCCACATTTTAGGAAAGATGTGAACAAAATTTGAGAGAGTCCAAAGGACAGCAACAAAAAAAATGATGAAAGAGTAAAAAAACCCTGACCTATGAGGAAAGGCTAAAAAAACTGGGCATGCTTAATCTTGAGAAAAGATGACTGAGGGGAGAACTGATAAAGAGTCTTCATATACGTTAAGGGCTGTTATAAAGAGGACTGTGATCAATTTTTCTCCATGTCCACTGAAGGTAGGACAAGTAGTAACAAGGCTTAATCTGCAGCAAGGGAGATTTAGGTTATATACTAGGAGAAACTTTCTGACTATTAGGATAGTAAAGCACTGGAAAAGGCTTCCAAGGGAGGTAGTGGATTCGCCCATCACTGGAGATAGATTTAAGGATAGATTGGACAAACACCTGTCAGGGATGGGCTAGGCTTACTTGGTCCTGTGTGAGCGCAGGGGGCTGGAATCAATGACTTCTGAAGGTTCCTTCTAGCCCTACATTTTTATGATTCTATGATTTAAGCAGTTTCAAGGGGTTTGTGGTTTAAAGCCAGGTGTTAAAAGAGTGTAAAAATTCTAAGCTCGTTTTTTCATCAAGACATTTCCAAATAAAGATGACATGTAGTGATAATTGCCTTTATTTGTGTATTTTTATTCAGTACAATGCTTGCTCAGGACAGTAAATTCTTTTTAGTCTTTTTTTTTTTTTTTTTGAAGGCCTCTTTGTTTTACCACAACTGTGGTTTAACCTATAGAGAGTCTACTATGATGTCACAATTAAGAGGATTCTACTGTGTGGAATATGTTTCAGTTACAAGTGCAGCAGGAAAATCTCATGCTCAACAGAATATTTGCAGTAAAGCAACCTCATCAATAGAGTCAGTGAAGGAGAAGAATATGACAAAAAGGAATGAGAAATTGTAGGACTCAGAAAGAAGACATCTTAACATTGGAGTGTTTAAGGGCACTGCCACAATTTATCAGTGCTGCACGATCCAGACAGAAAAGAGGAGAAAGACCACAGATGATCATAAAGTATCATTCTCTGAAATATTTAAAAAGCAATGCATCAAAACTCTCCCACTTAAGTCCCTAGTTTTGTTATCCCTACCCCGCCACCTTTACTTTCTATTGCTATGAATGTTTGCTGCATGACCCCTCCCAAAAGCCAGATGAGTCCCCGCCCCCATCTGCTCCCAGCAGAGATGGGTTGGAGGGTGACAGACTGACCCTAAAATCTGCAGCGAGGCACCTTGATTTTTTTAGCATTCATACTGAATTTTGTGACAAACTGAAATTTAGCAGAGGCTTGAAATGGATGGAAGAAAACATTTAAAAACAGAGGGTTTAATTAAATATCAAATGAATAAAACAATCAATATTGTTATGTATTGGGGAGAAAGGATGCTATGGGACTGGACTGGTACTTAGGATGCTGAGTCAGTTCCTAACACACCCACAGACTTCCTGTATCACTTCAGGCAAGTTACCTAATCTCTCTGTATCTCTGTTCCCTCTCAGTAAAATGGGGATAATACCACCTCACTCTCACATGGTTGTTGTGTGGATAAATTCATTAACATTTGTGAGGCGTTCAGGTACTATGGTGGTGATAGCCATGGATAGGGTGACCAGATGCGAGGATCCGGAAATCGGGACGCCGCCAAAGTTGTTGAGCCAAAAAAAAACAACAAAAAAAACGGAGGAAGACCGGGGGACAAAAGAAGAAAAATCGGGACATCTGGTCACCCTAATGGGCCATGGATATAGATATGAATAAAACCCATTTTCTGACAGTTTCTCTGTGTCTCAGGCTGCTACAGGATATGCAGTTTGGCACAGAAATCAGTGTCTCCCCTCACAGAATACAGTTCTTAAGTGTGCTTCAAAGGGGCCCTAATTACAACGTATATGCTGGTCCACTGCAAGTTATCACATAAGGGGCTGATCCTGCAGTTGATCCTCACAACTACTGAAATCAACAGGGCTCTGTATGGGAATTAGGTTCTGTCTTTGTGGATTTGACTGCAGGATCAAGGCCTAAGACTGGATGCTCTTCAGAGCTGGAGCCATGTCTTCTTATATGTTTGCACAGCACCTAGCCCAATGATACCCTGAACCTGAATGGGACCTTTGGGTGCTATTGCAGTACAAAAGATAACTACTTTGTCCACTTTTTACTCAAGGACCAGTATGAATAAAAATATTGTCTAAAAAAATTAATGTCTTAAACCTATAAAAAATCATCTTTTACTATCTAAGGTAAAGGAAATCCCATTTTTACCGGTGGTATTACTGCAGCAAATATATCTGATCAGAACACATTAGTCATGTCACTCTGTCAACTTAATATGACTGTGTAGGAATGGAAGAAATAACAGGTGATATATATATACATAACTTGTACATCTATATTTATTTAACTGAAATGACTTTTTAAAATTACAAGCATTAAAAGAAGCAAGAAAGGACACTGCAGTACCAAAGGCTTGTGAATCATTTTTACTTTCAGTTTAAGCTGAAGTAGGTGTTACTTGTCCAGGAAATAAGCTGAAGCCACGGCAGCTTGGGAAGACCCAGATGATTGCAAAGAGGCTATTCCTAACAGACAGCCTTCACTTTATTTTTCTCTAACCAGAGCTGAGGTTTAATTCTTGAAAACTGGAGCCTGATTAGAAAAAAATATCGTTTGTAAGAAAACTTCTCTGTTAAAAAAAGCCTAATTTTACTCAGTGTTTTGACATCTTCAGAGTGCTGGCAGAGTGACAGCTCTATTCTGAAAGGTTTATTAAAGTTAGATACATTGTCCTAAAGACAATAGCATATTGTGCTGATTTAAAACAGAATAAGAATAGAAATAGTATCAAATACTTTCTCCCTATCGTTAAGGTCTATCTTTCTGTCAAAACTAAATTTTCTTGCTGCAAGCATATATACTTTGAGGTTAAAATATTACATTTTTATTTGTATTTAAACAACATATACTTTTAATAAGGCATTTCGGGGCAGTCAGTGTTTTCTACCCAAAACAGATTACTACAGGTATCAGATATTAAAGATTTTAACATCGTTATGTTCTACCTTTGGATCCAATTGCAAATCATCATACCAAGCTTAGTGATTCCTTCAGCTCATGGAGTCTCATCTAAATCCCACTGAAGTCAGTGGCAGGATTTCCATGACTTCACTGGGTTTTGGTTGAGGCCTATAGAAACAGAATTGCACACAGGAGTAAGTACCCTTCTCAGTAGTAAGTGGATCAGACCCTTTGACTGGAGAAAGTCCAGTAAACCAAGGAATCATATGCTATATGAAGGAATACATTTTTAGAGTAAGGCACACTCATTGTACATACTGCATCAGATCTTCAGTTGCAGCCTTAAAGTGCTAGGCACAGCTGTGGAGGACGAGTCCAGGGCAAGCTACCTCTGTGTCCCCTGATTACAGGGCTGCTGTACTCAGGGCCAGAGTCCTGTAAGAACAGCATGAACGCCTTTCTAATGTGTGCCAATTACCAACAGCACCAAAGGGCTGTTTTGGCAACCAGGGATCAACCAGACACAGGGATACCCAGCAGGTCACACCCTGTTTCCCCAGCTGCAGGAAAAGGGGGTGTATGAACCACTGGCATTTCCCCTTGCACACAGGACATCCTCTGTGGGACCAGCTAGAATGGTCCAGGCCTGCTTTACACCTGCCAAGTGGCACAAAGAAGAAGAGGATCTGACTCAGTACATTTAAACTTAAGAAGTTCACATTAAAATAACAGACTTATAAAAATAAGTTAGGCTTTTTTTTACATCTGCCTTAATGCAGACCTTGTAGCTTACGTATTTAGTCAAAGACTGTTGTAAAACATGGACCCAATCCTGTGGTCCCTTAGTGACATACCTATTTCTTACTTGCATGAGCAGTCCCATTGAACACCGTTACATTGCTTCTACAAGTAGAGACTACTTGCATCACTAAGAATTCAGAGGACTGGATCCATCTATTGTCATATATGTTGAGTCTGAGATCACTTGAACAGCTTTTGCCACTTTTAAAATACTGAGTAACAAATATTTTATCCTATTTCTCCTCCTAAAGTTCATAATTACTGGTTAAATAATAGCTACTCCCAAAGAAGGCTTGGTGAATGGTAGGCCACAATGCAAAAGTATATTTTTAGACATTCAATGGCTCGTCAATGTGACACACAATCTTCCAGGCAAATTCATTAGGCCAGAATTAAATACTTACTTTTGGCGAAAATATAGGAAGAGAAACTTAATCCTTTGTCGACTATACTTTTGTTAACCAAGACTTTGCCAGATTTGCAGCATGTCAAAACCAGTACTTTCCTCAGCCATTTAAGTACCAAGAATGCATACTCATTGTTAATAATTAGTTTCCGCTTGCATGTGACAAAACAGCTAGCTGGCTAGTCAGCCTCAGTCAGTGTCTATTTATGGCACAATGTCAAAAAAGAATGTCCTTCATTTGTGACTCAACAATAATGAACATGGCTAAATCTAAAAATTAACAAAAGAAAGTGAACAGCTTTTTAAATTCTGAAGAACATTAGATTCTGGTGTCCTTTTTGTTCTGATTGTTGTGGCTTAACACTATGAAAAGACCACCTGTTGGGCTGCCATTTTGTGATTCTATTAAATGCAGTGATTGCATAAAAGAACACTCTCCAAAATAACCTAGTATTATTATTCACTTATTTTATAGTAAATCTGCATTCAAGACCTGTAGAAAAGTATCAGGCTTTTTCTAAGTGAAGTTTAAAGCTGTAAGTTCTCTATAAATGCACACTTACTGCAGATGCATGATTTTATAGTCACAACCATGATACTTTACAATGAGTTCAAGTAAACCTTTAATGTGGCAATTAGGGTTCATATAGTATAAAGCTAACATATTATAAATGATATAAAACTGATATAGCTTGTGATAATTAGACTAATGAAGATTACACTGAAACTATACAGCATTATAAACTCATACTTTAATTACATTAACCTAATATTTTTAGGAACATACAAGCTATTTTTATAACATTTGTAATTTAATTTGTTTATGCTAATAAGAATGCATGATGTATGTGCTAGAATCTCACATGGGCATTTTTTTGTGAGAACAGTTGAATATGAGGAAAGTTTACAATAAAGAAAATATATCAGCTATCTGAAATCTGCTGTAAAGTGAAAGAAGAAAAAAGCTTTCTTTAATGTTTGTAAAGTGCTTTGGTGAAAGGGTCTATATAAATTCAAAGTATTATTATTAGAGGAAGAAAACTCAACATGAATGCTACCAAATGACAAAAATATAGGATATTAACAACAATGTCTTCATTTTGAATAATTAAATGTAGCAGAATATTTTGAAAACATTGATTCACCCAAGTTATTAGTTCTTAAGTATCAAATATGTGAGTGATGAGAGTCCATTTACTCAGTTTAACATCTCCTAGCATACTACATAAAAATAACATCTCATTCAGTATACATGTATATAATGTGAATTAATTAAGCAAAAACTTTTTATCGGCGTTAAATTTTCCCTGTTTAGAGCAATTGTCAGTAATAATGTCCAAACAACAGACAGTATAAGAAAACTTTAAAAATATGGCTTCCTCTTACTTACCTGCATGATGAATTATTTTCATAGCCATTCTTATATGCACCTCAAATTTTCTTAATGTATAGGTTTAAATGTCGAATTTTAATTTTTTGCATCACAAGGAATTAATGACTGAATTCTGCAAATGCTTCCTAATAGTGTATTTCTTATTGCAATGAATAATGAGCCTACTTACTGTATTTTAAAAAAATATATATTTATTGCCTAGCGATCCCAATCAGGATCAGCGCCCCCTTGTGCTAGGTGCTGTACAAACACATAGGCCTTGTCTACACTGGTCATGGCATGTAGGGTATGTGTAGCTACATGCCACAGTGTAAAGCAGACTGCAACCACACTTTGGAGTGTAGCTATATATGGCAGTGAAAGACTGTTGCAGGAGGAGGCAGCAAGGAAAGGCTAGAGCAGTGGGGAGCTGCCTGCCGGAGCTTTTCCCAGCTTCCTCTCCTCTGCCCCCTTTCCTGCTGCCAGAGCCTTTCACTGGAGTGGGAGGAGTCTCTTGGCAGCTGGGAGGCAGAAGGACACTACACTCCTAAAAAGAGCAGTATAGACTTGAGAGGCACTGCTGGGGCGTGGAGAGAACTGTGTAGGGTATATACCCTAGGGTTCTGATGTGTCTTTCCAGTGCCTTAATGTCTACACTGCTGTTTATACCCAGGCTTGCTGAGCATGCAGTGTCTGTACTCTACACGCCCCACTAACTGTAAACATAGACATAGTGTTAGCTCCTCAGCTGGTATAAACGGTATAAAAGTTCCATTGACATCCATAGGGATATACCAGTTTACACTAACCAAGGAATTGGCTCATAGTAAAAGACTGTCCCTGCCCAAACCACTTACAGTCTAGTAGTGATAATAATAATAATAATACACCAGACTGACTGTGTTTGCAGGATCAGGCTATATTTCAGTGGATTTCCTTAATTTTGGGTTTGCTGCCAAGAACATTTTAAAGTGATACTAGTGTGTTAAAATTAAAAACTTAAAGACTTAACTCTGTTTTCCTTTTCAGTTTTCACCATCGATAGCAACCTGATGTGGCCCGCTTCAAAGATTTTACTTTTTCACTTCGTATATTTTATGACAATAAATCCTTAAAGCCAGCGGGGTGTTTGTTTTTTTATATTTTTTTAAAATTGTCACTCTCTATTTTGTAAACAAGCTACAAAGCCAAGAGAATTATGACTTCTAAACATTAACAAGTGAAAGAAGGCAAGGAGCTGGATGAATTAACAAAAAGCTCCTATTCACAAAGAACTTGATCCTTCAATCCTTAGGCAAAACTCCAAGGAAACAGTGTGGGTTTCACCTGAATAAGGACTGCAGGATTGGGCCCAGACATATAATCACTTTTCATGGTTAATGAAGTGGGAAATATACAAAAGTAATTTGACATATTTCCATATCTGTTGATACACAAACAAAGGTTATACTTAAACATTTGGATAAATTCTGCCCTTTCTTACATCTTATGCATCATCAGAGAAGTCAATGTGGTTGCGCATCTGTAAATGAGAACACAAATGTACTACTGTCATACACAGGATAAAATATACTTCACCTCCTAAAAAGCAGTGCTTGTTTTGTTGGTAGAAATCCAGTTTAATGTAACATTTATTATCTTGGAATTTTAAAATGAAAACGTGGTTTGTTTCATATTTTACTGTATGGTTTTTGTATGTCAGGCACATTTGCGTGGTAAGCAAATTTCCTACATGTGGATTGAAATATACTTTATCTGGAGAAGAATGTGTTTTCTTATGAATATCAGCCTAGCAAAGAAAAGCAGTGCAAAACAGAATAGTGTACAATGCACCAGTATAAATTAATGTCTGGGTTTATTGTTCACTGTAATGTAAAGTGTATGTACTGTGCACTTAAGTATTGTATTATGGACTTATGGAAACTGAGTCTAGCAAGCAGAAATGGCTTATGACTGAATAAAAATATGTATCTTTATGAGAGATACAATATGTTTGGAACCCTGAGGGTTAATGAGAGGTAAGCTTGTGAAGGGGGAGATGAGATGAAGGAAATAAAAGACGCTGAATAGATGAAAGAAGTGATTCAATGGGAGGCTTTGTTGGTCACAGCTAGGTGTCAGAAACAAACTAGAAAAATGGGAACTGCTTTAACACTGGGAGGAAAATAAAAAAAGAACTTATATCACATACTAAAAAGAGAAAGAAAATAAGAAATAATAAAAGGCTTTCAGGCTTTCTCCAGGGTATGTCTATGAAAAAATAAAGCAAGCAAGAGCGAAAGAAAGCACTGAAATTGAATTCCTCTCTAAAGGTATCTTGCGGAGAAGGATTCATTGTCCCATCCTTTTCACATCAAGAATTTAATTTTACATTCCCTTTGTCTGTCTTGAGATACACTTCCAGTTACTCTACATTCGTTTCTCCCCCCAACCCCTTTAAGTAACCTCTATTGGTGGAGGAACAGTTAGAATGGAGGGAACACAGTCTTGAATAAAAGCAGGCCCTTTCCCATTCTGATTTTTGCCTAAACTTTGGAGCTGTACTTGACGAAAGAACAAATTTTTATTCATGAACATTTGGGGAAACTGATGTTCTCCTATTCCCACCCCCTCACCCCCAACTCCATTTTTTAATACCTGATATGCTGAGAAATCATTTCAGGAGCATCCGTATCTCAAAATAGGTTATTTCTTATAAAACTGCATTACTAATTAACCTATAATTAACTTTAATAAACTCATAAAAGTATTCTGTATTTTCCCATTAGTTATTTCTCAAATGACACTAAAAATGCAGTTAACAACATTTCTTTATAATAAAATGTGAAAATACCAGTTATTTTTAGTGTCAGGAACATTCTAGTTACCATTTCAGATTTGTTATGTTTATCACCATCCCCCATGATTTCTTAAGATAGCTTCCCTGGTATTAAGCTTCCCTCTGGTGCCCATAGCAACATACTGAAATGTTACTGAAGGGTTTCCAGGATTCCTTATAAAATAAGCTGTTGATTCTGCAGACCTTGCACACCCAGCCACTTATATCGGATTCACAACCTGAGTCCTCACATCCGAAATTCACTGACACGCAAGCTGATCACTGACTTTCATAAACATCATTACCGATTAAAGACATTATGTAATCATGGATTTTTCCACCGTAGCAATCAAGTTATTTGCTTCTAATATTAACCTAAATTGTCAGAGTAACATGCAGTTTTAAAAAATTTGGTCTAACATTTCCTTTTTTGTAGAACATAAGAACGGCCATACTGGGTCAGACCAAAGGTCCATCTAGCCATGAACAGAACAGGTGATCATCAATTGATCCACCCCCTGTTTCCCATTCCCATAATACTTTTCCATCTACAAGCATATTTGATGCACGTAGGCCTGTGCTGTCCAGTCTGTGGCCAAGAGACCACTTTTGGCTCTTGAGGGAAACTGTGAAATAAAAAAAATGTATCTGATTATGAACGGAAAATGAGATTTTTACAACAGAGTGTCTGAATCAGCCCCATTTTTATGAATGTTGCTTCTCAACTGCCTCCAGCCACATCACCAGGAGCAGCTGCAGTACAAGCAGGAGTGCTCGTAGCACCGGTTGCCTCTTCCCTTCCATAGTTGCTCAGCAGCTCCCCTGCTGGTCACTTGCCGTATTACACAGGAGGAAGGCAAGAGTAGCTCTGCACTGTTGTCTACAGTTGTGGGCAACAAGATAAAAACTTGATTGGCTTTTTCTGAGCCTAAGGGAGGATTTAATGATTCTGTAAATCAACAGCCAGTTACAGCTCCCTGAATTTTAATTGGTCCAATAAATCATACACCAGCTTGGGATAGCTGGACCTTGGTCACTCCAGCCACTCTCCGTCCTGATTTGTGACACATCACCTGTGCCATAGGAGATGGCTGCTACCCTATGCCAAAGGCATCACCAACAGGGAACTTGTGGATTGTTTCTGCTCCTTTTATGCCACCCGAGGGATGCAAAGGGAATGGAGAGGGCAAAGAATCTGCCCCAAAGTATGCATGATGGCCCCTTTGTCCCTTTTGGAAAAAAAAAAGTTTGATTCTCAGGCTGAACATGGTAAAGACCTCTACTATACACAGTAGAAACCTTGCTAACTTGCAGTATTTGTTGGAGAGCCATTGACTTTTACCTGATTATTGCAATCATTTTACAAATTTAAAAGAATTAAGGATACTGCATCACAAAAGGTTCTTTATTTTGAACAAGAAGTTTCATTTGAATTCTGTATTATACTACATACCAAACTAATAAATGAATCCTTTTTTGGAAAGCTGTGATAGTTCAGTAAATGAAGACCTCACTACAGCACTCGCTATTAATTTTTTGCTGGGAAGTGAAGTGAGTGCACTTTTAAAATTATATTTTAGTGACATTAATCAAGATCTTGGATTAGCAAAGTAGATCATGGACTATGATAATGCAAACAAACACCAATAGGTTCTGCGGTAACATCTGAATAAAGATGTTTTAATCACATATATATTTGGCAGTTATATACTGTGAATACAGAGATTCGTCAGAGTTCAATAACCCTTTTTCTCTAAAGTTATCCAGAAAACAGGATGGAAGTATTTGGGCCATGTTAAGAATGAAGCCAGAGTGTCTGCAATGGCAAGCATGCCATTGGGCAACTGGAGGAACACACAAGAGAGGCCATCTGAACAAAATAACCCCACCATCAAACTCCTTAGAGGGAAAATTTAACAAGGGTACTTAATGTAGAGAAGATGCAAAGAGGCACTGGATAGAGGAGGATGACCGAGCTATGTTGGTGCCCTAAGCGACGGTGTGGGAAGGACTGAGATTTAGACATGTTGTATATGTGGCTTGTATTCTGCACAGAAAAACTGAATGTGGAAAAATAGGCAGGGATTTGGAACTAAATTCAAAGAAGCTAGAGCACATAGTGATCTGACTTACATTGACATTAATTGAGCTATTCTAGATTTATACTGATACAAGTGAGAGCAGAATCTGGCCCACTATCTCTTCATTCCTTCTTCTCCCAACACTCAAAAGAAGTCTATACCAAAGACTAACACTGATTATTATTCTGAATTTAATTCCAATTTATAACATTTTCCAGAAACAAATTGCTCTCTATATGTCTTTATTCTACCCTGTTACATTTCTATGACATTATGATTTCTTACACTACTGTTAGATAAAAAAAGATGATCTGCTGCCACTCTTCTTTCCTACACAATGTCAATGGGGAATTAATTTAATTAATAATTAGTCACTCTCACTCCTCATTTAGCCTTGAGCCTGCAGTTCTTATCAGGCAAAACTCAACCTCCCAAAGTTTCTTTTAGTTATTGGACTAGATGGAGTTATGCCAGTTTACATTAGCTGAAAATTTGGCCCAGTGTATTTGGTACTGAACAAGTGGCCAGGAAAAGGCATATATACAATCAGTTTACCATGAGTATATGATGGTTTTCTGTGTGATCTCCTTTATTCATTATTAAATAGAAGTATTTCTTATGTTAAAAAACGGATTCTTAATTATTCCAACAGATAAAATAAAATTCCATCTGGATGGATTCCAAGTGGAAGCCGCAATCTGAATTACTTAACACTTCCCTCTCTCCCCTCCCAACACACACACTAATAGTTAAGAAAAAAAAGTTTCTTTAGAAAATACATTACATCCAGAAAGGGTCCCATTTTTCTTGTATTTCAGACTCTTTAGTAAGCTGCTTACTCACATCTCAGAAGGGTCTGACACAAAGTGCCCGATTCACCATTGCATTACTCTGGTTTATGCCAGTATTCTGCAATTTATTTCAATCAATTTAAATTGGCGAAAAAACTCTTCAGGATGGAGACTGATTCTTACTAAATGGTTTGTACAGCCCCTAGCACAATGAGGCCCCAACCTTCAACGGGGCATCTAGGTGCTATTTTAGTATAAATAATTAACAACTGTAATAATGGTGAATCCAGCCCAACCAGTATTTTCTTTGATTAATTATTAAAAAATTACCTAATTAGGGAACACAACCATAAAGTTAGAGATTGAAAAGTTCTATTAAATTATGAGGACTGTACTTTATAATATACTATTTTCCAGTCCTTGGTCTAGTCTAGTTTTCACTGTTTCTCAGGACAGAGCTTCCAGCACTCCCTTCGGAAAAATATTTCACAATCTACAGCTGACTCTGGGACAAAGTTTTTGCTGATGGTCAGCCTAAATTTTCCTTATTGTAAATTGTCTATCATTATTCTCTGTTTACTATGCTAAAGAAGCCCATTCCCTCTTTGAGTTACATCCCCTTTGTTATCACTTGGCCATGCTGAACAAATTTAGATTTTTAAAAAACAAAAACAAAGGAAACCAGAATTGTTGACGGTACAAGTTATTAGATATACAAGATAAGAGAATGCAGCCTAGCTGAGGCAATATAAATGATGAGTTCCATATACTGAAATTATAAAAGTTACATGACTGAGTAGTTTTTAAATTAGCTTATCCTATTTATCTAAGCTACATGTTTAATTCTTGCAATCTTTCTTTATAAGAAAATCCCTCCAGCCTCTTAATAATTTTTTCTGCTCCCCTCTCAATTCCCTTCTGTTTGCCTAAATATTTCTAATATAAAGAGAAGTCCAGACTGAATACAAAATTCCAGGTGTAGTTTCATCAGTATTGCAGAGGATCGATAGGAAAAAGGTGTTGGGATGAATATGGTTAACTTAAAACAGAGAACACATTTCAACACACATTACAACAAAAACATTTAAAATTATGTCAATGTCCTTTGCTCTCAAAACTCAAAATATATATTGTTCAGTTGTTATAAAATAAAGACAAAGCCATTTCCAGTTAGGCAAATTTTGTCTGAATAATAATTAGGGAAAGGGAACATTTTAAGAATGATTTAAAAATATTTCCTTTATAAGTAAATGAATATCCAGTCTGAAAACATTCTGTCTACCCCGCTTTTCCCTTTAAGACAACCTTTCTCTTTGCCAGTATAGCAAAACTGTTGTGAATTTCATTACAAGAGTGCCCTATAACACCAGGTGACAGGCATTCAGAACGCTACATAAATGCCAGTAACAGACGCAAATAAAAGTAAAGCCCAACGTTTCAAAATGTGGCCCGTCTGTCCATCTTTGCTTACACATTTTTCTGCATTATTACATGAATGCTCAAATAATAGAAGTTTATATATATGAATCCTGTGTTCACACAAGACATGAATTGAGTGCAAATGGGGTTTGCATGTGGAAATATTATCATTTGTATGTACAAGTGAAAACACCCCCCCCAAAAAGTTGCATTTTATAAGCCGAAGCTCCCACTGACTTCATTGCTGCAGGATCAGGTCCTTAGAGGTCACAGGCTGCTATTACAGAAAATGAATGATAGGTTGAGTCCCCTTTGAAAACTTGGCTGACATTATAAATTAAGTATCTGTTTTGTTACCTTTCTGCCTTTAAAACTAAAGCGGATAAAGTTTTCCTAGAATAGGCATAGTATAGTGACATTAGTATGGATAAAAATCCACTCCACTTTCTATGTTTTTTCTGTGAATTCAGTATCAGCATAACCCATACTCATTGATTAAGCTATGTTTCTCCCACTGGCTACCTGCAAAACCAGAAGTGTTATTATGTATGTGTATTGTGATAGTACTTAGTGGCCCCAATCATGGATCAGGGTACCATGATGCGAGACACCACACACAAACAGAGCAAAAAGACAGTCTCTGCCCTGACAAGCTTACAATCTATGTACAGTACAAACACTTTGTATTTTAGAACACTGAAATAAAGAACAATAAACACAAGATTCTTAAAACTTCTTTCAGAAAGTTGATAGTATGTTTAATCCAAACCAATTACAATGTAAAAACAAATCTGTTCATACTTTCTAAAGAGCTAATCTGATTGTACAAAATGTGAGTATGCACATTATATATACACACATATAATATAGTGTGTACATACACACACACACACACACACGACACAGATTAAATGAGTTTTTTTTAAAAAAGCCTTCCAGTCTGTATACACGTTTACTATTAAGATTCAGAAAAGCTAAACAGATGTTTAACCTCAGGCTCTCACTTAAGTTCACAAAGACAGACCCTAAGAATGATTCTGATGTTCCTGTTCCAGTCAGTCTTCAGTTTTTAGAGAGAGAAGGACACGTGTGTATATATTATAACAGTATATAGAGAGATACACACACACTCTCATTATGTATAATATTATGTATATATAATTTTTTGTCCTTAATGGAGAACTTGAACTGCAAACAGCCATGTCAGAACTTAGATGGTTAACATTCACTTCTTGCTGTTTTATTGCATATTACTGTGCGCTCCTGAGCAGCAGGAGCAGATTCAAGCAATTACAATCAAGTCAGGGCACACGCCGTGGCTGAGCAACACGATCATGATGAGGATACTGATGAGGCACTTATCGAAAACCCCACATCATCCACACTCATCAGCCACAACATGTCACCCCAAATGAGGCATCAGCTGCCTTCAAAAGGCTCATTGCACACTGTTTACAGCTTTCTTTGGACCCACTTTTGATTTTGCGGTCAGGGCTTAGTTCAAACAGCAGCTGACTGGCAACAGCAAGTCTCAGGGTTCACTACAGCTTACTGCCTGGGATCAGTGCTTTTAAACTGGGGCTGACCAAAGGAGAAAAAGGGTTCCAGTTCAATTCCTCTAAAATCCTGGTCCCTCTATCAGACTGGATTGTTAATTATACGAAAATGTATATTGATGACTCTGAAATCAGGCTGGGAGTGGAGAGGAGAAAAGCAAACAAACAAAACCCAAAATATTGTATAGTTTTCAATTTGCTCTTTTTAAAATAGGTAATTGGCAATAGAAATTCAAATGTAAACACTCTGAGTCCAGATTCTCACTTACACGAAGGCCTTTGTACACCACGTTGGCAGGATAAAGGTGCCGCAAAGTAATTTACCTTGTCCTAAGACACTGTTCTGTGGGGAGGCTGTACTAATTGCCAGAGTGGTGTAAAGGAACCTTAATGTAAATGAGAATCTGTCCCTTTGTCTTCGGCTACTAGTCCAGGAGAAATTTGGTCTAGCTGCATATTATTTATTTATTTCATAGTTCCATTTCACTTGTAGATCGGCAAGGAGGGAAGTATTTTTTCTGTACCACTTTTCATCTGAGTATCTCAAGGTGCTTTACAAAAGTAATTATCACAACACCCCCATCGAAATAGGTACCATAATAATTTAGTATATCTATTTTACAGATGGGTAAACTGAGGAACAGAGACTTACCCAACTCACCCAACCTGACACGTCACTAAGATAGAAATAAAACCTGAGTCCTGCTCCTAGTCTACTGATTTAGTTATTAAAAACACACACAACCCTCTCTTTTTCAGCGAGGATGTAGGAATCTATAGTTGGATGCATATTTTACTATTTTAAGGTGCAAAACAGTTTTGTTTCCCCATTGGTTCTCATGTTTCAGAATGTAATAAACTTAAAACATCCTATGATATGTTATAACAGCATATTTTTATTATTAACATTTTAAAACAATGCATAAGGGACCCCATATATTATTTCTTACATTTCTTTTTATGCTTGAGTTTGTTTTCTGGCTGCTTTTAGCTATCACCTGTATAATGGCAGGTTGGTAATATAGATATGTGGTGCCCCATGTTTTTCTTCCTGCTCTGCATGTTTATTAAGCCTTAGTGTAATGATAGATAGAGAACAAGTATTTTTCAAAAGAGAGACAAGGATGGTTGCAGTAGGAAAAAAAGATGAATCTACACCATCCATTTACAAATTTCATAATTAATTTACTAAAGCCAAGGCTTTTTTCCCCAGGAATAGCAAATTTTCCATATAATTATTTCGAGCAACAAATTTCCTCACTATAACTTATAAACAAGGGGAGTGTGGAAGGAGTGTGTGTGTGGGTATAGATACATATTAAGATGGAATAGAACAAAGATCCTAGAAGTTATGTGGCCAAAACAAAATCCAGCTATTAATGCACAGCATCATAAAGACACTAAACACTGTATGAATGGTTTCCATCTAACACATCTTATGTATCTGGGATATGAACAGAACAAGGACAGAACAGTGACTTCTGGTAGCAATGTAGAAAAAGTGGAGGTTTGTGTATATGCTTGTTTGTCTGATGTATATATGTGTGTTATCTGTTGTTGGGTCATCATCTAATGTTCTTTGTGATGTACATTCTAAATTAGGCAAAAGGGATGCATCTTTCAAATGCAGATCATGTTTGCACTGGAAGAGCAATGAGAACACTTGTCACTTTCAGAACATTTATGTGCTAGAAGTACTGTTAGCAGAAGAGCAGTTTAGATAAATTCAAGACTTTTTTTGCTGATCACAAACATTAAGCTTCACACCTGAAGCCCTCAACCCCCTGCTGTGCTCTAATCCTAGCACCATTCACCCTTAGAGACTCAAAGTGCTGTGCCACTGCTCTCAAACATTTGATTGCCCTTAGTTTGAATGCCACCACCTGCAAAAATGCCTTTTTATTCCCTTTGAGCCTCTTGAGAAGGAAGTAAAAATGATAATTCATGACAAACATTAATTAATTGTTTACAAGATGATCTTTTCTTTTTCTAACTTCTGTTCAGCAGACATGTTGAGCTGCAAGATTCCACTCTTGATGCCAGAGTTTTTCAAGAGGTCTGCATTGTTGTTTATCACTCAGGCATAGGATAGACTGCAGGTCATTGTTTCTTCAGTTCAAGTAGTCCTGTCTGGCTTATGTTTGAAGAATGGAAGTGACACGCATGAGTTCCCCAATATAAAAGAACTACCGGTTCTAAGAAGGAACAGGGATTTAGCTTCTAATGCAGAGTAAATAAACATTTTTCACCACCTCTTGCTCCGTGTGATTTTTAAAAAGGTCAAGAGGTGCCATCACAGTATTTTAAAAGCTTCAAATTATGTTTAAATAATGTATCACTAAACCCACAGAAATCTTATCAGAATTTAAGAACCTACTGTGATTGTTTGAGTCCTCAAATTCACAATCACAGAAAGACACATTTCAAAAGGAATGCAGAGGCCTTTGTTAAGATGACTAAGATGTTCAGAAAGTATGGACACTGTCAGGCCTTCCCTCGCAAGTAAAAAACATGAAAAAACACTGCAAATGAAATACAGATTTGAGCTGAGCACTTAAACATGCTAAAAGAAAATAACGTTAATGGAGTTTTAAACAATATGACCAAAGTATCAAACCTGCATGTCCAAAGTCATGCTCCTAAATCCATATTAAGGTATTTAAATAAAGCAGCTGATTTTCAGAAAATTAGAGCACCCACAAATCTCACTGAAATCAACAGGAGCTATAAAGGCTCAATACCCTTAAAACCAAGCCACTTTTATTTAGGTGCCTAACTTTGGGTGCCCAAGTTTGAACATTTTGGCCTATTCTTTTCGCAATGAAATGATTCCATTAACTTCAAACCACATCAAAAGTGCAACAAAATTGTGAAGAGAGTGAAAGGTCTTACTTGTAGGAAGTGCACAGTAATAGAGCTTCATGAACAACTCTGGCTTCCAGCTTCCAAATTAGGAGCCCTTAGATCACGACTGCAAGGCTAAAAATCAATTCTGTATTTTCTGGGTTAATACTAAGGATTGCACTTAACAGACATGGAGACTAATAAGGTATGCAGGAGGAGTAAAAGCAGTGCACAAAAAATTCAGGCCTTAGTCTTGGCGATGATCCAGCACAATGATGTATCAACCAGATTTTTTGGAAGGGGAGGGAGAAATCAATAACATCTGTGGTATAATGGTATTAATTAAAGAAGCTCTTCAGAAGAGCTCAAGATGAGAGGCTCGGCCTGAAATTCAGACAGCTGAAGCTTGATTATCAGGAAAGAATGCTTTTTTAGCTATGAGTGGATAGGCCAAAAGCTGTAATGTGTAGAAATGGGGAGAAAAATTGCTTTTTATTTTAACTTTCTTTAAGTAATCAATACGTGGTTTTCAATTGCATTAGGAGCCTGTTCAGTTCCAAAGCCTGTTCCTATACTTCAAGATGAATTTAAGTCATTACTTTAAAAACTTGTAGGTTTAACAACAACAACAAGGATATGCATCTTGGGCTCCAGGCACCAGCCCACCAAGCACGTGCTTGGGGCGGCACCTTTGGGCGGGACAGTGCTCAGGGTTTTTTTTGTTTTTGTTTTTTTAAAAAAACAACACTCTTCCACTCCGGCGCCCCGGCCGGGGGAGCGGGGCCACAGCCAGGCATGCCGCGCTCCCCGCCAGCGCCCTGGCTGGGGGAGCGGGGCCGCGGCCAGGCATGCCGCCCTTCCCCCGGCGCTCCAGCCAGGAGAGGCGCTGGGGGTCGGGGGGTTGTTGTGGGGCAACACTGGGGAGGGGGGTTTCCACGGGTGCTGGGGGTGTGTGTGTTGTTTTTTTTTGTTTCGGTGGGGCAGCGCTTGGGTTTTTGGTTTTTTTTTTGCTTGGGGCAAAAAAAGCTAGAGCCAGCCCTGCATATTCTTATTAATTCATCAAATAAAACTTCTCCATGTTTTCTTCTACACTGTCCTTTAAACATGCAATGCCACCCTTGTTCAGTTTCCCCAAGCAATTACCATCTCCTTGTTTATGTCACTCCACAGGAGTTCTTTCTGGGAGGTGCCCACAAGAAGAGAATCAAGTATTATTACCCGTAAAATAATTTAAGAAAATACTTTCACAGTTTAGTATATATTAATCTCTGATACAGATAAATAAGTGAAAACATAACTTATCTATTTAGTCACTATAATAATTGATCCCCTACATTAACTCTACAGGTTCAGGGTTTTTTTGTTTGTTTTGTTTTGCCCCTTTCCCCCCGTATTTGCAAATAATGAACGTTGAATTTTGTTATTTATATGCTATTTCCATCTTGTACATGAATGTATGTTTCATTTTATGTTTATATTTTATAGAAAAACAAAAAATTAAGTTTTTAAAAAATTCAAATTGAAGATGTCATAACACTTTTCCTTCCTTATCTTGTTCTGTCCATATTGTTTGTCACCCACATCTAAAATTACATATTCATGGATTTTAAGGCCAGAAGGGACCATTATGATCATGTAGTTCGACCTCTTGCATAACAGGACAGAGAGTTTCACCCAGTAATTCCTACCTCTTGCCCATATCTTGTGGATGAGCTACAGAATATCTTTTAGAAAGATATTGGATGCTGATTTATAGACTTCAACTAATGGGAGAAGACACCATAGCCCTTGATAAGTTGTTCCAGTCATTAATTACCCTCACTGTAAAAATGTGTTATCTGAATTTATCTAGCTTCTAGTCTGAATTTATCTAGTCTGTTTCTAGTCTGAATTTATCTAGCTTCAGCTTCCAGCTATTAGATCTTGTTATGCTGATGTCTGCTAAATTAAAGAGCCCTCTACTACCAGAAAATGACTCCCCATGTAGGTACTTGTAGACTGATCAAGTCACCTCTTAACCTTTCCTTGAATAAACTGAATAGATTGAGCTTCTTTAGTTACTCACTGTAAGGCAGGTTTTTCAGACATTCAATCATTCTTGGAGCTCTTTTGTGAATCTTTTCCAATTTCTCAACATCCTTTTTAAAGTGTGGGCACCAGAACTGGACATGGTATTCCAGTAATGGTCACACTAATGCCTGGTCTCATTAATACCGTGGTAATAACACCTCCCTACTTCTACACAATATTCCTTGGTTTATACAGCCAAAGATTTCATTTGCTCTCTTAAATATATCACATTTGAACTCATCTAAGTTGTTTATCCCCCATAACGCCAAGTCTTTTCCTGAGTCACTGCTTTCCAAAATACAGTCCTCCAGCCTATAAATGTGACCTAAATTCTTTATTCCCAGGTTCATAGATAAGGCCAGAAAGGACCACTGTTATAATCTAGCCTGACCTGCTGTGTAACACAGATCATAAGACTTCCCCAAAATTATTCCTAGAGCAGATCTTTTAGAAAAACATCTGATCTTGGTAGGACCACTGTTATAATCTAGCCTGACCTGCTGTGTAACACAGATCATAGGACTTCCCCAAAATTATTCCTAGAGCAGATCTTTTAGAAAAACATCTGATCTTGGTTTTAAAATGATCAGTGATGGAGAATCTACCATGCCCCTTGGTAAATTGTTCCAATGGTTAATTACTCTCACTGTTAAACATTTACCTCTTATTTCCAGTCTGAATTGTCCAGCTTCAATTTCCAGCCATTGGATCGTGTTATACCTTTCTCTGTTAGACTGATGGGCCCATTATAAAAAATTTGTTCCCAATGTAGGTACTTATAGACTATCAAGTCACCCCTTAACCTTGTATTTGTTAAGCGAAATAAATTGAGCTCCCGCAGCTCCTCTCTCTCTAAGGCATGTTTTCTGATCCTTTAATCATTCTGGTGGCTCTTCTCTGAGCTCTCTGCAACTGAGCGACGTCCTTCTTAAATTGTGGATGCCAGAACTGGACACAGTACAGTGCCAAATACAGAGGTGAAACAACCTCTCTGTTCCTCCTTGAGAGTCCCCTTTTTATGCACGCAAGGACTGAATAAGTGCTTTTTCTCACAGCTTCACTGTGACTCGAGAACATCTTAATGTCAACTGGGTGCAGAGGGGTTACAGGCTTCTCAGGGGTCTGGCTCATACATTCTAATTCACCAAAAAGAGTGTCATATGAGGACTTAAATAAAAAGCCTGTTTGATTCTGGTAATCACAATTATTGTGAAATGCATGTACAAATACTATGTACGGAGTTATGCATAAGCACTGAATATATGTTATTTAAGTCTGTAGGTACTGGTCACCAGCAAAGGTGAAAATAGGGTTTCTGTCAGACGAGAGATGTTTATTCATCTATCTGTTCACATGAAACTGAGTATTGTCTCATTCATATCTGGTTTCTTGTCCCCAGTGTGAACAGAATGCAAATGAAGAGTTCTAAAAACTTCAGAGAGATAGAGAGAGAGAAGAACTAAAAGAGAGAAAGAGAAACAGCAGGGGAGGAAGACTCTTAGCTGGAGGTGCATTTCAAACATTTGTTTGACCACTTTCAGGGGCAGAGAAGGTACCCAAGCACCCTTCACTGAGGAAGTAAAAGGACAGTGATTTCGCTTCATGAAAAAGTGGTCTCAGCAAGGTTGGCTGAAAACACTGAAGAAAACTTTGGGTGACATAAAACTTCTTTAGACAGGATATTAACCTGTTAGTTAAATTTAGTGTCTAAAAAGCATGTTATGATTTTGTTTTATATGTAACATATATTCAGTGCTTATGCATAACATGTTTCCAATATTATCAGTCACAATTACTTGAATCTCAAATCTTTGATATTAAAGATATTCTTCTTTTCACTGTAACTTTATCTAAGTGCTTTGGTGTTAAGCAAGGTGGTGGTCCTGGGAGCTGAATCTTACAAGCTAGTGTGAACTGTTCCCTTGGGAACAGCGACACTGGTAATTCTGGGAGTGTTCAGTGAATAAGGGGCTGGATACTGCAGGGAACACTCTGGTGTGTGCCTATCGCTAACATATACAGACAGAGCAAGGCTTGCAGAGGTCTGGAAGGAAGTGCTTGTTTCGTCAGAGATTGGTGATTAAGGGAGATGATCCACAGCAGGCACAGACAGGGCTGCCACACACTAAGAGCAGGTGGTGGTGAGGTGCCTCACAAACCTAGGTACGCCTGAGGAGTGTCACAGTCACACTGGCAGATCATGTTCAGCTAATTATCCACCACAACTGCCACGTCTTTTTCAGAGTTACTATTTCCTTGGATAGTGTGTCCTCCTCTCCCACCCTCCATGGAAGTATGGCCTACATTCTTTGTTTGTAGATGTATACATTTATATTTAGCCATATTAAAATGCATATGGTTTGCTTGCACCCAGTTTACCAAGTAATCCAGATTGCTCTGTATCAATGACCTATCTTCATTATTTACCACACCCTCAATTTGTGTGTCATCTGCAAACTTTCAGTGATGATTTTATTTTTTTTCTAGGTCATTAATAAAAATGTTAAATAGCATGGGGCCAAGAACCAATCTCTGAGGAATCCCACTAGAAAAACACCCAAGTCAATGATTCCCCATTTACAATTACATTTTGAGACCTATCAGTTAGCCATCTTTTAATCCATTAAATGTGCGCCATGTTAATTTTGTATCTTTCTAGTTTTTAATCAATGTGTTATGCAGTACCAAGAATTCTAAATATATTACAACACTATTACCTTTGTCAATTAACCTGATAAAATCATTAAAAATAGATATCAAGTTAGTTTGACAGGATCTATTGTCCATAAATGCATGTTGATTGGCATTATTACTCTCCCATAATTCTTTATTAATCGAGTCCCATATAAGCCACTCCATTATCTGACCTAGGACTGATATTAGACAGACAGGCCTGTAATTACCCCAGGTCATCCCATTTACTCTTAAAATATTGGCACATTAGCTTTTTCCCCAGTCTTCTAGAACTTCCCCAGCCTTCCAAGTCCGCCCCCTATGCTGTTCACTGTAGCTATCCTATGACCCTCTTCCAGGCTGGGCCTAGTCCCCAACCCATGCAGTAAACACTAGAACACACACACTTTTCTCCCCACAGCAGCCACCTGTCTCTCAAATCCTGCTCCTCTGTGTGACTGGGGACTTATTAAATGAGTCAGAGAAATAGAGTCACCTAGTCTGGTGTGCAGAACTACCAGTGAGTGGCTAGTGCCTCAGTTGTTTAATCTGCCTGTGCTGGTTAATGACTGATTTAGGCAGAACACCAAGGTGAGCACCTGCTGTCCTCTCTCTGGGAGCTTTTGAAAATCTTAATTGAGCAGCAAACTTTTAACCATGTCCCAGATCCATCTTCTTGCCATACTCAGTCCACCGAACAATCAGAAAACTTGGTCTGCAACTAAATCATTGTCCTGAAAATCGTTTGAGCAGCCAGATACAAGCTGAGCCCCAATGGAATGTGCAGAAAGCAAACTTGTACCTCTGCAAGCTTTGGAACATATCAATACTAGTTCTTTTGAAAATTCCAGGGTTAACGAGATGCTTTCTCATTTGAAATGAACAATAGTCTGTTTTCAGTCCTGACATTAACACACAGGAGTCTGAAGGGAGTTCAATTTCCATGGTTAATTCAATCCTTGGCTCCTCTGCTGCTGCCAAGAGGCCAAGTGGTGTAATTCATGAAGGAAGTTTTTGAAAGAGATGGAAACATGTAGCCTAGGAAATTGACAGACCACCAAGGCACTTCACACTGTAGCACACTGTAACACACTGTAGCAATAAATTCTAGAAATTGACTGTGCATTGTGTGATAAAGTACTTCCTTATGTTAGTTTTAAACCTGCTGCCTATTCATTTCATTGATTGACCCCTTGTTCTTGTCTTATGTGAAGGAGTAAACACTTTCCTATTCACTTTCTCCACAACATTCATAATTTCAGAGACCTCTATCATAGCCCCCGTTAGTCATCTAGTCTCTAAAATGAACAATCCCAGTCTTTAAATCTCGCCTCATGTGGATGTTGTTCCACACTACTCGTCTATTTTGTTGTCCTTTCAGTACCTTTTCCAATTCTAAAATATCATTTTTGAGATAGGGCAACCAGAATTGCAGGCAGAATTCAAGGTGTGGGTGTACCATGGATTTATACAGTAGCCTTATAATATTTTCTGTCTTATTACCTAGCCCTTTCCTAATGGTTCCTAATATTATTAGATTTTTTTGAATGCTGCTGTACATTGAGCAGATGTTTTCAGAGAAGCATCCACTATGACTCCATGAGCTCTTTCTTAATGGTAACAGCTAATGTAGACCTCACCCCCATCATTTTGTATGTATAGTGGGATTATGTTTTCCAATATGTATTACTTTGCATTTATCAACACTGAATTTCATCTGCCATTTTGTTGTCCAGTCACTCAGTTTTGTGAGAGCCCTTTGTAACTCTTTGCAGTCTGCTTTTGACTTAACTATTTTGAGTAGTTTTGTATCATCTGCAAATTTTGCCACCTCCCTATTCACCCTCTTTTCCAGATGCTTTCTGAATATGTTGAACAGCTCTGGTCCTAGTACAGAGCCTTGGGGAGACCCCACTATTTCTCTCTGCATTTTGAAAAATGACCACTTATTCCTATCCTTTGTTTCCCATCTTTTAATGAGTTATTGATCCATGAGAGGACCTTCCCTCTTATCCCATGACTTTTTATTTTGCTTAAAAGTTTTTGATGAAGGATCTTGTCAAAGGTTTCCTGAAAGTCCATTTTCACTAGATGCACTGGATCACCCATGTCCACATGCTTCTTGACAACCTCAAAGAATTCTAGTAGATTGGTAAGGCATGATTTCACTTTACAAGAGCCAGGTTGGCTCTTCCCGAGAATAGCATGTTCATCTCTGTGTCTGATTCTGTTCTTCACTATAGTTTCAACCAATTTGCCTGGTACTCCAGTTAAGCTTTCTTTCCTGTAATGGGCAGGATCACCTCTGGAGCCTTTTAAAAAAATTGGTTTCACATTAGCTATTCTCCAATCATTTAGTAGAGCAGCTGATTTAAATGAGAGGTTATATACACTTCAGTTAGTAGTTCTGCATTTTCATATACAAGTTCCTTCAGAACTCTTGGGTTGATACTATCTGGTCTTGGTGAGTTACTACTATTTAATTTATCAGTTTGTTCCAAAACCTCCCTTATTGATATTTCAATCTGGGACATTTTCTCAGACTTGTCCAGGGCCGGCACGCCCACTAGGCGACCCTAGGCAGTCTCCTAGGGGACCGGGAGCCGGGGGGGGCGGGGGGTGGCTGGCCGCGGCTGCCGCCCGCCTCCGCAGCTGAGCAGGGAGCGGGGGGTGTCTGGCCGCGGCTGCCACCCGCCGCCCGGCTCCGCAGCTGAGCCGGGAGGGGTGGGTGCCTGGCCGCGGCCTGCCGCCCAGCTCCACAGCTGAGCCGGGAGCCGGGGAGGGCAGCTGGATGCGACTGCTGGGAGCTGGGGGGCGCCGCGGGCAGGGGGAGGCTGAGCTGCCGGGGGCGGGTGGTGTTAGCTGAGGGGGCAGTGTTAGCTGGGTGGGGGAGGGGCATGGGGGGGGTGGATTGCCGCAGGGGGTGGATTGGCTGCCGGGAGGGGAGGGGGGCGCGCAGGGCCGGTGCAAGGAAGTTTCGCCTAGGGCGTGAAACTTCCTTGCACCGGCACTGGACTTGTCACCTAAAAAGAATGGCTCAGGTGTTAGAATCTCCTTCACTTCCTCTACAGCAAAGATCAATGCACAGAATTCATTTAGCTTCTCCACAAAGGCCTTATCTTCCTTCAGTGCTCCTTTAGCATCTTGATCGTCTAGTGGCCCCACTGATTAGAAGGAGGAAGCCTGCCAAACAAAGTACTTAAAATTTTTTGCTGTTAGTTTGTGTCTTTTGCTAGTTGCTCTTTAAATTGTTTTCCGCCTGTCTAACTATACTTTTACACTTGACTTGCCAGAGTGTATGCTCTTTTTTCCCCAGTAGGATTTGACATTCAATTTTTAAACAATGCGTTTTTGCCTCTAACCACCGCTTTTACTCTGGTGCTTAGCCATTGTGGGCATTTTGGGGGTTTATTGGGGGGGGAGGGGTGTTAGTTGAGGTATACATTTAGTTTGAGCCTCTATTGTGTTTTTAAGTAGTTTCCATGCAGCTTGCAGGCATTTCACTCTTATGTTCCTTTTAGTTTCCATTTCACTAGTTTCCTCATTTTCAGTTAATTCCCTTTTTGAAGTTAAATGCTACTGTGGTGGGTTTCTTTGGCATTCACCTCCCCCCCCCATCCCCCAAGGATGTTACATTTAATTTTATTATGGTCACTATTACCAAGTGGCTCAGCTATATTCACCTCTTGGACTAGATCCTGTGCTCATTAGGCCTAAATCAAGAATCGCCTCGGCTGCTGTCTGTTCCAGGACTAGCTGCTCCAAGAAGTAGTTAACAATGGAGGAAGTAAGGACTTTATTTCTTGATATTTATACTGTATTGAAGATGTCCTGAGAGGGGGCGGGGGGAGAGGGAGGGAAATGGTTTTGTACTTTTTCTTGCTTCTTTATGATGTATAAAGAGGTCCTGAAAGAAGCACGAGTCAAAAAGAGGAAATAGTCAAAATCTGAGGATCATGAAATTCCAGTGTGCTGCAGCTTTTGATAATGGTTTTCTTCTGTAAATTTAATGCAGTTTAACATTTCTGATTTGAATTAATGACACTAAAGAATAAATTTCAAAGATGCCTCTCAAATTTCACTGACATAATGGGAATCAGATTCTTCTGCACTACTTACCAACACTTTTGAAAGGCCTTGGATAACATCAGATGGGGTCCTTTTTCAGAGCAGAACCTCTTATTCAACAGGAGTGTCTTCCTCTTGATATGGTTCTCAATGCACACTTAACCGATAATAAAACCAAAACACATATACTACATTTTATTTCTGTTCCCCTACTTTGAGTTCTTCTGAAATCTGGCATACGCCAAGATTTGGTACACTGTAAATTCAACTGCAAACAACAAAATTAAAGTAGAGGCCAAATCAAGGCATAAATAGAACCTCGGTCTTAGAAAAGGCAACAGTTGAGGAATGGAGCTCTTTCAATGAACTGATCCAAAGAGGTTTAGGTTCAGTTTAGGGAGTGAGCTGTTTTAAATTTTGCCTGAACTGATTCATCTCTATTAGTGATGTCATCAACTAACAAATAACAACAACAAAAAAGATTCTGATCTCAGCTATACTGGTGTAAATCTGGAGTCAGTCTATTGCCTGCTGTAGAGTTATTCTGGATTTATACTGCTGTAACTGAAATCAGACTCTAGTTCATAGAACCATCCACTCAGCTGCTAGCAGGCACAGGCAGTTTTACTGTTCACTATTAATGTCTATAAATATCTGCTTTTGAGAGCTATCCTAATTACAATTTAAAAGAATATTTTATAATCAAAGTTTTGACTCTTATTCAAATACAGGAAATGAGTCATTCGACAGAACAGAAAGATCAGCCAAATCAATCGATGAGTTGTGTAACTTAGCACCTGGCTTTGACGTTAAGAAAAAATAGATATTTACAGTTAACCAATAGGAATGGGATTGAGACATGCACGTAAGCCCACATACACACATTTTAACAGATTAACTAAAACCAGATTCTTGAGAAAGGTGTTCAAATGACAATGATGTCAGTATAGAAATCTAGAAAGACATAATTAAGGCTAATGCAATCTAAAGCTTGGCAGATTTTTTTTTAAGTTATTTCAACAGGTAATATAGAAGTTTATTCTAAAGCTTTTTTCCATTTTTATCTATGTAAATTTTCACAGTTGTGGGAAATTATGGGAAGGGAGGTGTCACAATTTTTAATGACAGTAGATGTTGAGATTCAAAAAGTTTAAAGCATTATAACAATTAGAAACCACAAAGTGTCAACATCACATGTCAAAATATACAAAGTACATAACCTCAAATTAAACTGTAGAGTTCTCAAGCAGCATTTTTCTTACTTCGGCCATCTTGACATTTCTGTTATCAATGAAAATATTTTTTCATCAATTTATGCACGTACAGTGAAATCAACATTTACTTCTAAAAATCTAATCTTTCCAAGCTTCTCACTTCATTGAATCTTATAACTATCTTCATACAAAATCAACACTTTATAGCCTCAAACACTTTTCTTCTGTGGTTGGCATGAGGCTAGAGAGGTTATGAGTATAGCATCCAACTTTAAAAGCACATTTTAAACATAATATTATGGCATTTAGCCATTATTTAGTTCAGGTTTTTCCTATGACACTCATCATCGTATCTGTGCACCTTCCAGAAATGCATTAAGCAATGTCATTAGCATCTGTCACATGCTGTTTCAACTGGATCTACTGAAAATTTACCCTTAAGTATTATACCCAACTATGCTAGTTTTCTAGCACACACTGCATTGTCACTACCAGTACTTAATTCACTGTAAATCACTTTGGGATATCTGCGTGGTAAGACAGGCACCATTATGTGATAGCATGAGCTCTAGCACCTAAGATTGCTTAAACCCAACTTAACTTCCATCTTAAGCCCCTCATAACTTTGTAAAATTTTGGTTCCAGGGGCTAAAGTTTTCTAGGTCTAGTCTCTGCTTAAAGATTGTGTGTTATGGTGAAGTATAACCACGAAGAGTTTGTTTTTCCTTTTAAGTAGCATTTTTTAAAAAATTCCTTTCCATGTAAATAATAAATAATAATAATAATCACAAGAATTTTGTAGCAGCCCTAGCACCAAAGCAGCTGGTGTTCAAAAGTTGGAATCTGAGCAGAAAAATACTGTGAGCTGAAATTCCTTTGAATGCTCTGATGAAAACTCATTGTGATTTAACTGAATTAGGGGCTTTTAAAATTGCAGTTTGCCTGTGTGCTTGTAAAATCAATACTTTTTTAAAGCACTTTTTGGCAACCCTTCCCAGGAAGATATGCTGTATGGAGCAGGAGTCCTACCTCATTTGCTGAGCATCTGGTAAGCGTGCATCGGGTTATGCATTCTTCACAAAATTATACGTCATCCCAGTGCATGGCTGGATGGATACTCTGTAAATTGTTCATTGAAAGAGGAAGGGCTCCAGAGCATACTATAATATTCACATATTAACGTGCCATGCAGAATTTTTCTCTGTGAGGCTCTCCCTTTTTCAGTGCATATGTTGTAAGGTGTACAGTCAAAGCAGGGAGCCACAAGATTCCTTGCCCTATACAACATGCAGCGTTTCTAAAATAAAAGCTATGCAGGATCTAATTTTTGCATAAAAGAGATTATTTTCTAGGGACTCCCTCAGGCAGAGGGGCTGTGGGGACACTAGGCATAAGTAGACTAAGCAATTACTTAGTGCCCCAAGCAGCTCAAGGAGGCCCTGATTTAGTATTGTCCACACTTAATAGGATGAATAGTATTTTGGGGATTTTTTCATATTTTTGGTTGGCTCTTAAGCCCTACAGCAATAAGCATGCTTAATATCTTTTGTGAAAGAATACAAATGGATATACTTTTTATTACTATCTATAAGGAGCCCTGCCTCATTCACTGTGCATTAAAAAATGTCAGTGGCATGTTTCTGGCATACCAATAGTAGCACACACTCCTGCAAGATGCTACACATTTGTATTTAAAGGTATAGAAGAATATTATATAGAATTACCCTGTGTGATCTGAGAAATACTATGTGACCATGTCGTAAAATTGTATCTATTCAGGAGCCACGAAAGGTCAGAGTTAAGGTTGCATGTACAACCTTAACTTTGGCATTTCCTGACCTCTGAGAACTTAATTGTGCAAAGTTAATAATGACCCTAATTTTCACAGAAACTGAGAAATAATATGCCATTAACTTCAGATGGAATTCTGGGTGCTCACTACCCCTAAAAATCAGATCCAATGCTCTCTTAACATGTCTATTTAAAAAACACAATTCTAATTTTGGCCCTTATTTGATTCTGAGTAGTCTTCCTTCCAATATCAAAATTAATTCTTAATATACCTAATTATGGCATCCAGAGAAGACTATTGGCTGTTGGATTCAGGGGCAGCCATAAGCCTCTTGCTTCCAGCCCTGATGAAGTTTAGAAGCATCATAGATGATGGAATTCTGGGGAGAGGGCAGGAGAAAGGTAACAGCTATTGACAGCATGTACACTTCTGCCTAACTGTCTACATGGAAGCATTGACCTTTACCTCAGAGATAACCACTCATTTTCCCTCTCTGCCAGAGATGAGAACTCTGCTTACAGCCACTTAGGCTACATCAACACCACAGGTGAAGGTATGATTGTAGATGGCGTAGACCTGGCACAGGTAAAAGTAGTATGGATATGGTGGCATGGACTTCAGCACTGGCTATCTAGCTGACTACACACCGAGGATCTGACAAGCTCATACTCTGGTTGCTAGCCTGTGCTGAAGCCCATGCTGCTATGTCTACACTATTTTGGTTATCTGTGCTAGTTAGCTGGGTATAACTACTCATGCTAAACTCATACCTTCATTTGCAGTGAAGACATGATCTTAGAAGGAAGGCATGTAGGTTAGGAAATGAAGGGGGGAGGGGAAAGTGCACAAATAATGAAAGGGTGAGGGAACATCAATCAGATCAGGGAACAATCTAGCCAGCTTTTTGTTAGGGAGCAAGGAACAGGAAGAAGACTTCACACTTAAAGCGTTCATTCTGAAACTGCCACAGCAAGGAAGAAACAGGCAGTGCTAGCTGATGGCTTTCTGTGTCTGTTTATTTTCAGTTGCTGCATAAGAAGTTGGATATCATGTCCTAGCTTTAAAAGAGCAGTGCACTTGTTCGCTGTATTGACAAGTCTCCTTCTGAGATCTCATCTCTGGCAAGACACAAGAATGTTTTTCAAATAAGCTACTTGTACAGTAAAGCCTATGAATCCTGAACAATGACTGATATAAAGCTTTGCGATCTTCCCATTTGAAAGAGATGACATTTCTAAAGTTCAATCCCTAGAAGAGAACATTTTAGCTAAAAAAGGCTGAGTATTTTAGGAGACACTTAAGTCCCTTTATAGTGCTACATGTTTTAAGACCGGATAAAGAGCATCCTAATAGAAAAAATATTAGAAATCTTTTTGAAGAAACATTTGAACTCCAAACTCAGTAGATCCTTTTTAAAGATCGAAAGTTCAGATAGAGTAGCATGTATAGAAAACCTGTGTCTCTAGGTCATTTTTCTGCAGCTTCCTTAAATATTTCGCATTAAGCCAGTACAAGTCTTAAATATCAGCAAGTCAAGTGGACAGAAATGTATCAGCTTCAGCACTGTGTTGAGCATCCCCAATAGTCAAACAAAGAGGAACATTCAGAATATTAATTACTTTTAAAATGGCCTCCTTTGCTTCCTAGGTCCTATTACATCTAACTATTTTTCAATAACTGCCAGCCACTCTGCTCTGGTGTACAACATGCACTTGGCTACCAGTGCCACATTAACCATGGAGCTCCGCTTATGCCTGGAACTGATCTATAGTGAATCTGATTAATACCACCCCTTCATCCCCCATTTAAAAAGCCAAAAAACCCTCCATGCGTTTTTTCCAAAACTATTTTGAATACCTATAAAGCCAGACTCTTCTTGCCCTCTGCATGGATACACAAAGGGGAAAAGGTATAAGGAAACGTGTAACACCTTGCCCCTGCAGGGCTCGATTCAGTGGCAGTACTAATACTCAGATAGCATTAGGACTTCTCTTGGCTAGTACCAAGAAGGGATGGGGGCAGGGGCACAGGACTTCCCCCATAGTAGGCTTGGCCAGATAGCACATGTTGGAACTTGGTGATGACAACACTGCTCTAGGGCTCTGGGAGGTTTAATATCTTCAGGAGCTCCCTGTGTAGACAAACCTTTACGTAATAAATCAATGAGGGTGCTTGTCTACATGGACATTTAGTTGGCAGCAAGCTGAGGTGTGAATCTACCTTGAACTAGTGTATTGCACACGTTGGGGATTTAAGCAGACTAACAAACCGTTCACAGCAAGGTCCACATAGACAATTAGCGTGGGGCAGGTTAGATTCCAGCTTGCCACCAGCTACACATTTGTTTACAGAAGCCCAGAGTGGTTGCCATTGGTTATAACAATGCATTAGGATAAAGCTTCACTATATATAAAAAGGCATAAATTCATAGTTACCTGACTGTGCATGCATACACAAACAGCCCCACATGGTTTACCCAGTTAACTAATGTCTCTAAAGGAGATTATGGGGTACTGGTTGAATATTATGCAAGCCAGAGTATGTACTATAGCAGGGTGAAGAAAAATACCTAAGTGTGTCTGACTTGATCCTGCAAGTGCTTTGCATGTGAAATTATGATAGACTTCGATAGGTGTTCCTCTTTCAGCACTTAAAAGTACAGGCCCTATATGTTTATGTGATCCTGAATGAAGCACGGATTCATTCAAGCAGCCAGGGTGGTTTGACTTGCTGCAGCAAACATGCTGTGCTCTCTCCATAGAGAGTATTTTTTGACCGAAAAGTAAAATGTTAAAATAATGTTATCCTTGTGATAAAGCCAGACAAAAAGCATACAGTGCCCCTGTTAGACGGACATTCCAGTCTTCAAAATTCACGCCACTTGACTTTTACTTCTGTAGTGATGTGAGATGTGCTGAAAAGATTGCATGGTAGCCTCACTCCATTTCCTGCATTTTGTCTGTCAACTTTCATGTCATTTTACTCCTGCTGCTCGGGATTATTAAAGTATTTGAGGTGTTTCCTCTCTCAGGCATGTTTTCATACATTTTATTCTTTCCTTTGAGTATTAATGACTTCTCTCCCAATTTTAATTAACAGTTCACTAGCGGTTAAGCTAAATATCCATTTAGAACTATGGAAATGTAATTGCTCCACCATCTGGTCAGCTGTAATATTTTATTACAACAATATGATGAAAACAATGTTATGTAGCTCAGGACTTAATATGCTCTTTCCCTGGTGAAATGGTGCAGATTTTTCAGATTCTTCCTCGGAGGCCCATTTAATCTGAAGGGTAGCTTCCCATGGACAATGGTTGGTGGACAGTTGGAGTATCATCATGTGCATTTTCTATTTTTTTTCCTGTGTGAGAGAGTTAGATATATAGTAATATTTTCTGAAGATACTGGTTACAAAACAAGAATGTGGAGCTGTCACCTTAGCTTATTACTTCTGTACCATGTTTTAATTTTTCCCTTACACTATGACCTTAGTTATTTTTATGGGGAGTAGTGAACTGAATGACCTAGATATCATTCAAAGGCTGATTTTATATTTACAGTGCTAATTAAAATAAACTTTTTCATGAAGTTGCAATAACTAGTAATTGCTTTATCACAATAGAACTGTAGTAACAGTTGCTGCTGCCCATTGGATTACAGAGATTTTAATATAAAATAATGCTTTTGGTGCTAGTGACTAGAGGCGGAGGCCATCTCTTACATGCTACTCTACAGAGGGATCTAACTGCATTGCAAACATGTTTACTCTTTTCAAAAGGAAGCTGATTTTCCAGATGGAGTTTTTAGATATTTATAGTTGTCCGGTACCGAATTTTAATTGTGGATTTAAAATGTGTAGGTGCTTTTATAAAATGTAAGCATCTAGATTGTTACATGCATCTATTATAAAAATAAACAAATATACAGATGAGATCTTAATGACCCCAATGAGATTTTACGTCTCATTTGAAAGACAGCACCCAGCAGTCTGTTGCACCCCCTAACATCAGACTTGCTGATCTGGGATAGTATTTCAGTAACAACTCAGAAAAGTATGCCATCTACTGAAAAGACCATGGGTGAAACTCTGGCTCCATTCAAGTCAGTGGAAATTTTATCATTTACTTCAGTGGGGTCGGATTTTCACCCAGTATGTTAGAGACACTAAAGTGGCACAAGAAGTTGAAATATGGTTCACTGCAAGTAACTATAGTGAGGAGCCAATGGTGGCTCCCATCTTTACTAAAAAAAGATCTTTACTAAAAAAAGACTAGATCTGGGCAAAATTTCCTGCCCAACCCCCCCAAAAATGCAGTCAGATCAAACATTTTGCAAATATGTGTGTCAAATTTGCTGAGTTATTTCAGTTAAAAAAAAATCCCTAGAAAAGTCAAATGTTTCACTACCATTTTCAGAACAAAAATGGTTGCTTTGAAATGACTTAGTTTCCATCACTTCCATTTATTAAAACTTTTTTTTTTTTAAAGGTAAAAGACCTCAAACTAAAAAATTTTTCCCCAGCGTTTTGGTTAACCCACTGAATGGAAGAAAAATGGTTATTCTCACAGTTCTAATTAGAGCACAATCATGAAAAATCAAGTAACAATGACTTGTTGCTGTTGAGATAGATATGTCCAATCTGAATGGACTGGGAGACTTTTTGAAAGATCTCATTCTTCCTACAGGATGTGACTCTGTTTCAATGTATGGGGGTTTTGGGGTGGGGATTTGCAAGGGTCAGAGAATACTTGCAATTGTTTTTTACCTTTGGCTATATGGGAACAGTAAGTATTTTGACACATTCTCAACACCAGCTCTAATGCAGCATTTTTACCTACTTTTCCTGTCTGCTAATTGCTGGGTTTGAGACAGAACAGCAGAGGAGACCTAGTGTGGTTCTCTGCCTCTGAATCAGCAATGAGAGAAGAACCTAAAGAAAAAGGGCTGAACATCTGTTTCTTTTTCTTTATTTGTGGCAATCAAATATACGTTGATCAGAAAGGGATTTTTGCCCTTGAAAATGATGGATACCAGATAGGCAAGCACTGCAAATCAAGAAACAGAACACTTCCTTAATTTTGCATGGTCCTCCAATTCCTTTTGCCACACACACAACTCCCCAGCCATTCCCTGTTTACTTAAAGTACTTGCATCATGACACTTCCCAAAGGCCACCTTTCTATCCTGCCTTTTAGTACTATCCCCACTGGACATTCTCCTCAAACAGGAGACAGGTGAGAGCGATTATTTGTGATTTTTAAAACATAATATAAACAAATTCTCCATGCGAAGGGAGGTGCTTTCCATAAATGACCTCACCTTCTGATTGACTCACTTTATCCTCCTTAGTAGGTTCATCTAGAAAAATGAGAGGAGGATGGGAAGATTGTCCACAGAAATGCACCATGACATATTTTGAAGAGCAGCTTCTAAAATTAGAGACTATTTAAAATGCATAAAAACTAGGGCTGGTCAAAAACATCGATTAAAACTATTTTTATCAAAAAATCCTACTTTCTGTCAAACAAAGCTTTTCATTAAGTGTGTCTGCTTTCCACTGAAAATTTAGTCTTCATCAAAAACTTCAGCCAAAACCCAAAAGCTTTCGATGAAAATGTTCAGTTTTTTGATAAAAAGTTGAAGTTTTCCATGGAAGAAAAACCCATTTTCCAACTAGCTCAAATAAAAAACCCCATTTGTATACAACACTTGTTTTTGAGCATGCAGTTCAGGTGGTTAGGGTCCTAACTGTCTGCACACAAAAATCTAAAGTTTTAGGCACAAAAAAATTGCATGCACAAAACTTTGGATGCAAAATTTACATCCATAATTTAAAAGGCTCTGTTGAAAATTATGCCCCAGTGTTTATAAAAATCCTGTTCTTGTTGAGAACTTTTAGCATGCCAGTGTTTTACTCTTACTTACTGTGTGAAGCTGCTAACTGTGGTGGGAGGTGCTAGCTGATGTTTTGTTCTATGTTTGTATAGCACCTTAGGGCAATGGTCTATAACTGGGGCTCCTAGGCGCTATGATAATAAATAGTATTGGGGAACTGAAATGAAACCAAACAAATTATTTTCACATAGGTCATCAGATAAGTAGTAATTAAAGCTAGTAGACCGCCTCTCCTCCCACCCCCCACCCCCCGCCTCACACACACACATTATGGTTTTCAGCAAATCATGGTCTGTTTTCAAGAAGTGAAACATTCCACAAAAAATTAAACTATCAAGATCTTCAGTTTGTCATGAACATTTTTATTTTTATCAAGTTAGTTTCTGAAATTGTTGTACTTTGACTAAAATGCTGTTTTCAGTACAAAAATAGTTTTTGGTGAATTAAGACATTTTTCAAAGTTATAGACTTTTCTATACATGTCCATTAAAATATTTAATGCTATTTTAGTTTCTTTTAATCACAATTTTGCTAAAAGCTAGAAAATATGTATTTCAAAAACTCTACAAAAATAACTTTGAAATTTCAAAAATGGTTCTCACACTGATTTTTCCACTTTTCAGCTCTTTTTTGTAAAATTTTGGTTACTGCTGATTTTGGGCAAGATTAGAATTTTAAATGTTCCACAGCACTATATAATCAGAGAAAATCAAAGAAAAGTCTCAGAATGTTCAGCCCATTTTGTAGTTATACATTACCTATAGATTTCTAGTTGTAAGTTACATTGCTAGCCATGTGCTAAGGGAATTTTAGACAGAACAAGGAAAAAAACAAAACAATGCATGTTTAGCCCTTTGCATTACTTGTAGTGCAGGATACAGGTCAGTACCAACAGGGGAATTAAAATTTATCCAAAAGGCACAGTAGGAGGACAACAATCATTACCTAGCCAATTCACAGAAGAGTTTCTTCAGACAGAGAAATAAGTCAGGAATTCCAAGAACACAGAAATCAAACTGATAATGATTTGTCTAGAGATGGGATTGACTTTGGTAGATTCAATAAAAAAGGCCACATCATGTTTTGTTATTCTACTAATAAGACATAAATCAAATATACCTAGGAAGAAACCGAATCTAAAGAGCTGTACAGGTACTGCATTAGAAGTCTGGCTTTTATATCATGTTAGATATTATTTAGCATGCCACCTCAAGATTTGCACATTGAGCACAGAGCTCTTTTTCCTGAACAGATGCAGAGGAATCAGCCACCTCCACAGCATCTGATTTGGTCAAAATTAACACCAGGAACACAGGGTTCCACTGCCCTTGGGAAAGTATCATTAGAGCGGGTAGGAGATTTTCTAACAACACTTTTCTGTTGGAAAATACTGACTTGTCAAATCGAAACATTGATTTTGATGAAAACCTGAAGAAAAGCAGCAGATTGCAAAACCTGCCTAGATGCTTACCTGCTCAGCTACCTGGTTCCTGAGCAGTCAGCCTGGTGGGCTGATAAGGAGCCAGGAATTCCTAGGAACTCTTCCAGGTACTTGGCCCAGGTGCCCCAGGTCCAGGGCAGCTCACCAAGAGTTAGGACTCCCAAGGTTCCCAGGTCTTGGTTCCTCAGCAGCCTGGAACCTCAGGGAGCCCTTGCTCCCCAACTTCCCACCTACAGGCTGTGCTGGCTCCCAGCAGTTTGGGGAACTTCAAAAACATGCACAAGTCCAAACTAAATGTTATTTTACTTTTTCAAAACAGTTTAATCAGAAGTCTAAATATGTCAATTTTCATTCAGGTTTAGAACAGGTTTTTTTTTTTAAATAAAGTTCCCACATTTCCCAAAGGGATGGGAGTTCCTGTTTCTGGTCAGCTCTACCACACATCTGCTGTGGAAAGCACCACCTACTGCAGAGAGCTGGAAAATTCAGGATAATAAACACAAGGTTACCAAGAAACCTACCGTTATCTCTATGTTGCACATCATGAGCACTCAGAAATTTATAACAGTAGGGTTTGAACTTAGATCCACTGGCTCCTACACCTAGAGCAGGGATTCCCACATATTAAAATGGGGTCATGCCAGCAAAATCATAGAATATCAGGGTTGGAAGGGACCTTAGGAGATCATCTAGTCCACCCCCTTGCTCAAAGCAAGGCCAATCCCCAATTCTTGCCCCAGATCCCTAAATGGCCCCCTCAAGGATTGAACTCACAACCCTGGGTTTAGCAGGCCAATGCTCAAACCACTGAGCTATCCCTCCCCCCCCTTCCAGGACATCACACAGCTGATGGAAGATATCATTTTGTACAGCAAAATGGTGTCCTCTTCACAGTAGGGATTGATGCAACCCTATCTGCTGATGGTGTGACCATTTGTGGGGACACAGTTTGTCTTAACTCTTAGGCAGTGGTTCCCAGACTCTCCATTAGCTTTTAGCAGTGTAGGTTCTATGGCACAAACATGAGCAATTCTGAGTCTGTCCAGTATAGCACAACATTTTACATACACACTAGCCAGTTCATAGCTACATTCTTGCAGTTCTTTAGAGCATTCTAATGCAGATTTCCTCAATTACCTGCAGGATCCTGATAACTACAAATCCCTCACTGCAGGCTAGCAAATGGCACTTTTTAGAGGTCTCCATTGTATAAAATAGCTTTGCATTTTGAAAATTGCTTGAACATTTTTATTCCATGTGGAACTAAAGTCACCTTTAATAGTTCTATTTTACCAGTGATATCCATTAGATATTATTTCTTTATTCATCTTTTTTTAAGCTCTTCAACTTAGAAATGCATCAGTGATTATATATATATATATCTTGTCAGGTATTGGAAAACAATTCAGAGTTTGAAATTGCTGTCTCACTGTATTATACTTCATTTAAGACGGTTTCTGCTAAGAAAGATATCTATAGTTTTTACAGTGTGCTAAAACTATACTCTTTAAAAGACAAAGTGGAAATTTTACTATTCATTTCAATTGGAGCAGAAATCAATCCCTAAAACACTTATTTTTAACCAAAATATTATCTAATTCTTACTATCTGCATAAAGGGATACAATAGGTGTTTTTCTTCCTTAAAAACATCCAGTGACTTTATTTGCAGTAGCACCTCCAGTCTGCAGGCAGGGATGGCTAGACAGCAGTGATAGCCTCATTGTGCTAAGCACTGTACACACACGCAACCAAAATATTATCTCTGCCCCAAAACATGTACAGCCCAAGTATAAGATGAGGGAAGGTAAATGGCATCAAAAATGAATGGGGAAAAGCGCAAGGTAACAGATAATTATGATTGGCAGCAGTCACAGCACACTAAGTACTTAGAAAGCCTACCAAACACTTGACAATGGCTGACAGGGGTAAGCAGTGAGGAAAGATTTGAAGGAGTGTTGGCCAGTAGGCCAAATTTGTAACAGACATAATGCCTACTGGTGAACCAAACTCCCAAGATGCCTTAAGAATGCCATTAAACTGTTATAGGATGTGGAAAATCCCGGCTTGCGACAACTTTTAACCTAGTGTTATTTGATTGACATAGCAGTTTTTCAAGGAATGTTTTAACTGGAAAACAAATGGAAATGTATACACAATACACTAATGATAAAGGTTACAATTAACAGCAGATTTCCAAGTGCATGATCACACATCTATGAAGTAAACCAGAAAAACGTGTGTTTTTAGCCTTATGATAGGAAAGTGGAAGTTGTAAATAAGTAGTCCTAAGCTACATGCAAACAACTGAACCAGAAAGCACTGGGATGAATCTGTCATCTTTGTCATTGGCTGAAAGCTCTGGTTCCACTGACTTGTTATGTACTGTAGTAACAATTGATTAATCAGTCTCAGGTACCAAAGCTTGACTGAGGTCTCCTTAATTATTAAACAAGAGCAAACCTAAGTAGATTGGTAACCAAAAGATTTTTTAAAAAAGTTTTTATGGCTTTTATAAAGGGATAGCATGGCAGAAATTATGTTTATGGGGAATATTTTACTAATGGACTAAGGAGTGAGAAAAAGGCTAGCATCACTGGCGTACGTCAATGGCTCAAAAACAAAGGTAGGTTAGGGCTAAACCACAGATGGCATTGATAGAAGACAATTAGTCTGATGTGGTAGAAAGAAGGAAGCCAGAGGAGGGATGCAAACGGAGGGATGACATGGTCAGAGCATGTACCAGAAAGATTTTTCTTGGCAACAGAATTTCAAACGGATATAAAGATATTAAGATAGTATTAGACAAGGCCAGAAAGAAGGAGCTTGTAATAGTCGAGATGCATGATAAAGGGGGCCTCAATGAGAGTATTAGCTGTGTGGATGGAGAGGAAAAGGCAGGATCTTAAAAATGTTGTGCAGAAAGAAGCAACAAGTTTTAGACACTGCCTAGATGTGTGGGTCTAGAGAAACAGTGGATTCAAAGAAGACACTCAGATTACAGACCTCAGAGACAACTGTAATGGTGTCCACTGTGAGACGTGGGAAGTAGTTGGGGGACAGGGGAAGATTAAGAGCTAAGTTTTGATTATACTAATCCTCAACTGATTCTGGTATCTCCTCATGGATGTTCAGCAAAGAAAGGCTGAGATTTTAGTTTGATGGAAGGAGACAAGTTCTGGAGCGGAAAGATAGAGCTATGAATGACCCTTGATGATCACTAGTACTTGAAGTGCTGTTTCTGAATGAGATCAAGCAGAGACAGCATGTTAAGACAGAGGGTGGTGCTAAAGTCAAGGAGAAAGCCCTGTAGAAACCCCCCTGAAAGATGAAGTGAGAATGAGAGGTATTCTCCAAATGAAACACTGAAGGAGTTATTGGAGAGGTAGGAGGAAAACAAGGACAGAACAGAATCACAAAAGCTGAGGAAGGGCAAGTTTATGGTAGACAATGTCAAAGGCAGCCAAGAGGTCTGGAGCATTAGTTCTAAGATTTGGCCAAGAAAAGGTCATTAGAGACTTAATTGGCATGTAGAGGGCAGAAGCCGGATTGGAAAGAGTCAAGGGTTTAAAAAAAACACAGAAAGGAACCAAGTATTAATTTGTACTACCATACCATCTATAGCCTTAGTCATGGACCCATTGTGCTAGGTGCTTACAAACACAATAAAATGATCCATATGCCCAGAGGGCTTACAAGTTAAGTATAGGACAAGAGACAGATGGATACAGACAGGGGAGTACAAGAAACAAGTGAGAAGGTTGGTCAGCGTGATAGGCAGCAATATTGGCACACCAGTGGCTTAACATTGTCAAGTTTTTTGTAGGCATCATGGCAAAGGAGAGTTTTAAGGAGGTATTTGAAGTAAGATAATAAAGTAGCTTTGCAGATGTTTATGGGGAGTTTTTCCCAAGCAGGAGGGGCAGCATGGGAGAATATACAAGGTGCTTTTAAATTTTTTTTAAAGTGGGCAATGAAAGCTGGCATCACTGACCACTCAGAGGTGGAACTCGACATTTTGACAGTGAATGAGAGATACATAGGGTGGGGACAGTCCATAAAGGGCTTTGAAAGGGAATTCAAGCAGCTTATACTTGATGTGATAGAGGAGGACGATGCAGAGAGAGGTCTGATAAAGTGACAGGCTAGGGAAATCTTTGCAGATGCACTCTGAATAGATATGAACAGGGCATGATAGCATTTGTCAAGGCCAGAGAAGAGAATGTTGCTGTAATTGAGATGCAAGATTATGAGAGGCTAGATGAGAGTTTTAGTTGGGTAGGAAAGCCATCCGTATCTTAGAGTTATTATGCAGAAAGAATCTGCAATATTTAGATATAGCCTGGATGTGATGACCTAGAGAGAGGTCTGAATGGAAGAGGACACCGAGGTGACAGGCAAGAAGGTGGTGTTATCTGGAGGGATCAAGATAGAAGGTGGTAGTGGAGAAATTACAAGTTCTGTTTAATCAAAATACTAGTCTATTTAATTGGTATGTCAACTTGTATACCCTTGGCTTGATTCAGGAGATGTTATTGCAGGAAGCATTACAGCCATATTTTAATGGAGTGGGACCTGAACAATAACCCTAGATCCTAACCACCCATGGCCTATGCCTTAAAGTCTGTTCATTTCAGGACCTGAACTCCACAGTTCAGGGCTATCTCTAATTTTTGTTTTATCCACTTGCCAGAAAATGAGAAATACAAGCAATCCACTGGAATGTCTGCACCTTGTTAACAATATCAGCAATGCAGTGTTATTTTGCTGTTTCCAAAACAGAACAGTGGAGTCAAATAAAACAACAGCACACCAGTGTCCATAGCAATGTAATGCCTGGCAAAGTGTCTACATGATTGAGAAAGAAGAATAGAGAATGAGCTGAGATTCAACATTCACTGCCCTATCCCCAGCTGCAGCCTTGGAGTCCACAATGTAACTTGGGGGTGGGAGAGGATTTGTAAAAGATAGAAGGAGGACACTCCTTTCAGCCTTGCCAGCTTGAGGTTTATGTTTCTATCTTCTACAAGTGCTGTTCTTTCCCACCACTGTTCTTTCTGAATGTTCAGCTAACAGTCTCATTTTCACCATTGATACTTTTGAACAAATCAAAAGCTCAGTAAGAAGTAATCACAAAACCCTTTGAAGGCCTGTTATTAATATATAGTACTGGGAAACCAGAGACCAGTTACATTGATACTGGTGAAGTCAAGATGTATTAACACTTCATGCATTCAGAATTTGGATACTCAACGGGGCTGGGGAAAGAAATACAACTTTTCCCTCTATTAAAATACATTACATTATTTTTATATGTTAAATTATAGAACTGAATTTAGAGTCAGGTTGGACTTTATGTGCAGACAGATACAAGTAAAAATATACTACTAATCTATAAAAAATCCAAATCATCATCATAATCTCACGAAGTGTAATGTTTTAAGTCATTATCAGAGAATACTTCAGTAACTTTAAAGTGTGGGCAAACAAACGTAAGAGGCCCAAAAATTCAACTGAGATCTGAAGATTATTTCACTAAAGAAAGAATGTGAAAAGTGGATGAACTGAAGGACCAGAGAGAAAAGCTAATGAAATAAATATATTTTACACAGATTATTCACTTGTTCCACCTATATTTGGGGCATCTTTCCATTTCTAACAAAGCACAGACTGCTGTCTTAGTTAGAACTTTTTTTTAAAAAAAAATCACCTTTGGAGAGAAGCCAGGATTTTAAGTACTAGAGGAAAATGAATGACAAAGCCAAAGAACATTTTTGAACCCTACCAACTCTCAAACACATTATGAGAGGTTTGCAAAACCTTGAACACCACTAGACTAACCCGCTCAGCTTTCATAAGGATTGGGAGGTTATTTGGCACTGGTGTGACAACTACTGGAATACTGTGTCCAGTTTTGTGTCTGCAATTTAAGAAGGACGTAGCTAAATTGGAGAACGTTCAGAGAAGAGCCACAGGAATGATCGAAGGATTGGAAATCACACCTTATAACAAAAGACTCAAGCTCAATCCATTTATTTCCAAAGAGGAGTCCTAAATCCCTACATGGGAAACAGAAAGTTGATAACAAGAGTGCTCTTCAATCTAGCAGACAAATGTATAATGAGAGTCAATGGCTGGAAGTTAAAGCTAGACAGTCTAGAAATATAAAGCACAAATGTTAGCTAAAAAAAGGTAGTTAACCATGGGAACAATTTACCAAGGATTGTGGTGGATTCTCCATCACCGGAAGTTTTGTAATCAAGATTGGGTGTGGTTTTTCTAAGAGAGATGCTCTAGTTCTAATGGGAATTAATTCAGGGGAGTATTATGGTCCTTTTGTGATAATTTAGCCTGACCTCCTGAACAATAACATGGTCCATTCTAGTTTTATAATCTATGAATGTAAAATTTGAAAAATGTTAAGTTTTTCTTTTAGAGCTATACATTTTGTACATTTTGGTTTAAAATATTCTAATGTCATAGTTTCCTTTCATACCTCTAACTTTACTATTATGTCAATTATGAAGAGGTTTCATTCATCCCATGGACTGAATCTGAGTGTGCAATAGCCAGGGAAAGGGCTAGACAGGTTCAGTATCTACTTCAAAACAACAGGACCAGCAGGAGACTAGAAGAGTTTCTAAAGATCTCTGCAATGCAAGTACCTCAGAGTATTGGGGACAATAATGATTGCAACAAAGAGTCTAACAGCTCGAACCAAAATTATAAAGAATATTTTCATTTTATTTTATTGTATCTTATAGACACTATGGGCTTAATGTTCTGGTGCCCTCCAGCTGATTTGCACTGCTCTGAATCCTGAAGTATAGGACGTGTTCAGGGAAATGGAGCATGGTCAGGGGTATCTCTGCATTTAAGTGATTCCAAGCTGTCAAGATGGCCCCAGAAGCCATCCCTGCTGGTCTCCCCATAAGGGGGATTGGTGATACACAAAGCTGGTTTAAAGCTCATCACATGACACTTTAAACTCACACTGAGCAGCGTTCTTCTGGGAGAAGTAGAAAGAATCTGGCCCAGTTAATATGTAATTTGTTTTAAAAAACATTTACTGGTACCTAAGAAGGATACTGCCTAGACACATTTTTAATCTAATGTAATAGTTACTGTAATAAAGACCATCAACAGGAAGGGGATTAACTAGAAAATGGGATTTAGTTCAATTCGATTCTCTAGTATTAGTGCCTAATTATTCTTTAATGCAAGTTGCCCACACTTGCAACACTGAGGGACACATGAACTTGCTAAACTGACAGCCAACTGAAATTTGCATATTCATTACATGCTGTATCAGAAAGTCGTACAACCATAATATTTGCTTATACTTTTATCCTTATAGAAAGATAAGTAGAAACCGCTTGCTGTTTGAGTTCACCAGAAGTCAATGGCAACAGTCCCATTGACTTCAGTGTGGCCAGTATTTCACCCAAAGCATTTCCATTGCGACACTCTACTAACATAATCCCAGGGTGAAGGAAAATAAACAGTTTTCAGCAGTGGACAAAAGTATACAGGTAAGATAGTATATTGAAAGTAGCAAAGCCTCAAAATTATTTAACAACTTATTGCCCCAAGAAAAACAAGATTATTTCCATATCTTCAGTATTTTAGTACAGTAATATATTTTGGGGCGGAGGGGGAACAAAGGGGAGTTTGTCAGAAGCACAAAGGGGAGTTAAGATCCCAACAGAGATGAAAGTCTCCCCCTTTACTCACTTATAACAGAATCGGCCACAATCCAATCGCCCTCTACTGGCCAGAGGTCACTCTGTGACAACCCACCTCTGTTTCTGCTCTTAGCTGCTTAGTATCTCCACATCACAATCCAAAAAGTAATTAAAACTACTCCCCTTCTAGGATCCAGTTTATTTAGTCTTTGCACACTTTAGCCCTCCAGGCACCATTTCAGCTCAGTCTCCATCCCACCACTCTTAGTAGGGGCTCCCCAGCCTTCCTTCCCAGAGCAGACTCTCGGTTCACCACCTCTTAGTAGGGTGACCAGATGTCCCGATTTTATAGGGACAGTCCCGATTTTGGGGTCTTTTTCTTATATAGGCTCCTAGTATCCCCCACCCCCTGTCCCGATTTTTCACATTTGCTGTCTGGTCACCCTACCTCTTAGGCTTCAACTGGCTGGAGCTCTGGGCCTTTGGGCTCTGATTTCCAAATCCCTCTGCTGTCAGGGTCTTCCTCCTGACTTAGCAGACTAATCCCACTCCTAGAAGCTGGGGCAGCTCCACTAGTTTCAGGGCCTTCCCTGGAGAAGCCTTTCCATGGTCTCTTCCACTGCTTCCTGAACTTTCCTGTTTCACTGCAATCTCCGGCTGCCCCTTATAGGATAATCAGCTGTCCTCCTCCAGGCGCCATGCAGACTGTTAACTCAGCACAGGTGAGCTGAAGCAGTCCTATCAGTAATCAGGATTGACTGTCCTCAGGCCTCTAGCTATTAAAGGGCAAGCCAAACTGTTACCTTATAAAAATAGATAGTCTTTTAAAAAGTGTTGGATGTTTTCTGCTAAATTCATTTTGAATCATGATGTAATCATAGTGTAAAACTAGTAAGTGTAAAGATGTATCTGAATAGTTATCTTCACCTCTGTTTTCTATAAGACTCGCTTTCCACACCCCAAGTTCACTGCAACCAAAGATGCACCAGAGTTCTACTCAGTGCAGCTGGGAAGGGAGACTAAGCTAGCTTTAAGCTCCCCTTTTCCCTAGGGCATCTCATGCTCTTATTCATCAGAACTGCCTTAAGTTAAAATGACATGTAACATTGGTTAAACAGCTGATGTGCTGTGACCACTGCTTTTCATGCTGGCCAGTTATAGACTTAGCCCAGGTCTACACCAAGAACGCAGATCAATATAACTATGTCACTCAGGGGTGTGAAAAATCCACACCCCTGAGTGACCCAGTTACACTGACCAAACCCTTGCTGTAGACAGTGCTATGCTGACAGGAGAGCTTCTCCTGTTGACAGCTACTTCCTCTTGCAGAAGTGGGTTAACTATGCTGATAGGAGAAGCTCTCCCGTCAGCATAGTGGCATCTTCACTGAAGCACTTAAGCAGCGCAGCTGCAACGCTGCAATGTTTTAAGTCTAGACCGGCCCATAGACTTTTAGGACAGAAGGGACCATCATGGTCATCTAGTCTGACCTCCTGCACATTGCGGGACACAGAACCTCACCCACCCACTCCTGTAAAAGTCCCATAACCTCTGGCTGAGTTACTGAAGTCCTCAAATCATGATTTAAAACTGTGGTTCTCAACAGGGGGTCTGCAGCCCCCTGGGGATCTGCGAACCCTTTCAGGGGGGCCACAGGGCCCCGCAGCTAAAACCCAGAGCCTGATCCCTAATGCCCCCTCCAGGGCTGAAGCCAGGAACAGCAGGGCTGAATTCTGGAACCCTGGTGCTTCCCACAAGGCAGAAGCCCTGAGCCCATGGGCAGAGTTGGGGGGATATGGGGGTGTTTGCTCCCCCCAAAACTACAGTGCAAGAGCAGGGTAGTCCTGAGGCAGCTCCACACCTCCACCACCCTCCCCCATCCCACAGCCTCCTTCTCTCCCCGACCCCTGGCCAGGTCGGAGGTGGGAAGCCAGAGCCTGACAGTACAGGATAGTTGCTGCTCTGACTGGTGCGATGGAGCAGGCAGCTATGGCGTTCCCTCCTCATCTCCTGCTGCTGCAGGGGGTTGAAGCTGCTCCTCACCTCCCAACCCCCTTTGATCACACATCTGGTAAGAGCTGCCTGGGCAGGGAAGCTAGCTGCCTGGGCAGGGGAGCTGGTTCCATGGCTGGCAGAGCCCTCGGAGAACAGGAAACGCAGGGAAGCTCTCCAGGCACACAGCCCCTAGCTACCCCCCTCCCTGCATCCTGAGCTACCCCCCTGCCCACACACAGCCCTTAGCTCCCCAGTGCCACGCTGGAGCCTCTGCATTTATTTGACAAATAAAGCTTCCAGACTTTTGCAGAAGTTTAAAATATTGTGTGCAGAATTTTTATTTTTTTGGCACAGAATGTCCTCAGGAGTAAATTTTGCTCCTTGATAGAAGAGTGAGACACCTGCTGGTCATGTGATAATTGCCAGCAGCAAGAGATGATCTGCCCACCTGACCATGGGAAAAGGTGGGAGAAGACTTAGTAAAAGCAATATTTGAGGACAGTATGTTACTATTCAAATGTATGGGAGGCTGATGCCCTGCCTGGTGCAAGAAGCAAGTCAGTGATTGGCAAACTGAAGCCCTACTTTGGGATACGGCATTCCAAACACTATATACCACAATTTGCCTTGAAAAAATTCAAGGAATTTTCATGGAGTTTAATCACCAGAGCTTCTCCTCAGCATATCCACACAGTAAGGTAGAATTTCTTTCTTAGCTGTTCCACAAGGTAGTTTCTTCAGGTTCAGACCCCGCATAAGCATTTCTGGCACACAGGAATATCTCATCACAGGGCACCAAAACAGTCCAACGCAGGCACTGGAGGGATGCACAACCAAAACCCTGCTGCCGATGAGGGGCGACCTGTTGAAGCCAGAAGGATGAGATACTGCTGAGAGGAGATGGCCAACAACTGGAGAAAGCAGGCACTAGATTACCACAGGTCAGCCAAGAACCTTCTGGGCCCAGAGAAAGGCATTGCTGTGAGGAATTGAGCCATTAGAGAAACAAGAAGGGGTGGACTAAAGGAATCACAAGGGGTGCAGTGTCACTCAGGGTCATACAAGGAAACCATGCAACAGGAACAAGTCATCCAAAGGAACAGGAGGCACTTATAAGCCTACAGACAATACTCGGAGAGAGAGTCTACAGAGATCATTACAGAATAGAAACAAAACCATTCAGAGGCCAACCCTATAGGGAGGGAGGAGACTCCACAGAGATAGTTTGGTCTCAACAGGCAACGACACTGGGAGTGACTTATCCCTGTTTGAGTTTAGCAAACTCTCTCGAAGACTATGTAACCAGCTGAGTGTGGTAAAAATAAGACTTCAACTTGACTATGTACTAACAATCTCTGGCTAAAGGAACACAGGGTGGTGGTCAGGATATCTACTATTGGCCTTGCACAAAGAAATTGCTAGTCCTTTGTACCTACTAACATTGAAAATAGTTAATACAGCTGCTGGCTCTTCATAACTGCCGAAGCATTTTAAAAACCATTAAAAACACTCATTTATTCAGCTCTTCTCCTCCCCACCATATAAAATATGTAAATATAATTCTCAACCATAAAAAGCACATGCATTTTTTCATTAATGGCAATGAAAGGTTTTTTCTTTAAAGAAAAACAGTACTTTTGACAATTTGGAAATCAAAGGAAATATTTAGTGTGCTGGCTAAATTGTTGGATACTTTGGAGAAGCGATGTATAAGCACAATACAATTCTTGTACTCTGACATTCTTGATGTGTTGCACTTGTGCAATTGTAGTTTGAGTCATGCTTGAGCAGAAAACGATTTATGCAAAAAAAAAAATGGATTCAATATGCACCAGAGACTAGCTTGAAAACAAATAACTTTTAATCAATGCTGGATGCATATCCAGTTTTCTGAGATTCCAATAAAAGGCTGGCCATATTTTATTTGTGTCTGTATTTGAAAATGTATGTTTATTTTTTTAAAGCTAAATAAAGTTGCCTTGTGACACTCATATTGTATCTATTACATATTTCACTTCAAAACCTCATCTTTCCTAAACCCTCTTCAGAGTGCTTGAAGTAGCACAGCAAAAGGAAAGGAATTTTCTATTTAAGTAGAGCACTGACATTCTGTTACACAATTCCATCTTGTCTATTTACCTGCTCTCAAAAAACAGAAGACACTAAACAAAAAATGCTGAATGCATCTGGTCTGCAGTGCCATAGGTGTCTGAATGCATCTGTAGCTTCCCTCTCACTCATCAGTGTAATTGTTGTCATGTTATTCCATTTTTTTGATTAGTCTAGTCCGCCAAGCTCAAAGCTTTTTCTGGCCAAATGTTCTTCTGCTAGTTGTCATGGTGACTGAATTGTTAGAGAGGAGAAAGGCTCTGTTGTCTGTCATTGTTCTGTTGTGGTTTAGGTAATGCAGGAGGCATCACAAGTGAAGTGGATGGATCTTTTTTGCTCTACATCATTTCAGAGTATTGAAAATCTCACATAAAAAAGGAGCAAATAGGCCCTGACCAAAGAAATAACCAAGTTCTTTTTGAAAGTGCACATTATAAAGAGGTAAAATAGCACTAATGACTGAGTAATCTAAGAGAAAATGCTTCAGAATATTACATTTATTATTAGAATAATTGCTACAATTTGAATGTTACTACACAATACTGCCCATTTTGCAATTTAGATTGAAGATAGCAAAATAGAAACTGCATAGTTAAAAACTGTTATTTAACCTCTGATTCTATTTAACCTAAACAGCCACATAGTAAGGAGTGAGTTTAACATTCTTTAAAATCTTATGTAGGAATATGCTTGGTTGGTTTGTTTAACGGCTTGACAGACAAGACACTTGCTTTTAAACCATGATTAATAACACTTTTCAATACTGTACTAATTTACACTTTTTAAATGGCCAACAAACCTAATGTAAATCCAAAACTGCAGTGAAACAAGAAGTGGCACTTGTTTGCAAATGCACATTTAAATTAGTCTGTTCAAATTCATGGACTAACAATTAAAGAAGCCATTAGGCTATGAATATTATTCTCATTGCTAGCTCAGGGAGAGATACCTTTAAGCAGAACCTGTCACTGGGTGTCACCAAAGTTCCATTAAACTACAGGTAGAAGAGCATTTATTTAGCAATAAAATTCTAGAGTCTTAAAGCAGGTAAAAATGTGATCATTTCAAGTAGTTCAGCTTACCTTGTAGACCCAGATCCTTAGCTGATGTAAACAGGCAGCGATCCATTGTTTTTAATGAAGCTACATCCATTTGCACCACCTGCGTATAGTCAGAACTTTTGACTTGTTAAATACTATTCAAATATGAAGGAAGGACAATCTTATGGTTAAGTCACTGGACTGGAACTTAGATCTAAGCTCAGTTCCCAGTGCTATCAGACTTCCTCTGATACCTTTGAGCAAGTTGCATATAGCCTGATCCAATGCCCACTGAAGTCTGACTCCAATGGGCATTGGATCCAGCCTTACCCTTTTGTTTGAACTGCCTATTTTCAGGACTCGGATTGTCTCCTACAACGTGTGTACTGTGCCTCCGTGCTACTTAATGCAAAGAGTACTAATATCAGAATACTGACATTGTTTGAGGTTTTCGATGCTCAGCACCTCTGAATAGTAGATGTTCCTGGTTGAACCCAAAAATATAAGCAGCCAAAAGTAATGGACACAAGCGCCACAATTGAGCTGATTCTTTATGAAACGTATTCTAAATTCTTTATAATTTTCATATGAATTCTGGTATAAATATTCAGCTAAGTACATACACTAACATGTTAAATATATTTCATTAATATTATACTTTAACATTTCTGAGTAATGGAAGAATATTTGCCCTTCCATGTAACTCAAGAGAGTCCAACACTGGAACTTTAAAAAAGAAAAATGGGCTCTCACGTTGCACTCCATATGTTTTATGGAAATATGCTTATGAGTGTGACTATGATGCAACTGGATTATGCTTTATGCAAAAGGTCTTGTGTAACATATCATAGGTTATCATAACAAAGGTTATAACCCACTGAATATATTCCTCCTATTTGTAGGTATGTATCATTCTTGTATCTGAAGCTAGAAATATGAAGTATAACGCTGAAGTCCTATTGTAATTATGCAAAGTGTGGACCATTAATGGTGGCTTAGAATCTTGATGGCTCCCATTGACTAGGACAATTGGTTGTGAATGGGTTTATTTACCTGCAAGTCTTCCTGTGTACGTGTGGGCCAGCCCATGGGTAATGAAGAATGAGGTCTCACAGGGCATGTGACCATGGATTCCAGTATCATGTGACATCTTAAATCTGGTACTTTTCCATTTAGAAGGAGGGGTGGGGACCCAGAGACACAAAAGATTCCCAACCTTATGCCAAAGCTATAAAGGGGGTGGAACAGAACAAAGGGGGCCAGTCATGAGAAAGCCCCTGCTTAACATCTAAGATTTCTTCTGGAACTAACATGGCCTGTACTTGGGGAAAGGATTGGGCCTACACTAGGAGGGTGTCTAGTCTGTGAAAGAAGCTTACTGGAACATCTGAGGGTGAGATATTACCTGTAATCAGTTTCTTAATGTATTAGGCTTAGACTTGCGTGTTTTTGCTTTATTTTGCTTGGTAACTTACTTTGTTGTGTCTGTTATTACTTGAAACCACTTAAATCCTACTTTTATAATTAATAAAATCACTTTGTTTATTAGTAAACCCAGAGTAAGTGATTAATACCTGGGGGAGCAAACAACTGTGCATATCTCTCTATCAGTGTTATAGAGGGTGGACAATTTGAGTTTACCCTGTATAAGCTTTGTACAGAATAAAACGGCTTTATTTGGGGTCTGGATCCCATTGGGAGCTGGGTGTCTGGGTGCTGGAAACAGGTAAACCTGCTGAACTGTTTTCAGTTTAGTCTGCAGCTTTGGGGGCGTGGCCCGGACCCTGGGTCTGTGTTGCAGCAGGCTGGCATGTCTGGCTCAACAAGGCAGGGTTCTGGAATTCCCAAGCTGGCAGGGAAAATGGGCTCCGAGGTAATTTCAGCACATCAGGTGACAGTCCCAAGGGGGTCTCTGTGACTGAATCCGTCACAGGCTCTATTCCCAGAGACAAGCTTTCAAGTTTACACAGAGTTCTTGACCTGAAGAAGAGCTCTGACTAAGCTCAAGAGCTTGTCTCTTTCACCAACAGAAAAGGGCCCGATAAAAGATATTACCTCACCCACCCTGTCTCTCTAATAGCCTGAGTCCAACATGGCAACAGCACCTCTATAAAACCCTATGAAATTACTATACAACCTGGTTGGTTTCACCCAATTAAGTTCTATGGACTTTTCCATATGGGATAGCAGCAGACATTAAAATATTCCAAGCTCTGTTTTCTGAAGTGCTCGGTTGCAAGTTTAATGCCTTACCATTTGTAAAGGATGATTACTGGCATTTGAAAAGGGTACTTACTGCCTAGAACACAGTAAACATGTATTCTGTTTTTCTTTTACACTGTTAAATAGTATAATATATAGTAAAGAGATATACCGAAATAGCAATCAAAACAGACACTTTAAGGAAGAGTACCAGCACATCCTAATTTGTACTTCATTCCCCTCATCAGAAATGCTACTAGGATTCATTGTAGTGCTGAATATTCATTCATGTTTCTTGTTATTGGTTCAGTGCAACAGCACACTAATAGATTCACACCGGTATTTAAGTAAAGGGGGGAGGTTTGAAGGGGACACCAGTTCCTCTTTTGCTAAAGCAGAAAGCAGCTCCCCCTTCTTTCCCTGGTCCAGGAAAGCAGTGCTCTCTCTTCTCCTTGGCTGGTGCAGTGAGAGTTTGCCCTCCTTTTTCAGTCTACTTTAACCGCTATGTTCAGTTTATATTAGCTCATTTTAATTCCTCATCTCCAAAAAAACTTGCCTGCTGCTTTTTAAACATCCAGACAAAGCTGCTTTCCCTCCATTCTTTCCTTCACATTAAATTGGCAACAGAAAGAAAAGAGAGTTTGTTCTACATTCCCCAACAATAAGAAGCGTGAGGGAGAGAGAGAGAGAGAGAGAGAGAGAGAGAGAGATTGAACGGTAGCTTCTAAGGCTACATTTTCACTGCAACTGGAGATGTGATTTGCTGCTTGTGTAGAACATACCCATGCTAGCTTTAATCTAGTTAGGGTGCAAAAAATAGCAGTGAGGACACAGCAGCATGGGCTTCAGTGCAGGTTGGCAATGAGAGCACATTCTCTTGGGGGCGGGCAGGCAGGCTTGTATAGCCTACGCCACTGAATCCTCAGTTATTTTTAGCATACTAGCCTGGGCCCTTTATGATCCCTCCTCCCCTCCCACCTTTAAACTTTCATCTCCATAGTAATTTTTTGGATGGGTGGTGGTGGGCCTGAGTTTCAGATTTTGCCCTGGGCCCCCAAAAACCTCTGTGTGGCCTTGCAAATCTCCCCCCTAGTTAAGATACTACATGCTTATTGGACTGTGAGAATCATGAAATGTATCTTTTAAAAGAAATGGGTGGTATTTTCTGCACTGAGTACAAAGACAAAGTTTTAATCACTTGGATTGTTTGGCTTGATATGGTATGTTGTAATGAGGTAGGGTTGCCAACTGGTTGGAGCATGGGATAGAATCCAGGACTCCTGGCACTATTCTGTAATTCTGAAACTGATTATGTGGCCTTGGGCAAGTCCCAAAGGCCAGTCAAACCTTTAAAACTGTTTTTGCTTTAATCTATATTTCAGCTCCTAATGAAAGTAATCTGACTTTCAGAGATGCCGAGAACCTGCATCTCATTGATAGGGCCTTCCAGATTAATGGCCGTGAAAGATTGAAATCTGGTCTTGTGTACTTTTACTCTATACTGTACATAGTTCACGGGGGATACCAGAGTTTCTCAAATTGGGGGTCCTGACCCAAAACGGAGTTGCAGGGACGGGGGTGGTCACAAGGTCACAGTATTGCCACCCTTATTTCTGTGCTACCTTTAGAACTGGGCACCCAGAGAGCAGTGGCTGTTGGCCAGGTGCCCAACTCTGAAGGCAGCGCCCCACCAGCAGTGGCACAGAAGCAAGAGTGGCAATACCATGCTTTGCCACCCTCACTTCTGCGCTGATGCCTTCAGAGTTGGGTGGCCAGAGAGTGGGAGCTGCTACTGAGGGCCTAGCTCTGCAGGCAGCAGTGCAGAAGTAAGGGTGGCAACACCATACCATTCCATCCTTACTTCTGTGCTGCTGCTGGCGGCAACTCTGCTTTCAGAGCTGGGCTCACGGCCAGCAACCCCTGCTCTCCAGCTACCCAGCTCTGAAGGCAGCAGCCCCTGCCAGCAGCATCACAGAAGTAAGGGTAGCAGTTCTGCACCCCCGCCCATACAATCACCTTGTGAACCCCACCTCCCACAGCTCCTTTTTCGTTCAGGATCCCTACAATTACAACACCATGAAATTTCAGATTTAAATAGCTGAAATCATGAAATTTACAATTTTTTTAAAATCCTATGACCATGAAATGAACCGTGAATTTGGTAGGGCCCTACTCATTGACTTCCAAGAAGTCTATGCAGTTCCACCACCAAAACCATTCCTGCAGCACCCAGAGGGCACCCAACACATAGAAGTAAGTGTCTAGCAGACATCACACAATGATCAACTTTCCACACCAGTTCTCTCTGAACTAAAGCACTGAAGCTGGGATTAAAAAGAGGCTTTTATGAGATTAGGGTTAGAATTTGTACTTTACATGTTAAACATTAGCAAAAGCTTTAGGACTAAACTCAGGCTCAAGTACATTTGTATATAAAAACTGGCATATATCAATACATCAAAAGCAACATTATGTGGACCTGTTTTCTGATCTGCCTATAGCCCCATGCATGGATGTCAAAAGGATTATTGATGCCAGACAGTAAGAGTAATCAGTTCTAGACCTAAGGTAGCCAGGTCAGTGAGAGCATGCTCTAAAACGCATTGAATATACCACTTCTCTCAGCTGACTCTGCAATTGAGAGCAAATCCCTTGGCTCTCCTGTTGGGTGACTCTTTTCCCAGTGAGACTGAAGAGCTCTGTAAACTTGAAAGCTGGTCTTTCACCAACAGAAGTTGGTCCAATAAGAGAGATTACCTCACCCACCTCGTCTCTTTTTCCAGTTATATATACACATGGAAGAAGCATCATGAATTTTCTTCTTGAGATTTACATCAAGATCAAAGCATGTCACTTTCCAGCTCTCACAAAAGTCCCTCATATAATAGCGCCATATATTTAAATAAAGAAAAGCTTGTAATGACATTCCATCGCCCACTGAATGCCTGGACAAACACAGGGCATGATTCTGCTTTCATTTACCCCAGTGTAAGTCAGGAGTTACTCCTCAGAAGTCAATGGAGTTAAAACTGGTGACAGAATCAAGGTCATAGTTTGTAATTTGTATCCTAAATAGCATCAGTTACGTTGCCATCACTTTATATGTGCAGCTCAATTATCTCTGCCTTTGTGACTCAGTAGATATGTATGAATGGGACAGCTTCCTAATCTGTTTCTAAACACAGTACACAGACCCTGAGCTAGTGTCCAAATTGACCTTTTTGAGGTTTAGTATTATTGGTAACTCAACAACAACCTTCAGCCCAAGTTTTCTCTCCGAGATTAACTATCCCTAGGATTTGTCCGTAAAGACTCCTCTGTCCTATCTCCCTATTAGCCACTCTCTCCTCCATGACTGAGCAGCATTTTAGTCATTCTATGCAGCGGTCTAACATCTACTTAGCAGGCCAGCAGAGCCCCACTATCCTGTTACAGCACGCCTTCAATTGGGGAAAAGAAAAAGTGTATTATGACTTCTGAAAAATTACTGCTTCTATTTTACCTTATTTGCCTCCACTCAAAAGTACAATGCATAATTCCACATTGTTGTAATTTCATTATCATGCCTGACAACTGAAGCATCACCTGTGAACCTGAATTTAAATCCTTCAGGCTATCTATGTTTTTCCTCCTTGATGCCCTTAGGCAGCATGAATGACTATAAATGGTAGAAACAAAAGCAAACGTGTTAAGACATTACGAAAAAACTGAGTGTGTGTACATGTCTGTATGAAATGAAACAGGGATAATGTTCAAATCACATGGATCTTTTGGGATAATGGAATTTTTACTTGAAATGGTGTGATATTCAATACAATAATCACTACTTGCCCTTTTAGTAGTGGGAAGAAAGAATAGCTGACTGGTGATGAATTATAAGTTTAAATTGTGCCCAAAAAATAACACATGCAAAAATTAATATCACCACACAACTTGAAATCTTAGCACACTATGAAGACTTAGAACAAAATTGCAAATTTCTATCATTATAGAATTGTGTGTCACATGGAACAATATAGAGAATGGAACATTGTTAGTTAATCTGCTATAATCTTTTCAGCTAAGAGCAACAGGCAATTGATAAGGAGGGTCAGGCTGGATCAGGATTTGCATAAGAGATGGCTTTAAGGAATGCCTATGTGGTTTAGGAAAGCCTGTTGGTGATTTAGTTTGCTCTTCCATCTGATTCTGTAGTGAACCAAGGGACCAAGCAATGTGCAGCTGAAGGAGAAATATCTTTTGGGTGAGACATGGTCCAGAGGCCTGGGCCTAAGAACCATTTTAGACATTCGTGATGTAAACTAGTCAGACACCAAGTTAGGTATATAAATTCAGCATCCCTGATATTCCCACCAGAGGTTTGATTGGATAAGATATTTTCCACATCCAGTCCTAAAGTGTTGCAAAATACTGCTGTGCACTGTTAAAGAATTGCCTTGTTTCTCCCGAGAGGTGGCTGCAGTTCGCTTTCATTGCCACACATTTGTGGCAAATGAAAAGTTACTTCCTCCAACTTTTCATAAATACCAGTTGAATCTCTCAATTGTGTGTCTGTCACTTATTTCTTCTTTTGATACTATCAATTGATGATCTAGTTACAAACAATGGCTGGTATGTGATAAATTAGCTCTGAATTCATCCATTATAAATCTTAATAGAGAGGCGAAACTGGTTTTGGAAATGCAAAAACCCCAAATAAGTAATATTGTACATGCTTGGCTGGCAAAAAACGTCTCTCTAAGAAAATATTTCATTGGAAAGTCAGTATCTGTAATCTACTGAAAGCAATGTAGCAGTTTCAAATAAATGAGTAAAAGCCTCTGTCTCAGACCGCATTTCATGCTTTTTTGTTTCCAGTGAGCATATTTTAAGGGACTAATCAGCCTTATAAAAAGTACCACTGTTAATCTACTGTTTGTCTTGGTCTCCATTGCAGCTGCTTAAGAGAGAGCAAACAAAACCAGAATTAAGGTCATTCAATTTAAATCCTCAGAGAGGAAGACGAGAACTAAATTATTGCTGAGAATTACAGAGAGGAAAAACCCAGAATAAGATAGCTATTGTTTATTATTTGCCAGACCCAGAGTGGCACTGCATTTACATATTTGTGAAGGGATTACATTAACATTTTATGAGATTAATTGTTAGCATGGGAAGATTCTCTGATATACTGTTGACACCACTTAAAAGTGCATTCCTGTGTTTTCAAAGACCTAATGTAGATAGTACATATGGCTTGTATGGAATATCCAAAACCTGGCAAGCAAATTGGCATTCATGATCATTTGATGCAATTTATTCAGATATGTAATTCGGGCCTAGTAAAATATAAAGGATTTCTAAGTCAATCTAATAGAAGTTGATATATGAGGAAATAGCAAAGCAAATAGCATTATCGGTTTTGTATACTGACATTAAGTCTCATCATATATCACAAGTTTGAATATATTAGAATTAGAGATTATAAAGATTATATTATGATGGGAAATTTTGCCTGACTGTGCTAAGACTTAAATCTGTATCTTCAAATGTGTTTAAAGCTAAAACATAGCTATTACAGGGTATCTATTTTATGCTAATAATAAGCAATCATTTTCTAGTGGTCAGCAAATAGTATAATTACATGAGTAAAGGAGCTTTTGGCCATCAAAGAGCCCACAAGTTTTTCCTTCAAACTGTGATATTCACTGGGAGCTATTCTATAAATAAAACATGGTAGCTTTTAGTGTAATCTTTAGTGTGAGAACATGCTACCTTCAGAGCCAACAGTAATACCACTTCAAGAAGGGGATGCTGTGTGAAGAGAGGATCTTGCAGCTCTCTCCCACTTTAAAATCAAGTACATTGGCTCCACAGTATTTTCAGACCCCAGGAGCCTTCCGGCTGAAAGTGTGAGTCAGCTCCAGAATTCAGATCTCTCAAGTGGTAGAGGTATGTCTCGATTCTGTACCATCACACAAGCTCAGACTTCCTGCAATCATGCTGATAGACTGTCATTCATGAGTAGAGCTGTGACTTTAAGTTTTGACAAAAAAACCAGGGGGGATTTGTCAATTTTTTGCAGTTTGTTTTCTGATCAGCCCTATAATTAATCACTTTCCTAATGTATCTGAATCACTCAGGAGATTGCACACACTGAAGTATATATTTATAATGTTTACACTACTCTGATTTGTTTTAGTTAAAACTATGTTGTCTAGTGAGATGAAGTAATGCAAACTACCACTAAGTTTAAGTTCTCTAGTCTTAAGACAAGAATCGCCATACTGGGTCAGACCAAAGGTCTTCTGACAGTAGCCATTGCCAGGTGCCCGAGAGGGAATGAACAGAACAGGTTATCAAGTGATCCATCCCGTCGCCCATTCTCAGCTTCTGGCAAACAGAGGCTAGCATGGGCGGTGGGTATAATAGGCCAGAGAAGGCTAAGCCTTCCCTAACTCAGCTGCCACCAACTCACTGCCCGACACCTGGGACCTGGTGGCCCCGCCCCTTCCCCAAGCCCCCCACCTACCACTTGCTGCTGCTGCCACCTGACTTCCTCCACTCTAGTGCAACCCCTTGCTCTCAGGAGGTCCCCACTGGCTTGCTGCGTCCCTCCTCCTCCGAGGCGGAGGAGGTCTGGTGGGAAAATGAGGCGGCGGGAGAAGGAGAGCCAGCAGTGGGCAGGCAGCTCTGCCGAGCCAGGAGCTTGGCCGGGTGCTGGGGCAGGCACAGCTCAGGAGGGTCGGCAGCTCGTCTGGGTGCTGTGCTGGGGGGAAGGGGCAGGCAGTGGGGCAGCAGCTCAGCTGGATGCTGGGGCCGGCCCGGTGCTGGGGGAGGGGAGCCGGTAGCACTGCCATGCCAGCACTTGGAGAGGGGGGAGGCCAGCATGACTAGGGCCAGCAAGCTGGGGATCCTCTGGTTGCAGGGGGCCCGGTGGACTAGCCTTTCCAAAGTGGGGGTTCCCCTGCCGCCCATGGAGACTAGGGACACCATCTCTGCCCACCTTTTTGTAAGTAACAACCAGTATTTTGATTAAAAACACTACAATATAAAAAAGTTAACATGGCACATTAATTGGATTCAAAACTGGTCGATAGGTCTCAAAATAGACTTATCAATGGTGAATCATCGTTGAGCATTTGTGTTTCCAGTGGGGTCCCACAGGGATCAGTTCTTGGCCCTATGTTATTTAACGTTTTTATCAATGACCTGGAAGAAAATGTGGGGGGAAACTTGCTTGGTGGCAGCACTGCAGAGAAGGATCCGGAAGTTGTGGTGGATCACAACCTCAACATGAGTCAGCAATGCAATGCTGTTGCAAAAAAGCAAATGCAATTTTAGATTGCGTTAAGAGAAGCATAGCATGCAAGTCATAGAAGGTGATAGTACCACTCCACTTGGCTCTGATTAGGCCTCAGCTAGAGTACTGTGTCCAATTTCCATCATCAATGTATAGAAAGGATGTAGAGAAACTGGAAAGGATCCAGAGGCAAGTGAGCAAAGGCTGAAGGAACTGGGTATGTTTAGTTTAGAAAAAGAGGAGATTAAGGGGGATATGAGAGCAGTCTTCAGATACTTGAAAGCTGCCATAAAAAAAGATGGAGAAAAGTTGTCCTACCCTCTGTGGCAAAAGAGCAAGAGGCAACAGATTCAAAATACAGCATAACAGATTTAGATTACATCTCAGGAAAAGCTTCCTAACTGTAAGAACAGTAGGACAATGGAGCAGAATGCCTTGAGAGGTTGTGGAAGCTCCTTCACTGGAGGTTTTCAAAAGGAGGCTGGATAGTCATCTGTCTTGCATGTTTAGACACAACAAATCCTGCATCTTGGCAGGAGGTTAGACCAGATGTCCCTTGTGGACCCTTCTAACCCTATGACTCTATACAATCACCACTGATAAAGTTTGCAGAAGACACAAAAATGGGGGAGTGGTAAATAAAGAGGAGGCCAGGTCATGGATTCAGATCGATATGGATCACTTGGTGAACTGGGCTCAAGCAAACCATATGCATTTTAATATGGCTAAATGTAAGTGTATACATCTAGGAACAAAGAATGTAGGCCATACTTACAGGATGGGGGACTCTATCCTGGGAAACAGTGACTGAAAAAGATTTGGGGTCATGGTGGATAATCAGCTGAACATGAGCTCCCAGTGTTATGCTGTGGCCAAAAGAGCTAATAAGATCCTAGAATGCACAAATAGGAAAGTCTCGAGTAGGAGTCGAGAGGTTATTTTACCTCTATGTTTGGTACTGGTGTAACTGCTGCTGGAATACTCTGTCCAGTTCTAGTGCCCACAATTCCAGAAGGATGTTGCTAAATTGGAGAGGGTTCAGAGAAGAGCCACAAGAATGTTAAAGGATTAGAAAACATTCCTTATAGTGATAAGCTAAATAGATTGAGCTCTTTTAGTCTAACAAAGAAAAGATTAAGGGGTGACTTCATTACAGTCTACAAGTACCTACATGGGGAGCAAATTTTTAATAATGGGCTCTTCAATCTAACACAGAAAGGAACAACAAGATCCAATGGCTGGAAGTTAAAACTAGACAAATTCAGACTGGAAAGATGGTGTAATATTTTAATGGTAAGACTAATTAAGGATGGTGGTTGATTCTCCATCACTGACAATTTTAAAATCAAAATGGGATGTTTTCCTAAAAAAAAATGTGCTCTAGGAATTATTTTGGGGGAAGTTCTATGGCCTGTGTTATATAGCAGGTAAGACTAGATAATTCCAAACCCAGAAAGGACCAATGTGATCTATAAATCATTTAATCCAAAATAAAGGCTTGTATTTACAATCTTTAACATCAGTTTAAATCATTAGATTTTTGACCCTATCCTTTTAGTTTGTCTCCTGGACAGGAGCATGTTAGCCACATCCACACTGTCTGGACTAATCCCTGTTATAAACCAGGTTCTGCCGGAAGCAAGTTTAACAACTCTCATTAAACTTCTGTTGGGACCATGAAAAATCCACAACTGTCAACCATCAGCCAATAGGGGAGGTTTTTGAGGGCAAGGTGCTAGAACTCACAGCAGCTGGACTTAGAGTAGGGAGCTCATTTACAGTTGATAAGAGTAAGGAAGAGGCTTCACTGTAATTGGAAGCCATGTATATGGTCAGGTAGGCTCTTTAGGAACTCGGGGGGGTGGGGGGGAGTTACAGTTTGCACTGTGGTAAAGTTTGTGGGTGGGATTTTTCAGAAGCACTAACTCTATATGTCTATGCTGCAGTTAGACAGCCACAGCTGGCCCAGATGTAGACATCTGGGCTTGGACTACAGCATGAGCTCTGGAACCCTCCCACCTTGCAGGGTCCTAGAGCCTGAGTCTGGATATCTACACAAGCCCAAGTCAGCTGGCCCGGGCCAGGTGTCTAACTGCAGTGTAGGCATATCCTGCCTGGCTTAGGAGGACACGTCAGTCCCAATGACTTAATGGGACTTGAGCTCTTTTATTATTAAGTGCTTTTTAAAAGTCCACTCCATTTTTATTATGTAGTATATCTGGAGCTTGAGTTAGGCACAAACAAATAAATCAAAATAAAAACGACAAAAGTGTGCATGGAGCTGAAGAAAAGGCATAGATGTCTTCCCAGCTTGCACACATCTTTGTGTCTTCAGTGGAGGACCATCAGATCTTAAAAGATGCAAAATAACTAAGGTACATGGTCCCTGGGATTTAATAAATCTGAATCAAACAGAAGCCACCAAGCAGCAGCAAGAAAAGTATCCCCCCTGCCCTTCATAATAACCATAAAATGCCAGAATTTGCTTTGTATGTAAAATTTCTCTACAGAATATGCCAGCACTGATAGGCATAAGCCATTTCTATTTTCCCCATACAAAACAGCCATTATTTGTCCTACTTAGCATGCTCAGACCTATCCATCTTTCCAGGAACATACCACACCCTCCTCCCAGTACTTTGATGAACTTTCACTAAGGAAAGCAAGACTGTTCGCAAACCATGATGCTAGGTTCAATAAAACTGAAGGTAACAGTAATTACTGAATCCTTTGGAGAATCTAAAAAAAACCCTAAAATTATCAGAAAAACAATGAAGTTTGCAAAAGAGATATTAGTTTTCTTTTATGTGCTTTTCAAAACATAGCAATACTTATTCAGAATTACCTACATCCAGTCATTTTGGTTTTACAGTACAAGGCTCTTTCTAACGTGACATTCTGGAATACTCAAGCAAAAATCTGCCCCACCAAGTAACATAGATAATTTCTTATAGCTAGATTAACATGCTGTTGTGGCTACACAAATAATAAATAGCCAGAAATATTTTTTTAGATGTATAATCAAATGCCAAAATAATACACCTACCCATATATGCTCTAAGCATCCTTGGCATAACTTGAAAATACATCAAATAATATCTGGTTTTTTAAAACCAGGAGAACTCATGTTTAGATCTTGACTAAGGATCAAATTATGCCCTGAATATGTTACAAGGCACACATTTACAGAAATTGGAGTTCCCTGTATGTATATGATGGCAGAAATAGACTGACTCTTTAGATCCACAATCAAGCAGATTTTTTTGTTTAATAGTCAGTGCACAGAGGATTCAGGGGTGGGATGGCATTTATATAAAGTTGATTGTATGCAAGTAAATTAATTTAGATTTCCCAAAGCCAGGAAATTATTATTTAGTCGTTGTATCATTGTTTGCAGTGTCATTGTAGCCATGTTGGTCCCATGGTATTAGGGAGACAACGTGAGTGAGGTAATATCTTTTACTGGACCATTATGAGTATTTGCAATGCACCCATAACCATGGGATCTAGGTGCCTTTCCAAAGCTTAAATTGGAGATGAGAAGACACTTGCTCCTCTGGTGCCTTCAACTTTGAATATAACCAGTCACCTAGGAGCTTGGCCTAGGGATCATCAAAAAACAAACAAACAAACAAAAAAAACAAAAAAAAGTCTTCAGGAGTTAGGACCCAAACTCCTATTAAAGATCCCAGCTTTAATCATTTACAAATACCCAATCAAAGAGGTACATCTTGTATTTCATTCTAAAAAGGACTACATTTATACCTTTGCATATTTCTGTGGGCAGCAGACTTGACACACAGTTGGTACTGGGAGTTCTATTGTTCCATCACCTACAAACTTGAACCTGAGACATCAGGTTCAGTGTTCTGGATAAGTGGAGATCATACAGCAATAGTACAGCATTTCTAAATAAACGTTGCAATCTTGCAACACCAAATTTAGCTCCAAAATATGGTGAAGTTTTCAATAGGCACGTTGTATGGCAACAAGATCATAATTTCATCATGGATTCCTTTACATACCAGTCATAAAACAGGGTAGTCTAAAACCCCACCATCGCTGAGTAAATTCTCTTTTTTGGGGGTGTGGAGGTTGAAGGGGAGAAATGCAGAAAGGGTCATAAGTCTGTTACAGATATGGCCAAAGAAAAAGATTTTTTAAAAAATATTCGTCCCTTGAAAGGGAAGTTTCTTGCTGATTTAATTTAATCAGTCTAACATAAAGGAGCCATTATGCTTGCATCATGCAAATATTGACTGACTTAGCTAATGAGTGGCTGTGTATAAACAGTCTTCTTTTTTCAACTGGAGTCTACAGCAGACAGCTTTGTGTACTCTACAGTCTCTTGTACCTGAGCCAACAACTGATAGTGCAGTAGATCAAAGCCTTGATAGAGAGATGCCAGGCAATTTGTATATAAATATACCCTTTAAAAAGCCATAAGAGTACAATAGAAGTCTTAACATACTTTCTCCACAATTTGAACGTTAAATAGTTAATTACTTTGATAACAAATGTCAAAGTTGTATCTGATGCTATAAATGTATTGTAGGACCTCAGTACAGTAAATATTTTCTATTTCTTCCATGAAGTTGATAAATTACAAGCTATTTCACATTAAAAAGCAAATACAATGCATTCCTTTCTGAACCGGAATACTTCACAGAACACAGCTTGTTAATTTCCTCAGGTTTTCGAGGAAAATGAAATAGAATATAATTGTCAGCATAATTCAAGGGAGATACTTAAACAGAAACAGGAAAATTTTGCAGTCAATTAAAATGATAGCCTATTTTTTCCATTTTGTTGATTGATAGTGTATAAAATACTACTACACAGGTCCTAACTCCAAAACTCAAGCCACGATTCATTACACTTCAATTCTAAAATTACAAATTCAGTTCATTTGGGATTAGCATGAATGCAAAGTTACAAACACCTTGTATAAGTGACCCAGTAACAAATGTTTAGATTTCCTGAGAATTAAAGGGCAGCTAGGAAGGTTAATGGTTCAAGACAGTTTTTTCTACACCTTTTTGGGGCATGTCCTGCTCTTACATCTGTGCAACCCCAGTGAAGACAGTGAGGCTTCCCCAATGTAATGGAGGTCAGAATTTTGCCCTTCTTTCCCCCTACACTGTTATAAAGAAGAATGGTCCAGTGTTTATGGTAATAATCTGCATCTAGAGACACCTGGGTTTGACTCTGTTTTGCTACAGATTTTCTGGGTGACCTTAGACAAGTCACTTAGCCTCTTTGTGCCTCAGTTCTCCATTTGAAAAAGTGATGCCAATACCATCTCTCTACCTCTCAGTGGTGTTATGAAGCTAAATACATTCAAGACGGTGAGGCACTCAGGGACTATGGTATTGGAGTCCATATAAGAGATGTTTTCTGTAAAGTGCTAGATGAAAAGTGTACTGAGCCATTATTTAAGTTGTAGGGATTCAACTAATGACCTAGGCCAGAGGTTCTCAAACTGTGGGTTGTGGTCCCATTTTAATAGGGTCATCAGGGCTGGTGTTAGACTTGCTGGGGTCTGGGGCAGAAGCCAAATCCCAAACCCCCATCACCTGGGGCCGAAGCGGAAGACAGAGCCCCACTGCCCAGGGTCAAAGCCAAAGCCTAAGGGCTTCAGCCTTGGGCATCAGGCTTCAGCCCTGTGTGGTGGGGCTCAGGTTACAGGCCTCCCCATCTGGGGCTGAAGTCCTCTGCCTGGGGCTGCAGGGCTCGGGTGGGCTCAGACTTCAGTCCCCGCTCCTGGGGTCGTGGTGCAATCAAGTTTCAGAGCCCCTGATCAAGGCAATCACAATCCAAATTTTAGTTTACAGTTTCTACAATGTCTAGATACAACAGTGATGGACACAATATAATTGCCTAGACAGACTAGCATGCAATAAAAATCAATTTAAAAGATCAACATCCACTCTATAGCTAGTCTGATCAGAGCTGCTGCATTGGAAAACACCAACTATAGTGGTTAGTATGTTCAATAATTAAAAAACTATGGATTATGCCTGGAGTCTTATATTGAATTATATAAAAGTGTCAGTTCAAGGTTAAAACAGATAAGCAATTTCTACTCATATAACAAAGTGTGACAGGGCAAGGCCAGAGGGCTATAGGAAAGTGGTAAGGAACCAGTATGTTCCTATTGGGATCTGGGAAGTGGGCGGGCAAAGCCCGCCCACTGCTAAAGGATCCCCCCCTTCAGCCTAAGGGGAGGGATCCACAGGACCTGGATGCCAAGTGATTCCGGGGGACAAAAAATGAAAAAACAGGAACGGGAGTGCGGTCAAAGGGTCAAACGAAGCAAACCAGATGGGGACACCGAGCAGAGAACCCCGGACAGCGCCCACTGCTCCTCAAAGGTGTCAAGGGAGCCAGTGGACGCTGCCCAGAGGAACTCTGCCCGGATGCGTGCACGAACAGAGGATCGAAAATAGGCCCCACAGTCACAGGAGCCTCCATCGGCCAACCTCCCCACCCTGGTCTTGTAGATGGCCAGTTTAGCTAGGGCCAGGAGGAGGTTGACCAGGAGGTCCCGTGACTTCGTGGGGCCACGGATTGGAAGTGCATAAATAAAAAGGTGAGGGGAAAAGTGCAACCAAAACTTCAACAAAATGTCTAAGAGGAGCCGGAACAGGGGCTGCAGCCTGGCACACTCCAGATAAATGTGCACCAGGGTCTCCCTCACGCCGCAAAAGGGACGTGTCGGGGATTGGGGTGAACCGCGCCAAGTACACGCCCGTGCTCACGGCTCCGTGAAGGAGCCGCCAACTGACATCCCCGGCGGGCCTTGGGACTAAGGAGGAGTAAAGGCTGGCCCACCGGGGCTTCTCACCCTCTAGAGGTGGCAGGAGGTCCCGCCATTTCGTATCGGGGCGGGACGTGAGGGTGAGGAGATGAAGGGTGTGGAGCACGAGCGTGTATAGATGTTTCCTTGGTGCGGTCTGGAAGCGTACCGGCTGCAGTTCGTGCAGCCGGCTCACTGTGAAGGGACAGGGGACCCGGTTGGGTCCACGGGGCAGGGGCCCAATAAAAAGGTCCGGAGGGCTTGGGGTGAAGGGAGGGCGGGGCGTACCCTCTCGCAGGACCCGGTCGAGGTAAACCCGAGCAGCGGGCGGCAAAGCAGCCTTCACCTCCTGAAGTACGCGCCGGGGAGTACGAGGTCTGGAAAGCCCCATGCGCTGAGCAAGAGTCAGGGGATCCAGCCAGTCTCCCCGGTCGTAGTCCAGGAGGTCTCCGACCCTAGTGACTTCTGCCAGGACCAACCTCTGGCGCACCGAGGGGGACTCCGCCACCTGCACACGGAGCTGGGGGTTGTGTAGCAGGGGCTCCGCGAGGAGATCTGCCCCCTCGGTGGCCGCCACGGACCTGGTCGCTGAGAATAGCTTCCAGGTCCGGAGGAGGTCCTGGTAGAAGACCGGCAGCCCATAGAGGTCTCGCGGAAGACCTCTTGGATGGAGATAAAGGAGCTGCCGGTCATATCGGAGCCCTCGGAAACGGCGTAGGAAGGCGTGCGCCAATACGCTCCATGCCGGACTACCTGCACCATAAAGGAGCCTCTGCAGGGCCTGGAGACGGAAGACATGGACCTGAGTGTGTGGACACTTCAGGCCCTGCCCACCCTCCTCCAGAGGAAGATGGAGAACCCCTGCAGAGACCCAGTGCAGTCCTGACCAAAAGAACTCCAGAATCGACGTCCGGAGGTTGGCCAGGAAACCCGGGGCCGGGACCAGGGTGTTGAGCCGGTACCAGAGCATGGACAGGACTAATTGATTGATTACCAGTGCTCTCCCTCGAAAGGAGAGGCACCGGAGTAGTCCTGTCCATCTCCAGATCCGCTTTATCACCCTGCCCTCTAAACCTTGCCAGTTCTCCGGCGGGGATGGATGTGTGGCAGAAAGGTAAACGCCGAGATAGAGCAGCGGACCCGTGCTCCACCTGATGGCCTGAAGCGCGGGTGGGAGGGAGCTCGCCTGCCACCTGTCCCCTACCACCAGGCCAGAGCTCTTGACCCAGTTGACCCGGGAAGAGGAGGCCGCCGAGTAGATCGCCTGGCAAGCCTCCACCCACACCAAGTCGCCCGGGTCCTCGACCACGAGGAGCACATCGTCGGCGTATGCCGACAGGACCAGCCGCAGCTCCGGCTCTCGGAGCACCAACCCTGTCAACCTCCTGCGGAGGAGACAGAGGAAGGGCTTGATCGCCAAAGCGTACAGCTGGCCCGAGAGGGGGCACCCCTGCCGTACTCCTCGCCCGAAGCTGACCGGCTCAGTCAGGGTCCAGTTGAGCCTGACCAGACACTCTGCGGAGGCGTACAGCACCTGGAGAAAATCCACAAACTGGGGCCCAAAGCCAAACGCTCGCAGAGTGCTCAGGAGGTACCCGTGATCCACCCTGTCGAATGCCTTCTCCTGATCCAGAGACAGGAGGGCGAACGATAGACCATCCCTACACCCAAGCTCCAAGAGATCCCGGACCAGATACAGGTTGTCGAGAATGGTGCGGCCCGGGACGGTGTAGGTCTGGTCTGGGTGGACCACGTCCACCAGCACGGACCCAAGCCGCAGCGAGATGGCCTTTGCTACGACTTTATAGTCCGTGCTGAGGAGCGAGACGGGACGCCAATTCCGTAAATCTCGGAGGTCCCCCTTCTTCGGCAATAAGGCGAGCACGGCTCGCCTGCACGAAAGAGGGAGGACCCCGCCCTGCAAGGACTCGGCCCAGACGGTGACAAGGTCTGGGCCGAGGACGTCCCAGAACACGCGGTAGAACTCCACGGTCAGCCCGTCCAGTCCCGGAGATTTATTAGTTGGCATGCGACGGAGGGCTTCCGAGAACTCGGCCAGAGTGACAGGCAGCTCTAGCCGGTCTCGGTCGCCCATGCTGACCGTAGGGAGTTCGTCCCAGAGCACTCTGCAAGTGTTAGGATCGGTCGGATCCGGGGAGAAAAGGCTCGCGTAGAAGGCCTTGGCCCTCCCGCACATCTCCACCGGATCCGTGAGGGGGGTGCCATCTTCTGCGAGGAGGCAGGTGACGTGTTTCTTAGCCCCCCTCTTTTTCTTCAGGGCGTAGAAGAAACGGGAGCCGCGATCCATCTCCCGAAGGAGACGGATGCGGGATCGAACGAAGGCGCCCCGGGCCCGATGATCTTCGAGTTCCCGGAGCTCCTCCCGCTTCTTCCGGCATGCCCCACAGAGGGATGGATCCTCAGGGCTAGCGGCCAGACGCCTCTCCAGCTCTAAGACCTCCCGTTCCAACTGCTCTATCGTCACATCCCTCCGTCGGCTGGCGCCCCGGGTGTAGTCACAGCAGAAGAGCCGGGCGTGTACCTTCCCTAGATCCCACCAGCACCGCGCCGAGGGAAAGGCGTGCCGTTGCCCTCGCCAGGCCAGCCAGAACTCCCGGAAGGACGCCACGAAACCCACATCCTCCAGCAAACTGTTATTAAAATGCCAATAGGCCGGCCCCGGCCTCTCCGCGCAGAGAGAGGCCGTCACGGTAGCGAGATGATGATCAGAGAACGGGGCCGGCCGGACGCTGGAGGAGTGGGCCCGCGAAAGGTGAAAACGTGATAAATAGATGCGGTCCAACCGGGAGTGGTGCGACCGATGGGCCTCCACACGGACAAAGGTGAAGGTTGAGCTGTCGTCCGGGTGGTGGTCGTGCCAGACGTCCACCAGGGAGTGATGTTCGACAATCTCCCTGAGGACGTCCGCAGCGGCCGGGCACTGCTCGATCCCCGAGCGGTCCCGTTTCTCAAGGGTGTTGTTAAAGTCCCCGCCCAGGACCAGGCACTCACGAGGATCCAAGGTGCCGAGGAAGGTGGACGTCTGCTGACAGAAAGGAAGTTGTTCCGGGCCCGATGTCGGGGCATAGATGTTGACGAGACTGACCATGAGCCCCTCCATACGGACCCGTAGGTGCAGCAGGCGGCCCGGCACAGCCTCGGCAACCCCCAGCACCTCAGGCCGTAGGTCGGGGGAGAACAAGGTCACCACTCCAGCCTGGCGAACAGAGAGATGGCTGAAGTAGACTCTGTCCCCCCATTCCAGCCGCCAGCTGTCTTCAGCGGCTGGATCCGTATGGGTCTCCTGCAGGAATACTACAGAGTACCCCCCCTCCCGAAGGAAGGAGAGCACCTGGCTCCTGCGGAGACCCATCCTACAGCCCCGGGTGTTCAATGTTGTGAAGAGGAGAGATGCCATGAGGAGGGCTGGGGGGGATCCTCGCTGGCAGAGTCACTCACGGCCCCCATCGGGCCGCGTAACAATCCGTGACCCACCCCGTAGGTGAGTAGTGAGTCACGGAAAAGGCGGACCCGTTGGTAGGCCGTGGCGGCCTGCTTCCCAGTCCCTTTACCCTCCCCCATGAGGGCCCTCGCGGCCCGGAGGATTTGGTGGAAGTCCCCCCATCGCTGGAGAGCGAGCTGTACTTTGTTGCGGGAGCCCCGGACGTCCTCCAGGAACTCCCGCAGCTCCTCTCGCAGCGTATGGGGGGCCGGGGTTACTGGCTCCTGGCTATCGAAAGAAGGGACCCCTGACACAGCCCTATGGCCCACCGAAACGGACAGGCAAGGGGTGGACCCTCGACGCAGCTCCTGCTGGGCTGGCACCTTAGGGCCCAACCCGAAAGTCGGCTTAGTTGGGGGAGGCGGCGGAGGGAGAAGAGCAGCCCCTGGTGGGTCGGGACGAGGAAATACTGGAGCCACTCCCTGGGGGTCATCCTCTGTTAAGGGGAAGGAGACAGCCCTAGGGGCGGTAGTGTCATCATGGGAGGTGTAGGAGATTAGGACAGCATCAGGGGCGGGGCAGGGATCAGAAGTAGGGGCAGGGAGGGGGACATGAGCAGGGCCGGGCTGAGGAACGGGTAGAGGATCCTGAGCCGCAGGAGCTGGGCCACTGGGAGGTGGCCTGTCTTGGTGTGGCTGAGGGATCTGGGAATTGGGAAGGGGACCCCCCAAGATGCCGGGCTCTAGTATGATGGCTTGTGTTACAGCCATGGCATCAGGAGGTGAACAGATATTTGCGGGGTCCCCGCCTGGGAAGGAGAACCGTTGTCCCACCCCAATGAGGGGTACCCCCTGGGATTCGGGTCCCGGCCGCAGGGCACCGGCCGTCGCTTCAGGAGGCTTGGCGGCCGTCAGCGAGGTGTCACTTGCGACCGGGCAGGTGGAAGAGCCCAGGGGATCCTCGGAGGTGGGAGCAGAACCGGCGGTCAAGGGGAAGGAGCATGGGGAGAGGGGGGAAAGGGGCACCGGGGTGAGGTCATTGAGATCGAGGCCTGCTGCTAAAGGGTCGTCCTCCCCCTGGGTGATTGGGGTCAGACCCAGGGCCTCAATCTCCTCGTAGATGGAGGGCAGGTCACCTTCTGCCACCCCGGGGTTCTCCCTGCCAGCACCTGAAGCGATGCTCGGGTCGGGGCGCGCAGGGTCGACAAAAGGGGCAGAAGGGGCTCTATCAGGGGCTTCCGAGGGAGGGGCGGTAATACCTTCCGGTGCTGCCACGTCTTTCCCAGCCGGTTCTAGCGGACAAAAGCCACTCGGGGGCAAAGCAGAAGGCTCGGCATCAGTGCCCCCCTTCCTGGTCTTCCGGGGGGCTTCCGCGTCGGTGGAAAGGAGGGGGGCTCGAGCCTTCCGCTTGCCCCGCTTCCCCTGTACTAAGGCCCAACCCTCCATGGCATCATCTGGGGGCTGGCTAGTAAGGGTCGGGTCAGGGGGGAGGGGCGATTTCTTAGGGACTCGGGGAGGTAGTGGTGGGGCAGCATAAGGGAGAAAAAAGTCTCTCTGGGGCGGGCCCTCTCCCACGCCCGGCGATATGCCTGCCTCACCCTCCTCCACAGGCCTCAGTAGACTGTTCGCAGTGGGCCTCTCCCGCTCGTCTGGGCTCACTGGGGGAGGTACTCCCAGGGCCCGAGTGGGAGCAGCGGTGGACTGGGAAGGAGGAGGGGCGGCTCTGGGCACCGGGCATTCAGGGGCACTGGCGATGACGGGGCCGACGCCCTGCCGGGGCTCGGGAGTCTTGGATGCTCCTCCTTGCCGGGCCAAGGGACAGTCCCTCCGGACGTGTCCCATCGCCCGGCAGAGGTAGCACCGGGCCTCCCCCGTGGAATAATACACCCGGTAACGGGCCCCGTGATAGGGGACCATAAAGGACCCCTCGAGCGCCTCCCCGTCATGTGCAGCCGGCGGCATTTGGAGCTGCACCTGCCGGCGGAACGAGAGGATGTGACGGAGGGCGGGGTCTTTGCAGCCCAGTGGGAGAGGGCTGACTACAGAGATGGGTCTCCCCAGGGTGGAGAGGGCAGGTAACAGGGCGGCATTGGGGAGGAAGGGAGGGACGGAAGTGAGGACTAGGCGGACGCCCAAGTCCTCCAGCGGCTCTAATGGGACGAACACGCCCCCCACCGCCAGGCCCTTCTCCACCGCCTCTTGGGCCGTGGCCTCTGATGCGAGGAAGAAGACTACCTTCCCATACATTTTGGAGGCCGCTACAATGGCCGTGGGCCCCACCACCCTCGCCAACGCCCGCACATAGGTTTCTATGTGGGGCGAGGCGCGTACCAGGAGGCAACGGACGCCGTGCCTCCTGGTCAAGGTGGGAAAGGGGCCCCGGCCGCTATAGATGGTAGCTGAGGTGGTGAGCGGGTTAGATGACATTGCGGCAGGTGGGGGGGTTGCCGCCACCTGGGCGTATGCTCCGGGGGCCGGGGGTGGGACACCCGCAGAGCTGGTAGAGGGAACAGCAGGGAAGGACGCCGCAGCCGCAGCAGTAGTGGCTGCCTCTGCCATGGAGGGCCTGGCCTTTGTCGCGGGGCCCTTACCCTTCTTTTTACCCTGGCCCTTCCTGCCGGCTGGGGGGGCTCCCCCAGAATCGGGGAGGGCGAGGGACATGGCAGCAGCGGAGGTCTCTTCAGTGTCCGCCGCTGCCGGTGCCCCAGCGGGGGCAAGAGCAGGTGGTTCGGCAGCAGCGGTCGAGGTGGAGGCTAGGGAGGGTGACGGGGGAACAGGCGGAGGAAGGACGGCCGTGCCATCTGGAGGGGCTCCTCCCTCCATGTCGCCTGCCATGATGAACAGGGGGGGGAAGGGAAAACTCTTGAGAGGGGGCGGGGAGAGGAATTGGGGTGACCACTCATCTCCGCTAGGCTGCAGGCAGGGGAGGAGGGCACTAAAAGAGAGAACAGGGTTCAGGGTTATCTCGGACTAGTGCGGGGGTAGGGTTCAGTCACCGACACAAGATGGGAAATCCGGCTCCTCTTGTTGCACTAGGGGAGGGGATGATATAACAGCATGGGGGTGCAGTGAGATAGGGTCAAAATTAAACAGGGGAGGGGCACAAGCGCACGGGAGGGGGCATGGGTGCATGAAAGCGGGGGGCTAATCAGGGCAAACGGAGCTTCAGGGGGAGGGAGACAACCAACTAAGAATGGGGCAGAAAAACAAGGGACTAGTTTCAGGGCTAGGGTAGGGCAAACAAACAAGGCTGTAGAGGGAGAGGGGCGGGGCAGACAAAACTGAAAATAGCAAGGGGCTGGGACCAAAAAAAAGGGGGCAAATGACTGCAAGGGGTAAATGGGGCAGGTGGCAAGGGGGTCAGTCCAAGGGGTATGGGAGGGGGCACGTGCACCCGCGTGCACTTGCACAATGTCAATGGGTGGGGCTGGTTGCCGCTGCAGGCCCAAATGATGTTAAAAGGTTGTGGCAGGCCATGGAAGCAGCTAAGTCCAGAGGCCGTAGCACAAGGCAGATGGTGAGCAGCCAGCAGAGGTGGTGGAGGGGGCAGCGGTGGTGGGGGGGGTTATGGGGGGGCACAGGTGGACCAGGGGGCAGGCTCGGCGCCACACCCCCTGTGCCCCTACAAACACAGTCAATACCCCCACCACTAGAGCACAGTTCAAAAAATTACTCAGTTCTTGGAGGCCCCCTCCACGGTGGTCTGCAGAGTCTCCGCCGACGGTCTTCCGGGTCTTCCTCCTCTGGGTACCAGCAGCTTCCTGGCAGCAAACAGGGCAGCAGCAGCAGCTCCAGCAACTCCAGGCGGTGGTCTGGTGGTCAGGCAGGACCCCTCACAGATGGTGGTGGTGGTGGTCACAGCAGCGGCTGGAGCAGGAGCCCCTCACATCCCTCCTCTGGGGAGAGGGCCAGCAGGCCCCCTCCCCCCCAAGGGTTGCTGCAGCAGCAGGAGTAGCAGCAACCAAGGTGTTGGGGGGGAGGGGGTTCAGCTCCCAGGCAGCCAGCAACCAGAGAGTAGAGTAGTGGGAGGGGTGTCTGGCCCAGCCAGGGGAGAAGCTGGAGCAGCAGTAGCAGCAAACAGCAGCTGGGAGGGCCCAGGGCCTAGCAGCAGCCCCAGCAGGAGGAGCAGGAGAAGCAGCAGCAGCAGCCCTCTACCTCCTTCCCAGCCAGAGGGCTATAGGAAAGTGGTAAGGAACCAGTAGGTTAGCCCCAGGCTAAACAAATCCCTGATACCTTATGGCAGTTGCTCCAGGTTAATCAAGACACCTGGGCCAATTAAGAACTTTCCAGAAGGCAGGGAGGTTGATTGGGACACCTGAAGCCAATCAAGGACTGGCTGGAACTAGTTAAAATCCTCCCAGTTAGTCAGTGAGAGGGGAAGAGCTGTGGAAGAAGGCTGCATGTGAGAAGCTGGGAGCAAGAGGCACTAGGAGCTGAGAGTAAGAGGACATACTGCTGGAAGATCCTGTGGTGAGGATAAAGAAGGTGTTGGGAGGAGTCCATGGGGAAGTAGCCCAGGGAGTTGTAGCTGTCGTGCAGTTGTTCCAGGAGGCTCTCTAAACAGCTGCAGTCCACAGGGCCCTGGGCTGGAACCCGGAGTAGAGGGCGGGCCCGGGTTCCCCCCAAAACTCCCAACTCCTTATCAGACACAGGAGGAGTTGATCTGGACTGTGGGTTCTACCAGAGGGGAAGATCTCTGAGGCAAACAAAAATCCACCAATAAGCGCAGGACCCACTGAGGTAGAGGAGGAACTTTGTCACAACTGGTTTCAGGAGTGGGACTGGTGTGCACAGCACGGCAGAAGAAGAGGGGTGTTTAAAAAAGAAAAAGGAAAAAAAAAAAAAAAGGGGGAAGCGGGCTTATTTTTTTTCCACCACAATGGAAGATGTAATACGGGCACTGATACAAGCCACGGCTGCCCAGCAGGAGGCTACCCATGTCCAGGCAGCCGCCCAACAGGAGGCAGTGCGGCTGCAGTAGGAGACCAATCGCCCGTTGATGGACCAGGCCGCTCAAGACCGTACTATGTTGCGGGAACTGGTAAACCAAGTGAAGGCCCTTACGGAGATGAACCATGGCCATGATGAGACGCGGCACATACGGGCCAGCAATTGCCTGCAGAAAATGATGGGGAACGATGACATAGAGGCATACCTCCTGGCCTTTGAGAGGACAGCCCTACGGGAGGCCTGGCCTCGAGATCAGTGGTCTGGAATCCTCGCCCCATTCCTGTGTGGGGAAGCCCAGAAGGACTACTATGATCTTCCTGAAGAGGCTTCAGCAGACTACCCCCAGCTGAAAGCAGAGATCCTGGCCAGATCTGGGGTAACAACCGCAGTGCAGGCCCAGCGGTATCATGCGTGGAGGTACCAGGAAGACAAAACCCCCCAGTCCCAATTGTATGACCTCATCCATCTCGCACGAAAGTGGTTGCAAACTGAGTCCCGGAGTCCAGAAGAGATATTAGACGTTCTGGTCATCGACCGATACATGAGGGGACTACCACCAGACCTTTGTGCATGGGTAAGCCAGAACGAACCCTCCACCTATGACGAGATTGTGGCAATGGTAGACAGACGAAGGATGGTGAGGGAACTGACCCGACCAGTTAAGGAAGTGGAACCCCGGGTTAAACAAGCAGCACGAAGCCCTAGAGTTCGAGTGACTCGGCCACCAGAGGCCATAAAGAGTTGGAGCACTGAGTGGGAAGAAAATTGTGATGTTAGACTTCCCAAACCCCCGAGGAGTCCTAGGTGGAAGAAGGGGAGGGCTGAAAACCAGCGGGGACCCCAGAAGGAAGGGATTGGCCTGAGTGGGGAGAATCCTGGAACTAAAACCTCTAGCCCCCGGGATAGGGGAGTGATTAGAAGCAATTATAGATGTTATGCATGTGGTGAGTGGGGACACATAGCAGCACAGTGTCCTAGCACCGAGGAGCCTATGCAATGTAACTTGGGGGATTGGGAGGTCCCATGCTCCCTTATCCACCTTGCGGGCGTCGCATTAGCCCCGCATAACTACACCAGACCGGTAAAGATAAACGGAGTAGAGACTATAGCGCTTGTGGACTCCGGGAATGCAATCACCCTAATATCGGGTAAGCTGGTAAAAAGTAGCCAGCTGCTACAAGCCAAACGCGTAGCAGTGACGTGCGTGCATGGGGCCGTAAGCCATTACCCCACCATCCAGGTGGAGATAAGAGGTTCAGGGGAACCCCATTGAGGTGACAGTGGGTGTAGTTCCTAAACTCCCATATCCTGTAGTCATTGGGAGGGACTATCCAGGGTTTGATAATTTACTCCCCCCCCGGAGAGGTTGGAGGGAGGTGGGGACCCTGAGGGCAGCGACTTGTCACCGAGGGAATGTCAACCCCCGATGTTCGGTGAGATTTCTCAGGATCTGTTCTCAGTCCCCCCAAAGACCCGGAAGACAAAAAGGGAGAGGAAGGTTGCAAAAGCTTTGGGAACCCGGATCCTGACCCAGGGCCAGAAGATCGCCCTAGTAGGCAGACGGACAAGAGCAGCCAGAGAAACTACCACCACGGAAGGTGAGCCGGAGGCTGGCCCCAGCCATGATGGAAGTGAGCCGTTGGAAGCAACAGAGGCTGGCCCCTGGGAGCTTGGGCGGGTTAGTCCCAGGAGAGAGACTTTCGGGCGGGACCAGGCAGAAGACCCTAGATATGATAACACCAGGAAAGAGGTGGCTGAGATAGATGGAGTACCTGTGAATGGGAAGGTCCGGGGTCCAGGACCTTACTTTATAGTGAAGAAAGATCTCCTGTACCGTGTGGTGCAAATGCAGGAGCAAGAGATACATCAACTTCTGGTGCCACGAAATCATCAAAGAGCCATATTGAGTCTCACCCACAGTCACCTATTTGGAGGACACCTAGGGGTAGAGAAAACCCAGGCACGGATCCTGCGGAGGTTCTTCTGGCCAGGAGTACATGAACATGTCCGACGATACTGCACCTCTTGTCCGGAATGTCAGTTACATAGTCCGCGCCCGCACTTCCGGGCTCCTTTGATACCTCTCCCAATAATAGAGGTTCCTTTTGAACGCATAGCCATGGATCTGATAGGGCCCCTTGAGAAGGCAGCTCGGGGCCACCAACATGTGCTTGTTGTACGGGACTATGCAACCCGGTACCTGGAAGCCGTTCCCCTATGCAACATGGCTTCCAAAACCATAGCTAAGGAGTTAGTACAGATCTTTGCCCGAATTGGGCTACCCAAGGAGATATTGACTGATCAAGGGACACCTTTCGTGTCCAAGTTGATGAAAGATCTCTGTTCATTACTCCATGTACAAGCCCTACGGACCTCTGTATACCACCCGCAAACAGATGGCCTTGTGGAAAGGTTCAATAGGACCCTCAAGGCCATGATCAGGAAAGTGGTGAGCCGGGATGGGAAAGATTGGGATACCCTATTACCTTACCTCATGTTCGCCATCCGGGAGGTTCCGCAAGCCTCCACAGGTTTCTCTCCGTTTGAACTATTATGTGGGCGCCACCCCCGGGGCATATTGGATATAGCTAGAGAAGCCTGGGAAGAGGAGCCAAATCCAGGAAGGAACATAGTCGAGCATGTACTGCAGATGAGGGATCGGATAGCCCGAGTTACGCCTATTGTACGAGAACACTTGGAGAAAGCACAGGAGACCCAACAAACCCATTATAACCACCAAGCAAAGCTTCGACGGTTCCAACCAGGGGATCGAGTGATGGTCTGGTGCCCACAGCAGAAAGTAAGCTGTTGGCCCAGTGGCAGGGACCCTACGAAGTGATCGAAGCCGTGGGAGAGGTGAACTATAAGGTGCGGCAGCCAGGCCACAGGAAACCAGAACAAATCTATCACATCAATCTTTTAAAACCTTGGCACGATCGAGAGGCATGCTTAGTCACCCAGGAGACTCTTCCCCTGGAGGATAACTTACAAGAGCAAGTAAGGATATCACCCGATTTGACGCCGATTCAAAAGATCGAGGCAACTGACATGATTAATCGCAACCAAAATGTGTTCTTTACAAAACCGGGGCGGACGACTGAGACCTATCACCATATCCGCACGATCCCCGGAGCCAAGGTAACATTGAGACCCTACCGAATCCCAGCAGCCAAAAGAGAAGAAATCAAGGCCAAAGTGAAGAAAATGTTAGAATTAGGGGTGATTGAAGAATCTTACAGTCAGTGGTCCAGTCCAATCGTTCTAGTGCCTAAACCTGACCGTACCACAAGATTCTGTAATGACTTTCGCCGACTGAATGAAGTATCCCAGTTCGATGCATACCCCATACCACGCATCGATGAACTGGTGGACCGACTGGGTAGTGCTCGATTCTTGACAACACTGGATCTGACAAAAGGGTACTGGCAGATTCCCCTGACCAAAGAAGCTAAAGAAAAGACCGCGTTCTCCATGCCGGACGGGCTATTCCAGTACACCGTCCTCCCTTTTGGGCTACATGGGGCCCCGGCCACATTCCAGCGCCTCATGGATAAGCTGCTGCACCCCCATACTAGTTATGCAGCCGCATACCTAGATGATGTTGTTATCCATACGCCAGACTGGGGAACCCACTTGGAGAAAGTTGAGGCAGTACTGTGCACCTTAAGGCGGGCTGGCCTTACTGCTAATCCCGCTAAATGTGCCATAGGGCTAGAAGAGGCTAGATACCTGGGATATATTGTAGGAAGGGGCATAGTGAAGCCCCAAATGAATAAGCTAGAGGTGATTCAAAACTGGCCCTGGCCGACCTGAAAGAAGCAGGTCCGCGCGTTCCTAGGTGTAGTAGGCTACTACCGACGTTCTATTCCCCACTTCGCTGCTAGGGCAAGTCCCCTAACGGACCTTGTGAAAGCCTGAGGTCCAGACATGGCGAAGTGGACCGACGCAGCAGAGGGGGCATTCACAGACCTTCGGACAGCCCTTTGTAATGACCCCGTACTCATAGCTCCGGACTTTAACAAGGAATTTATTTTACAAACAGATGCTTCCAAGGTGGGGTTGGGGGCGGTTCTGACCCATGCCCGCTGACTCGGGCTTGCGAGGCTCAGGGTAAGAGGCTGTTAATTACGGTGTCAGGCTTGGGCTAGAGCCCAAGCCTGACTGTCTACACCACAGTTAAACAGCCACTGCCACTTAACCCCAAGCCCGAGTCACTAACACAGGCCAGCCACAGGTGTAATTGCAGTGCAGACATACCCTTCGAGGCCCTGTCTAAATTACATGAACCTCCTGGGCCTGCACTATGGGCCACAGCACTGCTTAGAATCTCTACAAAGTAGTATACTGCATCCCATCCCAACTACCTCCTCACCCACAGCCACCCCCATGTCAGCACTTGGGAGAAGGTCTATGTTCCACAGTGCGTGCACCAGGGGAATCCTCCACCAGCTGAATACAGGGCTTTTAGGGGCTTCTCTATGCCACTCCGATCCTTTTGCCCATTTTAGGGACCAGGGCAGGGGTGAGAATTTCACAGCAATGTTTGTCCACAGATGTGACATCCAACTCAGATGAATTTTTTATCTTGTATACCGGATTTATTTCAACTCATTTATTTGGAATTTTGGATTTGGTTCCCATTATCCAGTCATCTTTTGTGCCTTACTGTCTGCCTAGGCTGATGCTATCAGCTGTCCTTACCCCTGTGTTATAGATGGAGCTCAATCCCATCTAAGCCAATAACTGTTATGGGCAGTCTATTGTGTGCTGAGTCACCAAGAATTGCAAAGAAGCATGCTTTCACAACATTTAGTAACCATGGCCCCTTTTCTGTAGGGACTGTCCACTCTCACTGAAATCATACACACTAGTTGACACAGATTGCAAATCCATGGGGATTTGATGGGACATTAAAATAGAAAGGAAATTAAAATTATCCCTGTAGAGTAAATTTGGGGACATTTTTTCCCTCTGCTGGTTTCCCACTCCTCTCCCCCTCCTTTTTTTAAAATCAAAATGTGATGATCTGGGCCAAAAACATTCTTTTTACTTCTTTGTTCCCCCCACTGTTTCTGACACAAAGATATCCATAAGGGCTAACTGCTAATTTTTCAGGTTCTAAAATGTTAAACTATTTTAGAAACAAATACGGAGTACCTAGTTCTTTGAACAGGAAATTGTGCATATGCTAAAGATATTGCAGTACAAAGTCCAAACCTGCAACATATGAGACTGAAAAAACCCCCAAACATGAACGATCATAAATCCTAAAGCTGATAGTATGGCTGAACCTTTGAGGTTTTGTTGCAGCAGCCTGCCGTTTTAAGTATAGATTGATGTTATTACAGAACTGTTTGCACAGCCCTGTTATAATCAAAGTGAGGTTTTTTTGCTTCTCTCGGAAGACATTCAGTTTCTTTGAGTGTAGTTTGTGTTTTGTTTGTTCATCTAGAGGGGGGGGAAACTGTACAGATTTAAAATAAGAAAATCTATATAAAAAGCAAGCTGTAAGGAAGTGGATCAGTGTCAATGTATATTCAATCCTTGGCCTCTGCTGAAATTGTAACAATAAATGTGCCTGTTACCTATTTGTGAAGCAGACACCTGTCAGACAGAGAGATGAGAGAGACAACAAATGTACATTAACTATCTGAATGTTTAATTATTAAATACACCTGTGCTTTAAAAATAAGTTCCTTATAAGATTACTTTTCAATTTAAGAATGAATTCTTATGCATGCAATTATTTCAGAATAAATTACATACCAGTTTAAAAGTTAAGTCTTTCCTTCTATTCTCAGAAGTTCTTTGCATATTTCACATCTTTATTCACGTAAAGTCTCTTTTCCTCCATTAAACCCACAATTAATAGTTGGGACCTAGGTACATCTTGTTAACTTTACTCTTTTTACTATTGTTACAATTTCAACAATAAAAAATGAATTCAAGCTTTTTTATATTATAAAGGTTATTGTTAAGTATCAATTTCACCTGAATTCCATGGTGATGGATGACTAGAATATAACAAATATATAAATAAATGTGACTGGATTAGGGTGACCAGACAGCAAGTGTGAAAAATCAGGACAGGGGGTGGGGAGGTAATAGGAGCCTATATAAGAAAAAGACCCAAAAATCGGGACTGTCCCCGTAAAATTGGGACATCTGGGCACCCTAGACTGGATTTTAAATTATATTGTATTAATAACTACAATAATTCAGAAATAAACTGATCCTCTGTCACTCAATGTCTAACATTTTGGGACATTTGTCTTCGTATGTGCTTGGGATATGTCATAATAAAACAATGAATAATAAATATATAGCACAACACTTTGTGACCCAGATTCTCTGGTCCTAATGAACTGTAGTAATACAAGGCCCAAACAAGGGGCAAAGGTAACTCACCTGCATGTTCTCCTGATCCTGGAGTCTGGGTAAGCCCTTGGCATAATTGCAGAGGGTGCAGAGAAGAACTACAATATTGATATGGATTGGAAAACATGCCTTATAGTGTGAGACTCAAGGAGCTTGCGCTATTTAGCTTATCAAAGAGAAAATTAAGGGGTGATTTGATCACAGTCTTTAAGCACTTACATAAGGAACAGAAAATTGATAGAGGGGACTACAGTCGTTACACATTTGTCTACAAGAGCCAATGGCTAGAAGTTGAAGCTTGACAAACTGAGACTCAAAATAAGGTGCAGATGTTTAATGGTGAGGGTAATTAACCAGTAGAACAATTAACCAAGGGTTGTGGTGGATTCTCCATCACTGGCAATTTTAAAATAGATTGGATATTTTAATAAAAGGTCTAGTTCAAAGAGGAATTAATTCGGGGAAGTCCTGTAGAGGCCTGTGTTATGTAAGAGGTTAGACTAGATTATCACAATGGCCTTGTCTAACTTTATAATTTATGAAAATTAGAACAAAGCTGTTCTAATTTAGGTCTAACTGCCAGTGGCCACAAGGGACCATTCCAGCCATTCCTCCTTTTCTCTTGTTACACAAAGGCAGAAGCCAGAAGATGGAATTATCTATCTGGAGATTCCATTTACTGTATGTATGTATAGTTTGAGGATAAATCAAAGGGTGTATGGACATATATAGGAAGAATGTAAAGGAGACTGGATCTTCTAGGTTTCTAGCAGTTTTGTGCCACTGTAGCCATATAAATAACTACTACTGTGGTGAAATGTAATTTATAAAAACTAATACTCACATAATACACCTAATACTATTAAAAAGTCTCCACATGCTCTTTGACTATCCTCAAACCATGTATTGAAAACTGTATCTGGGCTAACTGTTGATGCCTGGGTATTAGAAATTACATTATTTCTGGACACCACTCAAAAACTCATTTTCCTGGCACTTTCAGTATTACAGTCTGCCAAATATTTGATCCTATATGAATGATTATTTCTGGGATTTCCTTCCAAGAAACATTGCTAGTCAGAAGCAACAAAGATTTTCATTCATAAATGGGTTTTATAGTTCATTCTGCATTTTGTAAGAGGAATAATATGGGTCTGTCATAATTGAAAATCTGCTACTTTACATTTTTTTCTAAACATGAGTATTGTGGTAATGAGGACAGATTGTTCAATAGTCAAGTAGAGTTTATACAGAATGGATGCTAGAAAATGTTTCTACTAAAATTCCATAGTGTCGAGATGTTCCTATGTCTATAGACTTGAAGCTATAGCAGAAGCTACGTTAGCTTTAATATTGTTGACTAATTTCAAAGATGATAATTTATTTCCCTGCTAATTTACAGAAGCCAAGCATTTTTGACATTATCAATTTCTGAGTAATATGGAATCAAGCCAAAGCTAGTTTTTACATCTGTATATTCTTACCCTGTTCCTCACCACATCTTACTAGTCCTAAATAAAGCTTTTCCTGATATGATCATCAGGAAACTTTCAGAGACTAATTTTCTATTGTTTTTTTTAAACATATGTCAAAAGGGACAAAGGAACAGTTAGTGAAGGTTTTAAAAATGAAACAAAGCCACCTCCCACCCCCATTTATAAACCATAGAAACCAGATTCTCCAAGTAGTTCCTTTCAAATGAAGTTAGGTTTGGAGAAGGTGGTACACAATCCTACTCCTATCCAACATATTAAGAGACATCAGGTAACCATGAGCTTCAAGTCAGGCAGTAGTTATATATTTAATGATGCTCTATGCAAAGGAGAGGAATCAAACCTCCCTCATCACCCAGCATAAGACACATATCAACGCAGGGGTCTGGAGTCAAGCACATGTCAGTAGATCTGGCATATATCATTAATCGGGCACCAACAGATCATATAAAGGTGCCTGCAAAAGCAGTTAAAAAGGCACCCTTAGTTAAGCTAACCCTTCAAAAAACCCTCCAAAAAAGATATGCTTCACAATTATCATGATTCTCTATGGATTGCTAGTGGCTCTGGTAGTTTGAGTTTTATATAATTTATTCTTTGGAAATTAAATCTCTTTAATTTTCCTGTAAAATTAAGAAAAGAACTAATCAAAGATCATTAGAAAATTTGAGCTAGACATTGACATCAATTTTAAAAATTATAATCAGAATGAATATGCTCTGGTTTTAGTCTGGAAGGTATGTGAATACAATACACTGCTTATACATTTTTATATGTTTTAAAACTGAAATTTTAAAAATCCATTTTCTCATATTTACATGTCTAATTCAACCTTAGATAACCACTAAAATACAGATTCAGATTGCAATCCAGTTACAATGCAAACCAAGCACAAAAGCCTTCTAATGATCTTTGATTAGTTCTTTATTAAATTCATCAAGGGAGGAAAGAAAATTTAATAATCTTCACCATTTGTCATCTTTCTGATTAGAGATTTGATTAGAACTTTCAGCTTTTATTTTCCTCCTTTCTAGCCATTGCTATTACTGTAATACTGCTTCTTTCCTCTAGTTTAAAAAGCACATGATAGGGCACACAGAACAAATTTGTAATGTCTGATGCCTAGTCAGCTCAATATGTTCATGGCAGGCTAGAGCTAAATGGAAATATGAGCTCTCAAAATATTTAAGAAATCTGACTTGAAAACACATTTAACCCTATATATAGTATCCCACAATTTATTCCATCAAATGTACATCCTGTCTATTAACTAATCGGATACATTAAAAGTATCCTAAATGTGCTTACCTTAGGTTTACTACGCATTGTAATGGAAACACAAAATCTTTAATATTTTAAGGGGCATACACTTTTTTCACAAATATGAGTAATTTTATGATTCACTTCACTTGTATAATCCAGGAAAATAATAAAATACTAATGAAACAAGTACTGTACAGAGGACTATTGATATGATTACCATGAAAGCAGGACTGCAATAGGTAAAAAAAAATCCAATATAGATAACCCCCAATTTTCCAAATACTTAAATCTCTGCATTAGTCAAAGTGTGTATGTCAAAAGATTCTATTAAGGATGAAATTCAGTTTTATGCAAACCCAATTACATAGATTTTCATTGAGACTGCTCTTTTTTTAATTTTTAGGAAAAAGCACACAAACCATGTATTTCCAATCCTAAATTCACATTGTTACCTTGCTGTCAGCGTGCAGAACTGCGTTTCTTTGTTTGTATAGCGACAAGCACAGTGTTGGTGCTCAATAAATAGTAGTAGCATTTAGCTCCCATTAAAGACACTGGGAAATTGGGATATATAAGGACAGCAGAACTGGGCAAAGTTTTAACAGGCAATAACCCTACAAAAATCTGTAGGTGCAATATTTCATTATGGGAATGTGTATTTTGCTCCACGAAGCCATCATATGAACCAGAAAAGAAAAATATCACTTGACATAATCATTAATAGCAGTAATCAGCAAATTGTGGCACTCCTCACCATATAGATGGTAGAATGTATTGGAAATTAAACTCAGACAGAAATTATGAGTTTCCTCAGGGAGGCTGCTAAACTGACAATTTTGTGACACCAGCAGAATGGGAACAACGTTGTATGCCATATGGCCTGGAGCTCTAAAGGGCAAGGAGCTCTCTGTTCTCATCTATCGGTGAACGGGGGGGGGGGGGGGGGGGGGGGGGGGGGGCCGGAGGAGGGGAAGAAAGACCACAGAGCAGCTTTTTCTGCATCAGTGATTTGCCCAGAACTCCAGATGCACAAAAGGTCCAGAAGGGAAGGATCTCTCTGCCACCATCTATTGGTGAACAGGGGGGAAGTACAGCTACAGAAAGAGCTTTATTTGCTTAAGATTCTACCCAGCATTCCTCCAGTGACAGTTTGGGAGCTGCCAGAACGTACTGATAACTCACAATTTCTTCACAAGTCATGTGAGTATGGCCAGAGCTGGAACCAGTCTCAAACTCACACAAAAATCCCAGTCCTCTCATGAATTTTAGCCTGCCTGAGGGACAACCTGCCCCCCCCCCCCCGCCCCAAGAATGACTGCGTTCCCCATTGCCCAATCTCCCAAGGAAGAGTAGCCAAGCAAGGCTGCTGCAGGAAACTGGCCGAGCTCTTCCCCTCTCCTCAGAAGCCAACGCTATTCTCAAAGGAGGGAAGAGGAGAGCAGAAAGGCCAGCAGCTCAGGGTAGCTTCACTCCTTCCGTGACAGATGGCTTCTCTGCTCCTACTTCCTCACCTCTGCCTCCCTGCAACAGCCAGCCCTGAATAGCGGCAGGAGCTGCAGGACGAGCAGAAGCGGAAGTAGGCAAAACTGATTATGACTGGAAGGCAGAACTGATGTGGGGGACACAGTGCTAATAATTGGGCAAGTATTGCTGTTAAGGGTGCCCAGGGAAGGCCCTGATCCCAGACATTCTGGGAGGGGACTGGAGCCAGTGGTATTTATTATTTTTAAGAGGGCCCCCCAGCTATTTGAACCCAGCTCTTATCGCTGCCATTAACCACTTCGGAGCAGGGCCTGCGCTATCACTAGGCGACCCTAGGTGGTCACCTAGGGCGCCAGGATTTGGGGGGCGGCGGGCGGCTGCCTCCCGGCTGAGCCACTGAGCGGGAAACCAGGAGGCAGCCGCCACCCCCCGCTCAGCCGCTGAGCCAGGAGGCAGCCGCAGCGAGCTGCCCACTGCCTCCCCGCTCAGCTGCTGAGCAGGAAGCCGGGAGGCAGCCGCCACCCCCCTGCCTCGCCGCTGAGCCAGGAGGCAGGAGGCAACTGCGGCAAGCCGCCCCCTGAAGCTGTGAGGCAGCCGCGGCAAGCCGCCCCCTGAAGCTGTGAGGCAGCCGCGGCGAGCCACTCCCCTGCCTCCCGGCTCCCCACTCAGCTCCTGCAAGATGCTGATACAGATGAATGCACAAAAAAGCCATGTTATTTATACAAAATATGTACTTTGGTGCAGGGACAATCTTTTTCTTCTGTGTTTGTACAGCACCTGCCACAATGGGGTCTTAGCCCATGCTCTGAGATGCTACTGCAGTACACATAATTATAAACCAGCAAATAGATCCTTAAGGCCCATTCTGATTCACTATTTAGGACATATAATACTATTCATAGCTAAAATTCTCAGAGAATATGTCCCGAGGATGCTCAGTATAAAAAAATCAGTCACCTTTAACTTTTAAAATACCAACTGATAGACAGTATAAAAGACTTAATATTAGTCTTTTAACTAAAGACATTTAATAAAAACTTTTAGTTGTAAGAGCAGAAGAGTCCCTTACAAGGTAAACTTATAATTCATTTATATTCATAAAACAATTTTTAAAGTCTTTCAAGATTTAAGGATAAAACCATCAGAGCTGAGTTTCAGCTACAAGTAAGCGATAGTTCCCACAAACAATATTTGGCATGGTGGTGAAATCCTGGCCCCATTAACAGTAATGGTATTTTGTCATTGACTACAGTGGAACTTGGCTTTCACCAGAGTACTATGGTAAATAGTCCATGGAACTACTTCAGGTAGACTACACTGTGGCTGCTATTGAGTGTTTACAGGATTCATCTTTATGTTTGTATTCCCCAATTAAGAAACCTTGCAAAATGCTGTTGGAATTAGGAAAATAATTAATAAGTCTATCAATACAAATAATTCTGATGTCTTTTCTACTATATGTTCAAGTCACTTTTGCTCTAAAATAGAGCAACACCATTGTTTTTCTGAAACATGAAAGCTAAGCAGCCTGGGCACTAAAAATATAGGAGTATAAGAACATAAAAACAGCCATACTTGGTCAGACCAAATGTCCATCTAGCCCAGTAGCCTGTCTTCCGACAGTGACCAATGCCAGGTGCCCCAGAGGGAATGAACAGAACAGGTAATCATCAAGTGATCCATCCCCATTCGCCCATTCCCAGCTTCTGGCAAACAGAGGCTAGGGACACCATCCCTGGCCATCCTGGCTAATAGCCATTGATGGACCTATCCTCCATGAACTTATCTAGTTCATTTTTGAACCCTGTTATGGTCTTGGCCTTCACAACATCCTCTGGCAAGGAGTTCCACAGGTTGACTGTGCACTGTATGAAAAAATACTTCCATTTGTTTTAAACCTGCTGCCTATTAATTTCATTTGGTGACCCCTAGTTCTTGTGTTATGAGAAGGAGTAAACAACACTTCCTTATTTACTTTCTCCACACCAGTCAATTGGTACAAAAGGGGATTTAAATGATAGGTTAAAGATGACAGTTAGCAGTTCTGCAATTTCACATTTGAGTTCCTTCAGAACTCTTGGGTGAATACCATCTGGTCCTGGTGACCTATTACTGTTTAGTTTATCAATTTGTTCCAAAACCTCCTCTAATGACACCTCAATCTGGGACAGTTCCTCAGATTTGTCACCTAAAAAGAATGGCTCAGGTCTGGGAATCTGCCTCACATCTTCAACAATGAAGACCGATGCAAAGAATTCATTTAGTTTCTCTGCAATGGCCTTATCCCCTTGAATGCTCCTTTAGCATCTCGATCAGCCAGTGGCCCCACTGGTTGTTTAGCAGGCTTCCTGATTCTGGTGTACTTAAAAAATTTTTTTGCTATTAGTTTTTGAGACTTTGGCCAGCTGTTCAAATTCTTTTTTGGCCTTCCTAATTACATTTTTACACTTCATTTGTGAGAGTTTATGTTCCTTCCTATTTTCCTCATTAGGATTTAACTTCCACTTCAATGGATGCGTTTTTGCCTCTCACTGCTTTTTACTTTGTAGCCATGATGGCTTTTTGGTTCTCTTACTATGTTTTTTAATTTGGGGTATGCATTTAAGTTGAGCCTCTATTATGGTGTCTTTAAAAGTTTCCATGCAGCTTACAGGGATTTTACTTTTGGTGCTGTATCTTTTAATTTCTGTTTAACTAACCTCATCTTTGTGTAGTTCCCCTTTCTGAAATTAAATGCTAGTGTTGGGCCGCTGTGGTGTTTTCTTCGCCACAGGGATGTTAAATTTAATTATACTATGTTCACTATTACCAAGTGGTCCAGCTATATTCACCTCTTGGACCTGATCCTCTGCTCCACTTGGGACTAAATCAAGAATTGCCTCTCCTCTTGTGGGTTCCAGGACTAGCTGCTTCAAGAAGCAGTCATTTAAGGTGTCAATAAACTTTATCTCTGCTTCCCTTCCTGAGGTGACATGTACCCAGTCAATATGGGGATAATTGAAATCCCCCATTATTAGTTTTTTTATTTTAATAACCTCTCTAATCTCCCTGATCATTTCAGTCACTATCACCATCCTGGTCAGTTGGCCTGTAATATATTCTACTGCTATATTCTTAATATTCAAGCATGGAATTACTATTCATAGACATTGGTTCATTTAAGGTTTTTACTTACTTTGTGTCATAAGCACACCTAAAAAGAAATCAGTGTCCTTTAGGAAAATCTCCTTAATATAGGATATTGGTTGCACTGAATATAGGAAAACAAGTATAAAAAGATTCAACTGAGACAGCCCTTTGCACCAGGCACTGCTCTCAGAGAGATGTGGTGAGCAGCTACCGGTGGCAGCAGCTCAAGACATCAGCATTATCTGCTGGGCACCCACTCCCTCCCCAGTAAGGAGTAGCTCTGATCCAATGTAACACTGAAGGCAGATTAAGGGCATGGCTACACTTGCAGATGTAGAGCACTGCGAGTTAAACCAGCCCTCGGAGACCACAGCAGGGAAAGTGCTGCCGTGTGTTCACACAGTCATCTGCAAGCGCAGTGGCGTGGCCACATTTGCAGCACTTGCAGTGGCATTGCGGTGCATTATGGGCAGCTATCTCACAGAGCGCCTCTTCCCATTCTGGTGCTGTGGCTTGTGGGAAGGGGGTGGAGGTGTGTAGGGCATTCTGGGTCCTGTCTCAATGCCCCGTGACGCAACGCTTCATATCCCAGCAATTCCTGTGCTTCCGTCCACATTTGGCGCCATCTTTCAAGCAGGTGCCTGGGGCGGCAAATGGGAAAGGGCCGCTCAGGGCGGCACTGCGGCAGTTTCGGCGGCATGCCGGTGGCTGCTCCTTCAGCGGCATGCTGGTGGCAGCTCCGTCAGTCGTCTGTCTTCGGCGGCATGCCGGTTCCCTGTTCGGCGGCACGCCTCCCTCCTTTGGCGGCAGCTCCTCCCTGTTTGGTGGTTCCCGGTTCGGTGGCACGCCAGCTGCAGCCCTTTTTTCTTCGCCGCTTGAGGCAGCAAAAAAGGTAGAGCCGGCCCTGCTGGTAGGCATAGTAGACAGTCATCCTCTGTGTGGACCAGCACTAGAGGGTTTCACAGATACTTGCTAACAGCAGAGGAATGGAGAGATTCGGGAATCTTGGGTTCCATTCTAGGCTTTAGAGGGGGTATGTTCTAGCAAACAGACTCTTCTGCCCATTCCTCACAAGTTTGACTCCTTCTGCTCAGGCCCCTCCAGCCAGTCCTTTTCCCACCCTGGCTTCATGTCCCAGTCCAATTTGTGTTACCTACCCCATCTCACTTCTCTTCTAGTCCTAGTCTCTGCCTACAGGCTCGCTGTCCAAATCCCACTCTCTCTTTCCCTCTCCCCCTTCCTGTTTCTTCCCATCACCAACGCCCACCCAGTTTCCTTGTCCAGCCAGTCCTGTTTCCCCTCTAGCTCCTCACCCAGTCTGTCTCCCATTGCGACTGGCTCCCAGTCATAGTACCCCTCCCTGGATTCCTCATCCAAGCTAAGTCCCACACCTCCTCACTGGCTCCTTGTCCCAGTTCTCCCCCAGCTCCTTGTCACATCTGTTTGTACTCTCTTTGCCCCATTCCCCTCCACGCTGGTACCTACTCCCAGTCTCCTTGTCTAGCCAGTTCTAGTCTCCTCCCAGCTCCTCATCCAAATTCAGTGTTCCTCCCCCAAAGCCAACTAGCTCCTGGTCCCCCCTTTTAATTTCTGCCTCTGGTTCCCAGTCCCAGTCTGCACTCCCTCTCCAGCTCCCAACATACTTGCTCAACCAGTCCAGTCTCCCCTCCAACTCAATCACAGTTTCTCTACCTACCACCCCCTAATCTGAGTTTCACCAGACTCTTTGTTCCAAACTACTCCTTTCCCTCCACCACCTGGCTTTTGTCTCCTCTGCATTTGAGCCAGACAGCTTCCCCCTCTACATTACCTTTGTGCCAGCAGCTGGGTCACAGAGCACAGGAGAGACTCCCTGCTATCAATTCTGATACCGCCCCCCCATGCCCTGCATGCACACCCCAGCCTGGAACAGCTGGGAGCAGCAATTACAGAGAAAATCCTTCTGACCTCCTCCCCCCAGCCCAGGGCTGGTGCATGCTCATTCGCTCTGATGGCACATGCACAGTCTGGCTCTGGTTGGCACTAGGAGCTGGGGGTGGGGAGGAAGGAGGGAGGGAGCTAGGGTGACCAGATGTCCCGATTTTATAAGGACAATCCTGATTTTTGGGTCTTTTTCTTATAGAGGCTCCTATTACCCGCCCACCTCCTGTCCCGATTTTTCACACTTGCTGTCTGTTCAGCCTAGATGGAGCATGCTCAGCAAGGATGGAATCTTTGGAGATTTTAGCTGCTTTAAAAAAAAGAATTCTCCACTGAGAACTGCAAATTTTCAAAGGTCACATTCAGGTGTATTTTCACAGGGACAGCAAGAGTCATATTCCTGACACACAGGCTGACCCCATAGAAAATTTCAAGCCCTGCTCCAAAGCATGAGGCTGCTAGAGCTGTTCAATTGAAAAAGTTGCCATATTTTTAAAAACAAGGGCAAAACATTTTTTCCCCGTCCTCATTCTCAGAAACTGCTGAATTGTTTTGTCTGAACTTGACCTTCAGCGTGAGGGAGACAGCATGGAGGATTTCAGTCCAAATGGTCAAGATAAGCAACTGAAAACAGGATCTTAGAATAGGAAGTGTTGGACTACTTAATAGGTGGCACTACCAGCCCTGCCTAGAATGAGAAATTCTTCCCAAGGATACCCAGTGCAATGCTGACCACCTCTATCCCATGATAACAATCCCAGGATAACCTAAGGCTCTGAAGTAATTATAAAAATCATTAAATGAGATTTTTGTAACTACAGACAGGTCTGGCTGTGCACAGGTACAGTGTATTGGTTTTGTTTATTTGTATCTCCCCTAAATTATTTTAAACTTCACCTTTAACAAATTCTTACTCTTGAAATGTATAAAAACATCTGTGTCAACAATTACAGGTTTGTGTTTTGTTTGTTTTTAAAGTAACATTATAGAAACAACTCTACAAAAACTTGCTGCTTATAGCTAATGTTATAATATGCTTTCTTGCAGTTCTCCAGAATATTAAGCACTGTATTTTTCAAATCTTAACATTTTAGAGTACTTAAAATGAGTACTTTACTTGCTTAATTGGAGCCCTTTTTCTTACTAACAAGCAGACTACAATCTCCTAAGTGCTTAGAATAATCATGTGATGTCTCAAATGGGAGATGTTAGCCTGGATCTTTTCCTTGTTAACCTATATATTGTGTTTAGTGCCACATTTGTCTTGTAGCCCTTAGGGAACAATAATTTGTTTATACTATCCTTGGCTTAATGGGAAAGGCAGTGAAAAAGAACAGAGTTGGGAGCCATTTAATATTGGTACTAGTAGCTGAAAGTCCATGCTGTCACACGGATGACATTCACAAAGCAGTGTGTGTAATGAAGCCAAAAATGGCTGAGAAATTGATTGGTAACAAACCCCGAAACCCAGTGATAATTCAACATTGTGATATTCTGAACAAGAGCCCTCAGCCATGCTTGTAGCTGATTCCAATCGCTTCACACTGACTCTACAGACATTTTAGCTTCAGTGACATACAGAGTGAGAATCTGGAATCTTATACAGATTTACGCAATCTCTACATATTCCTTGTGGTGTGAGAGATTCATGATTGTCTGTGACCAAACTGGAAGTAGGACATTAAAACAAAAAATGCAAATTATGACAATCTGAACACTTCACCCATGTGGAAAAAAAAATGCATCATCGGTATACACAGAACTTGCTGGAGGGGAATAGATTGCAAGAGATGTAGCAAAGATGATAACACCATCGAGAAAAAAGTCAAAGTTTTACCCCTCCTAACTGCTCTTTATTAGAAAATGATTTGCTCAATATAAAATAAGTTTTCAAAATGGTAATAGGATTAATCAATTTAGGAAAAAAAAATACTGAAATAACTTCACGTTTGGCATAGCTGGTTTTCAGCTCAGCTCTTCTTTTCATAGGCACTTGTTATAACAGGCAGGGGGCTAACCCTCTCAGACATGGAGCTAATCAGTCCTTGAAAGTCACTTCATCCAGCAGAGTGGAATAATGTATTTTATCCTCATTTGTCCACCTCTAGCATTTGCAGCAATGGCATTTAGATTGTCCATTTTTACCTCATCTTATCAAATTTAAGTTGTCAATTTTTGTCTCTATACGTTTTAATCATAATTTCAGTTTAAACATTACTTCTTATCACCATCTTCACAGCTGGTATTGTTGAGACCAATTTAGTGACTATATAGCAAAACAACAAATAAATAACTGTTACATAGTTGGAAGCTCTTCTTTAAGGATATATTAACATTCTCCCTAAGGAGATTTTCAATTATGAACTGACTGAGCACATAGTCAGTCACAAGGCAAACAAGTGTAACCGCCAAACACAGAAGCCAGAAGCAGGGCCGGCTCTAGGCACCAGCAAAACAAGCTGGTGCTTGGGGCGGCACATTTCTAGGGACGGCATTCTGGCGCCAGCCATGCCGCCCCTAAAAATGTGCCCCGGCCGCCCTAACTCACCTCCATCGCTCGCGTGCCACAGCACGCAAAACAGCTGATTCGCGCGCCGCTTCTCCCCCTCCCAGGCTTGAGAGCCTGGGAGGAGGAGGCAGGGCTGGGGATTTGGGGAAGGGGCAGAGTTGAGGCAGGGCCGGGGGTGGGGTAAGAAAAAAACAGGGGGCGGGGGCGGCCAAAATTGTTTTTGCTTGGGGCGGCAAAAATCCTAGAGCTGGCCCTGGCCAGAAGCACTGTTTATAACTGCCTCCAAGATCCGAGTTGTTCCCTGAAGACATGTGCTTACTCCACACCATGCAAAGTTTAAATACGTGAAAGTAAATGTTTCTCATTTCAAATTGTTGTATTTGTTACTACTTGCTGGACTGCAGCACCACCAATACCTTAGGCGGGTATCACAGCCTGTTTATTTTCACATCAGTGCCCCCCACAAGATGACTTCAGTCCTGTCCCATGGAATATATTCCATTGAAATATAAACAGTTTTATAGGACACACAGGGAAACCTTGTTTGGAAAGGACTAGGGATAAGAGACAGTTATTTTTGGAAGGATCTCTCTGGATGGGAGAGTAGGCCTAATTTGGTGTAACAGAATTATTATACTGAGGAGCGGGAAGGAATAATATATACTGGGGAAGAGAGACTGGTCCTCTGGTGGCATGGCACTGGCAATATTAAGAGTTTTCTGTAGTGTTATCACTGTAGAATCTAAATGTTTCTCAGATAAATTTAAATCTGCATAGTAAAGTCCCTAGTGGACTTCATGAAGTCTTCTGTACTTCACGTTTTCCTAGTTAAGTAGGCTCTGGTCAGAAGATATCAGCTACTAAAATAGCATTACTATAATTTAGATTAAGACTCTTCCTGTCCAGTGTGTATTTTTAGCTAGTACTGTATCACTGTATTAAAACCATACTCCTGATCATATTACAAGAGGAATTACAATTCTCAGCAGGAAAGATGTTTTTAAAATGGACTGCTGCTTTCTTCCTCTTCTTATTAGATGTGTTTGTTCCCCAAATTCCTTGTAGAAGAGAAAGGGTGATAGAAAGCTACTTTCTATTAAACTATTTGGTGCTTTGATACTATGGTGATAAGTGCTTTAGAAATAGCTTATATGGATAGGTAATGTAAGTACCTCATTTTAAAATAATCAATAATCCTTATAATACTTTCAGTCTTTTTACTAATGGATTGACTATAAGGAAACATGTCAATGAGAAATCCCTATAATTTCTAATTTGCTTCTACAGCAGGGTTGCTGTGTTTAAAGAAAGCGATGTTTTCACTTCCCTTCTAACAAAAAATCTATTCCACATGGCAAGCATCTGATGGATGAAATAGAGTATCACCAAGAGGACATATCTTGCTCTGAAGCAACTATATAGTAAACTTTTTATTAATGAGGGCAGGTGGAAGTTGCTATAATTCTGGCTATACTTTCCTGAACATCTCACTGCTGAATTAGCCATGGTGTAAATTAATCAAACATCCAGGAAATGAATACAGGCAGGACTAAACAATGTTGAAAATTTGATTGTGTTATACATGGAATTCAGCTATTCATTGAAATCCTCCAATTGTGATAACTCTCCTCTCCTGATTGCAATTATTTCATCTATTTAGTGAATATGTTTTAATCTTGTTCTGATACTGACTGTTGTAAGTAATTTTCTCCCCATACATGTCCTTAAATAACTTTCAGCTGATCTTTCCAAACCTGGTGGCTGACAAGCAAGAGCAAACTTTTTACCCATTTAACTTGAGTAACCATGTGCAAATAGCTACTGTGCACACAATAACCTAGTCTGCATAGGTAAGTTTGTGTTTTTATCTTGCTGGTTGAAGTCACCATCACCTTTTAAATTTGGTCTCTAGTGACTTAATACAGACTACTCAGAAAAAATCAACATTATTCTGAAGAATATATATACTTGTATACTAAAAGTATATAATTGTTGCTTATGTTTTTTTAAGAGACATTCTTAGCCTCCCTTCACAGGGTAGTCTGAGGTTATGAATTTTATACACCTGAAGATCATTAACCTAGGAGTTCTCTTTTCTCCTCAGAAAAGTAATCATGCAACAGCTCTTGGCACCTGTTCCAAAATCTCAATAATCTTATTTTGCATAACTGAAGATTGAATGCATAAAATAGTGAGAAATAACTTGAACTGTCACCTGTTTTGACATTTTGTTAATATAATCTCCTATTCATAATCAATGATCCATATGCTTGCTTCCTGCCCAAAAATCAGATGGAGGGAAACAAATTATTGTGAAAAACAGCAGCAATTTATTGTGTGCATTCTTCTCCTCCCCTCCTCCATCCTGCCCCCCCACCCCAATCCACAAGAGCAGCTAAGGTGTAACTGCCCATGGGGAGAGAGGGACCAGGAAATGGAACAGAGATTGGTAAGAATGTAAGTCCCCAGCTTCCTGAAAGAGTGACCCTCTGATCCGTAGTCCCCAGCCATTTCAGCACTGCAGGACAAGCAAGTAGCCCTGCTGTCATTGTTTCACAGCTAGAACTGGTCAGAAAAAATGGTTTAGTGGAAAATGTTAACTTTTCATTGAAAAACTGTATTCAAACAAACCAACAAAAAAAAAATCAATAAAAACCTCAATTTTCCCTACAGAAAGTAGAAACTTTTCACAAAAAGTTTTTAATTGAAATCCAATTTTCCACTTTAAAACAATGTTAATGGAATGTTTTTGACCAGCCCTATTCCCAACCCTTGACTACACTGTGACTCTCCTGAGGAGCAAAGTTATAGCTGCATCAGATAGCATTAACTATCTGCAAGTTCTCTGCAGATGCAGTTTTTTGGGAGGGGACTATGCAGTTTAGTGCAGCTTCTCCCCCAACCTCTGTCCCATACACTTTCTCTATATGCACAGGGTCCTCATGGGAAAGGGGGAGCATACCATATAACCACTTTCCCACTCTACAAAGGCTCAGTGTCTGATTTGCTGCTGCACACACTGCACAGCAGTGTAACTGCACATTACAGTTGGATAATTTTTCTAGCAGTGATGTCTCAGGCACAAGTTTCATAGAAAGGAAAATATTCCATAAAATCTGTTGGCCTAACAGCTCCTACCTCTTCAAACTGTCCCTAACCACTCCTAAGTACAAAAAAGCCCAGTGACTTGCTCTCATCCTCCCATTCTATTACAGTTACTCAAAAAAAGCCCCACCACAGAATAGAAACAAAATCATGAGACTAAGGTGACCAATTGCTTCACACTTCTCAGGAAAACCCAACAATTCACTTACAATACTCTGGCTGAAAATTGTTCACTTGAAACCTATAGCAAATAAATTTTCATTAACAAAGTCACAAGTCAAAAAAGGGGAGGAATTAATCAAATATACTGATTGACAAGAATAGTTCACATACTTCCGCTCACAATTACTCCACCCTCCATTCCATTTTTGTCCACTTTCCCACACGCATCTCTGTAACTTATTTTTTATGTCCCATCCTATGCTTAAGGCAGGGGTCTCAAACACGCGGCCCGCGGAGCTCTTCCCTGCAGCCCGCCGGGCTCCCCGCGCCCCCCAATATTTTATTTTTTTACCCCCAGGCAGTTCCCACTGCCAGACAGCTGTTCTGGCGGCGGGAACTGCCTGGGGATTTAAAAAAAATAAAAAATGGGAGGGCGCAGGGAGCCCGGTGGGTTGCAGGGAAGAGCTCCACGGGCCGCATGGGAAGAGCTTCACGGTTTCTGGGAGGGAGTGGGGAGGAGCGGGAAGCCATGCACACAAGGGAGGAGGCAGAGAAGGGGTGGGGCCTAATGGAAGGGGTGGAGTGGGGGCAGGGCCGGGGGCAGCGAGGAGGCAGGGTCAGCGATGCGGCCCTTGGGCCAATGCACTAGTCCTCATGCGGCCCTCGTGGTAATTTGAGTTTGAGACCCCTGGCTTAAGGCATCATCTCTACTTTTGACCACTAAACCTCCTCTGTCTCCTAATTCAACCCCTCCTGAAAGTTCACCTCTTCCACAAAGCAAGTCAAAAGTAGGTTATCAGTATCCTCATTTTATAGATATTTAAATATAAAAAGAAACAGGAAAGCTTATGTGCACCTTCCTAAACTGAGTAACCATGTGATTGTATTGCTACAACCCTCATCCTTCATCTCTGTCACATTCATCATCCCCACTGTGACAGGCTGCTGTACTCACCGCTCAATGGTGCCGCCTCCTGGGGGCTCTGGGGATTAGCTCAGTCAGGCCAATGCCCCTTCCAGAAGTTATACCCAGTCAGTTTCTCCTCTATGGCCCTTCTCTCACTCCAGGAAGCACAGCATCCTCTTCATGACACAGCTCTCCAGCTAGGTCACTATCATGGTTTCCCCTTCTGTGGGGAAATTCTTTTATCCCCAACAGGCTCAGGCAGTCTTCCTATGCACTGCCTTGCCAGTGCCACTTCCCCAGTGGCTGGTTGGGGACCCCGGGCCCACCTTCTACTCTGGGTTCTGGCTGAGGGACCCTGTAGTCTTCAGTCAAGATCTGTTCCACCCTGTACCCTGATGCATTTGTTGGACTAGATTGATAACTGGTATATTTCTGATATGGGAAATGTAAGAAAGAGTGACTCCACTGCAGACCCCAGAATTTAGCCTGACCATTAGAAAGAAATATGTTTCTCAGGCACCCTGCTGAGTCTGTGTTGATTGAAATTGCCTGTTGGTTTTACAAGGTCGGTGTTAATTGTAGAAGCACATCCAGAGACAAAGTAACAAGATAACAGCTGTCCTTTATAGCTGGTACAACTTTGTTTTCCTAAACTCTGGAATAAGATGTGTGAACCCCCCACTCTTGCATGCTTATCTTGTTCGTTTCCTTTTAGATATAATAAGTGGGATGAATAGACTTATTGAAGTCTACCATGTCCCACTGATTTTAGAATGGTTATGTTAAAGGATGGGTAGGTGATAAAATGTAGATGTGACAGGATATATGTTGGAGTGTGAGTGTGATTGAATGTATGTATGTATGAATGATTGAATGAGGAATGAAAGATTAAAGGTTGAGGTGCCAGCCTTAAAATAAGACCGTTTGGCTGAAGAATACAGTGAACGAGATAGCCCAATAACTCTGAGGGCATACTTTCCCCAAGGACAGGAGGGCCGAAGAACCAAAGAACAAGATAACATACTGTCATTCCTGCGCCATCTGTGTGATTGACTATCACTTCAAACGTGAGAACCACTTCAAACATGAGAACAGCATGATGAGGAAATACATGAGGATTGATCCCTATAAGAACAGACCCTGAAGACTGAGGACTTTGGGTCTGATTCTGCAAACCAACTTCCAGGAGCATCAGATGCACATCTGACAAGGCCCTGGTCCCTCCTCGTGTCCAGGCTACCTGGCCAGTGGCTTGGCATGAGCAACTCTAAGGCTAGTAACTATGATAACAACCTGGCAGAACCTGTGTATGAATGAACATGTGAATGAATGTGAAATTGAATGGAATGTTTTAGCTATAACTGACTGCTTACTATGATTCTTTCTGTATTCACATTAAATGTGGCATTTTGCATTATCCCCTTTAATAAGATCCTGCTGGTTTTTATTTTATTGGTATAACACATTTTCCTGAGCCCGTTCTTAACCTTCTGGCTCATTCTTCCTCCTCTGGATCTGCCAGTTTCACCACTCCCTCCTTCCAGGGAGCAACTGCAGCCTCTACACATCTCTGCAGTCTTCAAATACTCCTTTCTTTTTCTAGGGAGTGACTGCAGACTCTCCCAGCTACCCCTTCTGTTGCCAGCTTCCTGGCTTATACAGGCCCCGCCCACCTGTTCCAGCACAGCTGAGCTTCTTCTAATTAAGGCTTCCCTTGCAGTCTTAATCACTCCCAGCTTGCCACCTAATAGGCTAATTGGGCCCTCTGGCCCGCCTTAACCCTTTCAGGGCAAGTGTGGGGCAGACACCGCAGCACACCCACTCAAATAAAAAATGTAGTATGTAAGTACTTTTGGGCAGGGACCATCTATTTCTTTTTTTTCCTATAAAGTATCTAACACTCCTTTGGATGATTAATACGCGACAGAAATTTGGTTGTGTAAGACAAGATTTCAGTGCTTAGGCATTAAAATGTACAGCTGCCTTTTATGTCCTGTGCTTGGTTTTGTTTTATTAAGGTTTTAATAAGTATTTCAAACTATAACTGCAGGCCACATAAGTAAGAAAGAATATTTACATAATAAGTAAGAATACCATGTTAGTAGGAAAAGTGTTTTTCAAAGGAACACTTAGAAATTTCTCTCTGTTAGGATCTGTGCACTGCTGTACCCACTTACATCTATCTGACCTGTGTGCTTGATTTATAGAATACCAAATTCAACTGAATAATCAGGTGAACTTTGGCTTAAGTCTCATCTTCAGTCTTTTGAAAGCAGTAAACACTCAAACTAGTAGGAGCTGCACACAGTGTAGTTAAATACATTGTACTTCCCAACCCTGTAGAGAAGTGGAAGCAATAATGCTGTCAAGTAAGAGAAACATGATGTGATCTAAGGCTGCATACATACAAATGTGAGTCAGTCAACTGCTTACATGCAGATACCTAAAGAGAATAACCCTTAGTTTCGTTAACATGAACCTCTACTGAGCAAGCTAAAGGGCATTTCCACCTGCTCAGTCTGAAGTGGGCAGTCACACACATAAGAAGAATCGTGTCCCTCATTCTCTGCAGTTTGTTTTTTAATTGTTCTATTAAATATGAAATTTCAATTTTAAAAGAAATGTAGTGTTGGTTTAAGGTGATGGACTAATAGAGATGGAGACAGAACTCCTATTTAACCATATCATGAAGCCAAGCTTTTAATACCCAACCATTAAACCTCAAGCCTGTTCTATTGGGGCTACTTTTGAGGATTAAGCTCCCAGACCATTCAGTTCTTGGACTCTGCTGATATTGCAAAGAATTCCAGTTAGTGACAGCAATGACAATGGTTTTGGTGGTATTGACACCTGTCCAGTAGAAAGCACACTGACCTCAAAATGCAGTGCATTCAGAATAATGAGCAGCTGTCCTATGATGATGATTTTCAGATATTACTAATTTGGGTTTAATTTGAGCTAGTGACAGAGGGATGTAAAAATCTCTATTTCATTACAAGTTTGAGCCGTCCCTCCAGTTAAGGCAGTACTCATCTTTAATAAGTGCAAAAATCTGAATTACACAGGAGTTCAACCCAACAGTCAGATGCCATTCTATGGCTACAGAATGGCAGAGACAGTCTTCTGCAAGGTTCGGATGAAACTGTATGTCTTTCAGCTAAAATAAACCCACAGTCAAAAATACCCAGTGAACTCTCCTAGTGAAAGGAACGGACATGTTCTTCACACATAAATTCACAATTTACATTCAAGCCCAAATTATCTGCTGACAAACTCCATTGACACCAGTGCAGTTATGGCAGCAGATAGTTTGGCCCACAGGTTCTTAACAGGACTGAAAGATACTTAAGTGCCAGAGGTGACAACTTCTAATAAGGCTGAAGGAGAGAAATGGTGTTGTCTGCAATATATTCTCAAACTTGACATCCAACTAATGGAGAGAGATTTGATACAGCTTCTCAGAATACCATATATTTTGCCTTTCTGGACACAGGATAGTTGAAATGAAAATCAGCACAGAAAAAAGATGAAAGGACAAACAGGGAAGAAACTAGAAACAGAATGAAGAGGGTAAACATTGTTCATGCTAAGACATCATGCCATCCATTCTTCCATCCATCCTGGCAATAACAGAGAGAAACCCTTTTTTCTGTTACAATGAAAATCCCCATTATGCTTGTTTAAGGGAATTTCAGACTTTCACGTATTAAAAAATTCAACTTATTATTATTTGTTTCTCCAATGGTTCATGTTGCCATTAGCTTGAGCATATGAATGGAAAAATGGATTGTATTTTTTCTTAACCTTCTACATCCAGTCACAAATGGTATTACTTTAAAGGTCAAATCAAGTCTTTTGCACTATAATGAGAGTAATGATGAATAATGGTATTTATGTGAAATAAATTAGGCCTTGCTCATAAACATCCCTTTTACAGAGATACTTTTTCTCTGGAATTCTACAATAAATAAGAAGTAATCTGTGTGGAACTCAATATGAAATTAACTTAAACAAGAAGACTAACTGTGGCATTCACTAGGCATTATTGTGTAAGAGCCAGTTTAATGAAACATGCTTTGCTAAAGCAGAATTATGAACAAAGTATAGATTAATTGTAGTTGACATCTCAGAATGTCTATAGCTGGGATTACATGGTAATGGTGAAAGACAAAGTGACTTCTTGACCTCAAACTTGCAATATGACTAGGCGTAGTAACTTATTTCTATAACTGCTTATTTTTGCTGTGCCCTTTATAGCTGTTTATATATTGTGAATCTCCTCAGCCTACGGATTGCTTCTGTTTGTTAGGCTATGTATTTTCACTGAAAAATGTAGTCCCATTAAAATAAAATCAGTATTTCTGCATGTAAAATTTTAAGCAGCGAAGTTCTACTAACCTACCTGTGCCTGCATAGAGGAGTAAATTGGTATCTCACCACTGTACAATAGCGATTGATGCTGAAGGGGAGATCTGGAGACCTCTAGTTCAGGTTCTTTTATTGCCCACATCACCACAGTATGTGAGCATCTCACAACCTTCAACATTTTTATCCTCACAACCCCCCATGAGACTGTTCTTCCCTATCATCCCCATTTTACAGATGAAGAACTGAGGCAGAGAGAGACTTAACAACTGGCCCAAGGTCACATAGGAAGTCTGCGGCAGAGCAGCGAATTGTACACAGGTCTCCCAAGTCCTAGGATAGTTTCCTTAACCACTAGATTGTCCTTTCTGCAGCCCTCCTGCAAGATTTGTAAAACAGCGTTTTGGGAAAGAGAATTTCTGATACCAGGCAAAATCCTGGCTCTATTGAATTCAATTCCAAAACTCTCAATAACCATTATGTTGAAGTAGCAAATACAATTGATTAACAGTTATATGTAGCCACATACCAACAGTTGCAACAAAACAGGTGTTGTCTACAGAAGAACATTATTTCTTCAGTGTCTATAAGGACAATTATATCTAAAACAATGAGTCAGTGATAGGGTGACCATACATCCCCAAAAGTCCTCTTTTTAAGCTCTGTCCCAGATGTTGTGACTTTTTTGGCAAACTGGGCATTTGTCCCATTTGCTCTTTCCCTGGGGGGGGGGGGGGCGCATGGAGGAACGTTTGGGCAAGAGCAAATAGGACAAATGACCAGTTTTGCCAAAAAAGTCATGATGTCCATGAGGTTGGCTCAAGCAAGTGACAACGCCAGGTGGCTCAGGTCAGCCCCACCCCGCTCAGGGCGTCAGCCTTGCACAGCGGGACTCGGGCTGTCAATGCCAGATTGGGGAGACAGCCCCACACAACAGGGCTTGGGTGAGCGGCGATTCCAGGCAGCTCTGGCAAGCAGAGACACCAGGCAGGGCTGGCCTGAGCTTTCTGGCATCACTGCTTACCTGGTGTCCTGTTTTCAGTTTAGGGAAATATGGTCACCCTAGTCAGTGACCCCCAACTACTCTTACACTCATAGGCTATAGAGTACTTCTACAAACCTTTCTGAATATCCCACTGAGGTGCACATGAACTATTCCCCATCTGCTCAGCCTTAGACCATAGAACCCTGCAGTGTCCTTGCATATATACTAATTCCATAGCCTAAATTTTCATAACATTCCAACCCTTAACATTACCTTTGAAATTTCCTACCAAATTATGCCTGGCTATATATGTGTTTCTCTGCTGATTTAGTGCTGAGCACTTGGGTTGCGAAAATCTGGATGTTAACACTTTCCTGCTAACATTACAGTGCAATTGGAAGGATGTTTCTGAAAGACAATTCAGTATATTAGCTCTCAAATATGAAAAAATACACTTTCAGCATTGAAATTACTCACGTTAAGTAGCACTTCAGCAAAATATTGTCCACAATGACCTTGTAATTATGTCACATCTCGTGTGTACTGATTTACATACTGTATGGTTTCCACCTGTAATTGAGGCTATTAAATTGAATCCAGAGGATGTGGTCCCCTCACTATATCTAACAGATTACAAGGAATGTAAACCCAGTAAAATATATCTAGGGAGAAGTTGCTGCTGGAATATAGGTATCCATGCTTGAAAGGTAGTATTGCTGCTGGACTGAAGGAGCAACTCAAGTGGCTTCTGTCAGCAGAGAATCTCCAACTCTAAACCTAGTTTAACAATAATTAATAGCTTAACTCACTTAGGGATAACCTGATTGTAGTGAGGCGGTGTGGTTCCCCGCTGCCTCGGAGACAGATGAGTCCCTCTGGACACCAGAGTGGGCGGAGCCAGGGAGCTCTGAGCCCACCCCCCTCCAAGGTCAGGCATTGCCTCGGAAGTATAAAGGCCCAATCTCAGGGCTCCCTGGGACAGCAGTCACCAGGGAGGCCAGACGCCTCCGGCCTAGCTCATGATTGGGAAATCCCAGCGGCCCGCGGTAAACCTGAGGACTGCCCCGTGCCAGCTACCTGGAGGAGCTGCCAAGCCTGCCCCATGCCAGCTACCTGGAAGAGTTGCCAAGCCATGGTGCTGGACCCCCGAGGACACCACCCCGATCCAGGTACCTCAAGAGGGAGAGTCTGGAAGTAGCCCGGGGGCAGCCGACCCTAGTCTGGCTGCCGCACTGCCAGAGCCTATGTGTAAGGGGACTGTTATCCCCTTACTAACATTCAGAGCTCCCAGGGGCAATGGGGAGAGGCCAATGCTCCAGGTCAGCCTGATCGACAGGGTGGGCAGGCGAATCAGGGAGTCAGGATTCCCGTCCTCCGTGTGAGCTGAAGTTGCCTGAGTCAGAGTGAGTGGGGCTGAGCTGAGGAGAGGGCAGAGGCCAGAGCTGAGCTGGGCCATATCCAGAGGGACCAGAGCACAGCCGAGAGAGACAGACCTGCCCTGGGAGCAGAGGTGCAGCCCCAGATCCAGAGCACAGCCCAGAGACACAGACCTGCCCTGGGAGCAGAGGTGCAGCCCAGGGACACAGACCTGCCCTGGGGGGAGAAGCTGCAGCAGCCAGAGCCAGAGGGGCCAGGGCAGCAGCCCAGAGAGCTGGAGGCAGAGCAGCAGCAGCCGTGCTGGGGCAGAGGAGCTGGAGCTGAGGCAGAGCGGTGGAGCTGGGTCTGGAGCAGTCCGGAGCCAGGTGCGGTGAGCAGCTGGGGAGAGCGAGGGGGACCCTGGGCAGTGGGCCCAGCGCAGGGAGAGGCCTCAGCCAAGAGGCCCTGCAGGCCAGACTTGCAAGTGGATCTAAACCCCGACAGGGCGGGGGCAACGCTGGGAAGAAGGGTCCTGCCACCCAGAGCCTGTGAGCGTGTGGCCACCGCCAGAACAAGTGTCGAAGCCACAGCATCCCTGCAGCACAGCCAGGGCCTGAGAAGGAGCCTGGGACTTGCAAAGGAACAGACTGAACTGCCCTGACATTTCAGAGACACTGTTGGGATGCTCCCTGCCACAGAGCAGGGTGATGTGTTTTCATTAGCCTTTCCCATTTTTCCTTATTCCTGTTAAAAATTGTTAATTAAATAATTTGCATTTGCTTTGAATTGTATGCAGTGATCAGTGGGTCAGGGAAGCATCTTGTTCAGAGAGAGTACCCCGGAGTGGGGACACCCTAGCCCCTGACCTAGGTAACCACAGCAAGGTTGGGGGTCGAGCCCCCCAGGAATCCTGGGCCCAGCCTTGTTGGGGTTACGAGGACTCTGCCAGACAGGAGAGTGCAAGGGGAGTCCTCGAGGGCAGGGAGGCCTCTGGGGTAAAGGAGGTGGGAGCGAGGACTGAGATCCTTCCACTAGCCCATTTCACTGGGGTAGTGCAGAGACAAGGAAAGTTCCCCACAATAGCGGGACTATTCCCCCGCTTACATATGTCAATGTGTTGCGGCCAGCAGGTCTTCTGCTGCCCTGGGCTGGGACACAGTGGAGTGGGAGGGCCTGCGTCCCCCCTGCCACCCAACTCGCGGGTAGCAGTCTCCCCCTCTCCCAGGCCCTCTGGAATAATTAGGGGGATCATGTATAAGAAATTCCAAACTAGAGGGCTGGATGGCACCTAAAAAAATTCATTGTCATGAAGCAAATAATACATTTGCATGTGAAAGGACTGAACAGCATCTATGAAGAACTGTGAAATTACTACAGTATTTATTATTATAATTTTGTGTCATCATAGTCTCATTTCAGTATGACCCGTAAGAATAGATTAAATTAATGCCATTTTCTTTTCTTGTTAACATCTTTATCATAAGAACAAGCTGTCAGGATGTTAGCGTCTAAAATAGTCTGAATTATTGCAGGCAATAGTTGGACTATTTCCATAATCTATGCTTTGATTGGCTACCCTCATCCAGTACTCACTTCCTTACAGATATGCAGTCTGTACACAGGGTGACAATTAGCTTGAAAGCTCCCTATACTGTACTTTCACTACAAAATGAGAAGTACTTTATTGTTTTTAATCTATAAGATTAATTAACAGAATGAAACCAAGAAAGATTGGGAGAAAGAAAAAGGCAGCTATAAGGAGAGAGAGGCCTGAACAGAGGTCACGGAGCAAGAGAGGATATAGAATTAAACAAAAGCAAAATATGTATATGGGAGCAGAATATATGTAGTTAAAATAATAATAATTAAAGATAAAAGATCTCAGCACAAAGAAAATTTGACAATTACAAAAACTGATTTTATACAACAAAGAAGAGTTCTGAGTCAAGCACAACAATAGCCCTTCTTTCTCTTCAGATGTTTCTAAGAAAAGCTGGTTAACATTTTTCAGGTAAAAATGTATGTTTAAAAAAGGCCTTTAAAAGAAACATTTTTAAAAAAATAGTGGGTTGGGGGGGGGGGGGATTCTTTTTCTTCCTGTCTTTTCAAGGAAAGTGGAAAGTAGAGGTGATTTTGCAACAACTGACAAATTAAGCAGTAGTAAATTAGGACCCAGATGGCATTCACCAAAAAGTTCTGAAGGAACTCAAATATGAATCTGCAGAACTACTAACTGTGGTATGTAACCACTTAAATCAGCCTCTGTACCAGATGACTGGAGGATAGCTAATATAATGCTGCTTTTTAAAAAGGGCTCCAGAGGTGATCCTGCAATTATAGGCCAGTAAGCCTAACTTCAGTCCAAGGCAAATTGGTTGAAACTATAGTAAAGAACAGAATTTTCAGACATAAAGATGCATGCAACATGATGGGGACGAGTCAACATGGCTTTTGTAAAGAGAAATCAAGCCTTGACAATCTATTAGAATTCTTTGAGGGTGTCAAAAAGCACATGGACAAGGGTAATCCAGTGGAAATAACACACCTGGACTTTAAGAAAGCCTTTGACAAGGTCCCACACCAAAGGCTCTTAAGCAAAGTAGGCAGTCATGGTCTAAGAGGGAAGGTTCTTTCATGGATCAGTAATGGGTTAAAAGATAGGAAACAAGGGGTAGGAATAAATGGTCAGTTTTTATAGTGGAGACAGGAAAATTGTGGTGTCCCCCAAGGATCTATACTGGGACCAGTGCTGTTCAACACATTTATAAATGATCTGGGGAAAGGAATAAATAGTGAGGTGGCAAAGTTCGCAGATGATACAAAATTACTTACGATAGTTAAGTCCAAAGCTGAGAGTGAAGACTCACAAAGGGATCTCACAAAACTGGGTGACTAGGCAACAAAATGGCAAATTAAATTTAGTATTGATAAAGCACATTGGAAAACGTAAGAGGGCAAATATAGGGAAATAAGGACAACCCGAGGAATTACAGACCAGTCAACTTAACTTCAGTACCCAAAAAGATAATGGAGCAAATAATGAAGCAATCAATTTGCAAACACCTAGAAGATAAGAAGGGGATAAGTAAGTCAGCATGGATTTGTCAAGAACAAATTGTGTCAAACCAACCCAATAGCTTTCTTCTACAGGGTAACAAACCCTGTGGATGGGGGGAAGTGGTCTATGTGATATATCTTCACTTTAGTAAGGCTTTTGATACTGTCTCGCATGATCTTCTCATAAACAAACTAGGGAAATATAATCTAGATGGAGTTACTATAAGATGGGTGCATAACTGGTTGGAAACCCATTCCCAGAGAGTAGCTATGAGCATAAGAGCCGGCCGGCGTCGGGGGCGGGGCCCCGCAACGGCCGGCCGGCATCGGGGGCGAAGGTAAGTGCTCCGGTCACGGGCGCGGGGCTGGCGGGGAGCTGCCGGTGGGTGAGCACCCACCTATTTTTCCCTGTGGGTGCTCCAGCCCCGGAGCACCCACGGAGTCGGCGCCTATGGCTATGAGTGTTTTACTGTGAAGCTGGAAGTGCATATCGAGTGGGGTCCCGCAGGGATCACTTCTGGGTCCAATTCTGTTCAATATCTTCATCAGTGATTTAGATAATGGCAAAGAGAGAGTACACTTATAAAGTTTGTGGATGATACCAAGCTCGGAGGGGTTGCAAATGCTTTGGAGGATAAGAATAAAATTCAAAATGATCTGGACAAACTGGAGAAATGGTCTCAAGTAAATAGGATGAAATTCAATAAGGACAAATGCAAAATACTCCACTTAAGAAGGAACAATCAGTTGCACACGTACAAAATGGGAAATGACTGCCAAGGAAGGAGTACTGCAGAAAGGGATCTGGGGGTCATAGTGGATTACAAGCTTAGAGAAGAGATGACTAAGGGCGGGGGGAGATATGATAGAGGTCTCTGAAATTATGAATATAGTGTGAGGAAAGTGATTAAGGAAGTGTTATTTACCCCTTCACATAACACAAAAACCAGGGGTCACCCAATGAAATTAATAGGCAGCACGAATACTAATACAGGGAACTTGAGACCATGGGCGGAGACATGCACAGTTAACCTTTGGAACTCATTGCAAGTGGATGTTGTGAAGATCAAAAGTATAATTCAAAAAAGATTTAGATAATTTCATGGTGGTTAGATCCATCAATGGCTATTAGCCACAATGATTCAGGATGCATCCCCATTCTCTGTGTGTGTCCTTAAATCTCTGGCTCCCAGAAGCTGGGACTGGATCACAAGGGATGGATCACTCAATAATTGCCCTGTTCTGTTCATTCCATCTGAAGCATCTGGCAGTGGCCTCTGTTGGAAGACAGTATATTGGGTTTGATGGATGAAGGACATAAATTCCACCCCGTGCAGAGGTCAAGCATAGGAGTTTATTATGTCAGCGCTGCCGGAGTGTCACCTGCTTATTAGGCGAAGAGACACTGCCAATCAATTGATTACAACAGAATATATGGATTTTCCATGGGCAGGGGAAAGTGACGAGGTGGGCAGTTCACACCCTGGGATAGGCTAGCAGCAAGACAAGATAAGCACATTAGCCCAATGGTCAAAAGATTACATAATGTCTCCGCCCATGGTCTCAAGTTCACAAATTAACATTTAATTAGTACTTTAATAAAATGTATTAGTAACATATATGTGTATGTTGAATTCAATTTGGGGTCCATAGGAATGAAGTAGCCCCTCTGATTATTTAACAGATGCATTCCTAGGGATAAAAGCAAAAACAGTGAAAAGTATATGATAATAAGAATTGCTTTCTTTGTATGTTAAGGCAGACTTGGTTCCTGGGAAAGACAAGTGGGAGGCCTTATCTTTATACTGACATGCCAACCCTTCATAAACTCAAGGCTGGTCTGTGGGAAGATCTTCTCCCTCCAGAAGAAACTAACACAACAGGGACAGGATGCCTTTGTCCCACATTTGCAACTTTAGAGAAGATACAATTATTTAGTTATTGCTTCAACATCTGGCATATTGCTGACTAGACTTAACAAAGCGAGGCTCTCTTGTTCATTCTGTTTTCTCTTAGCTAATCACTATTCACTAGTCCTCTGCCCTCTTAGCCAAACTCTGGACTTTTGGGCCTCTAAAAGTTGACACAAATCCATATGCCAAGTTGTTATACATGCAGCACATGGATTTTAACCCTTCAATGGACCATTGGTCTGATCCAGTGTGGCCAGTCTTATGTAAAGTGAAAAATTCATTCATTTTTTGCCCTTTTTTTCCCCACCAGTTTAGTGTTTTTCCTTTTTTCCCTTTCCTCCCTCCACTTCATTTTTCATTGGCAAAATGGAATAAGGGGAGGGGGAGGAAAAGAATAAAGAGGGGAAAGGAAAAATTAAAAAAATTAAAGAGAAAAATTTCAAAACCAAAATTGTGATTAAAAAAAACTTTTAAGTGAATGAAAAATGCTTCCTTTGAGAAACTTCTAACAAAATGAGTTCAGAATTTTCAGTGTTTATTAATTCCCTCCCCTTGCCACTCCTTTTTCAACCAGCTTGATTTCTAAAATATAAGCAAACACTTACTCATTAAGCATAGATATTCCTGTTCATGATTCAGCCCAGTTAATTACTGTCTAAACTTTTTGCAATCTTTTTGAGTCTTCAAAACTGGCCCATAAATCTCACATCAGATTTCCTACATTTTAGGGGGGGAAATAAGTGTGGCAAAAAGTAAACTGGACCTTTTTTTGGAACCTCAGGAAAAATGTGGTTTGGTTCATTATTTGGAGTGAAGGTTCAGAGAGGGTGGATTTTGATGCCACCCCACAAGGTCACCCATCCCTCATTTGTACAAATCCTGCTCAACTTACTCAGGTGAGCAATTCCACTGGCTTTAGCGGGAGTACTTGCATGAGTAAGTTAAAGAGGTTTGGAGTCATTGTTTGTCACATATTTGTTCACAAAAGGAACCCTTTGGAATGTGAAGCTCTTTTTTCAATGCTGTCCTAGAGACACGGATACTAATCACACAGGTAAGGAATTTTTTTTTCTATACAAGTACTTAGGTGTCTCCCCTATGACTAAGTAGGAGAAAAAAGACCCCTTGCGTTCTACCCAAGAAGTGAAAACATACAGGGCCAGATTCATTGCTGTATTGCAACCCATTTGTATTGGCTACAATATTGCAAAGGGACCAAAGGGTAGATGTCAGGGGAATATTTCCAGCATGGAGGACTTCAGTATTGCTCTTGCAGAAGTCCTTGGGGCAGGAGGCATTCTGGGTCAGGCAGACAAAATGATGTGTGGCCAGAATAGTCCTCACCTTGGCAGTTTGCTATTGCCACAAGCCCCACAAAGCAGCAGAAAGCATAAATTAATGCATCCTGCGTGTTTGGGACTCTCCCCAAAATTTTAGATTTTAATATCATTCCTACTTAGAGTTTTCTGAGATCAAAGAACAATTCCTAATAAGAAAATTGTTTCTCTTAGTGGTTAATACAAACCTTTTTATTAAGTGTCACAGTCCACAGATACTTCACAGCAAATGCAGTTTCTCTCAAATCCCCAAAGTAAAACAAAGTTACAACACAGCAGCTCTTCAATCCCATTCAAACGTTACCCCTCTGAGAATCAATAACTATTTGCTCACAGTTCCTTTGGACCCTGTTCCAGGACTCCACTCTATTACCTGCGAGTTCCAAGGCCCACTTCTCTCCAGCAAGTTTTTTCTCATAACCACAAGTCACATCTGCCATGAGAGGGCTCCCCACACTAATTCATTCCACCAGGCATTCTCCTGGTGAGGCCTACCCCAGCTCAGAGGAACCTTCCTCCAGGACCAACCCCTCATTCCTTGACTCAGCTTCCTGCTGCCTTCCACTCAAGGCCTGCTACAAGGGGGTTTCCCACAGGATTCCACTCACCACCAGACCTCCATGCTTGTGAGTCCTACCCCTGCTCTGGGATCCACACTCCAGGATGTTTTGGGCTCAGCGTCTCCTAACAAGGCTGGTTGTTCCACATCTTCTAGGGGCCTCAACTTTGGTTGGATGAATTCCTGGAGATTTTTATCACATGACAATCTTTAATTAAAGTCTTGAAGGAAGTCCCTGATTTTCTCAAACAAAGGGAGAAGGCAGCCATTCTATGGGAGAGGACCTACAGGATTGTATGTATGTATGTATGTCTCAGTCAATACAAACGATTGCCCTATGATTCACAAAACATCCCAGCTACAAATACAACTCTGCACCCTGTGACTGGCTGTATCATATTTAATCCATATTACCTAGTAGATTGCTGTTTTGTGATCTTGACCCGATACCAATTCTGTGCATGTTTTTGTTCTTTTTCAGTTTGGTTTATTGTAAAGTGTGGTATAAATCTACAATGCCATATAAATAAATGCTGATCATACCAGTTCCATATATGATTTATAATTTATTTTTTGCAAATGCACTCCATTTGCTTTTGGGGGCTGTGTTGCTAATAAAAGGTATTTCCTTATATAATCCAGGTAGAATATTGATTTACGACCTGGAAATTGTGTGTGCTTATTTAAGTTCCAGAGATAATTCAGATAATATAAGTTAAGGGATGGTAGTAAGTTTTTCAGTGACAAACATAATTCCCACATTATTTTAGACAACATAGACAAATTAATAACTAACTACATGAAAGTGAAAAGGACATCACAAATGCATGTTTTATCCTATACGGACCTGATCCTGAGAATCACTTAGGCACCTGCATAATTTTGCTCACGCAAGTAGTCCAACTGATATAAATGAGACTACTCACCTGTGATCAACATTATGCATATACTTAAATGTTTGCAGGATCTGGGCCTAAATGAACAAAACTTAAATTTATTTATATTTATATATACAAGTGCACAAGAAAATTCATAAGGGTGCCTGTTAAAGAAAAGTCAAAGAAAATACTTTTTAGACCCTAATCTGCTTGTTACCTTCAATTCCATAGCGTAGCAGCTCACTTTGTGTGATTCTCAGGTTTGCCAATGTTTAACATAGGCATCTGCATTCTCTTTTCCTTACATAGACAACCACCACCATTATTAATGGAAATTATATGTACCTATGGGGAAAAGGACAGATTTCTTAGTGGTGATCACACATTGGGTTATTGCATATTAGAGTACTTCAGGGTTCCATTTTTCTGAATAGGATGTGTAATTCCCATCATAAGACACTGAAGTAAAAATAAAACAATGAAAATTTTTCTGAGATTAATATACCCTTCAGCCTAGGCTCCTGCCACGCGTAAGTATGTGAAATGTATGGTTTTGCAAACAAGGTGCTTTAAAAAAAATAAAACTGTATTTAATTTTCTTTCATTTGCCATATGTGTTTAATTTAAATTGTAAGCCTAACTCCTTTTGGAGTTTTTCTATTATTCTATTAATAATTTGATTCATTAAATTGATTTGTATATAGGCACGTCCTAATGTTCTTGGATGTAGTGTTAGAAAGCTATAAAAACAACCTGTTAAATCAGAGAAACACAAAAGATTTCCCTAGGGGGAAATTGTCAGTTACATAATTACATTAAAATCTAGTACACTGCATTTTTTACATAAAAAGACCAAGATGGAAAGCTGGACAACAGACAATGCTCCCTTAAAAATAAGCCTTTTAATACCTCCTGTAAGGGTCAGATCAAGGGTGAAGAGAGGAGAATTGACCAAACACTATGGCAATTCCCAGATAAAATAAAAAGCCAGATATTCTTTTCTTCACTGACAACAGAAAATGCACATAGACAAGAAGGATTGATCACTGATGCAGAAAATGTACTTTCCATTCTTTGAGCTTTGTAAAAGTCTCTTCTTTTATCCATTTTCTATTTTTCCTCATATTGCCATTCTCTGTTTCTTGTCAATGACCTTTCTTCAGTCCAGCTCAGCTTCTGTCTAATGGCCTGAAGAGGACTTCTTCACATGATGGAAAGCTTTAGATTCAAGATCCCCCTTCTCCCCCCTGCCCCTCATTAGAGTGAAAAATGAACAGTCTCTATGTGCTGAGTGTTAATGAAAGTGAAGAAAGATTTTTTTTTTTTATGTGTTTTACACATTATGTTCTTGACTCCTCGAGGTGCTACAATAAATTGCTGCGCTTCATTTATAAGGAGTGATAACAGAAGCAAAATGAGGATCTGGCAGCAAATTACTTCTCAGTTCACCCTGGGTCAGGCTGCTGGGGCTAATGAGAAGAGGTGCTCTAATTTTAAACTCCTCCTCGACCAAGCTATTCTTGCATTAATGTTCACTGCTATAAATTGTAAAGTCAAATGAAGGAGCACTGTTGAAAATTAACCAGTATTTTTATCCTTTGAGTACTCAATAGAACATATTTTGGCTTCTGAGCCTGGTAGTTATCAAAGGCAGCACTGACTACACCAAAGGTTCCAGCCTTACTTAGCAAGATGGTTTTTATTTTTTTTCTCCTCACTACTACTATTTCAACCCTTCTTTTTTTAAAATCAGCAGGTGGAAGTGGTGTAGGTGTTGAACAAGATTACAATTCAGCCTGAAGGGGAAGTGTTTAACCATCCCGTTGTGTGTCCATTTAACAGGACACTGTACACAGGCATTAAAAGTCAGGCAGAATTACACTATCCATTTAGTGCTGCTGATGTGTAATGAACTGTAATTGTGTATGTGGAAGGAGCCCCTGTAAATCACTGACCCATTAGGTCTGTAAGCACTTTGTTACTATAAGCCCAAAGCAGGATTTGAGTAACTAATGAGAAACTAATGCAGCACCTGCTTCTCTCATGAAATAATTTGCTAATCCCACATTTTGCCAGTTTATCCAAATCAAGTACAATAGAACTCGGGGGTGACCTAAAATGGGGGTGTTATGCTGCTTGAACATGACTCCAGATTATCATCACAGGATTTTTATATTGACACCTTGGCACTGACCAAAAATGTAGAAATGTATTGAAAACATATCAATGCCATGAAGTTAATTTCATGTATGATGTGTCTGTCCTGGTACATTCTCCCATGGAATAGCTACATAACATACAAATTAACCACACTATCCTACTCTAATCATTGTAATCAGTTATGTTTTCATGTGTACATTACTAATATATAAGGTTGTTGTAGTTCTTGTGTGTGGTTTAATTGCTTGTTTTTGCATATCTTGTGTGATTGATGATGTTCTAGAAATTTTTTCCCCTAAAGGAGACTTTCTAAATTACTTTGTTTAGATGCTAATGATTGTATTTCATTAGTGGCCCTCTCATCCAGAATCATCTTTAAATGAATGAATATGCCATAATTAAAAATCTGAATTATGAATTACTTTGAAAGGAGACAACATTGTCCCGATTTCCCACTGCGACTCAGTGTTATTTCAATTATGTAAATATGTTTAATCATTCCCCTTTTGTTTTTCTAATTATTTAATATTAATGTTGCTTTACCCCTTTATTGCTACAAGAAGGGATATGGCATCTTAAATTAGAGTACTTAGACAAGTGACACACAGATGACTAGATTAAAGCAGACATTTATCAGAATGCATAACCATTTCAAAAACAAACATGCTATTAACATTCATACTAATATAGAAACACTAGCAGTAATTGCACTTCATGCATGTTTTGTCTGTATAAATCTAATGTATTCACAATGTACAAATTCCAACCATTGTTTTTAATTATCAAAGTCAAAATTCATTTGTGAATGTTTAGACTCTCTCAAAGTATAGATTTTAGACAGCAAGAAGATATCTTTGCCATATCAGACTGGACGTTATCAGCAATTTGGGGGGGGGGGGGGGACACGCAAAACAGAGGAGGGGAAAAGCAGCTAGACTTGAGATTTTTGTATATTGACCACTAAACCCAGTTACCAGATAGGACAGTCAGATTTTATCCCCTGAATGGGAGGAATATTACGAAATGAACATTGAACCAGAGTACTGGAAGAACCTGTTTTTATGGAAAGTCAGAGAAAACAAAAAAGATCTTGTCATTTGGACATACAGTCTATCAATGTTATAAATCCATGGTTCACAATTCTGTATAAAGTTATTCACATTAGGCATTTAAAAGTTGACTTTAGAGATTAGCTTTATACATCGTGTAGAGTTCCTCTCAGTTTTCACTTTATTTAATTAGGTCTAGAAATAAATAATTGTGGTTATTCCACTAGGACATTCTGAATTGTTTTAACTGTTAGAACTACAGTATTTAATTCCTGACCAAGAAAAACCAAGTCATATAAATTTAAAACTCTGTTGAAAATATTGCTATTCCCAGATTAATCATGTGAAATTTAACTGAAGTAGACATATTAAGGAATGCGAATTTTAGTTCCACACCATTTATAGAACTGTAAAAAGTGAAAACCATTGATTATGGATAATGCTGATATGGATAATAGTGATAGCAGTAACAGCTACAAAAATTGCTTTAATATTCAAATTCCATTTTTTAAATTTGAATTTTAGTAACCACACAAGCCAGAGCTAGAGTTCACGATGTTAAGATGTACCAGTGTTATTTGCCCTAGCACCAACTTACTTCCAGTTTGGGTTTATTATAGTTTGCTTTGAAGTTTGTACAAACCAAAGTAAATACTTTCACTTAGTATTACTGCTCTTTCAACATATGAATTGCACTACGTTGATTAGATGTACATAAAAAAATCATATGTAACAGCTAATTGTAGTTTTCAAAAAAAAGTGTTCAGATGGGAAAAAGGAAGGATGATCATTTTCCATTTACTACTGTTCCTCAGCATAACCAAAAGAGAAGTGTTTCATTTAACTCTACAGTCTTGCCCTCTAAAGGGAGGCCCTGCATGCATGCAGATTTGAGAATGGTTCCAGATATATCAACCCTAAATCTACCACAGGCCATTTGAATAAATATGTAGGGGCAGCTGAGAGCGTGTGTGTGTAATTGTGTATATTTTTGTCAGTAAGTGTTCCTTTATATTCTACTTTAGTTTCACTTAAATGATAATTTTAGCAGTCATAAAAGTGATGCAAAATAGGAACTGCCACAGATGTTCTGTTAGATTCATGTGTTTTAAAGTGCTGATAGGTTTCTCTTATTAGTGGTAGGAATCAAGCATAAAAAAAACAACCCTGAATATTTGAGTCTCTGTTCTAGTCAGTTACCATTTCTGTAGTGACCATTCCCTTTTAACTGAAGATGCTTTTCAAAACCTGTCTGAGAGAAAGAGAATGGGCATTTATAGATGGGTGTGTGTGTGTGTGTGTGTGTGTGTGTTACAATTGGTAAACTACACACTGATCCCAAATTGACAGTTCTTCATTTTAAATAACATAACACTTTGTAAATTTTTTTATTTAAAAATTTTTAGGTACATGTAAAATTATCCCACTTAAAACATCTCTCTGGGTCCAGCCGAAAAAAAACTATAATGCTATATTCTGACCTCAGGATTCTTAGATATGCAAATTGTTATTCCACTTAAGATCTCACAGACACAGACTTGGTCAGAGCAAATTACCCAAGCAGTTGGCATTCATCAGAAAGAGACGGCGAGGCAGTTAAAACAGATGAAGATTGGAAGTTTAGAACAAAAGCCTACGATTTCATAGAGAAGAGTATCCTGTACTGTAGTTCTCTGCTCTGAGGGTATGTACTGAAATCTTATCTTTGTTTCATAAAATCATATAGCACAAAATCATGCTGGCCCTTTCGAGTCAGTAACAGTTTTTCCATTCACTTCAATGGGGCCACAATTTCACTCCTGGGCTTTACTGTGCATAAACTGTACATCATTTATATAGTGCTCATTGAGTAAATACTTGTTTTTTAAAAATAACGTTATTATTGAATTTTCAATACTATTTTGAGTGCTCTATATTCATTCTGGGAATGGATACTCTCAGAGTCAGTTCACGCACTAGTTATAATATATTTTGGTATATTAATTTCTTAAGAAAGAAATTTATGTTTTGTACTACATACTTTAATTAAGGCATATGTCATTATTAGAATAAGGTGCTCTTTTTGTATGAACTATTTCTTTTTTCTAAAAAATAAAGCAACATAAATATGCATGCAATTACCAGAAATAATATTCCAGGATAAATATTAGTGGTCTTGCCCTCTAGCCATCCCTGAAAACATAGTCTATGCTTTTATTTTTGGCTTTTCCTTATCAGAAGAATAAGTACTAAGAGTTTAGAGCCAGATTGTGATACCCTTACTCAGACTGAGTAGTACCTTACTCAACAAATGGTCTTACTGATTTCAACGAGTCTGCTTGCTGTGTAACGTACTTTTGAATGTGAGCAAGTGTATCACAATCTGGTCCTTAGGAAATAAACAGGCTTTTAGCTTGTGAATTTATGTTATGCTAGTTAATAACTTCCATTTAATATACTGAATATCAATTACATCATAATAAAATTCACTGCAGAGTTTCCCCTTAATGCAATTTTTCCTTCATTCTTTTCTATGCAGTCTTGTCAATTGCAACATAACGTCCCCATAGCCTCATTTAAATAAAATTGATACAATCATATTTGGAGTTTAAATGTCACAGATTATAACAAAAAAGCAGAATGTTATTTTAATTACATCAGCAAGTTTCAATTGTGAGGGTTCTTCACATTTTAAATTACCTTTTATTGTCTTTTTGCTTGAACATGGTGATAGCAATTTTCATTGGTTGTTTTGTTTATTGACGTATTGGGGTTTCTAAAATAGATATATATCAAACGGTGCCTCTCTAACATTTACAACACCTTTGAAATAAGCTTAAAAACAATAAACTAAACCCAGCAGCTAACCCTGCAAACTGCTCCCAATAATACTCCAAAATTTCCATCCCAGCTTCATTCAAATCCCTCTCTCCTTCAAACCCAACTCAGTACATAAGCCTTGTTACTAGCTAATAAATATTGTCCCGTCATAAATATTTAAATATGTTCCTTAAATATATTTTAAAAGCAGTGGCGTAGCCAGGTTCTAACACTAGGGGGAGCGAACACATAAAAAAAGGCACCACCGACCCGACATATCAAATTACTAATTACCGCTGACCCCACCAAGAGCCTGCTGCTGGCCTGGGTGAAAGAAGAACCCAGACTGGCAGCGGGCTGAGAGACCCCGGCTGGCAGGAGCCTGCGGGGGGGAATCCTAGAGCGGTGGCTGGCTGAGCCTCTCAGCCCGCCCCTCTCTGGGCTTCCCCCCGCGGGCTCCTGCCAGCCTGGGTCTCTCAGCCCGCTGCCAGCCTGGGTGAAAGAACCCAGGCCAGCAGCGGGCTCTTTGTCTCCACCCTTTCAAAAATTAAAAAGGCGCCACTTTTGTAAAATGTACTCGGGGGAGCAGCCGCTCCCCCTGCTCCCCTCCAGCTACGCTACTGTTTAAAAGTATTGTCATTAGCTAGGTGAAGTCTTGTTATGGCTGAGTTAAAATAAAAGCCCATTGAGGTTGGTAGGTGTGAACTCACCCTTCAGTTAACATAACTGTAAACATAAGCCCTACCTACGACAGGATGTGTGTGACTTGCCTAGGAACTTTTGGGCTGCATATTGCTTTGGGTAGGTGTGTGATGGTATGTCTACTGCAACAGAACACTCGCAGCTGGCCTATGTCAGCTAACTGGGCTCACAGGTCTCGGTCTGCAGGACTATAAAACGGCATTGTAGATGTTTGGGCTCAGGCTGGAGCCCGGGCTCTGGGACCTTAAGATCCCAGACTCCAGCCAGAACATCTACACTGAATTTTATAGCCCCTGCAGCCAGAGCCCCACGAGCCCGAGTCAGCTGACATGTCCCAGTCATGTGTGTTTTATTGCAATGTAGACATAGTATCTGCGTAGTCTCTCAGGGTGAGGTCACAGACAAGAAGACAGAGGCAGAGTTAAAAAACAGGAAGTCTAGTAGCCTTTGAGCACAGTTTAACCCTGGAAAAAGCTAGAGAAAGAGAGCTTTTGGGTCTGATGGCTAAAGAGGTTTCAAGGCTGTAAGCTAAAAAACTGTTCCTTTTGTTCTTGGTTCCTTCTGCATTCAGAGACATAGGACTTTGTACATTCTTTGTAAATGAACAAACTGCCTCAAAGGAAATACCACACTCCATCAATTTCTACTTCCAACTGGAACATACCCAGGCCCCTGAAATTTGACTAGCTGCCCAGGCAACACTGGTGCTAGGGGTGGGATCCAGTTTCCAAGGAGAGAGAGAATGACTGGTGTTCCTGGTGAACCAAGATGGAACAAATAATGGAGGTGCTGCAGAAATAAAAAATGGCCAGCAGGATTTAAATCAAGACCTACATGAGGAGCTGAAGATTCCTTCAATCTAAAGGAGCATCTGGAGGTTTGCCAGAAAGGGCTCAGAGAGGACTTGCAGACAATGGTGAAATCTCTGTTGGATCAACGACTACAAAATATCCAAGTAGAGTGGGAAGCCCAAGTGCAGAACTCCCAGGTTGGAATGGTAAAATGGACTGATGAGGTGACCAGCAATCTGGCTGCCATAGACCAGAAGTTCTTCCATGAAATAGTGGAGACTAGGCAAGCTTTAGCCAATCTGGAATTTGCCAACTGTGATGAGCTGCAGCAAGGACTTACAGAGCTGAAAATTCATCTGCAGAAGGAAACCAAAGGATCACAGACCACAGTGAAAGGGAGCCACCTGAATGGAAATTGAGCCAGCCAGAGTCCTTGGGTAAGACTGAACATTTACAACAGTTTTCTACCACATTTGTGACCCAGAGGGAAGTGGTAGGGCTGTTCCAGCTCAAACAATGCCAAATACTCCCTAAAAGACTTATTTGTCTCAACTCAACAACGAATGGCTGGGAAGAGGGACAGAAAGGGGGGGGTGTTTCTAGCTGCTCTGGGTGGCCCCGCTCTGCAGAATTTACCCCCAGAAAAGAGACTGAGTCATTCAGACTTTGCAGAAGCCCTTGGGGTGCAGTTTGGAACTAGCCATCAGTATGAGCTGTCCATGGCATAGTTAAAAGCTAGAAAGAGAGGAAAAGAAGAAACCCCACCTGAATTGTCAGAGGACTTGTGGAGGCTTGTGGTAGTGGCATACTCTGCTACTTCGGGGGCCTTCCAGGATAAACTGTCGATGGACCAATTTATAGATGCTCAGCTGGACTTGGACTTGCAGTTCAAGATCAGGAAAAGGAGACCAAAGACACTCTGAGAGGCTATGGAATTTGCCCCAGAATGTGGATCTTTCCTTGCAGAAGTTCATTGGAAGAGGTAGCAGTTGCTAGTGAGGAAGATGAAAGCTGATCACCATGAACCCTGCAAGTACAGCTTTGTGTCTAATATATATGATGAATGAGGCCTAATTAGTCTCAAATGGAGACAGTGACTGGGGCAAGGGCACCAGTCCAAACGTGGGAAAACTGAGTTTGAAGATTGGACTTCTGAAATTCAAGCAAGAAGTCTGGGTAGCTGAAATAGTGGAAGAGCTAATAATTGGCTTTGATTTCATTATGGCTAATAACTGTGTAATCAGTGCCAGGAAAGGTGTCTTACAAATTCAGTCTATGAAAATTCCCTTTTCAGATATGACGCAGGAGAGACAAATGGTTTTTAGGCAATAGGTTTGCAGTGAATAAATTGTCCTACCCCCAGGAGCAGAAACCATTATAATAGCTACATGCTGTGATAGTTTTCCAGCCAGGGAAAGATGGGGAGTTGTTGAAATCTGTTTTGAGAACCAAGGTCTCAGGGAAATTTTATCTGCTAAAGCTCTTGTGGAACTGAATCAAGAACTGATCTCTGTTCATTTGCTGAATGAAGTAGCAAATAGTAGTGAAAAACGGGGGGAGAGTGGACTCCAGTTGCCAGATGTGTACCAATGAATCTGGTTAATACTGGTATAGAAGAAAACTACAAAGGGGAAGCTCCCAGAGTTTATATTGGACTTGTTTCACCACAGTGCTGCACACTTACATGAGAAACAGCAGAACAGTCTAAGGGACATTCTGGTTAGGAGTTGTTCTCCTGATCCAACAAAGCCATAGGTTGTACTGCACTGGTCCAGCACAAGATTGATTCTGCAGGAAACCAACCCATTAAATAGTCACCTCACTAGTTACCAGTAGCAAAAAGAGAAGAGGCAATACAGGACATTGAAGAAATGTATCAGGAAGGCATAACTGAGCCTCCAACCAGTCCTTAGGTCATATCCATAGTTTTGGTTTAGAAAAAGGATGATAGCACCAGATTCTATGTGGACTATAGAAAACATAATTAAGTCACTTTAAAGGATTCTTATCCATCACCACAAATGATACCCTGGATACTGTAGCAGATTCAATCTGATTTTCCACACTGGATCTTAAAAGTGGGTATTGACAAGTAGAAGTGGATCCAAAAGAGGGGAAAAAACTGCTTTCAAAGCATGGCAAGGCTTGTGGCAATGTACAGTGATAGATTTTGGCTTGTACAATGCACCAGCCACATCTGAAAGGCTAATGGAGCCAATATTACATGACATGCCAGTTATACCTAGATGATATCCTGGTGCAAGATAAAAATTTGAACAGGAACTAAAACATTTATAAATGGTCTGTGATAAGCTTAAGTCTGTCAAAATGAAACTGAACCCAAAGAAATGTGAGTTGGTGCAAACAAAGGCAATCTACCTTGGGGCAACAATCAGTGAGGGGGGAATTTCCACTGACAAAAAGAAAATCCAGGCTGTTCAGAACCGGCCAACTCCCCAGACACTCACAGACATGCAGTGTTTTGTAGGGCTCTGCTCTTATTTTAGAAGGTTATTTGCAATATTGCGTTCACCAATATTGCAAAACTATTGCATAGGTTGGGTGAGAAAGGTAAACCATTTCAGTGGTAATCAGAAAGTGTGATTTAGCATTTCAAAGTTGGAAGGAGCTCTTGTGACAGTTCCTGTCTTATCCTACCTGCGTTTCAAAACCCCTTTCATTCCGGACACAGATGCTAGAGCAATATTGACACAAGAACACAAGGGTCTTGAGTATTGTGGCTTATTACAGCAAAAAGTCTAAGGCAGTAGTTCTCAACGTTTTGTACTGGTGACCCCTTTCACATAGCAAGTATGGCAAGGCACCTTCTCAGTCTCACCAACCTCAGCTGTTTTTAGCCTTGGCAAGACGGGCTTGGGGTAAAACAGTCCCTCTTGGCTGCACAGGGGCAGGCGCGCCTTCTCTCAGCCAGTCTTTTAGGCTTGTTTTTCTCCCTTAAGGGAGGGAATGCAGCCTCCCCTCCTGGTGAGGCCTGCTGTCTTGCTGCTCCTCACCTACTGACAGCTTGACTTCCCACCTCGCTCTCCCCAACAAGGGAGGGTTTAAAAAGGTCTCATGCAGCCCTTAGTTGGGATCAACTGATCCTAATTGCCCTCAGGTAACTCCCTCCTCAGCTGATCCTAATTGATCTCTGGTAACCCCTTCTCAGCTGAACCTGATTGACCAGTAGTCACCCCTCCTCAGTTGATAGGGAGGAGGGCTTTTTACCCTTCTGGAATTGTTTTCTTCCCTGCCCTTGCAGCTGTCTGTCCTGAATTTATCACATATTCCCCCCACACACCCCACCCCCAACACTACAGGGTTGGGCTACTTGGGTCAGCAAACAGTGCACCCTTGACAGGTCATCAGCGTTGCCATGTTTGATTCCGGACCTATGTTGTACTCTGAAGTGGAAGGGTTGTAGCGACAGGACCCACCTTGTTACTCTTGTGTTTCTTTCAGAGGGGCATGGTCCGTGGCGAGGGTAAACTTCCATCCAAGTAGGTAGTAGTGTAGGCTTTCTACGGCCCGCTTTACTGCCAGGCATTCCTTCTCTACTACAGCATATTTACGTTCCCTGGGAAGGAGTTTCCTACTGAGGAACAGGACTGGGTGTTGTTCTTTTCCCACCATTTGCGAAAGAACCGCTCCCAACCCAACCTCAAAAGCATCGGTTTGCAAGATAAACTCTTTCTCCCAGTCTGGAGCAACCAGCACTGGGTTGGTGCAGAGGGCATTCTGCAGATCTGCAAAAGCCTCCTCAGCCACACTGGTCCATCTTACTATGTCTGGGCCACGGGCTTTTGTTAGGTCTGTTAACGGGCATGCCCTGGGTAGCAAAGTGGGGGTATGAACCGCTTATAGTATCCAACTAGTCCCAGGAACGCGCTGACCTGTTTCTTCCGGACTTGTCGGGGCCAATTCTGTATTGCCTCTAACTTGTTGAGCTGGGGCTTTACCACGCCCCTCCCCACTATATACCATAGGCGCCGACTCCATGGGTGCTTCAGGGCTGGAGCACCCACGGGGAAAAATTGGTGGGTGCTGAGCACCCACCGTCAACTCCCCGGGAGCCCCGCGTGCGCTCGCCCGCCCAACTCACTCACCTTCCAGGTTCCGCCGAAGGTGCTTTTTTTAGCCGCAGCAGCTCAGCTGAGAGGCGGCCGGCTGCTGCGGCTAAAAAAAGCGCCTTCGGCGGGAGGCACCTCCGGCCGTGCAGGGAACCCGGAAGGTGAGTGAATTGGGTGGGCGGGGCGTGCGTGCGCGGGGGGGGGCTGGCGGGGAGCTGCCGGTGGGTGCTCGTGCTCCTGTGCCCGGGCGCGCTGCATTCCCCCCGCCCCCGCGGTTGGAAGGGGGGGCGGGGGGAGAGCAGCAGAGCACCCACTGGGCCCTGCAGCTCCCCGCCAGCCCCGCCCCCACGCCCAGCTGCTCACCAGTCCTCCTGGGCTTGCTTCCCCAGGCAGGCGCGGCTTTTTCGCCTCTCGCAGGCTCCTCCCTCTGGCTCCAGCAGCACGGGAAAGCTTAGAACTTAAAGATGAAATATTGTATAGGAGAGGGGAAACAACTGCAGGTGATGGGTGCAGGTATAATGGTTAGGCTGCTAGTGTGCAGAGACCATAGCCTATCATAATGACCAATATGGTCTCATTGTTTCCTTGTAATCCCCCATATATCTGTCTATACCCTTCTGTTGTCTCGTCTTATACGTAGGCCTGGTCTACACTTAACAATTAGATTGACCTAGCTACATCACCCAAGGCTGGGGAAAATGTTGCACCCTGAGCTCTGCAGTTTGGTTGGCCTAACCCCCAGTGTAGATGGGCAGCTAGGTCAACAGGAGTATTCTTCAGTCGACCTAGCTACCACCTCTCAGCCCTGGTCTACACTACGAGTTTAGGTCGAATTTATTAGCGTTATTTCGATTGATCCGTGCATCCGTCCACACGACGAAGCCCTTAACATCGACTTCTAGGGCTCTTAAAATCGATCTCGCCACTCCACCCCCAACGAGGGGATTAGCGCTTAAAGCGATATTGCCGAATCGATGTAGGCTTAGTGAGGACGCAATTCGACGGTATTGGCCTCCTGGATCTATCCCACAGTGCAACATTTGACCGCTCTGGACAGCAGTCTGAGCTCCAATGCTCCGCCCAGGTAGACAGGAAAAGCCCCGCGAACTTTTGAATTTCATTTCCTGTTTGGCCAGCGTGGTGAGCTGCAGGTGAGCGCAGATCTCATCAGCAGAGGTGACCATGATGGAGTCCCAGAACCGAAGACGAGCTCCAGCATGGACCGATGGTGAAGTACGCGATCTGATCGCTGTATGGGGAGACGAAACTGTGCTAGCAGAGCTACGGTCCAAAAGAAGAAACGCCAATACATATGCCAAAGTCTCCAAGGGCATGCAGGACAGAGGCTACAACAGGGACGCGCAACAGTGCCGCGTGAAAATTAAGGAGCTCAGGCAAGCCTACCAAAAAACCAGAGATGCAAACAAACGCTCTGGGTCAGAGCCCCAGACATGCCGCTTCTATGATGAGCTGCATGCCATTCTAGGAGGTGCAGCCAGCACTGACCCACCCATGTGGTATGACTCCGTATGTGGATCATCAGAAACCACAGAGGAGCATGATGATGATAATGATGCTGAAAATAGCGCCCAGACACAGCAAGGAAGCGGAGAAGCCCTTTTTCCCGACAGCCAGGAACTCTTTGTCACCCTGGAGCCAGTACCCTACGAACCCACCCAAGGCGTGCTCGATGCAGGAGAAGGGACCTCTGGTGCCTCTGGTGAGTGTACCTCTGTTAATTAATACATGTTTTATAAGCAAGCGTGTTTAATGATCAATTCGCGGCCAGTACAGCTACAGCTACTGGAAAAGTCTGTTAACATGTTCGGGGATGGAGCAGAAATCCTCCGGGGACAGCTCCAGAAAGATCTCCTGGATGTACTCCCAAAGCCTGTGCAAAAGGTTTCTGGGGAGGGCAGCCTTATCCTGTGCTCCGTGGTAACACACTCTACCACGCCAGGCCAGTAGCACGTAGTCTGGAATCATTGCTTTGCAAAGCATGGCGGCGTATGGTCCCGGTGTTTGCTGGCATTCAAGCAACATCCGTTCTTTGTCTGTGTTTATCCTCAGAAGAGTGATATCATTCATGGTCACCTGGTTGAAATAGGGGAATTTTATTAAGGGGGTATTCAGAGGGGCTCCGTCCCTGCTGGGCTGTTTGCCTGTGGCTGAACAGAAATCTTCCCCGCTGTGACCCACGCGGTGGGGGGAGGGGGAACAGCGAACATCTTGGATGTGTGTCTGTGTGTGGGGGGGTGTCGATTAGGTTCGCGCTGCACGTTAACCCAAAAACCGCCGCCCCTCCCTTTTCAATTGCCAACCAGTTTTAAATTGCCAGCCCAAAGGCTGTTTGTTATGGGAAATGAGGGTGTTGCTGTTTGAAAACATTCCCACGTTATGAAGGTTAAAGAAGCCTATAGACTGTGGCTTACCATGGCTGTGTGCAAGCCGAATTCTGTTGCCCGCCGGACCTGCTTGTGTGATCTCTCACACCAAACCGGCAGACCCTCAATATAACAGGCAAAGTGCAACCTTGGACCAAATGCACATGTGATATGTAATGTTTGGAGCATTGTTCTCTAATATGTGTCTTTTAAACTACTCCTCTCCCGTTTGTTTCCTCCCGCAGCTGCAAATGTTTCAACGCCACCCCCTTCATCACCGTCCCAGAGGCTAGCGAAGATTAGAAGTAAAAAAAAAAAAAGGAATCGAGATGAAATGTTCTCAGAACTCATGGAATCCTCCCACACTGAAGCTGCCCAGCAGAATGCGTGGAGGCAGACACTGTCGGAGTCCAGGAAGGCAGATTTTGATCGCGCGGACAGGTGGCGTGATGAAGAGAGTAGGTGGCGTCAGCGTGCAGAGAGAAGGCAGGATGCAATTCTGAGGCTACTGGAGGATCAAACGGAAATCCTCCGGCTTATGGCTGAGGAAAGGCGTAGGGTTCAGGAAAGGCCGCCTGAGCCCAGACCGCCGCTACAGCCCCTGTGTAACCAACAGCCCTCCTTCCCGAGTCCCATAACCTCATCCCCGAGACGCCCAAGAACGCGTTTGGGCGGCCTCCGTGCACCCAACCACTCAAGCCAAGAGAACAGTCCAAGCAAGAAAGGGCTGGCATTCAATAAGTTTTAGAGTGCTGTGTGTCCTTGTCCTTCCCTCATCCCCTCCTCCACCACCCATCCTGGTGCTTCCCTTCCTCCACCAGCTATCCCGGGAGACTGTGGCAGTTACCCCCATAGTTCCCCCTCTTTGTTTTACGAATTAATAAAGAATGCATGATTTTTAAGCAACAATGCCTTTATTTCCTCTGCGAGCGGTGATCGCGGGGGGGAGGGCAGGGCGGTTTGGGTAAAGGGAAGTAGAGTGAATGAAGGGGCAGGGCTTTTCATTACTGGGGAAAAACAGAACTTTCACACAGCATCCTGGCCATTCATGAAACTGGTTTTCAAAGCTTCCCTGATGCGCAACGCACCCTGCTGTACTCTTGTAATAGCCCTGGTGTCTGGCTGCGCATAACCAGTGGCCAGGCGATTTGCCTCAACCTCCCACCCCGCCATAAACGTCTCCCCCTTACTCTCACAGATATTGTGGAGCGCACAGCAAGCAGTAATAATAATGGGAATATTGTTTTCGCTGAGATCTAACCTAGTCAATAAACTTCGCCAGCGAGCTTTTAAACGCCCAAATGCACATTCCACCACCATTCTGCACTTGCTCAGCCTATAGTTGAAAAGGTCCTGACTACTGTCCAGGCTACCTGTGTATGGCTTCATGAGCCATGGCATTAAGGGGTAGGCTGGGTCCCCAAGGATAACTATTGGCATCTCAACATCCCCAACGGTTATTTTCTGGTCTGGGAAGAAAGTCCCTTGCTGCAGCAGCCAAAACAGACCAGAGTTCCTGAAGATGCGAGCGTCATGTACCTTTCCCGGCCATCCCACATTGATGTTGGTGAAACGTCCCTTATGATCCACCAGTGCTTGCAGCACTATTGAAAAGTAACCCTTTCGGTTTATGTACTCGCTGGCTTGGTGGTCCGGTGCCAAGATAGGGATATGGGTTCCGTCTATCGCCCCTCCACAGTTCGGGAACCCCATTGCTGCAAAGCCATCCAGTATGAGCTGCACATTTCCCAGACTCACAACCCTTGGTACCAGCAGCTTGGTGATCGCCCTGGCTACTTCCATCACAACAGCCCCCACTGTAGATTTTCCCACTCCGAATTGATTCGCGACTGACCGGTAGCTGTCTGGCGTTGCAAGCTTCCACAGGGCTATCGCCAGTCACTTCTGTACTGTGAGGGCTGCTCTCATCTTGGTGTTCTTGCGCTTCAGGGCAGGGGAAAGCAACTCACAAAGTTCCATGAAAGTGCCCTTACGCATGCGAAAGTTTCGCAGCCACTGGGATTCATCCCAGACCTGCAGCACTATGTGGTCCCACCAGTCTGTGCTTGTTTCCCGGGCCCAGAATCGGCGTTCCACTGTATCAACAAGCCCCATTAACACCATGATGTCCACCTTGCGGGGGGGCCTTTTTTGAGAGAGGTCTGTGTCCATGTCCTCATCACTGTCCTCAGGGCGCTGCTGTCGCCTCCTCGCCTGCTGTAGCTCTAGCAGCTCCTGGTTCTCGTTCTCCATATACTCCTGGACAATGCGCGTGGTGTTCATAACGGCGAGAACAGCCGCGGTGATCTGATCGTGCTCCATGCTTTCCCTGGTATGCTGTTTGCAGGACAGCAGAGTGGCAGCAGAAGTGGGGGGTGGATAACAATGGAGTCAGCAATATGGCGCCCATATGAAAAAAGGCGCGAAAGGATTTTTTGCTCCCCCCTCAGTTGCTTTCACGGAGGGAGGGGGGAGCAAGGGTTAGGCTCATTTCCTTCTAGCTGCAGATGGTACAATATGCAGTGAGCAAGGGTTAGGCGCCTTCCCTTCTAGCAGCAGATGGTACAATATGCTTGATATCCATCATCATCTCCTGGCCCCCTCAAGGATTGAACTCGCAACCCCGGGTTTAGCGGGCCAACGCTCAGACCGCTGAGCTATCCCTCCACCCGTGTTCCAGGCAGTACTGAATCTCCCTTAAACAAAACGTAAAAAAGAGAATGACCAGAGTCACTCTGGTCACTCCCATTTATGTCCAAGCGCCCCCGGCCAGCCACACCATAGGCCGCCGGCCAGGAGCACACGAATGCCAATCATATTGTACAATCTGCTGCATGGTCCCGCGACCATGACCATTTATGGCATATTGCACCATCTGCAGCTAGAAGGCAAGGAGCTTCTGCTGTGTAGTCCCGTGACTACCAGCCTCAGGCGGAATGGCCCCCTCAAGGATTGAACTCGCAACCCCGGGTTTAGCGGGCCAACGCTCAGAACGCTGAGCTATCCCTCTGCCCGTATTATAGTGTGACTGAATCCCCACTAGACCTAATGTCCAGGCGTACGCTGGCGATGTACGGTAATTGTGAGCTGAGCAGGCTTCCGTAGCAAACACGGAAACCCCGGAAAAAAGGCGTGAAAAATATTGCTTTCACGGAGGGAGGGAGGGATGACATGTACCCAGAACCACCAGCGACAATGTTTTCTGCCCCATCAGGCTTTGGGATCGCAACCCAGAATTCCAATGGGCGGCAGAGACTGCGGGAACTGTGGGATAGCTACCCGCAATGCAATGCTCCGAAAGTCGATGCTAGCCCCGCTACTGTGGACACAGTCAATCGACCTCATGGTCTTAACGCTCTTTAGTGGGGACACACACAATCGATTCCATAAATTCGGGTTTTAAAATATCGACTTCTATAAATTCGACCTAATTCTGTAGTATAGACGTCAGACAGATGGATTAACTACACTGATGGAAAAACCCCTTCAGTTGATAGCTTCAGCTGTGCCCCTGTAGCACTTGTAGTAGAGACATAGCCTGAGATTGTAAGCTCTTCGGGTCATGGACTGTCTTTTTGTTCTGTGTTGGTACAGAGCTTGGCACAGTCCTAGTCCATGTCTGAGGCTTCTAGATGCTACAATAATACAAATAAATAAAATAATTAATAAATAGGTATCAACTGGTTGTACCAGACATTAAAAAAAGGAGGTTCTGAACTTATGCCATGATTGTAACACTGCTGGACATTATAAGTTGACAGAAATCTTAACCAAGCTAAGAGAATTTCTACTGGGTAAAACGCAGGCAGGAGGTAGAAAATTGGTGTAGGCAATGTGATGCTTGTGTTGTAAAGAAGGGTCCCTCTAAGAAAGGGAGAGCAGCATCATTCAGTATAGTCAGCAGTATCTCATGGGGGCAACCAGCAAAATGCATTGCTGTATTTAAGCTTTTGCCTGAGACAGAGTCTGTTAATCAATATTTGTTGGTTGCCTTGGACTAATTTACAAAATGGCCTGAAATTTACACAGTAAGAAATCAAGAGGCTGTGACAGCAGCTGGGGTCCTAATGAATGAATTCTTGACCAGATCTGGGGTCCCGGGAGAGTTACACACAGAACAATGGAGAAACTTTGAAACCAAACTATTTCAGCAGGTTTGTGAGATTCTAGGGATCCACAAAACTCGCACCACCCCAGCGCACCCATAATCTGATGGGATGGTGGAAAGTTTCAATAGGACTTTGGAGGTTCAGCTGGTTACTTTGTAGAACTGCACTAAAGGGACTGGGACAAGAATATCCCATTCCTTTTGAAGGCTTACAAAACAGCAGTCAATGAGAGCACAAAGGGTACTCCAGCACCCCTCATGTATGGGCATCAGCTAAGGACCCAAGCAAAACTCTTGTATGGAGTTCCTGAAGAGGAACAAAGGGATCTGAACCATCTGGATTATGTAGAAACCCTACAGTGCAAAACTGAAAAAGCTCACATCTTTGCTAGAGAAAATTTGTGGCTCGCCTCTGATTAAATTGAAAAGCTCTACGATAGACCATCATATGGGAAACTTTTAAAAGAGAAAGGAGAATAGGTGCCCTAAGAGGAATAAACCTTGAGAGTATACAGTACTGACACAAATAAATGAAGTGGTATACAGGATACAGTTGGCTCCCAGGATTAAATGCAAAGTTATCCTTAAAGACTATCTGAGACGGTATCAGGGGGTCAGGATTTCACATAGCTGCCCCCAGAAACTCATGTGAAAGCTGAGGTTGGAAAAGTTGAGAGAGAGATGAATTCCCCATTGACAGTTTGTCACAGGCATTGAAAGATGTCCCTCCGGGTTATCTGTAAGGAATTACAGGGAGAGGAGCGCCAAGAAGATTTGGATGAGAGTAAAAATTTATCTGGGTTGGTGATGTGAAAATACCCTGACAGAAAAACACTATGTAAATAGTTAAGATTTTATAATTTGTAATTTGTTAAATTGTTTGAGGGTTTTTTCCCCTCTCTAGAATGGGTCATGCAGAGCATCACCATTTTGGACTCCATCAGGACGATGGGAGGAGTAGAGATAAAGGGAGTTGTTATGCTGAACAGTGTTGGTAGCTGCCAGCAAGCGTATCTTTGATCTCTGGACAAGCACAGACCTTACTGAAGCTGATGGGCATGCTAGCTGCCATTCATTCTGACTAAATGGAAGATGCACTTAAGCTCATTATGGAGTAAGATAGCTGAAACAATAGAAGCCACTGCCCAAGACACTGGCCACATGGAAGGCCTGAGCAAGAACAGACTCGGGGTCCAAATAGGAGTTTCAGGGTGCTGCTAGGAGTGACTGGGAACTGATTGAAAATGAAGGGACTTGGAGTGCAGTTGTGTGTGTCGGTGTGTTTCAGAAGCAGAATGCAACCAGAAAAGCTAGGAGAAATCCAGAGAAACACTGGTGGCTCTGAGAGGAAGCCAACAAAGTGTTTCTTTGGGTAGAATGCTAGCTGGAAAGGCATGCTTGGAATAGTGAACAAGGAAAACTGCCCCTGTTTGTTCCTACTGGGTTCATAGAAACAGGACTTTGTATACATACTTTGTAAATAAACAGGGTTGCATCAAAGAAATGACTGACTCATAGAATCAATTTCTCCTCCTAATGGGAACAACACAGCAAGGCCCAGATTATTAGTTAGCTGCTGGAACTAAAAGGAGCTAGCAATAATATAAGTACAGCTGGTTTGTGGTTGAAATGACTAAAACTTTTTTTCCCCATATTAATTCAATAAAACATTAAATTGCATTTTCCTATCCATGCATTGCCTTCTAGGAGGTGTAGTTTGGGTCCTCATTCTCTCCTCCGGGTTGAGCTTTCTGGAAGTTTACATCTCCCATTATACAATGCACATTTCCCTCTGACCAAACTCTGTGTAGTGCATCATGGGAGAGGTTGTCTGGCCAAGGAGCTTGGCCAATAGATGAGAATGGGGGCATGAGATTCTCGAACAACATCTCCCAGGATGCAACAAAACAATGGAAAAAATGAGGTTTCCCGTTGAACTGACTTAAAAAATAAGTGTTTTGAGTCAATTAAACAAACTGAAATCAACCATTTAGATTTGGGGAATGTCAAAAGATCAAAAATGTCAAAACAAAAAATTTAGCCATTTCCAAATCAACATTTTTCACAATTTACATTCCACAAACATTTTTGAAATTTCAATTTTTTGTCACAGTTTGAGATGAAAACAAATGTTGAAATGTCACAACATGCAAATTAACAAGCAATATCTAAAAAACACTGTTTCCTTCTCTGAGCTTCCCAATACATCCCGCCTGGCTTGTCTTACTCAGCCTGTAAACATTTCAGAGCAGGAATCATCAGAATTTAATGTCGTATGTGGTACTGAGCACTTTGTCTCCTCTTCAGTAATAACAGTAACAATAATCTTAACTGCTGTTATGCTCACCTGCCTCCCCTTCTTTTTCAAGCAGTTTACCTCTTTTGGCTATTGTCCTTAAATGCATGGACAGGAAGGCATTAAACGTGTTCTAGACACCTCCTTAGCCAGAAGATGATACAAAAGGTTGAAAGAGGGGTGTCCACCCGTGAGGTCCAATATTAACAAAAGCTTCAATACTGAAAAAACTGATGCTTAGACACACACACCTCTCAGTCACCAGAGAACATATCCTACTAGAGAGTGGATTTTCAATCCCTGATGGAAGTTTATACAAATGTATTCATATTTGGACTGCCCAAGAGATCTTGATTCTGAAAGTTCTCTGCACCTGCACTCCCACTGTCTTCACAGTGAGTTTGGCTGTTGAATAACTCTCAGAATCAGGCTCAATTCCATACAGAAAAAGCATCAATCCATAAAATGGTTTGCTGGTGACTCAGGGCAAATCACGTTCACCTAAAGAGAAGAAAGAAACACATGGGCTCCAAGCAGCAGAAGAGGGCCAGACAGAACATAAGATCTGGGCAAGCACGGTCTGGCTCTGGCACCTACAACCTGGACTGAGGTCAGAGATGAAGGACTTAGTGAGTGTTGTTTCCTCAGTGACATTACATCAACTTGTCCTTTCTGGAGTGGTAACAAGGAGTTCAGTCTCATAGCTAAGTAAGTTTACGTGTAGCAGCTCTATCTGCACAGTTACCTTGTTTAACCCCAATCTTCCTACAGCTCCAGCTCAGCAGGATATAACTTCCCTCCTCTCTTCCCAGATAAATATATTTGGTGGTGCCTACACCTCCCTCACTCCTTCCTGGCAGGATCATCAGGGCAGATTGGAAGGAAAATTCTAACCACAAGATTACCCTGAGTTATGTGCCAGATAATTGGAGATTCCCAAGAAATAACACAAATGCATGCAATATATCCAACAGAGTAACTTTATAAAACAGGAAGTAAATACAACATAAGAGGTTTTGCCAATACTCTCAGGGTCAGCCATGTCCTCCCAGTGCTGACAATACACATTAATTTTCCTAAAAATCCCAGTCACATGACCTAATACAGCAGGAATAATTTGGCTGATGTGGTTCAGTACAGCCCTAAAGATTCACACATGAGATAACATGGTAAGTCCCTCCAACAGCTTTAATAGACACTAGGTAATAAAATCCCTAAATTTTTACCCCACCACTTCCAAACACAGGGACTGTCCCAAACAGTTTCCCAGACTAGCTAACTAAAAGATGGTGCACTCACAACTCCACGAATGATCCTCAGGTTCAGATCTGAATCCGGACTCCTCAGTAACTGCAGAGGGGCAGGGATCGTCTTCATGCAGAAATCAGGCTGCTTCTTTTCCCAAGAGTACCCCTCACCATAAAGAGACACAGGGATCAGGTGCAGATTATAACTACTCTAACTAACTCTTACCTTAGTGCTTACATACAATTACAGTAGGCTGGCAGCCTAGTAGTGAGAGTAGTACTTGCCACATGGTGACCGATTTATCTAGGGATCTGAAGCACTAACTCAACCTGGCTGCGTAGAGAGTTTTCCCAACAAATTTCTATTCACTGGGAGTCACCTTGAAAAGGAAAGCACCAAAATGAGAGCGATTGCTTCCAGGTACCCCAAAGCCAGTTCTCAGGAGGAACCCTGCATGCCAGCCTGGGACTCTCAAGCTCACTAACAGTAAATTTTACCCTTTCAGTGGCTGGCTTGACTCCTCCAAAATGGCTTCTCCCTCTCTCACAGTGCTCCTAAGGCAGGCTTCTCATCGAGCACCTACTTGTCAGGCTAGCTTTGCTTTCCCTGGCTTTTTCCTGTCAATCATTTAACTCTAATGCCCTCCTTTCTCTCAGGCACTGCCTCTCCTCTGAGCAGGTGAGCTGGTGGCCAGCCAGGCACTCTGCTATTCCTCCCTCCCCAGCGGACAGAGGCCACTATCACTTGATAAAGTGTCTCTCCTCTCTCCCTCTTGGTTACATAGCAGACTCTGAGTCTGCCTTAGGCCCTCCTGCCTCCCAGGGTCAGGGTGACTCTCTCTGAGTCACCAGCACAGAGACACCCAGGAACCAAGATGAACTTCCCAGGGGTTACATTTGCTTCCACAGTAAATGATTCTTCCACACCATGAGCCCTTCTAAGTATATGGCTACTAGTGCCTCTGGCACCATTGCTACACTCTAGCTTGAGATTCCACAAACCCTTTCTTCCCTCCCCACCGTGGAGACCTATTCTCCCCCTCCCTTCCTTTCCATTTGACAGAATCCCCTTCTTTTGCCTCTGTTCACCTTCCCAATTTATGGTGCTTTCCTCTTTCCCTGTTTTAAGAGCTATTCCCTCTCTTCTGACATGCTGTCGTGCTAAACCTCCCTTCTATTATGGTCAATTGTAGCAGGGTGATCACCCCCACTCCGGCCCTGAAGGGGTTAAAAGCAGCCCTGGAGAGGGCTGAGGCTGTAAAAGGCTGATGTGGGGAAGCAGCCACAGCTGTGGCCAGCTCAATCAGGGCTGTGGGCTAGCAGCTGGAGAGTCTCGCTCTAGCTGTAGAGAGAGAGAGAGCGCCTAGCTGCCCGAGACCAAGGTACCTAAAGTAGAGCAGGGCTGGGGAATAGGGCAAGTGGAGCTGGGGTACTCCAGCCTGGCAACTTCCCAGGCTGCAGGCCTTGTGCAGGGCCTAAAACAGGTACTGGGGTTGCAAAGGTGCAGCCTGGGATTAGGCAGAGGCAGCTGGTCCAAACCACCCTTGCCAATGATGAGTGGCCATTACAGACTGCAGTCTGCCCCAGTGAACGGGGGGCAAGATGGTGACTGGCAGTAGCCACTGAGGCGAGGTGGGCTTAGAGGGTTGGGGGTTCCCTTGGGAGGGGATACCCAAAGAGAGTGGGGGTACTGCTGGGGCAGATCCCCAAGGAAGAGGGCACCCAGCGCCCAGGAGGGACATGGGGCCAGCGTCAGGCAAGACACCGGCCAGCAGAGGGCGCTCCAGAGCTGAAAGCTAATTCCCAGGCCGACCAGCAGGAGGTGCCGTGCCAGTGAGTCCTCACTTCATTACCTCAATATATAAATGTGTTATGATTAAGAGATTGCTAAAGAAACTGGCAGCGGTCTCTCCCTCAGTTGCAATGATTAACTCCTTTAGAATAACCATACATTTGCTTCCATCATATTTTATTTGGCATAATAACAGGTATAACTTATTATTTGGTATACATTAACAAGAATCATTTTCAATTCTACCTTTCCCTCACTAGACTGTGCTAGCAACAGCTACACTCGCTCCAATTCAAAGATCAACTAGAATGTGGAACATTAAGTGTATATTTTCTTGTAAGTGCACTTACAAAGTGTCATTGTATGATAACATCAAGGGCTTGTTTCACTTCTGAGGAGTGCACTGATGTGCAATTTTTACTCCCTGTATCTAAGCAGGGATTCAGCCCTAGAGTAAAGACATTGGTACTATTGCTGCTTTCCACCAAAAAAAGGCAGCTTTAAACCCTGACCATGGCCCCCTTTGGAATCAATGTTTCTAATGGGTACCCTTGTCCAAACCCCTTCTATAATATTGCCTTGACCACTTACCAGGCTGCACCAGAATATTTCTTCTCGAGTGTATTGCAGTAGCAGAGAAAGCAAATCTGGCCCCATAAGTTTGAACCCTGGCTGTAAGTACTAGTGGTGATATAAAATTCAGGCTACTAGATGGAGAGGTAACTCTGTTGAGCATTGTCACTTCTCCCCATAATAATTGCCTCTGCCATCAGAATCTACTGTATATATTTTTATCATTTAGTAAGAATCTGATATCTGCGAAGCGCATGTTATTTCTTCTTACCTTTTAATCCTACTTCTTCCCTCCCTCCACCTCCCAGGAACTACAGGGCAATGGCAAACATCAACATATAATTTCCATGCACAGGTTGGTCTTCAGGCTTAACTCCAGCTTGAGATCTGGTATATGCATATTCCACCCATTTTAACAATAGCATATGTTGAATGTAACTAGATTTTCATTACAACACTGTACTGAGCTCATTTAAAAATTAAATTAGTTATATATAAGAAACAAGCTAGCTAAATTGCACCAAAAGCAATTAAATAAAATCAGTGAATTTTGGCATCTGTAAAATATCATTACATCTCTGTTTTAGAGAGCGGTGGAGATTTAAACAGGCAACAAAGACAAAGATTGTTTTCCTTGCTGGTAATTCACCACACACTGCCGATGTAGGAACCACTGACAAATTAGAAAATTCCCATACAATATTTGACTCAGCCATTCAGCTGAAATATGGGCAATGTTTTGCATGCTCTGCTGCCAACTAAATTATTACTATTTGTATTACAGCAGTGCTTGAAAACCCCAACCAAGTTCATTGCACAAATAGGAAGAGAGAGTCTCTGCCCCAAGGCGCCTGCAATCTAAGTAGACAAGTCAGACTGAAAGTGGGAAGGAAAACAGAACTCGGATGAAGTGATTTGCCCAAAGTCAATGGGAGAGCTGGGACTAGAATCCACGACTCTCAAATCTCTGTCTAGTGCCTTAGCTATTGGACCACACTGCCTCACCAATAAACTATGAAACTTGCAAGACTGGCTGGCTCCACGTGCTCTTTCTCCTTTTTCTCTTTTTGCATGTGTGACCCTTCTACAATCAGCTGAGCTATATCTCGAGAAGAATTCAGATGCCCTGGGGCAATGATTCTTAATATATATAAAGAAAGCAACCAATATAAACCAAAAGTTTCAATTTCATTAGTACTTTTTTTTTTTTAGTTTACATTTTATTTACTTGTTAATTTCTACAGCGCTTACATCTGGAAATACTGTAGGATCTCAAATGCTGTAAGATCTCAGATCAAAATCAATACAACACCTGAGTGATTAATACAACAGGAATTAGCCATTATCTTTAAATAAAAAATGAACAAAGAGATGGTTTTAAAAAATGAAAACAAGATGGTCATTGATGTCTCTACTTGAAGTGAAAAGCCTCATACTGATGTTTTGAAGAAAGACAAAAAGGGTGAAAGAGCTCACTAGAAAAGATCCCTGAACCACTAAGACACACTGTTCCTGGCCCAAATCTGACTATCTCAGGACACAGAGCAGAAACAACTCAGCCAACCTCAGATATCTTTGAGGAACACATAGTAAGGACAAGATGGAGACTCAAGTACCTAACCAGATCATTAATGGTCTAATGTAATTATAAAGATTACTATACATAACTAAATCCTTTAAAATAGAGGATTATTTCTGTATGGATACATAGAATTTAAAATTGTGTTATCAGTTAGCCTTGTATGACCTTCTGAATGCTTAGTGTCAGCCAGTTGTACCAACCTGCAGTACCCAATTCCACCCATAACTCTAACAGCTATTGTGATTGCTCATCCAGACTTCACCCTGCTGTAGTTTCCTAGGTAACCAATGCACAGCTGCAGAAACTGGAGGCACTCAAAAGGAAGGAAACCAAAACCATTTGGCAGTATTTCCATTTGTTTCTATGCCTTTTAACAGTTAAATAACATCAATAATAAAACATCTGAATGCTGTATAAACCTATGGGGATGAAGACTGCCTTCAGTGTGGGAAAAGTATAGGATTTTAGAGGCTAGGAATACAAGACTCAAGCTGGCTGGAAAATATTTTGTTTTGTTTTCCTTTCTCCCATGGAAATTTAGGTGAAAACAAACACAAAATTTCATCAATATTTTCCACACAAAAAATGTGAATTTTCAGCAGCAAAACCAAAAACTTTGGGCTGAAAACTTTCAGCTGAAAACTGAAATTTTGTTTTCAGAAATGCTGCCACAGTGCCCCATGAGAATTGCAGGTTAGGTGCCCTGTGCCCCCATTATTTGCTATAATAAAATAAATAATAATTGTCATAATAGCACCTAGCTCTTAGATAATGCTTTTCATCCATAGGTCTCTCAGTACTTTACAGAGAAAGTCAATATCATTATCCCCATTTTACAGATGAGGAAATTCTAAATGTCATACTCCTTTGCCAAACTACATCTCCCGTGGTGTATCATGGTCTCCCTCTTGCTGAAACACCATGGTGAATCATGGGTGTCCATGGCTGTAGTGCATTATGGGAATGTAAGCCAGCTGATGAACCTGGCTCATAGACGACAGTGGGAACACGAGGCAGCTGAACTACAGTTCCCATAAGATACCCTCGCAGCATCTCTGAATCAAAATTTTTCAATTTTTTGGTGACTGTGTTTTTGATTTTAAAAAATTGAAATTTCTGCAATAAGTAGATACTATTAACGAAAAAAATGTTTCATAATCAAAACCCCAATTTTCCCCTGGAAAAGAGTTTGAGTGGAAAATTTTCAACCGGCCCTATTTGTGAATCGGCAAGTCTGAAACGAGTATGATGCTTCCATACAGTCTGGGTATTATGTACAGTAGGCCTTTGTGATTCTCATAGGTTTATGTTTGCATACACCAAAATCTGCTGAGTTTGACTCCAGGGTTCACAAATGGTTCAGCCCCTGCAGTTGTGTGTTCACACAAACCTAAAACTGGAGAAAAATCCCTGCAAATTACCACCCTTTTCTCCATTCCCTCCCTTCTTCCATCCCTCCTGTTCACACTTTCTAAGAGGTCCTCCTCAGAAATCTTTTTTGCAGGAGGACAGTGTGGTGTTCTGCAACTAATCCTGGCTCCACTTATAATGCTCAATCCTTGGGTCCAGCTGAGCTGTTCTCAGGGCCAGACCTCAGGGATAACCTAAGGGACAAAGGTAACTTTATGCCATCCTTACAATCCCTCCCCTCCCCACCATCTTGGGGCACACTAGGAACCACTTCAGTCCCAAGTGAAATTAGAGAAGCCTCAAGGAAGCTCTAAATTGCACTCATCTGAAGTAGTCTCCACAGGGCTGTTCCAACATCTGAAGATCACCAGAACAAAAAAGTGCTTTGAGCCCACCCCACCTCCCAGCCAAAGCCCACATGTGGGAGCAGGAGGTATCCCCATACACCAATAGATTGTTGAAAAGCAGGAACCAGAATCTGGCTCATAGTCTTGCAGAGGGGGCAGAAACTTCCCTGACACCTCAGGAGATATCAAATAGTAATTTCTTCATCTTGTTGCTACAAAGGTGCTGTCTATTGTGCCTCTGCCTCCAGTCATTGGGAGGGCCTGAGGATAGCAGGCAGCATGGACCCCAGTCCTGCAAGTATTAGATACCAGAAGCAGCAGGTATCTAAACTGGCACTGAGGCTGGAGATAGCAATGACACAAGGGCTTCTGGGGAATGTAAACTCCAAGGATTTTCAACTACAGCGCTGGGAGGTCTGAGCTATATCTTTGGTTTCCTCTGGTGACAGCACAAACTTCTGGGTATCTCGGGTGCCAGTGCCAGCAGTAGAAGCTCTCTAGGAGATCCTGGAAAGGCTCAGAGGGAAGCGGAGCCCCTTTTCAAAATGAGGAAGCAGCCACCCAACTCTCCAAGAGATCCAGGGAGGGGCCAGCATACCCAAAAAGATCATCACAATCAGAGAGAAGTTTCTCAAGCCACCAAACCAGCAATTGGGAGAAAGGGATGACTATATTTATTATAGATAGAAGGAGGGCTCAAGGGTGGAGAAACCCCACAGCTCAGACCAGTTATGCAAACAATTTGATAGTCCTGGGCCATTTGTGGTTGGTAATGATACCTGAAACAGGGGAGCTTCTCCATTACATTTTATATATTAGGATGCTGTAATGCTTACATTAGGAGCTCCTCTGGTGAAGGGTGAGCTTCATGTGAGTCGACATCACCAGTCTGTTAATGAGGAATTCAATTAACAGATCTAGTTGTATTCACCCACACTGCCCAGATGCTAGCCACTGTGAAACAAGGCACGTATACAGGGAGGAGAAAATATATGGTCTTCACAAAGCTGTACTTTAGAACCACTTAACTCTTCCTGCCCAGTTTCCATTTAGCTTAGCAGAGCATAAGTCTAGGAGGTGATGTACCACCATAGTAAATGGGATTGTTTCCAGTATATTCACAATTTAAATCACACTAGAAGTTAGATTTCCAGAAAACATAACATTTCATAGTTCATGTGCTAAATTTCAGCATTGGGTCCTGAAAAACAACTTAATTCCTGCAGAAGTATCCCATAGGGGAGCCAAATGGCTGAAGCAAGACATTCTGGATATTGTTTTAGACTTTCAGCCCCCTTTAGTACAATCTGAAATTTTGCAAGCATTACTTCATCTTCATTGTGCCTGAAGCTTTCATTTTCCGTGATGGTTTGATCCTTTGCTCTGAGCCTCTTCAGTTGCAGAAAGTTTCAGTTTGCTTTCCAGTTCAGGTTCTCATCTGCCACTTCTAATCCTCATTTTTATTCCTGCTAGTTAGTCATCTGATCTCTTTGATCCTTTGTAGCAAGCCTTGAACTCTGTTTTTATTCAGATTGGAATCCAGTGTCAAGAAGTGATGTTTTCTTATTCTTGTGGTTTTGCAGCCTGTAGCTTATTTAAGCTTATTTTCTCTTTTCAAAGTTTTCTATGGCTTCCTTTGTATTGTCTGTGGTTTCAGGCCCTTTTTCAGTACCAGACAAACCACGAATGTATGACATTGGGGCAATATTTATCAGTCTCTCTGCTGACGCAATGGCATTTGATTCATGTCTTCCACTTCTTTTTAATTCCTATATGTTGATTAAACAATAGGAAGGAAGCTGTACATAATAAAGGTATAATATTTAGAAAGACCAGGTGTTTCCCCTACAGTAACTGTGGTTCTTCAAGGTTTTGTTGTCCCTGTGTGCCCAACTGTAGGTATGCAGGTATGCAAAATCAAAGTCTTTTGAAAAGCAGCGTCCATTACCCTGTGCCTCCTTGTGCTCCTGTGCAAGGGCATAGCCAGAGTGAGGCAGCCATGACTCTGCCTCAGTTCCTTGGTAATTAGAAGTCTCTTCAGGACCAGAATAGAATAAAGAATCCCCTTTTAAATTCAGGATACAGACATATCAGGAACAGACGCCGCCTCCTCTGTCCTCCAGACATGCCTTCACTATGACTCCTAGATAAATCAATTAGGCCACTTTTTTTGTAACAGGTTCTCATAAGAAGAATCCCTGATGAAGGATAGGGAAGGAAGGGAAAAAGGAGTGGAAATGAATGGGGATAGTGTCATAGGGCAGCCTTGCCTGGAGCACCATTTTGTGGCAGCCTATGGCATGGCATGTCCCCCTGCCCTGTTTTCCCCTTTCAGATGATCGTAACTTCACTTTAGGCTTTCTAGTCTCAATACTACCCCTCCTTGGGGCTGGTTTATGACAATAGCACAGTCCAGATAGTCCATAACCAAATTCCCAGATACATAATCCATTTCTCACCGCAGTGCAAGCAGTGATTAAAATCCAAGACATTTCATTGCTTGATGCTTCACATACCACACATGCCCAGACTCTCTGGCAGTCATCTCCAGTCCATGTACCAGGACAGCCACCCCAGCCCTTCCAATTGAAGGGCAACCCTGCTCTTCCCTGTAGGAACCCCCACAGCCTCTCTGTTGGGAGCATCTTTGCCAGGAAGCATCCCTCTCTCCCCTTGGCCCTCTCATGGTTCCTCTCAGGCCAGCTCTCTGGTGTTGGAGATATCAGTAGGTACGCTCTTCTGCTGCTCCTCTGATTTCAGTTCCCTCCAACTTAGAACCAGCAGGCAACTCCCACTGCTGTTCCTCTGCTCCTCCTGCTCTCAGCTCTCTCCAGTCTTCCAGGCCTGGCTCTCTGGCTTGAGGACAGCAGCCAGCAAACCCTTCTTGCTGCTCTCCTGACATCAATCTTCTCCCAGGAACCATCTTCAGCTTCCTTTCAGAACTCCTCTGGCAGCTCTCACCTGCCCTACCTGACTGAACTAATCTGACTCTTGATTCACTGAGACTCTTCCTCACCAGGTCTCTCCTCCACTGATCCTTTATAGTTTCTACCCATATGGGGCCAACAACACCATGAGAGGTAGGCATGGATCAATGATGTTTAACACCCAGAGCTCAGCTATGACAGTAGACCAGGCCCAGTGGAAAGGGGCAAGATGGCTCCCGAATGCAATGACAGGCCCAGATTGGTTCCAGTGTGCTGGAGGCTCCTGCACTCCCACCAATCCTGTTGCCTCGGAGAGGGTGCTGGGTGTGTGATGCAGAAGGAAGAGGATGGACATCTCCAGGCTGTCAAGCCTGGAAGTAAGACAGTGTCCTGTGCCCTTTCTGGGGTTGGTATTTTTATATAGCTTTTGATAGGGAGACGGTGTGTAACTCCCTAAGGATCACAGCATGCCCATAAGTCTTTAAGCAAATGGAGTGCTTCATCAATTATGCTGCTAAAGAGCTCCATCCTCTTAAACAGTATATCCTCTATGGTAGCTGTGACGGGTTGGGATCACAGAGACCTGCTTGGTGCTGCCACCTGGTGTGCCAAGGCTACTTCTGGCCCTGCTTCCAGGCCTTTTCCAGCTTGGGACTCCCAAATCCTGTCTGTTTTGAGCCAGATTCCCCTGATCTGCTGCAAACACAGACCCTCAGGTCCGAACCAAGTCCACTAACAGCTGTAAGGCTCCTGGAAGCGCTCTTGCCTTTGACACCCAGGTGCCCAACTCCCAAGGAGGTTCAAACCCTTAATAAATGCGTTTTACCCTGTATAAAGCTTATACAGGGCAAACTCATAAGTAGTTCGCCTTCTATTTCAAAGATAGAAAGATATGCACAGCTGTTTGCCTCCCTGGGTAACAACTCGCACTCCAGGTAACTTAATAAGTAAAAATTGATTTTAATAAGTACAGAAAGTAGGATTTAAGTGATTCCAAGTAGTGACAGACAGAACAAAGTGAATTACTAAGTAAAATAAAATAAAACACGCATGTCTATGTCTAATCCAACTTAACACAGATATAAAACCCTCACCAGCTCCAGCCTTCTTCCTTTCACAGGCTGTAAAACTTCTAGCCTGGGTCCAGCAGTCGCTCACACCCCTAGTGTCTTTGTCCTTTGTTCAGTTCCTCTCAGGTATGTCCTTGGGAGGTGGAGAGCATCTCTCTTTAGCCAGCTGAAGACAAAATGGAGGGGTCTTCCAGGGGTTTAAATAGATTTTCTCCCCTGAATGGATGCTCCTCCCCACTCCCTGTGTAGCATCATGTTACCCTGGAGTTTTGGGATCACATGGGCAAGTCACCTGTCCAAGCACCCTAACCAGTCCAGACAGTTGCAATCCTGACCAGGCCCCAATGTGGATTGGGGTCTGCACCTTCTTTTGTCTGTTAAATGCTTGTACTTAACTTGTACATTCTTTTCTCCAGACCTGGTCCCATGCTCTTACAAAGGCTATGCGTAAAACCAGCAAATATAAAACCAATATTCATAACTTTAACTACAACAATGATACATGCATACAAACAGGAGGAATAGATTCAGTAGGTCATAACTTTCACAGAGATATGTTACATGGCACATGTAGCATAAAACATATTCCAGTTACATCATGTATACATTTATAAGCATCTCCCCATAAAGCTTTATGGGGTACACCGTCACAGTAGACTGCACCTCTTCTGGAATAACTGATGCTAACTGCCCTAATGCCCTCCACATGGTGATGTCCAGGGCCGTCAACCTTGTGGACATAGTGGACACATCCTCAGCTGCTTCTAACACTGTTATTGCCACCATCTGATCATCTTATGTAATGTCTTTCCATTCCTTCCCATTCTCCAGTGGAATTTTGGACAGAAAGGGATTCTTTCCTAGGTGAGGAAGTCCTATTTTGTTAATAGGATATGATTGTTCCAGTTCCCTATTGCAAACTATGTGGAGAAATGCACCTTGCGCCCAAAGAGGTCCAGTTTCTTAGTCTCTTTTTCCTTCAGGATAATGTTTGTGGATCTGGTCTTCTCTTGTGCTACAGACATCAGAGACCTTGGATTTGGATGGGCATAAAATGTTCAAAGCCCCTTGAAGGCTTTTCCATTCATTTCGATGTGGAGGAAAAAGTGGCCTGGGTCTGCCAAAGTCCCTTCACCAGTTCAAGTATGTCTTCATTGAGGTGGAGAGCAATCCTGGCCAGGGTTGTGAAGTTCAATATTTCAAAGAGCTTGTGGGACTTTTCCTGGATCACTGTGGTTTCAATGTTCAGCAACGCTATGAACCAGGACAGGAGGTTCTGGAACACCTGGGAGTCATCAATTGCTGGTGTCACTATCCCATCTGGCAACGACAATAACTCTTTAGGTGGGAACAGAGTTTGAGGCTGCCCCTCCATTGTCACCTGCTCTTACAAGCTGATGTCTGACTCTGCTATGGGGGGGCCTGCTTATGATGCTTAGAGGGTGAGTTTTCCTTCTCTTTCATGATGTATGGGAGGAGTTCTGCTCCAGGGCATATGTGACAATGGTCCCCGATATGGCCAATTCAGATAAGGTGGTATGTTGTAAAGGTTCGGGCCTAGCTGAGGTTGGCGGGCCTCGCTGGGATTGGCCAGCCCAGTGCCACTCACATCTCTCTTGAGGGGGACCTGAAATGGGAGACCTCTGGAGCCCTCCCTGGTGTCACTCCCCAAAGGCAGGGGAGAAGGAGCCCTACTCAGCACTGGTGCAAACCAGTATATCAGCAAGGGTGATGAAAAGTATACTTTCTCAAACAGGGGAGCCATAGAATGATGTGGCCTCTATGCAAGGGGTGCCAATGCTAACCACAGCTTCCCTGCAGAGCATGTCTACAGACAGGATGCCAATTTCTCCAGTAGGATATATCTCAGGTTCTTGGTGGGCTCAGCCATTGGTGCCATGCTGGTGCCAGTATTGGGACCTCTTTCCAGCAAACCCTGCCAGTGGTCCAGTTTGCATCTCCAGACATGGGAGCAGTAGAGAAGTTGGTGGCTTTTTCTTTGGAGGAGTGGCATTTAGTCCTCCTTTCAGTATGACCCTTCATCGTGTTTGGAACTGTGCTTATGCTCTATGCAGCCCTGCCTCTGTGTCACCCTTCAATGTATGTAGGCTCTGAGGTTGTCCAAGACCTAGACAGTCTGTGCCAATGTTGAGGTGCCTTCTTCAATGTCTCCTTCTCATCAGATCCCAGAATACAGTGTTTGCTTGAGGGTGCACTGGCCGATGGTGATTTCTTTGGGTCCAGTCTGGCAGTTACTGCTTCTTCTAGTTAAAAGTGACCTGCATGGACTTGCTCTTGAAAGTCCTCCAGGAAAAAGACCAGAACACCAAGCACCTGTCTGGGATGTGACTTTCTCCCAAACAGAACAAGTATTGACTACATCTTTCCATGAGGGGGTTAAAGCCATCATAGGACAAGAGAATTTTGGACCAGTTTCGATTCTACCATGTCGTGGCAGTTGGCATAATGTGCCTTGCCCCCTGTACAGCAAGGTTGAGGGGCATTGCCAGAGAGTTTGTTTTGAAAGTGTCCAATTCAAGGAAGGGGAAAAGATGAAGTTCTTTGCAAATTTTTGTGAACAACCAGTTTTGAAGCTCTAAAGAGAGCAGCAAGCTAGACTCAGTGGTTCTGTTTCACTTCCACAGGCAGTAAAAGGGAAGGTTCTGGCCACCCTTTTCTTTATGCCCTCGCATGGGAGCACAAGAAGGCACAGGGCGTGTCCATGCCCTGACAGACACAGCTATTTAAAAGACTCCTAGCTGGTGCACATGAGGCATATGGGCACCTTCAGGGGCTGTACTCCGACACATACTTGAAGAAGAACCAAAATTAGATATATCCATAGAAACTGCACAACACTATTAACCCCCACCAATATGAGTGATTACAAATGCAAAGCCATGAATGCTTTGGCATAAAGGTTTTGTCAGCAAGATGACATATTTTACAGAGAGCCCTTTTATGACCCTCAATGTTCCTTCGAGCATAGCTGATGAAGGAAAGTCCAGGTGAAGTGATTATTGTCTTCCTTAAAACTCACCATATTCTCCAAGGACAATGACTCCTGTCTATGTCCCATGAATTTCCTGATTAGTTTCCCCCACACAACCTCCCTCTGTGCCCGCTGTGTTGTTTGTTTTAGTAATAAAGAACATCTTTATTTTTCTAATCACTGATGTAGCTACTTGTTTGTGTTTCATAACACAGCAAAGACACTCCATTTACAGCTCATGGTTTGAATAAAGCTGGTGCTGAACTTTGGGTCGAGCATATCTAAGCAGGACCGGCTCCAGGCACCAGCCGACCAATCCTGGGGCGGTGCTCAGGGTTTTTTTTTTTTTAAAAACCACACTTCGGTGCTCTTGGGAGGGGTGCGCTTTCCCCACCGGCTGGGGAGAGAGGGGCCGTGGGCATGCCCCGCTCGCTCCCTGCCGGTGCTCCGAGTGGGAGAGGCGGTGGCGGGGGGGTTGTTTCAGCGGGCGTGGGGGGGGTTGGCTTTTTTTGCTTGGGGCGGCAAAAACGTTAGAGCCGGCCCTGTATCTAAGATTGCTCAGGGCTTCTCCTAAAGCAACTGTGGTTCTTTTTCCCAAGGTCTGATCTTCAAGCACTGGCTGCTTCCTGGGCCCCCTGTTGTTCTGTAGTTCTCTTTTCCTAAGCTTCTTTCTCTTAATAATGTCATGCTTTTTCTTTCCTATATAGAAAATGTAGGCCATTTGCTGCCATGAGTCCTTAAATGTTTTCAGGTCTCTTCTTTCATGTCCTTTGCAATATAAAATTAAATTTTGTCAATTAGGATTTTTTATTATAGTTTGAGCTATAGTTTTCCTCTTTAAATTCTAGATACTAAAGAATGGTGATAAATGACTTTCAAAAGGCTGCTTGGAATATATTTGCTAATATTCTGGTGGTGGTTACAATTTGGAAAGGCTGGATTAATCTATTTCTCCATATAAATTATCTAGACATGTCCCTCAAAGTACAGTGCTCAGCATTTACATTCTGTATTTTAGGTTTTGACATTTTTATGTGATTTTTACAAAACCAATGTTTAAAATTGCTGTCAAATTAAAAACTGTAACACAGTTATAACTATGTTGTCACAACCAGCTCCAGAATATGTGGATGTGGGTATTTATATTGAACTGTATAAATGTGGATGGTAAAGAGGGGGTTTGGATTTCGTTTGCCAGAGGCAGTAATTTTTAAACTAGGGAATACAGGAGCAGTCAACATTTTTCATGAAAACCAGAGGCAGTCTCCATTGACAAACTATCCCTAAAAACCACACACAGAACACTCCACACACACATCTCCTTTTCCTGCCTGGCATGGGTAGGGAACCAGCTGCATCTGTGTCCTTTGGACCCTGTGGAGACCCATCTGTGAAATTAGGGTCCATGCAGGGGAAAAGGGAGGGCTGGTAGGAATACACATTGTCCCCCATCTACCATGAGATGTGGGGATAGGTACGGTAGTGCTTGAAGAGGTATAAGGCCTCTGTGTGGATGGCCCCCGTCTCTTAGGGATTTGCCACATTTGGGAACTGATCTTGTGTTTCATTCCACAGGTATCAAACCCTGCACTCACCCACAGAATGATGGTAGAAAACCGCAACAGGAGATCCTTGAAGAGACTTCTTCCAGAGCCGTCTCCCATGATTTTTCATGTAGAAATGGAAAAATCCTGTCCATGGTCAAAATGGTGCATAGTTTTCATGAACTAGAAAGACAATTCATTGATAATCAGGGGGAGAATGTCACCTATGTATAGGGCCAGCCCACAACATTTTGGCACCTGAGGCAGGGAGCTCAAATGACTACCCCATCCCCCTCGCTTGGGCCAAAACTTTGAAAGGTCTCAATTCTGCCTTCTTCCTGTTCTTCTCCTCTCATGGTACTGCTCTGCTACCTACCCCAATAAAGGAGAACTAACAACTTAAAATGCCTTGTTCAAATTTTTGAACAACACTTAACTTTCAGACGCCTGAACAGCAAATGTAACTTTTCTTGTCTGCATAGTAAACACTGGCATTTTTATCTGTTTGAATAATCAAAGTGGTGCTTTCTGTGCCTTCTTGGTTGAACTGCTTCCTGAAGGTCCACAGTCTGGGCCAGCTCATGCTCTATTGAGATGGTTGCAAGGCCGACCAGCCTTCCTGTGTCATTGTGGAGCATAGATGTGTTTTTATTAACTTCAGCATGGAGAAGCTGCGTTCTCCACTGGCAACTGTTACAGGAAGTGTTAGAAGTATGCGCAGAGCAACAAAAGCTTTTGGAAAGAGGGTGGTCATCTTATTTGTGCACATATATTCCAGAACAGCCTTTGGAGTTGATCCTGCTGAAATGTATTTTGAAGGGGCTTTCAGTTGATCACCTAAATCACTCGCATCAATATTGCGCATGTCAACACTGTCTCTAGTTCCCTGCATTGCTGGTATAGGTCTTCTTCAGGTACAGTGAGGAGTTTTGGAATATCATACAACATCCCAAATATACTGCTGTCTTCCTTGAGCTGCATGAAACGTTCTTCAACTGACTGTATTGCACAATCTAGCACCTGGTTAAATAATCCAATTTTGAATTGTTGTTTGGGTCCCTTACGGGATTATCCCATGCCTTGTAATCAAAATGTCTTCTTCTTTGGTGACTCTTGTATTCTTGAATGGGTGGAGAAATAGCTTCAGTGTGAAGTTCCTCTGCCAACTTCTGTGCACTCTTCAGAACGTTTTGAAATCCCTCATCTGACTGGTAAGGCTGTAGGTATGACTGTGCTTTGTCCAGTTGTTCCATTGCTCCAGATATATCAAGGTCAACACCTTGGAGTCTCTTGCTTACAACATTTATTTCAAACAGTATGGCATGCCATAACACTAAGCCACACAGAAATTTGAAGTTATGTATGTTTCTAGTGATTCCATTTCCCTCTGCCACTGTTCTCCCACCAACAGTTCCTGTCATAGCATTATCCTCCATAATGGCAACTATGGCATCATCTATCATGATATTCTTATCAATAAACTAGGGAAATACAACTTGGATGGGGCTACTATAAGGTGGGTGTGCAACTGGCTGGATAACCGTACTCAGAGAGTAGTTATTAATGGTTCCCAATCCTGCTGGAAAGGTATAACGAGTGGGGTTCTGCAAGGATCTGTTTTGGGACCGGCTCTGTTCAATATCTTCATCAACGACTTGGATATTGGCATAGAAAGTACGCTTATTAAGTTTGCAAATGATACCAAACTGGGAGGGATTGCAACTGCTTTGGAGGATAGGGTCATAATTCAAAATGATCTGGACAAATTGGAGAAATGGTCAGAGGTAAACAGAATGAAGTTTAATAAGGACAAATGCAAAGTGCTCCACTTAGGTAGGAACAATCAGTTTCACACATACAGAATGGGAGGAGACTGTCTAGGAAGGAGTACGGCAGAAAGGGATCTAGGGGTTATAGTGGACCACAAGCTAATATGAGTCAACAGTGTGATGCTGTTGCAAAAAAAGCAAACATGATGCTGGGCTGCATTAACAGGTGTGTTGTGAGCAAGACACGAGAAGTCATTCTTCCGCTCTACTCTGCGTTGGTTAGGCCTCAACTGGAGTATTGTGTCCAGTTCTGGGCACCGCATTTCAAGAAAGATGTGGAAAAATTGGAGAGGGTCCAGAGAAGAGCAACAAGAATGATTAAGGGTCTAGAGAACATGACCTATGAAGGAAGGATGAAGGAATTGGGTTTGTTTAGTTTGGAAAAGAGAAGACTGAGAGGGGACATGATAGCGGTCTTCAGGTATCTAAAAGGGTGTCATAAGGAGGAGGGAGAAAACTTGTTCATCTTAGCCTCTGAGGATAGAATAAGAAGCAATGGGCTTAAACTGCAGCAAGGGAGGTTTAGGTTGGACATTAGGAAAAAGTTCCTGTCAGGGTGGTTAAACACTGGAATAAACTGCCCAGGGAGGTTGTGGAATCTCCATCTTTGGAGATATTTAAGAGTAGGTTAGATAAATGTCTATCAGGGATGGTCTAGACAGTAATTGGTCCTGCCATGAGGGCAGGGGGCTGGACTCGATGACCTCTCGAGGTCCCTTCCAGCCCTAGAATCTATGAATCTATGAATCTTCCCAATTTGGTGTTTGATAGGCTTTATCGCCTCCATTTGACTGTCCCATTGTGTGGCACTCAGTGGTTTCAGTGTCAGAGAGGATGTGCCCAGATGTTGCTTCAAAATTTGCCATCGATGAGTTGATGCAGAGAAAAATACATAAATGCTTTGAATTACATTAAAAATTCAGCAGCCTCACTAGAAGTTGATGCTGCATCACTGAACTTGGTGGTCAATGAATGAGAACTGCATGGAACAAAAAAACCTCAAGGGTTTAACTCTCGGATCCGTGTCTGCACTCCACTGTTCTTTCCTCTCATGTTGGCACCATTATCATAGCCCTGACCTCTCATGTCAGCTATTGCAATTCCCATATCTTCCAGCTTTTTAAGAAGCACATTTGTCATACCAGCTCCTGTAGTATCATCAATGTCAATAAATTCTAGAAAATGCTCTCTGACAGTCACCATTGCAGGGACATTTTCACTAGGTTCTGTTGTTGTTACAAAACGCACCATTAAAGTCATTTGTTCCGTATGGCTGATGTCAGGTGTGCAGTCCAGAATAACAGAGTAATATCTTGCTGACTTCAGATCTGCCACAATCTTCTGTTTGACTTTTGTTGCCAGTAACTGTGTGATCTCATTTTGAATTGTTTTTCCAAGGTAGTGGTGTGTGTACATTTCTTGGGTGGTGACTCTTCTTAGATGCTCCTGGAGTACAGCATCAAACTCCGCCATCAGCTCCACAATTTGAAGGAAGTTTCCATTGTTTGGCACATACAGCTGATCTGAAGTGCCACGCAGTGCTAGGTTTTGGGTAGCAAACATTCTCACAATGGCAATGAGCCTTTTCAGAACATTTTGCCAGTAAAGAGACTCTGATGCAATCTTCTCTTGATGCTGATCATCTATGGTGGCCTTTAACCTTAGTCTCACCTCAAGCTCTTTCCACCTATGGAATGGTCTCTGGTGATTTGCTGCCTTCTCATGGCATGCCAGATTTCTAGCCAGATTTTTCCAGTCCTTTGTTCCTGTAGAACCCAATATAGCTGGAATATTAGACTGGAAGAGTTTGCAACAAAAACAGTATGCAGCATTCTGGGTTTTTGAGTACATAAGCCATGGCCTCTCCACTTTGTCACCATTGGGGATTTCACACCAGTAATGTGTTGGATGGAAACTTCTATTTTAATTGTCTTTGGGGAACATGAAGTTTTTCCACTCGCTGTGGCCCCTGCAGTACAAGGAAGTCCCTCAGGCTACAGCTCAAGTGGGTCCACAGTCCTGGATCATCTAGACTTAAGGAACTAAACGCAGCAGCAGCTGTTTCTTGTGCCTCCACCACACCCTTCTCTGATCTACACTTCAGGAATGTTCATGGTTACATCCATTTGAGATGGAGATATGGATGCTGCAGTAGCTGCCAGGTCACCTGCACTCTGACTAACTGGGAGATCAGGCATCTCCTCACCATTCACATCCTCACTGGGGCCGGAAGGCTCACCGTGAACATTTGTGTCTAAGTATTTCAGGAAAGCTCCTTCCTGCTTAGATAGAAAGCAAAAGAAGCTTTTCTTTCTTTTTCTGAACGCTGCCCCAGAGGGGCGTTTTCTTCTTTCACTCATGACTGCTGTTCTGTGCCAGCTATAGTGGCTCTCAACACTCAGTTGAAGGGGACAAATAAGAAGGCTGGTAGCAGGGCCTGAGTGAGGGAAGATATCAGTCTTAAGGGCCTAACTGGCTCCTACTACTTCAGTTGACTGCCTGTTCTCCTCAAGAAGATTCAGGGAAGCAGCAGGAAACAGGAAGCTCCCTGAGAAGCTGATGTTAATCAGTCCAGGCTCCTGGGGGTGCTAAAGAGGTACATAAGAGGCTCCTCCTCCTGTCTCTCCCTGCAGCTCCTGCTGCTTTCTGTTATTCCCTCTCACCTTTTTGCCTGCCTATTATGTCTCTTGTGCCCTCCAGCACAGCACTCCACCATCTCTGTGCATCTAGAGCAGAGAGAATACATATGCGCCAGCAGCAGACACAATTTTCTACACTCTGGGTCCTAGGGGTGCCCCCCCCACACACACACACACACAGTCTGGCACCTGAGGTGGCCGCCGCAGTTCGCCTCATGGTAAGGCCAGCCCTGCACCTTCTGCTGGACACCAGCTTTTCACACTAGTTAATGTCTTTCTCCTGTTTGGTGATTTACACAGTTACAGAGGGTTACAATGCAAACTCTTTAACATTAATCTTATACTGTAATATGGGATGCAGATATTATAAGTGAGATTAATGCAGGCAGCCACTTACAAGTATTTCATAAAGTCTAAACAGTGAACACATTCTTATAATTCTAATATCTATTATCATTATTAACGCACACGTGAACTAGACAAACAATGCATTTGTCAGTGTTCACTTGAGACCTAAGGGCCTTGGCATGGAGCTGGCACTTAGTCTGCCAGCATCACACCTTCATCTATACCTTAACCTAAAATCAGGTTGGTTATATAGCAGAGGAATGAGCAAAGCCTGCTCATTTTGCAAGTCTTAACAGTATCCTCTGTGGATGGTGCCATATTTCAAGCACTGATATGAGGAATACATCCTGGAGTTTCAAATGCCAAGAGAAGGAATTTCTGATTTTAGTGCTCAAAAGAAAAAAATACAAATAACCTTGGTAAAGCTAGTAAGATATAGCACAGAAGGTGATGAAACACATAGGCAATAGAACAGATACAAATTCTAAATTGACTGCTTTTCATGTACTAGTGTTTAATTGCATTTCATAAACATAAAATAAGAAAAAACATATAAAGAGTGCAAAGTTTAGATCACGTTACAAGCAGTCTCACATATCTCCTTGAAACTAACTTCTTCACAAAAATGTCTTCTGGGATTCCTACATCATCTTGATCTGATACTAGCTCCTGATAGTACCCATGTGAATGAATCAGACTGTAGCTCCTAGATGCAGTGACTGCTGCTCCTTATATGTATTTGTACAGTGCCAAGCATACTTTAAGAGATCAAATGATAAATACTACTACTCAGAAAAACCATTCTGTTCTGTTCTTGCAACATCGCTTTACACATAAACAATAAAGTGCTGTATCAGGACTATAAGTTCTACCTAGAATGTGTGTGAGAGGTTAGTGAGACTCAAGAGACAAATATGAAAGTAAACGAGGTAAAATAGAAATAGTGCAGTATCCATTCCATGTTGATTTTCTTCTATCAGCTCACAATAATTTCACTTTCCCATGCCAATGTATATGGAACAAGGAGTACCAAATTTGTTTGAATTTCTTTACATTGTTGTTACGCCTAAAAATCTTAAACCCCCACCCCTTAGCCATACTAACAACCAGTTCCTTAACATTATTGAACCAGCATTCTTCCACTCAAAAGAATATTTGTTTATCTGGCATTTATTAGAACCCTCAACTGTTTCTTTAGGATATCTTAAAAAGATAGCAAATGAATACAAATCTCTTGCATCTCTGCAGTAGGTTTCTGTATGGAAAAATCATACTAGGGTATAATGGCACTTGCCTTATAATGACCACAAAAACATGTTTTTAAAAAATTAAAACAAAGGCTATTTATGTCTAATGTTGGAGGAAAGCAAGTATGGGTGTATATATACACTGGAAAAGCTATTGAAAAATATTACTGCTAGCAAATTCTATTGAAAATATGACTTTTGGGGGAAGGTCAGCTATGCTATCTTCTGTACCAATACTAAGTGTGCAGTTTGTAGTAACTTTTGTATTGATGAATCAGTGTTCCTTGGTTCATTTATACCAATTTTTCCTCTTTTTTTCAGCCTCACCTCCTCCCCATTTTGAACTTGTTGATATGTGATTGGAAGAGATACAAGTATCCCATTCTGCAAGAAGAAATTTGGAATGTCACTAAAATAAATAAAAATGGAGAAGATTATTTTAAAGCAAAATGTTTGTAAAACTTCTGTAGTGGTCATCTTGGTCAATGTCCATGCTGTACCGTGCAGTACAGCAGTTTGCGCTCCATCTTTTTAATCATTTATAGCCTTTTCAAAAATACTGCTAATAATACTATCTTAGAACTGAAATGTTGAAACAAAAAGTGAACATGTAAAGTTTGAGATCAAATAGTGCCTTTAGTATATTAAGCTAGGTAAAAGAAACAGTAAATCTGTAAATAGGCTTCTTGCTAGTTCAAATGTTAGTAAAGATTCCATCCCCCAAATACTATAGCTTTAGTTGCAAATGCCCAGAAAATACTACAATTTGTTCTAACAAGAAGCTGCTGTTACTTTGAGGACTCCAACCAAGGTTCTCAACAACAGTAAGATAAGAAGCTATGTCAATTGTGCAAGTGTGCCATCTGCTGGCCTAAAACACATAGACAAGCATTCCAAAATAATAACATTATTCATGTGTATGCTCTTCTATGCGATCAAATCCATTCCAGCTATTCCAGCCTTTTTATACCCTAAGGTTAATTAACCTAGTGCATGTCTTCCTTTTTTAAAGTGTAGGAATGTAAAAAAGTTGATATTTGTGTGGCTTAGACATTCTGTTTATAAATTAGCACTTTTTCTTTTATTGAAATTGTGCCAGTCAAACAAGGACCCAGTGGGATGCTTCATCTCTTCTGTCCTGAATAGATAAATTACATTTCACACACAAAACAGAACTCTGTAAATACTATAAATGCATATGTTTGTCACTTTTCAATTAGTAATGGTCTCTCTGGAATTGAGCCTCTGAAGTTTCCAGTTATAGAGATGTTTTTTAAAAAAAGAACATTTTACATCTCCATGCACATGCTTAAGCTTTTTGGTGCTTAGCCTTTCACAATACCACAATATTCTAAAATACAACTAGTTGTCATGCCCTAGGGAAGCATCAGGGATGCCACATGATGGGCAAGATTCTGATCTCAGCTACAGCACTGTAAATCTGGAGTAACTCCACTGTTGCACTGGTGTGAGATCAGAATCCCATGGTATGTTTTTACTGGAGTGGTGCTTCAGATAGTCACCGAAGAGAGAAGCATAATATTCTGTTATGTGTAAAGTAATAATATTTTGGAGTCTGGAAGTGAAATAGATAAATAATTGATTATATTATGAAAAAGAAATTCAATTGATCTTAATTGGAAATGCACAAGCAATCTGGAGAGGGAGAATACCAGCTCTGTGGGGTTCCATCAAAAACTTTTTTCACGAAATGTGTACAGAAAGGAACCCAGCTGCAATCACTCTACCATCAAAGCAAGTTCTTTTTGGCTGATGATCAGACCCAGAAAGTAGGACCTTGGTAGAAGCAGTAGCCTTTGGAAATTATGTACTTTATGCGTGTCAGGGATATGCCATCTTTTCAGGACTAAGAGAAAGGGAAAACAAGGAGAAAATATAATAGGAGCTAAGGTATCTATCAGCTGGAAGAAAGGGAGATAGCCCTAAAGTGGTTATTTTGCTACAGCATTTATTTCTGACAAATTTAAAGGGACTTTTAACAGAAAAGCATGCTGGGAAAGGCTCCAGTAAGAGATGGCCCTAACATTGGGGAGTTTCAGTGCTAATCAGGCAGTCATCTCCAGGGGAAGAAGCTGAATTCCCATCTTTTTAAGGGACAGAGATTTCATTGGAAAGTATCTCCAAATTCTCACATCTTCAGCCCTTTGTTTAGAATAGTTAAACCTTTCTGTAGTAAAAACGGAGATGCTTTTTGAGACATCAGCTACTTCCTGTATTTAGGAGTATCAAAGGGGTAGCCGTGTTAGTCTGGATCTGTGGAAGCGACAAAGGGTCCTGTGGCACCTTATGCTCCAATACCTCTGTTAGTCTATAAGGTGCCACAGGACCCTTTGTCACTTGTATTTAGGAGAGCACAATTAGGCCACGTTATGTACACATCACAGTTTCTCGTCTCCTCTTCCCCTATTCAATCCCCTCCCTACAAAAAGAAAAATCACACGATTTTGACAGTTAAGGAGCTGTGGTAATTTACAGCTCTCACCTTCAAAACTGCTACCTCTGAACCTTGAAACTACCTGTCCCAGCAGAAATTGTATGCAGTTGAGGGAATATATCCTCATGGCTAAATACCAAGGAGCTACTTCTAACCTAGCCTTATATTCAGCACTTTTGTTTTATCAGACAGCATGCTTATTAAGACAGTTGTCACATCACTGTATGGAATTGGTTAACTGACTGAAATAATTCTTTCCTTTTAGTCATTGTCACTGAATACCAGGTTAACAATTTCCTGTAGTATAAAATGAAACACAATAAAAAGAGTAAAATCCCCAAGGGCAAAATGCTTCAAAAATCTTGAAAATCATACCTACTTTCGTTTGTAATGTGTGAAATTATTACAAGTACATTCACTATGAGGACTATTGATGGATGACTCACAATTTAGCTAAATTCAATAAACCACATACTGTGCCCATCCCAGTAGGTGACTCGTGCATTTTGTATTTCAAGTATCAAGTGTTTGCCAAAAACAGTATTTTAAAAAAGTAGGGAAATTGTTCAAAAGAGCTCATGAATAGGTTAGGACTACCCACAGGCAGCTCTTACTTGTGTTCTGACCACTTACACAGGATTTCATGGGACTACTGTAGTATTCAGTGATAAGAAAGAATGCTTACCACAGGAACCCAACATCAGAGGGCATATGCTATTTCTCACATATATTGTACCTTCTTTAAATACACTCACATTCCAGTATTTAATGTGAACCTTTAAAGGGGCTACATTTTAAAGAGAAAACCCTACATAGCAAAGATTTTTGCTAGTCAGTGTTTAACAATTCATACATTTGTTTTAAATTGTCATAAGACCATGCTTTGCTTTTGCTCTTCAAAAATTAATTGTCAAACACCAAAAAAAAGGACTGGAAGTTTAAACATACACAGAAAACACAGACTGTCAGGGGGAAATGAGTCCTGGCACTTTGTGATGCAGGGCAGCTGTGACTACGCAACATGAATCAAAGTGACAGAATCAGGCCCATAGGAAGAAGCAAGGCTATCCTGGCTCGACATATTGTTATAGTTTAATCAGTCTGCAGAGTGGCAAAAGGCTTTCATGTGCCTATTGATTTTTTTCTAAAGACATCTGTGGATACCCCACATAAACCCATTCATATGTAGCCCAGAAGAGAATATTATTTTTTGGATTTGAACAGATATTTCCCTGTTACAGAATGTGTGACATGGAAATGTGCAACATCCACATACCGTAACCTCTTTTTTCTGGGAAGAGAAATAAATCCCACAGTACTGTTTACATGCCCCCATAATGCCTCTGAACCAGAAAGGAAGGTCTTTCTCCAGGTCTATAATAAATCTATAGCTACTGAGTTGGCACAGTAGCCTAGTCAATAAAAAAAAATATATAGAAAAATGTTCAGATACCATGACAATAAATATGATCCTGTACCATTTAAGTCAACAAGAGTTAATATTGACTACAGTACCAGAGGTATGGCCAGATTTCTGCCATCATTATTCATGCTGAGTAGACCCTTACCCATAAATAACTCTATGTGTTCCAACAATCCTATTGCAATGGGCTTAAATTGCAGCAAGGGCGGTTTAGGTTGGACATTAGGAAAAACTTCCTGTCAGGGTAGTTATGCACTGGAATAAATTGCCTAGGGAGGCTGTGGAATCTGCATCATTGGAGATTTTTAAGAGCAGGTTAGACAAACATCTGTCAGGGTAGTCTAGATAATGCTTAGTCCTACCATGAGTGCAGGGGACTGGACTAGATGACCTCTCGAGGTCCCTTCCAATCCTAAAATTCTATGTTTCTACTCATGAAATAAAGTATTACTTACATGGGTGAAGGTGAGGTGTCAGAATCTAAATTTAAATCTCTTTTTAAATTCTAATCTTCCAGATTAATTCCACCCTCCCTTGATCCATAGATTCCCAGGGCAGAAGGGACTACTGTGATCATCTCATCTGACCTCCTGTATAACATAGGCCATAAAATTTCCCTGAAAAAATTCCTTGAGCATGTCTTTTAGAAAAATATCCAACCTTGATTTTAAAATTGACAGTGAGAGAGAATCCACCACAACATTTGGTAAATTGTTCCAATGGCTAGTTACTCTCACTCTTAAAAATGTATGCCTTATTTCCATTCTGAATTTGTCTGGCATCAACTTCTACCCATTGGATTGTGTTTCTCTGCTAGACTGAAGAGCCCATTATCAAATATTTGTTCCCCATTTAGGTACTTAACGACTGTAACCAGATCATCCCTTAACCTTCTTTTTGTTAAGCTAAATAGATTGAGATCCTTGAGTTGATCACTATAAGGCATGTTTTCTAATCCTTTAATCATTCTCATGGCTCTTCTCTGAGCCATCTCCAATTTATAAACACCCTTCTTAAATTGTGGACACCAGAACTGGACACACTATTCCAGCAGTGGTTGTAGCAGTGCCAAATACAGAGTAAAATAACCCCTCTACTATTTGGGATTCCTGTTTGTGCATCCAAGGATTGCAATAGCGCTTTTGGACCACAACGTCACCCTGGGAGCTCCTGTTCAGCTGACTATCCAACACAATCCCCAAATCTTTTTCAGTCACTGCTTCACAGGAAAGATTCCTCCATCCTGTAAGTAGGGCCTACATTCTTTGTTCCTAGATGTATACATTTCCATTTAGCTGTATTAAACGCACATTGCTTGCACCCAGTTTACCAAGTGATCCAGTTCACACAATATCAGTGACCTGTCCTCTTCATTATTACCACTTCCCCAATTTTTGTGTCATCTGCAAATTTTATCAGTGATGATTTTATATTTTCTTCCAGTTCATTAATAAAAATTTTAAATACCATAGGGCCAAGAACTGATCCACCTATGGGACCCCACTAAACACACCTGCTCGAGAATGATTCCCCATTTACAATTACATTTTGAGACACATCAGTTATCCAGCTTTTAATCTATTTAACGTAGGCCATGTTAATTTTACATCATTCTAGTTTTTTAATCAAGATGCCATGCAGTACCAAGTCAATGTCTTACAGAAATCTATTTTATCAACAATATCACCTTTATCAACCAAACTTGTAATCTCATCCCCCCCCAAAAAAGATATTGTTAGTTTGACAGGATCTATTTGCCATAAAAACATGCTGATTGGCATTCATTATATTACTCTCCTTTAATTCTTGATTAATGATTTCTGTATTAGGCAATTTTATTAATGCACATATACACTTATATTAATAAATTGTCCAGTTACCTTGTGAAAAAGGTATTGCTCTAGGCCAGGGTGCTAAAGCTTTGTCATAGAGCACACTGCACCTTAGTCGTCTTGTGACCCACCTCCCCTGCCTGTCAGAATCACATAAAGTCTCTGCAGAAACTATAGCAATAGCCAACTTGGGAAAGTAATGTTAGGAAAGCATTTAATCTATTTTAGCAATTTTCAATACAATTTAGCATCTGGAAATGAGTAGATGAGCCAACATCACATGATCAGCCAGTTCTCTGTAGACTATTGGCAAGTGCTGTGTAGAGATTCAGTGGTCCCTGGACCAGAGTATGGGAATTTAGGTTATATGCATTATGATATAACTTCATTAACCTGTTTCTTTGGCATCTAATAATACTACTGGGAAGGAAACATAACAAATTATAGGCAAATAATGGTTTCATGCTTTATTGCTAATAATTACTCTAAATAGAAAGTGTGCACATAATAAATTATTGAACATCTTAAACAATACACACAAAGCACATTTTGAAGAATAAGGTAGGTGTATACCTGATAGATCATTTATATTAGTTATTAGATAAAATTTGTAATTTTAACATTATTAACAAATGGCCATAGTATGTTTTGTTATCCATGCATCATGTTCGAAATGCACTTTAACATCAGAGACTCACATTTTATCAAATGCATTTGCTATAATAATATCTAGTACAATAATACTCCAGGGTTACCATTAGTTTGATTGAATGTTATATCCGTCTAAACAAACCAAGAATTAGTCACTTCAGGGAAAGTCCTTTGTAATAGATAAAAATATAATGCATGAATATTTCATTACTAGATGAATACCCATCAAAACTTTACTTTAAATGCTTGAAAGCACCTACTGAATATGCTGCCAGTTATCTCATAAAACAGAGCTGGTTGTAATGCTGCTGTTGAAACAGGAAAAATCTATTAGTCAAGTCATTTAACATACTAAAACAATTATGTCATAATTATAAGGAACATAATTATATGTTCTTGATGTCTTTAATTGTGTCAGCCTCACTAATTAACATTAGAAACTCAATCAAAACAAATTAAGCTTTAAAGTTTAAAGCAGAAGTTAAAGATAAAGATCACATTTACTAAGTCAAATGATTATAACTTTGAATTCCACCTGAGATTAGCCAGGCTATTCACATGCACATGCTCTCTCTCTCGTTCAGTGTAAATCTGTCTTTTTTATACATGTATCCGAAAGGCCTGCTCCTGCCCCATTTAAAGTCACAAAAGGCTTGATCCAAAATTTACTGAAGTCCATGGAAAGACTCCTCTGCATTTTAAGGGCTAGATCCACAAAAGGAACTAAAGTGCAACGTTGCAGGTGCCCTGTCACCCAGTGGAATCCCCAGCCCCAAGTTAGGCTTCCAGGCTCCCCCATACAGCGCATGGGGAGAGTTAGGGGGCTAAGAGTGGGAAATGCAGTTTTTGCAAAACTGAAATTTAATTTTCTTCAGGAAGTTTTTTTTTCTGAATGTTTTCAATTTTCTGTTGGGAAAATATTTATTTTTGGGTCAAGTCTGTTGAGATGAGTTCCTGTCTGCTTCCTGTAAAACTTGCCCATACCGGTATTGCCCTGGCCTCTTCTTTTGTCATTCAGTGTTGCACGCATTCTAAAGCAATATGCCTTTCCTCACCTTTTGGGGGCGAAGCCAGACTTTGAGGCACCTGCTCCCCTACTTGGTGTTAACTTTGCTTGTGCCAATCAGAAACGAACACAAACAGGTTTTGGGCCCCGTCCCCTATGACACTTCTATGATGTCATAGTTGGTACTTTAGGGGCCTGCCTGCCAGGTGCAGGCAGGAAGAGGAGAAAGAAAAACGAATCCTGTGTATCCTGTGTACACCCGTAACCGAGCCTGATCACCTCGAAGCCTCTCTCTCAGCTCACGTGTTTCAAACAGAGTTTCTACGTTTGCCGGTCGTTATGCGTTGGTTTGTATTTGTGAGTATCAGTTATTACTAAATGCTGCATCTTTGTTTATAAATATTGTTAGTACATATTTTAGTCATTGTGTGTTTTAAGTTTCATTAACTCTATTAGCTAATCTAACGCTGCTCCCTTACCCCTTGTAATTATCCCCAATAAAACTTTAAATTGATTAATTTTAGTTGTGTGTGTGTGTGTGTCTGCAGTTTGCAGCGTGACCCATATTCTCCTTGCATCCTTTACCAATATAGTCTATTGCCACGTGCAGCCTAGTAAATAACAGGCCTGCATTTTCTTTCGCCCCTGCATGCCCGTGGCAATCCACAAAGTCAAAATATTTTGGCTTGTCAAACAGAACCGAAACATTTTGTAATTGTCAGTTAATCTGTGTTAGCATGAGCTTCTTACAGGAATTGTAGTTCAGGTGCTTCATGACCCCATTTCTCCTCTATCAACTGGGCTCCGTGACTGGACTACATCTCTCATGATGCAATATAATCTCCCCACTGGTCGAATCACCAAGTTGCATTATGGAAGTTCAATGACCATGCTGCATCAAGGATAAGGCTAAAATTTTTTCACGGAGGTTGCGGACATCACGGAATCCATGACGTCCAGTGACCTCAGTGAATTCAGTCCTGTCAGCTGGGAGCTGCAGGGTGCCCCAGCCAACCCCGCAGCTCCCTGTGGCTGTGGAAGCTGGGGGCCCCTGGAGCTCCCAGATACCGCGGGCGCCGAGGGTACCCCAGAGCTCCCAGCCACCGCAGGCAGCAGGGATACCCCCGAGCTCCCAGCCACCATGGGTGGTGGGGGCCCCCCACAACTCTGAGCTGCTGCGAGTGGCAGGGGCCCCCCGGCAGCTCCCAGCTGACACAGGCAGTGGGGCCCCCTGAAGCCACCGGCTGCTATGGGTGGTGGGGGCCCCCCCCAGCAGCTCCCGGCCAACACAGGCAGTGGGGCCCTCTGGAGCTCCCGGCTGCTGCAGGCGACAGAGGCCCCCCAGCAGCTCCCAGCCAATGCAGGCAGTGGGGTCCCCCTAGAGAACCTGGCCTCCACAGGTGGTGGGGGTACTCTGAAGTTCTGAGCTGGGGGGCCCCGGAGCTCAGAGCGACCCCCACAGCTGCCCAACCTCTGCAGGCAGTGTGGGGGCAGCTGAGTTCCCCATTTTGTTAGGGATATGTTTAGTAAAAATCAGGGACAGGTCATGGGCTTACATGAATTTTTCTTTATTGACCATGACTTTTACTAAAAATATCCATGACAAAATCTTAGCCTTAATCATGGGAGATAAAGGACAGTAAGGGAATCAGTCCACAGAGGAAAATGGGAGCATGAGGCACCACAGCAGTTTGGGGGGGCACTAATTAATGTCTAACCATGCTGAAATGAAACATATCAACTGGAAATGTCAAAATGTTATAATAAAAATTTTTAAAATGTTTTGACATTTACGAATAAAAAATTTTCAGAACTTTCTGTTCCATGAAAAATGTTAATATTTAGACTCTTCGTCCTGATTGGAGATGAAAAGAAACTTTGAAATACTGGAATTTCCTGTGGGATCTACATTCCTATTTTTGACTAGCGCTAGTCCTAACCTAATCTTATTGGGGAGAATTTGATTATAAACGTTAGAGTTTTTTCCTGTCTCTCCCAGTCTAAATGGAATACTTTGAGTAGCTCAGACTGAGGAGGACTGAAGGAAAAAGAAGATCTGCTAACTGCAATATTTCAATAAAGAAATTACATTTAATAAATCTGAGGAAACAACAGAAAAGAAGAAAATGTGTACCATCCCAGCAAGTCCTGTATAGAACCTTAATATTTTATAGATTTTTGTGTTGAGACTAGAGTAAGTCCCTAAACAAAGGCATTGCAGATAGTTGGATCTGCTACACTTCTTTCTCTGATAAAGATCTTTTGGAATTGGTTTCTCCTAGACTTCTTCAGAGCCAGCCTTGACCTGACTTATGAAATAGAAGGTTTATGTGCTATAGAGTAAGTCTTCCAGGAAGTATAGAGATACCAAACTTGCTGTCCACTCTAGATTCTGTCTTTCTGCTGGAGCAGAAATAAAGAAGCCCAGAACATGGCACTCAAAGGCTGCAGCTACATAGAACAATAGGAAGTTTACTTCATTGCTCTACATAGTTCATGTTCCTAAGAAAGGGTTTATCATGAGACTGGTCTCCTCATCAGAAAGATACCACATGGTACCAGGAGCTCAGCATGCTGGAAGACTCAATGAAAGGTAACATTGTAATGGCTGCTACAGCGCCTGTGCAATTGCAAATAACTCCCCCATCAGCCCTAAGACTCAAGAGAAATGCTGAATGTGCCTGGAAACAGTGCAAATAGCAATTTGAGTGGTATAGGAAAGCCACTGGGCAAATAAACTAGAGGGTGACCAAAAGATTGCTCTGCTCTTAGTGTCAGGCACAGAAGCCCTAGATGTACACAATGCATTCCATATAGGTGATGGGAAAAGAGACAGGAAAGATTTGCAGAAATAATGATCCTCAAACATTTTTTGTGTCCCTAGGGAAAAAAATACTTTTGAAAGATATACGTTCAGGATGAGAACACAGAATGAGGGGGAAACAATAGAGGAGTTCGTCATACATTTAAAACATAAAAGTCAGTCCTGCAATTATGGAACATTACAAGACTGTCTCATTAAAAACCAGATTGTCCTTGGATGACACAATAAACAAGTGTGTGAATGGTTACTAAGGGAGATGGATCTGACATTCAAAAGGGCAATATGTATATGCCAAGCAGCGGAACAAACAGAAACAAAAATAAAAAGCCCAGAGAAAGGTACTGAGCATATGACTGAGTATCATAACTAAACCAGCAAGGGAAAAGTTCACAGAAATTAAATTGGCCAGGGACAAAAAAAATGTACAGCCGGAAACAATGCCAGCCATGTGGCAACCAGAATGAATAGAGAAAATGCCCAGCATTCAGATGCCCAGCATTCAGATGAACATTATGCTAAAGTGTGCAGAGAAAGCAGGAAAGTGCATGTATTAGGTGCAGAAATAGATTCCTAAAGTGAAGAGGAAGAGTTACTCATCAGCACAATAATGGACAAGCTGAAAACTCAAAAGATTGGCTAATTAAAATGTGCACAAATGGCACTTGTATGACATAATAGACAGACACTAGGGCACAAGGGAATGTAATAACAGATGTTGAAACAGAGAGATGTAAGGACTATATAAAAGTATAGAATCATAGGACTGGAAGGGACCTCAGGAGGTCATCTAGTCCAGTCCCCTGCACTCATGGCAGGACTAAGTATTATCTAGACCAGTGGTCTCCAACCTTTTTACGCCCAAGATCACTTTTTGAATTTAAGGGCAACCCAGGATCGACCCTGCCCCTTCCCTGAGGCCCCGCCCCTTCCCCAAAGCCCCGCCTTACTCACTCCATTCCCCCCCCCCCGTCACTCACTCTCCCCCACCCTCACTCACTTTCACCAGGCTGGGGTAGGGGGTTAGGGTTCGGGAGGGGGTGTGGGCTCTGGGCTGGAGCTGAGGGGTTTGCAGTGTGAGAGGGGGCTCTGGGCTGAGCCTGGGGCTGGAGGTTGGGGTGCAGGAGGGGGCTCCGGGTGGGGGAAGAGTGTTGGGGTGCTGGGGGAGGGGTGCTGTCTCTGGGAGGGGGTCAGGGCTGGGGCACAGTGTTGAGGTGCAGGAGGGGGTACAGGATGCTGGCTCTGGGATGGGGGCAGGGCTGGGGCACAGTGTTGAGGTGCAGGAGGGGGTACGGAATGCTGGCTCTGGGAGGGGGGTCAGGGCTGGTTTGGGGTGCAGGCTCCGGGAAGGGGATCAGTGCTGGGGTTTGGGGTGCGACCTTCTGCTGGGCAGCACTTACTGCTAAGGCAGGCTCCCTGACTACCCTGGCCCCATGCCACTCCTGGAAGGGGTCAACGCGCTCCTGTGGCCCCTGAGGGGGGGCGGGCGGCATGTGGCTCCGTGCACTGCCCCTCTCTGCAAGCACCGCCCCACAGCTCCCATTGGCCACAGCTCCCCGTTCCCAATCCCGGCCAATGGGAGCTGCAGGAGTGGCGCTTGCACACAGGAGCAGTGCGTGGAGGGAGACCCTTGCCTCCCGCCCGCGGGGCCGCGCTGGTCTCTTCTGGGAGCAGTGTGGGGGCAGGGCAGGTAGGGAGCCTGTCTTAGCAGCAGCCCTGCTATGCCGCCTGTTGGCGATCGACTGGTTGGTGACCACCGATCTAGACCATTCCTGACAGATGTTTGTCTAACCTGCTCTTAAAAATCTCCAATGATGGAGATTCCACAACCTCCCTAGGCAATTTATTCCAGTGCTTAACCACCCTGACAGTTAGGAAGTTTTTCCTAATGTCCAACCTAAACCTCCTTTGCTGCAATTTAAACCCATTGCCTCTTGTCCTATCCTCAGAGGTTAAGAAGAATAATTCTTCTCCCTCCTCCTTGTAACAATCTTTTATGTGCTTGAAAATTGTTATCATGTCCCCTCTCAGTCTTCTCTTTTCCAGACTAAACAAACCCAATTTTTTCAATCTTCCCTCATAGGTCATGTTTTCTAGATCTTTAATCATTTTTGTTGCTCTTCTCTAGACTATCTCCAATTTATCCACATATTTCCTGAAATGTGGCATCCAGAACTGGACACAATACTCCAGTTGAGGCCTAATTAGAGCAGAGTAGAGCGAAAGAATTACTTCTTGTGTCTTCTTTACAACACTCTTGCTAATAGATCCCAGAATGATGTTTGTTTTTTTGCAACAGTATTACACTCTTGATTCATATTAAGTTTGTGGTCCACTATTACCCCCAAATCCCCTTCCACAGTACTCCTTCCTAGGCAGTCATTTCCCATTTTGTATGTGTGCAACTGATTGTTTCTTCCTAAGTGGAGTACTTTGCATTGGTCCTTATTGAATTTCATCCTATTTACTTCAGACCATTTCTCCAGTCTGTCCAGATCATTTTGAATTTTAATCCTATCCTCCAAAGCACTTGCAACCCCTCCCAGCTTGGTATCATCCGCAAATTTTATTTATCTTTGCCATTATCTAAATCACTGATGAAGATATTGAACAGAACTGGACCCAGAACTGATCCATGCGGGACCCCACTCGTTATGCCCTTCCAGCATGGCTGTGAACCACTGATAACAGCTCTCTGGGAACAGTTTTCCAACCAGTTTTTTGCCCACCTTATAGTAGTTCCATCTAGGTTACATTTCCCTAGTTTGTTTATGAGAAGGTCATACGAGAAGGTTTATGAGAAGGTCAAAGCTTTACTAAAGTCAAGATATACCATGTCTACTGCTTCCCTCCTATCCACAAGGCTTGTCACCCTGCCAGAGAAAGCTATCAGGTTGGTTTGACATGATTTGTTCTTGACAAATCCATGCTGACTGACTTATCACCTTATTATCTTCTTACAGGTGTTTGCAAATTGATTGCTTAATTATTTGCTCCATTATCTTTTCAGGTACAGAAGTTAAACTGACTGGTCTGTAATTCCCTGGGTTGTCCTTATTTTCCTTTTCATAGACTGGAATAGGGCAAATATAGTGCCAGTCACTGGAATCTCTCCCGCCTTCCATGACTTTTCAAAGACAATCGCCAAAGGCTCAGATAGCTCCTCAGGCAGCTCCTTGAGTATTCTAGGATGCATTTCATCAGGCCCTGGTGACTTGAAGACATCTCGTTTGTCTAAGTAATTTTTAACTTGTTCTTTTCCTATTTTAACCTCTGATCCTACCTCATTTTCACTAGCATTCACTATGTTAGATATCCAATCACCACCAACCTTCTTGGTGAAAACCGAAATAAATAAGTCATTAATCACCTCTGCCATTTCCACATTTTATATTGTTGTTCCCACACACACATTGAGTAACAGGCTTATCCTGTCCTTGGTCTTCCTCTTGCTTCTAATGTATTTGTAGAATGTTTTCTTGTTACCCTTTATGTCTCTAGCTAGTTTGATTTTGTTTTGTGCCTTGGCCTTTCTAATATTGTCCCTACATACTTGTGTTATTTGTTTATATTCATCCTTTGTAATTTTACTTAGTTTCCACTTTTTGTAGGACTCTTTTTTGATTTTTAGATAATTGAAGATGAAAGACTATAGTGGAAAAACAATTCTGTTGTTGGGAGAGTGCACACTGGAGGGGGGAGGGATAGCTCAGTGGTTTGAGCATTGGCTTGCTAAACCCAGGGTTGTGAGTTCAATCCTTGAGGGGGCCATTTAGGGATCTGGGGCAAAAATTGAGGATTGGTCCTGCTTTCAGCAGGGGGTTGGACTAGATGACCTCCTAAGGTCCCTTCCAACCCTGATATTCTATGATTCTATGACATTTAAAGAGTCTGTGGTGGTATACAGAGGCTAGCAATTAGTCTTGGGCCTACACATATTTGAGGTGCTTGGTCTCATTAAGCAGATGTATGCCTAAGGGCTTGTCTACATTACACGCAGGATCGACGGGCAGCGATCGATCCAGCCGGGGTCGATTTATCGCGTCTAGTCTAGATGTGATAAATCAACTGCCGAGCGCTCTCCAGTCGACTCCGGTACTCCACCGGAGTGAGAGGCGCAGGCAGAGTCGATGGGGAGAGCATCAGCTGTCGACTCACTGCAGTGAAGACACCACAGTGAGTAGATCTAAGTACATCGACTTCAGCTACGTTATTCACATAGCTGAAGTAGTGTAACTTAGATTCCCCCCCCCCCCCCTCAGTGTAGATCAGGCCATAGAGATAGAAAGATAACAAAGAGCCAGATATGAAAGTATTAGTGAAGATGTAGTCACAGGAAATGTGTGCCTCCCAGTAATATACAAAATATGGTTAAGAGAAGATGGAGATTCTGTGGTACATGCTACATGAAAAGTTCCACAAGCCTTAAGAAAGAGGCTAGAAGAGGAGCTGCAAAACATGGCAGCAAATGGCATCATTTGGAGAACAGAAGAACCAGCAGATTAGGTTCACTGCTTAGTAACTGAAGTGAACCAAGGAGGGGGACTATAGCTGTGTATAGTCCCTAAGGAGCTGAACAGAAACATAAAAAAGAGAACACTTTCACTTCCACACAAGAAATGAACCATTGTCTGAGATGGCAAAAGTCAAATTCTTCAGATCTGCACTTTCAACACACCTAAGATTGCCTTTCAGAATATGTTCAGCTTCAGAAGTATTTCACCAGACAATAAGCCACATACTAGAGGGTCTAATGTGTGAAAGTATACAATGATGACTTAATCATTTGGGGCAGCACTACCACTGAACATCAGGAATGACAGAGGAAAGTATTGGAAATTGCAAGAGCCAATAATCTGAAACTGAATACGGCCACCGGTCAAGTTCAAACAATGAAAATAAAATACAGTATTTGGAAGAGAGACTGACCTCAAAGGGAATCTTGTCCGATGAATCAATTCAGACAATACTGAACATGCTAAGACCTGATGATAAATAGGAAATTACATGTTAAATTATGTCAGCAAGTTCACACTGAGGTGTACAACTCACCTCAGACACCTCTTCCACAAGATCAATGACTGGGCATGGGTGCCAGAGCATGAGATTGTTCAATGATTTAAAGCACATTCTGACATCAGCTCCAGTGCTAAAAAATTTTAATCCATTGAAAGACATCAAACTCTTTGCAGATGCGCTAAAAGAAGGACTGGGAGCAGTATGTCATATCATGGAAGTGATTGATGGAGTCTCATATGCACCTAGGGCTATGACAGCTGCAGAGATGATGTTGGCACAAACTGAAAAAGACACTCCAGGAAAAAGAGGCATATGGATATATAAGATTTATTACATTATCTAGGGTCATAGCTTCAAAGCAAAGACAGGTCAAAAACCTCTGACTGCAATACACGAAAAGGGACTAGGAAAAGCACCACCCAGGATGTAGTGACTACTCTTGAAAATGCAAGTATTATGTGACCCTAGAGTTCCGACCTGCATGCCACTTAGTAATGGCAGAGACATTCTCAAGAACACATGTTCCATCTGACAATACACAGCCTGATTATCTGGAACAAGCAGTACATATGCATGTGACCATGATAAAAGAGTCATGGGCATATGCAGTGAACTGGAGACAGAAACAGCTAATCATGAAACACTGCAAGCCACAATACGAATGATAAGTAATGGAGGAAACAAAAATCGACACTTCCAGTCTGTGTACTCCCACTATAAAAATAAGCATCCAGTGATCGCAACAGTGCTCTTGAAGGGGACACAGATCTTGGTTTCCACTGTGATGAGAAGGAAAATAGTGGAACAAATACGTGAAGGGCACCTCGGAATGACCAAATCAAAAATGAGGGCTAGAGAAGTTGTATTCTGGCCACAGATATATAGTGACATCGAAGAAATGGTGAGCAGGTGTGGAATGTGTCAGTGAAGTGAGAGCAGGCATACCAGCTGAAACCAATTCAAACTAACATTATTATTCCCTATGAGACTGAACAATCTTTTACAGACAAGGACTTGCTTAAAGAGGGTTTGCAATACAGCAGATCAGAAAGATTGCTGAAATGCCCTAAAAGACTGATCGAGACATGTTAATGTTGTGTTAGAGCAACCTGAAATGTTGTTGTATTTCTAATATTTTGTTAGTTTTATTTGATAGTGTTTCAGTTCAGAAAAGATATTTAGAATGGGATCTAAAAATGGGAAGGTGTGACAGACCCGGGCCCCACCTTTCACTTGACTTCAGTGGACTTTCAATCAGGCCTTTGTTGAAGGCTAGACTTCTTGCTCAACATACCTATGACCAACAGGTTTAACAGTGTAAGAGTAGAAATAAGCTACATAGCTTTAAATTGAATACAATTGTTAACTATGAATGACACGAGTTAAGGGCTAGGCCCTAGTGGCTGTAACTAATGATGGTGAAACCTGCTTCCACTAATGTACAAAAAAGATTGCACATCTGTGAAAGTAGGAGAGTAAGCAAAACAACAGAGTAAAACTGCAAAATGGTGTAAGCCCTAGAGCAGCATTTCCAACCCAGAGTTTTACTAGTTTTGATGCTGATATAAGTCCTTTCAAGAATTCAGTGCTCAGCACAGGGCTGGATTAACCATTAGGCTAATAAGTCTATAGCCTTAAGCCCTACTATTTTTAGGCCCTACTGGTCAGGCATGGCACACAGCTGGGGCAGCGGGGGAGGAGTGAGCTTGCTCACACAGCCCTGCTGAAGCACTCCTGCTAGCAGGAATGGCTTGGAAGGAGCTCAGCCGGCAGCCTGCTGCTTCCACCCCCTCCCGTCTGCATCTCCCCGTGCTGCAGGAACACATTGCCAGGTATCCGGTTAACACTGGTGACCCGACACTAAAAATCTGGTTACCACGGAAACCCGTGCCAGCTGTGGGTATAGTTTGGGCAGGCATTGTCATCCCCCGCCCCAGTTCTCCACACTCCCGATTTGTCTGGAGCTCTGCTTAGCTGTCAGGGAGAGAAGAAGCTCCCTCTGTCCCTCTCCTCCGCTGAGGCTGGCAGGCAGCTCCAGGATGCTGCCTCCTGGGTCCTAGTGCCCATCACCGTCATCTTCTATGTGTGCTGGGTCCCGTTTCTGGACAACTGGTGAGTGCCTGTGGGAGGGACGGGGGGACAGGGCAAGGGGAAGCGGGGGGGGGGGGAAGAGGCAGTACCAGAGCGGTAGGGTGGGAAGCTTGCACAGAACCTGCACACACTCTATCCAGCTCCAGCCAGAACTATTGCCCCTCCCATGTATAAGGAATGAATTCCCACACATACATTTGTAGGAAAAACAAAACAAAACATCCCATTCTGGATACCAGTACTTTAACTTTTACAGTACCTTCCATCGAGGGGCTTCAGATTTATGATGCACTGTGTTCAATAAAAAAATCAAAGAAATCCAATTTTTTTCTTTGATATATTTTTCTGTACTTGGATGCCCAGGCAACCAAGATCTTTCCTTATGCTCAGCCTAGTTCCACAGGCCAACACATCTTTGTACTTTTAGGGGGTTACAAAAGCACTGGAGGAAGCTCAGCGCACAATGTTGTAGATTTCTCCCTCCCCTCTCCCTCAAGGATTTTAAATCCACTGCTTAGCAGCCTATGATAGAAAGACTGGCTGAATAGGCTAAAGGCAGGTTCTGTCCATTTGCTGGTTCTCTAGCAGTTCAATCCATCATAAAAGTACCTCACATTTGATTTCTTTTGAGTTTCATTCCAAAAACTTAAAGCTAAATAAACCTGAAGTTAGACCTCATTTTTCTGCCCCAACTCAAACTAACTTCTTTCCCAAGTGGAAAATGTTGGGTAAGCATGGCATGTGTGTGATTCGAGAAGGGAATGAGAACACAGGCCAATTCCTGCTGACAGTTACATTGACTTCAGGGAGAAGAGATTTTTGCACAAGAATAGATTTTGGTCCCTTCTGCTTTTTCACATCTGGTATAAGCAGAATCTCATTCACTTTCCTCCCCTAAACTCTGAGCATTTAAGGAAAAACAATAAGCAAGGTCTGCTTGATTTACACATGCAAATGAAACAGGAAGCTTTCCCTTCATTCTACACCCACCTTAAACAAGCACCAGACCTGATGTAAAAAGGGTGTCACTACAGCAACCTTGGTTGGACTGTTCTTTAGAAAGATCCTTAATAGTTCTTTTAAGATGCTGATTTTCAATGAAGTCTTTTTGTTCAGGGGGGCAGAGAACACAACAGGGAATAGTTCTGTTTTGTCAACTCCTAGTCATTCAAGAACTGAAAGGTTTTAGATGATGTTTGTTTAATGTTTGTGTTAGGTAAAAAGCAAGTCCCTACTCACCTCTCCAGCACCCGAGTTCGTGCGGAGTTGGTATGGGGCTCACAATCTGTCAGAGACCAGACACCAATTCGTTGATCAACGGGCTCACACTATCCTTAGCTCAAAAAGCTTCAGAGTAAGTGTGGCAAGTTTATTAGGGGTGAGCATCAATATTTATACACAGAAGTAAACAAAGTGATTAACAGATCATAATGGTCATGCATAATCAATCAAGATTCTACAGGATAAAACAGGTTAAAATGTAAATTCTAAAAGACAAAGGGGAGATGGCTACTTAAGGGGAGGGGGGGTTGTCATGAGTAGTTCGCAGGTCAGAGCTTTGATTAAAAGTTCAGACAGAGACATCAAGTCTGGGTTAAGTTTAAGCTCATCAAAAGTTCAGACTCAACATTCCTCCATTTGTAGCTTTGGGATAACTATTTACCAAAAGCTACACCCCATTTTAAGGAGCCAAGGGCCGCTTGGCAATTTCAGCCTGAGCCAACTCGAAGAGAGTAAGGCCCTTGGCTGAGGTAGGAAAAGAACAAACTGACCCACATGAGTCTATGAGGGAGGGGACACACTGAATACAGCAACACAGTATTATAAGGATTACTATGGCCCCAACAATACCCACCAAGAGTTTTTTAACCCACCCAAATCCAGGCAGCCAATTCCATAAGGCTCCCCACCAATCATAAGGTGGCTGGCCAGAGGAGTAGTTCTTAGCCATTTCCCTTAGATGTTTGGTACGTTGAAAAGTGTCAGAGTAGGTGTCATTTACAAAAACACAGCATTCTTCATTTATGAGGGCGCAAGTTCCTCCCTGGGCTGCTAACATTATGTCTAAAGCCATTCGGTTTTGCAAAGCTAACTGGCGCAGCTGGGACATTTCCCCGGCCTGATTCTCAAATAGGGTCGCAGTTTCATTGGTTAAAGATTCTAGTAGTCCCTGTAGACGGATGACACCACCCCTCAAGCTAATGAGACCAGCCCACCGCTGCCACGACAAACCATCACGGATATTAATATCTCTGAAGGTTTCACGGATGTTACGAACGTGGGGAAAATGAGGGGGAGTGAGGGAGATGCGAGAAGGCGGTGTTAGCCACGCTAAATAACAGGACCCTGCCCAATCAGGGGAGAGAAAGTAATAAGCTTTGGGCCCGCACACCCAGTATGTTCCATACAATGCGTTTCGGGTATTCCATTTCTCAAAGTAGGAGGTAACCCACCACCCGTTGGACCACTGTTCCCCTGGTAACGCAGAGGGGTCGTTGTGCGAACTGCAGAGGCACAATTTGGTAGTGGTGTTTTCAAAGGGCAGTGTAGTACTGCTTGAGCAGTTGTAGAAGGCAATCGTATATCCCTTAGCAATTAGTTGGACACCCTCATGATCTGAGCAGGGCTTTTTAAAAGCTGACTCTGAAGGCTTGCCCACCCATGAAAAAGTTGGATCGGGGTGAGGGATCCACATATGGGATAAGTGGGATGCGCAAGGCTTGAAGTCAAGATTTTTACTAAAGGCGGTACCATTAAAATACATGTTGCATTTACTTGTTCCCACAAAAGTTGACCCCTTTTCTTTAACAAAACACAGTGATCCTGTCTGATTGGTTACCCTGAGATATCTGTTAATTGGCACTCCTGTTTTGTCCCATGTAAGATTGTGTTGGACTGGATCTTTTACTCTAGCCGGTGGCATCCAAGTCATATTAGCAGTGGTCAGGGGAATGGGTGTGAAGGGGAGTCCCTGTTCTGCATTTACTGGAAATTGAGTACATACCCAGCAATTACTTCTATTTCCTAAAATGCGAGTTTTAACCTCGTGGGAATATCTAATAAAAGCATTATCTTCATAAGCAGAAAATAAACTAAAAAGGCATAGTAAAAAACATACAGTTGTCAGAATAAAAGGTCCTCTCATTTTTGCCGAGTCAATTTAAGTCTGATGTCTGAAAGAGGTAAGCTGGTCCACTGGTCAGAGGCAGTGTCCTCAGTGGTGGCAAGAGCTGCTGGTCCGTCACTGTGGTCCACTACGGCTGGCTTGACGTGGGAGTGGTGGATCCAGGATTTGCGTCCTTCCAGGAACACTGCAGTCTGGGTTGTTAAAAGAACCTGGTGGGGTCCAGTAAACCTCGGCTGGAGGGTGTCGCCACGAACGAACTTTTTGGCCCAGACGAAGTCCCCTGGTTGGAACGGGTGGATCTGTTCTTCCAGCGGCACGGTCTGGGAAAACTGCGAGGCTTTCCAAAGGGTACGGAGGCGAGCCTGTAGGGAGAGAAACTGGCACGCAGTCATATGATCCCCTCCCAATAGTGAAACATCAGCACGTGGTAGCGCCCCGCCTTTGAAAGGGGGGTGTCCATAGAGCAGTTCAAAGGGGGATAATCCCAATACACGGGTTGGGCGAGTACGAAGGTGAAACAGGACCAAGGGAAGTACCTGAGGCCACTTTAACCCTGTTTCCTGACAGTATTTAGCCAATGTAAACTTAAGCTCCCTAATTCATACGCTCAACTTTCCCGCTAGACTGGGGGTGGTAGGGTGTATGAAAGGAGTGTGAAATGCCCAGTCCCTGTTCTAAACGGCCAAGGACATGACCAGTAAAGTGAGGTCCACGATCTGAGTCAAGCACGAGAGGGATGCCAAAACGGGGTACAATGTCTCTAAGGAGGATCTTCGCCACTGTGGCAGCAGTACAATTAGCAGTAGGAAAAGCTTCGACCCAGGAAGTCAGAGGGCAAACCAAAACAAGGAGGTGCTTTTTCCCAAAAGCCTTTGGCATATCTGCAAAGTCAATTTGAAGATGTTGAAATGGAGCAGCAGGCGGAGGTCTTCCACCCTTAATTTTGTTAAGAGGCGGAGCAGGTCCATTACGCTGACATGTGCTGCATGCTTTCACTATTGACAGGCAGTAGGGTTGAATGCCTGGAGCATACCAAAAGCGAGCGATGGTGTCCACAAGGGCGTGCGTGCCGTAGCGACCCCCCTTATCATGGTGCCAGCGAACTGCCACGGGGTATGTGGAGCGAGGGAGGCAGGCTCAGCCATCCGGCATAAGCCAGGTCCCTTTGACCAGAGTGGCTCCGAGGCTCTCCCACGACTGTAGTTCAGCAGCGGGTACTGGTACGGGGTGCGGTGGAGTAAAGGAGGAGGCTGCAATAGCCAACTTGGGCATGGCTGAGGGTAAGACAGCAGCCGTCTTGGCGGAGGCGTCAGCCAGGGCATTCCCACGGGTGACGGGGCTATCATCTTTAGTATGGGCCCGGCAGTGAACTACAGCCAGGACCGAGGGTTCTTGGAGGGCGTCCAAAAGCTTGTGGACGAGGGGGAGGTGCTGAATGGGTTTACCGGCAGCTGTCTGGAAACCTCGAAACTTCCAGAGGTGGATGTGACAATGCACAACTCCGAAAGCATACTTGCTATCAGTAAAAATGGTAACGGTCTTACCAGCGGCCAACTGGCATGCTCGGGCCAGGGCATAGAGTTCGGCGGCTTGGGCTCCCCAGTTGCCTGGCAGTGAGGCGGCCTCTTGAATGTCCCATTCAGAGGTGACTGCATAACCGGTGAAACGCTTGCCATCAACATAGAAGGAGCTTCCGTCCGAGAAGAGGATGCAATCAGGGTTGTCCAGTGGCACATCAAACATGTTGTCCCTTATCTGTAAGATGCTATAAACTACTTCCACACAGTCGTGCTGATCCTGGAGGACTGGCAGGTCAGGAAGCAAGGTAGCTGGATTAAGGGGCCCACACCTTTCAAAAATCAGGTTAGTGTCTTCTAAGAGTTCGGCCTCTAGCTGTTGCTGACGATGGGCCGAAAAGACTTGGGTTGTGCCCCTACGCAGAAGGGCTGACAAGGCATGAGAGGTCCAAACCGTGGTAAAATGACCCAGGGTCAGGCCCTTTGCCTTTGTGATCAGCAGGGCAGCTGCTGCCAGAGTCCGGGTGCAGGATGGGGTTCCCTGAGCGACAGGGTCGATCTGCTGAGAGTAAAAAGCAAGCGGGAAATGGTGGGGCCCGCTCAGCTGGGTAAGGACGCCACTAGCAATTCCGCCCCTCTCGTGGACAAAAAGGTGAAAGGGTTTGCTGTAATTGGGGGGGCGGAGAGACATGGAGGAGGCCACACTGTCCTTGAGTAACTGAAAGGCTTGGATCGTGTCCGGGGACCACTGCAAAGGGTCAGGAGCAAGGTTAGCAGTGAGTCGGTGGAGCGGTTTGCTTAACTCCCCGCAGGACGGCAACCAGGGGCGACAGAAGCCAATTAATCCTAAGAAACCTCGAAGTTGTTTCTTGGTGTTTGGCAGAGGGCAGTTTTGGATAGTCTTTATGTGGACTGGGTCCATTTGTTGCCCCTCTGGGGTTAACAGGAAGCCCAGATATCGGACCTTCTGTGAGACCCACTGAATCTTGTTAGGGTCTACCTTGTGGCCTCTGGTGTGTAGGTATAATAAAAGTGCCTTACCATCGATGCGGAGGGCAGCTTCTTCGCGGTTACCTAATAGGATGTCATCTACGTATAGGACTAACGTGGATCCCTGCGGACTGGTGAAGCCTTCCAGGTCGTGGCGGAGGCATTGGCTGAAAATCGTGGGGCTGTCTCTGTAGCCTTGAGGAAGTCGTTGCCAGACATAACTTTGTCCCTCCCAGGTGAAACCAAAGAGATACTGAGAGTCTGGGTGCACAGGAATGCTGAAAAAGGCTGATTTTAAGTCAATAACAGTGAACCACTCAGCATCCCAGGGGATTTGGCTGATGATAGTAGCTGGATCAGGAACTACTGCATGAAGAGGGACCACATACTGATTAACAACCCGTAGATCCTGTACAAAGCGCCAACGAATAGGGTCTCCGTCCTTTTTAGGAGGCTTTTTGACAGGCAGTATAGGGGTGTTACAGGGAGTGCGCTGAGGGCGGACTAGCTTTTGTGCAATGAATCCCTCGATAATGGGGCGGATGCCCTCCCGGGCTTCCAGCGACAGGGGGTATTGAGGGACTGACGGGGGGGTTAAGGAGGGCTTCACTTGAATCCTTACTGGCTCTGCCGAAAGGAGCAGGCCAACATCAGTGTCAGAAATTCCCCAGAGGGTTAAAGGCAAGTCAGTGAGGTCAGGGGAGAGAGGGGGGGGGTTTCCCAATTACCCTGAGTTGGGGCCGAATCTCCTAACACTGTCATCAATAATCCTACCCCTTCAGGAGTGCAGGTTAAAGTAGCCTCAAGCTTACAGAGTAAATCCCGGCCCATCAAAGGGATCGGACAAGCTGGGGAAAAAAGAAAACGGTGAGAAAAACATTTATCAGCATAAACAACATTTAGAGGTAAAGTGAGTCCCAGAGACTGTGGGTTGCCCTCCACCCCAGTTGCAGTTTTAACCTCAGAGGATAGCCAGGGGGAGGGGGCATGATTTAAGAGAGAGAAAGTAGCTCCAGTATCAATGAGGAAAGAGACAGGCAGGCCTTGGACTGAAAGGGTTAGACGAGGCTCTTTGCTGGGAGGGGAGAAAGTGAGGAAGGAGCCGGCTAAAGACATTAAGGAAATAAGACCATCACATTGTTTGCCTTCGCCCCCGGGGTACCGTCATTGAGGAGGCTGAGTTTGCTGCAGCTGCTGCTGTTGCCCGTAGTTGATCCAGGCCTGGGGAACGGGCTGAGCTGGTGGTGCAGGGGTGTATTCGTCCCTGGTGTAAGTATCTGCGGATGCGACCGGACCCTCTGGGCGTCCCCAGGGGCATTCACATTTAAAGTGACCGGGCTGTCCGCACTGAAAACAATTTCCTGGTGGCTGGGGTTGCCAGGACCCTCTTCCCCGAGCACCCTGAAATCCCCTGCCACAGCCACGGCCTCTGCCTCGAACACCGCCGCGAAAAGCTAAAGCCATCAACTTATATTCTTCCTTTTTCTCTTTCTTTTTACTACTTTCCCTTTCTTTCTCCCATGCAAAATCAGCTACGTCCAACACTGAAGTGACTGACTCACCTCCCCAACCAGGGCGAAACTTTAAGAAATAATCCCTTACAGGGGGCACTGACTGATTCACAAAAAACGAAATAAGAGTAGGGTGGTCTGCTTCTCTCTCAGGATCCATCTGAGTGAACATTCGGGCCCCCTCCAATAGCCTCGACCAGAACTTTCTGGGTGGCTCATCAGATTCCTGCCGAATCTGCATGAACTTAGCCTGATTAGGCGAGCGGCGAGCCATTTCTTTGAGTCTCTCTAACAATCGCTCTCGATCTGTTCGCAGCTGAGTCAGCCTTGGCTGACTCCAGTCTAGGGGATTCCAGCCAGCGGCTTGATCCCGCCTATCCATCCAAGTAGTATTAGCCGCATCGCTATCCCCCCATGTCCTTTCTGCCATCCACAATCTACTACGTTCCTCTCCGGTCAAAACTCTACTTAACAACTGATCTACATCCGTATAAGTAGGATTATGACTTGAAAACAATCTTTCTAAAAGTTCTGTGATCTTTCGGGGATTTTCCCCAAAGGACCCTGACAACCGTCCCCACTCTTTCAAGTCCCATTCTAGCCATCCTTTATATCCACAATATTAGTATGTTGTAACTGGCCATTATTGCCCACAAAAGGTTGGTCGTGCACCTGTAAAGGCATTTCTCTACTTACACCTTTATCACTCACAAAAGGTTTGGCGGAGGCAGCCTCTGGGCTATCCTCAGGGGAGGGGTATGCAACCTGCTGCATCTGCTTGATCTTTTGCCTAGTAATTACTCCTCCCGAGGTGTGCCCTTCCATTTCCCCCTTATCCCTCTGCAGAGATTCCGATCTGGAGTCCTGCAGATTCCCCTCTGCACCCTGGAGAGAGTCCCCCTGCGGAGGAATAGGGGCAGGTGCAGTGGGGACCAACTGACGAGTCAAAACACGCCGTGGTTTACACCCTTCATCGAAATAACATGGAGGGGGTTCACTCTCGGGAGAATACCTGACTGCCATAATTTTTAAAGATTTCCACAGCTCTGCTGCTGTGTCCCAACAAAACCAGTAACATAACTGTCCCGGATGGTCTTTTTCGATCTGGCTCCTTACTCCTCTTAAGGCAGCCTGTTCGAAAGAGCCATACGAAGGCCACCTCATCTCCGGGTCGGCCAATACCGCGGTATACCCAGTCCAATTCCTTACACACAGTGTGTACAACTTCCTCCTAGACATTCCTGTCTGTACTGGGAGTTTCCCTTCGTTCCATAACTTATTTACAATCCCCAACAGATTCTCAAGAGGCACACTAGTCCCTTGACCCATGGTGTCTGACAGGAGCCCTCCAACTGGCGTTTATCCTGGTGTACACGACCTCTCAATATTGAATTGGCTGGGAGAAATCTCCCGTGGCGCCTGCCAATTCGTATATGAGTGATCTGACCACTGGACAGAGGCACCGCACCAGAAGGAAATCCCGGACGAGCCCCCAAATTGTTAGGTAAAAAGCAAGTCCCTACTCACCTCTCCAGCACCCGAGTTCATGCGGAGTTGGTATGGGGCTCACAATCTGTCAGAGACCAGACACCAATTCGTTGATCAACGGGCTCACACTATCCTTAGCTCAAAAAGCTTCAGAGTAAGTGTGGCAAGTTTATTAGGGGTGAGCATCAATATTTATACACAGAAGTAAACAAAGTGATTAACAGATCATAATGGTCATGCATAATCAATCAAGATTCTACAGGATAAAACAGGTTAAAATGTAAATTCTAAAAGACAAAGGGGAGATGGCTACTTAAGGGGAGGGGGGGTTGTCATGAGTAGTTCGCAGGTCAGAGCTTTGATTAAAAGTTCAGACAGAGACATCAAGTCTGGGTTAAGTTTAAGCTCATCAAAAGTTCAGACTCAACATTTGTACAGTGATTTTGAAGAGCTAACATAGTACAGAAGTGCTAAATATTATGACTGAGCAGCCATCTAAAGATCTGAGTCACTTCTAGCTGTTATCTTTTTCTTACAGGAAGCTTAAAACAAACAAATGCAAACCGTAGGGGGCTGGTGCACACAGAACTCATGCTTAAAAAAAAATCTCATGTCAGAGCTGCTGATCACATGTTCTAGAACAGATAATACTTAGTCATGCCATGAGTGCAGGGGACCAGACTAGATGACCTCTCAAGGTCCCTTCCAGGCCTGTGATTCTATTTTATGCTTCTAATTGTGGAAGAGCTTGGTAACAGAATGGCCTGATGTGGTGAATCACTGGAGGTTACCTACACAAACTGTGTATCATCCCATTAATAATATTTAGGTTCAATGTGAAAACAGTAATTCATTGTCCTCAGCCACTGCAACACTGGGAGGCAGCTTTCAGAGCAAAACAGCCTAAAATACAATGCCCACCAATATAATTTTCCCACTACTACTTCCTCTGCTTCAGTGGATTTTACACTTGAGTGGTTTTCTTTTAAATAATAAAAGCTGGCTGCCTCCCAGACTGCAGTCAGAGTAAGATAGGATATGTGATGTAGAGTCCATAGCATGGGGGAAACACCTGCAGGGCTTGGTTTAGCACTGTGCCATGTGGAGAGCTGAGGGTAGAAGCACAAGGTTGAAAGAGGTGAGAAGGATGGGGAATGTTGCAGTGTTCACCCTCATATAGATGAGCACTCCACTACCTCGGAGGAAGGAGGCCTAAGAGAAGGACAGCGTAGCATCCTTTGTGCTACCTCTTACTCAGAAGTATCTGTTTGAAGAATTGAGTGTCGTGAGAGTAGACTAAACTTGTTAATTTTACATAAATAAATAAATAAATAAATAAATATGTATTGTGACAAAGTTCCTCCTCTACCTTGGTGAGTCCTGCGCTTATTGGCGGATTTTGATCGCCTCAGAGATCTTCCCCTCTGGTAGAACCCACAGTCAAATTCCTCCTGTGTCTGATCAGGAGTTGGGAGGTTTGGGGGGAACCTGGGCCTGCCCTCTACTCCGGGTTCCAGCCCAGGGCCCTGTGGATTGCAGTTGTCTATAGGGTTTCCTGTAACAGCTGCGTGACAGCTACAACTCCCTGGGCTACTTCCCCACAGCCTCCGCCCAACACCTTCTTTATGCTTACTGCAGGACCTTCCTCCTGATGGTCTGCTGATGCTTGTACTCCTCAGTCCTTCAACTCTTCTCACTCTCAACTCCTTGTGTGCCTCTTGCTCCTAGCTCCTCGCACACACCACCACAAACTGAAGGGAGCTCCTTTTTAAACCCAGGTGCCCTGATTAGCCTGCCTGTCTTAACTGATTCTAGCAGGTTCTTCTTAATTGGCTCCAGGTGTCCTAATTAGCCTGCCTGCCTTAAATTGGTTCCAGAAAGTTCCTGCTTGTTCTAGTGCAGCCCCTGCTCTGGTCACTCAGGGAACAGAAAACTATTCATCCAATGGCCAGTATATTTGCCTTCTATCAGACTTCTGTACCCCACTTGTCTGGGTCTGTCACAGTATGTAGATAAATGTTTGATGACTCCATAATTATTTTCTTTTGCAATATGTAATTCATGTTTAGGCTCTTCCCTCCCATTAGCCTTAGGCTCGTCATAACCTTAATCCGGCCCTGCTCAGAACCAGTTCCTAAACAAGTGGCACCTGGACAGATCAGCAACAACTCGGGTGTCGAGTTTTGAAGCCTAACATCCAGAAAACCTCATCAGTTTTAATAAGAGCTGAAGTATTAAGTGCATGGATTTAAAAATCTCCCTTCCCTTAACCAGGAATCCCTGGCACTAGAAACACTATAGGATTTCTTTCCCTTCTTCCCATCCTGTCAATGGAAGCTACTTAGTCCTTCATCATTCCAAGGTAGATAACTAAACACCAAACAGTTACAATCTTTGCTAATTTCTACTCTATGTTGGCATTAAGGCCCACATTTTCAAGAGGTATTAGCTTTGCTAAAGCTTTTCCATCATAACTGAATGACATTCACAAACAAACTTCCCATCCCCCAACTAAAATACCCTCCCCAGACAGAGATTCCTATTACCAAAGAAGGGAGAATATCTGAAGATTCCATGAAGTACATAAGGGACCTCACTATGCCAATCTACTTAACTTTAACCTGACTAGAATGATGTGAACTAATCCAAAATATTCAGCAAGAAAAATAGGTGCATGCATGTATCACATGAGAGGCACTGAGGTCTAATGAATGTGTCATTGGCCATGAGAGACAGGAGACCTGAGTCCAAGCCCCAGTTCTGCTGTTGACCTGTTGTGTGACCTTGGTCAAGTCATTTCACCATTCTGTACCTCAGTTACCCTGCCCCAATTTGCTTGTCTTTTCTATTTAGATTGTAAACTCTGCAGGACTGGGACCTTTTCTTACTAAGCACAATGGGCCCTATTCTTGGTTGGTGTCTCTAGGTGCTAGCATAAAAATAACTACTAATTACGCATGTCCACATCCACATATAAAAAATGTGTTTGCAAAACTGTGCCACCAACTGCAAACATAATTTCCATAAATGTATGTGCAAATCAAACCTGCAAATACAACAAGCCAGCAAGGAGCCTAACCATCTCCTAACCATAACCTAACCTAACCTTTCAGGCTGTTATATAGCACCTATCCCACAGGTGCTTAAACATGATGCATTTACTTGATTTGTTCTCCCAATTGCAGATGCATTTTGGTGTGCAGATCTCAGGTCTTCATATCTGAAATTTTGCCCATAGCTAAAATGTTGAACTTTGTATAAGTGGAGAGAGATTTCCTTCCATTTCATTTGCCAACATTTCCACCCCTCCCACCATCATACAGCTTGCTGTACCTCGCTTGTCCAACTAGTTGCTGCCCTCCAGTCAATGGGTAAGGGGCTTCATTTCAGTGATATAACTGCACGCTTCCGGCTGGCATAGCACTTTGGAGTGAAAGAGTCTAAATAAATGTAATATATAATAATTACTAGAATGGCTCAGGTCAGCATAGTCTAAGTTACTTACGTTTAGTCTGTGTTTTAAAGGTAATTTTAATATTAGGCCTCTGGGCCCTTTAAAAACATTCACTGCCCATTTAAAAGACACATCCTTGATCCAAGTATATTCCTGTTAGGGCAATACACTAACAATCACAATCAGCTATAGTAATGACTAGAGCTGGTCAAAAATTGGTGAACATTTTAAATTAAACTATTGCACGAAAATATCAAATGTTCAAGAAACTTTCAACAGCTCTAGGAAAGTCTTCATTGATCAGCTCCTACATGCTGTATAAAGAAAGTCTCTTGCACTATCAGAAAATGGAATATAACATGTGGTGGTTTTTAATTGCAGGAAACTGACTTGCTGCCACGGAGACAGATTGGTGGATTCTTCTGGCACATATCTGGTCCCTTTTTATTTTGTGTACAACTCACACATTTCATGAAACTGAAAAACAATGAGCGGCTCTGACTTTTGTTACAGTATTTTGTTTATTTTCTCAAAGAATGTCAACGTAACATTTCTCTGTTACATGATAAAATATTACGTAGGTAGCATTTTCTCCATTGGATGTCCTTCTTCCTCTAAACCAAGATGCTTTCTTGTATGCTCAGAATATATAAAACTGTTTGTTCCTTCAGAGTTTTTATTTGATTACTTCCCCACTGCATTTCATTTCTTCTTACCTTTTGTAATAAGCTTAATTTATTATTGTATGTATATATGGCCAATTGTGCAGTAAAGTGATTTTTGGTTATTTTTTGCTAGATTACATCTAAATATTTATGCATGTTTTTTCAAAAGTGCCATATTTTCTAAATTTAAACATTCTCTTTCCCCACCCTGTGGAACAGGTAAAATGTCTTTGTGGTACCTACAAGCATTTTGGCAGGGTTTGGAATGTCAATATTAAGACAAAATGGTAGCAAAAAAAATAAAATAAATAAATAATGTAAAATCCCTTTCACTTTGAAACAAGTGATTACAGTGCTGCTGATTACAATTGGGGAGAAAGCATGCAGAGGCAAAATGCTAGCAGTAGCAATTGTAGTGAATTAACTGGGGTGCTTTGGCATGCTCTCAAGAAATGAAATAACTCACGGAATGAGTTGTAGTGGTGTGAAAACTTGCGTTCCGTTTCCTCAGCACAAGGAAAAGCAATCTACCTGATTTTCCAAAAAGCAGCAAAGCAAAGCAATCAGATGTTTTAGCTGTCTATTGCCAGCCAAAGAGATGGGGAGCAGGTGGAAAGTACTGAAGTGGAGGAAAGAATCAGAATCATCTTCAACGTACATCAGTATATTACTGCAAAATATACTTATTTCTCTGAAGTTTTGTCTAAAAAAATTGGACTTTCCTAATGAAAATGGTGCATTTTTTTAATGGAATCATAACTGAGAACAGTGATCACTCACTAAATGCTGTTGGAAGAAAACACAGCCATGATTCAGACCTTATGGGTCAAAGAAAATGGAAAATAAGCATAAAAATCATTCTGATCTACATTCTGATCTACATCTACAGTCTCAGACTGTGGGCTTGTCTACAAAGGGGACACTCAGGAAAGCTAATCCAAATCAATTAAAGGTATGGCTTTAAAGTGGGTTGGTTAAACTGCATTAAAAAGATGCTGCATATGTCAGAATTGCCAGGTGGCCAGTTGAGGCAGGAGCAGATGCAGGCTGGAACAGGGGATGGCTAGTGTGGAAACAGGTACAGGAGCAGGAATCTGTTGAAACTACTGGCAAGGGGGACACTCCCAGCCAGGTAGTGATGTTGAGCAGACTAGACCCTTAGGAACCTATATACCTGCTTTGGTCTCACTTGGTTGGGTCCTTACCTGTGGATTGGCTGAACCCTGCTTGAATGTTGTGGGGCCTATCACAAAACCTGCAGGTAACTGTCTCTGATGACTCATCACACTCTCTGGCTCAGGGTTGACTCATCAGGCTTAAGGAGGCCCATGCTCAGAGGTAACACATCACAGTGTGGACAGTCTTAGGGCATGTCTACACTTAAAATGCTGCATCAGCACAGCTGCACCGATACAAGCTATGCTGCTGTAGCACTTTAATAAAAACAACGAAGAGTCCGGTGGCACCTTAAAGGCTAACAGATTTATTTGGGCATAAGCTTTCATGGGTAAAAAACCCACATCTTCAGATGCATTGAGTGAAAATTACAGATGCAGGCATTATTATACTGACACATGAAGAGAATTGAGTTACGTCTTCATGTGTCAGTATAATAATGCCTGCATCTGTAATTTTCACTCAGTGCATCTGAAGAAGTGGGTTTTACCCATGAAAGCTTATGCCCTAACAAATCTGCTAGTCTTTAAGGTGCCACCGGACTCCTCATTGTTTTTGTGGATACAGACTAACACGGCTACCCCCCTGATACTTGACACTTTAATAAAGATGCTCTATGCTGACAGGAGAGAACTCTCCTGTCAACATAGTTAATCCACCTCCTCAAGAAGCAGTAGCTATGTTGACAAAAGAAGCTCTCCCACCGATGTAGTGCTGTCTGCATGGGGTGTCAAGTTGGTATAACTACGTTGCTCGGGGTGTGTGGATTTTTCACACCCATGAGCAATGTACTTATACTGGTATAGGTCTGTAGTGTAGACCAGACCTTTTTCAGAATTAAAGTGGCCTTAATTCAGTTTAGTTTATTTCACTTTAACTGAGTTAAGGCCACTTTAATTTTGAGAGTGTCCATCTGGGCTTAATGCAGTTTAACTAGGCCATTTTTAATTTACACCTTTAGTTAATTAGGATTAGTTAACTGAGTGTCCCTGTGTAGACAAGGCCTGAGCTTCTTGAAAATTCTTTTTATAACCAGATTCTCGACTGCACATTAGCCTTGCTTTAAATGGAAACTCAATCAGCTCCAACCTCTATAGAAGGTTCTCTGTTATAACACTTGCTCCAGTAATAAGAATTATTTCTTCCCATGTTCTCATAACCAATTGTTGTCTGAAGGGGGTGTATAATGGAGTATACAAACTCCACATGGGCTTGCAAGGGTTAACTAACTGCTCTGAGCACAATCAGGCCTGTGCGCTACAGCTGTACTGGGTGTTAGGCCTGTAGGAAAGGACTGAAAAGGAAAGAGGTTGCTGGGAAGGAGAGAAGCCTGATTAGACACAGGAAATGAGTAGGACTGTAGTGGGTCAGAGCCTCCCTGAAGGGAAGGCGTGATGTTATCTGATTAAAATATGACCATATATGATCATTGTTGCAACTACTGTTATATATTTGCAGCAAATATTGTACAAAGGTTGTCGAGTTAGGTGTCTATGAAAAGGTTATGATTTGCTGGTTATGATTATGTTATCTGTATACATGTATCATTTTTGTATTTGAAGTTACAAGTATTGGCTCTATATTTAGATTTCAAATGTTTGCTCCCACAAAGTTAGTTAGCCAGCACATCTTGGAGGGACTGTTAAGTGGCTCATCAAGAAACACTTGGTTGACAGTGAACCATGGGAGACGTCCATCTACAATGAGTGGACTATCATATAAACGTGCTGTCTGGAGTGTAGGTAATGACTTCCTGCAATGACTGAGCGAAATTGGGCATGAAGATGTGACTTGCCCATGTGACTCCAAATTCCATCTTGTTGCTGTAATTTTCCGTAGTAAGAACAATGGGATGCCCTCCACCTGGCAAAAGCTATGAAAGGCCCTTGAAACACCTCCACAGCAGCCAGTGGTGGAAGTAGCAGCTACCTTCTAGACTAATGGCTGTCAACCTTTCCAGACTACTATACTCCTTTCAGGAGTCTGGTTTGTCTTGAGTACCCCAAATTTCACCTCACTTAAAAACAACTTGCTTACAAAATCAGACATAAAAATAAAGAAGTGTCACAGCACATTACTGAAACATTACTTATTTTCTCATTTTTTCCATATAATTATATAAAATTATTTGGAATATAAATATTGTACTTACATTTCAGTGTACATAATACATAGAGCAGTATAAATAAGTCATTGTCTATAGGAAATTTTAGTTTGTACTGACTTCGCTAGTGCTTTTTATGTAGACTGCTGTAAAACTAGACAAATATTTAGATGAGTTCATGTACCCGCTGGAAGACCTCTGCATACCCCCAGGGGTATGTGTACCGCTGGTTGAGAACCATTGTTCTAGGTTAGAGAATAGCTGGCGGGTGACAGCCTGTTTTTCTAACAATCAGCAAATAAGTAGAGACGGGGTGAGTGGAGGAAATGGTAGGTCCAGTTCCAACAACAACAAAACCTACAGTTGCCCCACAGGGAGGAGAGGAAATAGAGATGATTCTGCATATGCTCACCTCAACTTCCTCATTCACCCTCCACTTTACATACCTTGTTCAGAGTGATCTGCTGATCTTTGTGCAGCCGAAGTCCTGCAGGCCTGATCAAGCATACATGTTCCCCAATAAGATACAAGATGGAGATTATAGAGGTGTCTAAGTTTATTCCCCACCTCCTCTCCCTTCATGTACCTTGTGACGGGTTCTGTCACAAAGACCCCCTTGGGACTGTCACCTGACGTGCTTAAGTTACCTCTGAGCCTGTTTTCCCTGCCAGCTTGGGAATTCCAGAATCCTGCCTTGTTGAGCCAGACATGCTAGCCTGCTGCAACACAGACCCAGGGTCTGGGCCATGCCCCCAAAGCTGCAGGCTTTAAGTGAAAACAGCTTTTCAGGTTACCTGATTCCAGCACCCAGACACCAAGCTTCCAATGGGATTCAAACCCCAAATAAATCCATTTTACTCTGTATAAAGCTTATACAGAGTAAACTCATAAATTATCCACCCTCTATAACACTGATAGAGAGACATGCACAGCTGTTTGCTCCCCCAGGTATTAATCACTTACTTTCGGTTAATTAATAAACAAAAGTGATTGTATTAAGTATAAAAGTAGGATTTAAGTGGTTTCAAGTAATAACAGACAGAACAAAGTAAGTCACCAAGCAAAATCAAACAAAAACACGCAAGTCTAAGCCTAATACATTAAGAAACTGATTACGGGTAAAATCTCACCCTCAGAGATTCTCCAATAAGCTTCTTTCACAGACTAGATTCCTTCCTAGTCTAGGCCTAATCCTTTCCCCTGGTACAGTCCTTGTTAGTTCCAGCAGACATCTTAGGTGGAAAGCAGGGGTGTTCTCATGGCTGACAGCCCCCTTTGTTCTGTTCCACCCCCTTTTATAGCTTTGGCACAAGGCGGGAATCATTTGTCTCTCTGGGTCCCCACCCCTCCTCCTAAATGGAAAAGTACCAGATTTAAGATGGATTCCAGTATCATGTGACATGGTCCCATGTCACTGTAAGACCTCATCCTTCATTACCCATGGGCTGGCCCAACGGGCCACAGGAAGGCTTGTAAGTAAACAGAGCCATTTACAACCAATTGTCCTAGTCAATGGGAGCCATCAAGATTCTAAACCACCATTAATGGCCCACACTTTGCATAATTACAATAGGACCTCAGAGTTATACTTCATATTTCTAGCTTCAGATACAAGAATGATACATGCATACAAATAGGAGGAATATATTCAGTAGATTATAAGCTTTGTAATGATTCCTTACAAGAGACCTTTTTCATAAATATTCACACTTGTAAGCATATTTCCATAAAACATATGGAATGCAACGTGACATATCTGCCTGCCTCCAGCCACATCAAGGTCTTCTATGATTAGAGACTTCCACAGGGCCCTCTGCCCTTGAGTGGATTTCCTCACCTTCCACAAGAGATGATACTCCCAGCAGGAGTCTTTCATAGGTGATGATGCTTTATATTGGGTGCTTCCTCTATGCCCTCCCCAATATGGGTGAGAGTGCTCTTGTAGGGGAGAAAGGGAAAGACCTGCTTCCTCTAATTCTCCCTCTACTGATACTGTTCCCATTGGCAGCTTTCTAGAGCTCTTGCTGCTTCTCCCCAAGGGCTTCCTCTGTCTTGCTTTATAGCAGCTCCTGTCAATGCCTACTTCTCACAACAGTTTAGCAGTAAGCGGAGTAGCATGAACTAATCATTACGTGTGCGTGCCCAGACTGACTGGGTCCACAGAGGGATTCCAATGTGTTTAAGCCAGTCCTTGAAAAAGAGCCAAAGATGCAAAGAGAGGTACAAGCACAAGGGCAAATATCCTAATAACCCATTTACAGATCATACATTTCAGCCTCAACTCTAACAAAATAGCCAAGTGGCATATTGCATATTAATAGCCAATTTGTTTCATGTAATACATGTAATTAAGTAGACTAAATATACAAAATAAAAGTCATGGGGCTGTGTTGCCTACACCGGCCTTGGGAACTAGCGCGTTAAGCACTTGTGCTATTTCAGTCTGCATGACTCATGCAAAACTAGATGTACTTTTTTCTTTTGAAGCCTGTGAGGTTTTGAATGTTACGTCTTTTATGTACTGCGGAACCTGAGGTGAAAGTCAGTTATTTCAAAAGGTTTTGTCCAAAGCTCAGTCAGAAAAGGGGATTCCCTTAGGACTGAGCCTGCTTTTATCATTTTTTTTTAATTTAACTAGCATTTCGTTGGTACCATCCTTTCGCAAAACAGGAACAATCTGGCAGGAAATGAGAACATGAGTTATTATTGTGGGATGGTGGCCAAATGGAATGCCTTCTCTCCTAATTGCTATTCAGATCAGAGAACAAAAAGAATGAAATATTAAATTATCTGGGAACTGAAAGCATTTCAACCCAATGACCTACCTGGCTCTGTATGGCTCCTGGAAGCAGCAACATGTCCCTGCAGCTCCTAGGCACAGAGGAGGTCCCCCACCCCGTGCACCAGCTCCGCAGCTCCCATTGGCCGGAAACCACAGGTACAAAAAAACCTCACATTTAGTCAAAAAACCAATTTTCTATTGAAAAACAGTTTGTTACATTTTTCATAGAATCATAAAAATGTAGGACTAGAAGGGGCCCAGAGAGGTCATCTAGTCCATACCCCCACTCTAAAGCAAGACCAAGTATACCTTCTAGACTAGGGGTGGGCAAACTTTTTAGCCCGAGGGCCACATCTGGGAATAGAAATTGTATGGTGGGCCATGAATGTTCACAAAATTGGGGTTGGGTTGGGGTGTGGGAGGGGGTGAGGGCTCTGAGGTGGGACCAGAAATGAGGAGTTCAGGGTGCAGGATGGGGCTCCGGGCTGAGGTGGGGGAGTGGGATGCGGTGGGAGGGAGGGCTCTGGTTGGGGAGTGCAGGCTCTGGGGTGGGACGGAGGAGTTTGTAGTGTAGGAGGGTGCTGGGACTGAAGGGTTTGGAGGGTGGGAGGGGGATCAGGGCTGGGGCATGGGGCTGGGGTGCAGGAAGGAGTACAGGCTCCGGACGGGGGTGCAGGCTCTGGGGTGGGGCTGGGGATGAGGAGTTTGGGGTGCAGGAGGATGCTCTGGGCTGGGATCGAGGGGTTCGGAGGGTGGGAGGCGGATCAGGGCTGGCGCAGGCAGTGGGGGCACAAGGAGAGGCTCAGAGGTGCAGGCTCAGGGCAGCACTTGCCTCAAGCGGCTTCCAGAAGCAGCGGCATGTCCCTTCTCCTGCTCCTACGCGAAGGCGCGGCCAGCGGCTCTGCATGCTGCCCCATATGCAGGCACCGCCCCTGCAGCTCCTATTAGCTTCAGTTCCTGGCCAATGGGAGCTGCGGGGGTGATGCTTGGGTCAGGGGCAGCATGCAGAGCGGAGCCTCCTGGGTGCCTCTATGCATAGGAGCCAGAGGGGGGCCATGCCGCTGCTTCTGGGAGCCACATAGAGCAGCCCCCCAACCCTGCTCCCCAGCTGGAGCACCTGAGTGGGGCAAGCCCCAGATCCCACTCCCCAGCGGGAGCTCAAGGGCCGGATTAAAACAGCTGGCGGGCTGTATTAGAAATTTTTCCCTAACACAACACATACCAGTATGGCTCTCAAAGCTCCATTTACTCCGGCTTCCAATATTGCCAGCTAAAGGTTGGACCATGGTTTTAATTCATTTTTTATGGGGATAAACAACATTTGGGAGAAGATGGGGGAAAATAAATATAATCATGGACATGAAATTCATTTAGCACTCGATCTAGGGGAGTGCTGGACATCCTTAACTCCTTTGACTCCAGTGGGAATTGACAACACTTTGCAAAATAAAGCCACCCCAGTCCTTTTTGCCCAGTGTCTTCCTTGTCACAAATTCTGTATCTAGATTTCTTCTGGAATTTAAACCAAACATGAGGGAGCTTTGTTCTGATAATCCTTTCTACCCAGTGAAATTATGCAGGATGGGCACTTCTCCTACTGTTCATAAATATTCTAGATATGGGCAAATACGGAAAAAAAATCCACAAATATTTGCTGAATACTTTAAACTAATTCACTTTGGTCTCATACTGTTAGCATTTGCTTTCTGCAAATATTCTAGCAAATTAATCCACTGTAAAAATATTCACAGAAAGAAAAATTTAAGGAGGATATTCTCTGGAAACTTGATTATAAACATTGCATTTATCCCTCAGCGAACATACGAACATAATTGAGAATATGTGATCTGTGGAGTCCCATCAAAACAGTTCAAACTTGGAATACCAAAAAGATGGTGCTGGACAAGCTCCAGAACAAAAATTATTGGCAAACATTCTGCAAATCATTTAAAACAATAAATGTATTTGAAAGACTCACAATCGTTGGCAGACAATTTGTGAACAGGAATAGAAGAAAAAATTGTGAAATAAATCATATTTTTCTGAATTCCTTGCCTAGCTCTAATTATTTGTATAGTGTTGTTGATGTGCCTGGTGCTGCCTTGGTCTTCTTATTGATAAACTATGTTAGACTGGAACAGCAATTAGAACAGAAGTCCAGAGGGTCCCAATTCCATTGGTTCAGTACCAGGAAATTTTAAGTTCATGAATAACATGTAAGGTCTACTGGGGCAGAGTCTATAAATTCTGTTACTGGCAACCATGGAGCTAAAATGTCAAAAGAATAGAGCTCCAAGTGATCAGTCTTATTTATTCCTTATCATTACAGCAAACAAAAAAGAAGTTCAAATGAAAAGAGAAACTCTAAATAAAATGAGCAGATGGCACTTCAGGCCAAGTATCTGGCATTAATGTTGTTTTTAGCTAAATAGAGAATGCATGATAGCTTTCTATTAGATTAAAATATATTTTCACTCCCAAGCCAAAGAGGTCTCACCCTTTTGCATGGTGATAAATGTAATCCACTAGCAATATGTTATATTCCATTAACTGCATTTTCCTTTTATTCTTAAAGTACTTGCTTTACATTTCAAACCCCTTCCTTGTTTATGTGGAAGTGAGACAGGCTTATGTATGAAAGATCGTATTAAACAGTTATTGTCAGTGCCAGTGTGAAAGCTGATACATTTATTAAAAAAATAACACCTTCACACATTTTTATATGGCAGTACTTCAAAACTAAACTAAGGATTATTCAAACTTTTTCAAATAATTTTGAATTAATCCCACTGATTTCAGTTGTCAAATATTTCTATATACTTATTATTTTTGTGGCTTTACTCTCCTTTGTTTAACTCCTTTTTGGAATTTTAAAAATAATTATGTTTTCCTCACCAACACCCACTCATGCAATTGGATCCTGGCACCTGTGCAGAGCCCCACTGACTTCCAACACAGGTGCAAGAATCCACATGTACTAATCTTCTTGCAGAATCAGGGTCTAGTATTACCTTATCAATTTGCAAACACTGATCTTTCGTCCTAGGGTGAAATTCCAATCCTGGATGTCAGGGCACAGCTTCTACCACAGCAAACTGGAGCCTCAACACACACTGGAGGTCAAAATTTGAGCCTTCAGGAAAAAAACTGAAGTTAATGTTGCTGTTTTATTAATTGTCATCAGTGTATGGAGCACTTAGAGCAGGTCTACACTTAAAATGCTGCATTGGCGCAGCTGCATCGGTAAAGCTGCCCTGCTCTAGTGCTTAAGTGAAGATGCTTCTGTGATGACGAGGGAGCTTCTCCTGTCACTGTAGTTAATCCACCTCCCCAAGAGGTGCTGTTGACAGGAGAAGCTCTCCCATAGACAGTACTATCTACACCAGGGTGAGGTTGGTGTAACTATGTGGGTCGGGGTGTGGATTTTTCATACCCCTGAGTCACACAGTTGTACTGATATAGGTCTGTAATGTAGACCTGACCTTAGATTGCCACAGTGTGTGTGTGTGTGCGCGCGTGCACACCAGTTTCATCAACTGCTGTCAGTAGAACACTAAGAATAGTATTTATTCGTTAATCACAACCTTTACTTGCAAATCTAGAAGATAAAAATGCGTAGATTTTTTTAAATATTCATTGTGATGATTAGAGATGAAAATGGAGAACAGATTTTATGGAATCCAGAAGACTTCTTCCATCAGCTAACAGCTTTAAGGTACTCTAGGTCAAACTTTGGATATAAAATACAGGGATAATGATACTTATGTCCTTCGTAAAGCAATTTGAGATCTACTGATAAAAAGTGCTATATAGGAGCTAGGTATGTCTGGCTATGCTGGCACAAGGACAGGAGACACTGGATGTGGTTTAATTAGACTGCAGCTTTATTCCTAAATATCTGGGAGTACCTCGCAGATAAAAGTGTACAGTGCAGGTAATTCCATAATCATTTACATATACCTGGGGGTGGACTGCTATCAGCCCTCCCTCTTTACCCATCCTGGTCCCCAACCAAAATGCTGCTTGGACCCTGCCTTCCCTACCCCCTTGAATAAGGGTTAAGGGGAACTATAAAGGAGTGGGAGATTGACTCCCTGCTATGCTAGTCATACAAGCCCCAACCCCCGCCCCCTGTTTCTGCTCCTTTAAAGAGTATCTCCTTTAAATCCTTTGCCAGCCCATTTTATCTGATCGCTGTATCCCTTCCCTATGGAGGACCTGCGCTGGACATCTGCCACAAGAAGATGCCAACAATTAGCTTGGCTACTGCCACCCCACGCCCCCCGTCCATACCTAGCTGGGTTCCCAGACAGCTACTAATGCCCTCTTTCATATCAGCCAAAAACCTATCGGCTCCCAAGTCTGACAGGTGGACCCCATCCTCCCTGAATAATTCTGGTGCCCCCTGTGCTAGGTCCAGATGAGAAATTATTGATCCCTCCCATGCCACCTATGAATTTTGCCTCCTCCCCATCACATACCTCCTAGTCTAGTCAATTCGATGGGGCTGCACAGCTCCCCACCACACCCTATATTGCAACATGTCCAACCAAATAATTTTTACTCCAGGGAAAAGTTCCAGGATCTGCACCAAGTCCCTCTTAGCTCTGAGTATGAAGTCCACCCCTTTACATGTTCCCAAATCATTTCCCCCTAGGTGAACAAAACCCATATATGGCGCCTGCTCACGGGCCACCACAGTGTACAGAAGGAACAACTGCTGGTCCCAAAACATGCCCCTCCTCCCACGCCAGCCCAGGACTGCTTCACCACTGAGATCCAGCTGCGAACCTCCAGAGAACTTGGAAGGCTGCCTATGCACCAAGTAAACTGTACTGTGCCTGCAGATCCACACCACTGTGTAGCTGGCCTGTTTGCCAGCATATGGAATGCAAACACACACAAAAATTAACACTGATTCATGACCTCAGGTCTCACGTATGTTCTGTATGCTTCAGAATGCCAATGCCCAGCTGCCTGAATTGCAATAGCCCCCAGAGCCAGCTGGACCACTGCTGTTGCCTCCCAATCCTGAATGAGTGGGAACCAAATTCATGTGCTGGAAGTCCCAACCTTATTAGTACCATCATAAAACTGTAACAAACTGGTATGTTGTGAGGGGACTCCCGTCACTGAGAATCAAGAGGGGCCCATCCCTTCCTGGCCCTCTTGCCAAATATGCCCTCAGTCTCCACAGGGCAGATTTTGGTCTTGCCATGCTCCTGTAGAATAATGGGTTCCTATAGAATAATTGATCCATCTTTGACCTCCTCAAGGTTAATATCACTGATCACCCCTCCCAGTGTATATCTCTCAATTCCAAAGCCCTTCCAGAAGAATCCCCACAGCACCCAAGTACTAATTCACTGATCCTAAAAGCTCCAAAAAATGTTGAGGGGTTAGATAATGCAGGGTTTTTTGTTTGATTGATTGTTTTGCTTTAATGTTTGTTTTTTATAGTGCTGATTATAGTTACTGACAGACGATTCAATCACAGCTTGGCAACCAACAAGCAACATAAACACAAGCTGTATCGTAACCTGAGCTCTGACTTTTAATCCAGTCTCCACCTGTTGGAAGTGAGGTGTAATTCACTGGGTAAAGTCCTGGCCCCATTGAAGTCAATGGCAAAACTTATTTTGATTTAAGTGGATCCAGGATTTCACCCTTTTTCTGAGCAAGCATATAAATATTCCAATAAAATCAATTAACAGGTAAGAAATCTCACTGGTTAAACTTTTTAAAAATATTTCAAAAAATGATATTTTCAATGTTCGTTGAAATTTTCAAAGTAGTGTAAGAATGTAACTACTCATCTTCCAAAACCTCAACCATTACATACACTCTCACACCATGATAATATAACATTCACATTATAAGATCCTCTTTTATAAAACTCTTTCCAATATGACTTAACTCCCACTAGGCTGACCTTCACTATGGTTTCTTTTGCTACAACATTGTAACACTGAAAATGCTATGCTACCGAAGAAGGGAGAATACACAACTTCTAATAATCTTTTATTTCTCATGCCTGCCACTGAGTAATTTCTCAACTAGAAAACTGAAGCTTTTTTTGAGTAAAACCTGCCAAGTTTCTGTCACATCTAGTCATTTCAAAGGTCTATATCTTTTCAAATTTTTCAGTGTTATAATCTTTATTAAAATCACCCATTATTTACCAAATATTTGTCAGATACTCTATTTATCTTAGAATTAATGGCCACTTTGATGAACTGAAGATGGACTAAATCCTCAGCTGTTGTGCAGAGGCATATTTCCATGGATATGGAGCTACACTGATTTACACAAGCTGATGATACGGCCCTAGGGTTTACTTTAAGAACTGGATTTCCTGGAAGAAGAACACAGTGGAGACTAATTTATTACTGGAGACTAACTATATGTTATTTCATGCATTTGTTTTATCTCCATTAGGAAAAATATTGTTTCTAAGAATAATTTATCTTTACAAAACAGTGTATATCAGATTGTGTTAAGTAAATGCTTAATGATATGCCAAGTGGAATGGCTGAGCTAAAATTCATTTAATAAAAGTATCTGGGCTTTATTTATTCCAGCTATGTGCAAGAAATGTTCATCTTGTGCAGTTATAAGAGGCATATTTTTGAATTTTGGCTAATGTGACTGACTGGTGACTGCCTAATCTTTGGCAAGGAGAGATTTATAAATATTTGATTTGAGCAGGCAGGGGAATTAATTTAAATCAAAGTTATTTAAACAACTGATTTAATCATAATTTAAATAGGAAAACAGGAAAGGTTGATTTAAACAACAGATTTTAATCTTGCTTGAATGGTTACCAACCAATGAGAATCAACCTTCTTTAGAAAAAATAACTAAAAAGTACAAATGCAAAACATGTTGATTTGCAACTAAATTTACACTAAATCTGGTGTTTCTTTTTGCTAACTGGGAAGATACCTCATTTATTGGAGCAGTTATATAGTTTAACTTACATTTATTCAGATTTTTTATTTTTACATTTTTATTATGTTAGAAAATGGTGAATGGTGCATTTCTAGATAAAAATCAGTTTTTTGTTGGTGATTTGTGTCAAGCTCTATTTGGATGGAAATTCAAATTCAATTAAAATGCACAAAACCAGCATTTTTAAATAGTTTTATTTAACTAATAAAAAACATCTTAATTCTGGCTACATATGAAGTAATTTTGTTAAAACTTGTCCTTCAGGATTTTAGAACTATTAGATCTCCTTCTCCTCCTCTCAAAGCTAATTTTTATTCATGGATTGGAAGAGGAATCCATGAATAAAAGTTTTTCTGCTTTTTGAATTCCCATTGGTTTCTTAGCTTTGGATGAACTAGTCACTGAACTGAAATTGTTGAATAAACTGAAATAAAGAAAATATTTTCTCTTCACCTGTAGGAGAGACTACAATGATTAAAAGCTGGTTTCGCACTTCAATTGACTGTTGTTCCAGGTGCATCAGTTCAGAGGCTTGACTTTCTTTAAACCTTGGCAGCATAGTGCTTAATATTTTTTTATTTAACTTAAATTATTTTAATAGATTATAGTAAATTGAGGCCTTACCATAGGTGGTCATAATTTCAAATTTAATTTATTTTTAATAAAAAATCCTTTATTTAATTTATTTCTTTATTTATTATCACTTTTTATCCACTCTGTGAGGAGGAGACAATATTTCCAAGCAGAATTTATCTCATAATTTGCCTGGCTGTGATTTCGCCAAGTTTTGTATCCCGAACTTTGAGCTAAAAGATGAAGAACAAACTCAAAATCATGGAAACAAAGTTGGGGAAGAGAGCAGTGAAGAGAAAAAGTACTATCTCAAGGGCACAGGGCTTTCATTGCGTCAAATCCCTCTCTCAAGCTAAGTAAAGCAAAGGCATGGGATGTTCATGGCATCGATTGCAGATTGAATGCATTAGCACACACATCTGGCATACATTGTTCACATCTTTGTAGCGAACGCCTACTGATTTAATAATGGAGTACAAAAGCCTATGGAACAATAGGATGTGAATAAAAACTAAAGCAGGAGAGGCACTATTGCAATATGGGATAACCTGTCCATAAATGTATTCATATGACCCTACTGCAGTAATATTGAGTAGTCTGCCAAAAGCATACATAGTAAACAGCCTTGAAAAGTTCTATTCATCCAGGGTGAGTAATTCTTTTGATAGGCAAGTAAAAATTGTATTAGTTTGACATTATCACAGTAAACTATGGATGAAAATATTTTGTGCCTGGGTTTATACATTTTCATGACAATTTTGCAAAGCTGCTTTAGGTCAAGGATATCTCCATATCTGGAAACTCAACATTATGAGGCAGGAATGAAAAAAATGCACTGTTTTTTTTCATCCAAAGGATTAACAGGGTTAACATAGGCATCACTGAGAAGTGTTTGATATCCTACTGGAAATGAGGTTGGTGGTCTCAATCTTGCTAATTGTCCATGTCACAGAAACCACTAGCAGTAGTTACTCCATTTTGGTAGCAGTCAGCAGAGAGACAAGGACTAAAAGGTGATAGACACTGAACTGTCCTCTCATCCCTGGAGATGGTCCCTCCAGGTAAGGGTTTAAGCCCATTCATATGACAGAATAGAGAAACTTTCATTAATGCTGCCTGTGATGGACATTTTCTGTGGATCTACAGAAAACTTCAGTGTCTGACACCTTTCTTAAGCACTAGAATTCATATTAAAAACCTTTTCCCCCTTCGTCACAGTCACAAGCAGGTACTCAACCCTTCCCCACACAAATGTAGTTGTCTCTCCAGAATATGCTTGGAATATATTACTTTTAAACTATTTTGTACATTTTTCTCCTTCCTTTTCTGAATTAGCCTTTATTTTTACCTTGCTCTGCCAGCTGCGCAGATATAAAATAAAAACCTTTATAGCTGGAAGAAACCTGAAATGGTCACTGGGATGATACCATCGATATACTCTGTCAATTAGCAAAAGGGACAAGCAAAGGCCTTCCTGTGCGACAAGGTTTGCTTCCTTGTCAATTTTATATCTGATGGCACCACTCTGTCTTAGCAGACAGTCATTACACCCTCTGCAGGAAACTCACTCCAGTATAGAAGACCAGCACAAGTTTTAGGAACCACTTGAATACTACATAAACCCCATTTTGAGCTGGCCTTTTGCATAGGAGTGGGTGAATAAAATACTAGTTCTTACAAAGTAATCATTGGATAATTTTTTCTATTTCTTTTCAGAGACCCACATATGTGAGAGTGGGCTTCCATCACCTCAGTGACCACAGCCCAGACATATTGTATGACACGGGGGCTATTAAACCCGCAATTCACAATATTCACACCTGTTTGAACAAGAGTCATGGAACCTTAAACCATCCTTTTCTAGGCCCCAGTTTAGCAAAGCATTTAAGCATATCCTTAAGGGTTTTGTTGAAAAGGGATGATCTGCTGAATCAGGGCCCTAATGACTCATCATTCTCCACGTTTCAAACATCTCCGCCTTTCTCCCATACGCCTCAAAAAGCCACTACTAGACAGAAAGGCTAATATGCACAGCCAGTAGGGAGAACATATATGCAGTTTTCACCCTCTTTAAGACATCATTGCTGCAGCTGGGTGAAGGTTTTCATACAAAACACTTTTGGGGTGAAAAATGCAAGTTCAGAGACACTAAAATGTTTCACAAATTCATTTCTGTTTCACCAGATCGTTTGTCCAAAAATCCTCAAAACCAGCCAAACAAAACAAAGCAAAAAAAACCCCTCAAACTACTGAAAAAAATCAAAACACTTTGTTTTGATATTTTTAAAAAGACATGTTTTGATTTTTTTTGGTTCACAATGGCTTTGCTTTTCAAAATTTCATTTAATGTTGTTTAAAAACAATACAAAATGTTCTAAAAATGCTCCAGATCAAACTGAAACATTTCATTTTGGATAGAACAAAATGTTTTGTTCAACCTGAAATGATTTCTTTTTACTTTTCAATTTACCAACAATTTAAAAAAAAATTGTTTTCAGTTCGACCCAAAATGGTTTTCTTTTTCTGCACTTGCCAGAGAACTGAAAATCCGTTATTTGAATAGCTCTAACTACCACCTCAGTACTCCCAGTCCCTACTTTTGACCTGCAGCTCCACGAAGCAGAGTTTCCTAAACAGCCACACGCTGCTCCATTGCTATGATGTTGACCTACAGAAAATCTTGTTTAAAAAGAAAGCTAAACAAAACAGAATATAGGTCTCATTAAACTGAGGTTGCAAATTAGGAGCTAAGTAATAAACCCATTGCATGACATTACTGTTGCTAAACCAAAGACAATTAGCCTCCCTGTGTTGTGTGCATATGCAGGTGCATATCCTAAGTATGTTGTTCCATCAGGAATCCAGGATACCGTCACACATCAATCTATAATAATCTTGCTGCCGATCACGAACAGAATTACTTGAAATATCTTAACTTCTCCAGCAGGTCTCTCAAATGAGAAGACTCCCAAGAATGTTGTGTATAAGGTATTCAGAGAGAACCATGAAATGAAATAAGCTTATTTGGGACAGACTGCAGCTTGGAAATATATAGATTTTTAATACCAGCTAATAAGAATGCTTTGTAGATGGGATCTATGGTGGACAGTTAAATTCTTCTGCTTCCCCTGCGTTCCACTTTTCACACTATAAAAAATTATTAATCAGAATTTAAAAAGCTGCCACCAGTTCTTTAAGAAAGCAAAGATTATATAACATAGTATTTAAAAATTAAGGCAATACATAGATTAATTCAGCTGTATTTATTATAATATATTCACTTGGATTAAAAGTAAAAAGGTAAAAGTCTTGTGTCTAGAAAATATGTTGCCTGTGTTACTAACCCCTACAATTACTGAAGATGAACAAGTTCTAGAACTCTAATTTACATTTTGTCATTTAAGCTGTGTGTTTACTTTCGAAGAAGGAAGGATGGTCTTGTGTTTAATGCAAATAACTGGAAATTCATTGACTTGGGTTCATTTATTTATAGACATTTCAATGGCACTCTCCACTGTTATTTGAACACTTCACAAATGTGATTAATCTGTTCTATTAAACATTAATCTATGGGTCCTAGTCCTGATTCTACTCAGTCATCCCATGCAACCTTCGACAAATCACAAATGTCCCAAGCATCACTTTCCCCATCTGTAAGGTCAAGGTATTATCTACCTCGCTATGGTTACCTCACTTAGACTGTAAGCAATTTGGGAAAGGGACTGGCCTTTGTTCCATGTTTGTATGTTACCTAGAACAATGGGGTCATGGTCCATGTGTGGGATTCCTCAGCAATACCATAAGGCAAATAAATAATAATAATATGGTAGGATGGGTCCTTATTTTCCTGGAATTGTTGCACTTATCCCTAAATGCAGCTGCATTCAGACTCAAATTAACTTTGATACATTTTTTTAAAATGTTTGTTTCAAGAAAGTTAACTGGGAAGCTATAATTCCACCCTAGATAGATCTCCAGATGGATGAAAACGTGGGACTTGTCCTTCATTCATCAGGGTGATACAGGTCTCCAAGGACAAGCTGAACGCTTGGGCATTGCAGGACACAAATCTAGGAGACCCAAGGTGTGGGATCTGTTTTTGTATCATCTTTTCCTAGGCAAATAAGTCCTACAAGTCCTGGCTCTTTGCAGATGTCTCTGTCAGGCAGAAAGGAGGAGTTTTTCCTCCTACACCTAAACATTTGTTTCTCTCTACATTTTTTAAGTCTGGTGAAATCATGAATTTACACCAGTTTCTCCAGTTATGTGACTTGTTTGACAGATCACCAGCTGGACATTTGTGCAAACCTGCGAGGCCCTAATCCAGCAAAAGTACCTAAAGCACATGCATAACCCTACACACGTGAGTAATCTCATTGGCTCTAGCAGGACTACACACGTTTACTGGAGTGGGGCCATAACCTTAAAGTGTGGCATGTTTGCTCTTCAGAGATGTATACCAGTTTAATGGAGCATGGAGCATACACATTTCAATACACACATTCCCTGACACATTTGTGTAATAATCAGTGTTTGTGCTGCCTGCATAAATATTTCTGTTTTAATTAAATATAGAGCCCCATATTCTCAGATGGTGTAATCAGCATAGCAACACTGACACCAGCTGAGAATCTGGTTCATTAAATGATAATAAAATTAATTCCATTTTAGATCACTGTACAAATGTACAAATAACCATATCACAAAATCTACAATCATTGAAATTAAGTGGCAACCTTGTGTTAGTTCTTAGTTGAGAAGCCAATGACTGAATGGCAATGGAGACTGAACTAATCTCTAACCAATCATAGTGGTTGCTTTCACGTGAAGACTTAAACATACTGATGGGTCAGCATTAGGGACTAGTATTTATACTGGTTCTGCTGTGCCTTTCCCTAGATAAACAGAGGACTTCAGTTTCCAGGGCTGTCACTGAAGCACCTTTTACGAAACACTAAATTGACACAGAATTTGTTTAAAGTTTTATTTGGGAGATAAAACACATGTTAAGCAGTTAGCTCAGTTCTGCAATGAAAAGAACCTCTGTGTTGAGACAGTCAAGAGTGTTCAGGTCAGGACAAAAGTATCTAGGACAAGCTTATGATACGCTGGCACTGAACTTCCCAGCAGTTTGCATGTGTCTGGCAAGTGCCATCAGTTCCCAACTTTCATAATGATTCATTTGCACCCACCCAAACTTTAAAAAGAAGGTCACTAAATAATGCTTGAGTTTATACTTTCCTATTCTATCAGAAACCAAGGCAACATTGTACATAGAAAGATACAGTAAATACCAATATTCTCGGGGGCACAGCATTGGTGAATCATAAGTTGTTACTTTGCTCCTGAATATTCATATATGTTTATTTCTTCAGAAAAATAAAACTGGATTTTAGCAGATGGTGCTTGAGAGAATACATGTAAGAATAGTACTTAATCTTGTAAGACACAAGTATGAGGCAAAAAAGACTACTGCATAACATTTATATGTGGTGCTACATCATTGGAATATAAGAAAGGGATATTGTATTGCTTGGCTGGGGTGAAGAATACTGCCTAGAAGAAAGATAAAGGACAGATGACTTGCAAGTCTCTCTCTTAACTTTAATTAAAAAGAAAAAAAAACTGAAGCCCACATAAGTAAAGACACCCTCAAATAAATCTTCATTTTTATTGCCATATCCAAGAACATGGAAAGTAACAGTAAATTTTCATAAGCTAAGATTTCCAAAAGTGCTTCAGTGACTTAGAAGCCTAAATCTCAGCAGTAATTTAGACCCTTAAGGCAAGACCAAAGGTATTTAGGCACCTACATATGTAGCTAGGTACCTAATGAAATTTACAAAAGAACCTAAGCAGGTTAGAGGCATAATTCCTATTGGTTTATGGCCCTTAGGAATATCTACACTTAGAACACTACAGCAGCACAGCTGCAGAACTGACGCTGTGCCACTGTAGCACTTCAGTGTAGACACTACCTATGGCATAGGTAATCCACCTCCCAAGAGGTGGCAGCCATGTTGACTGAAGAATTCTTCCATTGACCTAGTGCTGTCTACACTGGAGGCTAGGTCAGTATAGCTATGTCTCGGGAGGAGAGAGGGAGTGGATGTAAATTCCTAGTGTAGACCAGGGCGTAGGCGCCTATGAGCCAGACCTTTAATGGTCTTTAGGCATCCACTAGGCATCTATCTGCATCTTTAGGCGCTTATAGACCTTTAAAAATCCCAGGTCCTCAAAGGTATTTAGGCCCCTAACTCCCATGGGCCTAACATTTTGAAAATGTTATCTAATCTCTAATTCCAATCGGCTAATTTTTTTAATAAGTAGAAAATTGCTACAAATCAAGAATGAATTCTTTTTAACACACTGTAATAATATTACTCTGATCTTATTGCAACCTGTAAAATAGATTATGTAGTGAAAGAACAAACTCTAATTGGATGAAGTGACAATAAAAAAGTGCAGGTTTATGTTCCCCCAAACACTAATACTCTGCCAAAGCACTTCATTAAATCTCAGGTACATGCCATAGTTGCACCATGAAATAGTGGGGTATTCTAAATAATTACATACTAAGCATTCGTCTATATAGCCTTACTTCATGAAAAAAAGTAAAAGTGATTTTTGTGAGCCTAAAATTCCATACCCACTAGATATTTATAGATCAAATGAAGGTAATATAGTTGGTTTCAGGATCTCCCTTGTGTTCTTTCTACATAAAATATTTTCTCAGACTGCCTATGAAATCAGTGAAGCGAAGGCACAGCAGTTAATAAAACCTACAGCTAAAAATAAATAAAGGATAGAAAAATATACCCTGTGTTTCTTTATGAGAAAGTTGGAACTATTTGACACATCTTTTGCTATTTCAGTAATTTGACCAAGAAATATCAGCTGAGCAATGGATAGTAATGAAAAGCATGGTGATATTTAAGTTTGTAAAGCCAAATACAAAATAGAATTCTTCCCTAACTTCAGTTATACTGCACAACACTCTACCTTCCTAAGATACACCACAAAACTAGGACACTGGTCCTGATCTTTCTACAAGCAGAAATCCCCAAATCGATGGAAGTTTTGCTTGCAAAAGAACTCTATTTCAGTCTATTTTGAGCTTCCCCACCCCCTCATCCCCCCACCTTTGCGAAGATTACCAGAGTTCTTACACAGCAGTCAGAGCAAGAGTTAATTTCTTTCCTATCATAAAAGATATTTTTCATTAAACTGTTTTTAAGTTCAAACCACACTATCATATAGGATTTAAGTAATGTTAACCCTCTAGCTTAATGCAAGTAAAACAAAATTGATTGCATTATTTACAGATGGTTTTATTCAGCTCCTCTGCTAAAGAACACTCAGACTGGATAATTGGCTACCTTATACATGCACAGTCGTAAATGAAGCTTAAAACATGGTCCTTTACACTGAGCATAATTTGGAGGAAAAAGCATCCTAGACAGATGTCTACTCCATGGTTTATAAGGATATGTGATACCATCCGCACTTTTCACAGCTAACCCCTTGAAAACTGGGAGATCGACAAAAGGCCCCAAACGTGAAGAGCATTCATTAAAAGATGTAAATAGCCAAGATCCATGCTGTTTTGTTTCAATCTTCTTTATCCTGTTGAAAACAGGAAAGCCTCCTGTCATGTAGGCTCAGGGATTCTCAGGGCCCAATAAAGGTTAGTGACATTTTCAATTCATGTTTGTTTTCATTCTTCTAATCATGAACCCTGTGTCAGCCTGAGAAACCAGCTGAGCTTAATCCATAACCTTTTACAAGCGAAACATTAACTCGCAGCATGTTCTGTTGTCTTTTTAAAGCAATACAAAAGGGGGGGAAAGCCACAATATACATGATAAAACACAGCAGCCAAATGTGAAGGTTATTTGAAAGACGATACATTTGTAGAAAGCAGGATATTTCAGTAATTGAATTAATCATGTTAAGATGTCATAACTGCTACCTACTGCACAAGACTATCTTCAGTACAGACAGCAATTGATTATTATTGACAAAAAACATAAAAATCAAAGAAAAGCTATCCTATCTGCTTTCTGCTTCAGAATTTCCCATATCAGACTTCCATATGTCACTCCAATATTTCTGTATAATTTATCCATATTCGATGAATTATGTATATACACATACATATAGTGAAAATACTTGGTGCGTTTTTTCTCTTTTCTTCTGTAAATTAACCACACTTTCTTTTCTTAAAGATTCACTCAGGTAAAGGGGAAATAGTTTTGTTTTGCACAGAAATACTGTATAATAATCTTGATTTTACACCAGACTAGAGACTCCATATTGCAGCACCTCCTTCCCCACTGTTAATACTGACATACTTTATGCAAATCTAGCAGGATGAACAGCATACAGTACAGGGCAAACTTAGACAAAGATGGATAATTATTTCTCAAACCTGGATGAACCATTATGAGGAGACTTATTTACCTCCTGTATCACTGTTGGGTAACAAATGCAGCCACATATATATTAAGAAGGTTCTCAAGTTACAAAGGACAGTTTTATTACCCAGGGCAAAACAACTCCCACCAGAGGACAAACCACTCTGGAACTACTTGTTAAGGAGCAAATGACTCAGAATGTTAAAATAATAGGGAACTTTAGACCAATAACCACAACCTATTTGAATCCGGCATAGTAAGGAAGATAGAAATACATGTGAATTAGATTTCAGGAAAGCAAACTTGGGGAAATTAAGAAATCTAGTGACTAAGAACAATGGGAGGAATTATTAGAATTTGTAAGTGTGGAAGATGGCTAAGGAACATTATAATTATAACACAAACATTACAATTAAGGTTCAACAGACAGTTCTTCTGAAAAAAGAAAATGCAAAGAATAAGCAGGAACCTATGTGGTCTTGTGAGTTGCTGATCAAAGATCTGATGTTAAAAAGGAACCTACGAAAGAAATGGAAAAGAGGAAGGCAACCAATCAAAAATACTCAGAGTCCATTACACAGTGGGCTACATTGTCACAGCCCTTACTTGGCTGCACAGGGGAGTGAGAGAGAGGAAAGCCTTCATTACTCCCCTGCTCAGATTGTGACCAACTGTGGTGTGGAGCTACTCACCTGATACTTCTCACTACCACCAAGTCAGCAGGGAGAGGAGCAGCCCTAGCTCTGCCCCACATCATCATCTCCCAATTGTTGGTCAGATTAGCCAGATTGTTGCACAAGAGGTTGTAAATTACACAACAAAAATACTCCTCTCTCAGAATAAGGGAGAGCATGGGAGGAACTGTGATGGAGCTGCAATTCATTCTCTGGTCTGTTCCTGGGTGATGCAGCTACTTTCTCTGGGCAGATTATAAATTGTAACATTACAATCAAGCCCGGAATGAGTCAAAAAGACTACGGGGAATAAAAAGGGCTCTTATGAATAAAGCAGGAAGAAAATAAGTACTAAAGAGAAAGGAAATCCATTAACAAATAAAGGGGATGAAATTAATGATGACTCAAAATGGGTGAGATAATAGATTATTTTATTTTAAAAAAATCTGTCTTTTACTAGAAGAGTAGTTGGAACAATAAGAAACTAAGAAAGATCTAGTAAAAGTAACTTCTGATGGGAACAGGTAAGAGAATACATTAAATATTTCAACATATATATTAGCTAATCTACATGGCATGCACTGTAGGGTGTTAGAGGAAATGTGTTACCTAATTCCCTTATCGCAGACAATTATAATTCATTTACTGTATCACTGACAATTATAATTTAAGAATCATAAATTGGGGAGGTGCAGGTTAACTGGAGAAAAGCAAATGTAATACTGATTTTCTAAAAATGATCCTGGCACTAACAATAGCCTGCTTTGAAATCTAAATTCCATCTCTAGAAAAAAATCATGATGAGCCAGATTGTAGCCTATCCTGCACACCAGCACAAGAGAGCAGAGGGAGATATAGAGGCTCTGTAGCACCTGCTTCTGCCTGTGTGCAGGAAGAGGTGATATAGTTCACTGGCACCATCTCCCCTCAGTCAGGTGGGCAGGTACTGGGTAGAACATAAGAGCATCCATACTGGGTCAGACCCAAGGTCCATCTAGCCCAGTATCCTGTCTTCCGACAGTGGCCAATGCTAGGTGTCCCAAAGGGAATGAACATAACAGGTAATCACCAAGTGTTCCATCCTGTCACCCATTCCCAGTTTCTGGCAAACAGAGGCTAGGGACACCATCCCTGCCCATCCTGGCTAATAGCCATTGATGGACCTATCTTCCATGAACTTACCTCAGAGGTGTGGGGTTTTTTCACATCACTGACTGACAAACATATGCCAAAATACCTCTCAAGTGTAGACCAAGTCAAAGGATGTAAAGAGGAATAATTCAAGATGACGCAAAAATGTATGCAGTATAGTCACAATTTGCAAAGATAGAAACTTAAAGTTAGGGTCATAAATCTATACTTGAGACACCTAACTAGTTGGCCTGATCTTCAGAAGGGCTGAGCATATAGATGCTCCTCTCGACCTCAATAGGAAAGGAAAAGTTTAGGCTGACTGTCAGGGAAAAACTACCGATAGTGAGAGGTAGTCAGTTGTAGGACAGCTTCCCAAGGGAAATTGCGCAAGCCCTGACACTTGGGGAATTTGAAACTTGACATGACAAAACACTAGAAAATGTACTAAAGGAACAATTCTGCAATGACGCAGAAATCAATTATATAATCTATCAGGTCTTTTCTGTCTCTAACTTCCGTAATTATAGGCTTTTATGTCCAGATTCCAACACAGACCCCCATTTACTACTATTTGTGGTGCTACAAAGCTGGGAACATTGATATGTCTTTTAACAGGCAATGATATACAAATGTGAACTTTCCGAAATTTGGTTAACTATTCTACTTCATGTTTTCATTTAAAACTTTAGGATGATAAAATACATGAACCTTACACATCATAAAACATACAATGGAGAGAACACAAGTTGTTCTCAGTACAAATACCCACCAGGGGAAAATATGAGCAGCAATCTTTCAGATACATTTTCATGGGAGAAACTAAAATTGACATAGAAAGGAATATTTCAAAAATGATTTTCTTTCATATTAAAGTGATGGTTTGTAGTACATTTTCATAAAGACTGAGACAGATGTAAAGAATTCCCTTCTGCTCTCAGAATGGAGGAGCTGCATTGCTGTGCATCTCTGCCTTGATGCACATCGCCTCATTTGGGGGGTGGGGGGAGAGGGATAGCTCAGTGGTTTGAGCATTGGCCTGCTAAACCCAGGGTTGTGAGTTCAAACCTTGAGGGGGCCATTTAGGGATTTGGGGCAAAAATTGGGGATTGGTCCTGCTTTGAGCAGGGGGTTGGACTAGATGACCTCCTAAGGTCCCTTCCAATCCTGATATTCTATGATTTACCATATAGTCAAGGCTGGGTAAAGACTCTGCTGAGTCCCCCAAAAAACTGCCCTCCACTGGACAGCCAGCACTGTGGTTCATACATGCTGTTCAAGTCTGAGTCACAAGATTCTCATATACTACCCCTCACACTCGTCCTGAGAGGCTGAAGGGGGACACCATAGATGGTGGGTACATCTTCTCCCCAGTTCTTGGTAGCCAACCAGCAGCATCACTGTGCCATCAGTTGCTTCCTGACTCCTCTGACTGCTGGGCCAAGAATCTGAGAGCTCAAAGATTCTGCTTTACTTCTCCCCTCCCGCCATCCCCTGGAGTACAGTAACATGTTTTTAAAGTGATGCATTTTATATACCTGTGAGTAAGCTGAGCTCAAGGCAGAAGGTTCTCCTCACTGGTTAGAACAGAATGGGGGCTGAAGGATGTGGGTAGCTCTGGTCTTTAGCATACCATTTATTTCATTACACCTAATTTGGTTGATATTATCAACATTATTACACTGATAGTTGTTTCAACTCAGACTAATTTAATTGATAGAATTCTGTGTCCTTGCTATTATATGAGACAATTAGCTCTCATTAGTTCACATTTCACTCATTTTCTACTGACTGATTGCACTACATACTGATACTTGCTAATATCAATATGTAATGCAATCAGTCAGAGGAAAATGTTGGTACAGTACTGTATCTCTAAAAACTATCACATTTATCATTCTGATTGTCTTCAAAGTACCAATATTTTCCTATAATTTAATGGTTTCATAATCTAATATTTTATATTAATAACAATCTTTGTAAGGTCACATACTTAATCACATATGGATTAAACAGCATTTAACTAATGAGAACTGCCATTTATTAATAAATTGCAGATGGTACATTTCCGTTATCCAGCATAACCTTCAAATAGAAATGAGACTGAGGTTTGACTTAAAGACTTTTTGCTTCCCTTTCCCTATTTCCTCAGTTTTTTTCCTGAATTCTAAGCTTTTTTGTATTCTATTGTTAAGGTCCTGCTGTAACCATATGGAGAGCCTTAGCAAAGCAAGAACATGCAGCTGATGCTTTGTAGGAGAGGTGAAGAGGTTACTTGAATTGTACTACTGTTAATTTGCCCTTTAAACATCTACAGCAGGGAGTCTATAATGGCAAGAACCAAAGCACAGATTTGTCTATCAGTTTATTACGTCAGAAATGCTAAAGATTCAAAGGGAAAGAAAGGGGCAAAAGGCTTTTTGTAACCAATTTAATATAATCCACTGAGCTTTCATTGGGGCCCATTTGTAATGCTCTAGCTTATTCAGATAAAATGCAAACATACATGCCTACATTTTTTCCTTAAGTATTTTCATATTACAGATATGAATCTGTAGATGTGTTTTATAAACAATATACTTTGAGTCCTTGCATTTTTCATGAAGTACTAAACCCATCAATACGCTACGAAAGGACAGATCATTCTGAGAAAAATAATAGCACCACACACTTTTTGTACTATTCTTTAGAGTTCAGCTCTTCAATAATAAACATATTTAACAACCTGTACAGCTAGTCTCAAGCAAGATCATAATCTTTAAAAGAGAAGTGTTTAATGTTGGAAATCTAAAGAAGAATAAAAACAAACAGTTTGCCTTTTGGGTTTTTAAAAATTCAAAATAATCATTTTCTAAAGAGCTAATCCAAATTGGTTTTGCTATGCAATATTCTACACTGAATAATGACAGAGGACATTTAAATACCATAGTTACTATAATAATCCCTGTTTGAATCATGGCTTCCCTGAACTGGGCTAAGCCTTTAGGATAGAAACTAATTGCTACAAACACTAATTTTCAAGTCCCTTTTGTTTCCTATTGCAGGCACCTCTAGATGCAGAAGGTACCCAATTAGCAGAATTCATGGTCCTGATTGTGTATTGTGGGCCTAGTGTGTGAAAAGTATAAATACTGTTGATTACTATTCCACTGTAATGGTTGATTTTTTTGATTGCTTAATAAGGCCATCTATTCTGCATCAGGCACTGGCAAGGCTGTTGGTGAAACCAGTTAGGTCACTTTTTCTGGTCATAGTAGCAGAAGGAGCCTGGTGATGGTAACAGAGGACTAAAGACATAATTACAGGCTATTTAATCACATCTGTTTCCCCACTTAACATTGTTTGCTCAAGTTACATGTAGTTAAAGAAATCAAAAGGAAAATAATGGCAAAGACAGTAAAAAATTACTATTAGTGATTAAAACGCTAGGGTTTGTTATAATTACAGAAAACAGAGTTTACAGTGATTTTTAAAGGTACTAATTTATATTAGTGAGCTTCTATACACACACACTCTGCAAGGCTGGTTGTTGCTGGTTGTATAGTCCATGCCATTTAAATACCTATTTGTGTAGTAGGAGTGGCTGAAAATTTTTTAAAAAATCATAGCAGGATTAATATTGTTTGTATATTAAAGTTATTTGTATGTGCTCATCCAATATTATAATTATATGTCAAGTTAAGTAACTCTTTTCATGGTTTGTGATTAACAACTAATCCTATAAATACCCCTTCCATTAAATGACAATCAGAATAGCAGAAACCAACTGAGTATCTCTGTATGCCACTCCATTCATTCTAAGCTGCTATTTTCATCCCTTTATCCCTCCAGGTACAGTTCCCGCAGTCAGTCAATAATGTATCACTGCTTCACAATCAAATACAGGGATAGAACTAAAAGATACATAACTGCCTATGAGCTGTCAAACACAATCCATATTGCATGCATACATTTAGTCAAACCAACTGTAGACATAGGCACTGCTGTATCTGTTTGCCGCCCACATATTGTATAGTAAATGTAAAATATATGCCATGTACGGTAGGTAAAAATACATATACAGTACACACTTCAGCTTCTTATCAGTATAATGTAAGTAATTTACTATGTAATATATAGACATTATTAAACGTTCCTGTGCATGTTACAAAATAATCTGTACTGTTTTTTTAATATACAGTAAAAGTGGTCTAAAGTAACCAACCATGCACCAGAAACAATTGATCAACCAATAGGACTCCAATACTGATTGGGAGCTATGGTACTACTACAATATGGATAGTAGATAATAATCCCATATTTCTATCTGTCAGAAAAAGAAGAAAGTTGAGGAAACTTAAGCTGTTTTTTTAAAAGCATGAAAAAGAGGAGATGAGGAGAATTTGATGAGTTCCCAAATTAAGTTTAAGTGGTCTTTGTTAAAAAAGACATTTAAGAGTCTCGGAAAAGAAAAGGGGAACACAAAGGACTTAAAATGAGCTACTAAACAGAGGGATTGTCTCAAGATGATCCCAGCTCCAGTTGTGGTCTTCAGAGAGCCCACAAGCCAGTTAGACTTCCATGGAGAATGAGATGTAGTATGATTGCAGTAAACTGTAGAGGTTATTTTCCAAGAAATCTCATGACACCTCTAACTGATGTCCTTAAATATAAACTCACTCTTCCGCAAACCCATCCCATCTATTCCCAGATCAAAACCAAACAATGGCTACTTGTCCTGCGTTGCCATACTTTCATGCTGCAAGGCTCTGGATAAGAAGTCAGCTATGCACATCTCAGTCATTTTCTTGTAATGTACATCTACAGATTATAGCATTGCAATCTCAAGTGGCATGCAAGAAGCCATTTGGGGGCCACAGCAGTAGCTTTTCAGAAATATTCTCTCTTGGTTTATGGTCACTTTCTACCCAAAAAGAGTCTCATCCTTGAACATACTGGTCAAACTTTCCAAATGCAAACACTATTTCAAGACATTTTGAAACAAGTTCTCTGTGGTTCCTCCCTCAGAGAATGGGAGAACCAGAATCTGACCACATCCAGTTATCTACACTAGGTGGTTCCAGCACAGGCCCTGCTTCCTTACTATTTGCAAGGGGGCCCTGCCTTTTGTGGGCCTTCTTAAGAATCTCCGGATGGGGGATCAAAATGAAAATCACAAGCCCCAATGCATTTGAGGATACTCTCGCCCTGTGGCCCCAGCAAAGGGAGAGAGAGGCGAATCAACACTGCTGCCAACAACCCAGCACCACAATAGTGGGTTTGGGGAAATTACTCTGGCTGGGCCTCTGAGTCAGGGTCATTCCTCGGAGTCCACTCCACTCTCCTCAGGGTCGGGGTGAAGGTCACCTGGCTGGGAGTTCACTCCATAGCTCCATGAGTGACTCCTATAGTCTGCTGTTTATGGTAATCCTGTGCTTTCTCACCCTGCTGACTTCAGTTTATTTGCTATTAAAGGCCTCCTCCCTATCATACATGATTGACAGGGCCACAGGAGTGGGGCTAGCCCTATAGTCAGGGCCTCTCTGGCACCTTCCTCCTCATGTGGGATCTATACAGCCATTACATACCCTTCCCCTCAAAAACAACTCTGGGGTGTCATTCCTTGTGGTGGGCATGACCTCTTTATCTACAAGTAATATTCATACTCTATGAAAAGAAATCAGCACCGGGAATCGATATGGCTGAAAAACCAGGTACCAATGCATGATCCTTGTGTTTGTGTCCTTCATTGTGTGTAGCTATTGGTGGGGTGTGTGGTCCATATTGAGCAAAAAGGGGTTGCCCAGCAGGTAGTAGCGCAAGATGTCAATGGCCCACTTCATGGCCAGGCCTCCCTTTTCTATTACAGAGTAGTTTTTTTTCACACGGGAAGAGATTTTGGCTTAAATACAATATGGGGTGTTCCTCTCTCTTGAAAATCTGAGAGAGCATCACCCCACATCCTATGTCTGATGCATCTGTATGGAATATAAATTCTTTTGATAAATCTGGGTTGAAGAGCAGTGGATCATAGCATAACACCTCTTTCAGTGTTTAAAAGGCTGAACTACACTCATCTTCTCACTCATCAGTTCTGTAAGAGGAGCTTAGATGGTGACAAAATTAGGCAGAATCGCCTGTAGTATTCAGCCAACCACAAAAATTGCCTAACATGTTTTTTGGCTGTGGGTATTGGATACTAGGCCAAAGCCTGCATTTTGTCCATGACCAGGCGAACATGCCTGCCTCCCACCACATTTTCCAGATACATAGTTTTACTATTCCCGAATTGACAGTTAGCCAGTTTGGCAGTCAGGCCATCTTCGGCAATCAGCTTTAGTAGTGTGATGACATGGTGCAGATGGCTGTCCCAATCTGAGTTATATATTACTGTCTCCTCTAGATAAGCTGTGGCATAGTGTCCATGTGGAAGGAGCACACAATCCATTAACCTCTGAAAGGTTGCCGACACTCCATGCAGCCCAAACAGCATTGTCAGAAAGTAGTACAGTCCAAAAGGCATATTGAACACTGTGTTTTCCCTGGATTCTAGAGTCAACAGAATCTGCCAGTAATTTTTTGTAAGGTCAACTGTGGACAGGTACCTGTCAGCCCCAAGCCGTTCCAGTAGCTCATCCACCCATGGCATGGGATATGCATCAAAGTTGGAGATCGCATTGACCTTGCAGAAGTCGATGCAAAACCTTGTTGCACCATTGGGTTTCAGGATGAGAACTGTGGAGTTACACCAGTCACTAGAAGTTCTTGGAGTTTTGTCTTGATGTATCCAACATCTTCTTGGGTAGGGGCTGCGGGTTCTCCCTCAACGTCTGCCCAGGGTCACTCTCAGTGCGATGATACATTAGGTGGGTACATACACCCAGGAAGTGTGGAGAATACCTAAGGGAATACTTGTACCAGCTGATCCTTCTGGGCTTTTTGTTCAACCCCAAGTGTCTCCCCAAAATTGGCAGTTTTATCAGCCTCTGTTGTTGGAATCTCGGGTCCTAGTTCGGGGTCAGTGGCAAGGGGAGTGATAAGGAAGGCTTCCCTGTCACACCAGGCCATTAGTAGTTGAAATGGTAGATTAGAAAACCCTGCCTTTGGGCCAGTAGCTTGGACTCTGTGCTTGGCAACAGTAGATGATCTCGGTCCCCCAGCTTGAACTTTTGTAACTGGGCTCCTTCATTGCATGATACTACCTGACGTCATTGGGCCTCCCGTAGGCTCTCACACAGGGCCGTAACGAGGGTGAGGTGAGTGAGGCACTCGCCTCGGGGCGCACTGCTGGCAGGGGCGTAAAAGCCTGCTGCCAGGGGCGCGCCCGTCCTCCCCCGCCGCCGAAGCTGCCCCCACTTACCTGCAGGAGGTCCGCCGGTGTGTGTGGAGAAGGCCCCCTCTGCCGAATTGCTGCCGACACCAGCGGACCCTCCCACAGGTAAGCGGAAGCGGCTTCAGCGGCAGGGTGGAAGTGCTGCTAATAATACCCTCCGCTGAAGCCGGGGGAGGGTATTATTAGCAGCACTTCCGCCCTGCCACCGAAGCCGCTTCCGCTTGCTTGCGGGAGGTCCGCTGGTGCCGCAGCTTTGGCGGCAATTCGGCAGAGGGGGCCTTCTGCACACAGACCGGCGGACCTCCCACAGGTGAGCGGAAGCGGCTTCGGTGGCTGCTAAAAATACCCTCCGCCGAACTGCCGCCGAAGCCGCTTCCGCTTGCCTGCAGGAGGTCCGCCGGTGCTGTGGCTTCGGCGGCAATTCGGCAGAGGGTAAGCCCCTAGGAATTTCTGCATCCCTGCCTCGGGCGCAGAAATTCCTAGTTATGGCTCTGCTCTCACAGGCAAATGCCCCCAATTTTTTATGCTGCTTGCGCAACTGGTGGACATTAGGACTAGGTTTTCTGTTCACAGTCCCTGGCTTCCCCAGGATTCCTGTAACAAATCAAGGATGCCCTGAACCTGACCCCCACATCACAGCAAGAATCTTTCCAGCAAGCTGGAAGAAAATATAAAGGAGAGACAGTGACATAACCAGTTGGCATCTCCCTCCCTCCCCCATCTCAACACCTGGAAGAATGTCTGGAGGACAAAGACTTTGAACTGGGGAAATTTGGTCCCAGGCTGGAAGAGAGTCCTAACCTGTGTATTGAGGAACTGTAACCAGCTTGTACCATCTGTCAGGGTGAGAAAAGCTGTTAAAACCCTTGCTTAGGCTAAAAGTTTAGGGTTTAGAATGTGTGTTTATTTATTTTTATATTTTAGGTAACTATCTCTACCACTTATACTCACTTAAAATCTATCTTTCTATAGTTAATAAACTTATTTTAATGTTTTATCCTTTCCAGTGAGTTTGTTTAAAGTGTTTGGGAAATCTCAGCTCAGGTTACAAAAGCTGGTGCATGTCCACTTTCCTATGAAGAAGTGGCAAACTAACTATTGAACTTACTCTGGTAAGGCTTCTAGGGTGCAAGACTGGGGATATGGGAGAATTGGCTGGAACCTCTCTATTGATGATTCATGAGTGGCTGGAAGATCATTCATGTAACACAGCTGGGTGTGTCCCTAGCTGTGGATGTCTGTGTAAGTGCAGTACTAATCAGAGGTTTGTAACTTGACATCAGCATCACAGTGTAAGAGGCAACCCAGGTTGGTGGGTTTGGAGGACTCGGCAATCCCATAGTCCAGGTTGCACCCCGGGGACCCCATCACACACCCATATGTTTGCTGAGTGTCCCCCCACCTCCAGTTGTATGTGCTGTGTTGGGTAGGACCTTACATCTGCATGGACACACTGGAGGAATATTGTTCCTCCAGTGTCCTTCCCAGGGTCTATGAGCTAGTGGATCAGGATCTGATTATATCCTGAGTCCACCAGCCCTATTACTTTCTTTCCCTCCACCCACACCTGGACTACTAGCTTGGCAGGGCATTTCTTATGGGCCTAGATTCTGCAGTCGACACTTACCTGTAATCACATTCCATATAGGGTCAGTCCCTACAGAAGCAGCCAGCCTGTCCACAGGAGAAGCATTTCCTGCCTGACTGTGTCAACATCTTGGGGCGGTGGCCCCTGCATTGCCTTGTCTGTCTGGTTTCTCTGCGACTGAACCAAGTGTTCTACCATGTGGGCCTGATGGTCCTTTATGGGCAGTAGAGGGTTGGGCTGAGCTGGCGCTCTTCATTGCTGTTCTAGCATGGGGACCTAGCTTCTTCACCACAATCGTGGGTCCTTGTGAGACCCCATCAGGCCTCAGACCCCACATTGCTGGCTCTCATGAATCTTTTTGTCTCTCTGGGTATCTTGCGGGGGGCGGGGGAGGATTGTAGGCGCTGAGGTAGTTTTCCATCAGATTCATTACCTCTTTCCTGGTGTGAAGCTGATACCTTAACACCCAGGCCCATCCTCCCTCTGGTAAAATCTAGACAAACTGTTCCATAAGTATGAGCTCTGCCACCTGTACATGTCCAGGATTCTGACTTCAACCACTGCCAGCAATGATCTCTCAACTTCTGTGCTACCATTTGCGGCCATTCCTCTGGAGAGTACACCTCTTCCTGGAACTGCCATTGATGTCTCTTCGGTGATGTCTAGATAATCCAGGATTGCATCTTAGTTTTGCATAATCTCTGGCCGACGCTGTGTCAAGTTCCCAGTAGACAGTATGAGCCAGTCCCGGCAAGTAGGGCACCACTAGCACAGCCCAGTGTTCCAGAGCCCACTCCACAGCAGATGCCACCCGCTCAAAAATGGTGAGGAATCCCTTGGGGTCATCATCCGGTCCCATCTTGGCCAGTTTCACCAGGATGGCCATCACGTTGGAGGGGCTAGTTTTTGCCATCCCCCCCACTACCCCTTGAGGTTGAAGTACAGCCAGCATTTGTTGCACTCGGTTCTGTGCTGCTTCTATTGGCATGTGGCTAATTCCCTTATTAGCTGCTGTGGCTATAGTTGCTGCTGCACCAGTTGTTGTTATTGCTGGGTGGCGAGCTGTTGCAGCAGTGGCTGTTGCTGTTGTTGCTGTAGGGTAACCTGCTGATGATAATTTTCAGTGACCCATTTTAGCTGCCTCTCTAGATCTCATGATGGATTTTACAACCCCGAGCAACCTCTTGTGTTTTTTTTCCCTCCCTTCTCAGCAAGAGCTCACCAACTGCCTGCATTCTCCACCACTTGTAACAGAGGCCTCTGCAGTTCCTCCCTCAGAGGGTGGAAGGCAAGTCTGCTGCTGCCAACGATCCAGCGCCATCGTAGTGGGGTTTGGCAACTTGGTCTGGCTGGGCCACTGAGTCAGACACATTCTGTCTGTCTTACCCTGGGAGTCCGCTCTACTCTTCTCAGGGTCGGGGTGAAGGTCTCCTGGCTGGGAGTTTCCTACAGGAGTAACTCCTGCAGTCTGCTCCTTAGGGTAATCCTGCACCTTCCCAGCATACTGACTGCAGTTTCCTTGCTTTTAAAGGCCGCCTCCTTATCATACGTGATTGACAGGGCCTACTGTCAGGGCCTCTCTGGTACCTTCGTCTTCCATGTAGTCTATACACCCCGTCACACATTCCTTTTCAATTTGGGTGTATGTTTGTTCCATTGGCAGCCATGACCTTGATCCAAAAGCTAACGGCTGTTCCTTTTGTAGAAGCAATGCGCCAGTAACTGTCTCACAGGCATCACATTGTATGGTTGCCTCTTTATTTGCATCATAGTATTTCAGGATAGGGTAGGTGGTCAGCAGCACCTTGACATGTTTGATGGCTGCAACATGTTGAGGTAACCATGTCTATACTGCATCTTTTTCCACAAGTTGCCTCAGGGGTTTGCACACATCTGAAAAGGTTGGAAGAAATGTTGTCAATTAGTTTACAAATCCTAATAGTCTCTGAATTGATTTAATATCTTTAAGTTTGGACATCTGCTATATTGCTTTTAAGATTTTGGATTCAGGTCATAGTCCATGTATGTTACTGTTTTTGTTCAGTTTTAGATTTATCTCCCTAGCTCTTTCTAGCACAGAGATGAGGCTATGGTCATGATCTGCCACAGTTTCCAGCATGCTGTCTCTGTGTCCATACACCAGAAAGTCATCAGCTATGACATTGTCTCCAGTGACTCCTTTTAGTATGTCTTGCAGATGGCATTGATAGTTGTCTGCTGCAGGTTTGACCCTAAATGGCATTCTCAACCATTTGTATCTACCTACTGGTATCAAGAATGTGGTGAGGTAGCTGCTTTCCTTATCCAGTAGCACTAGCCAATATCCATCTTTGGCATCAACTACTGAAAATATTTTTTTCTTTTCCATGTCATATAGATTATATCCGATAATAATATGTTCATAGATTAAAAGGCCACAAGGGACCACTGTGATCATCTAGTCTCACTTCCTGCATAACACGAGTCATAGGGCTTCCCTGAATTAATTCTTGTTTGAACTAAAGCATATCTTTTAAATCAAGATTGGATGTTTTTCTAAAAATTGCTAGTGATGGAAAATCCACCACAAACCTTGGTAAATTGTTTCAATAGTAATTACCCACAATGTTAAATATGCACACTTTATTTGTAGTCTGAATTAGTCTAGCTTCAACTTCCATACACTAGATCTTGATATACCTTTGTCTGCTAGACTGAAGAACCCTCTATTATCAAATTTCTGTTCCCCATGTAGGTATTTATAGACCATGATCAAGTCATCATTTAACTTTCTCTTTGATAAGTTAAATAGATCAACCACCTTGAATCTTTCACTGTAAGGCAGCTTTTCCAATCTTGTAATCATTCTGATGACTCTTCTCTGAATCATTTCCAATTTATTAACATCTTTCTTGAATTGTGGGCACCTCGTCAGACCAATGCCAAATACAAAGGTGTACTATAACCCTCCTACTCTATATTCCCCTGTTTATACATCCAAGAATTGCATTAGCCTTTTTGGCAACAGCACTGCACTGAGAGCTCATGTTCAGTTGCTTATCCATCATGACTCCCAAGTCTTTTTCAAAGTCACTGCTTTCCAGGAGAGAGTCTCCCATCCTGTAGTCTGGACTACATTCTTTGTTTCTAGATGTATGGTTTTACATTTGGTTGAACTGAAACACATATTGTTTGCCTCCATACAGTTTACCATCCAATCCGGTGACCTGGTCTCTTCATTATTTACCACTCTCCTGATCTTTGTATCATCTGCAAACTTTATCTGTAATAATTTAATGTTTCCTCCAGGTCATTAATAAAAATGTTAAATAGCATAGGGTCAAGAACCAATCCCTGCAGGACGCCATTAGTAATACAGCCACTCAGTGATGATTCGCAATTTACAATTAAATTTTGAGACCTATCAGTTAGCCAGTTTTCATTACATTTAGTTTGTGCCATATTGATGTTCCATCACTCTAGTTTCATAATTAAAATGTCATGCAGTATCAAATCAAATACCTTTAAGTTTAAGTATATTATATCATCCCTATTACCTTTATCAACCAAATTTATAATCTCATCAGAAAAATGTTATCTAGTTAGTTTGACAAGATCTGTTTTCCACAAACCCATGTTGATTGGTGTAAATTCTTTAATTCTTTATTAATCGAGTCTTGTATCAGTCATTCCATTATTTTGGTTGGGATTGATGTCAGACTTTCAGGCCTGTAATTACCTGGGTTGTCCCATTTATCCTTTTCAAATATTGGCACAACATTAGATTTCTTCCAGTTCTCTGGAACTTCCCCACTGTTCCAAGACTTACAGAAAATCACTAGCTTAACACTAGACATAGCTCTTGATGGAGTTAGTGCGGGCTTTCTGAGCATTTTCACTGGAGCTCCTGCATCTTTCATCCCAAAATACCTCCTCTTATAAGATTTGATAATTGCACAAATCAGCCATTTTGCACAGTTTGGTAATACATTGAGCTACTGTTTCTCCAGATTCTTGATCACATGTGTTGAAAAGATGCCTTTTGTATATGAGATCTTTCTGGGTTGAAAATGATTTTGGAGTGTTTCTAGAATTGTACATGGGTCCTCCCATCTGCTACTTGTATATTCAGATGCTGATGGAGTATGTGGCAGCCTTTACCAATTACACATAATAGTGTGGCTGCTCTTATTTTGTTTTCCTTTTTTTCAGCCCTGTTGCAAATTCATTGTTTTCCCATTTTGATCTACAGAATGCCCATTTGCTAAACACATCCACTTTCATGTTCACCTGCTTGGGAAAAGGAATCGGGTATGCTGCCATAATTCGTGATTCCTTTTTTTCTCTCCTTCACTCCACCCCACCTCAATATTCTTAGTTTCTGATTTCAGGTACCTGCAGGAACTAATTTACTTCTGACAACATGTCCAAAGTTGAAGCATAAAAAGTAAGAGCACCAAGACAGTGATACATTCAAGCTTTATTCCCTTCCTTCACATATGCTGTTCTCTCTCATCAAGAGGTGAATATAGCTGGACCACTTGGTAATAGTGATCATAATATAACTACATTTAATATCCCTGTGGCAGGAAAAACACTACAGTGGCTCAACACTATAGCATTTAATTTCAGAAAGGGGAACTACACAAAAATAAGGAGGTTAGTTAAACAGAAATTAAAGGGTACAGTGCCAAACGTGAAATCTCTGCAAGCTGCGTGGAAATTTTTTAAAGACACCATAATAGAGGCTTATAGCGAGGTGAGACTCACCACCGCGACGCCTTCTGGCGGTCGTCTTGAGAATTAGCTCTTCAGCCTCGGAGCTCCTTCTGCTGGCTAGTGTCTCGCCTGCCTCAGGGCCCCCGTGTCCCTCCTGGACCCTGGTGCCCTTTGCCTCAGGGTTCTGCCCCCAGCAGTACCCCCTTACTCTGGGTTCCCTCTTCCAGGGGAACCCTCAATCCTCTAAACCCACCTTGCCTCAGTGGCTACTGCCAGTCATCATCTTGCCCCTGCTTACTGGGGCAGACTGCAGTCTGTAATGGCCACTCATCATTGGCAAGGGGTTAGGACCTGCTGCCTTTGCCTATCCACGGGCTGCTTCTCTGAAGCCCCCAGTACCTTTCTTGGGCCTGTAACAAGGCCTGAAGCCTGGGCAGTTGCCAGGCTGGAGCTCCTCAGCCCCTCTTGCCTTTCCCCAACCCTGCTCCACTTCGGGTACCCTTTTCTCCCAGACAGCTAGCCTTTCCCACTCCAAGGCTAGAGTGAGTTTCCTCCAGCTTCTGGCTCACAGCCCTTTTATAGGGCCAGCTGTGGCCAGATTGGGGCGTGGCCCCAGCTGTGGCTGCTTCCCCAATCAGCCTTTCACAGCTGCAGCCCTCTCCAGGGCTACTTTTAACCCCTGTTCTTCAGGAGCGGGGCAGCCGCCCCACTACAAGGCTCAACTTAAATGTATACCCCAAATTAAAAAACCTAGTAAGAGAACCAAAAAAGAGCCACCGTGGCTAAACAACAAAGTAAAAGAAGCAGTGAGAGGCAAAAAGGCATCCTTTAAAAAGTGGAAGTTAAATCCTAGTAAGGAAAATAGAAAGGAGCATAAACACTGGTGAATGAAGTGTAAAAATGCAATTAGAAAGGCCAAAAAAGAATTTGAAGAACAGTTAGCCAAAGACTCAAAAAGTAATAGTAATTTTTTTAAGTACATCAGAAGCAGGAAACCTGCTAAACAACCAGTGGGGCCACTGGATGATTGAGGTGCTAAAGGAGCACTCAAGGACGATAAGGCCATTGTGGAGAAACTAAATGAATTCTTTGCATTGGTCTTCATGGCTGAGGATGTGAGGGAGATTCCCAAACCTGAGCCATTCTTTTTAGGTAACAGATCTGAGGAACTGTCCCAGATTGAGGTATTATTAGAGGAGATTTTGGAACAAACTGATAAATTAAACAGCAATAAGTCACCAGGACCAGATGATATTCACCCAAGAGTTCTGAAGGAAATCAAATGTGAAATTGCAGAACTACTAACTGTAGTTTGTAACCTATCATGTAAATCAGCTTCTGTACCAGATGACTGGAGGATAGCGAATGTGACGCCAATTTTTAAAAGGGCTCCAGAGGTGATCCCGGCAATTATATGCCTGTAAGCCTGACTTCAGTACCAGGCAAACTGGTTGAAACTATAATAAAGAACAATATTGTCAGACATATAGATGAACATAATTTGTTGAGGAAGAGTCAACATGGTTTTAGTAAAGGGAAATCATGCCTCACCAATCTACTAGGATTCTTTGAGGGGGTCAACAAGCATGTGGACCAAGGGGATCCAGTGGATATAGCGTACTTAGATTTCCAGAAAGCCTTTGACAAGGTCCCTCACCAAAGGCTCTTACGCAAAGTAAGCTGCCATGGGATAAGAGGGAAGGTGCTGTCATGGGCTGGTAACTGGTTAAAAGATAGGAAACAAAGGGTAGGTATAAATGGTCAGATTTCAGAATGGGGAGAGGTAAATAGTGGTGTTCCCCAGGGGTCTGTTCTGGGAACAGTCCTATTCAACATATTCATAAATAATCTGAAAAAGGGGTAAACCGTCAGGTGGCAAAATTTGCAGATGATATAAAATTACTAAAGATAGTTAAGACCCAGGCAGACTGCGAAGAGCTACAAAAGGATATCTCCAAACTGGGTAACTGCGCAACAAAATGGCAGATGAAATTTTATGTTGATAAATGCAAAGTAATGCACATTGGAAAGCATAATCCCAACTATACATATAAAATGATGGGGTCTAAATTAGCTGTTACCACTCAAGAAAGAGATCTTGGAGTTATTGTGGATAGTTCTCTGAAAACATCCACTCAATGTGCAGCAGCAATCAAAAAGGCAAACAGAATGCTGGGAATAATTAAGAAAGGGATAGATAATAGGACAGAAAATATCATGTTGCCTCTATATAAATCCATGGTACACCAACATCTTGAATACTGTGTGCAGATGTGGTCGCCCCATCTCAAAAAAGATATATTGGAATTGGAAAAGATTCCGGAAAGGGCAACAAAAATGATTAGGGGTATGGAACGGCTTCCGTATGAGGAGAGATTAATAAAACAGTGACTTTTCAGCTTGGAAATGAGAGTACTAAAGGGGATATGATAGGTCTATAAAATCATGACTGGTGTGGAGAAAGTAGATAAGGAAATGTTGTTTACTACTTCTCATAACACAAGAACTAGGGATCACCAAATGAAATTAATAGGTAGCAGGTTTAAAACAAATAAAATGAAGTGTTTCTTCACACACCGCACAGTCAACCTGTGGAACTCCTTGCTAGAGGATGTTGTGAAGGCCAAGACCATAACAGGATTCAAAGAAGAACTAGATGAATTCATGGAGGATAGGTCCATCAATGGCTATTAGCCAGGATGGGCAGGAATGGTGAATATGGTGGTTCCAAGGTGCTACTTTGAGGTACAAAGTATCATAGAAGGCTATTCTAGAACTTCACTCCTCTGATGGTTAGAAACCTTCACCCAATTTCGAGCCTAAACTTGTTGATGGCCAGTTTATATCCATTTGTTCTTGTGTCCACACTGGCATTTAACTTAAATAACTCCTCTCCCTCTCTGGTATTTATCCCTATGATGTATTTATAGAGAGCAATCATTGCTCCCCTTAACCTTCTTTTCGTTAGGCTAAACAAGCCAACCTCTTTGAGTCTCCTCTCATAAGATAAGTTTTCCATTCCTCGAATCATCCTAGTAGCCCTTCTCTGCATCTGTTCCAGTTTGAATTCATCTTTCTTAAACATGGGTTACCAGAATTACACTCAGTATTCTAGATAAGGTCTCACCAGTGCCTGTATAATGGTACTAACACTTTCCTGTCTCTACTGGAAATATCTTGCCTGATGCATCGTAGGACTGTGTTAGCCTTTTTCACAGCCACATCGCATTGATGGCTCATAGTCATCCTGTGATCAACCAATACCCCCAGGTCTTTCTCCTCTGTCAATTCCAACTGATAAATCCCCAGGTTATAGCCAAAATTCTTGTTTGTCCCTAAATGCATGACCTTACACTTTGCACTATTACATTTTATCCTATTTCTATTACTTCAGTTTACAAGGTCATCCAGATCTTGCGTGATATTCCAGTCCTTCGTATTGGCTGTACCACCCAACATTGTATCATCCACAAATTTTATTAGCGCACTCTCACTTTTTGTGCCAAGGTCAGTAATAAAAATGTTAAATAAGATTGGTCCCAAGACCAATCCCTGAGGAACTCCACTAGTAACCTTCAGCCTGACAATTCACCTTTCAGTATAACCCGTTGTAGTCACCCCATTGAGCAGTTCCTTATCCACCTTTCAATTCTCATATAATCTCCATCTTCTCCAGTTCAACTCATAATTTCCCATGTGGAATTGTATCAAATGCCTTACTAAAATCCAGATAGATTAGATCTACTGCATTTCCTTTGTCTAAAAAAATCAGTTATCTTCTCAAAGAAGATACAGTTGGTCTGGAACAATCTACCTTTTGTAAAATCACATTGTATTTTATCGCGATTACCGTTCATCTCAATGTCCTTAACTACTTTCTCTTTCAAAATTTGTTCCAAGACCTTGCATACAATTGAGGTCAAACTAACAGACCTGTAGTTTCCTGGATAACATTTTTCCCCTTTATTAAAAATAGGAACTATATTTGCAATTCATCAGTCATAAGGTACAGCCCCTGAGTTTACAGACTCATTTAAAATCCTTGTTTTTGGGTTTGCAATTTCATGTGTCAGTTCCTCTAATATTCTTGGATGGAGATTATCTGCTCCCCCCACCCCATGTAGTCCCATTAAACTGTTTGAGTCTGACTTCTACCTTGGATGTGGTAATTTCTACCTCCATATCCTTGTTGCCATTAGCCATCTTGCCACTACCCCTAAACTCTTAATTAGCCTCATTAAAAACGGAGGCAAAGTATAAGTTTAGGTGTTGGGCCATGCCTAGATAAATTTTAATCTCCACCCCATCCTGAGTGCTTAATGGTCCCACTTCTGGGATCATGTACATCCCTCAGATTCTACATTCGGTCATCTTCATGTCTCTTCCATGGCTTGGCTCACTACTACTGCTGCCTCTGGACCTCTCATAGCCTTCCCACCTATATTCCTGTCAAGGGGGGAAAAAGAACCTAAAGACCTGAACAAGCACCAAAACAAAACCAGAACACCACACACACCCAAACTCCCCTTACAAACTCCCACTCAAACTTTCCTGTTTACAGCTCTGTTTGCTGCTCCTGCACTGCTGGCTGACTGGCTGCATTTATAGGCTCCCTAATCAGGGCTCCGCTTCTCTCACAGCGCACTGCCCCTAAGGTGACCAGATGTCCCGATTTTATAGGGACAGTCCCGATTTTTGGGTCTTTTTCTTATATAGGCTCCTATTACCCCCCAGCCCCTGTCCCGATTTTTTACACTTGCTGTCTGGTCACCCTAACTGCCCCCTACCAGCCTCTACAAACCTACAGGTGGGAGAGGGAACACATCATACAGAAAATACACACAACACCCACAAAAAAATCACTCACTGCCCCACTCACTATACATCTATATTTAATCACTGAGTCATGCACGTTTTTCCTCTGTTTCTCAACATAGCTTCAAAGTGGTGCAAATTATATATACATACGGCACTTAAAAAGATAACTGCGATTTTATTCAAAGCACTTACAAATGCTTGATTCCTTATGACAGAGTTAATTTCAATTTACTTTCTCCAGTAAAGTGGTTCATGATTCTTTATTTCTCTGTGTCCTAATCTGCAGAATTAGCCATAAGAAAGTATTTATTTATTTAGTAGCACTAAAGTTTGCTTTCACAGTGTTAGCTACATCAAAGCACCGATTTTAGGAACATACTGTACTTCCATTTAGTAAGTAAATGAATTGTTCTTCATTTGATATATCTACAGTTTTACATGCAACAATTTCAACTCATAAAAACACAAAGTACTTTCCTGAAGATGGGAAAATATCTGAATATCCTAAGCTTTGCTTTGTAAATCAATAGGCTTGTGCATTCATCCAGTTAATTAGAAAGAACTTTCCTGAAGAAAAAGCAGTCAGCTGAGACCATTTTGTTTCTTTCCATACAGTAAACACAGTAGTCCCTACACCTACAGAGAGAGTGTAATAGCAATGTTGATATCTCAAGTGTAGACCAGAGGAAGAAAATAATCCATTGTATAGTAAAGATGTCTAATAAAGAACAAAAGAATGGGAAAAAATACGGAGAGAGCAGGGAGGCCAGGGGCTGAATGAACCTCGAGACTAAACTAGCCTCTCAGCCCTAGAAGAGGTCCTTCCAGTTAAGGTTCAAAGCATATTACCAGAGCAGTGCACAGAAATTTGTGTGTGCTGTACCCTGTTCTGTGGCTTACTTTAGTCTGTGGGGCTGTCAGTCACAGGATTCTTGTAGGCAAAATGAATTAGTGATTATAAAGTATTTAAAAATCCTCAGAACAGTAAAATGCAAAAATAAAAAAACACCCTAGGGGGAATAGTGGAGTCACTGGAAGGAATAGAGCAGTAAAGAGGAAATCCAAGACAGTTGCACATATCCAGTGTTGTGCATAATAAGTGTACAGGTGCTGTATTGCACCACACAATTTTTAAAATCAATGAATAAAACGCTTTTCTTTTTCACCTAGGGAGGACAAAGCAAAAATACCAAACCGTATGTGAAACAGATAATAGAGACTCTATTCTCATAGAAGAACACAGTAGGTCTTCTGTTTAGCTGTTCACTGTTTAAGGGCTTGCAAATTATATAGCTACCAAGCAAATTATGGATGAAGGAACTTAAAATGTTAATGGAATTATGTATTTCTTTGACTTCATTCTATTTTATCATATAAAGGAAATTTACCTCAAAATACCTAGGCTATCAAAGGATTCTGGGCCTGATTCTCCACTCACATCAGTTTTACACCAATGTAACTCTAGTTGCTTTGAGTAATTTCTGATTTACTCCAATGCAAGTAAAAGGAGAATCAAGGTCCCCTATTGTTCCCTAATTACCGAGGGTAGACGCATTTTGTGATTCATCCTGCGTTGGCCTGTAGCAGGTCTCTGGTATCTTAGATACTGTGAATAATTCCTTTCTTTGATATGTATTATTTATATACTGTATCCATGTCCTCAAGTCCTTTCTTTTCTAAAGAACATATATTTGGATCTCTTGGTCACTCCTCATGTGTCATTTTCATTGCCCTTCTTCATATCGTCTCTAGCATTTCTACATCTTTTCTAAAGTGGGGGTTTAACAGAATTTCATTCAATTCTTCTCCCAGATGGTGGGAGTAACTGACCATGCCCAGTTATTTACACTGGGTGGCTCCAGCACAGGCCCCACTTCCTTACTACTTGAAAGGGGGCCCTGTCCCTAGTGGGCCTTCTTAAGTCTCTCCAGATAGGGGATCGAAAGGAAAGTCACAAACCCCAAACCTCTTCCCAGGGGCCCTCAAAGGCAGGGGGGTGGGAGAAGTCCACAGTACTTCCCATGATACAGCACCCACACAGTGGGTTTTGAGAAATTTCTCTCATTGGGCTTCTGAGTCAGGCTTACTCTGTCCGGGATTTCACGTAGGATTAGGGTGAATGTCTCCTCCATTGTTTCAGGGGTCACTTCTGCAGTCTGCTGCTTAAAGCTCTCCTTTTCCTCGCTCCCCTTCACCCCAGCTGAGTGCAGCTTCCTCCCTTTTAAAGGCGTCTTCCCTATCATACCTGATTGACAGGGCAAGAGGGGTAAGGTTAGCCCTGCCCTCAAGGCCTCTCTGGCACTTTCCTCACCTTTGTGAGGTCTATAGGCACAGATGCATCAATGTGGCAATATTATCTCCTTAATTTTGTGTGAGCCCCCATACACTGCTAACAGTAAGTGACTTCACATGAGATTGATGCATCACCGCTACATCCTCTCAGACATGCTGACTTCTAGGGAGCTGTCCTGCAATCTGTTGTGTTTATTCACTTTCCACTGATATACATATGACTTTATATGTATTGGTACTGAATATTATTTCGGTGCATAGGACCCACTGTTCGAATTTCTCAAGGTCACTGTGCAGTTTGGTTCAATCCTCCTGCGTCTTCTAAGCCATATAGACTTTGCAATGTTGTTTTTACATTTAACTTTTTAGCCTATAGTTTATTAGCCTTCACATCTTTATTTGCTTTGCACTTAATTCACTATTTGTCAAAGATCATATTTGCCAGTTTAGATAGCCAATAATCCTTTAAAATTATGCTGTACAGATATACATGCACACACATTATACACATTACATATGCACACTACAGCTCTCTCTCTCACTCTCAGTCTCCACTGCCCCTTTTCATTTATAATCTACATTTCACTGTTAAATATGGTGCTTTTTAGATAATTCATCGTTACTTTGGATATGTCTATGCTGCAGCTGGGAGCAAGCCTCCCAGCCTGGGTATGCAAACTTGCCCTAGCTCTGGTCAAGCTAGCATGCTAAAAATAAATGTGTGAACTTTGCAACAGGGGAAGTGGCTTGGGCTAGTCACCTGAGTCCAAGCCTGCCCACCCCACCCCAGGGTGTCTAGTCCAAGCTGCCACCTGTGCCACAATGTCCACACAGCTATTTTTAGCATGCTAGCTGGAGCAGAGCTAGCATGAATGTGTTTTCTCCATCCAGGAGGCACACTCTCAACTGCAATGTAGACATACCCTTTAGATTCTAAACACCTTTATTCTGGTCTGCATACCAGAAAACTAAGATTAATGGTCCAGAATTCATAATTAGATACTAACTAAAACATTATCTGTTACTGCTTGCTGTCAGTGTTTCTCTTTGTCTTCTCCGCATGCAACATTCCAGCACTGGAGCCAACATGTCTGCGCAGTCATGGGCTGAGCGAGTCAGCTTTAGGACCTAGATGCCAAGCTCTGGAATGTATATTCACAGACACAACACTGGTCTCACAGTTAGTCTTTATGGTAATCTTCTACCAGATCAATGCTGGCTTTTATGACCACTGTGAAATTATACAAACTTGCTGAAAAGTGTCTTCTCCAATCAAATGCAAATTTCTTCCATACCCAAACAACATTTTTCTCCATTATAGATTGGGTTTTTACATTAAAATCTAGTACAAATCTCTTACGACATTCACAGCAATATTTGTTAATGGGAAACGATGTTTCCTTTCTCTTCATTATCATCCTTTGCGGACATAGAATATTTTATGTCAGGGCTACTTCATTAAATATTTTGGACACTCCTATTTCGCTTCCTGTGCAAATCATTTGCTGTGGCTTGTGGGCTTCTATTTTTATTGTTTCTTTCTAGATAAGCATATATTTTTAACATTCAAATCTACTATTTTGGCAACAAAAAAAAACTTTTTAAAACTGTTCCAGTATATGCAGTTTCATTGAAAATGGAGTCCTAGAGCCCTGTTTGTCTGCTTGCCTTTATTAACCTCCTATGCTTTGTTGTTGTTGTTGTTGTTATATGCTTCCTCTCTTCTCTCTGTCTTCTTCCTGTTTCCATAGCTAGAAGATATAACTAAGCTAGTTATTGAGAGAGTATCATTTATTTCTGTTCTTTAAGCAGACTGCAGCAGAGCCAGGAGATAATGGACACCTCATTTATTCAGGCTTTGAATGATCATATTTAATTCCCAGGGACAGCTGTCTTCACCACATTAGCATTGCAAATCAGCTCGGTTTTGTAATGGCCTTCTATTGAACATGATTCAATTATGTGTGGTCCGTAGTGAGGCCGGATACGGTCTTAGTATCTATAGCAATATTTCTGCAAGCTGCTGCTCTTTACACTGCTCACATTTAAGCTGTCTGTTTACCACAATGATTTCCTTGAACTATACTGAACTCTGTGCACTTTGAAGCTAAATAAGGAAGAATTAATATAATTTGTAAAAGCAGTTATCTGTGCAGACATATTACATACCTCATGTTCTTTACATATGCATGGAACCAGGAAACACTTGTTAAAATAATTGTCTGTTTTTATACTTTAAACATTTATAATATAAAGTCATTAAAGCAGATTTAAATGATTATACAGTGTTAAATGGTACCAAGTACTGAGGCTCAATGCTGGTTTAAAGACCTATCGTGATGACATATCAAAGAAGTGTTTTCCTGAGTTAATCTGCCTAAAATTAGTGACATTTTCCTGAAAAGGATTGAAGAGTGGCATAATGTTTGTGAACTGAAGTAGAAGAACATAAGACTGGTAAAAATATATTTTTATAATATTTCAGATTTCCTATTTAATTTGCTGTGTAAATTATCCTAAATTATCCTGTGTACAGTATATTCCAGGCCTCCTGGGTTTTGGAAAGATATGTGCAAATTAAATGTCATGCTAGCTTACCCAAGGCCACGGGCACCTTATTATGTTTTATAGTGTCCATAATATTGCTACCATGTTCTAATAATAGCAATTCAATAACACAATAACATAACAATTGTCTTTTAAATTCTGGACCCATGTCTCATGTAGCCCATCCCCCGCAAAAAATCAAGCAGCTGCCACAACCAGCCAGTTTCCCTCTCTATCGGTTCTAGCTAATAGACAGTCTTCACCCTGGGGGAGATCCTCCGACCCAGTCCCACCCCTTTATATCAGGCATCAGAGCTGGAGCAGCGTAAAGGGGTTCGAAAGCCCCCAGATCTAGGCAGGGGAGAATTCCCCCAGTGAAGGAACTGAAGTAACAGTCATAACCTTCCAAGGACCCCTTTGCAAGTCCTGACATAGGGGGTGTGCCAAGGCCAGGGCAGCAGCACACAGCACTGAGGAGATGCTGAGCAGTGCTGAGGCACATAGGGCAGCCAAGAGCTGCTGCTGTAACTGGGAAAGCCTTTCAGGGAGCCACTTTAGCTCTCCCTCTCCCATGGCTGTGAATTTTGTGCTGCACCTCTCTTAGCCTTGGTCTACACTACGGGCGGGGGTCGATGTAAGGTACGCAACTTCAGCTACGTGAATAACATAGCTGAAGTTTACATACCTTGATTGACTTACCGCGCTGTGAGGATGCCACAGGGTCGACTGCCGCCACTCCCCCGTCAACTCCGCTTCCGCCTCCCACCAGGGGTGGAATGCCGGAGTCGACGGCAGAGTGATCGGGGATCAATTTATCGCGTCTACACTAGACGCGAAAAATCAATCCCCAAAAGATCGATCGCTACCCACCGATCCAGTACGTTTTCAACCACAAGTGAAGGTGCGCTAAGCATACCTGCACTAAGCATTAATCTAGATGACATGGGTAACAGTGATCGTGAGAACGTGATGGCACAGGCTTCCACAAGGGCTGGCTACCCCAATACAAGCCCACCATGGAAACTGAGTCTGTACTCAGTTGCTGGTCCATGTTAGCATGTCTTGACTGCTACTGTTAGCCACACTAGCTAAAAGCAATCATGCTTTCATTTGTGGTATAAATGTACCTTTAGAGAGACAGCACAAAATTACGCCTTCTTTAGGTTTTTATTAGGTCGCTCATCACCATGGTATCTAAGCATCCAACCCTTGCAGAAGAATTGCTACAGACCTTAAAAATGTATCATGCCTCACTATGGATCACACACAATTCTCTCCTTTCTACACTCTGCATCCTGGTGATCATACAGACACACATCAGAAATCTGATAGTTGTCCCACAGGCTGGCATAAATGACCACGATATACTATAGGATGTTATATCAAACCCAGATTTTGAACCCAGATAGTACCTTGAATTATTTAGAGAACCTCTCTAGATAATGAGGGACTCTTCTATCTTTAGACTATTCCTCTTGCTTCTCTTTCCACAGTATTATAATGTGGAGCATGAACAATTGTCCTCTGAGTGAAAGGTAGAGTATAAGCAGAAGTTTTAGAGCTTGGTAAGATATTGTGACCCAGTATAGCTGAGGCTAGAACATGTTTATGAAGACTCTTGAGTTTTGAGGTGTTTTTTGTTTTGCTCTTAATTTTCTTTTTTCATCAAAAAGTCACTTATAAGTCTCTCTTCAGTTACCTCTAATTGAAGCACCTAATAAGAGCCAGATTTTCAAAAGTGCTTAGCACCCAACTGCTGCTATTGTGGCACTTATGACAATTTCTTGAAGGTTTGATGGTCAATGTGCTGAGCGCTTTTGAAAATCTGGCCAATAGTGTGTTCATTTGGCTGATTTTTTTGCTGCAGTAGCCCTGGCGGGGGGCTAGTTCTTCTTTGATGCCTCTCTGTCCTTTCCTGACCATATATTTTTAAAAATTTGTTTTAGTTTGTCCCTTATCAAACCTATGATTACAACCTTCTCCCTGCTCCCATATTTCCTGTGTTACATCCCCTTCAGTTTTCTTTGCTATTCTCTTTGAGACGGGTAGATTTAATTATGATGCCTTTCTTGTGTTTTATAATGTTTTTATTGAATTACTGTACCCAGAAGGCATGTTACAAATAAAGTTATTATTACTGATATATCACTCAAATATAGGATTCCTTGTATTTTTCAGTTAAGGGCCCATTTTTTTAAAATGGCCGCAGTGTTTGCATGCATAAAATTGCAAATTCACCAATTGCAAACTTACATTGACAGAAGCAACTTGACTAGATGAAGACATCACTTGAGTTGCACACCAGTGATGAACTGGGAAATACCTGTATTGATTTTTTTATCAGAACAGTGAATGCCTCTATTTTTATTTATGATTGGTTACTTTTTATGGACTTAGATCAAAAAGGTTGTTAAATAAAATAAGCAGGAAAGATAAAACAATAGCCTAAATAAGCAGCATCCCAGGAAACACTCAAATGCAACAGCCAGGTTTATGGCCAAGAAGAGGCAACTCAGCCCCAACCCTGGTGACATAGCTGTTCTGCCAAGGCTCAGAAGAGAGAGATCAAAGGGAACACTAAGCCATTACATGACCCTGGGCTGAGAAAGGGAGGGAGTTTGAGTGAGCTAAGAGAGGCTGCCCTGGAACCGTCAGCCAAGCCAACTAGTCTGGACTAGTGCTGTGATCTGCTTGCACAGAGTCAGTTGCAGGACTGGGGCCTCAGTGGCTAAACTGAGGCCAATGAAAAATTTGGCTGTAAATTTTCAAAAAAATATATTATATTTATAGAAATCATCATCGAAAGTATATTGGAGATGAAAATATGCCCTGCCCAGAGTATGTGCTGAGAACAGGAATGTGTTTCATGTCCAATGTGCATATAAGCTGGATGGTAATGTACAGCTGCAACTTGAACCTCTCTGCTGATTAAAAATAGTCTATAAAGAAAGTAGAATACTTGATAATGGAATAAACTAGTCTGAGGAATATATTATCTGGCACTTTAGAGTCAGATGCTCTAAACTTCTCACTGACAATCAGATGATTTTTTAAAATGTTAGAAGTGAGTTGTTCAGGTACTTTTCATGTATTTTTTCTTATTTTTCATAATAATCCCTTGAAAGGTTAAAACTAAAATCTGTCTCCTTAAGAAAAAGTTATATCCATGACACTGGTTCAGTATAGTAGGATTTTGCTTATGAGTGATGAGCAATGGAGGTAGAAGGAATAATAGAAAGAGTTTGATTCACATGGTTTGGCAGGAAACCCACAGAAATATATGGCTTTAACAAACAGATATAGCAGGTGGCGGGTGGGGGTGAGAGAAAACAAGGTGGGTCTTCCAACCTAGACAATAACCCTTAGTCAACTTGTTCTGTTAAAAGAAAGAGAGAGAGGAAAACAGTGTAAATGTTTGCTAAAATGTGAATTTTGGACCTGTTAAATAGATTAGATACATAGATAGATAGATAGATAGATAGATAGATAGATAGATAGATAGATAGATAGACCCTGCAACCTTTGGCACATGGCCCACCAGGGTAAGACCCCTGGTGGGCCGGGCTGAGTTGTTTACCTGCCACATATGCACGTTCACCCAATCGCAGCTCTCACTGGTCACGGTTCGCTGCTCTAGGCCAATAGGGGCTGCGGGAAGCAGCGCGGGCTGAGGGATGTGCTGGCTGCCACTTCACGCAGCTCCCATTGGCGAACAGCGGTCAGTGGGAGCTGCGATCAGCCAAACCTGTGGACGTGGCAGGTAAACAAATCGACACAGCCCGCCTGGGGGCTTACCCTGGTGGACCACGTGCCAAAGGTTGCCAATCCCTGATATATTGTGAAAGACTCCTTTATATTTAATATGCATATAAATCTAATATGCACATAAATCTATTTTGGTATATAAAAATTAGCAAATAAAACATCTATATTTTAACAGGGCTTTGACTAGTGTATACTCTCACAGTATGGCATTACAAATATCAGACTAGGCAATACCTTTGATATGTGTTCTCAGATTAAATTCATGAATACTATTCTTTCTACAAACACTTTTACTTCAATAAACATAAAATATTTTTCACATAAAAAGCACTATTAATCGCCCACTGGGAAGAGACTGTTATGTAAGATTGGGCATATTTACAGTCAATTAAGAAGGGAAACTAGAAAATCTGTTCCTATATTGCTTTATGTAATGGATACTAATGAAAACTTATGTCATGTGTAATTTGATCTAATTAGAGTAATTTATAGCATTTGTTCTGGTAATTGTGAAAAGGTCAGGACTGGAGTTCATGAAATATGAATCACTTCTACATCCTGTTTCAATATTTAGCATCCCACACTACCCAGAGATACCATTAATGCACAAAAAGTAAACTGTGAAACAATTAAGGTTGCTAGTGCTACATACACACCATACCTGACACAATAAACACAAAAGCAAGGAAATGAAAAGTTAAGATACCTAACATCCTCTTACTCTTCCACCCTCAGACATATCCTTTACTGCTACCACAACCTTAAGTCTGATCCCTTTGTATCTACACTGCAATTTGGTAAAGAGTATGTTGGAAGGCGGGTACATCTACACTGCAGCTGGAACAGTATTTCCCAGTGCAGCTAGACAGACATGCATGAGCTCTGCTGGAGCTGGCACACTAAAAATAGCAATGTAACCAGGGGCAGCATAGGCCATAGCTCAGGCTGTCTGAATAAGTATGTAACTGTAACGCACACACCTTCTGGGTGTGGTGTTCTGTCCCATCTAGTGGCACTGACACCACTTAAAAAGAGAGATAAAATGAACCTGCTCTACAGCCTTAGCTAACAAGCAGTTGGCTTTTAGCTCATGCTGTAAAGGCTCATGCATTAAGCCCGCGCCGCTTCCCACAGCCCCAATTGGCTTGGAGCGGTGAACTGTGGCCAGTGAGAGCTGCGATTGGCCGAACCTGCAGATGCGACGGTAAACAAACAAGCTTGGCCCGCCAGGGGTCTTACCCTGGCAGGCCACGTGCCAAAGGTTGCCGATCCCTGGTATACTCTTAAAGATGCCAGCCTTCCAACAAACTACTCCCTCAAAACACACCAAACTACCCCTCCGCTCTCCCTTCTACACACTCCATTCACCATACTTCCTTTGCCCCACACTGTTAAATACTAAACAATCTCCTCAGCTAACATGCCTCCATCTACATCTGCCAGTGTACCAGGACTCACTAAATTGCTTGAACTGACTTGCTGCTGTGTGTTTCACACCCACTTGTTTGCCCTTGATGTGATCATGACCTGAGACTTTTCCTGATTCATCTTCCATCTTTATATCGCCATGAAACATGCTGACAGTGTTTGATTGAAATACTCCACCCTTTTAGCCAGTGGTGATCCAGCTGTGGAATGTTACGTAGGTTCTGATGACTCACTAAGGGGGCTTTGGCTACACTCGAAACTTCAAAGCGCAGCCGCGGCAGCGCTACCGCGGCAGTGCTTTGAAGTGCGAGTGTGGTCGCGCGCCAGCGCTGGGAGAGAGCTCTCCCAGCGCTGCAGGCACTCCACCTCCACGAGGGGAATAGCTTACAGTGCTGGGAGCAAGGCTCCCAGCGCCGGGGCACTGGCTACACTGGCACTTTACAGCGCTGTAACTTGCTGCGCTTAGGGGAGTGTTTTTTCACACCCCTGAGCGAGAAAGTTGCAGTGCTGTAAAGTGCCAGTGTAGCCATAGATCAGGCAGATTTTTATCTCACACGCATATAATAGAGATGGGAGAGCCACACAAGAGAATGGGGATCCAGGTTGTTGGCTGGGTAGGCTCAAGATGGAGACCCTAGGAGCAGATGACTCCGGGGAGACAGTTTGAGATGAACTTTGTTGTCTTATTAATGTCTCAGTCAATCATCAGAAAAGGGGTGAATGGGTGGATTTTGAATAGAATTGACTCAAGTCTGAGAGTAGGTTGGGAAAGACACCAGCTTATCCTTTCTATTTCATACCATTTTTTATGTCACCCAACTAACTCTTCCTCAGTAGTACAAGGTAATTTGCAATGCTGAACTTCCGCTTTATTTCTATTATGATGATAATCAAAAGCTAAGTCAACAACAAAGACCTTCTGCAATCTTACATTCACTTCACTGCTTCCATCAGACCAGTCTCTTGAAATGAGGCAGTCTCTCTCTGCACCATGACTCTGTGGAACCCCACGCCACTTCAAAATATTTTTAAAAAAAATCTAAGCACTTTGCTGTAGCCATACTCCACTCCAATGAAATGTCATTACTAAGATATATCCCTTTGTAACTAGCATAGGTAATGAAGCCAATGGATTCACTTAGCATCAAAGAATTAACTTCATTTGAAAGTAATAAGTGATTTGCCAGTTTTGTAGTTTACTGGAAAGGATTCCTGATATCATTCGGCATTAGATTTCAGGATTTTTCTATACCCCTAGAAACATCACCATGTTAAATCCTAAATTGTAATGAAGCACCTTTTGTAAAATGAGTCTGGAAGTATTAGAGCCATTACATTATTACAATTTATTATAAAAAAAACCCAAAGCAAATAAACAAAAAATCCACCCACCTCCCTAAAACCCACACAATAAAAGAACAGGCAGCTGATTTATGATTCCCAAGTTCTCCATTTATTACGTTAGTTACATCAATCTTTTTGAAGTTCTGACCAATAAAGCTGGAACATATTGGGCTAAGCTATCAAATAATTGTTTTCTTAATGTTAAATTATTATAAGGATTCATCATTTCTCTATATGATATATATATATATTAAATATTAAAATATGCATTTTATTCTGTTTTGTGTGGTCCCTTTCCAAATCTTAAATGAATTTGAAACATTATAAAATTCTAGCTTAAGGGGATAATGGGATTAATTTATTCTAGGGTCCAGTTTTGTACTGTTGTGCTATTTTTTCAGGAATGCAACTGATTTTCTGTTACATTCCTTTCATTAATATTAACTTTCTGTGTTTGATATTTGGCAATTCACAATCGGCAATTTTTAAAAGGCCTTTAGGAGTACTCCAGATAAAATGAAGCAAAGACATTCTAATATCAAAGAGAAAGTTCCCTGGTCTCTTTGTGTACAGGGGAGTCACATTACCAAGATTCCACAATGGAAGGCATATGTCCTTCACTTTCTAACATTTTTTCTGCTTGCTTTAAAATTAATAGGGGACAACCCAAAAGAAAGTGAAGAACATTTCTGGAAGGAAACAGAAAAATAAATTATAAATAAAATAATTCAGCAAGAACAAAAATAAAAAAAAACAAATAGCCAACCTATCATATACCAATATAGCTAAGAGAGATGCAGTATACAGTACTGTACTTTCAGTGTAATGCTATAATTCTGTGGTTTCCTAGAACTTGATAGTTGTCGTTTAGCTGACTATCATGACTATTTAGAACTTCACAACAATAGTGGTGATATAAACTTAGAACCTAATACTCCAAAAGCTAAAGGAGAAATACATTAATCAATGTTGTGTCATAAGCCCTATACTGCTAACAATTAATCATTTTGTATATATTTTTTAAGTTCAGAGGGGACAATTGTGATCATCCCATCTGACCTCTTGTATTACACATTCCATAGAATTTTACAGATAATTCTGCATTGTCTAATAATATGTGGTTGAACTAGAGCATGTCTTTTAGAAAGACATCCAGTTTTGATTTAAGCGAGTCAAGTGGAGAATCCACCACATCTTTTGATTAGTTATTCTCACTGTCAAAAATGTGCACCTTCTAGCTTCAACTTCCAGCCCCTGGATCTTGTTAGGCCTTTGTCCATTAGGTTAGAGAGTTTTCTGCTATCAGATATCTCCTCCCATGAGGGTACTTCCAGACTGTGAGCAAACCATCTCTAACCTTCTCTTGAGAAGTTCTGAGTCTATCTAGTAAAGGGCAGGAATGATATACATACAGACACACGCTGGCTCTTTACAAAATTTGTTCAGATGTAAAATAAACACTGAATTCTAAGAATGAAACCATATCATCAAAGTCTAGAAGTTAAATATGACTATGTTAACATAAAGGGGGATCTGAAATGCTCACTTCACAATTCTGTTTTGTAGGGATTAGTTTAGTGGTGTACAGCCAAGCATCTTGCATTACCACATGACATCAGTATTTGAGTCACAAACTGCCATAACACTAATTTCAGAGAAAATGCCTTCCTATTATACAATAGTATTTTAATATTTTCTTTTTATCAAACATACCAGAAGATTTACTTCCAGAAAGGTATTTAAAGTATGAATACTGTACATGTGTAATATTAGTTTTATACTACAGTTTACATTAGGATAGTTCAACACACATCCTAAGACTTTGACTAATAGAAAAATAAATAAATGAATACATGAGCTATTCCCTCCATCCATTCTTCTCCATACCTCACTCTCCATTTAAGGGTGAATTTATGCATATAGAAATCATGAATCATTCCCAAATTGAAAACCAAGGATGTTGTCACATTTAAAGTAGGTCCTCACCAGGAGAGAGGTTCATAGAACAATTTACATGTTTCTGAATGGTAGCACTACAAGTGGATTAGCACCACTGTGGGTTATTGCACTAATTCCTATTAATCACAAACAATTATAACAGCTTCAGGAAAATATAACTAACAACTTGTGAGCAGATTCTGGGTGTGTCCCTGTGCAGACTTTTGCAATCCAGTGATGAATCAAGAGATTATAGATAATATTGATCCATAAAGAAACCCACAAAACTTGGATTCTCCTTTCACAGTAGCATATCAGGAATAGCTTTATCAATCAGTGGAGTTACACCAATGTAAGACTATGAGAAGAGAATCAGGCCCATAATATTTGAAACTGAACCCTTAAATAACGTCTAAAATAGTCAGGTGTTTATGTTTAAAGTGCATCAGAGAAGCTTTTACTTGTGAAACATGCATGTGTACATAGCAGATAATCCATTCAAACAGTGACCTTGCCAGTATTATGGTGGTAGCTAATTTTTTCAAAAAATACTCTTTTCTTTCTGTTTCTCCAACATCTTTAATTGCTGCAGTTACCACAGGGATATTATGTAATTGTGAATGGGAAGGCAGGTATTCCGTGACACAATCTCTGGGTTAAGATTATAGGCGCCAACTTCTGGTGGCGCCGGTGGGGGCTGACGCCGGGCCCCGCCCCCAATGCCGGGCGACGAGGCGGGGCCCCACCCCCGACGTCTGGCCCCGCCCCCGAAGCCGGGTGACGTTGCAGGGCACCGCCTCCGACGCCGACGCAACGTCGCCCAGCATCGGGGGCAGGGCACCGCAACGTCTCCCAGTGCTGAGGTGAGCTTGCCGCGGGTCCCGGAGCTGGCGGGGAGCTGGGCGCGAGCCCCGGGGATGGCGGGGAGCTGCTGCACCCACCAATTTTTCCCCGTGGGTGCCCGGAGCACCCACGGAGTCGGCGCCTATGGTTAAGATAAAACCTGTATGAAGAAATGAGTTTTGCAATGTACCTTAAAGGGTAGGCATTCAGCATAAATAAATTCTATAGCTGATGCCAAGAATGTGCTTCACCAGCCCCCAGGGACAATATTGTCCTTGACAATATTAGTTGTCATATTGGAATGTGGAGAGACAGAAGTGGCTGTCACTGACTTTGCTGGGTTCTAGCACAATTAAGGCTTTAAAGGCAAGGATCAAAATCTTGAACTGGACCCAGAATTGAATTATCAGTCAGTGTGCGTTCGTGCCAGTCTGCCCTATCTAAAAGTCAGGACTGTGTTTTGAATCAGGTGATGTTTGAGTGGCCTTCAGCATCAGCCCGAGGGAGAAAGTACTGCCATGATCTAGCTCTGAGGTGCCAAAGCATGGATCACCATAGCTATATCCACATCGGAGAGTAAATGCTGCAGTTTCTTGGCTCACCAAAGGTTGAAAATCATTTCTCACCCACCACACCCCCACCCCTGTTACTTGAGAGTCCAGGAGCAACAATTAATCAAATAAGACAGCAAAGTCCACCTCAGATGAAAGAGAGGTTACAGCTCCTGCCAGTTGTTCGAAACACTTCCCCCTCTGTCAGTCGTGATCATCTCCATTTGATGTGGAATGGGCTTGAGCCATCATCTCTGCATCACTGCTAACAAACACACAAAGTGCAGCACACCTGCTTTGCTCAGAGGGTGCACCGCACTGTATGTGTTTGGTAGGAGGGACATTGAGATGAATCATCAGCATACTGATGGCACTGCAGTGCACACCATCGGACAATCTCCCCTAATGAATTCACATGTTTTGAACAACAGAATCAACAAGATTGAGCTCTGCTAGACTCTGCGAGTAAGAACATTTGAGAAAGAACTGCTACTGCTTCTTCACAGCGCCTCTTTTTTGTTCTCTTTTCTCTAAATAGTAGACACCATATACTTAATATCTTTTAGATTAGCTCTTTTTACTTTTTACTTTAATGTTGGTACATTATATACAGAAAGGTACTCATGTTAATACGCAGTTTTTACTACAGTAGAACCTCAGAGTTATGAACACCAGAGTTACAAACTGACCAGTGAACCACGCACTTCATTTGGAACTGGAAGTACGCAAGCAGGCAGCAGCAGAGACAAAAAAAAAAATCAGAAACAAATACAGTACGGTACTGTATTAAATGTAAACTACTAAAAAAAATAAAGGGGAAGCAGCATTTTTCTTTTGAATAGTAAAGTTTCAACGCTGTATTAAGTCACTGTTCAGCTGTAAACTTTTGAAAGAAGAACCATAACATTTTGTTCAGAGAAACAAACATTTCAGAATTACCAACAACCTCCATTGCCAAGGTGTTCATAACTCTGAGGTTCTACTGTATATTTATATTGTACCACAAAATAAAGTTTTATAAATACACAAGGAGCGCCAGGCCTATGGTTTAAGATGTCATTTTTATATGGGCACTCTCAAAAAATGTCAGCCACATCTGCTTATTTTATTGGCAAAAAATAAATTGTTACTTCTTTTTATTCCTTTTAGCACAGCAGAACTGATGCAGCTAAGGAAAAGTGAACAGATTTTGTTCTAGCTTGCAGCTTGTACATTGTTAAGAACATTGTAAATGAGTTCCAACTTCAGAATCTTTATTTGGGGTGTACACCTTACCTACAACACAACTCAATTGGGTCAAGGTCGCTGGTGACCCAGTGCAATCCAGAACAACTACATAGCTTGAACTTTCAGGGTTCAAGATGAGAGCTAGCAGTTAGAAACGAAAACATCTTTTCATGTGTAAAGCTAGCAGCAAATATCTCCAACTGCAGGTGATGGGACTGGCTCTGAGTTACTACAGAGAATACTTTTCCAGACATCTGGCTCCTGGGTCTTGCTCACATGCTCGCAGGGCCAGTGCAAGGAAGTTTCGCGCCCTAGGCGAAACTTCCTTGCACCAGCCCTGCGCCCCCTCCCCAACACCGCCCCCCGTGCAGCAGCCAGTCCCCCCCCACCCCGCGGCAACTCCCCACTCCCCCCCGCAGGCTGGCAGCTCAGCCCCCTGCCCGCGGCAGCCTCCCCCCGCCCGCGGCGCCCCCCACAGCTCCCGGCTCAGCCGTGGAGCTCAGAGGGCGGGAGGCAGCCACGGCCAACCGCCACCCCTCCCCCAGCTCCCGGCTCCCTGCCGCCCCCCGGCTCAGCCATGGAGTCGGGAGGGTGGCAGGCAGCCGTGGCCAGCCCCCGCCCCGCCCCCGGCTCCTGACTCAGCCGCGGAGTTGGGAGGGGGAAGGCAGCTGCAGCCAGCCGCCCCCTGGCTCCCGGCTCCCTGCCGCCCCCCGGCTCCTGGCTCAGCCGCGGAGTCAGGAGGGCGGTAGGCAGCCGTGGCCAGCCGCCCCGCCGCACCGGCTCCCGGCACCCTAGGCGACTGCCTAGGGTCGCCTAGTGGGCGCGCTGGCCCTGCATGCTCGCCTGACCTTCTCATAAACAAACTAGGGAAATACAACCTAGATGGAGCTACTATAAGATGGGTTGGAAAATCATTCCCAGAGAATAGTTATCAGTGGTTCACAGTCAAGCTGAAAGGGCATATTGAGTGGGGTCCCACAGGGATCATTTCTGGGTCCGGTTCTGTTCAATATCTTCATCAATATTTAAATAATGACATAGAGAGTACACTTATAAACGTTTGTAGACGATACCACGCTGGAAGGTGCTTTGGAGGATAGGATTAAAATTCAAAATGATCTGGAAAACCTGGAGAAATGGTCTGAAGTAAATAGGATGAAATTCAATAAGGACAAATGCAAAGTACTCCACTTAGGAAGGAAATGATGCCTAGGAAGGAGTATTGCAGAAAGGGATCTGGGTCATAGTGGAGCACAAGCTAAATATGAGTGAGCATTGTAACACTGTAATTCTTCCCCTCTACTCCGAGCTGATTAGGCTTCATCTGCAGTATTATGTCCAATTCTGGGCATCACATTTCAGAAAAGATGTGCACAAATTGGATAAAGTCCAGAGAAGAATAACAAAAATGATTAAAGATCTAGAAAACATGACCGATGAGGAAAATTGAAAACATTTGTTTAGTCTGGAGAAGAGAAGACTGAGAGGGGATGTGATAACAGTTTTCAAGTACATCAAAGGTTGTTACAAGGAGGAGGGAGAAAAACTGATCTCCTTAACCTCTGGGAATAGGACAAGAAGCAATGGGCTTAAATTGCAGCAAAGGCAGTTTAGGTTGGACATTAGGAAAAACTTCCTAACTGTCAGGGTGGTTAAGCACTGGAAAAAAATTGCCTGGGGTGGTTGTGGAATCTGCATCATTGGAGATTTTTAAGAGCAGATTAGACAAACACCTGTTAGGGATGGTCTAGAGATAATATTTAGTCCTGCCATGAGTGCAGGGGACTGGACTAGATGACCTCTCAAGGTCCCTTCCAGTTCTACAATTCTATGATTTTATGCTCAGGGTCTAACTGACAGGGCCGGTGCAAGGAAGTTTGGTGCCCTAGGCAAAACTTCCTTGCACTGGCCCTGGGCCCCTTGCCCCCCCCCCCCCCCCCACAGCTGACGCCGCCCCCCCCACCCCCAGCGGCAAACCACCACCCCCAGCCCACGGCAGGCTTCCCACCCACCCGCGGGCCATGGCTGGGCTCGGCTCCCTGCCCCCCCCCCCCCCCGCCCGGGCTCAACTCCCCACCCACCCCCCGCAGCCCGGGCGCAGGGCTCGGCTCCCCCGCAGAGGGGGGGGGGCTGGGCTCGGCTCCCCCGCGGCCCGGGCGCAGGGCTCAGCTCCCTGCCCCCCGCGCGGCCCATGGCAGGCTGGGCTGGGCTCCCCCGCGGCGGAGGGGGCTGGGCTCGGCTCCCCCGCAGTGGAGGGGGGCTGGACTCCCCGCCCCTCCCCCCCCCCATCCCGGGCGCAGGGCTTGGCTCCCCGCCCCGCAGCCCACGGCGGGGGCGCAGGGCTCAGCTCCCCGTGGCGGGGGGGGCTGAGCTCGGCTCCCCGCGGCGAGGGCTCAGCTCGGCTCCCCCCCCGGCCCACCGCTGGGGCTCAGGGCTCGGCTCCCCGCCCCCCGTGCAGCCCGCGGATGCCTCGGCTGGGCTCCCCGTGGTGGGGGCGCAGGGCTCGGCTACCCGCGCCACCCACTGGGCCGAGGCTCGGCTCCCCGCGCCCCCCCCCCCCGCGCGGCCCCCAACCAGCGCCCCCCGCCCACGGTACCTTACTTCGGGTGGGGGCAGGGGCAGCAGCTCAGGGGAAGCTGCTGTTCCTGGTGGTGTTTTGAATCGCCGCCGGGAGTCTCCACCCCCCAAATGCTGGCGCCCTAGGCGACTGCCTAGGGTCACCTAGTGGGCGCGCCGGCCCTGCTAACTGATCACCATATCTGGAATCAGAAAGGAATTTCCCCCAGGTCAGATTGGCAGAGACCTTTCCTCTGCAGCATGGGGCATGGGTCACTTTCAGGTTTAAACTAGTATAAATTGTGGGTTCTCTGTAACTTGAAGTCTTTAAATCATGATTTGAGGACTTCAGTAACTCAGCCAGAAGTTAGGGGTCTATTACAGGAGTGGGTGGGTGAGGCTCTGTGGCCTGCAATGTGCAATAATAGATTATCATGATGGTCCCTTCTGACTTTAAAGTCTATAAACCTATAATACCAATCTGGAATTTATTGAAACAAACACAAAACCACACAATTACATTTTTAGAGTCTGAGTATAAATAATACTGTTTAGAACTTAAATAGCACTTTTCAACCATAAAGTCAAAGTAATTTACAAAGGAAGATTGTATTCCCATTTTATAGATGGATTAAGTGAAGCATATAGAAATTAAATGATTTGCCCAAAAATACAAATCTCAAAGGCAGTGCTGGGACTGGAACCTAAGTATTCGGTTTCACAGCCCAGTGCCTGATCTACCGGGATGCATTTAGAGTTAGACTTGTGTAATCACTATAAAACATATTGTATGAAAAAATCTTGCACTGGCAGGGTGTGGACTAAATAACCTAATAAGAATTTTCCATTTTGGATAATTACATTAGCAACTACAAGTTCAGATCCCATTTCCATTCTGACTTCAGACCACTGTCCCACAAGTTCAAAGTTATTGATCCTGTTTGCTAGCTATCATTTTCCATATGCAGCACAGAACATGTCTAAAAACTACAGTTTATTTATCCCAACAGTGCATTAATGGTGCAACTGTACATGGAACACAATCTGAAAACAGTTGGTACTGCTCCATGGGATTGGTATGAGTGCCAAAGAGGACATGAGCTATTCCTTCCCCTGTGGAAACCAGAGCTTCCATGGAAACTAAGTCCATCTGTGAAACTAGAGAACTGAAGTCCATCATCCACTACAAACTTCAAGTCTTCCATGCAGCAGTGTGTCCCGTTGCTAGCCAAACTATTAGGCCAACCAGTGTTGTTGTATTGGTCACTGCTTTAAAAGGTTGCTCTTTCGTGAGTTGCGTGGAAGAGAACATTTTAATGTAGCTTTGATAGAAAGGATATGCAAAGCAGCCATATTAACTTGGGAATTGAAACCTTTTTTTTTTTTATTTGTTGATTTTTGGTTAATTTCACTACAAACAACACTACATTAACACTTTTTAAAATTATTTTTGCATATAATACTTATATCTTAAAACACTTATCTTTAAGTGTCAAAATTACGTTATAGCCTAACCGACCAAATGAAAACAAAATTTGATTGACACTAAATTACCTTGTAAGCATAAAACTGGACCTTTTGTGTATGTTTATTAGAGCTGGTAAAAAAACACTATATAGTTTGTTTAAAAAATTTAAAACAAAATGAAACTTTTTCATTGCGTTCAAATATTTTGCTGAATTTTTTTAACAAAACAAAGTGACTTTGTTGGGGGTTGGTTGGTTGATTATTGTTCTTTTTTCCCCTTCCTCTCTCTTATTTTTTTCACTGGAAAGGGATGGGGGAAACAAAACAAAAAATTTCGTTTTAATTTTTCTTCAAAAGAACTAGAAAATTTCAATTCAATTTTGTCCAAAAAGTCTCTCTTTTTTTCAAAAAAGTTTAGATAATTTTTAAATGAGTTCTACTGTTCTTATAAAGCTACTAGATATTTTTATGTATAACTTCCTTAAGTACAAAGCAGCCATAACTTGCTAAATGGTACTATAGTTTCTCCATGTCCAGTTTTTCCTGAGTGCATTAGTAAACAGGATGAGACATCCACAAACTGTTGATGGAATCTAGATCTAAAAATAAATGATGACCAACATTACTAGCAGAAAATTAAGAAAAACAGAAGACAGACGGGGGTGGAGGGTGGGGAGGTGATGTATAACATAATACAATTCAGCCTAAAAGTAAGAAAAGCAAGGTAACAGGAAAATGCATGAGTTCTTGTGGGATAGCACTTAGTGCTTGCAGCAGAGGTCTTTGATTACTTTATTGAAAAGAACTTTGAAAAAAAACACAAAACCAAGCTTGCATATGGGCAGGGTAGGTACACTCCATCCAGGGTGCTGGTCACGTACGGTGAGAAGAAGGGAAAAAAACTATAACAGCCAGTTAGGTCTGGTGCTCATGACCCTGACTATAAAACGTGGTAGTATGGCCTAGTGGCCGGAGTCAATAAAGTGGCCCTTCCACTGAGGACAGCATGGCCTAATGGCCAGAGTCAATAAGGGCAGCCCTTCTACTAAGGGCAGCGTGGCCTAATAGCCTGAGTCAATAAAGTAATCCACCTCTGGGGGATTGCATGGCCAATTGACCTATTGGGGAAGTGGGGTGCCACTTAGGGGTATGTGGGGCCTAGGTAGTAGAACTCTGGCCCTCCCTGCTCCTCAGACTCCCAGCCCAGGGCCCTGGGAATGCTCACCACCGAATCAGCAGGGATCCTCCCAAAACACGCTGACTGGTTCTCCACTTCACTCACCGGAGAAAAGTCTAAGATCCCTGGGCTGCTTCATACCCTTTCTCCCTCAATAATGCTTCCTTTTATACTTTTCCTCCAGGCTGAGCATGCCCAGTAGAGTCGGAGGGGTGGGGCTTCCTCAGCCTGCAAAGCACAGTTAACCCTTTCAGTGCTGGTGTAGGGTAGGTACACCCCCTCACAGGGGAGTGGAGAAATCTCTCCTCAAAGTTGCAATGCTGAGAGGACAACTGAAGTGTTTTGGTACCATATGATGGGGAAAATGACTCACTGGTCACTTTGTTGCATACCCTCTTCTCCCATCATGCAGAAAATCCCACATTATCATAGGATTCTATCTACCAGGAAGCAAAGAGCAAAGAATAACAACAGGCTAAGGAAATATAAGGTTAGGCTGCATCCTAGGAGGGGTTATGGTCTGTGCAGATGGGAGCCATGTCAGTGTGCCTATACATCCTGAGGCTGAAGTAGAAGGCATTGAAAGTTCACTAGGGAGAATGACAGAGAACTTTAAGATATAACTATGCTGCTGTGTAACTCCGACAGATCCCGGTCGTCACCTCAGCTTAGTGCATAAGCCTCTACCACATGAGCTAAAAGCCAACAGGCTGTTAGCTAAGGCTGTAGAGCAGACTCATTTTCTCTCTCTCTAAGTGGTCTTGGTGGCACTAGATGGGACAGAACACCACACCCAGGAGGTGTGTGGGTTACAGCTGCAGTAACAGATGCCTAACACAAGTGTCTGTTAAGGATCCCCTGACTGGGGAGTACTGTCGCAGACAAGCCATTGATGGTAAGTCTACACTGCAGTTAAAAACCCGCAGCTGACCAGTGCCACCTGACGCAAGTTCTAAGACCTGGTGAGGTCAGAGGGTCCCAGAGCTTGGGCTGCAGTTCCAGGCCGAACATCAATACTGCAATTAAACAGTTGCTTAGCCTGAGCCCCGTGAGCCCAACTGAGGTACCATAGATGTCTATGTCTACTCTGCAATTAAAAACCCTCTGCTGTGAAGTAGCAAGAATGCAGCAGAAAAAGGCACAAAAGAAGAACAGAGGTAAACCTGTCACTGAGGAGTGGGGTAAGGGAGATGACTTGAACCATAGAAGTTCCTATCAAACCATGAGAGAATCAGAGGTGCATAAGCTAGGGCAGAAACCTGATACTGAGGAGTAAGGAAGAGAAGAAAATGAACCCTACCCAGTGACTGAGATAAACAAATTCCCGTTGGAATTTTAAAAAGGTTCACTATTTGATGTAACACTACAAGTGGATGAGATCCTGGGCTGCTATTCTTTAGACATCTGACAGCTAACAGACCACATTCCTAGAATGCCACACATTCCCAGGGACATTAAAGATATTCAGAATGAAATATTCACAACCAACCTTTTGCATTTTCTGTAGTTGCTCTCTTGTTTCCTAAGACTTTCATCCTGCCTCAGAGTCTAACTCTTTTGAATAGACAATTCTTAGTTAGAGATCAAGTCACCACACAACTGGTCTAGCTTTGAACCTGTAGCATCTAATTCTCCTACCACAAAGAAGAGGTGGGGGGGAAATCCCTTCTAACCTTTAGCAGGCTTCCAAGGAGCATGTTCTGGACAGATTATTAATTATTATTATTATTTTGGTTCAGATTGGGCCTTGGAAGGAAAAAGGTTTATCACTATAGTACTAGCTTTACCTACCAGTTAAGGAGGACACTCACATTCTCTCTGACCATACTGCTTTTTGTGCTTGCAGAAATCATACATTTAGCGGGGGCTGCCCTTCAAATGAATGGAAGACTCAACTTTCACATGGAAATAAAGGATGACATTTACCTGGATTACAGTTCTGCTCATGATTTTACAACACAAAGATATTGAAAAATGCTGAATGATTTCTTACAGTGGTTCTGGTTCTCACTTTACTTAAGCAAGGCTGTAAAGAAACGGAACTGATGTCCTTAGCCAAGGTATGGAGACATACCCCCATGCTTATCTTTTATCTGCCTTATACATATTGTTCAGATTTCCAAGTTATATGTTCCATTTTAACCCTATTTTTTAATAATACTGACCACATCTGTATACTATTAGATATACAAAAGGATACTGTGGAAAGTGTATAAAGAAAATTTTGATAAAAGCATTTTAACTAGACAAGTGTTGAAAGATGAGCAATTTCTAAGGGTCCAATTCTGCCCCTCTGAAGGTATGTTGACACTACAATCAGCAGTGTGATTGAGCATCTGTAGACACACCTGAGCTAGTTTTGATCTAGCTAGCTCAAACAATAGCAGTGAAGCCACAGCACAGGCCATAGAAACTGTAAGTACTTACTCAGGAGGCTAGCTTGGGCTGAAAACCATGCTGCTACAGTTTCACTGCTATTCATACTCACACTAGCTAGATTAAAACTAGCATGAGTGTGTCTACATGTGCTGCAATCACACCTCTGATACCCCTCAGCATGACTTAGGGTATCTTATATAACGCAAGTAGCTCCATTGACATCTTGATTGACTTGCGTAGACAGTAAGGTACTACTCAACGAGAGTAAGTAGAATCAGGGCAGCAGAATCAGACCCTAAATGTTAATGACTGTGTACCTCATATAGTTACATTTTCATTATGATCCTACAGAATGAGAACAGTTTTGAGAATAAAGTTAATTTTCTTTTCCTTATCCACTTGAATCTATAGATTTCTGATGATTTTTGTTGGTGGATTGGGAATATGGCCTCAGGGGATTTTACAATTGTGTACCAAGTGTGGCATGCAGTTAGCATTCAGTTCTAATTTAGACTATTGAATTTAAATAGGGGAGTAATGCTGAGTTATATGTCCCCTTGGCACATTCTTGCTGTAATGTGCTATTGTGATTAGCATAATTTGCTACTGAATTTTTGATTGTTTAGATGGAGCATAAAATTAATACATCTGGCACTAAACTTGCCTTTAAATGAAGAAGTGTAGGCTTTTTGCGGGGGATAGGGGTTAGATGCTGTAATTTATCATTCAGTACATATATACAAAAGGTCTAACATTTTTATTAATAAAAATAGATGCTTTTTGTCATGTCAACATTGTAGGTTCTTGAAATGAAAGAAACAGGTAACACCAGTGAACAATCCAGTTGCAATTTGAGTGATTCTAACAATGAAAAAAAAAAGTAACCTTAGTTTTCAGATGTGAGTAAATATCATGAAAGAAATTTCCAGTTCAAAAATAGCAATTCTGGATGTTGCTGTTTACATAAGTGATCCCCTGGGAATTATTTCAATCTGTCAGCAATTTGTTTTCTTTCTTTGTGTATGGCACGGAAAATTCAATGCATTTTTGTCACAAACACTTTATCATTGCAGTCTTATTTTTAAAAAAATTATCAGAAGCCAAGTAACATAAAATAAATTACTAGAATTAATTTTTTTCCTGCATCATAGTAATTCCCACATTGTACTGGCAAAAATCAGACTGAATAAAAGTTTATTTTCTGTTGATCATATGAATTTTTTACATATATATATATATATACACACACACACACAAACTGCAAAACAATATCAATCTTCTAGGACTGGTTTTTGCCAACAACTGTGGCTGATTGCAAGTCATTTGAAAACATTGAGCCATGCATGAGCATGACAAAAGTCAATTTAGGTGGGTTTGGAGCAGAACAAAGACTTACAGATGCAACACAATTCAAAATTCAGCACTTTGGCAGTGTACGTTTCAATTTGGTGTTCATGCTATTTCATTAAATGATGTAAGAAGGTCAAAAGTTTAATAAACTTCAATTTTATACGCATATTGAATAACATTTTTATACATCATTCTAAATTATAGAAAATAGAGGCAACAATGATTCAGGTCAGCAGAGAAATTTGTAAAGACAACCCTCAGCGCTGCAGGAACAAAATTAATCACTTGACTTTGAATCATTTCTTAAAACTACAAGATTACTTTAGGGATATAAATATACATGTTGTTTTTAATTCCTTCCCTGTCTTACAGCCACAACTGAATTCACTTGCAATGTCAAAGCACTTACAGTTGCTGTACATTATACAGTATATTATATTTTGGTGTAACATTTTATAAACAGTGTCAGAAAACACTTCAGTGAGTGTCAGTCTTGGACTAAACATGAAAGAAAAGGGATGATTTAAGGTCAAATTTAACAAGGGGAAAGAAGTTAGTAGCAAGAGAGTGGTGTATTGTGAGGGCAGTACCACTGAGACAGCAAACCCCAGCTGCAGAGGTGTGGGAGTCAGGTTGCAAACTCAGACTACAGGAATAGGGTGAGCAATGGGGAAAGTAGATACTAGGTTAAAGTAGGAATCTCTTAAATGTTTTGAAAAGTTATACAGGGGAATAAATTTTGAATGGAATTCAGAGCTGGAGAGGAAGTCAGTCAAGGCGACAGAGGTATATAATTTCAATTCCTTGAGTGGAGAGGAATACAGCCACAATTTTCAGAACCACCTGAAATCTAAACAATAGGAACTGAATGACGTCAACAACACAATGGAAAGGAAGTTATAGTTGTAAAGTTAAGTGGGTTGGAACCAAAATCCTTGTATGCATTTCAAGCATATAAAACAATATTCTTCTTTTCAAATACATTTTAAATGCAAGAAAACAGTGTAGAAATTGTCTCATGCTCTTACGCACAAGAGAAAAAAATTCAGACAATACCAGTTATATTCAAGTGCTTACAAATATATATACACACACGCATGCATACACACACACTAACCAAACACATTTTCATTGTATTTTATCATAAATTGACAGCAATCTTTCTTTAAAAGAAAAAAAAATTAACTCCCCATGCCTCCTTTCCCACCTCCACTCTTTCTTCATTCACCCCATATCTGCTTATCTTTTTTCCTTCAGTCTATTTTAGAGAGTCTTTTCCCTCTTCCTCTATCACTAAATCTCTCCTTTCATTCATCTACCTTCCTGTCCTTTCTCTTGTTGCACACATCTGTGACTAGTCAGCTCTGCTGGCTGTGTCCCAGAACTCCACCAAATCCATTTTTGAGGCAATTTGCACACACTGTGTGGACCATGTACAGGGGGCACAAAGGTTTGTGGATGGCCCCTGGAACTCTCTTTGCCCTGTGTACTCAGACAAGGAGCTGCTAAAATCTGGTGCTAACTTAGGGTTTATAAATAATATTAATAATTTAAAGTCTACCTATTTGATAACTTTTCACTGAGGGTGGAGGGAAGATAGACATTATCCTATTCCACCTCCCCTTGCCTTGAAAGTTCCCATTTTTGTCAAATTTACAGGTAAAAAAATTGCCTGTGCTACTTCTGTTTCTCCCTGCCTCCTTTCTCCATCTCTGAGCCCCTCACACAGCATCCAACATAAGAGAAAGTAAGGTGAAGGCAGGAATACAACTATTGAGTATCCTATTTCACAATTATACAGACAACACCAATCAACTTAACTTGTAATATCTAATTATTCAAAGTGTTTTTATAAAAGGCATGATCTGATACATATTGAACCATATTAATGCCAATGAAATGCTTGAAGACATGATCCTAAAAGTGCTTGGAGAAAACATTTTACCTCAGATACTTGCTGAGAAGGATGGCAGGAAGACTCTCCAAGTAGCGTAATTTTTGAATTTTTTTTCTTCAGCTCGGGTGCCTTTTATTGCCAACATAATTACAGGGATAGAAAAGCACTTGCATGGACAACATTCCGCTCCTTTATACTCATGTAACTCTCAGCAAAGTCAATGGGCTCTGTGACTGAGTACCTAAGGGCAGAACTTTCCCACTGATAAACACCGTTGCATGAACATGCAGATACTCACTGTTCAGTGTGCTAATATTCACAGGAGACAACAGGTGTTTGCTGCATTTTCTGTGATTTAAGCATCTTTAATTTTTGATGGGATTAGAGCCTATTGGGGAGGAGAGAAATTGCTTTCTAACAGAGTGCCAAGAAGGCAATCAACAAAACTGCTGAATGATGCTCTGCCAATTATTTTAACAGGGAGCTCTCACAAAAAGTTTTCCTCTTAGCTTATGATAAGCCTCATGTACCAGAAGTGCATGCGCTTAAGGGACTGGGGGATTTTTACAATTGTTTCTCCATTTAAACAAAAATGGTCTCACGAAGAGGGAGGCAAAAGCACTGGACAAAAAATGTCTATTAAATGAACCATTATTTTTTGCTGGAAATGTTTATACTCTGCCCTTGAAAAAGCCCTCGGTACTCCGATTGCATTTCATGGTGGTCAGTGTATGTAATTTGAAAAATAGGAGAGCAGATGAAGGAGTTAGGGGATATTTTCCTGCTTTTTAAAAAAAAAATAATGCTTGACACAGCACAATCTCATGCATTCGCTGAGGCAGATAATTTCATCTTCAAAATATTTTTATGAACCATCAGGACAAAAGTCACTTCTACTAGGGATAATTTAGTAGTATCCAGAAAGGAGTGAACTACAAAAGTTGCAGAAAAATGTAACAAGTCTTGCTTCAGTTTAGTAGTGAAATTGTAACCCCCATAAACTCCATCTAGATCATCACTGTTTCTACTTTAAAAACAGCATGTGTCAAAGCGACAGAGATCCAGACACCAGTATTAATTGTTAGAGACCTGAGAGATAAATGCCCATCAATAGGTCCCGGGGCGGGAGGAAGAAATCTGACTTTTGGTTAAGGTCCTGGACTAGGATTAAGATTTGGGTTCAGTTCCCAATTCTCTGCTTCACCCTCCTGCATGACTTTAGGCAGGTCACAGTCTCTTTGTGCTGCAATTCCCCATCTGTAAAACAAGGATATTACTTCCTTTCTCTCAGCCTTTCTCTTGCCAATTTAGATTGTAAACTCTTTGTCAATGAGACTGTCTCTCAGGTGTTCATATGTAGCACAAGGCAGCCTTAATGTGCTACTATCATGCAGATAGTCTTTTTACAAAATTACTTTTATACTATAATAATTATAATATATAAACCACAATAAGTGGGGTTTTATAATGTATTTCTGTCTTGGTATGTTGCTTAAACAGATATTTTCTTTCTTTTAATAAATTAATATGCATCATTTTTTGTAATATCATGGAAGGAGTTCACTAAAGTCTTCTTCCTGACCCAGTGGACAATGAAGTAGTCAAATTTATCTTTCCTAGGATGCATCCATAAATCTTCCTCGTCTTTCAGTGTGTGGATTATTGTTTAATCCTGCTTAAATTGTCAAATCTTTGTGCACTTTGCTTACTTGAAAATTCGAGCTGGAATATTATTTGCTACTGTGGTGTACACATAGCTATTTATTCTGATTTGTTTTCTGCCTATTGCACTTTTAAAAGAAGAGAAGTTATCTATCTGGCTGCAGAAGCAAATGCCATCTTGTGCTCATATGCAGCCTGCTATAGAAGAGATAGGCACACTGTGCTCCCTACAGAGAATCTATTTTGTGTTGTGTTTTGTTGCCATATAACAAAGATTATTATAACTGAAAGTATGTGGTTGCACTTGGAATATGGAAAAACAAGTTCTAACTGATACATTATTAAAAATATTGTGAAAAACATCTTTAATTTCCATTTTATAGACTTACCAATTGAAAAAAAATAATTAATTTGATTTTAAAAGTTCTAACAATAATGCACAAAATTCTCCCTGGGGTCTATCCGTACACAGCCCAGTGGAGACAATGGCGCAATGATGTAACTGTGGGCAAAACTTAGCCCCAAAGTAAATAAAATGTATTAATTGACAAAAAGGAGTGTTTACCTTTCTGAATATTGAAGTACAACAAAATTTAAGCCAAGTTATATGACTAATTTACAAATAATTTATTCAGTTACACTATTATTGATTCACTTTTCCTCCTGTTTAATATATATTATGCATAATGATAGCCTGCCAATACAATTAGCTATCCACTGTCACTATGCCATTCGTGGCATCAGATAAAATGAGTCCATGAGCACATGCACACACCAAATTAACCCAATAAACAACTAAGGGGAAAAATAAAACCTTTGTTTATGATCTGTATGGATGTTGTTTCTAATTATAGTACTCTATTGGGAATGAAGAACACACTTTTGGAAGAAGAAACTGGTTGTAATAAATGTGCCCTCTATCCACAATCAGTCCTGTTGTGTTGCCTCTGTCTTTATTAAACTGAACACAGAGTAACAACCCACAATGTGTTTTAAAGAATCTTTTAAAACAGCTATTGAAACTATACTTGTATTCTTGAAGTCTCAAAGTTCATTTAAGATATTGCTGTTAAAAATACTACAGCCCACTGGGTGGAGTAAGCACACAGTGGGAAAAGCAAGTTGTTATTGAATTATACAATAATCTGGAGGAAAATATTGTGACTTCATTTTAGGGTGATTTTTCCCTTCAATGAGGAAAAGTTTAAATTTAAAATGTGTACAAGGATAAATATAAAACAGTTTTTAAGAGCATTTTTATGCATTATATTTTCATTATGTAAACTTAGCTAGTAAAGCTCCAAGCATTTTCAGATCAGGGCTATTTAAGCTGAATATTGAGTGTGTTTTAAAGAAATTGCATACTATTTTCTCTTTTCTAAGCTGCTAAGTGCAGAAAGTGTACATCCACCTGGTGACATTTCTAGATATAAATGCATACTTTCAAGCAATACATGCCCTTTTCCAAGATTTTTTTTATTTTGTATTTAACAAAATAACTGCAAATGTCAGGTATTAGTAGGGTTGAAACAACCTTTTCTATTTTGTTGTCTTTAGAACCCAATCTTTTATTCATGACTTCTCTCTTGGTGCTGGAAGGCAGACTGTGTTGCTATAGCAATGCCCTGCATATTCTTGTAGATAGCTTACAGTTTCACTTTTTTTGAACAACAAAGAACCATTGATACTACATGTTGCCAAAGGTTACAAAAGTTGAATTCTAAAATGAAAATATTTCTTCTATATAGTTGAACTCTATGTGTGAGCCGCAAATTCAAGGAATCAGGAAAAGTTCTGACCCTTTCTGTGAACAATGGTGAACCTAGTATAATCTGTTTGACTCAAATTCATTCTTCAGAATAAAAAAGATTTGAAATATGCTCTTTGCTTTCAGCCCTAGAATTTTTAAATGATTTTAAAGAAAACATGAACTACACTAGGTATAAACCCTTTTTTCCCCTACATTATAATGATGCCAGATAAAACATGTAATCTGATATTCCTGTTATGATATAATGGTAAATACACTCTCAATGTCAGGGAGAAGTCATTTTATACAATCTCCAGCTGCCCACAATGGATATTGAATATAGCTGAGTGTCCCTCAAGAGTTGTGAAGTATGTTTTTTGTTTCCATCTTAACTGTTTTCTCTTCCAGACATGGGTCCCACAGACAGATGTTTACGTAGTACAAATTCAATAACAGTTCAACAAGCTAAATCGGATAAGGAGTTAGATGTAGAAATTCAGGATTGTGATGGTGAAGAAAAGACACTTGCACTCATGACTAAGTGAGAAGCATCAGCATCACAATAACTTGCAGCTGATCAGAAAGTTGGTTGAGTGATATCATGGACAAAAAAGTCCCTGGTGGCTGCACACTGCTCTACAGCCAAAATGCTTCTGAAATAAATGTAATCAAACTTTACTAATTCTGGGTCACTGAGAACGAAAATAATGCTTAAAATTGTTGATTGGCTCTAGTTTTCAAGACATGCTATTGGGTCAGTATATACGACCCTTGACTTGGGAATGGCGGAGGATAAGTGAGTTATAAAGGGAAGGGATCTCAATTTAAACCAGAAATGACTAAAATACATCTTTGACTGGATCTATGAATAAATCTGTGACTGGGTTTGGACAGTACTTGCTTTTTAGGCAAAACAATGAATGATGCAATCTGAAGCTGGTATTGCGTCATACATGATATGAATTGCATCATGTTATTCCTAGAAGTCATGGATGATGCAATCATAACGAAGCTTCCACCACTCTGCTGAACAAATTGCCCTATATCAGCTCTAGAAATCATCCAGTGTCGTGCTCTCTTATTTGTCAGTGTTTGATTTTGCAAAGGGACACATTTCTGTTTAGCCAAAGTGAGCAGAGATACCGCGTACTTGTGTGAACAGTGCAGATAACTTCTGCTATGTTTGTGGTGAAGTGACTTTTGCATCACAAAAGCGCAGTATAACCACTATGGTTAAGAAAGCCTATCACCTTTATTTTGGCTGCAAAACTGGAGATCAGGACAAGAGGTGGGCCCCACACATATGCTGCAACACTTGTGCAACAAATCTTCGCCAGTTGTTGAACAGGAAAAGGAAATCTATGCCTTTTGCAGTGCCAATGATTTGGAGAGAGCCAACAGATCATACCAGCAATTGTTACTTCTGCATGGTGCCTCCAGTTGGGAAAGGTGTGTCAAAGAAGAAAAAGTGGACTGTGCATTATCCAAACATTCCATCAGCTATATGCCCAGTACCCCACGGAGAAGGACTGCCGGTTCCTGATGCACCAGAATCATTCTCACTTGAGTCAGATGAGGAAGAGGAAGAGGATGAAACTTCTGGTCCTGAACCATCAATGTCACAGGACCCACATTTTCTCCCATCCTCCTCCTCTGAACCACACCTCATAACACAAGGTGAACTGAATGACCTTGTCAGGGATTTGGAACTACTCAAGAATAAGGCAGAGCTTTTGGGCTCCAGACTACAGCAGTGGAATCTCCTGGCAGGTGATGTTAGGGTTTCCATGTTCCGTGACCGTCAAAAGGATCTTGTCCCATTCTTCTTCATGGAAGGTGATCTTGTAGCCTGCAACAACATCGATGGTGTGATGGCAGCCCTCAACATCGTTCACGATCCAGATGAGTGGAGACTGTTCATTGATTCATCGAAGGTGAGTCTTAAAGCTGTTTTACTGCATAATGGCAATGTTTTGCCATCAATTCCAGTTGGTCATGCAGTCCATATGAAGGAAACCTATGACAACATGAAACAACTTTTGAGGTGCATAAACTATGACCAACATCAGTGGCAGCTTTGTGGCGATTTGAAGGTTGTTGCTCTCTTGCTTGGTCTGCAGACTGGATACACAAAGTACTGCTGTTTTCTCTGCGAATGGGATAGTCGTGCAAGAGATTCCCACTACATCAAGAAAGATTGGCCACTAAAACAGTCATTGGAGCCTGGGAGGAAAAGTGTTAAGCAACCACCACTTGTTGAATCAAAGAAGATTTTGTTACCACCCTTACACATCAAGCTGGGTCTGATGAAGAACTTTGTCAAGGCCATTGACAAAACACAAGCAGCTTTCAAGTACCTCCGTGGAAAATTTCCAAGGTTAAGTGAAGCTAAGATAAAGGAAGGTGTCTTTGTTGGTCCTCAGATTCGTGAACTTCTTCGAGATGATGCATTTGACCATGCACTGCATGGCAAGGAAAAAAGGCATGGAAAGCCTTCCAGTTAGTGGCAATCAATTTTCTCGGAAACAACAAGGCAGACAACTATAGGTTGTTGGTGGAAAACCTCCTCAAGGCATACAAAAGCCTTGGTTGCAACATGTCACTAAAGATACATTTTTTGCACTCTCATCTAGATTTTTTTCCACCCAACTGCGGAGCAGTGAGCGACGAGCATGGCGAGCGATTTCACCAGGACATTGCAACAATGGAGAAACGCTATCAGGGCAAATGGAGCCCATCAATGCTTGCAGACTATTGCTGGACAGTGACAAGAGATGCTCCATTTAATGAATACAAGAGACAAGCCAAGAAGCGCTGAGTAGACACTGAATAGGACTAAACTATGTACATAATAGTTTTTTGCCTTTTGTTTCATAATACATTTTATTTATATAACCCCTTTGCTGATTTCTAAAGTGTTACATAAACAGGACAGGTGAAATAGTATCATGTAAAGCAACCATAAACACATGAAAAGACCTAGGTTTACAATTTATGATTAAAACTCTACTATCTACACACTATACATAGACATAAAATGTAAAAACTTAAATATCTTAGAAACAGTAGCCAATCAGTTGTTTTAATTGTCATATTTGAATTCAGCACATAAAAATACATACTAAATAGCACATTTTATCTCTGAAGCAGACGACTTCTCAAAAATTGTAGACCAGTGTTACAAACCATTAACTGTTAGTAAACACTGGGACCTATTTCTTTCACCCCGATCCTGCTGAAACACCCCACAGATTGCATAAGTTGTTTGTTTAGCAAGTGTCTCCTGATTGAGTTATTTATTGTCAGCTTCAGAAGTAGGGTTTCCAACTTTCTAATTCCAGAAAACCAAACACCTTTGCCCCGCCCCCTGCCCTGCCCCTTCCCTGAGGCTCCACGCCTCACTCACTCCATTCCCCCCTCCCTCCATCACTTGCTCCCCCCCACCCTCGCTCACATGCTCATTTTCACTGCAAGGCTCAAACAGGCACCAGGAGAAGGCCAGGAGCTGCAACATTTTGAATGTGGGACATGGAATGTGGGAGATGGAAACTGGACACCTAGTCCCGCTAGCTGCAGGAGACTTATTGTTCCTGCTGGCCCCTTGCCCAGGGGGCTGCAGTGCTGCCGTGCCCTGCATGAAGGTTGGGCCCCAGAGCAAAGGGGCCGGAGGCTGGCCACCTGGCACTGAGGGGGCTCTGCTCTGCCTGGGCCCTGGGCTGCTGGCTGAGTTTTATTGCCTTTTTATTTTCTCTCTCTGATTATGATGGTGCCTGGGAGGACTCCACTCTTCCAGGGGCTGCCTAAATCACCCAGCTGGGAAGGGAGGAGGGGAAAAGATGTGGGGGATGGAGAAGAGGATGGGGAGGGAAAGAGGCCAAGGATGAAAGCAGGGTGGCGGTGAGAGGAGACAGTGAAGGAGAGAGGAGGGGGTATGTGGGGTGGATGGGGATGCAGGGGGAGGCAGAAGGCTACAGGTGCATGAGGATGTGGGTGGCACAGGGGTGCATAGGGACATAATGGGAGCGCAGCAGTGTATGGAGGTGAATGGGGTGCAGGGCTGTGGGGGTGAGGAACATGGGGGTGGCGGTTCTGGGAGGTGGAGAGGATGAGTGGGAGAGCGCTGTAAGGGGTACAGGGCTGGGATGGGTAGGTGCGGGGGGAAAGGTGGGATGGGATGGGGGAGGGATGCAAGGACAGGGGGATGGGGAGGGATGCAGTGATTGGGGGATGGGAGTGCGGGGGGGATTGGGACGGGGAAGGATGCAGTGATGGGGGTCCAGGGCTGGGGCAGAGGAGTTGCCCAGAGTCTGGGGGCTGCTGGGGCCAGCGTCGGACTCAGGAGGACCGTCCCGGGCTGGGAGCCCCATTCCCAGTACTCAGAGATGGGGATACATAGATACCTGGATCTCAAAAAGGGATCCTGGTGGCTCCAGTCAGCACCACTGACCAGGCCATTGACTGTCCAGTTGGCAGCACAGCTGGCAGGCTTCCTGCTAGCCTCCGCGCTGCGCAGCTGCTGGGAAGCAGCCAGCATGTCCAGCTCCTAGGCTTAGGAGCAGCCGGAGGGGTCCGCATGCTGCCCCTCTTGCAGGTGCAGCTCCCATTGGCCGTGTCAGGGCGGGGCGCTCCGGCCTGGGGCGGAGAGCGGGGCTGCGGGAAAGCCGCCCTCCCCCCGGCCAGGGCGCTCCGGCCAGGAGGAGAGCGGGGCCGCCAGCATGTCACCCTGCCCCCAGAGAGCGGGGCCATGAGAAAGCCTCCCTCCCCCCGGCGCTCTGGTCGAGGTGGAGAGCAGGGCTGCGGGCAAGCCGCCCTCCCCCCGCTGCTCCGGCTGGGAGGAGAGCAGGGCCGCAGGCATGCCACCCTCCCATCTGCGCTCCATCCGGGAGAGGTGGTCGGGGGGTTGTTGCGGTGCAACACTGAGGGGGAGGTTGTTTCCGGGGCGGCGGCAGCGATGAGGGGGTTGTTTCGGGGGGTGTTGTGGGGGGGTTGTTTTTGTTTGGGTGGGGTGGCGCTTGGGGTTTGTTTGGTTTTTTTGCTTGGGGCGGCAGAAAAGTTAGAGCCAGCCCTGCGGACACCTGGTCACTCTATTCAGAAGATGATGTTCACTTCCATAGGCAGTTTCCCTGGTAGTTTCTTCTACCACATTCTGAGAAGAAAAGGACAATTGCAGGAGGTGTTTCAATAGCCCAGTCCTGATCTAGTAGGTGTAGTCATGAGGAGACTTCCCACAAATCTAAGAACAAAGTGAAAAGAGAATGTCACAACTGCACCTAATCTTATTCTCTAATCTATACACGATATTTTGCTGCAAGAGAAAGTAGCTTTCCTTTCTGAGGCTGAGTGAGAGTCATTTATTAAATGATTGGCAGCAGTGAAATGTCCCATTGTGTACAGCTTAGGAAACACTTAAGCACATTTTACAAAAATAATTTTAAATACTTTTTAAAAAATTTCCATTGCTTCAGTTATCTTATTTCAAACTTGAAAACAGCATCTCTCTATATTGTTCTTTTCTTTTTGCTAAGTATTAAGCCCCCCGCCTGTGTTTTTGATATTATAGATAGATAACTATATTGCACCTATTGGTATCTGTGTGTACAGACACTAAAGGAGTTCAAGGCAACACTTTGCCTAATATTTACTTTCAAGCATATGAGCATAGTTATGGAAACAGAATGTGTTAGTTCAATGGTTCCCATCTATTGATTCATATTCTCATATTGGTACCACAGGTTTTAATGAAAAAGGAGCAACCCACCTTTCACTGTGGATTGAAGCACTGAATGGAAAGCAACATGCACTAACCAGTACAACCAAGGTCTCTGTCTAGAAAACTGATAGCAATTTCTACCTCAGTTGTACTGGAACATTTTTGTTCAATAACGTGTGCTCCCCCTACTAGCTGAGTGGCAACCTATTCTACAACAGCACAGTAAAAGTAATACTGCATGGGTTATACAGAAATAGTAGGTATTTTTATTAATTTTCTTGATAGAAGATTAATTTATATTTTAATAAATATTTAGAATATGGAATGCATTCTATATCATTCCATAATTTTAAGGTCAACCAAATTTGCAGCCTAAGTTAGTTCTGTATGAGGTATTTCTAGTGAACCCATCACCTCGTATTCAACTAATAAGTGTCTTTTTCAGTAAGTACTTCAAAATAAACAAAACTGAACTCTGCTCCCAATATCCTCTGATGATAATCTAACTTGTTTGTTGCCTACATCTCAGATTTTAAAAAGGAGTCAATTTATATGGATTTAAGGTACACAAATCCATCATTTATGCAGCTGTCGGTCATGTTTTGAAGAATAGTTCACAACATATAAAAAGGGACTGAACTTCTCAAGTATGTCAAATTATACAACGTGTACTCAGTAGGTGTTATATATACAGGCAACACACACTTAAAGGTTTCTGCTTTAGCTAGAGGTGTCTCTGACCTGTCCCCAGAATGGCACCATGGTAGTATGGTATTCCCTGTTCCCAAGAAATTCCAACTGCTGCTCTGTGACCTACCTCCTATCTGTTTTTCTAGGTCACTGTGGTGTCTAAATTCTGACTAGCATATCAATGTTACTAGCTCAATAACTCTCCTTGCTGATCTCTGGCTCTACCATAGTTCACTGACACCACCATCTTGTTTGTTTTTTCCACTGCCGCAGTAATAATTCACTGGCTAGTTCTACTATAACACAGAGCTCCACGTCACAGCAGTAATTTTTTTTTCCAAGTGACATCTGCCTATTTCAAACTTACCTGTTATAATGATGGCCAACAGTTCTCTATGTATTGTCCTATAGTTCCCCACTTACTAGTCACATCAATTGCCTGCCCTCCATCCTGAGCCCTCCCTCACTACACTGTCTTATTTTCCTCGTATTGTTTCCCCAGCTTCTTCCTCTTCCCACATCTAATTCACCCTTCTCCTTCCTCTCCGATACATTCTACAACTATCTTCCTCACCCACACCTTTACCTCCTTCTTCCACCACTAATATCCTCTCCTATTCTTTGCCTCCAAACACAAACAATTAGTTTATGATCATGTATTAAAAAGCTACTTTAGCTTAATCAGTTTAAAAAACAATGCAAGATCGGTGCATAACTAACCGAGTCACCCCAGGATCTTGCTATATAATATCCCTATACCCACCATGTTAGTCCCCAATTGCTATTTGTCATCGCTTGTTAAGTTTAGACATAGGGCCCAATCCTGCAACATCTATGGATGTAGATTTATTTCTATGAGAACTCCAACTGAAGCTAAATACTAATAATCAAACAAAGCCTCTATATTTATTCCCTGACAAAAAAAAATACATTAAAATGGAGTTACAGTTGAGAGTACCTATTAATAACTTATGATAAAAACATTACAGGACTGTTGTAATTGTCCCAAAATCAAGCTTTAGAAACCCAGGAAATTCAGAGTAAAGGTTACATTTAAACAAAATCCAAAGTTGTTAAAATATGCAAATGCCCAGTGAAGGAACCTAAACTTTAAGTCTACCCTGTAGTAACATCATGAAATAATCATATCATTATGACTAGGTATTTTAGTGTTGTGGCCCAGATTAGATTAAACTGATTTTTTAAAACACATTTTTTTAAAAAAGTACTTTTGGCCCATTTACTATAGGAAAGTATCAGTATATGTAGAGTTCGAAGTGTCTGTGCAATTCCATTGTTAAGATCATTCAAGACAATGGAGAGCTTGACACAGATGCTAAGTTTTTTAGACAAACCAGTTTTTAATTATGTTTAATTTAGGCTAATTAACAGATTTACTTGTAAATTTTCAAAAGATTCATTCTGTATTCAGAGTAAATGTTGTACATTTGGGGAGGATAAACTGTATGCTTCATACATAACAAAGAGTTTGAATTCCTGTTTGACTGCAAAATGGAACTCAATCTTAACTATGGAATCATGACCAGCACTTGCATAACACATTTGTATACTGAAGGGCTATGTTGATGGTATGTTTTCTAGACAATTTCTCCATTGGTTCCTAAACCCAGAAATTGCAGAATGACTTTGGCAGGGTGTAATCCCAGAACACCCCTTTGTGTCCAAGCAAAGCACACTTCCCTCAGTGCCCTGTACTGGGGTTTGGAGCAGGCACATGTCCCTCAGAGCCCTGCACTGGGGTTTGGAAATAAATCACTTGCCTCCAGAGTCTTTAAATAATATTCCCCTTCTCCTGGAGTCTAGTTTATTTAGTTCATACAACTTTTCCAAAAAGAGCTTCCCTTAGGGATCAGGGATCTTATTAGCCCCATCTCCTCTTTGCGGTTGCAGGGTTTTAGTTCTTATCTTCCTAGCCCCTAGTTCTCCCCTCATGTTCAGGGGTCTTCCCAGCCCTCCTTTATGGTGCTGGGGTTTTCTGTCAAGCTGCTCCCTCCTTGGCACAGGAGGCCCACAGCTCCCCTTGTTGAGCTTGCTCATAACACACTTCTTCATCTGGTCCCTTTCTCCAATTAGTCCAGAAGGTTGAGCAGGCAACCTGTTCCTATTGGTGGCTCTGGGGTATGAGAGAAGAGGCAGAATATTTACAGCTCATTCTCAATTGGTTGCGTGAGACTGTAGTCTTGCCCCGCCCGTTGCACAAAGCACCTAGTCCCAGGCCCTTAAAGAAACAGGTACTGACTTTCTCCCAAACACTACTTATTCCTGGAACTGCTTCTTCTCCACCAATATGCCTTACTTCCTAGATTTTTTGCATACATCAAAACCTCCCAAAATCTTAAAGGGCCATGGCCTGTGACCAGGGCCGGTGCAAGGAAGTTTCGCGCCCTAGGCGAAACTTCCTTGCACCAGCCCTGCACACACACCCCACACCAGCTAATGCCACAAACCCTCCCCCCGTGGCAGTCAGCTCCCCACCCCCCCGCAGGCCACGGCAGCTTGGCCCCCCACCCGCGGAAGCTCCCCCAGCTCCCGGCTCAACCGCGGAGCCGGGAGGCAGGAGGCAGCCGTGGCCAGCCACTCCCCCGGCTCCTGGCTCAGTCGCAGAGCCAGGAGGTGGAGGCAACCACGGCCAGCCACTCCCCCCGCTCCTGGCTCCACGCTCAGCCGCGGAGCCGGGAGCCAGGTGGCAGCCGCCTAGGGTCACCTAGTGGGCGCGCCGGCCCTGCCTGTGACCAGGGTGATCTGACCATTAGGCACCCTATCCTTAAGGGGGCAGACTACCCTGTCACAATGACAGATGTAATTAGTTAGCAAACACATTTGATAACTGAACTGGGTTTACAAATAAGAACATAAGAATGGCAATACTGGGTCAGACCAAAGGTCCATCTAGCCCAGTATCCTGCCTTCTGACAGTGGCCAATGCCAAGTACCCCAGAGGAAATGAACAGAACAAGTAATCATCAAGTGATCCATCCCCTGTCAAGTGTCATGATTATTCATAGTTATTTGTTTCTGGTAATGGTGCAGTGTCACAAGATTTGAAATAACATGATTCTATAATCAGGGTAAAAATAAATGTAATTTATCTACTATAGGAAGCCTAGTAAAATCAAAATCCAGTTATTTGAAGACTAAGCTGAAGAAGTAATTACTTTTCTAAGGTAATGTGTAAAGTTAAAGTAACGGTTATAAATAAACACAGGCGGGGATCACAGGCTACCAGTGCCTACCATAGAGTGTATTGATGGCTTCTTGTTAACATGGTCATAATTTTTAACATTAGAAAGCAGAATCATGAAACCTGGCATTGTGCCAACTCTAAATATCTCTGATATAGTGATCGCAGCCAGGCTGCAATAGCTGTTATGAGCCTTTATAGTTTTCTTTGCTCTTAAAATTGAAAATATGTCTATAACCAGAATTCTTGTTCTAAGTACTTCTGTGAGAGAAGGGAGATGCCTGTAGGTAAATGCTAAGTGTTGTGTGTTTTATTACTGCATCTCTGAACCTTCCTAAAGAAATGGAGGTATTTAAATATCATGCGAATGTTTACAGTTTGCATATTCAGAGACATATACTCATACGTACTCTACATAAATTCTACCTAACACCTGTTCTTATTTTTAAGAACATGAACTCAAAAGATCTGAGACCTACCAAGTCACAGATCTTGACAGCAGCTGGCCAGTTTTAGTGCAGTTTGGCTGGCCTGGAGATCCACCGGTTCAGGAGTCAAAAGCTTATCCAGGGTGGAGAAGTCTTTCTGCTCATTCTTCCATCCCCATCAAATAACTGAGCTCTCCATAAGAACACTGGCAATGATGTTTTAAAGTTGTTAGAAGCTGTAAAATGTTGTTCATTGCAATGGAGCCATATGATGCTCCAAAGCTACAAAGGTTGCATTAATGAAGGAAGGATAGTTTTGTCATTAAAATGCAGGACTGGAAGCCAGCCAGGGTTCTAGTCCCAGCTTGCAAAGTGACTCCGTGACTCTTTCTTGCCTACCACGTTGACCACTTCTGGCTCCATCACAAATTCCTCCAGCCTTCCCCTCCCTTCCAAATCAGAGTCAAGCTCCTCCTCATTGTTTTCAAAGCACTGAACAACCTGGTTCCTGCTACCTCTCCATTCTTGCCTCCTTTTCTGCTGCTTACGCACAGCGCCCAGACTCAATCACTCCCTATATGGCCTTTCCTACTCCTGCCTTCTTGTCTGCCTCCATGCCATATACGACTTGAACCTCAGTTATAAGCTCTTTTGAGGCTGGGTCCATGTTGTTTTACATGTCTGTAAAGCACCCCAGCACATAATATTTTGCTGTATAGCATGGTAAACTGAATAGCAATGATTTTTCAGGTTCTCTCTCATGTCATCATCCTCAGTCAAAGCAAAAAAAAGGGGTTTTTTTATAGCAGCACTGACAGCTGACCCTGGTCTTTGGCAGGTGCAGAAGGTCCTCCAACACGGAAAGTGATAGGCAGGAGGCAATGCTGCATTTGGGGGAGCTTACATTGCAGGTATGCAATGTCTGTGATGCACAGACAGTTCCAGAGTCTTTCCTGGCATGCATAGTGGGGACAGGATGCTGGAAGAGTGAGGCCAAAGGAGCCTCTGATATACATCTCTTCCTGTCCTGCCCCTCATTGCAGAGGGGATTTAACACTTGTACAACTTGTAGGGTGCCATTTTCACAAAGGTGGAGGCAGAGTGCAAAGTGCACCCACATTTGCAAATGCAAACCGCAAATTTCATAACCGAACACACAAGAGGTACATGGAGTTAAGAAAGTTTCTCACAGCTCTCTAATTAATCTTCATGGAAAAGCCTAATCTGTTGGGCAAAGAAATCCAGGGAGAGCACAAAAAGAAGCAAGGACAGGGGGGTAGTCTTGCATAGTAACCCTATTCAAAAGCAACCAAGGGGAGTTCAGGTCATTGATCCAAATCTGTGTGTCTGAGCTACAGTATGGTAAAGAGCTTTGATAGAACTAACAGCAGTTTCTCTCTCTTTCCCCACCCCTCTCCCAAATTCTTTCTCCTTAACCTTGAGAATGAAAAGGACCTCTCTACCTGGTCGATGGCTCTGACTTGGAGTACTTTTAATGATTGCAAGCAACAGTTGTTAGTTTCCTACAGATATAATTAGAAGCAAAATAAAATGTGGAAGATACACGCTTTGTGTTAGTAAATGCTAGTCAAAAATTCTTCTTTAACAGAACATAAATTAGATGATATGCTTTTAGTGATGAATATATTTGTTACCAATACACATAAGAAGAAAATCTGTGCAATTTTCAATCTGAAATTCAACCGTTTGCAATGCCTGAATAAAAGTTTCTATCCACGTAAGAAAAAGATGCACAAAAACCCTGATGCAAAAATTTAAGCTAGCTAATCTTATATTAAGCGCAGTCACACACATACAATATATAAATATATAATACATATCTACAAATTTATATTTGAATAAACATAACAATCTGCTACCACAGATACTATATAAGTGCATGCTTAAATAGAATTTAAATCATGATTAGAACAAAATCAGTTAAATCTTTAAATAAGGTTATACAAAAGATGCACTTCTGAACACACAGGTAAGTGCCACAGAACAGATATTTCAGTACAAAACTAGTCAGAACAGCTCTCCCATAGTAATAGGCATCCCCCTTCTCAGTTCAATAATCAAATAGCTTTGACTGGTCAATGTCTGCTTTTGTTCGGTTCTGACCTACATGTTCCTATGAGGGACATCTTTGTCTCACTTTTCTTTGGTCACTGAGTTCATGTACCTCAATAGGCTGAGACTTGCAGTCCATTAACAAGAGTTCTCAGCTCAGCCCTAGGCCACCCAGAAGCCTTGGTGCATGTTCTCACTGAATGGCTTCACTGGTGGCCCATTCAAATGTGCTAATGTCAGAATAAAGGGTTGAATGGAGGAGCCAATGTACACCATTGCTCAGGAAAAGTGACTGCAGCTTCCAACAAAGCCTCCCCTGTGGTGATGTTAAGCAGAGTTATCAATAGTGCTAAGGCAGAGCAAGAACTAATGCTCCAATCATGTCATCAACAGGTGGCACAGATGCAGCCACTTCAATACAGAAATCACAGGGCAACATTTACTGGTAATTCTATCCTCTTTCCAGTTCTAACGTACAGATAAGTGTGCAGATGTCATGTCTCTCTCTCTTGTGCTGTGTCAGACCCCCTTGAACTGAGTTCCTAAAGACTTTTTTGTTTCCTGTTCCTTTTACTATTCACACACACTGTAGGCAATGCTAAAGTCTCATCTACAGCAAAGCAAAAATCTTGGTTTTTTTAAACTACAGATAAGTAATTTTCTCCAGTTTATTCAAGCAGCTCAAAGAGAACATTTCAGTACAACAAGGAAACAATTTGGTTATTCATAAGACTTGCCACACTGTTACACCAATTTGCTCATTGTCAGAATGCACATTAAACTGTCTTGATTTGTCTTAAATTAACAAATCATGCAACCTCTCACTTGACTACAGCTTAATTTTTTCTTCAATAATTTTTTGGGGGAAATAGGGATTAGGAAAAAAAGTGTTCATAACAATTATGAGGAATGTGTGAGAAAAGACTAAATTTGTTTGTAAAGTACATTATGGGCAGTCACAGAACTGGAGGAGACTGTCCTAGCACATAAAAACAACTCAGATTTCTGCAGTAGATTTCCATTGCTTTGCTAGTACAGTAGTATATTGCTAGAGGAGAAACAGAGGCTTCCCTCAGTTAGCAGTCGTGTAAGAAGGGAAACAGCCACCATCATAAAATACTTCTTCCGAACAAAATGGGATCAGTCCACTATGTCATACTTGAAGACTTAATAACATAAGTCATTTTAAGACCATTCTTATGGGACAGAGGTGAATGAGACAGAAAAGACTAAAGAACCACCCTCAAGTGGAAATTCCAAACAGTTTCCCAGGGCTAGCACAGGAGGACTCCACTTTACTCAAAAAACTGTAAGTCTTGGCGAGCAGATGTGAAGCATAGCAAGTTACTATGATACAAGTGTGTTCTAGATGTTATTGGTGACCCTGCTGCCCAAGCTTAAAAGATTTGGTAGCGTAGGTATAGTGCCATGCAGGATAGTTTGGTTTCAAATCTTACTTCCTTTCTCTTTGCAGCTGGGAATGCTCCTGAGGGGAGAGAGAATGGCAGCATTCAATGCTATGCAGCCAGAAACAGAGCAGCTGCAATACAGGAATTTGAGTTAAACTGATGTAGAATCAGGTGGGGCTGCAGGGATTTGATAAAGATGCACATGTCCCCTAACCTCCTAAGAAAAGCTTTATCTTGGAATGTTTATCACTGTACAGATGTTTCTCTCATCCTGTGTGTGTTGCTCCAGAGAGGTACTTTTTAATAGACATGGAGAAATTACAGCCTGGAAACACATTATGAGCAACATTCAGTCATGCACCAGCAAAAGGTTTAACATTCAGTCTCTCTCACATTATGTATACAAAAAACATTTTAATGGTAGATGTAGTTAGTAAAGGGGGTCTAAAGTTTATTAGCTACCGTTTTCCCTATGCAGTTGTGGTGCCATGACATCTTGCCTGACTGGCAGAAGGTTTTAAAAAAAAAGTACTGATTTTTTTTCAAGCCTCTGGAACACTTTTCTGCTAATTATGTGATATTCACAGAATACATGATAGTGTGAAAATGGTGTCAGTATCTCCATGCCCTGACCTACATAACTAAGTTGTGGCTTCAACATTCATGAAGACCACAGCTATTCCAGATGCAGGTTGATAATACCATCTCATTTGAAAAATCCTATGGCTATAAGACAGAGTGATAACTTTTCTATAGAATCCTTAAACCAACCTAGAGCTGGGCTATAATTATTTTTTGAATTATATAGATTAAAAACATGGTAGAAAGGATCTTCTATATTAACTTCTACAAGTGTTTAGAGCAATTTCTATCAGATACTATTTAAATTCTATAGACTTCTATTATATAGAATTTTTCCATGAGGATTTATACAACAGTACCACAGCATCATGTATTCTCTCGCTCTCATATCTGAGTGTGGGAGTTTGTGAAAGAAGGAAGAAAAAAAGTGAGGACTATCCAGATAAATCAAGTGCTCCCATTTAATTTTTTCCACTACTATTAACTTTCATTAAGTTACTACTAGTTTCATTCCGCCCCCTACATGAGACAGATCCCATGAAGTCAATGGAAGTTTTTTGAGAGTATAAAAACTACAATATTGAGCCCTATGTTGGCATACTTCAGCAATCCAGCTAAACCAATACATTTTGAGGCCTCACGCAAAATGATTTTTATGCAGTTATTTAATTAATTTTGTATATCATAAGATGCTAATTTCTTCACACACATTAGAACGAAGTTGGGTCTGTTTCCCAGAATTAATAGTAAAAACCTTTTCTGTCTTTCCACCTCTAACTGGTACTGCACAGTTTCAAAAGGCTCCTCTAGAACTCCTCTAGCATAGTGCCCCAAGGGGAAGCTAACCGCTCCTTTAAAAATTCTTTGCTAATTTGGTTAGAGCAAAAGCTGCTTTTGGTTAGTGCAGAGCCACCTGTTTTTCATTATTTCCCTTTTCTTTATTCTGTATGCCTATGACCTTAAAGGCTCAGCAGACCTCTCCGGAACCTTAAATTGTAACGTGGGGAAGAAATGCCTGCTGATTTGCATGACTTAGTCAGTAGCTCGCTTGTTGCTGCTTTTATAAACCAGCAATAAAATGGAGGCCCAAGAAGCAAACAATATTATCCAACCCACAACTGTTTTTTTTCCTTCTGAATCCCAAATACTCCACCTCTAAAAGTAACACTTTCACTCTGCTACCCTGCAGCTATTACTTTCCAAGTGTTGCGGCACATTCCAGTGATACTGCTCAGTGGGGCACATGCCTAGGCAGTATAATTTCTCCCTCCTTAGTGCATGTAAAGACAAATACATTCCCAAAGGATCTTAGGGTAAATTATATTTTATTTTAAAATAAAATAACTTTCCTTGAACAAAAACTACTGGATGTGATTTTTAAAAAAATTTCTATCAATTTAGGGTTATAAAGTTGATCTCTCTCCCCTTCTTTTCCAGGTGTTCTCACCCCCTTTCTGATGTAGGAATGTGTAGTGGGCAGGGGAGGCTCTTAGGCTTTCAGACCTGGATCCCATGCACACACACCGAAGCATGTGCTTTTCTTTACTCACAAGAGTGGTCCCAATGAATAAAGTTAAAACACAGATGTGTTTGTAGGATTGAGGCCCAAGTTTTCTCCCTGTCTTCTCCTGCCCTGCAAGATGTCTCTATATTACTTGCCTGATGCTTTTTGGTGTTGAGCATTGTACCACTACACATTCCTTTTTGTCCATATTACACACCCTTTTGGGGGTCAAAAATGCAGAATACAAGACATTAATATATGAATTTAGGCATGTTTTGGAAAGATGGCAGAATGTCACAGATCCTAAGTTAACCCTTTTGAATTATAACAAGACAAACGCCAACCAAGACACTTCTCTCTGTTATGTATGGATGGATCCAAATATAAAACTGGCCCATAAGACACTTCATTTTATGAAATACTGGTGGGTACCAGCCTTCAAAAAAAGTGTCTAGTTTCATTTCTCTCTAGCCTGACAAACAAGCAGGAAAACACTTGCATCTTCAGTATTAAAGATGGTCTAATGCTCGTGGTTCTATTTTTAAAAATAAATGTCAGAAAGATATCTATTGTGTGAGATTTGTCATTTTTTAAATAAAAATGTTCTCAGTGTCTTATAAGTTCTATAATAAGCAGATCTACCATTTAGTATCACGCTTATATTGATATACAGCTCTCATGCTTTCTATTGAAACTCAGATGTGATCACTTCAAAGAGTATCAGAACAAAAGCAGGCTGGGGAAAAAAGTTCCCATTCCTTAATGCAAAAATGTGTTGTGTTTCCCTTTTAAAGTTTCACCGTTTCAAGAGTCTTCAGCATGTTAATAAAACATCTGCACTACAGCTTCCTAAAATAGGTTTCTTTATCATGCAGTGTCATTAGTTAAGGCTTTAAACATTAATAGGTTGCTCATTTTTAGTTAAAAATTACATAAGCTGTTCTAACTAAAACAGCGTAAACTACAGAGCTAATTGTGACTGATTATTTCTGTGGGGATCTGAGAAATCATAACTACGTTGCCTCCTGGCTTGCCCACCAACTTCCACATGACTAGTTGAGGATGGAGAGATTCACATTCCCCTTCCCACCTTTTTCTGTTACAATCTACTTCAAGTACTAAATATAGGAAACTAGCAATAGGGTGAACCATGGGTTTATGGTGTATAGAAGCATCCTCCAGTTGGGATCCTTACCTGAATTTATACAAAGGTTCCACCAGGTACCATGACTGTTCCCAGAAAATCAGCCTTCACCAGTTAGACCCTGGCTCCCTCCCTCCCTATTGTGATCTTCTGCAAGGGGCAGGGGAAGCAGAGTCACTATTACTCTCTCCCCGCTTTGATGACTGGAGAAACCATTAGGCCTGGTTGCTTCTCTGGTTTATTTATAGGACGTTTCTTCTTTTCTCTTGCCCCACCCCCAGCCCAAGAGTTCCTATCTCCAGATCCTTTTTGTACTCTCTCTCCAATCTTTAGTGCATTTCTGCTCCCCACCCCAGCTGTGGAATTTTTCTTTCCTATTCACCCTGGGGTTCTCACATCTTTTCCTCCCCTCTATCATGTTGTTTTCCTCTCTCCTGTTACATCACACTCCCTCCACCTGGTGCCTGAGCTAAAATTTGCTGATACTTTTTTCTTGCTTGTGGGAAGCCACAGGGGAAGAAGTGAACATCAGTAGCAACTGACTGCTCAGTAGCATGCAAAGCAGTGGCCTCTGGGTTCCAGACTAGGGCAGGGAACTGCAATCATGAGAATTTTTGTCCTAAGCTACTTAAGAAAGGGTGGAGAGGTGGCGGGAGGGAGGAGAAGGAGACTTTGAACAATAGCCAAAAAACTAGGACAGTCTTACCAAAATAGCAAGCATGCTGTCAATAGCATTGCTCTATTGGCACTACTAACAGCTGCCTACAAGTAGTGCTATTCCACTTCAATGATTTTAGCCCAGATTTTTAAAGGTATTTAGGCACCTAAGTCCCCTTGATTTCAATGGGAGCGAGGCACTAAATATCTTTGAGGTCCTGGGCCTTTATTTGTCATATTTAACCAGGACTCACTCATTTTTCATTTATGATCCCCTATATTTTGCCTGTGAATCAGGACAGTGGGCAACCAAGCAACATTTCCCAGTTCTTGGTACCTAATCTTCACGCAGCACTCTTCTTCCATGTTCTGCTTGTGACCCTAAAGGCCCCTTAGCAAACATGTAAGGTCTTTATTGACAGCTTGCAACTTATCAATGTTCATAATCATGACGCAACATGTGTCCAGATAGTACCTAAGGAATAATGTAACTATATTGATCTTAAGGCGAAAAGGAGTCACCAAGAAGTAATACTATAAGATCATGTCTACACTAAAGATCTTACAGTGACACAGCTGTACTGATGCAGCTGCGCTGCTGTAAGATCTCCAGTGTAGCTGCTCTATGCTGACAGGACAGAGCTCTCCCATCGACATAATTATACCACACCCAACAAGCGGCAGTAGCTATGTTGGAGGGAGAGCGTCTCCCACCAACATAGCGCTGTCCACACTGGTGCTTCTGTTGGTGTAACTTATGTCGCTCAGGGAAGTGTTGTGACATAAGTTATACCGACAAAAGTGCTAGTGTAGACATAGTTTTAGCGATGGCCAGTTCACGCAGGAGGGCATTGCCACCCTCCCTGGTCAGACAGTAAAGTAACGGAAGGTTCTATTGTCTACCATTGCTCCATTATAAAACAGTCAACTTAAGCTGTAGTGTAGCCATAGCCTAATACAGAGTGGGAAGAGGTACTTTGGATCCATTCACTGAGGAGACGTCTGTTGAGCGGGGTAGTTTTCCATGAAAGATTGGATCCTGGTTCCTTTAAGCCAGCCAGACCTGCAACAGACTGAATTTTGAGGGGGAAACCTACTTAATTAGATGAGAAAGGTAACTATTAATAAGGATAGATCCTAGTTCACATCTGATGACTTTGTTTTGTATTGTAACCATTTGTTTCCTTCAGTCTCTCTTGTTTCTAGCGGAATCTGTATTCTTTCTTAAATAAATCTCCTTCTGTTTCATTACAAGTGCTGTGTGTTATATAGGAACAGTAGTTTAAGGTTAAACTGGGATATACTGCTCCTTTGGGAGCAGAGGATCTGAGATTCCCATGAGTAGTCAGGGGCTGGATATCACAGAAAAATGCTTCAAGGGGACTTGCCTGTGCCTCTTGTTAACCTGCAAGGTAAAAAGAGGTCTGGCAAAGCCCAGAGGAGAGCTCTTGAGTGGCTGAAAGGCTGGTGGTGTGAGGGAGCTAACACCACCAGCTTCCACAAGAAAGACTCCTTCAGGCTGAAGGCAAGGGGATGAAAGGTGACCCACAGAGCTGGGTAGCCCAAGTATTGTCCCAGTACTGTAAGATTCTTTCACTTTGTAGATGCTGTCACGCAAGGAATTTCTTCATTTTGGAGTTTCCATTTCAGAAAGGTAGGGTTAAAAAAAAAAGCTAGGTATTATTCCTAAACCAACTGAAATTGCATTTGTGACATCAAAATGGATTTTTTGAAGTAGTACACTGGATTGACAGAAAAGCAGCTGCACTGCAACAAATGAAAGTGGAAATTAATAAGAAACCAAGGTAAAAGAAAGACTATTGGTTTTGCACACCCACAGCAAATTGGCTGGATTTAGAAAAGCTCACTTTGATCTTTCCCAGACTAATTACCGCTGTGTTTGACTGTTTTGTGCATTAGTTGCCCTTCATAGAAAAATGAAACTACTGTAGTACACAGCTGTAATACAAATGAAAATGTGACATCCAATAAACAAAGCATGGCAAAGGTCATCCAGTACAATAACTGTATAATTCAACTTTAAAATGTCTTTTGTATACAAATAATGACACATTTAAGATGGTTTTGAACAATGAACCAATATTAAATGGTGTGAGCATGGGTCTGAGAACAAGTGAGAGAAATTGCATACAAGACTGATACATAGAGTTTCGTGACAAACATTTCTCAGATCTACTACACAATTTGCAAGATTAGATGATCTGATACATGCATAAATATTTTGAACACTTAATCTATGAGGACTCTGGGAATATACCATCCTTACTATATGAAATCAAGGAACAGTAGTTCCATAGGTATACTTATTTTGGATTTCATAGGTCCATGGTATCCAAAGGTGAAAGAAAAAATAATTGTAAACTGGTGAAGATCAGCTATTAGAAGAACCGAAATTAGTCTTTTAGTGAACAAGTATTCCTCCTCAAGGCTTTAGAGTATATCAGTTATAACAAGAGAAACAAAAATAGCTTTACATGAAAGCGAACTGAAAACGTCACCCATAATAACTGGGTACAAAGCCATACCGTCACAAAAACCTTCCCACTTTATAGCTCAAGCACCTGTTTTCACAGTTTCTTGTATTCCTTCTGAGAGTCTGATCGGGCTTTCAGTCTCAACTCCTGCACACCTGTAACTCCTTGCTTGCTGAAAAATAAGCAGAGCTTTCGGACACTGCAACCCCCAGCAAAGACAACATTGGTCTCCAGATCAGATACTAAGGAGAGGAATCACACAGAAGTGACATTTCATTGTTAACTAAGGCCCTAATCATGCAAGCACTTAGACACATGAGTAGCTTTACTCATATGAGTAAAGTTTAGCTTGTGAGTGTCTGCAAAATTTGGTTCCTATTTCTAATGGAGACTATCTTGTCTACCAAAAGAAAAACATTCCTACTCAAAGTTTGCTTGGAAAATTTGTCTTCATTGCACCAGCTACAGAGGCACTAGTTGCCTTCATAACAGAAGTGATCTCCTGATTCTAATAACATATTTTTATGATTGTTTACTATTCTGTATTACCATAGTGTCGAGAGGCTAAATATATTGATTTTTAAAAGCTTGGACTGCACATATTTATAATAAGGTTAACATAATATTTTCTTTTGCTGTGAACCCATAAAACCTAAAGCTGCCATAGAGTGATGCTCTTAGTGCAGCATTAAGCTCCTGATGTGGATTTATTCTATGTTATTCTCCACCATCCAAAAGTATTATTGGCATTTGGTACCCTAGGCACCCTTGTATTCACACCCTACCTCAATCATATTTGTACAAAATATGCCTTGTGAGGTATCACAAGAAAGCTAATAAAACTCTGTTTATTAATATCATTGTAAAATGCAGATGTGCTAGCCTTTTATATGAAGTTAAGAATTTCCTCTATATGATGTTACTAGAACATCTTTAACACACGACTACCTACCCTAGGTAAAGGTGATAAACAGGTCTGGCCCAGACAAAGAAATATGGATTTACCTCAATTCACACTAAACAAAGCTATTGAGCTAAATAAATTTGTTAGTCTCTAAGATGCCACAAGTACTCCTGTTCTTTTTATAGATACAGACTAGCACGGCTGCTACTCTGAAACCAGCTAGGGTTATCCTGCTCCTGACCTCGAGAGACAGAGAATTAACATGGCTCTTGTGCCTGAGAGACACAGGAGACTGAATCCCCAGGAGGCCTTTCTGACTTGTATGACAAAAGCATCCCTTGGGGAATATAATAAACAGAGGCAGACCCATCTTAGAAGAACTTAATATCATCTGTGAATGCACAGTGACTGGGGCTGTGTATTGCAGAGAAACATCTCTGAGGAGCTTCAGCGCTGGCGTTCACTAATTGTTACCTGCTAGGTGAAGTTTGGTCCGGGAGAGCCTTGAGGAGTTAGCTGGTAAAAAACACAGACTGATGTGGCAGGGAGCTGATAGGCAGCCTAATCACCTGCAAAATGCTCTCTTGCTGAGGCAGAGAGGTACCACAGTGGCTTGTAGCTCAGCAGCGTGTTACGGTACTTCACAGAAGGCATAAGGAGATGTGACCTCAGCTTCAAACAGCTTACCACCAAATTTTAGCTATGACATAATTCAAGGTAACGAAGTAAGGAGGGAGTGGGGTGAGGAGTAGCAAGGGTTAGAGCAATACAGTCATGCAATTACATAACCACCAGACTGTGCTTCCTGCTTAAGCACTGGACTGGAACTCAAAAGATAGATGCTCAATTTCTGTTTGTGTGTAATCTTGGACAAGTCATGTAGGGCCTGATTCTGCGCCTGACTCAACACAGGTGCCAGGGTCCTCCCCACATGGAGCTTGTTACAGGCTCAGGACCTCAATGTTGCTGTGCCTCAGCTCTCCAGGTGTAAAATACAGATAATAATACTTCCTCTTCCGCCATCTTTTGTCCCTCTTGTCTTATTAGACAGTAAGCTCTTCAGTGTGGGGAGAGACTGCCTCTTACCAGGAGTATGTACAGTACCCTGACACAATGGGTCCTCAGTCCCAGTTTATACATGTGCACATATTGCTGGTTCTGTAATGCTGGGGTTTGTTCATGTATATAAAAATGAGGACTTTAAATAGTTTCTATTATTTTTTAAAACTCATTGTTTTTAAGACAATCTTCTAATTTCTGGGTCCCAATTTTTGACTATATTTGGGGTGGAAAAATACGAGGGAACAGCAGAGAGTGTGGAGCCAGTGTGGAGGTGCAGCACCTTACCTGATGATTGCCTGGATCTGAGAGTTGGCCCCATTCTTGTTCTAGATGGCCAAGCCCCAGCCCCGATAGACTGATAATGTGGACAAATCTCCACAACTCCCTCAGAGATTTACTCCTCTTTATCCCCCTCTCATGGGTTTAACTTTTACCATTGGATAGGAAAGGGGGATGGGTGTGCATGAGGAAAATTGCAGCAAGCAGGGCCCAAATTATCACATTTCTAGCCTGGCTTCCATAACCAGTGTGGATAGAATCCCCCTTACCCTCCTTATAACGGTGTTAAAATTCCATTTTACACTCTCCTTTAGAGGGTAGGTAAATAGTGTACAATAATTCATTCCTGCCATCTCTCTAGCTGCAGTCACATTGCACCAGAGGATATGGGCCCATGTTTATAAACGACTGACGATTAGCACTGCTGCTTTATATAACAATGCTTAGCACTTTTATCTCCATTGTTTATATATGTCATATATATAGATATGTCTGCCCCTAGACTGTACATTTTCTCATATTAGGTGTATTTGAACGCTATGTAAATAAAACCTTGTTTAGTTTACCCTATCGTGTGGATCTTCATTTCTGTGAGCAGTCTAAATGAAGACAATATGTTAGGCACACAGTTTTCTTAATGAACAGTGTCCCTTCTTTCTTGCAAAAAGAAATGAGCTCATTACTGTAGGGTGGTTTTTTTTCTCAACATGGAGCAAATTCAAACTTTCCATACTGCAACCTGAGAAAAATCTTTGGAAACAGAAACTGGATTTTTGTTTAGTGATTGAAGCTGTTTCCAATAAAACTGTCCTAACAATCCTATAAAATAATGAAAAATTCTTTTATGTGATATACAATCAATTATATACTAGTGGTTGAAAGATTTTGGGGAACTCCAAATAGTTAATGCCCCATATTTTTACTTTTTATGGGACAAATTCTGCTTTAAATTAAATATCTAATTAGAGGGAAGCCATTCATAAATAACAATGTGCGTTAAATCAGAATGGGATAATAAGAGTGTTACATATATGCACCTTGTTTCCATAAAGATTTTGGATTCATTCATTTCATTCCTCCCAAAGTAATGGAAATGTATTAATTTATTCAACTGCAATTAACATATCCTCACTTTTTTTTCCCAACTGGATGCCAAAATTAAAGCTAATTTGTGTCTGAAAATTGAAAAGTGAATTTCATAAATATATATTTTTGAAAGGTTTTCTATAGGAACAAAATATTTCTCCCTCAGTGGTTTATGGATTATTTCCAGCATATCAGAGATTTTTACCTTCTGGCAAGGAACTCCATTCCATTCTAGGCAAAAAAAAAAAAGCACCTTAGGGTAAAATATTAAGTCTTTCAGGAAATCTCATAAAATTAACTCATCCAATAATGGAGCCTTAACTGTTCCAAAAAAATGGCACTTTATTCTCTAAAGGCTGGAGTTTGATGAGTACTTTTAAATGGTTATAACACTACAATCCCATTGTGTGAATATTAAAAGCACACACAAACACTTCCAAGTAGGAAAGAACACGGGGGACGGTCCTTGCACACATTACTCGGATGATTGAGCCCATGCAGAATCTGACCCATTACTACAAAATGTTTTCCACAACAATTCAGTTTTTCATCCATGCATTTCTATACATTTTTAGTATTTCGAAAACCTCACATACAGAATTTAAGGGATTACATACTACTAGATGCAAAAGAGTTTCATAACATATTGCAGGAATGAGAACCTGCACAGCAAGTTGCATTGTTGTTACCACTGTAAACAGTGCACTGCTTGTACATGGTATGGTCTTTATGCATAATTTCCAGCCTTTAGTTAGAAGAAAAAGCTAATGTAATTCAAAGTAATTTTCTCCTCTACAGCCAATCATAATTCTTTTTTCACTATTCAGTTGTCATTACATGTAATAACCCATCCAATAAGAAAACATGCTCTGCCGGAGAAAATAGAAATATATACCTGGGTTTTAAATTAAAGGCTTTTTCTCCACAGTTTTCTAAGGTTCTCCTAAAGAACCTTTTCTCATGAATGTGAGTTAAGGCACGAGTACCTCATTGTATAAAATGAGAATTAGTACTACATACCAAAACAAATGGGTCTCTTCCCTGCTGAGCTATCAAGTACATGACATGACAGGCAATTTAATTTAATTACTTATCAACCATCCCTTGCTGTCTCTGTTATACAAAGAAAGCCAGTGCAGATGTAGTGCTATTATAAAAAATGAAAGTGTCTAGTAATTTAAATATCAGTAATTATTGTACCACTGTTGAATTTTTTTTTAAAGGCAATATTGCCAACTGTTGTTCATATGTACGGTTTATATAAAGCCTGATTCTGATCTCACAGTGATGAAATACGGGAGTAGTTCACTGAAATCAATGGAGTTACAATAATGAAAAATTGGTGTATCAGGACCATAGGAATTATAATGTACCCAATGCATTATTACACTGGTGTAATTTACACAGTCTTTAAGCCTCATATCTGAGATGGGAATTGGGCTCTTATTCAAACATATATACTTAACCTTGCTGTAATGTTCCATTCAGATAATGGATAACACAAGCAGTAGGATTGTGCTTGTATATTCATTGTCAGAATATCTAAAACCTCTTCATATTAAAGCTGACAATGAAAGCATTAAGGTGGCGGTTGAGACCACTTTTGGAAGTAAGTCATTCATACTGCTTAGAAGATATTTCTTAGCAGAAATCCCACACTGTAGATCCTAATTTCCTATAGACATCCTGTATGAAAGGCAGTGTTAAAATTATGCCTCTGATAAGGTATTTAATTATAGTCAGATACAATACATTTATAGAAATTGACTATGGAGAAAGTTAGTTACTTCTTTTAACTAAACAGAAATAAAGAAAACCATAAGCAGTATAGTGAAAAAAATGCAAAATGACAAATGTGTATAGTCACTAGTGGTAAGATTAAAGCTTTTCCATTTTTTTAAATTTATCTTTTATTTTCTCCAATTTGGAGTACAGAAAGGGTAATCTATTTCTTTTATTAAAAAAAGTTGATGTGAACTTTGCTAACAATCAAAAAGTTTTCAAATTACTCTTTCAAGAAATTGTAGTATTTCATGCTAAATGGTAGCCACTCCAATACAAAGGTAATTTCTCACTCTCAAAAAAAATAAAAATCTATATACTGCTCTTTCTTGCATTTCTCTTTTTAAAAAAAGAAAACACACTAGACAAACAATTCGATCTCTGGACAGTTTTCTCTTAATCTTGTTGCTTTTATATTCTGTTTCTAAAAGGGATACTTAGTTTTAACTAGATTGCAATTTTAGTCTAAAAGAGTTTCTAGAATGAGTTAAAAAGTAGTCATTGAGAGTATTATCTGCAGATACTTTTAGAGCTACAACAGCAAGGAACAATTGTCTCTCTAGATTTAATACAGATAATGTTTGATTCTCTGAAACAGAAGTAGTGTAACGGTGGTAAATACAATAAGGTTGGCTTTTTAAAGTGTATATTTTCTATATTAATTATTTTATTGAGCTCATTTTTCTTGCGTGCATTTCTAAAGCACCCATTCTCACCTTAATGTCAAGTCACTCAATTTGAGTGTTTTATTACAAACATTCTGAACACATTTTCTTCTGCGTACACATAAAGTAAAAATATTGTTAGTCACTAATTTTAAATGTAATTCTTAAATATTATGCATTTTTCATTTATAGGAAGTTGGGTTTAAAGCAAGTGGCCAATAAAATAAGAGAGGGTTAATTATCATATGATACAATTAATAAAATGAGTGAGCATATAACTAATAATTTTTGAAGTTACTAGCAAATCATTTCTGATATAAACATCCTTTGATTTCTGATCATATGATTAGGAAATTGTATACACAGAGACCATAATACATTTATTTGCTCTTCTGAAAATGACAAAGGCCCAGATTTTAAAGATATACGGTGATGCCCTGAATGCTTAAGTCATTTTTGAAAATGGGATGTAGCCATCTAAATTACTTATGCCTTGCAATGCTGAGTAGAGCTAGATCCACAAAGGGACTTAAGCATGGCCACTGTAGGCACCTAAATGCCTCAAAACCACCACTCAGCTTCTGCTTAACTCAACAGGTGCCTAAATTCCCCAGGCACATAAGTGTCTGCTGGTGGGCATGCATAAAACCGAGCTGCCTGACTCCCACGCCCCAGTGAAATTAATCTGTCTCTCACCTGCAGGGCCCAATCTACTAGGTGTGCTAAGAGCAATTAAGTGTTTAAATAATAAAATATTAATTGGAGCAGGGTCTTGAACTTGACTCTCCCACATCCCAAGAGAGGGCCCTAACCACTGGCATATAGAGTCAATCCCTTGCTTTTTCTTGGTGGCCCAAAGAATATTTAATTATTAACACAAAGTGGAACAGTTCCAAAAGGAGAGAGACTCCCTCAGATCACCTAATAGCCTGGCGATTAGGGCACTCTCCTGAAATGTGGGAGATTTGGATTCAAGTCCCTGCTCCAAAACAGGCATTTGAACTTGGGTCTTCCACTGAGCACCCTAACCATAAGGGTATTGGCTATAATGGTGTGCATCTCACACTCTCATCTGATTTTTCATAAGCAACGGCTGAGGCATCTAACTCCGGGAGACGGTTCATGGGTGTGAATCTTGAACGAGAAATTGTCATCTCCCTATGGCCCAAAGTTAGGCATCTAAGTAACTTTGAGGGATGGGGTTTAGGCCCTGCCCCTCTCCTTAGCTTTTCCTATTGCTTAGCTTAGGCAGCTCCCTGCTAAGCTTTCTAGCATTTCCACTGGGAGCCTGAGCACCGAACTCAGGTTTGTGAATTCCACTGGATGGCAGAGCATCCAAGTCCTCTTTATGGATCCAGCACTTCGATATCTACGTTCCATTGATTTCAATGACACTTATGTTCCTAAATGCCTAAGCCCTTGTCTACACTACAGGGAAAAGTCGATCTAAGCCAGGGATCGGCAACCTTTGGCACGCGGCCCTCCAGGCCGATCTCAGCTCCCACTGGCCGCGGTTCGCCATCCCAGGCCAATGAGGGCTGCGGGAAGCGGCGCAGGCTGAGGGACGTGCTGGCCGCCGCTTTCTGCAGCTCCCATTGGCCTGGAGCGGCAAATCGCAGCCAGTGGGAGCCGTGATCGGCCAAACCTGCGGACGCGGCAAGTAAACAAACCAGCCTGGCCCACCGGGGCGCTTACCCTATCGGGTCGCGTGCCAAAGGTTGCCAATCTCTGATCTAGGCTATGCAATTTAAGTTAGGTGAATAGCATAAATCAAGTCGACATAGCTTAGATCTAGTTACCGCGGGGTTCACACTACGCGATGTTGACGGGAGATGCCCTCCCGTCGACTCCCCTTACTCTTCTCGATCCAGTGGAGTACAGGAGTCAACTAGACCTGCTAAATCGACCGCCAATGCATCGATCGCCACACGTCAATCCCCCACTAAGTGTAGACAAGCCCCAAGTCATTTTTGAAAATGGGATTTAGGACTTGCAAAACTGAGCAAAAGAATGCCAGACTATCTTTAAGAACCTGGATCAATGTGCAGAAGGGGTCATACAGCAAAAGAATTTTACATCCCTGTACCAAAAAATTGTGATAAGGCTATCAGGGCAGAGATACATCATGCAAAACAAAGTCTGAAACTTTCGTCCTAGTTATGTTTGATCCATAAAATAAAATTTTTACTTATTTAGTAATCTGATGCAAAGAATAATCCATTACTTTAAAAGCTAATCAGAATTTAATAATTAATCTTTTTCTCTATATTTGCAGTGATCGGGATTAATATTTTAAACTGCAGTACTCTCAGAACATTTACCATAGTGTTCTAATTGAATATGTTCTTTCTTTTTACAGCGATATTGAGAAGTCACACTGAATTTACATTTGAGAGCCCAGATTCAATGTCCGGTTAAATTAGTAGTGAAATTAACTTAGTGATACAAAGTGGATGAGGTAATATCTTTTATTGGACCAACTTCTGTTGGTGAAAGAGACAAGCTTTCGAGCTTACACAGCTCTTATTCAGGTTATTGAATGATGTCAGTTTAGGCCTTTTGGAAACTCAAAACAGGAATATCAAGAATGTTGCAGATCAGGATAGAGGTGCACTGCCATAGCCATCTTGGAAAGCTACGAAGTACCTGCTCAAATTAACTCTAGCTAGCAATGTCAACCTCTTACGTTCATGAGCAGTAAAATGTACTTAATTCAAAGTTATGGGGGGAAGGGGAAAGAAATAATGTTCATTGACTTCTATGTACCTACTACCCTGTTTCTCCTTTGTAGACCTTCCTGAAACACACATTCTTTAAATGCAATTGAGGTGACAAATGCAATTACTTTAGATAACATCCAGATAGTGCTGCTGAAATTGGAGACAAGTTGATAGTCATGGAGGGCCAGGGCTGAAGAAAGGACCCTGACTCTCATTCCAAAAAGAGGGTGGGGTCTCTTCACATAGCTCTCAGAAGCATCAGTTGAGCACCCACAAATACTTTTGAGCAAATAGAAGTTACAATCACTAGTTCTCTGGACAAATCAATCAGTTATCAGTATGGCTGTCAATTAATTGCAGTAAACTCACGCAATTAACTCAAAAAAAATGAATCGCAATTAATCACACTGTTAAACAATAGAATACCAATTGCAGAAAAACATCCAAAATATTTAATAAATTTCATTTCAAAATATATTGATTTCTATTACAACACAGAATACAAAGTGTACAGTGCTGACTTGATATTTTTATTACAAATATTTGCACTGTAAATGATAAACAAAAGAAATAGTATTTTTCAATTCACTTAATACAAGCACTGTAGTGCAATCTCTTTATCATGAAAGTGTAACTTACAAATGTAGATTTTTTTGTTACATAACTGCACTCAAAAACAAGTCCACTCAGTCCTACTTCTTGTTCAGCCAATCGCTGAGACAAACAAGTTTGTTTACATTTACGGGAGATACTGCTGCCTGCTTCTTATTTACAATGTCATCTGAAAGTGAGAACAGGCATTCACATGGCACTTTTGTAGCTGGCGTTGCAAGGTATTTACGTGCCAGATATGCTAAACATTTGTATGTCACTTCATGCTTCAGCCACCATTTCAGAGGACATGCTTCCATGCTGATGATGCATGTTAAAAAAAAAAGCATTGTTTAAGTTTGTGACTGAACTCCTTGGGGCAGAATTGTATGTCTCCTGTTCTGTTTTACCCACATTCTGCCATATATGTCATGTTATAACTGTCTCGGATGATGACCCAGCACATGTTCATTTTAAGAACACTTTCACAGCAGATTTGACAAAACGCAAAGAAGGTACAAATGTGAGATTTCTAAAAATAGCTACAGCACTCGACTCAAGGTTTTATGATCTGAACTGCTGTCCAAAATCTGAGAGGGACAAGGTCTGGGGCATGCTTTCAGAAGTCTTGAAAGAGCAATACTCAGATGTGGAAATTACAGAACCCGAACCAACAAAAAAGAAAATCAACCTTCTGCTGGTGGCATCTGACTCAAATGATGAAAGTGAACATGCGTCAGTCCACTCTGCTTTGGATCATTATCAAGCAGAACCCATCATTGGCATGGACGCATGTCCCCATGGAATGGTGGTTGAAACATAAAGGGTCATATGAATCTTTAGCACATCTGTCACATAAATATCTTGCGACACCAGCTACAACAGTGCCGTGCGAATGTCTATTCTCACTTTCAGGTGACGTAAATAAGAAGCAGGCAGCATTATCTCCTGCAAATTATAACCAAACTTGTTTGTTTGAGCGATTGGCTGAAGTAGGACTGAGTGGACATGCAGGCTCTAACACAGAGGACCGCCGGCATGCCGCCGACATGCTGCTGAAATCTGCCGCAGTGCCACCCTCAGACCACCTGGGAAGCCGCCCTTTCCCGTTTGCCGCCCTAGGCACCTGCTTGTTAGGCTGGTGCCTAGAGCCGGCCCTGACTACAGTACATGTATTAAGTGAATTGAAAATACTATTCTTCTGGTTTTTTTACAGTGCAAATATTTGTAATAAAAAGATATATAAACTGAGCACTGTACACTTTGTATTCTGTGTTGTAATTGAAATCAATTATTTAAATAAATGGTATTCTATTATTGTTTAGCAGAGCAAATAATCACGCCTCATCAGGTTCAGAACTAACAATTCTGCACCAACAGTATGCGCCAGCTAGGAAGGCTGGATAGATGTTTGTGTTCTTTTGAACTTTGTGTTGATAAATCAGGCTCCCAAAAAGGGGGTATTATTAATAACACCTGCAGTGTGAAGTTTTCTTAACTGGGAAGGAAATGGAAATGAGGCACCAAAGCCAGACTGAGTAAGTCCTACTACAATTGTGCTCCAGCTTTAATTTCTAAAAAAAAGATTGTTCATGCCTCATGATTGCATAGACCTTAAAAACATGAACCCAGTGTAGTCGGATGTGCGGTTGTTTTCCACAGTCTGCAAACGCCCTGAAACAAAGGCTCTGAAAGAGTGTACTGCCCCCATCGAAAAATGACATCAACTATTTCACACTAACCTTTCAGCAGCAACATCTAGCTAATGTACTCATCCTGCACTCCCAAACCAACTCCCACACCTTCCGAGGTACCAAAACCTCCAGTTTGCTCCAACCTCTCTCTTCCTTACCTTTCAACGCTCTTATTCATTGTCAATACAAAAACCTGCAGCATGCAGAAAATTGAATTGTAGAAACATAGTGAAAAACTGGATTTAATAGCAAAATAATCATACAGGTGCCAAAGTACTGGTTGTATTATTTATTTTATATTTAATTCAGTAACTGCCTCTGTTTGTTAATTTAAGTGAAGCTGTTGCAGAACTTCCAATCTGCCACAAACTCAGAGAATTTGCCACAGAATTTCAGTCCAGCTTGCTATACGTGGCATTGGATACAGTCACTCATGTCTCCCTCTTGGCTTTTCTCCTAGAGATTGCAGAAACTAGAGGAGTCTGGGGTTCCACAAAGCCTCTAAAACTTTAGAGGCCAAATTGCCAACAGGGCTCAACCCATCCTCTAAATTTACTTGCACAAATTTTGAATGCATAACTATTAATCTGCACAAAACATGCATTTGCACATACTCATCAGGTAGGTAGGTGCCCATCTGCCTGCTTTTTAGGTACAAACGCTTTAACATGTGCAAATGGGTGGATATGAATTGTTGCTATGTGTTAAATCAGAGGCCACTTTTGGACAATTTGGTTTCCATATTTTGATTTCTAGAACTTATAGAATATTTAAAAATAACACTTTAAAAAAGAAAATTACTTATCGTTTAGAAGAGTCAATAGTCACTTCCATCAATGCCCTAATCCAACACTGCTGCCTGCCAGTTTGCAGAGAATATTATCAGGGACAGAGACAACAGCAGTACCTTTACCACTGAAAGCAGTGAAAACCAGACAAAGTCTTCTCTATCCCCACATACAAATATCCTGTGCCTGTTAATTCTTTAATCACTTATCTAGAAACCACAGCCTGATCCTGCAAACAATTCCACACACAAGTAACGATTAGTCCCATTGGCTTCAAGATCAGGCCCAAAGATAGCAATTATTTAACTACAGCATCTATAATAAGTAGCAACAAAGACATTGCTCCTGCCATGACAATAGCATAGGCAGATCTTTGTACTCACACCATGACCTGTTGACTTCAATGAGATTCCATGTGGGTGCAGGGGTTCACGTGCAGGGTTCTCAGTACAGGATCAGGGACCAAGAAAGCACTATTTAATTTACAGCATCCGAAGTACATACCAACCAAGAACACACCACTTTACTTATCCAGATTGTATAAAACAGCTAAACCTCAGGGATTTTGTAACAAGCATTCACAGTAATTAACATAGCACTCCCCCTTCTTTACTCTTCCCTTCTACCCTGCCCCCTCACACTTCCCCTCTCCCCCATAAAACAAACCAGCACCATCACATTATTTGGCCTTACCTTTCTCCGTCAGATTCGGGGTACCATGCTGGATGACTGCTAGCATTCTTGATGCCTGTAGAAATAAGCTGCTTCATCCAACCAGAGTGCTGGCCAATGTGCCAATAAGTCCCCTTCATTCTTTTATTGTTCTAAACAATTCCTTTCTGTCCCAAAGCCATGTAAAAACCTTCCACAGGGAATCAGTCTCTATTAACCACATATGTTTATTTTTATAGTTAGCACAGTAAGTTTAAACTCACATGTGCTGTTATATATAAGATCCTAGAACAAGAGAGGAGGAAACTTGTCATACTCTTCATCCAGTTATATCAGGTTTTGTCCAGCATTTTCTCAATGATCAGTTGGTTCCATTTCTGAGTGGCCTGGAAAAGAAAAGATACGATCTATTCTATAGTAACTTCCAGACTACTAAACACTAAGGAAACAGAAATAAGGTCAGCAAGGCAACAGCATTAATTTTTACATGTTAAGATGACAATTAGCACACACAGAATTAGTACAATGTATGAACAAGATACAACGGAGAGAATGAAATACAGTGTTTTTGTGAGTCCTCTAAAGGTAAACTTGATTGTAAAATTTAATCTTATGCATGTCCTGTTAATTATTTTGGACCCAAAATAGTTTTCTTTTTAATGTTTCAGTTCCCCCCTTTTAAAGACTCAGAGAGAAAAATCTTCAAATCAAGGACTAGAGGGCACTCCAACCTTCCTTCTTTCCCCCCACGTAAAGCTGCTTTAGAACATGACAGGCAGATTCTCATCGGTACAGCTGTATATGCTGCAATTAATCCACTGAGCCTAGGTCAGCAGAAGGTGGTGTGATGAACTGGCCAAGTAGTGCATCTGCTGCTATTTGCTTTCCTAACTGGAAGGTGACAGGTCAGCATGGAGGAGAAGGTTCTGGGCTGCTGAGAGGATAGTTCATGAATAGCCCACCAAGGAGGCACGGTGTCTGGGGACCATGGGGTTAGGGTGGCAGTTGATAGAGTGTTTGTTGGGACGTAATTTGCCTAAATCGTGACACACATAGTGCTACCAAGGATTATAAGAATAAAGCAATTCCATGGGACCTGTGGGTGGAGGAGAAGGGGTGCCAGCTGTGGATCTCATCAAGCCAGGCTCTAGGGTGGTCTGTATACAGATACTTGACAGATACTGAGGTGCTAGGATGGCCATTATCAAGGCCAGACTGGCTGTCCAGGGTGGGGTGATGAGCAGCAGCGTAGGCCCAGGCAGGGAAATCCATGCTGCTATGGAAACTGAATTAAAATTAAAAAAACAAACAAAACAAAACAGGGAGGTCAGAAAAAGTACTACACTTCACCAGCCCCCAGGCTCCCACATGCAAGATGCACTGTACTCAGGCAAATCTGCCTGCACTATGGAGACTGCTCCTGGGGTTCTCTGTAATGTCTGGGCCCATGCTTGCCAAGGTCACCTACATTCAGTGCTCCCTGCTGCTCTGCAGTCATATGGGTCACTCTTTGTTTCTTGTGGAATCACAACAGGGATGTGTTTGATAGAGGCCAGAACCACTACCTTGCTCCTATACATTGTGGACTGAAAGTACTGCATGGCATCCTCCCATATACCCCTTAGGAAGGACTTGGAAACTGCCTGTAATATTTTATGAATGTTATATGTCTATCTCTCTCTTTTTGATTCTCATGGTATTGCTTCTGTGTGGTCTGAAGGGAATAATTTAGGCATGAGCTGACCAGCATGTAGACAGGGAAGCAGACAAATACTTCTGACAGCCACCCATTCACCAATACTCAAAAGGACAATGCAGGTGTCAATTCCTTTGAAGTTTGCCTCCAGCCATGCTGAGGTACAGTGTCTGGCTGGTAAGAGCCATACAAACTGGTTTTGATCAGGTTCAAGAGATCCAGGGAGACAAAAAAGCTTTGGGACTGATACATGGCCAACTCCTGAAATCTCAGGAGAGAGAGAGAGTCTTCTAGGAGCAGACCGAACCCCAGTTCCTGAGATTGGGGTACTTGAGATAAGATAGACCTACCTAAGCTTTGCGTAAAACACAGATGTGTAGACTTTTGTGCTGAAAACCCTTTTCTTTTTGTGGTTTGATTCCTACTCTTAAGATTAAACAATACTTTGTTTTGCAAAGACTTTTATATCATTGTATTTACCTACTGGTCACAGCTCCCAGAAGGAAGTTTTACAGGGCAATTGGCCCTGTGAAGGCTCAGGATCTGTCATCTGGAGGGGTTACACTCAGAGACACTGACAGGGGTCAAAGGTGCAGCTAGAGTCTCTGGGAGGTCGCCTGGCGTGTGGAATCAGTGGGGTGACGGGAGACGTGAGCATGGGTCTGTGATCGGGTGTTCCATCTTGGGTCCGGGTCTCCAGGTCGGCACGGGGTCCATGGTCCGGGTTCCTGGACTGATAGGGATCTCTGCAGCCAGGAACTCTTCCATCAAGGTGACCGCCACATCCAAGGTTGTCGGGCAGTGGCGGAGTACCCAAGCCCTACCGTGCGGTGGGAGCACCTGGATGAACTGCTCTAGGGCAACCTGTTCAGCGAGTTCACTCACCAAGCATCGCTCTGGAAGAAGCCATCGTCAGCAGAGGTCTTTAATTTCCTGGGCTACGATGTGGGGCTGGGCGCCTGGCAGATAGGTCATCGTCTGGAGCTGCCAATGGAAGGTCTCTGGTGTGATATCGAGGGCATCTAAGATGGCCGACTTCACCTGCCCATAGTCTTGTGCCTCATCCAGAAGAAGCCCCCGATAGGTGGTCTGCGCAGTCCCAGTCCAGTAGGGGGCCAGGAGAGTGGCCCACTGCTCTTGGGGCCACCCCGCCACTACTGCGACCCGCTCAAAAGTGACAAGGAATGCCTCAGCATTGTCCTTCGGTCCCATCTTTGAGAGTCTTTCGGCACTGAGGGAGCGGGGGGATTCCCTGCGGCCCCAGCCAGGGCTGGACTAGGTCGAGGCAGCAGGGTCGCGAGTTGCTGGAGGCACTGTTGCTCTCGGTGCTGGGCCCCCAACTCCCAGAGTAACGTCTGCTGCTGGGCCCCCAGCTGCTGAACCAGTTGCTGCTGCTTCTGGCTTTCAGCCAGATATTTAGTGAACGTCTTGAACTCCACTTTTTTCCCCTCTTCCCCCCCCCCCCCCCCTTTTAGGGTTCCCGATGGCAGGCTGCTGGGGTTGGGCCAATGCCCGTATTCTCCACCAAGTGTAGTCCATTGGGGAGAATGGCCCCTCCCCCTCCGGGTCTGTGAGCAGCCAATCCACCTCACTACATCTCTGGGAGGTCGCCTCGCATGGAGAATCAGCGTGGAGACGTGAATGTGGGTCTGTGATCAGGGCTGAATGATAAACACAGTTACAGAGCCCAGTCCCTGGTCAGGACAGGGCAGCAAAGAGTTGCTGGCTCAGGCCTGTACTCAGGCTGAGCAATTAAACCGTTAGGGAGCTCAGGCCCTTGCTCAGGGTGGGGCAGTAGAGAGTCTGAGGGCTCAGGCCTGCACTCAGGCTGAGCAGCAAACAGTCAGGCCTCCTAGCTCTAGCAGAGGGCTGACAAGTGCAGGATTCTTGCCTAAGAGAGAGGGGAGACTGCCACCTATGGACTGGTGTGGCAGGGTGGACACAGGACCACCCACCCCACTGCATCCCAGCCCAGGGCCCTAGAACTGGCAGAATGATCTGCCACGGGGTCAGCAGGGATCCTGACCGCAACACGCTGACTCACTCGCTGGCAGTGTTGCAACCAGACAGGGGTCGGCTACCCATGGGCCACTTCCTAACGCCCCCTCAGGGTGCACCTGGCTCTGTAGAAGGTCATCCTGGTCATTGAGGAAGAGGGCCTCTGTCAGGGCTTGCAGCTCCTCTGTGTTCAGGTCTGTAAATGGCTCTGGTGGTTCTGGCCAGTCCTCAGCCTCCTCAGGGTCTGCAGCATCCTCCCAGCTTGGGAGCTTGCAGAAGGTGTCTGGCTCCTCTGGCAGCTGGGCCCCAACTGAGTTCTCCGGCCCACCTTTTGTACTTCCTGTCCCGCCCACTGACTTCCAGCAGGAGGGTTGAGCATGGTGTTGCTCCGCCCACCCAGGTTCAGTGAGGAGCCCTTCCCCTCCGCATCTGTGGGCGGCCAATCTGCCTCACTACACCAACTGTCTCATTAATTATATTTGGGGGGGAGGGGTAGGAGGAAGCCAAGTTAACATCAGAGATAATGGGAATAGTCTAATGCCAGATTCCAGGAGATAAGACTTGCTAACGAGGCTTCCTTCACTCAATAAAAATATAAACGTACTATCTGGTGAGTTGTCTATAATAAAACCCTTCATGTACCACATACAAAAGGTGAATACCCATATCTTGCACCCTGCTTGACTAACCAGTCATATCTTTGTTCTATGTTAATCCAAACAACACCAAGCTATTTATATATTGTTAGGGCTGAAAGGACGGAAACAAATGACCATTATTTAAAATAAGAAACAGCTGTCTCTAGGTCGTATCAGAGATTTTCATTATAGTCCCCAGTTCTGATGAAGCGTGACTTAAAAGTGGTTCATCTAAAGGCGTGTTGGAAATTCCTGATGTTATTGCCAAATTACAGGAACACTTATTCACATCTCAATTTTTTTTAAAAAGAAACATTTCATGGGAAAATTAAAAAAACACATAAATGCAAATATTTTTGGAGGAAGGGGATGCTTCATGAACATATCAAATAAACAAGCAGCCAGGTATGCTGTAGTAGTGGTGCAACCTGGTTAAAAAATAAAGATAGTTAAAGAATTAAGAATACTTCGTACTTATATAGCACCTTTCATCATAGCATCTCAGTCTTCTTCAGACTGATGCATTACACTTGGGCTGCCTCTGCAAGAAATGAAACTGTTGAAAGAAAGGCACAATTTGTTTTAATTTTTGCTATTCAGATAGTATATACTATATATGTATATCTGATAGACTGATCGCTGGATTAGTAAATACATCTAGAGCCATATTTTGCGTATTTTACTCGTGCAAGTGATCCCATTATCTGTCTGAATCAGAGGATCAGGATTTGGTCTGTGATCTGAATATCATTTTATCACATTGTTTTTTAACCTAATCTTGAACGTTGGGTTACTTTGCATTTAATTGAGCTATAACCTTGTGATATGCGAGCATAACTGTGTTGAAAATATATGGCATATAATCATATTGTACTAGCTGTCTCTCTTAAGGTACATCTACATGCCACTCTTCTTTCAGTGGCATGTAGAGTAAGTATGTGCATAGCCGCCCCCCCCGCCAAGCATGGGTATAAATAGCAGTGTAGCCAGTGAGGCACACAGCTTTGGCAAGTAGAGTAAAGACACTTTGTTGGTATGTGAATACATACCCTTCACAGCTCTCTATTTGCCCAAGCCTTGCCTCCCCATACACACTGCTATTTTTAGCAGTGTAACGTCCTGCTGCCTCCCCCCATGCTGGAGCCTCTGCAGGAAAAGACTCTGACAGCATGGAAAGATTCCAGCAGCAGGGAGGCATTAGGGAAAGGACCCCGCTGCTAGCATCTTTCCCCATGGCATGGAAAGACTCTGGCAACAGAGGAAGGCTCTGCCAGCTCCCTCTTGCTGGATCCTTTCCCCACAGCAAGGAAAGTTGCTGGCAGTGGGGAAAGGCTCCGACAGTATGGAGCTGCTGAAGCCGTTCTCTGCCACCACTTTACTGCAGGACGCTTTCACTGCAACGTGTAGATACACATCAAGGTATGGACGCAGCAGGCTTTTCACTGCAACATGTAGCTACACATGTTCTACATGCCACAGCCAGTAGTGTGTAGTGTAGACAAGCCCTAAGGCTATGTCTACATTACCCGCTGGATTGACGGGCAGCGATCGATCCAGCGGGGGTTGATTTATCGCATCTAGTCTAGTCTAGACATGATAAATCCACCGCCGAGCGCTCTCCTATCGACTCTGGTACTCCACTGGAGCGAGAAGCGGAAGCGGAGTCGACGGGAGCGTCAGCAGTCGACTTACCACAGTGAAGACACATACTTACTCTACATGCCACCGAAACAAGAGTGGCATGTAGATGTACGTTAAGAGAGACAGCTAGTACAATATGATTATATGCAATATATTTTCAACACAGTTATGCTCGCATATCACAAGGTTATAGCTCAATTAAATGCAAAGTAGATCTAAGTATGTCGACTTCAGCTATGTTATTCATGAAGCTGAAGTTGCGTAACTTAGATCGATCTCCACCCCCTAGTGTAGACCAGTCCTCAGTTACTTATATGGCTCCCATTACCATGGTATCTGGGTACCTCACAATTTAATATATTTATCCTAACAAAACTCCTATGAGGTAGAGAAGTGCAATTACCCCCACTTTACAGACAGGGAGAAGATACTCAGAGAGGTTCTAACTCCTGGACCAACCGTGCTCTCTGCTATGATCTCAGCTTGATTAATACCATATTACATATTTCCTGATTTGAGGTCCTATCCTGCAGTCAGATATTTTACAATTGATTTTAATGGGAGAAATATTGTACCCTATCATAGGTACCCAGTTTGGTAGTTGAGAATGCGCGCGCACGCACACACACTTTATTTATTATATATATATAATATGTATGAATTTTAAAAATGAAAAAAAAGTTCTGTTTTGATACTTTCATTCTGTTTGTTCGCATTTCTTAACTTTCACTTAAAGTTCCCTTCTGGTGAAAATTGAAAACATACAGTTCCTTTAAAAGCTGTCTTGTTTTTAGTAAACAGTGATTGTGAGAAATTTCTCTTCTCTCTCGTACACCTGGAGTCTGCATTATAGTCAGCAGATTTAGAATTGAAATTCTCATCAGGCATCAGATCCTGTAGGTTCAAGAAGAGACTATGTCAATGTTTGCTTAGTTCTTACCTTAATATTTATTCCAGCTAACCTTGGAGAAAGGGACACAAAATAATCAAGGCAAGTTATGTCATTTATATTCTCCCTGCTTCATTTTACAGTCAAGTAGATCCAAACAATGAAGCATAAATGGTTTATTATAGTCTTAATTGCCACTGTCAGGACCTGATAAAAAAGGAAAAGGTTTGTATGTATATTTTCTGTGCTGTATCTCTCAGCATCTGGAACACAGATTAAAATATCATATTTTACTAATGGTTATCAAGGCTTAGTTACTTCTGAGGAACATATTCAACACACAGGGCTGATTCTAGGGGCATACAAGCAGGGCGGTCACTTCCAGGGGTGCCAGACTGCTCGGTCACTTGGCTTTTGGGGGAGGGGGGGTTTGGTCACATGAAGGTGGGGACTGGAAACATCTTCCAGACTGGCCAGCAAAACAGCTAAGACCACCCCCAGATACATATATAACACACTACAAGGAACAATGTAATTCTTTAAAGGTAGAAAGTGATCATCCCTATTCTTATCTTTGTGTGTGTACCATTTCCTCCAAGACAGATTCATTCCTATACTGACACAAGTTGCAGACTCAGGAAAGAGAGGTAGCAGCTTGCAAGGGCACTATTTAGCGGTGGCAGGGGGCACCCCCCCCCAAGTTATGTACCACAGCGGAGCAGGGGTGCCATTTCAGATTTTGGTAGGGGTACTCCCCTGCCCTCCCTAAATGGCACCCCTGCAGGCCAGCTCCACAGTGCAGCATGTCGAGCTCGCACTGCCAGACTCTGTACCCCTTCTCCAAGGAGCAGCACCAGAATTCTCCCCTGAGAGCAATAGGTCCCTCAGTAACTGCAGCACCCCCTCCTCATATAGAGACTTTATCCTGGCCATGGGGATTGAAATGGACTCCTCCTATTCCCAAAGCACAGGCTCCTCCTCAACACCAACTGAGCTGAACGAGCGTCTTAATGGTTTAATGGCAGGACACAGCCAAACAGTTCTGACTCCACCTCAAGGCTTGGGATTGGGAATATTTTTCTGTATTATCTCCTGATTGTTCTAAATTTACATATAAATTTAAAATACAGTTTTAATTCGTATTTGTATATGAATTTGTATAAGAATTAGATACAGTGCTCTGGTCAACTAATTCCTAAATTATCTGCAAAAAAAACCTCGAGTTTTGAGGTGCCAAAGTAGTCCCTGGAATCACGATTAAAGTTGCCCCTCCCCTTTCAAAATCTGAAATGGCGCCCCTGGCAGCTTTCACCTTTCCTATGTAGGGCTTGCAAGAGCTGGTGCAGCCCCTCTGGGTGACCCTAACTTGGGCCCCTCTTTCAACAGCCTCTCTGGAGTCCACTTAAGCAGCTATATTATCCTCCTGCCCCCAATGTTTTCCCTCCCTCTTCTGGCCTGCCTCTCCTCCCTGTCCCATTCCAGAATGTCTCCTGTGCCGGTGGCTCCTACACAGGTGATGGAGAATTGACTCTGCTCCTACTATAGGAACATTCTGTGACAGGGGTATTCCTGGAGGGCCTTGCATCTGCCTTATGGCCCCTTTGTGTCAGCCTACCTGCCACAGAGGGTCCATAGCAAAATGCTGAATCTGGCCCATCAAATATACAGCCTCTCACTGCAAAACACATTAAGAACTAAAGAAAATCAAGCATTTAAAACTCATAATCTAGTTGATTTTCAAAATGTAAAGTCTCAGAAGCTCTCTATATACACTTTTAAAAAAAGAATGGTGCATAAGTATATTCAATATTTCCTTCTGGTTCCAGAATACGTCTGCAGCTGAGAGGAAAGGAGAACTCATGTACCAGACAATATCCTGACACAGCAATACACAAATGAGCAAGTCTTCATTAGAACCATCAGAAACATACTTCACAAATTCTAGAAACTGTCAGAACCAGTTGAAAACAAGAAGGGCAATTCTGAACTGGATCCAGAAATGAATGGAGGAGACAGCATAGGTGCCATAGGGATGGCAGGCAGCCACATTGGGGAAGAGACAGCCTGCACTATTCTGCGCATGCTGGGGCCTACAAAGCTGGGACTAGGAGGGGAACTGAGAAAAGCAGTACTCAAGATGAAGGTATAGGTGAGATTTGCAGCAAAAAATCTGATCATTTTCAGGGGGTAAGGAGACCCAGGAAGTCCCCGTTTCACCCAAAAATGAAATAAACTCTACCCTCTCCGATGAAGGTCTAGAGGGAGTCATCTAGGGCTCCCTCATGGGAGCAGTAGGGGGAAGGCACCATGAAGGGTGCATTAGAGGTGTCAAAAGATACGTACATTTGAGTATTATCAGGGTAGAAGTGGTAAGATAGAAGAGGAAAATGTCAGCCCTCTATTCTTTATTAATTTTTCCTTGGTCAATTTATTTCAGTCTTTTATACGAACTACTGTATCTATCCTGATGATTTTCAGTGCTTAGAGATTCCATGGTATTGGTGCAAAGGAACACCAGAAGAAAACACTATTAGTAAAGCCCTACTTGAATTGCAGGATGATTATCAAATAATTGCAGCTGAGTTGCAGACAACCCATGGAAAATTGCAGAAAAGTAATAATGGACCTTTATTAATTGCAGTAATTTGGAAAAGCCAGAGAAACCTATTCGTTTAAGAAAAATTTGCTGGAACAATATAAACAAAAGTATTATATTATGCCTGCAAAAAAAATTTATAACCAGACGTTTTGCTTCACCTACATTGTAATAATTAATGTGCGGGGCTGACAGCGGGAGCCCCAGCCATGGCAGGGTTCCCACTCTCAGCCCCGGACAGCTGACAGCTGGGGCTCCTGCTGTCAGCCCCCTGGCTGACAAAATTGCAGTGGTAGCCTAATAGTGCAGGATCTGCAATTTCCACAATATCACAAATTAAGTAGGGCCTTAACTATTAGTTATTTATGAGTGGAAAAGTGGCAGGAGGGACCCACAGATTCCTGCACAGATATGGAGATGATCCTGAAGGATGGAGCATGCCACAGAATCAAAGACAACTATGTCAAAGAGATTAAAAGGGGGTGGGGAAAGACGTGGCCATCATCAGAAAGGGGGAGATTATTACATACATAGAAGTGAGATAGCTATGCTATTGGCCAATAGCTACACTGATTGAAATTTTCTATTGAAAGCACTCACTGCTCTGCACAGTTGTGTGAGAAATGACTAAAGAGATGGGGGGAAGGCAACCTCTACAAGCAATTTGCTGAGAAGGGGAAGGTTAGATATGGTCTGCTAGTACGAAAGAGAATCAAGGGTCAAGGGTAACTTATAAAGAAAAGAGTGGACAGTACTAGGTTTTAGAGAGTTGTAGAAGATACCAGAGGTCAAGGAATTTAATATAATGGTGGTAACATAATGAAAAAGGGTGCAGAAATAGGACCTTGACAGTAGCAAATGGCTTTTATTGAACTCACATTCCATAACTTATTGGTTCCCTTCAGCATTCAAATAACTAGTGCTTGCAAAAGAAAATTAGGAATTGCTAGTATTCTTCATCCAGGTTTGCTATTTCATAGACCTCTGTTACACACTGTAAGGGCATAGCACAAAGAATGCCATTCATCATTGAAGAGGATAGGCCATTTGTGACACTTTTCCATTATTGTGAAATAATACAAAAGAGTTCTCATGATAACATTGAATTTGTTACTTATAATGAAAGAAATGCTTCTTGTTACCTGTTAGCATGGTGAAATTTTACACTGGGGAAAATGCAATCACATCAGAGAGGAAATCTATTGAGTTTCACCACTCTGCATGATATACATTAGTAGTAAGATTAATCACTCAGATTGGCAGGGACTAGATTCTGAAAGCTAATTAGCTTCCTGCAAGAATAATAAATGTGTATGTGTGTGTTATGTGGTATTAATGCAAAGGTGCAGAAACATCCAAATGAATGGAGAGAACAAGTGATCCATCTGGCTGTGAAGTCCCTGATTGCAGAACATCCTAGCTGATGGCCCAGGAGTCCACAGAGGCTAATGATAGAACTATGCAATTTATTTTCTCTCTCTCACACCCAGATTTCTATTTCATAGAATCATAGAATCATAGAATCTGAGGGTTGGAAGGGACCTCAGGAGGTCATCTAGTCCAACCCCTGCTCAAAGCAGGACCAAACCCAACTAAATCATCCCAGCCAGGGCTTTGTCAAGCCTGACCTTAAAAACCTCTAAGGAAGGAGATTCCACCACCTCCCTAGGTAACCCATTCCAGTGCTTCACCACCCTACTAGTGAAAAAGTTTTTCCTAATATCCAACCTAAACCTCCCCCTCTGCAACTTGAGACCATTACTCCTTGTTCTGTCATCTTCTACCACTGAGAACAGTCTAGATCCATCCTCTTTGGAACCCCCCATTCAGGTAGTTGAAAGCAGCTATCAAATCCCCCCTCATTCTTCTCTTCTGCAGGCTAAACAATCCCAGTTCCCTCAGCCTCTCCTCATAAGTCATGTGCTCCAGCCCCCTAATCATTTTTGTTGCCCTCTGCTGGACTCCTTCCAGTTTATCCACATCCTTCTTGTAGTGTGGGGCCCAAAACTGGACACAGTGCTCCAAATGAGGCCTCACCAATGCCAAATAGAGAGGAATAATCACGTCCCTTGATCTGCTGGAAATGCCCCTACTTATACAGCCCAAAATACCGTTAGCCTTCTTGGCAACAAGGGCACATTGTTGACTCATATTCAGCTTTTCATCCACCGTAACCCCTAGGTCCTTTTCTGCAGAACTGCTGCCCAGCCATTCGGTCCCTAGTCTGTAGCAGTGCATGGGATTCTTCCGTCCTAAGTGCAGGACTCTGCACTTGTCCTTGTTGAACCTCATCAGATTTCTTTTGGCCCAATCCTCTAATTTGTCTAGGTCCCTCTGTATCCTATCTCTACCCTCCATCATATCTACCACTCCTCCCAGTTTAGTGTCATCTGCAAACTTGCTAAGGGTGCAGTCCACACCATCCTCCAGATCGTTGATAAAAATATTGAACAAAACCGGCCCCAGCACCGACCCTTGGGGCACTCCACTTGATACCGGCTGCCAACTAGACATGGAGCCATTGATCACTACCCGTTCAGCGCGACTATCCAGCCAGTTTTCTATCCACCTTACCGTCCATTCATCCAGCCCATACTTCTTTAACTTGCTGGCAAGAACACTGTGGGAGACTGTATCAAAAGCTTTGCTAAAGTCAAGAAATAGCACATCCACTGCTTTCCCCTCATCCACAGAGCCAGTTATCTCATCATAGAAGGCAATTAGGTTAGTCAGGCATGACTTGCCCTTGGTGAATCCATGCTGACTGTTCCTGATCACTTTCCCCTCCTTTAAGTGGTTCAGAATTGATTTCTTGAGGACCTGTTCCATGATTTTTCCAGGGACTGAGGTGAGACTGTCTGGCCTGTAGTTCCCCGATCTTCCTTCTTCCCTTTTTTAAAGATTGGCACTACATTAGCTTTTTTCCAGTCATCCAGGACCTCCCCCGATTGCCATGATTTGTCAAAGATAATGGCCAATGGCTCTGCAATCACATCGGCCAACTCCTTTAGCACCCTCGAATGCAGTGCATCCGGCCCCATGGACTTGTGCTCGTCCAGCTTTTCTAAATTTCCCAAACTACTTCTTTCTCCACAGAGGGCTGGTCACCTCCTCCCCATACCGTGCTGCGGAGTGCAGCCGCCTGGGAGCTGACCTTGTCTGCGAAGACAGAGGCAAAAAAAGCATTGAGTACACTAGCTTTCTCCACATCCTCTGTCACTAGGTTCCCTCCCTCATTCAGCAAGGGGCCTACACTTTCCTTGACTTTCTTCTTGTTGCTCACATACCTGAAGAAACCCTTCTTGTTACTCCTAACATCTCCGGCTAGCTGCAACTCCAAGTGTGATTTGGCCTTCCTAATTTCACTCCTGCATGCCTGAACAATATTTTTATACTCCCTGGTCATTTGTCCAGTCTTCCACTTCTTGTAAGCTGCTTTTTTGTGTTTAAGACGAGCAAGGATTTCACTGTTAAGCCAAGCTGGTCGCCTGCCATATTTACTTTTCTTTCTACACATCGGGATGGTTTGTTCCTGCAACCTCAATAAGGATTCTTTAAAATACAGCCAGCTTTCCTCGACTCCTTTCCCCCTCATGTTATTCTCCCAGGGGACCTTGCCCATCAGTTCCCTGAGGGAGTCAAAGTCTGCTTTTCTGAAGTCCAGAGTCTCTGTTCTACTGCTCTCCTTTCTTCCTTGTGTCAGGATCCTGAACTCTACCATCTCATGGTCACTGCCTCCCAGGTTCCCATCCACTATTGCTTCCTCTACTATTTCTTCCCTGTTTGTGAGCAGCAGGTCAAGAGGAGCTTTTCCCCTAGTTGGTTCCTCCAGCACTTGCACCAGGAAATTGTCCCCTACACTTTCCAAAAACGTCCTGGATTGTCTGTGCACCGCTGTATTGCTCTCCCAGCAGATATCGGGGTGATTAAAGTCACCCATGAGAACCAGGGCCTGTGATCTAGTAACTTCTGTTAGTTGCTGGAAGAAAGCCTCGTCCACCTCATCCCCCTGGTCTGGTGGTCTGTAGCAGACTCCCACCACGACATTACCCTTGTTGCTCACACTTCTAAATTTAATCCAGAGACTCTCAGGTTTTTCTGCAGTTTCATACTGGTGCTCTGAGCAGTCATACTGCTCTCTTACATACAACGCAACTCCCACACCTTTTCTGCCCTGCCTATCCTTCCTGAACAGTTTATATCCATCCATGACAGTACTCCAATCATGTGAGTTATCCCACCAAGTCTCTGTTATTCCAATTACATGATAATTCCTTGACTGTGCCAGGACTTCCAGTTCTCCCTGCTTGTTCCCCAGGCTTCTTGCATTTGTGTATAGGCATTTAAGATAACTCACCGATCGTCCTGCTGTCCCAGTATGGGGCAGGAGCCCTCCCCTCTTGCACTTACCTACTTGTGCTTCCTCCCGGTATCCCACTTCCCCATTTACCTCGGGGCTTTGGTCTCCTTCCCCCGGTGAACCTAGTTTAAAGCCCTCCTCACTAGGTTAGCCAGCCTGCTTCCAAAGATGCTCTTCCCTCTCTTCGTCAGGTGGAGCCCGTCTCTGCCTAGCACTCCTTCTTCTTGGAACATCCCATGGTCAAAGAATCCAAACCCTTCTCTCCAACACCATCTGTGTAGCCATTTGTTGACTTCCACGATTCGATGGTCTCTACCCCGGCCTTTTCCTGCCACAGGGAGGATGGACGAGAACATCACTTGTGCCTCAAACTCCTTTATCCTTCTTCCCAGAGCCACGTAGTCTGCAGTGATACACTCAAGGTCATTCTTGGCAGTATCATTGGTGCCCACGTGGAGAAGCAGGAAGGGGTAGCGATCTGAGGGCTTGATGAGTCTCGGCAGTCTCTCCATCACATCACGAATCCTAGCCCCTGGCAAGCAGCACACCTCTCGGTTTTCCCAGTCAGGGCGGCAGATAGATGACTCAGTCCCCCTGAGGAGAGAGTCCCCGACCACCACCACCCTCCTCCTCCTCTTGGGAGTAGTGGTCGTGGAACCCCCATCCCTAGGACAGTGCATCTCATGCCTTCCAATCGGTGGCGTCTCCTTCTGCTCTGTTCCCTCAGATGTATCATTCACTCCACTCTCTGCACTAGTACCTGTGGAGAGAACATGAAAACGGTTGCTCATCTGAATATGCGTTTCTGGTACATGGACTTGTCTCGTACTCTTTCCTCTTCTGGAGGTCACATGCCGCCAATTATCCTCACTGGCCTTCTGTCCCCGCTGCGTAGCCTGCTCTGAATCTTCAGAACACTGTGCCCACTGAAGCCTATCCAGGAAATCCTCATTTTCTCTTATGGAACGCAGGGTTGATACTCGTTTCTCCAGACCTTGAATCTTCTCCTCCAATATGGAGATCAGCTTGCACTTTGTACAGACAAAGTCGCTTCTATCCTGTGGAAGAAAGACAAACATGGCACATCCTGTGCAGGTCACGACAGCGGATCGCTCAGCATCCATAGTCTCTTCCTTCTAAGAGTTTCCTCACTTGTGGCAGAAGCTACTCAGGGAAACCTGCAAGAGGGATGCCGCAGTAGGCTCTCTCCAGGCGAACTCCCAAGCAAACTCCTCCTGTTTGCTTCTCTGCTGTTTGCTGCTCAGCTGGTTTGCAGCTGACTGTCTTTTTATAAGAGCCTGGAACAAAGCACTCCCAATTTACACTGTTCAAACAGGCAATCAAACAATCAAGCACACGGTCAAACTGCCAAACTGTCCCCTCAACAGACACTCAGATACTCACCAGCGCAGTCCCCCTAAGGCAGCACTCAGTGTACCTCCGCTCAGACAGACTATTTGCTCCCATGGGATTCCTCCCTCCCCCTTTATTTGCTCCAATGTTATCCACTCTGTCCTGTCAGGGCCCATAACATGGCAATGTGACCTAGAGGTCACAGCCAGAAGTCACACCAAAGGTCAAAGCCAGAGAGAGTCTGTGACACTCTGTGCCTCAAAATAGCACCATAGGACCCTATATTCACCACTGTCATATGATGATATGTTTTGTACAATTCATGCCTTGTGAGGTATAATTTTGAAAGGTTTGATCCGTTGAATCTTAATACCAAATTGAATTGTAGGTTGTCATAAATATAAAGGGAAGGGGGAGAGGATCTGATGCAGTGCTATAAAATCCTCTTACCAGTAAAGGGTTAAGAAATGCAGGTAGCCAGACTGACACCTGACCTGGCTGGCATCTGACCAATGGGGGGACAAGATACTTTCAAATCTTGGGAGGGGGAAAGCTTTGTGTGTGGCTTTGTCTGAGTCAGAGTGATCTTGGAAGACAGAAAGAACCTACAGAAAACCAGTCTCCTCACCAAACCTCACTTTTCTAAAGTAAGTGTAGTCAGCACTGCGAGTAGATTTCTGTTTATTTTGCTTGGTGGTACATTCCCTGTGTGAGAGGGAAGGGTTATTCCTGTTTTTCTGTAACTTTAAGGTTTTGTCCGGGGGGGGGGGGAATCTCTCTGAGTTTGGAAATTGAGTGCCCTGTAAAATAGTTACCATCCTGATTTTACAGAGATGATTTTACCTTCTTTATTTTTAATAAAATCCTTCTTTTAAGAAGCTGACTGTTTTTTATGGTGTTAAAACCCCGGGGGTGGGGGGTTTTTTTAGATCACTGTGTAACCAATTGGTTAAGGGATTATTCTCAAGCTTCCCAGGAAAGGGGGCTCCGAGCTTGAGGGGGTATTTGCAGGGAAAGGAAGTTCAAGTGATTCCTTTCCTGGATTCCTGCTCAGACCCACTTGATGGTGGCAGCGAAAAAAGCATTTCTCAGGGTGCAGGGAATTTTGTACCTTGGGGGTTTTAACCTAAGCTGGTAAAACTAAGCTTAGGGGTTCTTCATGCGGGTCCACACGTCTTTACCCTAGAGTTTAGAGTGGGGAGGGAACCCTGACATAGGTACTATCATTGTATGGGAAGTTATGAAGTATTGTTATAGGTTTGTTCCTGAAGTATATTCTGAAGAGGAGAATGCCCACAGCTATCCTTTCAGTGGCAACAAGGATCAGTAACTGACAAGACAGACTTACATCAGGACCAGCCAGACATATGTTGATGGCCCATCAAGAAGAATCCACTACCCAAGAGACTCCTCAGAGAGAGCACGTATGCAGGGAGGGCTAACTAAACCCCATATCACAAGGATCTTTCTAGAAAATGGAAGAATGTATAAAAAAGGGATAGTGACATCATCACTTGGCCCCTCTCCTCCCCCATCTCAACACCTAGATCATCATCTGGAAGACAAAGACTTTGAACTGGGGAGATTGGTCCCAGACTGAAAGGGAATTCAGTCTGTGTATTAAGAACTATGAGCTGCCTGTAACATCTATTAGGATGAGAAATAGCTTGATTCCAATCTTGTTTAGTCTGTAGAATTTAGACTGCAAATTTATTTTTATTTCTTATATGACCAACTTTGATACCTATGCTTGCTACTTATAATCACTTAAAATTTCTTCCTGTAGTTAATAAATCTGTTTTATATTTTACCTAAAATAATGTGGTTTTAGTTGAAGTGCTTGGGGAAATCTCAGCTCAAGTTAACAAGGGCTTTACATATCCACTACCCTTTGTTGGAGTGGCAAACTAATTAATGAGCTTGCACTGTCCAAGGGAGTCTTAAGCAGCATAAGACAGTATATTTCTGGGATTCCAAGCTGGTGCCTCTCTCTGTATAATTCATGAGTGACTTGAAGAGCCTTCATGGGATTTAGCTGTGTGGGGGGTGTGACGTTATTGACAATAACTGGGACCATATAGATCATGGTTGCAACAAAGGTCCTATAGTGGCACCAAATCTTATATAAAGGGGGTCAAATGAGGTGTCTAAGACTGGGTTATGCTTGGCTGGTTATGATTATGCCATTTATATGTATGTATCAATTTTGTAGTTGCAGTTATGAATATTGGCTTTATACTGTCTGTATTTCAAACTGGGGCTGTGTTTCTGGGACCACAGACAAGCTATCAGCTCTGCCAGGCCTGCTGATGGCCCATTAAGGACCATCAACTATACAATTAGCCCATTGAGAGGAGGCAGACACACCTTATGATTCAGTAAGGTAGGCAGAGACTTGTCCATGTGACTCCAGACTCCATTTTGCTGTGATTTTCCACAATAAGGACAAAGAGGTGTCTTTACACCTGGAAGAAACTATAAAAGGCAGCTGCCTCATCTCCATTTGGTCTTCATTCCTGCTTCTTACCTCTGGAGGAACCTTTCTACAAATGGAAGCTTTGAACAAAGGACTGAAGGACCCATCCCAACTGGGGATGTATTCCAGAGACTTAATTTGAACCTGCAGCTTATTCCATCTCTGCAAGCCTGAACCAAGAAACTTGCCATTACTGTATGTAATTGATTCCTTTTAACCAATTCTAGCTCTCACCTATACCTTTTTCCTTTTATGAATAAACCTTTAGATTTTAGATTCTAAAGGATTGGCAACAGTGTGATTTGTGGGTAAGATCTGATTTGTATATTGACCTGGATCTGGGGGTTTGGTCCATTGGGATCGGGAGGACCTTTTTTCTTTTACTGGGGCATTGGTTTTCATGACCAGTTGTCGCCATAACGAGTGGCACTGGTGGTGAGACTGGGAAACTGGAGTGTCTTGGGGGATTGCTTGGGATGACTTGTGGTTAGCCAGTGGGGTAAAACCAAAGTCTCCTCCGTCTGGCTACTTTGGTTTGCCTTAGAGATGGAAAAACTCCAGCCTTAGGCTGTAGTTGCCCTGCTTGAAGCAATGTGTCCTGAACTGGCACTCTCAGTTAGGTCCCGCCAGAACCAGCATCGTTACAGGGGGCTCCACATGTTGATGGCTGAGTGATCACACCACCTGGAGGAGTTTTTGCTGCTTGTCACTGGCCTAGCTTTGTGAGAGACAGCCCAGGCTAGAGAGTTAAAGGGGGACAGTGGCCCCACAGTTCCAGCTCATACCCCAGGATCCCATCACGGAGTCCAAGGCCACACTAAGAGTCAAGTGATAATCAGAGCCAAGGTCAGAATCAAAAGTCTCACCCAAGGTCAAGCTGGAGTCAGTAACTGGAGTTAGGGCAAGGAACAAGGTCTGGTAGCAGGAACAAGAACCAAGCAAGGAGGCAGGAACTTGGTTTCAGGAGCCCAGTCAACAACAGCCCTAGCAACTAGTTGCTTAGATCAGCCATTTGCAACCAGGAGTCAGCAGCCCCCTTGGGGGCCATAAGCCCATTTCAGGGGGTCTGCAAAGCAGGGCTGTGTTAAACTGGCTAAGGCCCAGGGCAGAAAGCTCAGAACCCCATTGTCCTGCAGCTAAAACCCCAAGAGCTGCCACCCTGTGGGGCAGGCATCCTGGTGCCCCACAGGGTGGGAGCCCTGAGCCGCCACCACCCCCAGAAGCTGAAGCCTCACACCACTGGGCCCTGGAGTTTTTATAACATGTTGGTATGGCCTCAGAAAGAAAGAGGTTGAGAACCCCTGGCTTAGGCAAAGGGTTGGACAGGAACAGGAAGCTTTATACTGGTGGTGCCCAATTAGCAGTCTGCTGCTAGTCACCTGAGCTTGCTGAATCAGCAGGTGTAGCCTCTGGTGGTGGGGTATTAGCAATAATTGTATCTACCTGGGGTTGAGACCTTTAATGCCTGACAGCTCCACAGGTGGTGGCTGCTGACCTTCTTTGACATAAGAGAAGGCCAGTTTCAATCTAACATGTGATTGTCTCTCTCTTTCTCTAGTCCCCTTATCCACTGGCTGTTCCTGCTATTGAGAATGGGTGGGGGTAAGTTTCCTCTTCTGCTACCCCCATGTAAGGTATATTTTTTTGTTTCTTTTTGAGGGCAGGAGGGTCATTTTACTGCACTAGCTAACACAGATGTGATGGGGGTTTGGGGTTTGTTATTATTTACTGTGTATTAAAAGCAACTGAAGGCTGATTGATAGAAGCATTTTATACCTTAAAAGAATATATAGCAGCATTGTTTCATTTTTAGTAGAACAGTTCAAATTTTGGCTGTGGTTTTTAAATGAAATAACTTTGGTTGTTTTAAACAAGTACTAGCCAGCTTTACACAACAACTATACTTCATGTATCAGATATTACTAGCTAGTTTCAACAATCAAAATTGTTGAAATTTTGTATGGAAAATTTCAATTTTTGGTGAAAAATCAAAACCCCAAAATTTTCAGTTGAAAACAGAAGAATTTGCTTTGGCATTTCCAAATTGTCATATTTTGGTTTTCAAATGTTTAATTTTCCTGATGAAAAGTCAAAATTTTCTATGGAAAACAGATGATTTTTCCAAAAGTGTTGTAGTAGAAAAACCTAATTTTTGGTTGAAAAATAGTTTTGGTGGAATTTTATGACCAGCCTTAGATTAGCACAATTAGAAGTTTTCAACTCAAAGGGTCTAAGTGGCTACAAATAAACAAAATTTGTTTGATTTTGAAGCCATACATTCAGGACCCATTCCCTCACCACTCCCAATCACACACCCCCACTGGCATAGATTCAAGACCACAATGAGTATATCATCCATCAGATTCTTGATGTCAGAATCAGATGGGGGTAGACTCTGGCACCTTGTGGACTGGAAAGGCTATGGTCCTGAAGAGCACTCCAGTGAAGAATGTCCATGCTCCTGACCTGGTAAACACCTTCCATAAAAACCACCTTGGAAAGTCAGGCCCATTACTTCCCAGGGGGTGCACTAGGGAGAAGGGTGATGGGAAGGATCACAGGCCTCTAACATGGTCCCGTGGGTCACCAGCCAGAGCTCAGACCATGTCCACCAGCCAGCAATTCAGCTGAACTACTGGAGAAGACAGTTATTGAACCTCTAGCTCATGAAGGGCCCCACCCATGAAGGGGGCTGAGATGTCTATTCACACCGATTGGCTGGGAAGCTCTACTTAAACCAGAAAGAAGCACAGGAAGTTGTCTGAGCAGCTAAAGAAATTGTTGTCTGCCTGCTACTATGGACCTTGTCTACTTGACTCACTCCTAGTTCCTGTCCTCCTTATCCTAAACCTCTGTCTGTTCCTGGTTCATGCTTTCCTGCCTTGCTCCAACTCCCTGCTCCTACACCTTACCACTGATGCTGACTCTGACCTTCAGCTTGGTACCTGATTCCAGTCTCCTGCTGCTAACCATTAGGCATGACCACCTATGCCCCAGTCCCTACAGCCGTGACCTGTTGAAACTCAGCAGGAGTCTATCCAGTCCTGCCAGGCAAATGCAGAGGAAAGTGTGTGCATGCATTTTTTCCTTACAATGTTTTATTTGCATTTACTTCCTCTATTTCCCCCTCTCTCCCCACCATTTAAATGTGATGTCCATCCCATCCCCAAGTATAAAAGACAAAAGTATCAACTTTTCATTATTTTACTGGTATATTGTTGGGAAAATAAAAAGTTAGAAAGGGCTATTGGTGTCACCCTTCAAAGAGTAACCAGGCTGGTAGAAGCCCGCGTGGGGCCACTGTGTGCAGGCTGCTGGTGTCAGGGCTCTGGGCCAAAGCTGCACAGCACAGAAGCACCCAAGGTTACAAGGCAGGTGGTAACAGAAACACTTATTGATCTGGATAGACCCCAATGTGGCACACTGCCATCTGCGTTTCATTCCCATGCTAGGCTAGACAGAGGGAGAAGGAGCACGTGGAACACTTTGTTTGTGTCTTTAATCCTCCTGAGAGATCTTGATGAAACTTTCCTGGGGCTACCTTGCAATCCTCTCCAGAAGGCTTCTAGGGATGGTGTCCTTATTTCTTCTTCCATGACAAGACATTCCCAGGCGACTCTGCAGTGAGTCCAGCTGTCACCATGGAAGCAAACAGGCTAGCAGCATATAGGCCCAGATGGCTTCAGGACACCAGTAGCAGCTGGGTTTTCTGTCCCTTTGTGACCCTCAGGAGTAAGATATCAGTCAAAATTACCACCACCTGTGGAAAATGTTGACAATATTCACTTCCATTGTTCTGTACTCATATCCATGGAATAGAGGCCAGAATTTTATAGCTTCATGCCACAGAAAATCTTCTCCCTCCCACCTCCTCTCTCCCTGGCAATACTTACCATGGTTTGAGCTGGAGTAGGGTTAGCAATTTTGGTTGGACATATTCCTGGAGGTTGGGTCACATGACAATCTATAATTAAATATTAATATTTAATTCCTGGAGACTGCGGGACAATCCTGGAGAGTTGGCAACCCTAAGCTGAAGAGTGATGCTGTGCTGAGGCACTCCAAAGCTGAAGTGTCAATAAACATTTCTTATTAAAAGTATTTATGGGAAAGAAGTTTCAAACTTCTTTGCCCTTTCATTGTGACTGTAAATCTAATGGGGCATGTGTCTGGTTTTTATCAGCAGCTTCTAGCATGATGGCCTTGAGGGGAAACTCCTCCACCCCTGCAGAATGTCTGACCCTGATGAGGACTAGGGAGGATGTGTTCTGTGAAATCCTACAAGCCAGTGCAGCATCACACCACGACCAAAGGGCCAATACGATCAAGACCATGGAGAAAAACAAAGACAAGCAGAGGGCCTGGGAGTTCCGGCAGGATAAGGAATGGGAAATGTCTGCACTGGGGTTCAGACTCAGGGTTGAGCCCAACCCCCCTACTGTCCACACACAAATCTGTATGACTCGGGTCAGTAGCACTCAGGACCCAAGTCTTCTCCCTAGTTGGGTTTTAGGTCCCCAAACTGTGGGACATGCCCCCCTAGGGGGGCATGGAAAAATATTGAAGGGGAGTGGCCGGGGCCCAGGCCAGCCCCCACGGGGGGCAGGGAGGGAGCGCCACCCAACTCTGCTCCTGGCCCTGGGTTGCTAGCCCCAGCTGCCAGCCCCGCGCTGAGAGGTGCTCAAACAATTTGTATAGTGGGGGTGCTGAGAGCCATTGAACCAAACAGTAAACGCTGTATATGATGGAAACCGCTTCAAGCTAGTTGGGTGCGGCAGCACCTCCAGCACTCCTAGTTCCAGCACCTATGCCAATGTCTGGGGCCCCAGCTGCTGGCCTTGGCCCCTGGCCAAGGCTCCGCTCCCTGCCCCCAGCTGTGGCCCCAGCCTCTGACCCCTTACCCATGTCTGTGTCCTCACCTTCCGGAGCCACAGCCCTACTCTCGGTCCCAGCTTGGAGGGGCATGGACAGGAGTAAGAGGGGGGCACCAGGTAAACATTTTAGGAACCATTGACCTAAGGGGTGGTTCTAAGCCCGAGTCCCACTGAGCCTCAGGTCCAAGCGCCAGAGCCGTAACTAGCTATTTTTGCGCCTGAGGCAAGAATATAAAATTACGCCGCCCCCCCTCCACCCCCCGCCATATAATTTCATAGTAGTTACGGTACTCTGCCCTACTCGGATATTTAGAATTCTTCATACTATTCATAGTGCAGAGTCTTGTTCAATGGACTGGAATAAAAATTAAAAATAAAATAAATAAATGTACCACCAACTAACACCTCCTGGGGGCATGGGCTAGGCCGGGGGGGTACCACCAAACGCCTCCGCGGGAGATGGGCCGGGCCAGGGGGTACCAACAACTAACATCTCCCAGGGGAATGGGCAGGGGGATACCACCAACACGACAGGGCTGGGTTAACTTTTTGTGGGCCCAGTGCCAAACATATTTGTGGGCCCCCATTGGGGAAATAGGGCATGTGATGGGGGGCAGTCCACAGAGCAAGGGACCGCTTGGGGGCAATCAGGCGCAGTGCTGTGGGAGTGGTCTCACTCAGCCCAGCACAAGGGCACTGTTTACAAACCCAAAACTGCTAGACACACACTGGCCCGCCCAGCCCTGCGATGCCAGCGTGCCCCTTCCACACTGCCCCCCTGCCCAGTGCCCTGCCCTTATGCCCAGCACCCCCTCACCCAGCGACCTCCCCCACAGATCCCTATGCCCAGCACTCCCTTGTGCAGTGACCTCCCCCATAGACATATCAAGTGCATCTTCACAGGCAGCCAACTCAAATGGTGCAGACCCTCATTGCCCTACAGATCCAAACATCCTGAACTCATCAGCCTTTGCACTCACTGGAGAACTCCATGGTCATTGCTCTCTATATCCCCCAACACACCATGTGGAATCCCGGACCACATCCTTACTCCTACTGCTCCATGCTGGGGGACAGCAAAGAAAACCACAGCTTCAAACACACTGACCTGTGAAACCACAGATTAGTGTATGTATAGCCACAAAAGGAGAGAAAACTTTATTTTGTTTACACCAATGGACATAAATGTTTACTTCCTTTTCAATAGGAATTTTAAAAGTTTCAACCTGTTAAATTATGTTATAAGTTTGTATGACATTCTACGTGTTTGTTGGCACTTTGATTTTGTGCACAGAATTTTTGAATTCAATAAAGTTCTACATTTGGAGAATCAAAGTATCTTGATTAGTTCACAGTCAATGCTACAGAATGCACAGCAGCTGTCAAGAAATCGAACCGTACTTATATATGCACACCAAGCATCACCCAATTCATAGCAGTAGGCAATGCCCCAGGCCCAGCAGTATTTATAATTTTCAGGAGGCACAACTGAATAGATAGCAGCAGCCAAACCTAAAACACACATAATGTAAATTACACAAGACAGACACTATCCCAAGACAGAACACAACTATGTTAACGCCACAACCTTTAATGCCTCCCTCAAAAGCATAGCTCCACATTGGGTTTGTGTAATAGCCCTGCTGTCTTGTGGTTCAAAGTCAGCAGACAGCCACTCCACCTAAGCCCTCCTTACTGGTGGCAGCTATTCCCCTTTTGCCTCATATATGAAGTACATACCATGCAACTATGACCCTTGGGATGTTTATCTCCATGAGATCTAATCTAATGAGTAAACAACGCCAGCAACCCTTAAATCTACCACAAGCACATTGCACAATCATTCTGCACCTATTAAACCTGTAGACGAATATTTCTTTGGTATTGTCAGGATAGCCAGTGTACAGCTTTATGAGCCAGGGGGAGACTGGGTACCCCAGAATCGCTACTGGCATTTCCACATCACCAATGGTTATCTGCCAATTGGAAAGGAATGACCCTGCTTGCAGCTTTCTGAATGGTCCTGTGTTCTTACAGATGCATGCATCATACAGCTTCCCTGACCAACCCACACTGATTTCAATGAAACATCCCTGGTGATCACTAATGTTTGTATAACCAGAGCAAAGTAGCCCTTTTCATTGATGCACTCAGTAGTAGGGTGGGCTGGTGCCAAGATAGCATTATGCATACCATATATTGCCCCACCGCAGTTCAGGAGCCCCATTGCTTCAAATGTCTTGCATATTGCCTAGAGTCACAGTCCTTCGGTAGCAGGAGATGATTAATGCCCCATACATTTCCATGACAACAGCCATCCTGTAGATTTTCCAACTCCAAATGATTTCCCACTGACCAGTAGCAATCCAGCTTTGCAAGTTTTCAGAGCTTGATTGCCACTTGCTTCTCCACTGTCAATCCAGGTCTGTTTCTGGTGTCCCTGCAATAGAGGGATGGGGTGAGCACAGCACAGAGATCCAGGAACATGACCTTTCACTTCTGAAAGTTCTGATACTACTGCTCGTTGTCCCAGACCTGCATTATCAACAATTGTGCTGCATTGAGAGGGACTTGGAGGTATCCAAAATGGAGATTGTTCGATTTATTGGGTAATCCTCTCCCATAGCAGGGATTATACCAGTGGGGAGGGAGAAAGGCCCATTTTACACAGAACCTTGGAAAGGAGATAGAGACACAAGGTAAAGTACTTGTTTGCTTTGAGTTAATTGATGTTATTTCAGAGGTGCATGTTCTTTCACTTTAACCACATTTTGTAATAAAGTCACCCAAACACAGAATCTTACACTGAACGGGGTTTTTATTTACCTCCCTGCACTTCCCATTCCATAAAGCACTGTGACCGTTACTGCTGGAGAAGCAAATGGCATCGTTCAGAGCACGCACTGCTCTACAAAGGATTCTGGACTGGAGAGCCATTCCTGGAAGTCTGCTCTGAGGGATGCTGTGAGGCATGTGCTAAGCAGAGACCCTTCCTTGAAAATCTCTCTTTTCTAGATTTTTCAGTGACAAACTTGGTCAAAGCCAGGTTCAAGCTGATGAAAAGATTCTAAGACGGTATGAACAGAATTGGGATAATACAATCATACAATACTTTTCCAATAAAGATATATGTTAAACTACTGTAGTCACCTCACATCCCCAAGAACAGGTTCTGTGAAAGTATTTCAGGGAGAGGGGAGACACTATAATTTTTGCTTTTTAATCAACATTGAATTCTAATTGACTCTCTTATTTTAAGAAAAAAATAAAGAATAGAAAGTTCTGGGAACTGAAGTGAAACTTTGAAAATGAATAGTATTGATAACATAAGAAATCTCAAAGTGCCCTCTTCTGGAAGCTGTTACTAACAGCTAGTTAATTTGAAATATTTGTTAAAACCACAGTATTTCTTGTTTGTGATTATGATGTACTTTTTTTTTTTACACTATACATTATTTCTGTTAGATTATCTCATAATAATTTGACCTATAGTTGAACGAGTTTGACTGGAAATATTAATCTATACATTTAAAATATTATTTAACAGAGGGAAATTGTTATGCATGGCCTTTATGTCCTTTTTTTGAAGGAACTCTTCACAGAACTGATTTTATGAATATCATCTGCAAAACCCAGAGCAAGTATTTGAAACTGTAAATAATATTGCACTTGTATAGAATAAGTATTTGGCTTAGACTAAAATTATTGATTTGAAATTAATGTTATTAAACACTATGTTAATAGGGGAATGTTTTTCTTTGATTTTTGCCCCAGTTGTTTATGTTAATTTTGATATTTTTCCATCCTATGATAAAAGTATTATATTGAATATGTCATTAGCTTGCAAGCACACTGAAATGAGTTTTCATAGTGTCACCACTTCTCATTTTGTATTATTCTTCATGCTTCTTTTTATAAATCCATTTGAGGATTTGTCAACTGAGAGCAAAAAATTGAGTGGGTGAATTTTCATGTATGTATTTAAAAAAAAGCCAACCCAACCTAGTTGTTGGTTTAGTGTTCCCATATAAAACACTAATTCATTGTCCAATCCTTTCTAAGTACTTTCATCAGGGTAACCCTTGTTATATGTTTCCTTTTGTTTAATTACATACTTTGTTTCTATAGCAACTAGAAAGCATATAATCAGTTTCAGTTCCTGAGTCTTTACACAGTGATTTTGCTTTCAGCGTATAGTAGTAAAAAAATAATCCTTCTTTAGAACTCTAGACACTATCTGCTCTTTCTGAATATCCCTTAATTAGTGAGCAGTAGGATTAAATCCAAAAGTAGTTATATTGCAACTACAAGAAACCGAACAATATAACTAATATTATACTGAAATAAAAAATTCAAAAACTATTGCTAACTAACTCCTGCATGAATTTACTGCCACCTTCAGGCTTTTATCAAAATGCATCTCTGGTATAATTTTCATGTGTTTTCTAGTCAAATTATTTGCTTGAGGCAGATTTAACTTTACCAAGCATCACTGACTGTTTTGAATTTAATTTCCTTAGGGGAAGTTCTAAATGAACCATTAGAGTTTTTTGGTTTCAGAAAAAGTATGTAGCCTGGTTAATTTACACACAGTATGAAGAGAAATTCCACATCTCCTTCATAAACTTGCTCTTTCACTATTATCTTCCTCTTTTTCTGTAATTTGCCACTGAGCCTTTGGAAAAATAAAGGCAGTTATATTGTTTGAAGATTTTCCCATTGCACTGCTCTGTTGGACAAGAATACAAAATCCAGTATAGCTAGCCAAATATATCTCATGGTTAAGGGAAGACAATTGACTGCTGGAGATCTGGATTCTATCCCTGCCTCTGCCAGAGTTCTCGTGTGACGACAAGTCACTTAAACCAATTGGTCCAATCACACTATTTAAGCCAGAGGCGGCCCAGGAAGTTGTCTGAGCAACTAGGTGATTTCCTGTTGTGGTTCTGTTGGACCCTAGTTATGCCTGCTTCTTGCATCTAAGCCTATTCCTGCTCTACTCCTGCCTCACCTCTGTCTTCACTCCTGTTCCCAGCATACTCCTGCTCCAGGCTTGGTCCTTGCCTCTTCTCTGGTTCCTGCCCTTATGCCGTGCTTCCATCCATCAGTTACTAGTCCTGGCATGACCCTTGGCTTTGGCATTTGGTATCTGATCTTGGCTCTGACCCTCAGCTTCAATTCCTGGCTTGACCCCTGGCTCTGGTAATTGGCAGTTGACTCTGGTGCTGACCTTTGGCATTGTTCCCCAACCTGGATGCCTACTCTACCCCCTGGGCAGATTCCGGCTCCGACCACTAGGCCACACTGTCCATAGCAGATAAAAGGAATCTCTTAACTAGAGAGGTAATGTAGCTCCTTCTCCTTAAATAAAGCTTGGAGGCTAGCCCTTTACTGCCTTTAGGAGACTGTAGATCTCTTTTTCTGGGTTATTCAATTATCACCTGTTCTTAAAACATAAGAATCCAACTGAGTGTGAATACGCTGACTCATCTCTCGCCTTCCTGAAGTAAGGGCATGATTGAAAACATGTTGAAGTCAATTGACTTCAGTGGGCTTTGAATCAGGATCAACAATCTTTAAATACATACAGTAGTAACAGAGTCTTGTCACACTGACATTCTGAGTATAGTCTGACTATTACATTTTGCCTATAGTCCTGTGTAATAAAGCTACCCATTATAAAGTTGGCAGAATCAGGTCCTAACTGAATAAATCCAATTGGAATAAAAAACAGAGATTTTATTCTCAGGATATTTCCCTGATTTTATTCTCAGGACATTATCACTAGCACTTAGAAGTTTCAGTAACTTCTGTGAAATATACATATGTACTTTTCCATGCTGCTTTCTCCACCACAACTTCCTGTCATCATCATAATACCTAGCCTATATATAGTGCTTTTCATCCACAGATATTAAAGCAGTTTACCGAGGAGGTTTAAGTATTATTATCCCTGTTTTACTGATGGGGAAACTGAGGCATACAGAGACATAGTAACTAGCCTGAGGTTACTCAGCAAGCATTAACTGACCCAGAAATAGAACTCTGATTCCCAATCCAGTGCTCTAGCTGCTAGGTAACACTGCCTCCCTGTCATATAACCCTAGGGAAGTTTTCCGGCAAAATTTAACTGCCTGCTAACATCAGTTTCCACAGCAAGCGGGGTGACTCATGGGTGGGGCACAAAGGGTCAAGTGACCCTCCAGCAGATGGCCTGGGTGGGGCGGGGCCAGAGCTGGAAGGGAAGAGGCAAGGCCAGAACCTCTCCTCTTCCAGCCACACTGCCTGGGACGCTGCCCGGTGCAGCACAGTGGCTGACTGGGAGAGTGCCTGGCTGCGGCAGCAGTGGGCTGCCCCCAGCCCAGGCTCAGCTTCTAGGGACACTGGCCAATTCTGAGCATGCCAGAGGGGCTCCTGGATGGGAGACAGCCCGCTGCTGCCACAGCCCGGTGTTTTCTGTGCTGTGCTGCACTGGGCAGCATCCAGAAATGGCTCCGGGGCCTGGCTGGCTGGAAGAGCAACTGAACATGCCAGGGGGAGCCGCCGCAGTGGGAGGACAGAGCCCCCCATGTAACATGGGATGGGGAGAGTGCGGGGGCCCTGGGCTGGAAGGAGACGTGTGGGGAGGTCACGTGTCCTCCCCTTTACCTGGTTGCCCGTATGTGTCCCTCCCATGAGACGCCTATTACAAGACTACACTTGTCTACACTACAGTTTTGCTGACAAGTCAGCTTTCATCCACAAAACAGTGGAAGTGTACAGTTACAGCCTGTAACTCCCCTGCTACACCAATATACCATCATCACCCTGGTGAGTGGCGTAGGGCTTTTTGCGACGTAGTTAGAGTGACACAGCATCAGTGTAGACAGTGCACTTGGTTCTGTCACGCTAATTGGCTTCCAGGCAATGTCCCACCATGTCCATCCTGACTGCTCTGGTCAGCAGTTTGAACCCCACTGCCCACACAGGTATGTGATCCTCCCACTTTTAAAGGCCCAGAAATTTTTAAAATTTCTCTTCCTGTTTGCTCAGCATGAACAGTTAACACAGCATCCTCCCAGATCACGAGTGGCCAACCTGTGGCTTCGGAGCTACATGTGGCTCTTCAGAAGTTAATATGTGGCTCCTTATATAGGCACCGACTCCGGGGCTGGAGCTACAGGCACCAACTTTCCAAAGTGCCAGGGGATGCTCACTGCTCAACCCCTGGCTCGGCCATAGGCCCTTCCCCCACTCTCCCCTGAGTCTGCCATGCCCTCAATCCTCCCCCTCCCCCTCACAGAGCCTCCTGCACACCATGAAACAGCTGATTGGGAGGTGCAGGGAGAGAGGGGGAGGTGCTGATCGACAGGGCTGCCGGGGGGTGGGAGGCGCTGGGAGAAGGGGCTGAGGGGGTGCTGCTGACGTATTACTGTGGCTCGTTGGCCGTGTACATTGGTAAATTCTGGCTTCTTCTCAGGCTCAGGTTGGCCACCCCGTCCTAGATGACCATGCCGGTTTTATGCAAGAGATGTGTTCCCTGGTGGAGCCCACTGGAGTTGTTGGATCTGATGGAGATGGCAATGGCACCAGAATAGGGGGTAGTCAGAGCCCTCCCACTTTTTGAACGTGGGCAGGCCTGGCCATTATTCAGCAGGAGCCCTGTCTCCTGCTCTCCCTGGCCAGGCCAGCAGCTGGAGCCCACCCAGGCAGCTGTGAGGCACCCCATCACCACCCCAGGCAGGTGGAGGGTCCGGCTCACCCACTACTCTGGGTCCCAGCCCAGGGACCCTGTAGATAGCAGCTATCTGCTGTGTACCTTTAACTAGGTCATAGAGCTTCTCTAATTCTCTGGGTCACTCCCTCACAGCCCTGCATCATCTTCATCCTTACCTAAGGACCTTGTCCTAATGGAGTTCCAGCAACCAGCTCAGGGCTTCTTCTCTCTCCCCAGCTGCTAGCAACACTGCCCTGTCCAGGGTCTGTAACTCAATTAGCCAGCCATACACCACCCACACTCCTACAGCTCCAGCAAGAAACTGAACTCTCTCTGGCCCTGCAGCTCTTCTTATACTAGGCTGCTGGGCTCGGATTGACTGTGTCCCACACAACCACTCTGGGCAGCTTGGAGGACCCTCTCCGTTGCCCTGTTTTGGAACATGGTGTCGCAGGGCCATGAAGTCTCCAGCAGGGGGCCTCAAAGAGTCTGATATACCACATCACAGATGGCCACTCGCTTTTCAACTGTGAGGGCAGCTCTCATTCTGGTGTCCTTGCGCTGCAGTGCTGGGACGAGCTCCGCACACAGTTCCAGGAAGGTGGATTTGCTCATCCGAAAGTTCTGCAGCCACTGCTTGTCATCTCATACATACATCACAATGCAATCCCACCATTCAGTGCTTGTTTCCTGAGCCCAGTTCTGATGGTCCGTCATGTGCAGCTGTTCTATGAATGCCAGCAGCAATCTTGAATTATTTGTTTCTATGGCATTTGTTTTCATCACCGATTCATTTTCTGTTTTGCAGCCCATGAAATACTGCAGGACCAGCCATGTTGTGTTCATAATGCTCATCACCAGACTGGTCAGCAATTCAGGATCCATGGTGTCAGGCAGAGATGGTGGGCACACAGTTTACAAGGACTTGAAAAACAGTGCAAAATGAAGTTGGAAGCCTATGGAATGATGGGACGGAAATAACTGCATCATGGAATGGAGAGCACGCCCCCATGATGCACCGCTATCCATTCCCAGAGCTCTCAACAGCAGAGTGTGCCAGAGAGTGGCGAGTTGCACAGTGGGATAGTTACCCACGATGCAATGCTCTCTCTGTCAATGCAAGAGCAATGACTGTGGACGTGCTCCACTGACACAAGGAGCATTGTGTGGACATGCACAACCGATGTAATTAAAGCAGCTTATGATCATTGATGTAACGTGTCGACTTAACTCTGTAGCGTAGACAAGGCCTAAAGGTGCTATTTTAGATACACTGAGGCCAGAAGACTGCTTCTGTCTGATCTCAGACACTAAAGTTTCTCAAGGACTAGATATCCAGCCTTTGATGTGCAGGCATTCTTGCCTTCTCTCAGCCCTCATATTGGCCTCTATTGGTATGTCGACACTGCAATTAAAAATCTGTGGCGGTTACATGGCAACTGACTGGGGTTTGGGCTAAGGGGATGTTTAATTGAAGTTGTAGTAGATTTAGGCTGAATGGGACAGAGCTTGGGATGCAGCACAAGCCTGAATATCTATGTCATAATTAAAACAGGCCCTTAGCCCAAGCCCCGGGAGCCTGAATCAGCTGGCAGGGACCAGCTGTGGATTTTCGATTGCCATGTAGACATACCCTAAGAGGCTGTCTAACAATTTGGAAATCTGTCTACATACAGCTTATGCCTCCTGGCTGATATGACATTTCTGTGTCATGGACTGCCTCAATGTGCAGTGTATCAGCAATGAACTGACAAGGGCTATAGCAAGTATCTGCCAAACCTGGGACAACAGTGGGTCATTAAACCTTAATGGTTGTCCATTCAGGTGGAAATAGGAGAAAGCAGATGATAAGAGAAAGTAGTTCCTCCAGTTTCTCTGCAGAGAAGGAGAACAGAACAAAGGAACCAGTGGTAAGACTTAACTCATGTCTACACTAGAGACCTTACAGCAGCAGAGCTGTACCGATGCAGTTGTGCTGCTGTATGATCTCCTGTGTAACTACTCTATGGTGATAGGAGAGAGCTCTCCCGCCGACATAATTAAACCACCCGCAACAAGCGGCAGTAGCTATGTCAGTGGGAGAAGGTTACCTGCCGATATAGCACTGTCCGCACCAGTGTGTCTCTCAGTGTAACTTATATCACTCCGGGGGGGGGGGGGGGGGGAGTGTTCCCGCCCCTGAGCAATGTAAGTTATACTGACAAAAATGTTAGTGTAGACATAGCCTCATAAACTCAAGGGACTCACAGATAAAGGTATGGGCAGGATTGAGGACGGGAGGGGTATGTTTCTGTAGCTGGGATGGGGGAGTGTTCCTATTTAACTGTGGGACTAGTGAAAGTAAAAGAAAACTGACGTGCAGGAGAGAGACTCCATGAGAGAGAAGCCTTGTGCAGGAGAAGGATCCTGGATACCCCAGGTGACTGTCCTAAGTCCAAAAAACTCTGCAGAGAGGAAAGTGAGGCAGGAAATGCATATAGATTGATAGATTCCAAGGTCAGAAGGGACCATTGTGGTTATCTGGCCTGACCTTCTGCATAACACAGGCCATAAAACCTGCCCCCCAAAATTCCTGGAGCATATCTTTAAAAAAAAAAAGAAAATATTTTAGAAAGATTAGAAAATCCAATCTTGATTTAAAAATGGTCAGTGATGGAGAATCCACCACAACCGTTGATAAATTGTTCCAATTGCTAATTACCTTCACTGTTCAAAATGTATGCCTTATTTCCAGTGTGAACTTGTCTAGCATCAACTTCTGACCATTGGAGTGTATTATACTTTACTCTGCTAGACTGAAGAGCCCCTGGTCAAATATTTGTTCCACATTTAGGTACTTACAGACTGTGATCAAGTCACCCTTTAACCTTGTGTTTGTTAAGCCAAATAGGTTGAGCTCCCTGAGTCTATCACTATAAGGCAGGGGTGGCCACCTGAGCCTGAGACGGAGCCGGAATTTACCAATGTACATTGCCAAAGAGCCACAGTAATACGTCAGCAGCCCCCCCGGCTCCCAGCACCTCCCCACACCGGTAGCCCCGCCGATCAGCGCCTCCCACTCCCTCCCCGCACCTCCCGATCAGCTGTTTCATGGTGTGCAGGAGACTCTGTAGGGAAGGGGGAGGAGCGAGGGCACAGCAGGCTCAGGGGAAGGGGTGAGAAGGGGTGGAGTGGGGGAAGGACCTGTGGCAGAGCCAGGGGTTGAGAAGTGAGCACCCCCTGGCACATTGGGGCTGGAGCTACAGGCGCCAACTTTCCAGAGTCGGTGCCTATACAAGGAGCCGCATATTAACTTCTGAAGAGCCGCATGAGGCTCCAGAGCCCCAGGTTGGCCACCCCTGCTATAAGGCATGCTTTCTAATCCTTTAATGATTCTTGTGGCTCTTTTCTGAACCATCTCCAATTGATCAACATCCTTCTTGAACTGTGGACTCCTGAAGACCCAACATTACCAAACACAGAGGTAAACTAACCTTGCCATTCATACTCAAGATTCCCATTTATGCACCCAAGGATCATTAGCTCATTTGGTCACAATGTAACCCTAGAAGTTTGTGTTCAGCTCATTATCCACACACAAATCTTTTTCAGAATCACTGCTTTTCAGGAAAGAGTCTGCCATCCTGTAAACATGGCCTACCTTCTTTGCTCCTAAATGTATACATGTACATTTAGCTGGTTCAAAATGTGCAGTTTACTTGCATCCATCTTACCAAGCTATTCAGATCCCTTTGTATCAGTGTGCAGTCCTCTTCATTATTTACCACTCCCTCAATTTTTGTGTCACCTGCATGCAATCTTTATCACTGACAATTTAAACCAGTATCAGAGGGGTAGCCGTCTTAGTCTGGATCTGTAGAAGCGACAAAGGGTCCTGTGGCACCTTCTAGACTAACACAGGTATTGGAGCATAAGCTTTCGTGGGTGAATACCCACTTCGTCAGATGCAAGCAGTCACTGCTTGCATCTGACGAAGTGAGTATTCACCCACGAAAGCTTATGCTCCAATACCTGTGTTAGTCTAGAAGGTGCCACAGGACCCTTTGTCGATTTAAACCAGGTCATTCACAGGTGCCAACTTTTACTTTTCCCCAGGAGTGTCCCACATCTGCTTTGCCCTGAGGCCCTGCCCCCACTCTGCCCCTTCTCCCATGGTCCTGCCTTCACTCTGCCTCTTCCTGTTCCTGCTCTGCCCCTCCCTCAAGGCCCTGGCCTTGCTCCTCCCCACCCCCACACCATCCCCCTCCCGAGGCCCCCGCCCACTGCTTCTGCCCTCCCCTAAATCCTTCCTGAGGCATCAAACAACTGTTTGGTGGTGATGCTGCCCTCTATCAGGTGTTTGTCAGCAGCCCAGCCCCCACCAGTAGGGTGACCAGACAGCAAATGTGAAAAATCGGAACAAGGGGTGGGGGGTAATAGGAGCCTATATAAGAAAAAGAAACCAAAATCGGGACTGTCCCTATAAAATCAGGACATCTGGTCACCCTACCCACCAGCTGTTGGGAAGCAGTGGTGGTGCCCCCCTATCAGTTGAGAGGTGTTTAATCTAACCAGTTCTTAAAAAACTCCAGTGACAGGGACTTTCTGGAATCCCTAGGTAACTATTCCAGTGCTTAACTATCCTTATACTTAGATTTCCCCCCTCCCAATATCTAAGTCTTCCTTGCTGCAGATTAATTACTTCTTGTCCTACCTTCTGTGGATGTGCAGAATAATTGTTACCATCCTCTTTATAAGGGTCCTTAACATATATCAAGACTGTGATCGGGTCCCCTCTCAGTCTTCTTTTTTCAAGACCAAATATGCCCATTTTTTCCCACTTTTCCTCATAGGTCAGTTTTATAAACCCTTTCTCGTTGTTGTTACTCTCCTCTGGACTCTCCATTTTGTCCACATCTTTGTAAAGTGTGGCACCCAGAATTGGACACACTACTCAGCCCTGGTGAGGCCTCAGCTGGAGTAGAGCAGGACAATTACTTCCCATGTTTTATATATGACACTTCTGTTAAAACACATCAGATATGTTTTTTTTCCCCCAACTGTATTTTTGACTCATTTAATTTTTGATCCCCTATGAGCCCCAGATTCTTCTCAGCAGTACTAGCACCTAGCCAGTTATTCCCCATTTTGTATTTGATTTTTCCTTCCTTCCACTGCCGGTCTGGGGTCCTGGCCACTGGCCCCGCTCAGCCCGCTGCCGGTCTGGGGTTCTGACTGCTGGCCCCTTGCCAGCCGGGGTTCCAGCTGCAGGCCCTGCTCAGCCCGCTGCTGGCCTAGGTGAACGGAACCCCAGGCCGACAGCGGGCTGAGCAGGCCAGCGGCATAAGAACAGCATTTTAATTTAAAATTAAATGAAGCTTCTTAAACATTTTGAAAACCTTGTTTATTTTACATACGATAATAGTTTAGTTATATAATATATAGACTTATAGAGAGAGACCTTCTAAAACCATTAAAATGTATTACCAGCACGCAAAACCTTAAACTAAAGTGAATAAATGAAGACTTGGCACACTACTTCTGAAAGGTTGCCGACCCCTGCTTTAGAATCATGAAACCTGTCATTTCATGATCAATTTCACTCAAATTGCCTCCTGCCTTCCGACTAGCAACTTATTCCTCCCTGTTGGTCAGAGTCAAATCTAAAATGGCTCTCTCCAGGTTATTTACTCAACTTTCTGAAACAGAGTTGGCCCCAGTACAGTTTGATATTACGTTTTGTTAGAAAAATAATCTAACAGATGTCTGGATAGGTAGAATCCCCAATTACTACCCGCTCTTGTGTTTTGGATGTTTGTTATTTGTTCTAAAAATGCCTCATCCATCTCCTTTTCCTGATTTGGTGGTCTATAGTAGACCCCTCTCTTTTATGCAGCTTAGTCAAGTACCTAAAAAGTTCTGGATGTTCTCTGCATTTGATTAAGTAATTGAGTCTACAAATTTTGTCACAGTACAGCACCTTCCTTTTTCCTGATTACTAATAAATAGGGAGCACTAACAAAACAAATCAACTCCTCTTGAAGTTTCAGCTTTTCTCTGGCAACCGTTATCCATGTTTACTCCATGGACTCGTCCCTTTTCTCCTGAACATGCAGGAGTATAATAATTTTGACAGAATATAAAGTAATTCTGCATTGAAATCAATGTGAAAAGCACTGGACTTGGAATGCCAATTTTAAATTCCAAGTTAAAAAAAGTAGATAATTTGTATCTAATGCAAAAAAGTTCAGAATCTGTCTTAGCTTCTTACTTGCCAGGCAAATCAAAGAGTTGCTTAGTCTAAGTATGTCTACACTGCAGCTGAGAGGTGTGATTGCCAGCACGGGTAGAAAGCTTCATGCAAGCACTGCCTGAAGTAGCGCACTAAAAACAGCAGTAAGGACTGTGCTGCACAGATGGCGATTTGGGCTAGTCACCCATCCCAAAGCCTGGCCAACTCCCTAGGTTTGAGTGTAGGTAGCTACTCTGAGCCGCCGCCCATGCCATAACATCTGCATTGCTATTTTTTAAGCATGCTAGCTCGAGCAGAGTCTGTCTACTTGTGCCGGGAATCTCACTTCCCAGCTACAGTGCAGACATACTCTTTAAATGGATTTATTGAGTAAATCAGGCAAGTCAAAAAGTAAGCAATGTGCTTTTTAAATCCATCCTTTCAATATGGACTTAAATTTCCTCCCCAGTCCCCAAACTCAATTCTGTCCCACTCATATCAATTGCAGACAGGCATTACTTTGTACCCAGAGCTCACGCTTGCTCTACACTACAAAATTTAAGGGCGGCAATTGTGCTATCTGAACTGGGGTTGAACACTATTTAGTTGCAAATGCTAAGCAAGCCCTTACTTGTCTACACAGTGTCTGAACAGTGTTAAAGGGTTAGTTGACAATCACATTTGTTAGTGTAGAGCAGGTCTGAAGAGTGTAATACTGGCTTGTTACCAGTAGCAAGGGATAGCATGGAGACAAAGCAGCAAACACTGAGCTTGTGTACAAAAAGACTATACTCTCAAGATACGTGCCCAATATAAAGTAAGATTCCCCTGCACACCTATTCTAGACTGTGAACTATTTTCCACAATGCTTAAGTTTGCTTTACACTCATTCCCCTCTCTTACAGGCAAAAGTGTATATTAATGTTACTGTGGCCAGCTGTTACAAATGCTTGAGTAATGCATAGTGTCCATATTACAGTAATGCCCAAATTCACTCCCCCCAAGCCTAAATTAATAAAAGTTGCACATGTACACACTTAGATAGCATTTGTGAGTAACTTGTGCAGTTCCTACTTCAAAGATTTTGGAGGAAAAAAAACTAAAAAAAGTGTTAACTTTCAAATTAACAAGTGTATATTTCTACAATTTTCTAAACAAACCTTGTTTAGTACATGTGTATGACATACTTCTGTAGGGTTTAAGCTTTCACATATTATAAAGATATGGGGGTAAAGAAGCCAGAAGGACAGAGACTTGTATTACATCTCTGGTTACACAAGTCCATACATATACTAGAATATGGACTTCTACATTTTAGTTTATTGCAATGATATTGGGTTTAAAAGGGATATTCCAGTCAAATATCTGTATTCACCTTTTTAGGTTCTGTGCAAGACACACATTTCTAGGCAACATTAAAAATGACAATATTTTTAGCTCTCTTTAGAATTCAACATCTGCAACTCTGAAGGAAAAATAAAAAGAGAAACACAACTGTACAAAGTGTCCACTATCACAGATCATTTATACACTACATTAAAAAATACAAATATTTTATTACAAATTTTTTTATCAAACTGTGTACATACAGTAAGTACTGTCAAAAGCCAACACATCAATTGTTATTTTATGTACAGTTGGCTAATGTTAATGTGACATGCAGTTTATCCTGAGCAATGCTTTTCTATCACTGTAAAGGTCCAATAACTTTAGACTTTTGGCAACAGTCAAGTAGGTACCACCCTGCACCAGCAATGACATTTCAGAGATAAAGCAGTTGAGTATTACGTAGGGCAAAAGAGTTTTGCATTGCCATGATCAATTTAAGCAAATGCATGTTCTCCTTGCTCCAAGAACAGTCATCATAATGGACAGTAAAGTGCACACAACCACCAGGAAAAAAACCAACTTATTTTTCTCCAATCCCACGTGTTATTCTACATGCTCCAAACATGTACTATAACATTAAGGATTTCAGACTCTGCCCCTGACGTCTTAAAATATAACTTCTGTGCAAGCTTAACTTTCTAAACTGCATGAAACAATTCTGTTAAGAAGAGAGTAAAATATGGGAAATTTGGAAAGATGGCATATGGTGAGCAGGTCACTGTTAATTTGTCCCAGATATACCATTTCTGAGGGTACCTTTTACTTTTGACAAAGTGTTTTTAGACCATTTGTTTCATAAGACTATAGATCAGACAAGTACAGCATGCAATATAATACTTTCAGTTATTTACCATTTATATTGTAATATTGCCAGGCACTCATGCCCTCTGTGGGCCACATAGCACTGCCTCTACCTGTAGTGTAACTAATTTTACATTGCCTTTGCTAGTGACGTTCTTGCATAACCTCAAAAAGAAAGCCACCATTTTACATTTATTATGGGGTACCAGAAAGTGCTCCTCAAAAATTTCTTAATGTTGGCTTTGTTTTGTTACAAGTGGCATGGTAAACCTCATAAAAGTCAGAGCTGTCCAGGGTCTCAAGTTTAAAAAATTCTGTTCACTTTGGATAAAAGAATACTTAAGTCATTAGACTATTCAGAAGCAACATTTGTGCAGACTAACTTACACTCACAAGACAAACATGACAATTCACTTAATATATGAAGTGAACTGTTGGTAAAAATAATTGCACAATTACCATACAATCTAGTCACCAATAATAAAAGCAAATGTTTTGCATTTTACAAATATTTTTAAATCAGAAGTTCAGCCATTATCTGAGAAGGCATACTTTATATCTTAGGCACTGGACCCAGCTTAGAGGTAAAATGTCTTGGTCAACATGATTAAGAATCATCACCTATTCAAGGATATCCATATGAAATGTACATACAGTACTACAAATACATCAGATACTGCCATAAATTTAATGAGAATACAAAACATTATTAAATAAATCTTTCACCTCATGGCACATCAAGCATGGTAACACCACTTGTTACACATCTGATTAGTAATGGTCAATTGTGGTTGTGTTTTATTGAATACTTTCCTTTCTGTAACTGAGAAATATACAGTTTGGATTTACTTCCATCAGGCCTCTTAAACCACACTTCATCATGGTTAATTGTTGTAATTATGGCACTGAAAAGAAAAAAAAATAGAATTTAGAAACAAATGATCTTATAAACCAAAGGATCAGCCCCACAAGTAGAGTGCTCTTTTGGAATACTAAATGTTTGCATTAAGAAGTACTAAGCCCAGACAGCTACTGCCGCCTTCCTGATTACGTTGATATTTTTAACAGAATTCTGTAGCTGACACTAAAGATACATGGACATATCTAGGAACACTATATCTTCACTATAATTTTTCATCCAAGCATTTCTTCAATGTAATAAAAATGATAGTTCTAATGACTCTCAAACATTTAATTTGGTTAAACAAAGCCTTCATCTTCCCTTTTAATTTATAGAGTCGATAATAAAAATACAAGTTTGTCTCATAGTACCCATTGAGAAGACCTTATCAATCCACCAATCTGAAGTTGGCTTCCTGAAAAAAGACAAACAGGTCAAACGAAATTGCTCTCCAGCAAAAAGAAAGTTAGGAAGAACTTGTATTTAACTGTTAGCCGGTGCACATGTAAAGGAAAAACTGAATTGTTTGGCTAATTGAACTTTTCTTACATGGATTATTTAGTTAAACATTAATGCAAACACTTTTGGAGTTGTTTTTCCTCACTGTTCACTGCTAGAAAGCAGTTTCAAGGCACATTCCATACTTTCCTTTGGACCACCTGCTTTAAGGATTAAAATATATACATATAAATATAATTTGACACTTGATTGCTAGTGGTGTGCCAGTTCAGTCATTATTACTTTGACGATCAGCTGAAGAGAATGCACAGAATCATGAAAATGTAGGAATGGAAGGGACCTCCAGAGGATATCTAGTCCATCTCCCTGAACAGCAGCAGGACCAAATAGACAAATACCCATCAGAGATGGTTTAGGTATAACCTGTTCTTAGACAGCTCCAAAGATGGGGATTGCACAACTTCCCTAAGTAACAATTTCAGTACTTAATCTTTATAGTTAGCAAGTTTTCCCCAATATCTAACAAATCTCCCTTGCTGGAGATTAAGACCATTGCTTCTTGTCCTACCTTCAGTGGACCTGGAGAACAATTGACCCCCCCTCCTCTCTATAACAATCCTTAACATATATGAAGACTATCATCAGGTTGCCCTCCCACCCTCACCACCCACAGTCTTCTCTCTCAAGACTAAACATGCCCAGTTTTTAAAAAACTTTTCCTCATGTGTCACATTTTCTAACCCTTTTCTCATTTTTCTTTGTCTCCTTTGGATTCCCCCCAGTTTGTCCACATCTTTCTTAAAGGGTGACATTCAGTAGTGGACTCAGTACTCTAGCTGAGGGCTCAGTACTGAGTAGAGTAGGACAATTACCTCCCATGTCTTATATATGACACGCCTGTTAATACACCCCAGAATGATATTAGCCTTTTTCACAACTGCATAACATTTTTTACTCATATTCAAGTTGTGATCCACTATAACCCCCAAATCCTTTTCTGCAGTACTATTGCCTAGCCAGTTATTCCCCATTTTATATTTATGCATTTGCTTTTCCCTTCTTAAGTGAAGGACTTCGCATTTATCTTTACTGAATTTCATCTTGTTGATTTCAGAGCAAGTCTCTAATTTGCCAAGGTAGTTCTAATCCTCTCCTCCGAAGTGTTTGAAAGTCCCCCCACTGGCATCACCCACACATTTTATAAGCACACTCTCCATTATCCAAGTAATTAATGAAAATATTGACTAATACTAGACCCAGGACAGACCTCCTGCCACTATACATGTCCTCACAGTTTGAAAGCAAAACATTATTACTCAGAGTACGGTTTTTCAACCAGTTGTGCATCCACTTGATAGTAATTTTATCTAGACCACATTTTCCTAGTTTGCTTATGACAATGTCAGGTGGGTCGGTGTCAAAAGCTTTACTTTAAAAAAAAAATTTTTTTTTAAATCAAGGTAAGTGTCCACTGTTTCCCCCTTATCCACTAGGCCAGTAATCCAGTCTAAGGAGGTATTAGTTTGGTTTGGCATGATTTGTTCTTGACAAATCCTAGAAGATAATAGATGACAAGTAATCGCCAACAAGGTCCTTAAAAATGTATTCTCTAATAATTCATTCCAGTATCTTTCCAGGTATTCAAGTTTGGCTAACTGGTCTATAAATCCCTCAGGTCCTCTTTGTTTCTCTTTTTAAAGACTCTTCTCCAGTCCTTCTGGACCTCACCCATCCTCCATGAGTTCTCAAAGATATTCTCTATCTTATATTAAAATTGCAACAGTTTACTCAGCTTTGAAATAACTAATATATATTAGAGGATCATGTAGTACTTGGATATTTGCAGTGTACAAATTACATAGTTTAAAGCTGTGGTGACAATAGATAACCTCAAAGTAAGAGCTATTTATTTACAGAACTCACATCACAGCCTATATCAGATCTCCAGATTATCTCAATATTGTAAATTTAACACACTCTTAATCCTTGCTGAATGGCATAGCTGCCCTGATGTAGCAGGATCCAGTGCAGGATGTAGCATATGTCAATCAGAGCATGGCTTTCATAGATTTATGTATGAGTGTTTGAACACATTTACCTGTGTGATCCTGTCCAAAAATTTAACAAAAAGTCTTCAAACTCAATGTAAGGCAAAATGGGAAAAAGCACATGATTTCCACAGATCTGTTTCATGATGGTTAGTGTAAGTGCTAAAAATTCCCTGTTCAAAGGTTTTCCCTGATCATAAGTGTAACAAAAATAATCAGCAGATACAGCTGACTTCTATTACTATTGTCCAATTCAGATGGATTCCTTCATTACCGAAGGTATTTACTCACACAAACCTGTGTGGCTTTGCCTATATTGGATCAAACTCCGCCCTAAGATTTACTTGTATCATTCCATTGAAGCTGATGGTTGTTGAGGTTTGAAGGTGGAAATTTAGTTGTGAATACATTTATCCATATACTGGGCAGAGGTTCACCTTTATCTACTGTTTCAATTTATTGCTTGAAATTCACTGAAATTTAAAAGGTCCTACAGATTCAACAGAATTTGTACTTTAATCCATAATTAACAAAGATTCTTGTCTGGGAATAGTTAAGAGGTTCGTGTTATAAACAGAGCTCCAACTTTTCAGAACATCAGACATTTGAAAGCAAGGACACATGGTTTACCATTGGTTTACAGCAGATGTCAGCAAGTCTGGAAATATTCAGGTAAGATTCCATCTAAAACTGGGTCAAAACTTGATCCAGACTTAATCCCCTTGATCCAAATACACTGAGGAAAAAGTTTCAGAATCTGGTAACAAGCTTTGGGGCTTCAATCTATATGGTAAAATCCTGGCCCCATTTAATTCCCATTAACTTCAATGGAGCCAGGACTTCACTCATAGTTCAAAATCTATCACATCTCTGCCCTTTTACATAGAAATTGCCATACCAGATCAGAACAATGTTCAATCTAGTCCACTGTCCTGTCTGATGTCAGTACCAAGTCCTGTCTTGCCTCTATCAAGTACTAGAAACTACAAAGAAAACATATATAGAATTGCCTCTCCCAGGCTTTTAATCAGACTTTTTCCTGAGGTGGAGCAGCTTGTGAGAGATTCATTTGAGAAAAAACAGAGGCAAGTATTTGACATTTTCAATGGCTTTTTAATTAATGTATTAAATAAATTTAGCATGTGGGCTCAGAGTTCATGTTTATAAACAAAGTCAGATAACCTGAAGTCCCCTCTTGTATGTGGATTTACAGCCAGAGAAAAATATAGATGGAAAGTCTAAGGAAATATAGTATTTTAAGTGTGGTATATTTAGTGGTTTAACATATGGAGTTTTGTTTATACTCATGTTTTAGGTAGGGCTGTCGAGCGATTAAAAATAGTAATTGCGGTTAATCGCGTTGTTAAACAATAGAATACCATTTATTTTAAATATTTCTGGATGTTTACTACATTTTCAAATATATTAATTTCAATTACAACACAGAATAAGGGGGGAAGGATAGCTCAGAAGGGGGGGGGGAAGGATAGCTCAGAAGGGGGGGGGGGAAGGATAGCTCAGTGGTTTGAGCATTGGCCTGCTAAACCCAGGATTGTGAGTTCAATCCTTGAGGGGGGCCATTTAGGGAATCCGGGGCATAAATCTGTCAGGGGACAGTACTTGGTCCTGCTAGTGTAGGCAGAGGACTGGACTCAATGACTTTTCAAGGTCCTTCCAGGACTATGAGATAGGCATATCTCCATATATTAATACAAAGTGTACAGTGCTCACTTTATATTTATTTTTATTACAAATATTTGCACTGTAAAAAACAAAAACGTATTTTTCAATTCACCTCATACAAGTACTATAATGTAATCTCTTTATCATGAAAGTTGAACTTGCAAATATAGAATTGTGTACAAAAAAAACTGCATTCAAAAATAAAAAAAATTTAAAACTTTAGAGCCTACAAGTCCATTCAGTCCTATTTCTTGGTCAGCCAACCACTCAGACAAACAAGGTTGGTTAAAATTTGCAGGAGATAATGCTGCCTGCTTCTTGTTTACGTCACCTGAAAGTGAGAACAGGCGTTCGCATGGCACTGTGGTAGCTGGTGTTGCAAGATTTTTAAGTGCCAGATGTGCTAAATTTCATATGTCCCTTCATGCTTCAACCACCATTCCAGAGGCCATGCTTCCATGCTGATGATGGGTTCTGCTTGATAACGATCCAAAGCAGTGCGGACTGTTCATTTTCATCATCTGAGTCAGATGCCACCAGCAGAAGGCTGATTTTTGGTGGTTTGGGTTCTGTTGTTTCCGCATCAGAGTGTTACTCTTTTAAGACTTCTGAAAGCATGCTCCACACCTCATCCCTCTCAGATTCTGGAGGGCACTTCAGATTCTTAAACCTTGGGTCAAGTCCTGTAGCTATTTTTAGAAATCTCACATCAATACCTTCTTTGCGTTTTGTCAAATCTGCTGTGAAAGTGTTCTTAAAACGAACATGTGCTGGGTCATCATTCAAGACTACTATAACATGAAATATATGCAGAATGCAGGTAAAACAGGAGACATACAATACTCCCGCCAAGGAGTACAGTCACAAATTTAATTGACACTTTTTTAACACGCATCATCAGCACAGAAGCATGTCCTCTGGAATGGTGGCCAAAGCATGAAAGGGCATACGAATGTTTAGCATATCTGGCATGTAAATACCTTGCAACGCCGGCTACAAAAGTACCATGTGAACTCCTGTTCTCACTTTCAGATAGCATTGTAAACAAGCAGCAGGCAGCAGCATCTCCCCGCAACGTAAACAAACTTGTTTGTCTTAGCGATTGGCTGAACAAGAAGTAGGACTGACAGTAGCTGGTAATCTTTTAAGATAGAAAATACTGATAAGTAACAGACATGGCAACAGCTGACTGAAATTGTAAGGTTGGGCTTTCCATTCACTGTATGCAACTGTATAACGTATGCTATTGTAAACGGGAGTAGGCTATAATGACCTTTACCTTGTAGGGCACTCATCTTTCTTATCAATACATATGGTCTGTCCACGTCCATACCACTCTCCATCATAATAGAGTCTTCCTTCTTCAGACCTAGCACTGTGCAGATGCTTTTCTAATTTGACAGGTGCTAAAATGATCAACAGAAATATTTATTACTGACCATGCAGATATTAAAGTCAGGTTTATACATTTATTTTCAAATACTTAGCTACATCAGCACATGCATATATGCTAAGTGTTTAGTTATAAAAAGGGGTGTTGCTACCTTGGGCAACAATCAAACTAAAATCTAAGATAGTTAAGAGAAGAGATGCTTTTTTCCTTTATCTCCTGATGTAGTGGGGTCCATTAAAAACTCAATTTCCATTTTCAGGTAAAATTAACATTAACCACAGTATCTGCAGCATTCCTATACCAATAATGTGAAAGTTTGCAAACACCATGGTAACTGTGGTATATGTGGCAAGTCTAAGTATCAACCATTGATCACATTTCTTCCTCTTTCTCCCCACCCCACACCCCTCAACTCTCCTCCTCCCTAATACAATTGTGTCAATGTACTATGCCATTAATCACAATACCCGCAACAGAAATTTGTCACTAAAGAAAGCAACACCTACTTGCTTCCTCTTCTCTTGTTCCCCAACCACTTCCTCCCCCTTGTTTCCCTTTCTACCTAACTTGGGCATCTAAGGTGAATATCACCTTGGTATCCAAACATTGCCCCCTTCCTCTCTCCCAAGTTCTGCTCTTCACTGACTCAGAGCAGCAGAGCATAGTGAAATGGAGAAGCTCTCAAAACACTACCCGAAGCTTTGCTTAACTTCAATTAGCTGCCGCACACAGAGCAGCTGGGAGAGGTAGAAGCCAGAGAAAAAGCATTAATATGCTGCACTGACATGTATCAAGCCAATCCAATCAGTTTTTCTACAGGTCTTCTCCTTCTACTGGTATTCTTCCACCATTTAAGTATTAACCTTGATTTTAAAAACATTGCACCATTTAGAAGATACTGAGACTATAATGAAAATAACTATTTCATACAAATATATGTAAGAAAGTCAGACTCTTGGTGGAGAGAGCAACCCTATCGCAAAGCACAGAGCACAACAGTGCCTCAACCAAGGCCTGAGCGATAGGAAGCAGCTTAGGATATGTCTACACTGCAGCAAACAAAGACACACACAGCAGTGAGTCTCAGAGCCCAGGTCAACTGATGAGGGCTTGTGTAGCAGTGCTAAACACAGCAGTGTAGATGTTCCCGCTCAGGCTGGAGCCTGGGCACTGAGATCCGTGCTACTCACTGGGTCTCAGAGACTAGGCCCCAGACCGAGCAGGAGTATCTACACTGCTGTTTACAGCCCCATGGTGCAAGCCTGAGTCAGCTGACCAGAGCTCTAAGACTCATAGACTTTAAGGTCAGAAGGGACCATTATGATCATCTAGTCTGACCTCCTGCACAATGCAGGCCACAGAATCTCACCCACCCACCCCTGGAATAATCCTCTCACCTCAGCTATTGAAGTCCTCAAATCATGGTTTAAAAAGACTTCAAGATGCAGAGAATCCTCCAGCAAGTGCCCCATGCCCCATGCTGCAGAGGAAGGCGAAAAACATCCAGGGCCTCTGCCAATCCACCCTGGAGGAAAATTCCTTCCCGAACCCAAATATGGTGATCAGCTGAACCCTGAACATGTGGGCAAGACTCACCAGCCAGACACCCAGGAAAAAGTTCTCTGTAGTAACTTCTAACATCCCATCACCAGCCATTGGGCCTATTTACCACTGATGGCAATTAATTGACCTTTGACTAAGATCATGTTATCCCATCAAACCATCCCCTCCATAAACTTATCTAGCTTAATCTTGAAGCCAGATAGGTCTTTTGCCCTCACTGCTTCCCTTGGAAGGCTGTTCCAGAACTTCACTCCTCTGATGGTTAGAAACCTTTGTCTAATTTCAAGTCTAAACTTCCTGATGTCCCGTTTATATCCATTTGTTCTTGTGTCCACATTGGTACTGAGCTTAAATAATTCCTCTCCCTCCCTGGTATTTATCCCTCTGATATATTTATAAGGAGTAATCATATCTCCCCTCAGCCTTCTTTTGGTTAAGGTAAACCAAGCTCCTTGAGTCTCCTTTCATAAGACAGGTTATCCATTCCTCAGATCATCCTAGTGGCCCTTCTCTGTACCTGTTCCAGTTTGAATTCATCCTTCTTAAACATGGGAGACCAGAACTGCACACAGTATTCCAAATGAGGTCTCACCAATGCCTTGTATAACGGTACTAACAACCTCCTTATCTCTACTGGAAATACCTCGCCTAATGCATCCCAAGGCCGCATTAGCTTTTTTCACAGCCATATCACATTGGCGGCTCATAGTCATCCTGTGATCAACCAGTACTCCGAGGTCCTTCTCCTCTTCCGTTACTTCCAACTGATGCATCCCCAGCTTATAACTAAAATTCTTGTTATTAATCCCTAAATGCATAACCTTACACTTCTATTAAATTTCATCCTATTACTATTACTCCAGTTTACAAGGTCATCCAGATCTTCCTGTATGATATCCCGATCCTTTTCTGAATTCGCAATACCTCCCAACTTAGAGCCCAGATGACACAGAGACTCGCTGCCATGTTTGTTTGGGGTTTTTTTTTTTTGAAGTGCAGACCTACCCTTAAAGCCCTCTGGTTTCCTTTCCCCTCCACAACCAGAGCAGTCCCTGTTGTGTCTGATAAATCTGTTCTGTCTAGATGAAATCTATGCTGTTGTGCTTAATGAGTTTTGTTTTATGAAACCTGAATGCATTAAGCAGTGAGGTTTTTATGACTTACGTTCCGGCTTTACTCTGTGTGGCCCCAGCGTAGCCATTGCCTTGAAGTACAAAAAAGGAAAAAAAGTTAAGAAAGCTTACTTAAACATTTATTTAAAAATGCCTTAAGAAAAATTTTACTGCAGTGCAGCTCTTTGATATATTAGCATTTACATTTACATGTTTAAATGCTTGTTCTAAAATAATCAAAGTATTTTATAACATTGCACACCACTGATTAGCTGAATAAAAGCATGCCGAGAAACCGATCCCCTATCTGCTTTAATGGGCTTTGATTTTAAATAAATCAGGAGCAATTCTTTATACCTTTTATAGTTGGTGTTACATCACTCTGCAGGTTGCCAACCAAACCCAAAATAGCACAAAATATTCTTAATTCGGCTTACAATCAATAGCTGCCCGATAAAGATTTTGGAAAATGAAAAGCTCACTCAAAAAGCTATAGAAACAAGCCTCTTCCTAGCTCACAGTTGTATCCAAGTACATTCTACGGTTGTGTGTATAATAATCAGCTTTACTTACTCTCGGCCATACTTAAGAGCTACTAGGGTGAAATTGTGCCTATGGAGCGATATTTGTTCAGCATAATTCCTGCTATAGTTCAAGCAAAGGAGTTTCCAACTTTATGTGTTGGACCCTCAATTGTGATGGATTTGCCCATATTCCCTTGTACCATTCAGGAACACAGTGGACATTTCTGCTTTGTTCACCTTCTTGCACATGTTCATCTCCTACTCACAACCACCTTCAGTGTCTTTTCTGTATATTTCTCAGCTGTATATTTTTCTATTTTGCTTCCCCTCCTCTAGTGCCACAGAAGAGGAGGAAGACAGGTTGGCTTTCAAGTAGCCATCCAGTTTTATGTGCAGTCTAGGGAATGTTTACAGTCAGGAAGTGAGGTGGATCCAATGTCATGAAAGTCCTGATTCTCTCCTCTAGCCCACCTCCCCTTGAACTAGTTTGGGGTTCCACAAGATGTGGAAATACTGCTTATACACCCTGGTGACTAGCTGGTTCTAGGTTTTATTAGGTCCTGGGACATTATCGCAGGAAGGCGTTTTTCTAGCCACTGGGGAGGTACAGTCAGGTTAGACGAGTGGTTCTCAACCTATTTACCATTGAGGGCCACATATGGGGCCCACAATGTGTTATGTGGGCTGCATCCAATACTACCTTTATGCCCTGAGGATGTCACATGGGCTGCAGCTCTGTGCTGATTGGGCCATAAGCAGCCCACAGGCTGCAGGTTGAGAACCACTGAGTTAGACTCTTGCCTAGAGTCCCAACTGCCACACCACCTGATCAACATCTATGGCATAATGAAATATGTGGTGACAGAGAAAAAAAAACCTGAATTTACTTTCATTAATTTTCACAATTATAAAATGTTTTTGAAATTTTTAAAAAAAAAGCTGCTGCAGATTTTCCAGCATACTGTACCAGAGTAAAACAGAATTTAGATCCAGCTTGTTGTAGAGTAAACCAGGCCTTCAGTATGGCATTCCCCATTTTACAGATTAGGAACTGAGGTGAAAAGCCTAAGGGTATGCCTACACTGCAACAACGACGATGCATACCCACCCTGCAGCAGCGAGTCTCAGAACCCAGGTCAGCAGACTTGGGCTCACAGTGTGGGGCTAAACATAGCAGTTTAGATGTTCCAGCTTGGGCTGGAGCCTGGGCTCTGAAATCCAGCAAGGAGGGGTGGGTCTCAAAACCCAGGCACCAGCCCAAGCAGGAATGTCTACTCTGCTATTTTTTGCCCCCTACAGAGAGCCCCACGAGCCCAAGTCAGTTGACCCAGGATAGGAGACTCCCTGCTGCAGGATTCTCCGTCCCCCATCCCATCCCGTTCTTTGCTGTGAAGACGTACCCAAAAGAGACACAGCCAAGGACAGACTACTCAGTATCAGAGCTAAGTTTAGAATGCACATCACTCTGTTCCCATGCTATAACTATCAGATTTCATTGCAAATGAATACTAAATACTAGTATTTAGCAATATTTAGGAATATTTATGCTCTCATGGAGCTTGCCGATATATCTGTAAAATGTATGAGAACAGGGCAACAAAACAATGCTATTGACATTCATCTTCCAATCATACCTTCCTTATTGTTGTCCAATCTTCAAGTATATCGAGGTCCTGTAACATATAAACTATATAGGGACGTTGAAAAGTTAAGGGAATCACTTTTAACAGTGAAATTAGCATAAAAGGTCTACAATCTTCATAATTTGAAGTGACTTAGTGACTCTATACTGCAATTGCTCCGCACACAGAATTCCAAATGAAGTGAAAGAGCACTGCAAAAATTAGGTCTTGAGAGCCACACAGCGTACAAGTGTCACTTAAGTTTCCTAGAAGCTATCATATTTACAATTACATTAAGGTTGTTATTGCAGCACACCACAGGGATACGAGACTACAACAGACATTACATACCCATTCTGTACTTGACAGACACCAAAACAATCCTTGTTTCTTGTACTCCAAACAGAGTAAATCAATTCTGGCAGGTTACTTTTCTACCATACTGAAAGCAAGCATCTAAATTAACATCTTCAGTGCAGTTTCTTAGTGACTCTAAATCATATACTATTACATGGAAAAAATGTTAAGATTCAGAAATCAAGTTTCTGAAAAGACAGGAAATACTGAGTTAAAAAAGTTTGAAAGCTCTACCTTAACTTGTGGTACAGAGTTGATATTTTGTTAATTACTACAATATACACAAATACAAACCAGAATTTTATACACACTACTTTACAATAGTCTTCAGATCTGTCTTGTTTTTTCAACCTCAGCAAGCTCTATAACACAAGGCAAGTTTGAAAAAGTTGATAAATTATGAACGTAAAAAGTTAAATCGCCCTGACTTTAAAAAACTCATTAGTTTTGAAGCCGTTTGAGAAACTGGAAGAAAAAGTTTAAGTTGTTGAAATTAAACATTCATTACCAGTTAACACTTAAAAAAAACCACTATTTATTTTGTAGTTCTCATTGTGATTTCAAGTCAAGTTTAAAGACTATATTGTAACTTCCTGAAAGACTAAAATTCTTGTATGCATTACATATTGTGTTAGACAAATTTAACCAAACTTTAAGAAATAAGCACAAGACAGCAAATTAACATGGCTCTCTCTCTGTAAAAATAAGTAAGAACTGCCAGTGTATCTTGTAATTTGAAGCTATTCGGCTTGACATCTCCAGCATACAGCCATTCTGAGCATGAATACTTGGAAATTTATACCCCCTAATTCCTTTTAGCAATTTCTGTATTAGAAGACCAGATGATAGAGTTACATCCATACAACTGAATAACCACCACTTAAATTTCTGGCACTAGCTAAAAGCATCTCCACTAAGCTGAGTTTATGATAATGAAAAGAAAATAAGAAAAATACTTGTGGCACCTTAGAGACTAACAAATGCTATCCTGAGTAACATTCATTACTATCCACTGTCATTACAACAGGTCATCTTTCTGGGAAATATTCCGATAAAACAGCAATCTTGATGTGGTGTGTCCCAATTAGAGAGAGAGAGAGAGAGAGAGAGAATGAAATAGACAGTGGTAGACTTTTAAAAAAGAAAGCCACAACTTTAACTTCACTTCACTTTTAATTTTAATAGGGGGACCTAAACACCTCAAATATCAGGTGTTTTGAGTCTGATGTGATGTTAAATGGCCTCCATGCTAAAAATAAATAAATAAATAAAAATAGGGTTGATCCCCTTAGGCCTAACTCCTAGGATTCAGCCCTCCTTTAAATTCTCTCATCCTCCCCTGCAAGGGGGAAGTGAGGGTGCATCTAAAAGGGTACCTCAGTCTACAAAGACTTTAGACCTCCTCCCTTTCCTCCAGGCTAAGAGGGTCTACCAATCATCTCCTGGGTTGTGTGTTTCCTTCTGGAAGCTGGCTCCTTAGAGCCTCTCACCTGCACTGGACATCAGCGGTAAACTGTGACAAAATTATGAATTCACAGCTTTTGAATCTTGTTCTTACTCCTTATTAACCTAAATCCTGCAAACATTAGCAACCCTGACCTCCAAAATTTAAAATAGGCAATCAAAAAGTTATAAACAGTGGACTCTTAAGCCTTAACAATTAGAGCGCAGTCAGTAAACAAGGTAAAGAATACTCAAGATATGGAGTTAAATTGCACAAGCTACAGAACATAGTACAAGAAAAGGTCAAGTAAATTACTCTATGCAGAAAGTAACTCCCCTTCAAAAAGTTATCTGGAGAGGGGCATCTTTTGTCCAAGTTTTACGCTGTTTTTACTCCACAGTTGAACATTCCACCATCATCTAAACTCAACCACAATGTCATATTAAGCCTCCTCTCTCCCCCTACTGCCAAATTCTGTAATTTTATTTCACTGGAATTAGAAGTGTGTTTGGCACTATACAAAACAAATACAAATCTTTGCCCCTGAAGCGACTGTAATCTGAAGGTTCCACCTCTGACATCTCCACAAAAAACCCAACCTTCTACCTCTAAAGCAAAGTCCAGATGTTGGTCATTTTACCTCAATTACTGCAACCTCTTTCCCTAGTTTTCCTGCTTCTGACAGGACTACTTTTCAGCCCCTCAAAAATACTGCTATTGATCATGTCAGTCTTCAAATTGCTTCTCTACTATTCACAAATTCAAGTTTCTAATCTTCATCTCCAAAACACCAACTACAACTCCACCTACTTTCATTTCATCTTCCTTTTACCTACATCTCCAAAGCCATCCTCCAGAATCATTCATTTCATCCTCCATCTCCTGATCCTTGTATCATGCCATCCTTATGCTTTTAACTCTTTACTTATCCTTGCGTCCTGGGAAGCTATCATTTTCATTCAAATTTATGAATTTCTTAAACACATCAATATTGGACTTTAATGGCTTAACATCAGAAAAATGGTTCTACATTTCTTGGAGATGATGTATCCATTGTCACATTATCTTGCATAGCATGTGCATGGAACTGTATGTTTTTTAAATTAAAGATTGCAAACTGCTTGGAGTGAGAATCATGTGTTTCTCCATGCATCAAGCATAACAACACTACTTACTCGACATATCAAATAATGCTTTACTATCTTACCAGAAGAAGTTTAGGCTGAGTTTTTAAAAGACTAGAATTTGGGATTAAATCCCTCTTATTTTAAAAGATCACTGCTAATGGCAAGTAGAATTAGCTTCCAAATTTTATCTAATGTAGAGTATTCTTTCTGCCTTCTCACTTACTTTCCCCTAAACCTTCCCTTGAATCCTCTCCCTTCACTCCCAAATTGTTCCATAAGCATGCTTAGAATATGCTTTTCCTCTCTTTTTGGCCTATGCTACTCTCACTGTTATGACTGCTACTATGTAACAACTTCCTTCCTCTGTTTTTGCTGCTTGGAGCTGATGCCATGTATCAGTGTATTGAAACAAAGTCACAGCAGAAACCTGGCTGACATGTTCAAGAATTCAATCACTTACAAAAATAGAAGTGGAAGTGGAAAATTAGATGGAATTAAAAACAGTCACTTTTGCAATTACTCAACAGCGAAACTAGTATTTTGAAAACAGTGATCTTAATCTGGATTTTTCAAGATCGCAAAAGGTGACCTTTCAACTAGATTTCCGCCACCATTAGAACAAAATCTGTCTGCCAAGAACAGCAGTAAGAAAGTATTTATTAAGCATTCCTCTAGAGTTGAGCTATCTTTCTTTTGCAATGAGAGACTATCAGCAGCCTAGCAACTACTAGGAGATAAGAGATTATTATGGAAAAACTAATACACCAATTATGTACCCAAAAAATAGACAAAGGACAAATACTTGCATATTTGATTACCATTTATTCAATACTCAGACAAGATACAGTCACCTGCAAAAAACCCAGCATACCTGTCCAATTCTTTTGAAATATTAACATTTGATATACATGCTTGGTCTGTTAAATGTGTATTCAAAGATTTCACTGTATTTAATAAAAAAATCACTGGAAGTGACATGTCATGGATTTTGTAATCATGCTCACTCTGATATGGTAGGAACTTGTTAAATACAGAGATATAACAACTATATAACTGGATAATGTCCCTCTAAACAAAAGTTCGCTGTTGTAAATTGTTTTGTTACTGATATTTACATGGCAAGGATTTGCAAGTCTGTTAAAACTTCCCAAATATAGTAAAAAAATATATTATTGCTTAAGCAGACAATATAACAGGAGAACATGTGGTAAGAAGGCTATAAAAAACAAAATGCTGCATAGACAAGAATGATAGAAAAAGGATATCTGATATGACAACAGGTTTCTTTTTATCTGGACTAAATGGATCCTTCCTTTTTTTCCTGGACTGTAGTTCATCGTTCCATAATTCTGAAAAAAGCACAATAAGAATGCTACAATTACATTAATGAATTTGATGTTTAACTCTTTTACAGTTAAAAAAAAATTGTCTGACAATGATATAAATCAGATTTTCTGATATATGCTCTCTGTGAGAAGAATGGCAATGGTCACATTTTAATGTGCCTATATTTTGTAGGCCTTAATTTTGGCAGACAGATAAAATTAACAGATTCTCACCATAGCAGACAAGGCATGGTGACATCTGCTCTGACAGCAGATTGTATCTACTTTAAGTTCATTGAGGCTTAGAATAAAGTCTAAAATACAATTACAGGCATTCCACAATGTGATGAATGGCTCTATAGATGCAGTACTTGCATATAATTGACCCAGCAGTTAGCTACCAGATGACAGATATGACAATTTTCTGCAATATCCTTGAACAGCCTTATTGAATCAAGTTTAACTATCTTTGGAGTCCATTGTATTAAATGCAAAGGTATGTTATATGCAATCCTGGCCTACACTTTTCTTGCACGGGGGGGAGGGGAGAGGAAGTAGGGGAAAGATGGGAGGAAGGGAGGGAGTGAGATGGGATGTGAACCCAGGTACGTTATGAACGTCAAAGGACTATGTTGAGCAATGTACCAGACAAGAATGGACTTTTGGGACAAAAACAGTATCCAGTGTTTGCCTGGGGAATCTCTATAGATGAATACAATTTCCCACCTGCAGTTATGCAAAAATCCAGCCTGTTGAAATTACATCCTGAAGAGGGGACCATTGTCTACTGATTACCTGTTCCCGGAACCCGAAGATCAAAGGCCCAATCTATATAAAAGAAACGACTAACCTATTCATGGGTGTGCTAGTTCTAAGCTAAGGCTGCTATGAACTTGTAACCACAGAAAAAAATGCCTTGTGAGATATGAAGGATTGACTCCTACCATAGCCCTCAATGGAGATGGGGGGGGAGATCTCTGGTAAGCTTATTGGCATACGTTCAAGTTCTTTTCTGTAATATTTTCTCTGTAATGCCTTCACTTTAAGAATAAATGTGATTGCTTATAAATGACTATGTGGTAAATTGGGACTATTGGCAATTACAGCTGCTCATAGTCTTTGTAGAGAAAGCAAAGCAGAGAAATAGACCACCTTAGGTAGTCTGGTTTGATGGGGAAATCATAGTGTAGACAGGGAACCCTGCAGCAGGGAAAAAACCCAGTCAGGAGGGAGAGAAATGTGGGTCTCTGCCCAAGAGAGGTGATGGCTGAGGAGCCTAGAGTGGGTGCTCTTCATGGCCCATGGAGGGACAGTACAGGTGCAGCTGCCTTGAACTGTGACACCAAGTTATTAAAAATCTTTCAAATCCCATTTACCTGAGGTAATATCAATGCTATGCCTGTCTTCTTCTAATCTTCTGATCTTCTCTTCTAGTTCACTTTGTACAGTATCATACAACAAGAGCTTCTCACTCTGAAACAAAGCAAGAAATTATAACTTATGCATTCATGTATGTTTATCAGCTAAATGCACTTGACATCAACTGGTTTAGAAGCTCAGGTGCAACATGATAAGAGTAGCTTCTCATGCATTTAGATACAGCCTTGAAGCATAAGCCACACTTTGCACCTGATTCTGAGTCCCTCATCCACCTGCTTTTTCAGTGTTATGTCCCAGCCCCTTAAAGCTTACACTTATTCCAGATATTTCATGTGGATGCAAGAAATATAGATATCAAAGAAGGGTGCATGTGCTGAGGATCTGAGTGGGACCATGATAGGAAGGAGATGTAAAGCAAGCAGTTAGATCTCCACCACAATGTTCTCTAGTTGGACATTATCTCCCCTCATGACTGTCTGATAAAAAACTCACAATGGAAAATAGAGAAGATGGTCAACCCATCACTTGTGCTCGCCTCAAGATATGAAGTAGATCTAAAGCAAAAATGGAACACAAAGAGCACCGGAAACAGTCTATTGATTAGGTAAAGAAGAATAAACCGGAATGAATGGTAGTTCTTACCAAATTGGAGGGGCTTTGGGTGTGGGTCAAGGACGTGGATCGTGTGTCAAGACTTGCCCACTCCTTCAGTTCTATAAAGTCACACCCAGGAACACAGGAAATACCAGACTGGATCAAATACATGGTCAATATAGTCCGATATCCTATCTCCAACCAGATTCACTGTGGACTTCATATTCAGAATGTACTCTGTAGTGGTGTGCAGATTCAACTGTCTATGTAGACCTGGTTACGTTTTCCAAATTTGTAAGTTTTTAAAAATTTGGGAAAAAAATAAATTAAGTTTTATTAAAACTTCCCCATTTTTCAGTCAGGTCTAATCGCTACAGGGTGGATAAAAATCAATGATGTTAAAAAAAAAATCCGATTTTTTTTTTATTTAAATCAGAGTTTTGTAATAAAATGCTTTTTGAGGAAAAAAAAAAACCTATCTAAAGATAGTTTTAGATAAGATACATTATAACTCAGATATCTCATCATGGAATAGGGATTATAAATTCTAATTCTATAGTATGAGACAATATATTCATGTAATGTTTAAGAAAAGTTTTGTAAATAAGTTCCAATAGTTCATGGATTAGGGATCCAAGCTTATGGGGTTCCACAGGCTTCTGTATAGATTTAGGTTATTTTTTCTATCTACCCAATGGAACTCAGTGCTCAGTCTAGAAGATACCATCAGAGATGCTTAGTTTTGCAGTTCTCAAACTGTGGATTTGTCTCCAGAAGTAACATGCTTGTTAACAGAGAAAGTGTGTGTGTGTGTGTGTGTGTGTGTGTGTGTGTGTGTGTGTGTGTGTGTGTGTGTGTGTGTGTGTGTGTGTGTGTGTGTATATCTATATAAATAAATATAAATAAATAATACACACACATACACACACACACAAAAATAAAGGTGAGAAGTAACAGAAATTCTATTGTCCCTTTGAAAATTTGTGTACACAGAGTCAATCCCTTACCTCTCTCTAAAAGTGTAAAGTTTCAAAAAGTTCAGTGAATAGAAGCTTGTTGAGGACAGAATAGATCTGGACAAGGAGAAGAAGTCTGGAGATCAATGTGAGAAGCGAGGGACATATGCTTGTTTTGTTAAAATATTACGTCTGCAGTTGAAGAAAAAAATCCAGAATACACAACGTTGTTGTTTTAGTTAAATAAAACAATTTAAATGTCTGTCTGGTGATTTTCTCCTCCTAATACAGAATGGCAAGAAAATCCTCTAAATATTAATGATTAACCTGTTGAATTGGAGATATTTATGAAGTCACTGGGAGGTGAACTATCTGCTTCAATTATCTTTGGTAAATGAAATAATCAAGCAATCATTCATTTTCTGATATAGCTGTAAAACGAATCTGAAAAGTTTTGAAAATAAATCACTTTAAAAATGTATAGTGTGTACCTTCTAAAAATTAAACCTACATCTATCTCTGAGTTGTGAAGAATATGTATTAAGTTACAACAACCAAAAAGAATCCACTTTTATGTAGAAAACCATAATTAAATTGAGTCTTCCTGACTAGTGATTTAAATCATGATTTAAATCAAATTGATTTAATCTTTGTTAACTATAGTACTAGTAACAGATTCTCTTATAGAACTGTATTACTACGGTCCTCTGCACTTTGTGTACAAACGAAAGAGTGACTGCTACAATAGAAAAATTGTGTGTCCAGAATAATGCAACCTAGATTTAAAAGTGTTGAACTGAAACAGTCCTAAATCTGCAGTGACACAACCATACAATAGTTTAAAACATTGTAATTTAATTAGCACTTTTCAAAGGGGATATAAAAACTCTACCACCATTCAGTTCCAAATACATTAATGGCTTATCTTTAGTTATAGATATTGTACTAGTCCCTTCCTTCATCAACAAACAGAAGCAGATGCATATGCAACCCTGGATACTCTACACAATCCAAGAAATACTTCAGCTGCTTTCCCATCCCTCAAGGGTGCTGGCTTTAAAGTTAAGAATGGCCATACCATGGATTTTATTTACAGCATAGTACATATTTGACACAATAATTATAAACTGCTTAGATATAGCAATTAGACTTTTAAAGACATTTAAAGCAGTATCTGAAATCCCAGAACTGTGCAAATCATTTTGCATTATATGAGTTTTGAGCTTTGGGGAAGTACCTTTATTGCTCCTTTCATTTGCTGGCATGTCTCCTAAAGGATGACAAATATACATGCATCTTTGGAGGGTTTGGGTTTTTTTTTTTAATTTTAATTGCAACAGATAATGACTCCTAGAAGAATTGAGATAAAGTAACGAAGAGGAAACACTCACTAGTCATGTTCTCCTTTATCTACAATAGCACTTGAGGCAGTGCAGTTGGCTGAGAAATTATCTGGTACCAAACAATCAGTTTCTACAGTTGCATCTAAAATTTCAGTGGAGTTCATCTCTTCTGTAATATAAAGGCTTAGATGCCTGATTTGATTTATGAGAATATATCAGATTCCTTTTATCAAAGATATCCGAAATGTAAAGAAAAAACAGATGAACTAGAAAAAAATATGAAGGAAATACAAGAAAAGATGGAGGCTTTGGAAATTCAAGAAGAAAGCACCAAGACGCTTGTTCAAGTCCTTATTAAGGATAAATTGCCAAGATGTAGATAAAATCTCTTAGAAGAGGAGAAAAGTTAATTTACCATCACTTTTAATTATACAAAATATTTATAATTCTAAATGAGGGTTAAATGTGTGTGAACATAATAAGTCTGTTTCACAACTTTCTATTATAACTTCTATATCAGTGAATGAAAGAGGTTAAGGACTTATGTCCGTTAATGTTAATAACCTACAGTGCATTTGAGCTCCTGCCAGTGGGGGCAGGGCAGCACGCTCTTAGAAATGTCCCCTTCCCCTTGTGCGGCGTGTGGTCATGCCAGCTGGGACAGACCCACATCATTCTGGGAAGTACTGTAAACTCTGATATTCTGGGAATGCATGAGTAGCCATTCCCCTAGACCCATCCACCAGACCCCACTTATCTTGAGAGCCCACACACATACACATCCCAGCATCCCTGACATACATCCCACTCATTGCAGCTCCACCTACATCCTCCAACATCCTGGTCCCCAACATCCCCCATTCCTGCCACAGCCCCCAAAATCTTCCACTCATCACCATTCACCCTACAGCCCCCACTCCCTCCCTCAAACACTCCCACTCATCTCATAACCTGTCACCAACTCACTCCGAACCCCTAACCAGGACCTCCCCAGCCACTTACCGGTGTCCTCCCAGCTCAGCAAGCACAATGAGTGCATCTTGAGTGCTTTAGGACAGGCCTGGATTAACCAAAGGCAGGGCTCTCAGGGGTGGTAAGGGGATTGTATTTGGGAATTTGTGTTCAGTGGGTCTGTAACTCTTGTGATTTACGTGAAGAGCGTGTCAGATTTCTTTGCTAAGCCTGTGCTTTACTGCCATGTTATCCCTGAAGGGTATAACGAGGAAATTGGAGCTCTTACAGCTAGGTGTGGGGGGGACGAAACAAAGACTTGTCTAACAACTGGAGGGTCAGGAGGGCTAAGGCACTGGCTCTGGAGTGTAGGCAGCCAGACTGCAGGGTCCCACTGTCCAAGAATGGTGTTAGATATGAGGGAGTATGCTTCAGAGATACAGAGGTTGTAGCAGTGATCAGTCACTATCCAGAACCAAGAGGCTTAGAAGCACATGGGATTCAATCTCAGTAGACTGGTGTCTATTCAGAGATGGACTAGATCAGGTTGTGACAATTTACATCCGGGTAAACAGGTAATAATATCAAAAATATGAGGATCCATATTAGTCTAGACATTTCAAGTGTTTATATGCACTCACAGAGAGAAGCTTTTGTTTTTACAAGCAGAATTTCTATCTCTGGGTTTAAAGGTTTTGATACTTTTTTCCATCTGAACAAGGAATCAGTAGAATTAATTGTTCTACAACTTTGCCTATGCAAATACTTTTCTATTGCTGAAATGATCAGAGATTCTACTGAAACATAAACAGATGTCTCTCGCTCTCTAGTACCAACTTTTGAATAGTGACAACATTATTTTCTGCCCATAAGCTGCTTTTAAAAATAATTATTTCAAAATGTGACTACCATATTTATGGTACAACACCACTAACTATTTTCTCAGATGCCTAGTATATATATATAAAAAAAAAAAGATTCCAAGTATGATCGGCGGTCTTTTCAATCTTAAACGGGCCCTGTTAATGAAAGTAGTATTAATCTTGTTTATGTAAACCAAATTGACACCTAGCGGAGGTCTCACTTCTTTAACTTGTTAAGGATGTATTTCTTTTGAAATGATAAAGAAAGTTACATCAAGATATTGAAGTTACAGCAATAATACAAACTTAAAATGTACCAATCTTGGAAACTGTTGCATATCCATTAAGGACAGACTTGATTAGCCACCAGTTTAAACAAGTTGACAATACCTCACAGTGTTGGCGAGAAGCTTGAATTTCACATTCATATTTGTTCTTTACAGACTCTAAACAGAGCTCTCTATAGATACCTGCAACCAGACAAATTACAGCATTATTACTTTTTTAAAAATATAGGAGTAACTGATTTCAGAATTATCTGTTAAGATCGCTATTGCTAGTCCTAGAGTAATTTTACATATTGACAGCGTTCAGACAGTACACAGAGTATAAAACTTGTATGGAAAAATAACTGATTGAACTCAAGAGGCTGCAGAGATAATTGTCCTCAATTTTGTTCACTTCTGTATTTATGCAGACTAAAGTTTATCTTGCTGGCAATATAGGAAAAGAAACTAATTTATCCCACAAAATTCTGTAATGCAACACAAGATAGACTTACTATGTTACAGCTTTGACACTTCTGGCTGAGATAACTTGGTGCATTGGAGGAAGACAAGCAGAGAGCTCAAGCAGAGCACGCAATATATATATATATTTTAAAAGAATAGGTACATGTATGTGCATACAGTGCACTAATATAATGGGGGGCCACAACCTGGCTGAGGTCTCAAGGTGGTACTGCAGTATTATCTTTAAATAGTAATGAATGGAAGGCTAACAAAAATACAGTAATTAATAAGGCAGGAGAAGAGGGCAAAATGTATCCAACCAAAGTCAGTAGTTCTTGGGTATTACTATCTGTTTGGTGGTCTCTAAGCCGTTCTCAAGAGACAGGGGCCCACATCACAAGCTGCCACAACCACCGATCTTGTGGGCAATCTTATGAGATTGGCCTTCACAACATCCCATGCTTAAAGTATAACTGGGTCCAAAAAAGAATTAGATAAGTTCATGGTGGATAGCTCCATCAATGGCTATTAGCCAAAATAGTCAGGGACAAACACCATGCTCTGGGTGTCCCTAAACCTCTAACCACCAGAAATGGAACTGGACAACAGGGGATGGATCACCTGAGAAATTGCCCTGTTCTGTTCATTCCTTCTGAAGCATTTGGCAGCAGCCACTATCGAAAGACAGGTTACTGGGCTAGATGCACCAATGGTCCAACCCAGTATGGCTATTCTTGCGTTCACCTACGTGACCTAGGAGGACAAGTTTCTTGCTTGAAAAGCATGGGAACTGAAGTGCTCTTCCATTCTTATTAGTGGTGTCTCTCTTTTCTAAATGGAGAACTTGAATCTCCTGGACAGTCTCTTGCATTTTTCAAAATCACTGAATTCTCTGTAACCTCAAATTCTATTTGCATCCATTTCTACTCATATAAGCCTTCAATTAAGGGCTCTGAATAGTTAAAATAGAATTAAAAACGGTCTTATGCCAGTCCATTTGTTTGCAAATTCAGTTGGTCTTGCACAAAGCATTTCCCCAATAAATGAGTACAAATTAGCAATTTATATACTCCCAAGAAAAAAAGAGTCACTTTTAAAAATTAAAAGGGCATTTTACACACTGATTGAATAACCACTTTTATTTAAAAAAAAAAAAATTCCTTGCTGTGTCAGCAAATATTAGCTTCTAAAAACTCTCGGAGCCTGCTTCTCCAACCCTCCCTACACAACAGATGTCAGATTAACATCTTAATCTAGCAATAAGAGACCCTGGAATGAACAATTTTTAAATCACTGAAGTTCTACTCAATTATATCCCCCATCTAACACTGTGAAGAGTTAAGATGTTAAAAGACAAATGATGATGTTTCTTAAAATGTTCTTCTCGTGCTCAGTGAACTGCTTACCAACAAAAAAAACTTTTCAAGTCACTTTTGGGTAATGAGAATATAGTATGGGTAACAGTTTTAGATATTAAGTTTAGAGTTTAAGAAATAGTTACTATAAAATAAAACTGAAATGAATGCTATTACTGATTAACAGGATATGATAAGATAGCACTTCTGATTCAGGCTACAATTAGAACTCCAAGTTTGTAGAGTGCGCCTGCATATCGCTGTGAAACAGCACCTAAGCAAGTTGGCTAAAGAAGTGAAGAGACTGATAAAGTGTTCTGAGAAAATAATTTGGGCTATTTGTTTTAAATCTTTTACCATTTGTTTATAACCTCTCTGGTTGCTAACTGACTGATGACTGTATAGCCCAAGGTCCAGTGTGTTTCAGCAGCAGCAATAAGAACTATAGGTGGACTACAAACTGCTGCGTGTTGGAAAAGCTTCCTGGGTCCTGCCAGAAGTACATTGCCGCCTTCCCAAGTTTTAGCATTGAAGCAGGGAGCCTGAAGCAAGCAGAGAAGAGGCTGCTGGACTGCAATCCTGATGTTTCCTTACAAAATAAAGCTTTGTTTCTGGTGGTTTGTCTGAGCGGGTCTTGTCTGAGGTGACCACATGCTGGCACACAACACAAAGCACACAGGAATCTCAAGCCCACTTCCCCAAAGTTGTGTAAAAAACTACAAGGCAGACATACCCTATTCCTGTACAACCTCAAACTGGGATGGTGAACAGTAGGGGGATTACAGCTGGAACAACCAAAAAAAACTGTTGAGCTGTATGCCAAGTACCATGACAATTTAGAAAACTTCTGTAGAGAATGTAGCAACCTAATTAATGTATTAAACATGAAAAGTTTCTAGAAATTATCTGAGTTTTCCTCTCCAAGAAGTAGGACTATGTGTATCTGTATTTGGATGATTCATGTAAGGGTGGTGTTCCATAACACGGAGAACAAGACTACTGACTGCGTGTTAAATATCCTAACCTGGATAACATTGGTATGTGCATGTATGGAAGATCTTGCACTTTTCAGAGGACAAATCACAGTATTATAATGCAAATGAACTGAGAAGCTTTCCTCTTCAAATAATTTGTTCAAGAATGAGGTCTAATATTGCTTTATGTCAGCACGTTTCATAGTATATCAGTTTTCTATGATCCCAGCCAGGTGCGGCGAGTTGTATGGGCCTGTGGTGCCCGGACTCCATGAATAAATATGGCAGGCGACCAGCTTGGCTTAACAGTGAAATCCTTGCTCATCTTAAACACAAAAAAACAGCTTACAAGAAGTGGAAGATTGGACAAATAACCAGAGAGGAGTATAAAAATATTGTTCAGGCATGCAGGAGTGAAATTAAGAAGGCCAAATCACACTTGGAGTTGCAGCTAGCCGGAGATGTTAGGAGTAACAAGAAGGGTTTCTTCAGGTATGTGAGCAACAAGAAGAAAGTCAAGGAAAGTGTGGGCCCCTTGCTGAATGAGGGAGGGAACCTAGTGACAGAGGATGTGGAGAAAGCTAGTGTACTCAATGCTTTTTTTGCCTCTGTCTTCACAGACAAGGTCAGCTCCCAGGCGGCTGCACTCTGCAGCACAGTATGGGGAGGAGGTGACCAGCCCTCTGTGGGGAAAGAAGTAGTTCGGGACTATTTAGAAAAGCTGGACGAGCACAAGTCCATGGGGCCGGATGCACTGCATCCGAGGGTGCTAAAGGAGTTGGCCGATGCGATTGCAGAGCCATTGGCCATTATCTTTGACAAATCATGGCAATCGGGGAGGTCCCGGATGACTGGAAAAAAGCTAATGTAGTGCCCATCTTTAAAAAAGGGAAGAAGGAAGATCCAGGGAACTACAGGCCAGTCAGTCTCACCTCAGTCCCTGGAAAAATCATGGAACAGGTCCTCAAGGAATCAATTCTGAACCACTTAAAGGAGGGGAAAGTGATCAGGAACAGTCAGCATGGATTCACCAAGGGCAAGTCATGCCTGACTAACCTAATTGCCTTCTATGATGAGATAACTGGCTCTGTGGATGAGGGGAAAGCAGTGGATGTGCTATTTCTTGACTTTAGCAAAGCTTTTGATACAGTCTCCCACAGTATTCTTGCCAGCAAGTTAAAGAAGTATGGGCTGGATGAATGGATGGTAAGGTGGCTAGAAAACTGGCTAGATGGTCGGGCTCAATGGGTAGTGATCAATGGTTCCATGTCTAGTTGGCAGCCAGTATCAAGTGGAGTGCCCCAAGGGTCGGTGCTGGGGCCGGTTTTGTTTAATATCTTCATTAACGATCTGGAGGATGGCGTGGACTGCACCCTTAGCAAGTTTGCAGATGACACTAAACTGGGAGGAGTGGTTGATACGCTGGAGGGTAGGGATAGGATACAGAGGGACCTAGACAAATTAGAGGATTGGGCCAAAAGAAATCTGATGAGGTTCAACAAGGACAAGTGCAGAGTCCTGCACTTAGGACGGAAGAATCCCATGCACTGCTACAGACTAGGGACCGAATGGCTGGGCAGCGGTTCTGCAGAAAAGGACCTAGGGGTTACAGTGGACGAAAAGCTGAATATGAGTCAACAGTGTGCCCTTGTTGCCAAGAAGGCTAACGGTATTTTGGGTTGTATAAGTAGGGGCATTTCCAGCAGATCGAGGGACGTGATCATTCCCCTCTATTCGGCACTGGTGAGGCCTCATTTGGAGTACTGTGTCCAGTTTTGGGCCCCACACTACAAGAAGGATGTGGATAAATTGGAAAGAGTCCAGCGGAGGGAAACAAAAATGATTAGGGGGCTGGAGCACATGACTTATGAGGAGAGGCTGAGGGAACTGGGATTGTTTAGCCTGCAGAAGAGAAGAATGAGGGGGGATTTGATAGCTGCTTTCAACTACCTGAAAGGGGGTTCCAAAGAGGATGGATCTAGACTGTTCTCAGTGGTAGAAGATGACAGAACAAGGAGTAATGGTCTCAAGTTGCAGAGGGGGAGGTTTAGGTTGGATATTAGGAAAAACTTTTTCACTAGTAGGGTGGTGAAGAACTGGAATGGGTTACCTAGGGAGGTGGTGGAATCTCCATCCTTAGAGGTTTTTAAGGTCAGGCTTGACAAAGCCCTGGCTGGGATGATTTAGTTGGGTTTGGTCCTGCTTTGAGCAGGGGTTGGACTAGATGACCTCCTGAGATTCTATGATTCTATGAATACTCAGGGGCTGGGGGCCCAGCTCCACCAATGTTCAGGGCCAGATCTCTTCCCTGGCCCCACCTGCTGTCCCCGCATGCCTCCCGGCCTCTCCTGCTGCCCCCGGGCGATTTAAAAGGGACTGGCCACGTTGTGACATGAGCAGCATAGTCATACTTTATTGCCGTAGGAGAGCTCTCCCAGCGATAAAAAATAACCACCCCGAATGAGGGATAAGCGCTGTCTATACTGGCACTTTTCAGCACTAAAACTTTTGTCGCTCAGGGGTGTGTTTTTTTACACCCCTGAACGACTAAAGTTTTAGCGCTGAGAGTGGCAGTGTAGACACAGCCTAAGGCGGCTTCCTGCCCGCCCACTCCACGCTGCTCTGTTCCAGAAAGTGGCCGGCACATCCCTGCAGCGCCCCCGGGGGACGGGAGGAGGAAGAATGTCTCCACATGCTGCCCCCACCCCGACCGCTGAGCCACTGCCAGAGGGGTGTGCAGGTCGCTTTCAGGAGCTGGTACAGCCCCAGATAAGTGCCAACCAGCTGACCCCCTCCTACAGCCCAACCTCCTGCCCCATCCCAAAGAGTCACCATTGATGCAGTGTCAGTGTGGATACTGTGTTGCTTACATCAACTGTTACTGGCTTTCAGGAACCATCCCACAATGCCTCACACTGACAATACAATTGGTACAAGCATTCCTAGTAAGGACGTGCACTGCCAACACAAGTAGCCAAGTGTGCATATACACACAAGTGATTTGATAACTGCAGTGGCTGTATTCTGAATTAAGTTAGGTCAACATAATTTTGTAGTGTAGACATGGCCTGACAATACAACTTGTGCAGGGAATGCAGGAAAAGTAGGTTGTAAGAGTTTCTTCTAAAGCAGTGGTTCTCAACCAGGGGTATGCATACCCTTGGGGGTACTCTGAGGTCTTCCGGGGGGTACATCAAGTCATCTAGATATTTGCCTAATTTTACAACAGGCTACATATAAATCACTAGCAAAATCAGTACAAACTAAATTTTCATACAATGACTTGTTTATACTGTTCTATATACTTTACACTGTAATGTAGGTCCAATATTTATATTCCAATTGATTTTATAATGACATGGCAAAAATGAGAAAGTAAGCAATTTTTCAGGATTTGTGTGCTATGACACTTTTGTATTTTTATGTCTGATTTTGTAAGCAAGTAGTTTGAGTTAGGTGAAACTTGGGGGTATATTAGACAAATCAGACTCCTGAAAGGGGTACAGTAGTCTGGGAAGATTCGGAACCACTGTTCTAGAGGCCAACGTTTCCTGAGTGACAGTAAGAAACCCAAAAAGTGAACAAGGAGTTTGTCTACACTAACATTGCCCAAGCGAAGCAAATGGAAGCTGCTGGAGCTTACTTCATTATTTCCCCTCGGGGAGGAGTTTACTATCATATACATCAAGTTCTTTGGTAGGAAGTCTCCTCATAGGAAATGCTGTGTCCTTCTCCAGATAAGAGCAGTGTTTAATTTGAGCAGGCTCATTAGTAGGGCCCTACCAAATTTACGGCTGTAAAAAATGTGTCACGGACTATGAAATCTGGTTTCCCTCGTGACAGGTGGTCTTTTGTGTACTTTTACCCTATACTACACAGATTTCACCAGCGTTTTTTAAAACTGGGAATCCTGACCCAAACGGAGGCCACAGGGGAGAGGGGGGTTGCAAGGTTACAGTGTGTGTGTGTTGGGGGGGGTGTTGCGGTATTGCCACTCTTACTTCTGTGCTACCTTCAGAGCTGGGTGGCTGGAGAGCGTCAGCTTCTAGCCAGGCGCCCAGCTCTGAAGGCAGCGCCCCACCAGCAGCAGTGCAGAAGTAAGGGAGCAATATCATACCATGCCATCCTCACTTCTGCGCCACGGCTGGCGACGGCGCTGCCTTCAGAGCTGGGATCCCGGCCAGCAGCCACTACTCTCTGGCCACCCAGCCCTGAAGCAACGGTGCCGCCAGTAGCATTGCAGAAATAAGGGTGGCAATACCATTTCCCCCACCCCCCAAGCCCCTTTTGGGTCAGGACCCTTACAATTACAGCACTGCAATTTCAGATTTAAGTATCTGAAATCATTAAATTTATGATTTTTTAAAATCCTATGACCGTGAAAATGACCAAAATAGACCATGAATTTGGTAGGGCCCTACTCATTAGGTAAATCCTATCCCTACAGACACTGCAAAACAGTTTACCTGTCTTTCCAGCCTTTTGCTCTTTGTGGAGTCTAATGATGTCCTCCAAGGCAGCAGGTAAGGGAACATATAGGGCTAGTTTGGTCCCTAACAGACAGTCTCATCCTCCTGCCCTCTCTCTTTTAAGGGAAAGGGGGAGACCAGGAGGAGTTATCCAGAAAGCTCTAGTCTTGCTACTATCCTGTGTGGGTCTCATACTATTCTGGGACAAATAGTTTGTCTTGCACTTCCTTCTCCTAAGCTTCCTGCTCAGCTTCTGATAGCTGACCCTTAATTCCAGCAGGAATCCATCGGTTTAGATTTCATAGCTTTATTTTTCCTTACTGTTTTCTCAAGATTTGAGAAAAGCCATTTTTGAGTCTAGTGACTATGAAGATGACTGGGAGAAAAAAATGCTATTGACTATAGATTTTTATTTTATTTTTTGCTTCCACAACTAACCCAGGAGTTTTCTCTAGAACCAACTCCTCTGAATCTGATTCCGAGAGAGATGACTAGTTGGGGAGGGAGGGAGTACCTAGAGTTTAATCAGATGGTACCTTGAGAAGACAGACAACCTATTACAATGTTGGCTTCTGCTAAAAAAAGTGTCCATTAGATTTCTCTTCTGAGGTGTTTCAAATTTATAATACTCACATGTTCTAGAATGAGTCAACTGATTTTAAAGTTGCATAGTATATCTACACTGTTAAACAGCAACAATCATGTCATATTCCTACCTGCCACCTTTGTTCGGATTTGCATGTTTTCTTGTAAAGCTGCTAATGGTTCCAAGTATTCTTGTGCCTTTCCAGCTACGACCTCCTGTAGTTTTGCATCCACTTGGCTTAATCTTTCTTTGTAAAGTCTTAAAATAAAAATGTAGTCTATTACTTAAGAGCCAACACAAGCAGAGTAGCAGAAATGACAGTTTCATATGCAAAAATTCTTAGACAATCCCATATCTACAATCATAAAATTTAATAATCTCATGACAGATCTTCTAAAACCTAGAAATTTAAATCTGTTGCCACTCTAAATTCCAAGACAAAAGTCACTTTTAAAGTAAACTATTTTCTTTTTATATACTTCACCCTTCTAGGAAAGATGTACAAGCGTACTATTTCTATCCCTTCTTTCTGAGGATGGAATCACAGATATTAATGGCATTGCAGAATATGCCTTCACTTTCAAAAAAAAAAAAAAAAAAGGAACCAAAGGGATAGTGACTAGGAACTGGTGATGGTATACAGAAACTTTTATGAAGATTACCCACATTGGCAGCAACTGAATTATCAGATAACGCTACATGCAAAAAGATGAGCAACCTACATGGAAAGAGATGAGCCTTCATCTCAGTTCTCAGTGGACAGATTCTGCATACCACATAAAATATTCCCACCATGACAATTAACACTAACTGGCACTTTAAGCTAAAATATGGCATACTCAACTGGCATGGAAAGTGAACAAGTTGATATTAAGTGGCAGAGTGATGTGGGGAAAATCCTTTACTTATAGAACAGACAGGTTAAGTCTAAAGAGTACAATGTAGTATTGATCATAAACAGTTTTTACAGTTCATAAGAACACAGAGCCCCATTCTCAAGTGGAGCCTCTGGGTTCAATAGTGATAACTTTAAAAAAGTGTATTGCATATTAGTTAAGTTGAAAGCTGGATGGTCAACCATCAATACTAGCTCACCTGCTTGTTTTAGTTTTCACTTCATGTCTATTAAAGATAAACCTATCTAAAGATAGTGAAGGAGAGAAGTAGGCTGATAGAACTTAAATAGGTATTAATTGCTGCTAAAGCACAAATTTTTGACCTTACAGAATTATTTCTGAAAACAAAATCTAAATGACAATTCAAAACAGCTGATAGTCTCACCAATAAAGTGAGAGAGAAGTCAAATTTTGCAGTCTGCTACACTGCTGTTGAAAACTCAATTCTAGACACACTTTTAATTAATGCTGGGGGGATGCCTCTGGTTGCATATATACTGGTACCAATGACATAGGGAAGCAAAAGGGTTCCTGATGCCACCCCCCACATGAATGCAGGTCCACGTATATCCCCTCAGCATTTTGGGACAGGAGACTCATGCTGGCACCTCCACCCAGCAACTGCGTTTGAGATCCCCTTTCTTACTCTAAAACTGTGACAAAGTTCCTCCTCTACCTCAGTGGGTCCTGCGCTTATTGGCGGATTTTTGTTTGCCTCAGAGATCTTCCCCTCTGGTAGAACCCACAGTCCAGATCAACTCCTCCTGTGACAGGAGTTGGGAGGTTTGGGGGGAACCCGGGCCTGCCCTCTACTCCAGGTTCCAGCCCAGGGCCCTGTGGACGGCAGCTGTTTAGAGTGCCTCCTGGAACAACTGCACGACAGCTACAACTCCCTGGGCTACTTCCCCATGGACTCCTCCCAACACCTTCTTTATCCTCACCACAGGATCTTCCAGCAGTACGCCTTCTCACTCTCAGCTCCTAGTACCTCTTGCTCCCAGCTCCTCGCACGCAACCTCCTTCCACAGCTCCTGACATGCGCGCCTCACTGGGAGGCTTTTAACTAGTTTCAGCCAGCCCCTGATTGGCTGCAGGTGTCTCAATCAACCTCCCTGCCTTCTGGAAAGTTCCTGATTGGCCCCAGGTGTCTTAATTGACCTGGAGCAGCTTTCATTTACTTATCCTGGTACCATGGATTTGTTTAGCCTGGGGCTAATATATCTATTTATCTCCCACTACTTTCCTATAGCCATCTGGCCTTGCCCCGTCACACTACATTTATCTTCCCCCTAAAAATTCTACTGAGAGAAGAAAGTAGAAATTTGGCTACCCGCACAATTATTTCATCTCAGAATGCCAATTTAACACTATGCTCTCTATAGAGAGAACAGCCGTTGGAATGGTAAAATCCTCTTCCAGAGAAGAGTAATTCCTGCAACACAGGAAAGGAAAGACTGATTGTTCGTGGTCACTTATAGCACAACTGAAAGAATGAGCCCCCAGAGGAAGAGACTTTTTAAAAATGATTGACTACTTACTGATCTTTGAGGTCTGTAAATTGTTTTTCAAGATTGGACATTTCATCTAAGCATTCCATTCTTCTTCTTTCACAGTCCTCATCATCCATTTCTGAACATTAAAAAAAAAAAAAAAAAATTCTGGAGAACAATATCTCAGAATAAATGTATTGGAAATGAAATTACCAGTTTTATACAACTTAAGCCCAAGATAACCATAAACAATCTATGAAAAACTAAGCCAGCTACTGATGTTCTGTAAGCTAAAGTTTTAAGAGATATTAGTCCCTGCTGAAGACAATTCCAAATGTCAAAGCCACCTTACATTTGCTGTGGTATATAAAAGTAATTAACCTAATTAGGTTTCTTCTAGAATTAGAAGAAATGGAGATCAGTTTAGTTAGTTGAAGCAATAGCAATCCCCACCAAATGAGTGCTTAATCTATGGAGTTATTATATTGGTTATCCATAGACTGATATTTTGTATAGATTAACCTCCACCAAAAAAAGAAAGTTGTAGCTCTTCAGTTTTGAAGACTATTTTCATTATATTAAATTGCTTTCTTGGTTTTGCTGCCAAAGAGCTCATGTATAGGAATCTCCCTCGTTTATCTTAGTGACTATTTAAATAAATATTTTAAAGCAATGCAATAAAAACAGATTCATCACCATTGCTAGAGTTATTTTATTGACATTTCTGAATATCTCCTTAAATATACTTGCATTTGGAGATCAAAGTATCTTTTTTTTTTTAAAGCAAGGAATGTTGGATTTTGGCAAAGCTCTTCTGCTCTCTTTAGACTGTCCCTAAAAACTTTGCTTGACACCTATTACTATTGAGATACGCAGAGGCTTAGTTGCTTTCTTAATTCAGATGCAGATAAATGTTAAATGTCCTAGAAATGGAGAGAATCCCCGATGGTATTGGGTACGTGCTTCAAAATACTGAATGTAAATCTTATCTTTTTTCAGGGTGGAATTTGCCTTTTTGTTCTCTGATGTACAAGAGAATGTGAAAAGTGTTTTTCCACAAGAGTTTCTGCTTTGTTTCCCCCCCCACCCTCTTTTAGGAGTTTCTCACCTAATCTTTCCCAGAGGACTTCTTGGCAGAAGAGAAGGAAAGATGTCTCAAGAGATACGTATTGTGAGCTCTCACCACTCAAAGGCAGGGGAGACGGAAGAAAGTTAGCTGGATGCACCAGAGTTCAGCAAGCATTAACAAAAACAAAGTTTTAAATGGTGACACTAAGATTTATTTAAAGGACATTTCTGTTCACTCCTACAATATTATGGAGGGGAGACAAGAGAACTTCATTAGCACTGAATGCCACAGAATAATGAGGATGGATATAATTCTCTTGTACATAGACAGGCCACTCCCTAGAGCAATTGGTGCAGTCTCTGAACAATGCCCTGTCCCTAAACTCTAAAATAACCAGGATACCAGCAGATCACTGTTGACACTGGAGCTTTTTTTACTAGATTCTTGACTGGCTTGCCTGGAAAACAGAGACAAGGTGGGTTTGATAACTTTTTTTGGTCCAACTTCTGTTCGTGAAAGATGTATGCTTTTCTTCAGAAGGTTGTATCGGATGGTAACTGGCAAGGTCACTAGTATTTAGTAGTAGTGGTGGTGGCAGCAGCATCTTTAGCACCGGTCAGGCCATTGTCTATTTCTTGGTTAGGAAGGAGAATTCCCTATTTGAAAGATATGCTACCATCTTTTAGGAATGGTTCCAAGTGTTCTCAGCTCTTTTATTAGCTAGGAAGTGTCAAAGACAGACGTGACAGTTCCAGTTGCTGTTAGTATTTCCATGACTACTACTTGGACAGACAGGCTGCATTGTTTGTGAGGAAGGGTTGTCTTAGACCCATTGTTCTTGATGTCCCTATGAGGCCACTTCAGATATGAGTTCTCGTCTCTGTGAAGTACAGTGACAATTCCTCACAGATATCCAGATGGAGACGGTCTGGATTTACACCACCAGTTACAGTCCCAAAGAGCTCTGCTAGGGGCAACCATACTAAGCTCTTTTGCCTCCTTAATTGCAGCATAAGTTTGCCATGGGGAATTTTAATAAAGTGTCTGTATTAGACTGATTTACACAAGTACCATTCAAGTCTTCAGCCTCCTTATTTTTTGTTAAACATGGCAGTCTGCATGGGTGATGACATGGAAGGCAGAGCTTCAATGCATGCATATCAACAGTTGTCATGTGGTGATAATTATAGTGCTTGCTGGTTTATTCTACTCCTAGGCTTCTCGGCTGGATGGAATCTTCTGCAACTACACTGTAATTGGGAGGGGCGTTTAAGCTTTTGTGGGTGTGGGGGCAAACCTTGGTGATAGCCTTTTTGTGCCTGGAGACATGACACAAGGGAGGAGAGGAACAATTTATTATTTGCATTCCATCAGCCCCTAGGAGCCTCAGTCAAGGACCAGAACCCGGACCTCATAATGCTATGTGTTCATACAGTGCCTAGCAAAAAGTTGGTCCCTGCAGGGTTATAAAATGTAGTACATCATCACACACATCTTGATTCTCAAAGGTACTGGGCACCCAAAAGTCCAACTGAAGTTAATGGAAGTTGTGGGTGCTAAACATCTCTGGAAAAGTCAGGCCTGTTCAAAGTTTATTACTTTACATAGCATGGCTTTTTTAAAAAAATGTATTGTGCACACAGCAATACAGATTAGCGGAGTAGGACAAACAAGATGTAAGACTGAATCTCTTACTTTCCTGCTTGAGATAGCTGTATAAACTCTAAACTGATTTTCCAAGCCAAAAAAAAAAAGTTACCCACATATACATAGTTATACTAATTTAAAGAGGCAATACCTCAGTATTGTGATAGTCACTGTTACTTACTCAACTTGGTGCAAAAAAAAAAAATGTGAAAGAATTCCAGCAAAATCTGGACTGCTCTGCAAAAGCTAGTGAAAAATTCCTTTGATTTTTACATTTTTCCCTTGCAAGATGCTCCTGACCCTGTAAATTTGGTGATTAAAAATGTTTAAACTCAATATGCATACCTTATTATGGAGCAACACAAGTAACTGTGTGGTTATTGCAGCTCAGTTTCCCTTACAAATCTGAGTTTGCTCACAAATCTGCCAGTTTTCAGGCTGAGGTGACTAGGTTAGGTTTAGAGCACATAGAATTTTCCTACAAAAATTGAGGTTGATGTGTCATAACCACACTAATATAACGAACTATATATAAGGGTGAAGAATCACCAGATTTGCCAGATTTCTACTGTATTAATAACCCAAAGTCACTTAAAAAAATAGCTCAATCTGTATACTGAAGTAAAGATTTTTAATAAATACATTGTTATTTGATGTATAGACCAAACAGAAGCTTTAGTTAGATACCTAGTACAGATCTGATTTTAAAAAAAAAAAAAAACGCTACAAGCCCCAGCAGGAGTTCATCCACATTAGCAACAAAGCTATGAGATGGTAATCAAATTCAATATTCAAAACCCCCATTCTGGTACATGTATCCCAATAGAGGGTTGGCAGATGTTTCAAACAAAATATAGCTAATAACAGCATTAAAAATAGCCCACGTGTATGTAGTACAAAACCAACATTATATTATTTATTTCTAATTTCATTAAATGATGGCAGTAAATGTCCATATTTTGTGTTGAATTAGTTTGTTACTGTTAGTCTCTAAAAGGCAACCTTTCATCCTCACAGTCTTGGTCGGAAGTAGAATGCTTCTGCTGGTGGTCATACATATTACCAGTGACCAATGCAATTATTTAATTGGTGCAAACTGTTCACAACAGATTTTGTGTCACTGCATATATGTCCTAACACAAAGAATGTTTTCTAAAAGTTCCTCTTGCATCTTGATAAAAACAAAAAACTGTGCAACAAGTTCATCTGAGAAAATCTTTCAACTGCAGTGTTGCTAAAAGGTAGTGACAGCAACAAAAGAGCAAATCCACTAAAGTCTTTGTCCCCAGCAGCAGTGTGTTTGAGAACTTCAACCCAAATCTTCTCTACTTAGTTGTCTTGAGTATGCCAGTGAACCATAGACAAAACTCTTTACTGCTGCTGCAACTGTCCAAGGTCTCTAAAAAACAATGGTTGATATTTCATCTAGGTCGTGCAGGGTTGAGCACGATAGAAAGACTTAATACTGAAAGGGATTTAATCACTGAACATTAGATGGCGATCTCTGTTTCACAAACTCCAACATAAAATCTCGACACCTACTTTTAAGGTCTTTGACAACAGGAACACTTAGTGCGTATTTTGAAAGTTCCAGCTGAAAAGCGACTCCAAAATAGACTGCACAAAGCAGTAAGTAATTTGACTCAAAGGTGATGTCTTAGTTTAATACAGTAGTCCAGTTCTCAAAAAAACCCACGGTTTCACAACTCTCACCACAAGGCCCTGGTAGAATGTCATCAATTCCTGCAGCAGCTTTCCTGCCAGTTCTTTCCAACTGGAAGATTTGGTTTATCCTCCAGGCTTCCTGCAGGTTTGGACGTAGAAAAGTGAGGTAAATGTTGTTCGCCTGATCACTGTACAGATGATAAAGAAGTTCGGCATCATAGTTTCTTTCTTTATTTTTGACTATCTGAAAGTTTAGCTTCAGTTTGAACTGCTCAAGAACCCTGTTCACATAGGGACTAATGGAAAGCCATCTTGTGTCAGAAAGCTGCATCAAACTGTGTTGCTAAGCAGAGTGGCTGTTTCATTGCCTGAAAGAGCTCCAGCTGCTACACAATGAATCCTAATTCCTCCATATGAATTTCAATAAGCAAGTCTTGAGGTCCTGAACCCACCATCAATACAGTGGAATCTGTGTGTCCAATAAAATGGGATGCAATCTCGTAGACAGTCATATATGGAATTGTGTGTTCTTCTGTTACCACAGAAGGCATCAAACAATACTGAGTACAAATTAGCTCTACTCCCTCATAAGGCTGCTACCAACTTAACTTCAATGTAGATGTAACAGGGAAGACTAATGAGGAGATTCTTAGCCAGGTGCTGATTTTGGATAGGCATTAAAGATGGCTGCCCAACTGTCTAGAGTAGCTCATGAATGTGAATACCAACCTCGGGGCAGACTGTTACAAACCAGGTTACCCAAAGGACCAGTCACTTACATGAGGTCACTTGCAGTTTAGACCTCACACCAAAGATGCTTGTAGCCAATCCTATAACAAACTAAAGATTTATTAACTAAGAAAAAGAAATAAATTATTTACAAGGTTAATGCAATTAAACATACACACACAAATGAGTTACAGTCTTAAGCTCCAAAAGGTAATAGACACTGATGCACCATGCAAGCGTTCTACATCCTTTATAGCTAATCCAAGATAAGAAGCATGGGGATCTCCCCACACTTATTCTTAGAAATATAGCCCTCTCCAAATTCCAAGCAGCACAGTTCCTTCTGATCAGGAATTTTTATTCCCTTCCCTCAGAGTTCAAACTGATGGGACAAGCATTTGCACCCATCTCCTCTTGATGGGTGTGGGGAGAGGAGGGAGAAGGCAATCAGTCAACAAAGTCTTTGTCCTTTGATATTTCACAATGGCTCATTTGGTTGCAATGGGGGCTTCTTGTGTATGGGACAAGCATTTTACATTAAATTAATGCCTAGGCATGAGCAGGCATCTTGTCTGCCAGCATCACAATGGTACAGTTTACATTTGATGATAGTTGGGTTGTCCACATGCTGTTGGCACCTCAAACTATGCTGTCTCACTAGCTCTCCTACTGGCTCATACAGCTGAACAGCATGGTGGAATGATTGAACATTGGCACTCCACAAGTGAGGAGAGCTTTGGTGGTGAACAAGAGCAGGTCACAGTGAACTTTTGGGCTCCTTCTGAAAGGAAGGACATCAGCCATTTCAGGGAGTTTCCATTCACCCAGCAGCTTCTGAGAGGTAGGCAGGGAATTCTGTATCTCTCACACACACACACACACACACACACACACACACACACACACACACACACACACACACACACACACACACACACACACACACACACACACACACACACACACACACACACACACACACACACACACACACACACACACACACACACACACACACACACACACACACACAGGAATTTTTAGACACAACATTACAATTTGAAATTAAGTTATACTTAACACAGAAGATGACTTCTGTTGATTAAAATATTATTTTGCTGTTAACAGACAAGAAGCAACAATCGGATGGGACAAATTATTCATTATTGACTAAAGACTAGATGCAATAGGTAAATAATAAGGGGAAGAGGCAATAAAGACAAGGGTAATAGTAATAAGATTAGAAAGTTATATGGACTGAAAATACGCACAACTTACTGGCTACAAGTAATTTAGTTGTTTTGTAAAATATCCTGTCTAGCCATAACCCATTGCTTGACGTGAATATTTGCAACAGTCATAGCCTGTTATTGGCTTGCATTGCAGACAGCATAAATATGAGGAGGAAAAAACCCTCCTACTCTTACCTTTAGTTCCCTTATATAATTACCCCAACAATTTACTTCTCAGGATGTCTGCCTCACACAAGAGAGGAAGGCAAACAGGGTCCTAAAGTTTCTTCCACTTCGTTCCACTGTTCAGTGGGTCTCAGCTATGTTTTGGGTTCTAGACATGTTTCAGTAATTTTTGTAGCTAATACTTTGTTTCAAATTAATGAGTATTTGTTTACTTCATAAACAGATATCAAGGGATTTTAAATCAAGATAAACAACCTCAACCCCAATCCTCCTTGAGAATCAGTGGTCCTCTGGACACTTTCCCCCCTGCACAACATACTGGGTAGTGTGGATGTGTACTCTTGTCATCTGCTACAATGTGGAATGCACCACCTCAAAGTGTGGGAGAATAATGCCCTCTTCCAGCTGCAGCTAGCACAACCCTAGACCCTCCATGTCTACACCTGTGTACATACATACAACAAGCCAGTCTGACCTTCCACCTAGCAGAAGATAGTGTTTCATGTACTGTATACACAATACATATGGAATGGCACACCCTTACAATCAACTGGATTTATCATGCACCTCTGACTGCCTCACCTGAACTCTGCCCACTAATCCATCTCCACTAGGATTATTTGTAGCATTTCCAACCTCCAAATAGCTTTAAAGTATCTTTAAAAATACTGCCAGTAGTTTACTATATTCCCTAAATCCCAAAATTTGGTATTTCTTCCCTAAAGTTGCACAAACTTGAGAAGCATGATGGGTAATAGTCCTGAAAAAGTAACTGGTTTAAGGTCAGATATCTCACTGCCCTTCAGGCAAGGATTTATAGAAACAGAGATATCAAATCCCCCACTTCCCCAAAAGATCACTCATTTCTAGACCTGGGATGCCTCAAGGTATTAAAAACCACAACTTTATATATGGGAGAATTGTTTTAGATAATTTTGGTATGTTTCTAAAATGTATTACAATTTCTTCTCCTTCTAAAGCCTGAAGGGTGGGACTTGTGGTAATTAGGGCAGCCTGTCTTAAAGGTAGAGATAGTAAAAATAGTAATTAAAGTAAATTTCTGAATTAGCTCTCCTATAAAAAGTGGCCAATACAGATATTCCAAGGTGTCCTACAAAATGTCTGAGTTTTCATCTCAGAAGATGAACATAACTTGTGGCTTTGATATTCATCACTAATATGTAGGGCCCTACCAAATTCACAGCCATGAAAAACACGTCACAAACCAGGAGATCTGATCTCCCACCATGAAATCTGGTCTTGTGTGCTTTTACCCTATACTACACAGATTTCACGGGGGAAGACCAGCGTTTCTCAAATTGGAGTGCCTGACCCAAAAAGGAGTTGCAGGGGGAGGTCACAAAGTTATTTTAAGGGGATCACAGTGTTAGGCCATTCTTCTAGCCGGACACAGCTCTTTGGGGTCATGGGACTGTTAGATAACAGGGGCTCTTGCAGTGAATTTCTCCTGGTCTCCTGTCATAAATGCCTCCCGACCTTGCTTAAATCCCTTTATCTTGTACAAATATTCTTGCGTTGTTCCCTCTCCTGCTCTGCTTAAATTGAATAACTATAGAAACTAGTTTGAACAAGGTCAGCCTAAGATGATGCAGAGGAAAACACGTGCCCAGTACCCCTCCTTTGTCTGTCTTAAAACTATAAATACTGATGCTTGTCACTAATAAAGTTGCCATATGCCCCTGAGGGGGGTACGTGGCCTTTGATCAAAGTTACTGGTGTTGGTGCATTTCTTTTCTTGGTCTCTGACAGCTTTGGAGTTCCAAACCAACTCCGCCCTACCCGGGCAGTGAGGGGTAAGTAGGACAAGCTGATTTTTACCTAACAATTTGGGGGCTCGTCCGGGATCCTTCTGGTGCAGCTCCTCTGTCTAGCGGTTGGCTTACTCTTTCTCAGACTGGCAGGCGCCATGGGAGATTTCTCCCAGTCACTCTGAGATCGAGGGGTGGACCGCCGGACGGCAGGATAAGTGTCAGTTGGGGAACTCCTGTCAGACGCCATGGGTCAGGGGACTAGTGTCCCTGCTCAAAGCCCTTTGGGCATTATGAATAAAATGTGGAATGAAGGGAAACTCCCAGTTCAAGCAGGAATGACTAAAAGAAAATGTACACATTATGTGTGACAACTTGGACTGGTTACACTGCAGTGTTGGCCGACCCAGAGGAGAGGTGGCCAGGGTATGGTTCTTGCAAGCAGGCTGCCTTAAGAGGAGTAAGGGGCCAGATCAAAATCAACCATCCCAGACAATTGGATTACTGGTATTGTTGGGAATCCGCAGTGGGACTGTGGAAATCTTTAAAACTGATGGCAGTCTGTAACTTCACCGAGGAGGATCTTCCTCCCCCTTCTTATTTCAGTGATGATAGTAAGGCCTGGCAGGTCCTTGACCGCCGCTTGGTGCCTTCTGCCCCAGGTCCCCCTCTGTCTGCGGGTCCTCCTACACCTTCGACATCAGCCGCAGGGTCTGATGAGGAAGGGGGGTGGGGGCGGAAGAGAGGGATCCTCCCCGGGTGGAGTAGTTACCAGACTGCAGCTGAGGCAGAAAGTTAAACCTCCAGCCTGTCCTCAGGGTCTAAGTTGTTTTTAGTGCGACAGCTTGGCCACTTTAAGCGAGAATGCCCCTGGGGACGCCCAGGTGGCCAGGGCACCTTTACAAACAGTTATGTCGAGGACGTGCCCACTCCCACGCCTCCAGCACAACCAATTCCTCAAGCCTGGGTAAACTATGAAGGACAACACCCCAAGTGACGGTGCCCTGGGGACGAAGGCAGGACTCAACCAGGTCTCGTTTCTCTAATGATCCTAGCCAGCTCTCTTCTCGCTCTCTTCTCTCTCTCCCCTGCAGCCGAGCCCCGGCTTGATCTCCTGGTAGAGGGGACTCCTTTCTCCTTTCTGGTAGACACCAGGGCCACCTTTTCACTTTTAAATGCTGCCCCTGCCTCTTGGCTGTCCTCGGAAGCCAGGACGGCCACTGGGGTGGAGGGTAGCCTTCAGTCTTTGACTTTAACTGTGCCTTTAAATGTTAAATTTAAGGGTAAGTGTTTTTCTCATTGTTTTTTATTTTCCTCTGCCTGCCCCATCCCTTTGATGGGACGGGACCTGTTGTGTAAACTTGAGGCCACTTTAACCTGTACTCCTAGGGGGGTGGGCTTACTAATAAGTTTATTAGAGGGAAGGGACACTGCCCCCAAAGGAAAGAATGTTCCTTCCTCCCTACCCCAAGATTTGGAAGGCCTGCCGCTGTCCCTGTGGGGAACCTCAGACATTGATGTGGGACTGCTCCTCTCCGTGGAGCCTGTCCGCATTCAGGTCAAGGCCTCCTTGCCTCCCCCATCTGCTCCCCAGTACCCCTTATCTTTAGAAGCTAGGGAAGGCATACGCCCCATTGTAGAAGGATTTGTAGAGCAGGGCCTTGTTAAGGCCCAACGCATCCCATGCAACACCACTCTTCTTCCGGTCCAAAAAGCCACCCAAGAAGGAGGGAGACCCTGTGAAGTGGCGTTTTGTTCAGGACTTACGGCTGGTCAATAGATATGTCGTTCCCCTCCATGCCGTGGTGCTGGGATCTGGCCACCATTATCAGCCAGATCCCCTGGGATGCCCAATGGTTTACTGTTGTTGACCTAAAATCAGCCTATTTTAGCATCCCTGTCCACCCTGACTCTCAGTACCTCTTCGGATTCACCTGGAAGGGCCAATCCTATGTGTGGCAGCGCCTGCCTCAGGGGTTCCGAGACAGCCCGACTATATTCAGCCAATGCCTCCGCCACGACCTGGAGGGATTCTCCAGCCCCCACGGATCAACTTTGGTCCTATACATGGACGACATTCTGGTGGGCCATTGTGACCAGGAAGCCCTCCGTCAGGACGGTAAGGCCCTTTTACTTTACTTACACTCCCGGGGACATAAGACTGACCCTACGACGGTACAGTGGGTCTCTCAATGGGTGCGCTATTTGGGATTCATCCTGACCCCTGCGGGCCAGCAGATGGATCCAGCCTGCATTCAGGCCATTCAGCGGTGCCCGTTACCTTCTACCAAAAAGCAACTGCGGGGGTTTCTCGGACTCATTGGCTTCTGCCGCCCATGGCTGCCATCCTGCGGGGAGTTGAGCAAACCCCTCCATGCACTCACTTCTAACTCCACCCCGGAATCTTTGCAATGGTCTCCGGAGACTGTTCAAGCCTTTAATTTACTTAAAGACAGTGTTGCCACTTCCATGTCCCTCAGACCCCCCAACTACACCAAGACATTCCACCTGTTTGTACATGAGAGAGGGGGGTGGCCAGCGGAGTCCTCACCCAGATGAGTGGACCCCACCACTTCCCGGTGGCATTCTACTCACCGCAAATTGACCCGGTGGCCCAGGGCACACCCTCCTGTACTCGCACATTGGCGGCAGCCGCCCTGCTCCTGTCCAAGGCTAAAAGCCTCGCCCTGGGACACCACCCCACAGTGTGGACATCTCATGCACTGTCTGCCCTCCTGCGAAAGGGAACCACACAGGTCTTCTCCGCACACCATCAGCAGCACTTGGAGGCTGAACTCCTCGAGGACCCCAACCTGACATTCGCGTGGTGTGGCCCACTCAACCCAGCCACCTTGCTTCCTGACCTCCCCGTTCCACCCGATTCCCACGACTGCGTGGAAGTGGTTTCCAGCATCCTTCGCGTGAGAGAGGACCTTTTTGACGTGCCCCTCGCTAACCCAGACCTCATCTTCTTCACGGACGGGAGCGCCTTCTACTCCGAGGGACAGCGCTTCACCGGCTACGCGGTGACCTCTCAGTGGGATGTCATCGAGGCAGCCTCCCTACCAGGCAACTGGGGAGCCCAAGCAGCTGAGCTTTATGCCCTGGCCCGAGCATGCCAGTTGGCAACAGGTAAAACCATTTCTATTTATACGGACAGCCGTTACGCCTTTGGGGTCATCCACTGCCACAGGAAGGCCCATCCAGCACCTCGCGCTGGTGCCCCACCTTTTAAACGCTTTGCAGGCACCTCGTGCCGTCGCCATCGTCCACTGCAGGGCCCACTCCCGGGAGAACACTCCTGTCACCCAGGGAAACGCCCTGGCTGACCAAGCCGCAAAAGCCGCTGCCATCCAACCCCTGCCTTGCCCACCTTAGCCCTGGCCTCGACACCTTTCCTCCCACTCCAGCACAGCCTGACTCTCCCCTCACTGGAACTCCAACACTGGCAGGACTTAGGGGCAACCTGGGAAAAGGGGGCCTGGCAAATGCCAGACAGCCGCCTCTGCCTCCCCCGAGCAGCTTATACAGTCACTGCACGATGGTACCATGACAATGGGGGCCACTACGGCACTCATGCCTTGGTGGAAACCATCACCCGCCTTTGGTTCGCCCCAGGCATTCAGACTGTGTGCAGTGCAATAGTGAAATCGTGCAACACGTGCCAACGCAATGGGCCTGCCCCGCCTCACTGGCACATCCGGGGGTGGGCGGGGGCGCGACCCTTACCCGCTGCCCCGTTCCAACATCTCCAAATTGATTTCACCGACTTGCCCAAGGCCTTTGGAAAAAAGCATCTCCTGGTCCTTGTCTGTTCCCTTACATCCTGGGTAGAGGCTTTCCCTACAGCGAACTGTACCGCCTCCACCACTGCCAAGGTCCTCCTGCAGGACATCATTCCCCGTTTTGGGGTTCCAGCCAGCATTGACTCTGACAGAGGAGCACATTTCACCAGCCATGTCCTTAAGCAAATCAAGGAAGGATTAGGAATCAGTCACTCGTTCCATACCCCGTACCACCCTCAGTCTAGCGGGAAAGTAGAGAGAATGAATAGAGAACTTAAGACAGCTTTGTCTAAATATTGCCAGGAGACCGGGTTACAATGGCCACAGGTACTTCCAATTGTTTTGTTCCACCTTCGTACACGCCCAACTCGAGTGTTGGGCCTCTCTCCCTTTGAATTGCTTTATGGGCATCCGCCCGCTAAAGGTGGCTCGTTGCCACGTGTTGACATTTCACTATTGGGGGGGAAGGGGGGGAGGATCACATAACCGCTTCTCAGTTTCTCTCCTTACAGGCTCGCCTCTGTGCTCTCTGGAAAGCCTCTCAGCTCTCCCAGACCATGCCTCTGGAGGATCAAGTTCACCCGTTCCGGCCTGGTGACTTTGTATGGGCCAAAAAGTTTGTTCGTGGTGACACCCTCCAGCCGAGGTTTACTGGGCCCCACCAAGTACTCCTGACAACTCAAACCGCTGTTTTCCTGGAAGGGCGGAAGTCCTGGATTCATCACTCTCACATCAAGCCAGCTGTAGTGGACCTCAGCAACGGACCAGCAGTTTCTGTCGCTCCCGAGGGTTCCACAGCCGACCGGTGGATCTGCCAGCCCCTCTCAGACACAAGACTATTATCAAAGCAAACATTCCTCACAGGAACGTCACTGACTCTCCTTGGACTGTACCCTCTAATTACTGGAACCTTGACACTGGACCTGGACTCTTAGTTTTCACATTACTTTTAATTTCTTTTGTTATATTCCTTTTTGCTTGGTATACGGCAGGATGCAGATACTGGTATGGGTGGCCGGTGCACTTCTCTCTTTCCTCCCAGGTCCTGCATATGGGCAAAGGGGACACGGGTGGAAGGGTAAGTTTTCTAAATTTAACTCAGGCCATCATCCAGGGGCTAGTAGTCTTTATTGCCGTTGCTATTCTCCTCTGCTGTTGTTTCCAGTGTATTGGGAACCTGCCAGCTATTTGGGCATCCTGCTTCTGTTCCCTCCGTCCCTGGTCCCCAAGGGCCCCGACCCTCACCGAGCTCGCTTTGGCTGAAGCCACTAGGCAGCCCCTGCTGCCTCCGGCCTAGATGCAGCTCTTGGTTGACTCTTCAACCAAGGCTGCAGAGGGGGGAATTGTTAGGCCATTCTTCTAGCCTGACACAGCTCTTTGGGGTCATGGGACTGTTAGATAACAGGGGCTCTTGCAGTGAATTTCTCCTGGTCTCCTGTCATAAATGCCTCCCGACCTTGCTTAAATCCCTTTATCTTGTACAAATATTCTTGCGTTGTTCCCTCTCCTGCTCTGCTTAAATTGAATAACTATAGAAACTAGTTTGAACAAGGTCAGCCTAAGATGATGCAGAGGAAAACACGTGCCCAGTACCCCTCCTTTGTCGGTCTTAAAACTATAAATACTGATGCTTGTCACTAATAAAGTTGCCGTATGCCCCTGAGGGGGGTACGTGGCCTTTGATCAAAGTTACTGGTGTTGGTGCATTTCTTTTCTTGGTCTCTGACAGCTTTGGAGTTCCAAACCAACTCCGCCCTACCTGGGCAGTGAGGGGTAAGTAGGACAAGCTGATTTTTACCTAACAACAGTATTGCTACCCTTACTTTTGTGCTGCCTTCAGAGCTGGGCAGCTGGAGAGTGACGGCTATTGGCTGAGTGCCCAGCTCTGAATGTAATGCCCCACCAGCAGCAGTGCAGAAGAAAGGGTGGCAATACCATACCTTGCGACCCTTACTTCTGTGCTGCTGTCTTCAGAGGTGGGCAAGCTGAGAGTGGCGGCTAAGTAAGGGCCCAACTCAGCAGGTAGCAGCGCAGATGTAAGGGTGGCAATACCATACCATGCCATTGCCATCCTTACTTCTGTGCTGCTGCTGGTGGTGGTGACTCTGCTTTCAGAGCTGGGCTCCCTGCCGGCAGCTGCTGCACTCCAGCCGCACAGCTCTGCCAGTAGCACTGCAGAAGTAAGGGTAGCAGTAACCTCCCCTACAATAACCTTGTGATGCCCTCCCACAACTCCTTTTTGTGTCAGGACCCCTAAAATTACACTCTGCAATTTCAGATTTAAATAGCTGAAATCATGAAATTTACGATATTTAAAATGGTATGATGGTGAAATTGACCAAAGTGGACCATGAATTTGGTAGGGCCCTACTAATATGGCATTTCTAAACTCAGGGGAGTGGGATTGGAGGAGTCTTGATTCTCAGGGGCAGATTGTATTGATTGTCTAACTATATCTAAAACTTCTGAACACCTGTTGATAAAATAAACCAACTGGAGTTAAATATGTTAAAAGTAAGCTCACCAATTATCTTCAATACTTATCAAAACTTCATTCCATTCAAAGTTTCTTCCCTTGATTTAAAGCAGAATAATTTGCTATCCAACTCAACCTCACTTTTTGCTGGTTTGAAGCAATATAGTAGCTTCAACTGAGTTCACAGCCACATTAATATTGACACTAAGGTATTGGACCAACTTGGTGGAAGGTATATATTATGCATTAAACCTGATGCTTAACAGCAGGGGTCTCAAAGTCCTGGCCCATGGGCCATCTGCAGTCCGAGAACATCCCCATTGTGGCCCACGGAGGAGAAATGCATGCAGCCACGCTGCCGGCAATGTCTGCTGCAGGTGCCATCCTCCGCAGCGCTCATTGGCTGGGGGAGAGGGACAGAGATACCATCACTAGTCGCCGGGCAGAGTCAGCATCATTAGTTGCTGGGCAGAGTCGGCCATGGAGGCAGCGTCACTTTTTTCCACAATGAATATAAACAAGTCAAAATATCGAACACAACTATCTGATGCACACCTTGCTGCAATCTTGAAGGTTTCAACTGCTCAGTCACTGACGTCAAACATCAACAAACTGACAGAACTGAAGCATTGCCAGGTGTCTGGCAAACACTAAAATCTCTCTGGCTGGCGAAGAATTGTATAAAGTTGTATAGCAGTTTTATTATTTCTAAGAAACTCGAAATAAAAAATACAATATAAACGTTTTCTTTTCTGAACACCATCTTCAGTGACATTATTGGCCCCCTGGGAGGATTAGAGGACTGGTACAGGCCCTAAAGTAAATTGAGTGTGAGACCCCTGCTTAACAGTCTGTCCCAACCTGTATTTAGCTCAGACACTCTGATGTTCTTCCCCTGACCAGAAGAAGAGATCTGCGTTACTGGAAAAATTGTACTGTCCACCAACAGAAGTTGGTCCAATAAAAGACACTACCTCACCTACCTTGTAAATCTCATATCCTGGGACCAACAACACTACCAACAGGTAATTTCTTGTAAGTGATATGTGGTATTTTAAAAATTATATTTATTCCTTGGAAAGTCTTTTCTATGAAACTTTTGATAAGCAATTCTCCACAGTTTCTTTAAATACTCGTAGTTTATTTTAAAAAAGCCTTATTTGAGATGCATAATATTGTCTTGTAAGAGTTGGCAACTGTACGCCACACTCCTGGCAAGAGACAAGATGCTACAATGCTGTGCATGGGGAGGAAAAAAATTATTAACTCAAGTCAAGGAAAGACAGCTAAGGAGAAGCTGCCATGCAGGAAGGGCGCAGGATGAAATCTTCCCCATAGGGGAAGAAGAGAAGGGATGTGCCCCCCAGGTCAGAAAAGGAGAAACTACCAGATAGACAAAGGGGGCTGTGCCCCTCACATCTGGTAACAGGGCAAGAAGAAACTGACATGCAGAGGGAGTGTGGTGGCACAAGCTGCAGTCCCATGGGGTAAAACAAAAAGCTGCCATGAACAAGGAGGGGGTGAGACATAACCCCTTGGAAAGGGAGGCTGATAAGGTGCCAGGCAGGGGAGGAGGGGCTGTGTTCACAAGCTGCCATGCACAGGGGGCAGTCCCTACCCCCGTAAAGAGGGGTTTACAAGTTGCCTAGCAGGGAAGTGTGGGCTGTCACTCCCACCAAGGGGATTCAGATGCTGCCGTGCAGGGGGAAGGGAGCGAGCTGAAGGGGGCGTGGTCAGATGCTGCCTTGCGGAGGGGCGGGGTCAGATGCTGCCGTGCGGGGGCTCGGGCGGACTGTGGCCCCCACAGCGGGGGAAGGCGTTAACGGTCCCCCCCGCCCCGTGTAATTGCGCGAGCGGCCGCCCTTCCCCGGCATTTGCAAGCAGCCCCTGGTGCCCGAACCCGCTCCCCGGTTACCTGAGCTGTCCCCCTCCTCGGACACGGACGAGCTCTCGGTCTCCTCCTCCTCCGAGGAGCTTCCCTCGTTCTCCCCGTAATCCACCTCCATCTCATCGTGGTTGTTCTCCTTCTTCTCCCGGGAATGGACCGGCATCCTCCCCGGAGATGCCGCCGAGCCACGGGACCGCCCTTCCCTCCTCCGCCGCCACCGGCTGCTCCTCCTCCTGCCCGCCCCTCAATAAAACCGCGCCATTCCCGCACGCCACACAACGCAACCCAAGCCCCTGCCGCATGGCCCTTTTCGCCGCTTATTGGTGGATACTGGGCCGAGTGGGCGGCTCCCCCGCCAAACTCAGCAAGTGTGGTTGGCCGTTGCGCGAAGCATCTCGGTAATTGTAGTTCGTCTGGAGGGGACTAGTTTCACGTCCATGGATTAGGTAAGGGAGGTACCAGGCTTGTGATGAGCACTGGGGCTAGGGAGGTAGGGAATTTCCACCCTCCCCTGCAATCCCTCTGGCGCCAAGGGTGCTGATCTAATTGAAGGGCTCCTTGATGGTTACAGTTTATGAGTTAGAGCTAGGAATATATGCCAGACCTGGTTCCACCTGGTCACAGCGGAAGCTCCTGGCCTGGACATCAGAACCCTACATCTGAATACTGAGTTTCAGTGCCACTTCAATTTATTCAAACCACAATTCTCCAAAATGCTTAGAAGTGTTTTGCTATGTCTTTTAACTGGAATTACTCAATTACCATTTACCTCAAATGAGCTAACACGTTTGTACCTTGGTCTGGACAGACCACAAACATTTATGGTTCACCCTAGGCTGAGCCATTTACCATAGGATTAGATCTCTCCAGCGTCCAATCTGGGGTTCTGCGAAGAGAAGCTTGAATAATGGAGGTGCCCAGGTGGTTTGCTCAAAGCTGATAAACTACATGGGAAGGAAACAGCAAAGGTAGCAAGGAAGGAGAGCACAGGGAGGAAGCAGATGACTGAAACCTTTAAGCTCTTAAGAGGGCTTCAGAAGACAAAACTTTTTAGGCAGATGAGAAGCAGGAAAGGAAGAACGGAGCTGTCTATTCTCCCTTCCCTGACTATAAAGTTTTATGTTTGCTGTTAAACATATAAGAGGTCCGTATTATTTTCCACAAATGCATGCACGCACCTTTTCAGTGGGGGATGAGTTGCATCTGTGGGGATAGTCAGGCCCAAGAGTTTCACTGGCTTCCCTCCTGCTGACAAAACCAGCCTTGGACAAACCTTCAAGGTTCTTGGTTAAATTATTAATTAATAATTATGAATAAATTGTAACTCACCTTCACCTATTTACCTTAATGTGGAGCGCTGCTCTTTTAGTCATATTAGCAATTATGTATTTTGAAGCTCTTTAAAATCATTAACCACAAAATTGTGAATTAATGACTACCTTATATCTTTTTATACATAGCAGAGAAATGTATTGCTCAGTCAGATCTTATAACTGTATAATAGACTTCCCTCCCCTACTTTCAGAATAAACACTAATAAAGGAAGGCTTCAAACGAGTTTTGTAACAATGGGTCCATGTAAGAATCCACAATACAAAATTTCTCTATTCATTTAAGGTGTGGACTGAAAGTTGGATATGAGAGCATGAATGTTTCCCTAGATGAGATTGGGATGTACAGTAACTCCTCACTTAAAGTCACCCTGGTTAACGTTGTTTGTTTCGTTGTTAAGTTGCTGATCAATTAGGGAACATGCTCGTTTAAAGTTCTGAAATGCTCCCTTCTAAGTCGTTTGTAGGTTATCAACTGCGGCAGTTCAGTTGCCCCTTCCCCCGCTGCCACATGCTGCTCCCCGAGACTCCTGCCTGCTTGCTGGGGGGGGGGAGGGAAAGAAGAGGGGAGCTAATGTCAGGGTGCCTGCTTGCTGTGGGGGGGGGAGGGGAAGAAGAGGGGGGCTAATGTCCCCCTGCTCCTGCATCTCGCTTACCCCATCTTCCATAGAGCAGGGGGGGACACACGAGGAAGGGAGCTGCTGCCTTAGGCAGAAGCTGCAGCTGAGGGCTTGCTGATCTAATTAACAAGGCAGTGTACTTCTGATCCCACTATTGATACCTAACTGGAAATGCGCATCTCTATCTCTCAAACAAACAGGACTTGTAGAGTGTGAGAGTTAACCCTTGAGGGGCTCAGCCAACTGCTTAGTTCATTTAGCAGTAAGACATTCCCTGGGAAATATCCCACCCTCTGACTCCTCCACCTCAACCAAGCTTCACTATCATCATCACTGTGTACCAGTATTCAATTGTTTGTTTAAAACTTATAGTGTGTGTCTCTCTGTGTGTGTGTATATATATATATATAATATAGTCTTTTGTCTGGTGAAAAAAATTTCCCTGGAACCTAACCCCCTCATTTACATTAATTTTTATGGGGAAATTGGATTAGTTTAACATCGTTTCGCTTAAAGTCGCATTTTTCAGGAACATAACTGCAACGTTAAGAGAGGAGTTACTGTATTCAAAGATAGCGCATGAAGTATTTAGCACCACCTGGAGTATTGCTGGGATTGTCACATTGGGAATTTCAAACCACAGCTGAATCACAAGGAGGTGGCTGGTGGGATGGGTAGTGAATAGGAAACTGAGGTTTAGGTATGAGACAGACTTACTAACAGCTATTTTATTAAACTGTAGCTAGAAACACCTGTCATAGAATGTAAATTATTACATATATTAATGACGCCCAAAAACACTGGGCCACATAAATCAGCTACCCATTCTTATATGAGGAGGACAAGGAAAAATAATAAACACAAAAGAAAAAAATACAACCATCTTCTGGGTCGCTTAGTAGTTCTTGTCTTGTCTGTATATCCTTTGGACTGGGATGGTCCTTATTGGTGTCTTGTATGGTACCAAACAGAAAGAAATTTTAAAATAATAAAAACCACATTGATTGCTATACTTCAAATCAATAACAGATTATTTAGCAGGCATTTTTCTTGATAGTCTATTAAATCATATCCATGCTGAACAATATCTGAACAGCAATAAACCCTTTTTGCCAGAACTTAAATTAAAAATCTTCAGTATAATTGTGGCTCCATGCTGTTGTCAGTTTACAATTAAATGTCCTAATTTATTTTAAGAAGCAAGTCAGGTTACTTATTCCCTCCATGCGGGCATAGTGTCAGGATATCTATGTGGATATAAATGTCTAGAAACTGAACTGAACACCTGGATGCCTTGGAGAAGTCTGAAGTGCTGTGGAGACAAATCTCCCAATCACCAGACATTTTCCTATTTTATTTAGACTGCTACATAACAAGGGATTTGATCATACAAAAAAAAAGACCCACACTTTTTAAAAATACCTTATTCTCTGTACTTGTGAACAGCCTAATGAAACTAAAAATAAACTTAATGGCCTGATCTGCACTTAGACGTTTTCCCAACATAGCTATGTTAGTTAGGGGTGTAATTTTTGCCAACATAACTAGGCTAGCAAAAGCCTTAGTGCAGATGTAGCTATACCAGCAAACCTTTTAAGTGCAGACAAGGGCCAAGGTCTTTTTGCAATTTAACTATTAGTTAAATTATACTGGCAAAACCCTCCTAGCGAAGACAAGGTCTATATAAAATACTTACTAATGGTTACAATTTACAAAACACCATGAAAAACTACATTTTGTTGCTTTGCAATTAGAAATCTGCAGCTTCTCTATTCCCCCTATGGGATCATCTGAAAGCAACTCATCCTCTCAACCAGGAGCAGTCAACTTCTACACAACCTAAAAACCTCATAATTGGGTCCCCTGTTGCATTGTCAGTGATGCCACGCCCTCACCTAAAGCACTCTTGCTTTTTAAATATCCCCCCTTATACATGGTGCATTGTCTTCTCCCACAAGCCGAACCCAACTGCTGCCAGTTCAACAGCCTACACCAGCAAGTCTTGACTGGGGTCAGTATGGGGCATTATAGTATCAAAGACCATGTATCCAGGCGCCAATTAGTTACCTGTCCTGTCTTGTTAATAAAAACATACCACAGTAATGCTCCAGGACACGATATCTTACAAAACTGTTACGCAGTGTTTTGGACTATTACTAATTACATGATTTTGGTTAAGGGAAGGACTAGTTAAACCACCTTCGTGGGAAGAACAAGCTTTGTAGTCTAAAGAAAAATACAAAAGATCAAATGGAAAATATGTCCATTGCCAACTTCAGAAAGTAGGAGAAGAAACATAACTGTACATGTTGTGCTGCAAAGTTGAGAAGGCGTTTCTGTGGTGCTTCCAGTTTTATATGTATAATCATAGAGATGTAGGACTGGAAGGGACCTCGCTAGGTCATCTAGTCCAGTCCCCTGCACTGAAGCAGGACTAAGTATTATATAGGCCATCCCTTATAGGTGTTTGTCTAATCCAGTGTTTTCAACCTGCCCAATTAGCACACAGCTGTGGCCCACATGACATCCTCAAAATCATAACTAGGGCACAGCGGAAGGGGCACCTGCCCTGGTCGCAGAGGTGGTGAGGAGGTGCAAAAATGGGGCAGTGCAGGATCAGGCCCAGCATCATCCCTCCTGGCACGATTGGGCCCAGTGACGTCAGCCCCCACCCTGGCAGGATCGGGCCCAGTAGCATTGGCAGGAGATCAGGGTGCTTAGCACCCCTCCACCCTGCAGGATCATGGGTCCAGTGACCCTGGCTGGAGCAGACTCCTCAGCATTAGGACCGCAGCAGCAGGCAGGCAGGGCACACTGCATGGCTAAGCTACCTGCAGCTGAGGTAGGAGACTAGCAGGTGTGGGGAGGGTGGTACAGAGGTCTAGGGCTGTGGGGGGCACAGGAGGCTGGTGCATGGGGTGGGATTCAGGGGGCTAGGGCCATGGGGAGAGGAGTGCAGCCGGTGTATGGGGGACAGACTCTAGGTGGGGGGACTGGTGGCTGGGGACAGTCCCTGGATGGGTGGCTAGATACTGGGGCACAGTCCCTAGATGGGGTAAGGGGTTGAGTGCTGAGGGGCAGTCCTTGTGGGGGCTGGGCACTGGGGGAAGTTGCTGGGGGACAGTCCCTAGGTGGGGGTCTGGGTGCATGGAGGGCAATCCCTGGGGCTCCTTTCTGCCCGGGACAGGGCACCCTTTCCCTGCAGGGCAAGCATGTGTGCCAGCCCAGTGTTGGGGGGAGGGTCTGGATGTTGAGGGAACAGTTCCAGGGGAGTTGGGTGATGGGGGGCATTTCCTGGCTGGTGGGGAGGCAATCTGGGGAGGGGCTGAGGGGCAGTCCCTGGCTGGGGGGGCTGGTTATATGTAGGGGTAGTCCTTGGCAGGGTGTGTGTGTGTCCCACACTTGGCAGGGCTCCCAGCTTTGTAAGGCAGGCTCCGCAGCCATGCTCTCTGGGTTCTCAGACCAGCTGTGCCACCAGCAGCAACATGGAAGTGAGGGTTGGAATACGCCATGCCAAGGCCCACTTATAGTATATTAATTAATGTTAACAGCAGGGCCGGCCCTAGCTTTTTGGCCGCCCCAAGCAAAAAAAAAACAACAACCCACAAGCGCCGCCCCCCCGCAACGCCGGCCAAAACACGCCCCCGCAACAACACCGCCCCGCCAAAACGCCGGGGGGGGGGGGTAGCAGGGAGGGCGGCATGCCCGCCGCCCCGCTCCCCCTGCCAGTGGGGAGCGTGGAACGTCTGCCGCCCCACTGCCCTGGCCGGGGTGCCGGCTGGGAGCGGAGCAAGCCTGCTGCCCTGCTGCCCCGGCCGGGAGCGGAGCATGCCGGCCACCCCGTTGCCCCGGCCGGGGCGCCGGCGGGGAGCGGAGCACGCCCGCTGCGCTGGCCGGGGCGCCGGCGGGGAGCGGAGCACGCCGGCCGCCCCGCTGCCCCGGCCGGGAGTGGAGCACGCCCGCTGCCCCGGCCGGGGCGCCGGCGGGGAGCGGAGCACGCCCCCTGCCCCGGCCGGGGCGCCGGCGGGGAGCGGAGCACGCCGGCCGCCCCGCTGCCCCGGCCGGGAGTGGAGCACGCCGGCCGCCCCGCTGCCCCGGCGGGGAGCTGAGCACGCCGGCCGCCCCGCTGCCCCGGTCGGGGTGCCAGCGGGGAGCGGAGCACGCCGGCCGCCCCGCTGCCCCGGCGGGGAGCGGAGCATGCCGGCCACCCCGCTGCCCCGGCCGGGGCGCCGGTGGGGAGCAGAGCACACCTGCTGTCCCGCTCCCCCGGCAAGGCACCAGAGGACGATATTTTTTTTTTTTTAATTTACAAAAAAACTAAAAACCTTGAGTGCCGCCACTGTGGCAATGAGAAACAAGAATAAGAGTCACTCTGTACCCTGGCCAGTCAGGAAGCTAGTTTTCAAAGCTTCCCTGATGCACAGCACATCCTGCTGTGCTCTTCTAATCGCCCTGGTGTCTTGGTGCGCATAATCAGCGGCCAGGCGATTTTCCTCAACCTCCCACCCCGCCATAAACGTCTCCCCCTTACTCTCACAGAGATTGTGGAGCACACAGCAAGCAGCAATAACAATGGGTATATTGGTTTCACTGAGATCTGAACGAGTCAATAAGCTGCGCCATCGCCCTTTCAAACGTCCAAAAGCACACTCCACCACCATTCTGCACTTGCTCAGCCGGTAGTTGAACAGCTCCTTACTACTGTCCAGGGTGCCTGTGTACGGCTTCATGAGCCAGGGCATTAGTGGGTAGGCTGGGTCCCCAAGGATCACTATAAGCATCTCCACATCCCCAACAGTTATTTTCTGGTCTGGGAAGTAAATACCTTCCTGCAGCCGTCTAAACAGACCAGAGTTCCTGAAGACACGAGTGTCATGAACCTTTCCCGGCCATCCGACGTTGGTGTTGGTGAAACGTCCCTTGTGATCCACCAGTGCTTGCAACACCATTGAAAAGTACTCCTTTCGGTTAATGTACTGGCTGCCCTGGTGGTCCGGTCCCAGGATAGGGATATGCGTTCCGTCTATAGCCCCACCACAGTTAGGGAATCCCATCGCAGTGAAGCCATCTACTATCGCCTGCACATTTTCCAGGGTCACTACCTTTGATAGCAGCAGCTCAATGATTACATTGGCTACTTGCATCACAGCAACCCCCACGGTAGATTTGCCCACTCCAAATTGATTCGCGACTGACCGGTAGCTGTCAGGCGTTGCAAGCTTCCAGAGGGCTATCGCCACTCACTTCTGGACTGTGAGGGCTGCTCTCATCCTGGTGTCCCGGCACTTCAGGGCAGGGGACAGCAAGTCACAAAGTTCCAGGAAAGTGTCCTTACGCATGCAAAAGTTTCACAGCCAATGGGATTCATCCCAGACCTGCAACACTATGCGGTCCCACCAGTCTGCGCTTCTTTCCCAGGCCCAGAATCGGCGTTCCATGGCATGAGCCTGCCCCATTGCCACCAGGATGTCCAATTTGCAGGGTCCCGTGCTTTGAGAGAGGTCTGTGTCCCTGTCATCGTCACTGTTGTCACCGCGCTGCCGTAGCCCCCTCGCCTGCTTTCTCAAGTTCAGGCTGTGCATAAAGTGCACGATAAGGCGCGAGGTGTTGACAATGGCCATAACTGCTGCGATGATCTCACTGGGCTCCATGCTCACAGCGCTATGGTGTCCGCGCTGTCAATCCAGGGAAAAGGGTGTGAAATGATTGTGTGCCGCTGCTTTCACGGAGGGAGGGGGGGAGTGAAGGTTGAATGACGACATTTACCCAAAACCACCTGCAACAAATTTCTTGCCCCATCAGGCATTGGGAGTTCGACCCAGAATTCAAATGGGCAGCGGGGACTGCGGGAACTGTGGGATACCTACCCACAGTGCACCGCTTGGAATGTCGACGCTTGCTCCGGTACTGTGGACTCACAACGCCGAATTAATGTGCTTAGTGTGGACACACACGTTTGACTTTATAATATCGGTTTCAAAACATCAGTTTAGGTAAAATCGAACTACTATCGTAGTGTAGACATACCCTGAAACCAGTCTTGTTCCTGTGATTTGCTAAGTGTTGTGCCACTCAGCATTGCAACACCTATGTCCCTTCGTAAATCCCACCCAATGTGCTTACATGTTTGTAAGATCACAGCCTTAGCTACATAATGAACAGGCGAATCTTGCCAGTTGTGCTTTGAATGAAGTATGGCTCTGCAGGAATCATTATTAACTTGGCCAGCATCACTCTGTCCTTTACTCTAATAATTTGGTGATATGTCCCTGTGATGAATCAGAGAAACTGCCCACAGCAGGGAAGGGGTTAAAGAGAGCCTTTGGGCCCAGCTAGCCCTGTCCAGTTATATCAGGAGCCAATGCCAGGCTAGGAGGGGAGAGAAAAGAGGGAAACATGGCTCACTTTGGGGCTGACTGGTGAAGAGGGAGTAGCGCAGACAGGGTGTGCTCAGAAGGGGGTGGGGTCTTGGGGGAAGGGGTGGAGTGGGGGCGGGGCCTTGGGCAGAGCTGGGGTTGAGCACCCCAGGGGCAAGGAGGAAGCTGGCATCTGTGACAAGCACCGTCTTCCTGGCCAGAGGAAGAGGCTTAGGAGCACCCAGCCTAAGACAGAACTGTGTGACCAAAGCACAGAGACCGTGTGGAGTTCTGACCCCACCAAACACATGGATGCCCTGCCCAGAGGAACCTGGGACCACAACAGGATGCCACCCAGTGGCCACGGGGGGTGGGGTGGGGGTGGGGAGATACTCTTAGAGATAAATCACCACTGCAACTTGGACTATAGGGCTGAAGGAATGGTGATAGGAAGTAGCTCAGTGCAGTGAATGTAGACTCCCTGCTGGGAGGCCCCCTTCCCAAGAGTTGACTTACACGGGACCTGGTGGAGTGGGAGGGCCTGGGTTCCCCTACCTCCCCCTCAGCCTTAAAGCCTGGGGCACCTTGGCCAAGCAAGGGGCTGGAAGTTGAGTGCTCTAACCACTAGGCTGCTTGGCCCCCAAGCCTCCCTGTTACAGTCTATTTATTTAAAATTTCTAAAACTATGCCTTCATTTTAGCAACCTAAAAATAAAAGAAGGATAAGGCCTGGTAAATTCTCAAAACAAAAATATTATTAAAAAAAATTAAGGTTATGGAATTACAAAATGTATTTACTTGTCACACAATTTAGAAAACCAAGCACTTAAAAATAAAGAAATGAATTGTTAAGGATATCATAAACCTTGCACTGTCAGCTGATTGGATAAATTGTTCTCATTAAGTATAAAGTAATATATATTTAATCTTAAAGAATCAACCTTCAGAGTTAAAGTTATTGTGTTGTAATGAAATATGTGTTCTTTTATTATATCAGCAACATAATGTTGCCAATTCTTGCAATTTTACCATGAATCTTGCAACAGTTGGTATATTTCATAAAGCTCCAGCTGCTGGGATCACATTACCACCTGAGAACCTCAGCTTTCATTTTTAAAAAAGTAACCTTTTAGCATTCATACTTAAGGCTATGATTTTGGCACATACATTTTTAGTAAATTGAATGGCAGAGGTGTGGGAAAAAGCCTGTAAATCACAAAAGGGGCTATGAGAGTCCACCCTGCACTCACGCCACAGCAGAGATGCATGTACTGTGGTGCTCCGTCTAGTTTCCTGCTCTCTGGGCATTGCGACCTAGCACACAAGATAGCACTCAGGTTTGATGTGTCTGTCTCTTTTGCCTCCATCAATGGAAGAGGGATAGGCCCGCGCTAAGTCACAGCATCTAGAGCGGTGAGCTAAGACCAGACTTGTTGGACAGCAACTGCCACTGCAGAGTGAGTGCAGGATAGACTTCTCACAGACTTTATTCAAATTCATATTACCATGAACATCATGACCTCTGTGTCAAAATCACAGCTTTACTCATGGTTGCAGAGAAATGCTTGAAAACACGAACCTTAAATGCACCAGAAGTCAAAAGAAAAGACAAAAAATGGGGGGGAGGGGGAGATATTATTGTATAACTTATGACTTTTAAGTCAGACTTGATGTTGGCAGGCAGCATGATTTTTGAATGCCAGGTGTTGGCTATACTGCCAACCTTAACTTTTGGGGACTTTTTAAATATTTGGAATATTGATATTTTTCTTCTCTGGCTATTGTCACGTGGGTGTCCTGAAGGAGACCCAGCACTGAGTCCTTATATCAAATGTCTTCCCTTCCTGCTCCTGCCTGGTAGGCGTAGTGTCAAAAAAACTGATTTTGCTACTGATCATAAGAAGGGTGTGACACAGAGAAGTGTTAACAAGAAATTGAAACTTTATTTCCTGACTCTTGGTGAGGGTTATCTCAGGGCTGGGGCACTCGCCATTGACTCTAATGCCTGCTGAGCGTCACCCCAGTCAACCCACGGCTCCTTCTGCGCCAGCTACTGACCCAGAGCAGTCCTGGGCACTACTCTCCCCACGCACTTCCCCAAGCCCCACCCTTTTGCTACCACCCTGGGACCTGCCCCCTATGGCAGAATTGAACCTTCCGCCTCGACGTGCGTTTGAGCCCCGCTGTGACGTCACGGCGCAGTTGCTACGGGAACACCAGGGGTGTGCCTGACGGCTGTCGTGAAACAACGGGACTACTAGAGCTGTGTGGGGAGCCCAGGCCCTGCCTCTCCCCTCTTTCGGGGGCGCTGACTTCGCGACACTCCCCCGCCGCATCGCAGCCGGAGGAGGCGGTGCTGCCGCTGTTTGCTATGTAGGGAGCCTGGTGCGGGAGCATCCGGAGGCCGCTGTCCGCCTCTTGAGCGGGGGGGGCCCCGACTGCCGGGCCAGGGGGGTCCGGCGGGATGTTCTCCAAGAAGCCGCACGGGGATGTGCGGAAATCCACGCAGAAGGTGCTGGACACCCGCAAGGACCCGCTCACCCGCCTCAAGCACCTGCGCGTCCTCATCGGTGAGGCCCAGGGTGGGAGCGAGGGAGGCCGAGGGAAAGGTGCCCCGGCCCGGGAGGCGTGGGGAGTGAGAGGGGCCTGGACGGGGGGATGGTGCCCCGACCCGCGGGGCGTGGGGAGCGAGAGGGGCCCCGGCCGGGCAGAGGGATGGGGGGTCACTCCAGTCGGGTATGTTACAGGGTGCCCTGGGCTCGGGGACCCAGGCTTGTGGGCTCCTCCTGATGAGCCCTGGTTGGGTGCTCCCTCCCTCCTTCGGCTGACGGCAGGTCGTCTTGGCCCAGGTTCCTGATTTAGAGAGACACAAAACTTAAAGGCTTGTGTCTGCCAAGCTGCATGAGTGAGGGGCATAGAGAAGAGGGAGGATGGGCAGTGTTGCCTGTAGGGGGTGGGTGAATTCTTATCCAAAGATAGTATCAGAGGGGTAGCCGTGTTAGTCTGGATTTGTAGAAGCGACAAAGGGTCCTGTGGCACCTTATAGACTAACAGAGGTATTGAAGCATAAGCTTTCGTGGGTGAATACCCACTTCTTCGGATGCAAGCAGTGGAAAAACCAAAGATAGGAGGGCAGGCCCAGAGCCTCACACCAAACCTCTTTGTTGGCATGACAGTCTATACGGTGTTGATTAAGTGTAAATGACATTAACATTGAGTGTTCCAGTACCTCACGTCATGGAACATCTGTTTGGAACAGGGCTTTGCAGGAGTGTGTGGGATTTTATTCCTGTGGTCCTTGAGCATCGCTCTGCCATTCACCTAGGTGTATTTTGAGGTGGAGTGAAGGGTTAATTAAGTTCATGCCTCCTCGTCTTTCCTCCTCTTCCTCCCCCTGTTCCCCCCCCCCCAAGCCCTGTAATATGAAAGACTACAGTAATGATGAGCTTTTTGGAAGTTGAAATTTATTCGAAGTTGTGGGTAAAAAGGGAGAAGTTCATGTATTAAATTTGTTCTGTGAAAGAAATATATGCTAGATCTGTATAAATACTGCGAAATTGTTTGATATCTTTGTTGAATAAAAACTGCTAATGAGCTTTAATTGCATTTGTAACCCCTCTTATCTATTTTTCACTAATGCTTGTATTACCAAATTTTGTTTGTAAGAATTTTCACAGTAGCAGCATCACAAATATTCGTTAAAATGTATTCAGATGTGTATTCATGCTAGATGTGTTCATGTAACCTTCCTGAAACCTTTCTTGAGTTTGGGAGTCCTTCAGTCAGGGAGTGGAATCAGCGCTAAGCAGTAGCTTAGTACAAGTAGTGAATGATAAGTAATGAATACGTGATGCAGTAGTCACGGTGGTGATAATTTGTTAGAGATCAGTAGGTTGAAATAACAAATACATTTGTAAAAATCCAAGTCTGTTCAAGGATACATGGAGAACAGAAAAAGTGATTGTGTTCACTGCAAATAGTTAGCTGTGTCCTGTTTTTCTGCCCTGAAATACACTAGGGGTAATTGTAAAGTCTGTCACTTTCTCTACATGTGATTAGAGCTGGGTCAAGAAGAGTGACCTTGGTGCAGCTTTTAGAGTGGAACATACAGTAGGAAGTATATATCCTGATTATCCCTACAAAAGTTTTTTTTTTTTCTCCTGCTGATAGTAGCTCACCTTAATTGATCAGTCTCTTAAAGTTGGTAGGGCAACCCCCATCTTTTCATGTTCTCTCTCTGTATATCTTCCTACTGTATGTTCCACTCTATGCATCTGATGAAGTGGGTTCTAGCCCATGAAAGCTTATGCCCAAATAAATGTGTTAGTCTCTAAGGTGCCACAAGTACTCCTCCTTCTTTTTTCTTGGTGCAACTTCATTTCTTAGTTTTTGGGTAGGAATCAATGCTCCTGGCTGTTCTTATTTTGGGGGGGTATATACATTTCTCATCCTTACAGTTCAAAACTGCCAAGAAAATGGTTATTGCTATTGGTACTTGTTCCACTAAATGCTAATGCGAGGGTACAGCTGTTAACATGTGGCAGCCTTACAGTTTACAGCAGTTATAATTACACTGTCTCAAAAGAGGATACTACATTCTTGTAATTAACTTCTCTTACCTATTCCAGCCCACCCCAGCAGTATCTCCCTATCCTTGAAATCATTGAACTGTTCTTACCTGTTTATACTGGACTAATTGTGCCTTGCATTGTGTATAAATACAGTAAAAGCTGTGTTATCCGGCACTTTATCAACCAGAAAGCTCTATTAACCGACATTTCTGATATCTCCCAATACAAATCTTCAATCTAGTAACCGGTGCTAGTATACTTCCCAGGAGGTTATGCAATTGTACATTCTGCACTCTACTTTTATGCAAAAGAGGCAGAAGACAAGTAACCTCATCTTCTCCAGCATTTGACGAGGCCTGCAATAGGAACCAGCCTCACTAAGGAACAAAATGCAATTCTGAATTTATATTATTTAGTCTGTATATTGTTTGGTTTGAACTTCCAGTATTTACTTCCACTCCTTTGGAAGTCAGATGTGGTTGATAAGAAACAAGGGCTGCAGCTTTATTAGGAACAGCATCACAGTGTCAAGCTAATGGCCTTTAATTGCTCTGAGATTTTTGCAGTGACTTTAAAACAGATTAAATATGTAGGAAAACATGCCCCAATAACTTTTCCTCCCCCCGCCACCGCATCCATAGAAACACAGCACCTGTCTGTTCCCTCTGCCACAGTCTTAAGCCATGTCTACACTGCACAACTTTTACTGACATGGCTGTGTTGCTACAGCCATGCTGCTAAAAGTCGCGCAGTGTAGCTGCTGTTTATCGGCTCTCCTGGCACCAAAAACTTCCACCCCCAACAAGTGGCGTTGCGTTGTTGGCAGGAGAGCACTCCTGCCTGCAAAGTGCTGTACACACTAGCACTTGTTGGCAAGACTTTTTTTTTTCTTTCAGGGTTTTTTTTAAACACCTCTAAAAGACAAAAAAAATTGTTGTTCAATTGCCAGTGTAGACATAGCCTTAGAGTACAGTCCAATGCATGACTATGTAGACAGATTCACACCCAGCAAATCTGCCTTTGTCTCGCATCCTTTATTTTTTTGCCATGATCTGGCTACAAAATTGTGCCGTCTTGCAGATGTGCTCTACATATTCATGAATTGGAAAAATGACAGGACTTATTCTGTATGCTCCTATTCATACACACTTGATAATAAAAGAAATGGATTGCTGATGGTCTGTCTGTAATCTTCTGTTCTGTAAGGATTACTCCTTCCCTTCTCTCCTTAAAAACATGGCACACACACACAGTGCAAGCAAATCTGCTGCTTGTTTACAAGACACGCTGCCTCTTCTCCCATCCTCCTTTCATGATTGGTCTGCAGGACCACATTTAAAAATATTAATGCCAGTATCAGATAGGTGACTGGTAGCAATAGATAAGGATAACTGCATTTATTTGGTACACCAGGAGCTGTCCCCTAGTCTGAGCAGTGAAGTATTGTATCTTCCTGTTTATCATCTTCTGTGACTATTCCACCACATTGTAATAGTGGGCATTCTGCCATATGCTCCAGGGGAGCCAACCCAACCACTCCAGTGTAGTCTCTGGGGAAAGCTTTTCCCAATCTCTGCTCTGTTTTGCTTCCCCTCTTTGTGAAGACTGACTTTTGTACTTGTCGAATCACTTCTTTCCCAACCCCTGCATATCAGCAAGTGGTAGCAAAAGGAGAATCCCCCAGCCATTTCACATCTATCAGAGAAGATAGGAGTTTACCTCCCTTCATAAAATTAAAATCCCTTAATGGAACTGCAAAGTACACTGAGGGTAACCTACTTGGAATCTGAATCTCTGCTGTACACTTAATGTTTTGTCCAGTAGGTGATTGTGTGACCACGGATCCAAGCCCCGGACAGTCATTGCTTTATTAGAACTCTTTGCATGTGCTAATAAAATAATGGAAAAAGGAGAATCGGCTGACATAACTTATTTTAGATTTTTCAAAAGGCCACTGACAAAGTCCCTCACAGGAGGCTACTAAAATAGTGAAGTACAGTAGTCCTGGTAGGAGAGGCAGAGTGCTGGCATGGATCAGAAATAGAAAACAAATAGGAATTGTCAGTTTTCATCATGATAAAGGATTAACAGTTGCGTGCTACAAGGTTCTGTATTGGGACCAGTGTTTAAATATATTTAAAAGCGGAGGAGGCAAGCAATGAGGTGTCAAAACATGTAGATGACACAATATTGTTTATGTTGGTCAAAACCAGAAGAGACTAACTTTGGAAGACCTAACCAAACTAGATGAATGGACCACACAATAACAGATGAAATTTATTGTTGACAAATGCAAAGTAATAGACATTGGAGGGAATCATTTGAATTAATTTTACAGCTCAGTTTGTTCTAAAGTAACTGCATCTTGAGAAAACTACCTTGGCATCATTGTGGACAGCTCAATTGAGACTTCTGCTCAATGTGCAGTAGCAGTTAAAAATGCAAACCGTGTAATGATGCATACAGCATAGGATGAAGACTAATATGGAAAATATGTCATATAAATCATGATATGCCATCACATAAAATACAGTGTTCAATTCTACTAACCCCTATCACAAAAAGACTATAACAGAGGGTAGAAAAGGTTCAAAGATGGGAGATGAAAATGATTCAGATCTGGAAAAGCTCTCGTATGAAGAGAAATTAAAAGGATTGAGACTGTTAACTTCAGAGAGGGCATATAAATACACAATAATAAATGACACAGGGAAGATAAAAATGTCTATTCACTTTTTCTCATTATACAAGAACTGGGGAAATGCATTGAAATTGAAAATTGGCAAATTCAAAACTGATGAAATATTTTCCATACAATGAAGATATCCATATCATTGTGACAAGATTTTTATGGATGCCAAGACCTTGGCAGCATCCTAAAAAGAATTAAACATTTCTGTGGATCACAATAATATCCAGAATTACAATAGTAAATATTTATTTATTTATTTAAAGTAGTAAGGGATAGAAATCCTTAAGCGTTGGGGCATATCAGCCTGTTGTGGGGGCTAGGTTGCAACTTTTCCTTGGGTCAAGTTTTCCCATAATTGCTTACTGCAGTGTTTTCTTTCTCTGAAGCAGCTGGTACTGGCCACTGTTGGAAACAAGATTCTGGACTAGACCGACCACTAGCTTGATCCAGTATGGCAGCTCCTATGTTCATGTGGAAATTTTTTCTGTAGTCATCAGGAACTTCTGTGTGTGGCATATGCTTTCTTAGTGATATCACTATATTTCAGCATGGTTTTACTGAGCTAGGGTGCTTATCTGTGGCCATTTGATGTATGCTGTTAAAGGCAGTGACCTAGTTTTCTTTAATGTGAGCCACCTTGGGTTTTTAGAGGACGTCCAACTCCACATGCTTTAAAACACAACAACCTGAAGCAGGGAGGTTGCATGCGCCCTTTTAGCACTACAAAAGTAATTTTCCCTCTCTTGATATTTACCCCTTCTTGTCAACTGTTGAGAAAAGGCCACTTCCACCTTAATTGAATTGGCCTCGTTAGCACTGACCCCCCCACTTGGTAAGGCAACTCCTATCGTTTCATGTGCTGTAATATATATACTGCTTACTGTATTTTTCACTCCATGCATCTGATGAAGTGAGTTTTAGCCCACGAAAGCTTATGCCCAAATAAATGTGTTAGTCTCTAAGGTGCCACAAGGATTCCTCCTTGGTTTTGCTTTCTCCCTGTGCAGGAGAAAGGAAGCTATTCATATGTAAATGCCTTCTAGTTTTATCTCTTATCCTCTGTGTGAGGTGACTTGATTGCTAATGGGCCATGTCTTTGGAGATGAGTTCCATCTGTTGGGGAAGGCTGCTAGTTGTTCAATCCAGGGGCAGCCATGAGACTGCCTTGACAGGAGGGGCAGAGGTGTGCTTCATGCTCCTTATTATTGAGGTGGGTCTTGCCTTCAGAATAAATAAGGCAATTTTCCAGTCTAATGTTGGTTTGGAAAACTTTACAGATGCTAAAATTGGGTTTTATGGTAGTAGATGGCTGCAACCTTAACAACAGTGAAGCTATCACTTCTCTGCAATATTTCCGTGACTTTCCCCCATGATGATTGATAAAAATTGCCATGACTAGTTGCAGCATTCTTGATCAAAAGATGCTTTTAGTGAAGTGTGTGCACACAGACACAAACGATCAACAGTTATAGTGAATGAACTGCAGAAAAGTTACATCGCACTACATTATAGTATCAAGGAAAACCAAACCCCAGTTTCATTATAGTGGTCCTTCAAATACTGTACTGACTGGGGCCCCTATTTACTGTGGTAATACAAATGATTAATAATATATGAAGGCTTTTTTTGTTTTGTTTTAAGAACAAGGGGTTGGGGAAATTTTTCAGGTAACTAAATTTAATTAAATTACAGTAAAGAGGTAGATAATTGACCCTTTCATGAAGGTGAACTTTAACAATGTAGACTTGCTCTGCTTCCATGCCATCGATATCTGAACTGATGCTTCCACTTGCTGAAGCAGAAGGCATAACAAATATCTTATTTTTCAGCCAGACTGTGTAAATATGCCAAAAAGCAAATACTCCCTCAAATTTCTGTATATTCTGTTTGCTTTGTGGAATAAGTTAAATAAATGTAGTTTATATTTAAGTTTATATTTATATCTGCTTCTGGACATTTCCACTGCTTGCATCCGAAGAAGTGGGTATTCACCCACGAAAGCTTATGCTTCAATACCTCTGTTAGTCTATAAGGTGCCACAGGACCCTTTGTCGCTTTTAAATAAATGTACATTGTTATAAACTAGGTCCTTTAAGAATAAAATCTTAGCTTAAGCAGAATTTTTTGTATGTTCTGGTCCTGATAGTTTTAAATATTAGATGCAAAATATTCAGCAAAAATAAAACTATTCTTTCCCCATTACATTTTTACTGTGGAATAAAACTAAGACCAACTTAGGCCTTGGCTACACTTGCGAGTTACAGCACAATAAAGCCTCCCAGAGCGCTGTACCTCACTCACTGTCTACACTGGCAAGGCACGTACAGCACTGTATCTCCGTGGCTACAGCGCTGCTGGTACTCCACCTCCCCGAGAGGAATAACAGCTGTTGCGTAGTGGCTGAGACGCTGTTGTTGCAATGTAGTCGTTGGAGTACGCACTGACTGACCTCCGGAAGCTCCCTTTGTTTTGAAACGGCACTTCTGGGTTGGAGTTCAGAGCTCCATTCTGGGGGCTGCTTATCAAAAAAACAAACACAGCTACTGTTTTCTTTGAATGAGTGAGAGGCAGGGAGGGGAGTGCTGGCAGCAAACGTTAGCTTGAAGAGAGAGGCGGCGGGGAGGGGTTAGGGTCCGTTTCGGCGAGCGGCTGCTTATCTGCTCTAAAAAACAAAAACAAAGCCCCTGCTGTTTGCTTTCAATGAGTGAGAGGGAGGTGGGGGTGTGTAAACTTAGGAGATAATGAGCTGACACTCTGTGGATACCCCAAAACCCCACTGTCTCTCCCTACACGCTCCCTGTCACACTCCACCTCACCCCGCCCCCCCGCATTTGAAAAGCATGTTGCAGACACTTGAACGCTGGGATAGCTGCCCATAATGCACCTCTCCCAATGCAGCTGCAGATGCCTCAAATGTGGCCACGACAGTGCGCTGGCAGCTGCCAGTGTGGACAGACTGCAGTGCTTTCCCTACTCAGCTGTACGAAGGCGGGTTTAACTCTCAGCGCTGTACAGCTGCAAGTGTAGCCTTAGCCTTAATAGCTGCTAATGCAAACCAATTTGTTGCTAGTATTGTGTTTGTAAATATGCTCCACAATTGCATTTTACTGTTTTAAAATTTTAAAGTGGTTGAGAACTCAAGAATTTTCATCCATACCAGTCCTATTTGTTAATTTTTGAGTTCTCTATAGCTATCTGTAGAGAGGAAATCAGTCTGTACCTTACAGCTGGATGAAACGTATGTTGGACATCCAGTTTGACTGGTCTCTTGTTTAATATTTCTGAGATGCTTACAGGTGTGGATTGGCCTATGTAGGTCATATCAGAAGGGCTTTAAATTAAACAAATACCTGTTTGAAATTGTATAACAGACATGTTCAACGGGATAAATATCCAGTGCCTTCACAGTGTAAAATGGTGCTTTATAATCTCACAATCTTGCAAACTATAGCAGCTGAAAGAGTTAATGATCCTTCTAGTGAAGGGGATCGAAGAGGGGGAAAATAGAAGCTTTCTTGAATTTTTTTTAGGGATGATAAGCCACAGAGTTCTTATTGGATCTTTAAACCTGCATTTTCTGCATTAGCAGTAGAATGTGTTTTTTCTTTAATGTTAACTGCTATACCTAATCATAGGATATGTTGCTGTTATTCTTGGGCTCATGTAAAGGAATTGCCTTTCAGTTAAGGAATGTGGACTAGGTTAAGTGTTGGTCTTGACTTGTGAGCTTGGACAAGGTTTGCTGCTTTATTTGGGGCAGGGGGCAAAGTGAGTTTCGGCAAACGTACTGAATAATGAGTTTGTGCTAGAAAACAGTTTGGAGTCAGGTCAAAAGGTCCAAGCTAGGCAAAGGAGTAGTTTTGGCTTCTGGGGGCAGACTTGGGTTAGTGTGGGCTAAATTTGTGACTTAAGAATACTTGCAGATGTAGCAGAGCGTCTTAAAATTGTCTCATATCTGTGTTTTGGAACCTGAAGAAGAGCTCTGTGTAAGTTCGAAAGCTTGCTTGTTTCACCTACAGAGGTTGGTCCAATAAAAGGGATTACCTCACCCACCTTGTCTCTCTCCTCTTCTCCCCCCCCCCCCCCGAGCTGAAGTTTTCATTAAAATAAGTTTTAAGACTCCAGTTTGTATGGTTACAGCGAGAACTTTAAAAATTGAATAAATGTAAACAAGTGTTGATTCCTCCTGAGTTTGCTGGTAACCTGAAACAACTAGGTTTGAGAGCTTTCGGATACTCGATTTCATCTCAATGGAATGTCAAAATTTAAACCTGATGACAATGTAAATGTCAATGTTCATTATTTTACTGCTATTCAGTTTAGCAAAAACATCCAGTAAATGTGCTTGTTCATCAATTTTTGGAATGTTGAAGGCTGAACACCCCAGATGTCAAAACATCCAGCTGCTTTCCCCTGGCAACTTCTATAAAGCAGTAATGAATTTTCCATACAAAAATCTGGTTGCACTCAAATAATCTGTGATGGCATTAAAAAAATAACAACATAAAGAAACCAAAATGGATCATAAAGAATGAGGGGGGATTTGATAGCTGCTTTCAACTACCTGAAAGGGTGTTCCAAAGAGGACGGATCTAGACTGTTCTCAGTGGTAGAAGATGACAGAACAAGGATTAATGGTCTCAAGTTGCAGAGGGGGAGGTTTAGGTTGGATATTAGGAAAAACTTTTTCAGTAGTAGGGTGGTGAAGCACTGGAATGGGTTACCTAGGGAGGTAGTGGAATCTCATTCCTTAGAGGTTTTTAAGGTCAGGCTTGACAAAGCCCTGGCTGGGATGATTTAGTTGGGTTTGGTCCTGCTTTGAGCAGGGGGTTGGACTAGATGGCCTCCTGAGGTCCCTTCCAACCCTGAGATTCTATGATTCTATATTGGAAGGACTGTTGCATCGATCTGGGGCTCATGCTGTGTAATTTAGGTCTAAGGTACTACATAGGATACAGACTTATTTATAGTATGCACAGAGTGGTATACGCTTTTGGGCCTGATCTAAAGTCCGTTGAAGTCTCTGAGGATGTGTATTGTATGTTTTCATACCCTAATTAAAGGGACCACAGGTGTTCTATCTTTAACAAAGCCACCCTTCTCCAAACATTTAGTTAGATGTTGGAGTTAAATGAGAGTTTAAAAACCTTTCCACCATTTTAACATTCAAGCATTAAGTGAGCTGGGAAACTCCTTACTCAATAGCAATGCTACCTTCCCCCTCTCATATTTGGAGTGCAGTAATTTAAGCAATATGGCTTATCAATTGTTTTGTTATCTTATTTTAATGTTCTTTCTGTTAACTTTTATCAGTACCATTTGAGTTCTGAGAATTTTCTAATGAACTTCTCCAAATGATTAGTTCCTTTATTTAATTCAAAGAGAACTGTCTCTATAAATATTGGTGCTCAGTGCAGTTTACTGTAACCTACTGAAAGGCAGCAAGCAGATTACTTGACTTGAAGTCTGGAATAATTATAAATTTTTTTTGTACCATTTGCCTTCTTGATTAAATGCATACAGGAATTTTGAACTCTGAAATGTTTTCCTATTGATTGCACAGATCATTATAAAAATTGCATTTGAAGTCCTGTTACTAATAAAGTCTCAATATAAATCTAGCCCTTTGTGAGTTTTCTAATTATATAGCAGTACTTGCCACGGATATCTTTGTTATTAAGTTGGTATAACCTGCCTTAAAGTGAGAAAATAATTGTTTTGATGTTGCAGTGTTGCCACATACATTGTGTTCACCCATAATTTTTCGTTATCTTTAAATAAAGAACTATTGTTAAACTATTTAAACATATGTAAAAGCAACTATGATTTGGTCTGTAAGCTTCTAATATCTTACAGCATTACATATACAGCATTTAGTAGTGATAACCCTTTGTAGTGTAAATCGTAGTCCTGCACTGATTGTTTCCACCTTACCTTGAATATATACCAAGATTGTAGAGGAGATAACATTTGGCCTTCCTTTTTCTTATATACAAGTTCAGCAAAACTTTACATTTATGTATAACTTCCTTGAGAAAATACCCAACCAAAATGTGTAGAGACATTGCAGTGTTTAGTATTATAATTACACATTAGTATTAAGCCCACTGTAGTCTTTGTACAACCCCAAATTAATCTACTTATGTACTGCCTTACGTAACCAAAATTTGAATATGTAACTAAAACTAAGTGTTATGTGGTGTGCATTAACAAAACCGTTTTTAATATAGAAAATGCCTTAAACTTGGACTAACTAGGTTTTTCTAGTGTGATTACAACCATGATTTAACCTGGTAAAAATCACCCATGTCATCCCTGCTTCCTCGTCCTCATGTGATGATCAAGGGGCCACCATCTTCCCTGAGGGCAATCTGGTATTAGCCCCATTGTTGATAGTCACTTTGAGTAAGGACAAAACTTTGTACAGTTGAAGTTTTGATGTTGAAGAAGATTGAAGAAATCAGATGTTCATGAGAATCCTTTAAAAATAAATGGCAATCCTCTTTAATTGGTTGTTACTCATTACTGTTGTAGCGAGTTTCCCCGGGATGTAACCTGGAACTGGGTACCGCTGAATACTCTCTTACCAGCCTGGGCTCCCTCTCACACTCTGATTCTGCGACAAATTGCAAACCTCTCCAGGTACTGCACTAACACAGACATCCACAGACAGGAACATACCCAACTGAGTTACATGAATGCTTTTGCCAGCCACTCATGAACCAATAATAAGCTCCAGCCAGTTCCCCCAGCTCCCCAGGCTAGGACCCCAAGGCTTTACCGTCCTGCAGATTTCCCAAGCACTTAACCAAAACACACTGTTTTAGTTAAAAAATATAACAGGTTTATTAATTACAGAAAGATTTTCAGTGATTATAACTAGTAAGCATACAGATCAAAGTTGGTTATCTAAGAAATAAAAGTAAATTTGCAGTCTGAGTTCTATAAACTGGACAGGATTTGAATCAAGCAGTGTCTCACCCTGATGGATAATATTTGCAGGTTACAAATCTTCCATACACAGGCTGGAATTCTCCTTCAGCCTGGAACCATCTCCCCAGTTCTGTCTTTGTTCTCCAGATGTGTTTTCAGGTGTTGAGTTGTGGGGGGAATAAGGCCAAGTGATGTCACTTCTCTTTTATAAACACAATGAGGAATCCTTGTGACACCTTAGGCCTTGGCTACACTTGCACGTTATACCACAATAAAGCCCCCCAGAGTGCTCTACCTCACTCCCCGTCCACACTGGCAAGGCACATAGAGTGCTCTGACTCCCTGGCTGGAGTGCTCCTGGTACTCCACCTCCACGAGAGGGATAACAGCTGTTGCGTATTGGCTGAGACACCCCAGGGTCAGTGTGAACGAGGAGTTAAGTTACTGCACTCTGACCTCCAGAAACATCCCATAATCCCCTTAAGCCAAGTGGTCACTCTTCCCTTTGTTGTGAAATCGCTGCAGGAATGCGGCAGTGCCTTTTCGAAACTCTGTTTCAGACAGCGGCTGCTTATCTGATTTGACAAACATTTACTGTTTGCTTTGAGTGAGTGAGAGGCAGGAGGGTTCGGGGGGCTGAACTTACAAGATAGCGTGATGACACTCTCAGCATTCCAAACCCCCCCACCACCACATACACATAACACACTCCACCCCACCCCCCTCATTTGAAAAGCACATTGCAGCCACTTGAATGCTGGGATAGCTGCCCATAATGCACCGCTCCCAATGCCACTGCAAATGTGGCCACACCAGTGCGCTTGTCAGTGTGGACAGACTGGAGCACTTTCCCTAGTGCGCTCTCCAAAGGCTGGCTTAACCCAAAGCGCTCTACAGCTGCAAGTGTAGAGACTGAGGCTATGGCTACACTACGAAATTACTCCGATTTTACAGAATTCGATTCTTGGAAACAGATGGTATAAAGTCAAGTGCGTGCGTCCCCACTAAGCACACTAATTCGGTGGTGTGTGTCCACAGTACCGTGGCAAGTGTTGACATTCCTAGAGGTGCACTGTGGGTAGCTATCCTGCAGTCCCCGCTGCCCTTTGGAATTCTGGGTTGAGCGCCTAATGCCTGATGGGGCCAAAATTTTGTCGCGGATGGTTATGGGTAAATGTCATCAGTCAATTCTCCCTCCCTCCCTCCGTGAAGGCAACGGCAGAAAATAACTGTTGGGGATGTTGAAATGCCTATAGTGATCCTTGGGGACCCAGCCTACCCCTTAATGCCGTGGCTCATGAAGCCGTACACAGGCACCCTGGACAGTAGCAAGGAGCTGTTCAACTATAGGCTGAGCAAGTGCAGAATGGTGGTAGAGTGTGCGTTTGGATGTTTGAAAGGTCGCTGGCGCAGTTTACTGACTCGTTCTGACCTCAGCGAAACCAATGTTCCCATTGTTATTGATGCTTGCTGTGTGCTCCGCAGTCTCTGTGAGAGTAAGGGGGAGACATTTATGGCGGGGTGGGAGGTTGAGGCAAATCGGCTGGCCGCTGATTACATGCAGCCAGACACCAGGGCGATTAGAAGAGCACAGCAGGACGTGCTGCACATCAGAGAAGCTTTGAAAACCAGTTTCATGATTGACCAGGGTACTGTGTGACAGTTCTGTTTGTTTCTGCTTGATGAAAACCTGCCCCCTTGCTTGACTCTAATTACCTGTAAGCCACCTGCCCTCCCCCCTTCGAGCACAGCTTGCTTGCAAAGGAAATAAAGTCACTATAGTTTAAAAACCATTTATTTTTTAGCAATTGATTTATTAAAATAGGGGGATAACTCACAAGGTAGCCCGGGTGGGGTGTGGGAGGAGGGGAGAAGGGAAGGAAAACTTGTTGAATGCTAGCCTTCTGTTGCTTGGGCAGTCCATTGGGGTGGAGTGGTTGGATTCCCGGAGCCTCCCCCACCGTGTTTTTGGGACTCTGGGTGAGGAGGCTATGGAACTTAGGGAGGAGGGAGGGTGGTTAGACCACCACTGCAGCCCACGTATGTGATCCTGCTGCTGTTCCTGAGCCTCCACCAGACCCCGAAGCATGTCCGTTTGATCCTGCAGTAGCCCCAGCGTTGCCTCCCTCATCTTCTGATCTTCCTGCCGCCACCTCTCATCTCGATCGTCCCTCCTGTCCTCACATTTATCGGCCGCATTCCTGTACTGTGCTATTGTGTCCCTCCACACATTCTGCTGAGCTCTTTCAGTGCGGGAGGAGTGCATGAGCTCAGAGAACATTTCATTGTGTGTGCATTTTCTTGCCGCCTTATCTGAGATGGCCTTTGGGATGGAGATGCTAGGGGGAGGCTTGAAACATTTGCAGCTGCGGGAGGGAAAAAAAGGGAGAGAAGTATTTACAAAGATACCCATTGTTCTGTAAAATGTATACTCTTTCACGGTGAACAACACCATTCACATTACATAGCACATGTGCTTTCGGTACAAGGTCGCATTTTGCATCTTGTATTGAGTGCCTGTGGCTTTGGTGTTTAGAGATCACACACACAGGGCCGGGCAACAGAATTCAGTTTGCAGGCGGCCATGGTAAGCCAAGGCTTCTGCAACCTTCATAACAGCAGTGCCCTCCTTTCCCATACCAAGCAAAGCCCGTTGAGTTGGCCATTTAGTGCTGCGGTTTTTGGGTTATGTGCAGCAGCAGAAACCCAACTAGCGCCCTCCCCCCCATCCAATTCTCTGGGATGATCGCTTTACCCCTTCCCCCCCACCGCATGGCTGGTATCAGGGAAGATCCCTGCTAGCCAAACACAAACAGCTCAGCGCCAATGCCGCCCTCCCGCCCCACCACTTGCCAAACTGCAAGGAGGATTGCCTGTGCCTGAAAAGAAAACAGCCCAGAAGGAACGGCCACCTCGGAGTGTCCCCTTAATTAAATTCCCGTATTTCAACCAGGTTACCATGAATTATATCATTCTGATGAGGATAACACAGACAGAGAGAGAATGGATGTTGCTTGAATGCCAGCAAACACCAGGACGCTGCCAGGCTTTGTCATGCAATGATACCAGATTACTTGCTACTGGCATGGCGTGGTAACGTGTCCTACCATGGAGGATGGAATAAGGCTGCTCTCACCAGAAACCTTCTGCAAAGGCTTTTAGAGTACCTCCAGGAGTGCTTCATGGAGATGTCCCTGGAGGATTTCCGCTCCATCCCCAGACACGTTAACAGACTTTTCCAGTAGCTGTACTGGCCACGAATGCATCCCTAACCCTCAGGGCAAATTAATCATTAAAAAACGCTTGCTTTTCAACCATGTATTTTATTTACAAAAGGTACACTCACCAGAGGTGCCTTCTCCGGCTTCATGATCTGGGATACCGCCTTGGGAGGGTTGGGAGGGTATTTCAGTTAGGGTGATAAAAAGATCCTGACTGTTGGGGAGAACGGTGTGCTGTGTGCTCTCCGCAACCTCGTCCTCCTCATCATCATCTTCCCCATCCGCCAAATCCTCAGGCATGGCAACTGAGAGTACCGCATCGGCGGAGTCCACGGACAGGGGTGGGGTAGTGGTGGCGGCCACCCCTAGAATGGCATGCAGCTCAGCGTAGAAGCGGCACGTCTGGGGCTGTGACCCGGAGTGTCCTTTTGACTCTTGGTTTTCTGGTACGCTTGTCTGAGCTCCTGAATTTTCACACTGCACTGCGTTGCGTCCCTGCTGTAGCCTCTGTCCATCATGGCCTTGGAGATTTTTTTCATATATTTTGGCATTTCATCTTTTGGAACGTAGTTCTGATAGCAGATTCATCTCCCCATACAGCGATCAGATCCAGTACCTCCTGTTCGGTCCATGCTGGAGCTCTTTTTCGATTCTGGGACTGCATGGTTACCTGTGCTGATGAGCCCTGCATAGTTACCTGTGCCGATGAGCTCGCCATGCTGGCCAAACAGGAAATGACATTCAAAAGTTCCTGGGGCTTTTCCTGTACACCTGGCCAGTGCATACGAGCTCAGAGTGCTGTCCAGAGCGGTCACAATGGTGCACTGTGGGATAGCTCCCGGAGGCCAATACCGTCAAATTGCATCCACACTAACCCTAATTTGACACAGTGATATTGATTTTAGCGCTAATCCCCTCATCAGGGAGGAGTACAGGATTAGAATTTAAGAGCCCTTTATGGCGAGGAAAAAATGGCTTCGTTGTGTGGATGGGTGCAGGGTTAATTCGATTTAATGCTGCTAATTTGACAAATTCGTAGTGTGGACCAGGCCTAACAAATGTATTTGGGCATAAGCTTTTGTGGGCTATCACCCACTTCATCAGCTTGCTGGAAAGATCCTTGGTTATGTCTCCATTGTTTCTGCTATCTTTGAGAAGTTTCAATTGTATACAGTTCTTAGGATAGTCCTTGGGAATGTCACTGTCATCTATCAGTCTATCAGCCCTCACCAAGAGAGCGCCAATCACAACACGTCAGACGTTGTTCTAGTCAGTCCTCCAACTACCCACTAGCCAAGCTGTCAGTAGCACCGGACACACGATTGACATAGCGCACAGCAGCCTAGAACTCCTGAGCAATCCGCCAACCGCAGCCTCCCAAGCAGCTGGGATTACAGGCACGCACCACCAAACCGGGCCCCTTGGGAATGTGGATTCCTATAATGGGCCATAAGCACGTCTGGCTTCTCCATTGTTGCACCTGAAAGGCTGGTTGTGGTTGTTCCCAACCTCACAATATATTTTAGTAACACACACAGCAAAACTTCATAATTTCCCTACAATAATAGCACATACAATACAACAAGATATTAATGTTCAACAGATCAAGACTTTTAAAATGATACCTCACAAGGCATATTTTGCACAAAATATATAATAATTCTATGACCATGGTGAATATGGGGATTCCAGGGTGCTGCTTTGAAGCACAAGCATTTGACATCTGTCATTTACACTTCGTCACTTATAGTTTATCATGCATGCAGGTAGTTGTGATGTCATTAGATTTAAACAAAAGGATCAGAAGAACAATGGTTTGAGGAAGACTGTAATTAGGAGATTATGGCCAGACAGATAATTAAAAAGACTTTTATTTAAGATGGAATGAATGTATAACAATATAGTGAAGGTTGTATACTGACACATTTGGTCCATATAATTTAATGATGTTAATTGTGAAGTACTGGTATGTGTCTACATTTTGGTTAGAGGAAAAAGTAAGGCAACTAAAGTATTTTAGTGTGTGTGTGGGGGGGGGGGGGGGCGGCGGAAGTACTTGATGAGTTTCTAGATATTAGTGACCTGCACTCAAGGAATGCTTAAGATAGAATTGGTGTGACATCTTTGTTGATGTCTTGCATGCAAAACAAATGTAAGAAAGAATGGTCATTGTTTGTCTTGCTTATCCGATCCCACCAACTTGAATTTAATTAGCTGGAATTGTAAAAGTGCTTTGACTTCTGTATTGAATATATTAGTCATCCTAAACACCTTCCGGTATTATTAAACCTTGATATAACTTGTTGAACCATAAGGCTAGATAAATAAGAGAGAAAAATAACTTTTTGTTTATCTTTCAGAGAATGCAGAGTCCATTGATCTTAAACAGTTTTTTGACCTACACTTTTCACATATATATTACGTGTTCTTTGAAAATTTTGTGACTATTGAAATAGGTCTCAAACAAAAAGGTAAGCATTTCAAATGTCTTTCAAATTTGAAATTTCTTTCTCTGCAGCTATGTTTATTGACACTTTGAAGCAGGGTTGGCCTTGATTGCATCATTTGTGCTTAACTGTTTGGTACCATCTGTGGGAGCTGAGAGATCCAAGGCAAGTTCACCAGTTGGCTCACTCTTAGCAAGATACAAAGGAAGAAGCAACTGACACTCAGATGTGGCAAGGAGAGACAAGCTTGCCTGCTAGCCCTTCTAATCTTCTTGCAAATTTGAGGATCTTCAAATTTTAAGGCTAGCTGTGTTCTTGTAGATTTAAAGAAATAGTTTTTATTTCCCAAAATATACTGCATGTTTTATAAAGTGTGTGGTATAACTTGATCTGGAGGGTGGGGCAGGTCAAAAAACATCGCCTTTGTTAAAAAGTTCTTTAATTCTCTCTTGCTGAATGTTATAACTCCATTCCAGAGCTTGCTTTAATATTCTGCGAGAGAAAAATATAAACCAGAACTCAAAACTTTTTTATCTAGTAGTGAGGTTTCACATTTTAATCCAATTTTAAAAAGTGAAATCTAAAAGTTTGCTCTGAAACCTAAATAAATTCCACTTACTTCTAGGTTTTGTATTGTTCTCCCTGCAAAATTTTTTGCATTTTATATTTTTAGTGACTACACTAGTCATTAGCTCCATGGTTGCAGGTTTGTTCATCTGTAGACTCTAAATACAAGGTCAAAATATAGGGTACTATTTTAAACTAATCTAACTTCTTGCAATGGAAGGAATGTGAGAAATCTACTTTGTGTCTGTAGATGTATAGACGTTTTGTGTATTTATATTTTTAGTCAATGGACCCTTAAATGACTTTTCAGAATGAAAACTACATAATTTAAAGATTCTTTTTAAATTAAATTTAGGTCACAAGTCCCAGAGGGAAGAATTAGATGCTATACTTTTTATTTTTGAGGTAAGATGTTTTTTGAATCTTCCCGTATTGTTTTTTGACTCGGATAATTTGCCAGAAAAGTTATTGGGTTTTAACACAATGGAACTGCAGGATTAGGCTGTTAGAAATTGGAGCAAACCTGGAGTGAGCAAATCATATAATTTCATGGGGAGGATCAGTGAATATGGTTTTGGTAGGGCCATTGCCTGCTTGCTTGGGTGCAACTACACAGGTTAAACATTAACTGCTCAAAAAATAATGTATTCAGTGTAGTTGTAACTGCGTCGGTTCCAGAATATTAGAGAAACAAGGTGGACGAGATAATATATTTTATAGGACCAGCTTCTGTTGGTGAGAGAGAAGCTTTCCAGCCACACAGAGCTCTTCTTCAATTCTGGAAAAGGTACTTCCGGCATCACAGCAAAATGCAAAGTGCAACTGATTGTTTAGGGTAAGTAGTTAGCATGTATTGTAAGGGGCCATTCAAGGCAGATTGTTATTAACGCCTCTGCAGTCATCCCTGGATCCTACACATGCCTAACACAACATGTGGCATACCTCATCCAGTGCACTAAATGCCCCAATAACAACTGTGAGTGAAACCAGACAATTGCTATGCTCTCAAATGAACTCACACAGGAAAATGATAAAATTACACAAATATCCTATCACCTGTGGGTGAACACTTCACAAAGAGGTCAGATATAGAGTGATCGATCAGTCCTCGCCCTCAAAGGAAACCTGCACAATACTTTCAGAAGACAAGCTTGGGAGCTTAAATTGATCGCTCTGCTAGATACTAAAAATCATGGGCTGAACAGACACACTGTTGTAAATAAGCCATATATACAATCTGTAACCCGCCAACCCTCTCTTTTTGTCATATGACTGCAGAGGTGTTGTTGGGCCACTCTTTCTTGAATGGTCCCTTTAGACTATGCTAGCTACTTATGCTAAACAATCTGTTCCACATTGGATTTAGCTATGATGCACCTTTCCCAGACTTGAAGAAGAGCTCTGTGTGGCCCAAAAGCTTCTCTCTCTCATCAACAGAAGTTGGTCCAATAAAAGATATTACCTTGCCTACCTTGTGTCCCCACAAAGAATGTAATTCAATGGTGAATCAAACTATTTATAGTTTGTTATATACTGGAGGTGATCAGATACATGGGATGACACTACAGAAATACTTGTTCATTTATATAATTACAGAGAAATGCTGCATGTGCATATTTAACTTGTATCTTGGATGCAGATAAAAGTAATTTTCTAAACCATTTGCTTATCTTCTTCCTGAGGGTGGCTGTTTTTTGGGGTGGGTGGATGCCACAAAAAGACAGCATTATTAATTAAGAAAACTTACATTTTCTCCCTTGATAACTGCTGTTAATCTTTGGTACTTCTAGCATGTGTTTTTTTTTAGGTAATAACTGTGTAGTGTGGATTGTTGGCTTTTGCTTTTGTAGAAAATTTTACAACTTCTTCCAGAAAGGATTCACCAGAGGTGGCAGTTTCATAGTATTGGTGAGTTTGTATTTAAAAAAGAATTCTTTTTTATTATAAGTGGTTAAAAAAAAATAGAATCAAACAAGATACTATATAAAGTGTAATTGAGTTCTTTAATGTCTTAAGTTTCACGCAAATAAAACTGTCATAATATAAAGGAGGGGATAGGGATTACTTGTGGCATAATAAGGAGCAAGGACTTGAAACTTCTGGAACTTTAAAAAAAGAAACTTAGTCTGGATGTTCTTAAGCTTCTTAACAATAAGGTAACTGATATTATGAAATGTTTTGTCTAGAGAGATAGTTAAGGCACTGTGTGACACTTGGAGATCACTCAGACCAGCATGGGCTTCTGTCACTGCCTGCCTTGTAACTTTAGGTGCCTTACTGCTATGGCTGAGGGCCCTGATACTAGTAGCCAGCCCACAAGTATAAAGTCTCACCATGGCTTCCACCAGAATAGTTACTCCTTTCAAGGTGACCAACAGCCCTTCCAGTATGTATGGGAAACCCCCCCCCCCCCCCAGCAGCTTGCTTTGTCACGCACACGCCACATAGTTTGCACACTGGAGACCTGCTTGGGTTAAAAATAAAACATTTTATTTGATAGAAAAATCATAGATTCAAAGATGAAAATCATAAGGGGAAGCAAACACATACAAGTTACACAGAAGCTAAACATAAAGATGCAACCACAAGCTCTCTGTTTTCAAATTAAACTCCCAATTCTAATAAAACTTACCTATTGTCTCTGAAAAGTTTCACAGCATGCCCTCTGCCACAGTGGGGATCCAGGGTTCAGCCAGCCTCCCACCTTCAAGACTGTCCTTCAGGTTCTGGATAGATTTCACTTCAAACCTCTTCCTTTTTTAAAAAGGGTTTGCAGGTTTGTTTTTTTTTGTTTTGTTTTCTTTCTGTCGGATTAGTGATTCATGGTTATTCAGGGTCGGGCAAGTCCCCTCTTAACTTTAGAGCTGGGACGTTTTAGTGCCTTCCTACTAATGTTAATGGTTCATTAGTTATCTTTTTTGGGATTGTACAGTGCTAGGTGCTTGGAGCTAGTCTCATCTGCTTGGTGAGGCATCCCTTCCCAGTCTTCACTACTTACCACACTGTTGTGAGGTGGAGCTGAATGTTGTAGCACAAATTATGAGCACAGTTTTCTCTATATATAAATTCAAAACCACAGTCTGTATACATATCTCCTAAAGACCATCAAGTTCAGACCATTACAAGGATTCATAAAAGACCTTACTTGACATACTTTTTAACACAATAACTTTATTCTTTGGGGTTCATGCCACCTGGAGTGTCTGTACCCTGATTGTCATAGACACCGTTATTGGAGATTTGTATTAGAGAAAACATAAAGATAATGTAGATGGAAAATCCTGCTCTATACCACGAGTTAAAGTAGATGACCCTGGAAGTACTTTTCCTGTCTGGTAATGATTTAATGTAAAAAAAAGAGAGACCCTGGAACACAAGCTGTCCAGTATAACCCTAAACTAGGCATTTGAATAGCAACAGGATTGATGAATTGGGAGGCTTTGCCCACTTGTGCTTTTATTTACACCATCCTGCATTTCTATACATTTTTTGTATTGATTGAGAGAAAAGGAACCGATATTGTAGAAGGTGATCTTTTTTCCCCTCTTCTGGCACTGAGGTGATTGTCAGAGGATATCAAGTTCACCAAGAGTAAATTGGAGATTGCCAAGGACTTGCTTAAAAGATTATCAAGTCTGACCGAGAACTCTGACATCTGAAGTTAAATAAAGAGCAAAGAACATCTTTAAAATGTATTTTCCTTTCAGGCTTGATTTTAAAGAAACTCCTTCATACCGGAAATTCCTTAAAGGTAAGGAAAATAAATACATACATCTTTGCTTTTGCATTTTTTATGTATATATTGTATTTCTTAGAATAATCACTGGCACAAAAACAGTAACACTGACTAACAAGATTGATTATGTTCATAATAGGCCCCAAACCTGTCAACTTCTTTGCACCTGGTTTAGTACCTTGAGAAGTCTCATAGAGGTAAGCAGGTGCATAGTGTTTGCAGGATTGGAGCTTTAATTTTTGCTTTCAAGAGGAAAGAAGTCCTACTTTTTACTTTATATGGGGAGTGGAATAGTTATTGGTTCATTTATATAATATGAGACTTCAATCTTTTTCTATCTATCATAGTTTTGGTTATGAGCAGAAAGATCTAATATTTTTTAAGAAATATATTTTGTAACACTTTGATTACTTTTGAAGAAAAAAGAGTGGTATTGTTGACATGCCCTCTGTGTTGCAGTTCTTTACTGAAAGGGAGAGAGTGTGCAAAAATAGTACTTTTGTACTCTACAGACCTGGTCCTTTGCCTATTTGTATACGTATGTAAGGAAGCTATTTGCAAGTCTACACATTAGAGTGTAATGCAGCTTAAAAAGCAAAGAGTCTGACAAAAAACTCCTCCCTTTTTCCCCTTTTAAGATCCGTCGAGAAGGTGTGCGTCTCTTCCTCTTGTGGTTGCAAGCACTTCAGAATAACTGTAGTAAAGAACAGCTATGTATGTTTTCTTGCTTAATTCCTGGATTTTCATCACCACAATCTGAGTATGGACCTCGAACACTAGATAATCTCATTAATCCTCCACTTAACGTTCAAGAAAGTAAGTAATTTAGTAACATTACCCAGTTCTTTACATGGTCCCAGTTCACTAACTTTTCCATTGCTCAGGTACTGTAGAAATAACTAAAGTAAGTAGTCTGACATGCTTTCTGTTACCCATGGGGATTATGGAACCACTAATGAGTGCAGCTGTGCTCAGGGCTTCTAGGATCCTGGTGTTATCATTGACCCTGACCCTTCTTTCTCTTCCCACATCTCTTAGGAACATACATGTTGCTTTACTGCAGCAGAGCAGTGGTCCAACTAATCCAGTATCTTGACAGTGGCCAGTACCTGATATTCAAGTGAAAGGTTTATGAACCACCATAGTGGACAATTCTAGAATAACCTGCCCACTGTAACCTCTAATTGGGGCCTTATGCCCTGAGGCATAAGGGCTTATATCCTTTTATGACTTAATTTTTATACTAGCTAATGCAACTGGATATTTTAATTATTCATATGGATGATCCTTTGATTCCTACTAGATTCTTAGTCTCAGTGATTTCTTGGGACAATGAGTTCCGTAGGTCACTTGGAGCAACATTTTTATACCTGCAGCTGTATCACTAACTCCATAAGACCCCTATATGAAGATTTATTTCAACTTCACCTTTTTCCAAAAAACAAGCTTCATAGCATCATCTCCTCTCATATTGGTTATCATAACTAGAGCTGGTCAGAATTTTCTGACAAAACAGGCTTTTATTAGAAACTGTTGATTTGTCAAAATGTAAAATATTTTGTGGAAACATATTCATTTCAATGAGCTTCCAGTGAATCCCCACAGGCCATGCTTGGTTTCCCAGCAGCTGTCCTGGTGGGCTGCTGGGGACACCAGGGCTTCCAGGGGTCACAGCTTCAGAGCAGCCCCATTGTACGGATTGTGCCAGGGGCCCTAGAGGTTCTTGTTGTCTTGTCTATCATGCTACAGTGTCGAGGACAATTGGAAAGGAGGAACAAACAGGGCAGGACTTATATGCTGTTAGGCAGCAAAGAATTATGGAGGACGAAGAGCTGGAAAAAATGCCATGCTCTAATTACAAGAGAGTACAAAATAGAGAAGTACTGAACTAATGTAATTGGAGAGTTTTTAAATAAACATGTAACTAAAATCTAAAAGCAGCAACAATAATCGTAAAACAGGTTTAAGATTACTGAGTAGATAATAGACTAGGATAGATATTTTAATTCCTTAAAACAAAAGTATGAAATCCATAAAATCAAGACAAACAAGGAAAATTCCAAAATGGAACAATAACATTTTTAAAATAGGTTTCAGTGTAGTAGCCATGTTAGTCTGTGTCAGCAAAATGAAAATAAGAAAGAAAAACTTGTAGCGCCTTAGAGACTAACAAATTTATTTCAGCATAAGCTTTCGTGGGTTGGGTACTAACCCACGAAAGCTTATGCTGAAATAAATTTGTTAGTCTCTAAGGTGCTACAAGTTTTTCTTTCTTATTTTCATTTTTAAAATAGGGACTCAGCAGACAGATTTAGTAAAAGTATTCAAAGGTAAGCACAGATAGCCTTGATGATGATGATGATTGATGTGTGCTTACCACATAAAAGTGAAAAAAAAGTACAAAGGGGATGATAAGGCAACTTCTAGGGGACTTATTGGCAAAGTCTTTTAAATGTGAATCACTCTAAGGGTAGGATTTTTGGATGTAATTTGTATTTGATTTTGTTTTGGGCAGCCAATTTTCCAACACCTGTTTGTCATATTTTGCAGACAAACACAAATTAAGGGAAACAATATATTTTATTTATTTATTGATGAAATGTATTATAGGAACATAGTGCTGGAAGGGACCATGAAAGGTCACTTCATCCATTCCCTTGCGTTGAGGCAGGACCAGATATACCTAACCTATGCCTGATAGGTTTTTATCGAACCTATTCTTAAAAACCTCCAATGATGGGGATTCCTCAGTCTCCCTTGTAGCATGTATCCTAGATCTTAACTTTCCTCATAGTTAGAAAGTTTTTCCCAATATCTAACCTAAATCTCCCTTGCTGCAGATTAAGCCCATTACTACTTGTCCTGCCTTCAGGACATGGACAACAGTTGATCACCATCCTCTTTATAATAGCCCTTAATATATTTGAACACTGATAACTGATCCCCTCTCGGTTGTCTCTTTCTCAAGACTAAACATGCTCCGTTTCTTTCATCCATCTTCATAGGTCAGATTTTCTACACCTTTTATAATTTTTGTATCTCTCTTCTGGACTGTCTCCATGTTGTCCTCATCTGTCCTAAAGTGGGTACCCAAAACTGGACACACTACTCCAGCTGAGACCTCACCAGTGCCAAGTAGAGCAGAGCAGTATCTCCGGTGTATTGCATACAACACTTCTGTTAATACACCCCAGAATTGTATTAGCCTTATTCACAACTTCATCACTTATTGACTTTCATTCAATTTGTGATCCCCTATAATTCCTAGATTCTTTTTTGCAGTACTATTTCCTAGCCAGCTATTCTCCAGTTTGTATTTGTTACATTTGATTTTTCCTTCCGAAGTTTTGTACTTTGCCCTTGTCTTTACTGAATTTGATCTTGTTGATTTCAGACCAATTCCTCAATTTGTCAAAGTGTGTTGAATTCTAATCCTGTCCTCTTAAGGCTTTCAAGCCCTCCTAGGTTGGTGTCATTAGCAATTTTATAAGCATACTTTCTACCCCATTATTCACATCATTAATGAAAATATTAAGTAGTACCAGATTCAGGACAGACTCCCGTGGGACCCCTGTAGATACGTCCTCCCACCTTAATAGTGAACCATTGATAATTATTCTTTGGGTATAGTTTTTCAACTATTTGTGCACCAGCCTTATAATAATTTCATATAGACCACATTTCGCTAGTAGGCTTATGAGAATGTCATTTGGGACTGTGTCAAAGAATTTACTGAAATCAAGATAAATCACATTTGCTGCTTTCCTCCTGTCCACCTGACTGGTAAAAAGGAAATCAAATTAGTTTGTCATGGTTTGTTTTTGACAAATCCATGTTGGTTATTATATATCTCCCTGTTACCTTCTAGGTGCTTACAAATTGATTGTTTAATAATTTGTTCCAGTATCTTAATTACTATTTTTTATTTTTGGACAGCGCAAGTGACTGTAGAGGAAATTACTCCACTTGTCCCTCCACAATCAGGAGATAAAGGACAAGAAGATCTTACAAGCTACTTTCTAGAAGCACTTTTGAAATACATAGTAATTCAGGTATGTTCCATAGGTTGCAAACAAAAAAAATAGCTACTTTTCTTCTATCTATTGTAATGGACCAATAGCACTGTAAACAGGCATAGGAATGAAGAATTATTTTGTTTCACCTTCCAAGAGTGAACCTTATAGAAAATATACTTTCAGAAAGTGTCCATTTCTTGTTTGTGCCAAGGTCCACAGATCAATCGTAGTGGATACTTCAGTCTGCTTAAAGCTTGGGAGCAGAACCAGACCTGTCAGTCACTGATAGGAGGGGAATGCCTGGCCTCTGTAAGAATTTTAGAAACAGCTCTGTCCCACTCCCAATCTCAGCAGCCCATGGAAAGGTCACTACATGGATTAAATCATCCATAATCTTTCTTCAGACCAGAGCATTAAAACCCTCTCCCCATCCTATTTCTATCCTCTGGGAATTGAGACCAGAGCACAGCCTTAGCTGAATCATCTAAATAAGTTCCTAAAGGAGATTTTTCTTCAAGAATTCCTATTTTACCATCCTCAGACAATTCTTATGTTTTGCAGACAGATGGCAGCCTTTTTCTTTTCCCAAATTTGATCATTATCATTTGAACTGACATGTGATTCCCGGGTATGTCTCTGGGATCATAGTAGCAATATTATTGGCTTTAGAGAAGATGAAAGTTCACTTATCTCTTCCTGGAAAATGTTTTTGATTAGGGTTCTGTAGAGATAAGACTGAAGAATACATAGTTCAGGAACCAAATCACTCTCTTTTGATTCAGGTCACATGGTGCCAGGGAAGTTAGTCATAGGCCTGGGGAGGATAAATACTATTGGGCACAAGGTATCATTTGAAACGATTGTTTCTGTGACACCACACCATTAGGGCCATCTTCATCTTGTTAACAATCTCAACATTCATTGTCTAATCACCTCATTGACTTATCCTCCCCATAATTTTCCACAGCTGTGAACATTTAAAATCCATAAGAAAAAAAAATGCTAACATGAATGTTTGTTTATTTTTATCTGTAGAAATTATAAAAATCAAATTCTGCTAATCTTAGGTATAATGTTCTCAACATTTTAAAGAAAAGAAAGTTTTGTACAATCCAATATTAAATGCTTCATTTGGGCATCCGACATGTTCTTGGAACCTCATTCTGCATCTTCCAGCACTACCCAGATTTAATTATATTTCCTATCCATTAGAGTAGGCTTCCCAATGGCTACTATCTATAATCAGATGAGGTTTTTTTATCTGAGGTTGGGAGATTTCTCTAACAAAGTACCGTTCTTATACTTTTAATTCAGACGGGTACTCTTCATAACTGTCATGGCATCCATTCCATGAGTAAATTCAAGAACTGTTCCTCTTCAATTAAGCATCAGAGTCCAGTACTTAGGAGCACTCAGATTGCAGGGCAGAGTAGTCCTGTACTGAGATCTGCTGATGGCCATTAGTTAACCATATTCTGCATATTGGTCATCCAATCATAGACAATGCCACTTCCTTTCTTTTGCAGAAGAGTTCTTGGTGTCTTAATGCCCTCGACTAGATAGAGGGGAGAGATTATATACAAGTATCTTGTTTTGGATGTCCATATTTGAAGGATAATCCCTGAAAGGGCACCGCTCTGAAAATCGCATTGTAATAGGTGTGGACCTTAGCATGAAGAAGAGTAGGAAAACTTCTCAGTGCTTACCTGAAAATTTCCTACTTTGAGTAATAAGGTCCACAGAGCCAGCCCATTCTGGAGACAAGTGGATTATCCAGGACTGAGATGTAAACTGACATTCAAGGATTTGGGTATGTTGTCAGTATGTCAAATGTACCATATTCTGCAGTAGGAGAAATTGAATCAATATGCTTTGAGGAAAAACAAATCAATCTGTAATTTAAGAAAGTAGATTTGAATTATCCTGGCTGTAGAAGTTACCTGACCTGGAAGGAACTTCAGAAAGCAGAGCATACCACAGCTGTCAGTGATTGACAGGTCTGGTTCTGCTCTCGAGCTGCAGGCAGGCTGAAGTACCCATTGTAACAGATCTCTGGACATTATCGCACAAAAAAGAGGAATTTTTCAGGTAAGCACAAATATATTTTTATATTTTATAAGGTAACTTTGAAACAAAGCAGGATGATTTACTACAAATTAAACCCACTTCTGGAGGGGCCACCTCAGGCTTGATACTCTTCAAAGTATGCAATCTCTGATTTCAGTGGGATTCTGCATTTGCTTAAAATTACATATATGGTTAAGTATTCTGCTGAATCTAGAGTTTAGAGGAAAAGCTTTGCATAATCTTACTAATCTCTCAGCCAGTCCCTCCACCATTTTGAAAATGTAACATTATAATTATTAAAACACATACAATCCAGTCCTAATGTAATAATTTCTCTTGTATTATTAAGCAATAGGATCTCTCCTCTTACTTTATCTTTGCTCCGTTTAGCAAAGCTTGAAAATACATTTGACCTTTAATTTAATTAAAACTGAAATTTGTTTGACTTTTGACACAAAAATACTACAGCAAACTTCTGAAACATTTGATATACTTGGGAAATATTGAAACAAATATTCCATGTTTCAACCTCAAAAAGTTTTAATTTTTTTTTTTAAGGTCAAGAGTTTAGAATGGAAGAACAAGGAGAACCAAGAAAAGGGATTTTCATTCTTGTTTTCATATTTTAAAAAATATTACTTGCCTTATATTTTTCCAAACATCTGTAAGGAGACCAGTTTGTATAACCCTGTACTTGGTAAGTAGTGTTTAATGATTTTTACAGATGCTTAAACATTTTGTAACATACAGTATAGAGATGCAGCTTTTTTTGAGGGATGCTGCCTGCAGAGAACTTGGATCAAAAACATTTCCCTTACTGTTAGGAAATATGGCCTTTATCTATAATGTATGGTTTCAGTTCTATTGAGTTCACCTGTATTAATGGAAACACCACTTGACCTCTCTTTTTAATTATTTAAAAGTCAGGATACTGTATTGCTCTGGTTCACTTTAAATAAATTAACTCTTACATACTTAAAATCATTTGTTTAAATTTATAGTTTTATTTCACCCCACATTCCTAAAATCAGGGGACAACAGAAGGGAATAACTTAAAGAAAAAAATATAAAGGAATGGGGTGGGAAGAAAAGGAGCGGAAGGAACAAGGGCAGGGAGGGGAAAGGAAAGCATTATTTGTTTGCATCCACTTAAGAATTAATTGAAGGTTTCTAAAAAATTAGACAAGATCTTTTCAAGTTTGTCTTAGGTTCTTCTTCAAAATGTTACTCACTCTTCAGCTTCTAGGTGAGCCAGTCGTAGTGCCAAGCTTCTATCCCAGGAGGCAGTCTGCTGTTCCATCTAAACCATATAAGTCATTTGGATACACCTACTGCTCTAAGAACTAAGTTTAAAAAAAAATCAAACTTAATAGTTTCCCTGTTTCATGGATAAATTACATTTAGAAGAGAAAAAAACTGTTAGTTCTGTGGATCCAAAAGAAATTAGTAGTGTTGCTCATTGGGTAATATCCACTCCATTGACACAGGGCCAGATCAGTTGGACTCCATAATACCTTCTAAAGTTTAGTCAAGACAAGGCAAGTTATATGTTAGCATGTGCTAGGCTGGTCATGTTAAGACCTTGACATCTCCCAAGCTCTAAATTGACAAGTTTTGCGTATGTTAAAATATAACTTGCCTTGTGTTAACTAGAATTATTTAAAAGGGGTTGGTTAGATTGAGCTAGCTAACACAATTTAACAACACACCTTTATATCCTAATTTAAACAAAGCCTATAAGGGTAGAGTGGTTGGGGAGGTGAAATTCATACCACACACTTTCCTCCCACTTGCTGGCCTCCACAAAGCCAGCAAGGGCTGTTGCATGTTCCTCAAAACTGCTGGTAAAGCCTATGGATTAGAATAGAGGCCCTGAACCCACCATGCCAGGGGTGCTGGAACCATGGATCTACATCAACATAAATTTCATGATGCTTGTTTTAGTATGCCCACAGCCTGTTCCCTTCATGACCTTCCACACTAGACCCACATAGACCAGCAAGGATACCTTTTCTGTCCCACTTAAGGAGTGTGTTGACATCACTTTGCATCTGATTCACCTGCATTATACCCCACACAACCCCTAGAAGTTCAACCACAGGGCTTAAGTGGTATGAAATGACCCTCTGAAAATGGGTGAATTACTTCATCTATGAACTGTTGCTCAATAACCTATTTGATCAATTATAAACAATTTTTCATTTTTAAATAAACCCACAACAGTTTCTTCCCACCCTAAATGAAAATGCTGTGCTTGTTTGGGCCAAAGTCCAGTTTGGGTAATTACGTTCTGCCACTTAAAATTGCTCATGTAGTTTTAACTAGAAGGTGGTTTCCTTTACTTTTTGTTCTGAGCAGTGGTGTAGTGTTGCTGTTTGCTGCTAAAATTTTGCTGGGTTTCACTCCATATCGGTGGCAGGCTATACAATTCCTCAATACAGTACATAATTTTAAAACCGCTTAGGGAATCATCTGGTTAAAAAAGCACTGTATAAATTAAGCTCTACTTGTTAAGAATTGTTTTGTTACCCCACAAACGAGAGCATAAAGAAGTGGTAAATGGAGCGGTTCATCCAGTAAAAAATGTTTGCAGCCTTCTAGGCCACAAATACAATTTCCAAGGGCTTCCTTTTGAAGCTTAATGCTCTACTTTTTTACTGCTATTGAGAGACTTGTCTGTCCCATCCCCTTGTGGAATCAATTATTGTGCTGCACTGGGAATTTCGAAAACCCAGAAACCTTGGGATTTCAATTGGGTTGGATAGATCTTTGAGGTGGTAGGCCTTTCTTCTGACACTAATTTTAAAATGCTTGCTTTTCATCACAGAGATACCACAAATGAGACCAAAGCCACACTATGTAATGGTAAAGAAAGATGCTGAAACCAATGAAGCGATATATTGCACAAAGGAACCTTTCCTTAAGGCTCGTGTTATTGTCATTCGATGGCTGGTGTCTTTCTGGCTTGAGCCAAAACCCCATACAGGACCTCATATTCCTGGGATGGAAGGTGGTGAAATTGTGCCAAAGAATATTCAGGTATCACCAAACGCACATTTCAAATAGTTTTTCTCTATTTCGAAAGATTTTTTAGTAGTCTTCTGTTGTGATGTCAACACTGAAATTCTACCACTGTATGTTTCTCTTATCTACACTGCCACTTACAGTGCTGAAACTTTCTTCGCTTAGGGGGTGTGAGACATTCTCTCTCTCTCCCCCCCCCCCCCCCATCAATGCAAGTTTCAGTGCTGTAAAGTGGCAGTGTAGATAGTGCTACAGTGCTGGGAGCTATTCCCCTCATGGAGGTGTTTTTATTACAGCACTGGGAGAGCTCTCTCCCAGCGCTGGAGCCGCGATTACACAGCCACATTAAAGCGCTGTGTAGAGATATCCTTGGTTTTAGCTAATTGAAGAAAGACTATTTGTCTTTAAATGAAATTTCAGACGTGAATCCAATTTGGAAAGAATTGCCAAATATTTAAATCTTTGGTTTTTCTACCAAAATGATAGAAATATACTGTGAAGTACTGTTTTCATTCACCTAATGAAATGTTTTGATCGATACATTATTTTTTGGTGAATTGTTGAAGTAAATCTACAGTTATTTCTTTGCATAGGGTGATATGCTCAGTTTCTCTTAAAGCCGAATCCAGCAATCCAAATTCTATTTGACTTCAGTGGCTCTGTTTGCTGAGGTTTTGTGAGACTGGGTTGTTTGTGATAATACTTCTAAATACTCCCAAGAAATGTCAAATTATAGGTTAGCAAACTGAATGAAGGCAATACAGATTAGAATTCTTAGTAAAGGTCATTGATCTGACTGGACAATAACTGGACTTCCCTTGTGCTTGAGATCTGTACTTTAACTGGCTTCAGACAACCACGAACTTTCTACATAACCTAGTAGATATGTAGCACTTTGATACTTATTTCTCACGTTGTCTGCAGAATTCTCTGTGCTGTTTTAAGAATTGTATTCAAATTACATTATTAGAACTATTTTCTTGCTCATTTTCTTGCTCTTTTGTTTCAGAGAGCAGCTGCTAGCATGGCTTCTAGAGAAGACAGTAAAAATGACAGTGTTGATAGACCGGATAGAAATGCAGAGCCAGAACAATCTCATTCTAATACAAGCACCCTAACAGAAAGAGAACCAAGTTCCTCCAGCCTTTGTAGTATTGATGAAGAGCATCTAACTGATATTGAAATAGTCCGCAAAGTCTTTTCTTCTAAAAGAAGTAATGTTAACTTTCTTACAGAGATATTTCGACAGGTAAAGAACCCATCAATTGTGGAAGAATTCTTTTTGTTTTAGTTTAAACCCTGATCACATTTTATAGCTTTTGTTTCAAATAGGTTGTGTTAAGTAAGAGTGTACATAAGTGTAAAAGCTTTGATTTGTGTTTTTATTTACAGTGTTCATTTTAAATGTAGGCCAATGGTAAACACGTTAGTTTTTGTTCAGCAAAGTTTGCCATCTGTTTTCCACCTCACACTCTCCCTTGTGTGTAGAAAGCAAAAGCTAATTTAAAACACCTACACCGGACCCTTGCTAGAACACGCGTCTATATAACGCGAATTGGGTTATAACGCGGTCACGGCCATGGATCCCAAATGTAACCCTAACCTAACCCCAACCCCCAGCAACCAGGGGAGAGATGCCTTTCACGGGCTGCGACAGCTCCGGGGCCTGAAGGAAAAGCGCCTTTCGTGGGCTGTGGCAGCTCCGGGGCCAGAGGAGAGGCGAGTTTTGATGCTAATTTTGCTAATTGTGATGCTAATTTGATGCTGCTTTTGCTAGTTTTGCTAATTTTGCTTGTTTTGATGCTAATTTCATTTTAACACGGTCCCCGCTATAACGTGATACTTGGCATGGATCCCAAATCCCACATTCTAGCGAGGGTCCAGTATAATATGAAAAATCTGCCCCTGGTTCCTGGTTTTGTTTTGTTTTTTCATCACTTGAGTGACATAACTTCGTTTTCATGTAATGTGGACAGTTTTAGCAAAGTTTTCTGGGTTAACTGTAGTAACTATGTTGGGAGCCAAAAATCCTCCATCTGGATTGCCTAGCTGTTCCCTGTCTAATTATGAATCTGGAAAAATGGCAAGGATCAAACAAAGATGAATGGAAGTGGGCAAAGGAGTAGTTCTATTCCTATACGTCTTTCTTATAAGATAGAGGGTAAATGCACAGTTCCTAAGAATATAAAGTATAATGAAACTTTACAAGAGCCCTATTGTACGCAGTTGTGTATTTTGACCAATGCTGTAAAAGTGTGCAGTGAGTATCTGTGAAGTAATGTGGAAGAATGGTAGGATGCTGTAATTGTACATGCTTAAGTAGGACTTTATGAAGTTCACTTAAAAAAAATCTTAGACAATAAAAACTAAATATTTCAGAGGTCCTTTTATCAATAGCTTGTGACTAAGAACCTATAAATTTATGCAAAATTGGCAACATTATAAGGTTAAAAACACAGTAAGTAAGATACAATGTGAAACTTGCTTCATTTGTTCTGGTTAAAGAAAACATTGCTTTAGCTCCCACCAAGGGAAGGGTATTAGCTTTCAAAATGAAGTTGTCACTCTCTGTGGTAAACTGACATTCTAATTAGTTATATTGCTAGCTTGCTGTTTCATTGCAATGAAGGGAAATTCAAACATTTTCCAGCATTTTCAACTTCACATGAAAATAATAAAAAATATTCTGATATTAAAATATAACTTAAAGACTAATCAATGTGAATTAGTACTAATGCATCATTCTGCTATATTTTTAGGTGAATCTATACATTTAAAATTTATTTTTTTGGTATCTTACTCTAGTATACAAGAGCATTTAAGATGATCTAATCATGTGTTGATCATCTTAGTTTAATGCAGTAAAAAGAGAATTTGAGAAGTTTAGTTTTCAAACAGTATCTAAACCTTGTGTAATTAGGAGGAAAATAACTTTCCATTATATAAGAAGTGATTGATGTAGTTATTAAAAATACTTCAAACAATGCTCAAAAAAGTTAGTGAAGATTGCAGGGTATTGCAGATTTGAGGAGGGAGTCAAAATAAACAACCTGTTCAACTCCTTTTTCTTCAGCATAACATTTTCTTAGCTGCTGTAGTCAGTTCCAGATTTGAGCTGAGTTGTGGGAACTTTTTTTTTCTTTGAGAATGTGTTTTAGAAAGATCCCTTCTGTTTTTCATTTATACAGTGAGGGTGGCAAAAAGTGGAATCTGTTTGCTACATTTTACACTTTACTGAAGCAACCTAAATATTTGCATTTCAAACTTGCAATGTAAATAGGTGGTCCTCACTGTGAAGTGTGTCCGTAGCTGAATATGAAAAGTTTGGGTTCAAATTAAGTTTCCATTTGAAAATGCCATACTGAACATTCTCAGTAAAGCATCAAAATCTTGAAATGTGCATTTAGACACTTTTCTGGAAATGCATCCATGTAAAGAACAAATTAGAAGGAGCAATTGGGCTTTGTCTTGCTTTTTCATGTTCACCAGACCCCTCCCATTATGTATTTTTTAGGAGGGGGGGTAAAGGAGTGGGTAGAGAGCTTTATGCCTTAGAATGCACTCAGACTTCCAGACCACAGAAAATTAGGAAGAATGGGTGGGTTGAGCTTCAAAAGGCTATTAGACTTGTTGAGCCCATTGTCATGCCACCTGAAATGTGAAGGGGAGGTCAGCTGTAGGGCTCTGTGTCTGGCAGCCCGCTCCATCCACTTTTACCTGCTCACTCTCCAGATGACATAAATGAAAATATCAATGGCCAAAGGTGGGGAGGGGCAGGGGAAAAGTACTGTATTTTCAAAACTATTGCGGGGTGGCCAAACTTACTGACCCTCCAAGCCGCATACAATAATCTTCAGAAGTTCAAGAGCCAGGCACATCTGCCAGGGCTCAAGGCTTCAGCCTTGCAAGGGGGTCGGGGGCTACCTGCTGGGGCTAGGGGCTTCAACTCTGCGGGAGGGGAGGTGCACCTGCCAGGGCTAGGAGTTTCAGCAGGAGCGAGGCCTGAAGCTCTTGAGCCGTGGCAGGTACACTTCCCTCCCTGCTGGACAGAAGCTCCTAGCCCCACCACCCCACTGCAGGTCAGAAGCCCCGAGGGTGCCTCCCCCCGAGTCTGATAGGCAGAGAATGGGAGGGGGGAGCCCTTCGAGCCACACTTTAACTGTAAAAGAGCTGCATGTGGCTCATGAGCCATGGTTTGGCCATCCCTGACATCCTAGGTCAGGCATAGGTCCATTGCTGGATGCAGATGATAAAATTGTAAATAGTAATCCAGAAAAGGTAAAAGTGTTCAGTAGATAATTCTGTTCTGTATCTGAAACAAAACAGGAGGATGTGTCAACTGCTTCTGATGTTATGGATGGAATAGAAAGTTTACCATGTGTAACAAAGGAGGTTGCAAGTCAGCATCTGCTAAAATTAAACATTTGGATAACTTTTATCCAACAGTCTTAACGGAACTAGCTGATAAGAGAGAGCCTCAGCTAGAGCTCATCCACAATGTTAATTTTTAACAAATCTTGGAAAACTGAGGAAATTGAGGCGTGGAGGACTGCCAATGTAACTTTAATATTTTAAAAAAGAATAAAAGGGATGACCAAGGAAACTATAGACTAGTTAGCCTGATGTTAATCCCAAGTAAAATAACGGAATGGTTAATTCAGAACTCAGTCAACAAAGAAGTATATTTTTAGCCTCTTATGTCAGTCAACATGGTTTCATGGAAGCTTAGGTCTTGGAAAACAAACAGGGCACATGCTGGATGGATTTAAAAACTGGTGCACTGACAGATCTCAGAACGTAGTTGTTAATGGGGAGACTGCAGTAACTGGGGCCATTACTAGCAAGGTCCCCTAGGGATTGATTTTTGCTCCGATATTACTCAATTTTTTGTATCCACTATCTAGATGATGATATAAAATCTTTGCTGATACAGTTTGCAGATAACACGCTGTGTGGTGAGGTTGTAAATAATGAGAACAGGTTACTGCTACAGAGTGATCTGAATCTCCTAGTTAAATAGTCACATTCCTACAAAATGTGTTTTAATACAGCTGAACGCAAGGTTAATACATCTGGGAACAAAGAATGCAGGCTATACCTGTGGAATGGGACACTGTCTTGGGAATCAGTAACTCAAAAAAGGATTTGGGGATTGCTGTAGATGACTGCCTCAACGAGCACTCAGTGCACTGCCGTGGCAGAAAGGGCTAATGTGGTCCTTGGACGTATAAAAGGGAACTATTACATGGGTGTAGAGAACTGACATTGGTAAAACAGCTGCAAGATTGCTGTGCCCAGATCCGGTGTCCACAGTTGAAGAATGTTGGGGGGTGGGGGAGGAGGGAGGTTGGGGAGGGATAGCTCAGTGGTTCGAGCATTGGCCTGCTAAATCCAGGGTTGAGAGTTCAATCCTTGAGGGGGCCATTTAGGGATCTGGGGCAAAAATCTGTCAGGGGACAGTACTTGGTCCTGCTAGTGAAGGCAGGGGACTGGACTCAATGACCTTCAAGGTCCTTCCAGTTCTATGAGATAGGCATATCTCCATATATTATTAATGTTGTGGGAATGCTGGAGAGAGATTGAAAAAAGGTCACAAAAATGTTTCAGGGGCTGGAAAACAATGTGATGTGAAGCTTAAGGAGCTCCAACTGCTTGGCTTATCAGAGAAGGTTGAGAGGTGACTTGATCACTGTGTATGAATATTTACACATGGAAAATATCTGATAGTGAGGGGCTTCTCAATCTTGCTGACAAAGGCATAACAAGATCCAGTGGCTGGAAGTTGAAGGTACGCTAACTCAGCTTTGAAATAAGACTCAGTTTCCTTGCTCTGAGGGTAATTAAACATCAGAGGAGCTTACCCAGGGGAGATGATGGAATCACCATCCCTTGGAGTCTTTAGAATGAGATTAGATACCTTTCTAAAAGACCTGCCTTAATCCAGTTTCTAGAAAAAAATTTACAGCCTGTGCACACAGGTCAGACTAGATTATCATAGTGATCCCTTCTGGCTTTGGAGTCTGTGAATCCATTAATAACCATGGCCCAGCAGGTGTGGCAATATTCCCTCCGCTAAATCATATTTCCTGCACTTTGTAATATAGAATGCCCTACAGCTTTCAAAGCCAAAGCATAAGAAACTCTCTAAAAGATAGTAGTTGCCTATCCTACTCTTTAGCTGACTTTGGAAGTCACAGAATAGCTGGATGCCATTCTGATAATCCTTTGAAGCGTTCAGTCCTGAAGTTGAGAATGAGTTGTTCATATCAAGAATCATGCATTTATTTGGGATATTGGTATATCCAATGGTTCCTGGAAAACGCGCACTGGTTCAGTTTATTCTTTTTAATACAACCAGTACAGTAAAAGTGCACAAGCTGGTAAAGTTGTGAATTTAAAAGAAAGTGAAATTCCCAAAAAGTATATTGCATTAACGTAGACTGTCTTTGAACATAGTTAAGTTTAGCAGAAGCCCAAGACTTAACATTAGAGACTGCTGATCTGAGAGCACTTCTGTATTAGCCCCACAGTTGCATAATACTTCCTGAAGAGGGCAGCATCTTGCAAGCAAACTGGCTTCCTGACATGCATTTTTTCATGGCTGTAGTTACGAAAAATGCCTTTTCTCTGTCATCTGATTTGCGCCACTCATTCATAGCAGCAGTAAAACATGGCTCCTTGTTATCAATACAAATTCAAATGGCTAATATAATTAAGGATCCTATTGCCTCTTACTCTTTCTCCCCTCATGTATGTGACTGGATGCAGCAGAAGCTTCCACTGAGTTTTCTTTTCTTTTAATGAGAGTTTGGTGTTCAATATCAGCTGGACCCTAAGATCTATGCAGGAACAGATCTGCATGGAGTCCCACTGGCTGCTGCTCCCCTTCCCTGCTAACTACATCCAGCTCCCTAGCAGCAAAGCTTTTTTGCCAGGTGTCACTTTTTCCTTTCAAACTTTCCTCCTGCCCTTCCCCCTCCGCCCCCCCTCCCGACTTTCAGGGTGTTCCAGAGTGGTGATGGGGAAAGTTAATAAATTAATACTGTTGGAAATCAGCATTAGTTTAAATTCCTGCAGAGTGGCTGCAGCTGTTTCTCCATCTGTAGAGCCTGATGCCTGGGGTAGGAGCTTTCCTAGAGCTGAAAAGTGAGTTGGATGTTTCTCACTTTTCCTTTCCCCCAATAAAAATCCACAATTTTGCCCCAAAGAGACAGAATGGACAGTATAGCGAGTCCTAAAAACTTTTTTTATAAAATTAAGTCATGTCAACTTTCTATCTTATCACATCCATAAATTGAAATGCATGCTCCTGAAATTGTTTACTACTAGCAGTATTGTGAGATAACCTAGTTCAGTTTTAACGTGTCTCCAAATGTGTTAACTTTTTCCCCCTTGAACTAGGCATTTTTGTTGCCAATTTGCGAAGCAGCTGCTATGAGGAAAGTGGTGAAGGTTTACCAAGAATGGATCCAACAGGAAGATAAGCCTTTATTTATGAAAGAACCTGAAGAAATATTGACATCTGTAAATATAGATTGTGATGAAAATGTTGCAGAACATAATTCAGCAGAGAATGGAAAAGAGAGAGATGAGGTAAAAAAAAATTGATCTCTTCAAATTTAAAAAGACCATTGTTAAATAGATGCCTCATTTCCTGAACTATTTAGCATATGTACTTCGTTTCCACATAGCAGTCTGGTTGGTGCAGGAGTTGGGAAAGAGGAATGAAAGGAAATATTGAGATGAAAACTGAAGGGCACAAATCTGTCCCCTCAGGTATGAGTAAATAGAGCAGTAGCCTAGTGAAGGTGCCTCCCACCCATGAAAGCTATGCTGCCAAATCCTTCAATTCATGCCTCCACCTCACTTTCGTATCAGTCTCTGTTCAGATTGTTTAGGCAAATGACCAGAAAATTTTTTTAACCCAGCAGTAACTGACTTCTAGGGGCCTGCATTAAATTAAATGAACCAAATACAGAAAAATCCTATTTTAAATTAAATTTAAGGGGAAGATTTTTCAAAGGCACAGACCCGTTAACTTTCAATGGGAAGCCAGGCACCTAATTGCTCTCATGTCTTTGAAAACCTAATCCTAATCTAAATTATAGTGGAATTTAATATTAGTGATTATGTATATATTTAGAACTTGACACTGTGTATTCTCCTACCAAGAGCTTCCTAAGAGAACTCTTCAGTTCGGGGACCAAAACAAAATTATACGTTTCTCTAATAGGCAGACCTTTACCATCTTTAAATGCTGTGGTTATTTTTTTCAATTCCCTTCAGAATAGCTGTAAGCATTTTCATTATTTTATATATATATATATACCTTAGATGCACAGGGTGAAAGCCAAATGTCCTTGAGGCCTGACATTGCACATTTTAAGTCAACCGCAAAATTCCCTAATGACTTCAGTACAAGAAGGAGCAGGACACTGATGACTACGACTGCATTAGTAGCCTAGTGTACTCTCTAATATGGCTTATTAGTAAGGCTGTGTTTTGGTCACGGATTCAGTGACTTCTTTGGCTCTGGCTTAGGCATACCCTGATTTTGTACATTTTTACCATGACTGCTCTGTACGTTTTGCCTAATTTTACTGTGACAAAATTGTATCCATACTTATTAGCTTATGGTTCATTGCTAACTATAAACTAACTTAGGGAGATGATTTGTGCACTATATCCTTTCACTATATGAAAAGTAGTTCCAAGCAGAATGAGACAAAGTAGCAGTTTAATTTTCCTCCCTATTATTTTGAATATTTGTTCTGTGACTCTTTTAAATTGTATCCTTTTTTTAAGGTGCCTAGGCATACACCTTCTTCCGTTTCCCAGTCTCTGGGAGGCAGGCTGCTCTTTCAGTAGTCATTTTCAGCTCTTATTTTCTCCTTTATTTGGAAAAAAAAATAAGTCCAAAAATTTCCATTTGTTTGTTTTTTCTCTGGGAGTTTAAGAAACAAAATATTTTTATGCTTCAGGAAAAAATGTCAAACTCTGGTCATGTTCAAAATTCAAGTTGGACAAGAAATGGCTGCTACCAAGATGCTTCCCATAAAACATCTGAAATAGATATCGCTGAGCAAAATATACGAGCTGGAGTACAATCAGTGTTACAGGTACAGAATGCACTCCCCTCCCCCCTCAATTTTATTCTTTCTTGTTTAACGTGTTTTCTTTAATATTGTGTAAATAAAATGTTAATGGATAAAACGGAACATGATTACAGAATGAGTCTCCTGCTGTTCCATAACATCTCAGCTTTGTAGATTTAATTAAGGGGATGGATAATAAAACGATAGAATCCAGGAAGTCAATAAGCTTTCTCCATTTTTGACATAATTAACATATAGTATACAGGACTGCATTTACTAAATTGGCTCTCACAATGAAAAAAATCTTTATTCCATACCTTCATTTCTACATCAGAAAGTGTACTCTGTTCTATAGAGTGTTACAGAAAAAATGATCTAAACTAATCCACACTACTAGATTGTTTGTATGAATTGATGAGTGCTGTCCTGTTTACTTTATAAAATTTTTATCCATATTGGAATACATGTGGTGGCTTAATTTTATAGCTGGAGATAAACACTTATTAGATCTTTGTTCCTTACTTATTTTAATTATATTAACAGTTTATTTACATTTTAAAATGTAATTAGGTGTTTATCAAATACAAGGATTTGTGGAACTTTGCATGGATGCATTTTAAATGGAAATAACTTATTCAATACTAGTGTTGTAAGTTGCAAATGCTATAGTAAAGATTAGCTAGAGTTGTTTATATAGCCTTTTTTTTTTTTTTTCATTTATTTATACCTTCCTGAAAATGCTGCTTTTGGAGTTGAAATTTTCTATAACTGGTCTCAGCACAGAGGTCAGTTATTTTGGACATTTTGAGCAAAATGCCTTGTTCTTGTATTATAAGACACGGGAAAAAAAATTTTAACCTTGAATTTTTATTTTTTTTATTGAGCATGTTCAGTGTACATTTGAGTCTCACCATGGGATTATTCATGTGCATAAAGTTATTTATGAGCACAAGTCTTAGTAGTATTGGGCACTTAGATGTTCACTGAGCATGCTTATAGGCATTTTTTTAGTTGTTGAGCAAGAAAACTCCATTCTTTTTTAAGTTGAAAGAAAAAATCCTTGAGCTTTCCTGAGCTCGACAGGCAACTTGAGCATAAGTTTTTGAAGTTGTAGGCCGTATGATGTTAGCTGAGTCTAATGAGGCTCTGCTTATGTGATGTACTAGGGAATGGCGAGAACTGCTTTTCTCCCTAGCAGACATACAAGCTGCTGATCTTCGCTGTTACTGGGAAACTTTGCAGGGAGGAGACTGCAAGTCTCATAAGGCTTGTCTATGCAAATTATCTGGTTAGACCTTGCTGCCGTTCATGAACAGTTCTCAAGAGCTACCCCTCTTTGAAATAGGAGTAGAGTGCGGCAGCAGTATCCACAGATACTCAGGCCTGGTTTGCACTTAAAAATTAAATCGATGTCACTCAGGGCATTTTTGTACCTTGAGTCCCATAGTTAGGTTGAGCTAACCCCTTCAGTGTAAACATGGCAAGGTTGAAAGAAGAATGCTACCATCGACCTAGCTACCACCTCTTGGAGAGGTGAATTAACTACATTGACAGAAACACCCCTGCCATTGCTGTAGGAAGTATCTACACTATGATGCTATTGTGGCATAGCTGTACTGCTGTAACAGCTGTAGTGTAGACATGGCCTTAGTGTGGAGCAGGCTAGGCTTTTCTGGCATGAAGATAGCCTTTACTGTTTTATCTTATGCACTTCTCTGTCAGAATCCAACCAAACAACAGCAGCAGCCGAGATGTGCATTTGCTCCTCCCTCACCCCATTAACCTTTAACATGGGTCACTAATGTGTTTGTACAATGCCTAGTGCAATGGGGTCCTAGTCTATGACTAGAGCTTCTAGGTACTATGGTAGTACAAATAGTTAATAGACACCCAAGAGGATTTTAAGGAAAACTGTTCCTATAATACAGAATGTATAGACAGATGTGTGACCTCCTGCTTGGGGTACCCAGAACTGTGAGCCCCTGTGTAACTCCTCTCAGCCTCAGCAAGTGAGTTTTTTTGCTGCTCCCAAACCATGTATGAACTCCCTGAGACATTAGCCATACCCCTCCCCTAAGGCACCGCCCCACTGCGCTTTCCCCCGCGGCTGGGCTAAAAAAAGCCGTGGCTTTTCAGCGGGAGGCACCTCCCTCCAGCGGGAACCTCGGAAGGTGAGTTGGGCGCGGGTGGGGGGGGGGGGGGCTGGCGGGGAGCTGCTGGTGGGTGCTCAGCACCCACCAATTTTTCCCCAGGGGAGGAGGCAGGGGCGGGGATTTGGGGAAGGGAAGGGGCCGGGGGTGGAGTTGGGGGGGGGGGGGGCGGAGCGTGAGCACCCATCGGCGCCGACGGGCGCCTATACTCTGAGTCCATTTTCTTTGCCAACTTGAAACTCCCCAAACCCTGTCTTGTTGAGCCAGACATGCAAGCCTGCTGCAACACAGACCCAGAGTCTGAACCACACCCCCAAAGCTGCAGACTAAACTGAAAACAGCTCAGCAAGTACTCCTGTCTCCAGCACCCAGACACCCAGGTCCAATGGGATCCAAACCCCAAATAAATCTTTTTTTACTCTGTATAAAGCTTGTATAGGGTAAACACATACATTGTCTGTCCTCTATAACACTGATAGAGAGAGATGCACAACCGTTTGCGCCCCCAGGTATTAATCACTTACTCTGGGTTTGTTAATAAACAAAAGTGATTTTTATTAAGTATAAAAAGCAGGATTCAAGTGGTTTCAAGTAATAACAGACAGAACAAAGTAAGTTACCAAGCAAAATAAAACAAAACACACAAGTCTAAGCCTAATACATTTAAGAAATTGAATACAGGTAAATTTCACCCTCAGAGATGTTCCAATAAGCTTCATTCACAGACTAGACTCCTTCTTAGTCTGGGCCCAGTCCTTTCCCCCAGTACAGTCCTTGTCCGTTCCAGCTCAGGTGGTAACTAGGGGATTTCTCATGACAGCCACCTCCTTTGTTCTGTTCCACCCCCTTTTATATCTTTGGCACAACGTGGGAATCCTTTGTCTCTTTCTGGGTTCCCACCCTTTCTTCTAAATGGAAAAGCACCAGGGTTAAGATGGATTTCAGTATCATGTGACATGTTCACATGTCCTGTGAGACTTCATTATCCACTGGCTGGCACACAGGTATACAGGAAGGCTTACAAGTAAATAGAGCCCTTTACCATCAATTATCCTAGTTAATGGGAGGCATCAAGATTCCAAGCCACCATTAATGGCCCACACTTTGCATAGTTACAGTAGGACTTCAGAGTAATACTTCATATTTCTAGCTTCAGATACAAGAATAATACATTCATACAAATAGGATGAACACAGTAGATTATGAGCTTCGTAATGATGCCTTACAAGAGACCTTTTGCATAAAGCATATTCCAGTTATATTATATTTACTCATAAGCATATTTCCATAAATGTATGGAGTGCAACATCACACGGACATTCACAGAAATTAAGTTCACTGACTCCAAAGAGAGAACGTACACACCAGCCTGTATAGCTAGCTGAGGACTCACCTTCCAGTTTAATACACCACACAGAGATAGTTTTGTAATAAAACAAGAATGAGTTTATTAAAAAAGAACAGAGATTGAAGTGATACTGCATACGAATAGAAGATGTGTGGTTACAAAGCAAACAAAACACACTTTCTAGTGACTAAAACTTAATTTCAGCAAGTTACAATCTTTGTGTAAGCAAGTTTCTCGCTTACAGTAAAGTTTCCACCAACTCTTGCCTTCCAGGCCAAAAGGATCGGCTTTAATAGACACAACAGGTGGTGTACCCTATCGACCCTTAGGTGAAGGGTAACTAAACTGTCTCTTTGCTTCCCTTTTTAGTACTTCAAAGTCCATTTTCTGTCTCAGAAAGGTCTCTTGGGGTGCAGATTCTGTCCCCCAATGTGATTGTTAAATGGTCTTCTCTCCCTTTCATTTAGCTTGATGTCTGTTTACTTTACGTGTAAATGTATTTGTTGTCCTTTTGCCTGGTAACCAAACCAGTCACGTAGGTAAATGCACATTTTTGTCTGAGATCATGCTGTGCCTCCCAGTTACATTTTAAAACCCTATTTCCAGCACACATCTACAACTCTTTGTACACAATCCATGCATACATCACACAATGATTTTCAGAACCAGCGTGTTGCCAGATTACATATGATACCTTAGATGACACCTTCGAGAGAGAGAGGTTTTGACAACAGTGTGTTGGGGCAATGTGTGTTAAGCCCGATGAAAGTTACAGCATCGGGGGAGGGGGGCGGTTCAGTGGCCACTGAAAGGTTCCTGTGATCATAGCCTTCCCTCTTACAATGCTGTAGGAGGGTCGTGGCCCATGACTAAAGCATGTAGGTGCTACAGAAATACAAATAATTAATACAGCACAAAATGGGGAATAACTAGCTAGGTGGTAGTGGTGCTGAAAAGAATTTGGGGGTAATAGTGGATCACAAATTGAATGAATCAACAATGTGATGGAGTTGCAAAAAAAGGCTAATATCATTCTGGGATGTATTAACAGGAATGTCATATGCCAGACACGAGGTAATTTCCCCTTTCTACTCGGCATTTGTGAGGCCTCAGCTAGAATACTGTGTCCAGTTCTGGGTGCCAAACTTTAGGAAAGATGAGGATAAACTGGAGAGAGTCCAGAGGAGAGCAACAAAAATGGTAAAAGGTTTAGAAAATCTGAACTATGAAGAAAGGTTTAAAAAAAAAAAAGTGGCATGTTTAGTCTTGAGAAAAGAATATTGAAGAGGGACTTGATAAGTCTTCAGATATGTTAAAGGCTGTTGTAAAGGGGACCATGATCAATTGTTCTCTGTGCCCCCCGAAAGTAGGACAAGAAGTAATGGGCTTAATCTGAAGCAAAGGAGGTTTATGTTCGATATTAGGAAATGCTTTCCTAAGTGGTAATTAAGCTCTGGAATAGGCTTCCGAGGGAGGTTGTATGGAATCCATCATTGGAGATTTTTAAGAACAGAGTGGACAGACACCTCTCAGGAATGGTCTAGCTTTACTTGGTCCTGCTTCAGTGCAGCGGGATTGACTAGGTGCCCTCTCAGGGTCCCTTCCAGCACTACATTTCTGTGATTCTACAGTCAGGAACTGAAGTGATAACTGCATCCAGATTGAGTTCTCTTTGACAACAACCAGGAAATTTACAACAAGGTGTCATAGATTAGCTAAACTATGGATTGGATGAAATGCCAAGCTTTGTTGGGAGAACATTAAAGCCTCTGGTATAGTAAGTCCTGAGACAAAAACAGTAGCATTGGTTCAGCATGAATAACCTACCCTTTTTTTGATGTGATGTACATTATTCTTGGGCCAGGCCAGGCCACTGATCAAGCCTCCTCAGTTTATCAGAGCCACCTCGACAAGTGAGTAAGATGAATATGCTTTGAGTCCAGAACAATGTATCTTACCGCATGAAGTACAGCTGGCAGAGGAGACAAACCAGAGCAATCAAGAGGCAGACGTTCATGCAAGGTATTGTGCTCTCTACATTTACTCAATCTGGTTTCTGGCGTGTGCTTGAAAATAGAAAGGGGTTTATTGAGTCAGCATTGCAAGATGCTGATGTTATAAGGACAGTGATAGCTGCCAGTAAAAAAGTAAGCTTACCATTTCCTGGAGATGAACAAACCTGCAAATGGAGCCTAGGATATCTCTGGTGCTGCTTCATTCTCTGCCCAAAAAAAACCCAAGTTAATATGGCATAACCAAACTCCTGTTCCTGCTGCCTTTCAACCAAACTTTATTTTTTTTTCTATAAGCTTCTAGTTGTCAGTATAGCTGACTTCATAAGGAGAGAAATGGCAATCATACCCATTTAACACTCTCTTATTTAAACTTATTACACCAGATTGATGTAAGGCATTATGTTTTATTGGGAGCCAAAGTCCCAAGCAGTAATAAAGTAATTGGTACATGAAGCCCAGAATTCCTCATTGGCAGGCAGGATAAGGACAAAATTTTAGTACAGATATTCACCTCTGTTCTTTCTCCTTATAATAAAGACAACATTCAAGGGCAGAAACATAAAAAGCATTAGGAATTTTGGAAAAGTATATTTATGATTATTCTTTGTTCAGTTCCTTACTATTTGCTTCTAAAAGCACTAAGCAAGAATAAACATTTCTGAAACTAATGGCGCACATTCTAAAGAATATAGTATTTTACCAGTGTCTTCCTGAGGCTGACCTTAACAGTGGGAACTCTACATTCTTTCAAGTCCAGCACACAGCAGCATTCCAGTCCTGCAACAGGAATAAATGCCTGCTGCCAAATATAGCTAATCTCTGCTCTGCTTCTTCCACAGACCAGGAAGGCACAGCTGCCATGCTGAGTCTAGAAGGTGCTGAGAGCCCCCCTCCGTTGCAGCTGTTTGCATTTCAGTGGAACAGAAAAGGAAAATTACCAGACCCCCTTCTAAAAACTTGAAGAGGAAAAAGCTGGCAAAAGGACTAAATATTGAGTTGCAGATACCCAAAACAGACAAAAGAGTAAAACTGCAGATATATAACCAATGAGTTAATGCATGTATAGGCCAAGAGATGCAAATCAGAAGAATCAGAAAGCCAGGCTCCACTTCTGAGGCAAATATTTTAGTCCTCTACTCCCACCATGGAAAAGGAAAAGTGAGAACTTACACTGGAGTATTAATGTAATGTCACCTTCCACCAACCTCACTCTGGAATCATTCATTCTAGTAGTGGTTCCCTTAACCTTCACACTGTCCTTGTCCTACTTGTTATCCTACTCTGTACTCTTTCTTACTAACACTGTCCCCAATGACCTGGTTCAATGCCTGTTGAAATCAATGGAAAAAACTCCCGTTGACTCAAATGAGCACTTGATCAGGCCCTAAACCTATTGTCTTCCTCAGTGCAGTAACTCAGACACTATCCAAATGTACAGTCAGTCTTACAAACTCTATTATTTTCAGTTGGGGTGTGATTGTTTATTAAAAGCTGTATTTTACAATATACCATATGTTTCATGGTTTCCTAAAGAATGAGAAATAAAGACATTTATACCTGAAATGTTGTGTCTTCGAATTTGAAACAGATAAATTAGTCAGAAATTATAGCGGCTCTTTAAGTATGGGAGTGCCTTTTTTTTTTTTTTCTTTTTTTTTAAATCAGTTTGAGCATTATCCATGTCCAAGAGATAGTGCACAGATCAGTTTGTAGCCTATGGCTGTTGAGACTTAATTAGTTATTTTTCTTTTCTCTTTCCCATTTGCTGCTGTATTGGCAGAGAACACTTTGCATTGTTAGCTTTCCTGGCATGGTCTCCTATATATCAGGAATTGGAGGCTGCTGAGATGTATTAACTTTGTCTCCAAATTATTTTGTCTGTCTGTGGGGAAAACCTCCCCATTTTTGTCATATAGTTGTATAAACCACAGCATCCCAAAATGGCATTGGGACATAAGACATCTTTTGAAATGTTATATTGTCAGTATCTCCCCTTCAGCCTCATGGAGGCATATTCAGCTCTTTTGGAGGCAGTATTTAAAGCAGTGCTCCTGGGATAATCCAGATATAATTTCATTACGCAGGAAGCAAAGAATAGGCAGGGTCCCAAGAATCCCTGTGGTTGCACTCTAACTTTTGGTGTGCATAATAAAAATAGTGTCCCATCTGGTACAAGCTGGAGTTCCTGAAACTCTAAACGTAATGCGCTTTGGCAGGCCAGCTAAAGTAAATATCCAGGACATCACATTTGTGATCAACGAAGGCTTACAACACAGTAGATTTAGTACCCTTTCTGGTTCATTTGCTTGGTGCTTTGTCTAGTAGATGGAGAATGGGCAGTTGAGTTCCATCAGTAGATCCATTGCCACTGGGAAGCCTGATTTACAAACACTTCTTACCTTAGAGGAATGCTTACTAGCAATAAGAGACCTCTCTAGGATTGTATATATTTCATTGCTTATCCCGAACGCAATAGCCTCTCCAAGATATTTGCACATGTACGTGTTCCAGTGGTCTTTAATCTTTATTTGTGGCCAGTCTCCACAATGCGTATAGCTGTTCTCATGCTCACTGAGAGAGATTCTAGCTGTCATGTTAGTCGGCTTGTCTTCACTACCCGCCAGATCGGCGGGTAGCAATCGATCTATCGGGGATCGATTTTTTGCGTCTCGTTAAGACGCGATTAATCGATCCCCGATCGCGCTCCCCGTCAGCTCCGGAAATCCACCTCATCGAAAGGCAGAAGCGGAGTCGACAGGGGAGCGGCAGCGATCGACTCGCCGCCGTCCTCATGGCCAGGTAAGTCGATTACGATACGCCGACTTCAGCTACGCTATTCACGTAGCTGAAGTTGCGTATCGTAGATCGATCCCCTCCCCTAGTGTAGCCCTGGGCTAAGTTGCATACAGAAAAAACGAAAGGTGTGTCTTTATCTGAAAGATTTTCAGCCACTCATTTTAGATTCTCAGCTCAGTCCTACCACCACTCGAGACTAGACCAAGTCTCAAAATTGACACTCAGCTTGGGCAAGTATGGTGACCAGGACCCAAGCACAGCAGACATTGATGTCAGGCTGCTCATCTTGGAGCATTGTCTCAGACACGATCGCAATCTTTGAATCATCATCTTTCTTTGTTCTTCTAAATTATCCCCATTGCTGTTTTGTTCTGTTCTTTTTTTAATGCTAAGCAAGACTTGTTTGATATCGATTCCCTTGCAGAATTTAAGGTAACTGTACATGGCTAACTCTGATACTTAGAGTTCATTGTGGCAGTATGGACTGGGGTATTGGAATCTTGAAATAGCTATATAAAACTCCCAGAATGCGGCTGAGTGTGAGGGCAGTAGGATATCCCAAATACCCTACTTTTAGCAAGCAGTGCTACACGCTGTGGGATAAAAACTTAAAGTCCCAAAATATAGAAATTCCACCATAATTGTCAGGCACAGCGTGTATATATAGATACACTATCGTGGTTTTATCAAATGTTACTTTGTGGTTGCAGTGTCACAGAGGACAGCAGTGGATTTATGCTGTTGGATGTTCTCTAGTTTTAACACAGCCTTGAATAATTCTCCATATAATATATCTGAAGAAATTTGTACAAGTGTTTTCTAGAAAATGTGAAAAATTCTCTCTTCTGCTAAACTTAAACCAATGTTATTCTTGAATTTGTCACTCATTAAAGCTGGATAAACAAGTGATGTACCTATGGAAATTTACATCACTACTTTTCTTTTATACAGTTTATCTGTAGGGTTGTTTTAATCAGAGCTAAAACTGGCTAGCTTCTCAGGCTAATAATTTTAATTGCCACTTCTTTTGTTTATAGGTTTTTATAATAAACTCTTCAAATATATTCCTTCTTGAGCCGTCAAATGAAATTAAAACTCTTTTGGATGAGCATACTGATATGTGCAAACGCATTCTTAATATCTACCGTCACATGGTGGTGCAAGTAACAATGGACAAAAAGACTTGGTAAAAAGCTTATGCTTTTATATTTAAGATTTTTAATGAACTGGACCAAATATTTAAAACTTTTTAATACCCAGGAAGTCCAATGGGATGTTTTCTACTAAGCGAGTCAATTTCTCTTAATGAGTCAGTGTTTTAAGAGTGATGGGTATCTAGGCTTACTTTAAAGTATCATTTTGATGGAGTTGGGGGTATAAAGTACACATGGACCACCACCTGCCTTCCCCCTGCGCAAAAAACCCCCTTTAAATAAACCTAGATAACTGTTACAACAGGCACATGGACACCTCCATCCTAGCTGGAAGGGGATTGATTGGACAGGGTAGAAATAGACACCCTCAGCACTGAAAGACAGCATCAGTGGTGGAGAGTGGAGCTGTGAGGCAAAGGTCATCAGCATCTGCAATTGTCCTTTCTCCAGAGCTACTGAAAAGGTCATAGATAGGCACCTTTTCTGAGTGGCCAATGCTGAATGCTCATTTGTGATGTGGGGAGAGGAAGGAGAAACAGATAAACTATATACCTCCTGTATGTCCACTGATGGCTTCTATTCCAAGGCCAGCACCAGTCTTAATCAGCTTTTGGGAAGGTGGGGGCGGTGTATATAGCCATCCTGTTCCCTGGCCTCAACCCTACTAAAAGCTGGATTCAGTACTACCCAGTGGGGGAAATAGTGCTTGAGAGCCAAGAGCTGGGGAAGCCAAGCTCTACCACTTTTGGAAGAGGGATGTTGGGGTTGAATGCCCATTCTACCACTTCCAGTTTGTGAGTATTTCTCCCCTCCCTTCATCCCCCATGGTGGTAGGGTGTCCGTATTACCTGTGACCACTTCTGTTTTGTTTTTGTGGGGGATAGGTGCATAGACCTATTTTTGTTCTCCTTTGTCCCACTCTCTGTGACCCGGGGGTACTTGTCCACTTACCTAGGAAAGCTATAGGAAGATTGTTTTCAGAGATCTGTGGAGTGGGGCTAGTGTGAAGGTGGTGGGTGTATACAAGTTCAGTAATTTAATTAATGTTTCAAGGTCTGTCATGATCCCTGTCTGCAACTTATTCTGGTGTCAGGCATGCATATGCAAAAATCCATCCACACTTTAACCAGTTTATTATTTTCTAACAAACCAGGTACATGGGGCAAAACCCAGATCCAAAGCTGAGCCATTTCTGTAGTCAGTCAGTCTGTCTCTCTCTTCTCTTCCCCCCCCCCCCCCCCCACCTTGTTCTAATGGAATAGTAGAATGCTGCCACGGTCTGCTGCAGCAGAGAACAGCAGCAAATCTTTACATTTCCAACTTCTTTCGTCGTAATTTAAATTTCATTGTCCCTTACTGATGTCTCCTGAGTTCTTTGTAAGTAGGGCTGCCATCACTGTGTATCCATATATGGAAAAACAAAAGTAGTCAGACTTGTTTCTCATCTATCCAGTGGAGACTTGGGAGCAAAATGGGAATTTCTAGCAAATTCAAATAGATAATTTTAAATGTAACGCCTTCACAGGCTTCATATAACTTTAAACAAACCTTCAACCAACATTATTCAGTTATGACTGTGAAGACACTTTTTTCCTGCCACCCCCTTTAGACCTGGTACAGTATGTTTAGAAAATTATCTTCTGTTATGACACCAGTCCCCTGCCAAATACTCTCACTTGGTGCTTTAAAAAAAAAAAAAGTGTAGGCTAGGATCAGATTAAAAATAATTTTGCTGCCATTTGGGACTCCTGAGAGCCATGCTTCCTTGAGAGAGCAGGTAGAAAGGCTTATATGACATATGAAAGGGAATCCTGCAGGGGTTCCTTTTTGTGGCAATGGGGAGAGGCAATAAGGGGCAGGAGTGATAAACTTTTTAAAAATAGACCGATGTTGGGCTGTTTCTGACCCTTACACTTTCTGTGTTTTTAAAAAAATGTTTGTGTAAGGGGAGAAACATAGACAATGATCATTTACTAAGTGTCACGGCCCAAATATATACTGAAAAAGTAACTCAATTTAATATTGCTTTGCAGGGAGCAGATGTTACTTGTGCTGCTCAGGGTCACAGAATCTGTGCTGAAGATGCCATCCCAGGCTTTCCTGCAGTATCAAGGAAGAAAGAACTCCACTTTAGCAGGAAGACTTGCAGGACCTCTTTTTCAGGCAATTAAATATAAATTTAATATGAGTTTAACTTTGGCTATGAGTCTGGTTGCAACAAAAGCAGTTGACGTGTTTGTCCTCTGCAGTGGTATTGTAGCCGTGTCGGTAACAGAGTATTAGAGACAAGGTGGGTAATATAATATATTTTATTGGACCAACTTCAGTTGGTGAGAGAGACAAGCTTTTGAGCTTACACAGCTTCAGGACAGAAGGAGAGCTCTGTGTGAGTTCAAAAGCTCGTCTCTCTCACCAACAGAAGTTGGTCCAATAAAAAATATTACATCACCCACTGTCTCTGTCATCTGTGAGACTAGAATTTTTAATATTAAGCATATTACCTAAATATTGAGACCACTGCATGTTAAAGGATTAGTTGCATCTAATAATAGCATTCTATATGACAACATGCTGACAACTTTTGTCTAAGTTGGGGATAATTATTTTTTGTCAAGGTCCGGCTCCCCTCCCCTAACCCCCCAGTTACCTTCCAGCTCCATACCCACCCTGCCCAGAGAGTAAGGTGACCTTATTTCCCTTAACTGAAAATGGGATGCACGAGGCTGGCCTGAGGCATCTGGCATTGCTTACCCCCCCCCCCCCCAACATTCCTCCGTGCCCCCAATTGAGCCAATTAGCAGAAATGGGCCGGGGGGTGGAGGGAGAGGAATGGGTGTGGGCTGGGATCTGGGCAGCAAAGCAAGGTGTGAATGTGTGAGAGTACTTTTGAGCTCGGACTGAGGAGGTGAAGCTATTGTACTCTATGATCAGCTAGAGGTACGATGCCCCTGTAGGGGCTGGATAGTAGAGGGGCAGGAAGGAGCCTCTGGGTAGTGGGAGGGACCAATGAGACTCCAGATAGCAGGCCTGGGAGATGGTAGGAGGCCGGGATGTGGTAGAAGTGGGTGATTGGAGACGGACGGGGGAGGGAAAGAGGCTGGTTGGGTCTCCGGGGACTGGCCCAGAAGGACAGGGAGTGGGGAGGGCCAGGTTGAGGGCTCAGGGATGGGGACACGAGGCTGGGGTTGGGACATGGGACTCTGCTGTTCAGCCAGCCTAGACCCTTAACCCAAATGTGTCACCTCCTAAGCCTCCCACTAACTTACATGTGTTTTCCCAGAGTTCCACTGATGCTGTGGGCACTCGGCAGGGCCGGCTCTAAGATTTTTGCTGCCCCAAGCAAAACAAATTTTGCCCACCCTCCCTTTTTTTTTCTTGCCACCCCCGGCCCCACCTCAACTCCGCCCCTTCCCAATCCCTTCCCCAAATCCCCAACCCCGCCTCCTCCCCCGCAGGTGCTGCATTTCCCCCAGCCCATTGCTTCCGGTGGCCCCTCCCCGCAACCCCCCGCCCTAGCTCACCTCCGCTCTACCGCTGCTGCTGCTCGGCTTCTCCCCCTCCCTCCCAGGCTTGCTACGTGCGAAACAGCTGTTTCACGTGCTGCCGCCGCTCGGCTTCTCTCCCTCCCTCCCAGGCTTGGCGAGCGGCAGCGTGCGAAACAGCTGTTTCGCACGCAGCAAGCCTGGGAGGGAGGGGGAGAAGCTGAGCAGCGGCGGCACAGAGCAGAGGTGAGCTGGGGCGACAGGGGCACTATTCTAGGGGTGGCATGGCCGGCGCCAGAATGCCGCCCCTAGAAATGTGCCGCCCCAAGCACCAGCTTGTTTTGCTGGGGCCTGGAGCCGGCCCTGGCACTCGAGTTAAGCCAGAAGTCCATTTTGGGGACAACATGGCAAGAAAACAAGGAATACAGGCTCAATAAAGGAGTTTCTGAACTGCAATCATGTTACTGTTAAAGCACTTGAGAGTTACAGATCTTTGGAAAAATACCCTCTAATCTAGTCTGATCTCATCCCTTCTGAGCATCCAAAGATTGCCAGCATTTCCAGCAGGGCAAAGTCCCTCATGGCTTCTTTCCTGCATATCCTGTTTTCATGTGGCAATGAGAAGGCCCCTCCTGCTTCAGACAAACACCCTTCTCAAGTAGTCTGTCTCCTTTTGCCATGTTCTTAGCTGGAAAACTGCAGTCCCACCCTTTCCCCTTGTAGGGGTTGCTCTACCTGTGCAGAAAATGTATTGTTCCATGGGGATGGGCTAGTAGTAGTCATTCAAAGTAAATAGCCCCAAGTTGCTTTTTTGATGGCTTCTCTGGGGTCTGGAGAATCTCCAGATGCTTTTAAAAAAAGAAAAGAAACAAAGTGCATGGTATGTAATCCAAACTATGTTAAGATCTGAAGAAATCTTTTATGAATCAAACCAATTTGTTCCCACAGCTAAATGACCTAACATACCACACAACTATGAGTGAAAAGAAAAACATTAAGGTTTAATCATCACATGAAAATTTCTGTAAGATTTGTGTGAGGTAGAGATGGGTGGGGGTATGTGTGTGTGCACGTTGTGGACACTATACTGTCTAAAACAAAAAGAGAAATATCCATAAAGTTTGATGCTTGAATACTCTTCTGTTGCCTTATGTTAACAAGCCAACTATTGTCGCTTAAATTACTTATTCTTTTAGACTCTTATAGTAGCCTGGATCAAAGCAAATCTAAACGTGTACATCTCTCGAGAGCTTTGGGATGATTTGCTGTCTGTAATGTCATCACTGACATATTGGGAAGAGCTGGCCACTGAGTGGTCACTGACTATGGAGACACTAACAAAAGTATTAGCTAGAAACCTGTACAGCCTGGACCTCAGTGACTTACCACTGGATAAATTAAGTGAGCAGAAACAGAAAAAGCACAAAGGCAAAGGTAAGGCATACTGCATTATATAATTTAATTATATAGGTCAAGCTGAGAAGGCGAGGCATTGAGTCCTGGAGGGGTGAGGGGAAGAGGGAGGCGGCCCCTAGTGTATGTCTAATTAGCTGTGTCTGTCAACTGAAATGGGACAACTGTTTTTTGTAGATTATATTTTGTAAATTAAAAAACACTACCTCCTAGCATAGGACCCAATCTTACAAACAGCTTAAATGTTTGCTGGATTAAGCCCATAATTACATATTGTGGAGCGCTGTTCCTTTCTCTTTGTGTCAGTTTAATTTAGTTAACTGTAAGCATCAATCATAACTATTAATTTCTGATTAGTAATAAGAGTGAATTATGTCGATTTTCTAGTCATATTTGATAGATTTCTAGTAAACCTTAACTACATTGTAAGTCCACTGCTAATATTATTCACAGTCCAAATCTTTTAAAGTAAACATGTTATTGGAATATTGATTAAAATTGTAGTCTGGGCTAGTAGTTTGCCACTGACTATGAGAGTTCAGGTTTTGGGCCCACTTTGTTTCGTTTCAGTTAAGGTGTAAGCCTTTGGGGAAAGCCAGTTTTTGTCAAAATTACTTCTACTGTAATAGTTATTTAAGAAAATAGGAGCCTTTTAATAATGCATTTGAATGTTGCAAGTTTTTGAATCAGGTTAGAGTTCAGTGTTGTAGATATTCTATAGCAGTGGCCCCCAACCTTGCCGTTGCAGTAGCATCTTCATGATCCCGTAAGAGTGTGGTGGGTGCCGGACTACAAGCCGCCGAGATGCCGCTGAGAATTGGCGTCAACGAGAAGCGTCGCTGCCGAAATGCCGCTGAAAAAGCGGCGGCGACGCTTCTTGGCGTTACCGCTTCTCGGAGGCATTTCGGCAGCTGGTTGTCGGGCGGCCGCGCTCCTCAGTGGCGGGTTGTCCGGCGGAAGTGCTCCCTTGTCGGTAGGCGGGCGCACATAAATGCCCTGGTGGGTGCCATGGCGCCCGCGGGTACCGTGTTGGGGACCACTGTTCTATAGAATGTAGAAAATGGGCTGTTTTACAGTCCTGAATAATATGAAGGGAGGCAGTGTTGCTTAATACCTAAACTCAGGAAACCTGGATTCTATTTTCAGGTCTGCAATTGGCCTGCTGTGTGACCTTGGGCAAGTCACTTCACTGCTTTGTGCCTCAGTTTCCCCATTTGTAAAACAGGGGATAACTATACTGAATTCCTTTTGTAAAGCACTTTCACATCTACTGATGAAAAGCACTATGTAAAAACTAGGTATTATGTTATGTGGAAATCTGTAATACAGATGTAATAATTGTAATTTTTCTACAGTCCACTTTTTATCTTAGAATCAGATCGGTTGAGGTGATAGTCCATTCAAAGCCAAGTGAAAGATACTTGCTATAACAGTTTTGTGTGTCATGAATGAGAGATGATGTATTCTAATGTTTGTTTCTCTCTTGGGAGGGGCAGATAGGACTGTTTCTGTATACTCTTATAATTAAATACATTTCATCCTCTACTTAAATGCCTCATCTTAAGTAGGGGAATCTGTGAAGCCCCAAGAAATCCCTGGTTTTCACTGTATTACTTGGTATTGTGAGGACTGGATGAATACATCTTCCTCCTAAATTGGCATAGAGGTGTCACTCTAAATCACACTTTCTCTTCTCCCTGTCCTTCATAACCTTCCCATTCCTGCTACCCATAGTGAAACTCAGATTGAGTCATAAATTTGCATCCCTTCATGTCCTCAGTGTTGAAAGAGTCTATTCTCAGATAAGAATGAATGCAGTTAACTGAACATTTGCTTAAACATGTATTTTGAATCATCAAACAGTACTACACATGCATGAAAGCACAAATATCATATATCTTTTTATGTATGCAGCCACAGACAAAAAAAAGGAATAAATGATTAAAAGAGATGTTTATCTAGAAGTGAATAGTCTTCATAGAGCTCCACTAAGAGTCATTCATTATTAAATGTGATTTCTGGAGGTGATTAGTCAAAGGTTTTTTGGCAAGCTTCCTTATGCCTCCTATTTGGTAAGGGTATATACACCCACATCTGCAAATAGCAATGAGGATATTGCTCTGATTATGGCACGTTCTGCAAATAAGATGTACAGTAACTCCTCACTTAAAGTCGACCCGGTTAACATTGTTTCGTTCTTACGTTGCTGATCAATTGGGGAACATACTGGTTTAAAGTTGTGAAATGCTCCCTTCTAAGGTCTTTGCAGGCTGTCAATGGCAGTTCAGCTGTCCCTTCCCCCACTGCCATGTGCTGCTCCCCGAGACTTCTGCCTGCTTGCTGTGTGGTGGGGAGGGGAAGACGGGGGGGGGGGGGCTAATGTCAGGGTGCCTGCTTGCTTGGGGGGGGGAGGGGAAGAAGAGGGGGGCTAATTTCCCCCTGCACCTTGCTTACCCCATCTTCCTTAGAGCAGGAGGGACACACGAGGGAGGGAGCTGCTGCCTTAGGCAGAAGCTGCAGCTGCCTGGCTTGCTGATCTAATTAACAAGGCAGTGTACTTCTGACCCCACTCTTGATACTTAAAGGAGAAATGTGCATCTCTGTCTCTGAAACACATCTCTCTCTGTCTGCCCTCCCTCCTTTCCTGCTGGCTTGTAGAGTGAGAGAGTTAACCCTTGAGGGCTCAGTGGAATGCTAGTTCATTTAGTAATGATAGGTTACAGTGTAGTAGCCGTGTTAGTCTGTGTCAGCAAAAAGAAAACAAGAAAGAAAGAAATACTTGTGATATATGCCATCATGTGCCAGCAATGCCCCTCTGCCATGTACATTGGCCAAACCGGACAGTCTCTACACAAAAGAATAAACGGACATAAATCTGATATCAGGAATCATAACATTCAAAAACCAGTAGGAGAACATTTCAACCTCCCTAACCGCTCAGTGACAGACTTGAGGGTCGTAACTTTGCAACAAATAAACTCGAAAAACAGACTACAACGAGAAGCTGTTGAACTTGAATTGATATGCAAACTAGATACCATCAACTCAGGATTAAATAGAGACTTGGAATGGCTTGGCCATTACGTTAATTGAATCTATTTCCCTTAAGTTAACGATCCTCATTCACACCTGTGTGTCAACTGTCCATTATGGCCATCCTGTTTATCACTTCAAAGGTTTTTCTTCCCCTGCTGTTATGGTTCCTCTCAATTAATTAGCCTCTTAGGGTTGGTATACGCACTTCCACCTTATCATGTTTCTCTGACTGTATAAATATCTGTCTACTGTATGTTTCATTCCATGCATCCGATGAAGTGGGTTCTAGCCCATGAAAGCTTATGCTGAAATAAATTTGTTAGTCTCTAAGGTGCCACAAGTATTTCTTTCTTGTTTTCTTTTCATTTAGTAAGGCATTCCCTAGGAAATTCCCACCCTCTGACTCCTCCACCTCAACCAAGCTTCACTATAATCATCGCTGTGTACCAGTATTCAATTGTTTGTTTAAAACTTATAGTGTGTGTGTGTGTGTATATGTATATGTATGTATATACAAAATAAAATATAGTCTTTTGACTGAAAAAAATTTCCCTGGAACCTAACCCCCTCATTTACATTAATTCTTATGGGGAAATTGGATTTGTTTAACATCATTTCGCTTAAAGTTGCATTTTTCAGGAACATAACTACAAAGTTAAGTGAGGAGTTACTGTTTTTTCAATTACTTTACTCCTCATTAAGCATCACTTAGAATGTTGTCGATAAATTCCAAAATATTTAACCTCTTTTCATTGAGGAAAAACAAACCACAATTTACAGGCATGGAGAACATGATGCTTTCAGTAATGGTGGAAGAGGAAGACCAAGGACAGAATAGGCCCATTACTCAGTGGGCGGGGGGAAACAATAACAGAAAATGTGTAAATGTCAGAAGTGCTAAATATCTTTATTTGTTTTCACCAAAAAGGTTAGTAGCGATTGGGAAGGGGTGGAGTGGGGGCAGGGCTTGGGGCTGAGCAAGGTTGGACGTCTAACATAGTGAATGCCAGTGAAAATGAGGTAGGATCAGAGGCTAAAATAGGGAAAGAACAGGTTAAATTACTTAGACAAGAATACTCAAGGAGCTGACTGAGGAGATATCTGAGCCATTAGTGATTATCTTGGAAAAATCATGGAATATGGGAGAGATTCCAGAGGACTGGAAAATGGCACTATAATTTGCCCATCTATAAAAAAGGGAAATAAGGACAACCCGGGAAATTACAGACCAGTCAGCTTAACTTCAGTACTCGGAAAGATAATGGAGCAAATAATTAAGCAATCAATTTGCAAACACCTATAAGAAGATAATAAGGTGATAAGTAACAGTCAGCATGGATTTGTCAAGAGCAAATCGTGTCAAACCAACCTAATAGCTTTCTTTGACAGGGAAAAAAGCCTTGTGGATAGAGGGGAAGCAGTAGATGTGATATGATCTTGATTTTAGGAAGGCTTTTGACACTGTCTTACATAATTCTCCGCATTGTTGATGCTCTTAAGGGCATCGGCCAGAACATTCGTGCGCACCATGATGCCGGTGCATAACCTTCTCATAAACAAAGTAGGGAAGAAATACAGCCTAGTTGGAGCTACTATAAGGTGGGTGCATAACTGGTTGGAAAACCATTCCCAGAGAGTAGTTATCAGTGATTCACAGTTAAGCTGGAAGGGCATATCAAGTGGAGTCCCACAGGGATCAGTTCTGGGTCCGAATCTGTTCAATATCTTCATCAAAGATTTAGATAATGGAAGGGAAGTCCAGAGAAAAGCAACGAAAATGATTAACGGTCTAGAACAGTTTCTCAAACTGGGGTCCACAGACCCCTTGAGGGTCTGCAAGGGTACTCCAGGGGGTCCACCAGCCCAGTTGATCAACTCCCTCCCAGTGCTTCCTGCACGCCAGGAAACAGCTCCTCAGTGGCGTGCAGGAGGGAGGGGGAGGAGTGGGGATGGGGTGAGCTTGGTGCAGGGGGCAGAAAGAGGCGTTAAAGAGGGGCAGAGGTGGAGTGGGGGCAGGAAGTGGTGGTGTGTGGGTGGGGCCCTGGGGGAAGGGGTGGAGTGGGGGCAGGGCTTGGGGCTGAGTAAGGGGGACTTGAGTGTCCAAAACATTTTAAATCAAAATGGGAGTCCTTGGTTGCTGAAATTTGAGAACTGCTGGTCTAGAAAAAACATTACCTTGGGGGGAATATTGAAAAAAATGGCTTTGTTTAGTTTGGCGAAGAGAAGACTGAGAGGGGATATAACAGTTTTTAAGTACTCAAAAGATTGTTACAAGTAGGAGAGGGAAAAGTTATTCTCCTTAACCTCTAAGGGTAGGAAAAGAAGCAATAGGCTTAAATTTCAGCAAGGGCAGTTTAGGTTGAACATTAGGAAAGACTTCCTGTCAGGATAATTAAGCACTGGACTAAATTGCCTAGGGAGGTCGTGAAATCTCCATCATTGGAAATTTTTAAGAGCTGGTTAGACAAACACCTGTCAGGGTGGTCTAGATAATACTGTAGGGGACTGGACTAGAGGACCTCTTGAGTCCCTTCCAGTCCTAAGATTCTATATCTGGAGCATACTGCTACATTGTGGATTAGTATTTTCTGAGGACATACTTTTTTTGTTAGTTATCCTTCGTTCATTTGTTTCTTGGAATACAAGTAACTTATTCAAATAGCTCCAGCAGCTGCAGTAGCCATACTGATGTCTGTTTAACTTATTTGGGGATTTGTAAAATTTCCATTCAGAATTTACAACTTTGTCTTTGAGATTGCTGCATTAGGATTTCACATAGAGATCAATTTAATATTGAGATCACAAAAGCCTTTTGCTATAAGCTAGTCCAATTTTTTCTTTTTCATGTTGGTTGTTAAGATGTTTTAGCATCTTAGTTACTTATGGTGCCTGAATCTTTACAGTGTATAATTATTTTCCAACAAAAAATAATTAGTTAATACATGATTTTAAAATATCTTGCTTTGTATGTCTCACTCTAATAGTGACAATAAAAGATGAAATACAGTGCACTCCCATTTATCCAAATGGCCTGGGGGACATCCGGATGTTTTGGATAACTGGTTGTTCATATAAACGAAAGTGCTATTAGCTGCAGTAGGGCTACATGGGGAGACACTGTGGATTCGGTAACTAGGATTTCTGGATAACGGGAATTTGGATAACTGGAATTATACTTTATATTAAATGCTTTGGAAATAAAAGGGGGGGAACTATCCACAGTTATTCAGTTTATCTTGTATGGCCTTGCTAAGCTCTCTTTTCTTGGGTTTGTGTATTGGAAAGGTCAGAAAGGAACTACAACAGTAATTGCACTAGAAGCTTTGGCCCAGTATGGACATCGTTCAATTGATGTTGTTTGGATGGGGCTCATAAATGTGGTTTAAAAAAATGTTTTGTTCAGCTTCTGAAGTCACATGCTTGGCATTATGAGACTTTGTACATTTGAAGCTAAGTGGAAAATATTTGAAAAGGTGACCACTGCAAAGGTCTAGTATATGAACATTTCAGATGACTACGTGAATGGATTCAAAATTTATATTTTTTGCAGGAGTTGGGCATGAGTTTCCAAAATCATCCGTTGATAAGTCCTTTTCTAGAGGTTGGAGCCGTGATCAGCCTGGACAGGCACCAATGAGACAGCGCAGCGCTACAACGACTGGATCTCCAGGGACAGAAAAGGCAAGAAGCATAGTACGGCAGAAAACAGTTGGTATGTATCTCTACAAACTATGAGATATGTGATGTGACGGAAGGGGGAAAGAATTCATAACTGAACATTTTTGTATCTACATAATGAACTTTCCCACATAAGTTTCATGTGTGGTAACTAGTAATGTATGTAAATACATGTTATGCAATCTTATGTGGTGTTTTTTGGGGTAATTGAATAGCATTTCGTTACTTATACATAGATTTTTAACAAATACCGGTCATCCAAATGATGTATTAATGCTTAATGTTTTACCCAATTGCTTAGGCACAGTTAAGCTGTACTTAAAACAACAACAACAAAACTGCTTTATGTGTTAGAAAGAGGTGATGACAAGAATAGGCCATCTCAAGAATGATATGCATAGGTAATTAGTATGAATCTCTCTAAGTAATGCTGTCTGGATACATTTTGCACAAAATATGCAATGGATTTCCAAAGTAGAGCAATGAACCGTGTAAAGTATATGAATCAGCTGGAAGAGCTTTGGAGTGTTTTGTCTTCTTGGTAACTATAAATAGGCACAAACATGTGCAGAGCTAACTTCCTGCAGTGATCAATGCCACTACTGTATTCCTTGAAGACATTTTTTTCCCGTTTTAAAAATGAGTCATGCTAGACAGTATTTTAGGTGGATTATTTAATGGAGGCCTCATTCATGCTTGTATGACTGACTTAGAAAATGCAAATGTGACTTGGACTAAAAACTTAACTCATAATAAGTATCTCCTAAGATGATCTCAGTTGTTCTCCATTGCTTGAAGGAAAATTGCAGTTGTTTAAATTCAAAAGAGAAATTGTTTTTTTAGAAATGTCTGTTGCTGTTTCAATATCTCCATAATGGTAGATGATGTTAGCCTCATTCAGAGAGGGAAGTAATTTTACTGATACTGCCTAACAGCTGGTATGTTTTGACACAGTTTGAGATGCAGGGAATGCATGTCAGTAATTAAATATATAATTGAGGTAGACTTTCAGAAATGCAAGTATTTCTCCTCTTCCTCCCAGAAATTCTGGAGGGTAATTTACATTTTTAATTGAGTGTTTAAATTAACCAAGTTATTTTTCTTAAGAATATCTTACAACACTATTAGTTTCTACTATTTATTATTAGTGGGGTCTGGTTTTGGTCCAGTGCTATTCAATGTTTTCATTAATGAAGACTTCGATAATGCAGTAAAGAGTATGCTTATAAAATTTGTGGATGATGCCAAGCTGGAAGGGTCTGCTAGCACTTTGGAGGACAGGATTAGAATTCAAAATGACTTCGACAAATTAGAGAATTAGTCTGAAATCAACAAGATGAAATTCAATAAAGGCAAGTGCAAAGTACTACACTTGTGCATTTAATATTTTTCTTCCCAACTACAAAATGGGGAATGACAGTATGTATTCCTGGAAAGGATCCAGGAGTTATAGTGGATTGCAAATTGCATATGAACCAACAATGTGATGCAGTTGCAAAAATGGCTAACATTCTGGGGTGTATTAACAGGAGTGTTGTATTTAAGATGCAGGAGATAGTTGTCCCTTTTTGCTCGGCACTGGTGAATCTTCAGCTGGAATACTGTGTCCAGTTTTGGGTGTCACACTTTTAAAGAAAGAGGTGGATAAATTGGAGAAAAAAAGTTTAGAAAATGTGGCCTATGAGGAAAGCTTAAGAAAATTGGACTAGTTTTAATTTTGAGAAAAGAAAACTGAGGGGGACCTGATAAGTCTTCAGATATGTTAAGGGCTGTTACAAAGAGGACGGTGATCAGTTTTTCTCAGGTCCAGTGAAGGTAGGATAAGAAGTAGTGTTCTTAATTTGCAGCAAAGGAGATTTAGGTTAAATAATAGGAAAAACTTTCTTACTAAAAGTGTAGTTGAGCACTGGAGTAGGAATCCCTGTTAGAGCTTTTTAAGAGCATCTTATGCAAACACCTGCCAGGGATGGTCACCATATACTTGGTCCTACCTTAGCACCAGGACTGGACTAGATGACCTCGCAACATTTCTATGATTCTGTGATTAATTGTTTAATGGTAGCACCTAAAGCTTCCATCAGGGCTGGGGATCCATTGTGCAGATGTATAGGAAGATGCAATCTCTGCCCCAAAAAGCTTAAATACAACTTCAAATGTCTGCCTTTCTCATGCATTCAAACACTAATCTGTATTTCCTATGTCTCATGCCGATATGTTGACCGCTTATAGTTTGACTAAGTATTCTTCATTATGGTTCAGATATTTAAAATGTAATTATTCTCTCTATATAGTTCATTTGCGATTACCGTTGTAAGAGAGTTTTCTGTTAACCTTAAGTGCCTTAACAAGGTGATACCAAATTAAAGATCCTGTTACATTTTTGTATCTAATTATTAACATTTCAAAAGGGAGATATTGTATGGTTTCATTCCTAAATCACTGAAATGTATCCAGGTCAAGCTATATATTGACCTAATCAGTAACAAACTAATCTGATTTTAGACTCATTGTAACATATCCTCTGTTTGTTTTTTCTCTCCCAAACAATCCTATTGCATGAAAGAATCTTAACAGGACACCTTTTTTATTAATATAACCATTTTAATAAAAATCATAAATCTCTTCATGCTTACATGGGAATATATTTTCTGTGCACAAGTGTCCCAGCACTAATATTACAAGTTATAAGGTGCAAACCCCAAAAATGGGTACCAGAGCCAGCCCCGCAAATCCCTATATGTTTTAAAAAAAATTATGAAGTGATAAACAGTCCATTTGTGATAGACAGTAACATATTCCAATATCCTTTTGGCTACTAATTTTTTCATATATATTTACAATTTATTTTGTTTGGAATAAGTAATCGGATAATTTTAAAAATTGAACTCCGATATTAGCTAAATTTTTCTGCAAACTATTCACATCTTTTTATCAAACTGTTACTGTACTACTTGACATACAATAAATTAAGTAAAATGTGTAATGAGTTTCCTTCTTCAGTTTTTAAATACAGAGAATTAATGATTTTTAGTAGCCAGAGTTAACTTTAAAGACTTCTGCAGCTGGTGGTGATGCCTAGCATTAGCAACTAATTTGTTTGAGAACATCAAGGTTCCCCCAGGCTGTCTCTGGTGAATTAATTGAACCCTGCCATATTTTAATCCTGTGCTTTATTTTCTTCTCCCTCATAAGCATAATTTTCATCAGGAGATGAGAGGGAGACCAAGATCTTAACCCATTGCTAATATCTTAAAGGACTAGGAAGGCATTGCTTTGGTTTCTTAGGGTATGTCTACACTACCTGCCGGATCGGCGGGTAGTGATCGATCTATCGGGGATCAATTTATTGCATCTAGACTAGATGTGATAAATTGATCCCCGAGCGCTCTCCCGTCAAATCCGATACTCCACTGCCATGAGAGGCGGAGTCGACGGGGGAGCGGCAGCAGTCGACTCATCACCATGAAAACACCGTGGTAAGTCGATCTAAATACGTCGATTTCAGCTACTCTATTTTTGTAGCTGAAGTTGCGTATCTTAGGTTGATCTCTGCCCACCCCCCACCAGTGTAGACCAGGGCTTATTTAAATAAATGGAACATAAATTGATTGTGACCATGGTTGTAATTGTAAGACCTTGGTGCCCAAGGGTAGAATATATCTTCTCCTACACAGTATTTGGCTATCAGATCCTCTTAAATTCTATATTGACTCTGCAAAGAGACCTGAATTTAGGTCTGGAATGGAGTCAGTCCTCAGATGTGGTGTTTGGTCTTTGACATACAATATATTTCCTTTGTTGGTAATATACTCCTGATATGTTTGAGCAAGGGAAGTATATGTCAAATATTTTTATAGTAAGAAAAAGATGGGGTTATTTTCAGTAGCGCAGCCAGGTCCGGAGCGCAGGGGGAGCGGCGCTATAAAAAGGCGCCTCCCCCTGTACTCACCCAGCGGTGCTCCGGGTCTTCAGCGGCACTTTGGCGGCGGGTTCTCACTCACTCCGGGTCTTCAGTGACCGAAGACCCACCACCGAAATGCCGCCGAAGACCCAAAGCACCTCCTGAGTGCAAGAAGCGACGCTTAAAAAGAAGCGGTGCCTTTTTTTAGCACTGCTAAAAAAAAGGCGCTGCTTCCTTTTTAAGGCACCACTTCTGCTCACAAGGGGAGCGGCCGCTCCGCCTGCTCCCTCCTCGTGCCCCCACCCCACCCCGGCTACGCTACTGGTTATTTTTCTATCTGTATGTTTTGTGTACGTCTGTGTCACCTCTGTTTTGAGCCATCCTCATGCCAGCACCCATTAGTTGCACACCAAATTTTTGTGTATGTTTCACTTGAGTAAAATTCACAGCTTCTCTGATATGCAGTGTGTCCATTTATTAGCCCGATCTTATGTAAAGTATTTTTTTCAAAAAGGGCCTTTTAACTTTGTATGCATATGGGTTGAAAAATCTTTGTTGGGCTAGAGTCCAGGATTCATAGCCTGAGCAGCAGATTCTGATCCTAGAGGTATATCAATCATAACATGAAAAATCCTCTAATCACTATACTTGTCTGCAAGAACAATAGTGAATGATGTGAGATATTTACTGATGCATACCTTAGGTGAGAATGTGGCCCCAAATAGTCAAAAGGTCAGGGTAAAATAGGTATACAATGAAAGCAGCAAGTATGGCATATCCATCTGCCTCCTCTACTCTCTTCCCCCACCCCCCAAATCATGATATGGAAGGAGAATACATATTTTTAATTTTACTATTACTCTATTTAAACAGAGAAAAAATCACAAGGAAAAGTCTTGATAACTTTTAGAATTGTCTGGTACAATTTATTGTAAAAAATGCTGCTACACAACCTTCACTCATTTGAAAACTTCAGATCCTGGTAATAAGACTCCCTTTATATAACTGTTGATACTAATATAGCACATCTTATTTAAACTAAAATAATTTTAAAATTTAAGCTAGACTGGCTAATGTATTTCACAGCACCCCATAGGCAGTTGTCTTAATAATATTGATTTGCATTTTTATCTTGGAAAGGCAGTTTAAATTTCTATCATCTCAATTGCAAATGGACTGGATTGTTCAGAAGGCTATGAAACACTATTCCAGGGCATGGAGTTGAGGAGACAAGCTCCTGATTACAAGGAACACTTCATTTTAAGATTTGTGTTAGGTCTAGTATCTTATAATAAAAGTTTTTAGTACATGCGCTGTAGTTTAAAAGATCTTCTTCTAATATCCATGTTCATTTGATTGATTTTAAGATACATAATAATGCATGCTATGCATCTAATAATAGAATCAACCCCACACTAGCTTACCATACACTGTCTGTCTGTATGGTCCCTGATGTACATGAACAGTTCCCTAGTGCATTTTGATCTATCGAGGACTTTGAAACAGGATTAGATCAAAGTACACAAACAAACTGACACTAACAGACACTTAGGGCTTGTCTACACTGGCACTTTACAGCGCTGCCACTTTCTCACTCGGGTGTGAAAAAACACACCCATGAGTGCAGCAAGTTTCAGCGCTGTAAAGCTCCAGTGTAGACAGTGCCCCAGTGCTGGGAGCTACGCCCCTCGTGGTTTTTTTAGAGCGCTGAGAGAACTCTCTCCCAGCACTCTGCACGACTACACAAGCCAGCGCTTTAACGTTGCCAGTGTAGACTAGCCCTTAGTGTGTAGTGGGCTAATGCAGAGTAGGTTCATACCCCAACTTGCCTCCACTTAAATGTTTGTGTAGAGAAGCCTTGCGTTTAATAGGAAACAGTTTTGATTTAAAACATGTCTTACCAGACTCTCTTCAAAGTGCTTTTAGAACTGTATAATCTCTACACTCCACTTGTCCCATGTGTTTCCTGCTCCATGTACATTGACTCACCATTTTTTTTCTGCATGTTGCTATGTTAGAGGCATCCCTTTAATTGGACTGATAAGTGTGATGTGACTAATTCCAACTTGTACCACGTCCATGTACTTCTGATTCCCATGCAGAATAGGACTCCCATATTTTATTTCAAGATGTTTTGAAGATACATGAAACTGAGTAACACGTCTATAGATATTGTATTTACTAATCAAGCTTTTTTTTTTTTTAAAGAAGCACTGAAATTCCCATGAAAAAAATTTCAGTGTATAATGGTTTTTGAAATCATTTAATTAAAGATTTCCGTCATGAAAATGTGAAGGAGAAAACTACTGGAGGATCATGAATTGTATCTTTATAAGCTTTAGTTATACTGACAGAAATAAATTGTAGTATCTGTTCTTGCTGATACACTGCAAAATGGAAACAAACCAATATTATCCAAGGAACTCTTAAAAGATTATTGGGAATATGGCAAATATAATTCTTATCCTGCAACCCTTATATAAGTAATCCCATCAGACAGGGTGGATTGACTTAAATCAAAGTGATTTAATTGACAAATTCAAAATCAGACAGCAGGAATCCTTGATATAAATAATCTGTTTTAATCTTGTTTTCATTTGTAGTTTTTAGTTATTTTCCTAAAGAGAGGTTGATTCTTGTTGCCTGGTATCAAATAAAACTTGTTGATTAGCGACTAAAACATGCAGCTTTTACACTAAATTTGATACCTTTTGATAACCAGGAGGAAACATTACATCTATATGTATTTATTTAAGCTTAACACACATTTATTGAGGTTCTTAATTTTTTTTATTTTTTTTTAAAGTTTTTAGAAAATCCTGAATGGCACATTTCTAATTTATTAGATTAATGTTTACTTGTGATTTGTGTCAAGCTGCATTTGGATGGAAACTGGAATTAAAATAAGAATGCACAAAAACTACAATTCAAAATTGTTTATTAATTAACTAAAATCAAACTAAATGAGCTGGAAATACAAGGGAAAAGTAAGTTTATCAAACACGTTTTTCATTTAAAACTAATTTATTAGACAAAGGAAGTATTTTATCTGTAGTTGGCAAACTGAACTGGTTGTTTCTGGTCACCATGTTCACTATGTCCTTCCAGATTGTAGAACTAGTAGATCTCATCCTTTCACACACCTCATTTTTATTCATAAATTGGAAGTGGAAAACAATCTTTTCAGCTTTTTCAGCTCTCAATTGGTTTCTCAACTTTGAACCTGTCATTGAACTGAGTTAGTTGAATAAACTGAAGTAAGAAAATATTCATATCTGGGAAGATTTATCAAATATCCATTTATGTTCAGAACTTACTATTGACATTTTCTCTACAAATAAGAAATAGTTAATCAACTCCAACTAGATTTTTGTGAACTATTTATTATTATTATTATTATTATTATTATTATTTTATTATAGTATTGTGTGTAAACTGAATCTCTGACAAAAAAATAATTTTCTTTTAGTATTTTAAACCCATTAGAAATTCTTGAATTGAAAATTGTTGGTTTATTTCAAAATCAGGATACTCTTGTTCAACACTAAAGCTAGTCTAGAAAAATATAACTATAATAGTGTAAATTACTTTTTAGATTAAAATTGTACAAGTTCTGATAGTTTTTGGAATGGTGTTGAACTTGCTGATTTTTCAACCCCTGATGCAGTGGAAAATAATGCTATTTAATTAGTTTATCAATTTTGGATGGAAAATCATTGTAACTGTCAGACTAAAGGCATTATTGCTGCTTTACATAAAAAGTTTAAAATTCAAAATGTCTTATGTGTCCACTGATTTTTTTTCTTTCTTACAGCTCTGCCAATATCTGCCGTGCTGAAATGTTTTAATTTTTAAAGTTTTCTTCCTTTCTTTGTTTTCTTTGTTGCTGCTTTTTCTGTGACACAAGCCTTTCATTATAGTCACTCTTCTTTTTTTCCTTCCCCACTTCTTTCTTTCCCTTTTTTGAAGCCATGAGAAGCCGATCCATTGGTGAATGTGCTCTGCCATCGGCCTATATACGCAGTGCTAAAAGTGCTCCTGTTCTGATCCATACTTCCAAACCCTTCTTGCCTGATATTGTTCTCACTCCCCTTTCTGATGAGCTTTCAGGTAGTGCCACCTCTGCTAATTTCTGCACCCCCTTTATCACTTTTTTAATCCTTCTGCTTTCAAATTCTGCTAAATCAGTAAATTCTTCAAAGTAAAATATTATGGGGTAGGGGGAGGAGAAGGGAAGAGATTAAGAATAAACATTTTGAGTTATGTGAAATATCATGCTATATTTGCAACCCATTCTGGAGCTGTTAGAAGTTAGCGCTGTGCCAATTTTTATTATTAATGTGAAAATAATGGAACTTTTCTGCTTTTTCAGTTTACTCAATAAGAGTGATTTAACATCTTTAGGCTGGGGGATAGAATTGCTCTAAAACGTTATTTGTGGTGGAGGGGGAAGGAGAGGAAAAAGAGGAACAGATTGTTTGTTTGACTGGCTTGCCATAGGCAGTCATTCAACATAAGAGTTTTTGAGCATGCTGTCCACAGACAATGTATTGTCAACATTATGGCAATTGTAATAGAAAAGTAATTTGTGATTGAATATCTACAAAGAGATTATCTTTAGAAAAGCCATGTAGCATGGCAAAATATGTTCTACAGTATGCCTGCCTCCTTTAAAATGTATAAAAAGTGGAAAATATATAGTTTGAAATCCCCAAAGAGGGTGTGGGTGTGTGTGTGGGTGTGTGTGTGTGTTTGGTTGGTTGGTTGTTTTGTTTGTTTTGTTTTTAAAGAGGATAATGTCTTCTGTACAGAGCTGGAGTTTTCTGAAAACATGGTTGGTGCTGCAGGATGGTTGACTGGAAGTTTGACAATAGCTTCTGGAGAATTTAGTTTTTCAACAAATAAGTAAAATTTAGAATTAGCACAAACATATTTTAAAAGTAACTAGCCGATTGTGCTAGATGTGTTGGGGGTTTTTTCCTGCTGTTTTGTAAGTACCTTCATTAAGCTGTTAGTTTCCTTTCTGCTAACATACCTCCTTATTATCCCCTGCCTAACAAGGTCTTCATGAAGCAACCCGACAACTTGTTATCTTTCCTCTAAAATGTGCATTCCTGGCTAACCCCATCAGCATTCTAAGGTACTGGGAAGCAGGTTGGACTAGAACAATGGTTTTCAACCTTTTTTTTTTTTTTTAAATCCACAACCCATCATATTCTGCAATCTTATACGTGTAAAGAATGGTTGGATTTGGGTCTCTGTATAATTTTGGGGGTTGTTTTTTAGGGGGGCTATATGGTGTAGTCGATAGAGCACTGGACTGGGATTGAGGCTTCCTGTCTTGGCCATTAGTCTACTAGGTGACCTTGAGCAGGTCAGTTTGCCTCACTGTGCCTCAGTTTCCCTATCTGCAGCATTCTTTGTAAAGTGCTTTGAGATGTGTGGGTGAAAATAAATTAAAAACTAGATGGTATCAGTGTACTCCATTTATAAGAATCGCTGATAAAAGAATCAAGCGCCATAAAGTGATCAAAACCACTGGGACAAAATAATTCCCTGTACTAACCTATACTCAGCTTGTAAGAATCAACCGCTTATAAAAATCAAATCTTGTGGGACAGATACGATTCTTATAAAAGGAAAGCACTGTATTATTTTATTTTATTATGTCCGTTGTGGATCTAAAAAAAGTGGGGTTAGAGAATTTAAGGTTTCTAGGACAGGAAGAAAGTTAATGGTGGGGTCTTGTGCCCACCGGTGTCTTCCCTGGTGTTCCCTCATAACCAACTGTATTGTTTTACCCTAGTGTTTTAGTTTTGAGTGACAATAATAATTCATTGAGGTTTTTGTGCAGAATTTAAATGTAATATTTTTCATTATAGACTCAATGTTGCTTGCTAATACCATACTATTCTAAAATCTGTTTCATGAAAGACTAGGCTAATTTAAAAGAGCTTCTAAATACACCAGCGGGTAGAATGGAGTTAAGATTAATTAGCACTATAAGATGTCTAGTAGCCCTATTCTGATGCATATTGATCTTTTAATCTGTAAATCTTGATTGAATATTCTCCTTGGTAAAAATTAAAATGCATTTAATACAACATCAGTATACTGGTAGATGAAGCACCAAACACTGTATGCATGCATACATATGTAATGTAAAGAGCAGTGCAAGTGACCATGATGTAGTGATAAAGATCCTTAAAAGTGCCTATACATCATAAAATCAAACAAACAAAAACCACTCTTAACTTCAAAACAATTGATACTTTTTCCCGTATCATCCTCCTCTCCCTCAAAAATAACTGAGGCTCTAAAGCAGAGATGGGCAAACTATGGCCTACGGGCCACATCCAGCCCGCAGGACTGTTCTGCCCAGCCCTTGAGCTCCCGGCCAGGGAGGCTAGCCACCGGCCCCTCCCCTGCTGTCCCCCCTCCCCCGCAGCCTCAGCTCGCCATGCCACCAGCACTCTGGGTGGCGGGCTTGCGAGCTCCTGCTGAGCAGCACGGCTGCCAGTCCTGGCGCTCTGAGCGGCATGGTAAGGAGGCAGCGAGCGGGGGATTTGGATAAGGGGCAAGGAGTCCCGGGGGGCGGTTAGGGGCAAGGAGTCCCAGGAGAGGGCGATCAGGGGACAAGGAGCGGGGGGGGGGGTTGGATGGGTCGGGAGTTCTGAGGGGGGCAGGAAGTGGGAGGGTGTGGGAGGGCTTCCTTACCCAGCCCTCCATAAAGTTTTGGAACCCCGATGTGGCCCTGAGGCCAAAAGGTTTGCCCACCCCTGCTCTAAAGTGACTAACATGGGCTTGGAACACCTTGGGTTTTGTTGTTCATTTTAATTAAATGAACACAAATCACCATAGATCAGTCTCAGTATTTAAAAAGGGGAAATGAAGGCTTTTACCTTCCTCTCTCTGGTAATACATCTTGAATTGCGCTGAGAAAAAATTACACCTTCCAGATTTTGTTTTGTGGTGTATAGCATTTGAGAGGTCATTTAAAAAGGAAAGGAAAAAATATGCTGAATACTATTCCCCCATAATGGAAGGACCCACTCAAAAGTTATTAGCTGCTATCAGAGAATGAAGGCTGCTAATTTGCCTCCTACACATTCTTAGGAGTTATGAATTTGAAAACTGATTATCTACTGAATTCCTTTAATGGTGCTCAGAGCTGGAGACTGGATTTTCTAAAAATATTACTTTGAAAGATCTTTTTTCTGAAGTGGGCTTCTTGCTTTAAAAGGACATTTCCTTTGGTATGAAAGTAATAAGTGCAATTATAATTATCTTGAAATCATCTAATGTTTAAGATAAGCAAGCATTTTTCTACTTTTTTTTCCCCGAATATACCCAGTGAGTAAGTATTCAGTCTACTTTGTACTCCATAAAATTAGTTCATTTGAAGCTATTGAGAGCTTAATCGTGCCTCTGCCAATAAGCCCTCTGTTGGGGCCAGCATTGCCCATAACAGCCTGGGAGGGAAGCTGCGACCCAGTGAGTCAAGGCTCCACACTTCCAGCCCCTTTCTTTCCACTTGTTTGGAGGTAGTTGGAGCAGTTTTATGGAGGCTGCATTAGTTGCAGTGCTGCTATCTGTGATGCAGATAGCTGGTACAGGAGCATACGGGGGCACATTGTGCCCCCTCGTATCCTTACACCATCTTCATGTAGTGCAGGTCACCATTTGGCCTGAGTTAGTTCATTGAAAGATAATCCTCCTGGCTGTATGCCTTTTCTGTTGGGTGCTCCAGCTGCTATGAAGATACCTGCTCCTATCTCCTAGCATGAAGTGGGGAGCAAGAGAAATTAATGTCTATCTGAAAAATGTAGTTCCTACTGCAAAAACTCTTGTAATGAAAAGATGGACACCCCTTCATAGTGGCTGTGAGCTGCAGCTTTATTAAATCACATTTCTGCTTGCTTGATATAACATGATGAATGGTGGAGAATTCTTGATGCTCATTCTGTCTTTCAGTTTTACAAGCACCAGTGATGTAGCCGGGTTTAGAGCACAGCGGGAGAGGTGCTATAAAAAGGCGCCTCCCCGCTCCCCCTGTACTCACCCCGGTGGCGCTTTAAAGGGCCCGGGGCTCCAGCCGCTGCGGAGCCCCCGGGCCTTTTAAATCCCTGCCCGAGCCCGGCTCCGGCAGCGGGGCTGGTGGTGGTGGGGGCACTTTAAAAGGCCCGCAGCGGCAGGAGCTGCGGGCCTTTTAACGCGCCCCCCCCTCCCCCAGCCCGGGTCTGGCAGCGGGGCTTGGGGGGCGCTTTAAAGGGCCCGTGGCTCCCCGCAGCGGCAGGAGCCGCGGGCCTTTTAAAGCGTCCCCGAGCCCGGCTCGTGCAGCGGGGCTCAGGCGGCGCCTTAGCGCTGCTTCTCCTCACAGGGAGAGTGGCCACTCCCCCTGCTCCCCCCCCCCCCCCCCCCCCCGGCTACGCTACTGACAAGCACCCAAGTTCTTAAGGTCCTTTAAGGGTCTGTTGGGCCCTGAGGTTCTGTGTTGTCAGGCTCTAGCCTTGCATTCAGGAACATCAGGCAGTGGGATGGTGGCATGTTTGGAGGATACCAAAGGGTTATGTCTAATGACCTGGCAGGTCAGTTTTCTCCAAGAACCAAGTAAAATTCTAGATTCTGATAATATCTGAATATTTGTGGCAATTTATATGTCCAACACAGTGTTTCTAGTGATCAAGGTTACGGAATTGGTAACCTGAGTGGGCTCCACATTTAACTTCTGGCATGAAAGCTCTAAATCTCTTTACCTGACAAGATAAGGAAGCAGCAACATGGCCTGCTCTTGAGAGGTTGTTAAACTTTAATGTTGCAGCATAAATGCCCGGACCAATACCGTTAACCTTCTGCATTCTGTCAGTTTAGGCTGTTGACTATAGCCAGTCCATGTAAAAGAGCATCTTAGCATCCCTGAACTGTTCTCCCACTAGGGTTGCTAATTCTTTAATACTCTTGGAAAGAAACCTATAGAGGCTGTATTTGTAGTGACTCACTCTTCATAAAACCTCAATTTTTGTAAGGTGTTACAGGAAAAAAATATATTAGCAGGTCCATGTTATGGTATGAATAGAGGCCAAAATTTAAACATAATCTGAGTGAACAGGGATTTCACATCCCATTACACATTTTTCTTTTAGTATTCTTTTCACATGTGCTTGTTCCAAATCCTTAGCATGTTCATAAGACTGAATACATTTCAGAATTCACAGCTAGATAAGCTAGAAAAATACTGCTTTCATGACTGCCCCTTTGTGCAGGGTAGATGGTGAATAAATTTTCCTAAGATAAGGTAAGATCCTCTATTTTTGTATTGGGTGGGACTGGCAGGGACTCAAAACCTTTCCTAAGAATCTCACCTGTTCTAATTTCTACCGTGTGAGGGAGGTCCGATGCTGGCTTCAGATTTATTGACATAAAATATTGTCATAGGCCTTGGTATAGGTTTCTAACGCTGTGGGAGAAAACTATCCAATGGTGTAACCAGAGCCAATTGAACTGGATTGGAAAGTACAGCTATACATAAACCGATGTGAAAGCTCATTGTCTGCCTTCACCACCTGGCCACTGCTTCTCTCTGTCCCTGAGTTCCACACCATGTGCATTCTCCCATGCCTCTAAAACTGCCAGCCCAGGTGCATGTGGCAAATGCCATATATTGCTAGTATGGGGAGTATCTGACTAGATTAGGAAACTACAGTATCTACTGAGAGAGCCTTATAATGCTAAATTCTGTAGGAGGAGAGTTGCAGAAGACTAAAGCCACAAGAGATACCACTTGTGCAGTTGAGTGGGCACTGGAGCCAGTAGCCATACCAAATATCTGATCAGTCTATCCACCCCCCCTGCATTGGCTCTGATTCTGACCCCAGAGCTGGGGGACCTATCTTACATTATCAGCAGTGACCTGGAAAGCTTATTTCTGCAAAGGAACAGTTTTTCCCTGTTTTGTTACCTTTGGCTCCCAACCAAAGAACGCTCCCTCTGTTATGGTTTGTGTGCTCGGATGGCAGTTTTTATACCTCTTCACAGGCTTTAGTCAGCTGGTTCCAGACCCTCATCATCTCATACCAGTAATGTTGTCTCTGCTTCTTCCGTGTTCTTTCACCTCACCTTCAAGTGTCTTCCAAATTGGGGGTGGGGTGTTCTTCCAGTGATGGTCCCTATTTATACTGTGGGGTGCGCATGTGTTCAATGCATCTGAGACCATAAGATTTTTGATAGCAATGGCTGTTGTTCTGCATCTGCACAGTCGTCTTCCTGGTGCTTCAGACCGAGGGTGTAAATGGCATCATGGACCGACCACCTCCAGGTGTGAAACAGAATGCTCCAGGGTCCAGCATTTGCATCCTTCAGTGATTTATCTGTAAATATTTGTTGGTTTCCTTAGGGTAATAATTTATACAGGTAGTTGTTCAGTGTTGCTAAATTTGGCGATATTCCCCCCCGGGCTTTATGAACTACATCTGTTGTCGCTGATCCTTCCCAGTTCAGTGACAACCACAACCAGTCTACTCCATTGGAGAAGCTCATATTCACTCCAAGTGCTCAATTTTGCCAATCCTTTCTTCCAAGAACCTGCAAGGTATGTGAGTACCAACTGAGCAGGTTCCTAATGGACCAGACCCAGGAGAACCCCTTGTACAATGGGCTGAGGAGCCAGAGTGCTCCGCCAGGCTCTGTAAACTACATTACAGCTACCAAGAAAGGTGGGAATAAGTCCTCCGCTGCCTCTTAAGCGGAAACATGAGGGAAGATCCTCTCATAAGAAGAGGGATAAATCTCCATCTGAGCTCTCTCCTAAGAAGGGAACCTCTTTTTATAAGTCTTTGGGGATGGTACCACAGCAGCTCTTGCAGAGCATATCACTGAAATCCTGGCTCTGAAAAGCAAGACTGCTTTGAAACTGGCACCATCGGCTACCCCGCTACTGTCCAAGGCACCATTGAAAGAAGAGTATTGGCCACAACTAGCACAGATGGTACCAGGATTTTTTACTTAGGAGTCCTCGTTGCCAAGAGCTCTCATTAAGCTGACTCTGATGGTGCAGGCGGAGAGGAACACTCATTCCCCCCCTCATTAAGAGAAAAATACAGTGCTCAGCAAGACATCCTCAACGTGCAGGATTTTAAGTTTTGCCCATTCTTTCAGGCCCTACCATCTCTAGAGACATTCTGACTTCATCTGTTCATCACCTCCTCCACCAACATGCCAATGCAGTCTTGGTGTTGAGAGTCCAGAATCTAATGGCTTCCTTGAGATCTCAGAAAGCAGATGATGCTCCTCCTGAATATTGGTGCCAAGGTGGCAAAATTTTTATTTACTCACTCGACTCCAAAATTTGGTGGACCAGGCAGTATCAGAAAGGAACAGACACCAGCCAAAATTCACCCCTTCTGATAGAGGCTAAGCATTTGGACTTGTTCAGTAGAAAAGTCTCTTTTCCTCTACTAGCCTGCAATTCAGAATAGCAAACTATCAGAATGGCCAAATTCAATTTTGTGAACTATAGCAAATTCACAGAATTTCAGATAAACTCCCACAGGAATTTAGTGGACAGTTTGAAGTTTTTATCGAGGAAGAAAAGATGATTGTGAGATCATCACTGCAGATTGCAGTTGCTGTAGCTGACACAGCTTCCCATTCAGTGGCCACAGCCATGGTCATGGGGACAGCATTGTGGCTTCAGTCCTCTGGGTTCCTGGGAGAGGTCCAATTCACGGTAGAGGGCTTGCCCTTTGAGGAGAGCAATCTCATTAGTGAGAAGACAGAGGAGTCCCTACGCTTACCAAAAAATTATCGGGGCACTTGCCGTTTGCTTGGTGTTTATACACCAGCATCCGAGAGAGAGTTCTGTAGGCTGCAACCCTATAGGCAAAGACCTACTTCCCAACCATTTTTCCACCACAGAACTTATGAGCCTCCAAGGCAGTGTCAGAGGCTGCAAAGAACTAGACAGACTGCTCCTCTTGCTTTCATGTTCAGAACCCAGCCATCTGTAAAGAAACAATTATGACAAGATTGTCTAGAGCGTTGAACCAATTCTGCTGCTAAACTTGCCTTCCTATACCCAATTTGGAGGCCATCTAGTCTTTCTTCAACGACTGGTGGACCAAACATCCAATAGATGGGTCCTCGACATTGTTCATGCAGGATACATGATACAGTTCCTCTCCCTTCCCCCTTCACAATCTCCATCCCTGTTCCTCTTCAGGGACCACTATCATGAGGAGATGCTCATTCAGGAAAAAGGTTCCTTCTGCATCTGAGAGCCATAGACTCTTCCTCAATAACAAGGAAAAGGGTTCTATTCAAGATATTTGCTGATTCCCCGCCTCTCCCTCCCCCCCCCCGGGGGGGGGGAAAAAGGGGGGGGGGAGAATGGAAACCTATCCTAGATCTATGGTGACTCACTATCTACATTCGAGCAGTACATTTCGGAATGTGAATGTTGGCAGCAACAATTCTCTCATTAAACAAAGGAGAGAGGTTCACAGGGATCTCATGTTGAGAACTATTTTTATATAGATATCCACCCAGTATACAAGAATTTCTCAGGGTCACTGTAGGTCCAAAACACTATCCCTACAAGGTGCTTCTTTTGGATTTCTTACAACCCCAAGGGTGTTTACAAAGGTGATGTCAGTTGTGGCAGCTCACCTCCAACACAACAGAATTTCTATCTTTCCATACCTCGATGATTGGCTGTTGACAGGGAGATCTCATCAAGAGGTCCATTCAGCAACAACAGCCCTTCTCAAGCTGCTGCGATCACTGGGCATCTGTGTAAACAAAGAGAAATCCATGTTGGTCCCCACATAGATGCTCTGATAGAGTTCAGTGATAGAACTTTATCACAGTCAGAGCATATCTCCCAAAGGACAGACTCCTGATCATGAAGGCACTAGTTGCAAAGCTTCAAGCCAGTCCACAGACATTGGTTGGGGGGGGAGGGATAGCTCAGTGGTTTGAGCATTGGCCTGCTAAACCCAGGGTTGTGAGTTCAATCCTTGAGGGGGCCATTTGGGGATATAGGGCAAAAATTGGGGATTGGTCCTGCTTTGAGCAGGGGGTTGGACTAGATGACCTCCTAAGGTCCCTTCCAACCCTGATATTCTATGATTCTATGTCTTACTCTCTTAAGCCACTTGGCTGCCTGTGCATATGTAACAATGTTTTCAAGGCTTCAACTTCGCAGCCTGTAAGTCTGGCTCAAGATAATATGTCCCAAGCAGAGACAGCATGGAAAAACATGAATCTATCTCTCAAAGAGCATGAGACTCACTAAACTGGTGGAAAAACAGTTACCAACTGTGTAGATGGGACTCCCATTCATTCTCCCTCCATGTGAGAAAATACTCATCACAGAAACCTGCTTGTTGAGATGGGACACTCATCTGGGTGAACATACAGCATGTATGAGACATATGAACTCTACAAGTGTCAAAACATTTTGGACTTGCAAGCAGTCCTCAGAGTTTGCGAAAAGTTTCTTCCATGCATAAAAACAGGACATGTTCAAGTACAGTCAAACAATATGATGGCAGTATTCTATATCAACAAGCAAGGCGTCATGAAATCCAACCCAGCCATCAATTTATATAGCAGCCATCAACCTGTGAAATTGGTGAATCAGTCACCACATCATTCTATCAGCAGTGCACTTTTCAGGGATACACAGTATGCTTGTGAACAGCCTCAGCAGATTCCTATCTGGGGATCAAGAATTGGAACTACAGTAACTCCTCACTTAACGTTGCAGTTATGTTCCTGAAAAATGCGTTTAAGCGAAACGATGGTAAACGAATCCAATTTCCCCATAAGAATTAAATACAAATATATATATTGTGACAAAGCTTTGTCCTTGTCTACATGGATCCTGCGTTTCCTGGTGGATTTGTGCTAGCCTCAGAGGCTCACTGTGACCCTCCTTGTAGCCCTTCTCTCTCTAGAGGCAAGGGTCACAGCCTACTGAGCCATTTTCATCATAAGCCAGTGAGGGAGGTGAGGAGAAGCTATCCTCCCTTGCACAGTCTCTGTTGTCTCCCAGTCTTGGTGATTAATTGGTGGGGAGGCAAAAGGAGGGGAGCCCGGGCCCACCCTCTACTCCGGGCTCCAGCCCAGGGACCCTAATAGTATCAGCTGTGGTAGCTAACCTTTTAAAAACAGGACATGTACAATTCCCTGGGCTACTTCCCCACAGCAGCCCCACTTCCTCAAACTCCACTTCACCCTTACCTCAGGGCCTCCTTCCTTGTGCCTAATATGGTGTGTACAGCTCAGTCTCTCCGACAACACAACTTTCCTCTCACAGACAGAGATGCACATTTCTCCTTTAAGTATCAAGAGTGGGGTCAGAAGTACACTGCCTTGTTAATTGGATCAGCAAGCCTGGCAGCTGCAGCTTCAGCCTAAGGCAGCAGCTCCCTCCCTCGTGTCCACGCTACTCTATAGAATATGGGGTAAGCGAGATGCAGGAGCAGGGGGACATTAGCCCCCCTCTTCTTCCCCTCCCCACCACACAGCAAGCAGGCAGGAGCCTCAGATAGCAGCACATGTCAGTTGGGGAAGGGACAGCTGAACTGCTGCAATTGATAGCCTGCAAACGACGGAGAAGGGGACATTTCACAACTTTAAACGAGCATGTTCTCTAATTGATCAGCAACTTAACAATGAAACAAAGTTAACTGAGGCGACTTTAAGTGAGGAGTTACTGTACAGAACTGTCTGGTTCAATCGACATTCCAGCAATGTGGACCCTGACATGGGACTTGTTTACAATTCAGGACAACACAAAATGTAGTACCTAGTACTTATGGGAAACCCAGCGTAAAGACCTCAAAGGGGAGACATTTCTACTGCATCAGGGCAGTTGATGTACCGCTCTCCACCCATCCCACTCTTACTATGAGCACTGAGAAAGATGAAGCATGACAGAGCATCGGTCATCATGTTTGCTCCCAAATAGCCCAGACATTTCTGGTATCTCTGCATTCTTCGGATGTCAGCTCAACTGCATGTGGCAATCTTTTTCTCCGGGCTTTCCTTGCCCAAATGCCTGAGTACAGAGTGGAGGAGCAATCAGGGCCTGATTTTGCTGTCCACCCTGCTTTACTTCTACATAACAGAAGGTGAGACTGGCTAAATTGGCTGTGACAGCTCCTCCGCCCGTTCTTACAGCACCACTGGACTTTTGAGTTTAAGATTTTCAAAGGACTCTGAGGGAATTGGGTGCCAATCCTATTCATATTGTGTGGGAGTTAGCCACCCAACTCACTTCAAGTCCTTTGAAAATCCACACGTCAGGAAAAAAGTTGTTGAACACCAGCCAACGTTAACTAGTTAAGGCTCAAAAGAGGGAAATTCTTCCAAAACCTTTGCTGCATGTGCACTGTAATGCACTAGCTTTCAGAAAGAAAATGACTAGCTACAATCCAGCCTCTGAGATCTCACTTTTTCTGGTGGGGGGAAAATGTGACATTTCTCCTTGAAAGTCAATCAGCTGACTAACAGACTTGTGGCAAAAACTGAACATCTGAATCTAGAATTTAATCTGTATTATACATATAGGACACTTTTACTATGGTTGTAATTACTGAATACAAGTCTGTCATTTCTGCACCTTTCAGGTGCTTCTAAATTGTGCTATAGCTCCATGAATAGAATAGCAGTAAACTTTCCAAATTTAATCCACAAAATAAAAATGAGGATTTGTAAATTGATCCTTGTAGTTAGAAATATGATTGGTACGGTCTACTTTCTTTGGAGGCGTATCTGCAGTCTTCTATCAAAGAAATTTTTTAAATTAGAATCTTTTAAAATAATTATATATGGCTCCATAACTATTTGGGACACTCTGTGGTAACTAAAACATACAGGACATTTCAGAGAAGGGAGAGTGAGGCAATGTTATTGATGAGGCAAATGAAGGAAAGATGCCTGGAAGAAATGGATTTGAAGGTGTTGGGCAGAGACCAGAGTTACTGAATAGAAAGTGGGAAATTTTCCAAGGATTGGGATGAAGAGGCAAAGAAAGTAGTAAATTGAGAGAATAGGGAGGAGCAGAGGGAGATACTTAATATTGTGCCTTTACAGCTTTCCTCCAAGTTCAGTGCAAAACTCTGATGAAACAATATTATGACTGAGAATTGAAACGTAGACAAATCTATTTTTTATAATCTCAGTGACTATAATTCAATCCTACCTCTCCAAATGTTTTATATTTTCTTACATATCATACAGTCAATCCTAGAAACCTTCAGAATGAAAATATTTGTCTTTAAAAGCTCTAAGATGATAGATGAGAGCCAAAAAATCTGCTTCTTTCTCTCCACCCTCTGAACAAGCCTTCCCTGACTTCTGTGACCCTTCTGCAGATATTGAAGCTGGACACCTCCCCATAAATTTATGTGGAGAATCTCCTGCTCCACTTCCTGGCTATGTGCCTATTTCGTCATGCTCCCACCAGCTGCTATGAAGTCATCTGCTTGTCCTGTCTCTCAGCATGAAGCAATGGGTGGGTCAACCATGGGGATAGGGAGGTCAGAGGAATGAGAGATGTGGTTGGGTCGGATTGGCGCCTCTGAGAGCCCTGAGTTGCAGCCTTTCCTTCCTTTGCCTAACTACAGACTCTCCCTGTCCTGCAACAACCCCCTCCCAGAATTTTAGGAACAGATCAATCCTGAAGGGTTAAACCTGTATTTTTGTGTATGTTTTGTACACCACTTGATTCAAAGCCCAACTAGGTGTTTCTGCAATGCAGTTAATAAGAAATGCCCACCCCTCCCCAAGAATAAATAGTGTCCAAAATTGAATTTATGCCAGCGTGCAACAAGGATGAATTACAGTTGCTGAGGAAAGCATAACTTTGTATTTCTGAACATAGAATCATAGAAGCTTAGGGTTGGAAGAGACCTCAGGAGGTCATCTAGTCCAACCCCCTGCTCAAAGCAGGACCAACCCCAACTAAATCATCCCAGCCAGAGCTTTGTCAAGCTGGGCCTTTAAAACCTCTAAGGATGGAGATTCCACCACCTCCCTTGGTAACCCATTCCAGTGCTTCACCACCCTCCTAATGAAATAGTTTTTCCTAATATCCACCCTAGACCTCCCCCACTGCAACTTGAGACCATTGCTTCATCTCAGTGAGGTGCTAACTCAGGTACTTAAAAATGTTGATATTTTTATTATCATTAACTAATGCACTGCTAATCAAAGTGGGGAAGAAAGAAGTATGGTGAACATATTATGAAGAACTGCACTCTCTGCTGTGAGGGGAATCTCATTTTAGTCACTCAAGTGGGTGCAGTTTATTTTGTGGACGGAGCAGAGCTTTGAGTAACAATAAACTTTTTTCTAATTGGCCCCCTGCTTGTCCTCATTAATTGCCTAATCCAAAATCCATTGAAGTCATTGAAGATGCCCATTGATGCCAGTCGGCTCTAGATCAGGCCCAAAGTATTAAGCCCATGATAAATTTGTTTTTATTTAAAAAAAATAATAATCTATCACAACCACACCCTCTCCACCCTCCCCCACCCCCGCTATTACTTTTAGCATGAAAATATCTACTTTCTTTTTCCACCTCCACCCCACAAATGGACACATTCGTATAACTCAGAAATGGCTACATGGAAGTGTATCTAACTTCTCCAAAATATTCACCTTTGGTTGAATAACAAATTTCAGCTCAAAGGTTAAATTGGTCTGCATACAAGCTCCTTAAACTGGAGGTTTGTAAGGTAACTTCAGCCTTAGTCTTAACTAAATGTTGCTGTCATTTTAGGTGACTGTGAACTAGTAATTCAGAAAATTTTAAAGTGAAGCCAGCCCACTTTCTTTAACATAGGATGGTTAATCTGGCAGTAACATGTCAGAGTCTCTCTTGTTAAATTTTGGGGTGGAATATATCCTGGTTTCAAATACACCGTTGCAGTCTTGAAGATAAGACTGTCTTAATTAATTTAACCTTAATAATTCCTCCATTTTTATGATCAAGTAACCTTGATGGTGTTCCTTTAACCTCGTTAATAATGTTTCTGGCTTTTAAAAAGAATCTGCGATTAAAAAAACATAACCAGGAAGTGAGTGATTCTAACAAAAATGAGGCAGATATTTTTATAATAAAATTCTGTTACACATTACATTAAAAATACTGCCTCAAATAGCTGTAATTCCTATCAGGAAACTGATGCTATTTGAGCATCTGCAACAGACATTTGCTGTTATCCATTTTTCTGTATCCCATCTTGCTGATTTGGTAATACATATGTTGTAATGTTAGTGTTTCCTTCAGAATTTTAGGAAATTTGAGGGATGAAGTTATAATTTCTCAATTCAGTGGATTATGTGAAATGGATTGGTGTGATCTCTGCCCATTTGCTAGGGGATATATATTGGATCTGCAGCAGCCCTACACTCAGTTAGGTACTAACTTTCACTTATGTTAGCAGCCTCAGCAGTGGGGCCAAGAACTAATAATGGAATGGGCATATAGAGTGCTTTCTCCTTTCACCCATAAAGATAGTTTTTCTTTTATACTGTATTAACTGTTCTGTGGATGTAAGTTTTCAGTTTCTAGGTCATTAGGTTTGATAACTCTCACGAACTTTAAGTTTACTTGAATAAAACTGTTTTGTGATGGGATTTTGTTTTGGTTTGGTTTGTGGGTTTTTGCGGGGGAGGGATTGGGGGGGCAAAGGTGTGGGGGTTTTTTGTTTGTTTGTTTGTTTTTCGTTTTTTGAGGGAAGTTTTTTTGTTTTGTCTTTTGGTCTGGTCCAGGTCCTGGTCTGGTTTTTTGGCTTCCCAAAATGGGACCTTTTAACAGTTAGTGTGGTAATATCCATTATCTGTGTATCAGTTATCCCTTTAGTTTTGCATTCTTGAAGACTAGAAATATGTAGGAAAATATGCTTTTCACAATAAAGAATTAAGTTGGTTAACTTGTGCGTCATCTGTACATGTGCGTCCCAGAGGTCCAAACTTGTCCACATCTTCTCTTTTTAAAACTTAAGCCTTCATGTATACATTGTGTGTTAGATTAAAAAATAAATTACTGGAGACTGATAAATATTGGGTGTCACCCATGTGTACTGAACATTCTTATTTTTCCAGATAACTGTCATGTTCTCCTCTTGAATTATATATTTCTCAAGAGTTTAAATCCATTAAGAGTTCTGCTGTTGAGATAATTAATATTACAAGTACCTTTTTTCTCTTTTGAATGTTAGTTAAAATAATTTTGCTTTAATTATTTAACTTATTGGCACAGCTCTAGCTTTAACTGTACTTCCAAATGTTCCATGATCTCACTGTCCATTTCCATGCATGTTAACGTTTAAACTGTGTTCTGATGGTCTAACTCATTTATATCATATTCTGTAGTGGATATTGTGTATGTATTTTTAAAAACATTTAATATTGGATAAAATATCTTTGTACTTAAGAAACAAGTCTCTGTGCTCTTCTGGGTTTTTTTTAAAGCATATAATTAGGATATAGCAGTGAATAAAAATAATAATCTTTATAGACTTACCTTGTGCACATTACCTGTAATTTTTTTCTACAGACATTGATGATGCTCAAATTCTTCCACGTCCATCTCGAGTCAGACATTTTTCACAGAGTGAGGACCCTCCAAGTGAGGTTTTTGGTGCACTGAATGAGGAACAGGCACTGCCAAGAAGTAGCAGCACGTCTGACATCCTGGAACCATTCACAGTTGAGCGAGCCAAAGGTGCAGTTCCTGTCATTGACAGTTCATCTCATCATGCGCCAAGCATACAGAGTTCCACTGAGACCTCTTCAATATATAGATCCACTGAAAGTCATATTACTGATATGAATAGCAGAGAGTCCTCCTTGGAAGTTGGGGATAGTATTTATGACCATCTCTGTCATTTGATAGGGCCAGTAGATCTTGCAAATGCGTCCTTTGAACAAAGCCAGTATGTTGACCTTGAAGGTGAAGATGATCTTCTTTCCTCTCTGAGAGAATATCTTAAGGAAAAAGAAGAACCTTGCAGTCACTATGAGATAGATACATTTGAGGCTTCTCCTCCTGAAGTCGATACAACAGAAAATAGAAATGATAGTTTACCACTGGATGAATTTGAGTATAGAAATCAGACTGTTAAATGTGCAAGTAGCAACACTGTTGCCGAAAGATCTGAACATGTAGAGCTACAACTAGAACAAAACCAAAGTGGCTTTATAAGTAATATTGCACCTACCCAGGTAGACAGTTTTACAAGAAATCAAATGATTGATAAAGCCAAACAATTAAATATTGATAAACAAAATGAAAGCTTATTTGAGCATGGGTCAAGTAGCCCTGATAACAAAGAAAGGAAGCGATACCTGTACAGACAAACAGCCACTGAAGTTGATGTAGATGTAGCTGTGGAAGTAGCTTTAGCTGAAAAGCCTAGAAGTGCCCAGTTTAACGAAAAAATAACCAACACACGTGTTATGCATGCAAAGAAAGTTCTACCTAAAGCACCAGTTAACCCTGAAATGCCTCACGCTACAGGCAAACTTTTACCAACTAAAAGGAGTATATCTGAAACAGTAACCCATAAGGCTAAAATCATGAAAATAACTGCTAAGAAACGAAATAGTGTTCATGTTACTTTTAGACCATCTACTGAATCTGTTCAGTTTTATAACCCTTTAGAAAACAAAGAGGCCCCCTGGAGGGCAAGACTTCGTAAACTCGGTGGCTTCAGTAGTGGTAGCGGTAGCAGCAGCAGTAGCAGCAGCAGCACAAGCACCAGCTCATCTGCTGTCTTGGAGCTAGTCAGACCAGGAGTCTATAGACCTCTAGATGCAGCCGGTGCAGCTTCAGTTAGTAGTAAACAGACTAAGGAATCCACAGAAGCTCAAACACCCATGTTGCAGAAAGAAGGTATTGCAGCTAATCAGTTGCATAATCGTAGTGCACCTAGGTCATCAGGTCAGGAGTCAGGACCACAGCAGGGCTCCCTGGGTGGTGTTTATAAAACTGTTGTACATGCTCTTTCGAAGCCGAAGGCAAATGTTTCCCCACAGAGGCAGAACAGAATACCAGCAGAGGCTCCACTGAGGGATCTGTACAGTCATGTAATGGGCTATTTTGGAAGGAAAGCTGCAGGTGAGCACTAACAGTGTGCACAGTGCAAAAGGAGAAAGGCAGCACCAGTTTGGCTTAATGCAACTGAAGCAAGCTCTTATAAGCAATCAAAAGGCTTTGGGATGATCACTGCTTTCCCTGTTTGGTTATGCATGCGCCTTTAGCCAGCTGAAATTTTTCCCAGCATAAGTTATGTTTACGTACTTTAAATTACTAATTTCCCTTTTAAAGATACTTAGTTGAACCTCTTTGCTGCTGAAGTCCATCAAGTTAGGGAAGAGGAAGAGACAGTAAATGACCTACCAAGGGATCAAATGCAAGTCTCCCTGTATCATAGCCTACACTAGAGGGCTTTGAAATTCAGCCTACTGTATGGCTTTCAGATATATTTTTTTTATTTCTAGTGGAATAGTAAGTCCTGGTACCTATTGTTTGTCTGTCTGGTAAAAAGACTCGGCTATCAGCCAGTTAGACTGAGCTATTAAAATTGCTAGTTCATTTAGTATGTTTTCTTCCTCCTCCTTCTTCTCTCCTCCAAAACAAAAAATTAGGCTTTGAAGTTGAGACTTGGCTTTTAAACAGTTGTGTAACACATACAGAATATTTTTAACTTTAAGTAAAACAGAGAAATTTCCTCTTATTTGGATGGCTTCATTAGAACAATCCAATGTGGCTTTAGTAATTTTTTGTTTGAACCATTTCAAAACATGCTTTAGGTCTTTCTGTATGCATTCACTGAAGTGGATGCAGTTACATTTTGGCAATCTCGGTCATTGCTTTCTTTTTCTTGGGATCATGGATGTGCATAAAGGTCTCATGGTAGTCCTCCTTCAGCTAAATATGGGACCTCTGTGGACTTGATCAATCAAACAGAACAAGGCTATATCGTTCTAATATTCATCATTTTAGTTCACATCTTAAATAATCTTAAATGAACAATAAATTAACTTTCAGCAGTAAGGTAGGTTTTCCTTTTTACACTGTTATGCTAGCATGATTAACAGAATGTTCTGTCATGTATCCTGCATTGAGATGTTAATGCCACCTGAGGGCAGTCTTTGTAGGCATGGCACAATAACAAACTGGGCAGTGGTACTATTATCATAATGTCTCAGAAAAAAGATTCTTTCTGTATCATTAGTTTTAACATATTTTTATGTAGTTTCTCCAAGAGAAACTGTTTACATTTGCAAAATATTGAGAGACAAATAACTTCAAAATATCATTTTATTTGAAATTTTGATATTAAGGTCTGATGTTAAATCCATATAAGTTTCACTGTAGTCTCCTGAGGGATAATTTTTATGTAGGAATATGAACTTGAACAAATTGCAACCTTAAAGGCTAAAATGCTATCATTAGGTGTAACATTCATAGTATAATTAAGGCAACGTAATTCTATATAATGTGGAAACTAAAAAAGATAGAAATTAATTAATTGTTCATAAATCACTGACCATTTAAAGAGTTTTTTGAGTTTGTATTCCATGTTGCACCATACATTATTTTTATTACATAAGATTTTATTTGCAAGTATACTAACTGTATACAGTACTACATTGACATTTATCATATTTCTTTATTTAGTGTACTTTCTTCACCAACATTGCTCCTCATTAGAAATAATAAAAATTCTTAGGATTTGTATTTGTGTGTGTGTGTGTGATGTGGAGGAAGGGAGGAGGGATGTATGCTGTATCCTTAAAGCAAGCATTAACAACTTTGAGTAGTGCTTATCTGTAAGCTTTCTTGCTCTTTAAGGTTATACTGGAAATTGACTAACACCTGCTTAGTGGGGAGGAAAAAGGAGATTTACTAATTCTTAAAATTGAATCTATTCAAGAGGAGAAAACTCTTAAATGCATGTTTGGGAAGTAATTTTTTTTACTGACTAGGTTTCTTGATTTAACTTCTGTTTTTTAAAATGTATTTTTAAAAGTATTCCTTACTATATGTAGTCATTCATTTGCTTTTAGCCAATAGAGAGGACATGAGTCAAAAGCTGCACCCTCTTGCTAGCGATATTGGCAGTAGCGATACAAATGTTCCTGACCTCATGGATGAGTTTATAGCTGAGAGACTCCGCAGTGGTAGTGCATTGGTAAGCTTTTACGACTTTTTTACATGTAAAAACAATATGCAAATACATTTATAAAATTATTGCTCAAGTTACAGAAATATTTTATTCTGGATTTTAAGAATCAGAAATAAATTATTTGAAAATCACTGCCCATTAGATTGTAAATCCTGTTTTTTAAGTCATGTTGTGTGCATAGTATGTCAAACACCATGACTTAAAAAACAGGGTTTACAATCTAATGGGCAGTGACATAATATTCACACGCGATTTTATGCTAAAATTTTTCATTATTGATCCTGCAAACAATATATGTCACTTCATGTAAATGAGTATTCTATTGCATCGTCTCTTTGAGTTGAATGGCACTAATCCTGAGCGTAGTTACTTGTATGCATAAGTGTTTGCACGATCAAAGCCTGAATGTGTGTATTATACAATACCACACTGTGTATGTTGTTGTTCTGTGAAGGTGTATTCACTGGCACAATCTAGAAAACTAAATATTTTTAAATGGTGTATAGTTTGCCTTCACTTCTTTTCATTTCACTTCTTCTTGTCAAGATATTTTTGTATCAATAGCTTTCTGCTCTAGAGCCTGACTTTTTCACGCTTGCCATATTTGATCAGTAATGCCATGTTTGTGATGTCCTCATTCATAATCATGTAAGCATTCTGTATTACAAGCATTGTATTATCACTGAATGATTATGTAAAGTGGCATCTGATTGGAAAAGATAAATATTTTGTTAATTGGCAGCGATGGGAAAGGAAAAATATAAAATTACTATTTTATTGCAAGTTTTTCTGTCAACAAAGTGTCAGAATGGAAAGCAATTCAAATGTATTATTATTTCAAACTTAAAGATCACTCCAATTTTGTGTGGCTAATAGGTTGTGGATGTATCCAATGCCATTCTAAGGTTTGCTCTCATATAAAGTTTGCAAAGAATAGTTGGGCTCCTTAATAGTATGGGGTAAAGGAGGAACAATTTCCATGTAGTTAGTTTGGATTGATTTATCTTCATATCTGTTGAATGATAGGTAAGAGGCAAGTGATTTGCCTTAAATGTCTGTTCAAATGCTGGTTCTTTTCTCCTTTAAAGGTACATCCCATGTTTATCAGATTTTAACTGTTGGTGTACAGTATATTGTGTAGCCCCAATGCAGCCTACAGCATGTATAGAACAAATTGCCAATCCTTTATCTTGTTGCCATGTTCCATTATGAAATTCCAAAACCATTGAATTTTTGGTCAATCTCCGTGTATATTTAAAGATGTATTTTTTTTAATTACACCATTCAAAATCATTTGACTCAGATGTTACTTATGCTTCTCATTCTTAGAAAGGATCTGATTCTTTCTCTATATGATTCATAGTTGAACATCATGTGTTGTTACTAAGGAATAAATAACCTTCTACTCATAAAATCAAATTAACCCTTATTATAAAATGGAAAATGTTAACTGGATTATAACAAAGTCATAAACTCATTCTGTGGTTTTGATAAAACAGTTTACTCGAACAAAACAGAAATAGATACAAAGGGCAGATGAGTGAGGAAAAGGGAAGAACTTTCTTTTATACTTAGGTGGTCAAACATGTTGTCTGTGCCTGTTATCAGTTCAGGAATGAAACATGGCTCTTACCCCTCAGTGTTGTACCAAGTTGTGGTCCCTGCTGAGGTCAGCTGGAATGAGGAACTGAGACCCCGTTGCTGGATGGAATTCCTCCTTGACCTTATGGCAGATTTGTAAAGGGAATGTCAGGCAAGGTCCAAATTGTTAGCCCAACAAGTGTTAAGTTGTTAGATCCATAGAATCCTAGAATATTAGGTTTGGAAGAGACCTCAGGAGGTCATCTAGTTCAACCCCCTGCTCAAAGCGGGACCAACCCCAACTAAATCATCCCAGCCAGGGCTTTGTCAAGCCAGGCCTTAAAAACTACTAAGGCTGGAGAGTCTTACCACCTCCCTAGGTAACCCATTCCAGTGCTTCACCACCCTCCTAGTGAAATAGCTTTTCCTAATATTCAACCTAGATTTCCTCCACTGCAACTTGAGACCCTTGTTCTGTCATCTGCCAGCACTGAGAACAGCCTAACTTCATCCTCTTTGGAACCCCCCCTTAAAGTATTTGAAGATAGAAGGAAACATCAAACTTATGTCATGAAAACTATACCAACCTGGTGACACCTGTCATTAAGATCAGATGATAATAGGGAAAGGACAAAGGAAAGAACAGATCAGGTCTAGTGTTTAAAAAACAAACAAATCCTCTCACCGGTTACCTTAATCTCTTAACTTTTAGTTAATAGAAAAGTTCAGGATGTTTCATAAAAAAGTTTTTCCAGATTTTTTGAGTTCTCCATCTTCACCCAAATAGTCCTAACTTATTAAAAGGGCAATTGTGAGTGTCCAGGAACACGCACACAAGATTTCAAACACTTTAGTCTCTTCTGGGTAAGGAAGGATCTGTAGGTTTCATTGTCACAATACATTGAAAAGGTATTCAAGTGAATATTGAGTATTATGTTTAGTGTCTAGGGAATTAAGATATACATAGCATTTGAGCCTTGGTGCATATTGAGATTTTGCTTTGTTTTGTAGGCTGCAAGTCAAAATTTGTCAAGATTGTTTTATGGAGTTTTTTCTCACAAATACTTAATGAAAGCTAAGGTTGAAAAATGTGTTTAGTATTTTGGAGATAATTTTCAAAATATTCTCTCTCCATATTATCTGCATCTCTCTAGTTTGGTCAAATATGTTTCACATATTGGCCTCATTCCCATTTTTTTGAAGTACATGCACATTTGTTCCCTATTTTTGGTGCGCAAAAAGCCCAATGCACAGGCGTGGGTAAGGGATTTGTGTGCACAATGTTATATGCATGTGCACGATCCACATTTATTACTGGCTTATTGGGTTTTTTGCACACGCAACTTAGGCACATGAAAAGTTCACAAAATGTAGGCCCTAGAATTCTCTGCACTGAGCGTTTTTTTGATACAGCTGTAAATACTGGAAGAATGGGTTCAATTATTTTTTAATATTACTTTTCAATTATTTTTGAATTATTTTAATAAAGAAGGTAATTTCTAATCAAAACATTGTCACTTGTATGCTTTCAATAAACTAAAGTGCATTTTATAAAAAGAAATATACTTTAAAAAAATATCTCTATACATCATAATATCTAGACATTTTGAATTTGGTTATTTGTGAACTATTTCCCTGAATATTGACATTTTGTAAATGTGTGATAACTGCTTGCTGTGAATAAGGAAACTTTATTAGATTGTAAAATACTTTATAATTCTTCAATTATTAGAATGTGACAAGAAGAGGGAGTAGTCCTGGCAGCCTGGAAATTCCAAAAGACCTTCCTGATATATTGAACAAGCAGAGCCAAATGCGCCCTATAGATGATCCAGGTGTGCCTTCTGAATGGACGTCTCCTGCCAGTGCAGGAAGCAGTGACCTGATCAGTTCAGATAGCCATTCTGACTCATTCAGTGCTTTCCAATATGATGGCCGCAAATTTGAAAGCAAGTATAGTTTTCCAAAAGTAGCAATGTTTTTTATCTATGCATATTAATTTCAATTTTTAGATAGGTTGTATTCAGCTGTCTCATGAAGAGGATTTCATATGAACATCCCATTGATGTTATCAGTAGTTTAGTTAGTGAAGTAATATAGTTCTTGAAAGATGCAGTGATTCTTATTAAAATAGCTTTATTCACTATTTGTACTGTAGTAGACCCCAAAGCAGAAATGGGGCCTTACTGTGTAATGTGTTGAATAACCCTCCTCCCCCTAAAACACCACACAACATACCTAGGAAGATATGGTCCCTACACTGAGGAATGTCTTCATGCATTCATTTTGGAAGTCTTTTTTACTTCCTCAAAACATCAGTTTAAATGTAAAAAAGTAAAAACCTTTCTTAGTATAGCAATCTTTTTGACTATGTAGTTAGGAATAGTGAAGCAAAATACTACCTGATAAAACAGCTAATTATTAAACCATTTTTCTTTTGAATTTTTTTTATTCATGCCACTCCCATTCTTCTTAATGGGAAGAGGCTACAAGTGTCACTGAGGACTATGACTTCACATCTTGTCCAAGCGAGAAGTGATGGGTTTTCTTTGGAAAATCTACATAAAGCGTGGGAATTAACTATTTGCTTTAGAAATTAAATAACTACTAGATAAAACCTGTGCTGTCTTACTGGTATTATTTGTAAAGTGTAAAAAAGGCAAAAATGGGTGAGAACTTAAAAATTACAAAGAGAGATTGGGAATCTCCGTAATGATTGAACCTGGTGATGCTCTAAACAAAAAGAGCCCTCAACCATGCTCGTAGCTGTTTCCATCACTTCACACTGACTCAACAGACTTTGTAGGCTTTAGAGCAACACGTGGAATGACAATCCTGGAATCTTACTATATAGCGGTGGCTCTCAACTGTGGTCTACCGCTTCTTCAGGGAAAGCCCCTGGCGCGCCGGGCCGGTTTGTTGACCTGCCACGTCCGCAGGTTCGGCGGATCGCGGCTCCCACTGGCCACGGTTCGCCACTCCAAGCCAGTGGGGGCTGCGGGACGCAGTGCTACATCTTACTAGCATGCTGTGTGGACTATACTATGGCGCCCTAACATTTCTGTAGTACCTCAGAGTACACAGTAGCAGAATCCACATGCCAGTTAGCACTCAGCAAACTGGTGTGGCATATATTCACACCCTGGTTTGCTGCACACTGTCTCCATGTAGACAAGCCCTCAGTGTTGTTGAGAGGAGATTCCATAATTTGTGCATTTATATTATACCTAAATGATGAGAATGAACTAAAAATATTTGACTTTGCCAACTAAATACACTGCTATTGCATATTCTGCATTCTGTTTTGCATAATTCAGTTTTGTGACTGAAACTGGAGAAGCATTTAAAATAGTAAATTGTTTCCTACTTAAATGTTGGTTTTGGAGTAATTTGCTTGAGCTGTTTATTGTTAACATAAAGGGGTGTATACATTTTTACATGGACCATTTTGGAAGTGTCTTTGATTGGCAATGTTCTTTAAGTTCGTATTAATCAACAATGGTTTAATTAACCACGTAGCTCTTTCCTTACTGTAGATTTCAGTTTTGGCACTGATGCTGGGACACCAGCTTCCACTGAGATTGATGCAATTTCAGGACATCAGCAGAGTGCAGAGGAACAGGAAGTGGCTAGTCTAACTACACTCCACATTGATTCTGAAACAAGCAGTCTTAACCAGCAACCATTGTCTGCTGAAGCTGCGACTATTACTGGTAAAGTAGTTGTAAAAATAAATATATTTTAATTTCAAATATTTTCCCATTCATGATGAATAATACAGGTAGCAACTTGGCAATTTAATATATTTTCTGTGTACAGTGATATTTGGAGTTCAGGTATTGTGTTAATTGAAATCCTTATGAAAACTGTTGAGTGAAATAACCTGACTAGGAAAAACTTCCTGTTGACTTACATGATCAGCAAATATTGACATAGAGTGCTAAGTATATGTTTAGTCTTCTCTGGAAAAACTGACAGATTTATCATGTGGAAAAATGTGAGCACATAATGTATCTCACCGATGAAGTGTTACCAAATATTTTTATCATTACTAGAAAAACAACTAATTTTTTAAATATAAATAACTCTTTAAAGTACTCTGGTATACAGTACTTTTTCAAATCAACTTACAGCTATATCATGGGATGCCTGAGACACTCCTGCCTCTTACATTCTCTGTGTGGTCTGTTATGGAGCTTGATGCTTTTGTTATGTAAAACGTTAACATATGTGCTGCATACAGTCCATGTTTACTTGAATGTTGAGTTATTAGATTTTTCTCTTCTTCCCACCTGTTTTAACATGGTAAATATCAACCTCTTAAGAACTGGATTGTGAGCCTAAAGTGAACAGGTTCCCTTTTGTAGGAAAGAATCTTCTCCAAGGCGCATTCTGAGGAAGTGTCTGTTGAGTTTACTAGGGCCAGGATTTATGGATTCCATAGCCAGTTTCACATCCCTTGTTCTCTAGCTGTTTTGTATAATGCTCTGCCAGTTGCAAGCCAAGGATCAAACATGCTTGCTACTTTGAAGTTTCATCTTTGTGACAGGACACCCTGGGCTGTGGGTGTCTCTATAACAAATCAAACTCCTGCATTTTCAGACATATTGAAGACATCTCTACTTTTGGCAGATGAGCCATAGAAACACTCTATTTTCTTTATACTCAGACACGCATGGTACTAGCTTCCTTAGACATTTTTTTCTTAGTTCCCTCCATATTTATAAACTGTAGTGGCTTTGTTCAGTTATACTCTTGCTGTCTTAATTCTTGCTTTGGCATGGAAGTGTTAAGAGGATTAATCTTACTGCCCTAGTTTCCTTCAAATTGTTTACATTTTGGATATTGTTTGATGAGCAAACATTTCAGGGATAGGCAATTTTTGTTTAACAAAAATAAGTATCTTTGCCAATGTTTTAGCTCTGCTTTCCAGTTTCTTAGTGGGAAATTTTCTTACTGGAGTATTAACAGGAAGTGAATGAGTTTGTCAATCACTGTTCATTCAGTAGCATTAGAGCAAAGTGATTCTGCAGTATGCTTTGTAAGAATTAGAGGCAACTGTGATGGAGTATTCTTCAGTTTTCTCAAAAGAACCCAATGGCTTATCAAATTGTGCATAATTAGTCTGCCCTTTCCTTTCCAACTCCTATACAGAATTGTTTTGGTCACTATCTTTCTATGTGGCGAGAGCAGGAAACGGGAAGAAATAAAATAAGTTTTATTTTAAGTGGTTTTAAATACAGTACTTAATGTACTCTCTTCCCCATGCCTACTTCCCCCTAAAATAAGTATTTTCTGCTTCTGTGTAGAAAGTAGTAGTAAATAATGTCCTTTTGGAGAAGTCCTGGAGCTTATTAGCCTGAAATGTGCATTTTAAATAAGGCCTGAGGAAAAGATGGAGAACAAGCAACCAGTAGCTAATGAAAATCCTTTACCTTTTAACTACTAGAGAGAAACAGTATGCTGTGTTGCAGAGCAGTGCTGAAAGAGGGAAAAGTACTTCCCCATGGTATCAGTGGTATTTTTCAGATTTTTTTTATTTGGTGTCCACTTTCGTGAACTGCTACTATCTTTTTATTATAAGGGAATTAATTATAATTCCATATTTAAGGTTGTGTTGAGTCTTTCACTTGAAGCAGGATAGAAATCCCGTTTCCTTATTTACCATAATTACTGTTCAGACAACAATTGAATTTACCTTAATGCTTTCTGGATGTGATAAATCTAACTTTTAAAGAGAGAACAATTAATTAAAAATCCATTGTTTTGAAAGTTTAACCTTACCTTTCTTTTTTTGGTTGTTCTTGTAGCTAAATTACAGTTACTTTTGGAACTTCACATACATACACATTTATCATGACATCTTAAATATAGGCTACATTTGTCTAAATTTTAAAATTCAGAAGTTTCAGCCTTTTCATTGTAACAATTTTATTTATGCTTAGGGAAGCCAGTGGTTAAATCACGTCTCTCCCATGTTCTCTGCTACTTTACTAACTAAGCTGCCTGAGCTCTGCTGCTTATGGGGATCTCCAGCCAGCCCCTGACTCAGAGGCAAGGTGAACTGTGAGGCAAGAGAAGCAGAACTGGAGAACAGAAACATGCCAGACACCTGCTCTCCTTTCCCAGGCCTGTCGATAATGGAGATATGACAAGAATCTGACAAGAATACCAAGAAATAATAAAACATCAGGAGGCGTCTTTGCAGCATTGCTCCCCAGCACAGAATTTTACTTCCCTTGGTAGTTGAAGGAATAAAAATTTTCATTTAACTGCAGTTTGCTTGTTCTTTGTATTTTCTCTGGCCCTATTTTTCACATTCAGGGATTTGGGCACCAATGAAGTCATATGACTTAAGCATATATGTAAAATCTATATCTATTCAGAAAAATATTCACTTCAGTGGGACTTAAACCCATGCTTAAATGCTTTTACTGAATTGGGATCTTGGTGAAGGAAGGTGGGAAGAAACTTGTTTGGTTGAGAACACTGAAAGTATTGTCAGAGAAAATAAATACTCTAAAACTATTTGTACTTAATGTAGACATTTGCCAATTAATCCATTTACATATTTTGGTATCAGGTTATCATTTGACTGATGACTTCTTTCACAGCACTGTTCACATGAACATCTGTTTGTGGTGTATATCTTTTCTTGGCCAGATATGATTATAAAAAGAGCTCAGGGTTTTTTTGATATTATGTTTGGAAAACTTTTCAGAAGTTCGAAGAAATAGAAAAGATTTTTAAGGTAACTTTTTTAAAAAAATTGTATTTACAGGCTCTGAAAGTGCTTCTCCAGTCCAATCTGCTCTTGGATCCCGATCACAGACACCTTCTCCTGCCGCTCTGAATGCAGATCATATTGAACAGAAGGATCTGCAGCTGGATGAGAAGCTCCACCACTCAGTTTTACAGACGCCAGATGACCTAGGCAATATCTGGAATAGAAAACTTTAAAATTGTTTTCTTTCTTTCTTTTTCAATGCAATATAATTTATAGCTAGTATCCCTTCAGTATAGAACAGGCTCATACAAAGCTTTTATATTAATTCACATTGATATATTTTTAAATTTTTGAATGAAAATAATTTCCTTAAAGTTACAGAAAGCCCTGTGTTTTTTGTGTATCATTGCAGGTGCTTATCAGTGGATTATTTGGATTATCAGTCCAGAAAACCTTTTAATTGTTCTTGTTATGTTTAAAATCACAACAATTTAATGTAATGTGCAGCATTGTCCAGAACTGCATCATCACTAATACATAAGTAATGAAGGATCAGTACATTTATTTGATGCTGTAATGTAATTTTAGAATATCTGTTGTTTGTGTAAATCAGAAGAGAAAAACTCTTAGTTGAGGCTAAATGGTACCCATTTAATTGTGTGGCACCCTTTCTTTGTTGAAATGTTTGGTAGTCAAGAAATTGATAGTTGTTTATGGAAAGGTAACTTTTTCTCTGTCCCTATATGAATCAACTATACCTAACTGCCGAACTTCATGCGCAACAAACCCTTAACTACTATGGTGTAAATGCAGTAAAGGTATATAGAGAATATCTCCCGTATTGTACAGAGCTGCATTTTCCTCCCACATATCATATATGAACCTCTGACCTAAATTCCAGACCCTCCTCCACAACTCACTGACAGACAGCCTTTTATTTTATTTTAATAGTGTTTTCTCATAGCCACTATGGGACAGATTTTTTTAAAAAAGCACGGTATCCAGTTTGGGCCAGTTTTTCAAGAGAGCTCAGATCCCATTTAGGCATCTAAATAAGTGGCCAGATTTTCAGAAGAGTTCAGTATGTTCTGGTGCTGAGAGATGTTTTGAAAATCTGACCATAAGTGTTACAATTGGAGCTGTGTGCGCCAACACTTTTGAAGTTCTCACCCTTATATAAGTGCCTGGGTTTTCGTGGTTTTTTTAAAATCTGGCTCCAGTTGTGTGTGCTGAGCACTTTAAAGTCCTAGGTATTTTGAAAAACTAATCCTGTGTATCAAAAATTCAAATCTAACCTCATTCGCTCTCCAAAAAATATATCCTCCGTTTGTAATGCTCAAATAAGAGTTTAGATACTGTACCATGAAATACTACATATGGATGGCAGCTGAGATATGGGATCATAGTGAAGTGGGTTTTTTTGTTTTTGTTTTTTGAGAAACCACAACATTGAATATCCTGACTTTCAAGTGCTTGTGTTTAGTATTTATTGACAGTTTTTAATGTTTAATATCAATTGATCGATATTTACCAGTCTTAATTTATTTAGGGTTTTTTTGGGTTGAAGAAAACTAGATAGTTTATCTGCCAGTTGGAAAAGTAGGTTTTATTTGCACTACTTTGAAGTGGCGAGAACTGCATCTTGTGTGCTTTCAGTCTCCTGGGCTGAGTTACAGAATATTGCCCCCTCACTAGCTGGCTAAGAAGGGACTAGTGGCAAGATACAGCAGTTCACACTTGCTTCACGATTCTCTTGCTAATTTGCAAGTAAGAGTCAGTCATGGTAAATGCTAAAGAAAAAGGTCCAATTGCTTTAGTGAGTAAGACTTAAAGCCGAAAGCTGATTTTCTGACAATCCTTTGAATGGGAAATGTTGGAGATTTGCAGCTTCATTGAAGCAAAAGCATAAATGAAATATCTTTAGTAAGGAAAGTAGACAGATGTAGTTAATGTAATAACAAGATTGGCTGACTCAGTGCTAAAGTGGCTAGCTCTATAAGAAATATCTTTATTGTACTTGGTCTACATACATGCCTTATCCATTTATTACTTGTTTTAAGAAAACTATTCATGATTTAAATATCAGACCTTATTCTGCTTTACCAAAGGTGGTTCTTATTGTACATTTTTCTCCCATTACAGAAACTAGTGAATTCCCATCAGAATGTTGCAGTGTGATGGCAGGGGGGACCCTTACAGGATGGCATGCGGATGTTGCTACTGTAATGTGGAGACGAATGCTAGGGATTTTGGGAGATGTCAACACCATTATGGACCCTGAAATTCATGCGCAAGTTTTTGATTACTTGTGTGAACTCTGGCAGAACCTGGCTAAGGTACAAGAACTTTCTGTACAAACCACCTTGATAGGGATAGGGCAAGAGCTTGAGAATGGATCAAAAACTATAAATTTCTGACATACTGCCTCTGTGTTCTGAAATAATTACAGATAAGAGATAATCTTGGTATTTCAGCTGATAACTTGACGTCACCTTCTCCACCAGTTTTAATCCCACCACTGAGAATTCTAACTCCGTGGCTTTTCAAGGTAAGTACAATAAACCATTCAGTAGATAAGAAACGTTCATATAATATAGAACAATGCTCACATTAACCTGTTACTTCATTTGTGTAATAAATACTTTTTTTTAAAAAAAACTGTAGGCAACCATGTTGACTGATAAATACAAACAAGGCAAGCTACATGCTTATAAGCTTATTTGTAATACAATGAAGCGAAGACAAGATGTTTCTCCAAACAGGGATTTTTTAACTCATTTTTACAATATAATGCACTGTGGACTTCTTCATGTTGATCAGGTAAGTGGTTTTTTTTTATATATATATATATATATATATATATATATATATATATATATATATATATATATATATATATATATATATATATATTTTAAAGAAAAAATTCAGATGAGGATGTACAATATAACTGAAATGAAGTCACTGCTCTGTCAGAAAATACTGGGAGGATTTTCAATTAAATAATTTAACTTGGTAATTAAAAATCAGTACTTCAGCTTATATCCTACTGCTGAGCAATTGCCTTGGTAAATCACACTCATAGTAATGAGCACAATCATAACCTGCTATACACATTTGTGCAGGGGCGTAAGGAGGCAGAAGGTGCCCCATTTTTCATCTGCACAGGCTGTGCTATCCATATTGCAGGTTGTAGCAAGGAGGAAGGAGAAACAAGCAACTTCTGGGAGACTTCCCTCCCTTCACCAACCTTTGCAGTTGGGCTGGTGGGAAAGTAATTGTGCCAGGTACCAAATTGGTTCAGATTGCTACTTCTCTTTTCTCCCATCCCAGGAGTTCTGAGTCAGAACATAGTTCTTGGTCTGCTCCTTGGTTGGTGCAATTACATGCTGCACCATACCTAGTGCTAGATTTTTGGTTTTACCACAATCTTAGTATGCATAGCAATATAAATCTTCACTGTACTTTGATAGAAATCATTAGCTAATCTTCACAGTGTTAACTTCCATTTGATAAGTGGTATTGTCTCTAATTTTCAGTGGAGAAACCTTTATGAAAAGGTTAAGTGACTATCAGAGCTGGGTTGAGACCTCTGACACATGGAAGGCATACTGTACAAAAGGAAACCGTTAACAAAGCATACATCATATTAACTTATTCAAGTGCATGAAAAAAATATTATCTTTGCCCAAGATACCGTTGTCCTATTAGCATATGGTAATCCAAGCCAATTTAGATGCTGGTTTTGTTGGAGTATTTTTTAATACTTGAAGTGATTAGCATCTTTTTTTTTTTTTTTTTTTTTTTTTTTCTGGTCAGGATTCCTCAGTGTAGGTCGAGCTTTTTCCTTATATCTGTCAGATCAGCAATGCAAGCAAACTCCCCTTCAAGTACTTGCTCATTTCCCCTTCTTCAAGTGCTTGCTCATGTCAATTCCATTGTAAACATGCTCGCGCCCACTTGCGCGGCCATCTGAGATTTTTGCCTTAGCAGTATCCGTAGTACAGGCTGTGTCACCCCCTTAAGTGCTGCGCTCATATGCTGGTATATCAGTTGCTGCCGGCCCTACACCCTCTTGGTTTCTTCTTGATGACAGCTCCGACAGAGGGGCAGGAGGATGGGTAATGGAATGGACATGAGCAACACATCTTGAAAAACAACAGTTAAGAAAAGGTGGGTGACTTTTTTTTGCGGGGGGGGGGGGGACAAATGAAGGCCTATGAGCTGATCAGCGTGGGAACTGAATTCTTTCCAAAAAATTAGGTAGGAGAAGTTAAAGATCAGAGTAGATTTTATTAGCAGTAATTCAGTCAAATAAAAAATTTTCATTCAGGAGCCATTAGAGAAGTGTAAGTGGAGCTTACAAATCCAAACATTTTTCTGAGTTTCACCAGTGGCACAATCCTCCATCCATTGGAGTCAGTTAGTTTTTCCAGTGACTTTGGTAGGAGCAAGATCAAGCCCCATACCTCTCTGAAAATACTGGAAGAAGCAATCTTGCAGAGTTAAATGTAGCTGATGATAATTACTTGAGAGGTGTAAAGAAACTGAAGCAGCCAAAATACTGTTGTTGAAAATCATCTTCATCTCTTGCCACTCAGACCACGTCATTCCTTTATTTGAACCTGTTTTCCAGTTTCCTGTCTTTTCTGACCTCACTTTTAATCTTTTGATTTTGTCGCTTTTTGAATGTTTTCAATGTAATTTAGATTTAATTCCTCAGGGCAGTCTTTATTTGCCTGTAAAATGGCATACAAACCTCTGGTGCTATGTAAATATAATATTAGTGAACAGTGAGTCCAGGCTACAGCAGACAACTATATGTTTTTTTGGTTAATTTCCTTCTTGTAGAGAGATGTAAGTTCCAGTAGTTTGTTTTGTGAGCAAGAGAATCTAATAGCTAATTTAGAAAAGTTCTGGTGAGAGTGTGCCTCATTAGCATAATTTTCAAGACCTTGTAGTAATTAATACAACGAAGATTGTTCCCAGACACATGTGGTTCAGTGGCAAATGGTGAGTGGCGGGGGGAGGGATGGTAGTGTCTTTGTGTCCAAGGCCAGCAGTAGCACTAGCAGCTACAGTCTGAGGCGCTGCTGCCCCATGGTGAGAATCAAGGACTGCCTTGCCTAACAGCTACAGTTCAAGATAATATCACCCAATGGTGAGAGTGAAGGGCCACATTGCCTAGTGGCTACAGCCGGGATCGGCAACCTTTGGCACGCGGCCTGCCAGGGTAAGCCCCCTGGCGGGCTGGGCCAGTTTGTTTACCTGCCGCGTCTGCAGGTTCGGCCGATTGCAGCTCTGACTGGCCGCAGTTCGCCGCTCCGGGCAAATGGGGGCTGCGGGAAGCGGTGCGGGCCGAGAGGGGAATGGCGAACCGTGGCCAGTGGGAGCTGCGAATGGCCAAACCTGTGGACGTGGCAGGTAAACAAACTGGCCCGGCCTGCCAGGGGGCTTACCCTGGCGTGCCGCGTGCCAAAGATTGCCAACCCTGGGCTACAGTATGGATGGGGAGGGAGTAGGGGAACCCAAGCCCACCTTGCTCCACCGTGTTCTGACCCAGGGACCTTCAAAATAATAGTCATACAAGTGACTTATGGACTGGCACCCTTACTCCAGTTCCCTGAGTCACTTCCTACCCCTAACTTCTGTTCTTCTCAGTGCAACGGGTCTGCCTTGAGTCCTCTCAGGTCCGTTTCCGGAGCACCTTCCCCTACTGGCGGTGACTCATCACCCTCAGTCCCTGTGGTTGAAGGTCTGCAGTGGCTTAGCTGTCAGGCCTGGTACTGGCTTCTTGGAGCCCTGGCAGCTTCTGTACAGGAGGCTGGTGCACCCAACTGCTCTCCTGCTCCATCTGCCCAGACTGAACTGAGCTGCTTCCTTTTGAATGCTCCCTCCACTAGGAGCATGCCCAGCAGAGGTGAGGGAGCGATCACTGGGGCCCTGTTAGATTCCACAAGGTTGAGGGCGTTCCTGCCAGCGAACTGCTTCCAGGCAATTCAACATCTCTGCCTCAGTCTGCAATCTCAGCCCTCCACGACACTCCATGTATGTCTGAGCCTGTTGGATCACATGTCCATTTGCATGCAAGTGGTCCAGTTCGCCAGACTGCACCTTTGCCTTCTTCAGATGTGACTCAGGACGATCTACTGCCCTGCCCTGCATTCTCTGAACTGGTTGGTTCGCCTTCTTCCACCAGTCCTAGATTCCTTGCACCAGTGGGAGTCCCCACGCAATGTGTGCCAGGGAGTCCCTTTGCTAGGTCCCTCCAACCAAGTCAGTGGTGACTGACGCTTCCTTTCTGGTTTGGGGGGGCACATCTGGACTCATTGAGGGTGCAGGGCCTGTGGTCAAAACAGGAAGCCTCATTCCATATCAATGTGCTGGAACTTTGAGCCATCCACAATGCATGTTGTGCTTTCTGGGACCATTTAGCACACCTAGTAATTCACCTACTCACTGACAATACGACTGTGATATACTATGTGAACAAACAAGGGGGAGCACATTTCAGGTTACTCTGCCTAGAGGCAATCAACCTATGGCGATTCTGTATCAAAGCAGACATCACTCTAGTAGCAGTCCACTTTCTGGGGGCACAAAATTGTCTTGCAGACATCTCAGCAGGGTTCTCTCCCTGAACTATGAGTGGTCCTTGAAGGCAAGTGTCTTCTGGGTTGTCTTTGAGACATGGGGCATCCCTCTGATCGACCTGTTTGTGACAAGGGAGAACAAAGCATCCCCTATTCTACTCCCGAGGGGGCCTCAGCCCAAGCTCCCTCTCTGATGTTTTCCACTGGAGCTGGCGGTTGACTCTTCTGTACATCTTTCCCCCTATTCTGGTCATGCCTCAGATCATCCTCAAACTCAAGGCAGATCGTGCCCAAGCTCATCCTTGTTGCTCCAGCTGAGGCAGTGCTAGTTCCCAGATCTCCTTGCTCTGTCAGTTCAACCTCTCATGCCGCTTCCTCTCCATCCCAACCCGTTCACTCAAAACCACGGCCACACTCTCCATCCTGCGATCAGCTCCCTTCAACTTACGACATGGCTGCTGCATGGCTGAATGAAGATACAGAGCTGTGCTCCGAGGCTGTCCAAGTCCTATTCAGTGGTAGGAAGAGCTCTACTAGGACGGCCTAATTGGTGAAGTGGTGTGGTCTTTGGCCCATGGGACCAAACCAACAGGGACTTCCATCCAGAACATCTTGGTTACATCTTCAGAAATCGGTCCTTGCGCTCAGTTCACAGAGTGCATTTGGCAGCAATATCAGCCTTTCATCCCCCTAGTCAAGGGAAATCCATTTTTTTCCAACGCCATGGTGAAAAGATTTCTGAAAGGGCTTCTCTGCCTACATCCTCCAGTCTGAGAACCAGTTCCCATGTGGGACCTAAACACTGTTCTGGTTGCTCTAATGGGCCCTCCATTCGAGCCACTTGCATCCTGTCCACTGCCCTTCTTGTCTTAGGCTTGGTCCACACTAAGCCCCCAGTTCGAACTAAGATACGCAACTTCAGCTACATGAATAACGTAGCTGAAGTCGAAGTATCTTAGTTCGAACTAAAAGGTACTTACCGCGGGTCCAGACGCAGCAGGCAGGCTCCCCCGTCGACTCCGCCTACTCCTCTCGCGGAGCAGGATTACCGGCGTCGACGGCGAGCACTTCCGGGATCGATTTATCACGTCTAGACAAGACGCGATAAATCGATCCCAGAAGATCGATTGCTTGCCGCTGAACCAGCCGGTAAGTATGGACGTACCCTTAGCTATCGGGAACACAGTTTTCTATTACATCTGCAAGAAGGGTGTCAGAGTTGCAGGACCTGATGGCTGAGTTTTCTTACACTCGGTTCTCCAAGGACAAGGTAATGCTGCAACCATACCCAAGGTTTTTATACAACATAGTCTCTGTTTCATCTGAATCAGGTGGTGTGTTTACCTGTGTTTTTTCCCTAAGCTGCACTCTTTCCTGGAAGAACAGTCCCTCCATACTCTGGATGTCAGGCAATGTCTAGCCTTTTATCTAGACAGGAGTAAACTATTTTGTGCTTCACCTTGCCTGTTCGTGTCATATACAGACCACATGAAGGGGGCAAGCAGTCTCTGCACAGAGCGTCTCTAGATGGATAGCATCCTGTATCAAGACTGCGTATGAGAGACCTTCGCCGATGCCCTCAGCAGATGCAGGCTCACTCCACGAAAGCACAAGTGATGTTGATAGTATTCCTCAGTGACATTTCCATACTTTGCAGGGCAGCCAAATGGTCATCCATCCATCCATTTACAGACCATTATGTTATCAATCTTCCAGAACGGATGCAGGCCTTGGAAGGATGGTCCTACAAACCCTATTGCAGTAGACTCTGAGCCCCATCTCTAGATGGGTTACTGCTTGTGAGTCACCTGAGTGGAATACCTGTCTGTATCTACTCAAAGAAGAAACTGTTACTTAATGTAACTGTAGTTCTTTGAGCTGTGATGCAGACATGTAGTCCATGCCCCACCTGCTGTCCCCTCTGCATCGGAGTCTCCTCTCAGGGTTTTTTGGTGTGAAGGAACTAGAGGGGATCTGGGTGGTACCTGGGGAGGGGCCAGAGGCATAAGTGCCACACTTCTACAGGTACTGCTAGGCAAAAGTCTCCAGCTCTGGTGTACTGGGTGCACACACGCCTAAGTGGAATATACGTTTGCATCACATCTCAAAGAACCACAGTTACTACTGGTCACCATTTTGTTTTAGCCAACTTTCCCCCATGGGTAAATAGAGGTATAGGGGGCTAGATCCACAGAGGGACTTGGGTGTGGCAACGCTGAGTATTGCAATTCCTAACAATGTTACCCTGCTTCCTGGTGGAATACTCAGCCCTGAGCTAGGTTTCACGCTCCCTATACAATATGCAGAGAGTCAGTCATCTAAGAATGAGATTCACAGAAGCCGGAAAACTGAGTGGGGAGCCACCTGAGCTACTCAATAGGAAATACCAAGGAGAGGGGTGTGATCTAATCCCTGCCTCTGAAAGGGAGTTAGGCATCATCCTGTGGCTCAGAGTTAGGCACTTATCTCCATTTGGAATTCAGAGCCACGAACCCTCTCCTACATTAGGCACCTAAGCCATGTCAGACCTTTTTCATTAAAAATGAGAGAGAGATTGAGAACCCCACCCCAGAATACCCACTAGCCTGGTGGTCAGGGCATTCACCTGGGAGGTGGAAGACCTGATTTCAAATCCCTGCGCTACCTGATTTGGAGGAGGGACTTGAATTTGAGTCTCCCACATCCCAGGAAGTGCCTTAACCACCAGGCGTGTGAGTGGGTGAGTGGGTGGGTGTGCACACCATCAATATTTAATCATTAAGGCTGTAAGAAAGTTGTAGCGTTCGAGGTTTGGCGGCGGGGTTTGGTTCAGAAATTGCAGGCACAATTTAAGTTGCAGTTTTGTGTGGTCAGTTCAAGTACCATAAAAGAACCACATTAAAAATAAACAACCCATTAAAAAAACAATTTGAATGGCATTGCAATGCCATGCGCGAAGTCACAGTGCCTCTCTGAAATTTGGCCCAGCCAGGAGGGACAGCCATGCCAAATCTGAGTGAATGGCATTGTGGCCGGCAATTTTTTTAGAGCCTTATTAGTCATTTATACAAAGTAGAACAGCTTCAAGAGGAGAGATCCAGAATACCCGATAGACCGCTGGTAGGGCACTCACTTGGGAGGTGGGAGTCCCTTCTTCAGATTCCCAATCTGATTGCCATCAGATGCCTTTTGTGGAAGGCCCAGCCTGGTAGGCTTGCTCTGAAAACACCTACCACTTTGGGCTCTCTGTGCAAGATAGGCAGGGGAATGCTTATTTTGAGAACTCTTACACAGCTTGGGTGTGAGTTAGGATGCCAAGCAGCTCAGTGGTGTCAAAACATAGGCAGCCCTTCACATGCCCACCAGCAGCAAGTTAGGCACCTAGAGAATTTAGGCACCTCCAGGTTTAGGCAGCAAGTGAGTGGGGGTTTCGAGGTCTCAGTGGATCTAAAATTGGATTTGGGCATCTAAAGTAGCAGTTAGGTGTCTAAATCCCTTTGTGGATCTATCCCAGAGAGGTTAAAGGCCTGAACAACTCTGCTCCCGTGAAAGTCAATGGTAGAATTTTAACTGATTTGAACGGAGGCAGAATAAGACTTGTTTAAGATTACAGTCAGTGTGTAGCTAGGAATTGAACCCAAAGAGACCTAACTTCCAATTTTCCCCTCCTTTAACCACTAAATTACATTTTCTCTCCTACTGAATTGCAAATTTGCATATTAACATTGACCATCAAGGTATGTTACAAAGTCTATCTCTTAGAGAATTTTTTCAGAGAAGGATTATATTCTTTATTTGCATGTGAACTGGGGAGTTTTTTTATACTGATCGTATCTTGTCCATACACAGATTCATAGATTTAAACAATTCATAGATTCTTAGAGAAATCACATGTACCTTAGAAATGGAACATCTTTATTAATGACCTATTTCATGGGTTCACTAAATCTGCATTCACTTAATATATCATGTAATGTATAGCTGCAAACAAAAGAATTTTAAGACACTTTAATATGTCATTCTTTATATTAAGATTCCATTTACAAATAATTTATAAAGGGTTAATAAATGCGTGCTTTTTTGTTTATCTAATGAATGTCATATACTTCTTTCCCTTCTCACCTCCAAGGATATTGTTAATACAATCATCAAGCACTGCTCTCCTCAATTCTTTTCACTTGGTTTGCCTGGTGCTACCATGCTTATTATGGATTTCATTATAGCAGCTGGTAGAGTGGCTTCTTCCTCTTTTCTCAATGTAAGTGTTCATCAGTTCATTCTCTTTTGTGATTGTATGTAATCATGAGATGTTTTAATAGAAAGAATACTATGCAACATTGTTCTTCAACTATTGTGTATTGACCTGTCCCAAAGAGAGAACTCAGTGCTTAATTATTGAAATCACCAAGTAGTTCATTAAAACATGACATTATAAAAATCCTATATAGAAGGTATAAAGAATGCAAAAATTTGCTGTTTATTCCTCATGTCTGTTTAGACTCAGAATTGCAGGAACAATTATGAGATAACTCTTAACTAAGAGACACCACACATAAAGGTGTTTATTTCATCTGTCATCACCCACATGCATATCCAGAGGTTTGGGGTTTTTTTTAACTTATAGAAGACATGTCATATTAACAAACTTTTAAAGGGAAGGAACACTTTTTATTGGTGTATTAGGTCCATGGCTATTTGTTCTATACACAATTTAAATGTAGTAGGTTTTGTACTGATGTTGCAGTCTATCCTTTGGGACTACTAAGAAGTAAAAATGTTGCAGTTGGCCATTAAGTGTTGATAATCCTCCATTTTAGGAGAAGTGCTTTTTATATGGTAGATACTACATTGTTACTATACAAAACACTCCATGAGAAATTAAATACCTTTTTAGCGAGGGATGTTCATATAATACTACAACCTTCAATTAATGCTCACCATGAGCTGGTATCATCTTGCTCTGTATACACCCTGAGATATTTAATTTTTAACTGAGCGAGGTTGGCTTTCTCTTCAAAATCTTGAAATATTCAGAGCTCTATTGATGGGGTATGTTGGAGACCTCTTGCCTCAAGAATGGGGTTCTTGGCAAAATATTGTCTTAGAAAACAACTACTGCAGGTAAATAATTCCCCTGTATATTGGTTGAGATTATATCAGATTAGTTTTTGGACCATCCAGTATAATCTCTCTGGAGTTTGCTATGGTAACCCAGTTACTAAAAGCTCAAACTTTCCTCTTTTAAAATTATGACTGCCATGTACAGTTATTTACATAATTATTAGTTTGTATTGGGAGAAGCTTTTCTGCTTTCAGTGCAGAGAATTTACTAATTACTTCAATGTTTTAAATTGGATTAATTTAAATTACACAGTGGATTGTTTTCATTTTTACAGTGTTTTCTTTTTAAAAGTCTGTTACACTTGTAATTCCTCCATATTGTTGCTGTAGAGTGACTTCCAAAAGTGGGGCTGGTGGCTCTTAAAATTGTTAGCTTTTGTATTTATACTTGTTTATACCTTTCAGTTATTTCTGATCAGCTTGATTGGCAGAAGCATTATTTATCCTTTTAAACTTTCTATTTTGTGTTTTGTAAGAAAAATATATAGAAACACAGTGTTTTATCACAAAGGCTATTTAAATTATTCTCTTTAGTGGTAATACAGGATGTAGAGCCAGTATGTGGTAATGGAAATTTGACTTATCTGTTTCAACACAGCAGCTTATTTATGCAGTCTTCGTGTATATCACACAGTATTTTTGTGCTAAATACAAACTGCTTGAGTTTCTCTCTGGCCTCCATATTGTCACCAGGATAAACTTAATAAAAAGTCAGCCTTATGTAAGGTAGCTGGATATTTCACATTCTTAGTGCAATATGAGTAAATATTTTTGTTTTTCCCCATCCATAGGCACCAAGAGTAGAAGCACAAGTTTTGTTAGGATCTCTGGTCTGCTTTCCCAACTTATATTGTGAATTGCCAGCTCTACACCCAAACACTCCTGACATAGTTGTGTCTCATTTCACAGATGTTAAGGTGGGAATATTGAGAACATGTGTATGGTATTGCAGCTACCAAGCTGTCTTTTTTTTAGTAGTATAGTGTTCCAGGTAATTTTTACTAATATTTAGATATTCTAATGTTCTTTGTAGATCTTTGTATGTAGAGAGCAAGATTTAAGTCCATAAAATTTGTCAAAATAGGCTTTAAACTTCTAAACATGTAGTTATTTTGAAATTACTGTTGACCAACAAAATCCATCAAAAGTGTCTGCGTATGTTCCTAAAAGTAAATGTGCATTATTTTCACCATTTTGTATGCTTGGTCTTTGCGATCACTTGAAAAGTTTCTCAGCTTTAAACAGCTCAGAAAGAGAAGAAAAAGACTTGAAGTTTCTAGATGCTCTATTTATTCCACTTGCAGTTTATTTTCTTAGGGGCTGCCAAAAGCCCCTATGTGTACCTCCATGGTGGCCACAATACATAAAATCAGGGAGACTCCAGCACATGAAGTTTGGGCTCTGTGACAGTTTAGCATAGGTGAAGGCGGTCTGGGTCTGTGAAGGCATTCTGTGTACTGCTGAGGTTCTTAAACTGGGGGGGTCACAATGTATTCTGGGGCGGGGTGTGAGAAGCTTTAGGGCAAAAAAACTTGCTGCACATTTTACCCACAGAAATGAATAATTACCAAAGCTGATTCCTCCAGACATATCAGGTCCTCAGAAAGCACTGTGCATTTGACTCTAGATGCCACTGTGCATTTTGATGGATTTCTATTAAGCTTGCATAGCATTATACAAAGTCATTGCCATCTGTACACTAACCCATTTGCTACAACAAAGTGTGCACATTTAATTCTAAGCATCGACCATAATCACAGTTTTGCTTTTGCTCTTATTACAATGGATCGTTGACCCAGCAAAAGAATATGCCTGTGTATTCCATAGCAGAGCCCTTATATTTTTCTAAAGATTTTTGTGGAGACGTTTCTGGCAACTGAGTTTGAACATTTTCATCTTTTGTTTTAGGAACTCACAATCAAAACTGTATTAAGTTCTGCAAGAGAGGAGCCATCTGGTCCTGCACGGTAGGTCATACTTATCAAGTGATGAAAGGCTGCCATATTATTGGAGGCTCTTTTATAATTACAATGTATTCAAGTAGGTATGTTGTAATCCAAGTTCTCCCCTTCTCTTGATGTACCTGTCAGTCGCTACCCCCTTCTCTCCTTCTCACCTTACTTACCGATTTTGATTCTGTACTATCTCTTCATTGTCTTTCAATTTCCCACATTAGCCTTGCAACTGCAGCTTTTCATGTTAACGTCTCGTTCAGTCATTTCTTCTCCCATCTCCTCTCCTTCATCTCCATGTTTAGCCTTCATCTCTGGGTCATGGCTTGCACATGTGAAAATGACCACTTCTTGGATTTTATCTTCACTCAGCAATATTCCCTTCCTGTCCTAATATTCCCTCCCTGTCCTATCTGTTGCTGAATTCTTTCTCTCTGACCACCATCTTCTCCTCTCCGCTGCCCTTGATCCTCTTCTTCATCAACACTGACTCTGTAATCAACTCCTTAGACTTCTCCCACCATAAAGTCCATCCTTCCAAACTCCTGTCCTGTCTTGTACCTCACATCTGTTTGCTCTACTCATGCTCTAAAGAAAATCAATGTAGATTTCTTCCACTAAGATTCACCATATCCTCTTTATTGCATATATAAAGTACTAAAACATCCATGAGCAAGACCCAAAAAACAAAACTAAACCCATGAGGTTGTCTTTTTGTTCTGTTTGTACAGCGGGGTACTGGTCCATGACTGAGACTCCTAGGTGCTACGATAATACAAATAGTAATAAATAGGTTGTCTTAAAAATCATGAGATTTTTAAAAATACTGAGCTGTGTTTGTTTTTGGTCTGTTTCTTGATTTTTTTTAAACCTGCAGAGGGTAGCCCTGACCCACAATTTGTGTGTGCTAATTGCAGATTGAATTTTTAATCTGAAAAGTATATGCACAATTGCAGGGGTTCTTCCTTTTCCCCCTGCCCTCACCTGCTTGGCAGGGAACTCCACTTTTACCCTATTTTAGCCTCTGGGATGAGGAATTGAGATTCTTGTAAATTTTAAAAATCATTTGTATAGCAACATAAATTAAGGTTTTTATGTTTTTCTTGTTTAGGAAACTGTAGTTATGTATTTAATGTATCTTGGAAGACAGTCCAGAAATCACAAATACCATATATTATATAGTTTTTATTGCAGGTAGTTGAACATTCTTGGAATCTTGAGTTCTTCTTTGAATGTGTCAGTGTAGATCCTGCTGTAGGTGAGCCTGTGCCTCATGCACATGAGCTTGGACTTTTTTGAATAGCAGTGTTTGTCAGGGCTTCTCATGTGCCATGTGTGAGGGCATAAAGGGCGGAGTGGCCGCAACCCTCCTTCAGTTCCCTCTTACCACCTGTGGCAGCAAGACAGAACTTGGACTGTCTGACCCAGTTCTAATTCATGAAGAAATCTCTTTACCCCTTATTGAGATTTTTTTAGTTGGCCATTCTTCTCCCCTCCCAAAGGAAGGGAATAAGCAAGGTGAGACCCTCCTGTACATTCAGATATACCGGGGTGAAATACTTTGCACCAACCATTGGTATTGGCAGATTCTAAACCAACAGGGTTTAAATGCTTTACTTCTTGCAATGGTCTGATGCCCTTAATTGTTGGACACAGCAGATGCCTCTTCTGCCTTGGGGAAGGTAATATCCCTAACAAATTTCATATGCCTTTCCTTCCCATCCCACACTGGAAAATCTTGAGACACGAGGCTCAAACTATACTTCTTGGAGCAATCCATGAAGTTGCATTTGATCCAGGCATTGAAACGTCCTCCAAACCAGAGCTAAGGAGACTATCTTTGCAAGTGCCCACCTCTTTGGTTCCAGAAGGAAGAAGAAATCTAAAAGGGTTCCAAGACCATCAACATCGGGGCTGGGTTTCCCAAGGCTGACCACATTGGCACCAACACCTGGGGAAAGAGAACTGACAAGTAAAGTACCCACACTGAGTGCAAACACAACTCAGTGTGGTCAGACAATCATCCTGCAAGGACTTGAGGCCAAGAGATAAGTGCTCAACTGTCTATGATGTTGAAGGCAAAGTCAGCGAAGAAGTCTTGAGCGACTGTCACACTGATTTAAATATTGACAGCAAGATCCAACCCAATACAGATTCTGGCACTGACCAGCAAGCCCTTTGACTACTCAGGTATGCCAGCACCAGCAATATCAGTGCTAGAATCCCAGCCCGTGACACTGCCATCCCCTGAGATATACTTTTCCTCACTGTCTCTGGGCTACTCTGAGTGCCCTGCTAAGAGCAGGGAACCCTCTTCCAAGAGACAGGAGTGATACCCTAAAGAGAATGATTTTGAGGGCAGTGCTGAAGTCTTAGGTGTTTACACTCCAGTACCATCCTGTATATCCTTCTGGTACCAGCCCCCTTAAAGACAAAATACCATTTTAATCTTCTTTATCCTGCATCAAACTTCCTCCCAAAGGCAGGTTTGACAAGACAGTTGAGAGCCACCCCAAAACCATCCCAGAGTTGACCTTTGGAAGCCACCTTGCCCCTTTCTATTGTGCATGATTGGAGATTATGGCTGACACAGGAGTGCTGGACATCATCACCCATTCCCCATCCTTCTTCTGGAACTCGTCTCGCAGGAGCCTATTACTAAAAGTGGCCTCATTGCTTCATCTAGGAGCCATAGAAGAGGTTCTGCAGAAGTTAAGAGGGAGAGGCTTCTATTGCTGGTATTTCCTTACTCCAAAGAAGAAAGGGGATCTTCATCCTATCACAGACCTGAGGAAACTGACAGATGCATACACTGCCTGAGGTTCAGGATGGTAACACTTGCCTCCATTATCTTGACTTACAGAATGCATACTTCCATATTGCCATCCACCTGGCCCGCAGGAAGTACCTGAGATTTACGGTGGCGCCAAGCCATTATCACTACAAGGTACTGCCCTTTGGACTCTCTGCAGCACCGAGAGTCTTTACAAAAGTGCCTCATTGTACGTGCACACCTAAGGAAACAAATCAGCCATGTATATCCGTGTCTAACGACTAGCTGATCAGAAGCAGATCACATCAGGAAGTTCTCTGACAAACCTCAACTACGTACTACCTCTGTTTGCCAGCTGTGCCTCCTGGCAAATTACAAGAAATCATCTCATGATAGAATTCGTATGGGCCAGGATAGATTCCATGATGGTGAGGGATGCTTAGCTTAGGACTGAATCCTCTCACTTGAGTTGTTAATAAACATGGTGGTATTGCAGCTGGCTGTAAGACTATGGCCTTGCCTCACATTATTAGGCCATATGTCTGCATGTACATGTGGGACACTGCTTGCCGGACTTCATCTCATGCCTCTACAACTCTGGCTCAGGTCAGCGTACTCCCCTGCGAAGCATCAGATGAGCAAGAGCTTCAATTCTATCTCATGTCCTTGCAATGCTAATCCGGTACCTAAATCCCAACAGTGTTTAAAAATGTGACTCATCACCATCCAGACCATTAATCATAGAAACATGTGGAACAGACTGAGAAGCCCACCTGAATCATCTGCAAATACAAGAGATGTGGTCCTCGGAGTTTGTAAAATGGCATATACATGAATGGGTGCCTGCTCTGAAGCAGTAACTGCCAGAAAGCAATAACTCTGGAACTGGTGCTACCTGCATGACATAACCACTAGCCATGCACTTCTTGGGAGCCAGACTTCCCAAGTAGACAATCTCTCACCAGCTATGAGTGGGCACTACTGAAATCCATCACCTACTTGATATTCCGCCAGTGGGAGAATCCAGTGATAGACCTGTTTGCCACCAAGGACAACATCAGTTGCCCAGACTTCTGTTCCACCGGAGACATGAGCCTGGGATACTTGCCGGACACCCATCTGTATTGAAATTGGGACATCCTTTATGCCTTCCCACTGATTCTCCTAATCTCCAGGTTGATTGCCACAAGTAGTTGAGACTAGGCCAGGCTTATTCTCATAGCTCGTTACTGGCTGAGGCATTTCTAGCTGATGGATTTGTAACAGATGTTCACGCAACCACTGCTCAGGCTCCCAGATTGCCCAAATTTGTTTTTTCAAGATCAGGGTCAAGAATTGCACCCAGAACCAAAATTGTTGCCACTGTTGGCGTGGATGCTGGCTGGCTGAGCACCTGGAAAGAATTGCTCCTCACATGTTCAGGAAATCCTAGTAAAAGCAGAAAACTGTTCATGAGACATACTCCTTCAAATGAAAGAGACCCATACATGGCCTAGACCCACTGCAGCCACTCCGGTATTGAGGATTCTGGACTATTTGCTGTAACTAACACTCTGGGCTTCCATTTAGTTCAGTCAAGGTTCATGTGGCAGCAGTATCTTCCTGTAATACAGTCATTCTCAGTCCTCTTTCATCCAACGGTATTCAGATTCCTTAAGGGTTTGCTACGTGCATATTCATCATTTAGAGTATCTACTCTTGCATGGGAAATCAACATCATCTTTCTAAAGCTTACAGAAACCCCTTCATGCCCCTCCATCTATCATCTTACACTCTAAATAGTGTTTCTAGTGGTTGTCACCTCAGACAGAAGAATGAGCAAGCTTCAAGCGTTTGTGGTAGAGCCCCCACGCACTTTGTTTCAACAAACAAGGTTGTACTGAGACCTCTTGCAAAATTTATCCCCAAAGTGGTTTCTAAGTTCCACTTAAACCAGTCAATCAACGTACTTGTGTTCTTCTGAAAGCCACATTCCATACAAGCGGAGAAGAAACTCCACACCCTAGAAATATCCAGAGCTCTTCAATACTGCATCAACAGGACCAAATCTTTCAACTCTCCCAATGTCTACTTGTGGCTATTGTTGACTGCTCCAAAGGGTCAGGCCATTGTGTCTCAAAGACTTACAAAATGGGTAAGTCATTGTCTCACTGTACTACCAGTTAGTTTCTGTACCTCTCCCACAAACTACCAAGGCCCTTTCCACCAGCACCCATGCAATATCCTTGGCTTGTTTCCAAAACATACAAATATCAGGAATTTGCAAGGCTATTGCATGGAACAATACACTCGCATTTGTCAAGCATTATACACTGGACTTAGCTACTAGGTCAGATTCCAAATTTGGGAGAACGGTACTCCAATTTCCGTGCAACTGATTCTGCTGATGCTTCTCATTCCAGCCTTCCAGGGAGGATATCACTTGCCAGTCACCTACAGTGGGATCCACACTGACCCATACTACTGTGGTTCTTTGAGATGTGGTAATGCGTGGATCCCGAAACCTGTCCTCCATCCCCACTTTAGGAGTTTTGGGCTAACAGGCTTTCAAGGGAGAGTTGCAGCCACTCTGCTGTTTTTGCCCTTATACAGGAGCATGAGAAAGCACAGGATGCATGTGCAGCCCCAATAGACACTGCTATTCAAAAGATTGTGAGTTCATGTGCGTGAGGTGATGTGCACCTGTAGTGAGAGCCACACTGACTGCAACATCTCAAAAAACTACAGTTAATGCAGGGTAAGTAACCATTCCTTATCTGTTTTTTGTTATCTAACCTTGTTTTGCAGATGTGTTGCTCTTTGCAGCCTTGGCATTTGGATCTGTGAGGAACTGGTTCATGAATCACATCATCCTCAGATTAAAGAAGCACTGAATGTGATTTGTGTCTCTTTGAAGGTAAGAGACTAGGTGTGCTGCAATCTGTTACAATTTAAATTAAAAATGATTTACATATTCAAAGTCCAATGTGAAAATTAACTAGTTAATCCTCACAACAACTCTGAATTTGGCAAGTATCATTTTACAGATGATGAGACTGAGATACAAGTTAAGTGACTTGCCCTACGCAGCTCAGTGATTTAGTGTCAGAGGTTACATTTGGTTATATACAGTGTTACATACAGAAGTCCCTGGCTTCCAGTCCTGTGTTCACTCTGAAGCAAAAGAATTAATTCATTTTAAAGGTGAAACTAACATTGCCAAAGCAAGTCATTGCTTAATATCTAAAGGCCAGGTTGTGTGCTGAAGGAGAGCGCACAAGGAGTATCCCTTCTTTACACACCTGCACAAGAGTCAGTCACGTTTATAGTCCCTGCAGACTGAGTCTCAAGCACGTCTTCCTCATAGTGCAAGCCACCCTAAATGGAGCAAAAGAGGCAGAATAATAGCTCTGTCCCTACTCTTGACCAGTCAGCAGCTCTGACCAGATGTGCAAGGGGAGTATGCTGCACCATCCTAAGAGATGTGTTACCTGTGCACTTGAGAGCTCCAAGAGGTATTATGCCTTTCTGGGGCAAAGTGCCTCTCAGAACTCACATGGGGCAGTGCAGCACAGTGTATAATCTGAACCTAAAGCAGGTCACAACTTTGCACTGTTGTAGTTTATGATGAAATTATCTATAGGAAAGGAATAACAGAACTCTAATTTTGGCAAAAAATTAAAGGAAGAATTGATTTTACTACTGTCTTTAAAATATATTTGTAAAATTATTATTAAATACATTTTATTAATGATGAGGAATGTTACAGTTTGTTCACAAAGATTTTCACTTCCCCCTCAATATGATCTGAGTAATTTATAAAATTAAAACTTTTCCAATTTTAAGTTGTGTGGATGTTACTTTGTTATAAAAATCTCTAGATTTTCTTGTGTTCTGGATAGCCTGGTGGAGTGAAGGATTGTTGTCCATGTAATTGCTATTTTGGCATTTGTTCACTCATTTGTACCTTATTTAGACGTAGGTGCTATACACAAATATTTTGAAAAGCAATATATTCAAATATAGCTAGTAGCAATTGTGAACCAATATCAACACAGTACTACTTAATGGAGGAGATTTATATTGGAGTTATCTTGTCCTTTCAGAATAATGAAGGTCCTACCACTCCCAAAGGAAACAGCCTTGAGTTTCTGTACTGATCATTAAGGCTATGATTTAGTCACTGGTATTTTTAATAAAAGTCACAGACAGGTCACGGGCAATAACCAAAAAGTCACAGTCAGTGACATGTCCATGACTTTACTAAAAATACCCCTAACTAAATCTTAGATTCTGAGGGAAGAAGGGGTACTGCTCTGGGGCAGCCCAGGACCAGTTGCCTGGTTGGGCAGCCCTGGGGGTCAGCTGCTGCAGCTGCGGAAGTCACGGAGATCCCGGAAAGTCACGGCATCCGTGACTTCTGTGACCTCTGTGAAAGACTCAAAGCCTTCTACAGCTTCCTTGACAATCTGGTCCATTGCCAAGCTTGTTCTTTAGCCAATCTTCCTTCTTTCCCCTTCCCCACTCAAATATGTAATCTATATTTTTCCCTATTAAAAAACATTACTTACTATTCTGTCATTTATTGAATAATCAGAATACCTGGCTCTTACCCACTTCATAGCATCTTTATTACCTAAAGATTTTGCAGACTGGTATATTTCTTAACAGCATGCTCTGTTTTCTTAATCTTTCCTAATAAGTCTTATTTTCAAAACCTTTCTTAATTTTCCTTATTCTCACCTGAACTCTCTACAGATCGTCTCTTTTGGCTGGTATAAACAGAATGGTGGTGAACCTTTGGAGGCTAACCCTTGCCAAGTGGAGCTGAATAATTATGTTGCTTGTTTTCAGCTGGTTCTTTTAGTAATAAACACCATATTGCCGTTGCCTGTTTTGCCACATCATGTTTTAGGTGCGACACCTTCTCAGTGACCTGATAGTCTCTCCAATATCCTATAACTTGTGCATGTGATGGTTTGAGCCAATTTCTGTGTGAATTTGATATTAGACAAATGTCACAATTGATTTTAACTGATCTCTCTAATTTATCAAAGTTGTGCAATATTTTAATCCTGTCATCCAAAATAATTTGTTTTCCCGTTTGTTCTCCCATTCTTTTTATTAACATTTATTTTAAACCAATATTTTGTAATAACTACACATATTAAGTATGGACCAGTTAGTCCTTGAATTGGAAAACACTGTTTCAAGTTGGCAAAAACTTTGGAGCATGCCATCTTTTCTCTCACCTTGAACACTGGGGTAAAATATCTGCAAATGTACTGTCTAATATGAAAAGTTCATAAATACAGTTTTGTGTTGTGGAGAAACAAGCCAGATGTAGACTGGTACATCAATAATGTCTTGGCTTCCACATGGTCAAGGATTTGGACTCCCAGAGTGGGTTACTTTCTTGTTGGGAGAGGAATGAATGGCTACAGATACAGAAAGCTATATTTCTAGTCTAACGTATTGACAAGTACAGTATGTACACCATTGAACAGGAATGTAGATGACAAAAGCAAATTGCTTGCTTATAACTCAGATGTAGCAACGCATTCAGAACTCCAGCCAAGAAGCTATGTCCAAGTATAGCCAGCAGTTTATCTGTAAACACTGTGAAGACGCTGCTGTGTCTCTTTTAACCACACTGAAAGTCTCAGCGTGAAAGATGCTAATTGGCCATTTGTACCACTGCAGCTAGAGGTTATGTACCACTCAATAATATCTTCGGCTTGGAATGACTTCAAAGCCTTCCAAAAAATACCTGTTGTAGACACCAGTTATCAGAAATGGGTTCAGCTGAACCAGTGTTGAATGTATCATATAGGTAAAGGCTAATTACTTAGTTTATTTAGTGCTGTTTTGGAAACTGAGCTGAAACCTATTCTGAGCACAAGACATGGGGGGAGGGAACAGCCCAGAAAGTAACTTTAGGAAAATGCATATTGAGGATGTGGATGGACTCTGATGGACCATCTTGGAAACTGTGACTCAGTCCGATCAAAGAAAATCTGGTAATAGACTAGAGTATCAACCACACATGCAAGACCTAGGTCTGTTTGAAGAGAGATGATTGAGAGCGAGTATTATATAGTTTGAGCAACATTTCATGGACTTATCACCCCTTATATATACACCGTCACAGAGGAAGTAATATCTTAATACTACCCTCTGAGACAAACTTTTGCTAATATATACACCAATCAAAGCGACACAGGTGGTGATATAAAATCTTTGGTGTAGTAACTAATAATGACAAAACTAGTTATTATAGAGTGGTCTAAATTGCCTGGTTAAATAGTCACAAACCAAGAAAATGCATATTAATACAACCAAATGCGAAGTAAAAAGAACAGGATTACTTGTGGCACCTTAGAGACTAACAAATTTATTTCAGCATAAGCTTTCGTGGGCCACAGCTCACTTCATCAGACACATGGATTGGAACACACAGTAAGCAGATATTTATACATTCAGAGAAACATGAAAAGGTGGAAGTACCTATACCAACTGTAAGAGGCTAATTAATTAAGAGGAACTATATCAGCAGCGGGAAAAAACTTTTGAAGTGATAATCAAGATGGCCCATTTCGGACAGTTGACACAAAGGTGTGAGTGAGGATAGTTAACTAGGGGAAATAGATTCAATTAACGTAATGACCGAGCCACTCCCAGTCTCCGTTCAAACCTAAGTTAATGGTATCTAGTTTGCATATAAATTCAAGTTCAACAGCTTCTCGTTGGAGTCTGTTTTTGAAGCTTTTCTGTTGCAAAATTGCCTCCTTTAAGTCTGTCACTGAGTGATTAGAAAGGTTGAAGTGTTCTCCTACTGGTTTTTGAATGTTATGATTCCTGATGTCAGATTTGTGTCCGTTTATTCTTTTGTGTAGAGACTGTCCGGTTTGGCCAATGTACATGGCAGAGGGGCATTGTTGGCACATGATGGCATATATCACATTGGTAGATGTGCAGGTGAACGAAGAACATACGCTATACCTAAAGGATGGGAGACTGTCTTGGAAAGCAGTGACTCAAAGAAGGACTTAGGCATCATCATAGATAATCAGCTAAGCATGAGCTCTCATTGCAATGCTGTGGCAAAAAAAGCTAATGTGATCTTGGCATGTATAAAAAGGGGAACAACGCATAGAAGTAGGGAAGCGATCTTGCCTCCGTACATAGCATTAGTAAGAATACATTGTGTCCTGTTCTGATGTCCACTCTTCAAGAGGATGCGAAAATACTGGTGAGAGTTCAAAGGAGGGCCACAGGTGTTGGAAAACAAGCCATACAGTGTGAGGCTTAAAACTCAATATATTTAGTTTATCAAAGACACAGTTAAGAGGTGGCTTGGTCACTGTGTATAAGTGTTTACACATGGAAAAATATATCTGATAGTGAGGGGCTTTTCAACCTTGCTGACAAAGGCACAAGAAGATCCAAGGGCTGGAAGTTGAAGCTAGACAAATTCAGCTCTGAAATAAGATGCAATTTCCTGGCTGTGAGGGAACTTGAACATTGAAACAGCTTACCAGGGTGGTGGTGGACTCACCATCACTTGGAGTCTTGAAGATGAGATCTGATTTAAAAAAAAAAAATCTAATGTGTTTTAATTCAGTTTCTTAGATAAATTGTATTGCCTGTCTGTTTGCGGAAGGTTGGGCTGGGTGGTCATGGTGCTCCCTTCTGGCCTTAAAATCTGTGACTGAGTACCCCCGTTCATCCCCTTTTTTCCTTGGCAGTGGGGAGAACAGGATCGCTTGCATTGTCTGCAGCATGCTCTTAGCACTTGCTACTCTGCATTAAAGCAATAACCATAATTAAATCTCATGCTTCAGGGCTTCAGTCAGTTGCCTGCAGAGGTCAGGAAGGATTTTTAAATTCAGTAATCTGAACATGTCCCATCTGGATGATGTCCAAACAATTCCCAAGTTCCTCCACCCTACTGTTTGTCTCACATAGTATTAATAAGTTTCTTAATGGGTAGTCATGAAGGTTTTTAAAGATACTTCCAGCAGTCCAGATTTTATTTCAAATTCTGTAAGCCAGTTGTCAAGCTTTCAGGTTTTTTTTGTTTGTCAAGGTACTGTGAAGGTCACCCAGGCACATAAATAGAGAATTTGTACTCTGCTTATTGTACACTCAACCACTTCTGCATTATTGTTTAGCAGATCAGAAGAGATTATTTCATCAGGAATAAAAGATAGTTCTGTTTTAGTCTTAACCTCTAAAGCTTCTCCTGCAGATTTAAATGTCTGCCTTCTTTCAGTCAAATGAGAAAAAGTGGCAGAATCTATGGCCACTTATAAACAAAAGTGCAAAACTAAATAGTTTGAGAGACAGAAGAAGAGAACTAACTGCTTATCTGCTCATTTGTATCCCTCTGACTGACTCACAAGAGTCATCCACAAGATCTCTTGATTCTGGTGCAGATAAAACAGAAAATGAACTGAAAGTTTGTAATCAGCACCTTTTCTTGTGCTTCATCAAAGTGTGTAACTTCACCCATTCTTCCCAGTCACACTGAAGATATGAAAAATTCAAAATGCAGCATCTGTGGCGGTAGGAAGCTGGCCCAGGATGTAGCTTCCTCTCAGAACCTCTGCCATTTTGCTTATGCCACATGAAATGTCTAATTCTTTGTTTTATTGGGCTCCGTAATTTCCTTTAAATATTGTTTCCAAAAAGCCATTGTGACAACCATAATTATTTTACTACTTTTTTTCTTTTGCAATGCAGTTCTTTTTGGTCTTGAATATTTTGCTATTCAGAAAGTTACAGCTACCCTGAATTCCTCTTCCTCTTAATTCTCTACCTGGGCTTCCTTACCGACTAACTCTTAATTTTAATTTTTAAGTCTGCCTTTTTGAAGTTTGTAAGATATAATATTCCAGCAAGGGGTCATAGAACAGGACTGATGACCTCATGGGATCTCCTGGAAATCCAAGATGCTATCTCTAAGCATCTTTTACAACTGGGGTAACTGCCCCTAGGTTCAGTTCAGAGCTGGACACGTAACCACATGGAAGTGCATCCCCTGAATTTGAGAGAAGGTGTGATCTAGTTCACTGGTAAGTAAAAGGAAAGTAAATGAAAGATCTAAACCTACCTGATAGCCTTTTGACAGTGTTGGAATCCTATGTTAAATGACTGTTCCCCTCCATACTGAAAAAAAATAAGCACAGTGAGCATGGGGATTTTTCCTAGTTGTAAAGAACATAGGCCATGCGTCCATTTAGGCTTTTGAGTGACTTTGGTTGATCAAATGTATTACAAAGGTTAGCATTGCTAAGAAATGCTTAAAGCAGCTTTTTGTATATAGGCAAAGGGTTATTAGGCTATAATATTGTCTTAGCTGCTACCCTATTCCTTAGGCTATTATTCTAGTGTCTCATGGTGAGCCAATCAGGAGTCTAATTGTTGGGATTTTTGAGAAATAAACCTTTTAAAAAGTGTTTTGGATAGTGTAGACCTGTAGCCTGAAGAAAAATCTGGTACAGTTTGTACTCAACTAACACAATTGCAAATGTCTGCTTTCAGCAGAAGGAAAAAGAGGATGTCTCTAATTAGGAGTTACTGTTTATAGATCAGAGTTGAAGTTTCTTGCTAAGGAAAAAGCAATGGTTCTTGTTGCTATTCAAACTCATTGAATTTGAGTGCTTTGGTTAGGGAACCATTAAAGTTCCCTGAACTAAGCTTCATGGGCTTGTGCCCAAGAAGAAACCAATTGTTAGAACTGCTATCATTGTCTCATGGAGGTCCCGAGATAGAGCAACAGGAGAGAAACCATCAGTTTACACTGGGACAAAAAAAATGTTTAAGTGCAAATTTTCTTTTAGTCATAGTTCCAACTAGTGACATTTACATCCAAGACTTCCATTCTTATTCCAGACAATTTTAGTCGTGCGGTCAACCATCCCTATCTTTGATCTCTGATGTTGAACTTGCTGCATTAGTAATTAACTCTCTGTAATATAAAAATAGAATACTCAATCAGTGCTTGGATGAGGCACATGAGAGCGTAAGGTCTTGTCTAGACTACAGGGAAAGTCGATCTAATAAGCTATGCAATTAGGGTTACATGAATAGCGTAACTCAAGTCGACGTAGCTTAGATCTACTTACTGTGGGGTCCACACTATGCGATGTCGACGGGAGACACTCTCCCATCGACTCCTTACTCCTCTCGATCCGGTGGAGTACAGCAGTCGACAGGAGAGCTATCTGAGGTCGATTTAGTGGGTCTTCGCTAGACCCGCTAAATCGACCACCGATGCGTTGATCACCACGCGTCGATCCTCCGGTAAGTGTAGACAAGCCCTGAGTGAGAAAACTGAAGAGTGAAAAAGTTAAAAGGATTGAATATGCAGTGTAAGGAAAAGATACAAGAATTATTAACAGACTTGGACAGACTCAGGTGATCTAGAAAATAATTTGAGGTGATGGTAATGAAGCAGAAATTGAGAAAGGGAACCTAGATCAACAAGATTATTTAGAAGAAGCTAACCAAGTAAGATCTCTTGATTCCCAGGTAGGATTATGAGCAGTTCATCATATTACTGCAGTCTATAAGTATTTGAAGTTTATTAAAAGTGTGTCCGAATCCTCTAAAATAAATCCTTTAAAATAAAATTTCTCTAAAGGAAATTTCACACAAAGCTGACTTACAGGTACAGCAAGGGGAAGGTGGAAGGAAGATGGAACAAAACGCTACTCACCACCCTTCTGCCTGGCAAAGTGTGGCAAGGTGGGGAGTGAAGGAGAAAGCAGCAGTAAAATTTTAAATAAATTAGAATGCTAAGCATATGCATAGAATGCCATGTTGCTTTGTTAGAAAGTTATGGTGGTGAAAATATTAGTGTTATGGAATCATTCACGTACCACACAGGAAAGGTGTAAAAAAACAAACAACCCAGTCATGATGGTAATTAAGTCCTTGTTAACATATAACTAATGCACTGGAAGTTAAGCTAAATCATGTAAGTCACAGTGATACTCTAAGAAAAGTAATGACCAAGAAAATTCAAGTGTGGTCAGGTCAATAGTCAAAAGTTACCTCAGACTATTGAATATAAAGCCAAAAGATTATAGTGATCTTAGATACAAGAAAACAGAAGTGGCATTTCATCAAATTCAGCTGATGGCCAAGATTGGCAAAAACACAGATTAGATACCATTCCCAAATTTCCTGATGTTGACTGTAATCCTAACAATGTGTTTTAACTAAATTTAAAAGCTATAGTCTTTTATAGTTGGATACCAAGGTTCAAAGAGCAACTAAAGGATTCTTTGAAACAATTATTTTTTAAATTAAATTTGGCTATTGGATCATAGGAACTTCCATGCTGTGAAGCGAAGGATATCCAATAAACAGAAATAATAAAAATCAAATGTAATAAATTCAAAATGTAGGTTGTGAAACATCAAAATATGGAATTCTAAACATACTGGGAAACTTGAGCTGTACACTTATAACGTTTCTTTTATTATCCCACAAGACTGTGAAACATAAAAGTGGAATAAAAGTTCCTTTCTCTTGACCCCTACTACTTAGGTAAAAATTCAAAAGATCAAAGAACAAAAGTGGAAAATGTTTGCTATTTTAAAACCACAATGACATACTAAGTTCACTGGGTGGAACAGATGATTGAATGAAAATTAACACGCATTAAGATTATGTAATCCTTGCTTTGATAATGTTTTAAATTATTTTTGCTTGATTCTAAAATTACAAGTTTATAAACAGCTTTATTATGAAAATTTTTGTTACATTATGAATAACGTAAAGACAACTGACTGATCCTAAAGTTCTCTAGCGTAGGTCTCCCCTCCAGATTACGGTGTTACAATGTCCCTCCATCAGGGCCGGCTCCAGGCACCAGCAAAGGAAGGCAGGTGCTTGGGGCGGAACATGTAAAGGGACGGCATTCCGGCCATTCCTGGGGCGGCACATTTCAAGGGCCAGGTTTTTTTTTGCTTCGGCGGCAGCTCCGGCTGCGGCTTTTTTTTTTTTTTTCCTGCTTGGGACAGCAGAAAACTAGAACTGGCCCTGCCCCCCATTAATCGATAGATGGGAGGGATATAGCTGGACTTAGGCCTATGAGTGACTTTGTTTGACCAAATGTATAACAAAGGTTAGCATTGCTAAGAGATGCTTAAAGCAGTTTTTTGTGCATAGGCAAAGGGTTATTAGGATAAAGGGTGTATAGTTGTCCTAACCACTACCCCAGTTCTTAAACTATTTTCCCAGTGTCAGAATTAACTCACTGCCATGAGAATGTGTGGAAATGAGTGAATGCATATCCTTGAATAAGTCATTAATTATATTTAAACAAACAAGACATTTGAATCTGGGGCCTAAAGTGGAGGCTTGCCTAACAGCTTAGCACATGACAACTTCTTGTGCACTGATCTCAGGAGACCTCTATTTACAGTTAGTAATGATTTGGGTTACAATCTGTACATCCTCTCCTGGAAACCTTTGATGTAACTCCAAGACAAAGGTCTCAGGTCATTAGTCCCTGATGATCTATACAATCCTGGAACTGGTAATTAAACAAGAGTATCCATTAGGGCAGAGTAGAGGAATCATTGATCCCTACAAAAGATGCTTACCATTTGGAGAAAAAAGGGAGGGAACTTTCTCTCATACCAACAAGATACCTGAGGTGTGTCCTGCTCTATTCCCTGGACTGGCCACCCAGGGAAGGAGAAGTGAAGAGCACTGAAACAACTAAGCCAAGTCTGAGGTATATCCAAGAGAGGTAAAGATCACAGCCCCACTGCATGCGAAAGCACAGATCACATCTTGTCAACAAAGATACCGGTAAATGTCAACTAGGACCAACCACATAAGTTACAGACTATATAGAGAAGAAAGTGTGAAGATCCTTCTGTAGAACAATTAGAGAGCCAGTGCCAACTAGCGCGCGCGTGTGTGTATGTATATGTATGTTTCTTTGTGTTGTGTTCCCCAAAGTGGACACAATCCTTTAGACCGTTATTGAAACAGTGAGGGATCCCTGGGTTAAACCAGTGTCATTCTAAAGTTGCTATTAGTCTGGAGTTTTAGAAAATATTTGGTGTTTATGCTAGACTTTCAGAGAACTATAGACATTGTTTATATAGGGAGGGAAATATATTAGACAAACCAAGATTAATATAATCCTTGTGAACAGCAAAGTTAATGGGAGACAGGTAGCCAAAAGGGAGGCTACCAGGAAATTATTTTGAGTTGTACTTCTTTAGAATCAAGACAAAATAACATCTGTTACTTTCAGCAGACTTTGAGTTATTTAATCAAGTTAAAGTAAAGGGATTCTCCCATCAACCTTTCTGTAAAACCTTAAGGAGGATTATTTTTCTTAATTTTGTATTATTTCATTACTAATTGGTGAGCCAGATAAGTCAAACTGTTGACTTACGTATTGTATTCCAACTGTAATATCAGTTTGACCATTGAAATGTATTTCTTGTAAATTGTCAGGAGAACCAACTTCACCATATTAGTGAACTAATGGCATATTTCGCTTAAAGTAATATTTGTTCTATAACTTTCTGCTTAATCTTTTAATAAATGTATAAAAAACACTCTGAACTGATTTATTTCCTAAATCTTCAACATTAAACAACTATGAAGGAGAAAAAAGTAAAATCCTTAAGTCATGTCTGAGCTCATTCTGTATTTCAGTAACTTAAACTACAGCCCTATTATTTCTATAAAGTTCATCCATGAATCACTTAAAATGATTTTCTGGGTGATCTGTGATTCAGGGATAATATAATTTAGTGTATTGGGTTTAATGAAGGATGCAGAAAGTTTATATTGTTGAGTAAGAATTCCTTTGCATGCTTTTTCCTGTATATTATGTATAAATGTTTTTCTTCTGTGCAGTTTATGCTCTCTGTAAATGATTGTCCACAGTTGCATTTGTGTTAATAACACTGTGCTTTTTGTGTATATCTAGCTTAGATTCGAGGAGGGAGGGGTATGTTAGAATTAAGAATGAAATTGACTTAAATTTCCCAAGCCTGTGTCTGCAGTTAATAGTTTAAGGAACAGTAAAATGTATAGGAAGGGAAATAGCTAACATGATTCTTAGTCTCAATCCTTCCCATGCCATCAGATGTCGCCTAGGGAACAAGTAAGAGTCTGCTGTCCTTGTGTATCCTACTCAACTGTTTGCATCTCCTTTTTTATGTTGTGAAGTCCCTGAAAAGTTTTTTCCTCATTGAGTATTTTTCGATGAAGAGATTCTAACATGATCTGCTTCAACACATGCCACTTTAACTATGTAAAAGATTTGAAAAACATCCTTTATACCTGAGTGTCCTAAATAAAAGAAATACTTATTCATTATGTTGTGCTTTTTTTCTTTATAGTCACCTTAGAGTTGTTGTTTTAATACATTTCTCCCCTGCCTCTCAATACCCCATCTTACATTTTTACCTGTTCTCTCTCTCATCTCTCAGTATCCCTGAGTTCCTTTAAAGCTTTGTCTGCTCAGCGCTATTTGGTTCCCTCCACTCTTTCCCTCTTCTGGTAGTCTTCCCATTTGCTACTGTAGGCCTAGCTTTCTTTTTCTTTTCCTGAGCCCTTTATCTTTTCTTACTGGTTTAAAGCTTTCCTCATCAGCCCTTTTGTCCTGGTACTCTGAAGACTGGCTTCCCACCAGTTCATATAAAGTCTGTTCAATCCATGCCACCACCTCTCCAACAGAAGGAAAATGAATGTTCTGTAAATCTGAATCTTTTCACTCTTCATCTACCAGTTTACTTGCATGATCCTGTTGCTTACTGAGTGTCAGAGGGGTAGCAGTGTTACTCTGTATCCACAAAAACAACGAGAAGTCTGGTGGCACCTTAAAGACTAACAGATTTATTTGGGCATAAGCTTTCGTGGGTAAAAAAACCCACTTCTTCATGCATCTGAAGAGTGGGTTTTTTACCCACGAAAGTTTATGCCCAAATAAATCTGTTAGTCTTTAAGGTGCTACCAGACTCCTCGTTGTTTTTGTTGCTTACTGCTCCATTCATTTTTGCTATTGACAGAATCTCTAACAGGGCACAGCTACTGTCATCTTCTTCAGTTCTGAACTAGGGAGTATTAGCCAACCTGAACATAAATCTTGGGATTTTTTCCTTTCATGTGCAGCCCATGGGTCTTTTCTTCCTCTCCTATGAAATCAAGTGACTCCATTTGTCTCTGATCATAAAGTAATTCATGTTAAATTGAAGATCAGTAAGTATAAAGCAATGGACTTATTCCACAGGTGGTCCTAATATCTTGCTAAATCTGTAATACTATTGATGAGGTGTTTGTCCATCACATTCAATGTGTCATAGCTTGAAATCATGGACAATCATAAAGTAATTATTACCGCTCATTTCTCTTTTTTACAGTTTCCAAATAAAACGGTTGCACATGTTGCCTGCAATATGCTTAACATGCTGATTCATTATGTATATAGGCTTCAAACATACCAAGCTGATTCACCTTTTAAAATTATTCAAGTAAGTAATTGCAAATTGTTTAAAATATTTTGTAATTTTCTAGTGATTTTAGGAAATCATATAATTGAAATTGAAGTAGCAAACTGAAGACTGTGATGTGAATGTTTTTATAGATGTTAAATTTAAAGTGTGCTTTTAGTCAAATTAAGTTTGCTGCCTGCATGGATGCACTAGGTCAGTGGAGGAAGGCGTCTGTTGCCTCCTTGCACACCTGCATGAGGCAGATATAACTTAGCCCCTAGAGTTCATTAGGTAGTGTCTTTCTGAAGTTCAATAAAAATTGTTTTACAAATAACAATACTACTGAATGCTACAGTTTTGATGTAATTTTAGAAGAATTTAACCATAGGTATGGTATTGTATCACGTTTGCCTGATGACATATTTAAGTTTAAAGGAACTGTAACTTTTAAAGGAAACTATTTATTGTCCACAGATCCTGATAGCAACTATTACTCATCTTTTACCCAATACAGAAGCTTCCTCTTATGAACAGGACAAAAGGGTAATTAGACATTAATCATGCTTTTTTATATGCTACTCTTAATATTACTATGGAATTGCCAGTCATGGCTCCATGAATACAGTTGACTTTTGTCTTAAGGCTGGGATTCAGACTCTTTGTATGTAAAATATAGTCTATTCTCCCCGAAATTACAGCATTTATTCTTTGAGAATAGAATGATTTTTCTCAGAATTTACAAGTAAAGCTATTAGAGTTAAAAATTAATTTTAAAATTGCTCCATTAATAAACTTAGCACCCTGTGTCAGACCTTTTCTTCCTGCCCCTAAAGATCCTAATACCAGAGTATTGCAGACTTTTCAAACTTTCTATATAGTTAACGTATTGAAATCTTGTACATAGACTACATTTGAAGATCACTTTAGGATTAATTATCATTTTGTATTGTTACCAAGAATAATTTAAAGTGCATTCTTTAGGAGTAGCACATAATTCTTCATTATTTCTCTGAAGATTGCCTTCTTTCAAAATTATTGCCATCTCCTGTTGTTCTGAGGGGCCTGAGGCCACAGAGGCCTGAGGCCCTTAACAAAGATGGCCTCTGCTTTCATTCAGCTGCTCCTCAGTGCTCCTTTCTGCCTCCTCATAACATAGGGGATTACCATCCCCTAAGGGCAGTTTGGTTCCACTTCTATTGGGAGCAATGAAAGGCAATGGCTATTTTTGAAAAGGACATCTCAACTTGGGGCAGTATGTGGCTGATTGTGGTTCTCTTGTCCTTGGTCACCTGGCCCCGGTGGAAAGCAAAGCAGTAGGAGACCTCCTTTAACTTCTGCCACTGTCATAAGCTCCATCAGGCCTTACAGCAGTGGAAGATAGAGTTGCTCTGCTCCACCACACCTACTCCTTCCTCTTCCCACACCTCAGACCCAAAACACACATGAGATGCCATCTTCCTCCCCTTATGCTAATAATAGAACCCTTATACTGGGGCTGGGCAGCAGCTGGTGTAGGGCACAGCAGAGCTCCACCTCCACCAAGTTTACACTGGCAGGTGGTTCCTTTATTTAAGGAGATTTCTTCTCAAGCTATGTTCTGTCATCTAAATCTGGAACTATAAGTACTAAAATCCCTTAATAGTCATGTGTTTATTGCATGATGTCACTATGGGGCAAAGTTAAAATTATTGCTGTGAAATGGGTATTATGCTTATGTCTTATAATAAAATATAGTTTCAGAAATCACGTTGGGGTTTTATTTGTTGTCACATTGAAAGACTTTTTTTAACATATTTAAAGTATTTTGAAGAATTTTGTTGCTGTTTATTTGAACTCAGTTGTTTTATTTATTTTACCATGGCCACTTGCTTAGGTTTTTAAACTATAAATAAGTTCAATTGTGTTTTGAGATAGCTGTTTGACATGAGTTTACCATTATTATTGAACTAGTAGTCTGGTCCGTGTTTGAAACCTTGGGGTATTTGTTGTGTAATGGACAGTGTAAAAATAGACACAAGAGGAACAATATTTATAAAGTAGTAAAGGCAGTTCAGATAGTTTACTCTTGCATGATCTTTTATTCTCATTACCATGGGGCTCAAGTGCGACCATTCCACCAGCCCCATTTACGTGTTGTTGATCTGTCATTTTAAAAGAATTTGTTTTTAAATGAACTTTGCAAAATCATGGAAATTTATCCGTGGAGGCACATCTATTCACCCACCTATCACAATGATGATGATAATGAAAAGCTATTCATATTGATAATCCTTGGACAGAATATAAATTGGGGTCTCAGCAGCTATAGCTTTCACCTACAATATGAAGTTTAGGCAAACAGTAGCTTCTAAGTAACTTTAATGTGGTGGTATTGCCTAAGGTTGATTACCTGTATGGTTAAATTAGGAAGAGAGACTACAGTAGAAAATGCAAAGCAGCAGGCTGCTATTTTAAGTGAATTGTAACTAAAAATACTGTTGTTACAGTTGGTGGTTTCTTTACTTCTCTGTTTATTGGACTGGATAATGGCCTTGCCTTTAAAGACCTTACTGCAACCTCTTCACACCGCAGGAGCTGAAAATAAGACCGAACAATCTGTTCTTAATTGTGTATATAAGGTACTTGTGCTTTACTTTACAAGTTTTCATTAAAAACAAAACAAAGCTAGAGGTGATGAAGACAAAACCCTTCCATTCATTTGACTCGAATTCTAACCGTACTATCGGCTTCTTCTGCCTGTAAACTTATGCATTTTACCCAGAACTACTTAGTCTTGGGATGTATCCCAAGCAGTTAGTTTTGCCTCATTTTGTGATGGTTGATCTAAAGAAGTTTAATCATTCATATAGTGCTATAAATAATGTTGGTCCAAGAGAAGGTCAGTGCCAAACAAATAGAACACTACCCTAAAGGGTTTACAGTTCAGGGGCAGTGGTGAAGGTCAACCCTTCAAACAAGACAGTGTATGTAGATTGGAATGTAAACCTTATGAATTGAATTATTTTGACCTTTGTTTAATTTGCTTAGTGCAAATATATGGTCAGTGTCATTAAATACAAAACAAAGACAGACTTTACCCCCCAAAAATCTTACATTTGAAATGTAGATACATAGAATAGGCAATCTAGATGTGGAGGTTGCTTACTGGTTTATTATAAGTTATATATTTACTGTATTTGTATAACATATCCCTTTTACACATGCTGCTGTTTTTACTAACCCTCCTTAAATATAGCACTTGCAGACAGGAATTCAGATCCATGAACGTACAATGTCTAAAACTATCCCACATTTTTTTACCCTGTTCAGTGGGTTTCATAGTTTGGTCGTAGGTTTTCTGTTTTTAACAAATTAATCAGAAAATGAAGTAAAGTTAGTAATCTGTCTTAAAATCCTGATCTTGTTCTAGGTTCTGCATGGATGTGTGTATGGAGCTCAGTGTTTCAGCAACCCAAAATATTTTCCTTTAAGCCTTTCTGATTTGGCATCTGTGGATTATGATCCTTTCATGCATTTAGAAAGCTTGAAAGAACCAGAACCACTACATTCCCCTGACTCAGAGCGATCTTCTAAGCTCCAGCCAGTCACAGAAGGTATGTCAAATTGTCTGGATGAACTCTTATTTAAAAGAGAATAGACAGTCTCTTGGTTTCCAATACTGAAGTGTGTTTCTACATAATGAATTTTAAATTGTATTTAATGTCATTTTAGACAATACATAGTGTTCATCAATATAGAATGAAACAGTGTAATTTTGAACAATTACAACTCAGTTAACTAAAATAAATAGATCCTTTACAACATAGAAATCAATCTTATATGGATCCTTCTGCTCATGTGTATTAAAAGTGCAAAATACTGCAATGTGATGTGTAAATGTTTTACTTCTCATTTTGTTTTAGGTAAATGAGTGCACTTAAGTCTTAATTTTGCTCTTTTTTATAATTTTTGTTTTTATGATCTTCCTAATGTAATTTTATAATATCACTAAACTGACATGACAGAATTTGAAAGACTGTTGAAAGTTTTCTATATTTAAAAACGGATTATTGAAATCTATCATAATTCATTATGTACCTATTTTACACATTTGTAAAAAAAAAATGGAGTTAATTACTAAAATACAGTTTTATGTCATCTACTTCAAACCTTATCAGAGTCCGGAATTAAGAACACTTTCTTCTGAAATAAAGACAGCAGACACGAGAAACTAAGATTTAAAGTAGTGACACATTTCTTGTAAAATTTATCTATCAAATGGCCTCAATGGAAAGAAAATTGAAAAAGATGAGTTTAATATTGATACCAAATACTCTATGTAGTGCTATTCTCCCTCCATATTAAGTTGTTCCCTTTAGGCTTCCTTAAAGGTATTAAGAGCCAGATAAATGCAGAACCTTTTTGTAGCAGCTGTGTGCTAACAGCAGGTGATTTTGTGGTCTGTAGTGACTACGTGCTGTTTTTTTATGTGGGGAAAATGGCTAATCATTGTGCCCTTGTCTAAGGCATGCTTCTTCATCCTCAAGTACTTTTTTGGCCAAAGAATTCTAAACATAGAGCTGTCCCCTAATAAGCTCAGTATTGGATTGAACAAGTCTGATTTGAGAACTATTGGCAGGAGGAGCTGTAATTATTAAATTTACTGAAGAATGAAGCAAGGTACTGTATTTGGCTTTTTGTCAAATGGCAGTGGTCTTATTAGCAAAAAGTAATCATCTGCAGGGTCAGAATGAAAGCAGCTTTGAAGGATTCATTCTGTCCTAATTACAGTTTCACCTATACGTATTATGTAAAGCTAATATTTAAAGCATTTGCCAGAATTAACTTCCACTGCATGTTCTATTACAGTGTAGTGAATTGCAGCAGCTTTTTATGCCTTGCATCTTTTGTATGCTATAATAATCTGTAATTACGGGTTTGCAGCAAACGCTGTGTGGCTTGTTTAATCTGACAATCTGAAAAGACAACCCTGAATAGATTTTTTTAAATGAATGCCAGTTGCACAAAGCCTTAGCATCGATTTCTTCATTTTGCATTTCCTCACATGATTGGTTCTTTTATGATTTCTTGTTAAATTTCTAAATAAAGGTAATTCCACGTGTTCCTTATGTCTCCTTAGATGAGATATGGTAACCTTATATGTTTTCTTTAAAGTTTCGAGACTTTGTAAATCTGAGTAGGCTAGATTACCAAATGTAATTGACAAACCATAACATAGATTTAGTTGCCACCCTGGCACTTCTTGCCTGTACCATCACCCAGACCACAGTACCAAGCACTGTTTTACCCATCCCACAGCATATTCTCTTGCTTGCATTGTGGTGGGTGTGCTAGAAGCAAAGTTGATGGATTAGTCAGAAGCCAGATCAAATAGGGGGCCAAGTAGTGCATCTCAGCTGCAAAGGAGCATGCTGATTGGCTGTATTTGGAGCAGAAGCACACTATTTGAACTACCATGAAGCCAAACCACTCAGCACTCCTCTCACTAGACATAAGCTTAGCAGTGTACAGGTGCTTTCATACAAACCCGTTGGGGGCATAGATAGGTAGAATGGGCAGGCGTATTAGTGGGGGAAATGTACAAGGAGAAGGAGAGAGTGTGCCAAACTCTTCTTAGGATGAAAGCTCATTCATGAGTCTGTTGTATCAGATAAGCCGTTGTCATGTGTTTAGCATTTTAATGGCAGGGTAGTCCTGGCAGGTTTGACAGCTGTGATTGGGACATATTACTTCTCCCATTGTGCAGGGACAAGTCCACCATTAAGGGACTTGTGGAGGCTTACCCACAGAGTAACCCTCTACATGTTGGTATGCACTAGAGTCAGGATCTGCTCAAAGGCTGATACAGGCATCCCAATGAGGGAGTAGGCAAAGTCTTGTTGAATTCCCTAGGAAGCAGGCAAGAGTAGGGATTAGGGAGGTATATAGAATTTGTTAATCTGTGTCCATGGTCTCCCTTCCACGTGTCTGTGGCAAAGTGATAGTATAGCTGACCTTTGCAAGGAACTCTTCTCAAATTAAATGAAAATCTATATTAGAGTTTTTTGTTTAAATACCACTGAAATTACAAGATACAAATCTGTTTAAAAAAATAGTAGGAAGGCTTTTCCTGTATTAGCAAAGCTTGCAAAGTTAAATAAATGTGTATTTTCCCAGGGTCAAGAGTTTGTAGAATTCTAAACGTTAAAAATGGGAAAAAATCTGTTAATTTAACTAGTCCTGATCTTTCAGCTGTTGCTGCAGGATTGTTTCCTGTAACAAGTGTGTGAACGCAATATGTATTTAGGCAGAGACAAAAAAGAAACATACTAAATATTACATAGCTATTGCAGTGTCGCTTCCTGGCAAAATCAGACAATTGTATAAAACCTTTAAAGGGGGGACTTCTTCCACAGCTGCAGGTAAAATCATTTTCTCCTATCATTTTCCCCACTTTTGGGATCTGTGTACTGTGTCCCTTGGACCTCAGACCTTCTTACGGGCTGGTGCTTGGGACATGAGGCTGAGAGCAACTGCACACACAGAACTGTACTCCAGGGTCAAAATTATTAAAAGGTGCTCAGCTGTTACACTGTTCTGGAATTTTTTTCTATTTTTTCCTTCATATTCCTCTCAACAAATATACAACCTGCTGTAGATATCTTTCCTTGTAGATTTTAGGTTCTAAAATTAACTAAAGGTTTCCTCAACTTTTTGTTCAGTTCTTACTTTTATTTAAAATTAATAAAATAATAGAACTTATTTTTCCCTTAAAGTCTTGCCACCATCTGCTGTTATAATTGAAGGTGACACATGTATTTTTTCTGGGGGTGGGAGGAGAGAAAGCACTTAATTCACTTCTGACAGGCTGCAGTTAGACCAGAACAACTTGTGCTTAGCATGCCTAGGGAAAGGATATTTCTTTAGACTGTGTGCAGCTAGCCTGCCCCGGAGGTTCAAAGGGAGTAGGAAAGACACTCAGTCATTATTTTCCCACTTAGCTGCACCACTGCAATAGTGATAAGCCCACAGGGCCACCTGCTGATCCAAGACTTATCAAAGCATCATAAAGAGGACAAGGAATCCTCCATTCCATGCATTGTCTTATATTCTGCAGCCTGTTAGATCATTGGTGAAAGACCATCAGCCTTCCCATAAAAGAAGGAATCTGAGTCTTTAAAAAATAGCCAGGGTAATCTTCTCCTGGCAAACTACCAAGTGATCATGAGCAAGTATGATTATAATCACTGAATAGAATGCCTGCTATTGAGTCATAAATACGTAGAACAAAAATGTGTTCCCTTGGCATGACATACCCTTAATGTGGCATTTTCGGTTGACGCTGTGACTCAGCCAATAGTAATTGTGGTAATGCTATGGAGGTTCTCATGGTTACATGCTTTGGTCCATTCATGAAAGAGAGGGCAAGATACTGGATTTGTGCTTAAAGGGTCCTAATTTATTTAACAGTAGACTGATGCTAAACAAGGAGACTGAAGGAAACAATATCATGGCATCCAACCACTTTATTGTTCTTGGGGTCATTCACAATATTCAGGAGAGCATCAACAGTCGTCCTTTCAGCCTTAGTAGAAGACAGGTTTCTTTAATAACATAATAATACTTACATTTAAGATAATAAATTTCATCCAGTGATCTCAAAACAATTTAGTCTCTGCTACTTCTTCTAAGAAGGGATCCTAGAGAGAACCAATCAGAACTGCTGTGTGGCTCTCCTTTATAAAGACTGTTGGATTCAGTAGATTTAGTTTTCCCCAGCATAACATACTGTCACTTTATACATCCAGTTCCTTGGTACAATAGAGAAGGGCTATAGCCTGACATGATTATTTTTCTATTATTTAATATTTATATTTAAGGTTTTCTGTGGTACTTGTCTCAGCATCTCAACAATATTAATGAATTTATCCTTACAGAAACCTTGTGAAATTGGGAAATAGTCCCATTTTACAGATAAGGCACAGAGAGATTTATGGCTCAGTCCAGCTCCCTTTTGAAATGAAGGGCATGATTCAAACAGGAAGTCTGAGAGAGAGCTGGGAATAGCACTTCTAAATCACAGTCCAGTGCTTTACCCACTACACCACCTTTTCTCTTCACAAGACCATTGTGCTGCACCCTCTTCCATATTGCTTTAAGGGTCCTTTTCTTGTGAGTTTGAGGTAGGAAATTGCCTCTCTTCTGGAAATGGGAGCAGTAGAACACATACAGTTCCTTCATATTAGCAAGAGTTGTTTACTTTCAGTATTTTCTCATTCTGAAGAAGTTTGGATTCCTTTCTGCACCAGTAAACTATGTGAAAAGGTTCAACAAGTTTCTCATGAGGATCAGATTTTGGGTGGTGACTATAGAAATGAAAGCTGTGTCCCATCTACAATGCAGCTAATCACTCCTGTACTACTTCCCTTTTCTGGGCACAATGAAATTGGCTTGCCAGATATGATATTCCTAGTTCTTGATTTGGCACCTCCTCTATTCCCGCAAATCATGTCCAGTCTTTTCTTCCAGAAAGAATGGTGAGTGTTAAATTTGGATTTTGTCTTCACTGTTTCTGTCAAATTCTCCCACTGTTGCTGTAGTACTGGTGCAATTCCACTGGTATTAACAATAGTGAGAGCGGCAGTGTAAACAACAAAGGCAGATCTGGGGGCTCATCAGTTCGAAACGAGAGAGGAGAAAGACTTGGGGGTAATGACTACAAAGAGTCCTTTGGCACCTTTATAGACTAACAGACGTATTGGAGCATAAGCTTTCATGGGTGAATACGCACTTCGTCAGATGCATTCACCCATGAAAGCTTATGCTCCAATATGTTTGTTAGTCTATAAGGTGCCACAGGACTCTTTGTAGCTTCTACAGATCCAGACTAACACGGCTACCGCTCTGATACTTGGGGGTATTAGTAGATCACAGTCTGACTAAGAGCCACCAACCTTATGTGGCCATGAAAAATTCCAGTCATGCATGTTCAAGAAAGTGAATTCAAACTGCAGCTTGTGCAGAAAAGGCTACTAGGGTGATATGGGGAATGAAGAAGGCTTATTTTACAAAAGGAGACTAAAAGAACTTGGCTTGTTTAGTCTAGCAAAACAAAAGCTGAAAGGGGCTATGACTGCTCTATTTAAGGTAAAGGAAAATGTTGGCACAAGAACAAATGGGTATAAACTGGACATGAATAAATTTAGGCTGGAAATTAGAGGTAGGTGTCTAACCATCAGAAGAGTTTTAAGATGGAGCTTCAGACATTTATGATGGAATTATATGATGAAGTTGAGTGTGATAGCAAAGGACTGGACTTGATGACTCAGGAGGTCCTTTCTGGTCATATGTCCATAGTTCCTATGTAGATCAATGAAGTGGGCAGAATGAAGGAAAGAAAAACAGAGTAGAATGGTCTAAGTCAAGGGACAGAGAAACTGAATGTAAGGGAGAGAAGGAACAGGAATGCATTCATTAAGGTGGTTTCTCATCTTTCAGTTTATAATTTGGTGCTTATGTTCTAAAAGGATTAATCACTTATCAGAGTAGATCAGTTATTACACACTTACAGTAAAGATGGTTTGAAGGGAGCTAACTACACATAGTAGGTGGGCCAGAACAATATATGCCAAGCAAATTTTTGTCAGATATATGCTAAACAGCCATTTGGAGTGTTCTGCATACTTTTTTTGTAATACGTAACTGTTTTTGTTTTGGACATTTTGTTTTGGTAGAGCAGTTCTTAAAATACACTTTGACTAAATTTATAATAAACCCTCAGCCCCTCCTTCCCTGTTCAGGGAAGTCTTTCTTTTCTATAAAGAGTGGGAACTCTAAGAGAGAAATTCCAAGTTTGTTGGGCGGGGGCGGGGAGGAAGTTAATGAGTTTCTAATAAGTGGCACTCTTGAGAGGCAGTGTGCTCAGAAAAATAGGACACTGCTCTGAAAGTCAGTAGACCTAGATTCTATTCTTGGTTCTGCCACTGAACTGCTGCATGACCTTGGGCAAGTCACTTCACCTCTCTGTGGTACCCCTGCCACCCTTTGTCTGTCTTGTCTATTTAAACTGTAAGCTCTTCATGGCACAAGTTACTCTCTGTGCAGCATGTGCCTGCATAAGTGTGTATAATGTCTAGTACAATGCAACCTTGATCTCATTTGGGGCCTTTAGGCAATACCATATAGAAATTACTAATAATCAATTCACAGAGAAGCAATCACTTGCTCATCTCATTATCAATCTTTCATTTCTTTTGAAAGCTTTCAGTAGATCTGTTTTTACTCTATGGCGGTGGTTCTCAACTGTGGTCCACTGATTCTTCAGGGAAAGCCCCTGGCGCGCTGGACCAGTTTGTTTACCTGTTTGTTTGCAGCCAGTTGCAGCTCCCCCGGCCGAAATTCGCCATCCATGGTCAATGGGGGCTGTGGGACACAGCGGACAGCCACGTCCCTCAGCCCCCATTGGCCGCGGACGTCGAACCGCGGCCAGTAGGAGCCGCGACCGGCCGAACCTGCCACCACGGCAGGTAGATAAACCGGTCCAGCGCGCCAGGGGTTTTCCCTGAAGAATCGGTGGATCACAGTTGAAAACCACCACTCTATGGTGACAGGTATACAGACAAGGATGGATTGACCCTTCAGAGATGCATTAACTAAAGCACTTAAGGGTGACTCAGATTTGAAATGCCAACAATTTGGGAGTCTAAAGTTGCTGTGCTCCTTGGAATCCAAAAGTAGTAGTATATTATTTGTTTGTACAACACCAATGGTGTGCTAGTCACTTAGAGTAAATATCTGCAGCAAAGGTGATCCAATAGCAGAGCTCCCTTTACTGGTTATACTTCTGGGGCAATTCTGTGCCACTGCGCATGTGCATAATTAATGGACTGTGCATATTTTTAATATTTTGTGCAGAAAAAAGCTGCTGCTGGAATTTTGCTGCCGTTCTGCCTTTTGCCCACCAGAGGGCACTGTGGCACTAGAACACAGCAGCTGCTCCCAGCCATCTAGGAAAGAGAAAGAGCCTGCCTTCTTCACAGTGCCTGTTGGGCCAGGTCAGGAGACAGGGGCTATGGGGAGACAAACAGCGTGGAGCTGCTGGGAAGTCAGACGGGTTCATAAGGGCTAGTGAGGGAGGACAGACTATGGCAGGGGCTGAATGGGAGTGGAGGTGCAGGGCCAAATGGACAGAGGGAAGGAGGTGCAGAGCTACAGGGGGAAAGGGGATGGCTGAGTAGGGGTGGATGGACACATATGGCCGGGGGTTGCACGGACACGGGGTGCAGGGGCAGATGGGCCTGACTGAATGGGAGAGGCTAGGGGTCAGCCAGGGTCTGCATGGGGTAGCTCCCTAACAGTTCCTTCCTGCCCCCCCACCCCCCCCAAAAAAACCTGTTCCATACTTTTCCCATCCATACCTAATAACCTTTCAAGTTCACACCCAGGCTTCTTCCCAGCAATGACTTCCCTCTCCTTCAGCTCCTCCATTATCCCTGACTCCCCCAAGCCTTTGCACTCCTTCAGAGAGGTGCAGGAAATACGGTTCCGCATTGTAGTTTAAATGAATTATTACTCGGGGTTCTGTATTAATATGCCTAGTAAGGAAAAAATATTTTCTGAATCTTTTTTGTTATCTGTATTGTTATTTTGAAATATTTGACCAAAAATAATTGAAACTTGTGTGATTATATTGTGTTATTTTGACAAATAAAATATGCAGAATTTTGCAGAATGTGAAAATATTGTGGCCAGAATTTTTTATTTTTTGGTGCAGAATTCCCCCAGAAGTATGGTTAGTACAATCTTTGATAAGTTTCACTTTCAGAGTCTCCCATTCATTTTCGCTAGAAGACTTGTACAAACTTGCTTGCAAGTCCTTGCTACTTTTCAGCAGATGGCACTATAACTTAATTTCCTTGCATGCTTTCCATATCTGGGCATTGACTTCAACTTAACTGATTGTTTTTAAAGAGTGTCGGTCTTCAACCATGAGAGAGACTAGAGAAGCCAGAATATTTTGTCTACATTGTCAAATCCACTTAACTTGTAATGATACTATATTTTCAGCTATTTTGAAATCATTATGTAAACATTAACTAGAAGCTTGAATTTTGCCTATCTTTTGGTATGCAGTAGAATTTGTTAAATGATTTAAACAGTTAACATCTGGGTGATGCCGTTCAGCTATTCCAAATTCAGACTTTCCTTTTGTGAAGATTTGTGTAAATTAACATTCTCAAATTATTTTTAGATATTTTAAACATTGCTGTATTTATGCTTTCTGTTGTACTCAGAAGACAAAGATATATGTGTCAGTAATTATTGTCAACAGTTAGAGCAAAATGCACTCAACACTTTGCTAAATGCAGGCATTAAATAATTTTCACATAAATTCATTATAGGTTATACATTTTACCCTTATTTTGCCAAAGCGCTCAAGAAACCTTGTGCCTTAAACTGTTTTATGTATATTATTAAGCAATATTTATTGCTTAGTATAAAAATTAACTTGTATAGAAAGGAAATGGTTTGGTTTACTGCAATTTATCCCGTAAACTGGACATTGGGTATATTCTCTTAAATTTTGCATGGAAAGAGGAAGAGGCTAGAAACGAAATAGGCAGTCAATAGACTTCTACTAAAAATCCAAAGAAACCCACACTTTCTAGTAATATTTTACAATCAGGTATAGACTACCTTATTCTGAATAATGGGGCCTTGTTTCTTTTCTTTGTCTAAGAGGAGGCTCTGCAGGGAGCCCAGGTATGACTTGCATATTCAGGACTATTCAGCCCCTCTGGTGCAAACTATGGCTGAACAAAGCTATGCTCTGGCACACTCCCTGTGCTCTGCTCCCAATATACTCACTTCTGCCATCTACACTGTGGAGGGGGTGGAGGGAGAGGAAAGGGGTTAGTAGTAGCAGTGGAGAGCTCCCCTATGCAGGAAGAATTCTCCACCAGTTATCTTCAACTGGTTTAAGGCCACTTTCCACTGTATGAGTATCACAAAGTGGACTTAATAGACCAGAGAATCCAGCCCAGAGTGTGGTTTAAAAAATAATTCTTAGGCATGCTTGGCTTGTTATAAAAATTATGAAACCTTTGTTACAAATTAATATAATTTCTGTAAGAGTGGAAAATCTTCGGCAAAGAAGAGAGAATTTTCTCCAATACCTTTAGCAAGATGAAACTTAGACAGAATTGACAATATTAATTTACCTCTTTTCCCTGCTGATCTTCCCAGAAATTTTTCAGACTGAAATTTTTCATATGTACATATTTTTTTCCATTTCAATGTGAGATTTTTATTTTCTGTTTTGCTACTGCTAGAGTTTGCTGTATATAAATAGCCTGAGCTTTGATCAATGTTTTCAAATGATCCAGTGTCATAATTTAACCTGCAGCTGTATACTCCCTTGGGCAATTAGGGTGATTAGATTTTTTTTTGCATGCACTTATAGTTGTGTTTTTCCTCATCAGAGTACTACTGTGCCAAAATATAAAAATCTGTTGCAATTTTGAATGTTAGACTGCTTATTGTGCAATAGCTTCTACTGCAGCAGCAGCTTAAGATCTGTTTTCAATAGTTTAAGAATCACTATTGTATATCTAAGTGGACCCATGCTCTACATAAAAGCTGTGGTGAGAAAATGGGCTAAGCTCTACAATTATAGAATGTTTATTCTTTCTGTAACTGTGTGATTATTATACTTTTTTCTTCACACTTAGAACTAAAGTTCCTGGAAATCCATATTTTCCCTGGTGGTTTTAGGTGTGTCCTAGTCTCATATAGCTCATTCTTTGTTGAAAAATCTAGGCAATAAAAATCCAAAATAAATCTATAAATCTCCATGTTGCTTCCCAAAAATTTAATTTTAAATACGTTGTTCTTTGTCTTACAGTGAAAACTCACATGCAACAAGGCTTAATCTCTGTTGCCGCTCGTACTGTGATAACACATCTGGTGAACCACTTAGGCCACTATCCGATGAGTGGAGGCCCTGCTATGCTAACCAGTCAAGTTTGTGAGAACAATGACAATCCTTACAGTGAAAGTCCTGAGCTTTCTCCTGAACTTTTTGAGAGCCCAAACATCCAGTTCTTTGTGTTAAACAACACTACTTTAGTTTCTTGTATACAAATCCAAGCAGAAGAGAATATGCCTGGAGGAGGATTGTCTGCTGGACTTGCATCTGCTAATTCAAATGTCAGAATTATAGTGCGTGATCTGTCTGGTAAATACTCATGGGATTCTGCCATTTTGTATGGCCCATCATCTTTATGTGGATTATCAGAACATACTTTTTTGGCACTTTCTGTATTTCAGCAAGAGAAACCAGAAGATGCCCCATCATCTGATCATGTAGAGGATGTATCTGTAAGGGATGGAACTGCACTTCAGTTAAAAAGGAAATTTAGAGAAACTGTGCCAACTTGGGATACAATTAGGGATGAAGAAGATGCTCTTGATGAGCTGTTACATTATTTAGGTGTCACTAGTCCTGAATGCTTACAGAGACCAGGAGTCTCACTGAACATACCTGCTCCTCAACCTATCTGCATCTCAGAGAAACAGGAAAATGATGTCATCAATGCAATCCTTAAACAACACACAGAAGAGAGAGAATTTGTTGAAAAACACTTCAGTGACTTAAATATGAAGGCTGTGGAACAGGACGAGCCAACTCCACAAAAGCCCCAATCGGCATTTTACTATTGCAGATTACTTCTCAGTATATTGGGAATGAATTCGTGGGATAAAAGGTAAAAAAACAAACCAAAAAAAACAAACCGTTGTTTAACATAAATTACTATTTGTTTAAAAGTACAGTGTTTGGTAACAATTATGTAACTCTCTCCATCATTTTATTAATCCTCCTAACTTTAGGCAGTAGAACTGGTTAGGTCAAGAATGCGTTTGGCCAACTGACAGCAGAATATTTGAGATGGGGGAGTGGGCATCTACTAACGGGGAAGAAGGTTGTTTTACTACTTTCAACCCACCGTGTAGAGAGACTGGGGAGAGGAGGGAACAGCCTGCTGATCTTATTGCTCCCTAAAATCCATGCAGACAGGGGGATTGAAGACAGATGACCTCCTTTCCAGTTCAGTGCAGGGATACTATTGGTGGGAGAATATCCTCTCTCCCTACTCTGCTCTCCTCAGCAGCTCCATTAAGAAGCCTTAGATTGGTGGAGAAAGACACCCTTACTTCCTCCTCTCTGCTTTCCTTCCATGCTTCTGTAGGGATATGGGAAAGATGAGGCACCTTTCCCTATCAGACCCAAGCTCTGGGATAGCAGCAAGTTTGTTGTTGCTGTGTTACTGGTAAACACCCTCTTGCCCTGCCTGAGGAAAGGGGATGCACATGTCCTCTCCCTAGAAAAGTGCACAAATGTGAATCTGAAAAGTAGAGAGATTTTTTTCTTCTCATTTCTTTCAGTTTGGATAATCTTGAATGTTGCAAATAACAATAGGAGGTAAAACAATTTCAGTGAGAAAGAGAGGTACTTTTTGTGTTGACTGTGCCCCCTTTAAAAAAAATAAATAGAATTAGTATTCCAGAATGTAAGGGCCTTTCTAAAATCATTTCTGTCTGTTGAATGAAATGCTGAACTGATCATTAGAAGATCAGGGTTAAGCATCAAAATACTTGCCTACTGTGAAGTGAAAATGGATATTCTATAGACCTAGAATAAGTCTGGATCAGTAAAATAATATTGCAGTCATATGAGTGAAACATTTTGATCACAAAGAACTTTGGTAGCAAATGTGTTGCAACCATTCTTAATACTTAAGTGGGCCTTTAATTTGCCAAAGCAGCCTGTTTTCCAATGGGTACTGACTGCTCTTAACCTCACTTCAGTATATTTTATGAATAGTATCTTAAGTAGGTTTAAAAATTAAATAGTGGTTATTTTGCTGAAACATGACTTTCTTTAAAAATAGAAAGCGTTATAGATGACTAGGTGGGCTGATATACTCTGCTTTGCTCTGCAATTCAGAAATGTAGAGTTCAGTTTTTAATGCACTCTCTGGGCCAGTATATTATGGGGAAACCTGCTTTATAATGATAGATTCATAGATTCTAGGGCTGGAAGGGACCTCAAGAGGTCATCAAGTCCAGCCCCCTGCCCTCATGGCAGGACCAATTACTGTCTAGACCATCCCTGATAGACATTTATCTAACCTACTCTTAAATATCTCCAGAGATGGAGATTCCACAACCTCCCTGGGCAGTTTATTCCAGTGTTTAACCACCCTGACAGGAACTTTTTCCTTATGTCCAACCTAAACCTCCCTTGCTGCAGTTTAAGCCCATTGCTTCTTGTTCTATCCTCAGAGGCTAAGATGAACAAGTTTTCTCCCTCCTCCTTATGACACCCTTTTAGATACCTGAAGACCGCTATCATGTCCCCTCTCAGTCTTCTCTTTTCCAAACTAAACAAACCCAATTCCTTCAGCCTTCCTTCATAGGTCATGTTCTCTGGACCCTTAATCATTCTTGTTGCTCTTCTCTGGACCCTCTCCAATTTCTCCACGTCTTTCTTGAAATGCGGTGCCCAGAACTGGACACAATACTCCAGTTGAGGCCTAACCAGCGCAGAGCGGAAGAATGACTTCTCGTGTCTTGCTCACAACACACCTGTTAATGCAGCCCAGAATCATGTTTGCTTTTTTTGCAACAGCATCACACTGTTGACTCATATTTAGCTTGTGGTCCACTATAACCCCTAGATCCCTTTCTGCCGTACTCCTTCCTAGATAGCCTCCTCCCATTCTGTATGTGTGAAACTGATTGTTCCTACCTAAGTGGAGCACTTTGCATTTGTCCTTATTAAACTTCATCCTGTTTACCTCTGACCATTTCTCCAATTTGTCTAGATAATTTTGAATTATGACCCTATCTCCAAAGCAGTTGCAATCCCTCCCAGTTTGGTATCATCTGCAAACTTAATAAGCATACTTTCTATGCCAATATCCAAGTCGTTGATGGGCTATTTTTACAAAGAGAAGGTTAACGGTTGACTTGGATATAGTCTATAAGTATCTACACAGGGAACAAATATTTTGTTATGGGCTCTTCAATCCAGCAGAGAAAAATATCACACGATCTGATGGTTGGAAGTTGAAGCTACACAAATTCAGACTGGAAATAAAGTGTACATTTTTAATAGTGAAACTAGTTAACCATTGGAACAATTTTCCAAGGGTCATGGTGAAGTCTATCACTAACAATTTTTAAATCAATTTTGGATGGTTTTTTACAAGATATGCTCCAGGAATTATTTTGGGTAAGTTCTATGGCCTGTGTTATACAGGAGGTCAGGCTAGCTGATCACAAATGGTCCCTTCTGGCCTTGAGATCTATGACTCTGTCATGTATCGCTAAGCAGCTATCCTCAGGCCTACTACATAGTAAATTATATGGTCTCCAAAGGGAGTTCTGTCCAGTCTTCTGCAGATATCTAAAGTCACTAGGTTGAGAGAGGAAAGTGGGCAAAAGTAGAGTTACGCTGAGGATTTTAAGAAAGATGCAGAAGACCTTCTGGCATAAAATTAACAGTGTGTAACTTATTTTTAAAGGAAACTTGAGGGCAAGAAAATTGTGGGTGATTGCATGAATGGAACTGAAATATGTTCTTGTATTATCCTATACCCATTACTGGACAGGTAATAAAAATGTTATTAATTTTCTCTATTTAGGAGGAGCTTTCATCTCCTGAAAAAAAATGAAAAGTTACTTCGAGAACTTAGAAATTTGGACTCAAGACAATGGTAAGTTATCTTTTAAAAACTGGCTAATTACCTAACTGATTTATTTAATCATTTTATTTTTCAAAGTGAGTTTGTACAATTATTGTTTATATGGAATTGGAGACTAGTTTATGTTCCAATAAGTGATTCATGTTCACTACATTTTGAAAGCAGTACATATTAAAATTAAGTGAAATTAAATTAAATGAAAATTTAATTAATAGATTATCATGAAAGAGAATAAACCCCCAGCCCGAGAACAATTAATTCATCTGTCAAATACTATTTTTGCTGTGTTCCATGAAAATCATTATGCAAAACATGTACTATAATGCCCAAATGCTGTACTTACATATCTAATTAAAGGGATACATTCTAAAATTCAGTTACAATAGCTTTGAAACTAATTTTACAATTGTGGGTCAAAGCCATCAATATTTGAGGAGGAATGAAAGTGATTAGAGTTGAGGTTCTCATGGAAAGCTAAAGCTATTTCAGGATGAAATTTGTGGCTTGCAGTCACTGTCCACTGCAAGCCACTTTTTCAAGCTTGTCGTTTCTCTTTTAAGATGTTTTAATAAATATTTTATGAATGGACACCAAAGTAGTATCTGGGGGCATTTAAGTACATTGTATGTAGGCTCTCAGTAGTGGATGTCAGAGAAATATCTAGTACACAAGTGGCATTGTTGTTGAGATCTCAGTGTTTATTCCCATCAGTAGGTTAGCTTCAAGATGAGTAAGTGAAAGTTTTAGAGATGCATTTAGTTTTTAAAAGATCTTACATTTTGCTTAGTGCTCTTTCTCTTTATTGGGAGTGTATTTTTTGAATATGAAAGACAGTATTAAATGCATTAGAGTGGGCCAAGGAATTTACAATTTGCTGGCTACTCTGCATTTTGTCAGGTGTCCTCCAAGGATCATGTGACTGTCTCAACAATAGAATTAGTAGTATCAGAATTAGTAGGACAGTTGTGGGAAACTGTTAAGTTGTTCAACTTTGTATCCACCAATCAGCAATCCAGGGACACAAGAAGTTACCTTGCTACTTGAGGATATTAAATTCATCTTCCTGAGACACATTTATCATTCACAAGGATTACCTCTTCATAATGTAAAATAATGCCCAAGCCATCCATAGGTTTTGCTTATTTCATGTCTTCAGCTGTAAAACTCTTACTCAACTTTCTGAATACATTATTATACCATTTGTTGCTGCTAATATCAGCCGATGTCCCACTATGCTGAATTGGTCCTTCACACATGAAAGTGCCTATTAACAAACTGTAAAAGAGAAGGCAAAGGAATAGAAAAGAGGATAAGAACATGAAAAGATAGAAGATGGTCAAAGAACAGAAAGAAAGACTTTTTTAATTGTACTGCACTTTCGTTGCCTTTTTGATTCTGAAAGCTGTGATCTGTGTGTAGTATTTGCATTTTCTGTCTCTGTGTTAAGACTTGAAAGTGCACTCTCTCTCAGTGATGATCCAATGACAACCCTGTTTTACAGCCGAGAGACACACAAGATTGCGGTATTTTATGTTGCTGAGGGACAAGAAGATAAACACTCCATCCTCACTAACACTGGAGGAAGCCAAGCCTATGAGGATTTTGTAGCAGGCCTTGGTTGGGAGGTATGTTTTAAGTTTTATTTATATCTTCTGGGTTTTGTGTTAGATTGTAGAAAACAAATATAAAATGGGAGGCTTATTGTTTTTCTCTCTAATCTTCCATCTCTATTATTCCTTATTACTGCTCATAATTACTGAAACATCTTATTCTGAAAATAGGACACTAAGAGGGAAATTCTGGTTATTCTTATGTCAGTGATGCTATGTAGATCAACTGTTGAGACAGCAAAGCTTTACTGGCTTTGAAAGGGGAACTTGTGGAAGCTTCTACATAATCAGAGGCTGTTCAACAGTGTGCAATAAGCCACCCTGTTCCTGACTTCTATACACTAACTAAACTATGTATTGCTGTGTAGGCCTGAAAGGTGTTAAATCCATTTAAGGTTCTGCACATTGCTCAGATTTGGGAGTTGGAGAAATAATGGCATGCTGCTTCTCTCATCCTCTTCTCCATGCTTACTAGAGAGCGAGACCAACACACACAGACACACACACATACCCCTATCTCTTTCACCAATCGGAAGTGGATGGTATGGCTTAATCATATAAGTACCACTGCCACCATTAGAGCATTAGTTAAATATAGTTCTATTCTACTGACTCTCCCCAGGTCCAGATTCTCTTTGTTACACTAATCGCCATCTTTACACTAATCAGAGTAACCTTTCTGGCTACTCAAGACAGACCCCCCACCACCACCACCACCAGCAATAAGAGGACGCTCCAGGCATAGACCTGTCCCACGGAAGTGCAGGAATCATCACTGCTTCTGGCTCTCTTGGAAGTGGCACCTGAAATTAATATTTAATAGTTTGCTCAATTATCAATAAACGGTAGTAGCTTAAATGACTAAAGCTTGCTTTTTGAATTTGTATGTTAATTCCAAGGCAATATATCAGCTCCTGACTTGAGCTGTGAGAAAGCTTTGACCAAAGATGGCAAATTTTGTCTTGCCTAGTGACTTTCCTCACACATTCTAAGTGTAGGGAATTTTTCTTCTTGTCAGAAAGCATCAGTTTTCACTTTGTGAGAATGGAAAATTGAAATTCAAAGCCATAACTGAAAATTTGAAAATATGATGGTAAGTCTTAAATTTGATGGAAACATACTTTTTTACAATTAAAGAAGTTTTGTAAACCTGATAAAGTATTATTATAATGTATTATTTCAGTTCTGCAGCAACATTTTTACAAAGTTAAATCAAGCAGATTCAAATATATTTAATCTCACACTAGACAATAATGTATTTGCTATTATACCAACAAAAAAATCCAGAATTTCATGCCACGAGGCTAAAACATTTAATATGCTGTTAAGGAACAGTAATCCCAATTTAAAAAGGCATTTTATTTAGATTTATAATGCTAAGAGAAATAACCCACTGCAAAAGGATTACTCCTGACTTCCCTCCTCAGTGTTCAGGAATGGGAAAAAATATGGGACAGCAATATCTGTGTTTGTGATGGGGCCAGCAGAACCATAGCTGTTGCCCTTCCTTCCTGTTGGAAAGCCAGAACAATCACCATCAGTTCTTTATGTGGTAGTTCCCCATGTCTTCTGAGAAGAAGAAAAGCAATTGCTAGTACTGGCTCCCAAGAGAGTGTTGAGACGCCACTGTTTCCACTCTTGCTTTTTCCCTTTAACCTTTACCTCCCACCAGTCTCTGAGATTGTTGTTATACCCTCTTGTGCCAATAAATATAGATGTTCCTTCACTGCAGTTAGTTTCTTTTCTAATTAAATCCTTCTAATTAGTGAGCCTCTGCTCCTTTAGATAAACTTAATAGTACAAAAGGATCAGCATCAGCACAGAATTACGGGTTTTTTAAATGTATATGATGATGCTTGAAACGGCTTTCTCTGAAGAGTATCTTTATCACCAGATATTACTTTTTTTCCCCTAATGTTACATGGGCTTTGATCTTAGGTGAATCTCACAAACCATTGTGGTTTTATGGGAGGATTGCAAAAAAACAAAAGCACTGGATTGACCACTCCATATTTTGCTACCTCTACAGTGGAAGTAATGTTTCATGTCTCAACAAGAATGCCTTCTGATTCAGATGACTCTTTAACAAAAAAGGTAGGTGGTTTTGAATACAGCTTTTCCCTTAGGTAACAGTATATCAAGGGATTTTAGAAAATCATTCCTTAAAAATAATTAGTAGTTTTTTCTACAAATAATACAATGCTTGTTCCTCCAACAGTTTATATATTATTAAAGCTGGTTGGGGTGGGTGAACTATAGTGTTATTAAATTACTTTCTACAAACCAATTATTTTGCCACAGAAGATGAGTTTTGGCACATTTGTACATCTTATTGCTGCTGAGGTCACGGGAATGGTGATGTAAGGAGAGGAAAAGGAACAGAGTTAATAGTCTATGTGGAAGAAAAAGCTCCAAATCTGAATGACATGTTCTAGTGCTTTGAGACTTCTGGACGTGAACTGTTAACTTCTCGAAATAGCTGATGAATATATGGTCCAAAGATTAATGTTTCAGTTGTTCTGGAAGTCTTGCAGCTAAGCGTGTTCATAGAACACTTGCCTTTAAAAGAAAATCAAAATGTTAGGAATATGACAACATTTAGTGAATTTAGTTGTATTGCTTTGGTGATTACACAAATGTTCAGCAGAAGTCTGCTCTCTCATATCCACCTTTAAGGAAAAATGGCTTTCTGTATTGGTATTTTTTCTTTAGAATTTAATAAATTCCACATTAGTGATAATAAGTTGAGGCCTCGAACATGTGTCCTATTACAAATGAACAATTGGCTATCATTAGACTGTCCCCCCTATCCTCTGTACATATATCTTCAGATGTGCTAATCCATTCAGTAGACACATTAATGAGCACTGGTTGAAGTGTAATATTGGAGGAAGTGAGGCTGGTTGACCTCAGCATGGAGTTTAATACTTGTAATTAAATTAGATAGTCGACAGTATAGAGAGAAATAGCCATGCCTCTGGCAACTTCAATTATTAATGACTTTTTGTTCTTTTTGTTCAACTTGAAGAAAATAATTTATATCTTTTTATTATCGTTGTTGTTGCTGTTGTTATAAACTGACTTTTAATTCTAAAAGTGGCATTATACAATTTTTTAAACTATTATCATATTTTTCTTGCATGCGTAAGACGGGTACTTCCTATTCTACTCTTTTATTTCATAAAGTGCCATCAATGTATTTAGGTATTGACAAATTATTAAAGTATCTTAACAGCAAAAACAACATAACTTTTTAATGAGTATAACTAAAGTAACAATATGATTCCTGTCTCAGCCTTTTTGAAGAAACCAGTGTATTTTGCATGCAGAAATATGGATCAATAATCTTTTTAGATTAGAGTGATTAAAAAGCGATGTGGGGAAAACATAATGAAAATTGTTTCCACTATTCGTTAAATAACTAAAAAACCAAAAAACTAACATTTTAAATGTTACAGGTTTCAGCAGAAAATGCAGCCTGAATCTTACTTCTGTTTTCAAGAGAATTCAATCCTTTCCACATAGCTAATATCTTTAGCCACATTTCAGAGCTGGTCCAGCCCTTTGGTGATATAAAAATTTTTTTAAAGTACAAATCAGTCACCATTTTCACAGTTACAGTTTGACATTCTCACCTAAACCCCATTTCTTTCTGCTTTCACCCATAATCACATTTTTCAATGATTTAGACTATTCTGAGAGGCAATATGGTCTTAATGAATTGGGTACTATACTGTGAGTCAGGAGACCTGGATTCCATTCCTAACTCAGAGTATGTCTATATTACCTGCCATATCGGCAGGCAGCGATCGATCCAGTGGGGGTCGATTTATCGCGTCTAGTCTACATGCGATAAATTGACCCCGAGCGCTCTCCCATCGACTTCTGTACTCCACCGCTGCAAGAGGCGTGCAGGCAGAGTCGACGGGGGAGCGGCAGCAGTCGACTCACCGCAGTGAAGACACCGTGGTGAGTAGATCTAAGTACGTTGACTTCAGCTATGTTATTCATATAGCTGAAGTTGCATAACTTAGATGGATCCCTTTCTCCCTTCCCCCGCCCCCCCTCCCCCCCCCCCGTGTATACCAGGCCTTAGCCACTGACCTGCTGTGTAACCTTGGTCTTGTCACTTTACCACTCTATGCCTCTATTTCCCCTCCCATCTTCTGTCTGTCTATTTAGATTTTAAACTCTTCAGGGTAGAGAATGTCTCATGTGTTTTTACAGTTCCCAACACAGTGGGCCTCTGATTCCAGTTGGAACCGTTAGACTCTTCAGCAGTACACACAATAGTAATCAGAAATATTCTTTATTATTGAGACGTGCTAAATACAGTGTGCAGCATGTGACTTTTTACAACAGAAGATTATTTTTATTTCACATTTATATAAATTGTTGCTACTGAGGTCCCAGAAATGGTGATACAAGGGGAGGCAATGAAGGGAGATAAAAAGGGTATGTCTACACTGAATAAAACCCCAAACCCTGCAGCAACATGTCTCAGAGCCCTGGTCAATCGTCTCGCTCTTGCACTACAGGGCTAAAAATAGAAGTGTAGACCTTTCTGCACAGTCTTTGAGACCCATCCCTGTCGCTGAGTTTCAGAGCCCAAACTCCAGCCCTATCAGGGATGTCTACACTGCTACTGAGCCCAAGTCAGTTGACCCAGGATCTAAGACTTACTGCTGTGTTTTTTTGTGTTTTTGTTTTTGATTTTACAGCGTAGACATATTCTGATTGTGTGGAAGAAGACCTTGGATCTTGAACTGTCACTGAGGGTTTTGAAAGTGTTTAGCCATGTTTTTAAGTGTGTGTTTTATTTCTAGAATTTGAACAATTTATTTGTTGTACTTTGGTTGGCTGAAGAATTGTTGCTGGTTTCTATATTGTAATGTGCCTAGAGGTAGATGATAGGTTCATCTTATAAATGGAAATTAAATTTAATTAAAATAAAACTTCTTCCTGCCAGCCCAACCACTGCAGTATCAAGATTCTAGTGCTTCAGATGCTAGGCCAATTTAAACCTTATTTTCTATCAATCTTTCTGAGTAGTAAATAAAATTTTAAGTATCTTGGATACCTTAGAAATACTGGAGTCAAAAGAGAACAGTTAGCAGAAAAGAAGATGAATTGGAGATCGGAGATGGGATTAAAATTTTAAATGATGAATGACAAATAAAGTCTTTAATGCATATGTAGCCTTCATCTTTGAATTTTTCTAAGTGAAAGGTCATTTGTCAAAATAGAAAATATTATTTTAAATACAGTTACAAAAGTAACATGATGAAAGTGTCAGAATTAAAAGAGAATTATAAAATCTCACAATTCACAATGGGAGTGATATCACAGCTTCACCCATGCAGCTTACCCCCTGTCTAGCTACTGCTAGCACTTTGAGGAAATTTAGAGGGGGAGGGTGTGAAAGTGTCTTAATTAATATATTATACATATGGTGTTAAAACAAAAGAGGTCATTTTCTAATTATTAGCCTATTAATCCAACTGAAACTTTTGGTGACTATATAAATGACTCAAGCTTAGTTTGACATTGTCAAAGCCCTTCAAAAGAATTATAGACCCATAATTCATAGCTAATTGTTTTGCTTTGATTTTAATACAAACTGGATGGTTAAAGGCATAAGGCCATAAAGCATGGCCATTAGTTCAATATTAATATTTTTATAAAATTGCAATTAATCACATCCATTATTTTACAGGAGTAAAAAAATTAATGTGTTAAAACAACATTTTATGAAGAACTTAACCAAATGTTTGAAGGTGCCTTAGATAGATGCTAAATACATGCAACTTTGCCAAAAGTAGCTGCAATACGAAGCTGTTTCCTAAATTTTTCTCCTGTGTTACGTTCCTTCTGTACCTCTCTAGTGAACTTTCTTTTTGAAGTAAACAAAATAAAATTTGAAGATTAGCTTTCGTTATAAAAGGAAATAGTTTTTTTCCCTTTCCTTCTTTAGATAAGTGGGTACTAGAAATTACAAATAATTTTGGCAAGAGTTCAAGGGTTAATGCAAGAGATAAATAAAAGGAATTTTCTGTAAATTGAGCCCTGCATTATTTCAGTTGTCTTGTCTTTCCAAACCTAACTCATTTAATTTTAAAAAGTAAATACTTAAATTTTTCCTGACAGTGTGCTTTGCTTTTTCTATCGTTTATTACTTCAATTATACTTGGTATCACTTAGAACAATCTGCCATTTGGAAATCTCAGTGTAGCCTGCAGCTTAGTATTAAGTCTGGCTGGTATTGTAACATGTACAGCATATGACACTAATGTATCAAAATTAGATTTGATCATCCCTCCTGGTTATATTTATTTCACATTTCTTTTGTATTCAGTTAACATAAACATATTAGGAAAGCTGACACATGATGATGGCTGTATAGTAAGAATATTTTAAAGTATTTTGATGTAAAATTGCAGATAACTTGGTTTTTCCAAATTGTTGAGTGTTTTTACTTATTTTGAACAATGGAGAAGAGGTTCAAAGCATATACTGTAGCTGAAATGGATAAATTATCTTTCTATTGTTTATTATTTGTATATGGTCGTGCCTTAAATCCCCAACTCAGATTGGGGATCCATTATGCTAACCACTGTTCATGCACATAAGAAAAGAGAGTTTCAGTCCTGAAGAGCTTAGGATCTAAATGGACAAGACAAAGCGTGGAAAAAAGAAAGCATTATTACCCAATTTTCAAGTGAGGAACTGAGGCACAAAGGGCCACATCCTCATCTGGTATAAATTGTCATAGCTCCATTGGCTTCAATTATGCTATGACAACTTATAAACATAATCTTTGAGTGATTGTCCACATGGATTCCACTCTTGGTGTATTTGCATCTCAGGCACACAAGGTTGGATTCTTTTAAATAGCTGTGTCTGTTGGGGCCACACATGCACCCTGGGCACCCTCTCACGCCCTACAGCAGAGAGTATCAAGGGTGGGGCAGCCACAACTCTCACTAATTTCCTTCTTACCACCTATGGAAGCAAGACAAAACCTTGTAGTGTCCACATCCCTTGCTCTGAGCTGATTTATTTCTATAGTTAGTTGTTAACTTAGATAAATGTTCTTTGCCTACTGGCTTAAAAAAAAAACCCAAAACTTTAGATTTATTCAGAGTAATGATAGGTTTCCTTTCCCTTGTACAAGGGCCTACTCCCCTGTACAAGTGCACCTCCCTACAAGAACATAAAATGTTTGACTTCAGGTTGCAGGGGTTCAAGATTTGCCTCTCCTCTCTGAAGCAGCGATGTTGGTGAATAATGGACACTCCCAATGTCTATACTGCCTGGAAGAGGGTTGTACTTTGGAACACTGCACAGTTTACAAGGCTTTCTCCAAGAGGATTCAAAAAGCATAAGAACATCATAATGGCCATACGGGGTCAGACCCCAGTGGTCCATCTAGCCCAGTATCCTGTCTTTCAACGGTGGCCAAGGTGCTTCAGAGGGAATGAACAGAACAGTGCAATTATCAAGTGATCCATCCCCTTTCGTCCAATCCCAGCTTCTGGCAGGCAGAAGCTAGGATACCCAGAGCATGGCGTTGGATCCCTGACCATCTTGGCTAATAGTCATTGATCGACCTATTCTCCAAGAACTTATCTAAATTCTTTTGTGAACCCAGTTATACTGTTGCCTTCACAATATCCCCTCGCAATGAGTTCTACAGGTTGACTGTGCCTTGTGTCCTTTGTGTGTGTAAAACTGCTGAGAGGGAGGCAAAACTGAAACTGATCCTGCTGGAAGTGTCCATGCAAGCCCCACTGGACACCAGCAGACCTTCCAAGAAGCTCTAGGTACCAGGCTCATCTCATGCACTGAGTGTCCTGGTGAGCCAAGACATCACGCCAGGTTCCTGTGAAACCTCCTAAGCCCCATTCATCAGTGGCATTGGTGATGTCTTTGGAAAGGGTCTGTAAGGAGCATCGCTCTAGGGATCAGGACAGGCACAAAACTCCCTCTCTAAATGGGGGATGAAAAGCCTCCCCTAAGGCTTACTCTTCTAAATGCCTAAAGAAATGATGTCCCATCTCTATGTGCCTGCACCGAAACCCAAGCCAGCACCGGTGATCTCTCCCACACCAAGAACCATACTGCCTCCAGTATCATCAGCAAATCACTGACCATGACACCAAATCTCCTAGCACAGAGTACTTTGCTACTGTCTGCCTCTGCACTGAAAACCATGGCACTGAGTACCTCTGTACCAAGACCCATCACTACAATACTGCCCACACCCTTGGCACCAGCTGAGACTTTGACTGTGGTCATTTGAGGTCTCTGTATCTGCACCAGATGAATAGTTCTGTCAATATCTTTCCCCCAATATTGTTGTGGTTCAAGCAACTCAAGAAGAATCATAGCAACCAGAGCAACCCAAATCTACTTCTTGGGAGAACAACCCAAAGAAATTAGATCTCTTTGGGAGGAAAATATATTTCTCAGCAAGTCTGCAAATAAAAGTAGCAAATTATCACTGCTTTTGAAATATAATTTCCTGCTTTGGGCAGACTTTCTAACTTCATAGCGAGGCATCTGAAGGACCAGAATGAGGAACTGAAATCCCTCATAGCTGAGGGCCAGCTCACAGCCTGAACAGTGTTAGAGGCTGCACTTGATGCTGCAGACATGACAATAGGCACTGCTGCGGCAGTGAGAAGATTGCAACAGTCTTGGAGGGAGGTCCAAGCCGTTATAGGAGACCACCCATTTGAGGGAGGTGAGCTCTTTAATAGTGGCATGGATGAAGCACTCCATATACTAAAAGACTCAAGGGCATTCATAAGGTCCTTAGAGCTATATGTGTCCGCTCCAAAGAGGAAACGTCAAAGGCAAACAACCATTTTAAGCCATACTGTCTTAATATTAGCCACACAAAAAATGGCCCTCGGAGCCCCTAAGGAAGTTAATTATTTCACTTGAGGTGACCCTCTGCCTTGTCCTTGGCTTACTGCACAATCTAAGGCACCAGGCAAGATCCAGTTTTGACTCTCATATCGAGAATTTGGCTGGAACACCTTGGGATCCACTTCCAAGTCATCTTTTGGCAACTACCTTTCCTAATTCCAGTAGGCTTGGACTGGGATAACTTTGGACTGTTAGAGTCCTCAAGAGAATCAGCACGAGGTATCCCATCCAGTTTCAGTCTGCTCCATTCCACTTCAGGGACCCCTTGTGACCCTGACAGCATTCCAGTGCATGAGGACATGGTGCTCATTGGTATATGGTAGTGAGTTTCAGCTGATCTGACTAGTTAATGTACCCCAACTCAGTAATGGCATAACTTGTATCTAAAAGGTGTCATGTCAGATATCAATAGAAAGCTAACAACATACTGATCATTAATATTATTGTGTGGTATATGTGCATAGGACAAATTCAAAATTACAAAAATATTGGAAATTGTTACCCAAGTGTGTCTGCCTAGCCAGGCTGAAGTTACTCCACCCTAGACAAAGGAATGTCGTTCTGCCACCTGGAAGGCATCTCTAAGGTACACTAAGAGACCATGGTAATGCAGAGTACATAATAGGTAAATAGGACCATTGTACTGAGGAGGTGTGGCCTCCCTCAGAGGCAGATGTGGAGGGAACGCCGCCAGCCGCTTGGTGGGTGGAAGCAGAGGGGCGGGACAGAAAGAGGAAGTATAAAAGGCTGGCCCAACAGTTCAGTTGGGAGGGAGCTGCTGAGGGAGACATACGCTTCTTCCCCGCTGCTGGAGTGGGGTGCTAAGGAGAACCCCTGCTGCCCCAAGGACCAGCCCAACCTTCCAAAGAGCTCTGCCATTCCCAACACTGAGGAGCTGTTACTGCTATCCTTGGTGATATATCCCAGGGAGACTGAGGATGCCCCCTGGATGCAGGTACACCGAAGGGGGAGAGTAGGAAGCAGCCACGGGGAACCAGACTGCCATCTGTCTGTGGTGCTGCTGAAAACACGGTCAGCATGTTGCGGGTGGATTCCCCACTGACCCAGTGGCAGACCACTCAGCTACTGTTAGGGCCCTGGGCTGGGATGCGGTGGAGTTGAGTGGGCCCAAGTTCCTCTACCCCCGCCATCCCACCCATGGGGTGGCAGTACTCCCTCCTTCTTAGGCCAGGAGGCCTGCGCTCCTTATGCCTGCGCCCCATAGACTGTGTGTTTGGGTGCTCACCCCTGCCGGAGCCCCATAGACACTGTTTGGGACTACAGCTCTGCCTGACTGTAGGCCAGAGCCCTGATTGTTATTGCCCCACCCTCCTTGAGGGCTGGGCTTATAACTTAGTATCACTCTGTCTTGACCACTGGCCAGAGCCCAGACTGTTTGCGGCCCCTCCATGCTTAAAGGTCCATTTAGTACTGCTAATTCCCCCTTTCTTTGTTTTGAGCATACTCTAGCAGACCAGACTGTGAGGAGATGTGGCCTCCCTCAGAGGCGGACGCGGAGGGACGGCCATGCCTGCTTACAACCATCAAGACAGTAGGGGAAGGAGATTGCAGGAGTCTGATCAATTTGTATTTTAGCAAACACCAGCAGGGCAAGAAACCAATATGGAACTTCTTTCACCAGGAGACTCTATGTTGCCTTCCTCACAGCTTGAATGAACTTTATTTTGGGAGGTAATCTTCAGAAGAATCCAGTTCAAAGCTTAATTGAACTGTAAAGAGAGGGACAAAGAACTCCGTTATCTTTCATCTAGAAGACAGAGCAACAGAGCACTTTGGATTTTGTGGGTGATCCTGACCAGACGGATGGTCAGCCATCTTGCTGAAAGGTAGATTGGTGAGAAAACTACTTTGAACAAAGGCTGTAGCTTGTTCAATTAAGTTTTAGCCTGTAGAAAGCATTTTTCATTTTCATTTGCTTGTAACCGTTTCTAACTCCTATCCTTTATACTTGAACTCACTTAAAATCCTATCTCCATTTGTTAATAAACTTGTTTTACTTTTTCTAAACCATCCCAGTGCTGTGTTTTGATATAAAGGAATGTTAACTCCAATTAATATGTAAGCTGCTGGGTATTGTACCTTTTTAAAGGAACAGATGAACCTTATTTCTCTAAATGGTCCAGGAGAGAGCTGGACATTGCAGAACACACAGTTCTGGGAAAATTCAAGACTGGGAGTGTGTTGGGGTCATAAGGTAACTGGATGATAGAGACCAGAGTCGGGCTGTTGTATTGCAGGCAGAGAGGTGAACCAGGGCTGGATAGCGCACAGACACTGAAGATACTGCTTGCTTGTATGCTGGCTGGAGGCGTCCAGACGAGAACTAAAGCAGCAGAGCATTTTGAGTCACTCAAGGCTACAGGGCAGTCAGTGACACAACCCCTCACTGGTCTGAATTGTACCCCACAACGTGATACCCCTCTCATGGGAGACTACTGAAGCAAGGGGTAGACTCCTTTATACAATGGCAGTAGTGGAAGAAATGCCTGCAGAGATGAGGGTCTGAAGTGTTTATTCCACTACTACTTAATCCAAAAGAAGACCCTTCCTCAGTCTTCAACATCTCAACACCTTCGTCTGTAGTTCTTTATGGTTACCCTATCTTCCGTTATCCCATATTTGGATCCTATGGACTGGTTCACAGCTCTTGACTTACAAAATGTCCACTTCCACATTTCAGTACATCCAGCTCACAGGAAGTATCAGAGATGCTGGATAGGAACATCATACTTTCAGTACAAAGTTCTACCCTTTGGCCTATCCAAGGCCACCAACATTCTGGCAATGGTGGCCACCTACCTGAGAGAGCAAGAAATCATGGTGTGTCCCTATCTGGATGACTGGCTGGTAGGGGAGAAATCCTCACAGCAAGTGACTGAATCATTTCAGTGGACACTAAATGTCTTTGCTGCACTGGCACTGAAAGTGAGCCGAAAAATCCACACTGACCACAACCCAGAGCATAGAGTTTATTGGGGCAGTGTTAGATTCCAGGTCAGCAAGAGCATACCTCTCCCCACAAAGATTTCAGGCTAACTCATCTGGCAAATTCAGGCTAATCCCAGTACACCAGTGAGGATCTATCTCAAACTCTTGGGGCACATCATGGCTTGTACCTATGTCACAATGCGTGCCAGACTTTCTCTTTTGACATACTGATCTCAACCACCTTTGTAAATCTACCCAACAGTCAGCATGGAACACTGAATGATGATCCCATAAGAAGTTCTTTCCTCATTAAATTGGTGGATGGATCCAACACAGGTGTGGAGTGCAGTTCCCTTCTCTGAACCACTACTCTCAAAAACTCTAGTAACAGATGTCTCCATCCATGGGTTGGGCATGCACTTGAACAACTGCATATCCAAGAGAAATTATGTCCTCAGGAGGCAGTACTGCATGCAAATATACTGAGACTCAGAGCCATTTGGCTGGCATGCAGGATGTTCCTGCCCCTTATTTCAGGACCTGACAATCCAAGTGTTGTGGTCAACACTGTGGCAGTGCACATCAGTAAGGAAGGGGGAGCCAGATCTCCACTCTGCTAGAAAGCCATGCATCTCTGGCACTAGTGCATCAGACTTCACATCACCCCAGAAGTGCTACATCTCCCTGGTCCCCAGAACATCCTGGCAGTCCAACTCAGCAGAGACTTATCCAAGAACCATGAGTGCTCCCTGAAGACCCCCGGTGGAGGGACCACTTGAAGCTCTTTTGCAGATTCCAAAATCTGGACTCATTTGCAATATTTTAGAAAAACAAATTCCATATGTTCTATTCCAGAGAGTGCCCAACCCTGGCCTCCCTCATGGACACCTTTCTCATACCATGGGCTCCAGATATAATGTACATCTTCCCAAATATATTTATTTATATATTTATTTATTTACTGACTGTCGCTATGAAGACAGGTCACCTATCTGTCCTGCTGCAACCTGGTTTCCTAGGATAGCGCTTGGATCCTACACATTGACCCAGTGTCCCTAGACCTGACAGCCTGGATGTTAGATGGATGAATATACACAAAGAAACTTTTCTGCTGTTGTTCAAGACATTTTGCTGGAAAGCAGAAAACCTTCAACCAGATTGCAAACAGTTTTCTATTTTGGCATTTCAGCAGCAACTCACCATTGAAGCTTTAATTACATCAGTATTGGACTATCTACTTTAACTAAAGCAATTGGGATTGTCCTTCAGCTCAATAAGCATGTACCTGGCAGCAATCTGTGATAATCATCTGTCTGCCCAAGATCACAGTCTTCTCACATCCCACAGGGATGACATTTCTAAGAGACCTCAACTCATGCTTTCCCACCAGTCAGAAAACCCTCTTCTTTCTGGGACCTTAACAGGACTGATGGGTCCACATTTGAGCCTATGCTACCTGCTCTTTCTGCCACCTGTTATTGAAGACAGTTTTTCTGGTAGCCATCATATCAGGTAGGAAGAGATTTAGCTTTCATGGCAGGTCCCCCATATATGATCTTTCACAAGGACAGAGTCACTCTGAGGCCTCACCCAACTTTTCTGTCTAAGGTAGTTTTGAATTTTCACATCAATAAGTCGGTTCATCTCCCCATTTTCTTCCATAAATTGCTCTCTTTCCAAGATGAAATAAAACTCCACACGCTCAATGTTGTAAGAGCGTTGTCCTTTTATTTGCATAGGACTAGGTCATTCAGGTGTATGCCTTTACTCTTTATGGCATTTGTTGAGAGGATTAAGGGACAACCCATGTCACCTCAGAGACTAAGTGGGTCTCAGACTCTAATAGGACTTGTTAACAGTTTGATTAAGAACATTCCCCTGGATGTACAGGAACTCCTCACTTAGTCATCCCGGTTAACGTTTGTTTCGTTGTTATGTTGGTGATCAATTAGGGAACATGCTCGTTTAAAGTTGTGCAATGCTCCCTTATAACGTCGTTTGGCAGCCGCCTGCTTTGTCCACTGCTTGCAGGAAGAGCAGCTCGTTGCAGCTAGCTGGTGAGGGCTTGGAACCAGGGTGGACTGGCAGCCCCCCTAGCAGCTCCCCACTTCCCTAAGTTACCTGTGCAGCAGCTGCCCAGCAGGCTATCAGTTGCCGGCAGTTCAGCTGTCCCTCCCCCACTGCCATGTGCTGCTCCTGCCCTCTTCCTTGGAGCTGCTTCCCGAGCCTCCTGCTTGCTGTGCGGGGGGGGGGGGGGGGTGCGGGGGCTAAGAGGGGGGTAATGTCAGGGTGTCCCCCTGCACCCCGCTTACCCCATCCTCCATAGAGCAGGTGGGACACACGACAGTCCCAGAGGGAGCTTCCTGGTCTCAGCTTGCTGATCTAATTAAGAAGGCAGTGTACTTAAAGGGGAAATGTGCATAATATCACACACACACGCGCACACACACAGTCTCTGTCTGCCCTTCCTCCTTTCCTGCTACCTTGTAGAGTGTGAGAGTTAACCCTTGAGGGCTCAGCCAATTGCTAGTTCATCATTTAGCAATAAGGCATTTGTTGGGAAATATCCCACCCTCTGACTTCACCACCTCAACCAAGCTTCACAATCATCATTGCTGTGTACCAGTATTAAATTGTTTGTTTAAAACCGTGTGTGTGTGTGTGTGTGTGTGTGTGTGTGTGTGTGTGGTGAAAAAAATTTCCCTGGAACCTACCCCCCGGCCCATTTACATTAATTCTTATGGGGAAATTGGATTCACTTAGCATCGTTTCGCTTAAAGTCGCATTTTTCAGGAACATAACTACAACGTTAAGTGAGGAGTTCCTGTATTGGGGATCGTTCCACTAGAGCTAAAGTGACCTCTGCACTTTACATCCCCCATATCAGAGATATGTAGAGCAGCAACACGGCGCTTGATCCATATATTGGATTGAAAAGATTGAAAAAAAATGGGTTTGTTTAGTCTGGCGAAAAGACGGGGGGCAGGGGCTATGATAGCAGTGTTCAAGTACATAAAAGGTTGTTGCAAAGAAAAGGTGATAAATTGTTCTCCTCAAATGCTGAGGACAGGACAAGGAATGATGAGGCTTAAATTGTAGCAATGTCAGACATTAGAAAAAACTTCCTAACTGTAAAGGAACAAACACTAGAACAAATTGCCTGGGGAGGTTGTGGAATCTCTGTCATTGGAGGTTTTTAAGAACAGGTTAGGCAAACTGCTATCAGGGATGATCTAGATAATACTTAGTCCTACCTTAGTGCAGGGGTCTGACTAGATGACCTAGCGAGGTGCCTTCCAGTCCTACATCTCTATGATTTACCATTCACTATTGCCTGGTACAAGCAATCCAGATCAGATGCTAGCTTTGATAGGACATTCTTACAATCTTCGTTCAAATAAAACTCCTCTAATCCACTTCCAGGCAATAGGTAATTGCTTGTAGGTCGCCAAGAGTGGAATCTCTGTGGACACTCACTACAAGAAGAGAGACCCATAGCTTATCCTACAGTAACTGTGCTGCTTCAAGATATGTTCACACAGATTCCATAGCCTTTCTTCCTTCCCTGCTAATCGGAGTTCTGCTCCTATGGGATTCTGACTGAAGGAACTGAGTGTGGGTTTCCGCTACCTCACCCTTTATACACTCTGTTATAAGGAGTGCTAGGGTGCAGGTTTGGCCCCCATGGACCAAAAAAAAATCTTGTGTGCATGGGGCACACACACATCAGAGTACAACTCTCTGTGGACACCACATCCCGAAGAACCAATCACTTTAGGGTAAGTAACTGTTTTATGTGGCCCTGAGGGAGAATTTACTTGTTCAGGATCATACACAAAGTCTGTCAGAGTCAGGAATTGAGACTCAGGAGAGGTTCAGTACTGTACTGGGCCACAAGAACATCTTCCATGTCTGCTAGAAATGTGAGATTCAATTTTCACTGAGTCTTTATTTTAAAAACTCTTGTATCCAGTTACAAACCAACAGACAAGAGCACAAACATGTAATAATGCAAAGAAGGCCACTAACAACCTGTTTAGGCCCTAAAATTTACCCCCTTTTAAGTAAATCCTAAATAGTATTCTAGGAGGTTTGTAGGTTATATTGTTAAATCATCCTCTACTCAGAGGTATCTGTTTATCATCCAGAGATGCTGCATAGGTTTTACTTTAAATAAAAGTACAGATATGCTCTTAAAATGACTGTGTAAAAGTGGCCCTTTCTTATTTAACAGATGTGTGTGTCTGTGTGTGTTCAGGGTAGTATCTGCTGACTACTACTTACTCTTATTATCAATGCAGAGCCAGCACAGTTCAAAGAGTGAGTTGGATTCTGTTCCTTGAGTATCATCAACAGAATAGTTTACTAAATTCCAATCGGGTAACACTGTGTAAGCTGACTGAAGGAAATGGGCCAACAGAGATGTCATCTGTGGTATAATTTGGGATTGAACAGGTGTAACTGAAGACTTAATTTGTCACATACAACTTTGTTATTGGTGGTGATGTCTGAGAGGAAAAGCAGTTTGCCTTTTCAGATGCCAGGTTTAGTTTTCACGGCTGTCACTTAGTGGGAGGAAATATCATTTTATCTGTACACTGAACACATGGAATCAGGCAATCCATTGAGAAGTAATAACATGGAGCCATCTCATGCCATTTTTACAATGACTTTTCAGGAAAGAATACGTTTTAACAGAGGTGAATTTTGGAGCATAAAGTTGAGATTTTCAAAAGTGTTCATCATTGGCCTAATTCTACTTTCAAACTGCTTTTGAGAATTGATATAGAAAGGTTTCACGCTTACGAATTTAGTCCCTATTCATCTTGGTGTGAGGATTGAAAGTATTTTGGTAAATCAAATACAAGCCACTGAGCATCTTCTACCAATTTTATTATGGAAAATAGTAGATTTAACTTGGAAATATTCTATATTGTCACAGCTGTTCATTTAAAAAAAGTCATACCTGACATCAACATACTAAACACAGACCTAATTGTGAATGTTTGCTTTGACTTGCATCTAAATCAGGGAGGACATTGCAATGTGGTTTGGATGTGTCCTCTCTCTGCACCCCACAAGTTCTTCAGTTCATTGTCATTTGGAATACAAGCCTTGGCTATATCTGTACAGCTGCAGTACTGTGAACTCAGCTGTTAAAAATAATTTTGTTTTTCCCTTCTTTTTCCAGCTAAGACATTTAGGAAATGATGAAGTGCACATTGTCTGGTCAGAGCATACTCGAGACTACAGGAGAGGAATAATTCCTACAGAATTTGGTGATGTTCTTATTGTTATCTATCCAATGAAAAACCACATGTTCAGTATCCAGATCATGAAAAAACCAGAGGTAAAATTTTATTTTGTTTTCTCCCTCATGTGTTGGCTAACTTTTGGGTTGACTAGATATATGTTGCTGTTTTTAATGGTGTGATATATTGATCCAACAAGGTAATCCTTCTCTAATAATGACAGTAGTAATAGCTACAAGATAGAAATCATGTGTACTGAGTGCAGTGTAGAGAGGAAAATAAGCAACTGTGAACAAAAGGGCCATAATCCCATCAAGTAGCTCTGATAACTAATATAAACTGCAAGAACAAAGGTTAGAGTATTTTATGTAGTCACTTGAACTCTGAGATTAAATTAAATTAGTCTGGTTTGTTAGATTTTTATTGTATTGTATTAGCACATGAATCCAAATCCTAGATCTATGTTCTGAGCTGACTACCTCTTCCTCCTTGCTCCATTCAGTATTACCGCTTTCCTTTCCTTCCTCTCTCAGCTGTTTCTACCTTTCCTTTAGACTGCCACACAGGAATTCAGGCCCAGATTCAGAAAGGTATTTAAGCATGTTGGCTTTAATGGGACTATTTGTCTTGCTTAAAGTAAGGCATATGCTTAAATATTTTGTTGAATTGGGGACTTAGTGTAGTTGCCTCCCTGTCTGTTTCTCATAGCCATGCTCTTTAACTGCACCAGATCAACCATTCAATGTGGATTGAGCAGCTGTTGGAGTAGAAGCAGCAGTGAATGGTTGGATCGCTTAATTCATAGGTGTGATGTCAGTGACATGGATTTACAGATTTGTATTTTACAACACTGGGTTTTGTTTACTATAAGTATTAATACTAATACGCTACATGAGAGAAATGGGAAGTCAACCATATGGCACTGAATGTGGTATGGTAGTGGCATTCATATGGCATTCAGTATAACACTAATGCCATAAATGGTATGGTACTACCAAGGATGCACACATTTTAATTAAAATACATTTTTTTCTTACTAGGAAGTATGAGGGGTTGCATTATTGCCATATTTTATTATTATTTTAATTGCTTTGAGTAAGAAGAGAACATCCTTGCTCTAATAGCATCTTCCATTAAATGGAAAATGAATGACATCACCAATCAAACTAGATAACTTCAAGATTGAATAATGGCATGAGTAATGGCAAAAATAGTGCACTAAAACTCTTTTGTAGTGTGGATCACAGCAGATAGATTGCCTATTGGGTACCTCTCCCATTCATGATCACATATAGACTACCTCTCTTCCCGTTTGCAGTCATATAAAATCCTTGTGGTGGCAAGTGCAGCAATTGTTTACATTCACAAAAAGGAAAGTATTTTATATATTTGTACTTTTTTTGATGCTATTTAGTAGCTAAAAACAAAGTAGAGACCCAGCACTGTGTGACAAGCACTTTATCTGTGAAACACCAGCAAGTGCTTCACAGATCCCCAGAGGTCCACACACAGCTGCTCCAGAGTGATGGGGGAGTCCCAGATGCTAACTGGTCAGTGAAAAATATAATGTCAAAATATTAGAGCCAGATAATTCTGTGGACTTTTGGGGATATACCTATATTAAGGACCAAACTTTCTGCTAGTCTCAGCCTAACTTCTAAAACTGTGCTTATAAGTTTCTATACGCAACACCTGAATTTGCAGACATATCTGGTAGTTAGCCATGTATCAATCCATTTTGTACACACAAATGGAAGATTTGACAGTGAGTTTCACATGAAGTTATCATAATGAATACTGCAGTGAAGGAAACACATGAGAGCAAATAGGGAATCAGGCCTTCCACCTGTAATCATACTTTTTTATTTTTCAATTTGTTTAACATATGAGCAAAAAGCATTCAGACTGATTTTATTATTCATGCACTTGGCTCCCAAAGTGTGCTAAAGTACATTACGCACACAAAGTAGACATGGGAGTAAAATCCTTGCCCTTTTCAAATCAACAGCAAAACTCCCATTGACTTCAGTGGGGGTCAAGATTTCATGTGTGGTTTCTGCTTCAAAAAGCATACAGTCTAATTTTAGATGTGATATAAAAAATGAGAGCAACAAATGGGGGAAAAGAGTGGTGGATGAAGATCCAATAATAGTCAGATGATAGTTACGTTCACATTTAGATGGTTCCACACTATAGATGCATGCTGTATCTAAAGATGTAATTGATTTTAAAGTGGGTAATCATTTCCCCTCACCTAGCCTTTGAACTTCGTAAGTGTCACATATATGACTTACTATTAGGCTTTTGGCAGAAAGTGTTGAAAATAAGCCTGTATGAGACACAATATTCAAATGGTTACTTAAAACAGAATGTACAGAAAAATTACCTGTTACCAAGGATATCTTGTCGTTATATGGCTATGTATTTTCATGAAATAATAGATCTATCACAAATAATTCTGATTAACCAGAGATGAGGAGGGGAAAAAATGATGAGCTCTCCATTGTTAATGTTGATTTCCAATTGTTATAGCAGAGATTTCATATTAGGGTTGAATTTATTAATTTCTGATTCAGGTTCCATTCTTTGGTCCACTCTTCGATGGCGCTATTGTTAATGGAAAAATTCTTCCTATTATGGTTCGTGCGACAGCTATAAATGCAAGCCGAGCACTGAAATCACTGATTCCATTATACCAAAACTTGTATCCTTCTCACCTGTACAGTTTTCACATACATTGACTTTTAAGGGCTAAAGATATTTTTCTCATGGTTTTTGTTTAAATCTTAGATTTCTATCAACTTAATTCAGGGAATATATTTTTAACTGATTTTTTTTAAGAAACTTCAGATTAATGCTTTAAAATTGCCCAAATGAAGACCCTTTTGTGCTATTAAATAAGGAATGACGGTTTCATATACAAGTCCATTTCATATACAGATTTTTCCAAAAATAGCTTATTTGTGGTGTTAACAGCTTGTTCCTTTAGTGAAAGTAGATTTGTTCATTGTTAACATTGTGTAATTTTGTTTTTCAATCCCAGAGGACTTGTTTTTGTTTCAGAAAGAGAAAAATTACTTTCTATTATTGCTGCTTATTAGCTTGATTATTGTGGTACCTGATACATAGTTGTATAATACAGTTAAGAACACCAGGCCATCATCAGAGTTACATAGGCATGTCTTTGTAGAGAAGCATGAAAAGTTTATCTCCTTTTCCTGTTGGAATTTTATATTTCTGTAAATTTCAGAACAAGGCGCTCCTAAGAAAATAAGATTATAGAACAACATGAAGTGAAAATAAAAACATGAGATAAACTAGTCCACTTTAAAAAAAATAAATTAATATCACTTGATGTAATATAGCTACATACTTTTATCCATATATATCATTACATAGTAAATGGTTTGGTTTTTTACATTTCTGCCCTTTCTAAGATTGACTTCTCCTATAATTGTTTTTGACCTAATAAATGTATGTTCTTGTTTTATCTATTTTAAGTAATGAACAGGAGAGTTAAATTTGAAATAAGATTTTTTTTCAACTCTCTATGTTAACTTCTACCTGCAGTGTAGATTTATTACCTTGCGTTTGTCAGCTGATAAACTATTACTTAAATGTTCTGGATTCTTTCAGAATTTGACTTTGTAGTAGTTGTGTAATTTTACTTTTATTGTCACATTTGATATGATTATATAGATTTATAGATGAATAATGGTGTATTACATTGATCACATTTAATGACATTTCTGCAGTCTCCCTTTTTTTTTTTTTTTTTCTTTTTTTCTTTTTTTTGACAGATCTGCAGATGCACCATTATTTCACTTTTGGAGAGAGTCTGAGTTTTTTGTTTGATTTATGGTTTTTTGTTTTTGTTTTTTTTGGCTGTCTCTCAGTCGCTTGGACTAGGAATTCCAAATGTGTTGCCGTCATTTGACCTCAAAAAGAGCTGAGGCCTACGTGTGTACTGAACCATGCAGGGTAGACAGTTGAAAGTTACTTGTCTTGAAATAACCTTCTATGTGCTTATTCAAAGTAGCAGTGTATCTGAGTTTTTGTGAGTACTGTGCATGTAACAAATCCCACAGACGTAACCTGCAGGTTTTAAATTCTGTGCCCTGAATTTGTCCAGGACCTGAAGGTTATATATACTGCAAGAACTCCTACAAAGATTGCAGATTCTGTGCTCCTAATTGTAGTTGCTTATCTAAATATTATCATACATCATTATTATATACAGTGGTCACCATTAAAATATGGACGTTTCTCATTTTAAATCATTAGCATTGCTTTGGTATGAAAGAGATTCTCTGTATGTTGTTGGAATTTGTGACCCCATTTAGCATGCACATTAAGTGTCAATGTACTGGGTACCGGTTTTAAATGACTGCATTATTAATTGGTGACATAGTGTGAATTATCATCCTCCTATGCTTGGATTATGTGTTGTGTTCACTGCTCTTCATAATACTTTGAAGATAAAAGGCTTTATCTACTGTAAATGCAAACACTTGCATTATCTAATCTTCATAATATCTCTATGAGGGATGTGAGCAGGGCTTCAAATACCTACTTTCCCAGGATGAATAAAATGTTTTCCCTGGTGAATTGGGCTGTGAATCCCCTGCCTACTTCTATGGAGAAGAGAAGGACAGAATAGCCATGTTGCTGCTCCTTTAGAAGGAGGGAAAGGGAGAAAGAGGGAGCAGAGTGGTCCAGGCATACTAGTCCATTTTTAGGAGGGGAAAGGATGAAAGATACCAGACTAGTTGGAGCCTTTACTTTTCAGAGGGTAATCAGGAGAGGAGCAGAGGGCCTAGGTAGAGAGGTTTATGTTACGTCAAGGACCTTCTGCATGTCCAGCAGTGGGGCGGTTGCAGCACAACAGAACCCTGCAAAGAAGTAGCAGGAAACAAATTGATTTTTGTTTGTTTGTTTATTTGGACAGGAGGGGCAGATTTAATTGGGGGCAGCATTGTGATTTATTGATGACATTGAAGATGGGGCAATAGTAATTAAATTAGACTGGGTTTTGAGGGGGCAGGTCATAACAGACTAGATGAGCGTTCTGGCAAATGAGTGTCAGAGACATTCTTCAAACCCTGTAGCAGACATGCCAAACCCGTGGAAAAAAACGCAGAAATTGGGCTTGTTTTTGGCTTAATTGGCTTGTGAGTTGCTTGTTGGCTAGTTTTTGGCTTGTAGGTTGCTTCTTGTTTGGCTTGTAGCTTGTTGCTTCTTTTTTTTAATCAGCTCCTGGCAAGCAGGGGGAAGGTGGGGAGAGAGTCAGGAGTGCACAGCGGGCCCACCACAGTCCCAGACTGCACGCCGGGGGGATCTAGTCATATAGAGTGTTGGGGTTCTTAGGGATGGGCTTGTTTGGCCTTGTTTTGAAATGGGATTCACTTGAATTTTGGCTTATTGTGAAAGTCAGGGTGCTTATTTACCGCGTGAAAGTTGGCAGCTGTGTCCTGTAGTTGAGTATTCTCTTCTTTTTGAAGATGGAGAAATTGAGAGAGATGTTAAAGTTGTTCAAAACCACTGTAGTAGTTGATTTCAAAGCCATGATTAGAACACAGGAGTCTGACTCCAGTCTGATATTCATCCCACTATGCCATGTCACCGTTCTGTATGTAGCATATGCTACCTGGAAGACATTTTTGAATTACTGTTGGTCAGGTGATACCCAGCTGTGTACTTCTCCATCTCCGGAAGGGGCTTTTTGGTGATATAAAAAGCCGAAGTGGAGATCTCTAGAGCTCCAGTTATTCAAACACATACATGCTTCCTGGGACTACTTACTATGTGCAGGATTGCTCTATGTGCAATTCTTTGCAAGATTGGAACCTGAAAGAGTAATGGTGACTGAAGGGAAGAGTCTGGGGTCACTGTCTAGGTCAGGGATCTCAAACTCAAATCATCAGGAGGGCCACATGAGAACTAGTAAATTGGCCCAAGGGCCGCATCACTGAAACCTTTTCATACAATGATACAAAAGTATAGTCAAAAATAGAAAAAATGAAGAGTAATATAGTATTCTATTAAAAGTCAATGTATTAACTTTTTAAAAACTGTAATGCAAAGAGGGGTTTTAATAAAATATAAACACTCAGTAATGTTTGGAGCTTGGCTGCCTTTGGAGTCGGCGCCTATGGCAGGCCGCAGGAAATAACTCAGCCCGCGGGCCGCGTGTTTGAGACCCCTGAGTCTAGGTGCATGTAGTTTGATTTCAGTAACTTTGTGTTTTACGGTTTCAAAATGTTGTGCGTGTGTGTGTGTGTGTGTGTCTAGATTTCTGTAACTGCTTTGCAGTTGGAATTTTATTATAGGTATCACCCTTGAAAATGTTTTTGCTATTCTAATGGAAGATAACCAATTGTACAGGTGAGTCTCATCTTACTCTGGGGTTATGTTCCGCAGTCAGCACATAAAGTGAAAATCACGTATAGTCAAAATTACATTGAGTGTAATGGAGGACGGAATTGCCCGCACTACAGGTAAAGTATTTAAATTGTTATTTTTCTGTTTTTGGAGTTTTGTTTTTTGTTTTTGCCGACCACGCAAAGCTGAATTCGCACATGTTAAATGCGCGTAAGATGAGACTCGCCTCTATATGAATTCCCAGTGCAGTGCTGTAACTAAGAGCATGAACGTGATCCTTGAATGTGTAATTGGGAAATATCAAGTAGGAGCTGGAGGCTGGTACTACCTCTGTATATAGCATTTATAAGATTATTACTAGAATACTGTCTCCAGTTCTGGTGTCCACACTTCAAAAAACAGAGATTGAAGAACTGGGAAGGGTTCAGAAAAGAGCTACAAGAATGATTCAGGGTCTGGAAAATATCTTTGTCGTGAGAAACTAAAGAAGCTCAGTAGTCTATTCAGTTTATTCAAGAAAAGATTAAGAGGTGACTTGAGCACGGTCTATAAATACCTACCATTATAATTTACAGTATTGTTATAGCTGTGTTGGTCCCAGGATTAGAGAGACAATGTTGGGTCAGTGTGGCAAGTCACCTCCTTCGTCTTGCCAGATTTAGCACTTCCCCCTCTGGTAATGGTGGGCCTGGGGTAATCAGCCCCACTCAGGGCAGGGTTTGCCTTCCCCCTTCTGTGCTCCTTTGGTTATATTTTCAGGATAGGCCTTAGGGTCAGCCTAAGGGGTGGTCCTCCACCAAATAAAAAGGTAACAGTCTCATAAACACACAAAACCCAGAGGGGCACAATTCGCTGCCTCCTTGCTAGTGCAGGGTGTTGTCCTGCTGGTTGCCTTGGGGTGTCAGTCCTTCCCCTAGCAGGCACTCAGGTTTGGCTGCTTCCCCTATGGGAAGGAGCACAGCCTCTCCTGGAGCAGTTTATTTCCCTGCTGCCACTAGCCTGGAAGGAGCTTGTCTCTCTCTCTCTCTTCCCCCTTTCTCTCACCAGAGGAGGGGTTTTAAAAGGTCTCAGGCAGCCCTTAGTTGGATTCAGGTGTCCCTAATTGACCTGAGGTAGCCCCTTCTCAGCTAGTAGGGAAGAGGGCCTTTAATGTTCTAGGACTAATGTATCTGCCTTCCAGTGTGCAAGGTGCCAGCAGCGACAGCAGCTGGAAGAGACACCACCCACTCACCCCTCAGCCCAGCAAGATGCTCTCAGTCCACGTGGCTTCAGTATTTGCATGATACAAGTATAGATCATTTTTTCTTCTGGTGTTCAGCTTATGTCTCATGAACAATGGAATGTTCACTCTCCACCATTTCTGATTTCCCTATCGGTTGGTAGGTTCAGTACATAGAATGTGATGAGATTGAGTGGTCTTGCTCATTTGTGGATTTTTAGTGAGAATATGTGACCAAGGATTTCCATACTGTTCAGTGAGCTAATCTGAATTTGGTAAAGTCAGAGGATGTTGGTTCTAATTCATAATGCCAATACAGAAGCCTTTAAAAATCTCATTTTGGGTCAATCTGGAATTTAGAGTCTTATTTTACAGTTGTTCCCTCGATCCCCCTCAATTTCTTAGATCTCCAAAAATCCTTGGTTCCCTGAATTTCCATGCTTCATTGCCCACTCCCCAAATCTTTGTGTCAAAAAGTCAGTCTTTTGGACAAGTAAGGCTTGGTATAGCACCTTCTAGTGCCACTAATGCTATTCTTGGATCCACCAAAAAAGTTGCTGGCAAAATAATGAAAGGCACTCTCTCTCCAACAGCTAAGCATACTGTTAGTATTCTACAGCCACTATCAGCAAATGATCAATCTAGGATCTTTATATCCATGGGGTAGTACATGTAATGCTGTTGGATTGCTGAGTTAGCCCATTACTCACCTGCTTGCTTAGAAGAGGAAAGGTGGGGGCCTCCATTATATAAAAATAAGCTTTCATGGAGAGAATGTTTCAGAAAACATGCATGTAGGTTTACAGAAAAGGGGGTAGTTCTATTCTTGACTCAAAAACTTTGCCATTCAATATAAATAATTTGTTTACTTTGATAAACTTCGCTTGTAAGAGGCTTTCAGTGCTAGCAACTCTAAGTGTGTTGGAAATAGGCACTGTATGGATCTTTCCACGCCATTCTGCCAGTGCATATAGGTCTTGAACTATAACATGATCTTGCTCTTGCAGCTCTCTGCTAGGAGAGAGTGACAATCATGAAAAATGTTTTTGGAGGTTTTGTAATGTGGGCTAATGTCCATTCAGGATTCTACCTAAAATTTAAAATAAAAGGAAAAGGAGGCAATATCAGTAAACTAAGATATATAAAGCAGGGTTGCTAAATAGTTAGGAAAATAGTCTTTCCTAGCCTTTCTATTTATAAACACCTGGTTTCTGCCTGGACACTATCTGGTCTTACATTTTCTTTATAGTATATTCCTGAAGAGTTAGTAGTTGAAACATTATCATCAAACCTTTAGCCTTTCAACATAATTGTTTTAATGAGAACGGAAAAAATCTTTCTTGTACACCAACAAATTACTCTTCTACTTACATCTTTTGGTTGGTTATTCATTTTGAGTCCTTATTGTTTCCATCACTTGTTTTATTCATGAGATAATGTTTTGAGATTTCACTTCAAGGTTGAAAATACGTTGAAGTTACTTGTAAAATTCAAACTTCTAATGAAGAGAGGCTTACTTGATTTATTTGATATGCTTTCTGCTGATTTGCCCAGAAGAGGGCTTTGCAGGAAAACAGATCTCATATTTGTTGTGCCTCTTAGACTAACATCTGCCTTCAGATAATCTTTCCATGCTTGAAATTCCATCTTATTTTTATCTTAAAAATAAAAATGGTGTGAAGTAATAATATATCATAAACTGAGAAATTTTGTACCATTCAAGTTCTGGGCAGATTTTTTTCATTTAATTAAGAAAAGTTCATACTGATCTGTTTTCAGGCTGTCGATAGTTTTCTGACTATTCAGGCTCCACCAAATAGTAAGAAGGGAGATTTAAAAAATAACCTTAAGATGGTTGTTTGAACAGTGAACTGAAGTGTATTAACCAAATGACCTTTAGTGGCTTACAGAGGTATTCCTCTTCCACCCATCTTGATACTTTCATTGTCTTTATTACTAAAGTAAAGGTATTAAACAGCAATGTTATCCTTTCCTGCTTTCTATAGCTAATTCTTTTTAATCTTGTCACTTCTAAGATGTTTATTTTTAAATCAGAATATAAAAATGAAAGATTCTCAAGCTCTGGAAAAATGGCTGGGGGGAGAAAATAGTGACTAAGAGCTCTTCTGCTTCCACAGGTGGAACTGAAACCAACAGATCAAGGCTCAGAATAGGTTAGTGCAGCGTTTCTCAAACAGGGGTCCGTGGACCCTTGGGGGTCTGCGAGAGTACTCCAGGGGGTCTGCAGGCCCTGCTAATTAATTCCTCCCTCTCTCCCCCAGCACCTTCTGCACACCGGGGAACAGCTGTTCAGCGGCATGCAGGAAGTGCTGGGAGGGAGGGGAAGGAGCGGAGAGGGGGTACACTCAAGGGAGTGGGTGGAATCATGTCCGGGGCCACCAGCCCCGCTGATCAGCTCCTCTCTCTTTCTCCCAGCTCCTCCTACACACTACAGAACAGCTGTTCCCCGGTGTGCAGGAGGCACTAGGAGGGCGGGGGTAGGGCAGGGACTGGGTACACTCAGAGGAGGGGACGGGGTGCACTCGGGGGAGGGGACAGAAAGAGGTGGGGAACAGGAGCAGCAGGGATGGAGCAGGGGTGGGAAGAGGCAGGGTGGGGGTGGGGCCTTGGGGGAAGAGGTGGAGTGGGGGGTGGGACCTGGGGCTGAGCAGGGGACTTGGGGGTCCACGAAAAAATTTAAATCAAAATGGGGGTCCTCGGGTTGGTAAAGTTTTTGAGAACCACTGTGTTAGTGCAAACTCCACAGAATGCTCTCTCCTTTTCCTAGATCCTGCAGCCTCTCTGCAGAAATCTAAATCCACAGTTTGGGAGCTGGTGAGCGAAGTAGCCAGCCACACGACATGGCATACTTCTTCCCAAACCCCCTGGGCAAAATGTTTCAGGTTGTTGCAGACAGAGTTTGAGGTTCCTCCTTTGCACTGTGAATCCTGCTCCATCAGGAGCCATTCTGTCAGGAGATTACAGAGATCTGAACGTAGACTAGATTGGATTGCCTTGACTTTGTTGGATAACAAGAAATCTCTGCATTTAGGACCTGACACAACACAGGAAACTCCTCTATGCTAGAGAAACCAATGTAGCGCGAATAATGGGCCTTAAATTAGTATCTTCGATGACCTTTTAACAAATATATATTATAGGACTTTATTTTTTTCTGCATGTTGTATTTTACAAATTGAACAACTTTAACTACAACTTGCAATACTCTGAGGTTTTTTGTCTTGTTTGATCTGGAATTGCTTATTGTTCACAATTCTAGTCGTAGGTTTCTTCTTAAACATGGGTACTACTAACATAAAAATATAAAAGTAGAAGGCAGTAAGGGCTCTGGTTCACTAATGCCAGTTTCTTTTTTCCTCCTACCGCAACTTCCAACTACCATATTTCTCCAGTCTAGGAAAGAAAAATATCAGCATTTTGTATTCAATTAATATCATATATTTTGCATCAGTAGTTGAATAGTTGTCCTAAGGGGTGCTTGCGCGCTCTCTCTCTCTCTCTCCCCCCCCATTCCCAAATAGTGACAGAAGAGTTCCCAGGCTACCAGGGCCGTCCCTAGGGCAGTGCGAGGCCCGGGACATAGGCGCCGAGTTGATATCTGCTGGGGGGGGACGCCCCCCAGCTCTGCCCCAGCCCCACCCCCACTCCACCCATTCCCCAAAGCCCACCCCGCCTCTTCCCCGCCCAGTTCCACCCTCTCCACTGAACACACTGTGCCCTTGCTCTCTCCTCCTCCCCTCCAGCACCTCCTAATGCCGCAAAACAGTTGATCGGCTGTAGGTGCTAGGAGGGAGGGGGAGAACTGATCGGTCAGGCCCATCGGCGGGCAGGAAGCGCTGAGGGGAGAGGGAGGTTGGGAGGGGGGCTCCTCACCCCCACCCACCTCTCCTCCCCTCCTGCTTCCCCATGAAGCACGGGGCCCCCCAAAGCGCGGGGCTCAGGGTGGTCTCCGCCATTCATCATACCCTACGGATAGCTCTGCAGGCTACCACTGATCACTGTGGCCTCCCCTGAAAATGGGGAAATATGCATCCTCTTGTAGTTGCCCCTGCACTGAATTTTGCTGCTGCAGTTTTGTTCAAACTATCGTACACATCTAGGACACTCACCAAATTGCACCATATTTTTGAAAACCCAGAGCATCCAATATTTGGCTTTGAGATTTCAAAAGTACAGTATAGTTTGGGGTAAAATACCTGGGGTAAAATGTACATCACTGACTCTCCCCCACCACAGATGGAGAGGAATGGACAACAGAGATAATTGTAGGTGTTCAGTATTGATGATTTTTCGCCCCCAAACAGATATCTGGGCATTTCCAATATCGTTATTTTAGGTGAATATTCACACCATGCCTAATTATAAGACATTGCGTATGTAGATTTATGCTACATGATCCAAACAGATGATCCCTGCTGAGTGCACCAAAGGAAGGCCGGATGTCCAAAATCCCTCCCACTGTGCCATGAAGGAAATCACTTCCCAAGTCCAAGCAAAAAATCACAACAGTTAGGCATTTTCTATCCAGACTCACTAGCACATTGTCATGGGTAGATTTGACAATTATTGCAGAACTAAATTGTACTAAAAACTCTCCTCATCTTCTAACCAGTTCAAGATTAAATAAATTAGTTTCACTTGTGAAATATAAGAATTTATTTACCCTTAAAAATTGCGAGTATCCCAAGATGTATGCTATTTTTATATCAGATTATTTTAATAGTTTATTCAGTTATTCCAGCTTCAAAGCAACAAGCATAGTGTACAATTTTCTGCATTAAAATAAGATTACCTAAATATTAGAGAGCAGAGGTAGGGTTAAAATTGTTTTACATTTAACCCTAATAAAAGTTCAAACCATTTTTGTATAGTTTTTTTATTATGAGCAAACTGGTTTAATGTATGCATTTGTCATTGATTTCAAAAGGACATTTAAACAATAATGAGTAGTTATAAAAAGAATACTGAAGGAAATATATCGGAAGGATTTGGTTTCTGTAAACCAAAATCAGCTCAAGTACTCAGAACAGCAAACCTCTTGAAAACCCAAGAAAAGGAAAATGTCTTTTAATTCATAAATCATATATTTAAAAATTCTAAAATCAAAGAAATCATTTTAGGATCTTGTTCTAAACTAATCTATTTCTAAAATATACATTACAGATCATACAGTAGTCCTATAAATAGTGAAAAATCAAAAAAATAAAACTATGTAAACTAAATTTTGTATGGATAATTGTATTGGTGTGTAAGCTGTTTTATTCCCAATTAAAAAAAAAAAAAAAAAAAAGGACTAAAATTCCAAAGCATAAATTGTGCTATTTATGTTCGTTAAATGTAGTTTGAGTCTTATCTCAGGGACATCTTACCTAACTATATCTAATGTTGTTCAGTAAATGAGGAGGGTATTGATTGGCAGATGCTGCTTAAATCGATCATCCTGACAGCCAGAATTACAGTAATCTGTCAGTATTGATGACTGTCTTTCAAGGTTTGATACCTCTCCCTCGCTTGTCATGTCTTGCCTTACTTGTATTTGAAGTGCATTTTCTTGCAACCTCTGGTTTTGTCAGGGTAGGTACTTGATAGTGTTTTTTGTCCCTTGAGTCCAATTTATTGGCTTGATCATGCAATTAGAGTTAAAATGCAACACTGGGGAGCAAGATTAGGCAGTGTTCTGAGTAACAATTGGACCTTAAGGGTAGTACAAACTTGTTCTCAGACACCATTTATTAGTAACCTGTTGAAAGAATAGAATTTTTTTGCAATGAATAATTCCAAAGCATCACTTTAAATGCCTTGATTTTTAACCACTAGAGATCACTGAATGAATCAACATTTGTGATTGGTTTTTAAACTCTTGTCTTGGTGTTTGTCACACAGACACGTCAAATAACTTCAAAAGCCGTGTTGGGGATGTATGTATCAAGCATATGTGTATTTTTGTAAGGACACATAAATACTTTACTTCAATTTCTTCATTGCATATTTCTTTCTTCAGAACAAAGGATATTAGAATGGTAACAGTAACTGAAATTATCGAAAGCCCCTCCCCAAACACAAAAATGCTGACTTTTTTTCACAAGCCGTTTGTTTCTTTTCATTAGCTAGATCACTATTAGTTTAGTGTAACAATTTTAGCATCAAAAACACAGGTTGTCAATAATTGTTTCTGAATTAGTAACATAGCTTTGTTATCAGTTCTTCTGTTATCCAGATTCAGGAGACATGTTGGAAAGAGATGAAAGAGCCAAATATAAATGAGGCAAAAGTGACTGTCTGTGCTAGCATAATTTGTAACTCATAAAGCTGTATTATGAAACTCTCTCAAGGTGGGCTATTGGCATCGCTGGTCACTTTCTATTACAGAAAAAAATATTTCAGAGCCACATATTTTCATATAGTTGATGGAATGTTGTACTGTAGATTGTTCTTGTCTCAATTTTTTTATGGATTGACTTTGCCCACCTACATTAGAAAAATGAATATTTCAGTTCATTCCCATATCTACCTGCCTGTATCCAATATATATTATTCAACATACATTCCTTCAATGTATTTACTGTTTTATGTCAGGAGAATTCTTGTTTAAACAGAATTTCTATGGAGTGCCCTGAAAAGCAGTAAGGTAGTTATTGTTCTCTGAGACCCCCATACAAGTTCTGGAATTATAACTGCATGTAAAGGCTTAATAGTGAGGCGTTAGTGCTTGCCTCGGAGAGGTCTCACTTATACCTGTTAGTCTGTCACTCCTGTTTTAAAGTCTGAAATTTAAATATACTGCTCTTGAACTCAATGGAGTAATCAATATTTAATTACACCATTGTAAAATATACTTGAAATGGTTTTATAAAAACAAATATGGGATTTTCTCTTGCTGTAAAGGAAGATGACTAATTCAATCTTATGAAATATGATCTCATTGTAGCTAGCAGGAAATTACTGTTTTTGTTAATACCTGTTTAACCTCATTAATTTAATGTTTTGGATAAAAAAAACCTTCTGTTAAAGTTTTAACATTCTTGCCCTTTTTAAATGTTATAGCTCCTACAAACATCCCTGATGCCTCCCAGAAGTTCTCCTCCAAAATTGGGGAAAACTAGACTTGATATTCCTGATTATTTCTAAAGTTTAAAACAAACCTAACCAGAATTTAAAACAAAACAAAAAAATAAGGCCTTCTTTTATACATCATAGAGAAGCAAAAAACAGTATAAATATTGATTTAATCCTTTGCTGGTCATCTTCATCAGCAATAATAGACGTGGACTTCACATACAATTCAAATATGGATTAATATGGTAAAAATTAGAAAAGTTATGGGTATGCAAAAGATGTGTGTATCCTGTTTTGTATGATTCTATGAATCATGGCTTTTTTTGTTAGTTACAAGCAAAATTAACAGACAGCAGTCTTGTAGAATATGACAATGGCTTCAGAAGAGTTGGTTGAGAATATTGTCAAGTCTATTTTTGTATTGGTCTACATATGGTCATCAAAACAGTTAGATCATACCATCCTACACCAGCTGAGAGATTGAAAAATATATATTACTAAGAAATCTGGAAGAAAGGTAGGATCTACATGCCCACTTGTCTTCTGTGTCTTCCAACTCCCTGGTTTTGCAACTGTTAAGGGAAAAAAACTATATATCTAAACCCGTGTGTGTGCATGTAACTATCTATTTAGAGATAGATTTGTTGTATATAACAGTACTCAGGCCATCCCAAAATGGTACCAGTAAAATCATATTCACACCATTATGTATTATGCCACATATTTTACAGAAAAACTCAAGAAGTCATCATAAAACAAGTATTAAAAATCAGTATTGCAATAATTGGAATTATCAAGAGAGTCAGGAGATCATGAATCCTAATCTTGGCCCAATAAAATAATATTAATAAATGTAATACCCAATACGTTTTTAGACTCTTTTTAGGAATACTTTAAAAATATTTTAATTGCTGATTAATTCCATCCTACAAATATGGGTCACAAATTTATCTCTTTCCTTCTGAATGTTTCTCCTCTCAAACATATAAGAATGCAGGCTATTAAAAATCTTTTAATTTCCATTTGCCTAGCCACAGTTACCATCCATCTGTTCTTGCCAATTGTGAAAAAGGTTCAATTTTCAGCAAAGCCATGCATTTCACAGAAGGTATGTGAAGTGAAATTTCACAGGGGACATGATGGATCCTGATTCTTAGTGATAAACCTTTGGGGCCAGCAGGGTTGGCATATGGTTCAGCATGATATGAAGGCTTGAGTTCCCTGGCTTCACTTCTTTGGCGTGGAGCAGATAAAACCTGGCTCTTGAGTATTGTTTCACTGGACACCAATCATGGGCAGCAGGAACTGCCCATTTAACTCTCTGTGGGAAGGAAGCCCAGACACTGTTCACAATAGTACTATTGTAGGGTTGCAAACTGCTCTGAACAGCTTGACAGCACAGGGAAGGAGGGGTAAAGGGCTTGCTTTGCTAATTGCTGCTCAAAATAAGGAAGGGGAAAATAGCTGAGAACTGATACTTATTTTCATGTGTTTTTTTGCAACTTTTTGTTACAAAAATCAAACAGAAATGGCATAATTACACAGCTGCCTTTACATAATTTCATGCTTAATATTTGATAATCTAATATCTGTACAAGAGTTTGCCTGTGTAAGGAAAAATATTTTCTTCTCCTGTGATGGGAGAAGCAAAAGCATGAAGAAAATATAGTCAATTATAGATTAGACTTAGTAACAAAATTTCTCTCGTTAGAAGTTTACTTATCCTGTACTGGTGTTGAATTGAAAACAGTTAATTCATTTGTGTGTGTATAAATGTAATAATATTTCTACTGGGCACTTTGGCATATTTTCAGTATTTCTAATTTAGTTCTATAAAGTCCTATCATTTTCAGTGGTGTCTTCACAGGAAGCTTTTTAATACTTTTCTTCTTGTCTCTGTCTGTCTGTATATATGTACAATATAAGCTTATACTTCTGATGGTATGAAAACATTTGAACTCTACATTCACGTTAGAGCCACAGGGTAAAGAGTCAGTTTGCTTCCAGTCAGTTAACCTTAGCTAAAAATGTAGTCTCTGCAAAAAGTACAAGATTTAAATCAATGATCCAATCCTACTGTTACCAAGCAAAATCTTTAAGGATTTTTTTAAAAGAAAAAAAGGTAGGGTGAAGATAATTTCACATACATAAGCTTTACACAGATAAAGTGCAAGGAGTTTGGGGAGATGAAATTCACCTCTCCGTATCTAGAAGCAGGGTATTGGGCGGCAGCGCCCCTTCCTCCTCCCCCCCCCCCCCCCATTATATCTACACCAGCCTCTGGAGTAGAGTAGCAATTGCAATCCCTCTGCACTGCCTGTGCAGTGTAGTGATTAGAGCAACTGGATCCTTTTAAGCATCAGTCTACTGGCCTGCCCATCCCTATCCTCCACAGCTGCTTCTGTGGGTCTCACATAGACACCCCATAAAGACATGCAAGAGGCTGCCTTTGTGCAGATGCTGTGCCTGCTTTTGCCAGCATAAGTCCTAAAGAGGAGTTTATGTGGTGCTAGTTCTAATGGTGTTTAAAATAATTAACACATATTGCCCTATAGTCACATTGATCCCTATCTCGAAGTCCTTAATAAGACAAGTTCTACTCAAGTCAAAATAGAAATGTTGCCTGAGTAAGGACTTCAGGACTGGACCATTATTTTTATCCAGGTCTATCTCACTGTTTTGTTTTCACCTCCTATAGCCTGTTACTAAACACAGACTTAGAATTGTCTGTAAACACAACCCTTCGTGTCTCAACCTCTCCACTCATGAATTTAGTCGGTAGTCCATTATAGACATGAGAAATTGGTCTTTGTGGTATGGAGATCTAATGGCGAGTATTCCAAAAATGGGAATCCTCAGCTATGCAAGATTTATAGAATGAGAAACATAGAACCAGCAAACAATAGTAAAATTTAGAGTTTCTACTAACATGATTTAGTAAATATGCCCCTGCTATATTTCAAAAAGATAATTCATTGAATGCCCATTCTTCCTCTTACTGTAGAGTAGATTATATTTAAGTCAAGATTAATGGATAGATTTTAATGTTAAAATCCAGTCTCTGAGCCTGTCATTCCCTAGAGGCATATAGTGCATTAGTTTAAGCCAGTATGCTGCTCATCATAGATACTATGACACTGTCTTAAATGACAGTTTACTGTACTTTGTTACTGCTTACTCTTGTAATAAAATCACTATTTTGTGTTCTTGATAATTACAATATTAAGTAGAAACTTAATTTGATTACTGCACATTTAGATACAGATAGCTCTTAAGTAATTGCCCACTGTAAAATTTCTGATACTCATTTTTTTAGCTCGTCTGTCAGTGTCTAAGTTTAATACTAACTCCAGATGCTTGCTTTATTTACGTTAGCTGAACTAAAACATCTTTGTGCTGAAAAGAAATCTACAACATATTTATTTTTTTCAGTGCAAGTGATGTCTCTTATCCCTTAGCTTTCTCACTTGAAAGCCCATGTTTGTTTTAAAAATCTTTAAAACAGAATTGGTTGATGTTTGCATTTTGTCTGTAAGTTTAATAAAATTACTTCAGAATTCTAAAGGGTAGAAGTATTGTCTTACATTCTTGCTGAATAAATGGCTATTTTTTTTTTTACTTTGAAATTGACAGAACTGGTGCTTAAAATGTTTGCAATTTTTGTTACCTAAGGAACTGACAAAATCAACAGTTAAGTATATTGAATATATTCTTATTTTAATATGTATATAAAATTGTATACAACTTTCTTGTTTTATTATTTAATACTTTAATTACCTCTGAAAATATGAATTCTAAATTGAGGATTTAGGGTCACTCCTGTGGACTAAAATTTGTAATTCTCCACAGATACAGTTAATCTGTTTAAATGTTTTCATATGAACTTTAGAAGAGAGAGAGTTGTAGCTTGCTGCAGTTTTTCTGACATTTTTCATTTAGTAATTGAGTGTTGTAAGTGGTTAAGTATGGTCCAAATTTTATCCTACCCAGCTTGTATTAATGTGCCTACAGTCACACTGCCTTAGCACCTGTTATGGATTTTGAGTCATCTGGCAGCCCGTGAGACTTAGATAAAGAAGTACCAGGTGTCCTGCCTGTCTCTTAATTGAGACGCATTGTAAACAATATAGACTTGGCAATATGGTTATAGGGATGGATTAAAGCTCAGCTTTGTCTGCTCTGACGAATCACTGCTTTTCCTTCATGGAAGATATCATAAACCACTGAAGAATTTAGTGATAAGATCTGATGGAACAACATAAAAAATAAACAATGTGCCCCAACCTGTAATATATCTAGAGTGTTTCTAGAAGGATTGTACAACTGTATGTTAAATGTACTGTGCTGCTGCTGATGCGTGCTCCATTTACAGTTTCTGACAAAAATATAGCACTTGTGGCAAGTGCTTACTTTCTATAAGTGAATGCTCCCCATATTAAGCCCAAGTTCATGTAAAATGAATGTATATGTTAAAAAAATGTCTATCACGATATTATTTGTCAATAAATCAAATAAGTTGTAATATCATTTCCGTGGAAAAGCTCAATGAATATAACTTTATTTACACTGGGCTTGTTTTCCAGTATTTTCAGCCTTTTACATCATTAGCTTACTAACCTTGTAGTGACCTCATGGCCTCCTATAGCTAAAAGGAAATAAGTAAACCCCCCAAGTGGCAAATGTGCGTTTTGTTATATTATAGGTCTCATAAACGCTTTTTAAAGTAATTGAAAAGAAATTGAACTCCTTTTTTGGAACAAAAAGTAACGATTAAGTGTCCTCTTCTTTCTTGACAATACCGTATTTGGAAGTGGTGAGTATCATAGCCTTCTTCCAAAATTCATGATTGTATGTCATGCAGATTGATCACTCTGAGGTCCAGTGATGTCCTATCCATGTACCGAGACTTTGGTCTCCCCCTTGGTCATCTTCCATCCATGATCATTGCAAGAGCCATCCTATCAATATAACACTCAGGTCTCCACTAAATATGCCCATACCAACATAGCCTAGCCTCCCTCAACTTGTCTTCAATTGGAGCCACCTGTATTAAACCCCTTTACAGCCTCATTTCATTTCATTTCCTCTCACCTGAGGTGACAGTAAGAGGATATGCCCCGGTATGGCGTGCCGGCAAGAGCCGGTGCGCCGTACTGGACCGGCTTCCCCAGGCGGCAATTTAAAGAGCCTGGGGCTCCCAGCAGCGGCTGGAGCCCCGGGCCCTTTAAATTGCTGCTAGAGCCTAGGGGTAGTGGCGGCTGGGAGCCCCTGGCCTTTTTAAATCACCGTCGGAGCCCCGCTGCCACTACCCCAGGGCTCCGGCAGCAGGGCTCAGGCGGCAATTTAAAGGGCCCAGGGCTTCAGCCGCTGCTACCGCCCCGGGCCCTTTAAATCTCCACCGGCTCCGGCAGCAGGGCTTGGGCAGCAATTTAAGGGGCCCGGGGCGGTAGCGATGGACAGAGCCCCAAGCCCTTTAAATCACTGCCCCAGCCCTGCTGCGGGAGCCCTGGGGTACCAGCAGCAGGGCTGGGATGGCAATTTAAAGGGCCTGGGGCTCCGGCCCCCACTACCAGCCAGGGCCCTTTAAATTGCTGCTGGAGCCCTGGGGTAGTAGCGGCGTGGCTCCAGCGGTGATTTAAAGGGCCAGGGGCTCCCAGCTGCCTCTGCAGTTGGTAGCTCCTGCAGTGATTTAAGGGGCCCGGGGCTCCCAGCCGCCATTGCCAGAGCCCAGGGCCCTTTAAATCTTGATTTAAAGGGCCGGGGGCTCTAAAGACCCCGCCCCTTTCCAGTTGAGGCCCAGCCCCCTGCTCAGGACTCCGGAGTACCGGTAAGTCCTTTAAGTTACTTTCACCCCTGCCTCTCACATAGTGTCCAACTATTTGACCATCTCAACATCTTCATTTCTGTGGCAGAGTGTGTACTGGTTTCTTTTCTAGTGGCTGGCCAAGTGTTTGATCCATACATTAGAATGGTTGAATTACAGTTTTAAACACTCCATCTTTTAACTTTATTGACCTCATTTGTCACAAAGAACTGGGGTCGGCTCCTGCTATTTCTGCCAAGCAGCTTTAGTATGATGCCAGGCATTGTTCAGGAGGGCACCATGGATCCTAGGTATTTAAGTTCTTTTGCTCTTCTAAGCTATCTGCCTGTGATATCCTTTATGATGAATCCTCCTCCCCCAGTTATCATAGCCTTGGTCGTACCAACATTCACTCTGTCCAGTCTGCTCAAAATTATGTTGCCATTATTCAGAGTTGACTGGCAAGGTCTCAGTCTTCTGCATCTATCACTAAAACATCAGCAAACAGCATGTTTCCAGGTAGCTCCCTTCATATATTCTCATTTATTACATCCGTGACAACTGCAAACAAAAAGGAGTTCAACTCTTACCCTTAATGTAGGCCAGTGTTTACTGGAAATTCTCTACTGTAGTCCCAGTTAGTTTTGACTACAGTAGTCACTCCATCATAATATCCTGAATAAGACAAACTTCAGCAAACTAATTCTGTTGGTATGTGATCTCATACCTTCTCCATAGCCACAAAGACCATGTCATGTTGATGTCTCTTTCCTTTGAATTTCTTTATAAGGCTTTATGTACAGATGTGGCAGCAGCTATGCTCCTTCCCACCATAAATCCATGTTGACCCATCCAAATTTCAATTATTCCACACAGACACTTTTCAATAATTGTCTCATGTTTTCATAGCGTGTGACATCCGCTTAATTGGGCAATAATTAGCACAGTGTAATATTTCCTTTGTTAAAAAATAGCCACTCCAAAGCTTTTATGCCATTCATCCAACATTTTCTTTTTCTTAAGAGTATCATTGAACAAACTTGTAAAATACTTGATGCCTTCCCAATGACTTCAGCGCATCCATTGTTACTTCATCTGGCCCAGATGCTTTCTCCTTTTTAATTTTCCTAAAGCATAATTAACATAAATGTTTTGATTTTTAAAAAAAAGTAAATGAGCCAACATAAAAAACTGGTAATATTGAAACTGATAGCTCTCACATATGTGGTTAAATATCGTATATATTACTTTATTCTCAGGGAAGCATACTTACATATTCCTGGAGGTTACATCAGAATGCATCTCCTGATTCTGGCATCCTTTTATTAATAGAAGATTTATACCAAAGCTAATTTGTTTGTATCAGTAGTGAGCCTACCTGATACTATGTGATTCTGTTTAATATTAGTTGTTTTATAGAGTTTTTATTCTTGGATAATTTTGTTTTACATGTGAATGTTTTATTAAAACATGAGATATTTAGGTTAATGAATACAGATGATTATGTAATATGAGCATTTCATTTAAAAAAAACTTTTTTGATAACTTATTTAATATATAGTGTCGCATTTTAAATAGAATATTTATAAAATGTGGATAAGAGAAATTGACTATCAGCCAACATTGAATCCTCTGTTTTTTTTGCTCAGCTCTCATAGACTTTAAGGCTAAAAGGGACCATCTGATCATCTAGTCTGACTTTCTGCGTATTGCGGGCATAGAACCTCACCACCTGCTGTAATAGACCCCTAACCTCTGGCTGAGTTACATGACATAAGGAAAGAAATTATTTCATGTTATGGCAAAGCTATTGTCCCTAATACTGAAAGCTATAAAATTATTAAGCCTTTGACCGTCACTGTCCAGTGTGGTCCAGACAAGATTTCTTGTCTGAAAGTGACTTTCTACTCTGATAATTGATCCATTTGAAAATAGGGTGGTCTTACCCCATAGATTGACTCCTTATGTGCTTGCTTTAGTGACAAAATTACCTTTTTACTTCTGTTAGTGTTTCAGAGCTGGCACACAGCAATGGGAGAATGAATTGGATTCTATTTTATGAATCAGTAGAGTTAATAACTTCCAGTTGCAGATACAGATTCTCCACTCACAGTACATCTGTGCAGCCCACAGAAAACACAGATACACAGTGCAGAATTTGTCATACACATTTTCATTACTGGTAAAGATAAGCAGAAAAGAACCCAGCTTGACTTTCAGATGCCAGATTGATTTGAGTTAGCAGGAGTGGCAGTTAGGGGGAAAATACTTCTTTATTTGTAAACTGTGCAAATTAGATCTGGAAATCCTTGCAAAACAAATAGGGAATGCCATAATGCCTATTCAACACAATCACTTTTCAGAATAGAGAAGGCCTTTACCTATGCATCTCAGTGCATTTGGTTGATACTCGTCACCCACCCACAGATGAAATGGTGTTGGTTGTAGAGTTTCAACACTGGATCAGTAGCTGTCCATCCTACATCTTTAATTCTCAGAGCCAATAAGGAGCACAAACTCCAATGACTCAATGTGACTTCAGCTGTTTTGACAGCCGCTGGCCAATCATCTCTTTCAGAGAGATTTCTCACTTCCAGAAAAATCGCTGTTCTTAAATTTTTTGTCTTGGCTTCCTTCAAGAGCCAAATTCTATTATGGCAATGTTTTTCCACCATCATCTATAGGAATCTTTAACTACTACAAAAGTCTGCTCCTGTTTCCATATGGACTCATCCTTAATCCCCTTGACCTTAAAAATCACAATTTACTGGTAGGAATGTATCCAAAAATATCTGTCACCATCCTCATTCTCAAGGGCCCCAAATTGTAGTATATCTTCTGTTTAATAACTGCCTCTGTGCTTCTTGCCACCTCTGCCAGACCAGGGAGCAAAAAGCCAAAACTCTGATCCCCAACATATGCTGCCAATAAACCAACAGGGTGATCTTTTTCTTTTCTTTGACCTCTGATGTCAAATAGCAGTTTTAGCAAGTTGTTTAATTATATTCACTGTACACTGTCAATACTGTAAACTTGTTTCTAGCAGTAAAGTAGGAAAATATGACTCCCAAGACTCATGAGGAGCAGATATGTTGATGAAGAAGGTGCCATTTTGCATAGTTGCTCTTCTGACTGTAACTATGCTTTATAGAAATTGACTTTATGCAGTTAAAAGAAATTCTAAATGCCTATGTCACACTGTCTGGAGTGGCTCACGACCTCAGGGCAGACTGTTCAAAAACAGGGCAGACACTCCAAATTGGTAATGTGTTCTGTAATTAGATTTCACCAAGCCAGTAACACATGTGAATTCCTAGATTACTTTAACAGTCTTACCATGGAGTCACAGACTGTCCCCTTAGACTCTCCAGTCCATCTTGCAACCCAGACAAGCTGGACTTAGTGATAAATGGTCAGTTACACTAAAAATCATGCCACATCCATATTGCTTCCAGTACCAAGAGACCTGTCAGTTACCCCAGATCAACTGATACTCTAGATCCTATACCAAAGACAATGCCTATAGCCAATCCTGTAATTGACTGTCTAAAAGTTTATGAACTAGGAAAAAGGAATGAGAGTTATTTACAAGTTCAAGCAAACATAAACACAAAAATGAGTTACCATCTAAATCCTAAAAGTTGTAATGATCTGTCTATTCAAAGTCTTTCGGGGCAGACCCAAGAGGGTGAGGAGTTTAGAGCAGTGGTTCTCAACCTCCTTACCATCGTGAGCCACATATGCAGCAATCCATGTTATGTGGGCCACATCCATGCAATATATATACTACTGTGTGACCCTGAGGTTGTCACATGGGCTTCAGCTGTGTGCTGATTGGACCGCAAGTTGAAAACCACTGATTTAGAGTTTCTGGCCCTTCAGAGTTCAGATAGCCATAAGATTCAGTTTCTTCTTCTTTTATTCCCTTCCCTTCCCCAAGAGTTCTAGATGATGGGATGAGTTCACCTGAATGTCTCCTCTTCGTGGGTGTGAGGGGGAGAAGCAGTCAACAAAGTATTTTGTCCTGTAATGTTCCACAGTGGTTTGGTGTCTATGGACCTTCTTTTGTTAGGCAGGAGACAACACCACCTGTGGCAAACTAGCATTCCATACTTGGTAATGTTTCTGTTCTGACTATGGGAGTTTATAGTTTCAGAGAAAACACTTTTACAGTTAAAGAGCAAACATATTACTTTATAACATGGTATACAGATATTATAAGTCATATTAATGCATGCAGAACCATATAAGCATTTCAGAGTCTAAACAGTAAATACATTTTTTTTAATATGAATACCAGTTTTTAGCAAAACTAACATATGGGTGACCTCATCTGGTCTCCAGCTATCAGGATGTCAGTTTTTAGTTAATGCCTGCAAGAGCTGACATCTGGTCTACCAGCATCATAGCCCATTCATTCTACCAGCAAGTATTTGCAAGTTGAGGATTCCCATTTTCCAGTTAGTGGTGAAATGAAACTGTTCCTTTGCCCCTAAAGTAGTCTGCAAATGTCTCTAAGGGCTGGTTCGTGAATAACGTAGCTGAAGTCGAAGTATCCTAGTTCGAACTAAACAGCACTTAACCGCAGGTCCACACGCGGCAGGCAGGCTCCCCCGTCGACTCCGCTTACTCCTCGCGCGGAGCAGGAGTACCGGTGTCAACAGCGATCACTTCCGGGATCGATTTATCGCGTCTAGATGAGACGCGATAAATCGATCCTAGAAGATCGATTACTACCCGCCGAATGAGGCGGGTAGTATAGACGTACCCTCAGTCATAGCCATGCCATCTACAATCAAATCACAGCATCCAGAGAGGATGTATTTCTGATACCTGTATTTCTGATAATCATTCATAATGTCCACATTTTGAGTTTCTCTTAATACTTAAAAATGTCCTCTTAGATATGTTTTGGTCACAGAGAGTAATTTTAGGCTACCCTTAAAAGAGCCTCTTTCTCCTGAGGCAATGTGCTCATAGGCGCTCAAAGGTTCATACTTGCATGCAGTTCAGTGATGCAGTATAAATGTCTAGATAAATGGATAGTTATACAGAGATGCTTCCATTCAACAGTTCATCTTCCAGTCCAGTAAAACTTTGCCTTTGTCTTTGTTAGGCTCATGGTTTTGTGTACATATATGGTCTAAATCAGTGGTTCTCATCTTTTTCGGCTCAAGACCCATTTGTAAATATTTATGGCCTGTCGCAACCCAGTAAATAATCTGGGGGTGGAGGCCCTGGGGTGGTTTCAATCTGATCCTGCCCCCCGTGCAGGGGTTGGGTTTTGCCTGGCACTCACCCCACAGTGGCGGCTCCTGCAGCTCCTGTGCTATGGGGCTGGCTGGGCTTTGCTCTCCACCCCAGGTTTTGCAATCTCTGGGATTGCAGTGTGGCTCAGATCTGGCCCTGCTCCCAACTCAGATTTGTGAATGGAGTGCCACTCATTCAATTTTGGCCTACCCGGACTCGTCATGATGGCTGGGCTAAACCAGAGTGGCACTGGGATCCAAGAGGTTGCAGTCACTGTTCCCTCTAAACTGTGCGCATGTGCGCACTGTGATACAGCATGGCCAGAAGGCAGCAGGAGAGTGATCTAGGATGAGGAGAAGCCTTATTCCCTGTAGATTAATTAAAAGCACCTGAAACCAATTAGAGCACCTGAAGCCAGTCACCTGATAAAATCCCCCTGCTTCAATCAGCCAGAGGAGGAGTTGGAGCAGTTTGGAGGAGTTGAATCAGAGTGGTTTGGTGGTGGAGCAGAGAGCAGTTTGGAGGAGTGAAGCAGAGTGGATTGGTGGTGGAACAAAGAGCAGTTCGGAGGAAAGCGGAGGAGAGTTTTGAGAAGTGCTGCGGCGGGCTAAGAAGACCAAGATCCTAGGTAAAGGGACACCTGGCTTGTGCAGAGGGAAGGCAGGAAGCCCCACAAGCTGAAGGTCAAGAGAGGGAAGTAGCCCAGGGGAAAGAATCACTGGTACAAGTGGTTCACCTGCTATCATAGGGCCCCTGGGCTGGGACCCGAAGTAGAGGGCGGGCCCGGGTCCCTCCCTCTCCACTCTCCTTCCCTGGGATACTAGTAGGATAGCTGTTACCCTAGTTCAGGGGCAAGAAATGGCGCCCTGAAATCCCCCCACAAGAAGAGAAAGTGCAGTATCCATCATAGTAGTGCCGGCAATTTGCCACACGGCGCACACAGATCCTAAACCCCGCGCACATGGCGAAAGACCGCACGCACAAAAATTTGCACAGAAGCACAACAATTTGCATAGAAGAAATTTTTTGTGCACACGGCCTATCAAAAATTAGAGGGAACATTGGTTGCAGTGCCTGGAGCAGGGAGGCGAGCCCAGCCAGCTCCATGGGACAGGAGCTGCCACAAAACCCTTTGAAACATTCTGGTGACCCAAATTTTCTCCCTCAACCCCTGGGTTGAGAAACCCTCGTTTAAACCATTGGCATGACTTAAAAATCAGTACAGATTGGAGCTCCCACTCCATATGACAAAGGATCGGTGAATCAACTCAGAGGACTGTACAAGGCAGTGTTACATTGCAAGTGCCTTTCCTCTTAACTGGAGATCATCTCAGTGATGGAAAAACTGTGGGTGGAGAACCCATTATCTCTTTTTCTCCATTTGGGAATCTTCAGAGAATGCCACCACTACTTCCCATAATGTTATGAAACTGTTGAAAATGTTATGAAAGGTGTGTAAAAAGTTCTGCTGCCAGTTTCTCAAACCTGATCAGCTTTTTGGTGTCTTCCCAGAGAATGTCGGTGTCTTCCCAGAGATACCTTTCTGTCAGCATGGATCTCCTCTCTTGTAGGCAAATTTTGCTCCTCCAGTGTCATATAACACTGTTTGAGCCAAAATCTTGGAACCTTTGTGTGAGCCTAGGATATTTCAGGAGTTCAAATTGGTCTTTGACGTATTTTCAAATGTTCTCAAAGACTAGAAAATCATCTGATAATGCATAGGCTTAAGCATAAACATCTTATTTGATGTCAAGTCTCTGAAGTGATGGGTCAATTTTTCTGTTCCTTACAAAAATACTATAGATTAACTATCATTTGTGATTCAAGTGCACCATTTAAATTTGTTCACTGTAAGTTCTCTTGAACCCTTATATTAATGTAGTTTCAAGTGCTCTCTTTTTAAGGAGATGTTTCTTCATAAATTTCAACTATTTGAGTTAGCATTTCAGTTTGAATTAATGGACCACATGTCTCTCAGCTGAGTTCCTCAGTATGAACTTTCATAAATGGGAATCAGTTCTCCACAACACAGTTTGTTTAGGAATTCCATCTCAACCAAACTATTCTTTCTTTGTTTCTTCCAACATCTTTCAAGTACTTCAAGACTATGATAATGATGTATAGATTATAGAGCTGTCAAATGAAATATTGTTAGATATAATGTTAATAATCATAACTAGATGTTGATATTGTTTTTTCTTTATTCTCATTTGAAATTAATGCTTATTTGACCTACAAAATAGGATGCGTATTACTACCTCAGTCAAACTAGTACTTACCGTAGGTCTTCCCAGCTTATTGTGGGGATATAAAATCCAAGTTCTCTCTCATCTGTAAAATAAGGTTGTATAGATAAATAGTGAATTGTATTCATATGCTGCATCAGCTCCCACTGGCCGCAGTTCGCCTCTCTGGGCTAATGGGGGCTGCGGGAAGCGGCGAACAGCACATCCCTCAGCCCACGCCACTTCCCACAGCCCCCATTGGCCCGGAGCGGTGAACTGAGGCCAGTGGGAGCTGCAATCGGCCGAACCGCGGACGCGGCAGGTAAACAGCCCGGCCCGCCAGGGGCTTACCCTGGCGGGCCAGGGGCCAAAGGTTGTCGATCCCTGTGCTACAGCGATGCAGTCAGGCCTGTTTCTAGAAGTTTTTGGGGAGCTGTTACTGAGAAAAGATATAGGCAGAGCTCAGGCTATTTAAATAAATGAAAGTGAATTTGAAGAGATGAGTTTAATGTAGTGTGGAGGGGGGAGTAAGTCAGTGAAGGTGTTTACGGAGGAGGAGTTCATGCTCAAAAGTGCAGGAGTTGAAAATGTTTTTAGCATCAGTATTTTGTTAATGTGAAAGACAGAGGTGAGAAGTGGGGAGGCCAGAGAGGATAGGTTGTACTAATAAAGTTGAAAGATGACAATACCATGGTTAGAAGTTTAAGTAGTAGTAAAGAGAGGGTAGAAAGGATTAATTTTGGTGAAGATGTAGAGGAATTAGTTACGATACAAAGGAAGAAAACGGAAAATTCTCAAAACATCTAGGATATAATTTATTTGTATTACCATAGCACCTAGGAACCCTAGTCATGGACCAGGACACCATTCTGCTAGGTGCCATACAAACACAGAACAAAAAGACCGTCCCTGCCACAAAAGCTTACAATCAAAGTGTAAGACGAGACCACACATGGAGACAGACACGGGTTAGTATAAGGAAACATTGAAACAATATTGGTCAGCCTGATAGGCAGTATTGGTGCACGAGTGGCTAACTGTGATCAATATTTTTGTAGTCATCACGGCAAAAGTTATAAAGAGATTTAAAGGAGAATAATTAAGTAGTTTTACAGATGTTTACGGGGAGCTTCTCCCATCATGAGCAGCAGTATAGGAAAAAGCACAAACGTGCTTGCCGGAAAATCTGACAAGTGGCTAATGACGGCTGACATCGTTGGACAATCAGAGATGGGAGCCAACATTTTGATAGTGAAAAAGAGTTGATAGGGTGGTAGTAGGCCATGAAAGACCAGAAAAATGAAGACCAGCAGCTTATGTTTTATGCAATAGAAAATGGGGAGCCCAGTGGAGGGATGCAAAGAGAGTGGTGACATGGTGGAAAGCAATGGGCTAGTAGAATTATCTTTGCAGCAGCATTCTGAATGGATATGAGTAGGGTAAGATTGCATTTGTCAAAGCCAGAGAAAAGGCAGTGATCAATATACAATGTGATGAGAGCTTGGATGAGAGTTTTAGCTGTGTGGATGAATATGAAAGGCTGTATCTTAGAGATGTGATGCAGAAAGAATCTGCAAGATTTAGACACAGCTTGGATGTGAGGACCTAATAAGTAGTCCAAGTTGAAGATAAAGATACTAAGATTGTCAACAGGGATAGAGAAGGGAGAAGATGGAGAGTGATTAGGGGGAGGAAACATGAGAAGTTATTTTTCTGACAGATTGCCTACTCCTATTTAATGTGACAACCAAGTGTTCAGTGGAAGTTCCCCTGTGCAAATCAGTAGTCCTAAAACTTCTTGTATATTTACAGTATTAATAGATGTAATTGAAAGATAATGAATACATATGTAAAATGATTTAGTTAATGAATACCAGTGTTAATAATTGCAATGATTGAAGAAGTGTGAGTGGCATTTAAAATGTGTAAGGGTACTGTACTGTTTTCTTCCTTGAATTGATAAAATTTTGAAGAATAACTTCTCCTGCAATAAATACAGCTTAGTAGTTTCTGCAAAATCTGTAGATTTTGCTTTAGACATGTGAATCTTCACTTGCTTCACTTGAAAGAGTGCCTGTCTGATAAGTAATCTTCCCTTTTATCCATTGTCTTTCATTGCATTTAACATGTTGTTCCTAATAAAATTAGTTACCAGTAGCTCCAGATTTAAATTTGTCTGTGTATGTAGACACTTCTTGTCCCAGATTCTTCCCCTTTTGGTCCATCCTTGCATCCTCCCATTCCATCTATATTGCCAATGCTAGTGGCAACATCCATTCACAATGAGAGTATGATTTGAGTTGGCCTATTATTATTAGCCATTGAGTTTATATGTGCCACTCAATTTATAGGTGCTAATAACTCTTCCCTAGAGAGCAGCCTTTTAAAGGATAAATATCTAGCCTATTATGAATAGATGTAGAAATTAACTACTGTATCTTATAGTTGCTATTGCAGATATTCAGATCCATACACAATTTATAATTAGGTCGTTTCAACCATGAAAATCAGCTTGTTTGTAGGTTTAAAAAATAAAATTAGTCTTGGGTTGTGAATTAGTAAATCTCAAAATTTTGCCAAGTATGTTAGTCTACATAAAACCCAAACACTCAAAGTTATTCTATTCTTAATATATGAAAGCTGTTTGTTTTAAAGAATTGAGCATTGTCTCCATACAATATGGAATACTGGGAATTCTGGCCTCGGCTTTCATGTTTTAAAAAAACCTTGACACAGGATGCTGTTTTCAGCCATCTATTAGAAATTCTAGTAAATGTTGATAAAATGAGCAACTTTGCTAACTGGATGATTTTGCTGGGTGTGCTAAGTGAAGGTTTATATTAGTCTTGCAGCATTGAGATAATATAATAAAAACAAGTACTGCCCTACTAAATCAGCAACTGTACCAGGACTGTTTTTTTCCCCTTAGACTTGGAGGTATGCATTTAGATTGGGAATGTCCTGGTCACTTTCTAAATATTAATTTTGCCTCATTTCTGCCTTATTTATGTATAAGCTTCAGATGTAACAAGATAAACTAAAAGGTTTCATTTAGAGACCTCTTAAAGTAGAGCATTTTTAAAGCAGGTAGGTGTCTCTACCCTAGTTTTCCATGAAACATTTTATCCATTCAAGCAGACTTTTAAAAACAGCTTGTTTTGATAGCAGCCTGTTCTCCTGTGGGCCTTCAGCCTTTGCTTCCTGGCAGCACCTTTGGTGCGAAAAGAGAGTGATCAATTGGGAGACTATCAGTGCCAGCATGCATAGAGTGATAAGTTAACACACCACTGGGAATTTCTAGGGCCCACCAAGATACTTCACTTCTAATGTGCTAACAAGCTCATTTTTCTACCTCTTGCCTCTTCAGTTATTTTTTTTTTCTCAGAAGAGCTTAGAAGTTGAGTGCATCAGGCATAATGAAAAGCTCTGTAGGAGGGAGAAGCAATAACCCCATTTTTCTCTTTTCAGCCAAATAGAAAATTAGCTTCTGGTAATACACAAAGGCCAGTATTTTTTGTGCAAGGGGCACTGCTGTGAATCAAAGGACTCTATTAACTGCAGAAAATTCAGCAGCTGTGAATCTCCCCCAATGAAAAAAGTGCTTTTCAACAAGTTGTGAGATATGTAGTATTATTTAGACTTCAACCATCAGTTTCATCCTCTACCACTTATATATAGCCTCTTAAAAACTGTGTTATATTAGTCTCCTGTGTTAAGGCTCAATACTGTGTATGTCCCCCAACCTAAGAATTTTATAATGGAGGGGTTTTTTAGTTGTTCTTGTCCTAGTGTTTCTATTGTAATGTTTTTGGGGTAGAATTCTTCTGAGGTTCAACTATCTCAGTTTTCAGAAAAAAATTCAAAAATTCCAGAGCGACAGTTGATTTCAATATTTATATGTACTCAAGTTGTGGTATGAGCAAAGAATACTATAGAGCCCATTTCATTTGATGAAAAACTATTTTAGACAAAATATATTGTATTTATTGATTTTGGACACATTTTTTCTTAGAGTAATTTACTCAAATATACTCCGTTTGTTGTAATTGCTTCCTGTGTAATATTTACATATAAAGATTATCACTACATATTCCTTTAATTTCCAAAATATAATTGGGAAAGCCAGAAGAGTACCTGAAATGTATTATCTTCGGTCCTAATTCAGGGCTGAAATTTTATTGCTCATCATAATTGAAAATGGCAGGCTTATATGTTTAATAGTATTTAGTGCTTATATATAGCATTTTACATGTTCAGCCTACTTCTCACAACACACCAATGAGAAAGATAGGTAGCTATTATCCCCATTTTACAGAAAGGGAAACTGAGACCAAAAAAGGTAAAATAACTTCCCTAAAAATACATGACAAGTCACCAGCAGAAGCAGGCTTAGAACTCAGGATTTACAAACTGCCAACCCTCAGTTTGTTCCTCCACTCTGTGTAGGGTGACCAGATAGCAAGTGTGAAAAATCAGGACAGGGGGTGGGGGGTAATTGGCGACTATATAAGAAAAAACCCCAAATATCAGGACTGTCCTTATAAAATCGGGACATCTGGTCACCCTAACTCTGTGCTGCCTCTTACTAAAATATGCAAACAAAAATATGTTCATGGAAAATGTTAATAACTTGCAAAGAGTAAGTAATTTGTTAAAAATATACATGTTAAGGAGAATATACTGTAGGAGTATTTTTTCTTTTATGCTTATGTAAGATATTTAAATATGGGCTGCCTAATTCAACATACTGAGTCCAGCTGGATAACTTTAAAAGTTGTGGAAGAAAAGGTTAACTGATTTCTCAGTTCAGGAACTGTACGACGTGAAGTCAGCATGGTAGTTTTTCTTGATAATTGTATGTTGCTGCCTGCTGCTCTACATTTTGACAGCCATTTCCATAGTTGCTTTCATGAACAGCAGAAATATTCTCCTTTTTTCTCGCTCTCTCTGTGCTAACAGCACAATCAGGCCTGCCGGAACAAGAAGCCTGGAGAGGGTTCTTCAAAAGCAACAACACTTCAAGATACTGGTCTCCAGTCAATAATATCAGAGAGGGAGAATGTGGTGAAAAGGAAGTACAGTATTTTGCTGTCAGTGCCCTCCGACACTCTGTTAGCCAGTATTTAGGGGTCCTGCAGATTCTTTACAAATATGTCTGCTTTTTTTAATGGCATAATTGACTAGGTATTTTTTTCTGATACACATTTTAAGCTATGTATTTATCTTAACTGCATGAATTTGTTTAGGGATTATGGAAACAGTTATTTTTCACTGAAAATATATAGAATTTTTTTGAGAGAAGGAATCTAGTTTGTTGTTTGTTAATGATAGTTATTTTTCACAATATACCCCTACAAATTACAATTACAGAATTTTTAAAACCTAATTTTAAACATTATTATAACCAAGTCAGTTTGCCGCTTTAGAAAATATTCTGTAATCTTTGATTGATTGAAACAATTTTAGGTGCGTAAGAAAAGGAAGTAAAATTGACACTTAGGCAGTGTGTAGCCTTATTCAAAGATATTTTGCTTTAGCTGCATCCAGCTGTTGGAACAGTATTATAACTGAAATAGCCTGAGCCATGATGTACACATCAGAATATAACCTATCCCAATGTTCAGAAGAAGTTCAGATCCAGAATTTAGGTTCAGACCCATCTCTAACAATTTTTGTAATGTATGCTGCACTATTAAACTATCATTTTATTGGCTAACTAAAATAATGTTATGTAAAGATTTGAGAATAATTTAATTTAATCCAAAAATGCCATACTTTCAGTGTTAGTAAACTGCAAATTGTCATTGAAATTTATAATATGCATGTACATTAATACATTTGTTAAAGGGAATAATATAGCTGAATTACTGAGTAGGCTTTAGTGTTTAGCAAATGTGTGATGTGACTTTAAGTTGATCCTTAACTCTTGGGTAAACCAGCTATGAGGAGAGAGCTCGATATCTGCAAACAATTGTTCAACACCATCTAGAACCCACAACTTTTGAGGACTTTGCTGCTCAGGTTTTCTGTCCAGCACCCTATCACTATTTGCCCTCTGATTCAGGTAAGAAATTCAATAAAGAAATCATCTTTCCATAGTGTTTAATGACACTTAAAATGCAGTATCCTTACTTATAAAATCTGTAAATTCCAAACTTTTATGTATTATGAAGACTGATCATTAATCTGAAAATGTACAAAGTGAGTTTATATTTTCATATTTGAGCAACTGTGTAGTTCATAACCACAGGAGGGTTGCCTTTAATTCCTTAATTTGTTGCCTGGCACTATGATTTGGCAAAACATTTTAGTAGAGCAACCAAGTTCTATATTTTTACAATGAATGTTTATCACATGCTCATACTAAATCTCATAAATCTCTGGGCTGCGGGCTGATGAATCCTTAAGTATTATTCCTAGACCTTCTCTAAGACAGCTTTAGGTTGCTATCTTGCTGTAACGTAAAAGGTCAAATTAAAATGCCAAGAAAATTTTGCATTCACCAACTTTATATTTTCAAAATATTAAGAAGCAACAAAATTGTTTCAGATCCATTTTTTTTCTTCCCAATAACTTATCTTTAGAAATCTGTTTTATAAGAAGGTACTGCATTTTCAGTTACTAATAAAAATAATCAGTAAGAAAATGAGTAACTCAAGGCCTTCCTGTTCTGTTGATGATTTCGTGACTCCTTATGATTATTTCATTTATTTTATTTCCCCTCTTTTTAGATCATTAAATATCAGTTCTGTTTAACTGCAGGTAAGACCAAATGTCCAAAAATACCCTCTGTTCTTATTACTTTTACTAAAGCACTAAGCTTGTAACCAAGTTGTATGCAAACTTTTCTTGTTACCCTTGTTCACTCTAAAAAGAATTTCACGTTGATTGAGAAATTACCACTACATTTTCTTCAAGTTTTAGTCTTTTACTAATCCCAGGTCTGCATGAAACACTAACAGTGGTTATGGGATTAAAGTAACTAATGGTAGACACAGTTGTTGAACTAGTAACACTTTATTATGTTGACCTTTTGTTTCTCAGCATGAACAAGTAGTACTGGATGGCAGTGTTGTGTTTTGTACCCTGTACTGTCTTGCATTGATGTTGGTAGATAATCCATAATGGTGCTGTAGGAGAGGAGGAGGGGAAGAATGCATAACACTTGAAATTTTTTTGATAAACTTCTGTAATTTTAATGCAGAGTAAATGAAAATGCCACCATTTGAAAAGCCATGATTCGCACATTTGCAGTTGAGTAAAATCAGTTCAGTTTTCTTCTTAAAACAATAGATGGAAATCATATGAGATTAGAATTGGTAAATTGGTACTTCTTTATATTTGGTTTTCTGATTGCAAAAATGTCTAAGATCTACAGAAATAAATTCTAAAACACATGCTACGTTGGTCCCGAAAAGATTGAGGACATCTTAAAAATACTGGAAAAGCTTAAAAACACTGAGATTACTTTGTTTGAAAAGATGACCGTAAGTAGGAATGTAATAGAGGTATATAGGATAGTAAATTGTATAGTGAAAGCTAGCACAAGTGCTCAAGAACAAGGGAAAGCTAAATTTAAAGACAATAAATGTTAAACTGAACAAATAAGCTAAATACAAAAAATATGTTAAAGTGACGTTTTTTACACATCTCTTAATCAACCAGCAGACTTGATTGCTACAGGATATTGATCTATTTCACATTCAAAACAGGATTCATAAGAAATTTAGAAATAACATTTATTTACACTACTAGTGTTTATTTAAAGAAAACATACCCTGCGCTTCCTCCTCCCTAATGGTATTCAGTAGTTATGCCACATGGTTGGACTTGCCTTCTATCTTTTTTTTTTATTATCTATTTATTTATTTTTTTGTACTTACTCAAGCATTTGTTTCAATTTTATCTATTCGCTTTCAGTTATCTCCCTGCACTAGCGGGTATAGTATGCACAATTTGTCTGGTGCCTTTTTGGGGGGGAAGTGGGGCAAAGCCACCTTCCTCTGAAGCATCGATTCTCAAACACTTTTGGTTAGTTAGACCAGTGGTCTGTTCTGGAATGGCAATTCCTGTGTTCCTTTTAAAATAATCTTACTTGATTTTCTTTAAGTTCAGTTTGAACAAATACTTTTAAAACTTTATTTTAGGTTAAACAATTCTACCAAATGAACTATTTTTCAATGGCAATCTCAACAGGAATATTATAATTATTTTTACATATGAGTGTATAAACCATGTGTGTACTGTATCTATTATAGACTTCATTTAAAAAAAAGTTATAAACAATTTAATTTTTGTAAATAACATATTAAATAAGTGTATTTTTATAAATATTAAATATTTACATGGATAAAAGCTATGTTAATACAAATATGATAAAGCAGTATTGCCATCCCTGATCAGAGCCCTGAGTACTTAGTTTTTTTATTATTAAAAAATTGAATAGATTAAATTAAGCAATCGTCTAAATATTAGTGGTCATTGAATGAAAATGAGTACATCCTACACAGCAGTTACTTATTTCTGCTAGCTTCACATGTGCAGAGTAATCTATAAATTATAAGAGAAACAATGAAGAAATCACTTTTTTTAATCAATTGGTTTTGAAATCTGGAAAATAACCAGGTACCAATTGGAGGGCAGATGGCTAAAACTAAATTCAGATTTTCTCCTCTTTATTCCAAGTAAATTAACAAACTTACTGAACCCTCTTCTTGTCTGACAGAAGTAAATCTCGCTGTTCCAGGTAAAAATTGAAATCCTAAACCTGGATTTCAAAATGCTTTCCCAAAAGGATTCTATAAAAAGCAGTGATACAAATATAAGGCCTACACTATGTTGTTATCTCATTTACACACCATTAAAGCCAATGGAGTTATATCTGGATTAAAACCATCATAACAGAGTGGAGAATTGGTCCCATGGGTTGAACCGTTTTTACATCGAATTTCTCAACAACCTTAAGGATGCATCCTATCTCACTGTTGTTTTTTTAGAAATTGGGTTAAAATATTATTATATTTGATTTCTTTTGGAGTTTTTACATTCATTTTAAAATATATTAATTGACATGTCTCAATTCTACTTAACCATCTGAGATATTTGTTAAATGTGATATGCTTGATAACTCAGGATATATAATCAGTATACCTGATTTTTTAAAATGCTCACTAATTCCATAGTTTATGACCATTCTTGACTAGAAGTAGGGGTGGATGAAGAGGGGCGCAAAATATTTTTAGTTTTCAGTGTTCTAGGCCTCCAATTCCATTATTTTAATAATCTTATGGCAAATGTCTTCTTAAATCTAACCATGATCTCCAAGACCAGTCATATGTTAGTACAACTGATGAAGATAGGCTTTATAAGGAGGCAGTGCATACAGTTTCACCTTTTAGGGGAAAGAAAATTAAACTTATAGAAAGTGTGAAGCTAAGACAAAATCAGCAACTTGCTGTAAATAAATTTGTCCCTGACATTCTGTTGGTCAGTTTTGATGTGCCAAAGTTTTGACCATATTTGAAAAATAGAGCAAATTGAACACTGTTGAACGATAAAATTGTGCTTCAGCACACTGAATAACTTTACTGAAGATGCAAACCTTAGAAAGAGCTGTTACCTTCATTATGGTCACTACAGTTGTTTCTTAGAAGATGATAGCTGTGGCTGATGCTAATGGTCTCCATCACCATAGTATCTGAGCACTTCCCAAGTGTTTAAAAATTGAAGTAATCTCTCGCTATAATCAGCCTATAGGAGAAATAGCTTGTTTAGCTTATATGAGCTTGACTTGCAGAATAGGTGGACACACTAAAATGATTTTGTTTTAAGTGAGCTTTACCTGTGTTTGAGACAAACAGAATAAAATGGCTATTTTGCCTTCATACTTGTCCTGCCTGTATCTGAGTCTTTGAATGCAATAACCTGTGAGGTTGTAACAATAACCTGAAGAGAGCTAATACCAGTCCCTAGAGTAAGACAGGTTTCTCTGATGCAGAGCAGGCCAGGATACTTGTCAATGTTAAAATCATGGCTGTGGAAGGGCTTATTGACAATGTGAGGCTCAGATCCTTAGCTTGTTGCTGAAGAGTTTTTTCCCCTTTTGTGTTTTTCACTCCAGTGCTGCGGACCATAGTAGATAATTATGCTGATTCCTATAAACAAATTCTAGCACAGTTCATTTGGTCACAGTATTGTGTCATGAGATCAGTCTGGATCCTATGACCATTTAGCCCATCCCTGAACAGGGCAGGAGCCTTTTGATCCCATAGAGAATAGTTTAGTGACTGAACATTTCAAAACATTATTGACACAGTTCTTCCGGCCCCCTGTGCAGTAGGTATGTATCTCAGTTTACAGGTAGAGGAACTGGGGGACATCGAGGTTGTGACTTGTCTGCCTTGGACAGAAGGCAGTGAGATTTAGTATTTTAGTTATGGGGCTGGGGATTAGGATGGGGGGACTGAGTTTTAATCTCAGTTCTTCCATTAATTCAATGTAACTTAATCTCTCTTTCTTCCCCTCTATTTTCCACTTATAAACGTGAATGAAGATGCTCACCTCTCTGTGGGAGGGGATTGTAAATTACAATGGATTGTGATGTTTGAAATTCAGTAGCAAAGGTACAGTAGAACTGCAAAGGTTCATTTTTAAGGCTGCAGGGCTGGGGACAGAACTCAGAAATTCCCCTGCCTATCCCTGCTTTAGGTCAAGGTACTTTAAAGGATCATAATTACGGCTGTGTGTAACTGGAGTTTGCATGCTGCAGAAAATTTTTAATCTTTGATTTTTTTTCATTCGAAATCTGAGCAAAAGACCAGAAATGCAAAATCTTCCCTAGAAAAGAGAATTTTGAAGAAAAAAAATTCTGTTTAAGAGCCGAAACAGAATTTTCAAAAAAATTCCAGGCTAGCTGCTCAGCCAGGCAGTCTGTGGAGCCAGCCAGCCAAAGTAGCCGCCCCCCTTGGAAGTTGCAGAGCCCACCAGGTGGGCTGCAAGGGATCCTGGGCAACCTAGTAGGTTCATCCTGTGCACTGAATGAGACAGAGATCCAGTGGAAAAAATAGTATGTGATCATGTAATTCAAGACTATGTTTTAATACATATGCACAAAAGGGCAAAATTAAGCTTGCATGGGCATCCTTAATTCTGGCATTTCCTAACTTTTGAGCGCTTTGCAACCTTAATAATGTTCTTTTAACATAGTTTTTTGTGTGTAATTTCCTAGGTTTTTAAAAAAGCAAACTGAAAAAACAGAAACTTCATCATATGGATACCTACATAGTTCATCAGCAGTATTGGAACCTTTAGATCCGCCATACAGACCTCTGCCACTTGAACTAATGAAGTAAATGATAGCAGTAGTAGATTGTCATCCTCTATGTGGGTGGGTCCAGCAGGGGAGGCATTGATAGCACAGGAGACGCAGGCTCCCTGTTGTCAGTTCCATTGCTTGTCCCCAGCCCACAACATCCCAGAGCTGCAACTGTAGGGAAAATCCAGCTTCACCCTTTCAGCCTGGGTCTGGAACATGTTCAGCACAGATAACATTTTCAGGGAATTTAGCTCCAAAGATCTAGGACTTCTCTACTAAGCATATGCAAACTGATTTTTCAAAGACTTAAAACTTGGGCAGATTTTCATGGGGAGCAAAAAGTACATCCCTGCAACAATGACTCCCCCTCTTCTCCCCCCCCCCCCCCCCCCAAATGTCAAGTCCTGTTCCAAAGCATAGGAATGCTGGAATTTCTCAAAAGATCACTGGAGTTTAACGTGAGAAAAATATAGTTCTTCCTAGACACCTTCTCAGAAATTACTGGACTGTTTTGGCTTAAACTTTCAAGAAAAATTCAGCCAAAGGCAGACCCCCAGCATGGAAAAATTACAGGCCAAATGATTGAAGTTTGACAAAGTGGTAAGCAACTAAACATGGGTTCTTATCATGGGAAGTGTTGGATAACAGGTGCTGCAACACACCTTGCCTATAATTTCTTGGGAAAACATATTTTTAAAGTAGGGGTTATTTTTAATGTTTTAAAATTTTGGAGAGTCAGAATTGACCAGCAGAATGAGTTATATATACCTGGATTCTATAGGAATTCATGAGGTCAAATATGGTATATCAATAGCTCTTGGGTCCACCACTTCAATAATTTTCAACTCATGCAAAGGTGAAAGTATAACTATATTTCCCCCTTTCTTACATCTAAATATATTTAGCAATTGTAAAAATAAGCATCTTTTCTTAAATCTTTTCTTAAATGCATAACCAAAATAACTTTTTAATTTGTCTTAAAAAAATGAAAATATAACCATGAAAATTTTGTTTTCCAACTTTCGCATTCTGTTCACCACTAAAATGAGTGCAACTGGCTGTGAATGTATTTTGAAGCTTTATTATGATCACTGAATATCCTAACCACCTAGCCTGTCATACTACTTTAGTCTAACATGGTCAAGCATCAGTACTCTGAAAAATGTGGATGACCCTTTGGTAATTGTCTTTCAAACGATTTGACATAATTGTTACTAAATCATCTTTTTTTCTAATAGCATTTTCTGCTTCTAATTCATTTGTCAACTAGGTTCTTTTTGTTTAGGCTTGCTGTAATTTGAAAAACATATAAAGATGGCCAAAATAATATTTACATGGAAGACTTAAAAACTCTGAAGGGGAATTTGATAGCTATGACATATGGAGCACATTGCCAGTACATTTATTATTGTAATCCATCCATTGTTATCAGAATTAAATCTCTTAAACTGCCATTATTCTTCACTCTTCTGGTCTTATATGTTCAGATGTAGAACACGCCTTACATGACATCTCTTCTTCAGTAAACCCAAGTCTGTTACCCACATTTTAAAGTTTTTAGATTATACATAAACTTACATTTTCTAATGTCTGTCTTCAGTAATTGTAAACAAAATATTATGCAACACTGGAGTAATACTTTCATTAAAATTGTATGTTATTTTTGAAGTATTTCTTTATCCAGTATAATTGGTGGTTTTTCTTTTGAAAGTTGGTGAATGTTAGAATTCTCTTGACACTATAGGTCAAACACCATGCTCTGATTTACTCTTTGACTTACACAATACAGCTCAAATGTTACACTGATATTTTTCCCTATTTCATCTTTTCAGCTGATTCCTTTTTTATGCTAGGTGTAATTCTGAGCATATTCACTGTTTCACATTTTTATGGTGAACAGAAACCAAGTATCAAACTTCCATTTTTATTTTCCCTTCTAGGTTTTTTTTAAGGAAGTATTTAACTGTTTTCACAAACTTTTAAAAAGAGCTTAAGATAGAATGGTTGGCATGTATTGCATTTGTAGTAAATAAGGCTGCTGAATCTAGATTATTTTATAGAACTCTTTTTTTCTTTTTTTCTTTCTTTTTTCCTTGTAACCCTTAGTCGGTAAGTATAACTCCTGATTTCAGAGCTATTGCTTCATTACACATACTAACGTGTCATTCTCTTTAACCTGTAGCATGAACAGCAGTTACATAATGAAATTCTATCTATTCTGTCATCTGTGCTCATCTGTTAATGCCCTTCAGTCTTTGCGGTTCGTGTCTAGTGTCTCACACTACTTTTATCTTTTCTCCCCCTCTCCCCCCACACTTGTGTCCACTCCTTCCTCATCACTTCTTCATTCTCAACAAAGAAAGAAATGCTGTGATATTTCTTCTCCTTCTAAAACCTCCATTAGAAAGCACTGGCCCCATCAAGGTAAAGGGCAAAGGCTTGAAACAGAAGGTCTTCCATGCTAGCTGTGAATGGCATGCTGTGCAAAACATCCGTGGTTGTTTTCTGTTCTCTAATTCCCATGATTTGAAATACTTCAATTCCTTATAAAATTAGAGCAAGATGGAATTTAAGAAAACAAAGGGGTGGGGGGATGTTTCCCCACTTGCATTTTTTAAAAGGCATATTGAGTTAGGCACCATAGTACCATTCCAGATTCTTTAGCAGTGCAGTATCTAGTTAATGAACAGAATAACTGTCACCAGCTGGGGAACAAATAACACAGTGCCTTTTCCTCCCCCCTGTCACTTGGGTGGGTCATGTCAGTTTGAGCAACATGGGAAGTACTGTGGTCTCTTTGGAGTAGGCAGATGATGGATCAGACAAGTAGAACATCTGAGTTGTTAAATCAGTTCGGTTTGTGGCAATATGTTGTGGCAATATGGAAGGTGCATACTTCTAACTTGAGTATGTGATTTCACTGACCACTTTAGGACATCATCAAAATAAATTATATTCTGATATTTACATGTGTAATGAAGTGATACCCTCTATGCGTTGAGCGTACTCTGAAGAGTGATAGCCTCAGTTTTGATTGTTACATCTATGTTGTAGAGAAGAGGCCAGGGTACGGGAAAATTATAGGTTGAAATTCTGATCCCATTGAAGCCTATGGAGTTTTACCTTTGATTTGAGAGGGATCAGGATTTCACCCATAATTTCTACAGGTCAAAGTGATCAGAAAGGATTCAGGTAATGAGCTAAATCAATCTGCCTGGCTGTTCTACAAGTTAATTATAATTAGTTAAGTTTATCTGTTAGAGTTGAGTGAATAATAAGTTTGTGATTTACTGACAATTCTGAAAATTCAGGAAAAAATGATTTTGAGTTGAAATGAAAATAGAATTCCTTCGGTTCTTGGGGGGCATTGTTTGTTTTTGTTTTGTAATCAGAAAAAATGGGAGGAAATGAATTGGATCAAAAACTAAATGTTTAATTTCAACCTCCATTTTTTGTATTTCAGGCATTTTCACAGACGCAAAGGCGTAGATTCACAAAATGCACAGGGGGAAGGAAAGGCCTCTTTTATAACTTAGTTCAGTGGTTAGGGTTACTCATATGGGATGTGGGAGACTCAGGTTCAATTCTCCCCTCTGCCTGGCATAGAAAAGGCATTTGAACTTCATCATCTCCACAGTGCAGGAGAGTGTCCTAATCTCTGAGCTATGGGATATTCTGCTGTGGATCTTTCTCAATCTGTTCTGTTGAAGCTGTTCCATTTATTATAAATAGTTACTAGAGTGGAGACTTAAACTTCGGTCATCTCCCACATCCTAGGTGAGTCCCCTAATTACCAGGCTATAGAGCAGAGGTCCCCAAACTATAGGGCATGCCCCTTGGGGGCGGGGAGGAATGTTCGGGGTCATGGCTAGGGTTCAGGCCAGCACCCCTGGGGGACGGGGAGGAAGTGCCACCCTGCCACAGCCCCAGCCAAAGCTCCATTCCCACCCCTGCTCCCAGCATCAGCCCCGTTATCCCTATCCGCATCTCTCCCGCCCGCACCCTCCATCAGAGGCCCTGCTCCTGGCCCCGGCTCGGGGAGGGAGGGGGGCACGGACAAGGGTAAGGGGGGGGGGGGCACGAGGTAAAAAGTTTGGGGACCTCTACTATAGAGTCTGCTGACCTGTTCTTTATCATTCATAGGAGCAATCCACAGTCATTGGGCCAGGGAAAGAGAGTGAGAGTGACTTGATAAGCCAAGTGATTAGACCTAGAATGTAGGAGATGCAAGTTCAAGTTCCTGCTGCAATGACTACTTAAAAAAATTTTTTTAAAGTAGAACAGCTTTAACGGGACAGATTGAGAAAAAACCCACACCAGAATATCCCATAGCCTGGTGGCTAGGACAGTCACCTGCAATATGGGAGATGCAAGTTCAAATCCCTTTGCTTCATCAGGGGAATTGAACCTGGGTTTCCCACATGCCAGGAGGGTATTCTAAGCACTGGCTAAAGCAACGGTTCTCAACCCACAGGCTGCATGCGGCCCAATTAGCATGCAGCTGTGGCCCAGCTGTGTGCTAAAAAAAAATTAAAAATGTGCTGCTGTGGTCTGGCAGGGGGTGGGGCTGGCTGAGAGGGAGAGAGCATAAGGCAGCCTACAGGAGCATTCCTACCAGCAGGAGGCTGGTGAGTGCTGCAGGGGACCGGGGGAGAGTGGTCTTTGGGCAGGTTTGGGCGGGGGCTCTGGGCAGTGAAAGGGATGGGCGCTAGAACTATGGGTTTGCGGGGGTGCTGCAGCACCCCCAGGTTTTAGGTGGGGCTCCGCTCCTGGCCCGGTGCCTTGGGTCCTGGCTTCCAGCGCTCCACTCCTGGTCTGGGGCCGGAGGTCCTAGCTGCTCAGCCCCTCCATGGCGGGGTCTGGGTCTGGCTGCCCAGCCCCCCATGTTGGGGTCTGGCTCCAGGGTCTGGCTCCACACTGCAGGGTCTCCGATCCAGCTGCCCGGCCCCATGCGGCGGGTCCGGGTCCCGGCAGTCCGGTCCCGCGCCCAGGGCTCCGCTCCTGACCCCGCTCTGTGGAGGGGTCTCTGGACAGGGGGACACTGGGCATAGGGACTGTGGGGGAGAGGGCTGGGAGGGGTGTGCTGTGGTTCTCAACCTGTAGCCCACAAAGATAAACAGGTTGAGAACCACTGGACTAAAGGTTATAAGGGACACTGTCTTGCCCCTCTGCATGTTTTGTTCATCTGTTACTTTGTTTACATGAAAATCCCTGAAATCAAAACAAAATATTTCAAGATGAAATGCTTAATGTTGACATTATATACATATTTCTAGTTCTTCAGTTTGGTCAAAACTATTTGGCAAATTCAACACATTACTGAGTGTTTCAGGTCAGCTGGAACTGCATTTGTTGTCTAATAAACTATTCAAGGAAAAAAATTCACCCAACTCTGTTTATTATAGATGATCAAGAGGGACTGATGAACACAGTTATAAATCTCTGCACACAGAAATAATTAGAGAGAACGCAACTTTGATCTCACGTTTGTTACTTTTCCTTTGGCACCTTTTTGTGGGAAAGGATGTTGAGAACAGAAGAGTTGGGTGGTGTGGTTTTCATAATGAGCTCTCGAAAAAAGGCTCTGGGCCCACTGAGGGTGCTCAGGTAATGAGTTGCCTTCTGTAATCTTAAATTCATCTTGTTCCATTTACAAAGAAAATAAAACATATCGCATATCCAAATAATAAGATCTGTTCAAGCTTCTGCCTTGTGTATCTGGAGGAATTTGTCTTCTGATGCTTTTTACTATAGATTAGGTCCTACCAATGGGGGCCCCTTAGTGATCCCCTTCCCCCAGTTCTGCCTTTTCAGTTGCTTTCCTAGAATTCACTGCATGCTCACCAAGCTGTTAATCTTTTACATTATAACTACCAAGTGAACTTGCTTTCTCTCTGGTTATAGTTTGAATAAGAACTCCACCCCGAAGAAAGCTGTAGTGTTTGCCCTCATGGCAAGGGTAATGGTATTGCCCATTTCAATCCTGTCTCATTGCAGAGATTGAGGTTTACAGTACCTTGTAGACTAGTCAGAGTTTTTGGCATAGTTTTTTCTCTAGAGGTTAATTTGTTCTGTTGCTACTTTCATGTGTAGTGACGTTTCCCACAGTTGGTAAAGGGTTAGTATAGGCTGCACACTGATGGCGGAGCTCCAGTTCCCATCTGTTCCCTGTCTGTAGATTTCCTTGCTGTGAGTGAGGAAGACTGTACTAACAAGCTTGGTGTCCTCTGCAGGCTTCTGCCCAGAGACCCAGCCAGGCGAAACTCCAGGAGCAGCAGCAGTGCAGGTGGACGGGACTGATTTAGCCTCTCCAATGTCTCCTCGGACTAGCAAGAGCCGAATGTCCATGAAACTTCGCCGCTCCTCCGGCTCAGCCAACAAATCCTAAACATTGAGAAACCTGCAGCTTCTTAATAAACGGTGATCAGCAACCCGCTAGTGCACTGACTCTCTGCTTTCAGTTAAAGGAAAATGTCCCTGATATGTGTGTCTCCCATAGCCAGCACAGCCTTTTCCTGTACATTTATTTTAAACAGCGACACTGGAATTTTATTTGTAATTTAATATTTTAGCTTTTGTTATTTTTTTATAAAACTCCAGGCTGCCATATTATTTTCAGTGTAGTTTCTTCTCTGCACTTTTTATCTTCCAGGATGATGATGTCTCAAGTAGCCACTTTTAACCCTGTTGTTAATCTCAAACCACACACGGAATTGGAGACTGCAGTCTTATTACATGATATTTATTGTGCCCCCATTGCAATTTTCTTTGTAACAGAAATAAATAAATATGTACAATTTGAAAATGAATGTACAATTTTAAATTGAAAATGCATTTGTAACATCCTCATCAAATGTCACATATATTGTTAATGCACAGGATGTGTACAGATTATTTGTTATAAGAATAAAATACTTAAAATAAATGGTCTTTTAGCATTTCAGAGTTCAAATGAGAGAATTTGTTAGCAGCACCAACTCCTTCACTATGTAATGTATCATTTCATAACTGTGCAGGTGATGCCATAACCTATGCCCAAATACCAGAAAAATCACTGTGCTGAAATTCTATTTATGCTTGGCTTCCAAATATTTTTATAATGTTTGCTTTCTAAGTGGTATCAATAGTAAATTCTATTCTGTTCTGAAGCTGTGGCCTTCATCATCAGGCTGCTGGGTCTAGATCTATATTACTCTTTCTTACATAAAAGCACTTTTCTGATGTAAATTCATTGCTACAGTGATGTGTACTTTTGAAGAAAAGGGAACATTCTCCAGGAGTTTGACCTGAAATGCTGGGAGGGTTTCTAACCATATAGGTGCAGATTAGTACAGATTCCACCCACCCAGAGGTATTTTCCTACAGGCAATGAAATGCTCACATTTGTTTTGAGTTGGGCATATTCTGTTATAATGAAATGTAGCATGGCATTGGTACTAACTGCATGTGTAAATATACCATAAGGCGACAATAGAAATATAAATTATGTATTGTCATTCATGTAGTATCTACAAATTTGTAACGGTCAAAGAGAAGACATGCTATTTAATAATACAATAAAATTATTCTTACCACCTTCTTTATATTATTCATTCCTTTGCAAAGATTGGACTCTTGTTATTCAAATCAATGAGAGTGGCTTAGTCTGTTATCAGATATATTAGAGGGTTTGGGAAGGGTTGGTGTGATGTGTGATTTTGTTTTCATCCTTACTAAATTTGGTGTAAATTCTTAGATCCCTAGCCTTAGCCCCCCCGGTGCTTCCAACACAGATCCTCTGAAAACTCTTCCCCAGAGCCACTAGACTAATATGAAGTACCTAAAGCAGGTCAAATAATACAAAGCACCTATGAGAACATCTTGCCGTGTGAGCTATATGCTCTTACCTAGTTTCAAGAACAGCATTTGATAGTCATTATATGGTTTTAGTCTGTTCTTAGTTCATTATATTTGATTGTAGATGCAAAGATTAAGGCTGGTGGTGAGAGAGTCTCATTTATTAAGTGAGTTTCTCCAAGGAAGAATTTAAGGAAATTAATTAGATTTGTGTAAAACCTCCCTTTAGACTTTTGATACTTTTTAAAAGCCTTCCTGGAATACCAAATTACAAGGCCCTTTGGTTTCTCAACTGATCACTGCAAAGATGCACTTCTGAAATAATAGCACTCTTCAGATAAGTTCTGACAAAATGTGTTGTTGAGCTGGAACTTTTGCTTCAGCAGGAGTTTTGTGTGAAGGTTTTCCCCCCGTTTATAAACAGACTCTTCTGAGTCCTTGAGCCAAACAAGAGAAACACCCCTCTCATTCATATTTGTACTCAGGAAACTAGTATTGTATCTTTAATCTTTTGTTATATAAATCTCACTACTCCATGTCTTCATACTTTTATTTGTGTATAAAGAGATGCTAAACTGTGAAGAAATAATTACTGTAGAGGAAGCCAATCCAGCTATTTTAAATTGATTCTTCTGCTCATTTGAGAGGGTACAGGCGTTGATTATTTTAATCCATTTGTCTATACAAAATCACCTGCTAACCCATTCCCACCAACTAGCTTCAGGAAAAGGATGAGTTTTGTTTTAAATACTTTATTCAAATATCACTTTTGCCTATTTTGAAATAAGTTTTTGTATGCAGAGATTCAGGAGGAAACATCACTATCTCTGCACTCTGTGATATTCTAAAACTTTGACAGATCCCTACAATGTGGGGAAATATATAGTCAATGCACTTATTAATGTTGAGAGAGACAAAGTGGGTGAGATAATATCTTATTTTTCAACAGGCCACTTCACCTTGAATGGTCCCTCAGAATGTGTGTTAACTACTTATGCTAAACAATTTGTATTTAACTCCCAGACCTGAAGAAGAGCTCTTTGAGGCTCAAAAGCTAGTTTCTCACCAACAGAAACTGGTCTAATAAAAGATACTACCTCATCCACCTTGTCTCTCTAATATCCTGGGACCCAATGACCATAATACTGCAAACTTAATATTGTGTGTCAATATAGGAGGGGCGCCTATCACATCTGCTTTTCAGCAACATTGGAGAACTCTTCTTCTAAACATAGCTAATGTTCACAATAGCAGTGGAGGGGCTGGAGTTTGGGTTAATTGAGAAAGAGGCAATTTGGGATCGTAGCCCCTTGGAATCCTGGGCGCTGAAATGGATCGCTTACAGGCATCCTATGTGATGATTTTGTACGGGTGCTCTTTGCCCTTGTTCTGGATAAAACACAGTGCAAGGAATGTACCCATTTCTGTGTAGTGTCGTGGCTAAACTAGTAACCCACTAAAATCGCAAAAGCTCTCCAACCTCCAGTTGTTAGAGAGGAGAGTTCCGTCTACACTACATTTTCTAGAGTATACAACATGCAGTGATCAGAAAATGCGCAAATAGCTAACAAACGGTTAACAATTCATATTTTAATGGCCAATAACTAACAGCAGACAGTACGGTTAATTCTCCATAAGTATTGCTAGTTATATAAGACTTGACACTGACTTAATATGAACACTTAACTTTATGTACTTTAATACAGGATACAGCGAAGAAAACACTTCATAATAAATTATTAAAGTTGAGGAGCTGGGGCTTCTATTAAAACAGTGTAACTAAGCCAGTCTCCTTTTTAACGAAAAATAATACTCTTCTTTTTAAATAGGATATGCGGCTGTACTTCTATCCTGGGGGAGAGACTACAGAAGATTATTTACTTTCACTTTGTCAGTAGCCGCTTCCCCAGCACTCCCCAAAAGCCACAGCCAGCCCGAGGTTTTTATGTTTGGATAGTTTTCGTCTTTTCAGGCATTGTATAAGAGCGCTTCAAAATACTGTTACTAACTTTCAGTGGTAAGGGGGCCATGCCTAGAACCAACTCCCCAACTTTACTGAAAATATGGCGCGTCACTAATTCTTTCTCACGTCTTGGATTCACAGAATATACATTGCAGTCTAAGTCCATTAAGGCAGCAAGGGTAATTCGAAGTCAAGTTGTGGTTGACTTATTAAACTTTTGGCATGATAGCAACGGGACTTTTCGTTCGCTGCCACTTGGCAGCCTCTCCCCTGCCCCTTCCTGATTTTTCCTTTGTAGACATGTATGCACACACCGCGACTTTCCATAGGAATTACAGCTGGGATAGGATTCGTTTAGTTTACCGGTGGTTTTGAAGAATCCTATCAAATCAACTATTTAAACTATAGGAGAGTCATTAACACTGCAGACTACAACCACATCCACCCCTTCCCCCGGGAGCACTAAACATTTCAAACACCAGTTTAAAGGGACTGTGAAAAGTGACAGCTCAGGCCCTATGAACGAGATTCCCCTGTCAGCGCCCGTGCCTTCCCATGCCCTCTTACTCATCAGCAGCCTGGTCTGACCGCCATCTGGAGCAGAAGGACCTGCCTGTTCTCCGTGGGGTGGCACTTGTTGATGTGCCTGGTGAGCCCCGGCGAACTGAAGAAGGTAGCAGGGCAGTGCTTGCAGGAGAGGATCTGCTGCTCCCCTTCCGTGGCACTGCTCTCGGGCTGCACCATGGGCAGCAGCAGCTCCTCCCGCACGGCGTGCCACAGCCGGTGCTTGTCCCTGATGTCCGCCGAGGGGAAGTGAGCCCCGCACAGGTGGCAAGGGAAGGTGATCTGGCCCCGCTCCAGAGGGCTGTAGGCCGCCGGCCGGGGAGCCTCGTGGGTGCTGAGGTGCTTGCGCAGGTAAGCCTGGCGGCGGAACTTTTTGTGGCAGTAGGGGCAAACGAAGAGCTCGTTGCCGCCGGGGATCGGGCCCGGAGGGGCCGCCTGCCTCAGCCCCTCGCCGCCCGCCCCGCACAGGGCGCTCTGGCCGGCGGGCTTCAGGTCTCGGCAGCAGGAGCTGTCCGCGGCGCTGGGGTGCTGATCCTGCTCGGGCGGCGGCGGCGGCTGGCGCGGCCCCTCCGGGGCTGCAGGGCGCGGCTCGCTGCTGTTCTCCTTCCCCTCAGAGGGGCACGGGGCGCCCGGGGGCTTCTTGGCGCCCGGGCCGTCGGCGCTGGCGGCGGGGCGGGGCTTGTGCCAGCGGCGGTGCGAGGCCAGGTTGGCGGGGCAGCTGAAGATCTTGTGGCACTCGGGGCAGCGGTACTCGACGCGCACGATGCGCGAGCAGCGGTGCTGGGCCAGGGCCAGCGGGTCGGCGTACTGCTCCTTGCACAGCTGGCAGATGAACTCGCCCAGCGGCGTGCGCCCGCCCGCGGGGGGGCCGGCCCTGCCCTCCGGCCCTTCCGCCTTGATCCGCAGCCCCAGCACGGGCGACGTGGTCACCTCGTCGGCGAAGCTGAGCTTCCGCAGGGCCTTGGGCTTCTTGGCCGGCGCCTTGGCCCGGGGCGGCCGCTTCAGCGCCGGGCAGAGCGGCTCCTGGGCCAGCCGGCCGCCCGGCGCGGGGGGCGACGTGCGGGGCGGCAGTAGGAGCCTCTCGGCGGGCGGGAAGGACTCGGCGGAGGCGGGCGAGCTGAGGCAGCGCTCGAAGAAAGCCTTCCTCAGCCCAGCCGCGCTGCAGGCGCCCCCCGCACCCCAGGCGGCCGGGCCCTCGGGCGGAGTTGGCCGGCAAGTGACTATCCCAGGAGCTGGCTCCGGGCTCGGCGACGGGCCGACCGACTCCCCCTCCTCCCGGGCGGCTTTGGGGAGCGGGGACAAGACTGGGCTGGCCCCCGCGGCCAGCGGGGGCTCCTGGGCGGGGGGCACCTGCAGAGGCTGCTGGAGGTCCCTCTCCTGGCGGCGCACCCTGTAGGAGCCGCCCGCCCTCCTGCTCCGCTTCACCAGAAACCCCCGGGGCATCTTCCCGCGTGCGGGGCGGTGGCGAGGGCCAGGACACCGGGCTGAGCCTGCAGCCCCCCAGGAGCGCTGAGCATCGCGGCGCCGCCTGCCCGAGGTGCATTTATACCTAAAGGCGCCTATTGTTTGCCAAGGCGTCATCCTCCCTTCAGCAAAGGGCGGCCAATGAGGAGTTGGAGCCGCCGCTGGATGAGGGAGGGGAGGAGGATGGGCTGGGAAGGGAAGGAGCCTCAAATGTGTGGGCGAGGGTGGGGGGGCTCTGAGCCCTGGCTAGAGGGGCCCCAACGGCTCCTCTGAACACCCTCCCCGCTAGGGACAGAGGGTCTGAGCTGGCACAAGGCGTCCAACGCAGGCCAGGGCCCACGCAGACTCTGCCCTTGGATCTTCATGGTCCCTGCCTGGGGTTTGGAATGACGCCAAGCTATACACCCACCCAACGGGAGAGAACCCCCTTCTCACCACTCCCTCGCTAGACCAGCTTAGCTCTCCCAGCCCAGCGCCGGGTATGGGCTGCCACAGGAGCCCTTCTGGTCTGATGGCTCCCAAATGTTATCAAGACTACAGACCCACCCCGGGAGTTCCAGGCAGGCTCTCGGCGATGCTTACCCTACAGTTCCCAAGACCATGGGAGTCCAGGGAGCCTAGGGGAGCTTCTCCTGGAATGACCGTTCTTTAAAGCTAGGGGGGGGTTGGTTAAGTGAAAGAAGCAATTTCTCTTCCCTCTAAAATCCCGGAGGTTGATCTGAATGAATGTATTGCACGTGTTTATGTCCTGACTGTAGCTGGTTCTTCAGTATATCTGTCTCGCTATTTCCTCCCTCCCAGGGCCCCACTATCACTTACTCCCTCTTCTGCAAGGCGTTTGCCTTGCGGACTAAGACATTTTATATCTTTTTATAGCAATGAATCAAATTCATATCCCCAGTCATCAAGTGAATCCTATGAGGTGAATTTAGTCCATCACATTAAGAAAAGGGATAAACTTAACAGGAAGTCCTCCGCTCTCAGCCTTGCAAGATCTCCTCCTCCTGTGAAGGTAGGTGAAATACATAAATGTGGGGATCGTTTTCTCTTTAATTACCCGGTTACCCCCATCTAATTGACATGTCTCTAGTCTAGATATAGTTGGCTACATTAGGTTTTTATTCCTACCCAAAAAAAGGCAACAGGAAGCACATGCACTGACAGCCTCTCCCCATTCCAGCGCTCCTTGGGAAAAGCACCAGGACTTTGTAAAGATGGAGGATTGGCTTCTATGTGTGTTAAAGAGATGGTACCCACTCAGCTACACTTGACTTGTTCAGCAAGTTAACCGTAGGTTTTTCCTTCTGTAGCTCCTAAAAGGTCCATCCCACTAGGCAGTGCCGGTTGGTGGTCCCTGTTGTACGTTTGTTAGAGCTTGGTCCAGTCTAGTTTGAAATGATCTAAGCTGTCTGCAGTTGCACTTTGGGAAGGAACTGGGGCTGCGTGTCTGTCACTGTCTTTCTCTTCAGGGGTATTTCCTCTACCGCCAGGCACCAGCACTCTCATTACCATACAGCTGCTGGCCTGCTTGCTGCAGCTTCACACTGTTGGAGAGAGAGAGGGATGGAGACACGGGACGGGACAATTTAATGCACTGAACCATTGGCTTGTGTTTTCATTTCAAACCCTGCCTCCTAAAAGCTCCAGGGGAAAGGGCTTTTGTCTGCCAGCTACTGCACCTTGGTAAATTAAGTCCCAAGCAGACTGTGAAGAGCTACAAAAGGATCTCACAAAACTGGGTGACGGCAACAAAACCGCAGATGAAATTCAGTGTTGATCAATGCAAAGTAATGCACATTGGAAAACATAATCCCAAATATACATATAAAATTATGGGATCTAAATTAGCTGTTAACACTCAAGAAAGAGATCTTGGCGTCATTGTGAATAGTTCTCTGGAAATATCCACTCAATGTGCAGTGGCAGTTCAAAAAGCGAACAGAATGTTGGGAATCATTCAGAAAGGGATAGATAATAAGACAGAAAATATCATATTGCCTCTCTATAAATCCATGGTACGCCCACATCTTGAATACTGCATACAGATGTGGTCGCCCCACCTCAAAAAAATACATTGAAATTGGAAAAGGTTCAGAAAAGGGCAACAAAAATAATTTGGGGTATGGAACAACTTCTGTCTGAGGAGAGATTAATAAAACTGAGACTTTTTATCTTGGAAAAGAGACAACTAAGGGGGGATATGATAGAGGTCTATAAAATCATGACTGGTGTGGAGAAAGTAAATAAGGAAGTGTTATTTACTCCTCATAACACAAGAACTAAGGGTCACCAAATGAAATGAATAGGAAGCAGGTTTAAAACAAACAAAAGAAAGTATTTTTTCACACAACGCACAGTCTACCTGTGGAACTCCTTGGCAAAGGATGTTGTGAAGGCCAAGACTATAACAAGATTTAAAAAAGAACTAAATATGTTCATGGAGGATAGGTGTATCAATGGCTATTAGTGAGGATGGGCAGAGATGGTGTCCCTAACCTCTGTTTGCCAAAAGCTGGGAATGGGCAACAGGGGATGGATCACTTGATAATTACCTGTTCTGTTCATTCCCTTTGGGGCACATGGCATTGGCCACTGTCAGAAGACAGGCTACTGGGCTAGATGGACCTTTGATCTGAACCAGTAGGGTCGTTCTTATGTTCTTATGTAAAAGGTCAAAATAGTTAGTAATTTCCCCCCAAAAAATTAAATTTCCTAGCAGAAATTCTAAGATGTTTATTCCTTTTACATTCCTAATCCAGCTAAAGTAAAATACTTCTAATAGAACTTCTATTAGGCACAAAGGGACAAAAAGATTAAAATTAAAAGACCTTCTAACCTCAGAGTGTCTGTGTGACAGAAGCTGTGTTAATTTGCGAGGGAAGGAGCAGGTTGTGCAGGTGGGATGCTCAGTTAATATGAGGGACAATTTGGCATGTCTAGATGAAGATAAAAGGTGTTCCTTTAAAACTTACTAGTTAACATGCTTTAAATAACATATTTTAAAATCCTAGTGTAGACAGGACATGTATTTTGTCATAGTGTCTAGCTGTGATTGAAATTCTGTATATCTGTCCTAAGATGAGAATTCATCTGTGATTAAAGAGAGAGGCTGTGTGCATAATTGCAAGAGTATAACACTCCTCAAATTCTAGGGAGTTCCTAGACTATCTGTGTGTTGAGGGGAGAAGAGGAGAATTATGCTGAATTGAGTTGCTTCATTTCATCCACATCAGGTTGGTTCTTTTGCAATATATTCCCCATACATACCCACACACCTCATTCATGGCCTTGTGTGTGTGGTGGACAGTTTGTGAGTATAGCAAATAGAGTGGTAGTGCTGTTTGATAATTAATTAATCATTTTCCTTTAGAAATGCTGTTGTCTGAGAATAGAACAAGGTAAAAGTGCAATGATAGAATTATATGGGGAAGAATTGTTTAAATTCTCCCTGGCTTCGGCCCATGCTATCAGTTTCTCACATTCTTGAACACTGGAATTGACTCATTTATCTAAAATCATTTTTTTAAAAAGACATAGGATGTTGGTAGCCTGTGATATACAAGAGGTCAGACTAGATGATCTGGTGGTCCTTTCTGCCCTTAAACGCTATGAATATATCTACCCAGCAACTAAGCACCTGCAGCTGGCCTGTGCCAGATGACTCAGGCTCACAGGACTTAGGCTGCTGGACTGTTTCATTGCTGTGTAGACTTCTGGGCTCAGGCTGGAGCCCAGGCTCTAGGACCCTGCAAGATGGGAGCATCCCAGAGCTTGAGCTCCAGCCCAAGCAATGAAACAACCTGGTAGCTTGACCCCCACAAGCCTGAGTCAGCTGGCACAGGCCAGCTGTGGGTTTTTCTTTGCTGTGTAGACATACCCTAAGAGTCTATGACATCCACAATGAGAGGTGAATTGTATGTAGACCTAGTGTGTGTGAATACTGTATAATGTATGTGCAGCATAACATATGACAGAGTATGGCAAAAGGAAGGGTTGTACATGTATTTCTAATTAAATTATGGAATAACATAGCTTGTCAATGCAGTAAAATACAAATGATCCCCTAGTGAACGTTCTTTAGCCTGGAAAAAAATTATTATGGGGCATGTGGAGAAGAAGGGGACCAGTGCAAGCAGTGCCTTTAAATCAAGAACTTATAATAAATAGCAGAAAGGGTGAGGTCTTTTGGTCAGGGCCCTAGTGCAAGTTCAGAGGTTTCCTGTACTGATTCATAACACTAAATCTATATTTCTCTTGAATACATGTGGTGATGGTACCATGATGAGTACTTCTTACTATTAGATTCTTTCTCCTTCTCTCTTTCCCCTCCACTGTTTATTACTGCCACCTGTGGCATCTTGTCTTAAATGAGATTGAAAACTGGGGGGCGGGGGGCAGAGACCATATCTTCCTATGTGTTTTACAACACCCAACACTGTCCTAAGTGAGACCTGTCATCTCTACTATAATACAAATAGATTATTCCATTAATTGATCTGATAGGAAATTTTTCCTGATATCTGGTTTGACTTTTCCTTTTCTCAGCTGCCATTGCTTCCTATGGTCACTGTAATTAGCACTTTCCCATTGTATTTGTTACTGAATAAATATGCCTCTTTGATATTGTGTCCCCATGTTATATCTCTCTTCTAAACTGTACATATAGAATTCTTTCAATTTCTCCTTATAAATAGCCCCACTAATCATTCATTCACTCTTTTAAATACTGTGCTACCAGTATTTAAACAAAGTATTGTCATACATATGCCCAATTTAGGTATAGATGCTACAGACAGCAGGGGTGAGGACTGGAAAATCTAATAATATGTTTTCCTATTTAAACAACAAAAGCTTTCCCATCAATAAACAAGGATGGAGCTAACACCAGTTGGCAAACAAATATATTAAGTGCACTTGCTGTAAATCTATCGTTTTTTCCTGAAAACTATACTGATTCTATTGATAATGTAACTCAATGTTCAACTGGTATTACTTGCAGTAGAAGCAGGAGTTGAAAATCTTGCATAGAGGTAGGTCTGGAGTTATCCTCCCAACAGAAATATTTAGAGTATTACTCCTGAGGGCATTCTGCGCCAAAACATTAAAAATTCTGCACACAATATTTTAAAATTCTGCGAGTTGTATTTGTTAATAAATAAATGCAGAGGCTCCAGCATGGCAGTAGGGAGCACAGACCACTGGCTGCACGAAGGTGGGAGGTCATCCTGCAGCCCCCACCCCCACGACATGGACTCAGTGGTGTGGCTGCACCCTACCCTGACACAGCAGAAGGCCTGACCCCCTTCCCTTCTGTGCCAGGCACACCAGGTATGGGGCAGGCAGACTCAAGCAGACAGGATCCAAGTGTGTAGGGGCTCAGTGTGGGGTGATCCAGGTGTGGGGTGAGAGGATTCTGTGTGGGATAATCTGGGTGCAAGCAGCTCGGTGGGGGGTCTAGGTGTGGGGGGATCTGGATGCACATAGGCTCATTGGGGGCAGGGTTCCAGGTGCAGGGGCAATGGGATTCTGCAGGGGCTTCCAGGTGAAGGTGGTTGGGATTCAGTGGACAGGTCTTGGTGTGGGGGTCTCAGCGAGGAGGTCTGGGTGCTGGGGAAGTGGGGCTTGGTGAGGGGGGGTCTGGATGCAGATAGTTGGGGGTCAGTGGCATTGGTGTGGAGGCTCAGGTTGGTGCAAGGGGTGGAGCATCGAGGTGGGGGTTTGAGTGCAGGGAGTTCAGTGGGGGGTGGTCTGGGTGCAGGGGTGGGGTACAGAGGCAGGGGGTCTGGGTGCAGGGGGCTCCAGATGCAGGGGTTGAGGTTCAGTGTGGTGGGTTTCAGGTATGGAGGGCATGGGGGGTTCTGGATGTACTGGGTGAGGCTTGTCTGGGTATGAGAGGTCCAGATGCACTGGGGTTGGGTGGATGGGGGAGCTGCTCCCTGTACAGTGACCCCTGCTCCCACAGCTGAGGAGCAATGGGGGAAGGAAGCAGGGGAGGATGCTGAGCTTCCTGAAGCTGGGCGAGGTTTTGGGGGGTGGGTCTGACACAGCCCCAGCAACTCCTTGAAGAGGAAGAGGAAGTCCTGTCCTCTCCTGCCTTCAGCCCAGATGGGACTAATCTCAGCTCAGGGTAGGAGCCTAATTTTGTACCATCAGCAAATCTCAGATAATTTATTAAAATATTTAATAGTGTTAGCTATAATAAAGAACCCTATAGAAACCTCTTTGATACTTCACCCAAGTTTGATGTGCCATTTATGGCTATTGACTGTTTTCATCTGTTGTTCAGTTTTATATTCATGCTATCACTTTATCTTTCCAGTTTTTTAGATTGCAACTGTAAATTCCTCAAGTTGGGGGCAATCCTCTCTTGAATGTCTGCAAAGTGTTTAGCACATGGTGGGTGCTACCAACAATAAATGATGATAATATCTCATGCAAGAACTTTTCAAAGGCAGAACTGAAATCCAGGATCCAAGTGAATTAAATGGGAGTTTTTAAAAAAATAGATTTTACTGGTATGACCTGTATTTATAAACCTATCATGGTGCTATTAACACATGCCACTGCCCATCAAATTATGATTATCTACACATTTAGAGATCTCTTCACTGTCTGCCAACTTGGGTAATAATTCTTATCAGAAATTCCGCCCTTGGTTTCAAATCGATAAATTAGTCTTCATTTCTCTAAAATTCTGTGGTACTGCTGATTCAGAATGGCTTGTATGTACCAACTCGCAGGTGTTGCATTTCTGTGATAGGCAAGCGATGATCCCTTTGTGTTGTCTGTAGACTCTGTGGGGATTTTTTAGGATGATATTTGCTTTAGTACTGGATGTCAGTTTGAATGGCATCCAGTGATCCAGAATCAGGAATGAGTATTACAGGGGAGAGATTACAGGTAGGAAGGTCATACATGGTAGTTTCTCTCCCGATGTGGACAAAAATAACCATCAGAATCTGCACAGAAGGCTTTTGTTTGAGTTTTGATGCCTCTGTAAATTCTACAGCTAGAAGAAAATAAGGCGAAATGAAAGAAACATGATAAATATGTGTAAACCCAAGATATGTATTGAATATAGTGGAAGAAGATTTCATCTAGGTGCTGTTGGACCTGTAAAATTGTCTCCATTGTTATTGCTGATATAGCAGAGATGCCTCTTCTTTGGGGATTAACCAACCTTCAGTGCAAAGCTGAAAAGGAGTACATCTCGTGAGTTTGGCAGGAGGTGTATCCTCACTATAAGGGAATAGTGGGAGTTAAAATAAGAGGGAGTATAGCTCCCTGACCGATGCTACAGACAAGCTTTTGAGCAACACAGAGCACTTCTTCAGGTTTGGGAAAGTTACTCCAAGCGTCACAGCAAAATGCAAGATGGAACATACTGTTTAGCACAAGTAGCACATATTGTAAGGGACATTCAAGGTAGAGTGGCCCGTAGGTTTTAACAGGCCACTCTACCTTGAATGGTTCCTTACAATATATGCTAATTGCTTATGCTAAACAATCTGTTCCACCTTGCATTTGGCTGTGACGCTCAGGGTACCTTTCCCAGGTTGAAGAAGAGCTCTGTGTGGCTCAAAAGCTTGTCTCTCTCACCAACAGAAGTTGGTCCAATAAAAGATATTACCTCGCCCCCCCTTGTCTCTTTAATATCCTGGGACCGACACAGCTACAACTACACTGCATACAAAGTCTAAACATTTGACATTTATAATACTATGGATTGGAAACGAGCCATGTGCCACTACCCAGCTCTGCATACACTCTGTCACTCTGACATCTGCTATGTGCCTGTTTGAGGACAGCAGCTCCTTTCAGATACACTTCTTCTGTTCCATTTGCTTTGTCCTGCAACCGCAAGATAATGCAAAACCTCATCACCAGCTGATGGTGCAACCCGTGACAACAGCCAGGGGTGAAAGTAAGGCGGTACGGGCCAGTACGGCGTACTGATAAAAAGTGGCTGCCTGTACCGGCCCCTACCGCCTTACTTTAAAGTGCTGCCGCGGCAGGGACCCAGCAGGGCTGCCAATCAAGGGGTGCAAAAAGAGCAGCAATGTTAAAGTGCTGCTGCGGCAAAAGGACCCTGCTTAAAGCGCTGCTGCTTTAACATCCCTGACCCCCCTTTTGTACCCCTCTGGGGCCACCGACGGGGGGGGCAAAAGGAGCAGCTACCCCGGAGCTGGAGCCCCGGGTGGTGGGGGCGGGCTGGCAGGGGGATGCTGACCCCCCCCAACCCCGCCCCTTCTGCCTGAGGCCCCACCCCTTCTGGGGGGGGCAAAGCTGCCCCCATACTGGTAAGAGAGAAATTTTACTTTCACCCCTGACAACAGCCACCAATATTGGTTAGCTTTCCCTCCCAGACAGATGTACTTTAACCACTGGTTATTATTTTACAGATACAACATGCCTATTGGGCTCCCTAAGCACATGTACAGGATTCAAAACAAGTTGACTCAATGATAATTCAGTCAGCTGTCTTCATGACCACCCAAAGAAAACAAGAACTTTAGATTCCTCTAGCTAATTTCCAAAGGCAAACGCCCCATATAAATAGACATGCCTTGCAGTTTTCTCTGAAGGTCAACAAACTAAGTTAGACCACTGAGGGGAGTGAGTTTCAGCAGGGTTGGATTAAGGCAGGGGCTTTAGGAGCTGCAGCCAAGGGGCCTGGCTCAAGGGGGGCCCTGCAAAAATAAATCACAGGCAGGGATCTCTCTCTGCAGCGTAGCAGAGTTCAGGGCGGCTGCCTGCATGCCATGGCCGCACCTTGCTCCCGGAAGTGGCTGGCTGCTGGCACGTCTCTGCAGCCCCTGGCGTGGGAGAGAGGTGGCTCTGCATACTGCTCCCACCCCCAGCACCGTCCCCAGCGGCGCTTGCGGATGTGGGCAGCGCACAGAGACACGCTGTCCTCCTCCCAGGGGCCGCAGAGACGTACCAGCAATCCACTTCCAGGAGCAGCGTGGGACTATGGCAGGCAGACAGGCATCCTACCTGAGTCCTGTTGTGCTGCCGGCCGGGAGCCACCTGTGATAAGTACCTCCCGGCCAGAGCCTGCACCTCACACCCACTCCAGCACCCCAACCCCCTGCCCCAGATCAGAATCCCCTCCTGCACCAAACTCCCTCCCAGACCCCGCACTCCCTCCCAAACCCCACACTCCCTCCTGCACCCCAATCCCCTACCCCAAATCAGAATCCCCTCCTGCGCCAAACTTCCTCCCAGGAAGAAGACTTGTATACAGGAGCCCCACAAAATCTAATAGCCCTGGGCCCACAGGAGAGTTAATCTGGCCCTGAGTTAAATGTTGTACCATTGACTGCAAGCTCCTGAGGACAGGAATGTGTTGTTACAGCCCTTATCCTTAACTTTGGGATTTGTAAACTCAAGTATCTCAGCAGGACAGAGCACTACGAGAGAGGCAGTTCCAAACGGTCTGGAATTAAGCCATATAGGGCTTTAAATATCAACACCAATATCTTGAATTGTACCTGGAAATGAACTGGAAGCCAGTGCAGGCTTTGGAGGACACATGTAATATGCTTTCTGAATGAAACCACCACTAAGTGGGCAGCTGTATTTGATGTTTCTGAATGGTCCTCAGGGATAAAAATGAATAAGAATGCATTACAGTAATCCAGGCTGGAGATGACAAAGGTTTGAATAACTGTGGTGAGGTCTGGATCTAAGAGGAAAGATTGAAAACTCCTTGCTAGACTTAGATGGGGGAGAGGTGAGCTCCTGTGGCTACTTCATCAAAGAGAAAGTAGCTATGGACTAAAAAAGGTAATCACTAAAAATAAAGTAGAAGAGGAATATAGGCAAAGAACTAAAGAACAATTTCCTTCCTTCACCTCATTTTCCTCCCCATCATAGTGTGGTGTTATTGTGAATTCTTACCCCACAAGCTTTTTTATGTTCAGAATAAACTTGACTTTTCAATCTTCTCTCATCATCTGTCATCTGTTTTATAATTAAAGGAACAGTAAATGGAGGCAAGAGGAAAGCAGCCTTCTATGATTCATGCCTCTATAACAGTGGTCCCCAATGCGGTGCCCGCGGGCACCATGGCACCCGTCGGGGCATTTATGGGCGCCCGCCCACCAACTAGTGCCCAGAAGGGGAAAGAAGCTGCTGCCCCGGCCTGCCGGGGACAGAGAACTCCGGGGCTGCGGGTGCCAGTGTTCTCTGTCCCCGGCAGGCCGGGGCAGCGCAGAGAGAAGCCGCAGCCCCGCGCCTGCCGGGGACAGAGAACACAGGCGCCCGCAGCCCCGGAGTTCTCTGTCCCCGGCAGGCCGGGCTGTGGGCGCCGGTGATCTCTGTCCCTGGCAGGCGCGGGGCTGCATCTTCTCTCCGCACTGCCCCAGCCTGCCGGGGACAGGGAACTCCGGGGCTGCGGGCGCCGGTGTTCTCTGTCCCCGGCAGGCCTGGGCAGCATGGAGAGAAGCCACAGCCCCGCGCCTGCCGGGGACAGAGAACTCCGGGGCTGCAGGCTGCAGGTGCCGGTGTTCTCTGTCCCCGGCAGGCGCGGGGCCGCGGCTTCCCTCGGCGCTGCCCCACGGCCCCACGCCTGCCAGAGACAGACAACTCCGGGGCTGCAGGCTGCAGGCGCCGGTGTTCTCTGTCCCCGGCAGGCGCGGGGCTGCGGCTTCCCTCTCCGCTGCCCAGAACTGTGCCCCCCCTCCAAAAAAAGGTAAATAAAAAAGAGCAAATTCACACGGTAAGGTGAAAGAATAATTGCCGAATAATTTAATTAATACCTTTTACATGTAAAATTACCTTTTTTATCTTATGAATTCATATATTATGTTATATTAAATATGATGGTTTTCATATTATTTAATGTACAAATACAAAATAAGTCTAGAAAAATTGTTGGCGCCCGACACACTCTTCTGAAAACATGAATGTGCTCTTGGCCACAAAAAGGTTGGGGACCACTGCTCTATAACAACATAGTTAGATCAGAGATACAGCCCCTAGGCCTGAACACTTTATGCAAACAAAATACAGATTGTTTTGGTGGCAGCATAAAACATTTACTCTTCCTTCTTGAAGTAGGCTGCCAGTTATCTTGCTGCACATGGGGATAGGGGTTGGTGACAGAGGTTGAAGGAAATATCTGCAGTATGAGACTATGTATTCTCTAGTATAACTCACCTTTCTGGTAAGTTCAATTTGTTTTGTTTTAATTGAGGACACTTTATTTCAGGGGGGAAATTATACTAACAGCTGCTTTTTTTACTTATTGCTCAAATACAAATGTTAAAAAAAAAAGACTTGCTTAGTACAGGACGTGAAACGCTTTGTTCTGTGAAGATATTCAGGCTACAGGACAAAGGGATTTAAAAACATTTTGCATGGTTTTCCAATATTTTTGGTTTTGCCTCTAAAGTAAAGTTAATGACCATTGACGGCCTCAATCAAGATCAGGGCCCAGTTATGCTAGATGCTGATATACACATAAGAGAATTCTCTGCCCTGAAGAGTTTCCAGTCTAAAAACATAACAGAAAAGACAAAAAGACAAAACAGATAAAAGGTGGAAGAAAAGAACTCTCCATTGTATAGATGGGGAACAGAGGCACAGAGAGATTCAATGACTTGCTGATGGTCAGCGCTGAGAACTGAACCGGATCTCCTGAGTTCCAGGCCAGTACATAACCAGAGATCATCTTTCCTCTCAGTAGATGAGTTTTATTTTAAAAAAAAATCCTAACCAATCAATATTTCTGAAAGACAAATGTCCTAAAAGAGGGGGAAAAGTCTAAATAACATCATTATAAAGCATAACTAACAAGAAATATGTGAAACAACTTCCACAATATGTGCTCCCAACAGCAGTACATGCCTTCCAGGCCTTACTGTTTTCTGTCCTCAACCTCAGTTCCCTTCCCACCTTCATATACTGTCACTTTGTGTGGTTTTGGAGTAAAATTTTCAAAAACATTTAAGTGATTTAGGAGTCTAAGGGCTGGTCCACACTAACCCCCCGGTTCGAACTAAGATACACAACTTCAGCTATGTGAATAACGTAGCTGAAGTCGAAGTATCTTAGTTCGAACTAAAAGGTACTTACCGCGGGTCCAGATGCAGCAGGCAAGCTCCCCCGTCGACTCCGCATACTCCTCTCATGGAGCAGGAGTACCGGTGTCGACGGCGAGCACTTCCGGGATCGATTTATCGCGTCTAGACAAGACGCGATAAATCGATCCCAGAAGATCGATTGCTTCCCGCCGAACCAGGAAGTAAGTATAGACATACCCTAAGTCCCATTCTCAAAGGTGACTTACGGCTAGATCAACAAAGGGATTTAGGCTTCTAACATTCATTGATTTCAGTGGAAGTTAGGAACCAAAATACCTTTGTGGTTCTGGGTGTAGATGCCTAAATACAATATTTAGGCGACAGTGAAATCCTCGAAACCCCCACTCAGCTGTTGCCTAACCCTGGGGGCACCTATGTTTCTGCCAGTAAAGTCCCCTAGGCAGCTAAATTTCCACCAGTGAGCAAGCTAAATACTTCCTAAATGCTGACACCTCCAAGCTGCTCTGCATCTAGTGCAGTTACCCCTAAGCCCCAGTGGGATTGTAAAGCTAAATGTTCCTCCGACTATCTCACCTTTGGGGCTCAGTCCAGTAGGGATTAACACAGTGAGGAGGAGATGGTGCTCTTATGCCCAAGGCATTCCCTGGGATGTAGGAGATGCAGCTTCAAGTTCCCAGTATGCCTCGGGCCCTATCAAATTCGCGGTCCATTTTGGTCAATTTCACAGTCATAGGATTTTTTAAATGGTAAATTTCATGATTTCAGCTATTTAAATCTGAAATTTCACAATGCTGTAATTGTAGGGATCCTGACCCAAAAAGATGTTGTGGGGGGCTCGGGGTTCCAGGTTATTGTAGGGGGACGTTCGGTACTGCAACCCTTACTTCTCTGCTGCTGGTAGCCGGTAGCGGCACTGCCCTCAGAGCTGGGCAGTTGGAGAGCACTGGCCGCTGGCCCGGAGCCCAGCTCTGACTGCAGAGCCACTGCCAGCAGCAGCGCAGACGTAAGGATGGCATGGTATGGTATTGCCACCCTTACGTCTGCACTGCTGCCTGCAAAGCTGGGCCCTCAGTCATCAGCTGCCATTCTCTGGCCGCCCAGCTCTGAAGGCATGGTATGGTATCGCCACCCTTACTTCTGCACTGCTAGCAGGGCTCTGCCTTCAGAGCAGGGTGCCCGGTCAACAGCTGCCACTCTCTGGCCGCCCAGCTCTGAAGGTAGTACAGAAGTAAGGGTGGCAATACTACAACTTCCCCCCCCCCCCCAATAATCTTGTGACCCCACCCAGCAACTCCCTTTTGGGTCAGGACCCCGAATTTGAGAAACGCTGGTCTCCCCCGTGAAATCTGTATAGTATAGGGTAAAAGCACACAAAAGACCAGATTTCACGGGGGAGACCAACTTTCACAGTCTGTGATGTGTTTTTCATGGCCCTAGTCATTGAACTACGGGGTATTAGGGGGATGGATTTCCTCAAGCTCTCCTCTTTGAAGCTGTTCCACTTTGTATAAATAATTAAATATTCTTTGGTGTAGGGGCTGGAACCATGGACACCCAAGTGTGTGCCCTAACTACCTGGCTATAGAGTCATTTTCACTCTCTCCCTGGCCCAATGAATACTGAAATCTTCCATAGGCAGTGGTTAGGGCACTCACTTGGGATGCGGGAGATCTGTGCTCAAATCCTTCTTCTAAATCAGATAGCATGGGGATTTGAACCTGGGTCTCTCACAACCCACATGAGTACCCTAACTACTGGGCTGTTGGTTATAAGGGAACAGCAGTGTCGTCACCATAGTTTTTCAAGAAAGAACTGACCTGGTGCCTAATTCCAGGAGACACTTCATGCCTAAGTAGAACCCTAAGTAGAGCGAGGTGCCCCCTTCCTGCCTGCAGTTAAGCGCTTAATTACCTTTGGGGGGCAGGGCCTAAGCCCAGCTCTTCTTCTCAGCATTTCTCATTGACTAGCTTAGGCAGCTCCCCACTCAGCTCACTGGCTTCTGTGAATCCCCCCATCCTTAGGCACCTCACTCTCCCCATGCATTGTACAGGGAGCCTACGTGCCTGACTCACGGCTGTGTATTCTATTAAGTGGCAGGGCATATAAACGTTAGGTGTGGTGATGCCTAAACCCTTTTGTGGATCTAGCCCTTAGGAGCCTAAATCAGACTGGTTTCAAAGGGAGTTAGGTGCCTAAATATCTCTGAGGAGCTGGGTGTTAGGTGCTTTTGAAAATTTTATTGTTGGTCTAATTTAGGTCCTGATTCAAGAAAGGGATTAACCCTTTCCTTCTAGTGCAAGCAGGAAGGTCCATCCTCATGCATCCTTTTGTAGGATTGGACCCTAGGGTATCAATCCTGCAATGAACTCCACCTCTGGTCTCCCTCTCCTTCCCTCCTCTGATGTCATTATTATTAATTACATCCTACATCTTTTATTATAGTAGGACAGTCTTTCCATCTCTTGCTGGCCCCTGCACACGAGGGGGAAGAATTTCTCTTTCCCCACGCTCTTGAATTAGCACACATTCTCTTCCTCTTGCTTCTCACACAACACACACACATCAAACTGCTCTCCACTCCCTCATGTTATCTTAAGTAATTAAACAATTCAAAATTAATTAATTAAGGTTCACAGCAGGATTTTAACCTATAGGGCCCCAGTACTAGCAGCTAATGCTTTATCCCACAGTGTAGCCCTGCTGCTTGGAAATATAGTCTCTTCACAGAGACATGCTTTACACACGTGAGACAGCCATGAATTGTGCCAGTGTGTTGCTCATACAGCCAGCCACAGAGCACACATAGGATATTGTGAGAGTAGCAAGTAAAGCTGTTACCACTCAGTAGTGCCATAATAATAGTTACTTCCTCATTTAAAATATTTATGCTCCCCTCCCATGTAATAGTGCAAGGAAGAGAAGAATACTTTAATATCTGTGGGATTATCACCAGGATAATGCATATTTCTTGCCATCCTTTGGGGGTCGGGGGCGTGGAGGGGCTAGTGATGCTCAGAGTAGGAGGGGAAGTCATCTGGAAAAGATGCAGTGCAAATCTCTTTGTGTGTACTGTGTGGGTGTCTTTTTTAGGGCTTGATCTTCCTGTGTCTCTGTGAGTCTTTCATCCTATAAAGGTTATAGCACAATAGACTATGTTGCCATTGTTACATAACCCTGGATCTTCAGTGTATCTGTTTCCTTGCTGACAAACCTAGGCCCTGGCCACAGCTACAATCTCCTTATCCTTAGGAATTTCATACAGTATGATTGCCATCTGTGGTGCTTGTAACTATGAAACTGAAAGGAGAGGTGCTTCTGTGTACTGCACCTTTAAATGGAGAGCTCCAGAGGTAACTTTGAGGTAGCTGCCATTTTGTGTTTACTTTCAGATACAGAAGGTTACTGAGTCACTATGCTCTCTCATACATGGAGACTTTATATTTGTTCTTTCCCTCCATTGTTTCGCTTAAACTGAAATAAGTCATCAGGCTTTGCTCTTTGTGCAAGGGAAAACTGAGCATATCCCAGCTGTCTACATGTGGTTCCCAGCCTCCCAATGCTAGCAGTTTTGTTTTGTTTTTTTCTGTGCTGTGCTGCTGTCAGCTGGTTCCTTTGCCTGTTCTGTGCTCCTACCCCCTCTCATGGAGGGAGAGTTAATTTGGAAACTGTCAGGATTAACTAGTACTGATTTTCCCAACAAAAGCTCCTCTGATTTAGAGGGCGGCACACAGCAGAAGGGCAGTCATCCATGATTTCTCCCACCCACCTAACTTGTAACCATATTCCCCACAGTTTCTCCACATTTCATCAGCCTCAGAGATCTGTCTCCTGCCTGAGATGTATATAACTCCTGCTGGGAAAATATCACCTAGGCTTTGCTTTCTCATGCAGAGGGTTCCCATCCACATTTTGAAATAAGCTGCAAAGAAGTGAGCCTCAGAACAGATGGGAGCACAGGAGCAACAACACAAACTCAAATGTAATAGGAGAGAGAGAGGGGCAGATGGAGAGAGAGACAGGGGGATGGAAAAAAGTGGAAGGGGAGGAGAGGACAAAAAGAAAAGGAGGAAACCAGTGTAGAAAGCAGACTAGCGTGCATCATATAAAAACTATCCAGAAAACTATAAATCATTAAAAAAATACTGTAAAACACATCCAGAAGATTGGGTGACTGCATGACTCACAAAAGTAGCAGAGAGGGAAAAGTGAAACCCTGAGATTCAAAAAGAAAATTACAGATGTAACTCATTTTGCTGCATAAACCATTATACAAAGAATATGGGGTGTGGTGACTTAGAGAGCTCTGGTGGAGTGACTTGCCTCTTTTTTAAAAATTAACACTTCCAAAGTTTTGCTACGCCAACCTGGTGGCCTAGAGGGAGTGCCAGTCCCTACAAACTCCCATTATGCACTAATGGTTGGAAATATCAGACAGATGAGGCTGAAGGATTTCTCCTGCTGCACCATTGGACCCTTGTGGTTGCATCAAGACAGAAGTTCTGTCTGTGTTCTTGGTGTATGTCATAGGAAATATAGGGTTCTTGTGGCCAGGATTGTGCAGTGATGCTCTGATGATATTCCAGCCAGAGAGTTAGAACACCTTCCTAATGGTCAGGGAAAATGTGATGATATTTCAGGAAGGTCTAAGGTTTAAGCTTAAGGCTCAGGTCCTCAAAGGTATTAGGTGCCTAATTATCAATAATTTCAGTGGGAGTTAGGCACCTAAATACCTCTGGAGATTTGGGCCCAACTCCCTTCCTCAATTCAGTCCCAAAATCCATTTCCTTCCTGGGGATTGGTCTCTGCTTTAAATGAACAAATATCTAGGGCAATTCACAAGGGGATGAAGGAATCTCTCCCAGTTACATGAAGGGGAGGGTCACCCCAAATCACAAATTATCTTTCTCAAACCAAGATATCCAGTATTAATCTCATCTTTCTGAAAAATGTCTTTTCAACCAAAAAAATACCTTTTTCATTGCAAAGGAAAACAAAACATGGAGTTTCAACAAGAAATCAAGTCATTAGACTTGCAGGCAAAAATGCTCACTAGCAATTGCCATGCACGCATCTCCAAATACATCTGTTTTGCTTCTTTCTTGACATCTGATTAAAGTGTTGCTATCCTGTCTCTTAATTAAAGTGTTTGGAGGCGAGGCCCAAATATCACTTATCCCTACCAAGTTCACTAGCTCCATACTTCTCCTCATACAAATATGTTTTGCTATAAATTACTGGCACTGTTTCTGTTGATAGTCAGTATAATCAAACATTTGTAAGCATGCTGTCTCTTCAATCTGTTCAGTTGATGCACTTTACCTGATCTTTCATTAAAGTAATCAAAACACTTGCTGTGCCGCATCTAATGAATGTTGCATGTATGATTAAGTACTTTCATTCATATTGCAAGTTTGATTTAATGTAATCTGCCTTTCAGACAGCCATTAGCCTAGCTCCTGCGTGAATTCGATTAATTGGCTGAATTCTTCCAGATGTCCATTAAGTATTACAGGAATTTCTATGTAAAAACAGCAGGGACTGTCTAGCAGAGAACCAAACAATGATATGTTATATTGCTGCCATGACTTACAAAAAGCTGGATTCATTTTCATTAATAAAACATCTGTACTCCTGCACAGCTATGCATCAAGATGCATTTATTTTATATGTTTATTTCTTTTATGACTATAAATAGATAGTTAAACAGAAGCACAGTGTGTTCAGCTAGAAGATACACAAACAGAAATATATTTGAAATGGAAATAGAAATAAAAAATAGCAGAGCTGATACTTAAAATAAGAATTAGGTATTATAGTGGGCAAGGCAGTGACCATTATAGTGAAGGCTGCATGGCATTTTTCTATTCTGAGGGTCTTTTTTCAGACAGTTATGAATGGCAAAATATTCACCTTTTGGGCTGAAATTTCCCAGGCCTGGTCTCTGCAGGAAGATATGATTTTCCTCTACAGTTTGAGCAAAAATGGCCCCACCTTTTTTCATGACAGGAGCTATGGAAAATATACATTTCACCATTATAAAAAAAGATTATTGTAAACAGCATCACAGTCAAAATAGCTGCTGAAGTTTGGTTTGTTTATTTGTTAATTTATTTAGGGTTTTTGGTTTTGTTTTGGGGTTGGGCTGGGGGATTGTTTGAGGTTTTGTTGTTGTTGTTGTTATTTGGTTTTGTTTGTATGTTTAAGTTGCAATTTGAAAGGGAAAGTCTTTACTGCAGAGCAGAGTGCATAACTTTGGCTCAGAGGAAATTGGTTTTGATTTTACTTTTTGTAGATTACATACAGAGCATGTGCAGCAGATATTTGAGTTTGCGAAGTGCATGCCTAAGGAATGCTGTGTTATACATGCATGTATAACTAACTTAGCTTTGCAGTAAACTGCTGAGATCCCCCAGTTGCTCTAAAATCTTCTTGTTCCTGCTGCTTTCCCCACCAAAATGCCCCTTTATCCTTGGGGAATGTGCATAGGGCTGGGAGCCAGGGTGACCTGCAGTTCCTCTGCCAGCTCTACTCTTGAAACATGTAGAAACTCTGCAGGAGTTTAACGCTGATGCTGCAAAGCTTAGAAACTTCTCAGAATTGAAACCCCAGACTGAGCACAGTTCTTAAACATATTCCTCATTTTGAGAATGTATTTTGTCCCATTAAAATCAACAAGATTTAAACATACATTCAGAGTTACACAAATACTAATGTGCTGTGCTGAGTCAGAGCTTTACTCCTGCAGTTAAGCTCTTGCCCAGATCTTAATGTCTCAGGACCACTCAATACTATGGAGCCTTTCTCCTGTGAAGTTCAGTGGGGCTGCTTTAGTTCCACTGTGTGCGCCATGAGAACACTTTTTCAGTTTCCACCAGAAGGGACCTGCTGAATCAGTCCATCCCTACGTTACCCTTGCTGTGTTCTTTACTTTGTGCTTCCCACACTGCAGCTGTGCAGGCTCCTTGAAGAGGTACTGCAACCTCCAGCTGTGGGAAGCTTGCAGCTGCTTTTCACTATTGCAGACTTCCAACTGAAAGACTTTTCAATACCAGGGACCCTTCCACCTGGTTCAGATAGCAGAAGCTGGTGCAAACAATGGACAGTGAGGCTCTGCTGTATAGGTGTAACAGGTACTTTTTTCTCTCGGAACATTCAAAATTGTATGTTAAAATGCCTTTTGGGGAAGGAGTAGCCTATACAGGAGGGATTGTCTCCACCTTAACCAAAATGGAACCAGACTGCTGGCACGTAGAATAAAAAGATTTTAGAGGATTTTTCAAACTAAGGGCTGGGGGAAAGCCAACAGGTGAGGAACAGCACACAGTTTGGGCGGAGACATCCCTTAGTGAGGAATTTATTAAAGGGGGAACTCTATATCCTAGTATAGAGGATAGGAAAGAGGTAAAGTAGAGGTAGGAGCAAGTGAGGAACAGTCAAATGTAAAAGAGTCCCATTTAAATCTAACACATGAAGGTAAGTAACTGGATATTGACAAAATGTACAAGTGCTTATATACAAATGGTAGAAGTCTAAATACCAAGTTGAGTGAACGAGAGTGCCTGGCATTAAATGAGGATGTTGATATAATATGATATAATATAATAGATAAAGGAAACTTGGTGGAATGAGGATAATCAATGGGATGCAAAAATACCAGGGTACAAAATATATAGGAATGATAGAGTAGGTTGCACTGATGTAGGAGCATATGTTAAAAAAAAGAATAGAGTCAAATAAGGTGAAAATCTTAAATGAATCAAACTGTACCATGGAATCACTATGGATAGAAATTCCATGCTTGAATAATAAGAATATAGCAGTAGGAATATACTGCCGACCACCTGACCAGGATGGTGACAGTGACTGTGAAATATTAAGGCAGGTTAGAGAGGCTACAAAATCAAAAAACACAATAATGGTGATTTCAAATATCCTCATATTGCCTGAGTAACTGTCACCTCAGCGATGATATTTCTAGATATGCAGAGATAAAATGACTGCTTCTTGGAGCAGCTAGTCTTGGAACCCTTAAGGGCAGAGGCCTGGGCAGCGGTTAACCACCAGCTGTGGGAGGCTAGCCCCTGGCTGGCCCCACCCGAGGACCTGTCTTCCTTCCCCTGCTGGAGGCTTCCCTCCCCTCCCCCCACCCACATGGCCACCAGCCCTTCCCGCCCCGGCCCCAAAGCACAGGGCGGGTGGGCAGCGGGCAGCCCCACAGGGTGCACCCCCACACACACACTCCCAGCATTGGGCGACTCCAGCCACCCCAAGTCCTGGCCGTCCTAGCCCCAGCCCCAGCACACTGCTTCCCTGAAGAGGAGCAGGCAGCAACCTGCCTGGGCTGGGGCCAAGCAGGGAAGGGCAAGCAGGGCTTCGGAGAGGAGCATGGTCAGGGCCCTGCCGGGCTCTTTGAGTAGGCACAGCCTCCCCCAGCCTATGCAACACGCCGCCCATGGGGAGAGACAACTTTTCATTTAGTCCAAAGTGGAGCACAGGAGCTGGTCCAAAAGATAACTCGAAAACTGCTCGCTAATAGTGGCCATGATGTAATTAAATTTAGCATCTTTCTAGGGGGAAATCCCCACAAAAAATCACTAAAGTAACATTAAATTTTAAAAAGGGAACTACACAAGAATGAGGTTGCTAGTTAGATGGAAATTAAAAAGACCAGTCACCAGGGTAAAATGCCTGAAAGCATGTTGGAGACTACTTAAAAACACCATAATAGAGCCTCAAACTAAATGTATACCTCAAATCCAAAAAGACAGTAGTATGACCATAAAAAATGCGAGCAGGGCTAAACAGCAGAATACTGCAGGCCCGTAGAGGTAAAAATGCATCCTTTAAAATTAGGAAGTCAAATCCTAATGAGGAAAATAGGAGGAAGCACAAATTCTGGCACGCAAAATGTAAACGTATGGTAAGGTAGGTCCTAGAAAGAATTTGAGAAGCAACTTGCTACAGATGCAAAAACTAACTGTAAAATTTCTTTAAGTACATCAGAAGCAGGAAGTCTGCCAAACAGGCAGTGGGGCCATTAGACGACAAAGGTGCTAAAGGAGCACCTAAGGAAGACAAGACCATTGCAGAGAACCTAATAGGAATTCTTTGCTTTGGTTTTCCTGAAGAGGATGTGGGGGAGATATCCACATAAGAGCTATTCTTTTTTGATTTGTCAATAGCAGAGATTTTAGAACAAACTCAAATTGCAGAACTACTAACTGTAGTATGTAACCTATCACTGAAATCAGCCTCTGTATCAGATGACTGGAAGGTAGTTAATGTAATACCAATTTTTAAAAAAGGTTCCAGAAGAGATCCTGGCAATTACAGGCTGGTAAGCCTAACCTCAGTACTGGGCAAATTGGTAGACACTATAGTAAATAACAGAATTGTCAGACACATAGATAAACATGATTTGTTGGGGAAGAATCAAAGTCATGCCTCGCCAATCTATTAGAATTCTTTGAGGGGGTCAACAAGCATGTGGATAAAGGTAAGCCAAAGGCTCTTCAGGAAACTAAGTAGTCATGGGATAAGTGGGAAAATCTTCTCATGGATCAGTAACTGGTTGAAAGATAGGAAACAAAGGGTCAGAATAAATGGTCTGTTTTCACAATGGAGAGATGTGAACAGCGAGATCCCTCAAGGATCTGTACTGGGACCAGTGCTGTTCAACATATTCATTAATGATTTGAAGAGCGGACTGAATAGTGAAGTGGCAAAGTTTGCAGACAATAAAAATTATTCAAGATAGTTAAGTCCAAAGCAGACCGTGAGGGGTTACAGAGGGATCTCACAAAACTGGGTGACTGGGCTACACAATGGCAGATGACATTTAACATTGATAAATGCAAAGTAATACACATTGGAAAAAATAATCCCAACTATATATTTAGAATGATGGGTTGTAAATTAGCTGTTATCACCCAAGAAAGAGATCTTGGAGTTACCGTGGATGGTTCTGTGAAAACTTCTGCTCAGTGCACAGCAGCTGTCAAAAAGACCAACAAAATGTTAGTAACCATTAGAAAAGGGATAAAAAATAAGACAGAAAATATCATAATGCCACTGTATAAATACATGGTAATTCCACACTTGGAATACTGCATCCACTTCTGGTCATCCCATCTCAAAAAGGATATAATGGAACTGGAAAAGTTCAGAAAAGGGCAACCAAGATGATCAAGGTTTGGAATGGCTTCCAAATAAGAAACTAAAAAGATCATAGCTGTTTGTTTAAAAAAAAGAGACAACTAAGGGGGAATATAAGAGAGGTCAATAAAATCATCAGTGGTGTAGAAAAAGTAAATAGAGAGTATTATTTACTCTTTCCCACAATGCAAAAACCAGGTATCACCCAATGAAATTAATAGGCAGCAGGTTTAATACAAACAAGAGGAAGTCGTTTTTTACACAGTGCACAATTAACCTGTATAATTCATTGCCCTGGGATGTTGTGATGGACAAAAGTATAACTGGGTTAAAAAAAGAACTAGATAAGTTCATGGAGGATAGGTCCATCAATGGCTATTAGCCAACATGGTCAGGGAAGCAACCCCATGCTTGGGGCAACCCTAAATCTCTGAGTACCAGAAGCCAGGATTAGAAGATGGGTGGATCATAGATTCATAGATTCATAGATTCTAGGGCTGGAAGGGACCTCGAGAGGTCATCGAGTCCAGCCCCCTGCCCTCATGGCAGGACCAATTACTGTCTAGACCATCCCTGATAGACATTTATCTAACCTACTCTTAAATATCTCCAGAGATGGAGATTCCACAACCGCCCTGGGCAGTTTATTCCAGTGTTTAACCACCCTGACAGTTAGGAACTTTTTCCTAATGTCCAACCTAAACCTCCCTTGCTGCAGTTTAAGCCCATTGCTTCTTGTTCTATCCTCAGATGCTAAGATGAACAAGTTTTCTCCCTCCTCCTTATGACACCCTTTTAGATACCTGAAGACCGCTATCATGTCCCCTCTCAGTCTTCTCTTTTCCAAACTAAACAAACCCAATTCCTTCAGCCTTCCTTCATAGGTCATGTTCTCTAGATCCTTAATCATTCTTGTTGCTCTTCTCTGGACCCTCTCCAATTTCTCCACATCTTTCTTGAAATGCGGTGCCCAGAACTGGACACAATACTCCAGTTGAGGCCTAACCAGTGCAGAGTAGAGCGGAAGAATGACTTCTCGTGTCTTGCTCACCACACACCTGTTAATGCAGCCCAGAATCATGTTTGCTTTTTTTGCAACAGCATCACACTGTTGTCTCATATTTAGCTTGTGGTCCACTATAACCCCTAGATCCCTTTCTGCTGTACTCCTTCCTAGACAGTCTCCTCCCATTCTGTATGTGTGAAACTGATTGTTCCTACCTAAGTGGAGCACTTTGCATTTGTCCTTATTAAACTTCATCCTGTTTACCTCTGACCATTTCTCCAATTTGTCTAGATCATTTTGAATTATGACCCTATCCTCCAAAGCAGTTGCAATCCCTCCCAGTTTGGTGTCATCTGCAAACTTAATAAGCGTACTTTCTATGCCAATATCCAAGTCGTTGATGAAGATATTGAACAGAGCCGGTCCCAAAACAGACCCTTGCGGAACCCCACTTGTTATACCTTTCCAGCAGGATTGGGAACCATTTATACCATCCAGCCAGTTGCACACCCACCTTATAGTAGCCCCATCTAAGTTGTATTTCCCTAGTTTATTGATAAGAATATCATGCGAGACCGTATCAAATGCCTTACTAAAGTCTAGGTATACCACATCCACCGCTTCTCCCTTATCCACAAGACTCGTTATCCTATCAAAGAAAGCTATCAGATTGGTTTGACATGATTTGTTCTTTACAAATCCATGCTGGTTATTCCCTATCACCTTACCACCTTCCAAGTGTTTGCAGATGATTTCCTTAATTAATTGCTCCATTATTTTCCCTGGCACAGAAGTTAAACTAACTGGTCTGTAGTTTCCTGGGTTGTTTTTATTTCCCTTTTTATAGATGGGCACTATATTTGTCCTTTTCCAGTCTTCTGGAATCTCTCCTGTCTTCCATGATTTACCAAAGATAATAGCTAGAGGCTCAGATACCTCCTCTATTAGCTCCTTGAGTATTCTAGGATGCATTTCATCAGGTCCTGGTGACTTGCAGGCATCTAACTTATCTAAGTGATTTTTAACTTGTTCTTTTTTTATTTTATCTTCTAAACCTTCCCCCTTCCCATTTGCATTCACTATGTTAGGCATTCCCTCAGACTTCTCAGTGAAGACCGAAACAAAGAAGTCATTAAGCATCTCTGCCATTTCCAAGTTTCCTGTTACTGTTTCTCCCTCCTCACTGAGTAGTGGGCCTACCCTGTCCTTGGTCTTCCTCTTGCTTCTAATGTATTGATAAAAAGTTTTCTTGTTTCCCTGTATTCCTGCAGCTAGTTTGAGCTCATTTTGTGCCTTTGCCTTTCTAATCTTGCCCCTGCATTTCCGTGTTGTTTGCCTATATTCATCCTTTGTAATTTGTCCTAGTTTCCATTTTTTATATGACTCCTTTTTATTTTTTAGATCTTGCAAGATCTCGTGGTTAAGCCAAGGTGGTCTTTTGCCACATTTTCTATCTTTCCTACCCAGCGGAATAGTTTGCTTTTGGGCCCTTAATAGTGTCCCTTTGAAATACTGCCAGCTCTCCTCAGTTGTTTTTCCCCTCAGTCTTGATTCCCATGGGACCTTACCTATCAGCTCTCTGAGCTTACCAAAATCCGCTTTCCTGAAATCCATTGTCTCTATTTTGCTGTACTCCCTTCTACCCTTCCTTAGAATTGTGAACTCTAGGATTCACTCAATAAGTACCCTGTTCTGTACACCCTCCCTGACGCAATGGTATGGGCTTCTGTTGGAGACATGCTACTGGGCAAGATGGACCATGAATTGGCACCAAATGGCACCAAAAAAAAATCCAGACTCTAATCCTGCATCTTGGCAGGGGGTTAGACTAGATCAGTGGTTCTCAACCAGGAGTACACATACCCCTGGAGTTATGCAGAGGTCTTCCGAGGGGTACATCAACTCATCTAGATATTTGCCTCATTTTACAATAGGCTACATAAAAAGCACTAGCAAAGTGAGTACAAACTAAAATTTCGTAGAGACAATGACTTTTTATACTGCTCTATATACACTATACTGAAATGTAAGTACAATATTTATATTCCAATTGATTTATTTTATAATTATATGGTAAAAATGAGAAAGTAAGCAATTTTTCAGTAATAGGGTGCTGTGAAGCTTTTCTATTTTTATGTCTGATTTTGTAAGCAAGTAGTTTTTAAGTGAGGTGAATCTTGGGGGTATGCAAGACAAATCAGACTCCTGAAAGAGGTACGGTAGTCTGGAAAGGTTGAGAGCCACTGAACTAGATGACCCTGGTGGTTCCTTCTAACCCTATGGTTCCATGATTTGTGACAGGGTCAGGCCAGATGGCTACAAGAGAGTGGTTGAAGGCAGATATATTAGCCCTAGGTTAAGTAGGTCCATTTTCCCTGGGTAAGGTAACAGGGAAGGTTCCAGAACACTCAGGAACTTTCTGGAAACAATTAAGGCAGACAGGCTGATTAGAACACCTGCTGCCAATCAAGAAGCTGTGAGAATCAATTAAGGCAGGCTAATCAGGGCACCTGGGTTTAAAAAGGAGCTCACTTCAGTTTGTGGCGTGCGTGCGAGGAGCTGGGAGCAAGAGGCACTAGGAGCTGAGTGTGAGAGGGCGTTCTGCTGGAAGATCCTGTGGTGAGGATAAAGAAGGTGTTGGGAGGAGTCCATGGGGAAGTAGCCTAGGGAGTTGTAGCTGTCGTGCAGTTGTTCCTGAAGGCACTCTAAACAGCTGCAGTCCACAGGGCCCTGGGCTGGAACCCGGAGTAGAGGGCGGGCCCAGGTTCCTCCCAACTCCTGATCAGACACAGGAGGAGTTGACCTGGACTGTGGGTTCTACCAGAAGGAAAGATCTCTGAGGCAAGCAAAATCCGCCAATAAGTGCAGGACCCACCGAGGTAAAGGAGGAACTTTGTCACAGATTCTATAACAAAAGATATTTTGACTTGATAAGCTGTCATTCCTATTTTTTTCTAACATAGTGAGTGCTCTATATAATAGTTTCTTCTCTATTTACATCTTTACAGGTATTTGTTTCCTTTTATTTTTCTTCTTTCGCTTGTTTTTTTATTATGTTCTCCACTGCGCTCCTGTAGCATACATGGATATACAAATCTGATACGTCATGTGCAGTTTTTTTTAGAGGTCAGTGCTATTTCCATTCTGTATAAATAACACCTTAATAAAAATATTACATAACAATAGTTATGCTATGAGCCATTACCACAATACTCCTATAACTTTTTAAAAGAATGAACCTGTAAAATGAATGCATTTCAGCACAGTATACCAAAATCTATGCAATAATTCACTGAAATGGTCTCAAGCAAATGACAGTGGAAAGCAAAATCTGCTGTGCCAATGTATGTTCTTTGTTCCAAGCTTATGCATCTGAATGACTTCACTAATATTTGTAATAAGTAGATGTTTTATTGTCTGTCAAAGCTTCAGACTGAAAAGCAGTTTGTGGAACTGAGAATTACACTGTGTGCAAAGAGGTGAATGAGAAGCAGAAAGAAATCTGACACATGCTTTACCTTTCTCAAGCCACAGCAGTGCTAATGGTTGCATTCAGAGAAACCTTTCCCTCCTTTGTAAAACATCAGAAATCTGATTCACACCAAAATGAATAATAATTGCTAGATTTTTGAGCATAAGAGACGTGTGTAAATATCATGCATATATAACTAAATTAAAAATTAAAAGCATCCAGGAAAATTAAAGCCATTGGTAATTTACAGTACAGTATTTTTTTTATCCTAAGGCAAATGTGGACAAGTCACAACTTCTTTTGAAGCCTGAGGGATTGAAAAATTAAATCAGCAGGCTTTGTTATTGATGTTTTCTAGCACAAATGTTTTGCAATCTCTGTCTTTCATGTGTCTTTTACAAATAAGTAGAATTGTGTGATGAATCATCTTAGCTATTAATTCAGTTAATGGATTCTTATCTCACCCACCGAAGTCAAAGCAATTTTTGTTTCTGTAGCAATCCCAACCTCAGTGGTAAATATTGCACCCAAATACCAACTTTTTTGGAGGTTCACTATATTTGCTTTGTGCCTGAGACTCTTGTTATATTCAGTCATTTGTTTAGAAGAACAAAATAAAGGTAGACACCTTGGGCTAGATCCACAAAGGAGACTGACTTAGGCTGACTGTTGCACTGCCTAACTGTAGGCACCTTGCTGCCTAATGGAATCCACAGGGGTGAGTTAAGTGCCCAGGCTCCTCACACAATGCATGGGGGAGTGAGGCACCTAAAAATGGCATCCACAAAAACCAGCAACCTGATCAGGGAGCCACCCACACTAGCCAATAGGAAACTTTGAAGAGAACGGTGGGGCCCGCAGGCAAGGTAGATTTGGGGTATGCCTAGTTTGAGGATTCTGCTTAGGCATGAGATAGGTGCAGGGGTGGCTCTATGATTTTTGCCGCCCAAGCATGGCAGTCGGGCGGCCTTCAGCAGCACCCCTGCGGGCGGTCCGCTGGTCACGCAGATTCGGCAGCGTTTCTGCGGGTGATCTGCTGGTCCTGCACCGTCGGCGTGCCCGCCGCTGAATTGCCGCTGAATCTGCGGGACCGGCAGACCTCCCGCAGGCAAACCGCCAAAAGCAGCCTGACTGCTGCCCTCGCAGCGACCATCATGCCGCCCTCCACAGCTTGCCGCCCCAGGCACGCGCTTGCTGCGCTGGTGCCTGGAGCCGCCCCTGGATAGGTGTCTCATTTTAGGTAGCTGTGTACATGCTCACTGGCAGACTTTTAGGCATGTTGGAGACTTTAATGGTAGAAACTTAGGCCTCTTGGGACTTTTGGCACCTACAGGGTTTAATGGCAGCTGAGTGGGGGGCGCTGAGGATCTAAATTTTGGATTTAGGCACCTAAAACGGATTTTAGGCACCAAAATCCTGTGGCAGACCTTGCCCCTTGAATTTATCATAATTTCATTCACATATTTGTAAGATGTGTTTCAGGGTAAAGACTTGGATTCTGTTGTGAAGGGTTCAAAAGAAAAATTGACCTCTCTTCATAACCATCACCCCTGACTGAGGAAAAACATATATGTGAAAACCATGCTATAGTGTATCCTTACGCCATGCGTGGAACCCCACAGAAGTTAATGGGAGCTTTCGGCAATGAGAGAAAGCAGTATATGAAATATCTGACATTTGTCAAACCTTTATAACAAAAAATAAACCTACTAGGGACCATTACAAGGAGAGAAGCAAATTAAGCAGCCACTGTAAAGCACAGAAAAGTGGTGCATTTGAAACAGTTAAACAGGAGTAATTCAGGTGAATAAGTAGGGCACTACCAAATTCACACTCCATTTTGGTAAATTTCATGGTAACAGGCTATTAAAAATCTGAAATTTCATGGTTTCAGAAATTTAAATCTGAAATTTCATGGGTCGTAACCTTGGGGGCCCTGACACAAAAGTGGGCGGGGGGGGGGGTTGCAAAGCTATTGTAAGGGGGGTTGCAGTATTGCAATCCTTACTTCTGTGCCACCGCCAGCAGCAGTGCAGAAGTAAGGGTACCAATCCCGTACTATGCCAACCTCACGTCTGTGCTGCTGCTGGTGGCAGCGCTGCTGTCAGAGCTGTACTCCCAGCCTGCAGCTGGGGGAGTTTCCCAGAGGTGGGTCTGACCCAGCCCTGGGAGTGGCCCATGCCATGGAAGAGGAAGTCCCATCCCTCCCAGCCCAGCCTGGACTAGCAGCAGGAGCCCAGCGCACAGTAGGAGCCCCCGGCAGAGGTGTCCCTAACCCTGCCCCTCCCCGGCTCCGGGCCCAGCGCTTGTGGGGGTTAAAGAGGCCTTGGGCTGGCTGTATGTGTATGGGGGCGGTGACCACACCACACTCCCCAACCAGAGCGCGCTGGGCTGTGGCCCATGTCACCCACCCATAAGGCTGGTCCTGTCCCCCAAAAAAGTCATGACCCTCCCACCCCAAACCATGCCACCCTCACTTCTGTACTGCCATTGGCGGCAGCGCTGCCGTCAGAGCTGGGCGCCTGGCCAGCAGCCACCATTCGCTAGTTGCCCAGCTCTGAAGGCAGCGCAGCAGTAAGGGTGGCAATACCACAACCCCCCTACAATAGCCAGATTTCAGGGGGGAGACCAGATTTCATGGTCTGTGACACATTTTTCCTGGCTGTGAATTTGGTAGAGCCCTATGTATATGAATAGACTGGAATGTCCCTGTCCTATTAAAGTTCTTCCCATTTATCACTGAAAGTCTTTCACACCTTGTCATACCAGCCTTCTGCAGAAAAGTTTTCAGCGCTACAACAGGCCTCCTCCAGTACAATGTGCCTGCAGTTGGATTTGTGCTATTCCTGTATATAATCGCATTCCACCCTCCTAACCCAAAAATCAGTCTTGGGCACCTTCTCTGTTTCCACCAAGCTACATTCCCAACAGCAGAAACTGGCTTCCAGAGGCGCTAACTGCCTCACAGTCATACTGAAAGCATATGGAGATGACTACCTAAATTGTAGTCAACATGATTATAAAGCTTGAGGGTGGTGTGGCTTCAGTGTGCCATAAAATATTTTTTCAAAGTCCTTGATACAATAGGCACTAAATCCAGAAAATGAGATAAAGGGCAAAGGTTCAGCTATGTGGCCATTCTAAGACTTGCCTGAAAAACAAGAACAAAGGTATTCAGAGAGGAAAGGTGAAAAAAAAAGTTTTAAATGGGATCAAGGGATACAAGGTAGAAATATGATGAGGAAGCTAACAAAAAAGCGGTCAAAAAGACAACTATAGTGATCAAAAGATAAAGAACAGAGCACTTTAAAAAGGGAGTAGCTAGTAGATCTGTAATGGTTTTGCAACTGAGAAAAATTGTGCTGAAGTAAATGGAAATGAATAAGAGCTCAATAGAGAAAAATCACGAATAAAAAAAGTAAAAGAACTGAAGATTACTGTAGAAATTGGCCTTGAGCGGAAATCTGTTATTTGAGACAGAGGGTAAAATAGATTTGATTGAATGGATCAAATTTTCAAAGAGACTGCTAAATGTGCACCAGCAATTCTGGTCTAATATTGTTTCCTATCCTGCTTTTGTTCATGTAAAATAGAGGTGAAAAAAAATGCACATACAGCATTAGTATTGCAAGTTTAAAGGTTTTAAAAATGCATTCCAATATGTTTTTCTTTTGTTTAATTTTGAAAATCCTAATGGAAGGGGAGTGAGCAGAAGGCATGAGCTTTGGACACTCTACATAGCAAAACGGAATCATATTGGCCTTGTAGTCACTAGTCTTTTTTTCTTAAAGTTACCCACCAGTGCTAGCAATGGTGATTAAGGCTACATTTATGTCGGTCATGGAAGTCACAGAATCAGAGACCTCTGTGACATTCTCTGCTTCACCCCCTAGGGGCTGCAGGACTCTGGAGCTGACAGCCAGTGGGGCCTGGCAGGGTTCCAGCGACAGGTGACAAGCCACAGGGGGGCCCCTGCAAAGTTCCAGCTACAGGTGACAGACTCCTTAGGAGGCCCTCCTCAGGGTTCCAGCAACAGGCGACAGACAGGGCTGGCTCTACTGTTTCTACTGCCTCAAGCAGTGTGCCAAATTGCCGCCACGGACGGCCGAAGAGACGAGCTGCCGCCAAATTGCCGCCACGGACGGCTGAAGAGACAAGCTGCCGCTGAAGAGATGAGCTGCCACCGAATTGCCACAGACTTCCGCCCCTTCAAGATTGCCGCCCCAAGCACCTGCTTGGAACACTGGTGCCTGGAGCCAGCCCTGGCGACAGCCTCGCACAGCGGGAGAGGGATGCCTTGGGCGAGTGGCTGGGGGTGTCCCATTTTCTCTTTGGGAGATATGGTTACCTTGCACCTCCCAGCCACCGTGGGCGAAGGGGGAACCCCACACCTCCCAGCCACCATGGTGGTGGGTGAAACCATAGAGCCACAGCAGCAAAAGTCACAGGTCACGGCTTCCGTGAATTTTTGTTTATTGCCTGTGACCTGTCCATGACTCTTACTAAAAATAACCATGACAAAATCTTAGCTTTAATGGTGATACATTAGCATAGACTGGCTGCCAGCATTTTAACCACCATGTCACCTTGATGTGCTCTGACGAGGTTAAACAAAACAGTGGATAAAACACCAAGGCCCAGCCTATATTCACACAGCCACTAGCCCAGCCTATATTCACACAGCCACTATTATTGTCATGTGTGGTAGCAACAGGGGTGAGTAAAAAAATAAAAGGCTTAGTGAAGGCATGGCTTTCCCCATTCAGTCTCCAAAGTAAGAGACTGCCATGCTGCCTCCACTAGGAGAACGGGTGAGAGATTTATCTATCTCTTTTTCATTGAGATTTTTATTTCCCAGTTAAGGCATATCTACGTTACTACAAGAACTGTATCGGGAGACTCATTTTCAACATGGTTGTTGTCACCCTACCTACTTAAAACACAGTTCTGGCTTGTAAACTATTTGGGATCTAATAATATTTTAACCAATCCCCAAATTATTGTTTGGGAACAATTTTGTAGCCAGTTCCCCTGACACAATTCTTACTATAGTGTAGGTGAGCTCTAAGCAGGAGAAAAGTCCTGGCTCATTAGCATTTGAGATGTCAGTGGAGAATTTATCTGCTCTTTAGAACAAGCTACAGCAGTGCAAGAGGTTTGATGTGTGATGCAGTAATATTCAAGCCTCCATACCAAATAGCAACTGCTCCAGCCTTATCAGAAGGATTGATAACCACAGTATCCTGAACAGGAGAGCTACCTAAGGCATTGCAATTTTCTGGGATTGGGCTACTGCACTAATCTCTTACATAGAAATGTATTCATGAGGTGTCACGGATGGTTAGAATATTGTGAGGCAATGGATTAGCCTGACTTTTAACAGCACCAACTGAAAATTGAGTGGTTTTGTCTGACCCCAGAGAAGGAGGAGCAACCTTTCACTGTTATCTTCAATCTATGAACAGCTCAGGTATCGTTAAGCAGAGGAATGGCAGTTCCTTCTTCTAAATACTACTCGTGAGTGTCACATTTGCAGGTGGTCCAACTCCAGGAGGAGAGAAAGGATCCACACTTTTCTATATTTCAAGAGTTAATGGAACCATATGAAGTTAAGAATATATTATCTATGATCACTAAAACCCAAGGAAAAGAAATCTTACTAGCACTAAGTGCTGTTTGAATTACACTATTAACTGGCACAAAGACCTTAAACACCATATATCACACCAGGGTGCATCCCTCTCTGGACTCTGATCCATAATCCCCGAAGGCCCAGAGCTCTCAGAAGGTAATCTCTTTCAACAATGGGATGAGCTGGGAATCGTATCTTTTCAGGATTTATATAAAACTCAAACACACATGTCTTTTGGGAGGATAAGAGCCACTTAGCTTGTCCTGAATTCATATTTTTACAGCAATCCTTTTTATATCTGTGGTATTTCTCACCAATGAGGAAAATTGTTTTATTGAAATGCAAACTGTCTGCCATCACAGCATGTTATGGACTTCATGGCCAGTTCAAGCCAAGAGAAAGCAGGCCGTGCCGAATGTATTGTGCCAGAACTGGGAGTTGTGTCCAAGTCCTATCATTTTATGGTACAGTCTTTCCTCAATAGCCATGTGTTTTCTAAACTGTACAGAGACGTTAGAAGTTACTACAGAGAACTTTTTCCTGGGTGTCTGGCTGGTGAGTCTTGCCCACATGCTCGGGGTTCAGCTGATCGCCATATTTGGGGTCGGGAAGGAATTTTCCTCCAGGGTAGATTGGCAGAGGCCCTGGAGGTTTTTTGCCTTCCTCTGCAGCATGGGGCACGGGTCACTTACCGGAGGATTCTCTGCATCTTGAAGTCTTTAAACCATGATTTGAGGACTTCAATAGCTGAGACATAGGTGAGAGAATTATTCCAGGAGTGGGTGGGTGAGATTCTGTGGCCTGCATTGTGCAGGAGGTCAGACTAGATGATCATAATGGTCCCTTCTGACCTTAAAGTCTATGAGTCTATGAGTCTATGAGACAGGAATGAGAAATAGTCCAATGAGTGGGCAGGCAGAGGCAGCAGCATGGGAAAGGATACAAGGTAACTGGTATCTTTTGGGAGACTGGCATCAATGAATAGTGACCCATGCCAGGAGGCATTAACCTGTTGTAATCTTGACTGATGACAGGTGTCTGTTGCCAAGAAATAAAGACCAATCGCCTACCAGCCCATCATTGTGTTATACCTTGTTACACGTCTTACACAGCTTTTAAAGGTGCGTCTTCCTAACTAAGCTCAGTAGCTGTGCTCTCTCCAACTCTCTGGGGCATTTTATCTCTATAACAGGTCATATTTTAATTGTCAGTATGGTTCATATGCTGCAGTGGAATGCAAATTACTTTGAAATCAACCTGTTCTGTGATTGTTTAAGTTCTTGGTTCTTTTGCAAGAGGAAGGAAAATGGACACACAAGAAAGTCGGCCTTTCCCTCTTTAACTACAGTAAACGTCTTCTTTATCCCAACCATTTTCCAGGGACGTGACAGTCAATTTTGGGGGCAAAGACAAAAAACAGCAAGTAAACCAAAACTAAAGAGAGAGACAAAAGGAAGAAACTAAATGAAACCAAAAAACAATTAAAATGAGTTCAGCCTTTGGCTGTTAGTTGAGCTTCTTTCATTCCTCCTTCTCCCATAAATTTTGTTTTCTTGTTCTTCTTTTCTTGGACATCCAGCTAGATGGTAACTCTTTTAGAAACTGACGGGTGGCTGCATCTTGTTAGCTCTTCATATTTACTAAGGTCCAGCTCTTCCCAGCCAGCAACACCAGACACTTAGAATCTGTTGTAAAGTCCTTTCTGTCTGGGAAAAGTTCCAGTATTATTAACTATAGTTTTTCAGTGTAAGTTTTGCACTGGCAGGGCTTTTCCAAATCCACAGCAACAGCACAAAAGAGTCTGACAATGCACTGTAGGCCTTCAGACTTATTTCCTGTCCGTTCATAGAGAAGAGCAGAACAGTGATCAAAAGAATAAGGGAAGAAACTCAGAATTAAAACCAAAGAATCTAGAAGTAACTGAATTCTATCCCCAAATCCTAAATTATAGTCTTTACCCATATTCACTTGTTTTCAAAATGTAAGGTACCTCCTAATTCTGTTCCTCATGTCACTGCATGTAAACAAATAACTAGAACTGGGTAACTACTGCAGAACCATTTGCATGAGTATTTGCCCAGATTTTAACATGATTCATGCCCCTTTTGTATTTGCTTTTTGTTACCATTGAGGCAATGAGCTTTACTTGTGGGACGGGTAAGTACTTGTGGATATTTTATAGGTCTGGGAAGCTATGTGACACAATACGGGGACGGGGACCCAAAATTCCTCACCAGAGGCCTTGCACAAAGATAGCTAAACCAGCGAGGCAGCATCCGACTGCACCGTTAATAGCTAGGACTGGTGGACACTCAATTACTTTATGCAAATCTGACAAAAGAATTTCATTTAAAGTCAGCACCCAGCTAATCTTACAGTAGCCTAATTTTACTGGGAATGATGTCTTGGGAAACATATATGGAACCCAGAGAGGGAAAGGCTTAAAATGTCCCAATCCTGTTTATCTGCTGCTTCTTCTAAAACCATTACCTCTCCCCTAGATTGTGCCTATGCTAGAAAATGTGCTACCTGTTTTCCATCAATGGTGCTGCTGCCTTGGTGCAGCCTACTCAAAGCTGGCCTTTAGGACATGGTGATGAAAGTGCCAGATCCCTGTTTACACTAGCACTCACTAGCACTGTTACCAACACTGCTGCAGCTAACCTGGTACTGGAAAATAGGTACAAGACATTTTAGTGTAGACAGGCCTGAGAGAATCAAAGACACACTGGCTTCTTCAATTAAAGGCTCCTGCAAATGAAAAAAGGTTATACTCATCCAGTCAGGGAACAGAGACAATATCATGTGACTCAAGTGACCAATCCTTAATAACCAACACAGCTTGAATTTTCAATATAGAGTTTCAAATACAGCAAATTGTTCACAACAATCAATCCATAGAATAAACAAGAATATGCCAAAAATGTATTGCAATAAACTGGAAAAGAGGCCAAATTCATGTAGTAAATTATTTACTCAGATCTTCAGATTACATTTCAGGGTCAAACAGGGCCTGTTAAATTAACCTGGACGAGATTTTAACTTTGTAAGTCAATAATACTTAACAAAAAAGTTTCTCACCTAGAGATCTTCACTCTCTTGCTTAACAAAAACTTTATCATGGCTGATATCATCCCTTTTAGTTGACAGTATGCCCAGATTTTGTGAAGGTGTATACTCAGAATACAATTTTAAAATATTTAAATGTTTGTTAGTTATTTTTATTCAACCTTAGCAAAGGCCCTACACCTCAGAGAGAACTACAAGAGACCCCCGCTAGAATGCGCGTCAACATAGCTTGTATTTACTATTTAGTTAGGTGCATGAAAATAAGGATGGCAATGATTTTATTACAATGGGGAAATGTATTTTGCCATATTGGTCTGAGAACAGGACTAAGAGGCAGGAACCTTCTGAGTGCTAGTCCCAGCTCTTACTTGACTCATTGCATTGTCCTGACAACTCTCTTAGACCAAAGTTTTCACAAGTGGCCTCTAGTTTTGATTGCCCCACTTGACACCGTGGGCCTGATTTTCAGAAGTATGACAAAATTTCCAATGGCTTTAATAATGGGAAAGGGGAGCCTCAACATGATTTATATCAACAACTACCTACCACAGCACTTTTCATCAGTGGCTCTTAAAGCACTTCACAAAGGTGGCGAAGGATCAGACATATCCTTCTGTCTGTTAGAGAATCTGGAGGCTCAGAGAACTGATTTGCCCGGGGTTATACAGTGAGTCTGTGGCAGAGTCAGAAATAGAACACAGATTTTCTCAGTACTAGTCCTGTTCTCTGCCTCCTGGACCACACTGCTTACATCTCTGACTGCCAATCAAGGAGAAGGGTTGCACAATTCCAAAGGGAATCTCATCCTATTTTTCAGGGCCTATGAGGTGTGGCAATTATTTGGGACCTTACAGAGGGTAGACTTTAAAAGGGAGGAATGTTGGGCTTTCTCATGTCCCTGCCTCTTACCGTATTTCAGTTTTGGAAAGAATATGTGCTCGGAGATCTCTAAAGAAAAAACAATTCTGCTAACAGCTGAATGTCTCACATGTGATAACAGAAATAACCTCTGCAATGTGATAGGATGTAGTCAGTGTGGGAACACATACGTAAAGAAATACCAGGTTTAGACAGAATATTTTCCAAGTAAACACAAATAGACTGGTCAGAAAATGGTTTCCTTTACCATGGAAAATTTTGACCTTTTGTCAAAAAACAAACAGAAACAAACAACTGAAAACAGTATTTTTGGCCCCAAACTGGAAGCTTTTCCAGTTGTCCAGTTGTCAACCAAAAATTTTTCAAGTTTGGTATTTTGGGATTTCCCCCCAAAAAATGAAAATTATCAAGGAAAACGGATGCTTTCCATGCAAAAAATCACGTAATTGAAAACTGAATTTTCTATCCCAAAAAAGTTTCAATGTAAAATTTTTGATCAGTCCTAAACACAATTACCAGGGAAATGATGGATGCTGGTACCACTAGAAAGAATTCTGTGACAGGTATCTTTCGCTTAGCACCTCTTTTGTACAATACGATGCAGGAGAAAGAAGTGAAAAAAATCACAGATACAAGAAACATAGCCATTTAATCCATAATATGGGAATGCATTTCTGCTCTTTTTCCCGCCCTAGATTCATTTTATGTTCCCATCAGAAGGTTAATTGTGTTAACAGGAGTTACGGCCACAAGGGAAAAATGTGATTGAATGCTGAGTGCACTTTTAGCTGATAACCTCCAAGTGAGTGAAAGAGCACACAGAGAGGTTGATCTCCTCTAAAGGGGTTGTCAGTCACTCAGGAAAAATGCAGCTGTGGGAGAAATGGCTTTAGCTCCCAGGACACAAGGAAGAGCAGCTATCAAAATAATCTCAAGACTATGCTCTTTCCAGTTTATATGTCTATGTCTATGGAACTGACAGCTGAGTTATATACAAGCTGCTGGCTTGCTTGTGTGAATGAACAAACAGACATGACTCTATGCACATTCCTGAAGATTGATTACATTGCATGAAAATGTGTAATTGCCAAGAACTGAACCAAACTATTTATAGCGCTCAACATAGGTGCTGGAACGAGGAGTGCTAGGGGTGCGGCAGCACCCCCTGGCTTGAAGTGGTTGCCATCATAGAGGGTTTACGGTTCAATGGCTCTTAGTTTGGTTCAATGGCTCTTAGCACCCCCATTATACAAATTGTTCCAGCACTCCCTGACTCTCAATATCTGGGGTGCAATCCTGAGCCCATTGAACTTAATGACAAAACTCCTATTGACTTAAATGAAACCAGGGTTCACCCCAGGATTTTATTAGAGCAGTACTGAGTGGTTTCCCAAAGTTTTAAACTTGCTTAGCATGCATATAGGAGACTCACATAGACTTACCTCCCCATTTGGCCCATTACACTCATGTCAGACTTGCCCTACAATATTGCATTGGATTTATAGTAGTCAGCTTGGAAGAGAGAGGACTAATAGTTTTAAGATTAAATTTTTCAATAAACTCAGACTGATGAGAATAGGGGTTTGTGGGGGAGTAGAGATGGGGCAAAAGGGAATTGTATGGTGTATTTCAGATGTCTGAACATAGGCCACTTCAGTCCTGGTGTACTAGAGCTGGTGTGTTTTAAAAGGGAACTGCTAACACTAGAAATATGAGCTTTTCCTTCCCTCTCTGCTATAGAGAACCATAGCAAGATCTTGGAAGAACCTGAATAATGATGGCAAATGATGGGGTAACTTGAGCTGCAGCTCTCCATCACCACAAGAGAGAGGAGATGGGATGGTGAGGATCAACCTTCCCTCCCCACTCACACTGCAAGTCTGCTGTCCTTACTCACAGTGAGTACCGTTGCTGCAAGTATTGCCACTGAAATATAGATTGAAAATTGTGTATGTGTGTATATAAAATGTATGTTTGCTCTAGTTCTGAAGAGAAAGCATGAAAAATAAAAGCCTCGTTTACTTTAAAATGCCCAAATATAAACCAACCTCTTTTTTTCCGAAGCTTCCAAGCACAAAGAAAGTTCTGTAATGTTACCATCAACAATACAACTTGAACAAAACAACCAAAATGCTTATTGACTTGGTAGCAGGGAAAGCCAGTTTGAAATATTTCATTCCTAACACCAGTTAAGCAAGTATGTGTAAAGTGTAAAGCCTGCACTTGTTGATTTCTGAGGTAAAAATCAATAAAACTGTCCATAACATATAACTCTTTGGTTTACCTCTCCATAGAAATCAAAAGAGAGTAATTAGATTTCTGCCTGACTAGCAGGGGTAGAAAACTGTTTCATTTTGGATCAAAACCTTCCCAGTAGATTACACCTTCTACCCACTGCCTATCAACACTTAACAATTGCTTTTGTATTTGACTTTGACAGAACTACCAGAATGTTACTGTCTAATTTTCAATGTAGCTGATGCAAGGTTTTGTACTTTTACTCTAGTACTAGATTTTAAAATTAATTCTCCCCACTCCATATTCTTAATTTTTTTACTACATACGGTGTTTTGTAACATTCAGTCTTGCTAACTGTATAAATAATTTTAAAAAACAAAACAACAACAAAACACAAGACCGACCTCTAATTTACAACAAGCAAAACCTTAATCTATTATTGATGAGCCAGCTTTTGGATTCAGATTTAATACTAGACAAGCAATTGTCTGACCCTGAATTGTTGCTGTGTTTCATATTCAAATGCGGCTGACACTGTTGCATATATTCTCATCTGATGACATTTTAATATCACCAGATGCTATTGCCTACACAGGAGATAACTGCTTCAAATGCAGCCTTTCTCTCTCTAAACTGGATGATTTTAAGAGGGCAGGCATAAAGCAGGTCATGTTTCTAAATAACATTTTTCTAACACTTTCTAGTATCACTATATTCTCACATTGCAACAGTCATGAAGTCTTATAATAGTTTCTTTATGGCAAAATGTCACTCCAAGTTTTGATCTTCCTTAACTCAGCAGCTTTTGAACATTATGAGAGCATGAAATATCAAATAACAGATAGTGCTGGCAACAACTTCACATGCTAGATAGAGAGTAATCAATTGGAAAATATGTGACAACTTAAATTCAAGTTCCATCTAATAAGTGGCTTTGATGGATGGCTGCAATGTATTCATGCTCTGAGACGAAGAGAACTTCCTCACTGAACTCCAGACCACAGAAAAGCTTCTGAGCTAAATCCCCCTTGGCTACCCATTGGCTCCCATTACAGTCAGTGTGAGCTTTGTGTGTGCATTTGAAGGCAGTTTGTACATTTGGGAGCTTAACAATCCTTTACATTTTCATGATTCTGAACATTTTAAAAATAAAATTCTGGCCTCTTAAAAACAATCTGTGTAATCTGGAACTGGCCAAAGTACATGTTTGCAAATCCTTAGTCTACAAGTCTTAGACTTCAGTATTTATATAAATTAGCATGTATTTAGCCTGTAAACACCTAGAGGCTGGGATTCCTCTGTGACTCAGACAGATCACATTTGGCACTTAACAAATAGTATGTATTAATATTGGGGGGGGGGCTTAGGGGTGGCATTACCTCTGTGGCACTGTTTCTGGCCTCCACAAAGAACTCTCTGTGGGGCCAGGAAGGATGTGGGTTACTGATGAATGTTCTCTTCCCTCCCCACAGCCAACTTTATGGGCAATCTGTGTAAAAGTTAATGCAAACTGAGGCTGTATTTTTAAGCAGAGCCCCTCCATGCAGGGAGCTGGAGGTGGTCGGCTAGTCCATGGCTGCTGTAGAGATGGCTCGGGCCTCCAATGGATCCCCCAATATCTGTGAGTTCTAGAAGGACTAACTCCCTCCCTCCCTGATCACTGGAGGCAGGGCATACAGAACAATCTGATGAGTACCCCGTAATGTCAGTGTTGTGCTTTTTTCCTTCCGCAGGCCTTTCTGTAGGAGCAAGGGAAAGATGCTCTCACCTGAGACATAATAAAACATAAATAAATAAATTCATACCCAATCAATCAAATCACTCAGTTTGCTGACAGCTTAGTAGTCAGTGTCAGGGAAGGTGTAGTTTCCCCACCCCCATCTCCATTTTTATATATTTAGCACTAAATATAGAAATACCTAAAATCTCTGAATACTTCTATATGCTCTTCATAACTGGTCCAAACCACAAATCTTTCCATTTCAGGGTGTTCCTGGATTGCAGGGTGTTCCTGGATTGCAGCCCTTTGGTTCCCACCCACAGTGTCACCGTTATCTCATGTGATATCTCAGGAAGCAATTATTCATATATAATACAGTCATCAAGTTAAATTCATTGCCGGCATAAGCAGTCACAACTTCATTGACATCAATAGAATGGCCACTGCTTATGGCAAAGGCAAATTGCTGTCTACTTATATGGCCCTCATCACCATAGCATCTGAGCACAGCACAATTGTTAATGGATTTTATGCTCAGTAGGAGGGGAAGCCTTATCACTGCTTCACAGGTATGAATCTGAGGCAGAGGGTAGGTGAAGTGATTTGCTTAATCTCATACAAGAAATCTGTGCCCAAGCCATGAACTCAACCTAGCTTTCCTGAGTTCCAGGCCAGTGCACTTTCCTCTTAACCGCCCATCTTACCTTTTGACCCATGTATCTTGGACTAAACAAAGGAGATGTCACAACTCCTTAAAAGATTATTCATTCTTTTGTATACCAGCACTCAACAGACAATGACTGTGGATGCATATGTGTGCCATCTTAGAGCTGCAAGGGTTAGGATGACCTGGTGTAATAGCAACACTGTCCTGCCGGGCGATCAGAGTTTGGAGACACCAGGGCTAGCAGGAGCTGAAAATACAGTGTAAGCACCTCTCTTTGGCCCTGCAGAGAGGAAGTGTTTGTGTTCCCTTTGACTGACCTCCTGTGGTTGGCACTGATAGGCTTTGGTTAGAGGAAGACTGATCATAATAGCTGGCTTTTGAATTTGGTGTAGCAAAATGGGAAGATAAATGTGGTGTTCTTACATGGCATTGTAACCCCAAAAAGAAAAATGCCATGTTCCTTGGGTGCTGTAAGCTGGTGTGGCATGCACATCCAGAACAAAGGTCATTGAGCAGTACTGAAATGTTTCCTTTTGTAAATACATGTAGGTTTAAGATGATGTGGGAGCCATTGGTTACATGTGGAAGGAGGCAGTCTGGCTCATATATAAATATGAATACTTTTGTTTTTAACATTAGCCATCTGTGGGGAGAGTAATTTCTCTTCTCACAGCAGGTGCCCGTCACTAGTGGTTTTACATGTAGCAGTTAGATACGGGTGTTCATTTATTTTACACCATGTGTTTACAAAATGAGAAAACTCTCACACAAGAAAATATCAGAGACTAAAAGAGAGAAAGTAAGCATTTAACCTGGGAGTGTCCTACATTGCAAGCAAATGTGTTGTCCAGTCATATATGTTGAGCACAGGGATGGGTGAATAACATATGGTTGTGAAGATAGCAAAGCACTATGGAGTCCATAATTCATTCAAGCCAAGGTGCGCTTCCAGGTACTTGTTGCCTAGACACTATAGTGATTGGGGCATTAGGAAAAGATCCTAACTTGGGCTTGATATTTTTATTATAAATGGAAATAAAGTCATTCTAGAGCTCCTCTGCACCCAAAAGGGAGGCATTAGTGCGATGCACTGGCTTCCATTCTGAGGCTAATGTTCTGCTCTCTGAGAAGAGGTACTGTGTTGGCAGTGCTTTCATCACCTGCAGGCAGAAGAGAACCTTGCATCACTTGATACAGGCTCCTCTGGGTCTGGCCAATTAAGGAGCAATGCTGCTTGGCTCCAAAGTGAGTCCGAGCCAGGCTGCTTCTGCTGGAGTGATGGTGGTGGCCAGGGTCCAGGGTGGGGAAAACGGGATCTTCAAGGTGTTTGATGGGAACAATCATTAAGGGGGAAAATCAGTGAATGTTAAAAGGGGTCTGAGGCACTGGGCTATTATACCAGAGAGGAGCAGTGTTCAGCTTAAGTGTAAGAAGAAATAAAAATGTAATGGAACCTTTTGACTTCTTCGTCCCCCCGCTCTCACATTACTGATGAATATAACTCTGGGCTTGATCCAAAGCCCTTGAAGTCAATGGCAGTCTTTCTTTTGGCTTCCATGAGCTGTAGATGAGGCTCTCATTTGGCCAGCCATCCTGGCTGTAAACAGACCTGCACGCTGCAGAGCCAGCCTTCATGATTCTTGCTGGCTTCCTACCACACAAAGGCAATTGTTACTCATGAATGGAGCCTGTTATTATTACTATCTTCAATAACCACATCTTTGTCTTTTGGCCCCCTCATGTTGTACACAGAGGTTTAGCTTTATGTCAAGGCTGGAGTGTGCTTTACACAATTACTTGATGACAAAGTCACCAGGAGGAACTATTTTACAATTCAGTATGTGCAGTTGGTTGAGCTCTGTTTGAACCTGGAGCTAAGAATATCACCACCCCGTCCCCCAAGAGTGAAGCCTATTGAATGTCAAAACTTATTGCACAAGAGATGTGCAGGTCTCTTTCTCTGTCAGTGTCATTAGGAAAAATTCCAAATGCAGATCTTCTCACAGAATCAGAAACTAGGGATGGAAAAGAGCTAATGGACCAGACTTTCCAAATGGGCCAACACAACCTCAATTTGTGTGCACACAACACGGTCTGTGCACTCTTTGAGTTATGACAGCATTTTTAAAATGAAACCTATTTGTCATAATGGCTTTTCCACATACAGAGTCTGTAACAAATATATTAAAATAGTGGGTTCCAGTGGCTTTATGCATGGGTATTATTGCTTACGAAGTGCATTTGCAGGCGCTTTGCATATAAAGTTACATATACACAAATAGAAGCCACTTTTTGAGCATTTGGCCCATTAAGTCATTCCCCCATTTCTTTACCATCCATCATCATCATCATCATCATCATGCCAAATCCCAAAGTGATGTAGCCTCCTTGCAGATCAAGCACCATAGGAAGCAATCTCCTTAAGGTGATTTGGGTGGTTGTTAAGGTCCTTAAGGTGGTCTGGCCGGATATTCAGTTTATGTCTATCATTGGTAATCTAAACTAGACTCCATTTTATGTTTCAATCTATTTGTCTATAGCATTGCTGTTCCCACAGTGACCTATTTCCACACCCAATCTGTACCATTTACCAGATTCCACTAGATTTAGCCAAAAATTACCTACGTCTAAAACAATGACTCTGAAGTGTCTCTGTACACTCTTTATATGAGAGAAGTATGTGCATAAACAACTACGTATAGCTCAGGACCAGCCTAGGAAAAGGGTTGGATTCTAAACACTGTGGAGGGTATCATATAGAGACCAGTGGAGGACCTTGAGGCAAAATATCATATAGGCTCTGATTCAGCAAAACACTTAAGCACATTTTTCATTTTAAGAACATGCTTAAATTCTTCGCTGAATTGGAACCATAATCACTTTATTGTTTGTATTTTATTTTGGGCAGGGGTCAATCACTTTATTAATAAACTTTAGAACCCAAATTACAGTTATATAATAAATAACACTATGTTTTTGTCTGAATCTGGTGTTGCACTTGACTCTGTGGCTAGGCTTTAGGGCACTCTGTACTCTTTCTTCTTGGTCACTCAGGCAATTTTTATTTTCATACCAAAGTGACTGGTCCCCCCACCCTTGTTCTGTTCTCTGCTCTGTACATGATGAACCTTCTTGTCATTATTAAAGGCACACCAGTCAAGAAGTGCTTTCTTGACATGTAACAGGCTGAAACATAACAGACTTTGAAGAGTTATGCGTGCATTGGTCTATAGTGCTTCTTTCTTTTCATTCTGGTTTTTTATAGGATGTGTTTATGTAAAAGATCCATGCAATTCCCTCTGTCTGTCTGGCTCAGCCTCACAGGCATAGGAATTGCATACTAGCTATTTCCAGGCAGGCACTGTTCTTAGACCTTTCTCTATAGCTGCCAATTAGAAGATTAGCGTCTTTTCTCTCTCCCTCTTTGCTATTAAATAGTCACACAAAAGCTGAGCTGACAAATTGCTCTCTCCATGGTGTTGGACAAAGACAGACAATAGATCATCATCATTTACTATACTCAAATCCTATTAATCACAGATTAATGAGAACATGTCTAGTGGGGGAGAAATTACCAGAATGTGGGCATATTGGCTTGTTACTCATGGAACATCTGCTCTAGCTTTACCTTTAGTGTCATGTCATCTTTTATCACATTGAAATAATGCTTGCTCCAGAAACATAATTAAGATAATGGGGGCCCTTCCTTTAACAATTACTGAGATATAGTCGGATTAGATTTCTTAGCCATTTGGTTTTAAAAAATATTCCACCACCCTTTTCTGAACGTTTTGTTTTCTCTCCTTATTACTATTTTATTCATTGCAACATAGTTGTGGGCCCTGCTATAATATAATTTATTATTTATTTTATATATTCCTTTCAGGCCCCTGAAAATTATATGATTAAACCTTAATGCCCAATACTGGGGCTGAAGTTTCAGTTTTTATAACTTAAAGAAATGTTCCAGTTTCCAGAGTAGCTAGTCTTCTTCTTTACTAATTCACATTACACTAGCATCCCAAAGTGTGATATGCACTTGTTTGTTTACTTTAAGACATATCTATATCTATATCTAATCTAATCTATATCTATCTATATATATATGAAATGTATATTCATTTAGTTCCATAAAATCATATTATTGCTGTTGTCACTTTTAAAGACTGTTGTTAAAGGAGGCAGCTTTGTGTGTATATTTATTGAATCAGAACATTCGACATTTATCCTGGCTTGAATCTTCTTTTTGCCTTAATTCCCCTGTTTGCCTTTAAGACCTGAAACTTGAAGTTTTGGGTTTAAGTAATTAGTATTCTTCTTGAGGCCTGCTAATGCTGTTATCCCCCATTACAGGGGGAAGCTATTGCAAGGATAAATAGCAAAGCAATTACATCTATCATCAGCCGATAAATAAGGAGGGATTGCAATCTATACGTGTGATCATGTACTTTAAAAATTAATTGGCCCTTGTTCTTAATGTCCCGAGTACTTACTCGTCTCTGCTGGAGGGCGGCAGTGATTAGACCTCAAGGCTGGTGTGTGGATTAGCCGTGATCTAAGGCTTTGTGATTAAGCCATGATTCAGCACCACAGGGACAAGAACAGCTCCTGCAACGCTGAGCTGCCAGGCGCGCGGGGAGGGAGGAATTACAGAGAGCTTCTTAATTAAATTTTAATTATTGCTAATTAGAACTACTCTGGATTTTTTAAACATCCCAACAAAGGAGGCAAGGGATGATCCTGCCTTTTTTTACTGCTCTGTTAATTAGTTTCCTGGGGAGATGTTTGAAAGAGCAGGGTCAGGCTTGGGCAGCACCTGAGTGTTAGCATTGCTTGGGCCTGCAGGTGGGCCAGATCTGGGGCATGCAGAACGTCCAGCTCTGAGAGTAACGTTTCCTGGGTTAACATGTCTTTGCTTCTGTGATGATATGAACTATGGGCCTGATCCAAAAACAGCTGAAGTTAATTGGAGTCAGGTTCCTAAGTGCTGTTGCATAGCCCACTAGGTGCCTTTCTGCATTTTTTGGAGCCTAAATCTTTTGGAAAGCTGGCCCCTGGTCTCTCTGTACAATAGGGATAATAGCGTTTCCCTGCCTCATGGTGTGTTGTGGGGATAAATATATTAATGTTTTTGAGGTGTTCAAAAACTATGGCAATGGGGACCATATAAATCCTAAATACATCACCCACCACCAACTTTCATGACAGACTCTAGAAAATGTACAGTATGAACATACACAGTGGAAACACCTGGGCTACTACTCATGCCTGTGTCTTCATTTAAAAAAAAAAAAGAGCATGCCTAGGCTTTGACATTGATGGTAGGTCCTAAGAAGAACAGTCTTGGTTAAAAGCACTGTTTTAAACTCTGTGGACCTAATTGTCCTCTCATTTGCACTGGTGTAAAACAGGGGTAAGTGAGAAGAGAATAAGGCCCTGAGTCTAGCAGATATTTGACAAGCTAAAATGTGTGAACATATGAAAAGCACCATACAATTGACCATTATTATTGTATTTGCCAGCTACATTCAATGCCTTTAAAATGTAATTCTACAAAGAAAATATATTTCAAGCTTGTAGAATATACATACTAGCAGCCTATCAAGTGTTTCTCAAAATCTATTTCTGCTTTATTTGCATACGTTACCCTGATTCTTGCACTGGTGTAAATCAGGAATAGCTCCACTGAAGTCAATGGTGTAAAACCACTATGAGAGGAAATTCAGGTCTCTTAGCTTTAAAGAAATGAACTAAGACCCATTTACTCTAGAAACAGAAACTCTTTATAAAATTTGAATTACATTTTAAATCCACAGTTAATTTCATAATTTATCTCCTTAGATAATAATGTTAAGAGTTCTGTGTGAGTACAAATCCTTATGTTAATTACAGTAAAAATACATCCAATCAAATTAAATTTCTGGAATCAATATTAGTTGTCCAACTACCATCCCTAATGACAGCCCTACCTTTCATTTGGAGTTTTATTAATGCATGTGTTGTTTTTGTCACCTTCCTCAGCTACAAGCAAACCCACTATATGTTAATTCACACCTGATAACAATCGTTTTTTCTTGAACTTATCTTTTGCACCTGATGATAAGATGTGTCAACACCTATGCAGGGTTGTTTTGTTTTGTTTTTTAATGGTGCTAAAAGACTTAGCTTCCAGTCATTTTAATTACAATAACTGAGACTGGAAACAAAGAATAAATAAATACAGCTATCTTTCCTGCTCCCTGCTTTACATCTCAGAGAAACATCTTATCATGCACTATCTGCCTACCCACCCCTCAAAAAATAATCTGCTTAGATTTAATTACTTCCTAATTTATAAATCAGTCAGATCATGAGTACTATTTTAGTTAACTATCTCTCCAGTCTGCTCGTTTGTCATCTATTTTCAGGTCAGTTGACTATGGTCCTGCAAGTACCAACCCCTCCAGCAGACACTATCATAATAACAACCAAGACTTTACAATGAATGCCTCAAAAATGTTACATTTTGTGCATCTCATTTAACACATGATCTATGGATGGCTCCCTATAGCAGTCTGAGGGACTACTTTCTGTCAGCCATAGTGTAGATGAACTATGTAATCATACTATAACAGCTGTACTGTATATGGACTTTGCTTTCCAAAGCTTTATAACCAAATTTCCATCTTAGCTGCTCACATATCTATGTTTTAACTTAATTACAACAAGATGGTGGCAACTTCATGTGTCAACAATTTCTTTAGGTGAGACCATTTTCAGGTGGAGTTGCCTGGCTCCTTTAAAGGATGACAAAGAATCTTCTTTTTTTTCATACAATGCTGCCTTAAAGTAGAGCACTATAAAAGCAGGGTTTTTTCTTGGTCCTGAAGCATCCTTTAATTGGATACAATACTGGCATTTTCTTTTTACCTTTGTTGTCACAGTAACTGAATGCCAGTACAAGATTCAGGGGATATAGATTATACATCAGAGAGTTAATGTGTATGTCCTATGTCGTGGCATAGAATTTGCACGGGAAATTCCAATTAGATTAACAAAAGTTACCTGCATAAGCATGTATACACACAACAATAGGTTACATAGCAATGTACTATTTTGTAAGGAAACTCTTCACCATTAGCTCTAAAAAGCTCTTCCAAGATTAGCCCATATTGTGGTTACAGCCATTGTCTACATTTTAAAAGTTGTTCACGTCACTTTTGTATTATTCAAATAATGATAAAAAGTCCAGTACTAATAGATATTATACAGTTACTATTATATAAAAGATATAACCTTGAAAATATTTATTAGCTTATATTCAGAATTATCCCCCCTCTGTACAACACGTCAGCACCCACAATGGCTCCTTAATTAATATTAATATTTATTATTTTACAGCATTAATACTTAGTTTATGCTATCCATATGTGTGCTAGGCACTTCGCAAGAAAGGCAGGAAATGAAGGGAAACCAATAACAGGGTTTTTTAAAATTAAAGATAACATAATGTTTTCCCTCTGGTCTAGGAATATTGTGGATGTCTGTATTTTGCACATCAGTGAAATATAAGGAAAGAGAATTCATTTCTTGCTTTCGGCTCTGATTCTGCTCTGCATTGGTACAGGCTTCTGCCTACATGAAATAACTTGCTGTTTGGAGCTGAAGGACCCAGTTCTTCAACTCTTCACTCATTCTGATAGCACTTACCTGAGCCAGTGCTATTCAACATGAGTAAGGATTGTAGAATTGGACCCTTAGGGTATGTCTACAAAGCAAAGAAAAACCCAGGGCTGTCCTCTGCCAGCCGACTGTGGGGCTTGTGCTGTAGGGCTGTTTCATTGCTGTGTAGACTTTCGGGCTCAGGCTGGAGCCCAAGCTCTGGGACCCTCCCATCCCAGAAGGTCCTAGAGCCTGGGCTCCAGCCTGATCCCAGAAGTCTACACAACAATGAAACAGTCCTGCAGCCCGAGCCCCGCAAGTCCGAGCCAGCTAGCACAGGCCAGACATGGGTGTCTAGTTGCTGTGTAGACATACCCTTCAGGAGAAATTCAAGAGAATAATAGATGGAGCTGTCAGCAATGCATAACTCTCACTGACTTCAGTTGGAGCTGTGAGCACTCAGCATTTCTGCAAACAAGGCCCAAGGTGTCTCAAGTTGGGCACCCAGAAGATGAGACAGGGATCCTACCGACAACAGTCTTTTTTACTACTACACAGCCTGGATTCATCCCCAGAGCAGGTCTATTTTATGTATGGAAAGAAGCAGGGGACCTATGGAAAAAACAGAATCATAGGACTGGAAGGGACCTCGAGAGGTCATCTAGTCCAGTCCCCTGCACTCATGGCAGGATTAAGTATTATCTAGCATGTGATCACGTGATTAAAGACACTGTCATAGGATATATGCACAAGGGGACTGAATTAAGGTTGCACACGTGTTCTTAATTCTAGTATTTTTTAACCTTTGAGTGCTTAACTTTGCGACCTTAATAATGTTCTTTTAATGTAGGATTGAAGGGTTTCTTTGGGAGGGTTGGTTATCTTTTTATGTAATTATATTATGCATTGTATTTTTATGCAATATGCACTGATGATGCCCAAGAAATAATAATACAATGGATGTGTTACTTTTTCTTTTAGAGTAATAATGTGGAAGCACAAGACCTATACCCCTTAAGACTCATCTCTCCCAGATACTTAGACATTCTGTTTATTTGCTGAAGGAGAAAAATAATACAGGGACAGGGAGGTTACGTGATTTCTCTAAATCTACTGAGTGAATCAGTATCTGAATCAGGATTAGAACTCAGGACTGGTGCTCAGAACACTATACCACACCTCTATAGGGACCAAACCCTAAAGTTTCTATTCCGGTAGAATTTTCATTGGTGGCAAGTAGCAACTGGAGATTTGCCTAGGTAAAGACTGAGTTAGAATTCAGGCCATGACACTCAGAGTTTAAAATATAAAAAGTACCAGTAACCCTGATTTTTTTTATCCTAAGATTAATCAGTTTTATCTACTAGCTGTCAGGGAGCAAAACAATAATCAGGCCTCCCTATCAGAGAGAGTCAATATTTTTACATTCTCATCTGCCAAAATGAAGGATCTGTGCCATGTTCCCTCCCCCCAAATTGTGGTCCTTTTGGGAAAAGAGGCATTAAGGAATCATGTGTTAGGTGTTTTTAGGAGCACTTTTGACAACCTCTCCAAAACATCATGTGCGTAATAAAATCCAAGGGAGGATTTACAACAAAGCAGTTAGTGCTGTGTGGTGTAGGAAGCTGGATCCAAACCAAGATACTGATTAGAAGATTGAATGGTTTCCAGCAGATGCTGAAGAAGGGTTCTTGATATATATTAGCAGGAGAAAGTGTATAATGAGGAAGTGTGGGCAAGGGTTATGCAGAAGCATCTAAATGAGATTGCCAATGTGAGGATCATGCGATGGCTAAGCCAACTGTGATATGTGGATGAGCAACAGGCTGCCAAAAAAAAAAAAAAAAGTGTACCATCTCAGAAGTCTCACAGTTAGCGTGAGCAAGGGGAGAGACTTGCAAGGGTGACTATGAAACAGGGTGACATCATGCAGAGGAGAAAAGGCTAGGAGTCTGAGGGGTAGACCACAGAGCAAGCACAACCGCAGGAGGTTTAGGCCCAGCAGAAGCATGGGTCTTGAATCATGCAGTGTTGGAATCTGAGCATTGGTCTGACTAATGTTTCACATTACAGAATAGAAAAGACCATTTATATCCTAATGTATAATATTTAAGATCAAGTATGTCTAATTCTATTCATTTTTTAAAAGTTTGGTACCAAAACATATGTCCAAATCAAATAAGGTTAATGAGAAAAGTTGGGACATGTTGAACAGTCTATGAGGGGGCTGAAATATTTAGATAACCCTCTCCTTCCTGAAAGATAAAGGGTGCATTCTTCAAGAGTTTAAAAAAAGATATCTCCAGGGTCACCTATATCCCTATGAGATGCTGGAGGTAAGGTATTTATTGTAAGAGGTCAGTAGGAGAATACTTCAACCTCCTAATCACTCAGTGACAGACTTAAAGGTGGCAATTTTGCAACAAAAAAGCTTCAAAAACAGACTCCAGCGAGAAGCTGCCGAACTTTAATTAATATGCAAACTAGATACCATTAACTCAGGTTTGAACAGAGACTGGGAATGGCTTGGTCATTACGTTAATTGAATCTATTTCCCCTAATTTAATATCCTAGTAAGTACCCTTACACCTCTGTCAACTATCCATAATGGGCCATCTTGATTATCACTTCAAAAGTTTCTTTCCCCTGCTGATAATTAATTAGCCTTTTACAGTTGGTATGGTTACTTCCACCTTTTCATGTTTCTCTGTATGTATAAATATTTGCTTACTATGTGATCCATTCCATGCATCTGATGAAGTGAGCTGTTGCCCACGAAAGCTTATGCTGAAATAAATTTGTTAGTCTCTAAGGTGCCACAAGTATTCCTTTTCTTATTGTTGGTTATGTTATTTGTGAAGTATTTTTATTGTCTATAGAATGTATTTTACCTCTATTTTAGTATGTTTATAGTTAGCCTCTTTTTTTTTAATAACACCTAGCAGGGGGTTGTACCTTATAACCTGTAATGTGTTGTGTAGACTTAAGAACACATTTATTTTTGTCATTTTCCCTTGACTTGTGTCTATTGCTCTAAGGAACAGCAAATTCATGAGGGAAGGAAGTAATCTAATTTTAACATTCCCCAAAGACATTACTGTAACCTCCTCGAGGGATCAGGAATAATCCTTAGGCCTGAGCACTGTATCCAAACAAAATAAGGATTATTGATGACAAGATTTTGGGTGTGCAAATGTAACCCAGGCCTGCTTAGTGTGGCGCTCTGTCCCGCTCTAGTGGCACCTAGCCCAGTTAGAAATTGATGAGTCTGCTACATGCTAAGAGGAATGTGGTTTTTACCTCATGCCATACAGGCTCATACACTAAGCTTCAGAGGTGCCAGGTTCAATCCCACTGATGACTGGAGGCTGTTGGCATTACATAAACACCAGCCATGTCAGTTATACTGTCTAGCTAGATCTCATTGTGAATGGGCACTTTATGAATACATAGACAGACAAGTTATTCTTTAGCATTTTATGTAATACAAAATATATCACATACTTTGGGACTTAGCTGAGAAAAGCACACTGTGATGGGGTGTACCTACCCCACCTTGGCCCAGAAAGGGTTAACTGCGCATTGCAGGCTGAGGAGGCCTCACCCCTCCAGCCCTGCAGGGCATACTCAACCTGGAGACAGGATGTAAAAAGAAGCAGCCCAGCTCAGTCTGAGCAGGCTGCTGAAGGGGAAGGATGCAGATTGCAAGCTCTTTCCTTGGAGCTGCTACAGCCCCCAACCACAGAGCCAAGGCACGCTAAGCCCCAGACAGATCCCAGGCTGCCTGCGGAATGCAGAGAGGGGAACAAGCCATCAGGAGCTGCAGCGGCCGAGGACCCCAGAGACCCAGGGGAACTGTGGACCACCGCAGCGGAAGACAGGGTAGGAAGCAGCCCAGGGGACTTATACCTTGCTCCAGTTGTGGAACCAGGGAAGAGGTCAACATGTTTTGGGGGGATCCCCACTGACTCAGCAGTGAGCACCCTTGCCCCTGCCAGGGACTCAGAGGAGCAGGGAGGGCCCGAGTCCCCCTACCCCAGATGCCACACTCCCCTCTTTCCTGATGGGCCAATAAGCCACACAACCCCACGAAGGTGGGCAACTTTATTGACTCCAGCCACTGGGCCACACAGCCCTGTAAGGAAGGGATGCCTATTGACTTGGGACATCAAGCAACGCTACCCTGAGAGCGAGGGCAGTCCCAGGGACTCTGGCCACTAGACCATACTACCCTGCTTTATAGTCAGGGTCACCAATATAGAATCTAGCCAGCACCAGCTTGTTTTTGACCATACATGAGCTGACACCCTGTGAGGAGGTGTACCTACCACATGACACACATTTACATTTACATGACATCACTGTCATGGGAATTGAACCTGTAACTTCTGCATATGAACACAGGAGCCTCAACTGCTTAAGCAAACAGACAAAGCTCTCTTAGCTATGGCTGCAGCAAGTTCATCAACCTCTACCTGTGACCCAGCAATTACCAGAGGAGGACAGAGTGCCATATCAAATGGGTTACATATACAATAGGCAGATATATACAGTGAATGGTGGGCATATGAGTAAAGAAATCAAGTACTTAATCTGAGCTTCAGGCCAGTAAGTAAACTTGCATGGAAGACACTAGAAAGAGGCTTTAAATATGCAATCCAACCAGGAACTCCTGGGCTGGAATTCATTAGCTCTATCCTACATGCAGTTGCATGTTGACAGTATTATAACTAAATATAACAACAGGCATCTGTTGCACTAACCAGTGTAAATAAAAGGCATGTAATATGAGTAAACAAGAGAGGGTGGTACTGATGGAATTAAGACCACCTAACTCACATCTCATTGGGGATCACACACATGTCTTAACCATGAGACCATCCTCCCCTCACAACTGAAAAAGTTTCATTTGCAGCCTTGAAATGAATCACTCAGTAAAAACAATTAGCAATGGAATGACACTAGACAGCTGCAATTATCTAAATGCCTTCCTATTAACCATGTGAGAGACTAAATCCTCACAATCAAATTTGTTAGTGAATGCTAATTACAAACTAACAACATTTAGTTTCATTTGATTAGGTATAAGAATTCCACTCCAAAATGATTATATTACACAGAATGACTTTTTAAAAAAACCATAGCCTGAACCAGAGAAAATTAATTCTAACATTGACAGACAAGCAGAAGAGACCTGTCCTTTTTGCAATTCTTGTTATTCCAGTCTATAAAAGTTGCGATGAAGTAGCTTGTGTACATGTGTACTGGTGACACCTAGTGGAGTATGAAGGATCTGCCTTGGTATAACTTTCTTGCTTCTAGCTGAGCTAAGGGACCTGCTGTTTTGCTAAGCTGTCAGGAACTGTGCTAGTGAACTGAATGAAGCTACTGATGCTGAATGTTAATGTGTGCCCCACAAATGTAGCTGTGAGGATGACCATTCATAGCCATAAGCTGTTGTATAAGGGGCATAAAATAATCACACTCGCTGCAACTCTTAAAAACAGGGAGCAATGATTCATGCCATGCTTTAGCCATCTTCACCTGGCAAACCCAGGAACATCACAGTGGGCATTGTGGCAGTTTTCACTGCTGATTCCAGTGCTGTACCTCTTCTAAAGGAGGCAACAGAATTCAGTGGATAGAGCACTGGTATGGGAGTTGGTGGACCTAAGTTGTGTTGGTGGATGAAGTTGTATTCCCTGTTCTGCCATAAAGTTCAATGGGACCAGGATTTCATCTTGTGTGTGAACCTGGATTAATAAAATTAACCTGTGTCATAGTTTCCTCATCTTTAAAATAAGGATGCTAATTCTTACCCACTTTTGTAAAAGTGCTATGAAATCTAAAAAAAAAAATGCTGTAGAATTGCAGTTTTCAGGTCATTTGGTACCTTCCCTGAGCCCTACATTTGAAATGTAAAAATGCATTAATATTCAGCCTTTAACTAGCACCTCACACCTTCAAAGCCCAGCAGAAATAGTAACTAGCTACACATAGATATCACATGCTTCCCATAGGTGTGTCAAGAGGAGACATGGTAATCCCATCACCTTTTATAGGACGATATTTTACCAACCATTTGTAAGGAAAGAATTTTTAAAATTAAAGATTTTGTAAACTGTTATACTAGAGATGTAGTATATGGGTTCAGGCTTCTTCATTCTTGCAATATAAACGGCAAGAACATAGCCAAGGTCAAAATACTGATGCTGTACATCACGAGCCGCATGCACTGAAGTGTATTGGACTAGAATGAGTGTGTGGACAGCACCTTTGGGAGAAAACTTGGTGGAACTCTGGAACCAAGTTGAAGCCTGGTGAATATATAATTTCCATGATATAATGTGGTGATGACACAGGATAAATATCTAGCTAGAACATAATCAAGACAGGGATTTTACTCCCTTCATATAATTGATTAGTACTTTGCAAAAAATGTAGTGTCCAGCATCCAGATACCACAGTGATAAGCATAGAATAAAGGTCAAGCTTAGTCACATAAGTGTATTTGATGTGCAATGCTCTTGGTTGAAATAATATTGACTTTTAAACAACTCACAGAAGTGTATTTGATGTGCAGTGCTCTTGGTTGAAATAATACTGACTTTTAAACAAAAGAGGTCTCTCTCTGTTTGTCTGTTATATTCAAACTGATTTCATGGAATTCTGTTTTTTGTGATTTAGCCCAATCGCTCAGTTTATGTAATTCAGCCCCATGTGAAACTCTTTTTAGAGAGGAGGCAGAAGAAAAAATTCTAATGGAGTCTTCCTCTTCCCTCCTAAAAAGCTTATCATGCCAATCCCATCTTTCTGACTGAGTTAAACTCCTTCCAGAGACTGTTAATGCTACTTTTAGAACAGGAGGAAGGGGTTACTAGAGAGGGATAATACAAAGCTCTCTCCCACTCCAGAACTTAAGTCCACTGCTGCTGTACTGTTTGCAGATCCAGATGAGCTAGCAAATCCAGGACTAAGTCATAAATGTGAGGTCAGATGCACTACAGGACAGTTGATGTGCTGCCACTAGACCACCTGGCTGGCCATGATTCCATGCACTATAACAATACTGCAGATTAATCCTTTGTACATAATCAGATGAACCTGAAGGTTATTAGATTTTAATTAGCATTCATTAACACAATTGATTGTGTGGATTTAGCCATTTAAATGGCTAATCGTAGGATATTTGGATAAGTGTTGCTGTCTAGCGATATTTCTTTAGCTAATTGTTTTTATTGAATGATTTCATTTGGAGAATGCAGGTGAAACTTGTTTGCAGCTGTGGATTCTATAGACATGTTTATGGGCCTAATCCAACTCCTAGTACTTTGATCAGTCTTGGAGAGGGGACATGTTGACTCTCAGGCTGTTCTTTGGAACAATTTATTAACTATTTTATCCTCTGCATGATGCCACTACACTCTAATATCATTTTAAATAAAATCTGTAACAGTAACTCACACAATTTAGGTAAAATGAATACAGAAACAATTGTTTTGAGAGAGTTGAAGTTCTACAGATTTGTGATCAACATCAGAAGCGACCCTGATCAAGACATTCCAGTTGTATAACAAAGCAACAAAAGTGGAAAAGCCAGAAAATTGAGAGTTAAGTTTAAAGTTTTTTGGGGGGGGCGGAGAAATACAAGTATCTGGAAATTCAAATATGATGTTCCATAAACAAACTGAATTCTGCGCCAATAAAAAAGGTATACATTTCTACTGTTAACTCCTCTCCTTTCCCTGTGGGCAATAGGGCCTGTCTAGACTATCCAGTCTGTTTCACAGAGTGAGATACTCTGTGGCTTGTGGTTCATATTCAAACAATGAATGGGGTCAGGGTAACTAGCTAGTCATATACACATGACTGGCTCTCCAACCCACATTCAGTGATATAATAAATATAGTGATATTCTTATCTCTATACTGACAGCCGTGGCAGGATAGATCTGAATTTCTCGGGTCTTGGTTATACCATGTATTATTATTTATATCACAATAGCACTCCAACTATGCTAACAACCAAACCGACACACAGGAAGTCTCTGCTCCAAAAGCTTATAATCTAAAACAAAACAAAAAAGCACTAAAGGCTGGGGAAAGGGATACAACAAAGTGATTAGAGTAAAGAAAGGCATGCAACTTGTTAGCTCCGTTGGGGGAAAGGGGAGTTTTGAGATATGTGTATATAAACTAACCCCATGATCCTCTATTTAACCTCCCTGGACACTCAATTACAGACCTAAAAGTGGCAATTCTTCAACAAAAAAACTTCAAAAACAGACTCCAACAAGAAACTGCAGAACTGGAATTAATTTGCAAACTGGACACCATTAAATTAGGCTTGAATAAAGACTGGGAGTGGATGGGTCATTACACAAACTAAAACTATATCCCCATGCTAATTTGTCCCCTACTGTTACTCACACCTTCTTGTCAACTGTTTGAAATGGGCCATCCTGATTATCACTACAAAAGTTTTTTATCTCCCGCTGCTAATAGCCCACCTTAATTGATTTGTCTCGTTAGAGTTGGTATGGCAACCTCCATCTTTTCATGTTTTCTGTATATGTATATATATCTTCCTACTGTATTTTCCACTCCATGCATCTGATGAAGTGGGTTTTAGCCCACGAAAGCTTATGTCCAAATAAATTTGTTAGTCTCTAAGGTGCCATAAGTACTCCTCGTTCTTTTTGCTGATACAGACTAACACGGCTACTACTCTGAATTCTATCTATGAATCATCAGTTCCAGTGTCCTTTGAGAGGGCAGGAGTGTTGCTTCCAGTTCCTCTTTACTGTATCTCCCATAGCTGAGATTGTAGCACAGCTCTCTAAGCCTGTATAACAGGGGTCAGCAACCTTTCAGACGTGGTGTGCCGAGTCTTCATTTATTCACTCTAATTTAAGGTTTCACGTGCCAGTAATACATGTTAATGTTTTTAGAAGGTCTCTTTCTATAAGTCTTTAATATATAACTAAACTATTGTTGTATGTAAAGTAAATAAGGTTTTTAAAATGTTTAAGAAGCTTCATTTAAAATTAAATTAAAATGCAGAGCCCACCGGACTGGTGGCCAGGACCCAGGCAGTGTGAGTGCCACTGAAAATCAGCTCGCATGCCGCCTTTGGCACACGTGCCATAGGTTGCCTACCCCTGCTGTATAACATAGGAACCATTTTCAGCAAACAAGAAATACACATCAACACAAGGTGGCACTATTTAATGTCACTTTGTTCAGTTTGCTCAGCAAAGATGAAATGCAATGGCCTGCTGACAATGGCACAACTCCACTTTGCCAGATTACTGGCACACTTATAAGGGAATGTCAGTTATGTTTACCTGCGCCCTGTCCCTTTGAGGATTGCAGCTCTGCTGAAGATGTCAAAAGGGGCAGTTCTGGGGAGCACTGTGTGGTTGCAGCAACAGAGTTTGGTGTGCTCTGAAAGGACTCAGCAGCAGTAGGGTTTCTGCAAGCTGTTTGTTTGGTTTTTTATGACGAAGTTTAATAACTCTCCAGTTTTTAAACTGTCCATGGGCTAGGAAAGTAACATTATGTACTGAATAAATATTCAGCAGCAACAGCGTAAACTAGGCTATGAAAGCAGTAAGAAGTTTATGTGAAAATTAGAGATTTATCAAAACCCAGCCTGGCAATTCTATATCTTTATAATGTCTTACACTGACTACTCTGAGAGTTGAATCTCCATCCTAAAGAAAAGCAAGTGACTTTCTCTTAAACACAGCTGCAGTGTGTAGTTTGGGGCTTTTGAACAATAAGCCTGTATATAACTTCTGCTAGGACACCTGTGTAAATCTAGAGTGTCTCTGTTGAAACCACTGAAGTTACTTCAGATTTACACTGGCGTAACTAAGAGCAGAAGATGTCATGGTGTCTCTTTAAATATTTGTGTATTTTAAACAGAGCCACCTCACATGGGTTACTTGTATGCCGGGGCTTTAAAAGAGTGCTGTGGTACACAGATGTGCAGGGAAATTTTTAAAATGCACAGAGATGAGAATATAAGAACAGCAATACTGAGTCAGACCAATGGTCCATGTAGTCTAGTAGCTTGTCTCTAACAGTGGCCAGTGCCAGATGCTTCAGAAGGAACGAACAGAACAAGGCAATTATCAAGTGATCCATCCCTTGTCATCCAGTCCCAGTTTCTGGCAGATGGAGATTTAGGGACATGCGGTGGCGTTGTTTTTAGTAACTATAAATTAGATATTAAAAACATTTCTAACCTTCCTATTGTTTCAGCCTACAACCAGTGCTGCACTCTTTATTTCATGTAGTGGGCCTGAAGCTATTCTTGTGTATAATCTGGAATAATTCCTTTGGATTTAGCGGATTTGTTCCAGAATTATACTGGTGTAACTGCTATTATATCCTCTGGCATCTTCAAACTCTGTTCCATCAGAAAGTAAGTTTTAGCCACCATAGTTTTAGCTTTATTTTCACTAATCATAGGTTTAGAGAGAAGTTGGGCCTGAACATGACACTGGAACTGAAACACACCTAGCAGTGAGCACTTCTGCATAAACCACTTGCTGCTGACAATGTCTGTAAGCAGCTGGTGCAGTTTAACTGGTACTGAACAGGCCTTAGCTTCAAGAAACAGTGGTTAAAATCTGCTCAGAGAAAGTCCTTAGCACAGTTTCTGAACACTGCTGAACATGGTTTGTCCTGGCCTATACTTGACACTAAGCCCTGTTTAGCATGAATTAGGCTGCCGCTGTTGCTGACATATACTGTCAGCCACAGGTAGTTTATGTGATTAAGCAAGCTTGTATATGTACCCCAGAACAGAACTTCAGGGAAGTTTGAATCCAGATCCAAAATATAAATGTTGTGAGTCAGTCTCACCTCTTGCTTGGAGCTTCACCTCAGTTTCTTCTACTTGCTGCTCCATATTAACCATCCATTTGTCAGAGCTGTTCATTTTAGATTCTAGTGAAGTGGGTTTCCTGCAATGATTCCACAATTTGTATAAAGTGATTGTAATAGCGTCATAAGACACAGGCTGGGAGAAGCTGGAGAAGTTAGCAATACCACACAAAATGGGGGAAAGTCTAGGGGGAAAGTCCCTTTTTTATTTTAATTTTTGGCATGTTTCCAGTTCATTATTCCCTGCCAGGTGCTTCCACTCTCTTTCAGCCAAAAAGGAGGCTTGTATTGCCAGCTAATGACACTATATTTAACACAAAGTGAGAACTCTGCTGGAAGCTCAACAGACTTGCATCTACTTCCCTTTGCAGCTGGCTCTTTCCCCACCCCCTAAGCTTTGCTTTAGGACATGATACACAGACCAATACTCCTTCCACATGTTAATGGGCATTATCAATACATTCTGACAAATTAGTGGCCATCATACATTCAAAATAACCCTTATAGACAACGTAGTATATGGGAAAAGTGAACAGGACCTGCCAGAAATTTTCAGATTTCAATTAGATTAACCAAAATGAAATAATATACAGTTTTACCCGTCAGATATATTACATTTATAAGATGCATTTAGTCTTGAGGGATTCCAAAGACTAAAAATATAACCAACTGAAATACAAACAACGTATAAGGATCTCTTCACTCCTTATGCAAGATCTGCAAGAAGAAATGCAAATCTTCCCTAGAATGGCATATGGCAATTATACAAACACTGTGCAACCATATAGAACTGAAAGTGAAGGAGAACAGGATATCCAATTGAAATCAGAGAGGTGAATTTAGGTAGGAGAAATGTGACCAATCTAGGTGGAATTTGGCCAAGACATCTGCATTAGCAACTTTCATATTTCTGTGGCAATTGCAATGGGATTTTAGTGACCACAAGGGGTTAGGACCAAAAGATGGTACTTCTAGCAAAACAGTACCTTCCACCACCATGCTCAGATGTTACTTCAGTCCTGACACATTAGGATGACTGCCACCTACTGAACCATTCATACCACTTTCTGAAGCACCTGGATGTCACAGGGGGTATGCCTACACAGCGCACTAAGCCTGAGCTCTGACTCCGTTTAGCCCAAGCCCCTGCTTCCATCCATATAGCAATCATCCTGACTTGGGCCAAGAATTCTTCTGGACTCAGGCCCCTGGAGCCTGGTAGGTGGGTCAGAGCCTGAGTCCCATTGTGACACGGGTCAAACCCCAGGCATTTTGCAGCGTGGACACAGCTCAAATCCAGGTTGCCAGACTCGGGTCTGGACAGTGCACCAATGCTATCCCACAATTCCCCAGGGCTGTGCTTCCAAGCCCTTCCATCTGAACACTTCCCAAGTACTAGAAGCAACCTCCTGGTTCAAATACAGCTGCTTGGCATTTAACCCTTCATTTCCATGCAGTCTGCTCAACTGGAAACACCATTAGCCCTCACATGTATTAGATAGGGCCAGCACTAAGAAGAAGTGCATCAAGCATGCTACTAGCTGGCCAGAGGAACTCAGACAGGTCCTGGTTAACCTCTGGTGTGAAGCAAGCAAGATGCAGTGGCGTAGCCAGGGGGGGAGGGCAGGGGGAGCGGCTGCTCCCCCTGTGAGCAGAAGCGGCGCCTTAAAAAGGAAGCGGCACCTTTTTTTAGCGGAGCTAAATTCTTTTTAAGCGCCGCTTCGTGCACTCACCCGGCGGTGCTCCGGGTCTTCGGAGGCATTTCGGCAGCGGGTACCACCGAAGACCCGGAGTGGGTAAGGACCCGCCGCCGAAGTGCTGCTGAAGACCCGGAGCGCCGCAGGGTGAGTACAGGGGGAGGCGCCTTTTTATAGCACTGCTCCCCCTATGCTCCGGACCTGGCTGCACTACTGTGTACAAATCACTTCAACTGAATTTTGTATGTATATACCATTATACATGATGGCTCTCAGTGCTGCCCCAAAGGACATCTGAAGTGACCGGTGGTTTTTATGTAAATAAAATAAAGCCCATTAATAAAAAGTATCACTTTTTGACCCTGAATTAAAGCAGCCCCTTTGATAAAGTAGAAGATGTAATATTGTTATCATGGTCAGACAATAATGTGTTCTTTCATTTTCCTTTCAAGGCCCTATTGCCTCCTCAGGGCAAACACACAGCACCAGGAGCCAGGGATGGGGGGCAGACCCACCTGCTGCAGGCAAGAAGAAAGACAGTCTGAGATGAGTTGATGGGAGAGATTCTAGGTAAAATGAATCAGCAGACAGAGTTCCAGAAGGACCAAATGGAATATCAAACAGCTAAGGATTCAAGAAGGATGGAAAGACAAACAGAGGCTGCACAGCACGAGGAGAGATTGGCGACAGATTCATGGAGCATAACCACAGGTTGAGGGAGGAAGACTGAGTGAGTGCAACAGAAGGAGCTATTTGAGTAATGGCTACCAGACTGTAGAACCCACTGCCACCTTCAGCTCCTGCTCCAGCCTCATGCCCTGATTCCCCTCTGTGCTGTTCGTGCCCTGCAGACTATGCAGCCTTTGGACAGTTCAGGTCTGGATCATGTCATAGGCAATGAACAGTGGCACATGGAACAGACAAATATACTCTGTGCATTCATCCACTTCAGTCCAGCCTCAGCCTGCACATGTAAAATGCACCAGAAAGGCCAAGGAGAACAAAGGGACAGGGGACCCGCAATTGTCCATGTCATTTCAGAACATGCACCTTCCCCTGTTTAGGCACTGAGTTTGATTATTGTGTTGCAAGTTTTGCTGGGAGCAGATCTACCTTTCTGGATCTTACATTGATATGTAAATGCAGGTATAAAATAAAGTGTTGGATTTGCACACATGGATACATAGCAAGTTTTATTATATGTAATGTTAAAAATGGCACACGCTGTAATTAATGTTATCACATGCCCATTCTCAAAAATTTCATAATAAAAACTTACAAACTCTCCTCACAATAATCTATAAACTGTGAGTTGAAATACATGGCCAGTATTGATAAAGTGTGTAACACATCTCCATACATTTCATGAATGTGTTTACAAAATTCATAATCCATAATACCAATACATTTTTTTTAAAATTCCACAACTGCCCTACATCCATACACAGCACAACCTCAAATACCATTTAATTCCCCCTCATGCATGGAACTGTGCAAACTCATTATGTGGGGACACAAAGCATGCCTGATTTCCATTGCACATGTGGATCCAGTACCAGTCATGTTAGGTGCACTTTCTGGCTTTCTGTACCAATTCAGAAATCCAGCAGACATGGTGCAGAACACAGCAGGCCACAATAATGCACACTGCATTGATGAGTTACTTTAAAAAAAATATTCTCCCAACAGAAAGGTCTTTCTGCATTGATGACACTGGTATCCAAACAGTTTTGAAAACAATACCAATGAGCTTCAAATCTGTCAAATGCACATTCCACCGCTATCCTACAGTTACTGAGTGTGTAGTCAAATCTCCTTTTACCAGATCCTCTGAAATCAGGGGAACTGGGGTTAAGTGGGGTCCCTTAGAAGAACAGTGTCTTCATTTATAACAATGTAATTCAGTAGGAATAATGTTCCAGCTTGTCCATGAAGGTAGAGTCCCAGTGCATCCCACATTAGCTTCCATGAACTGCCCCTGTGGTCAACCATGGCCTACATAACAATGGAGTAGGACCCTTTGAGGTTTTTGTGGTTTATGTACTCACGTGCTCCTTGCAAACTATAAGCACATGAATTTGGTGGGTTTACTAAAAGGTGATCAGCTAAATGGAAAGGAAAGGGAAGAGGGTGAGGGGGCAGGCCAGGGGAGAAGAGACTGTGGGGTGAAACTGAAGTGAAGAGATTGTGAAGAAGGGGGAGGATTGGAGCAAGCAGCCAATCAGCACAGAGAACAGAAAGTCCAGTCAAATCAGCAGAAAGTTATCTGAATGACCAAAGGCCATGGCTTTGCCTGCTTCTTCTTCTACTGCTTGGAAGCCACACTGCAGTTTTCTCTCAAGACCACTGTGGCCTGAGGTGGGGAGGGAAGGCACCACCTAGCTCCTTGTGCACCCACAGCATGGGGGTCTCCCCTGCACAGTTCTCAGTCCAGTTGGACCCCACTTTACCCCCTCTATTCCAATGCAGCAGTCCCTGCTTTGGCTGCTTCTGCCTCAGTACTGACATTATTTTATCCATTGTGTATGCTATGATGGGTGAAGTCATGAGCAATGTTCCCTCTTACTTTTGACAGGCCGTGTGCGCAAAAAATTTCTTCTATGCAAATTGTTGTGCTTCTGTGCAAATTTTTGTGCGCGCGATGTTTTGCCATGTGCGCGGGGTTTAGGATCTGTGTGCGCACGCACATGCGCACAGCTTAGAGGAAACAGTGGTCATGAGTTACAGAAGAGAACTACTTTGTTTTAAATATACATCCAGCTGTCTGTCTGTATCTGCCTGTATGTCTCTTGTCATTTACTTTCACTGTAAGCTCTTTGGGGCTGGGACCATCTTTATGTTCTATGTTTGTACAGCACCTAGCACAATGGGGTCTTGGTCTGTGACAAGTAATAAATGAATAAATAATAATTGCAACTTCTCTCAGTATAAACACATCTGACTCCAATAAATGTACAATATTGTATGGACTCAGGCCAATTCCCACTAAAGTCAAGGGGGAGTCTTTCCAATGACTATCCTGAGAACTGGATTGGCCCTATATGAAGAGGCTATAAAATAACTTTCCAGTATTTAGTTATTTTAAAATGTTGACATTCTTGGGGGTTGATTCTCTCCTTTAAAAGAACCTCAGCTTCATCGTAATGACTTTTGTCTGGGAGTTCTACCCAGACTGACCTGGCATCTGTGTTGGTTAGAATATAAAAGTATGTAGGATGTACATGTTTACAGTGTACATTTAATTTTTTTAATCCCAAATCACTAGCAAAATGTAACTGATGCTTCAACCATCTTGTCTGGTCCATATGTCTTGTAGATGTACAAGTTAGAGCACTTTCTGCTCCTCAAAAAATAAGTTCCCCATATTCCAACTACCTGGCTGGCTTCCCATCTGCCTACTCAAATGCAAAATCATGATGGGTCACAATCGCTATACGATGTACTGCACTCCTCCCTCCTCTGCCTTAACAAACCTAATTTAGGGTCTGAGCAATGATATTCCACAAAGGCCCAGAAGATGTCACTGTAGACATTGACTAGCCGCCTAGCTATGCTCTTTAGGTAGAGGCTGCGTCATACCCACCCTTCACTAGCTTGGCAGACGCAAGTCTTGAGGTTGCTACCAAAGCTCCAGGCAGTCTGTGTAACAGCTGTCAAACCACTGAGACAAATGAATCAAGTTATCAGATAAGCTTTGATATTGTACATGCACTTTTGGGGAGATCAAAACACCTGACTTCATATGATTTGTCTTTATTTATGATTAAGTAATGTGACGCTCTGCTCCTAAGGTACTGTAGCCTCCAAAACCTAAACTGCTGCTTGCTGAAGAGTGTTTATGACGGCATGAAATGGCTGTGAAAGCCTGGCACTTCCATTCCCATTGGTCAGGAAGTGGGTTGACCCTGGTGTCACTTTCCATCCTTCTGCTGCCACCTACACTTTTTAACCTTAACTATACTAACATAAAAACTTAAAATAAGCAAATCTAAATGCTGGTGCATCTGAAAAGATCTTTCTGTTGGGAGAATAATTTTTTTAATGTAACTCAGTGTTTACTACTGACAACTCCAAGTGTTGGAAGCATGGACGACACTGGAGAACCTACCCATTTAAACCAGAATGGGAAGTTTTGAAGTTTAATTTCTGTTTGGCTCCAGCAAAGCACTGGTTGCAGGCTGCAGGATACTTGTTATATTTTATTCTTCTGATTGCCATAGCAACAAAGGCAAGAAAAAAAAATCTTTACTGTTTGTACAGCACAAGCTTCCAGTTAGTGAGAGAGGGGTAAATTTGTTAAATTACACTTCCCTTTGAAAGGCAATGATTTAACCAAAAACGGCAAACACATGAAAATTCCATGACTGTGAAATTTTGAAAGAAACAGTTGTGGAGCTTTTATGGACCCTTCCAAAAGGCACTACTTTGTTCTTCCAGGCCTAGCAATTAATATTGTTACTTTTTATAAGAAAGTCCAGTAATATTGCAGCTGGCCTGAAAAAAATTGGACCATCTGCCCAATGAACACCAGCTCTTTCCCCTCTGCCTCTTCCTCTATCTTTGGATTTTCTCATAATTTTTTTTCTCAGCAGCACCATCCCAGGGGAGGAAGATGAGAAAATTTCTCAGACATTATTACTCAGTGTGGTTGCAGGAAAAAATTCTTCATGGGGAAATCCCCCATGTCTGAGGAGAAAAAGCAAAATTCAGCAGGAATCCCAGTCAGTTTAGCGTGTTGAATCCACATGTTGGCCTAGAGGTATTTTTTATCAGTCTAGGTGCTTTCAATTTTTCATTTGATCTTTATCAGTGGATGTCATTGCACTCAATAGGAATTATCAGAGAGGGATATCTAGATAATGGGTAACAATAAACAGCATACCATTGGCAAAATGAGTCACTTTTCCTGAGAAAAAAATGTTTATTTAAATTCTTACATTTTTGGGAGGGGAAAAAGGCGAATTAATCTTGGACAAAAAGAAAATAAGAAAGAAATACTTGTGGCACCTTAGAGACTAACAAATTTATTTCAGCATAAGCTTTCGTGGACTACAGTCCGCTTCGTCGGATGCATGGAATGGAACACTCAGTGAGAGGATATTTATACAGTCAGAGAAACATGAAAAGGTGGAAGTAACCATATCAACTGTAAAAGGCTAATTAATTGAAAGGAACTGTTATCAGTAGGAAAGAAACTTTTGAATGAGGGGAGATTTGATAGCTGCTTTCAACTACCTGAAAGGAGGTTCCAAAGAGGATGGATCTAGACTGTTCTCAGTGGTAGAAGATGACAGAACAAGGAGTAATGGTCTCAAGTTGCAGAGGGGGAGGTTTAGGTTGGATATTAGGAAAAACTTTTTCACTAGTAAGGTGGTGAAGCACTGGAATGGGTTGCCTAGGGAGGTGGTGGAATCTCCTTCCTTAGAGGTTTTTAAAGTCAGGCTTGACAAAGCCCTGGCTGGGATGATTTAGTTGGGTTTGGTCCTGCTTTGAGCAGGGGGTTGGACTAGATGACCTCCTGAGGTCCCTTCCAACCCTGAGATTCTATGATTCTATGATTCTAAGTGGTAAGCAACATGGCCCATTACAGACAGTTGACACAAAGGAGTTAAGGACAGGTACTGTCTCAACTGGGGTGGAAAGGGAACCTGATCCTGCCTTGGAGAAGTTAATGGACGATGTATCATTAGCTTCAATGGGTGCAGGAGGAAGTCCTATAGTCGCTGATACAGAGTAGGCTTTACACTTAAAGAAGTGTTCATGGGCTAGAGTTGTGCAAATTAGGGCTTCTGAATATTCTTTTAACTACTGTCACATCCCAAACTCATCTCGGGTTTAGATGTATTTAGTGTTGCTGCTATTGACTATTAATGCTAGGTCTTCTTCCATTTAAACAGTGCCTTGCACCACAGCAAACTGATATATATATGGGGGGGGGGGCCTCACCCAGCATTGGTGTTCAATACAGCAGCTGCCTTGCACCAGTCCCACACAACAGGACGCTACAGTATCCAGCTGCAACTCCAGGAGCTTTTAGGTAAGCAGCATGTGAGCTGTGATGTGGCCACGACCACCCTACTCTGCACACGCACAAAACCCCCGCGGGATCTCCATGTCTGCCAGCGGGATGGGACATGGCTTGTGGGCATCCCATCCTGAGGCGAGTAGGGAAGGGGGACTGACGGGGGAGCACCCCCCCCCGCCCCCAGTTGCCCGTGGTGTATTATTAGCCCCGGAGGAAGTGTGAGGCCGGGGTCACGCGAATAGGTGAAGGGAAACCCCAGGGTGGGGAAAAGGCGGCGAGCTCCCTAAGGCCGGCTCCCCAGGGAAGTACCGGCGGGGAAGGGGCTTAGTCACAGAGCTGTGCTGTGTACCAAGTACTTTCCCTCTTGCGAGTACAGGACTGGGGGAAGGTGAGGAGGGGCGGGCTAGGCAGGGGATTCCTCCGCTGCGAGCCACGCCTGGGCTTTTATGTAACGCCGCAGACAGGCACAGGCTGGTTCTTGCCGTTTGACTTGCCTGGAAATTCCCAGCGGCCTGGCTCCGCCCCGTACAGAAATCCCCTCGGCAGAGGGCGTTCATATATCCAGCGCCGCCGCCCGCCGCCGCTCTCACACGGATGCTCGCCTGCCGCCGCTGAGCCGTGGACTTGGGTCGCTTGTGAAGGAGCCGAAGGGGTCTGTGCTAGCGGAGGCCGAGCCATGTTCCAGCCCAGCTGCAGCCCGGGGGGCCGGCGGGACTTAGCGATGGAGAGCCGCGCCGAGCCGCTGAAGAAGGAGCGGCAGCTCGGCTTGCTGCAGGACGACCGGCACGACAGCGGGCTGGACTCCATGAAGGAGGAGGAGTACGAGCTGCTGGTGAAGGAGCTGACGGACATCAGGCTCCAGCCCCAGGAGGAGCGGGGGGCGCCGCACCAGCCGGCCCAGCCTTGGCAACAGCAAGTGACTGAAGACGGAGACACGTAAGTGTGTGTCCCTGCGCCGGTTGTACGGAGACCCCCGGCCCGGGGCGTTACGAGGGGAACATATGGAGCTGGGGGGGGCGGGGGGGCGGTGTGCGCGGAGACCCGCGCCCTGCCCGCCGCCGTGTGCACCCAGGCGGGCGCGCGGGGCTCTTGGCCGTAGAGCTCGGTGTCCGGGGCTGGCCGCCCGCCAGCCCGGCCGGGAGGGGGAAGTACAGAGTGTGCTGGCGGCGCGGGGCGGGGCCGGCGCCCGGCTGGGCGGAGGGGGAAGGTGCTGTGGAAAGTCCCTGGCCCGCTGCCAGGAACACTCAGCTCATAACAACCCCGCGGAAAACACCAGGCAGCGGCCTCTGAAAACCCCGGGCTTGCGAAAGCCGCCTGCTGCCTGTGCACGTGACTGCTGGGGCATTGCCCGGGGCTGGCTGCTGGGCCCCTGGCCTGATGTGACCCTCCCCACCCCCACCCCGCTCATCGTTCACGGACCGACTTTGAGGGGTTGTGTTTTTTCTTTTCCCGCTTGTAGATTTCTCCACTTGGCAATTATTCACGAAGAAAAGGCCTGGAGCGTGGAGGTCGTTCGCCAGGCAGCTGCCAATCCTGCCTTCCTGAACTTTCAGAATAACTTAAACCAGGTACTTTAAACCATCCGCCTTCCAGCCCAAATAAGCCAGGCGGCCCCGACCCCCTTGGTGACTTCAGTAACTTTCTAAAACAAACTTTTACAATTGACAGATATTTAATCAACTCATATATGAGACCCTCCCACCCCCAAAAAGACACAAGATTGCCCAGGCACAAACTTGTGTTTGTGTACAGCCAATATTCTCCTCCTTGACACTGGCATTTTAAAGCACGATTGCTTTTAATATACTGTGGTGGGTTCCACTCATCCATTGTTTGCCATACAAAAGATCCCTTTTATTTTTATTGTCCTGCTATCAAGAGAGCCTTAAATCAGTCACTCCCAGGCTAAAAGGGAACTCTGTTGATTCTTGAATACAGTGTTCCTGGTGAGCATGAAATATTAAGCAAATTGTTTGTTATTTTCAAGAAGTTGAGCTAGAATCACCAAGTGGTTGAAGGGCTGTGTGCTGAGATGCTGTTTCTAACATATTTCCTGTTTGTAATGTACTTTACAATAGTTTTGTTTTTTGTTTTTTTTTTATTGTAGACTCCACTTCACCTGGCAGTAATCACAGATCAGGCTGAAATTGCTGAGATTCTTCTCAAGGCCGGATGTGACCCAGAGATCAGAGACTTCCGAGGAAATACACCACTTCATATTGCCTGTGAGCAGGGCTCTCTCAGAGCCGTTGGCATCCTCACTCAGTACTGCCAGAAGCACCACCTACATTCAGTCCTACAGTCTGCCAACTACAATGGTATGCATAAATATAATTCTTAGCATCTAGTGCTTTTGTGACGTAGATCTCAGAGAGCTTTATAAAGGTGGATAAGCATCATTCCCATTTTACAGATGGGGAGGCTGAGGCCTAGCAGTAAAGTGACTTCCCTGAAATCACACTGCAGTCAGTGCTGGAGCTGGGAATAAGTCCCAGCTCTGCAACTGCCAGTGCTTTACTCTGGCACTCACACTCCAACTTTATCCTCTGGTTTTTAGGTAGCACTGTTTAGCTATTTATTTGTTTTTTTTAATTGTAGACATTTTTCTGTTATTTCTTTTTTGTTAAAACAAGTTCCAGTCTAACACTGGGTGGAAAAAAAGATATGGCGTCTTTATTTCTTAGATGTTTTTTTAATTTATCTGATCATCCATGTACAGTATAAAGTTCATATAGGACAATTTATCAGTTTGGATAATGGTGATTGTATTTCAAACTGAAGATATGATGATAGTGTGTTAGAAGAGTGTTTAGGCTAAAGTGACTGATAATGCATTAAAGTAGAAGTACTTAATTTTTACCTATATTCTTGTTTTACAGGACACACATGTCTCCATTTGGCATCTATTCACGGGTATCTGGCTATAGTAGAATATTTACTGTCCTTGGGAGCAGATGTCAATGCTCAGGTGTGTATTTGAAGCTCTTTGTTTATCCAAACATGATAGTGCTGGAGTAGGAATGTACAGTTTTAGTAGTGCTGACATTCTAGGTAACTATCCTGACATTAAATGGCCTGTTTTATTTTTACTAACCAGGAGCCTTGTAATGGCAGAACTGCCCTCCACCTAGCTGTAGACCTGCAGAATTCGGAACTGGTGTCGCTTCTGGTAAAACGTGGTGCTGATGTGAACAAAGTGACCTACCAGGGCTATTCTCCATACCAGCTCACATGGGGAAGAGACAGCTTCAGCATACAGGAACAACTGAAGCACTTAACCACGGTTGACCTACAAATGCTACCAGAAAGTGAGGATGAGGAGAGCTGTGAATCAGAATCAGAATTCACAGAGGATGAAGTAAGTAGTTATTTTCACCCTTTTATAAGGAAGGACTAAATTTTGCCCTTATATGCATCTACATGGCTCCCAAAGTATAAATTAGACAACATTTCCTCTTACTCTGGGCCAATTTTTTGCGGGTGTTAATCAAGCAAACCCTCTCCCACCCCCCATGATTTCAAAGAGAAATTTGTTCATTTAAGGAACATGAAAATCTAGCACTCTGTTTTTTATCAGGATTTTATTGAACGAGCATTAGAAAGGCAAATATAAAAGCACACAAATGGCATATACAAATAAATAAGGGAAAGAAGGTTGCTAAAACTCATGTCACAGTATGTGCCTATCTCTCCATAGTCTTCTGTTGGAGGTAGCTAGTGTATCTACCACATTTTGTGACATAAGGTTTTGGTTTGTTTCCGTCTCGAGTATATATTTCTCCACATGACTTTCAATTTTTTTCCTCTTAAGAATCTATATTATCATTTATTATTGAAAACTACTAAAAAGTTAATTTCAGATTCTGCTTGCCTTACTCTTGTGAGCAATGTTGTTGAAGTCAAGGCAAACAGAATTTGGCCTGATATTCCCCAAGGTGAACTTGAGTGCTACGTGTAGAACTTTGCATTAACCTATATTTTGTTGGGTTTTTTTCCTTCTAGATAATGTATGATGACTGTGTTATTGGAGGACGACAGCTGGCATTTTGAAGAAGAGGTTTCTCACAAAGGACATGACTATATATATGTATAGGAAGCTGACGTATTTTCTTTAAAAAATGATAAAATGTGAAAAAAATGTTGAAATACTACACTGCACACCATGGACTACATCATTATAACAGCAGGTTTCATATTCTGACCCATACTTTTACTAACGGGAGTTGGATGTGTAACATCAGTAGAAATCTATGTTTATTTGTGCCAGTTATGGATTAACTGGTTGTCAAAATGTATGAACAGTATGAGGACAACAGACAACTGGATCCACCTGAATATTCATTTTGGGTACAAGAATACATCTGAGAGATGACTAGTGAGGTTTTTCTGTGGAGTTGCTTCCCCCTACATGGCTGGACAAGCTCACATGAATATCCCATCCGCTGGAAGAAATTGCATAGATTTCTGCTGGGCTGATTATAATAGCTCCTAATGACTGACCTCAGCTGTTCTTTGTACTGTAATGCAAAGAGAGGAATTTAAACAAAAGAATGACCTCTTGGCTTTATGGGAAAGGTAGCAATAATGTTAAATGTGTGCATTGGAAACAGTATATTTCCCTATATATGTGGCATGATTGCTACATTTTTAGCAGTTGTATATCATGTATATATTGTATATTTTGTTTATAATTATTTTGGTACCTGAGAGATGTATATTTATTAAAAAATGTCAAGTTCTTGGTTTGTCATTGGACTGGTTCACATTCCTATCTTTTAGAAAAGACCCTAACACCAGAGTTATTAATGCAGTGAATCTCTGCTGGACAAGAGCCTTCAGTTAACTTTCCTTCTGGGAACCACATTTCTACCATCTTCAGTTCTGCTCCCTGCCTTACAAATCTGATATAAATATTTTTCCTCTCCCACAAGAATAGAGACACCTGCTCCAGAGCCAACGCCAAATCCACTACATGAATTGGCAGCAGGTGTGTAGAGGGTAGCCCTCATACATCATTTTCTCCAGTCGCCCTTCACTTATGAAGTCCCTAGAGGTCCCACCTGCATTGTTCCTAAGTCCACCAGACCAAAGTTAATTACACTCGTCGTAGGCCGGCTAAGAATGTAATTATAAGTATAATAGTATTTTACATGACTATCCCAAGGGCTCCACAAACTAGATCTGTGCAGCTTCATCACTGAAATGCTGCTATCGTGGGGTTAGAAAGCAGCAGCCAAGCGTACTATCTGCACCCAGCACTCTAGACAACAGTGTGGGCTGGGGAATTTTGGCCAAGGATGCCAGAGCAAAGCATTGCTTTGAAAAATGTGCCATGGGCTCTTTAATGTGTGTTTCAAGATCTCAGCCAATAGACCTGTGCATAGAGAACCATCTGGCACATGATTTACTTCAGGAAGTTGAAGGGCTAAGCCAGCCCAGCCAGGATTTAAAACCAGGGGGTGTGGGAATAATCATAGGGTGCAAAAGAATGACATTGACTCTATATGGTGGTAGTTCAGGGATGTGGGAGGCCCAGAGGCCAGTCCCAGTGCTGAGAAATAGCTAATAATTTATACACGATGGAACAGCTTTAACAGGATAGCTTGAGAACAAGCCACTTTGGAAAGTCCCATAGCCCACTGCTTAGGTTCCCTTGTGTAGCAATTGGAAGACCTGGATTCAAGTCCCTGCTCCCCATTAAGCCGATTGGGTATTTGACCCCATGTTTGCCTATCAGCAGCTTTATGCACCTAATATTTTTTAAAATCTGGGCCTTAGTCCTCTCCTGAAAGCCTGCAACTAATTTTACAACTACATATAGATCTGGCTTCCTGCTCACAGAAGAGTCAGACAGTTCAACCCACAGAACACACAGACGCGCTTCCCCCAACCCCCTTGAGATAGGATTGTCTGGAGCCCTTGTGCATTCACATTACATTCTGCCCTAACCCTCAGATCCCTGTGGCCCCCTCAATAGCATGGCTAAGCGCCCACAGAACCCATCTCACGGTGGGTGTCATAGCAGAAAAGAGAAACTCGTAAAAGAGGCACCTCAGTCAGCAGTACCTTGCACTGGCTTGTCCGGTAGATTTAAAGTGAGGCTAATTCTATGGAGCACAGCCAACTCTCCCCCATCCTGTCCCCCTCCAGTCTATGAATCCATTCCATATGCCTGCAGAGTTTTCATGGTGGGAGCTTCTGCAGGGTTAGGGAGACAGAGCATGCAATGAAGTGAGCGCTGCCTTCTTCCATACCTCTCTCATGGCCCCATCTCTGTCTCCCTAAGCTATGATCCACAGCAGGTTTTGGTTCTTCTCGGTTCATTGAGGGAAAGAGGAGTAAGTGGGTCTCATCTGCTCTGAGAGTTCAGCAGACTGTTCTCTTCAACATCTGCAGAGGCAAAAATCATCTAGACCAAATTCTCCTCTGCAGATGAACACCTCTTGGCTCAGAGGATGGTAGGCTGCTTTAACTTACGTCACGGATATAGCGGTCCCTCCCCACCTCCAAGATGCCTGCTCCCTCCCAGCAGGAGCCTGCTCTGCTACCTTTATGCCAGCAAGGCGTTCCCCTCGTACCTGGGGAATTCTCTGCTGGTCACTTACAGCCAGAATCCAGCCCCTTTGCACCACCTGAGAGGCAGAAAGGAGCTGGATTGTACTGGAGAATCTGGACCATTAACTTTAAGAAGGGACCTGCACCTCCACTCTCTTCTTGGTGGGCTTTATGGAACAAGACCTGTTTTAAGACATGCCCCTGGTTCAGTGGCTGCTTTGCATGGAGAAGAATGGCTCAAAGGGGCTAGGCTCTTTCTGATTTGCATTGGATTCGAAGGCCAGTGTGGAAATGATTACTTGGAAATTGTCATCCTGAGTCAGTATTTTTTCTCTTCCACCCTTTTTTCACTAACATGTCCAAGGTGCATGCTTTAAAACTTCCTGTTGGCAGAAAAGGTCATTATTGAGCATCAAGCCTGTGTGGTCTTCCTTTCTGAGGAAAGGCTGAGAAATTGACAATGACACACCCAAGCTACAATCCAGACTAGTGAATAGCTGTGTCCGCCTGCCTTTTACACTACTTTGCTGCTGTAGCTTCCAGCCTGGACTGCTCATAAACAGCCTGCAGCACAGTGGCGCTGGAACGCTTTTTATAGCGGGGGTGTTGAAAGCCATCAAAACTATCCCCAAACTTTTTACCTCATGCCCCCCCCGCCCCTCACAGCTGAGGCCAGGAGCAGGGCTGTGTCTCCAGGAAGGGGGGACATGGACAGGGATAAGTGGACCAAGGCTGGGGGCAGGAACGGGGCCAGTAGCGGAGCCCCCGTGTGGGGCTGGCAACCAGGACCCCCGTGTGTGCTGCCGTGAGCAGGGCCGGCAGCCGGGACCCCATGTGCGTGGCCAGGAGCAGGGCCAGCATCCGGGACCCCTGGGCACAGGGCCAGCAGCCGTGATGAAGGACCCCGTGTGCGTGGCCGGGAGCATGGCCAGCAGTCGGGACCCCGCCTACAGCCTGGAGCAGGGCCAGGTCTGTATGTGCTGCAGGCAGCCAGTCATGTATTGGCTCTTATTAGCCTTGTTTATACTGCAAGGTGACCCCAACACACTCCCACTTTTAGATTTTCCCTCAGAAACATATATCCTGTACTGCCCAGCCCTTTCCTGGCCAATACAAGTTTATATAAACGCCATCATTTAATTAATAGAAATGATGTACACATGTCTAGTTACCCCAAATAGAGTTTCCCAGACACATCAATTCAAACACACTGGATTGAAATAAAACAAGTTTATTAACTACCCAGAGAGATTTTAAATGAGTACAAGTAATGAGGCATGAAAGCCAGAAATGGTTACAAATAAAATAAAGATAAAATGCGACTAGTGCCTAACTTAAACTATGTTAAATTCAAAGCAAGGTTTTCTCGCCACATGCTTTAGCAGATTACTGGCCATCCTCTTAGATCAGGGTCCCCTCCCCGAGTACAACACTGCTGCTTTTGTCCTTTCAGTGCCATGGATGCAGTGGGCAAAAAGAGTGGGGTGCCTCTCCCCGCTTTCAGAAACATCTCCAGCTGTGAGCCTGGCAACAGGCAGCCTGTGTTGGCAGAAACCCCATGCTGTTGCTTTGCTAAAATGTAGATTTTTCACCCAAACCCACTTTCCTGCCAAAGAATGGCCAGTTAGCTGGTAATGGTTCATCAGCCTTGTCTACACCTGGCTGAGGTGTCAGCATGCCCTTTGTCTCTGAGAAACTGGTTTGGCCACTTCCCAGACTTGGAACATGTGTTAGTAACACCATACAATTTTACATGTTGCCACACCTATTTTACCAGGACAATAACGACCAGAAAATTATGAGTTTTCAAATGATACCTCACAAGGTATTCTTTGTACAAAGATTATTAAAAGAGTGTGCAAGGGGTGAATATGGGGGTACAGTCCGTCTCACACACACTTGATCATGAGATTCACTGATGGCCTTTGGGTCCAATCTCTAGTGTATCCAAAACTTTCAGTGAATCTAATGGAAGATTCAGGTTCACAAAGAATGCAGAATCAGACCTGTTATCATAAATTTAAAAAGCAAAATCCACTGGAACGATACAGCATTGTCAGTGGGCAAGTGAACTACACAGCTTTGGTGAAATATAAATACAAACTCACATGCCCTTCCTCCCGCCCCCATAGGCCTTGCACAGGAAAGTATCCCAATGACTTGTGATTTTTCTTGATTCCAGCATAATGGACTATAACAAAAAAGTTGATTTGTTCATTCAACCTCTCTCTGCCTTAGTTTCTCCATCTATAAAATGTGGATAAAAATGCTTTGTAGACATCTGAAATCTACAGCTGGAAAGTATTCTGCAGGTGCTCAGATATCAGTGATGGGCATGATATAAAATACTACATAGATACAACATAATTGCAAAATATACTTGTTAGAAGGGCAAATTAAAAGAACTTAAAGGGACAATTCAGAAAAATTACAGTGGTACCATACTATTCAGGAAGTTTTTGTAAACTATGATGTATTCCGTGCTGCAGAGTTGAACATGTGGACAAATATAATTTACCTATCAATGAGATAGTATTTCCTTGTAATAAATGTGCAAATGAAATTACTTCACCGTATAAGGAAGTTACCCTACTAAACAAATCACTGCCAAGTTAAAAAAGCATTTGTTAATTTCTTATTTCTCCAAAGTATCATCAAAGGCACTTAATTTAATGTGAGAAATCACATTAAATAAACATATTCACTAACTGAGGCGAGGTGTATATATGTCTTTTTGTAAGGACTTGTCTGCACTTGAAATTTGTTCTGGGCTAACCTGAGTTATTTTGCATTAAAATGACTTGTATAAAAAAAACTAATTGTTTTTGCTGCAAATCATCTGCCATTTTAACACATGTTCTTAAACCCACTTTGGGAGTCGGTTTGAGATGTGGGATGAGTTTACCTGTAACAAAGTCCGTGTGGATGCATCCCCATCCCAAAACAACTGTTGTGTATCTGCCAAGTCCTTTCCTGGTATACTCACATTGCTTTGTTGGAGTGCCCTGTACCTGTGCACCGTATGCTGCTCCAGGATCACCCTGACTGCTGTCACCTCCTCATTTAAATGCTGACACACAGCAGATCCTGTGAGCTGGAGTCATAAAAGACAGCGAGTTCACATACCTGTGTCACATCCTCTTGATTATTGATCAGTCATGCCTCATACTTCTGCATAGACCCATAGACTTCACTGCCCACTACTGAGAGACGCATGTACAGGCCCACCTCAATGGCAGTCACTTAGCACAGGTCTCTAAGCAGGTATCACAACAAAGTGCAGGACAGGGCACACAAATGAGACCCAAGCCAGTGCTGCAATAAGGTAAAGGAGCTCTGTCTGGGCTATAAGAATTTTAAGGACAACAACAAGACAGATGAAGGAACATGCATGGTCTCCAGCTACCACGTTTGCTGGAGATCTCGCCACTCAACCACTGCTGCTGGTGCATATGTATTCTCTCTGCTCTAGATGCACAGAGATGGTGGAGTGCTGTGCTGGAGGAAGGAGGGCACAAGAGACATAACAGGCAGGCAGGAGAAAAGGTGAGAGGGAATAACAGAAAGCAGCAGGAACTGCTGGGAGAGAGAGGAGGAGGAGCCTCTTATGTACCTCTCCAGCACCCCCAGGAGCCTGGACTGATTAACACCAGCTTCTCAGGGAGCTTCTTGTTTCCTGCTGCTTCCCTGAACCCACTTGAGGAGAACAGGCAGTCAACTGAAGTAGTAGGAGCCACTTAGGCCCTTAAGATGCTGATATCTTCTCTCACTCAGGCCCTGCTACCAGCCTGCTTATTTGTCCCCTTCAATTGAGTGTTGAGAGCCACTCTAGCTGGCACAAAACAGCAGTCAAGGGTGAAAGAAGAAAAAGCCCCTCTGGAGCAGCATTCAGAAAAAGAAAGCAAATGAAGCTTTTCTATCTAAGCAGGAAGGAGCTCTCCTGTGATACATAGACACAAATGTTCACAGTGAGCCTTCTGTCCCCAGTGAGGATGTGAATGGTGAGGAGATGCCTGATCTTCCAGTTAGTCAGAGTGCAGGTGACCTGGCAGCTACTGCAGCATCCATATCTCCATCTCAAATGGATGTAACCATGCACATTCCTGAAGAAAAGTGTAGATCAGAGAAGAGTGTGGTGGAGGCACAAGAAACAGCTGCTGCTGAGTTTAGTTCCTTAAGTCTAGATGATCCAGGACTGTGGACCCACTTGAGCAGTAGCCTGAGGGACTTCCTTGTACTGCATTGGCCACAGCAAGTGAAAAACTTCATGTTCCCCAAGACAATGAAAATAGACGTTTCCATCCAACACATTACTGACGTGAAATCCCCAATCGTGACAAAGTAGAGAGGCCATGCCTTATGTACTCTAAAACCCAGAATGCTGCATACTGTTTTTGTTGCAAACTCTTCCAGTCAAATGTTCCAGCCACATTGGCTTCTACAGGAACAAAGGATTGGAAAAATCTGGCTATAAACCATGAGAAGGCAGCAAATCACCAGAGAGCATTCCATAGGCGGAAAGAGCTTGAGATGAGACTAAGGTTAAAGGCCACCATAGATGATCAGCATCAAGAGAAGATTGCATCAGAGTCTCTTTACTGGAAAAATGTTTGAAAAGGCTCATTGCCATTGTGAGAATGCTTGCTACCCAAAACCTAGCACTGCGTGGCACTTCAGATCAGCTGTATGTGCCAAACAATGGAAACTTACTTCAAATTGTGGCGCTGATGGCTGAGTTTGATGCTGTACTCCAGAGCACTACCCAAGAAATGTAGACACACCACTACCTTGGAAAAACAATTCAAAATGAGATCATACAGTTACTGGCAACAAAAGTCAAACAGAAGATTGTGGCAGATCTGAAGTCAGCAAGATATTACTCTGTTATTCTGGACTGCACACCTGACATCAGCCATACGGAACAAATGACTTTAATGGTGCATTTTGTAACAACAACAACAGAACCTAGTGAGAATGTCCCTGCAATGGTGACTGTCAGAGAGCATTTTCTAGAATTTATTGACATTGATGATACTACAGGAGCTGGTATGACAAATGTGCTTCTTAAAAAGCTGGAAGATACGGGAATTGTGATAGATGACATGAGAGGTCAGGGCTACGATAATGGTGCCAACATGAGAGGAAAGAACAGAGGAGTGCAGACACGGATCCGAGAGTTAAACTGTTGAGCTTTTTTTGTCCCATGCAGTTCTCATTCATTGAATTTGGTGGCCAGTGATGCAGCATCAGCTTCTAGTGAGGCTGCTGAATTTTTTAATGTAATTCAAAGCATTTATGTATTTTTCTCTGCATCAACTCATTGATGGCAAATTTTGAAGCAACATCTGGGAACATCCTCTCTGACACTGAAACCACGGAGTGCCACATGATGGGAAAGTCGAGTGGAGGCGATAAAGCCTGTCAAACACCAAATTGGAAAGATAGATTATGCCATAGTTGCCATTATGGAGGATAATGCTATGACAGGAACTGTTTGTGGGAGAACAGTGGCAGAGGGAAATGGAATCACCAGAAACATACATAACTTCAAATTTCTGTGTGGCTTAGTGTGGTGGCATGACATACTGTTTGAAATAAATGTAAGCAAGAGACTCCAAGGTGTTGACCTTGATATATCTGGAGCAATGGAACAACTGGACATAGCAAAGTCATATCTACAGTCTTACCAGTCAGATGAGGGATTTCAAAATGTTCGGAAGAGTGCACAGAAGTTGGCAGAAGAACTTCACACTGAAGCTATTTTCCCACCCATTCAAGAATACAAGAGTCACCAAAGAAGAAGACATTTTGATTACGAGGCATGGGATAATCCCATAAGAGACCCCAAACAACAATTCAAAGTTGAATTCTTTAACCGGGTGCTAGATTGTGCGATTCAGTCAGTTGAAAAACGTTTCATGTACCTCAAGGAAGACAGCAGTATATTTGGGATGTTGTATGATATTCCAAAACTCCTCACTATACCTGAAGACCTACACCAGCAATGCAGGGCACTAGAGACAGTGTTGACACATGATGACGTGCACGATATTGATGCAAGTGATTTAGGTGATGAACTGAAAGCCCTTTCAAGATACATTTCAGCAGGATCAACTCCAAAGGCTGTTCTGGAATATATGTGCACAAATAAGATGACCACCCTCTTTCCAAATGCTTTGGTTGCTCTGCGCATACTTCTAACACTTCCTGTAACAGTTGCCAGTACAGAATGCAGCTTCTCCAAGCTGAAGTTAATAAAAACACACCTACGCTCCACAATGACACAGGAGAGGCTGGTCGGCCTTGCAACCATCTCAATAGAGCATGAGCTGGCCCAGACTGTGGACCTTCAGGAAGCAGTTCAAATCTTTGCAACCAAGAAGGCACGGAAAACACCACTTTGATTATTCAAACAGATAAAAATGCCAGTGTTTACTATGCAGACAAGAAAAGTTACATTTGCTGTTCAAGTGTTTGAAAGTTAAGTGTTACTTACATTTTTTGAACAAGGCATTTTAAGTTGTTAGTTCTCCTTTATTGGGGTAGGTAGCAGAGCAGTACCATGAGAGGAGTAGAACAGGAAGAAGGCAGAATTGAGACCTTTCAAAGTTTTGGCTCAAGAGAGGGGGCCTGGCGGCGTCATTTGAGCTCCCCGCCTCAGGTGCCAAAATGCTGTTGGCCAGCTCTGCTGAACCACTAAATTGTGTGGACTCACTGACTGATCCTGAAATCCAGATTCTCGTCTGACTCCAGGGCAGACACAGATGTGGAAATCCAGGACCTACCTGAAGCACAGCTGGAGGATCAACCTGAAACCCAAACTTGAGAGGAGACCACATCCAGTAAGAATTGTACAATATATTACAGTGCAAATGTACAGTGGTATATAAACAGCTTAGTTTCAGGTATCATAAGGGTATTGCCATGTTGGTCTACTCTCTCTCTGCCTCCTGGGCTACTAACCCCACCAACAGTTGCTCAAAATGGTGGCCATGCCAGAGAACGTACCAATGCTCCACTCCGCCTTGATACTTACTGCTCTCTCTTTTGCCCAGTTGACCCACCATCATCTGCACCAGCCCTGGGGGCACCACCTGGGCAAACGGTAGCACAGCATCTCTTCCTGGTTTGCCCATTCCCTTTTTTTAATCAGAATCCTTCTGTATTTAGTGGGACGCAGTTCAGGGTAACAACCTCCAAAGCAAGGACAGGTTGCACCAGTTCACAGACAATGAGTAACCTTCCTCTGCTGCACTCTCTAGCTAGTCATCTTCCCCGAACACCACAGGCCATCTGGCATCTGTTAGCCCTTTTCCCAAGTTGCCACCACGACCACAGCCACACTCCTCTACCACAGGCCCAGGGGTTCTAGACAACCGGGGAAGATGACACAAATGCAGTAGCTGAGGATCATGAAGAGGCAAACACCTCACCTGACCTTGAAAGCCCAAACTTGTCTGCACACAACTGGTTTAACTTTTAAATGGCTTTTAGCTTTGCACAACATTATGCATGTTCAAGAACATTTTACTGCTCAAAACATTGAACAGGGTGTGTCCATTGTTATTTATTAAGAAACCATTGAAAAGGTCTTTATATTCATGGTTTGAGTCCTGCACAATTCATTGAAATACCCAGCTTCACTGTCATAAAATCCACACATGCACTATACGAAAAGCCACACATTAAGTATGTTAAAATCCTTGCACTAATGCATATGAAGATACGTGCAGTCATTATGATTGCAGCCTTATATGAAAGTATGTACATTGTTCACAAATGGCCTCTACATTCAAAGTGCAGCCCTGACTCTGCCCCTGAGTAGTTGCAGCATTTTGTGGACGTCTCCTCTCTAGCTGTGCAAAATGTTCAGCAAGCCTGCCCACCTCCGTCTCCTACCCTTCAGCCAGGCTGTCTCCCTTGCTCTCACAAATGTGCAAAACACAGCAAGCAATTATCATAAGTCGCAGATAGCTTTCAACAGCCTCCAGCCTCAGGCTTCTCCATCTCCTTTCAATCTTCCAATTGCATATTTCACTGTCATTCTGCAACTACTCAAGGTATAGATAAACAGCTCCATTCTTCTGCCCAAGTGTCCAGTAAAATGCTTCATAAGCCGCAGGAGCGGAGGATAAGCTGGGTCTCCCAGAATGACAGGAGAAATGGCAACACCAGCAATATCCATAATGATCGTTGGAGCCAAAGTACTTGTTAGAGGGCTTATTCCTTCACCCGCTTACTTCCCTAGTCCTTCTCGCATGAACAGAGAGCAACAATACCCGAAGTCCAAAGGTGCAAACAATTCAATGTTTATTGGGGTGAACTTCCAGCAAGCAATGATTCCAATTTCCTTCCTTAGTGTTCCCCTTCCCAGCTCTGACACCACAGAGCCCTGCCTGTGTCCCTGTTCCCATTCCCCCCTTTAGCAAAACAATTTCCCCACCCCCATTCCCTGTTCCCATTCCCACCCTTACTTCCTGCTTCACTGGCAAACTATATAGTAAAACTTGAGTTCTGCTTAGCTATACCTTAACCAATCATTTTACTGAAATTTAACTAACCAATCCTAACATATATCCCACCACCTTAATTAGTTTACACCAGGGGTCTCAAACACGCGGTCCGCGGGCCGCATGAGGCCCGTGGATCGCTTCCCTGCGGCCCACCAGGCTCTCCACACCTCCCCCCCTAGTTATATTCTGAAGTTCCATCACCAGAACAGCTGTCTGGCGGCTTCGCGGTTTCTGGGAGGGAGGGGGGAGGAGCGGGGAGTCGCGCGCTCAGGGGAGGAGGCGGAGAAGGGGCGGGGCCTAATGGAAGGGGTGGAGTGGGGGCGGGGGCAGAGAGGGGGTGGGGTCAGTGATGCGGCCCTCGGGCCAATGCACTAGACCTCATGCGGCCCTCGTGGTAATTTGAGTTTGAGACCCCTGGTTTACACCCAGCAAAATTAATTATACAGCAGACAGAAACAATCACAGAACCAGACAGAGATTATATAGACAAACAATAGGGAAATGGGGACTACCATAGGCGCCGACTCCCTGGGTGCTCTAGGGCTGGAGCACCCACGGGGAAAAATTGGTGGCAGCTCCCAGCCAGCCCCCGCCCCCCGTGCGCCCAACTCATCTCTGCACCTCTAGAAGCTCAGCCAGACACAAAGCGGCAGCCGCCAGACGCTTTTCTTGGCTCCCTCCAGCTGGTCGGCAGCGCCTCGGGGGAGGGAGGGGTATGGGAAGGAGGCGGAGACAGAGCCAGGCAGGGGTCTCAGGGGATGAGGGTGGAGGAGAGGAGAGATGCGGCAAGCAGCGGGCGGTGGGGGTGTCGGGAGAGGGGGCTGGAGCAACTTGGCAGGCAGCGGGGTCTCGGGGGGTGGCGAAGAGGAGGGACATTGTGGGCAGTGGGGGTCTCGGGGGAGGAGGTGTGGAGCGACTCAGCAAGCGGCGGGTGGGGGCGCCTTTGGGAGAGGGGGTGAAGGAAGGGAGGAACCCGGCAGGCGGTAGGGATATCAGGGGTGAGTGGAACGACTCAGCGAGCGACAGGTGAGGGGGCCACGCATGAGTGGAACCTGGGGAAGAGCAGGGGTGGAGTGTGGGCAGGGCCTTGGGGGAGGAGGCTGAGTGGGGGTGGGGCCTCGGGACGGAGCAGGGGGTGGGCCATGGTCCAGGTGCCGGGGGAGCTTCTGATGCTCAGACCAGCCTCCCCAAATGCCAGGGCCATGCACTTCCCATGTGCAGTCCACCAAGTAAAGCTGCTCTAGGAAAAGATCTAGGAGCATCTGCTCAATTTCAGCCTCCTCCTCCTTCTCCTCAGGCACCCTAATTTCCCTGGTTCTGAAGTCATTGCATTCATTTAGATATGCTTGCAGCCGGCTGCTTATATTCATCACCACGAGGATTGCAGCACGTCCCATTTTTAACTTCAGGCTGCCTGGCAGCACTTTGAAAATGGGGCTCAATGCCTCATAAAAAACTGATGGCTGATGGGATGAAAGAAGAGGACTCAAAGGAATTATTTAGTTTCTGGTAGGTATCCCACAATGCACAGCATGAAAAATCCCAGAATGCATACAACACAGCAATGGAGCAATGCACCATGGGATGTCTGACCAGAATGCTAAGCATTTCTTTCACAACAGAGCAGTGCTGTGTGGCCACAATGATCTGAGGCAAAAATGCCTTAATCCCTGGATAACAATGTGGAGTGGACACACTGCTTATGCAACAACTGGGGTGGATCACTTGATGCTGATACACGAAACCCACAACAAATTTCAAGTGTAAACATGTCCTAGGATAGGTGTCGTAGGACACCTTTGTTTGCAGCTGTCATGTATCAGCTGTTAACACACTGAAATTCGGGGTAGTTCTTTAGAATGGTGTCTGATAATATAATTTGATCAGTCTATCAAGAAAAGAAGAAACTCATAATCAGCTGCAGGTCAGCTATATAGCAGGGTGACTTTTTAGGATGGCAAAAGATAAAGACAGAGCATGCCCTTGACTCCTGTGCTTTGGGGTGGCATCAACATTCTGGCTGCCTTCCATGCAGATGTGCAAGGTGGCAGGAAGGGCTCCCCCACTCTCTCACCTCCCTTACACACCCATGGCCCTTAGTTTGGAGAGCCAGACTGGGTGAATAGGGGATGTCTCCAGTCAGGCAACCCTTGTATTCAGAACTGTTATTATGGCACATGCAGTGCTCTTACTGAGACACAGAGAACAGGGTTTCTGAGCAGAAAATCATGGCTGTGGCTTTTTAGCTCTTTATCACAACCTTTGTCCCTTTCCCCTACGGCCGCCTCATGACACTTCCTGAAAACAAACATAAGAAAATCACAACCCGACACAGAACCACAAAGAGCAGCTAAACTGAAATGATGTCCCATGGGCTAACAATTAGCATTTGCATTGTCATGTTATGAAAGATTATGGACTCTGGGTAGCATTAAGATCTGTGCAATGTTTCATTTCTGACTGTCAGCTTCATGCTAAGCTTTTCATGTCTAATGATCCCACTTACAGGACTCAAGGAAAAAGGCTTGCTATTAGATCCTTAAGTACTCACATTTTTCACCCATACATCATCTGTTCTGTTCTGTTGGCAAAGTAATTCTGCTTCTCCTCCTCCCTTGTCGCCCCTCCCTTCCCCTTCAGCCCCAACCAGTGCTTTTCTTTGGACACACTATTGAAACCTTCCCAGTACTTCACCAGCTCCTCCCTTTCCTCTCAGGTGCTCACCAATTTTTTTAAAGACAGAATTGATTGCATCTGGCACTTTGGTCCCCTCCCTGTCCTCCTTTGACTATGTCAGTCAGTTACTGACTCTGAAGTCTCTTTGCTTCAATGCACCTCATACTCCTCCTTAATTTGGACCCCCAATGCCTTGGCTCTTTCCTTCATCTCCTCACTCACTCTCATTCAGACTTTTAAGCCTCCACCTTCATGAATGTGTTACATTTTTTTGTTGTCCTTAAAGAGACCTTCCCTCATCCCCACTTTCCTCTCTAGCTATTGCCCCATCATCTTGATCATCCTGATCTGCTTCTTGATGCCAAGACTTTATACTTTGCCAACTTTCTCCTAGATCCCCTCCAACCTGGCTTCTGCTCCCTTCCCACCACTGAAATTGTCTTCACTAAAGTCACTGAGGACTGCATCCTTCCCAATCCTTAGGGTCCCTGCTCTGTATTCTCTGATCCATTGGAGACTCCCTGAGTGAGCTCACTCACCCACATGCCACCTTTATGACAATGTGATTCATAAATCTACCTCTTTGCCAAAAGCTTCTCCCATGCTGCCCAATCTTGCAACTCTGCCTGTCTCTCTGATATCTACTCCTGGATATCCCATTATTTCCTTAAACCTAATGCAACTAATACTGAACTTCCTATTTCCTCCTATGCCCTCTCTCCGTGAACTTAATTCCTTGTATCATCTTCCTTGTCTCTCCTACTCTCAACACTGGGATCATCTTCAACTCCCTCTCTCCCTGCTTTTAACCTGCCTAGGTATTTACACTACTAAGACAGCTGAATACCTTCACTGTGGTATCAGGAAAACCAACAATGCACAAGGGTTTGAGACTGGAGGCCAGAGCCAGTTTTGCACCACTCTGGTTCTAAAGGGGTTTCCTTTCACTTGCACCAAAGTAAATCAGGAGTCACTCCACTTAATTCAAAGCGGTTACAGATGTGTAAAATTGGAGGCAAATCTACTGTGGCTAGGGCTGTGAACTGGCGTCACAGTTCAATTCTTGGCTCTGCCCCTGACGGGCTGTGCTACCTTGGGCAAGGAATATATGCAGGGCAGCTAGCCCACCCTGCCACTCATGCTGCTGTGGCTACACTCCATTTTTAGCACGCTAGCTGAATGGGAACTAATGTGAGTATGTCTCCTGGAGCTGGGAATCACACCCCCAGCTCCAAGTGTAGGCATACCCTATGTGTTGTATAGAGCCTAGCATGATGTAGTCCTATCTCAATTGGGGCCTCTAGGCTAGGGGTGGGCAAACTATGGCCTAGGGGCCGCATCCGGCTCTCCAGACATTTTAATCCAGCCCTCACACTCCCACCGGGGAGCAGAGTCTGGGGCTTATCCCGCTCCAGCCGGGGAGCAGGGTCGGGGGCTTGCCCCACTCTGCACAGCTCCTAGAAGAAGCGGCATGTGCCCCCCTCTGGCTCCTATGCGTAAGAGCAGCCAGGGGGCTCCGCAGGCTGCTCCTGCCCCAAGCGCCGCCCCTGTAGCTCCCATTGGCTGGGAACCGCGGCCAATGGGAGCTGCAGGGGTAGCGCCTGCAGATGGGGCAGCGTGCAGAGCTGCCTGGCCACACCTCCACGTAGGAGCTGGATGGGGTACATGCCGCTGCTTCTGGGAGCTGCTTGAGGTAAGCGCCGCTCAGAGACTGCACCCCAACCCTTCCCGTGCCCCAATCCCCTGCCCCAGCCCTGATCCCCCTCCCATCCTCCAAACCCCTCGGTCCCAGCCCAGAGCACTCTCCTGAACCCCCAACCCCTCATTTCTAGCCCCACCCCAGAGCCTGCACCACGAGCCAGAGTTCTCACCCCCAGCTGCACCCTAACCCCCAATTTTATGAGCATTCATGGCCCACCATACAATTTCCATACCCAGATGTGGCCCTCGAGCCAAAAAGTTTGCCCACCCCTGCTCTAGGCACTACTTAAATGCTGATAATAATAATCAGGCCTGTTGACTTCAATGGAGCTACTCCCTGTTGGAATTTTCCCTCTTTATGCAACAAATGGAATATCAAAGAACCAAAAAGGCACACCGTGGTCCAAATAACTGTGTTTACTATCTACAATAGACGCCACTGAATAGCAACCCAGATAACAACTTTCAGTAATAGAAACATTTTGTCTGGAACCAATACTGTCAAACTTAGCGTAATGTTAATTGCTCCAGATGTGGGCAACAGGCATGCCGGCTATTTGTAGAAAGCTGCAGCTGTGCCTCCAAGCAGGTTTGTGGGGCTGCAGCCAGGGAAGGAAGTGCTGGGACATGCCTTCCCTGGCTGTAACCCCAAACTTGTCTGTGGCCAGTGCTCAGCACATCCCAGCGCCTCCTTCGCTGGCTGCAACCCCCCTAAATCAACCTGCAGCTGGTGCTCCACGCACCCCAGTGCTTCCTTCTGGGGCTGCAGCCAAGGAAGGAAGCTCTGGGACTGCACAGTACATCTCCTTGCGCTCTCTGGGCTACATCCTGCCCTGCCACAGGGGGCGTGGGGGGGTGAGCGGTGCTGGGCTCGACACATCAAAGTCCTTTCTTCCCTGGCTGCAGCCCTGTAAACCCACCTCTGGCTGGGGCTTTCCATGGGCAATGAGGGCACTAGGATGGGTTGAGCCCGGGCCCCTGGTTCCAGGGCAGGACACAGTCTGGAGATTGCAGGGAGAAGTACTGTGCAGCTCCGCACAAGTAGCATATCCCCCTCCCCATTGCTACCCGGCCTGAAGTCTATCCTGGGCCCAGGGTTTGCATGACCCGGCACTTCCATCCCTGGCTGCAGGCCCGCAAACCTGCTTTCCACTTATTGGCAACATTTTGTTGTCCACCAAGGGGCTGCTAGAAAGCAGAATCTACTATATACACAACGTGCTCGAATGCCTCCCAACATATATACACTGCTGCTCTGCAGGATTCTGGTGACTTCTGGAGTGTAGAAGACAGAGAGGGCCCCCAGAGAGCTCACAGACTATTTAAAGAGTTGCCATCCGCTTCCTGTACTTATGTGAGATCAGCATCAGAGGCTAGATACCACAAGGGAATCAGCAATGAATGGGCAAGAAGGACACTGTGATTGTGGAGGCTGAGTGGTGAGCAAATATTTTCTATGCTGTCTATTAATTAATAATATTTTTTATTACTTTGTATTGTGATAGTGCCTAGAGCCCCAGTCAGGGCCCCATCATGCTAGGTGTTGTATTCAAACAAAACAGTACTTCTGAAGACACTTTGATTGTGTATTAATTCACATTAAATGTTTGGCCCTTTCTGGTGTGAAAAACAGTGGGGAGGAGGGACACGGTTGTTGTAGAGGATCCCAAGGGTGGGGAGAGAGCAGGAAGAGTATCCTCTTAGTGAAATCTGATCCAGGCAAGGAAAAAAACACTTTGCAAGTCTCTGTGTAAACCCAGGCTAAAAATCAGCCCTGGCAGGGGTAGTGTAGGGTGCAAGGAGAGAGAATGAGGCAGGAAAGCCCCCATCATCTCCTTCAGCTCAAAAGGCATTCAAGGTGTGAACTGATACCCTGTTGCAGGTTTAACCCAGATATTCAGGAAACAGTCCCCAGCTAATCTCTGTCACAACACTAACGTGTGAATTCTCGCCTACTCCCCTCTCTACATTCGCATCACAGTTTAGATGGGTCCATTTAAATGCTGACACATTTATCATGTAAGAGCAGTGTAAGAAACAAACCACCCACTCCCGGGCTGAACGGAAAAGCCCCCGTTCTCTGGCTTTGCCTTGGTTTGTCTCCTTTCCCCTGGCCCCACCACTCACATTTTCCCAGGACTGTTTCCTTCCCCACATTTTCCAAACAGGACTTTCCAGTCAAGCTGTCTCTACAGGAAGGAGGTTGGGTTTTCCCCACTCAGCCATGCTTGGGATTTTTCCATTTTATTTCCCAGTTTAGACAGCCCAGCAGCAGTTGCAACATGGTCCATTCATTACATCTCTAACTAACAGGCACATGACTTCTTTGTCTAGCTACTGCTTTAAGATTCTGCATACAGTCTACGCTGAACAGCAGATTTAATTGACATGTTGGTACAAAAGCCAGGAGCCACCAGACTCTGGTGTAACCCACGGCTCCTACCAGTGTATCTGAACCACTGATAGCACTCGTGGGAATTTCCTGGTAAAATTCCTAGTGGGCGTGGTGTGCTGTTAAGAGATCAGCCCTGAAGCTTTGACAAGAACGCTCCCATAGGCCTGGGGGGTGGAAGACAGAATCCAGAGGGGGCTCCCATCTTGCTGACTACTCATTGTATTACTGGTTGATTCTGCTAATTTAAATGTGGCACTAAGAATGGATCTGTAGAGCTAAAATGCTACATGAACATGCAGCCACCTACACACCATATCTGCAAATGAGGCTTCAGAGTTATCCATTTTGTACAGCTTAATGAGGCAAAACCAAAGGAAGAGAATCGGCTTGGGGTAGAAGCAACCCTTGGAACCCATAACATCTTGCCTTAACTACCATGTTCTAGAGTGGGGGTGGCCAAATTACAGCTCGTGAGCGGCATGCGGCTCTTTCACAGTTACAGTGCAGCTGGTGGAGCACCCTCACCCCATTCTCTGCCTACCGGACTGGGAGAGGGGAGGGGGAGGAGCTCAGGTTTTTTGCCCTGTGGAGAGGCTAGTGGCTTCTGCCAGAGATGACTGGTGCCTGCTGAGAATGGGAGGTGGGTAATTTAAAAATCCCCCCCCCCCCCCCGCCTGAGTCACACATTTATCACTTCAAAGGTTTTTCTTCCCCTGCTGTTATGGTTCCTCTCAATTAATTAGCCTCTTAAGGTTGGTTTACGCACTTCCACCTTATGTTTCTCTGACTGTATAAATATCTGTCTACTGTATGTTTCATTCCATGCATCCGATGAAGTGGGTTCTAACCCACAAAAGCTTATGCTGAAATAAATTTGTTAGTCTCTAAGGTGCCACAAGTATTTCTTTCTTTCTTATTTTCTTTTTGCTGACACAGACTAACACGGCTACTACACTGTAACCTAACACATTCCACCGGCATGCCCCCCCCTTTTACCCTCAGCAGCCCCTCCCTGCAGCTCCCAGGTGTTACTCCGCCTGCAGAGGCAGTGGCAAATAGCTGGAACCTGCAGGGAGGGGCAAAAGCTTTAGCTCAGCAGGAAGCAGCAGCAGCAAAAGCAGCAGCTATCCCTGCAGCTCCTGGCTGTTTGCCGCTTCCTCTCACCACAGCCACAGCTCCCAGCTTGCGGCTCCAGCAGTAGGGTTGCCAACTTTCTACTCCCACAAAACTGAACACCCCTGCCCTGCCCCTCCTCTGAGACCCTGCCCCTTCGCCGAGCCCCGGCCCCTGCTCACTCCACCCCCCCAACCCCACCCCCGTTGCTTGCTCTCCCCACCCTCACTCACTCGCTCATTTTCACCGGGTGGGTTCAGGGAAGTGGGGTGTGGGAGAGGGCTTCATCTGGGGGGTGCGGGATCTGGGATGGAGCCAGGGATGAGGGTTTTGGGGTACAGGAGGGGGCTCCAGGCAGGGGGTGGAGCCAATGAGTTCAGCGTATGGGAGGAGGCTGTGGACTGAGACAGGGGGTTGGGGTGTGGGCAGGAATATGGGCTCTGGGCTGGGGGTGCAGGTTCTGTGGTGGGGCCAGAAAAGAGTGGTTCAGGCTGCGGGAGGGGGATTCGGGCTGGGGTGCAGGGGTGGTTCTGGCTGGGGGTGCAGGCTCTGTTGTGGGGCTGGGGATGAGGGATTTGGGGTGCAGGAGGGTGCTCTGCACTGTTAGGGTGACCAGATGTCCCAATTTTATAGGGACAATCCCGATTTTTGGGTCTTTTCTTATATAGGCTCCTATTACCCCCCACCCTCTGTCCCGATTTTTCACATTTGCTGTCTGGTCACCCTACGCACTGTGGCTGAGGGGTTCAGAGAGTGGGAGGGGGCTCTGGGTTTGGGGGAGTTTAGGGCTGGGGCAGGGGGTTGGAGCTCAGGGTTGGGGTTACCTTGGGAGGCTCCCGGTTAGTGGTACAGTGGGGAGCCTGTCCTGGCACCGTGCTGCACCCCAGAAGTGGACAGCGGCAGGTCCGTCTCCTAGGCGGGGGGACCAGGAGGCTCCGCGCGCTGCTCTCGCCCTCAAGCACTGTCCCCTGCAGCTCCCATTGGCCACAGTTCCCAGCCAATGGGAGCGTGGAGCCGGTGCTTGGGGCGGGGGCAATGCACAGAGCCCCGTGGCCCCCCACCTAGGAGCCAGACCTGCTGGCCACTTCCGAGGTGCAATGCGGTGCCAGGACAGGTAGGGACTAGCCTGCCTTAGCCCAGGGCTACACTGGGGGGGGGGGGGGTCAATCTACGATACGCAGCTTCAGCTACGTGAATAGTGTAGCTGAAGTCGGCGTATCGTAGTCGACTTACCTGGCCATGAGGACGGCGGCGAGTCGATCGCTGCCGCTCCCCCGTCGACTCCGCTTCCACCTCTCGATGAGGTGGATTTCCAGAGACGACGGGGAGCGCTTTCGGGGATCGATTAATCGCGTCTAAACGAGACGCGAAAAATCGATCCCCGAAAGATCAATTGCTACCCGCCGATCCGGCGGGTAGTGAAGACAAGCCCTTAGACCCGCAGCACCACTAACCAGACTTTTAACAGCCCAGTCGACAGTGCTTACCAGACCCACCAGGGTCCCTTTTTGACCTGGCGTTCTGGTAGAAAACCAAACACCTGGCAACCCTATCCAGCATCTGCTGTGCAGGGAGAGGGCCTGGTGGCAGCATGTAACCAAGGAGACCGGCAAACCCTGGCAAAAATCTGGGAGGGCACATGACCCCCACGTGCTCCCTCCCCCGCCCCCGCATCGCCTCTGGCTTTTGACCAGCAGAGAGTGGGGGGTCTCAGAGCTTCAGTTCCCCAGGGCGCACCTGCCGGGGCTCAGGGCCTCAACAGGAGCAGACCTGGCAACCAAGACCTGGCAGGCACCTCCCACAAGGCTGAAGCCCTGAGACCCCCCTCCCCACAGGGCTGCAGCCCCATGCCCCAGCAGGCGCTTCCTGTGGGGCTGAAGCCCCAAGATTCCCCTCCCCACAGGGCAGAAGCCTCTAGCCCCACCATCCCACTGTGGGTCTGAAGCCTTGAGCCCCGGCAGGCCACACCCTGCTGGCAATGGCAGATTAGCCACTGGGCAGATGGGGCCCATGCCCAGGGACCCAGGCCAAGTGGGGGGCCCCCGGAAAAAGTCCACCGCCCAGCAGCAGAAGCCCGGAGCCCCGGCCACTGGGCAGGCGGACGGGGTGGTAAGGGAAACTCCAGTATCCCCTAACCCTGTCCCCAACAGAAGCTGCAGGGCAGCAAAGGAAGCCCCCAGTGCCCCCCGACCACATCCCAGGCAGAAACCACAGGGCAGCAGGGGAAGCCCCCAGTGCCCTGACCCCATCCCTGTCCGAAGACTTTTGCTGACTATGCAGTCATGCTTTCTTATTATTACTTATTTGAACCCATGTGCCAGGTGCTGCCCCCAACATAAAGCGAGATACAGACCCTGCCTCAAAGAGCTCATGAGTTTTACTCAAGAAGCTGTTTTGTTCAGTTATACAGTATGTGAGGTACTGTACTGGAAAATGGCAATATTCCCTGCAGTTTTTCAGTGTTCCTGGTAAAGGGATCCTGAACCGGTCACTGCCAAGTCACAGGTCTGAATATATCGCTGACTGGCAGGGACTGGAAGTCAGAATCATCCGATGGCTGTTCAGGGATGTACAGTATGTGAAAGCAGTGGCTGGTTTAATTCCAATTCTTCATGGCCAATGGGTGTCCATTCAAATATACGTCAAGGCTGATAGTCATACGTCAAGGCTGATAGTTTGGTTTTTGGATTTAGTCTAATATTCATATCTGACTAGTAATAACATCTTCACTGAGACTTTGCCCAAACAAACTACATGAAACCTAGATCTATTGGAGCTTTGCTGACCTGGGTCTGGGGAAAACCCTTCTGCAGAGGGGGATTCACACCACCCACTTGCCCCCCACATTCAGACATATTTGAGTTCTGCCTCCTGTCTAGTGGCCTGTGGCATTTCCTGATGGCCTAGTACAACATCCCCCAGCAGCTGTCTGGCTTAAAGGTGCACTTGCTCCCACCTTTGTAATTTTGCCCTGCAGGGGTAAAAATGTGACACTGAGATTGCAATATCGCATCATAAAGGAAAAAAAAGAGGGATATCTCCCTCCTGCGCCTGAAGTACCCTTGGGTATTTCATTCTTTGCAAACTATTTTAGCAGCTCAGAGGAAACTGAGACTTTTCTGTGAAAATCAGGGCACATGGAAACCCTGCAGAGAGGGCAGGCAACAAACCTGAGTTTTTATATATGCAAAGAGCTTAAACTTTCCCCCCTGCATCATTTCGTCTCGCATGGTTATAATCAGCTTCTGCCCATACTTCAATGGGAAATTTATAATAACAATTACACGTACGTATATAGTGCCTTCATCTCAGGATCTCAAAGTGCTTTGTCAGTTTCCTTTCTCTATCAAGCTCTTTGACGGGAGTTCAATGCCAAAGTGAGCTGACGAGGATCAAATAGCCCTTGTCAGCTTCCCTTCGCAAGTCAGTTCTATGGCTAAAGAGCTTTATGAAGACAGGAAGTGGCAAACCTTCATTTTGTTTTGCATCAAAGGCTTTACACAGTTGGAAAGGGAAACTGACTAAGTTACTTTGCAACCAGCTCCGTTTGAAAAGCAAGTGGAGGAAAACACTGACAGACACTCCCCATAGATGTGGTGATCTAGGAATCCTTTTTGCCTATCCCTAAAATTAGCCTGGCCAGGGGCAGGAAAGCAAGAGAGTCAGTGGGACCCATGTATTATATAAAGTGAAAGAAAGGCCATTTTGACTTTGGGAACTATAATTCCACTTCATGGGTCTTGAGAGCTGGGCTTGTTCCTGTCTGAGGGATTATGGTGTCACCTCAGTGGAGTGATAGCCCCAGAATTCCCCTCTATTTGTCACATATTTTGTATGTCATAGATGATTAGCCTATTATGAAAATCCCTGGTTTTGTAAAGAGACAAATTTTCAGCCAGCCTCAACATGGTCTTCAACTGTGGGTGACAGACTGCACCTCTTAATGAAAGGCATCCACCCACCTCACACGCACAAACCTCACATTTCCTGTTCACCTGACCTGCAAATGCAAATACAGGGTTTGCACACACAAAACAAGTGCACACTACTAGTTGCATGCACAAAACTGGTTGCTGTTATACAAAATCAAAATCAAAGCCCAGGTCTGAAAATCTGGCTCACGGTGACCAAGAATTTTAGCACTGGTCACCTCTTGTTCCAAGAAATGGGTAAAGTGATTTCATGCAGAAAGCCTGTCACACAGAGAGATGTTTATGTGTCCTAGCTGTCATAAGTACCCTGTACACAAGAATAAAGGCAGACCCAGTCAGCAGAAGGCAGTGTCTTCCCCAGGAATTGAAATTAGTGGGGGTGTTAAAATATTCAGGGGGGGGGCGGTGAGGGTCGATGAGGGCTGAGACCGTGAGGGCAACGGTGGGCTGTAGGGCACTATAGTAAAAACTAAAAAATGTTTCACGACCATTTTATTACATTTAACTCATGTTTTAAAAGCATCACAAAAATTAAAGTTGGCTATTCAAGCCTACTATGAAGCACTACATGTACATCAGTCTTTCATAGATTCATAGATTCTAGGGCTGGAAGGGACCTCGAGAGGTCATCGAGTCCAGCCCCCTGCCCTCATGGCAGGACCAATTACTGTCTAGACCATCCCTGATAGACATTTATCTAACCTACTCTTAAATATCTCCAGAGATGGAGATTCCACAACCTCCCTGGGCAGTTTATTCCAGTGTTTAACCACCCTGACAGCTAGGAACTTTTTCCTAATGTCCAACCTAAACCTCCCTTGCTGCAGTTTAAGCCCATTGCTTCTTGTTCTATCCTCAGATGCTAAGATGAACAAGTTTTCTCCCTCCTCCTTATGACACCCTTTTAGATACCTGAAGACCGCTATCATGTCCCCTCTCAGTCTTCTCTTTTCCAAACTAAACAAACCCAATTCCTTCAGCCTTCCTTCATAGGTCATGTTCTCTAGACCCTTAATCATTCTTGTTGCTCTTCTCTGGACCCTCTCCAATTTCTCCACATCTTTCTTGAAATGCGGTGCCCAGAACTGGACACAATACTCCAGTTGAGGCCTAACCAGCGCAGAGTAGAGCGGAAGAATGACTTCTTGTGTCTTGCTCACCACACACCTGTTAATGCAGCCCAGAATCATGTTTGCTTTTTTTGCAACAGCATCACACTGTTGACTCATATTTAGCTTGTGGTCCACTATAACCCCTAGATCCCTTTCTGCCGTACTCCTTGGTTTCTTGTTGTAATTTTGCACTCCTTGGTGTCTTCTTGTGTGTCTGTTACTTCCAGTCCTTCATGATATGCCCATGATCAGGCAGAAGGCGAGTTCTTTCAGAACACAAAATTCTATTCAATGAGGAAAAATTATGTTCAGCTGTAGCTGTTGTGACTGGGATTAGCAAGAGATGAATTCCTACTTTCATGGCAGGAAACATAGCACAAAGATTGGGTCGAACCACTAGTGATGATAAAGAAGTTGAAGTTAAATCTTCATTCGTTCATCGTATGATATTTCACTCTGTGTTCAAAATTCTCTATTCTGCCCTGATCACATAGCAGCCCCATTGCTGGTAGTGCCTCACTCCACTCATCTGTAGGTGTTTTATAAGACAGGCATCTGTAAAAGCTACATGGAGGTTGAATAGAATCCAGAAATCTCTATTGTAGATTTGTAAGAATCAAGTCTTTGTACTTTTTCAGGTGGCTTAACAAACACTTCTTGTCCTCTTCACTTATGGAGTCAATATAAGTACCTTCATTAGTCAACTTCTGGACTGAAGTCTTTGCTTCTTTCAGTACATTTTCAATGGATATCTCTGACTGATCCAAGGATAGCTTCTATTTCTGGACAAAGATCTACTACTGTTGTAGCAGATGCCTGGATTACATTGTTTAATGACCCAAGTGGTTTCAACAGTAGACTTACAAGAGAGAGAATGGCGATAGTCTTCTCTGAACTTAGTAACAAAAGTAGTCCACCAGCCTCACTACTTAGATCTGTCCTATCTTGGTGGATACTTTCTAAAGCCAGTAATAACGGTTGCAGTAATTTTAAGACAACTGCCAAGAATTACTCATGAGAAAGCCAGCAGGTTTTCCCAGGTTGGACCCATCTGAACTTCAATCCCAGTGTATCTTCTATTTGTTTCCAAAATGTTCAGTCCTTTTGGACTCTTGCTGAAAAAAAGAGTATAAAAAACCCATTAAATTTGTGGCTTTTTAATGTCTTTTGAAGATTCTGCAGCTTGTACTAGTGCTAGGAGTAGATGGCCTCTACAGTGTGTACAGGAGAAATTAGGGTTACACTTTTCTCTGAGCAAAGCTTGTACTCCACTGTGTCTTCCAGAGAAGTTTGTAGCTCCATCAAATGCACAAGCAGCCATCTGTTTGGGGTTCAGTTTACAAGCATTTAACTCTTCTAAGATGTCACAGATGCAGCTGATGTGTCTTCTATAACTGAACATCTAGAATGCATCTACTGACCTACCACAGACATCAAGATAACATACGTAATGACTGAATACTTGATGCCTATTTGCATTGGTGCATTTGTCAGCCATGTATGCACATATTTTGAATATAGTGAGAGAATTCTTCACTTTTTCAACTCCTGAGTCTTTCACTGTTGCACCACATGTTTCAAGAGAGTCAGCTGAGGTTTTTTGCAGAAAGATAGTGAGCATTTGCCAGTCTTGTTCGGAACCAGTGTCCAACTTCAGGATTAACAAGTGACAATGCACTTAACATAGGCCTCTAGTTTGTAGTGTGTGGTATCTCTTGCTTAAATAGAAAGTATGATGCAATAGCCATGTTGGTTCACATAAACTGAGTTGTGTCTCCAGCATTCTTAACAGCCTCATTAAGTTCTTCTAAAATTGGCTTTAACAGTGACTGGCTTATAAGGCTTTCTGCATGTTGATGCAGTCCAGAAGCATGGTGTTTTGCAGCCTTTTCGTATAGGTTGTCCGTATTGGCTTAGCTTATCAGTGTGGCAAACGAAGCTCCTCCACTTTTGCAATATAAATCCATGACATGCCCACATCTTAAATACTGCGTGTAGTTCTGGTCACACCATCTCAAAAAAGATATCTTGGACTTGAAAAAGGTACAGAGAAGGGCAACAAAAATGATTAGGGGTATGGAGCAGATTCCATATGAGGAGAGAAGACTGGGCCTTTTCAGCTTCGAAAAGAGATGACTAAGAGTGGATATGATAGAGTCTTATAAAATCTTGATTGGTGAGGAGAAAATGAATAAGGAAGTATTATTTATCCCTTCACTTAACAAAAGAACCAGGGGTCACCCAATGAAATTAATAGGCAGTAAGTTTAAAACAAAGTTTTAAAGGAAGTATTTCTTCACACAATGCAGTCACCCATGGAACTTTTTGCCAGGGATGTTGTGAAGGCCAAAATTATAACAGGGTTCAAAAAAGAACTAGATAAGTTCATGGAAGATTGGTCCATCAATGGCTATTAGCCAGGATGGGCAGGGATGCAACACCATGATCTGAATGTCCCTAGCCTCTGTTGACCAGAAGCTGGGAGTGGACGACAGGGGATGGATCAATCAATGGTTCCCTGTTCTGTTCATTCCCTCTGAAGCACCTGGAACAGTCACTGTCGGAAGACAGGATACTGGGATAGATGGACCATTGATCTGACCCAATATAGCCATTCAAAAAAATTATAATAATAAAAAAGTTTAGTACAGAAACTCCCCAAGATAATGACCTCTTGAGATAGCGATGATGTGAGATAATGATCTTGGCAAATAATGCATTTTTAAAATCTTGGCCTACTAGGAAACATATATTTATATAACTTTCCCAATCACAAATATAGCTTCTGGAGAAAGGTCACTAAAACATAGTCCAATTAGGGTGATCAGAAAGCAAGTGTGAAAAATTGGGACGGGGGTGGGGAGTAATAGGAGCCTATATAAGAAAAAGACCCAAAAATCGGGACTGTCCCTATAAAATCGGGACATCTGGTCACCCTAAGTCCAATGCTCCTGGCCGCTGTAGTTTGTCATGCCACCGTTCACTCTATTGCTCTGCCCCAATAACCCTACACTGTCACCTTCTGCTGCCACCTGCCACTGTGACCTCTGTGAGTCGGTCTCTCGCGGTTCCACCCGACTCTCAATGATTTCAGATCTTCGGGGTGGGGGAAACCTTGGTGCTAGTGCAGACTGGGGCATCTCTTCCACAGAAACACTGTCCCACAGCAGGTCTAAGCACTTAGACCTGATTATCAGAGATTTCCGCTCTAGTGGTCACTTAACAAACCAAAAGTCTCTCTATGAAGCCTAATCAGCTCTGTTTTTAAACAGTGGAGAGGCGCAGGTCAAATAGTACTTGTGACTCAGGCAGACCATAAAGCAAAACACCTGTCCCCACCCTCTCTCTTGATGCCCTCAATCAGCACAGGCTAAGGACAGTTCTACTGCCCTTTACTCGTACAATAAAAACAACATTTCATTACCCCCATTCAAGCATTCAAGTGATTTGTAACCCAACCCCAGCCAAAATCTATCACTTGGGCAACACAGCTCTGTTTGCTGGATACCTAGGTAGATTAGGTGTGAATGTAAATACAATCTGGTCCTGAAGCCTTTCCCCCCTTCCCCCCGTTCCCATCTCATCACTAGCTGTCAGGGAGAGCTCATTTAGACTTTGCTTACAAATCATCATTTTAAATTATTAGGTTAGTCAACATCACCGAAATGAATGCACTGACAGTCACAAAAAACAAAAGCTGTATAAGGAAGCTAGTCTGTGTTCATACTTTTCAAATCATTTTCAGATACACATATTTTATCATATACATTATATGCTTTTAAAGTGTGTATTAATGTTTCAATTTAAATTCAAATTCCCAAACAATCACTACATTGGCAACACTGCATGTAACTAGTTCACAAAACTGGGGGGGGGTGTTGGGAAAATTCAGGGGGGGTGTAGGGAAATCACTGGCAGAAGGGGACCATATTTTCAAAATCAAAACCTGGGTGGGTGACATTTTTGGGGGGTTGCCAAACAGTCCTTCTAGAGCAGAGGTGGGCAAACTACGGCCTGTGGGCCAGACCGTCCTGCCTGGCCCCACAGCTCCTGGTCAGGGCAGGCTACCCCTGGCCCCTCCCCCTCTGTCCCCCCTTCCCCACAGCCTCAGCTCGCCACGCCATCAGCGCTATGGCCCGCCGCTCCTGCTGGGCAGCACAGCAGCGTGGCTGACTCCGGCTGAGCTGCGAGCTCCTGCTGCTCTGAGCAGCATGGTAAGGGGATGGGGAGCGGGGGTGTTGGATAAGGGGTGGGGTCCTGGGGGGCGGTTGGGGCGGGGGTCCCGGGAGGAGGCAGTCGGGGGACAAGGAGCAGGGGGAGTTGGATGGGTTGGGGGTTCTGAGGGGGGCGGGAACTGGGAGGGGGCGGGGGGCCAGGCTGTTTAGGGAGGCACAGCCCTCCCTACCCAACCCGCCATACAGTTTCACAACCCCGATGTGGCCCTCGGGCCAAAAAGTTTGCCCACTCCTGTTCTAGAGCCAACCTATATTTCTTCTTTTAAATGTGAACTTTTGTCCGTCCTTCCAGCTTGAGTCAAAAGTGGCATGTGCATATTTCTCAGAGTGGAAGATTTTCTCTATAATTTAGTGCACTGAGTGAGTTTATCATGAAAAGTTGAACCAGTGGGTTGACATTCACCTGAAGCAAAAAAGCAGCTCTGATAATATCTATACCCATTCACCTTTTCTCTTCACTCCAAATAACATTCATCAGCGTGAAGTCTCATTCCACTGAACTACTGGAGCCTGGAAAAATAAATACTAGGCTGTGTAGCAGGATGTCTTGAACATACATTTTGTAGTTATAAAAAAAAGATTGATGACACGTAAAACCAGGGCATTTCAGGTGTCCTGAAAGAAGTTCCTAGGACTTTGTATGGAAAAAAACAGGTCATATGGTCACTTTAGGTCAGCCAAATATTTTGCTCAATGTTATATGAAGTATAATCTGTAGCCTGTAAAAGGGTGAGAATCCCAAAATCCTGTATTTACTGAATGCTGAAAACAGAGAGGAACGGCTCTAAGAACAACCCTCCCTCCACAGATTGCCTAGGCAGTGGGAATAAATTTCACTGACAAATGAGGATCCAGTTTGAATCCTGACTCTGATATTCATGCTGTTGGTGGGCGGGAGTATCACATAGGTGAAAACTTCATTTCTCTTTCCGCTGTTGGCCCTTACTAGAGCTGGGAAGCTGTAATTTGAAGAGAATTTGGTTCTGTCCAGAACAACAGATGCCACCATGGCACAAGCCCAATAAAGGGAGGAACTAGAATGTGAGGAACAATGAGGCACTGCTGTGCTCCACCAGAAAGGAATTCCCCTGGGGACCCAACAGGATGAGAAAATGCAACGTGCTATAATAATAAATCTCCTCCCCACATGTGAATCCTCCCAACATGTTTACGATGTAGGGAAGTAATTGCTATTTGTGTTCATAGATTCCAAGCCCAAAGGGATCATTGTGTTTGGTCTGACCTCCTGTAAAACACAGACCATAGGACTTTCCCCAAAATATCCCTAGAGCAGATCTTGTAGAAAAACATCCAATCCTGATTTTAAAATTGTCAGTGATAGAGAATCCACAACAACCCTTGGTAAATTGTTCCAATGGTTTTACAAATGGGGAAACAGAGCAGGAGAGTTTAAGTGACTTGTCTCAGGTCAGAGAGTGAGTCACTGTCAGAATTGGCATTAGAACACAGGTGCTCCTGACTTCCAGTGCTGTGCTCAGACCAGTAGGCCTCACAGCCACTATTATACTCTAAGATCAAAGCCTCTTTGTCCATCTACGGAGGCCCAGACCCTGTTAACTGGAAGGAGCCTGCTTTGATGCACCACAGGAAGCCAAAGAGTAGATGTCTGGAGATCAGAGGAGTGCTGTAGAGAATTGTCCTTTTTGTTAACACCCTCAATCCTGTAAATAGGATTTGTTAGTCTTATACTGAGCTGAGGACAAACGCAGTGATAACGATAATCAGGGGAAAGGAAAGCGCAAAATGAGAGTAGTCATTGAAAACATCACTGTTAAAGGATTTGATCCTGAGAGATGCTAAGTGCCTACAAATTCCACTGAAATCAGTGGGTGCTCAGTACCTTTCAGGGCTTGTCAGTTTGGAGAGTTAGAGCTTGTCCACACTTGAGACACTCACTACAGCGACGGAAGTTATTCTCCTGTCGGCATAAGTAATCCACCTCCCCAAGAGGTGGCAGCTAGAATTCTTTCCGCGACCTACCACTGTCTACATCGAATATTAGATCATCTTAATAACATCACTCGGAGCTCGTGGATTTTTCACACCCTGAGCTACGTAGACCTGGCCTTAGTTCCCGGCAAGCTGGGATGCAAATCTACATCACTCTAGAGTCTAGCCTGCTGTGCACTAAGTCACCATGTGGACTCTGCCAACACATGCTAAAAGCTTTGTAGTGAGCAGTAGCTAGTAGGACTGTTTCAAACAGAAGAAGGGAACTTTTACTGCATGGGAGCAGGGTCCACTAGGGTGACCAGATAGCAAGTGTGAAAAATCAGGCCAGGAGTGTGGGGTAATAGGAACTGTGACGGGGCAAGGCCAGAGGGCTATAGGAAAGTGGTAAGGAACCAGTATGTTAGCCCCAGGCTAAACAAATCCCCGATACCTTGTGGCAGTTGCTCCAGGTTCATCAAGACACCTGGGGCCAATTAAGAACTTTCCAGAAGGCAGGGAGGTTAATTGAGACACCTGCAGCCAATCAGGGGCTGGCTGAAACTAGTTAAAAGCCTCCCAGTGAGTCAGTGAGGGGCGCATGTCAGGAGCTGTGGAAGGAGGTTGCGTGTGAGGAGCTGGGAGCAAGAGGCACTAGGAGCTGAGAGTAAGAGGGCGTACTGCTGGAAGATCCTGTGGTGAGGATAAAGAAGGTGTTAGGAGGAGTCCATGGGGAAGTAGCCCAGGGAGTTGTAGCTGTCGTGCAGTTGTTCCAGGAGGCACTCTAAACAGCTGCAATCCACAGGGCCCTGGGCTGGAACCCGGAGTAGAGGGCGGGCCCGGGTTCCCCCCAAAACTCCCAACTCCTGATCAGACACAGGAGGAGTTAACCTGGACTGTGGATTCTACTAGAGGGGAAGATCTCTGAGGCAAGCAGAATCCACCAATAAGCACAGGACCCACCGAAGTAGAGGAGGAACTTTGTCACAGCACCTATATAAGAAAAAGCCCCAAATATCAGGACTGTCCCTATAAAATTGGGGCATCTGGTCACCCTAGGGTCCACATGGTGACTAGGGTATGTCTACACTTAAAACGCTACAGCCACTGTAGTGCTTCAGTGTAGACACTACCTACACCAATGTGAGGGGGAAATCTCACATTGATATAGGTAATCTACCTCCCCAAGAGGCAGTAGCTAGGTCGATGGAAGAATTATTCTGTGGCTATAGTGCTATCTACACAGGAATTTAGCACCACTCATGGGTATGGGTTTTTCACACCACTGACCAATGTAATTAAACTGACTTAATTTTCTAGTGTAGACCAGGCCTTAGTGTGCAGAAGGTTAGAAGGTCATACTCCCAGCTTGCTGGGCACTAACTCCGCATATAGACAAGCCCATAGGCGCCAACTTTAGTCAGCGCCGGTGGGAGCTCGCGCACCCAGCCCTGCCCCACTCCACCCCGGCCCCGCCCCCATTCCACCTTGCAAGCCTGAGAGGGAGTGGGGAAGAAGCAGCAGAGCACCCACTGGCAGCTCCCCGCTGGCCCCCCTGCACCCAGCTCACCTCCGCTACTCTGCTTTTCCTCCCTCCCAGGCTTGCCATGCGCACGCGCGGCAAGCCTGGGAGGGAGGAGGGGGAAGCGGAGCGGCAGCGCCTCGGGGGGGGGGAAGGGAGGAGGCGAAGCTGGGCTGTAGCTCACCTCCGCCTCCTCCCCCTCCCCCAAGGCGCCGCCGCTCCGCTTTCCCCCCCTCCCTCCCTCCCTCCAAGGCTTGCCGCGCACCGAACAGCTGGTGCACAGCAAGCCTGGGAGGGAGGAAAAGCAGAGCGGCGGCGGAGGAGAGCTGGGCGCAGGAGCGGGCTGGCGGGGAGTTGCTGGTGGGTGCTCTTCACCCACCAATTTTTCCCCGTGGGTGCTCCAGCCCCGGAGAACCCACGGAGTCGGCACCTATGGACAAGCCCTTATCTTTTAGGGGTTTGGTTTGTTAAAATGCACAGCCAGGCTTCAAGTGACTGACCCACTTTGCCTGGATGGCACATTCCTTTCTTTTACTAGATGGAAAGTCCAGGACAGGAAAGAAGGAAGTGGAGGAAAGCAGGAAGTGGTGGTAAATGCAAATATTTGAAGCACAGTAAAGGCCCAACATGTAAGGCATTTCTAGCATGTGCCGCACTGCAGCATCTGAGTACATATACCATTTGATCATGACATTTCATTGACTCTGCATGGATCTAGTACTGAAAGCAATTTTTCTTGTCCAGAAGCATGGTTCTACATGTCCCTTTAGTCCCATCAATGCCCATAAGGATCCTTTTTCCAGCAGTCAGTCATGAGATGGGGAAGAACTGTGCAATGAAGATGCATGTTGAAAAGTGAGAGCTGGATACACCCAGCTGCCTTTGACGTAAGCAACAATGTAAAAAGAGGAAATTATTTTTGAGCCATGCGTATGCTGCCCAAGCTGCATGAAACAACACGCTAGCCCCTTTCTCATAAGGCGCCGTGTTGTAACCACCTGTCTTGCTTACAGATCTTTGCTTAGACCTCTATCCCTTGGCTTTTGGCTGCACAGTTGTAACTTTGGAGTTAAGCGTGATCCTGTGTAAATCAAAAGGCGCTCAGGTGTAGTCAGTGGATATATACTGGGTGAGAGGAGAATCAAACCTTATGTTTTTGTATAATATTTAAAGGTGTGTGAGCTACCAAGAGTAGAGTTATGTGGCTCAGTTCTGAAGGGTGTTTGGTCCCCCCCGGAAGGTTACCTAAGCTCCCATTGACTTTGATGAAAGCTGATGGTCAAACCCAGCTAGAAGAAGAAGTGACAGAATTGAGCTCTTTGTTCAGTTTTATTAAAAGTGTGAAAAAAATCTTTTATTAATAAATAGCAGGCAAATTTAGCTAGGACCTGCAATAATACTAGTTAGTGTTTTCAGAGCATTGCATAAAATTCTCTCAGCACTCAAGGTACTATTATACTCCATTGGGGGAAACTGAGGCAGAAAGGTGAAGTGATTTGCCCAAGGCCACACAGCCAAGCCAGTGGCAGAGTTAGGATGAGACCAAAGAGAGCCCTGGCTTCCAGTCCTGGGCGTGGTCCACTGACGCAGTCTGCCACTCTACTGAAGATAAAGCGCTCCCATCTTTTTAAAACAAATTGAACCAAGCAGTCTGAAGAGTGTGGAGTGGATGTAAATTACTATAAACACCAAATAGTCTGAGTCAGTTTAATCGCACTAAAAGGCAGGTTTTCCTCATTCTTCCCATGTGCTCAGAGAGAGCAAGGAATGGTGATTGAAGAGGAGTTCCAAGAAACAGGATACCATTTCTCAAGACAGTAGAGAGAGTCAAAATGTTTATTTAAAAAGGCAGCTCCCAAGGCAGCCTGGTCTACTGGACAGGGCACTGGCCTGCACTCAGGCGAGCCATGTTCTATTCCCAACTCTGCAACAAACCTGCTGTGTGACCTTGGCAGAGTCTCTTTCTCTTTTCCCATGCTTTGTCTATTTAAAGTTTAAGTTAATTGAGACAGGGACTGGCTGTAAATGTGTGTTTCCACAGTACCTAGCACAATGGGGCCCTGATCTTTAGGCAGCAGTGCAATATCAATAAAGAATAATCATAATTGTTAGTTCTCCATCAATGATTTTTTAAACCTAGAATAATGCAAAGGGGAAAAAAGCCTTAGGATTCACGTAAGTCATTCAGAATGCCTCAGTCATTTGGAAATTTGGCAGGATTTCTCATCAAACCCGGGGCCTTGCACATCGATAGGTTTCACCTTTGCTCAGCCCTGCTCAGGAAGGCATTGCATGCAAATGCAAACCTTTAACTTTTAATACATGCAGTTTTCGAGATGCTCACTCTCTTCGAAAATCAAAGGATCAGATTTTCCTACAGCCCCTCAGGTCGCTTTATTAATCACCCAGGACCAGGCTCAAATTTCTTTTGAGGCTGAGAATTGCCCACGTAATCACCTCCTGCCTCACTCCCACTTATCTCTGCATCAGAGGGAGAAAGAAATGATTTATCTAGGGACCTACTCTAACAGTGCTTGGGGCTGAGCTGGGAACTGTCACATGAATCATCCTTGCATCGTGTTTAAAAAGAGAAACGCAGAATAGTAATGCTAGCATGACGGTAAAATCCATAAAGCACGGGTGAGGCTTCCTTTCCATTGGTTGGGCCTCCACTTCCTGCTCCTTCTTATCTCTGTCAGCTGGACAAAGCCTAGTCTATTTAAAGCTACTCCTCAGTGTGCTGTTATCACATGACTGACTGCAGCACCATTAGTTGTTTTCCAGCATTAAGGAGTGGGTTAAAATCAATGACGTCCAAACAAAAAACCCTTCTCCTCTTCCTCATATGAGTAGTCCCATCAGGGTCAGTTGGATTGCTCATGTGAGTAAGGGAGCAGGATGTGGCTTTAAGGGATACATTTTCTCTCAAGTGCCCATCGTGAGTAACTCAGCTGGAGGCTGAGGATCTCCAGGGTGGGAAGGAGAGAAGAATCAGGTGATGGAGCTGAGAGGAGTTGTTCTGTGGAAACTACTCTGTCTGTTAGCTCTACGGCCCCACCACACACATACCCCTTCATGGAGAAGGGAAGATTTGGAGAGCTACATAGCAAAAGATCCTCCACTCCCACTCCTGGCCCATCCTTATATCCCTGATGTCAGGCACACAGAGATCAGTTCTCAACAGAACTGGGATATACATAACATGGGGCCTGTGCAGCCTGCCCTTATACAGCAGAAGGCCTTCCACATACAGAGGAGGGACAAGATTTGCACTGTCCTCATATACAGATGTGTTTTTTCCCCTTCTTACTACAATGTTAGAGTCCTTCTCTGTGGTGTATAGAAAACTGTGTTAAAACTATAAGCTATGGCTTTAAATGCTCAGGAGGGTTTCCTGGTCCTGCTTCCGGGCTAGGGAGCTCAGTAGGGAAGTGTGTAATCAGAGTCAGTCTGCACAGAGCCAGCATAGAGTAAGGAGGGGTGAGCTGAGCCACTCTGTTTTAGTGAGCAGCCTGCTTTCTCTCTCTCTGTTCTGGGGTTCTTGTTTTTGTTCTGAATTCTAAAAATTAAAGCAGTGTTACACTGCAAACCTCCAGTAGAAGTATTTGTGTTTTATCTAGCTTATTTGTGTGTGTTAATGTAACATTCTCTAATATTCATCATCAGAGGCCCTGTGTACCCATGGTAAAAAAAGCATTGCAAAAAGAAAGCTTGGCTGAAATACATTAGCTCTGTCTACACTACTAGCACATTCATAACCACAATTCACTGCTAGTGTAGCTCCATTAGTGAGCAGCAGAAGCTATAATGTAAAGCGGACTCTGGTATTTTTACCACCACATTGCCTACACCTGCTCTGAGCAGGGTTAGATGCCACTGTGGTAAAAACACTAGTGGCTGGTCTACACCTATTCTCCCACCCACACCAGTGCTAATACAGCCAAGAGAAATTTCAAGAGAATTGCTAGTGTAGACCATTCCTTCTACAGCATAGATAGGATGCTGTGGGTATTGCACCTGCCCCACTTTAGCCAGGTCTCACAAATCCAAGTCAACATAGTGCAGGGTCCCATATATGCAAGTCACCCAAAAGACCCAAAAGCTCCATTGCAAGGAAAAGTAATGTGACAAACTATTTAATGCAATGAATGTCCATGCAACAGTTTCCTCCCAAAGGTGAAATCTCAGCACCCAGCCTAGGTCACTGGGCTGGGCTCTAAAGATCTCCATAATGGGAAGGGTTGGAGGAATCCTCTCAGACAGCCTCTGGAGCTGCTCTACAGAGGTTCCACTGGCCTAAAGCCACCCAACCCCGAGGCTTGAGAGCCTGAGCTGCAGCTCAAGTTGCAATGTTCACATTGCTACTTTTAGTGCACTAGCCCCGCGGGTGCGAGTCTGTCTCACCTGGGCTGGGAGACTCGCGCCCTGCAGCAATGTCGATACACCCTGTGATACTATAGGCAAGGCTGGCTGATACTGGTGACTTTCTGCACAGTATTGCTTGCCGAGTCAACAGCCAGCCTCAGAGTTTTAGTACAATCGCTCCCTTTCCCAGTGTAACCCATGCCTGCTTGGTGGGGCACTCTGTCCCGCTCTAGTGGCACCTAGCCCGGCTAGAGATTGGTGAGTCTGCTACAGCCTGAGCTAAGAGCCACATGGCTTTTAGCTCATGCTGTAGAGCAGGGATCTCAAACTCAAATCACCACAAGGGCCACAAGGACTAGTACATTGGCCTAAGGGCCACATCACTGAAATCTTTTCATGCAAAGATACAAAAGCCCCCTCCTCTGCCCTCGTCCCCACCCCCACTCCACATCTTCCATGAGGCCCTGCCCCGCCTCTTCCCACCCCTTCCCCGCCCCCATTCCAACCCCTTCCCCAAAGTCCCTGCCCCAATTCCACCCCCTCCCTGTCCCTATTCCAACCCCTTCCCTAAATCCCCACCCTGGCCCCGCCTCTTCTCCGCCTCCTCCCCTGAGCGCACCACGTCCCCGCTCCTACCCCCTCTCTCCTGGAAAGTCCTAAGCACCACCAAACAGCTGTTTGGCGGTGGGAAGCACTGGGAGGTAGGTGGAGGAGTGGGGACGCAGTACCGGGGGGTGGGGGGAGGGGAGCCTGGCTGCCGGTGGAGTCAGTGCCTATGGGTTTGAGACCCCTGCTGTAGAGACTCATACACTGAGCTTCAGAGGTTCCAGGTTCAATCCCACCCACCCATCAATGACCAGGATCTGTCGGTGTTACACCAGCATCTAATTATACTGCCTCTTTGCAGTTTCCCTCTACTCAGGGAGCAGCAGCCAGCTCTATGGAACAGCTTCCAGCTGTTGAGAATGTGAAAAGCCTTGCCAAATGGAAGCTCACATACTTAGAACATTGGCTCCCACAAAGTAGTATTTACGAGCCTGTCTGCCCTTTTGTTTCGCATGATTAGATCTGGAAGATTAGAGGATAACCAAGCCAGTTTCTACAACCTTCGTAGCAGGAACTGCCAGCCCTTCATTTGGTCACTTGAGAGAACTCACAGACTTTAAGGTCAGAAGGGACCATCATGATCATCTAGTCTGACTTCCTGCACATTTTAGACCACAGAGCCTCACCCATCCACTCCTGTAATAGAACCTGACCTCTGGCTGAATTACTGAAGTCCTCAAATCATGGTTTAAAGACCTCACGTTACAGAGCATCCACCATTTACACTAGTTTAAACCTGAAAGTGACCCGGCTGTGCCCCATGCTGAAGAGAAAGGCAAAAAAACAAAAAAACCAACCAAAAAAAAACAGGGTCTCTGCCAATCTGACTCAGGGAAAATTCATTCCCAACCCCAAGTATGGTGATCAGTTAGACCCTTAGCATGTGGGCAAGACCCACCAGGCAGATACCTGGGAAAGAATTCTCTGTAGTAACTCAGAGCCCTCCTCATCTAGTGTCCCATCTCCAGCCATTGGAGATATATATGGATGTGGTGCCAATATTTATAGATGCAGGGAACCTTCTGTCACTACTATTTGCAACATCATCTCCAATAACCCAGCACTTTGACTACAGCTTCCACGGCCACTCTTCTCCATTCATCCTCAGTGCGTCCTCGAGCAGTTCCACAAGGATCTGCTTTCATTAGTGTGAATCTTTGCGCAACATGAGAACCAGCACTTACCTTCTGAGGTCAAAGTTGCTGTTACTTGTATAGCAAACTAATGGCCTATTCACCTGTGTCTCAAAGGTGAGCAAACCTGGAGATACCCAATATTGGGAGCACTTTGAACCACAAAGTGCATCAGTCACATTGAACTGCTACTGAACTCTACGTGCTACACAAGTCATTTCAAGCAGCTTCAGGGTGAATGGATTGCATGAACAAAATAGAACATTTTGCAAAGGGCTTGGATTTCAACACGTCATAGGGATTTTGGAATTGCCAGAGCAATGGTCTATCTAATCTGGTATCCAGAGGCTGCTGGAACAACTTGTATATTGCGGGTGCTGAGAGCCATTGAACCAAACTCTAAACCCTGTATATGATGGAAACCACTTCAAGACAGGGGGTGCAGCAGCACCCCCACAACCTTAGTTCCAACACCTATCCTGGTATCATGTCTCAAGTGGTAACCAATGTTACAAGCTTCAGAGGAAGGTATAAAACTCCCAACTAAAAAAATAAATAAGTAAGATATGCCTATCTCATAGAACTGGAAGGACCTTGAAAGGTCATCGAGTCCAGTCCCCTGCCTTAACAGGACCAAGTACTGTCCCCTGACAGATTTTTGCCCCAGATCCCTAAATGGCCCCCTCAAGGACTGAACTCACAACCCTGGGTTTAGCAGGCTAATGCTCAAACCCTATCCCGCTGTACTAATTGTACAGAACTAACAGGGAGGGATTTGTTCCTGAACCCAGCTGATTACTATCTTGTATCCTGCTGCAGAAGGATTATCATCCTTTGTAATTTGATCCTCACTAGTCTAGCTACTGTAGGATGAACCTGCAATGCCACTGAAATGCCTCTGCCATTCTGTCTTTGTTTAAAAAAAAAAGAAAAGAAAAAAGACGCATTTATTCATTAGTTACACAGGGTAAGTCAGCACTTAGATACCAGAGTGCTGGGCTCTATAAAGAACCCTGAGATTAGATAGGGAGATGGATTAAGTAGTGACACAAAGAAACTGGTAACCAAGAGGTCAAACAGTCTCTACCATTCAGAGCGTAAATTCCGTAATGTATTCATGAGACGTTAGTGAGAATTACTGTGGCTTATGTGATTCAGAGATTCCTCCTAGAAAGCCAGAGATTCATGCACACGAAGTACATGCACATGAAGCTGACACCAACCAGAGACTTCTGCGGCAGAGAGTGGACAGGATGACTACCACAGGAACATACTGAACAGTGTTTTCCTCTTCAGACTGCAAGGGCATCACTAAGTGTTTTCTAAAGCTTTTCTGTTCCATTTTAATTCTTTGTACTATTAGGCCTGTAGTTGTGCCAAAATACATGGAAGTATCTAGCATTAAAGCTATTTATTTTTCCCAAGAAGGCAGAAACCCCCATAGAGATAAGTCTGTTTGATTAGTCCAGGAACTCTGTATAGTTTACTGCTAGGGTCCTTATACCATTTGATTTGGGGAGGAGGGATAGCTCAGTGGTTTGAGCATTGGTCCGCTAAACCCAGGGTTGTGAGTTCAATCCTTGAGGGGGCCATTTGGGGCAAAAAAATTGGGGATTGGTCCTGCTTTGAGCAGGGGGTTGGACTAGATGACTTCCTAAGGTCCCTTCCAACCCTGATATTCTATGATTCTATGATTTAGACCCCAGCTTCCCCAGAGATCAGGTGTGTTTGGATCCAAAGTTTTGTTGTAACTCATCTCTGCTGGCAGCTACTGCTAGATCGAACAAGCTGTCATTGTACCATGGTAGAAGCCAAGAAGAATGCTGGGGTAAGGATTCTGCAGGCCTATCTGGAAGACAGTTGTGGGCACCTGGAGGAAAGCCAATAGGGCTGTCTGCACAACAGCTTGTGAAAACAGAAATGAGGTTGGGAACCCTGAAGAGAGGAAAAAGGGCTAGGGCTGAGAATGGTGCTAGGGTAACATAGGCAGGCATGAGGAGCTGTCAGGCCACAAAACTCAGACAAAGGGATGAATCACATGACAGTGTTTGAATTGCTCTGCTGAGCTGAGGAAAGGCCACTAGCAATTACAACTGAAGAAGGGTCCATTGGCTTTTGGTGTCATCACAGCTGAGAGACAAAGTCAGTGTGTTTTGAATTTAGTTATGCTAGACATAAGCTGTTCTGTGTTTTGAAGTTCAACCCGCAACCATCCTTGCAAGAAATAACCAACCCAGACACTTATCCAGTGTAAAGCTGTTCTGTCCCATAGCATCGACTTCTATTTCCTGGTGTTTGGGCTGCCTTCAATTGTTAATTTATGATACTGTTGGGGTTTCCATGCACTTGGTTAGCTCAGGTAAGAGGGCAAGCTGGTTCATCTCGAAAAGACACCTGACATCAGATGAACTGAGCCTCAGCCTGCAGGGGTTTTTCATCAGTCAGTCAATTAATCAAATAAAAGCAGGCTCTGCTTGAAGTCCTTACAAGACCCTTCATAGAATGCTTTCCATCAGTCTGGAGAGTGGGAGGTACAGAGAGAAAATGGAAGCCAATTAGCTTAGGGAGGAAACCATCTGATAGAGCCATTGCTGTCAATGTTGGGAATTTCCAAGGCTCCTCTGCAAATTAATTGCTCCCCTCTGCAAATTTGTTTTGTAGGCATGCCTATCTAAAACTAGTCTATATAGTCAGAGCAAATGCTGGTGCCTCAGAAAGAATTTCAATCTATAGAGAACTACTAAAGCAGCTTTTTAGAGTGTTATCTTGTTCGCCCTGTGCGTGCACATCTTTTTACATCCCGTGTGTGTGTTTATGTGTTTTGGATGGCTTGATGTATCCAGACAATATTAAAAAGTGGGTTGTGATTTCCATATCAGTGGTCAAAAGGGTAGGTCATTTTGAGAAAACGAAAATGTGACGTTCCCCCCTCCTAAGCTGAGGGGTTTAAGAAATTTCCCATTAGGCTGTTAATGGTAAAACTGACTTGATCAAACAGGATAACTGGAAAGTTTCAGCAGAATGTGGCTGCATCTGAACTGTTTGCAGCTGGCAGTAATGTTTTATTATCCAATAGCACCAAGGGAATATCAGTCTGTATTTGAAAGATATTGACAGCGATTTATCAAACCTTAATCTGCTGCTACACTGCACCTTAACCAAACGGCTGGGGGACTAAGAGAAAGGGATGCAACATGGAGAAAAGCTCACAAAAATAGGTATTTTTACTGTGAAACTGAATGTCTTTTTCTTAGCAACCTATCCAGGGCCATAACTAGGGTGGGGCAAGAGGGGCAGCTGCCCAGGGTGCAGAGCTGGTGGGGGCACAAAAATGGGGTAGCAGGATCGGGCCCAGCAGCATAAGCTCCTCCCCCCTTGCAGGATTGGGTCTAACAGCATCAGGTGGAGTCCATGGATGTAATTTGGGGTGGTGGGGCACTGCCCCCCCAAACAGAGGCCTGGGCGGGGAGCGGAGTATGGAGCTGCTTCTCCTGCCCACTGGTGCCTCTGCAGCTGGACACTGCCTCCTGGCACTGGTCGTTGTCCCCTTCTACATGTGTTGGACTCCCTGCATAGCCAGCATCCTGTTTTCTGTACAAGGATGAGTTCTGGGGGAAAGGGGGCACTTGACTCTGCTTGTCCCCGTCCCATTGTCCACCCCGCCCCCAGCATCGCCTCTAGGGAGCTCAGATATGATTGCTCAGCCCGGGCGCTAAAATGCTCTGAACCTATCAGTGTGATGTGTGTAGCTCTCTGCCTGTTTGTGATTTAGTTTTCTGTACATTGAGAGATGCAGAACACAGAAAGCGGGTCTCTGCTAGAGACAGCTGTTATTTTGAGTTCCATTTGGCCAGGCTTTCACTCCTGCAACTGGCACTGCGGTGTGATTGAAACAGTACGGTGCTCCCCACTCCAGCGATTGCAATTCAAATGCACACAGTGCATTGTATCCTCCCAGCATAGGCACTGAGATTTTCTTTTCCCTGGGTGTGCTCCACCCCTGCTCTGTACGGAGACCCTGGCCACATTCTGCCCTCCCCCAAGGCCCCACCCTTACTCCGCCTCTTACCACCCTGGCTCCGCACTCCTCCCCAAAGCCCCTGCCAGCTCACTGCTCTCCACCCTCCCCCAAGCTCCTCCACAGCCACCAATCAGCTGTTTGGTGGTGCCTTCAATCATTTAATTGGGGGCACTGCCGAACAGCTGACTGGGGGTGCTGCCAAACAGCTATGGCTGCTGAGCACCCACTATTTTTTCCCCCCATGGTTGTTCTAGCCCTGGAGCACCCATGGATTCAGCGCCTATGCCCCCCAGCACTCCCTGCAAGCAATGCAGGGTCTGTGGATTGTTGCCCCTATCCTACAGGTCCAGGCACTGCCTCCTGCAGTAGATACATGGGTTGGGATCTTCAAAATCGCTCAACATTTGTTTAACTCTGCTTCCATTAAAATCAATGGGCATCATGCTACAGAGCTACTTGTACCCCTCTGGTCTCATTGAGTGCCCCCTCTGCCATGTGTTAGGCTTCTTGCCTTCACCTACCCTTGGGTGAACTCCTGTGACTCTCCCACTCACAGACCAGTTCAACACCTGCTAGTCTTCCTTTAGGAAGCTCTGACCAGTGGTGGATGCAGTGACCCAAACAGCTTTTTATAAAACAAAGTATTGTTTCATCTCAACAGTAGGAACAAAGCATAACCAGAGAAAAGGGGTTTAACACAATAAAAGGTCTACACACACCTCTATCTTACCCATAGTCCTAGGTTGGCCTGTCATACCCCAGACACTGCAATCCTTGGAGCTTGGGTATACCTTAGCTCCCCACTTCAGGGAGTGTGGCTCTTTTTAAAACCAGCCAAAGGCCTTGGTTTTCTCTTGTCTTGCTTGAGCCTGGTTAAACCAGTTTGGGTGGCTCCCCAGGGACTCAGAGTTGTACTTCAAAGCATTCTCTGATGTCGGTGGTGCAACTGTTATCAGGACATTGTACCTACTTCCTCCATATGTGCAGTCAGCCTGTGATGAATTAACCCCTTATAGACCTACAGTAAACAACACAATAACAATCAGACTGACAGAACTTTTAATATTCATAAGCTATTACAGGCAGCCCCCATGTCCTTCCCAGGCATTTTACCATTGCCTGCAATGGGAGCACAGTTAGGCTAACTCTGAGCATTTTGAAAATCCCACCCATAATGTTCATGGTATATTTGCACCTATTCAGATTTTGGGTTTGTTCTGTTCCTTTCTTTGAATGGTCCTGTACGACACCAGGATCTGCTCCTGTGACAAGAGGAACACATACCCTCACATTTGCAAATGCTCTGGCAGAGGGTAGGGTTTCCCATGGCACCCACTGACAGACAGACACGCGACCAGGGCACTTGACCATCATGGCAAACACTCTTACTGCTCAAGGAGGTCAGGAGCATCATGTTCTCTTCTTATTAATCAGCAATTTGTGCAACTGAGCTGTTGTTTTTTCTCCTCTTTTTGGATGCTTTATTTTGCAGCTGTTCTATTATTTCCCTCTCGCTTGCATTTCCCTCTAGGAATCTGAGACAAACTCCCTCTTACTAGAATTTAGAGGTGGGGCATTTTTCCAGGCCCTTCAATGCAGTCCAGTGAGATTCCCCCACCGGACGCCATACTCAATACCAGGCATGGGGTTGTGTCAGGGGGACAAGGAGTGCGGAGTACATGCTGGGCTCCTGGGTGAGCAGGTTCTCTTGGGGTTTGGATGCAGGGGTGGGATTAAGGCCTTGCTGTGCATCTGAACGATCAACTCTCTTCTGTTTTCTCTTTTACAGATCTCAGGGGCGTGGGAGAAGCTGCTGAGGCAGTGGACATATTGTCATGGCAATCCCCCTAGCATGTACATGGCTGGAGGTGCTGCCTGAGTGTCTGCCAACTAGCTATTGATTTTGTCCACTATGTTTTTCAAGTGAATCACCATGGGACAAAGCAAACAGAAAAGTGTACATCTGTTAAAGAATCTTATTAAACTGTTCTTCCCCCACCCCATCCCCCCAAGAGCATCCCCGGTACTTGGCTCTGCCTAGCCCCACCTACACAGTTCAGTGCAGGCCTGAGAGCATCTGAGGCAACACTTGTCTGGTCTTGGCCCTGGCCCCTTCCACATAGGCTCCACCACCACCACCACCCCCCAATCTCAGTGTGGAAGGGGCCGGGCCAGGGCTAGGGCCAAGACCAGCCAAGTGTTGCCTCAGATGCTCTCAGGCCTGCCCTGAACAGGGGTAGGCAGAGCTGAAAGTGCGTGGGCTGGTTTTAGGGATACATGCAGCCAGTAGGGGGTGTGGCTCAACAGATGGCAGAGCCAGAGCTCTGGGCTGTCAATGCTTTTAGTGAAACAGGGTAGAAGGATTGTGGGAGTGCAATAGCCAATTATTAACAGTGGTGCTGCACTATTGCAGGTGTACATGGAGGTGAGTGCAACCAGCCTTCTGTAGAGCTAAAATGCCCCTGTATTTACAGCTGGAAATATCTACAGAGGCTGTGGGGTTTGACCTGAAATAACTCCCTAAACAAGAGCTGCAACCAGACCTTAGATAGGGTTCCGAAATACAATCAAAGCTTTCAACATAGGAAGCTCTGGCCAAATGCCAGTCACCAGGCCAACCGGGGCTCCTGCCTTAATTTTCAAACCAAACACGTGATTGTGTTTTAAAGTTTTGATAGTTATTTTAAAAGACTATTTTGCACATACCTTTTGCCATTTCCTGTTTACAGTCCTTGTCACCATTTTTTCCCCAGGTCTGCTGTTATGATTCCTTTCAAGAATAAAACAGCCTCTGCCTGCTTTCTGCTAACTGCGTGAGTTAGAGGGTCACACACATTTGTTAATATTTATAAAGAGGTTTTAATCAAGCATTCTGTGAGAATAAGCTATTTCCTGGGCAATTATAGACTCATAGACTCATAGACTTTCAGGTCAGAAGGGACCATTATGATCATCTAGTCTGACCTCCTGCACAATGCAGGCCACAGAATCTCACACACCCACGGCCACATCACATTGGCGACTCATAGTCATCCTGTGATCAACCAGGACTCCGAGGTCCTTCTCCTCTTCCGTTACTTCCAACTGATGCGTCCCCAGCTTATAACTAAAATTCTTGTTATTAATCCCTAAATGCATAACCTTACACTTCTCACTATTAAATTTCATCCTATTACTATTACTCCAGTTTACAAGGTCATCCAGATCTTCCTGTAGGATATCCCGATCCTTTTCTGAATTGGCAATACCTCCCAACTTTGTGTCATCTGCAAACTTTATTAGCACACTCCCACTTTTGGTGCCGAGGTCAGTAATAAAAAGATTAAATAAAATTGGTCCCAAAACTGAACCTTGAGGAACTCCACTAGTAACCTCCCTCCAACCTGACAGTTCACCTTTCAGTATGACCCGCTGTAGTCTTCCCTTTAACCAGTTCCTTATCCACCTCTCAATTTTCATATTGATCCCCATCTTTTCCAATTTAACCGATAATTCCTCATGTGGTACTGTATCAAATGCCTTACTGAAATCGAGGTAGATTAGATCCACTGCGTTTCCTTTATCTAAAAAATCTGTTACTTTCTCAAAGAAGGAGATCAAGTTGGTTTGGCATGATCTACCTTTTGTAAAACCATGTTGTAATTTGTCCCAATTGCCATTGACCTCAAGGTCCTTAACTACTTTCTCCTTCAAAATTTTTTCCAAGACCTTGCATACTACAGATGTCAAACTAACAGGCCTGTAGTTACCCGGGTCACTTTTTTTCCCTTTCTTAAAAATAGGAACTATATTAGCTATTCTCCAGTCAAACGGTACAACCCCTGAGTTTAGAGATTCATTAAAAATTTTTGCTAATGGACTTGCAATTTCATGTGCCAGTTCCTTTAATATTCTTGGATGAAGATTATCTGGGCCGCCTGATTTACTCTCATTAAGCTGTTCAAGTTTGGCTTCTACCTTGGATATGGTAATATCTACCCCCACATCCTTATTCCCATTTGTCATGCTGCCACTATTCCTAAGCTCCTCATTAGCCTCATTAAAGACTGAGGCAAAGTATTTGTTTAGATATTGAGCCATGCCTAGATTATCCTTAACCTCCACTCCATCCTCAGTGTTTAGCGGTCCCACTTCTTCTTTCTTTGTTTTCTTCCTATTTATATGGCTATAAAACTTTTTACTATTGGTTTTAATTCCCTTTGCAAGGTCCAATTCTACATGCCTTTTAGCCTGTCTCACTTTATCCCTACATGCTCTGACCTCAATAAGGTAGGTTTCTTTGCTGATCCCTCCCATCTTCCACTCCTTGTATGCTTTCTGTTTTTTCTTAATCACCTCTCTGAGATGCTTGCTCATCCAGCTTGGTCTAAAACCCCTGCCTATGAATTGTTTCCCCTTTCTTGGGATACAGGCTTCTGATAGCTTCTGCAACTTTAACTTGAAATAATCCCAGGCCTCCTCCGCCTTTAGGTCCATAAATTCTTTAGTCCAATCCACTTCCCTAACTAATTTCCTTAATTTATTAAAGTTAGCCCTTTTGAAATCAAAAACCCTAGTCTCAGATTTATTTTTGTTTATCCTTCCATTTAGTTTGAACTGAATTAGCTCATGATCACTCGAGCCAAGGTTGTCCCCTACAACCATTTCTTCAATGAGGTCCTCACTACTCACCAAAACCAAATCTAAAATGGCATCCCCCCTTGTTGGTTCAGCAACTACCTGATGAAGGAATTCATCAGCTATCACATCTAGGAAAATCTGAGCCCTATTATTATTACTAGCACTTGTTCTCCAATCTATATCTGGGAAGTTGAAGTCTCCCATGATCACACAGTTCCCATTAGTATTTACTTCCTTAAAAACATTAAAGAGGTCTCTATCCCTATCCAAATTAGATCCCGGTGGTCTATAGCACACCCCAAGCACTATCCCAGGGGAGGCTCTAGTAGTTTTCTTCCCCAATGTGATTTTTGCCCAGACAGACTCAGTCTTATCCATTCCATCACTTTTTATTTCTTTACAGTCTACCTCATCGTTGATATACAATGCTACTCCCCCACCTTTACCTTTATTTCTATCTTTCCTAAAATTAAAAAGGAAAAACTGGTAATTTTCCAGCTAGAACAGACAAACCACACCAATACTGCCAATGCTGAGTGTGTCCAAAAACATGAGTCAATCCCTCTCCCCCCACAATCATAATATTTTTAAAAATAACACTTTTAGGGCAGTAGCGTAGCCAGAGGGGGAGCAGGGGGAGCGGCCGCTCCCCCTTGAGCAGAAGTGGCGGAAGCGGCGCCTTTTTTTAGCAGCACTAAAAAAAGGCGCCACTTCTTTTTAAGCGCCGCTTCTTGCACTCACCCAGCGGCGCTCCGGGTCTTCGGCGGCATTTTGGCGCGGGGTACCACCAAAGACCCAGAGTGAGCCGCCGAAGTGCCGCCGAAGACCCGGAGCGCCGCCGGGTGAGTACGGGGGATGCGCCTTTTATAGCACCGCTCCCCCTGCGCTCCGGACCTGGCTGTGCTACTGTTTTAGGGTTCTTTTTATTTACCTTCTTATTTTTGAACCTTTACGTTCATGTTTCTCCATAACCTCCTCCATAAGGTCAAGCAAGATTTTTTTTTAAAAAAACAAAACAAAACCTGAGAGCCTCATGTATTCCTGTGATTCGATGTAGGGCTTTAAGAAAACCACCAAATATTATGGCAATTGGCAACACTGCAGCCAGCAGCTGCCAATTGCTTAACTGCCAATTTAAGGCAAAACTGTTTAGCTCTGCCCAATCTAAAGGGTGAGCTAATTCCTGATGGGCAAGCTGGGCAAAGCTCTGGTAAAAGGCCATGCTACAGAGGGGAGTTATGCCTTGTCTATGTCGAAGATGTTACAGTGATCCCTTCACTAGCTCAGTATTGATTGCAAAGTACCCACTTTGTCTCCACATACAAATGTGCTGCAATTAATTTTGGGGGAAGCAGAAATTAGCATAACTTGTCCCAGAATTGTATAGGAGAAAGAATCAGGGTAGCCTGATCTGGTGTAGACTCAGCCAAGTACATGACAGTGTGAATGATGCACAGGGATGAAATGAGAGCTGCCAGCTCCCTCAGCCAGCAGACCTTATTAGTTCAGCAGCTGTGCATCCTTAACACCCCCTCCACCCCACCCCAACAATTGTGCCACTCAGACACGGTCCCTGAAATCCCCCAGCACCTGCTTTGCCATGCTGTAACTGCTGATCCAGCTGTGGAGTGCTGGCTAAGATGACAATGTCTGTCCCTCTTCACCACAGCTTCTGTTCCCTGATTCCAGCCATGCCTCCGCTCTGGTAACGGCTGGCCTCCTGATTCATTTTTGTGTTTCAATGAAGCTGCCACTGAATGTTCGGTCTGTTACACTGCTGTGTTGTCACAGCCAGAGAGCCTGTGCACAGGGCTGGCTTTAGGAAGTGCAGGGCCCGATTCGAACAGTTTTGATGGGGCCCCGGTAGGGACCCTCCGCCGAAATGCCGCCGAACACAGCAGCAGCGATTGATCTGCCGCCGAAGTGCCACCGAAGACATGGACGTTGCAGGGCCCGATTCAGGGGAATCAGGAGAATCGGCCTAAAGCTGGCCCTGCCTGTGAATGATTTAGGCCTGGCTTGCTGAGGAGCATGTGGACCCTTGTGTGCAAGTGCTAAGCCTTATTATTCCATTTATTAATTACTAAGCAATTAAGTTTTCCTTTACTACAAAGGATCTAGACTGAGCGCCAGGATCTGGTCCCAAAATTCCAAATGTCACCTTGGATCTCCTACTTTCCTATCTGATTTGAACTGATGTGAAAATTATTAGGAATGGGGCATGGACTGTATTTTTGTTCTGTGTTTGTACAGCACCTAGCACAATGGGGTCCTGGTCCATGTATAAGGCTCCTAGGTGATATAATAGGCATGTTTGCAAATATGACCAAATTGGTGGGTCACTAGGTCTACGTTTCAAGTAACTCTTATTTAAGGGGACCTCTGCAAAAGCTACTACGTTCTTTAAAGTGTGTGTTAAAAAGTTAACAATCTGCAGCTTGGTGGTGAAAATGTGAAAAGAATGAGCCAGATTTTTCTGCTGATTTGTTAGTTAGGTTTTCTTTATTTTTGTTTCTATCTGAATTGTAAATTCAGGATGTCAGCTGCACAATGTTTTCCAAAATGGGGCATATTCCTCCTGTGTTTTTAGTGGCCTTGCCCCACAGCTGAACTCAGCAAAAGGGGGTTATGTTTTTTCCCTCCCTTTATTTTTTCACTTGGCTATTTTTTTGTTTGTTTGGAGGTAGGGTTTTTTTTTGGCTTACTGTCCACTGTGGCAGAGATGGGGCAGGAAAGAGCAAGATGAGCTTTAATCTCTGTGCACATGGCTCTTTGCAGCTTACTCAGTTCCTGCTGCAGGGGGACTTTAAGAGGAAGACGATCAGCATTGTCTCAAAACCCAGCTTCCTTTATTGCAGTCAGTAACCAACCTCAGACCTCTAGGAAAGAAATGAAATAAAATGGTGCCACTGCTATGGACTGCTTGCTAGCCACTCCATCAGTACCCATTTTAATATCTAGTGTGGGACGATCAAGCCTATAGTTTGGTTTGTTTTTATTTTCTAAATTTGCCTGCATATTTACCTGAGTTTGAAAGCAGGACCAGTTTTGGGTATTTGAAGACCTCCAGAAAGATTCTTCTTTGCAGGCAGTTTTCCCTTGCACCCTTCTTATTGGCCTAAACATAGGTATAGCTAGTGAAGAGCCAGATAGTACACTCAGCCAACAGCAGATCCCAGCATCCCATAGGGCAGTGGTTTTCAAACTTTTTTCCTCGTAACTCAGTTGAAAATTGTTGATGCCTGTGACCCAACATAATTATATCTTTTGACTAGAGTTTTCATAAAATCATAATATTGCAAAACATTCCAGCTTAACTCACTTTACATAACTAACAATAGACACTAGCCTTAGTAAGCCTATGGTAAGGAGTGTGGGAGGGGGCCCAGGTAGGGCAGAGGGTATGGTATGGGGTTGAGGGCTCTGTCTGGGGGGGAGGGCTCTAGGGTGGAGCTGGGGATGAGGGGTTCAGGACAGTAGCGCAGCCAGGTCCGGAGCACAGGGGGAGCGGCGCTATAAAAAGGCGCCTCCCCCTGTACTCACCCGGCGGCGCTCCGGGTCTTCAGCAGCACTTTGGCGGTGGGTCCTCACTCACTCCGGGTCTTCGGTGGTACCCGCTGCCGAAATGCCGCCGAAGACCTGGAGCGCCGCCGGGTGAGTACAAGAAGCAGCGCTTAAAAAGAAATGGCGCCTTTTTTTAGGGCTGCTAAAAAAAGGTGCCACTTCCTTTTTAAGGCGCCGCTTCTGCTCACAGGGGGAGCGGCCGCTCCCCCTGCTCCCCTCCTGGCTACGCTACTGGTTCAGGGTGCAGGAGGGGGATCAGGGCTGGGGCAGAGGGTTGGGATGCAGGGGAGTGAGGGCTCTGGCTGTGGGTGCGGGCTCTGGGGTGGGGCCAGTGATGAGGAGTTTGGGGTGCAGGCAGACTGCCTCTAGGCTGGGGCCAGAGGACTCCCGCCAGCCCTCTCCCCAGTGGCAGCAGCTATCTCTGGGGAAGGGGCCTCTCTCTCTCCCTGCCAGCAGGCAGCACTGAGTTCCGGGGGGAAGGGTCCCAATCTCCCCACCCGCAGCAGCAAGCTCTGGGGCTGGGGGAGAGGCCCACAGCAGCCCTGCAAGCCCCAACTTGCTCCCCTCCCCAGTTCCCACCTCTCTCCCTACCTCTCTCCTCTCCAGGTCCCTGCTGTATGGCCCTTTAGAGCTGCTGCACAGCAATGATCATTATAATGTGAATCAGCAAGGTGACCCGCCGCGACCCAGTACTGGGTCACGACCCGTACTTTGAAAATCACTGTTCTAGAGTGTACTTTTGCTTAAGACCAGCCAGTATCACTGCAAAGCTCAAGGATAGAATCTGATAACGATCTCTCATTTTTTGCATACAGAACATTTTATTGTTCTGTAATGTCAAAGCTGCTGCATTTCCTCAGGAGGCAGAGTTGAAATCAGGAAGGAAGCTGTGTAAAATTGGGATTTCCCAGACTCCAGCAGTGTCTCATAAAAGGGTGCTTCTGAACTAGCAGAAAGTTTGGAAATACGGAAACCAGAAGGGTTTTCCCCCCTGCTTTTTTTCTTCACATTGACTCCCACTGTAGCTTGGATTCCAGTTCTGTGACAGCTCTCCCACCTCAGGCAGGAAGATGGGTTTGTGAGCCTTACTCTGAGCCCAGAGGGCTCACACAAAGCATCAAATGGGATGAAGATTGAAAGGTGACAAATGCGCACAAAGCGCCCTCCACAGGCAAATGAATACATTTTAAATCCAGATGCTTCTACAGCAGGGGGTTGGCAACCTTTCAGAAGTGGTGTGCCGAGTCTTCATTTATTCACTCTAATTGAAGGTCTTGCGTGCCAGTAATACATTTTAACCTTTTTAGAAGGTCTCTTTCTATAAGTCTTTAATACATAACTAAACTATTGTTGTATGTAAAGTAAATAAGGTTTTTAAAATGTTTAAGAAGCTTCATTTAAAATTAAATTAAAATGCAGAGCCCCCCGGACTGGTGGCCAGGACCCAGGCAGTGTAAGTGCCACTGAAAATCAGCCTGCGTGCCACCTTTGGCACCCGTGCCATAGGTTGCCTAACCCTGTTCTACAGTAAAGAGTTTACTGGCAGGACTAGGGTCAGACTACAGTTCTTTACTATGACTATAACATGGTTTGGTTCTGCCCACTTTGGTCCCAACTACTTGCAAAATAAACCAAAACCAGGCACACAATCACCTTGGACAAAATCTACAGTGTGGTAGTAATCTAACAGTGGTCTAATGTAGTTTGATCTCAGTTGTGTTTCCATCTACACTGCACAATCAGCTATGCTTAAGGACCTGGTTAGAAATGCCACACTTTTAAAACATGATGAGGTTCTATCTACAATACCAGAAGGAAATGTATTTTAACAAGAAAAATAAGAAAGGAATACTTGTGGCATCTTAGAGACTAACACATTTATTTCAGCATAAGCTTTCATGGACTACAGTCCGCTTCGTCGGATGCATAGAATGGAACATACAGTGGGACGATATTTATACATTCAGAGAAACATGAAAAGGTGGAAGTAACCATACCAATTGTAAAAGGCTAATTAATTGAAAGGAACTGTTATCAGTAGGAAAGAAACTTCTGAAGTGGTGATCAACATGGCCCATTACAGACAGTTGACACAAAGGTGTTAACGGTATTTAACTGGGGGAAAAAGATTAAATTAACGTAATGACCGAGCCATTCCCGGTCTATATTCAAACCTAAGGTAACGGTATCTAGTTTGCATATTAATTCAAGTTCGGCAGCTTCTCGTTGGAGTCTGTTTTTGAAGTTTTTCTGTTGCAAAATTGTCACCTTTAAGTCTGTCACTGAGTGATTAGAGAGGTTGAAGTTTTCACCTACTGGCCAACCTCTCTAATCACTCAGTGACAGACTTAAAGGTGGAAATTTTGCAACAGAAAAACTTCAAAAACAGACTCCAACGAGAAGCTGCCGAACTTGAATTAATATGCAAACTAGATACCGTTACCTTAGGTTTGAATATAGACCGGGAATGGCTCGGTCATTACGTTAATTGAATCTTTTCCCCCCAGTTAAATACCCTTAACACCTTTGTGTCAACTGTCTGTAATGGGCCATGTTGATTATCACTTCAAAAGTTTCTTTCCTACTGATAACAGTTCCTTTCAATTAATTAGCCTTTTACAGTTGGTATGGTTACTTCCACCTTTTCATGTTTCTCTGAATGTACAAATATCGTCCCACTATATGTTCCATTCTATGCATCCGACGAAGCGGACTGTAGTCCACGAAAACTTATGCTGAAATAAATTTGTTAGTCTCTAAGGTGCCACAAGTATTCCTTTCTTATTTTTTTTTTTTTTTGCTGACACAGACTAACACGGCTACTACACTGAAACCTATTTTAACACGGTCACACAACATAGACGATGTATGTGGACAGGACTACACTTTTGGTGGAGGAAGTGTCAGTGTTTACACCTTGCAACTTGAAATAAATATTGAGATAGCTGCAGAGTTTAGGATGACTTCCAAGCACACTGGTTTCAGATTAGTCCATTTTCAATAGATTAAAAGGTATTTGGATAAAGGATCTCCAAAGGCATGAAAGATATCCAGATGTCTGTATGCACTAATGTATTTATTTTATATTTAAGCATTGCCGTAGAGCTCATAAATGCTGATGTTGCTACTTGCTGATCATCAGAATTCCCAGTAGGGTGTAGTCCTGCCTTTTCAAAGGGCGTGACACTGATAAGATTAAGCACAGTTCTTTTGCTGCTCCCTTTGTGGGGTGGGAGAGTGGGGGAAGCCTGCTTTGAATCCTCCCTGTCATTAGCAGTTTAGTGGCTATTAGCTGTTAACTTTTAGATAGTTTGACTGATTCTATCATTTTGCTGTTCTGCTACTTTACAACTTTCTTGATGCCTTTAAAGACAACAGCTACGAAGTTTTTCTGGGCTCATCATAGTTTTTACATTAAATGAAGGGATATTTTGTTAATCCCCTCTCATCCATATCAAAGAGTCACATCTAGGACATATGCATAATGGATTTCAAACATGGTCACAATCAAAACTGGTTCATAACAGTTTATCAGCCTATGTGGACAGCAGCCACACCATGTTAAAAAAATATATTTGGCATTGTCAATGGTAGGTATTTTGGGTAAATAGTTCCCACAATTGCTAACAGTGGGGCACAGTGTCTCTGCTGGTTACAATAGTGGGCGACGTAGCCAAAGGCTCCTGCAGCAGCCAGTGAGCAGAGTGAGATGACAGTATTAGGCCAGTGGGAGCCTTATGCACACTAGCGGTATCATCGGTGAAGCTACACCAGTGTTAATAATAGTGGGAAATGTTTGCCACCATAACCAAGCACAGACACAGCTGAAACAAGCTGAACGGGTTTTGCTGCAGCCATAGGGTTGCCAATTTTGGTTGGACGTATTCCTGGAGGTTTCATCACATGACCTAATCTTTCATTTTCTTTAGTTCCTGGAGATTCCAGGATAATCTTGGAGGGTTGGCAGCCCTATACAACCATGTTAACTCGCTGTTTCTAAACACTGTTTTACAGGCAATGAAAATGGGGCCAGGGGGTCACTGATAGTGCCGTAGTGAGGCACAAATGCTGTTTCTAGGTGGGATGCTCACTGATGGATAACTAGGGCAACAGCCTTGGACTGCTGCTAAACTAGGACGTGGTTATTTTTCTTTCCAAATTTACGGAAGGAAGGATGAACAAAAATGAACACACAATTTTGCTCACAGACAGTTGTTGCAAATGCACAGTCATGGTAGTTGTATTCATAAAGGGCCAGAGAGAGATTTGAGCAAGATTGGGGCTTGTCCCTACAGGCCTCTACAAGGGAGACCATTGGCTGCAGAGGCTGACAGAAAGAGGTGGGGAATGGACAGAACCTTGACTCTGCCCCTCCTCCCAACACAGCTGAGCTGACCAAGCAGCCAAAGTAACCTGCTATTGGTATAGACCAGTAGCGAATTCTTCCACCCAGAGTAAGGGGACCCTGGAAGTTGTCACAATTCATTCCCTGGTGTGTTCCAGGGGAAGCTCAGCTATCCACTGAGAATAAACTCTTAAATCTAGTCCTTACGGGGCCAGTTTTACACACAATTGTAATAACGATGCGGGTACGTTTTATATGAATTTTCCCTCCATATGTATTTCTGAACATTTGGGCCCAAGTCGCGGAACACTTATTTCAGTTGCAGTGATGAAACCTGATTTTACTTTTGTTGATGGGCAGTGCTACCACAGTGCAGTGTCGATATATTGGTGTAGGGAGGGAGAGAAAAGGGGGAAAGTGGTTATTTGTCCTAGGTGAAGCCTTCCATCTCAAGTTATTTTTTAAAAAATACCCCCAAACTTCAGCAATCTGCTGTGTGTGAGACCCCTTTTTGCATGTACAAGATCAGGGTCATGTTTTTACATTTTGACAGGCCGGAACTGGTGAAAATCCAGCCTGCACCGAGCAAGGACTCTTCAGGCATGTTCTCTAGAAGCCTGAAATAGTGACGCTGACCCTGGCAGCTGAAACAATGAACCCATCCTCATGCTCCACTCCCACGAGGCTTTTTTTAGAGCCTTTTGGCACTGCCAGCACTGTTGCATGGTGTGGTACAGCACACCTCACCACACCACGCAGCCATACATGCAAGTTCCTGCTTGCCACAGTGCACAAGTGCTCACACACCCTCCCCACTTTGTGATTACATCTGCTTCTAACTGGGGAAAAGGTCACATGCACAATAATAGTTAAAGCAGCTCAAAGAAGAGTTCTAGCAGCAGTTGCCAGGTCATGCTGCAAAGGTTTTCTGTCCAGCCATGTGGAATTGGCACCAAAGCCTGCAGCTTCTTCAGTCTACAGACAGCTAAATGCTTTGGAGGGGAGCCACCAAGGGACTCAGCCCAGGGCTACACTAGGGGAGGGGGTCGATCTACGATACGCAACTTCAGCTACGTGAATAGCGTAGCTGAAGTCGGCGTATCGTAATCGACTTACCTGGCGATGAGGACGGCGGCGAGTCGATCGCTGCCGCTCCCCCGTCGACTCCGCTTCCGCCTTTCGATGAGGTGGATTGCCGGAGCCGACGGGGAGCGCGATCGGGGATCGATTAATCGCGTCTTAACGATCGCGTCTTAAAAATCGATCCCCGATAGATTGATTGCTACAGTGAAGACTAACATGACAGCTAGAATCTCTCTCAGTGAGCATGAGAACAGCTATACGCATTGTGGAGACTGGCCACAAATAAGTGAGTCTCACATCACCTAGCTTTCAGGCACCTAGACAACCACAGGAACAACACTGCAGCTCCACCACGCCCAGGTAAGTGCTCCCTATACAATGAATGGGACCAGGCATGCACCTTAGACAAGCCCCACACCCAGGATACTGGGGAGAGCCACCTAAGCTAGCCAATGGGAGATGCTGATGAAAGGGGTTTGTGTTAAGCCCCGCACTTCTCCTGGACATAGCCACTCAAGTCCAGGCTGCTGGGGGGGAGCAAGAGGGGGAGCGGCACCTATCTCTGCTTAGTGATCCATGAACAGGGAACCTGCCTTTTGGAGTCAGGCAGCTTAGTCACCTAAGGGATTTCTTTCAGGAATGAGTTAGGTGCCTGCCTTAGCTCCAAAAAAAATTGCCGAATGGCCCAATGACTGTTCCACTGTGGATAAATATTTAAATAGTCATTGGGCCAGAGAGAGAGAGAGAGAGAATGACTCTGTGGTCCAATGGGTAGGGCACCCACCTGGTAGGGGAGAGACTCCTAGGTCCAGTCTCCCTGCTTCAATCACTTTAATTATTTATCCACAGTGGAACAGCTCCAACAGGAGACTGAGGAAGCCCCACATCAGAATACCCCACAGCTCAGTGGTTAGAGCACTCATCTGAGAACTGGGAGAGCCCCTGTTCAAATTCTTTCTCCCCCTCTGGCAAAGAGGGGGAAACTGAACCTGGGTCTCCCACATCTCAGGCTCTAACCACTGGGCTAAAAGGGATTAAGATGGGTGGCAGCACATCCACCACCTCCTCCTCCAGCTGTACTGTGAATGGGACCTCTTCCGGTGCAGTGCCCATGGCATATGAGGGTGACAGCTTGGAAATGCTGCTCGACCCAACCTACTGCGTCCAGTGACATATAAGGGGTCAGCTTGGGAGTGCTGATTAACCCAGCGATCTCAGACTCGCTCTGTTAATGTGTGTGTGTGTGTTTGTCTGATTCTGGGGCTGGGAGAACCCAGCCCTGGGGAACTTAGGTCCTGCAGGATAGCTCCATTGGAAGGGAACTTGCAGCAAGGAGAAGTAGAGCTCAATATGAGAACACAATTGACACAAGCAGTACATTGATTGAATTACAGACCCCCCTGTCTCCAAAGAGTAACCCTAATAAATGACCATACCCCAAAGTAACTGGCAAATCTGGTAACAACGCTCAGAGGCTACCTATCAGATCAGACCCCACAAATGACTCAGGTGGCCAAATGTCTATCTTCACCAGTTCATGCATCACTCTGGAGCTTAGGTGGGAGATAGGCACGTGGGCACATAAAGGGAGGCAGGAGTGTATATGCCCCAAGGTCCAAAATTTGGGCACTCAGGGAACTTTTACAGCAGAAAGTTAGGTGCCAAGTGTAGGCACCTATAGGGTGAGGCTGCAGCCAGGCTGGAGTTTTGAAGATCACAGTGGTACTGCGCACAGGAAGTTTAGGTATCTAACTTGCTTTGTGGATCGTACCCTTCATTCCTTCTTCCATAAACACCGCCTTTTGGCCCTGTTGTATCATCAGAAAGGATACATAGGATGATCCGTTTTACCTTCTCTATCATTCTTTACACTGTTACTTCTCATTCACATCCTCTTTAATTTAAACAGTCAATCTTTTCCACTCTCTCCTCATACTGAAGACTGGCCATGCCTCTGATAATTTTTGTTACCTGTCTCTGCACCCTTGCTAGGTTCTTTTTGAGAAGATCAGAACTGTGTATTCCAGGTGAGGGCATGCCATTGATTTATAAATATTCATTATTTTCATGTTGCTATTTTTTATCCCATTTTTGTACACCCCAACATTGTTTGCTTTCTGGAGAGTCACTGCAAGTTGAGCAGCTGTGCTCATTCAGCTACCTATTGAGATGCTCAGGTATATTTTCTGAGTGGGAGCGAGGAAGTTGTAGGTGTCACTGCAAATAACTCAATGTAAAAAAATTGCCTTCAGTGAGCATTGTGGTCACCCGGAGGATGTGACTATTTTTTAATTTTCAAGGCTAATTTTACAACAGTTCTGTATTGTGTTTATTTGAAATGCTGCTCACTAAGCCTGTTAACGGACACTTCCCTATGAGGTGAAAGGGACAGTAGTCATACAGTCTTAGAACAGGTGTACTTTTAAACACTTAATGCATCTCACACACACAACAGAGGTGCTATTTTTCTGTATCTACAGGAATTTGGGAATTGGCACAAGAAATAGAGAAAAGCAGAACAAAATGGAAACCAATTATTTAGGCAAAAATTGAAGGACCAAAAAATTATTCAATCCTTTTCTTCCATAGACAAATCTAGCTCAGTGTGTCCAGTTTAAAATTATGGTGTTTCTGTAGTTTTACTTTTGACATTTCATACAAGTATGAACACAACATATTCCTCTGAGATTTTGGACAGCATGTTTTCCATTGTTTCAAGTGTTATTTGGACTACTACAGCAAACATGCAGTACAAAACAAATCTGTACTTGCAGAATTAGCTGGAACAAACTATGACACTTTAACGACATCCTGTTTGGAAAATGACTGAAATGAAAACTAACTCCTCTAAAAAAACATACATGATCAGGGTAATTATGCTACAAGCAAACATGCATTTTCACATATTAACACGATAAGTTTCACTGAGCCTGAGACTATTATATTTGTCAGGCAGTGACCTGTCATTTTGAGTTCTCAGAACAGTAGCAGCTTTTGTTCTATGTCCAGTAAGAGAAAAAATCCAATGCTATTCTTGTGCTTTCCACATCTCAAGCTATATAAATTTAGTAGCTACTTCTAATAATTCAATCTGCAAGGTACAGTCCCATGCTGAGAATAAGTCTTAAGTATTACAAGAAAGGGTTGGTTTGCGTTTTTAAAGCAATTTTTTTTGTACCAGTAATTCTTATTGTGTCTATTGCAGATGACAGATTTTCTCTCCCAACCAAAACTTTTTAATTGTAGGGACTTAGGTTATCAGATGAACAAGGCTTGCCACAAATATATGGGAGGAAGGTAAAGGGGAATGCAATATCCCTGGTCATGCCATTAACGTGTTGAGTGCATATAAGCATGGATCAATTTACTAGCTCCCTGTACAAGGAAGTAAATGTCTTCACTGAAAGCTTTCCAATAAGACAGTGGGGTCTGGCTTTGTCTGCTACAAACTGGGCAAAGATCTGTTCCATTAAATAATGCCTGAAATCTTGGAAAGTCATACTACTGATCAGACTACCTGGCTTTTCATCTTTTGTTTCCAAAGTGAAGACAGAAAGAAATTGCCTTGACAGACTCAGGTTGGTGGGGCTCATGCTAGTGCTCTACAAAAGCTGTGTAGACAGCACTTGGAAGTTTCAGCTCGGGCTGTGAAGCCAACCCAAGTCTGTCAACTGGGCTGGGAGGCTCGCTGCCACAGGCTGTGTAGACACACCCTTAAAAAAAAAACAGATTGAGAGGTGATGTGATTACAATGGATAAGTACATTAATGGGGAGAAAATATCAGCTACTAAATGGCTCTTTAATCTAGTGGAGAAAGGTATAACAGGAACCAGTGGCTAGAAGCTGAATCCAGACAAATTCAGAATAGAAATAAGACAAATATTTAAGAATGAAGGCATCACTGGAACATACTACAAAGAGAAGGTAGACTATATTTTGACGTCTTCAAATCAAGACTGGATGCCATTCTGGAAGATATGCCTTGGTCAAACAAGTTATTGGGCTCAATGCAAGAGTAACTGATTGAAATGTAATGGCCTGTGATATCAGGTGGTCAGATAGATGATCCCTTCAGGCCTTAAATTCTATTAAAAGATTGGCAATTCTGCATCAGTGTCAATGTTCTGTACCAGAGTGCCACAGAATCCACTAGCTTTGCTGCAAGTTGTAGGTGAAGCTTACAGTGCAGTAGCTACCAACAGTCATACTGTTGGGATAAGTAAGGGTTAAGTAAAGACCTGGGAAACCGCTGGTGTGCTGGCATGGTATTGGGGAGTAAAGGCACAGGCAAGCACTATTTCTCTGCTTGATAGATAAGTTGCCATCCTTTTCCCTTCACTTCTGCTTGTTAAGGATTGATAAGCATTGCAGCTGCATAAGGAATGTGGGGGTCTAAAGGATACTCTTTGTGTAAAGCAATGTTATCTCCCCCCTCCCTTTCTTCCATTCCCAGCTACGTAAAGGAGCTCGGGGTCATGACCCCTTCCTCCCTCCCCAGTGAACTGCTGATTAAGTATACAAGGGGATCAGGTGGCTACTACCACCACTATGTTTTTGTCCCCAGGTCTTTACAGCTATTCTGAAGGAAAATGGGCCCTTTCCCCACAGAAATGGTCTATAAAGGACTGCTGCAGGCAGCAAGCAGCCAAATACTCTGATCTATATTATTTGACTATTAAACAAGTTAATCAAAATCACTAAAGAAACATAAGGGGTTTCCATTAAAACTTGACTGTCTCTGATTGTACAAGATGGGAATGTAATCTGGGAACAGTTGTATAAAAAAAAATAATGAAAGCAGTGCAAGGGGTGTTGGGCAAAAGAAATTTTTTGTGTGTGAATCTTTTTGTGTAATTATGTAAGGTTTTAAAGACCTAAACCAGCACGCATGGTTTGTAAAATCCTGTTTGCAGGTTTAAAATAAATTGGTTTTGTTTTTTTAAATTAAAAAAACCAATGCCACTAAAACTCCATTTGAATCTCTCATTCAAAGTTGCAACACTGACAGACCCTTGTGCTAGACAGGGGCAGCTAAGTGTGATGTGGCTTTGGTATTTAGTATTTAACCCTTTGGGTACTTCCATGTTTTTATAAAATATAATATCTTTTAAAATAAAAATTACAGAATATGTTCCTGGCTGGGGCAGCCAGAACTAAAAGAATGAGGAGAAATTCTGGACCCCCCCCCCTTTTTTTTGGAGGGGGGGTAATAAATAGCAGCTAAGAACTGCAGGAGGGGAACAAAAAAAGTTAAAAGACAGTGCCCCTCAGAAGCAACAGCAGGGGTGAGATGCACAACACTGAGCCTTAAGGTGGCTCTGAGTAATCTAACTGTCATAATGTTAAACCTTGGGATAAATGCTAGTGAGTAATCTCGTAACAATGTATAATGTGTGTGATTTTTTTTGGGGGGGGGGGAATTTTTAAGCATGCTAAAAACGGTAATTGAAAGCAAATTTCATGTCAAAGGTCTCATGGTAATACTGCCTCTCAGCTATTACCTGTGAATAAACTTAAAGCTTGGCACAGCAGAGAAACAATTACAAACCTGGTCTGTTGTACAAAAGGGGAAACTGAGGTACACAACCTCATGAATTTCATAAATGAACAATGGAATAATTCACCCTTTCCCTTTAAGGGTAAAAACGTAGTCTGCCTATACAACAAAACATAAAAAGTACAAAGGTAATTCTTCTGTTCTTCCTGCAGTCAGCAAAAAGATTTGTAAAAGGAAGGGGTATTTTTAAGCAATAATCTGTCCCCACCAAGGGGCTGGGAAATGTTTATTTTGTTTTTCAGACACACTATGGGCAAGCTGGTGCCAGTGGAAGAACAACCCAGAACACCATGGGTCTACTGTCGCAACAAAAAATTGTGGTGTTTGTCTTATTACCGTTATTTTGGTGAATATTATACAAGGAGGGTTAACGCATATAGCAGCAAAGGACAGTGCATGGTATGACCTGCCTGGAGAGCTTGGTCTACCCAGCAGGGGGGAATCAAATGACGCACCCCATTTCAGGAGAACACCATCCATTCCCAGTTCCTAAATGGAGGGTTCCTTACCGTGTCTTTGACTAGTTGGAGCCCAGTTTGCTGCTATTGGGAATGGAAAATGGAGGACAGAAATGGGTTTGTTGCAGGCAAATAAAAAGGCACAGAATGGGGGTTAAAAATGGGGATGAATAAATTCTGTTGCATGCATCTTACAGATGGACCCACAAAGGAGCTGGAAATATTTCCTTATGGGAGAACATGTGAGCGCCACTGTGGGAGCGGGTGCAACCAGAGCTCGTCAATGTGTCCTTTCAGTCCATTACATGGATGGGTGGTATACCCCAGAGAATGGTGGGTGGACCGGGTACACCCCAACTGCAGCACATACATAGAAGGGTTGAAGCAATAATTTAATTGGTGGGTAAGGGGATACACGTGGAATTGTCGCTGCAGAAGGGATCTATGGGTAGTAGGAACCACAAGGTTGGGTGTATGGAATCTGGGGAACCATTGGGTAACTAAGTAATGAATAAGCCAAAATGTAAAACTTCAACAGATCAATGAACTACTTACTGGCACAGCAACTATCTGCAATTGCAATGGGATGGGAAAGGGCAGCAGAGGTGAACCTGCGGTTAACTCAATGAACAGGGAAGCTTGTGACGTGGGTGGGGGATGGCTTCAAAAGGCTAATGTGGGGGTAGAAGGTGTGTATGGGAATGCAAAATGCTCAACTAAGGGGCTAGCACCTGGGTAATAGGTGCAGTGGCACCTTGGAATGAGACTGCAACTAAGGTGGTCCCCATGAGCTCTATGGGAATAAGAAGAAAGGGAGGAGCTTACTGGGAACCACTAGGAAATAAATAGGAAAAATGCAATGGTGTAAAATAAACAATAATTCAGTTAAATGATTGTTTGTCTAAAGAAAATATTTAAATGTGCCCCTCCCCGATGGCCATAAAGGAGCAGACCCAATGGCCTGTTCCAGGGGTGAACGATTGGGTGTAATGTATATGGGGTATGGAGTGTTCTGCTGGGAGTGTGCACAATTCTGTAATATAACACTTTGGAATACAAGTGCACCAGCATCTGGCACAATTACACAAATCTACATGCTGCCATCAGGACTTTGGTGCGTGAACGGATCTGTGGAACTCATTGCTGTGGAGAATCGAACTAGTGCATTACCCAATTCCATACCAAGTGGTCGAGCTGGTTTGGACAATACCCCGTTTCTCTGTAAATATTCAATGGACTCATGGACAAGAGCACATGAACACTGTAGGGGCAGCTCCAGGCCAAGCAACGCCGAACGCAGGTCTTGGAAGCCCAGGCCCTTCTAGGAATGAAAGCCTTCCAACTAGCTACTAAACTGCCTGCTGATTGTACTTGGACTGATGTAGCCTGTGCCCTTCGGACAGGCCTAATAGACACTCATTCGCTTCTTAGTCATGTTACTCATGTTGTAGGGATGTTATTCATACTAATTGTAGTATTAATTGTATTCATGGGGTGCTTATGTGCTGCCTTACCGTCTCCCCGAAAGTTGTGCTTGTAAATTCAGCAGCTTACCCCTTATGACCCGCCTTCTCTCTCTCCCCGCAGCGTGACCAGTGGACCAAGGTATCAGGCTAACTGGAGTCAGGGCCTCCAACCCGAGTGCCCCACCATCCAGTGTGCAGGAAGGAAGGGGGCCTGGACCCTTCTTTGAAGAGAGTGGGGGAGTGTTGGGATAAGTAAGGATTAAGTAAAGACCTGGGAAACCATTAGTGTACTAGCATGGTATTAGGGAGTAAAGGCACAGGCAAGCACTATTTCTCCACTTGATAGATAAGTTGCCATCCTTTTCCCTTCTGCTTGTTAAGGATTGATAAGCATGGCAGCTGCATAAGGAATGTGGGGATCTAAAGGATACTCTTTGTGTAAAACAGTGTTATCTCCCCCCTCACTTCCTTTCCCAGCTATGTAAACGAGCTCGGGGTCATAGCCCCTCCCCATGAACTGCTGATTAAGGGAACTTGTTCCTACAATTACTACAAAGAAATGTATCTTCACAGTAAAAATGTCTGTATAATATGTGTAATGCTGTAAACGGGCAGGGATAATTATATTCACTATATGGGCATTCACATCACTAAATAAGGGTTTTGGGGGTGTTGTAATAAACATAGGTATTTACATATTAACTTAGATAAAAGAGTGTGATGTGATTAACTCAGTGCTTACTTGTACCACAATAAAGAAGCCCATCTACACAATCCACCTCTGGCTTCCCCCTGCTCTTTTTATAACACATACCTTCTAAAAAAAACCTAATCTATAGCCAGAATGCTTACTGGAAAAGGAAAACCTTGTTATTTCATTTACCAGCTGGATGTGGTTAACCACTAGCACGGTCGGTCTCAATAGCCTCACTTCCAACAAAGCACAGCAAGGTAGTTGCTCTGCTCCACACAAAACCATGACCTAAAATCAGGTAGTCTACAGTGACAACACAGTGATGCATGAAATGATTGTAGTAAGTGTCTTTCCTTTTCACAGCTCACATGCAACACTGATCATGATTAATGAACAAGTCAAGTCAGTCACAGAGAATGGGTGTGTGCGCGCAGGGGGATGTTATGGTTTTAAAGATTAGGTCTCATCTTTTTTTAAGCCACACTGAGCACTTTAAATTCTGAAGGATTTAGCAGCAGTAAACCCCTGCTTTTATATTAAAAGTCCTTCAGAATTTATTTTTTTTAATTAGATCAAGTTTGGCACTATCTAACTCTGCCCCCTGCCTTCCTGGTTTGAAGTAGGCTTTTTGGGCACTGTTCTCACTGCATCTGTAGTAAAAATCAGAGCAGCAGCAAGGAACAGAAAGGCAGAGTCCTGCCCTAAGGCATTGTTCAGAGAAAAAGAATGCTCTTCCTCTAAGGAGCCTCAGACTGAAGAGCCTTAGGTGGGAACAGAAACCTGTGGGAGAAGACGCAAATCCGTTGGTTCAAGGGGCAGAAGGTTGTATGTCTGAGCAGGGAAGTCAAGAATCCCAACTGCTTATGTTATGGCTGAAGTGACAAAGTCACCCTTTATGTCCTCCAAGAGATTGTGGAGAACTGGGAGGCAGATGCTTGTGGGGTATTGAGAACCCAAGTGGGGGTGCCAGACAGGGTCTAGAAGCAAAGTTAAATCAGATTGGGGTTCTTCCCTGCAGATTTTCATCCTTCCAAGCAACAGCAGGACTCTTGGTCCCATACTTCCTTCACCTCCCTGCCCCCCAGCCTTCCTGACCTCACCTCTGCTGTTCAGAACTCAACTTCCCCCACAGCAAGGGGGATTTTGTCCCCACCTTAAATCTTAAGATGTTGCTTCCCCTCTCAACCTTCCCCTTAAGACAGTTCTTTTGGAGGAGTGAGGGTGAATCTCTTTCCAAAGATAGAGACTGGTAAAGTCTGAGACCAAGACTAACGGATGCTCTGATGGTATCTACATTGCTGTGACCAAGGACTTCTTGATACCAACTGGAAGAGGAGAGAGATACATGGAGCCCCATGGTTCACCAAAAGGGGTAATGTAAGGATCTATTGAAAGCCTGCGTCACACTAGTCGTCATAATCAGCATGAGATGCATGTGCAGATAAGGCATAAGGAGTGTGTATACTGAAAATTATGTTCTCAACACCTTGTCGTTAAAGGCAGGCCACTCTGTGTGTATTGAGAAACTTCTGCAGACAAGCGGTGGAGACACTTCTCTCACTGCCTGACCCTTGTGTATCTTACAATGGAATTCTATTTGCCTATTGAGTCAAATGCTAATGAACAAACTAGGAGTGCTGCAAGAAAAAAAAAACCAAAATAGCAGGAGCTATTCTGTTTACAAGTAAAGACATTACATTTTTTGTAAGTATAACTGGAGGTATGGTGGTATACCCATTATCCTTCACACTGGAAAGACAAGGGAAGGAAAATCTCAGCCATCCTGGTTGAACATGCTGAGAAAGACTTGGGGTATACAGGAGACAGGGGAATTGGAAACAAATGGTTACGTATAATCTTACTTGCTATTATATGTATCTTTGTTAATAAACAGGAAAAAGTGTGATCTTGAAGACAACGTGGTCTAATGGTTGAGGAATGGACTCAGCTTTTTTGCTGTATCACAGTATGAATTTGGGCAAGTTACTTTACCTTCTCTAGTTTTCATATTTTCCATCTATAAAATAGGGTATATATAGGTCATAATATATATAGGTCATTATGTTACTGGGTTACAGAAGCAATGAAAGGTTTGTAGAGAATGGCAGTACAGAAATATTACAAGACAAAAATCAGAACTAATGGCCCAAAATAAACATTTTGGGTTAATAGTGACACAAAAAATTAGTCATGCCAAACCTAGGGAATCATTACCATATTTTCCTTCAAGAACCCATTAGGCAAGAGGCAAATTACTGCAAAAGTGTTCCAAGCTATCAAATATTTTGAATTATGTTTTCACAACACTGAAAAAGCAAGCTCTTGTTTTAAACAAAGTATGACAATTAAAGCAAACACCAAATGTTTTCAAAAACCTCTGTTTTATTTGGACAGAGTAAAATACACCATATAGCATTCCATTTTCAAACCGTAATCCGGAGCCATTAATAAGTATTTTCTTTTCACCAAACATTCTGTCCAGAAGCACAGTCAATGCGACTAGGAAAACTAGTTAATCTCTCTCTGCTAGAGCTACGAGGTGCGTATCAATCTCCGCTTCTGTAAGGATCCTAAAGGGGGGAAAAAAGCATTCTGGAAATAGTAGTTTATTCCTCTCCTTAACCCATCATCTTCCATCTTTAATGCCCCCACAAACAAATGCAAGTCGTACAGCTGCATCTTTTGTCTGTTTAAAATAATTGCTACAGCAATGAATGAGCCATAATGATTATTTTTGAAAAACCAACAGGAGAGTCTAGGGTCCTGAAGAGCAATGGGGACAGTGGTGGGACAGAACAGGTCATTATACAGGCCATTAGTAATACCCTTGCAAAGCTGATGAGGTAGCTACCATGATGTACTGGGGTGGGGGAAAAAAATAAAGAGTGGTCCAAAGCAATCAGTAGGACCATTACTCCAAAGAAGATTCAAATTCTTTTTTTTTTTTTTGGTGAAAGGATGGCTATGAACAGATATGGAAGTCCCTCCTCCCCCAGCATACACATTCACTGTCAGGGAATACAAGGGCAGAGCCTTAGCGTGGGCCCCTGAATGGCAGCAGCAAAAGGGGAGCATGGCAGTAGGTGCCTTGTTAGGACAGAATCTTCCATGCCATTTAACACTGAGCTAACTTGCATTAAGTTTTCCTAAAATGTATTAAATGCAAAAAGACAATGCAACATTAAGGGTGAAATAATGTTAACAAGCACTCAAGTTAAGAAATCCCAAAAACTGATGTTATACCATGCTTGCACAGGTTAAATATTAAAGAACAAACTGAAATTAAATGTAGTTAAGTAAACATGAACAGAAGATGCATGTACAACATGGCCCGGTTAGTGCTGTGAAAACAACTATCCCTTTTGGAACTTCCAGACTGTGTATTTGATATTTCACCTTAAGGGTGCAATAATGTTGGTTTATTTTAAAGGAAGAAAAAGAATGAAATCCAGAGCTAACTGATGATCTAGGGAGCTTACAAGTTCCATTGGTTTCACAAGTAGAGCCTATGTGTTCCTTGAACCTAGGTATATGCTAAAGCCCCCAGTGATTCTAAATGCAGCCTTTAACTCAGACATCTTCAAATGACCTCATAAGAAACTTGATATGGAGCTATTTGGCCTGTAGGGTTTACAAGCTGGCCTCCTTTGCTGGCCTTGCCAATGGAGTATGGTGTCCTTAACTGGGCCATCTTTAAAGTGTGTTTGGAAAAAAGTTCCAACACACACAGGTAGAGCTATCCACAAGTGTTCATACCCCTTCCATAATTTTTTTAAATATATATTTTCAGGTAGGGCTTGGCCAAGTTTACATAAAATTTATAAACCAAGTTCATTATTCCTGATTAGCTTCAGAATCCATGATTGAAGGACCAGTACTACAACTTAGCTTCCAGCCAAATAACAGAAAAAGCTTACATTCAAATTAAAAATATTTCCCTCTGTTCTAAATACAGATTAGCACACAGCTATGACTAAAGATCTCTAATTTACATGACAAATTAAGACAGAAGAAAGGGGGGGCAGGATTCAAGAGTCTTCATTTGGGATTGTTATTCTGTTGCATAGTATGATTACAAAGCATTTATACCAGCAGTGGTTAGAGTGCACGCAACCGGAAAGTGGGTAATAGCCCTAAACAACCCCATTTACTGACATTTAATGGACAATGCAGAAAACCAACTCTATTGAAGTCTCGCCCAGATACCCCTCCCAAAAGATGGCCAAGCCACTTTGACTAGGCTCAAGGAGCAAAGATGACAAAGGACTTAGTAGGTTTTATGAACCAGGTAGACAGACCCCACAACCCAGGGCAGGAGAGTTTGGGGTAAGCTACATCCTACCTAAGTTTATTTAAGATAAATATGCATGTAGAAGTTGTGTGTTAAAAACCCTCTTGCTATGCTTTCTTCCTACTATTGAGATTAAACAATATTTGTTTTGAAAGAGCTATCTGGGTCCCGTATTCACAAGTGGTTAGTGGTCACAGCTCCCGAAAGGAAGATTTGCTGGCACACAACCCAGTTGGGCCTGCTGAGTAATCATGGTTGGTGCAAAAGGTGCTGTAAAATCACAGTATTCCACCCCAGATCAGGTGAAGGCAAGAGATCCAACACCCCAACAGGTAAAGGCAAGAGACCCAAAACTGGAGGGGTACATTCAAAGTCCGGGAGGGGAAAAAAGGTGCAGCTAACACTGATTTAATCTATATTTTAAATTGCATGTACCCATAAACCTAACAACTAGCTGGAGAAGTTATGAACCACCACTTTTCAAGAATGAGCAAGAGTTATCTCAGTGATATTTACTCCAGAAGATTTACTTGAAGACCTCTATATTAGGAAAAAGTATTTTTTAAAACTGCATTAGCAAACACATTGCAATTAATGTGTTCAATATTCAATATTTTTATTAATTACTTGGATAATGGAGTGAAGAATGTGCTTATAAAATCTGCGGATGAAACCAGGCTGGGAGGGGGTTGCTAGCACTTGTGAGGGCAGGATTAGAACTCAAAGCAACCTCAACAAATTGGACGAGAATTGGTCCATCAACAAGATGAAATTCAATAACGACAAGGGCAAAAGTACTACGCTTAGAATGGGAAAAAATCAAATGCATACATACAAAATGGGGAATGACTGGCCAGGCAGTAGTGACGCACAAAAGGATCTGGGCATTATAGTGGATCACAAATTGAATACGAGCTGATAACGTGATGCACTTATGAAAAAAGCCAATATCATTCTGGGGTGCATCAACAGAAATGTCTTATATAAAGGACATGGGAGGTAAATGTCCTGTTCAATTAAGCACCGGTGATACCTTAGCTGGAGTAGTGTGTCCAATTCTGGGCACCACACTAAGATGTAGATAAACTGGGACAGCCCAGAGTAGAGCAACAAACATGAAAACCTGAGCTCTGAGGAAAGTTCAAAAGAACTGGGCACTTTTAGCCTTGAGAAAAGACGACTATGGAGTTCTTGATAACAATGTTCAAATATGGTAAGGGCTATTATAAAGAGGAAGGTGATCAGCTGTTCTCCATGTCCACTGAAGGTAGGACAAAAAGTAATTAGCTTAATCTGCAGCAAGGGAGGTTTAATTTAGCTATTAGGAAAATCTTTTGAACTATAAGCACTAGACCAGGCTTCTAAGAGAGGTTACAAAATCCCCATCATTGTCCAGTCTGTTCTTAAAAGCCTCCAAACACCTGTCAGGGATAGTGTCTAGGCATACTTGGTCCTGCCTCAGCATGGGGGGGTAGGGGGAATGGAAGGAGGAGGATGGACAAGATGACCTCTCAAGGTCCCTTCCAGCCCTACATTTCTATGATGCTATGTTTTTAAACATCATTTAACACCTAGCATATACGAGGTTTAACACCTCTAAAACATGTTAGTTATGGTCAACGACAAGGGAAGAGGATGGTAGACCTTGTCTAGTCAGTACCAGCCTATACTAGGTGCTAATATGTTTTAATTAAGTGCTGCTTAAATACATGTTCTATAATGTTTTTTTAAAAAGTCTTCCTGTCTAGTCAGAGCTTAAAGTAGGGCCACAGTTCCTAAGTGCAAAAAGTGATCTGAAAGGAAGACACCAAACTCTTTCCCCAACCCAAATTTTTAGAAAGTGGCAAGCCATTCCCCCCCCCCCCCACATGTCTTCATGTCCATCTATATTTAATCTACCTTTATGAAGGGAGAGAGTTAAAATTAGCCATTCATAACCAGGAAAGCACACCAAGTTCCACTACGGTCATTTAACTTACCTGAATTTAGGATTTTCAACTGTAACTACTCCAACTTCTAGTTCCGAAGGTTTGAAATCAATGGACAGAACAGTAGACAGGCAAGTTATTCCTGTCTAAAAGTAAAAGTTAGATAAAAGATAAATATTGAAGAAAGAGCACTCAAAACATTGTCAAGAGCTACCCATCTTTCAATTTCAAGTTAAATCACTCCCTCTCTTCCCCACATACTCCCACATTTTCAAACAAATTACTCCTGTAGCAAAATTCAGGTCTCTCTTTTCACCCCAGGCAAACAATCTACAAGATAAGGACACACTGATTATTAAGGGGATCTTGGGATTTCCTAATAAGAAAATCCAACAAGTTGTTTACCATGCAAAGGCTAAAGTCTTTTGATTTGAGTTGAAAATAGAATGCATTTACCACCAACAAAAAAACCCAAGACAATCTAGACATCTTAATTACAAGCCAGTTTTACCTTGGTGGTTATGGGTGGGTTGTTTTTTTGAGGACTTGGAGTCACCACCATACTTTTCACAAACAGATACACAAGTCACTTGTGCAGTTACTATTTTATGTTATTCTTTTTTATAACATGCCCTCATATTGGGGATTTAAGAAATACTGCACTTAACCATGATTACCACCTTTTCTGTTTTTACTAATTATCCAAGGTATGTGTTACAAATTCTCTCTTAACCTCTCTTTCCATACTTAATCCTGCACTGAAGTCATAATTGTAATGTTGAGGCTATCTTCTCGTAATGATGAAGGGACAGAAAAGATCTTTTGTAGCTGGCTAGCTGGCCGAATCGATTTTAATGTTGCTGATATTTAAATTGTATTGTTAATGGTGCATTAGGGTAACTAGAGCCTTGGATAGGCATCATCTTAGTTATTTAAATTGAAAAATAAATAGAAATGCGGTAATTTCTGAAACACTAAACTGATGTGTTGTAGTAGAATTATGCCTTCAATGCAGGGTCCAGTAGAAGCCAGATTATGAAAGAATCTTTTTAATCAAACACACACAAATCACTTAAAGCCTTTCACCAGGATCCTGGAAAAGGATGAAGATGCCATCAGGTTTCTTGGTTTTGCTCAGCAGAGTCACTTATCATGGCTGACTCAAATTTTAAAAGGAACATTTAATAGGGTCAACATAGGCCCCAAAATATAGGTTTGTGAAGATTTTTTTTTACAAAACCTTTACAAAAAAAAGGCCACCAATAGAACTGTTTCTATGAATTGACTGGAACTGGAACTCATTTGCATTTAAATATTCCTTTCAAGCATTTGCTTCCAAAACACTGCAGTGCTGTGCATTAAAAACAGAATATGAAACTGACTAGGAATAGACTCAATCTACTTCAATTGCCGGTGAGTGATATACAAGATGCCAGAAAACTGGCAAAAGAATAAATTTTATTTTTGAGACAACTATTTTGGATGGGATATTCAAAGGAGTCTGAGGGAGTTAGGTATTCATCTCACATTGAACTTCAATAAGATTTAAGTGCGTAACACGCTTAATGCTCTTTTGAAAACCCCCATTTTCAGCTCTAATAATTTTAACACCTAAAATTATGACTGTTTAATTGTTCCTATAAGGCTGTAATTTGTAACTGAATATAAGCAATGTGTGAACATGTTCTAATGCTAACAAAGCTTTTTAAAAGCTTACACAGTAGTGCAGACTTGAAGAAAACCCCTAACAATTTAGCTAAAACCTCTCAATTCCATTTCTAAACATGTATCTGTATTTAAATAAGCCATCTCCTGTTGAATCCAGCAGTGGAGTCAATTTTATTTTAAGGTTATTATAGTTTATGTGACTATAGTGTTTGGTGTATCACAAGATCAGCATTATGACTTAAGAACAAGATCACACAGGAGAAATAGATGGGCCATGAAGAGGACTGTTTAAACTCAAATCTCCTATGTTTAGCTGAAACAGTAAGGAAAATTATCAAACACAAGATAGAGTGTTGGCTTATTTTATAAGTAGTTTACATTTTAAGGCTGTGTCTTGAACGATAATTTTCCATAATAGCGGGCATTATACTTACTGCATGTACACATATGCAATAACAGGCATACAACTGCTGAATGGAGTATCACAGGAGTCAGACAGTGCATTTCTATACCCAGCCACACTCTGCAGTGCTAGTATCATGGTGATTTCCTGGCCCTTCATCTTTCCTCCAGTGGAAAAGCAGGATAAGTAGTATCAATGTACAAGAAATTAGAGTGCAGTGGGACTGATGCTCAATGGAGACATACTAGCTTCCATAACTTATTTTTAGGAGCTACTTGTTTTGTGGTCAGTTTCAGAGGAAAGAAAAATACAACTGGAACCACACGCACACCCACTCACGCACCCAACTGATTTACAGAAAGTAATTTTAAAGTCTGCCCTAAAATGCATAGTAAACTCACCACTTCCCTTGCTGAAAATAGCACTATAATCTCTGGCACAGCTGCACTTTTAGTACCTTGCCCCTCTAACAGGCCAAAAATGGAGGATCAGAAAGTCAGTATCTTCCTATCAAGGCTTCTACTGGTAGCCCTATGGATATACATATCCATTAGAGGGAATGCATCCTTGACCAAGATGATTCTAGTGTTACGGCTGCAAAAAGCATGTGCACTCACCACAACACCAACTGTCAGCACTGGTGCTACATAACTACCTAGAATATAGTAACTTCCTATTTTAAAGTGCTTTCTAGCATGCACGTGGGTTTAAAAGCCTTCAAAACCATCTTCAGTGACTTGCTCCTCAGACAGCAAATCCAAGATGACAACTACAAACTGATGTGGCAGGATTTTCTGGCTTCCACAGTGCAGGGTCCTGAGAAACCAACACACTTAAAATGGCAATGGTGATTCTGCAGTAACAGGCCAGGAGCACTGAAAGTTGATAACCAAGTAAATGACTTTAGTTCAGTTTGTGCTAATATAAGAATCCTGTTTCTAAAAGGAAAAACAGACTGTCTATATTCAAAAGAACTTGAAGGGTGGAACAAAACTAGATTTCACTGCTTTTGTCAGTTTACAAGGAAGGAAAATATTACACATTCAACAACTAAACAACATTAAGAAAATCCTTAAGGCAAAGCCCACTATATATAGATATTGGAGGGCAAATGGTGGCAAGCCATCTAATTGACATTAGAATGTTCAATGTGTATGTGACTTTCGTGTTTTACACGTAATTTTCGATACACAGAATAAGATGTCCCACCAGTGTAATTACCCCATTTGGGCATATGAACAGCCTTATGAAACACTGATAAAAAAATGCATAGCACAAGCACAGGCACCAGTTTCGTTAATTTTGAAAGTGCTTAAATAGAGCTAAGATTATTTCCTAGTGAAAACAGCTGCTTATTATGGCAGTGACATTGGGCACCATAACAAAAGGAGGAAACACAAATACTTCTTTGTATCATAACCCTTTACACATGTACTACAGGTAGTGGAGCGCTTTTAGTTCAGTTTGATTTTCCCCTACTGGCTTACCTCTACTGTCTGTTCAAATGTCCAGTCATATTTCTTCTTCACTTTCTTTTCAAGAAAGCTGGTTGACTCTGTTTGTTTGACTCCTGCAGCTGTGGCCTTGAACCCACAATAGTAACCTGCAGGATCACACTTGTATACCTGAGGGCCATGTTCTTCATCAATACCAATCAGTATCATGCCTTGAAAACAAAACAAAAACAAAAAACTTTACATTTTAATTTTTGATATATCCAAAGTATCATGTGATTGGGGATTCTGACTTTTAGAACGTAGACTCTCCTCTAATATGAACTGGGATGGTGCACAGTTAAATACCTTTTTGGACCTAGCCCAATTATTCTGAGGTTCATGTTTCCCCTTTATCATTAAGGTGACATACCTCTCAATTGCGCCTCATTTCCAGATATATACTATACCTCATTTTAGACCAAACCGGATTTTTATCACACACAAAGCAAACCATTCATTAAATGCAGAAAATGTAATGCAGCGTTGACTTTGCAACAGAGCCACAAGGTCAGGTAATACAAAAGTTAAGGTGCCAGTAACAAGGTAAAAAGTCAGCCGCAGTGCACATCCTGTACTATTTATTGTAGAATGTCCTAAATTAAGCATACATTTAACCTGAAAAAAATAGGAAGTCTTACAAATACGTTGCATAGTCAAGTTAATGATAACACTGCAACCTTAACTTGTACATTTTTGACTGACATTTTAACTTTACAATATTGCCTCACACTGCATTACATTGCATTTCTATTTAATTTCATAGATTAAAAAAAAAGTAAAGGAAAAGAAAACTTCAGAAACAATTAAACTTGTAGATCTTACATGCTCATCTGATTTTACCAGTGCAGCTTTTAAGATATTTGAACTACTAATTTTACACATGTGCTAAGTACAAGTAATAAACAGATGCTGAGTTGAGATTTACTACTATATATACATTCAGTATGCAATTTTAAAACAGTAAATTAAAACCTCAGAACACTCTGAACAGATTAAGCAGCATAAACAGAGCTGGCTGAAACTTGTATTTTTCATCTGCACTAATTTTCAAGTTTTTTAAATTGGGGTTATTTCGCATTGGAATGAAACCAAATTTGCCAAAATTTGCAAAACCAAGAAACTTCTTTCAGAAGCACCAAAAGATGGTGTTTCCGAACAAAATTTGTGAAACTGACAAGAATGTAAACTTAACTGAGCTGCTGCTAGTGCTCCCAATGTCTGCAGCTCTGCTACAGCCCATCTATGGGCTGTCCCTGGCCCCAGGGAAGTCTGCATGTTGGGGCTACCCTAAGGCTGCAGACCCTGTAAGCTAGTCCCAGGATTTCCAAGCTCTGTGGAAGGGATCCTAGAACCCCTTAGAGCCCCTGCTGGAGCTGAGGTTCTCTAACTTCCAGGCTCCCTGCTGTGGAGTTGGAAGCCCAGTCCCAGATAGAGGTGAAGCTCCCGGGTCCAAGCAGGGAGACTGGAAGCCCTGGCCTGGTGGGGCTACGCTTACAGCAAGACTCTCAGGGCTTCTAAGCTCCCTGCTCCATGTGAGGGAGTCACATACTTCACAGTCCCTGAAGGCAGGGCTACTCTGGAGCTATGGACCCTGGAACCCAGACTGCAAGCAGCCCACTAGGAAAGCAGGCAGGTTTCCCAAAACGTTTTGCCTCCTTGAAACAGCATTTTTTGACTAAATTAGGTTTCCTCAGAAAATGTCTAACCAGTTCTACTCATAACACCGAGGGGAAATAGTATTACACAAGAAAAATTGACGTAAAGGTTAAATGGTTTGCCTGAGTTCATATGGTGAGTCAATTGCAGAAACAGCAACATAATCCCACAGTCCAGACTACAACACCCCTGTTTTAACCATTAGTCACCACTACTCTTTTACATTATGCTCATATCATTTTACATATCTAGAAAAGTTGGTTAGAATTTGTTCCCATACGTTTAATTTAAAAAAATAAAATCTGTATCGGTTAGATCAATTTGGTACACTTTACTATACTTACAGCAACCAAGAGGCCTCATTTCAGCATTTTGTGTGTAGACCTGAGAAATATCTGCAATCCTTTTACACAGCATATCCACCGGGATCTCATAGCCGTACTTGTATTTCCAGTTAGCAGCCTCATAGCGGGCTCTCTGAACCTGAGACCTGCTATCAGCTAATATAAAAGACAAAATATTTACTTACACTAAAGTAAGCATTACTTCCACTACAAAATGTTTAGAGAAAGTTCTTGAAACCACCCCACATTGCATTGCTGGATATGCTGTTGATAGCACTAATCTGATCTCCATCCTGGAAGATCCCGCTGTGCTAAATTTATTTAAATAAATTGTCAGTTTGTAAACAGCAAATCTCTTAAGCCTCATCTCCAGTTTTGGATTACAGTAGTTTGCAAACATCAACATAACATGAAATGAAGTAACAAAAGAAAAAAGTATTTAAAAAAATGTGGATATTTTAACAGAAGGTAAATTAATTACCTGTCATTCCTGTCATTACACATCCAATAGTTTCAGTAATTCTGAATAAATGAGTCACTGTGCTGGAATCCAATAACTTGTCCTAATGGACAAAAATACTGAAATAATTTAAAAGAAACAATAGTCCTTTACCCACATATAAAAGACATTAATATCAGATCACTGAGGCCAGACCTACACTACAGGGGAAAAACACCCTCCCTCCCCCCGAGCAACGCAGTTATACCAACCATAACCTCCGCGTGCAAACAGTGCTATGTTGATGGGAAAGCTTCTCCCATCAGCGTGTCTTCACTTAAATGGTGCAGCTGCATCAATGCAGCATTTTAAGTGTAGACCTGCCCTCAGGCCAACAAGAGGCAAAAATCAGAAAATTATGGTGGAAACTGTCTTCCAAGCACTCCACTATCTACTATCAGCATGGAAAGGGGGGGAAGTTCCATCTTCACACTGCATTTGCAAAGAGTCGCTGAACTTCCACTATGAGTTCCTAGTATCTAGTTCTGCAGAAATATGGGAGGAACTTCTACTACTATGTTCCAGTGATCAGTCAAACAGGTAGCAAAGGAAGAAGGGGACCCCGCCCAACACCCGTCAAAGATTAGTCACTGAGGGGCAATGGAGGAAGACGGAATCCTCTTCTCCGGGACAATTTTGAGGATCCCTATACAAAGATTTAGGAACCTCTAGAATGTTTGCTGCTCTTCAAATTAGGAGTTAAATTTTTCCCATCTTGCCTGCTTCTCTTCCTCAGCATTGCTGTGTCACTCCATCCAATGTGCTGACAGACATTTACTGAAGTCTTGCTCTCTGTACCACTGATACAGTGCTTTACAGGTAAGGTTTCAGAACAGCAGGACTGGGAAAAATGCACAGGTAAACAGTCCCACACCTCAAAGACAGATGTATTCTCAGGTGGTCCAGGGCTTTGCAATAATGAAACTAAGTGGTGTGGAGTTGGGGTGCTGAGAAGACTCTTGAGCAGCAAAGGGGAGGCAAGTCAGGGCAGCCACAATTGCAAACAGGTATTGTTTAATTCAATGATTTTCAAACTTTTTTTCTGGCGACCCAGTTGAAGAAAATTGTTGATGCCCACGACCCAACAGAGCTGGGGCAGGAGGTTGGGGTACAGGAGCAGATCAGGGCTCTGGGATGGGGGTGCAGGCTCTGGGATGGGGCCAGGGATGAGGGGTTTGGGATGCTGGAGGGGGCTCCAGGTTTTTGGGGGGGGGGGCCTCAAGGCTGGGGGTTGGAGTGCGGGATTGGGGCATGGGCTTACCTCAGGTGGCTCCCGGTCAGCGGTGCAGCGGGGGTGCTAAGGCAGGCTTCCTGCCTGTCCTGGGGCGCAGTGCAGTCCACGGTGTCAGAAGTGGCCAGCAGTAGGTCCAGCTCCTAGGCACCATCCTCCCCATCTCCCATTGGCCGATTCCCGGCTAATGGGAGTACGGAGCCAGTGCTCAGGGCAGCGCGTGGAGCCCTGTGGTCCCCCCGTTTCCGGGACTCAGCGCAGTGTCAGAACAGGTAGGGACTAGCCTGCCTTAGCCGGGCAGCACCGCCAACGGGACTTTTAACAGTCCAGTCTGCGGTGCTGACCAGAGCCGCCACGACCCAGTGCCTTACATTCCGCAACCCAGTACTGGGTCGTGACTCACAGTTTGAAAACCACTGGTTTAATTTACAGACACATGGCTGATAATTTCACTAAATTTACTATTCACATTCCATAAATGGGGTTGTTTGTTTGTTCTACTTACAGGTACTTTCTTCTGTGTTACAATTACTGCACAATCTTTCCCACGAACAGCTACTGATGTAAGGCCACCCTGGTTTATAGCCTTAAAAGCATATTCTAGAAAGATACATATAAAATAATCAGAAATACTTGTACCATTGCCACTAATATCATATTTGGGACAGAGCATGCAAGCCCACCACACATATACATCCCACTGGGGATTGAGCCCTCTGTTTGTTACAGCTTGTCCCAATGGACAAAAATACTGAGTTTGACTCTCCTCTGTTCAATTAGAGAGCTGAACAGTATTAGACATTGGTGTTGCTCTCCCTTTTAAAATTTGAAACAAGAAATGTTTTGTCCCTACCAAAGAGCAGACAAGGAACATTAAGGTTTAATAAAAAAAATAACCAGGCAGTCAAGTCAGGAAATATAGATTTAAGTTTGAAAGTTCAACCTTAACTTTACCACCTTCAATAAGTTATGTTAAATATAGCATATAAAATAAAATTTCTTATAAACCTTACATATAGTAAGCTACATTACAGTGCCAAGTACTCATGCTTGGCTTGATTTTTTAAGATCAACAAGATCTGCAAAACAAGCCAATTAGAGGAAAAGCAGTTCAGTGGTTGATTGAAATGGCCCAATGTTAAAACATTTAACTTTGAACCTATGTAAAAAACTGAATAAAAACACCTTTCCACTTGCAGAAACTAAATTGTTATAATTTTAAAGCCACTGGATTAGATATTAAGACTTAAAATTAAATCAAAACTCAAGCCTGTACTGTAATTTACTGTAAGAATGAAGAAGCAATTCCTGTTTATTATATTACATACACCACACTTAATCAACTGAAATCATTTGTGACAGAGAAAATCACAAGGGGCCCAGAAATAAAGGTTGAGCTTTAAATCTCAACATTTTCTGGATCTTAACACTGCATTAATGACTTTATTCCCCAAAAATGAATTTTATTATTTATATTTATATAGAAGAAACCAACAACTCAAGTTGTAAGTTCAATTATCTAGAATTATTTGGCTCCATCTCTTAAACCGCGCTGCTGTTGACTATGGCCTCCCAAGCACCTAAGAACAAGCAAGTTCCCCAGGATTTTTATTTGGTAACTTGCGTATTAAAAAATGAGATCTTATAAATTCATATTTACATAACACCTAATTATCAACCACTTAACTATTTGGCACTAGGTAAATGTATAACTAGTAAACAAAATTTATGCTAATAATGTTCTGATTAAGCATTCATTATGAATTGATCTACCTCAGTTTCCAGGGAGACATCCAAAGAAAGCCTTTGTTGCAATTTAACTTGTCCCAATTAAGTAACTGTATTGCAATAGTATTTGACATTTATACAGACACTTTCATCCTTCAGCATTTCAATGGTACTGTGCATATGTATTCAAACTGCAGCAGGCTCTGGGAAAAGGGGAAACTTTGAGACACACCTATGCAACAAATTCTACTTGAAAGAAACCTCCCCTCTGAAGACAAGGGAATGTCAGTACTTTGAGGCAAGTTAACAGCAACAAGGGGTGCTTATGAAAAGAACTGTTGCCTTCTCCAAGCTTCCATGCATCATTTCAGCAGCAAGTTTCTCAGCTTTGGGAAGTAAAAGACAAAGTTCTTCCTGAAGTCAGCTCTTCCATACAGTGCACACAGTCACATTCAATGTGCTACCCAATTGTTTTCAACATTTAATTTAGCAAACTAAAGTATCTTTTGAATAATTATATTAAGCAACTTAATTTATAAGGGATTAAAGTGGGAGAAAAAAGCCATACTGTACTACACATACTAATTCGTTTGTCCTTATGTTAAATCTATATCCTAAATTTAAAATAGTTTTCTTATTTTCAAATCAGATTGTCCCAATTCAGTTATTATACTGCAATAGTATTTTGTATTTATGCAGAACCACAGTTCTTTCTCTAACCTAACGGGATTCAGCATTTGACTAATTTGGGTATGGCAAGGGAGTGATAGACCTTTGCACTGCGATGTTCAATTCCCAAGTTTTTGGTCCCCTGGATGGCAAGAGGCTAGGAATATTGCAGAAGCATAAACACGCACAACCACCACGCTTCAAGCCAGTGAAGGTGCTGTAACAGTTAGATCCTAAGAATAGCGCTACCATCTAATTCAGTTCTCTAACAGGAAAGATGGGGACTGTGGGAGGTCGAGAAAGTGAGGTGGAGAAGAGAAAAGGTAATAACTGCAGGAAATAATTGTGTACGTGCTATAGTAGAGGGAATCCTCTTGACTTGGCAAGGAATTCCAGAGACTGTCCAATCTTTCCCCAATACATAAGAAGTTTGCTAGTAAGATAATGCACACCTGAGAACACTTTTAGAATGAAAAGTATCTGGACAGTCTAGCATTACATGAATGAGTGGTTTGTGTTTCTCATTGGTACGGCAGCCAACACAAGCGTTTGGAACTAACAAACATTCATGGGCCATCCAAGTAAATGAAGAGTTAACCTGAAAACTGATGAATTAAATATTTCTGAGCAGCCAGTCACATTCCATTACTTTGGAGACAATTCCCTTCCCCCAATTACTTCAGGTAATCATGGAGCAAACCTAGAATGCTAAATTCTCATTTTATTTTTATTACTTTATGGGAATTATAGACCAATCAACCTAAAGTCAATACCTGGAAAGATACTGGAACAAATTATTAATCAATGTATATGCATTTGGAGATTAGGGTTTAAAGTAATAGTCAGCATGGATTTGTCAAGAACAAATCATGTAAACCAATCTAATTTCCTTCTTTGACAGGTTTACTGGCCTAGTGGAGAAGCTGGAGATGTGATAGATCTTAATTGTAGTAAGGTTTTTGACACAGTCTCACATGACATTCTCATAAGCAAACTAGGGAAATGTGGTCCAGATTAAAATTACAATAATGTGGGTACACAACTGATTGAAAAACAATGCAAAGAATAGTTATCAATGCTTTGCTGTCAAACTGGGGGAACATTATCTAGTAGGGTCCCAGAGTGGTCTGTCCTGGGTTCAGTACTATTGAATATTTTCACTAAATGACTTGGTTAATGGAGGAGTATGCTTATGAAATTTACAGATAACCCCAAAATGGGAGAGATTGCAAGCACTTTGGAGGACAGGATTAGAATTCAAAATGACCTTGAGAATTTCGAGAAATGGTCTGAAATCACCATGATTGCACTTGTCTTTACTGAGTTTCAAGTTCTACACATAGGAAGGAAAAAAAATCAAATGCAAAAATACAAAATAGGGAATAAGTAGTACTGCTGAAGAGGATCTGGGAGTTTATAGTGGATCACAAATTGAATGAGTGTCAACAATGTGATCCCAGTTTTGAAACAAGCTAAGATTTGGGGCTGTATTAACAGGAATGTTGCATGCAAGACACAGGAGGTAATTCTCCTGCTCCAGCTGAGGCCTCACCAGTGCCAACTAAAGTACTGTGTCCAGTTCTGGACTGTACAGTTTAGGAAAGATGTGGACAAATTGGAGTAAGTCCAGAGGAGAGCAACAAAAAAGATAAAAGGTTTAAAAACCTGGGCAGCATGTTTTGTCTTGAGAAAAAGACAACTTTGGGGGGACCTGAAAACAGTCTGCAAATATGCTAAGAGCTATTATAAAAAAAGATGATAGATTATTCTCCATATCTACCTCTTGTCCCACCTTCAAAGATCAGCTTAATCTGCAGCAAGGGAGATTTAAATTAGATATTAGGAAAAACTTTCTAACTATAAGGATAGTTTAGAACTGAAATAGGCTTCCAAGGGAGGTTGTGGAATTCCCATCATTGGAGGTTTTTAAGCACAGGTTAGACAAACATCTGCAAGTGATGGTCTAGGTATATTTGGTCCTGCTCAGTGCATGGGGCTGGACAAGATGACCTCTTGAGGTCCTTTCCACTTCTACATTTCTATGATTCTATGACAACCTAATGACAGGCAGCACAAACTAAAAAAAGTCCTCTCTATGCTAATATTCAAATGGAAAAAAGTTATACAAGTATGGCAGTGGCATCATCAGCGGAAAAACTGTACTAGGACATCAAAGAGCAAGAGAAAAACCAAATTAGAGATAAGACCAATTATTACGCTACCAAGGGGATGTCCAAGTGACTGATGCAAGATTGTTCCCTACGTTTAGATGTGTTCTTTTGTACCATTTATAATCAGAGAGTTCATCACTAAATTTAACATAAGAATGGCCATACTGAGTCAGACCAATGGTCCATCTAGCCCAGTATCCTGTCTTCCAATAGAGGCTGGTGCCAAATGCTTCAGAGGAAGTGAACAGAACAGGGGAATTTATCAAGTGATCCATCCCATTTCTAACTTTACTTCTGGAGCTTATTTTAAAATTTGATTACTTTTTCTTTTTTTAAATAAAAAAAGCACTTGTGACAAACTCAAAATGCATTTCCAGAAATATTCAATATTAATCTAACTAAATGGATTTGTTCTAACAAATGTGATAAAGCTGTGTTTCCTATGATTCTTAAGGTATGGCTCCATAACACAGTTTAATTGATTAATAAATATTTTAAGTGTTTACATACATAATTGTTTGTAAAAACATATACATTAACACCACACAACAAGCATTACATATAATAAATAAAGACAAATTCATCATATACTTGCTTTTAGCATCAATGGTACCTTCAGAATGCAGGAACCCTTATTACTGCTCTTGTACTCCCTACACTACACTTAGGGCTTGTCTACACTTGAAATGCTACAGCTGCACCACTGTAGCACTTCAATGTAGCCACTACCTACATCAACAGGGAGGGCTCTCCCATTAGTGTAGGTAATCCACCTCCCCAAGTAGCAGTAGCTAGGTCAACAGACGAATTCTTCCATGAACCTAACGCTGTCTACGCAAGGGGGTTAGGTTGGCTTAACTACACCACTCAGGTATGGATTTTTCACACACTCGAGCAACATAGCTGGATCAATCTAACATTTTAGTGTAGACCAGGCCTAAAACATTGTTGATTCCTATTACTCTAGTGGGACAACTATTTTCAATATCAGTTTGGGTTGGATAACCAGGGGAGTAACTGCTGCTTTTGACTAAGGCAATGGCTCTCCACCCACTGGCTGCTTGCAGTCCAATGAACACATAGCTGCAGCCCATGTGACAACCTCAGGGCCACAGAGATAGTATACATATTGTGTGACTGAGGCCCACATAACACAGAGAGCTGCATGTGCGGCCCACAATAGTAAATAGGTTGAGAATCACTGGATTAAGGCATAAGGGTGCATTTATCAGTTAATCTTTGTGTGGCACATTTAAAATGTACAGCACTATACAAGAACTAAACTGACATTTCTAGCCAAATTTTCAAAGTGACTTCTCTTTGTGCTGCTCAACTTTGTGTATACAAAGATCTGCATGTGCATTTTCATGCCCTATTACCTGCCCACACTAGTGCACATGTAAGTTCTGTCACCCATGTAGGCCAAATAGCACACTGAGCATGCATGCACGTATTTGCACATCTAATGGCATGCAAGCACAAAGGCTAGGCTAAGGCCCCCTTGAAAATCTGGTCCTTTGAATCAAACAGTTTCTTATAACATAGGCACACCTTAGTCAACTTTAATGCATTTTAAAGTTGCATTACAAAGTATGTATTTGAATACATGCTTTTCCAAAGGCATTAAACGCTTGCTCCATTAACACACAGAACTAGGCCTATTTGTACAAAAAGAATCATCTATACAACCAGTAAGCCATTTTCAACAACTTTACTGCAGAGATGATTATGCTGGTGACTATGGACAGGATACAACTTCAAAAAATCTTTTTACAACTTATTTGATAATCACATAATTACTTTATTTGTACTAGTGTTAAGAAGTCCCAACATGTTTCTGCACTGGTTTAACTAAATTTGTTTTTAAACACACTTCAAATTAAACTGGTGGAGTACTCTCATGTACACAACTCCTCCCTTTCAAATCTGTCTAAAATAGGGAAACTGTAGGGACCCTGACATCATGGTGATGGGCACCGTATGACCTGGATTGGGCCTTATAGTTTTATTCATCCTGGGCTGGGGACGGAGAGGAGACTCTCACCCGGGGGTGGATTTCTGAAGCAGCTTACAATCCCCCCATGTTGCGGAGAGGACTTTGCTGGGGTGGGGGTGGATTTTGCGGAGCCGCTGCCCCCGCGCTAGGGAAGGAAGATGATGGGGGCGGCCCTGTCGGGCTGGTTACGCTCCCCCGCGAGCTGTGCGTCGGGGGTCGCTCGTGCCGTGGGGCTCCTTGCAGCCTCCCGCGCCCCAGAAGCGGTTGTGGGGGGGGGGGAAGGGCCTGCTGAGCTCCCGCCCCCCATGACGGTGCAGTCCGCGCTGGGGCGCTGCCCCCCCCCGAGAAACGGCGGCAGCGTCACCCCAATCTCGGCAGCGTCAGACCCGAGCGCCCCGGGAGCAACCAGCACAGGCGCCCCGGGAGCGGGGTGGGCCCGGGCCCGGCCCGCACCATGACGGGGCAGTTCGGCGGCTGCCGGGCCGGACACTCACCTACTTGGTAGAGGCGGCCCTCGGGGGAGAAGATGGTGATGTGGCGGTCGAAGCCGGCGCTGGAGCCTCGGGACATGACGGGAGGAAGGCGGCAGCGGCGCAGGGAACCGGCCGGTAACGCAGCGTGCAAGGACCGTTCCCACCAGCCTGACTCTGGGACAGGGAGTGCTTCCGGGGCACGCGGACGAGTGCTTCCGGGGCACGCGGACACGTGCTCCTCTGCGCAGGCGCAAATAACACACCATCGATGCGCCGGGGCCGAGGAGCCGCCAGCTCGCGTATAGTCGCGACACTCTGCGCATGTGTGTAATCAACAGCCTCCCCCCCCCCCAATGCAGCTACAAACCCCCGCCTAATGCGCAGACGCAGGAGCGTGAGGTCCCTTGATACTGAACATGCAAACGAAACGGGAGTTAGCGGCCTTTCACTGCGCAGGCGCTCTGCTGTCCTCTTGTCAAGGTAGTAGAAGTGCTGGCGCTGGCCTGCCCAGGCAGAGGGGTCGCTGTGATCTTTGCACCTGCCCCTAACGCGCACAGGGCAGGCGAGGCGAGGCGAGGCGGGGGGGGCTGCACCCTTTGGTGGTGGCCCCGTTAGGGCTGGGGGTGGCCAGCATCATCCCCTCCTGCCAGCGGCGAGATGGGGCTGCCACCACACCTAATCTAGCCTGTCCTGGGCACCCATCCACATCAGGCCACTGGCTTGGAAGTTGCAATATTTACAAGTTTAATAATGTAATTCGCCAGTGAGGCGTGGGATGCCGGTGTTCACCTGGGCAAGGCTGTCTGGGAAACTGAGGGCCAACAAATCCAGCTGTCCTCAGACTCAGGAGAAAATTGCACCATTGCAATTATCACTGCCACCCAGCCCCTGTTGCATATTGAAGACACTCAGAGTGGCCACAAGATGCCCCCAGTGTGCAGTTCCTACATGGTGGAAGCACCCTGTGACAGATCAGGCCTACAGCTCTCACATGGTGGTTCACCTATGCCTTACAAAAGAACTGGTATGAAGCAGATGAATGGAACATCAAACTCATGTACAACCAGTGGTATACAATTTGGAAAACCCTGGACGAGGCCAAGTTGGGATGCTGGCCTTCCCAAGGCAGAGAAAAGCAGTTTGTAAGTTGCATGACCCTGGATCCATTCTACTTCCACTGTGAACATGCTCTTCTAACTACAGTGTAGGAGTGGGTGGATCTTTGCAAACAGACCACCTCTTCTCCCTTCCAGTTGTAGCCACAGCTACACTTATTATCTTAAAAAATACACCTTAAAAAAAAGGGGGGGGGATGCTTCTCCAAATACACCAAACACCTTTGATCTTGAAGGGGTTTTTTAGATGTATCTTTAACACATTCCCAGCCTCTGAAGCAGTATTATCTAGCCCAAGCAATCAAAAATCATTAGGTTTCTAAAAGCCAAGATTGGTTTAAAAATACATTTTTAAAATAATTTACATTTTAAAAATAATATATGGGTTCTTTTTATTTGCTTTCTCGGTTGTTTTGGTTTTTTTGTATGTTTGAGACTTTAGCGTTCACAATTTCAAGCTTTTACTTCATAATCATGAGAGCTAGAAACTTTCAAAATGAAAGTTGAGATTCTTATGTAAACCCCTGACTCCAAGATCTCTGGCTTTAAGAAAAGCCAATATTGCAAAACTCATGACAAAAATCACAAGAGACAAAAATCACACAATTATTTGAGCACCTCACAAGATTAAGCAAATAGGCTACCATGACCCCAGTGTTTCTTTCTGCACTGACGATGCTCAGTTCAGCCCTAAGACCTGATGCACATCAAACTACAGCACCTCCAACCAACCTCCCCTAAAAGGCAGATGTACTTGTTTGAGTGAAGAAAGGGAGAAGGATAGGGAATCACTACCCAACCAGGAGGAGTAAAAGAACAATAAAATCCCTTGCGCTCACAGCAAAGGAAAACAAACAGAAAGGGTGTGAAGGGGGAGACAATATGGACAGAAGATAGAGAGGATATAGACAAGGCAAACGTGCTCAGAGGGAATGTAGAATGCCCAGCATCCAATGCATTTTTGCATGCGGAAAGAAAATGTATTGCTCAAGGCATGTAGAAGGCATTGCTCAAAGGCAATACATTTTGGATTTTTTTTTTCACTTTAATAGAGAAAGGGAAGAGCAAGAAGTTTTTAGAGATCACTGCATTTTCCGCCATCGGTATAAACACACACTACGGCTTGTCTTAGCTTAATTAAAACAGAACTTTAGACTTGCACAAACTGCAATAAGTTATTACCCTTTCCTGATCCCAAACACATTTAGGTAAACAACAGGAAAATAGTCGGTTACCTGGACTATGAGTGAGCTTTTCTCAGTCAGAAATCAGTATTGCTTTAAGTTGCTCTACAATATGAACAAATTATTGCATTTTTAAAACTTAGCAACTATGGTTGTAAATAAAACATGGTTTGATCTTGCTGTGAAGGTGAGCGTGAACTGTGTTCCAGTACTATTGCTAAATTGTGACAAAGCTCTTAAGTTGTGAGATACACTCACAAACTAGCATCCCTGCAGTCTAATATTTTCTGAACACTGAAAAACTGCTGTGGTTCACATTTGACATGTTTTGAAATGATCCATCAAAAATATCAGAAAGCTGGAATATATATATATATATATATATATATATATATATATATATGTCCTTCATGTTCTCTTTTATGAGTCTAATTTAAGGTTAAAAGAAGGAAATCTACTGACCTCAAAATAGAAGTTTGGGCTCTTATTTTTCCACAGCCGCATCATCATACCGCAAGACATTTGAAAGACTGATTCTCTATATCAGTATCTAGTACAGAGGGAAATTCTCCACCATAAAGCCATGTTGGCATTGGATTTCTCCTGCTGGGAATTATTATTTTATTTTGTAATTATGTCATTAAAAGAGCTGAGAAAGCTATGTTCCAATATCCATTGCCCTTTTAATATAATAGAACTAGGTGGAATATGTCTCTTTGGTGAAATGCTGGATGTTTGCATCTGCAGTTTGGATCACGTTGTATATTTCATGCGTTTAAAAAATTACTTTCTTGAATTTATCACAGGAGAACAAAAAGTCTCTTTGTGCATTAAAATACACTGGCACTGTTCCTATAGCAGAGGTTCTCAAACTTCATTGCACCGTGACCCCCTTCTGCCAACAAAAATTACTACACGACCCCAGGAGGGGGGCATCTCCCCATAAAGTCTTATGGGGACACTGTCACAAGGGGACCAAAGCCTTAGCCTGCCCAAGCCCCACCATCCCGAGTGGGGGCAAAGCCAAAGTCCCACTGCCCCAGGCCAGGGGGCCTGTAACCTGACCCCTGCTGCCCAGGGCTGAAACCCTTAGGCTTGGGCTTTGGCCCCAGCCCCCAGCAAGTGTAAGCCAGCCCTGGCGACCCCATTAAAATGGGTCGTGACCCACTTTGGGGTCCCCACCCACAGTTTGAGAACCTCTGCCCTATAGTAAGAGTAACCCACTCCAGAGGCACACAGAGAAAAAATACAAATACAGCAATGCAAATATTGGAAATATATGGGGCTAAAGGAGATAGCTTCCAGAATCTTTTTGTTCCTTTTGGAAAAGCAGTTAGAAGGGAAAATGGTGAGAATTACTGAATATTCAGTCTGATTGCCAAGCAGTTGTGTCAGTAGGTTATATGACTCAAGTATTTTGGATCAAATATTCAATATCTCATTCTGAACCACGATGGATAAAAAAATGAAGAGCTACCCAATACGAATGGGCATGAGAGGGTTGATGACATACCCCATTCAGAGCGCCTCGCCACCAGTTTCCTCAGCCTGTGAAGCATGTTAACAAACTTCACACTATGCTTTTATATCAAAATACCAGCCAAGAAATAAAATGGATTTTTTTAGTTCAGTCATCATCTCTCTCAACGTCTTATAACAATCACATGCTCTGCCACAGGAAATCAGAACTACACAGGAAGGCTGTTGTCTCTGATTTTTTTAGTTAATATAGGGTATATCTACACACACCTAGGAGATGCAATTCCCATCTTGGGTAGATATGCATGCACTATCTCTGCTCAAGCTGCCCCAGTATCAGCCATCTCCATCCAAAGCACACAGTTGAAAAATGTGGATCAATTCAAGTATCTGGGCAGTACCATCTCCAGTAAGGGTTCCCTTTACAAGGAAATTGCTTTCAGAATCAGTAAAGCCAGGCAGGCCCTTGGCTGACTTCGAACAGAAGTCCTCAACCAGCATAACATCTGTCTCTCTGCCAAACTGAAGATCTATAGTGCAGTAGTTTGACATCTCTCCTGTATGTTTCTGAGCCATGAACTCTCTCTCTTTAGATGGCATATCAAACAGCTTGAGCAATTTCACATGCACTCTTTCTGCTTAATAATGAGCATTCACTAGCAGGACAAAGTAACCAATATTAAGGTCCTTGAGAGAGCAAACATAACCAGAATCAAGGAAAGTACAACTTAGGTGGACCAACCATAACATAACATAAACACAACAAACATAAGATAACATACAACTTAGGTGGACCAAACATAACCAGCATCAAGGAAAGTACAATTTAGGTGGACCAAACATGCGGAGAGTACAACTTAGGTGGACCAAACATGTCATCAGAATGGAAGACCACCACCTTCCAAAACAGATTTTGTAAGGGGAGCTGAGGCAGGGTAAAAGAAAGAGGGGTTGTCCATAGGGGTGGCAGGTTTGTATAATTTTTGGTGGTTCCCAGAACGGGTCCAAGACCCACCCACCCCCAAACACCTGCATATTGGTGCACATAACAAAATTATTGGGGTGGGGCCAAGGGGTTTCGAGTGTGGGAGGGGGCTCAGGGCTGGGGCAGAGGGTTGGGGTGCGGGGTGAGGGCTGCAGGGTGCGGCCAGGGATGAGGGGTTCACGGTGCAGGAGGGGGCTCAGGGCTAGGGCAGAGGGTTCGGGTGCGGGGGGTGAGGGCTCTGAGGCAGGGCAGGGCTGGGGTTGAGGAGTTTGGTGTGCAAGCAGGCTGACCTGAGGATGGGGCCAGAGAAGAGGACTCCACAGTCCCCCCAGCCCTCTTCCCGCTGTCAGCAGCGAGCTCTGGGAGAGGGGCCCCCTTAACCACCACCCCCCGGCAGCACACTCACCCAGCACCATCACTGCACGTGCTCCTAGGGGCTGGGCCCCTATTAGGTCCTCCCCCTTGATGGGTGCTGGAGTGAGGCTGCCATCATGTGTGCACCTCCTTCCTCCTCAGCCTGCTGCTGGCCCCGCTCCCTTTGGTAGCCGCCAGCAGCTGGCGAGGGAGCACAGCATGGAGCAGCAGGGCAGCCGCTCGCTACCCAGGGAGCAGGCAGGGACACTCCAGGGGAGGCGCACGAGGGCAGCAGGCGGGGCCGGGGAACACTCCGGGGAAGGCACACAGGGCAGCAGGTGGGGCTGAGGGAGACACCCGGCCCCGAACATTGATGCAGCCGGGCCCCCGGGCCCTGAATTTGCTGGAGCACGGGCACCACATAACTCGCCGCCGCTGGTTGTCCATGCAAGCATTTTAAATGCAGCCTGAATAGCAGTCTGCAATGGGCTGGCATTAATCCCAAAGAACTTGAGCAAATGGCTCAGGACAGGACTCACTGGCGGTCTCTGACAAGATCAGCATGCATCAGTTTCGAGCGGGATCAATGAAATCATTTCCAGACTCACATGAAAGGCGCCATAGAGCTGTATCTTCAAACATCATGGATACAGACTTCCTATGCTCACAGAGTAGTGACTCTGTACATCAGGCTTTGGACTTCAGTTATATGCGTAGCCACAGATGAGATTTGTGATAACATTGTCATCATCGCCAGCAATGCACTACCAATCTCAGCTCAAGCTAGCACCTAAAAATAGCAGTGTTGCCACAGAGGCACAGGCAACAGGTCAGGCTAACCACTTAAGTACAATGTCGCCTAACCCCCGTTAGTCAGGGGACTAGCCCAAGCCATCTGTGTCCCAGCAGCCACACTGCTACTTTTAGGTGCTAGCTCTAGAACAGAGCTAGCATGTGTCTGTCCACCCGCCCTGGGAATTACACTTCCCAGCTGCCATGTAGGCAACCCACTACATGGGTTGTGTGGCAGATAAACTGACATTCATGGAGACTGAAAATCTATTTAAAGAACAGTAGAATCAGTTCAAGCTTCCTCATGAGGCTTGTACTGACCTTCTAAACAATGGAGACTTTCATCTTTCCTACGTGTAAAAACTTCTTAACAATAACTTTGTAAGAGTCCCCCGGTGGGACAAGGAGGGGTGGGGCAGGGCAAATGGGGGAAGAGGGTGGGGTGGGAGGAAAAGGCAGTGGGGAAGGAAGAAGGATGGGATAGGGCAGGGGGTGTGTGATGTGGGAGTGAGGGGAGGGGAATAGAACAGGGGAATGTGGGACTGAGAGAAGGAGGATGGGGGAGGTGACAGTGGGGAGAAGAAGGGGGAAGTGATGGGGCAGGGGACAGTGGTGAAGGGAAGAAGCAGTGGTGAAGGGGAATGGGATGGGGAAGAAAAGGGTATAGTGGAATGGGCGGGGGAGAGAAGGAGCCTGGTATATGGCTTCCCCTTCACAGCAGCAGCAGCTGGGGCTCCTCTATTAAGCAGGCCCATAGAACTCCCATCCCAATAAGCCTCACCTCCCCTGCACCTGGACCACCTCAACAAGCCCCCGCACCCAGACTCCCACCCCACTTAGTCCTAACCAGCTGCACCCAGACTCCCCACTAAGTCCCTCCAACCAGATGCCCCCCCCAGCCCCATCCCTCCACACCGCCCCTCCCCCCGCTGAGCCCCAACCACCTTCACCTGGACCCCCTGCAGAGTCCCATTGCCCCTGCACCCAGAACCCCTCAATGAGCCCCTGTGCATCCAGATCCCCCACTGAGGTACCCACACTCAGACTCTCCCACAAAGAACCCTCTCACCCCCCACACTAAGCCCCTCCACACTTGGATCCTGCTGGGTTGAACCTGCCTACCCACACCTAGTATGCCTGGCACAGAGGGGCAGGGACCCAGGGTGTTTCTGGTGCAGGCCTGGCCTGGCCTTTGCACTGTGTCAGGGTCCGGTGCAGCCTCACTGCCAAGTCCCTGTCCCGGGGAGGAGGGGTTGCAGGTGATCTCCTGTCTCCATGCAGTCAGTGGCCTGTGCTCCCCACTGCCATGCTGGAGCCTCCACATTTATTTATTGACGCATACAATTTGCAGAATTTTAAAATATTGTGCACAGAATTTTTATTTTTTTGGCACAGAATTCCCTCAGAAGTATACTATGTGGTACAGCCCCAGAGCTTGCAGTAACCCCCCAACCTGAAGCAAATACTCACCAGCAACCACACACCATACAACAAAAACACTAACCCAGGAACCTATCCTTGCAACAAAGCCCGATGCCAACTCTGTCCACATATCGATTCAAGTGATACCATCACAGGGCCTAATCACATCCGCCACACCATCAGGGGCTCATTCACCTGCACATCTACCAATGTGATATATGCCATCATGTGCCAGCAATGCCCCTCTGCCATGTACATTGGCCAAACCGGACAGTCTCTACGCAAAAGAATAAATGGACATAAATCTGATATCAGGAATCATAACATTCAAAAACCAGTAGGAGAACACTTCAACCTCCCTAATCACTCACTGACAGACTTGAGGGTAGCAGTGTTGCGACAGATTAACTCGAAAAGCAGACTTCAAAGAGAAACTGTTGAACTCGAATTGATATGCAAACTAGATTGTATTACCTCAGGATTAAATAAGGACCTCGAATGGCTCGGCCATTACATTAATTGAATCTATTTCCCTTAAGTTAACGATCCTCATTCACACCTGTGTGACCATCTTGTTTATCACTTCAAAGGTTTTTCTTCCCCTGCTGTTATGGTTCCTCTCAATTAATTAGCCTCTTAAGGTTATGCACCTCCACCTTATCATGTTTCTCTGACTGTATAAATATCTGTCTACTGTGTGTTTCATTCCATGCACCGATGAAGTGGGTACTAACCCACGAAAGCTTATGCTGAAATAAATTTGTTAGTCTCTAAGGTGCTACAAGTTTTTCTTTCTTATTTTCATTTTGCTGACACAGACTAACACGGCTACTACACTGAAACCTATCATTTTGTAAGAAAATTCTCTTTTGCTGTTGGATTTTATTTTTGTCCTTAGATTCAATTTCAGTTAAGTCCCTTTGATTTCCCTTTAAATATTCAGTAACAAATTGTGACATTTACTAGTATCTCCAAATTTATTATTTTAACATTCGTTTTTTGAAATCCCACCCATTCCAACCTGCTGGAAGTAGTCAAAGCATGGAATTGTATTTGTTTATATGAGCTCTCACCTCCGAAAGTCAGTGAAAAGTTAAGTCATTATCCAGTCCCAAATAGACCAAGGCTCCTGCAGCTGGTGCAATATCTCTATGGATAGGTATTAAGTGAAGAGTTTGTGGCTTAGACACTGCGACCAGGGTCCTAGTGGGAAGCCAGCTGTGGTCACTCAATTAGGGTGAACTGCAAAGATTGGGGCAGACAATCCCCATAATGCTGGGTCTAAATGGCTTAGTCCTTTGCAAATAAAATGCTGAAGTTAGCCTCTCATTTGGAACAGTAAGGCTTGGGGAAAAATAAGGAAAAATGAATCTGTTGGTTGATTGAAATTTTTGACAACTTGCCTGTGCTGAGATATACCTTGTCTGTATAAAAAAAATACATATGGTGGGTCTGCCATACAGGCCTGAATGTCACCAGCTCTCCTTGCTGATGTGATTGCAATTAAAAATGCAGTTTTCAGAAAATGGGGTCAAATGGTGAGACCATCGAGGCAGATAAAACCAAGTTAAGGCCTGCATGAAAAGAGCAGTTCTTTAATTGGAGGAAAAAAAGCTGACAAGATCCCTCAGAAACTTGTTCACAGTTGGGTGTGAAGAAATTGTATGCAGGTGATGTGCCAAAACAGCAGCTAGGTAAATTCTGATCAAGCTAATAGAATCCCTTGTTCACACCCTACACACTATTGTAATAATCTTTGTACAAAGTATACCTATCATTTGAAAACTCATAATTTGCGGGTCAGTATCATGTCGATATTGTCCCATGTATTGTCCCATGTTCCAAATCCCATAGCCCTGCTCAAAGAGAAGTTGACAAATAGGTATGTCCTAAACAAAGGAATGAGTGCTCTGCTTAATTTGCATTTAAATAGTAAACAGAGTCATCAAGCAGGGAGCAAAGAAAGCTCAAAGAGGTGAGGAAAAGCAGCAGGGAACATCCTTCCTCATAGACTTTTTGTCTCCTGGTGCCTAGCTGGAAATGTTGTTCAAGAGAGTCACTGAAACTATAAAAAGGAACTACGAATACCCCCCACCCATCATATTCACTACACCTGAAGTGACAAAGGAACATTTGTTGGACTCTGGGGGAGGGTTTGGTCAGTAAGACTGCTGAAAGCATACGGTGAGAAACTTTGCTTGAATCTGCTATAGTTTATGAAGTTGGGTATTAGTAAACGTCTTATCTTTATTTTTCTTGTCACCATTTCTGACCTTTATGCCTCATTATTTGTACTCACTTAAAATCTCTCTCGTTGTAGTTAGTAAACTTGTTTTACTGTTTTATCTAATCCAGTGTATTTAAATTGAAGTGTCTAAATAACTATTTGAAATAATAAATTGGCATATTATTCTGCTAAAGGAATAACAGACTTAATATAACTTGTAGTGTCCAGGAGAGGGCTGGGCAGTACAGGACATACATTTCTGGTGGAAAATCTAAGACTGGGGAAGGGCAGTTAGACAATACCATGCAGTATAACCAAGACTGTTGAAAGCCAGAGTGTAAGTGTGTATGGCAGGGTGCAGTTACACACAGACATTCAGGGTGCGGCTTGCATGCTGGAAGGCTGTTTGTGAGTGGCCCAGGTGGGAGCTACTTCATTTGGTAAGAGACCCATCAGCTTTCTTATACTGCAAAACTTGACAGTGAATTTTTCTTCAGATCCTTACACAAAAACTGTCATACAAATAGTTAATAAACAAACAACACTTTTTCTGTAATTTATACCACTTTTACTGTTTTATAATTAACTCAAATTTCTATGAAAGAGGCTATACAAAATTCAACTGTGTCATATTATTGCCCACAGTGAAGTCCCTAATATGATCAGTTTTTGTTAAAAAACAAACTATTATTTCAACTAACAAAAAAGTTCAAGATCTTACATCTTTGGAAATTTAGAAGCTAAAATTTATTAGGAGGATCTATGGACCATCCTAGTGCTTAATCCCTTCATCACCTCATCCCAATAAAATCTTAATAAATGGTGCTACAACAAATCTCAAATTTACTACAGGGCAAAATGAACTCTGATCAGCAAAGATGTAAGTAATGGGCCAAATTCATCCCTGCTGTAACTGACCACTGACCAGTGGCGTAGCCAGGTTTAAAGTACAGGGGGAGCGGAGCTAAAAAAAGGCACCTCCCTTTGTACTCACCCGGCGGTGCTCCAGCTGTTCGGTGCGGCGGTGGGTCCAGTCCCTTCACTCGCTCCAGGTCTTCGGTGGTACCCGCTGCCGAAATGCCGCCGAAGAGAGAGTGAAGGACCTGCTGCCGCCAAAGTGCTGCCGAACAGCTGGAGCGCCGCCGGGTGAGTGCAAGAAGCAGCACCTTAAAAAGAAGCGGCTCCTTTTTTTAGCTCCGCTCCCCCATAGCGCTGGAGCAAAAAGTGCCAGAGCAAAAAAATATGCTCCACTCCGCCTGCAACACCGGAGCAAAAGGTGCCGGAGCCAACAAAAAAAGGCGCCGCTTCTGCTCAGTGGGGAAGCGGCCGCTCCCCCCACTCCACCCCTGGCTATGCTACTGCCACTGACTTTGATGGAGTTACAGCAGGTATGAATTTGGTGAACTATGTTTACTGAACATTTAGTCAGCTGCAGGATTTGGATTTGGTGTATTAATCCCATGACTGTGCATGATCACTGGATTCTCCCTGTTAGCAACAGTGGCAAACAATTGTAGTTTTAGTTTGTAAAACTGCATTCTTCATTATTTCCGTTGAAGGCAAAGCCATTTTGTTGGCACTTCATAGGAATATCTTTCCACCAGCTGTTCATCATAGGGAATATGCCAAGTGTCACCAGTAGTCTGTACCACTGTGTCATAAGTGAGAATAGGCTGTGGGTAAAGACAAGAAAAAAATGTTATATTGACTTTGCTCAATGGAAAAAAAATAAAATGTTGTAATGACTAGCAAACATTTCCTGCCCTTTCTCAGGAGTATCAGTGGAAAGCTGTTGGATGGTTTTGCAGAACAGCAAACACAAAAAGCAGAGCACGTTAAAGTAAATAGATAGGTAGTCTGACTGCAAGCAACGCTGGATATTTCTGTTCATAAACCTTGCACCCAACCCACCTAAGACATGTGTATAAATCCCAGTTAATATAAATATACAAAATGTTAACAGAGTCCTAGTATTCTTCTCTAACTACATTCTGTTGAACTCAAAAAGCACCACGACAGGAATCTCTTTGTTGACTTCAAGATTTCTACTGTTTACTTGATCTTTCTCATTTTACCATGACTCATTTTCTCAATATTTTTTCTCTCCTCAGAATCTTTCTGGTTTGTGTACCTTTAAATATTTGATCTTGATATGAAGACATCAAGAGACAGAACAGGGGTCAGCAACCTTCGGCATGTGGCCCATCAGGGTAATCCGCTGGCGGGCTGAGAGACATTTTGTTTAAGTTGACTGTCTGCAGGCATGGCCCCCCGCAGCTCCCAGTGGCTGTGGTTCACTGTTCCCGGCCAATGGGAGCTGCAGGAAGCGGCGAACTGCGGCCACTGGGAGCTGTGGGGGGCCGTGCCTGCAGACAGTCATCGTAAACAAAATGTTTCGCGCCCCGTGTGCCGAAGGTTGCCAATCCCTGAGATAGAGAATCCACCAATTTCCTTAGTAGTTTATTCCAATGGTTAATCAACCCTAACTGTTTAAAAATGTGTGCCTTATTTCTAAGTTGAATTGGTCAGTTTTAACTTCAGTCCTTGGTTCTTATTATGCCTTTCCCTGTTAGATTAAAAAGCACTTTAGTAGTTGGTATTTTCTGCCTGCAAAGCTACTTACATACTATAATCAAGTCACCTCTCAATCTTCTTTTGATAAACTAAACAGATTAAGCTTTTTAATTCTCTCAATGAGAGGCATTTTCTCCAGGCCTTGAATTGGTTTTGTGGCTCTTTATTGCATTCTCACCAATTTTTCAACATTCTTTTTAAACTGTAGACACCATAACTGCATGCAGTATTCTATTATTGGTTTCGCCAAGGAAACAGCAAGTGACTTCCTCCAGCCAAAACTACGCATACTATGCTCAGAAGGACGTCACTCATTTAGCTGTATACTGATTTCATACCTGACTAATATAATGTATCTCTTTACTGCACCAACACTTATCTGTGAACCTACCTGTTTAGAACATTGCTGCACCAAATACCTGTATTTGTGTGTGAACACATCTTTAAAATGGAATTAAAAATGTATTCTATTTTAGGATTAAAAATACGCACTTTACAGAAGAATTGAAGAGGAGAATGATCTATTTTCACGCTTATAACAGATGCAAGAAAATGCAGATGAGCTGGGAACCAGGATTCAAACCCTATTGCTTTGCAGTGTAGACACCATTTGACTCAGGTCCTGGGAATCAGTTGGAAGAATCCCACAATTCCATAGTACAACCTCCTTAGCCCTCTCTATCCTAAGACTCTTCAATCCACTCTATTGAAAATGTAACCCACCCCATCCTTTGCAAATGGCAGCAGCTGAGGTCATCGTTAACCAATCCTCTTCTGATCCACTGGTCTGCAAGCACACTATCAAAGAGCGTCCTGGGTTTGCAATGGAAAGCAAACTGATCAAGACTTTTGCAAAACGAGCTGATTCCTGGCAACGTGCAGGGCGGGCAGTAAAGTTTTCCCACAGTACACCATGGTCCTAGGCCTACAGCGGTGACATCTCAGGGGTGGAAGGCGCTAGGGACGCTGGGATACAGTTTACTTTACTAGGGTTGAGTTGGGTCTGCGCACTGCAGTGTGGACACCAGAGCCCTGTGTTTGAACACAGGTTAGAAAAGTCTTAACAAATGGTTAAAATACAATGCAGACACTCAAGCCCATGAGTCCCTAACATGGGTCATCTGACTCAAGTCACACTAACGGTGCACTTACATTGCAGTGTAGACATACCCTCAGGGTAAAATTTTCAAGTATGTCCACCTATGATAAATTTCACACAAAAGGTCTGTAAAGGCAAACACGTAAGTGTGCAGGTAAACAGATGTTTATGCACTTGAAGTGTCACTTTCTTGTTTATTAATCAGTCCTCTTGCCTACAATGGCAAATCACACATTTTGTGAGCAAAAGTGCTATTTGAGAGTGAAACTGGAGTTTTGAGCACACTGCTTCTTATGTGCTCATCCATACAAATTCTGCCCTTAGGCCTCAATAGGAATTTTTTCTACAGTTTTTTATTAGTTGTGGCTCATATTTTATGCATTTAATGAGTATGTTCTGTATGTTTTCTGAAGAGAGCAGAGAACTTACCTGAAATGTTATTCTCTTTCCTGGCCAGTAGTGGGAAAGCACCATTTGGTGTCCACGCTGCCACTTAAAGAACAGATGTCGAGTAAGACTGTCAGGAAGACAAGCCTTGTGATCTCGCAGGAGGTCTCTAGTAAGAAACTTACAATGACTGCCTGAGTGAAGAGTGGCATATAATAGGAAGGGGTCATCTTCTGACCTAAATAAACCACAAAGAGTAAAGACGAACGTCCTCCTGGGCACTAAAAGGATGCAGGAAATGAATCAAGCATTCAACTGAATTTTATTCATAATCATTAACGCAAATTCCCATCACCACTAAGCTCTCTGTTAAAACAAGGACCTTTTCCTGTTTACCACAAAGTATCCAAATGTCTGGAAGGGAATTAAAATTTAGCTGCCTAGTAGAAAGAACGTTTTCCCTTCCCACTACAACACAGCAAGTAACAAAATGGCAACTTGCCATGTGATTTAACAATAAACTGCTGCCGTGAACAGAAGCACTAACATTCAGATTGTGTCTTCAGGGGCCCCACACTCTTGCACAAAACTGTACTGCATCCATACGGATCAATAATTTCATGTGAGCATCTGATAAAGTGTCTTTAGCGTCATGCATAACACAGTGGAACTCTGTGATTCATAGACTTGTGGGTGGGTTCATTCCCAAGAAACACTAAGATTTTTTCATAGAATATACTCGACTTCATCTTCATTGAAATGAGACAGATGTGAGGTGGAGAGGGGACATTAATTTTTTGTTAAACTTTTTATCCCACCCTGAGAAAAGCCCCATTACATAACAACAGCTCTGAAATTCTGCAGTACTTTCAATCCAAGGATCTAAAAATAGGTAAGTCAGAAGAACTGCTGCACATTTATTATAGGTGGAGCCAGCAGGTCTGTCTATAGTTAACACTTTGCATTACAAGATTCAGTTTTCAGTTGCTTACAACTTTGCCAAACTTTAACCATTCAGGCTGAAATTTTCCATGCTGGGTTTCTGCTCAGGCTAGATAGTGGGTGTTTTGTTTTGTTTTTTAAAGTTTCAGCAAAATTGGTTTATCTGCTTCTGAGAAGATTAAGAAAATATGCAGTTTTGCCCATGTTAAAAATTATTACAACCATTTTGCTGAGAAGCTCTCTAGCACCTCCAACTGGAGCAGGGACTTAAATTCAGCACGGTGGATAGGGGAATCTTTGTGCCAGGGATGTGCCTTTTCCTGTTCCCATGAAAAACAACCCCATTTTGCCAAGTTATGAGCTTTTGAAAAATCTTAGTTCACACATGCTCAGTAGAGACTTGTTAGAGTTTGGCAGCCACATTCTCTGTAGATTCCATCTACACCAGGCATGCTCAATCCCAGGGCTGCCGAGGCTAAGCATGACTTTCCATGAAATTGCTCCTCCAGGCTACCAGGGGCTGCTATGGTGCTGGGTACAGGAACTAGGAACAGAGATACTGTCTGTCCTATGCGCTCAATGCTCCCTCTGCTGGCGCCCAGGCAGCATGCAAGCAGCAGCAGCCTGACTCAAATGCGGAGGGGACAAGAACCAGCCCTGAAGAGGGAGGTGAAGGAGCTGGCAGAGGGAGTAGATTGGGACAAGGAGACTAGGGGAAGACTGAGTCTGGCTGAGCAAGGAGACTGGGAGCAAGGGTTGGTGGTCCACAGACTATGTCTAAGAGTTCCAAAGGGGTCCGTACCTCCATTCAACATTTTTTAGGGATCCGCAAATGAAAAAGGTTGAAATCACTGACATATAGGATGACAATCTACACTACCAGTTAATCTGTTAGCTCAATTGGCAGAGGACTACCTGTGGATCTAAAGGTTCCTACCCTGTTGATGATCCATATAGGTGTCAATATCCGTACATCTACACACCACTCAAACACCTGTGGCTGGCCCAAGTCAACTGACTTGGGCTCACAGCACTCGGACTGTGTAGCTGTAAAATTTCTGTGCAGACATTCAGGCTCAGGCTGGACCCTGAGCTTTGGGACCCCATGAGGGGTGAGAGTCCCAGAGCCTGGGCTCCAGCCTGGGCCGGAAAATCTACACAGCAATTTTTTGCCCCACAACCTGAGCCGGCTGACCCGGGCCAGCTGCGGGTCTTTTCTTTCAATGTAGACATACCCTGAGAGCTCTGTATTTTAGCACAATTTTTAATCTGTTTTCTCTGTCCATTTAGACTGTAAACTCCATGGAGCAAGGAATATGTTGTTCTCTTTTGATTGTATAGGGCTGAGCACTGTCAGTGCTTAATAATAAATATTTTTTGTGACTGTAGTAAGTCACAAAATTAGCTGGTTTAAGTAATTAAAAATAAATATTAATCTAGTTTTGACCTCCAGTAAATTGAGTCATCTTCTTCAATACTTACACATTTTCAGCAAAGAAGACGTCTGCTTTCTTCTGCATAGCAGCCACAATGTGCCTTTTCCAGCTATGAGATCCAGTCAGCATGTGTTTGCGGCCCAGCACGAGCAACCGCAGATTCTGCTGTGCCAGGTGGAAGACAACATCAAGTAGCTGCAGAAAATAAAGCAAAAGTACAGACTGTTTTAGTTGTAAAAACAAGATTGACAGGAAATACATTTTCTTCTCTATGTCTCTAGTCAAGGGACTCCTATCATTTCCTGGACAGTCTCCCAGGAATCTTTCCTAGGGTCAGCAGTAAGTAGGAAACTCTCATTTTTAAGTATAAAAAAATTAACTAACCTGTTAAAAAGTGTCAATCATCACACATACACAAAAAGTAAAATGCATGGTTATTAACTGCTTTAAACTTTTGCAACATTCTTGTAATTAATACATGGGAATTGATGCAGAGCTCCTTGGACACCTCAACACGTTAGAGTCAAATGGAAGACTTGAATCACCTTGGGATTCTCACACTGGGAATGGTGCAGAGGTGAAGCCCTTGAGCTTAGTTAAGGAAGTGAAGAAGGCTTGATTGTTTAGCCTGTGCTGCTCCAGTAGCACCACCTACTGTAGTGATTACAAAAGTATAACTGATCAGTACTGCTCTATAAAGAGGAAGAGAGACTATAAAAGTATGAAGGGCCTGATGAAAGCATCATTAAGACCAGTATCAACCAATGCATGAATCAATATTCCAGGGTGGGAAAAGTCACCACTATGCCAGATTCTCCACTGAGGGACCGTACACCAAAGGTGTAAGTTAGAACTGCACCTGTGCTATTCTAACTTGTGCTGGGGCCAGGTCCCTGAGGATCAGGGAGCCACAACTGACTCCCTGTGGCCTTCCCTCTCCATTGCACTCAGACAGAGATCAGACAGGGTGGAGAACCTAACCCTCTAAGTACACTGAACACACATATGGATTGACTGCAAATTAACAGTATTATCATATTGCCCAGAAAAGGACAAAAATTAGTTCCTGAGGTTGCAGCACATTGCCTGGGGACTATACACAAAAATGCTTTAGGAAAGAGAGCTCCCTAATTCTTTATTGCTGTTGCCTCCATAGTCTGTCAGTATTTTTTCCTCTATCACTGCTGACTCACTTGCCCTCTCCCCAGCCCCTCCTCACCTCTTGTTTCTTCTCCCACCCTCTCCTCCTCTTTGTGACTGTCTTCAATAGGCTCCTTTGCCATAGGGACAAGACAGGGTTCACTTAGTAGACATGGAAGTGGGAAAGGGAGCCCAAAATATTTTATGGTTTATTGTTTGCTGGCTCTCCTAGCTGCTGCTATAATAGTGGAACGATGGGGGTGAAGGTTCTGTACACTGAGCCCTGGTCTAGACTACAAACTTATGTCAGTATAACGGTGTTGGTACCCACACCCCTGAGTGATGCGGTTATACCAACTTAACTCCTGGTGTAGACAGTGCTATGTTAATGAGAGGGCTTCTCCCATTGCCATAACTACTGTGTCTCGGGAAGGTGGACTATCTACGCCATTGGGTGAAACTCTCCCATTGGCATAGGTAGTGTCTTCACTAAGCGCTACAGTAGTACAGCTGCACCGGTGCAGCACTGTAAGTGTAGACAAGCCCAAGTTTAAAGATGGGCCTACGGGGTCTTGGTGCTGGAGCGGAGCATTGGAGTTTAATAGTGACTGACAGAGTTGCAGGAGATCATGCTAGACATCCAACATTTCTTTACATGTATGAGGTCTACTTTCCTCTGCTTGAAAGAAATAGCTCCTAATATGGCTAGACAATAACTAAACAATATGGTTTTAGCCTATAAAATGACAGATAAAGTAAGTTGTCTGACATGCTCTCTCTCTCTCTCTCTCACATACACACACACACAAATGTTTAGAAACAAGTCAAAATGTTTACATTTAAGGGATACTGTCAGATTACATATATTTTTAAATAACAAATTTCCTTATCTATGTTCCTAATAACACATTAGAGTTGAAATAATTTTAAAGTTCAATTATATTTTCTCACTATTTATGTTGTTTACTTTTTGCATATCTCAACTGTACAGAGATAACTGATTGGTCCGTTTCACCATTTTATAGTCACTTTCATTCACAGGTTCTCCAGCGCAGGCCAGGTGCTGCAATGTTTAGGATGCAAACACTGAAGGAGAATATGTTTGATTTCTTAAAACTGTTTCCACATAAATTAAAAATCTTAATGGAAATACTGATTGTTCCAACATGTAGGGCCAGATCCTAAGATGCTGTAAGTCAATGCTACTCCAATGCACTGATTTATACTACTTGAGATTCTTAAATTTTAGGCCAAAAGTTTAAAGAAAGACAGAACTCTTCTTTTTGCCATTTACATCGTTTCCACTCAAATGCCTATTTACCATAATCCCACCTAACTAACCAGTTCACACAGCCTTTTAATTATGCACAAAACCCTTTTTTTTTAAATAATGAATTCTTCAGGGCAAGGCTATATTGCTTTAATAAAAGATTGTGTTCAAAGTATTTCCACGTGGTAGAATTAACTGCACGCAATGGCTTTCAGGAAATGAAGTCTGACTTTGTGTAAAACCTCACACAGTGGGCTGAGAATGGCAGAGAGATTTTCTGAGTAATCCTAGACAGCAAATTTTCCATTTTTGATAGAGCTACAGGAATGACTCTATAGTTGATGTAACTAGCTTATTCTTAAAAGTGACCTGAAGAGAAAAAGGAAATGGACTTGTGCTTTCTTTTTGCTTTTTTTATTTTTAAATATGCAAGATGAGTGAAAGGTTGGGGCGTGGAGTTGTTGGATTCCCCCCTCCCCCCGGCTTGTTTTTTGCCTTAAGACTATCAGATCTTAGGGTTGGTCCACATACAAACTGCCACCCAAATAACTAAACTGGTTTTAATTAACATCTTCTAAAATTTTGTTTCAAAAGTTTATGTATGGACATTCTTATTTTGAAATACAGGTCTCTTATTCTGATTTAGCATAAGTCAATTCCTTACTCACTTAAACTTAGGCCTGCTCTATTGGTTTATATGAAAGTGTAATTTTAAACTGATTGAGTTATATCAGACACTCTTATAACAGTTTAAACCTAAGTTATGTTGGTTTAGCTTGCACGTATAAATGTAGAGTATTTAAAAGTAAATTTACTTTTTACTCTGAAATCAGTGTCCACATACAGAACTTGCACCAAGATAACAAAAGATGCAAATTACAACAAATTTAGTTATTTCGGTGTAAGTTGTTTGTAGACAAGCCCTCGGTCAATGAGAAACAGGTTCAACTAAACTCAGAAAAGGCATTCAAAGTGAAATAAGTGTGTCTACACAGGAGTTTGTACCACTTTAACTTGTGCAGACAACCCCTTACGCAGTCTGAATAAAAAAACTTCTCCTTGTACTTATCCAGGGTTCACCCTGCTTGGTATCAAGGGGATATCATAATCCTACTTTCTCTACTCATTCACACAGTCTTCCTGAAAAAACAAGACCAGACTTTAAATGAAAAAATCATTTTTTAAAATTTTCCTCCATCAAACCCCTTCACCATCCCTCCCTCCCTCCCAAAAAAGTCCTCAAACCCAACTTTCAGGTCTTCTTTATACATCATGAGGAGCATAAGACCATTTTTAAAATCCTTTGTAGGTCACATTTAGCTTCTCCTGTTCCCTGGAGTTTCCCCTGTAAACTGAAGCATCTTGACTGATGATCATCTTTGTTTCTGACCCCAAAATGAAACTACGAAGGTGTTGGCTTTTATCTGGTACTGGAGAGGGGTGGCTACAGTTTTTTGTCTCCCTGGTTAATAGTAAAAGTAATACTTGGCATACGTTTTTATATCTCTTTGAAAAAAACCCAAATCCTGAGGTTTTTCTCAGTTTACTCCACCTCTCTACTGCACACAAAGTCCGTACTCTGCCTTCGTTGAGATGTTATATGAGGAAAGACCAAGATTTGTTGCAGTATTCTGGGATTATGATAAACTAATTTGTTGGACTCTAGGGTCTTGTGTTATTTGTAGATTTGATGCTCACCACTGCAGCATCTAGCCACTGTACAAAATTAAAAATTTTAAAATATAAGCACATGTACAACCTTCAAAGAGTGGAAAATCTCACCTTTTTGATGCTTATTGGATCTTCCTGGCTGAAGCATCAATAATTATGTGAAAGCTAGACTGGAAAGTTTCACGGCTTCGCACTGTTCCCTTAAGCCATGTAAATTGGACTGTGATGGATTAGGAGGAGGTTGGCTGAAAAGAGGTGACCAGAAAAATTTCAGTCATAGACTCTCCACAGAGTACTTCCAGCCACCAGATCTCCCCACCAAGTTCAAAACTAAGGGCTGACAGGAAGAGTGCCTCAACTGATTTCAGTAGTCACAACGAAACGCCAAAGAAGGGGCAGTACTAAGACCAGTCTACATACGGCCTCAATTCAGCAATCGGGATAGCTACTCCGGTGCTGCCTTTAAGGCCATGTCTACACTTACTGGGGATAGACCAGGGGTGAGCAAACTATGGCCGGGGGGCCGCATCAGGCCCTCCAGACATTTTAATTTGGCTCTCGAGCTCCCGCCAGGGAGCAGAGTCTGGGGCTTGCCCCTCTCCTCATGGCTCCTGGAAGCAGCAGCATGTTCCCCCCATAGCTCCTACGCATAGGGGCAGCCAGGGGGCTCTGCATGCTGCCCCCGCCCCAAGCGCCACCCCTGCAGCTCCCATTGGCTGGGAACCGCAGCCAATGGGAGCTGCAGGGGTGGCACCGGTGGACGGGGCAGCACGCAGAGCTGCCTGGCCGCGTCTCCACATAGGAGTCGGGGGGGACAACATGCTGCTGCTTCTGGGAGCTACTTAAGGTAAGTGCCGCCCGGAGCCTGTACCCCTGACTCTCTCCCACACTCTAACCCCCTGCCCCAGCCCTGATCACCCTCCCATCTTCTGAACCCCTCGGTCCCAGTCCGGAGCACCCTCCAGTACCCCCAACCCTACCCCAGAGCCCGCATCACCAGCCGGAGCCCTCATCCCCTTCTGCACCCCAGCCCCCAATTTTATGAGCATTCGTGGCCCGCCATACAATTTCCCAGGTGTGGCCCTCAGACCAAAAAGTTTGCCCACCCCTGAGGTAGATGCTGCTGTGATTGATGCAGCGGGGGTCGATTTAGTGGCTCTAGTGAAGACCCGCTAAATCGACCGCAGAGCGCTCTCCGGTCAACTCCGGTACTCCACTGGAACAAGAGGAGTAAGGTAAGTCGATGGGAGAGCATCTCCCGTCGATGCAGCACAGTGTAGACATTGCAGTAAGTCGACCTAAGCTACATCAATTCCAGCTACATTAATCACGTAGCTGGAGTAGTGTAACTTAGGTCGACTTACCCGGTAGTATAGACAAGGCCTTAGTGTATCAGCGTTTGCAATGATGGAACGTATTGGGGTTTGCTCCTGCTTGAAGTAGGAGTAAAACTTGATAAACTCAATCAGTGCAAACCCTTCCAAGTCCATGTTTACACTTACGGGTCAGCAATGGCCACAGACTGTTGAATTGGGGCTACACCCCAAATGTATACAAGGCTTAAGGAAGTTAGATCCCGGCCACTTAAGTCTTTAAAAATCATAAAGAACATGACTAGATTTTAAATGCTAGTCATTTGGACTTTCTGCTCCCACAGAACACTGCTCAAATCTTAGTGGCACCAGTGATTCTGTACTTTAAAGTGGATGTTACTTCCACTGAATAAGAGAAACAAAGTTGAAGTGTTTGGGGAAACATTTTGGAGGTGTGCGTATTAAATTGCTTCAGTTTTGCAATGGAAAAACTAACAGTTAACTAAAATAAGAAGAAAATTAAGTGGAATTACCGTAAGAAGAGTGATTAAAAATCCTTCATGCACAATAGCGCCCCCTCCACATTCCATTAAAATTAACCTTTATTCATACAAACTAAATTGATGCCTGAACCCTAGAATAATGCATTTTTGCTATTTAAAAACCCATGATTCCTCCTGAACACTCCTATTCTTGGTGCTACTTGGCTAAAGGGTACTTTGTGTCTAATTTTAGACTTGGACATTTATTTGTGGTGGTCTATACATAGTCACAACACTTGTGCTGGGGGATTTCCTAACTGAGTATACTCCCACGCCTGACTGTTTCTCAAGAAAGGAAGACATCAGACATCATCAAACTACTTTTAGTCATAAAGAAAACAGATTATAGCACAAGTAACAAGGAAAGAGCGGCAGAAGTCCCTTGCTTAAAAAGGCATGAATAAACCTTTCTTGATCTGTCAAATAATTCCAACAGTTATCTAAAAAATAGTAAAGTTACCTAATTACTCTTCCATGTAACTGCATAACGCTTCCTGTAATAAGATTCCATGCAGCAGAATTCATATGAGCATTGCCACACCACTTAAGTGTGCAAATATCAGCTATGCAGCTGGATAATCTGTTCAGCAGGAAGTCTTTGGAAGACAATTTTAAAAAATGGCACAAACATATCCATGCCACTTGAGAATTCTCATAATCAACTCTCCATCTACAACATTTCATAGAATCATAGAATATCAGGGTTGGAAGGGACCTTAGGAAGTCATCTAGTTCAACCCCCTGCTCAAAGCTGGACCAATCCCCAATTTTTGCCCCAGATCCCCAAATGGCCCCTCAAGGATTGAATTCTCAACCCTGGGTTTAGCAGGCCAATGCTCAAACCACTGAGCGATCCCTCCCCTCAAGTTTCATGTTAACTTGAGCCTGACAGCCTTACTGACCTCAGTGAGGACCAGTGAGTGCCTTTGACATGTTATTCAATCAAATCTAGGATTCCACTTCCAGCAGTGAACAGAAACTGATGCTTCAGAGAAAGGTGAAAGCACCCTGTAATTCACCCAACTAATTGTGCATTGCCATGGAGAAAAAATACTTCCTAACATTTACAGGCAATTAATTTATTCCTTGAAAATTTAGGATTGCTTTCCCTACATCATCTTAGCTTGCATAATTACAAGTGTTATCCAGTCTCAACAAATCCTAAATTACCTGTCTGAATGCATTTCTGTGTTACTCAATCCCACATGAAGGACAAGCTATATAAAGAGTTTCCTTAATTTTTAAAAAATGTGCTGCCCTCTAGTTTCATTGAGTGTCCTTTGTTCTCATATTGAGAACACGGTAAGGAGGAGGAACCAGTTAGCTCTCATTCTACCCTACATTATTTTGTAGGTCTCATTCTAGTACGTATTACCCTTCTCTTAGTTGAATGGAATCTCTTGTTGGTCTTCAGGTGTATGGCTTCTGATGTTAATCTGCACCATGCCCCTTAACCAGTTTGCTTGCCCTTTGCTGAACATCTGCAATCTCTGTTTCTTGAAGGGAGGTGGTTAAAATTAATAATTACCTCTCTTCAAATTAATGATAGCTTACACAAATATATCATACCATTCATTTGAGGATCTCAGCGCAAATTTTCAATAATAAAGTCACGCAACATCCCTGAGAAACAGGTATTATAATCTCCCTTTTGCAGATGATGAAAATGAGGCAAGAGGTTAAGAGACTTGTCCATGTTCACACAGCAAGTCACTAGTAGCGCAAAGAACTCAAAAGGGTTCTGAATCACTGCTCCCTAACCACAGACATGCTCTGCCAGCATATGAACACGGTTCTTAAGGAACAGGCACACAGCTGTTTTATCAATGTCATAATTTAATTCATTCTTACTTTCTATTCCCTTTTACATATTTCAAAGCAACATTATTCCTTTCCAAGTGCTGCCATGCACTGGGCAGACATTTTCACTGAGCTATTTATGAAGATTTCTGGATTTTCTCTCTGAGAAGATCCCGCTAGTTCAAAGCCTATCACATTAAAAGTTTCTTCCCTGTATGCATTTGATCTCATTTATGAAAATTACATTTAAATTTGCCACTGCCCAATCCCTTAGTTTAATTAGAGCCTTCTTGAATTTCTCCTTAACTTTAGCATTTTCTAACAATTTAAACAAACTGGAGTTCAAAATATTTTGCTACATTAGGCTTGGATGAGCTCTATGCCTGCTTGGAGCCCCACTAAAACCACAGGAATCTGCCTGCACAGAGGTCATTGCAGGATCTGGGTCCAACTGTTCACTTAGTCTTCCAAACAGTAAATAAATACGTCAAGGCTGCTCCCAATTCTGATCTCTGGCCACTATTAAGTGCTTTCTCTAGGAGAAGCAAGATTACACACATGCATTTATTTAATGTGCACTGCTCCAGATAACGTATCAGGATACAGAGTTAGAGCTATTGAAAATGAGCAGAAAACAGCATACGGGATTCTGGCTCAGTGTATGCAGTCATTGTTTCCCTCTAGTGGCTGACTCCCAATGACAATAGCAGCCTATAATTCACCCACAAGAGCTCACCTATGGTTCAAGTGGTAGAGGCCTTGGTTTTTGGTGGAGAGGTCCTAGATTCTGACATCTGCGGTATTTGTAGTGATGCAGCCATGATTTATAAATCTTTATAAAACATTTTTTCTAAACCAGATTTGTTCAAACATATCAAAGGCACTTATCCTCTTTGAGAACATAATCCAGGAAAAGTTGACAAATAAAAAGGGAAGGGGGCACTGAGTTTTCTGAGCATAAATAATACATCTGAAAAAAGCTGAAATGGTAATTTAGCCTTTAAAAATATTTTTAAGTCACTTTTCTGTTGAGAACAAGTATGAACAATTTCAAAAGAAAAGGAAATTTTTCATACATTATAAGTGCCTGAAAATAAGGGCTTAGAAGGGGAGTGTAGTCATAACTCTGGACACTTTAACGAGGGTTTAACAGTGAAGTCAGTGGGAGTAGAGTGTGCTCAGCACATTTAAGAATGAGACCCTAATTCGTTAAGCCTCACAACACCCCTATGGAGGAAGTAAATAATCATCTCCCCATTTTACAGAGGTTTATAGTGAGACAGAGAAGTTGGATGACTCATACCATGAGTTAGCAGAATAGGTGACAGAATCCTTAAATCCTGACTTTCAATCATCTGCTCTTATCACTACATCACACACTGTACAGTGTGTCATATTTTCAAAGATCAGGCTATTTGTATAAAAACCTTCCTCCTCTGGACATTACTGGGAACACTTGTCAGGTGGGAATTCCCTACATACTTCAGGAAAGCATGATGTGTAATGACTCAGCCAAACGTGGCTCACCGGTTCGATAGGTGTAGCTCAAAGAAATAAATCACCACAAAGAGAAGACAGCTTTGCTGTTAATAATTCATGTCAGATGGCTTCTACATACAAAAGCAGAAAAAAATCCCTTCAGGTATTCTGACCATGGCTAACAGTCGATAACTTGTGTGTTGTCCTAGGGCAGCGGTACAAGTCTGCCCAATGTTACTGATGTGGAAATTGATAAAAAAGACTGCTGCAGTGATCCCAGGCATTGGTGGCATTACTGAGGCCTGACCTATGCTACAAAGATAGGTCGACGTAAGTCGCCTTGCGTCGATCTGTTTGTGTGTGTGTTTACACTTAAATTTGTCTCTGGCTGATGCAAATGCCTTGTTACAGTGACAGAGTAAAATCACTTCTCTGAATGGCGTAGACCCATGGTCGACCTACTTAGGTCAATATAGTGTGAGTGTAGACGCTGCATGACCTGTGTTAACCCTAACAGTCCTCCAGCAGCTCTCCCATAATGCCCCATTCCATGTGACAGGGACCACTCTGGTCACAATTGTCTGGTCATTGCTCAGGGGACACAGAGACCAGAGGCACACCCCTCTTTAAAGCCTTCCATATGTTTTTGAAATGTCTCTTCCCGATTGCCCAATGTGATGAGCATGCCTACCAGCTCATCCTTGTTGTGTGCAACTGCCCAACTGACTATGTTGCTTCCATGCACACAGAGAAGTACTAGACGTGATCCTGCCTGGAGTAAACAGGAAGTGTTGGATCTCCTGGGCCTGTGGGGAAAAGAGGCTGTGCAGGCACAGCTATGGACCAGCTGTAGAAAGATGGACATCTCTGAGCAGATTGCACAGGGGATGCAGGCAAAGGACTTGACAGGGATCAGCAGCAGTGCTGCATGACAGTGAAGGAACTTTGCCAGGGATACCACAAGTCAAGAGTGTGCAATAATAGATCTGGTGCTGTACTGCAGACCTAGCACTTCTACAAGCTGCATGTCATACTTGGCGGAGACCTGACCAGCACCCCACAGGTCACTGTGGATACGTTACATAAGAACGGTCACACACACCCAAGGTTCATCAAGCCCAATATCCTGTCCTCTGACAGTGGCCAATGGCAGGTGCCCCAAAGGGAATGAACACAGGTTATCATCAAGTGATCCATGCCCTGTCACCCAATCCAGCTTCTGGCAAGAAGGTTGGAGGAGCCCGAGACAGAGACCCTTGGTGTGAACTGTGAGGAGGAGGAGAAGGAAGATACGACAGAGGACTCCAGCCATACCATGAGCCAAGATCTGTTTGAGACTCCTTTAGAGTCTAGCCTGTCCCACCAGGCGAGTGTGGTTGAGCCTGATGAAGAGGAAAGAACTCAAATAAATGTGTGCATACATTTTTACTTATGTTTAAATTTAAAGATGGTACCTGATCCATTCCCAAGTTAACAAGACCAGGGTATCAACTTTTCATTGTTTTACTTATATGAGAAGAGGTAGTGGTACAAGAAACAGAGGCAGAGTTGGCATCTGCTTTTCATTTCCCCATTAGTGTTAGGTGGGGGTGGGGGCACATGGAGCACTTTGTTTATGTGCATAGGGATGCCCCTTTTACCCTCCAGAGAGATCTCAACAAAACTTTCATGGAGATACTTTGCAATCCTCTCCCAAAAGTTTCTATGGATGGCTGCCTTATTTCTGCCTCCATGGTAGGACAGTTTCTCATGCCACTCTGTGATGTGTTTGACTGGCATTATTGTAGTAAAGAGGCTAGTGGCATATACACCTGGGCAGCTTCTGGATGTCAGTAGAGGCTGTACCCTCTGTGCTTCTGTCACCCTTGGGAGTGAGATATCAGCTAAAATCACCACTGCCTGGTGAAAACAGTACTAACATTCAGTGTCATTGCCTTATATTCATACCTATGGAACAGGGATCAAAATTTTATAGCTTCATACAACAGAAAATCTTTCCCCCTTTGCTGCTGGCCAGCCGTATTCACCAGGGCTGGGGCTGGAGAACAATACTGTGCAGAAGCACTCCAAAACGGAAGTGTCAATAAGCATTTCTTATTAAAAGTGTTTATGGGAATAAGGGAAGGGAGTTTTGAAACTTATCTTTCCCTTTCCATTGTGACTGTAAGTCCAGTGGCACACCTGTCTGGTTTTAGCAGCTTCTGGCAGTCTGCCTGCAGGGGTGACCCCCTCTTGCTCAGAGAATGCCTGACCCTGATGAAAATGAGAAGGAAGAGGACGAGGGAGGCCATATTCCGAGAGATCCTCCAAGCTACTGCTGCATCAGACTGAACAAAGGGCTTGGAGGGCTTCCCCAATAGGTACCAAAAGGAAGGAAAAAAGAGGGCAGAAGAAAGGCCCAGGAGTCCCAGCAAGACAAGGAGTGGGAAATGTGCCGGGACATAATGGTGTCTTCTCAGGCAGCAAACCCAAATGGTGCAGACCCCTGTTGACCTACAGGTCCAAAAATTCCAGACTCTCCACCCTTTGCAGTTCTTGAAGAACTCCATGGTCACTGCTTGTTACACATACCACGTGACACCACAGGCCATCCTTACACCTACTACCCCACGCAGGGGGACAGTGAGGAAAACCACAGTTGGCGTATGTGTAGCCACAACAGACTACATTTATTTACTCATGTGGTCAAACATTTACTTCCTTTTTTATTCTAAAATTTTCACCTTGTTAACTTATGTTTAAAAGTTGTTTAACATTGCCTTTGTGGTTTTTTGCGTGTTGATCTTCCGCACTGTTTTCCCACACAGTGAAGTTCTATTTTTGGAGAATCAAATGATCTTTATGAGTTCACAACAAATATTGTAGAATGCATAGCACTAGTGAAAGCAAACAGTACTTTAAAGGCACACCAAGCATCACAGAATACATAGCTTTAGGAAAACAACCAGTTCTGTTTATAAATGTACTGGAAGCATACACAGTTTTTAGTGGCACGCAAAGCGCCAAGCTCAGAGAACACTCCAGCCACTCTACTGCGACTGACAGTAAAGTGCTCTTTCAAAGCCTCCCTTAACCGCATAGCTCCACGTTGAGCTCTTGTAATGTCCCTCGTGCCTGGCTGGTCAAACTCAGCAGACAGTCGCTCCACCTCCACCCTGGCATCAGCTTTTCCCCTTTTACCTCACAGATATTATGCAGGACAGCTATTATTATAGGCAGCTATAACCACTGGAATATTTTTCTCACTGAGACCCAATCTAGCAAGTAAACAATGCCAGCGTCCCTTCAATCTACCAAAAGTACATTCAACTGTCATTCTGTACCTACTGAGCCAGCAGCTGAATTTTTACTTGGTGCTGTCGAAGTGTATGGCTTCATGAGGCAGGGAGCAAGGAGTAGGTTGGGTCCCTCAAACTCTACTGACATTTCAGTATCACCAGTGGTAGTTTGCTGGACATGAAAGAAAGAAAGTCCCTGCTTGCAGCTTTCTGAACATGTGTATGGCCTTACCTAATTCATGGCCATCTAAAATGCGTCACGGACCATGAAATCTGGTCTCCCCCATGAAATCTGGTCTTTTGTGTACTTTTGCCATATACTATACAGATTTCACCAGTTTCTCAAACTGGGGATCCTGACCCAAAAGGGGGTTATGGGAGGTCACAAGGTTATTGTAGGGGGGTTGCAGTGCCTAACTTCTGCGGTGCCTTCAGAACTGGGTGGCCGGAGAGTGGCGGCTGCTGGTCAGGCACCCAGCACTGAAGGCATCACTCTGCCAGCAGCAGCACAGAAATAAGGCTGGTAATACCATATCATTCATCCTTACTTCTGCGCTGCTGCCTTGAGAGCTGGGTAGTCAGAGAGTGGCAGCTGCTGGCTGAGGACCCAGCTATGAAGGCAGCAGTGCAGAAGTAATGGTGGCAATATTATACCATGCCATCCTTACTACTGTACTGCTGCTGGTGGCGGCACTGCCTTCAGAGCTGGGCTCCCGGCCAGCAGCCACCGCTCTGTGGTTGCCCAGCTCTGAAGGCAGTGCCACCGCCAGCAGCAGTGCAGAAGTAAGGTTGGCAATACCGGGACACCCATACAATAACCTTGAAACCCCCCACCCCCATCTCCTTTTGGATCAGGACCCCTACAGTTACAACACTGTGAAATTTCAGATTTAAATATCTGAAATTATGAAATTTACTATTTTTAAAATCCTATAACCTTGAAATTGACCAAAACGGACAGTAAATCTGGTAGGGTTCCACCTATGTGATACTTGGAACCAATTAAGCACTTCAAATACTTCACCTTTGTGCTTCCCTTTATAGGATGTCATTTCACAGAACAAGATAGGCTCCAGGAGGCCTGGTGAAGTGAGTTATGTAAAAATGAAAAGGTGTAAGGATTTACAGTTAGCACAGAGAAGCTAAGCTGCATTTATCAGAGCCACAGATTGTAAATTGGAGAATTTTCCCATCAGCACTGTCACCATTTTTGGTGACTTCATTCTCTCTGACTGGTTTCAATTTGTTAACAATTTCTCTGCCTACTATCTCTCAATCTAGGCCCAGTCTTGTTTGCATGTCACACACAAGGCTGGCTTTAAGTCGATTCCACGGCCCCGGCGTTTATTTATTTTTTTTGCTCTGACAAAGTCGGCGGGGCCCTGCCGTCGTTATTCACGTGGGGCCCCGCACCTTCTAAAGCCGGCCCTGTTCACACACGTATACTGTTTTATTGCAGCAGGTGCATAGTAGCACCTACTAGAGTTAAGGCTTCAAGAGTTTCCAGTACCACTTTCCATTCTGGAAAGAATGTAAAAGGCTAGTTGTTATAGGGAAAGATTTGTGAACCAGATACAGCTGTGCCAGTATCACAACTTTTTAATGGGTCACAAATTACAATTAAACATTGAAATTCCAAGATGTGAGCTGGATCTTGAGGGGGAGTTATGAAAGTAAAATCACAAGCATAGTGATCTTTTCCACAGATTAGAAAGAACTTTGTGCAGGCCAGTAGTTAGATTTGTAAGACTGAAACTGACGGTTTAAAAGATATCAATATTTTAGCTCTCTCAATTGGCCTACGCATACATCTGCACAGTGTCACCCTCCTTGTCTGATATTAAGTGGCTTTTTCCTCCCATCCATTTTGTGGCTGAAAAAAGTCCCAGAAGGTACTTTTATTTTTTGTGGAAAGGTGCCATCTAAACTAGGAAGATGACCATTATTGCAGGCACTGGCATGATGCAACCAGAGAGCATTTCAAAGCTCTTTAAACTTCAACTTCTATTGAGACATCTTACATTCAAATAAACTTGGAGTTATGAAAAAACTCCACAGCCCAGACATACTACTTCTATTAAAGCTACTACAGCTTAAAGGTCAATTTAATTCTGATCTAAGTAGTACTGTACTGGAATCAAAGCAAACAGATCAGTGAATGTATCATTAACTCACAGTATATAGTCAGACTGCAATATGCAAGAGACATTTTTACACAACTTTCCCTCTTTGCTATTCACTTTGGCTGTCCATGCCTCCAGTGTTTAATATGTAGATACACAAAGACTGCCTCTAAAAATGAATTCTTCATCGCAACCACCGTTGTTCTTTTTATGGTTTGGCATTGCCCCTGGCTGTAAATACTCCTAAAAAATTAAGTAAGCAGAAACAAATAATTATTATCTGTTTATACCATCTAGCATATCTAGACAACATACTATCACAACTAGTAGTTTTTAAAACGGAGTTCCATTTTTATTGAAAAAGGAAAACTAATGACTGTAAAAGATAAACTGGTTCATAGGAAACTTTACATCTTTGGAAAAACTCGATTACATACCAAGTATTGTTCTCTCATTTATATGGGAAGCATTTCTTACTCATTTTGTGAATATACTGGTAAGAGTTTTCCAATCCTTTACACAAATAAATACATTAACAAAGACTATACAAGATCTGTGAAATTCTCCTTATGTTCATGCAGAAAATAGATAGACTTGCTGTATATCGTTGACATGCATATTAGGGAACAGACAAAAGGAAATATGATCCCTTTGCCTGGAGAGAGAAGTAAATGGATGCAAGTTTTGGTACAAAGGGCCCAAGAAGATCATATGAAATGGAAGAATGGCTAAGAGATTTCATAGGATATTACTGTGCAATCACAACCAGGTCTCTCTGCACCCCATGCATACCAAGCGCTAGTATGTGAAAAAGGGAGCTGGGGTTTTCACCATGGAGGGTTGGGGCCAGGATTAAGGTAATATCCACTATAAGTAACATATGATCCTTTCAAAACAGCATCAGATATGACACAAATTCCATCACAAGTTAACTCTGACTGCATGTCAACATTATTTAGTATAGGGCACTGCATCTTAGAGCATTTCTCAAATGTGGCCACCTTGGCCGCATGCAGCCACCAGGGGCTTTCCTTGCGGCCACAACCTCCTGGGAGGGCAAAGTAGAGACCCCTCCCCATCCCTCTTGCTCCTGGATGCACCGCCATGGTGTTGGTTGCTGGGGCTAGCAGCAGGGGTTGGGCCCTGCCCCCCTCTGGAGTCACCGGGGGCACAACACTAGGAGCAGGCAGCCAGTGAGTTACCCACCTTCCCAGAGGTGATGGGGCTCAGGCTTTGGGATTCAGCCCTAGAATGGCGGGGCAGCAGGCTCTCGCCGCAGGGCTTCAGGCTCCAGCCCCGAGAATCCCAGTCCCATTCCTGTATTGTGTAATGCTACTGGTTCACACTACTACACTACTAGTAACATCTGCAGCTATTGTCTATGCCTGGAGATCTGAGACAGCCAAGGACCTGAAAGCCTGAGCACCACTGGCAGAGGAGCCCACTGGTAGAAGAGTTTGTTGGATTTTCCCTTTCCCCTATTCCATTTTCCATGGAAGCAAGATTTTCCATTTTCCCATAACAACATAGCTCAGAATACTGAAAGAGCAATACCCAAGTGAAAGACACCTAGAAGTATGTACTGTTTGAGAAGTATTTTGCATTAGCCATTTACATCCCATGAATGCTAACAGCAGCTAATGAGTAGCATTCAATTTTAGAAAATACATTTGCCTCATTACTGATCATTTTAGGTGTGAGGAAAGGGGTAGGGAGGGAGCATGTGGAAATTGTGAGAAATGCAACTACCTTACTGCAGTGAAAAGTTGCTGGGATGGAAAGCAGAAATCCCTCCCCTACAGCAACTATGCTTCTAAAAAGCCCTTTGGGGATGCCCAACCAACGGAAGAGTCTTTTAGTCTATGTTGTATGAAAGTCTGAAGTTGAACTAAAAATATATGTGTCAACCACAAACTAAAATGTCAAAAAAAAAAAAAAAAAAAAAAAAAAAAAGAGACAACTCTTTAATGCCTTCCTTTTAAAGCTACAGCTCCTAAACACTGAGACCTGGTCCACACTGGGGAGGGGGGAATCGATCTAAGATACGCAACTTCAGCTACGTGAATACCGTAGCTGAAGTCGAAGTATCTTAGATCGAATTAAAAAGTACTTACTGCAGGTCCACGCGGCGCAGGCAGGCTCCCCCGTCGACTCCGCTTACTCCTCGTGCCGAGCTGGAGTTCTGGAGTTGACGGGGAGCGCTTCTGGGATCAATTTATCGCATCTACATGAGACGTGATAAATCGATCCCAGAACATCGATCGCTACCCGCCGAATCGGGCGGGTAGTGTGGAAGTACCCTTAGTTCCCTCAACTGCTGCTCCCTCACTGAGGCAAAAATCACTTAGCTCAAAAAGGCTTTGAAACATGGAAAAGTTACCTATTTTGTAACTCTTGAATTCTGGTCTCCATTCACTTCCCAGTGGACAGAGGTCAACATAACAAAAAAGTCACTTCCACAACTGGCACCTGGAGGGCAATTTCGGCAAATTGCCTAAGGACTGCACAGGCATAGAAACGGAGGTATTGTCTGCAAACAAAAGCTATACCACTTTAACTATACCAACAAAATTAAAGCAACATAACCCCTTCTAGCTTGGACACTGTTACATTGGTATAAAGGTGTTTTATCCTGGTATAGCAATTCCCATAATGGAAGTGGAATAAGCTATTCCCATATGAGGCACTTTTATACCAGTTTAATGTGTCCACATTAGGGGGGTACTGGTATAGCTATTTTAATTTAATTTATTTTTATTTAAAAAAAATACATACCCTTAGCCGACATAATTATATCAGTACAAAAACTATGTGTAGGCCAAGCCTAAGCTACTCATTCTATGCTGCTTGTCCTATGGAGAAAAGACTGCAGTCTTTAGAACTGTCAATGTGGAATCTTTCAGGAATACGAGGTTCCCATTTAAATTATTTTAAAATGTTAAAATGCTGCTGTAAAGACAAGAACAATAGGTGAACAGGTAAAGAAATAATCAGGATTATACGAGTATATAAACACCACTGAACTGTTTACTTTCTTCATAAAAATGTGTTGAAAAGAGAATAATTCAGGCTGCTGTATCAAATATATATTATAATGATCTGGGAGTTTTTCTGAAAGGGAGGGAGGTTAAAATCTATAAGAACTCTGTGTCTTTTTGTTCTGTGTTTGTACAGTGCCTAGCACAAGGGGTCCTAGACCATGAGTAGAGTTCCTAGGCGCTACAGTAATACAAATAATAATAATAGTCCATATTGTTCCTTTAATTGCAAGCAGAATGGACAAAAATCAGGTAGGTCTGAAACAGAAATGGTGCCACCTTCACAGCACTGTTCCCTTATTTCTCTTGCTCTAAAATCCCCTCTGCAGAGGAATGAGCTCTGAATATCTTGAGGAGATGGGAAATAGGAATAGCTATTCTCTGTGGTCTCATTCCCCTACCAAACCTGGAAGATTCTAGCAGATAAATATTGACTCCATCGGTGCTAACTTAGCCCTTTCTCTCCTATACACTGTGAAACCCCTCTCAGGAAGGATTTTAGGGTTAGTGGAGGACACCCTAGCAGCACAACTCCTGAAGAAGCTGTGCTGTCAAGGGGCAGGGAGGAGGAGGGAGCCAGAGCAAAGTTACAGGGAAGGTAGTGAAGGTATCCTTGGCTGCTGTTGATCTCAGGATTCTCTGGTTTGGGGAGCACAACCTCTGATCACTTCCATGGGGGAGGGCGGAGATGAGAGAGACAGACAGACATACTGGGCTAGCTATGCCCTAGCCCCTACCCCCACAAAAAAATGTGAAGGAAACTCAGTGAGTGAACGCTGACAGAGTTTCTTGTCCCCGATGCAGAAGGGGGAAGATACAGAACAAATGTGAAGAAATTTCTGACCACAGTGAAGAAATTTCTGTACTGTGCCCTTGTCTGACTTTTGACTTCATGACTGAGAGGGTGGTAGCTCTTTGTATGAACCCAGCATTTGTTTTAGATGTTGCAAGGCCACATTTGAGAACTTTTTTGTCATAGGACATTCCTATTTTTATAGAACCTACTTCCACCACATTCTAGAAACATGATCAGTTCATCATAAAATAATATGAGATAGTTCTTGAGTGGGAGGATGGAATCTGGACACAGGAAAAGGGGAGAAGGGCAGGCAGGTGAAGCAACATGTATAAGTACATGCCGCTTCCAACAGGAAGTGTGTGGGTACATGCCTGTGTGAGATAATGTCTCATGTCACCAGTAACAAAACTTTAGAGTTTCTAAAAATAATAGATGATAATTCCTTAAACACAAAGTCCTGCACCTAACACTCATGATTGGACCTCATTTTGACAGAGAAAGAAGTTAATCACTGACCTAAGAATTAGCAGTTGTCTAGGTACCAGTAATCATGATCTGGTTACATTTACTTTGTGCAAAAAGAAGATGTCATTAACAGTAATATGTATATTTGGAACTTCAAAGGGGCCAATTTTCCAAAGCTTAAAGCAATTGCCAGCATAATTAAATGGGAATATAAATTTAAATTTGGAAGTGTTAACTAAAATTGCGAATTGTTCACCCTACTGGAGGCACAAAAAGCCACAATTCTACAGATATGAAAGAAGTTATGCTTGTCAAGAATAAATTCTTGTTAAAAGGATGTGGCAGTAAAATGTTTAAAAAAATCATTATATAAGGATAACAAAAGTAGAAGTAAATGAATATAAGTTACAAGTTAAAAAATGTAGGTGACCGATGAGGGAAACTAAAGGATCAATGAAATATTAATGGCTAATACAGCGAAAGACAGTACAAAGGCATTTTTAATCACATTAAGAACAACAACAAATAACCCTAGGTCAGACATAGGTCCATTGCTAGATGTAGATGGTAAAATCGTAAACAGTGATATAGAAAAGGGAAAAATGTTCAACAGATATTTCTGTCATGTATTTGGAATGCAACATGAGGAGGTACCCATCCCACATGATGATGTGGATGGAGTACAAAGTTTACCATCTGTAACAAAGGACGATGTGAAGCAGCATCTACTAAAATTAAATATTTTCAAATCAACAGGCCTGGATAACTTACATCCAACAGTCTGAAAGGAACTAACGAGCTCTCTGAACCACTAATGTTAATCTGTAACAAATCTTGGAAAACCAGGAAAATTTCAAAGAATTGGAGGACTGCTCATGTATTTCCAATATTTCAAAAGGGTAAAAGAGATGACCCAGGGAGCTACAGACAAGTTAGCCTAGTATCAGGCCCAGGCAAAATAACAAGAATGGTCAATGTAGGACATCAACAAAGAGTTAGAAGCTAAAAAATTTTTAATTCCAAACAGCATGGAACGTAGATCTTCTGAGACAAACCTGTTGTCTTTTTTGGACAAGATTACAGGGCTGGTTGATAAAGGCAACTGTGATGATAGAGTATATTTGGATTTCTTAAAAGGCATTTGATTTAGTACCACATGACATTTTGATTAAAATTGTATTATATGAAATTAAAAGCACAAGTCAGATGGATTAAAAAATGGCTCAGACAGATCCCAAAGTGTAGTTGTTATTGGGGAAATATCAATGAGTGCGGCTGTTTCTAGCAGGTCCTTGTCCAACCCTATATTTAATATTTTTATCAATGATCTAGACCAGCGGTGTCCAATAGAAATTTGATGCTAGCCACACTTGGGGTTTTGAATTTTTCTTATTAGCCACACTTGGGGTTTTGAATTTTTCTTATTCGCCACATTATAAAAAAGGATTAAAAACATACTACAAACGACATTTCAACTATCAAAAATAATTAGATATTAAAAAAAAATATTAATAGGTACTAACACAAAAGATGAAACAGCTGAAAAACAGCTGAATCACGCAAGAGCCTCAGGACATGCAAGCGGGAATTGACGCAGTATAGATTGAGCGTAACAGCATTGAAGAACAAGGATAGAGAGACAGTAATCGACAGAGCAGGGATGGAGGAGGTCTGCAAGGACTTCTATACAGAACTGTTCAAATCAAGAATCAACGTCCCCCTCCCAACCCTCGAAGAGTCAGAAGAACGCGTCCCCCCAATAATTGTCAGCGAAGTCCGAAGCGCACTACACCAGATGAAGAAGGGAAAAGCTCCAGGCAAAGATGGAATAACGTCAGAAATGATTTATGCAGGAGGCAAAAAACTTTGGAAGGCCCTTGCTTTAAGATTCAGTCGATAACTTGAAGAAGGAAAAATACCATCAAGCTGGAAGGAGTCGAATACCATCTTGCTGCACAAGAAGGGTGATCGAGAAAATCTTAAGAACTACCGCCCTATATGCCTGCTCTCTCACATCTACAAGCTCTTTACAAAGGTGATAACGAATCGACTTTCGCAGAGTCTGGATGAACAACAGCCGAGAGAGCAGGCAGGGTTTCGAAGAAATTTCAGTACAATCGACCATATATTTACCCTTAGCCAGCTCCTAGAAAGAGCGAGGGAATACAAACTCCCGCTGTGCACTGCTTTTGTCGATTATGAAAAGGCCTTCGATAGCGTTGAGTTTAATGCAATATTAAAGGTGCTCACAGAGCAGGGCATTAACACCCAGTACATTAGTTTGTTGAAGGAAGCGAATACTGGATATACAACAGACATTACTCTCCTCGAAACTCCCCTCCGCATCCCAATCGAGAAAGGCATAAAGCAAGGAGATACAATTTCACCGAAACTATTCACCACCTGCCTCGAAATGGTTATGAACACGATCAATTGGAGTAGTGGTGTCAACATAAACGGAGAGAGATTATCTCATCTCAGATTTGCAGACGACATTGTACTAATTGCCGAAAGCACCAACCAACCGCAGAGCATGCTACGAAGACTCGACAAGAAAAGTAGTCAGGTCGACCTGAAAATGAACCGCTGCAAAACGAAATATATGCAATCAGACGTCTTACGAAAAGCCCGAATAACAGTAACAGGAGAAGACATCGAAGAAGTGGAACAGTACATATATTTGGGCCAAGAAGTTAATATGCGCCAAGACCTGAACGGAGAACTCTCGTGAAGGATTCGGGCAGGATGGTGTGCATTTAATTCCATCAAGGACGTCCTCAAAGGAAAAACTACAAGACCACACGTAAAAATATTTTCAATTCAGCAGTGCTGCCAGCCATGCTGTATGGCAGTGAAACGTGGGCACTGACGAAGAGAGAAGATCAACGGCTGTTGGTAGCTGAAAGGGCAATGGAACGAGCTATGTTGGGAATCTCCCTTCTGGATCGTATACCAAATGAAATCATCAGAGAACGCAGCGGTGTGAAAGATATTGTCGTGGAAAGCAGACATAACAAGATGCGATGGGCGGGCCACACAGCACGGCTCACGGATAACAGGTGGACCGCAATCATTGCTGAGTGGTACCCGCGAGAACAGAAAAGACCCCCCGGTTGGCCTCCAAGAAGATGGGAAGATGACCGTTAAACGTTTCGGACGAACGTGGAGAAGAAAGGCAAGAGTGCGAGAAGAATGGCAGACGTGTTGTGATCGGCGCAGTCTTAACGACAGCTGAAGTCCGATCGATCCAGGTGGTGATCCAGGTGACTAACACAAAATTACTATATCCTAGCCACGTTAACAAGCTGTATATCAAAGCACACAACCTGTCTTCCAGTACCACTGTCTTCAATACACCAAAGCATTGCTCATGCATTAGCCACAATTCAATAGCCTATTCGCCACATGTGGCTAGTGGTGAACGTATTGGACACCGCTGATCTAGACAGTAGTATACAATCTTTGCTGCTAAGTTTGCAGATGATGCAAAGATTGGTGGGGTAGTAAATAAGGACAGGTTACGGTTACAATGATCTGAATCACCTAATTAAATTGTCACAATCCAACAAAATGCATTTTAATACAGCCAAATACTAGGTAATACATCCGAGAACCAAGACTATAAGTTATACCTACAGGATGGGAGATTCTTCTTGGAAAGTAGTGACTCACAGAAGGACTTAGGATCATCAGAGATAATCACCTCAACATAAGCTGACAGTGCAATGCTGTGGCAACAAGTGGTAATGTGACCCCTGCATGTATAAAAACGGGAACATTGAGTAGAAGTAGGGAAATGATCTTGCCTCTGTGAACAGCATTAGTAAGACCAATACAAGAATATTGTGTCCAGTTCTTGTATGCACACTTGAAGAAGAATGTGGGAATGATGGAGAGAGTTCAACAGAAGGCCAAAAAAATGATTCAGGGACTGGAAAACAAAGCTTATGATGTGAGGCATCAGGAGACAAAGTTATAACAAGACCAGTGGTTGGAAGTTCAAGTTAGACAAATTCAGCCTTTAAGTAATATGCAATTTCCTAGCGGTGAAGGTAACTCAACATTGAAATGGCTTACCCAAGAGGTGGTAGACTCAACCATGAATTGGAGTCTTTACAATGAGATTAGATATCTTCTAAAAGTTATGCCTTCTGGGGGAAAAAATCTACAGTCTGTGGGAGGGATGTTGTGCTGGATGGTCACTGTGGTCCTTTCTGGCCTTGGAGTCTGAGAATATCTCTGATCATCCTGTTCTCAGTGTACCATGGGGAGAGGAGGACTGGTGGCATTGCCCTCAGTATGCTCTGGAGCAATATAAAAGCTGTTTCTTGTTTGCCTGACAAGCATAAAGATCCCAGGATGGCATTCCCTATTAGGTAAAGACCTTGTCAAGAACCGAATCATTACTCTCCCATTCGTGGTTCATGGAAAAATGTTTGCTGGGTCTGACTGCTAGTGAATTCTGAACCCCGATAAGTATGCTGCTGAAAGCACTTTGTGATGGCTGATGCACCAATTCTAGAGGTTGACTGTCTCTATACAAAGAGGGAGGGACCTCATTCCCCCTTGCTTGTTTATATGGAATATAGTTGTAATGTTGTCTGACATGAACACATCAGGACCACGAGTGGGACGAAGGCATTGCAGGTTCAACAGACTACCCTGAGTTCTAGTAAACTGATATGCATTCTGGACTCCTGAGTGGTCCAGATGCCCTGTGCCACATGATTGCCCATATGAGCACCCCAACCTAAAAGGAAGGCATCAGAAATGATGGCTGCCTCTGGAGTGGATGTAAGGAAAGGGATCCCCACCTGAACTTTCTCCAGCTTTGTACACCAGACAAGAGTGCAAAACCTTGGATTGAACCGTCACCTTGTCTTTGATGTTGCCTCTCTCTGGTGAGTGGTACACAGAGAGAAGCCAGGTTTGCAGACAACAAAGGGAAAGCCTGGCAAATGGCATTATGTGTGTGCCTGAGGCCACGTGGCCGAGGAATGAAAGGTGAGTTCTGATTGAAGTCTGGGATCTGATAGCGACTTGGTGTATGAGAGCACCTATGGCCTGAAATCTCTCGAGCCTTTGCTATGGATGACTCCATCACCCATATGAAGTTTATGGAGCTTGTGGGAGGTCAATGGGAATTTCTCATGTTGACGCATTCACATAGGGAAGGCAGTAGACTGAGTAGAAGAAGGCATTTGACTTCTTCGTAGGAACTACCTGTCAGAAACCAATCATTGAGGTATGGGAAGATGGTAAATCACTCCCTTCTCAAACAAGCTGCCACCACTGAAAAAATCTTTGTAGACCGGGTGCGGTGGCCAGTCAAAAGGGGAGGATTCTGATTTGGTAAAGGTCATGATCGAAGAGAAACTTGAGGAACTTCCTAGGGGGTGGGTGAATGTCTTTGTGAAATTACGCATCTTTCATGTCAAAAGCCACAAACCATGTGCCCTCCTCTAGGTAGGAAATTATTGATGCCAAGGAGATCACATGAAATTTTAGCTTTCCGATTAATATAGCCAGTCACCATACGTCAAGAATTGGGCCTCATCCCTCACTCTTTTTGGGGATCAAGAAGTAAGGGGAGTACAACCCTTTCCCTTCATGTTGAGATGGAACCCTTTCTATGGCTTCCAGGAGGAGATGTTCGGGGTTCAGCTGGTCGCCATATTTGGGGTCGGGAAGGAATTTTCTTCCAGGGTAGATCGGCAGAAGCCCTGGAGGTTTTTCGCCTTCCTCTGCAGCATGGGGCACGGGTCACTTGCTGGAGGATTCTCTGCATCTTGAAGTCTTTAAACCATGATTTGAGGACTTCAATAGCTGAGACATAGGTGAGAGGATTATTGCAGGAGTGGGTGGGTGAGATTCTGTGGCCTGCATTGTGCAGGAGGCCAGACTAGATGATCGTAACGGTCCCTTCTGACCTTAAAGTCTATGAGTCTATGTGAGTCAACTTCCTGTTAGAATCGCCTCTTGATAGTAGTCCCTGAAAAGGAACTGGAAAGGGAGTTTGTGGGTAGGAGTTGACAGAAACTCAATGAGACAGCCACCATGAATAATCTCCATTACCCATTTGTTGGTAGTCAGGGACCTCCCATTGTCAGCAAATTGGGCAAGGTGGTCTCCAAAAAATCTCAGGAAAGGTATCATATGGCATCAATAAAAGGATGCAGGTCTCCACAATCCTGTTGCCCAAAGTCATCAGGTGGAAACGGAAAAGATGAAGTAACCACTTCATCTAGCGTCTATGATAAAATTACTCCCGGAACCAATGGATCCAAATTGCCTTCTTCCTCCAAATACTCTGATGGGGTCAGTTGGGTTTGGCTGCGGATGATAACCAGGGCTCATATACCATTCCCAGGTGTCTGGGATACAGCTCCCACGGCCCCCAATAGTGCCATTAGGATGGATCAATCAGCTTGGGAGGACCCTTTGGCACAGAGTACCATCTGTCCCTTGGCCAATCATGTCTGGTTGAAGGCCGGAACCTTGATCCTCTAGGGCTTACATCTGGGGCTGCCTCTACCTGGTGCCACAGAGACTCATGAGGAGATTCCAAGTCTTTGAAGAGAAAGCCAAATCCTGGACTACCAGCAGAATTGACCATACTGATTGCTGCACACCAGCGCTGGCAGATACGATGGGAGAATAACTGCATCCTTGAGATATTCTCATTCTTTGGAGTAACAATGTCCTGGAATAGAGACAATCCTGATAGTAGGGGTGAATGATGATAGGGGACAGCAAAGATTCCCTCTAGGGAGATATAGGTCTCCAACAGTCCTGGAGTGTGGGGAGAGTCCATTGGTTGAGTCATCAGAACCGGAGCTTCCCTGGTCAGAGTGGAAGTTGGATCCATCCGAGCCATGTTGCTATAGGCACACCACTGGCTCTAGATGTGGACAGGAGCTCCACAGGCTGTTTGTCTTGAGCCTTAACCATTGGAACTGATAAATGCTCTCCTGACTTTGAAGGGGTCAAAGAGGGATCCTTACTCTCATGCGAAGTCTTCTCTTTAGGCTTAGAAGTCTTAGCCTCTGTTCCCGAGTTTGTGCTTGGAGAGGAGCTGCCTGCTTGATGAGACTAATGTACAGAAAGGGGCCCCAGCTCAGATCTGATTGGGGTCTCATTGCCTTCTCCATCAGATGTTTCCTAAGACTCAGTTCTTGACTCTCACGAGTTCTCGGGGGAAAGGAGCGACAGATGCTGCACTTTACTGAGATGTGAGCTCACCCAGGCAGTAGAGGCAGCATTGATGTTCGTCACTCACAGAAAAGGAGCAAGGGCAGTAAACACTGTTTTTGAACCCCAGAACCCTGGGCATAATCCCAGTCTTCTTGGGGTAGGGGAGAACTAACTACATTAGATTAGATAACTATTAAAACAACTATATACAATATATTTACTGAAATAATGTAACAGGAAGGAGCTGTGGACACTGAAGATTCGGCTCAGACTGTGCAGTGGTAAGAAGGAACAGGAGAGGAATCAGTCTGCACCACCCTTTATGCCCTGAGTTCGGAGCATGAGGACAGCTATGGTACACATGTGGGCCAATAGACACTGCCTGCAAAAAATTCTGGACTCAGGCATATGGTGTGCATACGTGCCCATGTGTGGAATACATATGGGTACGATCATTTGAAGAACCACCATTTTTACAGTCACTTTTCTGAGTAGATCTGCACTGTAGGCGCAATCTAACTTTCACTGGGGAAAGTATAGCACCTATTGAGTGGAAATTCCTAATGCTAGGAGAGTATCAATCCCTGGATTGATTTTGTCCATTCAGTTTCAAAGTTCTGATGTACAGAAATTAATCTGTAGTATACAATAAAGCTGCAGGTAGCGTTACAAGTTATAGAATTGTGTGCGCCACCCAATGGTGATTGAGGTCTGAAGCATGCTTTTTGTATTCTAGTCCATTTATTCAAATGATCCCAATTTGGAGCCAGTTTATATTTATATAGGTTTTTTTATATGGGGGAAAAAAAAAAAAACTTACAACAGAACATACAAAGCTATTATTGGAACTGGAGCTCATGGAATACGTTTTCTCCGACACACTGCATAGCCTCACCCTTACATTTACATATTATACTGGAGTTAAATCACAAGTTCTAGTCATAATAAACAGCAATTATAACAATGAGCACTTAGGCAGTACTTTTCATATTCAGAGCATGTTATAAACAATAACTAATTAAACCTCACACCATACTGCTTGGCGGTAAAAAAGATACTATTGCAGTATCACCATTTTATAGACAGAGAAGACGACTAAGGACCCCATTCTTCTGTCACTTACACTATGAAAATCAGGAGCAACACTACTGAAGTCAATGGAAGTCTGGCATTTGTCTTCTTAACTTAGGCATATCTCCAGTTAAGTTATCTCATTGAACTGGAAGGACCTTGAAAGGTCATCAAGTCTAGTCCCCTGCCTTCACTAGCAGGACCAAGTACTGTCCCCTGACAGATTTTTGCCCCAGATCCCTGAATGGCCCCCTCAAGAACTGAACTCACAACCCTGGGTTTAGCAGGCCAATGCTCAAACCACTGAGCTATCCCTCCCACCCTGTTCTTACAACAGTTTATCAGACACAGAAAGTTTAAGTAACTTGGCCAAGGCCAGAGAGTCCATGTCAAAGCTAGGATTAATGCTGGAGAGGGAAATTCATTCAAAATTATACTAGAGATAAAAGAGACATGCTGTTGCCAATCCAGTATTGTTCCTTAGAACGTAACAGAAACATGGAGCTACATAAATGAGCACCTGACACCATAATGAGGACAGTCACAAAAGATGACTAATGCGTTTTCCTAATTTATGTCATTGGCAAGTTAGCATCATTATAAACAACTACAGACCTGCAAATCCAGTTTTTAGGAACTACTGATTAAGAACAGGATGATGCAACATTTGAAAAGACTATACATGATTTGGTAAAATTAATAAACAATCAAACTTCAGTAAATACATCACAGAATTGGCTGGAAAAGATACAGTATATTAGGTTCATGTAATCTTCATGACTTTACATACTCAACCACCCTATAACACGATGTGTGTGTCCAAATGGAATAGTCAGAACTACTGAAATCAATAAAGAATTGACTGATGAACAGGAAACCAGAAGGGAGTGACAGTTGGAGCTACTTCTGGGTGAAAAAGGAAAGCAAACAGAGGGTTACTGCAAGGTTTAGCATCAAATTAATCTTGTATATAAGTGACCTGGAACAGGGAATTCTTCACAAATAGGTAGGTTTGACAGTGACACAGGGCAGGGTCACCACATATGAAGCCAAAGATTAAACAAATTCAAAATGATCTGAAAATGAGGTTTTTCAGGAAAACATTTATAGAAGAATATTTATCCAAATGGAATAGAGGACAGGGAATTTTTTCAGATGCAGAGGAATTCAGAGAAAAGCGAGCTTCCCCCAGTCCCTCTTTTAATTGCAAGTGATGCACTAGGGATAATCTAATTTCACAATTTGACTGACAAATCGCAATGTGGACTCCGAGTCCCATGTCATCTTAAATGGGGAATTTTGGATAAGAGGAAGTCTACGTAGATTGCAATCTCTTTGGGGCAAGGACTGTCCTTTTGTTCTGTGTCCTTACAGCACCTAGCACAATAGGGTCCTAGTCCACGACTATGTGTCAGGGCCCATAATGGAGGCAATTTTCCTTAGTGGTTGGAGACAGGAGTGAAGTTGGGGTCGCAGTCAGAAGTCACACCAAGGGTCAAGCCGGAATCAGAAGTCAGGTGAAGGGTCAAGACCAAGGTCAGGGTCAGAAGTCACGCCAAGGATTAAGCCAGAGCCGGAGTGAGAAGTTGTACCAAGGGTCAAACCAGAGCCAGCAACTTGTAGCAGGGCAAGGAATCAGGAACAAGGTGTGGTGACAGGAGCGGGGATGAGGCATGGCAGCAGGAACAGGGAGCAAGGCGAAGCAGCAGGATCCAGGGACTAGGAGTAGGAACCAGGAGAGGAGGCAGGGACTTGGTCTTAGGGGTCTGGGCAGCTGAGACTAGGTGTGGGCTAGAAATAGGAAGTCTTATACCCAGTGGAGTCCAATCAGAAGTCTGCCGCTAGGCATCTGATCCTGCTGAGTCAGCAGGTGTAGCCTCTGTTGGTGGAGTATTAGCTGCAGTTCCCACATCTGACCTTTCAGCATGACAATAGAGGGTAAGGCTCTTGCTTAACAACCTTCAGGGCCTAGGTTCAAGATCTGTAGCACCTGACACTTAGGGCTCTGAGGCGCTACAGTGATACAAATAACAATTAATCTATTGTAGTTCATGCTCTACAGTGTGGCAAAACGCAAGCCAAGGGTGTAATATAATGGCTACAAAATAAAACAAAACTAGAAGTGAGGACATAAAAATATAGTAATGCACTAAGATCATCCAAACAATACCATGTAGCAGTTTAAGAAGTAAATACGAAGAGTACTGTGATGGGGTTTACAGATCCCACACTAAAGCTGAGCAGGGTCAGGGCTGGAGCAGTACTGGATCAGGAAAGCTCTGGATGTCAGCACTGCCGAGCATACTCCTGGAGAAAGGATCTGTATAAAGAAGGCTCCAGAAGCCTGAGAAGAGAGAAGCCATTTACTGGCGGAGTACCGCTAGGCAATGGAAGGTGAAGCAGCCTCCGCTGAGATCTGGCTGTGAGTCTTCTCCCCCACCTTTCTGACATTACCAGAGAGGGGGAGAGAACCATGCACAGCAGCACCAGAGCGCTGCCTCCATTAGCCCCTGGACTGCAGGGTTTGAAGCAAAGGACTTTAACTCAACAGCAGTCACGCCCCAAACAGAGGCATTGGTGGGAAATGGTCCAGAGGAAGGTATGCAGGAGGTGGACCAGCGTCTGGCCACCCCACGCTGTTACACCTTCAGGGCCCTGGGCCAAGACCTGGTAAAGCAGGAGGGCTTGGATTCCCCTACACACCCTAGATTCCCATACTCTGAGCCCCAAGGCAGGCTGTACAAAGGGTTACAGGTAAGGGGTCCAGGACACAGTGGGCTGAGAGACGGGAGTCAAAGGCCAAGGCCACTAGGCCTCCTGACCGAACAAACAATCCACTACGGGTACCAAGAAAACCTATCACAAAGACCTGGCAGAAATGATCTTGCTTTAAACCTGGTACTAGGCATGACACCATAGAGAGGTTTGTGGCCACACAAAAGTCGTCACTCTAGAACAGGGATCTCAAACTCAAATTACCACGAGGGCCACATGAAAACTAGTAAATTGGCCCGAGGGCCGCATCACTGAAACCTTTTCATACAATGATACAAAAGTATAGTCAAAAATGGGAAAAAAAATGAAGAGTAATATAGTATTCTATTAAAAGTTAATGTATTAACTTTTTAAAAACTATAATGCAAAGCAGGGTTTTAATAAAATATAAACACTCAGTAATGTTTGGCGCTTGGCTGCCAGTGGAGTCGGCACCTATGGCGGGCCGCAGGAAATAATATGGCAGTCGGCGCCTATGGCAGGCCGCATGTGGCCCGCGGGCCGCGTATTTGAGACTCCTGCTCTAGAATATGAATACAATCCCATGGATATGAGGGGAGCCAACAGAGGCAAGGCCCATCTGCAAGGATGACCTGTACTTCCAGACTGCCCTCTCAGCTTCTTTACTTCTGTTTGAGACACGTTGCTCAGGTCTTACCTGCTGCACGCTGTCCCAAGGAATCGCCCTCCCCCTGCTTCTTCAGGAAGTTTGTTCCATATATATTATAGAGGGGAAAGCCATACAAGTTAATGTTAACTGAGCCAGAATTAACTTGTGGTGGATTTTCCTGCAAGTCTAAGGAGGCAAAACATTGACATAAACAGCTATAGCCTTTTTATTATGTTGCTAATATTGGTATTATTGCTTCAGCACTCCTGTTCTTTACCTGATACCTAGCAACAAAACCATCTAAAGTTCCTAGCACATATGGTAACAATTTTACTATGATTTGTAACTATTAAATTTAGGCTGATTGTAAATTTGTACAGAAAGCTCAATCCTGTAATTCCTAATCACCCAACGATTTCACATTTTGTATAATTTCACACTATGTTTAAATTGGATTAAGAAAAAACAAAACCCACAGCTCCCTCTGGGTGAGAGATCTATTTCCGTTTTAACCTGACCTACTGCAAAGGTCATCACAACGCATCACCCTGTGAAGAAGGCTTTCATTTCTATCTAAATACACTGATACTGAACTACTATTGCAGTACATACAAGAACTTATACTACCTTCTTGTGGCCATACTGAGGTACTACTAATTCAATTTCAATATCAATTAAAACCCACTACTGTAATTGCCTCCTTATATTTAGCTAAAAGAGAAAAAGATTAACTCCATTACAACTTTTATTCTGTAAGAAAATAACTCAATTAAAATGAAAAATATGCAAAACTTGCCAGATGCTTATGCTAATTAGATTAGCCATGAACAAGACAAAGATACGTAGAAAGCATTTCAGCATGGTTTTCAGGTGCCAGTTGCACGAGATAATGAGAAAAGTTGGTTCCATTTCATGCATAACATGAAAACAAATGTTAAAGAATCAGCTGTTTCTCTCAGCTCCTGACCCATCTCTGAAATATTGAACCTACTACAAAAACTAAATCTCTGTGCCAGATGTATATAGCAGAATAATCAATAAGCCCTTCTCCCTTCCTCTCTTCACAACTTTCTCGCTTCACAACAATTTTGATTTTGTTTTGTTTTTTAGATGAAAAAGCTCCCAGAAACACGTCCATTTTCTTCTTCACTGTGATGCTCCATTATTTATTTGAATTACGGTACACCTGGAATCCCCAAATGAGATCAGAGACATAATGTGGTAGGTGCTATATAAACACATAGTAAAATATACTTGGGGGCGGGGGGAAGGATAGCTCAGTGGTTTGAGCATTGGCCTGCTAAATCCAGGGTTGTGAGTTCAATCTTTGAGGGGGGCCATTTAGGGGTCTGGGGCAAAAATCTGTCAGAGGACAGTACTTGGTCCTGCTAGTGAAGGCAGGGGACTGGACTCAATGACCTTGAAAGGTCCTTCCAGTTCTAGGAGATTGGCATATCTCCATTTATATTATTTTATATAGATATAGATATATAGTCCCTGCTGCAAGAAGCTGAGGCTCTAAATAAACAAGAGACACAATGGGAAGGAGGGTGAAGTGAATTGACCATAGTCAGACAGTAGTTTTGTGACTGAGAATGGAACAAAACCCAGATCTCCAGTATTCCAGTCCAATGCCCTATCCAGTGGACCATACCTTCCCTAATCATGATGCACCATATTGTGTAACAGCTTTCCAAAGACCCAGCCAGGGGTAGGAACCAACTAAAGGCGAGGCACCTGAGTAAGGGGGCTTTGTTTACATATATTGTGAAGTTTTGTGCATTGTTATTATTTTAGATCCCAGAAGATATAAGATATATAAATGTTAATGTCACTGGACATCTAACACCATAGCAGCATACTGGAGACAACGACCCATATGCAGAGGTGATGTGTAAATAAGACCAGCTCCCTTACTCTTGCACAGTGGTTCTCAACCAGGGGTACACATACCCCTGGAGGTATGCAGAGGTCTTCCAGAGGGTACATCAACTCATCTAGATATTTTCCTAGTTTTACAACAGGCTACGTAAAAAGCACTAGCAAAGCCAGTACAAACTAAAATTTCATACAGACAATGATTTGTTCATACTGCTCTATATACTATACACTGAAATGAAAGTACAATAGTTATATTCCAATTGATTTATTTTATAATTATACGGTAAAAATGAGAAAGCAAGCAATTTTTCATGAATAGTGTGTGGTGACACTTTTGTATTTTTATGTCTGATTTTGTAAGCAAGTAATTTTTAAGTAAGGTGAAACTTGGGGGGTACGCAAGACAAATCAGACTCCTGAAAGGGGTACAGTAGTCTGGAAAGGTTGAGAGCCAGTGATCTAGCACACTCCCTTAAACTTACTTGTACCCTTTCTAGCACTGTGTAATGGAACCTAAGCTGGTGTAATTTAGATACTAGTGGCAAGGAAGGAGGTATACATTCAAGTAGACTCCATACTAATTTAAAATATACAGTCTTTTGGCTCTTTGGTGTTTAAGTTACATCAACTTAGGCTCCTATATATGGTGGTAAAATGTATTTAAGTGGATTTAAGGGAATCTGTTAAAAGTACAGAAGTGGTCAGACTTGCATCATCTTACATATCACCTGTGAATCTGGTCCAAGTATATGAAACTGATGTTGGAAAGAATAATCATTTTTCATAATCAGTATACAGAGTAGGAACTCATTTGGAATGGTCTATTAATGGTGATTAATTGACTTTTACAATTTTCATTTTTCAGAATCTACATCTGATATATGGGGTTTTTTGGGGTGGTTTTATATTATCATTGCATGGTCTCAAACTAATACATTCTCAATAGGACCATATTCATGGCAAACAGATCTTAGTTTGGTTGGGTCAGTGTTCTTCCTTCCAGATCCATACGGGAGCTAGGTAAATAATTTTCTCGTTCCAGACATTATATAATATTTAGTTTCTGAACAGACTTGGATTTAGAGCAGTGGAGGGCTTTATTTGATTTTAACAGGATTTTTGTTTAAAAGCTGTCCCACACATTAAATAACCCCAATTAAGACTGATTCCTTCATCGGTGTATAAGAGTGCATTCTCCATGTTAACTATCCCAAGCAGAGAACAGACTGGCGTCAAAGAACAAATGTAGTCAAACTGGGGTTAACCACAATAATTAACCACGTCATTAGGCTGAGCCTTTTGTTAATTATCTCTTTGTGTAAAAATTCTTATTTCACAATTTCACTGACAAATCGCAATTTGGACTCCAAGTCCCATGTCATCTTAAATTCTGCCCTACAGTTTCTTTTGTCTTGAAATGTTGCCAGAAAATAACTGGTTTTGCTTCCAGATCTTTTGTTTCTTTTTACTTTCCTACCACCAAACAGCCAAAACACCATAGACAAGTCACAGGAGTATGAACCAATATGTTGCCTGCTCTTCAGATACCTGAAAAAAATCTTGCCTCAGAAGAGTGAACATATTAAATGATTGTTCATAGGATTCTGTATATTTGATCTCCATGGTGGCTCCAGGGAAAGTATTCCTAATTTGAATCAAGTAAAACGTCTTACTAGACCGAATAATCTTGCACCCTGTGTGAAACAGGGATATATCAGCTTTTTCATTTTGCAGACTGTTTTGTAAAAAGGGATATACACTTATGGACTGCCTTCCCGAATTTTAATAATACTGCTCAATAGTAAGGGTTGCCACTTACAAACCACTTATTAAGGTGAAACACAGCTCACTAAAAACAAGGCTTCGTATCAGGAGGTCCAACACATCTGTTCTCAGGGTAGAAGTAATATGCCTCTACCTGCTTGAATTAATCCAGCTGCCTAAGGAAAGTTGAAAAAAAAAATTCCTTCTGTTTCTAACTAATCAAAAGAGAACTAAAATAGCAAGAGTGATATTTATCCAGTTCAGCTGATCTTTTATTTGATATCTGATTTTACAGACCAGATTTGGAAGATCTCTGTCATATACTGCAAGTAACAATGAAGTGTTGCTATAGGAACAGAGATTATTCAGCAATGATTCATCAAGGCAACTCCACTCTACTTTACTCAACTCCAAACTGACGTACAAAAGATACAATACAATATAACTTCTGCCCTGAAGGGGCTGCCTGGGAATTCCTGTTCTGATCTTACAGTTTGATATCTTTCTGTTGTCATACACAAAGGCTAAGGTCAATGAACGGCAGAGAGATTGATAAATACATCAGCAACTTAATCACGGTGGGTTTTAGGCAAAAATATAGGTTGACTATAGGGCTGCTGGACACAGGCTATTTCTACACTACAAGTTCATTGGTAAAACTTTTGTTGGTCAGGGGTGTGAAAACACACACCCGAGTGACAAAAAATTTACCGACGAAAAGCGTCGGTGTGGACAGCGCTGTGTCAGCAGGAGACACTCTCCCGCCGACAAAGCTAACACCCCTTTTTGGGGGTGGTTTTATTTTGTCGGTGGGAGAGCTCTCTCCTACTGACCAAGAGTGGCTACACTGCATACCTTACAGCGGCACAGCTGTAGCGGCACAGTAGTGATGCTGTGAGGTGCGCAGTGTAGAGATAGTATACATGTCTATGGCTCAGGCTGAGTTTGAAAACCCACAGCAGTGAGTCTCTGAGCATGGGTCTACAGACTTGGGCTCACACTAAGGCACTAAAACCAGCTGTGTAGATGTTTCGGCTCAGACTGCAGCTTGGGTTCTAAAGCCCAGGGATGGGGGTGAGTTTCAGAGCCTGAGCTGCAACATCTACACTGCTGTTTTTATCACAGTACCACGAACCCTGTGAGTCAGAGTCTCTAGACCCAGGCGCTGAGACTTACTGCCATTGATTTCAAAGGCAGTGGTGAAGGCATACTCTAAGGTGGGTCTACACTGCATTCTAAGCCTGGGCTCTAACTCAGGTTTGAGCCCAAGCCTTCCTTCTGCCACAACAAATCAGCCTGACTCAGGGTCAGCAAGCACTAAAATTACTTTTTGTAGTGATCCATCCACTCCCAGTCTTTATTCAGGTCTAATTTGATGGTATCCAGTTTGAAAATTAATTCCAGTTCTGCAGTTTCTCATTGGAGTCTGTTTTTGAAGTTTTTTTGTTGAATAATTGCCACTTTTAAGTCTGTTATTGCGTGTCCAGGGAGACTGAAGTGCTCTCCTACTGGTTTTTGAAAGTTACAATTCTTGATGTCTGATTTGTGTCCATTTATTCTTTGTGTAGAGACTGTCCGGTTTGGCCAATGTACATGGCAGAGGGGCATTGCTGACACATGTTGGAATATATCACATTGGTAGATGTGCAGGTGAACGAGCCCCTGATGGTGTGACTGATGTGATTAGGTCCTATGATGGTGTCCCCTGAATAGATATGCGGACAGAGTTGGCAATGGGGTTTGTTGCAGGGATTGGTTTCTGGGTTAGTGTTTTTGTTGTGTGGTGTGGAGTTGCTGGTGAATATTTGCTTCAGGTTGGGGGCTGTTTGTAAGCGAAGACTGGCTTCAGGATAGGTTGCAGATCCTTGATGATGCGCTGGAGAGGTTTTAGTTTACAGGACAGGCCCAACAAAGAAAGTAACAGAACGCCACTAGCCATCACCTACAGCCCACAACTAAAACCTCTCCAATTAATTTGAAAACTGGACACCATCAAATTAGGCCTGAATAAAGACTGGAAGTGGATGGGTCACTACAAAAGGTAATTTTCCCTCTTCTGATACTCACACCTTCTTGTCAACTGTTGGAAATGGGCAACGTCCACCTTGATTGCATTGGCCTTGTTAGCACTACAAAAGTAATCAACTGTTGAGAATAGGCCACTTCCACCTTAATTGAATTGGCCTCATTAGCACTGATCTCCCCCCTCCCCCCAACCACTTGGTAAGGCAACTCCCATCTTTTCATATATATACTGGTTACTGAATTTTTCACTCCATGCATCGAATGAAGTGGGTTTTACCCCACAAAAGCTTATGCTCAAATAAATCTGTTAGTCTCTAAAGTGCCACAAGGACTCCTCATCGTTTTTGCTGATACAGACTAACCCAGCTACCACTCTGAAACAAGTATCTCGCGGTATTTATTCCCAATTTTTTAAACACAATTTCCTCTAATTCTAAGGACCAGGGCCAAGTGACACACATCAGGGTAAACTCACAATACTGCAGTGAAACTCCCAGCTGGCCTCCCCCCTGCAAGGAACACTTACATAAGAAAATGCATAGCATTAGCATACAGGAACACATTTCTAAAACTTATGCAACTAGTTTCTGTTCTGCTGATCAGCACAAACTACTAGTCTCTCGTGACTCTTAATCTTTACTAGGTGAAAGGTAGAGGCACTGTTAGGAAGTACCCACAGTGTCACGTTGCAAGTGCCAAAATTCGATTGTGCTCTCTAAGGACTTACGTTATTAGGCAGATCTGGAGAAAAGGATTATTGAAACAAAGCCATGACGCAGCATGAATCATCTCTTTGCAGGGTTCTCCTAATCAAACTGGGAAGATATCCATGTTTGTACTAGTACACGAAACAACCAAGAGTTGCCCTAACAGCAGCTTATAAACACTGAGTCATCAAGGCAAGATTGCTTTATGCAAAGCATTAAGCTGAAGTGGTCAGCAATGCATACAAAATTGCAAAAGATATAGCACAAACCCTTTTTATTAAAAAAAAAAAAAAAGAGAGAGAGAGAGGCCAGAGAGTTTGCTTTTAATCTGAAACCAGAAACTAGATATGTCATATAATCCAAAAGACAGAAGCATTCTCTGACGTCCTTCTATAAGGAAATGATTGTAACATCTGTAAGTGTAGCATTTTATGTCAAACAATAAGAGTCAGAGAATGTTCTATTTCTATTCAAATAAAGCTTTTTATATAAAGAGATTATTCCATTGTTTACACAAACAGCAGCAATTTTTCATAAGGGTTACTTATTTATTTAGTGTGTGCATAGTCATCTAGCCAAGCAACGGCATCTTCAGTGGGGTGATGCAGTTCTTCTCGGCCACCGCTGAACCTAGTCAGCAGGCATTCATCGACAATGTGTGTCATCGTCTGTGTTGCGCCACAGCTGCACAAAGGGCTGTCACGAAGGCCCCAGCAATACCGGTTAGCTGCACAGAGACCTTTCCCGGTCCGGAACCTGTTCAACAGGGACCATTGGCAACAGGGCAGATCAAAACCAGGCGGGCAAATTGTGGGGTCAGCGACGAGGGACTGGTTGGGAAATATAACAGATATCCATTCCTCTCGCCAGAGTGTTTCCGCCCTAACATCCTGGTGGTGGATGAGACCATAGTGGACGACATGACGGCAAACGTGTAACTGATGGTTTAAAAAGGGTTATTGACTTTGCTCATTTAGAGAAAGATTTTAACAGTGATCAAGTCATGTTGTTAAGGAGGAAGAGCCACTTGTAACACGGAAGCCTGGATTTCTGCATTTTGTGCCTTATGTGTACATGCTCACTTTATCCATAGCAGCATGAATGCTGGTTTCATGGTATTGTGCCAGAGAACTTCCCAAAACATGAGTATACAATTAAATCCTGTTCCTGGAATTTTCTTTGTAATAGCCACAATACACATGTGTTGAAGAAAAACTGGTGAAAAGAGAAGGCTGCTAGTGCCTAATACATCAGAGAAACTGCTCCAAAACATTCCTATACAGCTGCCAACTCCACTGACCTGCTGACCAAATGAAGGTATAAGCTGTCTGGGGGCTACTTAAAGTTATTCATGTAAATTTCCTAAATGTCAAAATATGTTAGGAATGACAATGCAAATTAATTTAGTCATTTCCTCAACTTTTGCTGTTTTATCCATCCCATTCTAGAGAGAAATTCCCCCTCATCCACACATTGCATGCATTTCCCAAGACATCTACCAAATGCTAGAAGGGAATTACAGATATTAGGTAGTTAGAAAAAGGGAGCAACCTTGTATCACTGCTTTGGGGTTTAATCACATGAATACTTAAGGGTAAACTGTGGTCTTCTTTGGCAATAGTACAATATCCAGTAATAAAATATTAAGTCACTAAATATAAAGTCTTACAAAAATCTCAGACAGGAAAAACACATTCTGTTAACATTTAAATAACGACTGAGGATGCACTAAGGTGATCATTTATAGTAACTTGAATCCTATTCTTTTTCTGGCATACAGCAATGTCTCTCACTATTATTTAAAGAGCACCTAAAGAGCACCAGGTGCTTTACAGACAAAATAAAACACATGGTCTGAAGAGCTGAAAATCTGAATACAATAATATCAGACAGATCGGGGGGGAGGGGTTATAAACTATTCCAGAGGGAATTCTATGCCAAAAAAATAAAAATTCTGTGGAGAAAAAATAAAAATGCTGAGCACAATATTTTAAAAATTGGCAAAATTCTGTATATTTTATTTGTCAATAAATAAATGTGGAGACTTCAGCATGGCAGTGGGGAGCACAGGCCACCGGCTGCACAAAGGTGGGAGATCACCCTGCAGTGCTCCGCCCGGGACACAGACTCGGAGGTGAGGCTGCACCTGACCCTGACACAGTGCAAGGCCTGGGACTGCCCCAGCAATATTCTGAGGCCCTGGGGAAATGTACCCAAAAATGACATTTTATGTTTAGTGGGTAGAAAAGAAACAGAAAGGTAGAGAAGTCAATTGGGTGCATTATGATTTACGTTGTGGTTTCTAGACTGAATTCCTTAGTGACACTCATTAAAATGTCTTGCTGCCAAATTCCATTTGCTTTTGACTTCAGAACTTTGTGCATTAATAATGAATTACTAGCCTTGGAAGTTATTTGCATAAAATATTGTTCTCATGCTACTGCCACAGACAGTAAGCAAGATGAGAGAGAGAGAGAAAGCAACTTGTGAATTAATTCATAGAGCAGACCACTTAATGCACAGTTAAGAACCATGGGGTATCTGGCCAGAAATCCTTCCCAGAACATGAGCTAGTACAATTCCATTGTGGATGCAACTATTTGGGTTACTATATTAGCTCTCCTCTTGGGGGTTCCAGGACTAGCCGCTACAAGAAGCAGTCATTTAAGGTGTCAAGAAACTTTATTCAGCGCATAAAGTGAAAACCGCATATAGTCAAACGGTCATTGAGTTGAATGGCGGGCGGAATCGCCCGCACCACAGATACAATGTTTAAATTGTTATTTTTCTCTTTTTTTGCCAACCGCGCAAAGCTGAATTCACGCATGTTAAATGTGCGTAAGATGCGACGCACCTGTATTCACCCAAAAATTCTGAAGGAACTCAAATGTGAAACTGCAGGACTACTAACTGTCATCTGTAACCTATCATTTAAATCAGCATCTGTACCAAAGGACATAGTGGATATAGTGCAGGGGTCGGCAACCTTTTAGAAGTGGTGTGCCGAGTCTTCATTTATTGACTATGATTTAAGGCTTCGCGTGCCAGTGGTACATTTTAACCTCTGGGGTTCCCGCCGCTGGCTCCTACTAGCGGCTCTGGGATTCCCCCGTGGGCTCCTGCCAACAGGGGTCCTGCTGTGGGCTCCTGCCTGCCGGGGTCTCAGCCCATTGCCAGCCTGGGTTCCTTCACTCAGGCTGGCAGCAGGCTCTTGGTGGGGCCAGCGGCAGGAGCCAGTGGCAGGAGCCCGCGGTGGGTGGGGAGGGGCTGAGCCGCCGTCACGTGCTGGCAACAACCGGCTCGCGTGCCACCTTTGGCATGCGTGCCGGAGGTTGCCGACCCCTGATATAGTGTATTTAGATTTTCAGAAAGCCTTTGACAAGGTCCCTGACCAAAGGCTATTAAGCAAAGTAAGCACTCATGGGATAAGAGGGAAGGTCCTCTCATGGATTGATAACTGGCTAAAAGATAGGAAACAAAGGGTAGGAATAAATAGTCAGTTTTCAGAATGGAGAGAGGTAAATAGTGGTGTCCCCCAGGGGTCTGTACTGGGTTCAGTCCTATTCAACATATTCATAAATGATCTGGAAAAAGGAGTAAACAGTCAGGTGGCAAAATTTGCAGATGATACAAAACTACTCAAGATAGTTAAGTCCCAGGCAGACTGCGAAGAGCTACAAAAGGATCTCTCAAAACTGGGTGACTGGGCAACAAAATGGCAGATGAAATTCAATGTTGATAAATCCAAAATAATGCATGTTGGAAAACATAATCCCAACTATACATATAAAATGATGGGGTCTAAATTAGCTGTTACCACTCAAGAAAGAGATCTTGGAGTCACTGTGGATAGTTCTCTGAAAACATCCACTCAATGTGCAGTGGCAGTCAAAAAAACGAACAGAATGTTGGGAATCATTGAGAAAGGGATAGATAATAAGACAGAAAATATAATATTGCCTCTATAGAAATCCATGGTACGCCCACATCTTGAATACCGCGTGCAGATGTGGTCACTCCATCTCAAAAAACATATATCGGAATTGGAAAAGGTTCAGAAAAGGGCAACAAAAAATGATTAAGGGTATGGAACGGCTTTCGTATGAAGAGAGATTAATAAGACTGGGACTTTTCAGCCTGGAAAAAAGACGACTAAGGGGGGATATGATAGAGCAGGGGTTCTCAAACTGGGGGTCAGGACCCCGTCATGAGGTTATTACATGGGGGGGTCGCGAGCTGTCAGCCTCCACCCCAAACCCTGCTTTGCCTCCAGCATTTATAATGGTGTTAAATATATTTTAAAGTGTTTTTAATTTATAAGGGGGGGGTGTCGCACTCAGGGGCTTGCTATGTGAAAGGGGTCACCAGTACAAAAGTTTGAGAACCACTGTGATAGAGGTCTATAAAATCATTACTGTTGTGGAGAAAGTAAATAAGAGTGTTATTTACTCCTTCCCATAACACCAGAATTAGGGATCACCAAATGAAATTTAATAGGCAGTAGGTTTAAAACAAACAAAAGGAAGTATTTTTTTCACACAACACACAGTCAACCTGTGGAACTCCTTGCCAGAGGATGTTGTGAAGGCCAAGACTACAACAGGGTTCAAAAAAGAACTAGTTAAATTCATGGAGGATAGGTCCATCAATGGCTATTAGCCAGGATGGGCAGGGATAGTGGTGTCCCTAGCCTTTGTTTGCCAGAAGATGGGAATGGGCGACAGGGGATGGATCACTTGATGAATACCTATTCTAGTCATTCCCTCTGGGGCCCCTGGCATTGGCCACTGTCAGAAGTCAGGATACTGGGCTAGATGGACCATTGGTCTGACCTAGTATGGCCATTCTTATTGGAAAGGGAAGCCCTAGATCCACAGACAGGGAAGCATTCAAGTGGGAAGCTGGCCACTCCACACTGCCTTGCTGGACCTCCCTGGCATCCTGATCCCTGAAGTCTCCCTCTGACTACACAGCATCAGCTGCAGAGGGGAACCAAACAGGAGTCAATGCTGCTTAAAGTATTATTAACTCCGAATCAAATTTCTGATTCAAAGCTAGTGGGCTCAGCAGTAATAATATTGTAGAGTGACCAGTCCCCCTAATCCACTTCTTCCAGCTCCTAGAAAGCATTTAGAGCCCTGACTACGTGAAGTTCCGCCAGAGGACCTTCAGTGGAGTTCAGGTAGAATGCTAATGAACCAACACTGTCCCCTCTCTTCACTCCCCATCCTTCTCATACCCAAGATAGATCCACTGGAACTGGAACCCTATGCTTGAGGAAGTGGAAGATACAGTCCTGAACTCTGTATTTAAAATAAAAAAACAAAATAAAAACGTGCAGCCCGTAGTGCATGGGACTTTTCCAGGATAATCAACACTTCCTTCACTGTGTGTTCCCAAGTAAACAACTTGTAAACTTCCTGTTTTACTTTCTTAACTGGGAAAGCACCCCCATTTATGGGCTAGTAACTCCACCAACATCCTCATTGTCTTAAGCAGTCTTACAAAACCTCCCTGCCTCAATTGCTTTTATCTCTAAATATGAAACTAATAGTACTTATCTGCAGTGCTCACAATGATATTTGAAAAGCACTTCACAAAAATTATGGTTTTTATTATAAATAGTGTGCAGCCTTACTTCCTTCATTATCTAGCTCATTTTATAACTCAGCTTTACTTTCAAAACCCTGAGAACTTAAAATGTAACTTTAGAAATAGTGCCAGTAGCTGAACGTTTTTTCAAAATTTTAAACAAATATTTGCCTGACAAAGAATCTAAACAGCTAAGAGCTCTCTATAATAGATATCACTAAAGAAAGATTACAGACAATACTGAAGGGAAAGAATGATCTGAGCTCTCCTTGAAATACCAGAGCTCAAAAGCTGGTATAGTCCCCCTAGTGTGGATGTCTTGTATGTCAACAGAAGGTGTTTGTCTGTCAGTGTAGCAACACCTCCATTAGCATGGGCGGTGCATAATGGTGGCTGGGGGAGGCTACGCTGCCGGGTGGGGAGGGGAAAACAGGGACAGAATTGGGGTCCCCAGAAAAAATTCTCCCTCCACCACGGCACAGAGCTTTTCCGGTCTTGGAGCCACAGCAGGGGGGAGGGATGGCAGAGGGGGAAGAGGAGCAAGGTGGGGTGGAGCAGAGCCTCAAAAGGAGAGGGAGAGGCAGAGTGGAGGTGGAATGGGGACGGGGCTGTGGTGGAAGGGACAAAATGAAAGAGGGGCTCCGGGCTCAGAGCTTCAGCCAGGGTCATGAGCTCCACTGTGGCCCCGACCGAGCCCTCAGCGCCCTCTCTTCCCATTAGGAGGGGGCTGAGAGCAGGGGTGGGGCCTCCACCAGAGGAGGCAGGGCTGTGGGAAGTTTCACCCGCCACTCATGTCCGTTAGCTATGCTGACAGAATTTGTTGGTCTCTAAGGTGCCACAAGGACTCCTCGTTGTTTTTGCTGATACAGACTAACACAGCTAACACTCTGTAACTAGAGATTTTGCCAGCATAGGTATGTTGGTCAGGGGTGCGTTTTTTCACGCCCCTGAGCGATATAACTATACCAAAGTGTAAATCAAGCCTGAGACTGAGAATCTTCAGGAAGTGAAAGAAAAGTTCTTGTACAGGATATAGATTTAAACTGCCACCAAGTTCCTGTCTACACAGGGAAACTGACCAGCAGGAGTTCTCTTCTCTAGTACTATACAATAATTATCTTCTCCTGACTGATTTGCATTAATATATTCAGTATTCAAATTCAAAAGATTTCTCTAACATGTTCTACAAAAATGCTGCCAATCACTTACAACAGAGGGTAAGTAATAAAACCAGGCATTGATTGCTTTATGATCAGCTTAAGTGTACTGAAAAGTGAAACTCCTTATGAATAATTAACCCGCACTTACAGTTTGAGACTGGTTCCTTTTGTTAGAAACATTGGCAACATTGAGTCCATCTATCACAATATCATACGGAGGATGATTTTCCACAAAGTTTTGAAATTCTTCAAATTCCTAGAAGGAGGAGAAAAGAAAAAAAGATTAAATTAACAGGATTTTTTTTTTAGCTTTTTAAAAAAAGACCAAGAAAACCTAAACCTCTCACTTCACTATCGTCTGCTGCCTTTGATATCTTTAATGAAATATTTGCTGCAACACCTTCAAGGAATGGTAACATTGTTCTAGATGCTTTTCATTACATTTTTCTTTTCTTACAATTGAACAAACTCCACAGCTTCTACCCCTCTTAAACTCACAGTATAAACTGAACATTTTTGACAAAAATAGGTAGGTCAGTCAAAATCTGACAGAAGCTTCAAAGCTGGGTACAGTTTTTCTATTTAATTTAAAAAGAAAATAGGAGACTTGGGTTCCATTCCTAGCTGTGCCACTGACCAGCTGTGTAACCATGAGCAAGATACATTGCCTCTCCGTGCTTCGGTTTCCCCATCAGCAAAATGGGAATAACGCTATTTAGCTTCTTTAGTAAACAGCTTTGAGATCTCTGAATGTAAAGCGTTAAATAAGAGATTCTTGTTGATATATTTGCTTACTACTCTGGTTGTAAGGCATACCCAAAGCGTTTAAAGCAGGTAAAATAGAGAAATTTGCTATGCCAGAAATGTCACCCGATGGCTGATCAAAGAGCATCTCTCCAACTCTCCTAGCCAAAGGGAAATCATAGTTGCATCAGACCTATCTAGAAGAGCTCTGTGTAAGCTCAGAAGGTTTTCTCTCACCAATAGATGATTGTCCAATAAAAGATATTACCTCATCCACCTTGTTTCATAGAATACCAGGATTGGAAGGGACCTTAGAAAGTCATCTAGTCCAACCCCCTGCTCAAAGCAGGACCAATCCCCACTTTTTGCCCCAGATCTCTAAATGACCCCCTCAAGGATTGAGCTCAACCCTGGGTTTAGCAGGCCAATGCTCAAACCACTGAGCTCTCTCTCACTAGTATTCTGTGGGACCAACATGGCTACAGCAACATTGCATACAGGGATTGGTAGCATTTAACAGAGGAGGAATTCTGTCATGAATAACAAAGATTACTACAGTTACATAGATTAGGGGAGGCTTTGTACTAAATAGGGCTGTTTGAAACTATGGGAATGGCACAGCATTGTCTTTGTGGAATGCTTTGTAGTTTTACCAGATTAACGCACTAGATCAGTGGTTCTCAAACTTCTGTACTGGTGAACCCTTTAACACAGCAAGCCTCTGAGTGTGACCCCCCTTATAAATTAAAAAACACATTTTTATATATTTAACACTATCAGGGTTCCCTCCCCACTCTAAACTCTAGGGTAAAGACGTGGGGACCCGCATTCAGAGCCCCTAAGCTTATTTTTTACCAGCTTAGGTTAAATCCCCCAAGGTACAAAATTCCCTGCACCCTGAGAAATGCTTCTTGCTGCCACCATCAAGTATCTAACAGGAATCCAGGAAAGGAATCACTTGAACTTCCCTCCCCCCGAAAATACCCCCTCAAGCCGTACACCCCCTTTCCTGGGGAAGCTTGAGAACAATCTCCCAACCAATTGGTTATACAGTGATCTAAAAACCCACCCCCTGGGTTTTAACACCATGAAAACAGTCAGCTTCTTAAAAGAAGGATTTTATTAAAAATAAAGAAGGTAAAATCATCTCTGTAAAAATCAGGATGGTAACTATTTCACAGGGCACTATATTTCCAAACTCAGAGAGATTTCCCCCTCTGGACAAAGCCTTAAAGTTACAGAAAACCATGAATAACCCCCACCCACCCTTGCCCCTTCTAACACAGGGAATACACCAAGCCAAAATTAAACAGAAATCGATGCGCTATGCTATCTAAACTTACTTCAGAAAAGGGAGGTTTGATTTTCTGCAGGTTCCTTCTGTCTTCCAAGATCACTCTGACTCAGACAAAGACACACACAAAAACCTTCCCCCCTCCCAAAGTTTGAAAGTATCTTGTCCCCTTATTGGTCAGATGCCAGCCAGGTCAGGTGTCAGTCTGGCTACCTGCATTTCTTAACCCTTTACTGGAAAGAGGATTTTATAGCACTGCATCAGATCCTCTCCCCCTTCCCTTCATATTTATGACAAACACCATTATAAATGCTGGGGGCAAAGCGGGGTTTGGGGCGGAGACTGACAGCTCATGACCCCCCATGTAATAACCTCGCAACCCCCTGAGGGGTCCTGACCCCCAATTTGAGAAACCCTGCACTAGATCATGCAGCATCTGCAAGTAACACTGTCTACCACCCTAGGTTGGATAGGATGCTGTCAATGTGAAATCTAATAACTTTTTAAAAAGTAGCTTCAGACTACATGTGACCTGGAGTCCCCAGTGACGTTGTTTGGGGTTTTACAATCACCCATTTTGGGTTTTGTGGGGTGTTGGTTTTTTAAAAAAAGTTTTTCTCTCTCCTGTTGTGCTTTGTAAAAAAATCCACACAAATAACTGAGGAAACTGACCGATTAGACAGGAAAACAGACACAGAAATGACTACACTCAAAAAGTTGTCAAATATAGAAAGAAAACTATGAAACTAGAGAAAAAATATTTTTCCTCTCATTGCTTTCAGTTACAATAATCTCAGCTGTAACCTGTAACAATAGCAAGTAAAACAATTTCAGACAAAAATGTGGCTTGGAAGTTGACAATGTCCCTTTCACCAACAAATGCAGTGTGCTAGATTCAGCTTTCTTTTCTGATGTGGAAAAAGAGAAACTCAGTTGAAGTTTTAGCCCAGTTTTTGAATTAGTGTTTAATGGCAAGCTTTTTGTAAAGTAATCACTAGAAAATCTTCAGCTGATAGAGGCTTCTACATGTATTCAGTTCCTGGTATGTCATGCACTATTCTGAAATATATTCCAAGTTAGTCACTGATAAACCGGAGCAATATACTGAAAACATCAGCATCATCAGAGTACATTTTAAACCTTCGGAACAGAAATTACCTGACAACAAACATGCAGGGAAATCCCTTGGATTATGGAACATGAAAATATGTACTGCAGGTTACTGCAGTTTAAGGTGTGTCTCCGAGATGAACCCAATCAACTCGTGTGTCATCAATCTCCTCTAATTACCTCCCGCATATCTCCAACACAAAAGGAAAGTAGAACTAGCCACACAAGTATACTTTGTTTCTTAGGAAACTGCTATGTGACCTGTTACTAACAACATACCTGTGCAACTATTCTGGGTAGTATCCCCTGCAGTACACCCAAGAAACCATTTTCATGTCATTAATGATATTATTAATAGTTCTTCTTGGGAAAAGTTATCTGGACATTTTAGAAGTTTTTTGGACATTTTATAAGGTGCCAAGCCTCCTCCCACTGAAGTCAAAGGGAATTTTGCCACTGGCTTCAACTGCAGCAGGACATCTCTTTTTAAATGCAGCTTAATGCTGTACCTAAAAACAGAATCCCAGAGATAGCAGATAAAAATACATAGATATATTTTATTGAAGACACCGAGGCATCTCTTCTCAAATTTTCCTTGAGACAGTAATGGGCTTACTGTCTGGAGAATACATTTGAATTGAAGGATTCATCATCCTTACACCATGATCACTAATTAAACTATTCGGCTTCTGAGGTGGTGAAGGCCAATGTGAAGGTATTGGGTTTCATGTTGATAGAGATTAACAGGGTTTCCCTGTGGGAAGAGGAGATGTTCGTTTTCTTGACAATGCTGCAAGACCCTGCTCAAAAAACTAACTGCTGACATTAACAATCTTAACAACTGACCACTTTTTTGAGAAAGGTAATAGAGCAGGTTGCAGCCAGAAAACTATGAGAGTTTTGGGAGTCCTCAAATTTGCATGAGCTCTATCAGATATAGGCTTGGGCATGAGACAAAAATTGTGCTGGTGGCACTAGTTGATTATTTTCTCCTAGAAACTGACAATGAAAAAGTGTTCAGGTTGATTCTTTTACATCTATTAGCAGCCTTTTACACTATGGATCAGAAGCTGTTGATGTGTTTGGAAAAAGAGGTGTCACTGGAGGATTGGTTATTAGGGAGACATGGACTGCAATGTGCTCTATATGCTGATGAAACCCAGCTCCTTGTTTCTATCAAGTCTGATCCAGATGGTGCAGTGGAATAAATTACCTAGTGCTTACACAAACTTGGTTAGTTCTCATTTTGAATAAGACTGATATGGTGTTGGGGGAAGCAGCCAGAAGAGCTAGCGAAGTGCCTCTGTCAGAAGTAGTATGACCACCATTTGTAACATTGGTGTATAATCTAAGTATTTTATTACAACCTGGGCTGCTCCTGGATGCCAAAGCACTTTTTTCCATCTGCACCTAGTTAGAGAAGTGAAACATTTACACTCCAATCTAGACTTTGCCATAATTAACCTCATCTCTGACCTTTGACAAAAGATATAATGTTCTCTACACAGTGCTGCCCTTTGAAGTAACCGAATCACAGAAATGTAGGCATGGAAGGGACCTCGAGAGGTTATCAAGTCCAGCTTCCTGCACTGAGGCAGGACCAAGTAAACCTAGACCATCCCTCACAGATGTTTGTCCAACCTGTTCTTAAAAGCCTCCAGGGACAGGGATTCCAAATCCCCTTGAAAGCCTATTCTAGAGCTTAACTAGCCTCATAGTTAGAAAGCTTTTCCTAATATCTAACCTAAGTCTCTCTCTTGCTGCAGATTAAGCCCCATTACTTCTTGTCCTACCGTCAGTAGACATGGAGAATAATTAATCACCATCCTCTACATAACAGCACTTAGCATATTTGAGGACTGTTATCAGGCCCCTCCTCAATCTTTCTTTCCTCTAAATATTAAAGACTAAATATTACCCAGTACTTTTTTAGCCTTTCCTCATAGGTCAGCGTAAGCTGGCGTAGACTCACCCGGCAGCGCCTCCTGCTCGTCGTCCTCGGGAATTAGCTCACCAGCCTCCGGAGCGCCCTCTGCCGGCTGGTGTCACGCCTTACACTGGCCCCCGTGTCCCTCCCGGACCCCGGTGCCCCTTTCCTCAGTCTCTGGGTCTCTGCCACTGGGTCCCCCCTCTCTGGGGAACCCCCACCCACTATCCCCACCTCGCCTCAGTCTGGGCTACTGCCAGTCCTCACCAAGCCCCTACGCCCTGGGGCAGACTTCAGTGTAAAAGCCACTCATCATAGGCAAGGGGGTTCTGACATTCTGCCTTCCTCTACCACCCAGTACCTCTATGGGCCTGGAACCAGGCCCTGCAGCCTGGGGAGTCGCCAGCCTGGAGCTCCCCTGCTCCTCTGACTCTTCCCCAGTCCTGCTTCACTCCCAGGTACCTTCTCAGGTTCCTGCAGCCAGGTCCCTCCCTCTCAGAAGCTAGAGGGAGACTGCCTGGGCTTCTGGCAGGGCCTTACCGAGCTATCACTATAGCTTCAAATTCAGTCAATAATTTCCTACTTATGGCAACTAATACTAATAATAGGGTTTCATGTGTTAATTGCATAACAACTCAAATGACAGATAAGCATGCCCGCTTACTCAGAGTGTTAACATTTCTAGTATGAACTACAAGGTGAACTGGACTGTACAGCACACATGCCAGCACCCTGAGGTCAATCATCTTTCATATAAACTTTATTCCAGTATGTTTCATATCTTAAATAAATAGGATTACAGAGAAATAATAGAAAAGGAATACATCAAAACATATAGATAAGACAAAAAACATCAGTAACAATACTTGGCCCTGATATAGCTCTTTTCCACCAGGCTTTATAAAGATGAGGAGGTGTCATTATGCCCATCAGACAGATTGGAAAAACTGAGGCACAGAAAGATAAGTGGACTTCTCCAAGATCACAAAAAGTTACCAGCAGAACCAGAAACAAAACCAAGTTTTCCTGCCTCCCAGGCCTATGTCCTATTCTCTGGACTTGTCTGAGATTCATAAGACGACAGTAAATCACTGAGGTGGTGTGATACAGGATGGCAGTTCAATATGTCTTGACAATTAAAAAAGGAGGGAGTATTTGCACCAGCAATACCAAAATTGGGAGAAGGTCAGAGAAGAGCAATAGTGGATGAGCAGCAAAGGGGAATAAAGAAAGAGAGAAAAGGTGAATAATGCAGATTGGAGTTACTCCAGAGTGTATTTTACAAGCAAGGGCTATTTTCACCATACTAACGCTTGTACTCAATACTTAAAGCCAAATAGACTATTTTTTAAACGGAGAATATAGTCTTTAATTCTTTCTCCACAATGACGTATGCACTGTCCCTAAAGACTCAATTCAATATGGTATAGACGCTTTGTAAGTAGTCCTAAAGTGGCATATTACTTTGGGAGTTGGGGGGAGGAATAGCTCAGTGGTTTGAGCATTGGCCTGTTAAACCCAGGGTTGTGAGTTCAATCCTTGAGGGGGCCATTTAGGGATCTGGGGCAAAAATCTGTGAGGGGACAGTACTTGGTCCTGCTAGTGAAGGCAGGGGACTGGACTCGATGACCTTTCAAGGTCGTTCCAGTTCTAGGAGATGGCATATCTCCATTTATTAATTAAGATCATTATAACTGCAGGGAAGATGACAAATGCATTCACAGTGAACTCTAGATTGAAGTCAGTGTGAAGTAAGAAGTGCCCCACTTTAAGCAGGGATAAGTCATTCCAACAACTGCAGAGGACTCTAGTGCAAAACAAACAGACTAAAAATAAACCCAACAATCTTTCCATTTCCTCCCTTGCCTATCAATCCTCTCACCCATCGCTAGCAACTAGGGACACACAAAGATCCTCTGGTTCTTTAGGGGGGTGGCAGTTTCAGGGAGAACCAGGCAAAGAACCACATACAGGGACCAGGTGGTCCAAACCTCCCCCAAACAGAGGAAAATTCTGGAAATTCTGCATGGACTGATTTCCCCTCCTCTCCACAAAGGAGGAAGCAGATGGGACAGCTATGCAACCTAAACTTCCAAATGAGAGATAGTAGTGGACCAACCCACCCAACAACGGCCACAAAAAGTTGTACAAGTGCACACACAGACATGTATGACATGAATGTTGTGTTCGAGGGATATTAAGGGTTAGGATTTCGACACATCAAGATTTTCAGTGTCAGGATATGTCTGGATTTTGACCAGGGCCTCCTCAGACTACAGTAATGAAAAGATGATCAACCTGCAATTCTCTGTGGTACTCCCTCTATTAGCCAGTTGTAAGAACAACTGGCAGGCCTTCACCACTATAGAAAATTCAATGGAACAGATTTTCAACTAGCAGTCAACAGATGAAGATAATACAGACACAACAATGGTTCCCAATGCAGATTACAGTACTGGTATCGGGGCTAGTTCAAGCAAATGTGGGGCCTAGCGCACTATTCAATTAGGTCCCCCACTGCCAGGGGGTAGTTCAATGTGTGACCTGCTCTCCCTCTCCTATATACTCCAAATGGTTCTGCCAGCCAGCTTGGTAGGTAATGGAAACAGGCAATAGGGAATATGGCCCTAACTGCTGTGCATTCATGACAAGTGGAAGAAGGTTACCAACTAAACCAAACTAGAGGCTGAACTGCGATAATAGAATCACAGGGTTAGAAAGGCTCACAAGGGTCATCTAGTCTAACCCCCAACAATTTTTTATTCCCCATTTCCCAGGCCTGCACAGGGATACCCTTCCTCCCAAGGAATAGCACTGGGCCCCATCAGTAGTTTTACTGACTCCAGTGGGAACACTCATGGTGTAAGGTACTATTGATGTAACCTGGTTAAGGGGACAAGAGAGACCCTGATCCCCCACGGGTCTCAAACTGGGACTCAATGGGTATGAGCTGTATACTAGAGCTGCAAGGTATAATTTCCTGCTCCAACAGACATACCTGTGCTAGTTCTGATTGGGCTATTGTGCTAAAAATACAAGTGTATCCACTGCAGCATGAGTGGCGAGATGGGCTAGCTCCATGAGTACATACCTATGATCTCAGATGGGATCATACTCAGGACAGCCAACCCATCACTCTGCTGCAGCTATACTTCTGGTTTTATCATGCTAGCTGCATCAGGGCTAGCAGGGTAGGTCTACTCAAGTTGAAAATTGCACCTCCCAACTCCAACGTACACATACGCAAACAAACTTCATAAATTAGCTTAACTAGTTAAGGAATTAGAGAAATAAAAACCCATTACTTTACCAGGATTTCTCTAAGGAACTCTAAAAAATAAGTATTATTACTCGGGTTACCATGAAATAATTCTTGCCAATTTGACAATATTAAGGTTGCTGCTACATTTTTTTAAAGCTGATTCTGCAGCCCCTGTAAAATTCACAAAAGAAGTCAGATCAGCTTGAAAATTAGGAGGGTAAATCTGGAGCCAGGATAAACTTTGTGGGAAAAATATGAAGATACTTGAACAACGGGGTTCAGAGACAATGAGTACCCTAAAATTAGGTGTTTTAAAAGTTGCAAACGTCTAATGCTTTTTCTGTACACAGCTAGGGAAGAAACAGTGAGTAAGGTAATCGTGAAACTTATATAGCTAGACTCTTCTAGTTGACGGTTTCATCAGAGGTCTAAAATCTGAAATATGAGAAGTTATCAGACTTTCTTTTTGGTACTATGGAGTTGAATGACAGAAAGCTGACAACCTATACACTGCTAGCACAGAGCACAAGCTTCCTAGCTGAGCTGTTAACTGTACTTCCAGCTTCACCATGACCCACACAACAAGAGGCTATGCGAGGGCAGGAAGAAGAGAGGGGGAGAACTGGGAGCTGAAGCTGTGACAGGTGTGTAGATAATAGCTCAGCTCCTCTTCCAGCAGTTCTTGCCAGCATACAGGGTTTAGGGACAAGTTCTATTCCCTCCATCCTCTTGGGGGCAGGAAGACAAGGGTGGGGGACTCATCCCTGAGACCAGTATAGGAGATGAAGAATCAGCCCCGCTCTTTATATGCTTTCTCTATCCAATAAACCATCTGTTGAACACCAGCAGGGGAAGTGCCAAGTATATTGTGGGGAATCAGGATGCCTCCCATGACCTTTCTGATGTTCTGCGTGTACAGGGGGGAGGCAAGGTTTTGGGTTGGTGCCAGGAAAGACAGCAGGAATGAAGTAGTAAATTGAGACATGGACAGCCCTGCAATGATGGGCCCCGTAATGCCCCACTCTCCTGGGTTTGGTTGGGTTTCTTCACCTGCAGGAGTTCTAGAGAGCTGGAGCTGCTGTACTCCCTAAAGATCATCAGAGCTATCTGCTACAGAGGCTGGAGCTGAACTCTGGCAACAGCAGCAGCAAAGCCCAGCATGCTCTTGATCTTGTTACTATTAAATGTCAGCAAACAAAATTTCTCAGATGTGGCACTGGCTCCATCTAGTGGTCTTTTATCTTTCAACTCTATTAAGTACCCAGGCTGCTCATTTGTTAAAGTCAACACATAATGATGAGTAAGGACAGGCAAAGCAAAGCAAAAAAAGAAAACATAAGAGCATTTGACCATGATTTTGTACGTATTGTACCATTTCTAACTTATGTGTATGCAGTGATCCCTGTTCAAAGCTAGATGTTCCCATTGCAGATATCATATTACCATAGCCCATGTCCATTTAGGACTGCGAGGTTAGTGTTAATTTTTTGTGAATTTTGACAGGTAATATTGATGTTTATTTTCAAAGATTTTTCCTAGTTTTGACAAACTAATTGCACTATTGAAAAACCCAGCATTCAAGATTTAATAAATATAAGCTTCAGAAATGAAACAATATTTAATGAGACAGCAGAGACTTCCAGTTTTTTGCTAGAGCAACCTAGGTATTTTTTAACTTTTCTCCTGTGAAAATTTCAGTTATGAATCATGGAATATTTTCCATTGTGTTTTGGATGAGGAAGAACTTGACATTTATTAACATTTACTACTTAAAATGTAATCCTTCTAGTCCACGTATCCTCTCCTCGAATGACCAACTAGAAAGATGTGAAAAATTATGAGGGTGAAGGGAGGAATGAAGAGTTCAGCACTTGGATTCATCTTATTAAATTGTGGAGAAAATATAGGCAGATTATTAAAATATTTGTGAGTTTCTTACTGATTAAGACAAAAATTAAAGAGATGCTGAAGGAATTGAAGGACAAAACCATGATAAGTGAGGTTAAGAATAAATTGATATGATTATAAGTAGAATGTCAAAATGAATTCTCAAATACATTTTACTATAAATCAGTGAAAATGTATAGTGTTAGCATGACAACTTTTTAAAAAATCCTTAATTTAAAATTAAGTGTTGAAAAAATTATTAGGGGTCTTAGACCTATTAAACATTAGTCACTTATGACTCTCCAGTCCATAAACCTGAAAGCCCTTAAGACCTACCTGTGGAGTCGTCTTCCTGAATGTATCAGTTCCCTGGATCACATCTTTTATTATTTTTTGCTTGAGAACACTGTACTCTTCTTGGCTCAGATGAATAGCTTCCAGGTTTTGGTTACAAATTGGACATTTTCCGCTGTAACAGTAATAAAACCACAAAGTATGCATGTGTGTGAATAAGAATAGTAAAAGAGCCATATGTTAAAATTCACTTTCATTTATTAAATGACTATGCATGCCTCTTTCTGTGCAAACAAAAAAGAAATAAATCATCAGAAAATGACTTGTGCCCAGTTTGGGCCAGATCCCAAACCTACGGAAATCAATGGAAATGCTCCAACTGACTTCATGGGTTCTGGATCAGATCCTTGGGGACATTTAGGGGTCAACGTCCGTGCCAGAGGTCCTAGTAGTGAAGGGAGAGGAAAGATGGTCCAGTGATTACAGCCTTAGGCTGTGGCTTGGGAGAACAGTGTTCAGTTACAAGCACTATCACAAACTTCCTGCGTGGCCTTGGAAAATACATTTAGTCTCTCTCTATCTCAGTTATCCCCATCTGTAAAATAGTACTTCTCTGCCTCATAGGTGTGTTGCAAAGATAAAATACATTAAAAACTCAGATCAGATATTGCAGAGGGGACCACAGAAATAGCCTAAAATTGACTAAAGCATTGACTGAGCTACCAGAGCCTGTCCATGCTGACTCCTACTCTGACATAGTCTTTCCCCACTGCTGGAACTTTTAACTGTGCACAGGGGCGGCGAGTTATATGGGCCCGTGGCTCCTGTGCTCCAGCAAATTCAGGGCCCGGGGGCCCAGCTCCATCAATGTTTGGGGCGCGCCTCCCCCTGCCCCGCCTGCCGCCCCCACGCTCCTCCCCTGAAGCGTCCTCTGGCCCCGCCTGCCATCCCCGTGCACCTCCCCTGGAGCGTGCCTGCCTGCGCCCTGGGCAGCAGGCAACTGCCCTTCCACTCTGCGCTGTGCTCCCTAGCCGGCCGCTGCTGGCTACAAAAGGGAGCATGGCCAGCAGCAGGCTGAGGTGCAGCTGCTGCCTGCAGAGGGAGGAGGTGCACACATGATGGCAGCCTCCCCCTGCCCCGCCCCGGTACCCACCACAGGGGAGGCGAGGGGGCTTCCTGGACCAGAGAGGGGCCTGGCCCCTAGGAGCACGTGCAGTGACGGTGCCGGGTGAATGTGCTGCCGGGGGGTGCGGGGGTGGAGAGGAGGGCTCCTCCCCCGGAGCGCTCTGCTGCCAGTGGGGAGAGGGCTGTGGGGGACCATGGAGTCCTCCTCTCTGGCCCCAGCCCCAGGGCAGCCTGCCTGCACCCTGGAGTCCTCATCCCCAGCCCCACCCCAGAGCCGTCATCCCCAGCCAGAGCCCTCATCCCTCCACACCCCAACCCTCTGCCTTAGCCCTGAGCCCCTCCCATACCCCACATCCCCAGCCCCACCCCAGAGCCCTCACCCCCAGCCAGAGCCCTCATCCCCCCACAGCCCCCCACATTGTGCAATATAGGGAAACTGTTAAACGCTTACCGTTTCCAGTCCATTTTTACATTATTTTAAAAAATATACATCGGCTTACAAAGCAGATGTGGGGGCGGGACTTGGACCCATTCTGGGCACCACCAAAAATTATACAAACCTGCTGCCGGGCGGACTGTGCAGGGGTGCGGCTCTGGCAGGGGGCGAAGCAGCAGGAAAAGATTCTGGCAACTCCCCACATCAGGAGCCTTTCACTGAGGTGAGGAAAGGCTCTGGCAGGAGGGAGGCAGCAGAGAGGAGGCAGTGAGACACTGCACTGCTCAATGTAGCAGTGTAGATATGGAAGGCACTGCTTGAGCTGTGAAGATCCCATTTTGCCAGCTACCCCCTATTAAACTAAACCAATATAATCAGACAGTAAAAATCCCAATAACCAGGTCGACATACACTATTCATAAATTAACACCGAGCAGCTCCAAATCCATTAGAGATGTACAGTATCATGTAAAGCATGTTCCAGGCACAGAATCATAAGGTTAGAAGGGATTGCAAGGGTCATTAACCCTGCCAAGATGCAAGATCTGTTGTGTCTAAATCATCCAAGACAGATGACTATCCAGCCTCCTTTTGAAAACCTCCAGTGAAGGAGTTTTCACAATCTCATTACGCAGTCTGTTCCATTGTCCTACTGTTCTTACAATTAGGAAGTTTTTCAAGAGATTTAATCTAAATCTGCTATGCTGTCGTTTGAACCCATTGCCTCTTGTCCTGCTCTCCGGGGCGAGAGAACAACTTTTCTCCATCTTTTTTATAGCAGCCTTTCAAATATTTGAAGACTGCTATTATTCTCTGCCCCAATCTCCTCTTTTTCAAACTAAACATACCCAGTACCTTCAGCCTTTGCTCATTTGGCTTGCATTCCCCATCCCTTTAATCATCTTAGTCGTTCATCTCTGCATCCTTTTCAGTTTCTCCACATCCTTTCTATACATCCTATACTTGGGAAAAAATATGTTAAAATCCCCCAAGCCCATGTACAAGGACACCCCAGATCTCAAGTTCATTTGCCCAACTAAAATGTGATTGCCCCAATTTCTTTGAGGTCAGAATGAGGTTTTTGTTAATGTTTTTTAATTAAGTCGTGTTGCATATTCCTGCCTCAAAGACAAGCTAATGATCTAACACTCTTAAAATCCTTGGTGAGCCATCTAATTTATATGTCTGATTGTGGATGACAAGTACAACCAAGTCCAACCTTAGCTTTTTTTGTAAAAAGTGACAGTGGATAAAGAAACAAAGGATCAGCTATTTTGCTTAATTCCCCCTGTAGCGTTACTTGGCCAGGTAGGGACATGGGGAACTAAGCTAATCATGTCTGAGCTCTCCCTGAAAACTTTGTGGGCTTTTACAAAAAATATGAGGTAGCAGACCTGTTTTCATCCTCAGATTGCACATACCAACCACTGTCTCCAGGATTTTTAAGTGCAAGTCAGCAGGTTGTCCAGTAGGCAGTACATAAATACAATGTCACTTATACTGAACAGTTCTTTGGTTGTTCCAGGCTGCCAGACAAAAGGATTTTTCCTTGCATCCTCCCACTTAGGTCTTTTCATAGATGAAAAGTATAATGTTGATGTTTCACATTTTCCCCTCTACGATCCTCTTTTCAGAGGCTTACATTCAGCCAGCTGTGCATGCTTTGAACTGAAGGAGGGATCATTCTTTTTTACATCAATCAATTTGTGAAGTTCTGATATGCATAATCCTAGAACACTGCCATAGATTTTGAGTTTTAAATGTTAAGAAACAGCAAGTCATTCTCCCCTGATTTTTGAACAGAGAAAAGCGAAGAGTGAGCTCATGTATATTTCTTACCCAATAGAACCATAAATACCTAATTGGCACAACCACCAGACTTCTGGTCTATATCAAAACACAGACCATAAGCAAAAAATATTCCAAGATTGCATAAATTATTGTGCGGACAGTGTATTTGCTGACTTGACACACTAACAATGTGCAACTTTTAGTACATTCCACATGCTCAACCCACTGGTTGCTATCACAGCCCTAAGCCACACATCTGTATAAATCAGAAGTCTGGCTATTTAAATAATCCTAAATTCCTGATAAATAATTCTAAGTACCGGAGGCAGAAATTAGAATAACCTTGTTAAAACTCCACAATTTAAGAGCCCACAAGAAAGACTCCAAAAATCATTGAGACTCCACCAAAATTATTAAGCTTAACATTTACAGACTTTATGTTACAGCTGGCATATTTAAACCTTGAATCTTTTGCCAGTATCACTTTACTTTATTCTATGATTAGATCTAACTAATATAAAGTCACATTATGCTTTGTTTAACAAATTCATAACATTGTTTCCCATGAGCCAAAGCCTGCTGAGTGAGTGTTCTAAGAGCAGCATAACCAATCAAACCACCTCCTATGAGGTAAATTTCAGTGACTATTCAGGGTAACATTGTTTTTAGCACACAGCTGGAGGCAGGTTACTGAAGAATAAAAATACCATACATTCCCCTCAGGAATGAAAGCTGATCACACCTGACACCTCTGCATGGTTTAGGAAAGAACGTTTTTTCTCTCCCACACTTAGCTTTCCCTGACAGTTAGGTGCACTGTTCAATTATTTTCTGGAGCGGTGGGGATAACGCCAGACTTAACAAGCTGATGTTTGGATTCAGCATACCAATTGCCATGGGGAATCCCTAAGTGGAAGAGAATTAGAGCTTTCCATAACTGTCCTTGAGAAGTCAAACAGCCTTTCTAACTCTCAAAGAAAAATTAATAGTCAGAAGAGTCTAAGTCTGAAGCTCCTGATTATCAGGACTAGAAGAAGCTACAAGCTCTAGGAAGCTGGAGGAGGGAGAAAACAAGCAGCCTGGATGCTGCAAATCAGATTTTACAGCAGCCCACTCCTGCTCCCACAGCAGTCAATGTTTCCCCCCTCCCACCCCCACTTCAATAGCAGCAGATGCAATACAGAATCACATTTAATAAAAACTAAGAGAAATCTTAAAGTCAGCACCTGTACACTCTATTTTTATTACAAACCCTAAGGAGCATATAACTCAAAGACATTTTTATCTTTGACACATTTCCAATTGCCAATACACATGAAAGACAAATCTGGCCTTCAAATTAGATTGACAATATGTAAGACAAATTCACAAAGTTACAAATATTTGTATATTATATTTTGTAGAAATATGTATCTAAATTGTCCATGAAGAAAAATACTTTGCAATTCCTTGATTTTGTCCATACTGCAAATTAACATTTTTTTGGTGTAAACTTCTGTGGTAGGGCCAGGTTCTGAGCAATTACATAGGGACAGTTTACTTTAACCAAAATAATAATCTTGGCAAGGGACTCTGGTTCCTAACCACCTCCCATACAGGTTTACACTCCGTAAACAGACAGCCCTACAAACAGAGCCCCTCATTTACTTCCCACTATGGTCAACAAAATAGCTTTCTCCTCCTGCTACAGGTGGATCCCAGACCCTCTTTAAGATGCAGGGCCTAATTAGCTCCCAGCTGAAAGCAACCCCTAGACCAGTCTTTGAGCCCTGCCTGAAAGTTAACTCAAAATAAATAAACCCATTACCAGACACACACACTGTCAGGCTCAGAGTCTTTCTAAGGGCACTGTTGGGGCCGGATTGCAGATCCATGGCACCACCGTAGGGGTTGGAGAAGTCCTGTACACCCACCAAAAAGTGGGTGTTAGAAATTATGATCAAAGAATTTATTTCAATAAGAAATTTGAAATGACACAATAGAAATAGTCCTTTTACTTGTTTTATCAAAGTAAAGTTCATGGCAAAAAAAAATCAAACACATTATTTATCAAGTTTTTACATAAAATATTGTATTTACCTATTTTTAATGGTAGTTACATGTCCTTCCCATTTCTCTCCTGGAATACTAAAAACAAAAATATATATAATATAAATAATGTTAGACTTCTGTGTCATCATTTTTTAACTACAGTACAGCCAAAATATTTTTTTCTGGTCTGCATCTAGAAATAAAAATAATAACCATTTACACTAAGGAGAAATTATATGAAGGCTCATCCCCTATACCTGTTTATGTGCAACACGCCACATATGACTACTTAAGCATTTATACGCAGTGGAACAGGCTTTGGGCCAGACAGAGAGGGAGAATAACTCTGCAGTCCAGTGGTTAAGGCACTCCCTCCCCCCCAGGAGGTGGAATACTTTGGTCCAGTCCCTCTGCTCCAATCACTCTTTCATGATTTATCTTCAGTGGAACAGCTTCAACAGTTTGAGTTAGCCCCACATCAGAACACCCGATAGCTCAGGGGTTACAGCACTCTCCTGAGAAGCAGATCTCTTGTTCAAATCGTTTCTTCCCCTCTGGCAGAGAGAGGGGAATTGAACCTGGGTCTTCCATATCCCAGGCAAATGTGCTAACCACAGGACTAAAAATTGTGAAGTGGGCATGGGAACCAGCACTGCTTCTTCTGGCCAGTTTGCATGTAGTGAGAAAGGTGTCTAACTCATTCCAACAAAAAATGGTTTAGGCACCCAAACCCACTAACTCAAGGCAGCTGGTTCCCAGCCATGCATCTCTAAGCAGATATAGGCACTTCCCTGCAGGCCAAATTTAAGAACCTATCTCTGAGAGAGGAGTGGGGCTTAGCACACACCCCTGTCATTAGGATCTGCGGTTGGCTAACCAAGGGCTTGTCTACACTGGCAGTTTACAGCGCTGCAAGTTTCTCGCTCAGGGGTGTGAAAAAACACCCCCAAGTGCAGTAAGTTTCAGTGCTGTAAAGCACCAGTGTAGACAGTGCCCTAGCGCTGGGAGCCACGCCTCTCATGGAGGTAGTTTTTTTAGAGCGCTGGGAGAGCTTTCTCCCAGCACTCTGCCACAACCACACAAGCCACGTTAAAGCGCAGTGTAGACTGGCCCTCCATCCAGTGCTGGCTTTTGTGGATTGCACTTCTTAGGTGACCATCTCTCCCAATTCATTGTACAGGGAGCCTAGGCAAATAACTCTGCTTTGTGAATCACCATGTTGTTCTTGTGCCTAGACATTAGGCACTGTGACACTCAGCATTACAATGCCTAGGTATCTTTACGGATCCCACACAAAGACCCTGCAACTTGACACTGCAATGCTTGCATTGGGACATTTTGACACTGCATTATCACAGTGCCAACACACAGGTCACTACATTGCATTAGCCACAATGATATATGAGGTTCTTTAGCGGTCTTGAAAGATAAGGGAAAACAGGAAACTATTACCCTTCCTCCCACCAACTCAACTCTGTACATGAGCAGGCTTTCCCCCTGACCAAAATATGATGGCGTTGTCCTCTTTTATTCCCACTAATATGATTTTTTTTAAATTACAGTTCTACTCTGAGAAGCGATTATGTAAAAACAGCACTTTCTTATTCAACAGATCTCATTCTTGTGTGTACTGTAATATCTGCTGACTTCAGCGGCTTCTACTGAAATTACTCTGGTTACCCTCTGAGCCAACACATATTAGGAGGAGTGAGCCAGAATTTGTTTTCTCATGGCATTTGCTATTTTCTTGTACCACAGAGGGAAACTATCTCAATTTTGTACAATTTACCATTTCTCTCCCTTAGTACATCAGAGGAAATTCTGACACTCATTAACATTCAGTATTTGCTATCAAGCATAACAAACCAAGGATGAGAACTGGTGAAGACAAAAACTCTAAAATGTGGGACTCATCAGAATATGCTACACCTATACCCTATAAGAAAAGTGCAAAATTAAAAGGTAAAAATTGTGATAGGAAATTCAGACCTGGCAAAACTTTCTACTTACAGTAGAAATAAAGAGATTATGGCAGTGCTTTAAAAAAAAAGAAAGAAAAGGAAAAACAACATAAAATGATAAAAGGTTTCAGGGATTTACACTGGCCTTTGGACTACGGTCTTTACGAATCACAGAGTCAATTCTCATTAACCAGTAACTGCTTTTGAAACAATATTTACCTTTCAAACCATAGCTTTATGCTCTGCATAAGAGCTTCTCCAGGATATAGTTGATTTTCTCTCAGATACAAGAGGATTCCTAAGAGTTCACTTTTTAACTGATCGTCCTTCACACGTTTGCCAGTATCAAAAAAGACCTGCAGCGTACCCAAGTTTGGTATCAAATCTTTAGCCAGCATTTCATAATACAGTTCACATGCCAAGTTTATTTCTTGGTTATCGAGGGCCCCTTTGATACAATCTCCATAGTTCCCTTTTGACGGGGTCATGACTTTTTTTATCTCTTCCAGTAGCGACAAGGCCTCTCTCCACCGATCGGAACCACTCAGCCCCTTGATCAGAAGGCTGTAAGCCCCAGTTTCCAAAGTCTTAAATCTGACTTTCATTATATCATAGACATCATAAACTTCTGCCATCTGCTCCTGCCGGACGCACAGAGCCAGGTACTTGACCAATAAATTATAACTGATATCACCTTTTCTCATTGCCACCATAGACAGCAAGGACTTGGCCACATCTATGGAGCTGTTGCATTTGATCATTTGCTCTAGCATTACATCTTCAAACTTGCTAATTCCCTTAAATTCTCCCCTCAGCTCTTCCCATTCCGCCACACTCAAAGGTTTTTCTGGTGGCCAGATACCATTCTTTTTAGATCTCACGAGCAGTTCCTCTTGGTTCTTTGATCTCCTCTTGGCAGCTCCAGCAGAGAACAGGGAAAAAGGATGAGGAGAAGAGTTGTCTCCTCTGGCCCTGCCCTCCCTTTCCTCTCCATCTCTACCTTCAGATCTGGTCTTAGTAGACAGCAGATGAGTTGCTTTGGGATCCACTGGTATTGCAGACTGAGAAGTGGTAGTAAAAGGGAAACATTTAACATGTTCCCTGTTGGGGAGATGGAAGATGACAGCAAACAGCTGTTGGCGCCTTGGAACAGGCCAAAACATGTGGTATTTCCCCAAAGTCTGCAAACCCGAGAAGTTAGTGGGACGGAAGAAAGCCATGATGAGACTGCATATACTGGGAACACTCCCCAGGAGAGATCTAGTGGGAAGTGAAGTTTGTGTGAGGAATTTTATAGTAAAAGTTTTAAGGGGTGTCAAGCTGTGAAAGTTTTTGAATAAAGGTCACAAGGGAGCTTTTAAGACTCTCATTAAAACAAAAATAGCAAAATCCTTCATCACCAAAGGAAGAAATATTTTAAATACCAAACTATTAATACAAAGGGTGAAGGGGCATCTCTTTTCCCAGGAAAGAGGCTTGGCGGATCTGTGCTTTATTGTGCCTGCCCAATCGCTGAGGCTGTTTAAGGTTTATCATAAATATATGCTATAAAAATGGGGATGTGAAAAAGTTCAGTGATGTGAACTTCCTAAGAACTAAGAATTATTCTGCTGCTTTCATCCAAATCAGATCAGGAAATTAACCTACAAAAAACAGACCACAAACAATACACAATTAGTACTTACATCTCCAGAGTAGTAACTTCAACACTACAATTCAGTTTACATTTTTACAACCAAAAAAATGACCTACCTAACCTATCTTAGGTCTGAGACCCAAAATTTGCTCACCTAAAAGCCAGCGGTAAACTGCCAATATTTTAAAATAGGACTTCTATCAAAGCTCCCTCATGACTTACAGCTTGCGATAAACATCCAGGAAGGCAGGCATTCACATGCTGCAAACATAAAGGACTATTCATTTTTCTCACCATTTCAACAAAACCTGCTTTCCCAGTGATAACCATAGCTCAGGAGGGAGACAACACCATTCTGCAAGCAAGTTTTTAATATGGGCACCTCCCAGTAAGCTATTATTTCCTAAAAAGTACACAAAGGATAGTGATATCTGGGATCCAGCCAGTGTAGCCACAAGAGAAGGGGTGTGTTTGCCGGAAGCTGGGAATGGGCAACAGGGGATGGATCACTTGGCGATTACCTGTACTGTTCATTCCCTCTGAAGCACCTGGCATTGGCCACTGTTGGAAGACAGGATACTGGGCTAGACAGACCACTGGTTTAACCACTGGCTTATGTGTTTGGAGGAGGCAGAAAGGATCCTTGTGAGAGGACCTTTGTTGCCAACTCTTGCGATAAAAATCACAAGTCTCACACTATTTGGTGTATTTCTGAAAGCCCCAGCCGCTGAAGGGGTGTAATTAGGCAAGCGATTCAGCTTTCATTTTTTAAAAAAGCTTCTAGCCAGCACAATTATTGCGACTAGCTGGAAAACGTGAAGCCTGGGCACCAGAAGGCAAACAATTACAGCTATAACTTCCTAACTCCAGCAGCTCTGCACGTTTCCAATCTCACACTGAAGATAAGCCAGTCTCGGTATCTGGGCCTGTCTAGTGATGGCTGAGTGCTTGGGCCTATGGCAATAGCGCAACGTGCACGTCCTCTCCGCAGGCCTGGGAGACAATCGCTGCCAGTCAGGACGTGCACCCTGGGCCGCTCAGAGACGCTGCGATGAGCCGCAGGGCGAAGACCCCCGCCTAAGCTGGGCCGGCTCAGCCGCCTCCAGAGCCGGAGCGCAGGCAGGGGCCTCCTTTGGACTCAGCAGTACCCCGGAGAGCCACCAGCGCCTGGCGGCGGGGCGAGGGTTAGCTGCAGCGCACGGAAGCACAGCGCACACCTCACGTGCCCCAACCCCGGCGACTACTGCTGCCCGCACGCTGAAAACTACAGCTCCCAGCATGCAATGCAACCCGGCGGCCTATACAGGACGCGCAGCACGTACTGGGGGATGTAGTCTCTGTGGTCCAATTGCGGGCCACGCCTTTGCTGCCTTCCCCATGCGGATCTGTCTCAGGCGATGCGGTGCAGGTGTCAGTATCGCATCACTGAGCGGCTCTGGTGGCTGCCACTCATAGCCGAAGGGGGCGGGTCACGTAATGGCGGAGCCGCGCCGGGCAGTCGCTCTACATAGGGAAGAGCGTTTCCTCTGAACTTGCTCTCTGTCACGCGCTGAACGGTCCCTCCGCAAATCAGGGCTCTGTATGAGGCTCACCACAGTCCAGACTGCCGGCTCGTGTTACGCATGTGATCGCGGGGATCCAATGAGAGCAGAGCACAGTAAAGCGGCCTTAGTTGCCCGTGGCCGCCATATTGGTTACGGGCAGGATGTCAGCGCCAGTAGCGTTAGTGGGCCGGGGACGTACGAGGTGAATGGGCCAGGTCGCAGGCGCCGGAAGTAATTGCCAGGGCCCTTAGCAGCTTCTTACCCGCACCTAGCATGGTGGTTACGTGATGGAGGAACAGTAACCCGGATGTGTGGCCGTTGGGGCGGGGCGTTGCGGGGCATGGCGTGGAAGCAGGCGTTACGGGGCCGGCTGGCCGCCTGCACCGGCCGTGAGTGCGCGGGGAACAGAGAGCGAGCGGGAAGCCGGGGGAGCGCAGAGGCTGCGGGGCCCCACAGAGAGCGGGCAGGAGCGTGTCTGGCTCTGCCCTAGGCTCGATCCAGCGCGGCTCTAAGGGGCTGGACAGCCCGGGCCCGCCCTGGCACCAGCCGGTGCCAAGCTGTCTCTGTTCCGGCCCTCAATGCAGTGAGCGAGCCGCTGAGGCCGGCCCAGTGTCCTGTGCAGACCGGCGCCCCTGTCACGCACCACCGTGACCGGAGTCGGTGCCAGTCCCGCCCCGGTAGGCTCAGGCTGCCTCAGCGGGGGTTGGGTAAAGCCTGAACCGGCCCTGGAGCCTGATCCCTGCAGATCGGGGTGAGGTCACACAGGCCTCGTCTAGGGTGTGGCATTAGCTAACACGTGCTACCTCCCACATCTGAAGGTCTAGTGTAGCCTCGCTGGAGCTCTCTGTGCCCTTGAGGCCCCTCAGATGCCTCCAGGACTGCGAGGCCCACACCTTGAACTAGAGCTAAGGTGTCTCAAATCGCATTTCAGCTCGTTGCGTTAAAAAAAAACAAACCTTCCTCTTTGCCACATAAAACATTCCTGCTGAAAATGGTACAACCCATCGGATGTTTTACCTTGCATGTCAGTGACCGAGTGTGCCAGGGTGATGGGAAGGCAGATTCCAAGGCCAAGTGTTTAGGTCTGCACTGTATGCTTGAAGAATAAATGCAAATAAATGTGTAGTAATTTGTACTTTTATTTAGTTGTAACTGAATAAAATGTAGTACTTTTTATTTCTCATTCACATTACTGAGGATGTTGGTATTATAGTTTTCTTCAAAGATCAGATTTTACCACTTTATTAGCAATTACTTAGACATGTCTGGAGATAGTTTCTGACACTTTGAACTTTGCTTACAATACTGCATGGGAATGGAGTGGAGCCCCCTTAGTTCTACCCAAACTTTAAAAAGAAATATATGTGTAATGTGGAGCAGTAATTTCTCTTCAATGAATGATCTGATGAGAGAGGGAGAAATAGTCCTAGCCCAAAAGACAAGTGGGGGGTTGAAGCCAAGTTATAGATAGTTAATCTATAATTTCTACAAATAGTAAATGCAAAAATTATAGATTAAATTAATATAAGTATGTTTTAGCAACTGCTAAGCTTTCATTAGTCTTTAGTTAGATATGTGCAGAAAGTTAGGCTAAATGCAAATGTAGAATGTGCACCCTTCCTGTGAGGGGGAAAAAAAAACAAGAACCTTGACTTTCACATTATGATGAAATAAACAGGATCTTTCTTCCAAGGGTTTGTGATAGTATGCAGGGATTGTAGTCCTGAAACCCTAAGGAACTTGTGCATCTGCAGGGAAATTGGGCTCCAAGCCAACCACACAGATTCTGTGTCAGCTGTAGTGGAAGCCTGCACCTATTTTGCCTCATCCAATAGTAATGCTACTCTTGAGGGAGTCATGTTGCCACAGAGACCTCTCTTGTGAATACACATTAAGACTCTGAGGTGACTTAGTACTTGTAGCAGAATTAAATTTAAAAAACTAGCACCAGAGAACTTGCTGCTCCCTGCCTTTGCCAGCCACAGCCCTGCCCTCCTCCACTCAAAGCTTTCCGACCACATGGTGTTAGCAGAGAGGGTCTTCTGCAAGCCTTTAGGGAGCAGACAAACATGATGTACACCTGCTGGTTTTCCAGGCATTTATGCCTTTTAGTTTATGCCCTCTGCGTATTATACAGATTATAGCGAGACTGGTTGTTAAAAACTGCAATTATATAAAAGCAAAATGGATTTCCTTTAACCCCACACTTCGTTAAAATCAGTCTACCTGGGGGTAAAATGTAAGATGTTCTGTTCTGTGTTAAGCAGCTAAAAAAAGTGAACAAGAGCTAAAGGATGAAGAAATGGAGTTGTTTACAAAATACTACATGGAATGGAAAGGAGGAAGAAAAAGCGTTAATACATCCTACATGAATATACCACGGTTTTATTACAGGGTAAGTGGTATATCCAGAGCTACTTAAACCTAAGAGTATACCACTCAAAGCAGAAAATCTTTACCTATTTAATATTGGCATTTTAGTAGCAAAAACTACATTGGGTCAGAATTTGAGAGAGCTGTGTTGTGAGTGTTTTTCCCTTCTAGCTGTGGATTTAATGAATCTCATACAGCTGCTGAGGAGGATCTGATGAAGCCATGAAATAGTTTGCTAATGCTGTAGCCAATTGGTTAATTGGGTTAGCCATTGAGCAACATAAAATAAATATTTTCTCTCTTTTCAAAACTTGAAAGCCCACTTCCCATCTTTTCCAATATTTATGTGCAATTCATGACCTTGGAATGCCAGTATCGTGAAGTCCCTACCCTGTTTCCTGAGTATTTGCAGAAGGTGTCACACAATTAGTTTGACAATAGTTATACATTTGTCACAACAGCCTATTGTGTGATTTCCCCCCCCCCCCGCCCCCTAAATTTCCCAACCTTTCTTGGATGAATGAATGAGCGCTCTCTCCCTATGACAATGTCATATTAAGCCCTATGATCTGGAAACCACCTTTTCTATTTTATCTTCTGCATTCCTGTCTCTCATTAGCCATGAATAAGATACTCATTTTGCCAAAAGGATGGGTCACTGGTCTTGTAGACGAAGGGTAGAGTTGTTGCTGTATTATCCAACAGAAGGAGTTGGTCAAGCACCTCACCTCTGTAAGAAAGAAAACAGTGGTTAGTCCAGAGCCATGGTTTTTGACAGTAGCCCATTATATTATAGCATAGAATGCCTATGTCAGCCTTGCATTTGTGTTAGTTTTCTTGAAGCCCTTCATTATTTGAAAAAAGAAAATCATACTCTTCCATGCAAAGTAGTAATTAATACTCTTTTTCCTACCAAAGGTAATAAACTTGAAAGCAGGGGGGAAAAGTTACCAGAAAATGAAATAAGAATTATTAACCCTACCAAAAAAAATAGAATTCTCTGTCCTAGACCTTTAAGTAGTCAGTAAAAACTATTTTTGTCTACTTTTTCGCATATGTATCTATTATATAAAATAGTATTTTCCTAATTACAGCATGCTGGGGATTGAAGATGCTCCTACTGAAATAGAGATTACAGGACATTCCATACATCCTCAGGTTCTAGTAACATCCATGGAGCATATCTTAGTGTACTGTTTGGCAAAAGTACTTAATGAAGCAGCAATATGAAATTTACACGTTGAAAATGCTTATAAATCCACAGGAACTGTATTAAGGATTTTAGGTTACATTGACCAGGATATTGTTCAGTGTCAGATGTTTGGCAATAGTTGTACCATGCAAATGATATGAAACGGTATTTTTATGCACCAATCAAAGTTGGGCTATAAACGAGGAAGTAATAGGAGACCGTGATGAGACATTTTGCAGTTATTTGTCTTTCATGAGATCAGAAACTAAGATCTTGCAGTGGTTTTGGCTACATAGTGAACATAATTCCAATTCATATTACAAAGTTTATAATATCACTATGGAAATATTTAGGCAATATATAATACATGATAAAAACATACTCTTTCCTTCCATCCTATGTTGTTGGTAGATTGCATATTGTTACAGATTAGACTGTAAACTCTTTGCAAGACAGAGACTTGTATTCTGATGTGCTTGCAGAGCACCTAGCAAAACAGGACCTTGATCCTGATTGGGGCTTAAGGAATGAAATACAAATAACAACACTGTAATATTTTCAGCTACCATCTGAGGATGAAGTCTTACTGCAGAAATTAAGAGAAGAATCTAGAGCAGTCTTTCTACAGAGAAAAAGTAGAGAGCTGTTGGATAATGAAGAGCTGCAGGTAAGAAGGCACTAAGGATGATCATTTCTTAATCATCAGAGGCGTGAAGTTCTGGAACAGCCTTCCAAGGGGAGCAGTAGGGGCAAGAAAACTAACTGGCTTCAAGACTGAGCTTGATAAGTTTATGGAGGGGATGGTTTGTTGAGACTGCCTACAATTACATGTAGCTGGTCTGCTACCGTGAGCAGCAAATATCTCCAATGGCGGGTGATGGGATAGAAGCTGGGGAGGGCTCTGAGTTACTATAGAGAATTATTTCCCAGTTGTCTGGTTGCTGGGTGTTTGCCCATGTGCTCAGGGTCTAACATCACCATATCTGGGGTCGGGAAGGAATTTTCCCCTGCGTCAGATTGGCAGAGACCCTGGGGGGGTTTTGCCTTCCTCTGCAGCATGGGGCGCGGGTCGCTTGCAGGTTTAAACTAGTGTAAATGGTGGATTCTCTGTAACTTAAAGTCTTTAAAGCATGATTTGAGGACTTCAGTAACTCAGCCAGAGGTTATGGGTCTATTATAGGAGTGGGTGGGTGAGGTTCTGTGGCCTGCAACGTGCAGGACGTCAGATTAGATGATCGTGATGGTCCCTTCTGACCTTAAAGTCTATGAGTCTATTGTTAGGGCTTGTCTTCACTGCAGAGTTAACTCAGGCTCTTGCCTCAAGTGTTGCCCCTATCCTGGCTCCTGCCCAGCCACAAAACCCCTCACTTGAGTGTGCTGGTGCTTTACACCCCAGCTAGTTGGCTCGTCTTGGGGTGTGAGCTAAAGCTTAAGTACGGCTTACACATGGGCTGCTAACCTGCCCATTTTGTACTGTGAACGCAGATTAAACCACTCAAGTGCTGATAGTCCTCCAATGCCTTCCCACAATTCCCCCTGAATAGCCAGGACAGACAAGTTCTCCCACAATTCACCAAGGGTGCTGGAGCAATAAAGGGGGTGCTGAGAGCCATTGAACCAAACTGTAAACCCTTTATATGATGGAAACTACTTCAAGCTAGGGGGTGCAGCAGCACCCCTAGTTCCAGTACCTATGCAATTCACTGAGAAAGAATCAAAGAACAGCTTAACTTACTGGGTACAAAGAACCAAGGGCTATGGCCCCCCAAACGATACACACAGATGAGTAGAGTACCAGTATAGATGCAGTTGGGTGGACACATTCAAGTAAGGGTTTGTAATGTGGCTGCTTGCACCTGAGCTAGGCCAACCTGGGTGCTCAGAGCTGAGTGCCAATCACCCAAGTTAACTCTGCAGTGAAGACATACTCTTAGATATGAGTATGGCTACGATTTAGTCACTGGTATTTTTAGTAAAAGTCATGGGCAGGTCATGGGCAATAAACAAAAATGCACAGCCCTTGACCTGTCCATGATTTATACCAAAAATGCATGGGATTAAATCTTAGCGGGGGTCTCGGGGGTGGGGGGGAGGGAGACGCTGCTGGGGACTGGCATCTGGCGGGTGCCCCAGGGCCAGTGGAACCAGCTGCCGGGGGCCGTGGACCGTAACTGCTCCGTCCGTCCCAGGACCACTGCCGGGGTCGGCCAGAACAGTGGCTGGTGTGACTGTCCCCGGGGCCGCTCCAGCAGCGACTGGTGTGGCTGTCCCATAGGCCACCTGAGCAGCTGGCCGCGGAGCTAGCTGCTTGGGCAGCCCTGGGATCAGCCACACTGGCCCCTGCAGAAGTCACTGAGGTCATGGAAAGTCACGAAATCCGTGACCTCCGTGACAGACACGGAGTCCTAGATATGAGTAACCTGTTTGAGCATGTTAACATTTGTTATGTGATATTTCCCTAACCAAATCTCAATCCCTTTTAAGAATTTGTGGTTTCTGCTGGACAAACATCAGACACCACCTATGATTGGGGAGGAAGCAATGATCAATTATGAGAGCTTCTTGAAAGTTGGTGAGAAAGCTGGACCCAAGTGCAAGTAAGGCTCTTTCTATCTAGTGCATACTTACTAATGCTACACAGCTATTTAAGATCATAATACTATATGCTATGTAACTATTTAAAGTTATAATAGGAAGTTTAATTAAGGGTGAGCAAATGGTATTATATAAGAAAATTATCACTGGACTCTTCAATTTGCAGCCCTGCAAAAAAGTTGATATCAGACATGGTAGGATCCTTTTGATTGAGATACCCCCAGTAGATCCTGTTTCATTTTAATTAAGAGGAAGTTCTTATGAACAGAAATACCATTCTAATAGTAATGCTACTGTCTAGAAAACTGCAGAGCTCATGTGGCTGGGAAGAGGCACTATCTACACTAGCAGAAGGACTGATCCTGGTGCCTCTCCAGTGTCAGAGGCCTCTCTTATACACCCAGCATAGCAGCCCAGTTAATTTGTTTGGTTTGGCAGGAGCAAATTAATAGTCAGGCAGGTCATACAGTTTCTTCATACATCATCCTAGTTAAGGAGACTTGGAAGCTGCTAAAAGGGTAAATAGATTTAACTAGAATTGAAATACACAAAAGACCATTAAATCATCAGAAGGTATCTCCACTAAGCAGCAGTTGAAGCTGTTCATTATTGAACTTAAATCTGAGCTGTCCTAGTTAAGTGGTGCATAGTTTACTTTCTATAAATAGAAACAAAGGGTTTGATATTATAATGTGGGAAACTACTCTTGAAACCAATGAGGAAAATTGGACAGGGACTAACTGCAGTATCAGGACATTATATTTTATATTTTGTTTTTGTGGTAGAAAACCAGGCAGCTCTGAAAATTCTGATTTATTTTCTGATCTCTTATATCCATTGTATGTCATTGCGTATCTCTTAAAATCTCTTACTGTGCTTGTGCAATTCATTCATGTTACAGATTTTCTGAGGAACCTGGATAGCATGACTGAGATTAAGATCTGGCCCAGTGTCGTCTATTCTTTTTATCCATGTCCAGAAAAATAACATATCCTATCCTGTCATGAAATAATATTCAGAAGAATGTTAGTTGTTTTATATACTGTAGCTGGATCAACCGGTCAACTTGATGTCATTATATTAGGTTTGCATAGTCTGAGGCCTGGTCTACAGTAAAAAGTTAGATGGACCCAGCTACAACACTCAGGGGTGTGCAAAATCCACACCTCTGAGCGACCTAGTTAAGCCGACCTAACCCCAGGTGTAGACGGCACTACGTTGATGGAAGAATTCATTCCATGGGTCGTGTTAGAGTGAAGCTGTCGCATTTCAAGCCCTTAGCGTAGACAAACCCTTAGTTTTGTCGTTCTTGTGTTTCATAGGCAGTTCTTTACAGCGAAAGTCTTTGCTAAATTACTCCACAATGATCCCTATGGAAGGATATCTATCATGCAGTTCTTCAATTATGTGATGAGAAAAGGTGAGTTGATATTTCTTCTGTGATATTGAATATTATTTTATTTTCAGGAGTATTTAAGTCATATTATATTCCTAGTGTGTGGCCATGCACCTGTTGAAGTCTAACAGGACACTTGCAGCAATATCTGGCCCTTAGATTACAAATCCTGTTTTCCTGTTCCACCTTTTTTTCCTGAGTATTGTTTTATAGGAAAAAAGATTCAAACTCCTGAAATATCAATGGCAGGTTCCTTATGGCTTTGAAATAAAGCTTTTGAAAGTCATCTGCCTTCCTGCTTACTCACACCTTGACTTCCTGCTAAGACTGTTCCAAGATACTGGTGCAGATTTGACACCACACAAGGAAAAGTAGTGAATGGGTAACTATTTAAGATGCCTTATGCTCTTCTTTAAGCAACTGAGGGCTTGTACACATTACCACGTATGTCAGCATAACTTACGTCGCTCCGGGGTGTGAATAAACCACTGACTAAGCACCAGTGTGGACAGAGATGTGTCAGCTTCTCTCGCCAATATAGTTACCACCTCTTGTGGAGGTGGTTTTGTGATGAGAGGTCTCTCCTGTCGGCATAGAGCGTCTTCACCAGACGCGCTACAGTGGCGCAGCTGCATCAGTGCAGCTGGAGCGCTTCTCGTGTAGACCAGCCCTGAGTTCTGCAACAAGCTTTTTTTTGTTAGCTTTGAGTTTCTTCCATTACACAGTTAGGTGTAGGCAGGTTGTCTGTGTGGCACCCTCTTGTGAAGAGATCAGTTCACGCCTCTCGGAGCTATTGTGTCAAGCTATATTCTTCTCCAGGGAATGTTCTGATTACTCTGAAAATGTCTTATTAAGAAGAATGAACCCTTCACACCTCTGCACTCCTATGCTGCAAGATTGTGCAGGGCTCCTTCCTCCTACATTCCCCCTACATTAGCCCCCAGAGTGGAATCTGGAGCTCCCCTCCACTCTGCCTTACTGCTTCCAGCTGGCAGATGTGCTCCTCTCAGAGCATCAGTTACAACTTTCCTTTCTCCCCATACCTTCCCAGCCCTACTGCTGAGAGCGTGGAGGAGCCAGGAGGAGGGCAGAAGTGGTATCTGAATAGTAGTGAGGTGTTCCCAGGAAGCCTTGTGCCCCTGAATCATACCTTCCTTACTAACACCACTTCCTCAAAAACCAAGAGAAATTCTCTGCCCAAAACCTTCATTTACACAGAGTTAAGGTTGACCTTCAGAAGCTTGTATCCTTTCAGAACATCAAATGCACCTATACTTAAACCTCTGCAAACCAGGAAACACAGAGTTCAGGCACACACCAGTTCTATCCAGCAGTGTAACTCTGCCCACTTTGAGTGATATCCCTGTGACATGTCCCCTCCGGGGTGCCACCTGGAACTGGGGTACAGCTGAGCTCTCTGTTCTACCAATCTGGGTTCCCTCTCAGTCTGATGTGACAAGCTGCCAAGCCCTCCAAGCTTGTGCTCACACCAACATCCATAGGCAGGAATCACACCCAGCTGTGTTCATGGATGCTCTGCCAGTCACTGCATGAACCAACAATAGATAGGCTCCAGCCAAAATACCCCTATCTCCCCAGCCTAGGACCCTGTATCTGTACCATCCTGCCCTGGTTAAAACTTGACCAGTATCAATTTATTACCCAGTCCACCCCTCCCTCAACACGCCCTTGTTAACTGAGCTGAGATTTTTCCCCAAACCCTTCACTCAAAAACACACTGGTTAAGATCAAACATAAAACAGGTTTATTAACTACAGAAAGATAGGTTTTAAGTGATAGCAAACAGATCAAAGTCAGTTACCATAAGAAATAAAACAAAACCGCAATCTAAGCCTAATGTGATAGTTAGGATTTGAATCAAGCAGTATCTCACTGAGTTAGATACTACAAGCAGGTTAGCTTTTGCACACACAGGCAGGCTTCCTTCTTTCCTGCCTGGGACTAGCACTTCCCCCCCAGTTCAGTCTTTTTTCTTCCGGTACTTTCAGGTGTTGTGTTGTAGAGAGATTGAGGTCAAGTTTTATATCTTCTTCCAACTTGCTGGAAAGCTCTTTTGCTGTGACCTGGGTCAAACAGTTCTCATTGTGTAGTATTATGCCTGAGAGGTTTCTAATGTACACAGTTCCTGAGGTAATCTGTGTGCTTGTGTGTATTTCTTCAATAAGCCATCAACATTGTTTGGCCTTTTTATTGTTGTACCCGAAAGTCTGCTTGTGGGTGTTTTCAACCTCACAACATGTTTCAGTAGCACATATATAGCCAAACTTCATAACTTCACATAAAGTAATAGCACTTACAATCCAACGAGATATTAATATCTAGCTGATCAGGACTTTTAGAATGATACCTCACAAGGCATACTTTGTACAAAACATGTCATAATTATCTGACAGTGGTGAATATGAGGGTGTCACAAGCCCAACCTGCCCCTGACAAGTGACATAGCACTCTATTCTGCTAGGTGATATGGAGTACCGGTGGAGACAAAGCACATAGGTACAGTAGGAGAAAATGTCAAACCATGTCCTCACTAAGGCAAAAGTTGTGTTTATGTTGGGTTTAGTGAACACGAGCTGCCTCAGCCTGGCCTATACTCACCCACTCCACCTACCCTGCAGAGACTACCCCAATTTTGCCAGATGATAGCATCCCTTGTTCTAAGGATTCCCAGTGGAATATGTCCTACTCTTATCCCTGTCCTGTAGTGTGCTATCATGGATACTATCATACTACTACAAATTCCCATGTCAAGGTTGAACTGTGGTGCTCCACTCTTTGTACAACCCACATAACTCAGCACAAAAATGAGGGCTCCACATCGGTGTAGATGCACCTCTCCATATATTGTGGTGTGGGCTGTTGCAAGTTGCTACAAGTAATCCCTGCACCAGTTTCTGGAGAGGACGTCTATACTGCATCTGGGAGGTGTAATTTCCAGCTTAGGTAGGCAAACACACAATAGCTCTGCTCAAACTAGCAAGCTAGAAGTAGCAGTGTGGCCTGAGTGGCTGGCCATGAAGAGGGACCTTAGGTAGGATTGTACTCAGGTATTGTAGGATTGTAGCCATGAAGAAGAACCTAGGACCTTGGATAGGATTGTACTGAGGTAGCTAGCCCAAACCACTCTGCCTGTGCCGCCCCACTGCTAGTTTTGGTGCTAGCTCGAGCAGAATGCATGCATGTCTACTCAAGATGGGAATTACAACCCCAGCTGCTGGGTAGATATACCCTAACAGTAACAGTAAAGGGCCATTGAAGTACATACTCCTGGGGGAATTCTGTGCTGCTGCGCGCACACAGAATTCATGCCCCCGCAGATTTCTTTGCTTCCTTGCAGAAAAATGATTTCTGATGGGGAAGCAAAGGGAAACTGCAAAAGTGGTCACACACCCCTCCGCAGCAGCACAGGCGTAGCGTTTTGGGCGCCTGCAGCAGCCAGCAGAGAGGTAAATCACTGCGGGTGGCTGGGGACACACTGGCCAGTGGCTCCTACCCTGCATCATGCTCAGCTCTAGTCCCAGCCGGGATGGAGGCGGGGGAGGATGGGACTTCCTCTGCAAGGAGCGGCCATGGCCGGGTCAGACCAACCCCCAGAAACCTCCCCCAGCTATAGCCGCGAGAGAATGGGTCACTGTACAGGGAGCTGCTCCCAGTTGTACAACCCCCGTGCATCCAGACCCCTCCATATACCCTCCCCGAACTTCAAGCCCAGCATCCAGACTCCAACCCCTGCATCTAGATCATCCCCTGCTGAGCCCCCTGCACTCAAACCCCCAACTCAATGAGCCCCATCCTCCTACACCACCCTGACAAGCCCTCCGCACCCTCACCCCACTGAGCCCCAAACAGTTGCTCCCGGACCCCCCCACACTGAGCCTCCACAGCCAGACTCCCACACCAAGCCCCATCCCCCACATCCTGACTTCTTGTGCTGAGCCCCAACCACCTTCACTTGGACCCCTGTGCAGAGTCCCATTCCCAATGCACCTCGAACCCCCCAATGAGCCCCTGTGCATCCAGATCCCCCCTGCACCATCCCCCACCAAGCTGCCCACACCCAGATTGCCCCACATAGAACCCTGTCACCCCACACCTGGATCCCTGCACACCAAGCCCCTCCACACTTGGATCCTTTCGGACTGAGCCTACTTGCCCCACACCCAGATTAGGGGGTAGGGTTGAGCGTGCGTGCAAGACTCTGTTTCTCTCACTTGCTATCTTGGTGCGCATGGCACAGAGGGGCATGACGCTGGGGTATTTCTGGGGCAGGCCCAGCCCTTGCACTGTGTCAGGGTCAGGTGCAGCCTCACTGCCGAGTCTGTGTCCCCAGGGGGGTGGGGCTGCAGGGTAGGGCTCCTACCTCTGTGCTCCCTACTGCCATGCTGGAGCCTCCACATATATTTATTGATAAAATATGCAGAATGTTGCAGAATTTTAAAATATTGTGTGCAGAATTTTTGTTTTTTGGTGCAGAATTTTTATTTTTTTGGCACGGAATTCCCTCTGGAGTAATAAGTACATGCCAATAAATTAGAGAATACAGTTTCATGGGACACACCACACCACATACAATGACACATTTACTTAGTCATTCCTCATAGTTGCATGTGGGGCAACCTTGGCTGAAACATACTTATAGTATATCCCCAGTGACTCTTGTTAACCTCTGGGTGGTAGGGTAAAGGTTGTGGGGCAGGGTTGGTATGTATCTTAAATGTGTAATTCCTGGTTTTCAGAGGATTAAGTATAGGTACATTTGACATTCTGAAAGGGTACAAGGCCCTGTCAGTCAACTTTAACTCTGTGTTAACTAAGTATTTATTCTTTGCCCCAAAAAAGGATCCTATCTCATGATTCTAAATTCTTTTTTACAGTATGGCTTCACCAGACAAGAATAGGCCTCAGTTTATATGATGTGGCAGGACAGGGTTACCTCAGAGAATCGGTAAGTACTGCCCACTCGGTAAATTTAATGTACTTTATCTGGGGTAACTTAAATCAACAGAGAGGATAAAGGTGACTTGTACTTTAATTTTTCTCCATTAGCATAAGATCCCAATAGTCCAGACATCTTGGGTGACACCAAATTCATTTGGATAAAGAGGAGCTTATACACAGTAATAGAGATTTAATGGCAAGGGAATCGCTAGTTTGGGAGACATACTGGTAATTCCTTGGGGAGGTTTGAATACTAAGATTTCAGATAATTGATATTCTATTATATTTATTAATAAAGAGATGATGTAAAAGACTGGTGCTAAAGATGCTCTTCAGATTATTTTATTTTTACACATGTAGCAGTCTTAAAAAATCAAATAAAATCTATGATCGAATATTAAGCAAAAAGAACATCCAGACCCCACAATTGTGCACTGGCATTCGGCAAAGATTTGGTTTACCACATATTCATATGTATTTTCCCCTTTCCCCCGTTTTACTAATGGAACAGTGCCAGTCATAATGCCAGGTGTGCATTTTACATGGTGCTCATCTTGAAGAAACAACCTCAAGTGTACAGAAATGTTTGTTTCATCATATGAGGGAGCACTGTCTCAGCACCCTCTATTCTTCCTGTTGCTCCTGGTGTCTTTTAATTTTGACACCAAAAAACTGCTGCTGTGCTGTCACATGCTCTTCTCCTGTCACTTTTACTGGCAATGGTATAAACCATCTGATCGAGGTTTTAATTAGTCTCTAATTATTCAAAATACCATCTAATTTACTAGATGCAGTAAATTTCTGAAATTTGTAGAGGAAGTCAAACTCAGGTTTAAAAATGGGAAGAAAGGGAGAGGTTTTAGGTAATTAAATAACTCAAGCAGTACAGTGATATTGCTGCAGGATAATATTTTCAACAAATAAAACTTGTAAAGCAAAAGAATAATTTAAACAATTAATTTCAATTGAACAATGACAATGTTTATAATCTCAAAACATATTTTCTTTCCTTTTTTAATTTTGCAGGATTTAGAAAATTATATTTTGGAACTTATCCCTACTTTGCCACAGTTGGATGGTTTAGAAAAATCATTTTACTCGTTCTATGTCTGCACTGCGGTTAGAAAGTTCTTCTTCTTTTTAGACCCTCTCAGAACAGGTAAACTCGTGTTTTCAAACTCTCAAACATATGTGGAAATGTTTTTACTTTTAAAATATGAATGCTGAAGTTGTTTCTATCTTCATAACATTGTACAAATATTTTCATAGGCCCCAATCCTGCAATCTGATCTGTGCGGACTGAACTCCACTGAAGACTATGGGGCTCTGCATGGGCTTAATGGTGTGTCTGCACAGATCAGACTGCAGGATCAGAGTCAGAATGAGTCCTAATGAAATACCACCTCAGTGTTGTACTCCAGAGTACTTGCTTAGAAATTAAAAATAATATGTTGGGCCATATTGCTGCAAGAGTAAATGAACTAGGATTAGCTTTATATTAATCCCTACTACAGTTAAGTGCAGCCCAACAACTGCCTCAGTTCTGATGGTATTCTGCCAAGTAATTCTCATAAAACACAAGTCAGAGATCTTTCTGTCAATCTGATATACCTCTCGGTTGGATTTTTGAGTATCTCTGGCCTAGTCTACACTAGAAAAGATTTGTGGTTAGCTATACCAGCAAGCCCTCCTAGTGTAGAGTGCTTTTGCTGGTATAGCTAATACCAATTCCCTGAATGAAATAAGCTTTTTTGGCAAAATCACTGTTTTGGCACTATGGTCTTGGCTACACTTGCACTTTATACCACAATAAAGCCTCTACCTTACTCCCCATCCACACTGGCAAGGCATGTAGAGCGCTCTAACTCCCTGGTTAGAGTGCTCCTGGTACTCCACCTCCCCGAAAGGGATAACAGCTATTGCGTCTTGGCTGAGACGCCCCAGGGCCAGTGTGAACGAGGAGTTAAGTTATTGCGCTCTAATTGACCTCCGGAAACTGTCCCATAATCCCATTAAGTTTAAGCCTCTCTTCTGTTTGTTGTGAAATCGACTGAGGAATGCGGAAGTGCCGTTTCAAAGCTCCGTTTCAAACAGCAGCTGCTTATCTTCTCCCGGCTGCTTATCTGCAACAGTAAATGTTTGCAGTGAGGGAGGGAGGGAGGGGGGTCGGGGGTCTGAATTTACAAGATAGCATGCTGACACACTGTCAGCACTCCAAAAACCTACTCACTCTCTCTCCCCCACATACACACAACACACTCCACCCCACCCCCCTCATTTGAAAAGCATGTTGCAGCCACTTGAACGCTGGGATAGCTGCCCATAATTCACCACTCCCAATGCCGCTGCAAGTGCTGCATATGTGGCCACACCAGTGCGCTTGTAGCTGTCAGTGTGGACAGACTGCAGCGCTTTCCCTAGTGCGCCCTCTGAAGGCTGGTTTAACTCAAACCGCTCTACAGCTGCAAGTGTAGCCAAAGCCTATAACTACGCCTACATTAGGCCTTTTGCCAGTATAAAAAATGTTGTATTAAAGAAAAAAATCACACCCAACCACTGTTACTATCCTGTTAAAAGTTTTCAGTATAGACCTGGCCTATAACTTTCACAAATGCACAAACACAAGTTGTTTATATTTCACTTGTGACTCCATAATAAACACTCCGAATTTTGATCCTAACTTCCTGTCTTTAAAATTGTGTAATTTCATAATGATTCCTTTTTGAACTGAGACACAGTTTACAAACATCAGGCTTTGTTTTATGCTGTCACTATAATAACCAATTTGTTTGTTTTTTTTAAATGACTTGTGTTTGATCCTTAAATTTAACTTTTTAATTTGTGTCTGTGTGATAAGCTTTTTTATTGATTCTCTTTTTGAGGGGTTAGGAAGCATAATAGATCATAAAAAGTTTGCATTGTTTTTCCTGGTAACCTTTAGGACCCAATCCTCGTAACCTTATTCACTCAATACCAGTAAAGTAAATGGAACCTCTCAAGTGAGTAAGGCCAGGTTGATGTGTAACTAGGTGACCGTGTTACAGATTTTTGTTTTCTTTTCCCGTAGGCAAGATAAAGATACAAGATATTTTAGCTTGCAGCTTTCTGGATGACTTATTGGAGGTAAAAATCTCTTGACATGTTTTGTTATTTCACTTTGCACTTCCTGAATTCTAACTGTGTGCTTCCTTTTCATTTAGTTAAGGGATGAAGAACTTTCTAAAGAAAGTCAAGAAACAAATTGGTTTTCTGCTCCGTCCGCATTGAGGGTTTACGGTATGTTCCTACATGCACAGTCATTTGCATTCACTAGCTTGCATAATTTAGTCAGAGACTCAGTATTACCTTTCCTCTGTGGCCCCATATCTGTGTAAAACCCCACTGCTTAGATAATCTTCCTCTCCTGTTTCCTCCACTCTTCACTACATCCCTCTCACCTTCTGCATCATGTTTGCTTTTGGTCCTCAAATTCACTATCCTTTACCTCTCTCTTCATGCTCCTTAGATTCTTCCCTACCTTCTGTCCTAACTGCTCCCTGTGTCTCTTCCCACCCTTACCTGTGCATCTCTTCTTTACCCCTGAAACAGCCTCCTCCTTGTGTGCCAATTATCCTCCATTCCTTCTTTAAAACCACTTTTGCCACTAAACTTTCTTACATTGTTGCTCTCCATTTCTGTACTGAGGCTTGTTCTATTCCATGTACCATTTTCATCTGACTTATGCTGTTAGTGCTTTGGGGCAGGGACCTTGTCTTTCTACATTCTCTATATGCTTAGGGTGCACTATAAATATTCTTATGGAGCTAGAACATTGCAATTTAATAACTTTACTTATATATTTAATCCAAAAGAATGTGAAATATGTTAAATGAACTTGACACTCCTGTGTGTTGTCACATTAAAATTAAGTTCTTCTATGATGTAGGGAGATTTTATTGTATTTTCAGTCTATTTTTTTCTTCCTAGGCCAGTATTTAAATCTTGACAAAGATCACAATGGTATGCTCAGCAAAGAGGAACTATCCCGCTATGGAACAGGGACTCTGACCAACATATTTTTAGATCGTGTCTTCCAGGAATGTCTGACTTATGATGGAGAAATGGTAATCATGTATCTTTAGCTTGCACTCCAATTTACACGTTCTGTACTAAAACTATGATAGATATATTAACATAAGCATTGTCTTTAAAACAAAGAACAGATTAAAGTAATATGACTATTTTATTTAGTACCTGCTTCTGCAAATAGAACAGAGCAGAAGCTTAGAAAATATAATTATCTGATTATTACCAAAAAGCTTAATGTGTTATTCTAGTATATTTTTGTGAAAGGAGATGAGGTACCATTGTAACAAACCGAGATAATCCAGTATAAATGTTCCTCTCCAATAACTGAAGGCAGTAATGTTAACTAAATGTGGAGAAACAGGAATGTTTCTGGCTCTTTCTCTTTAAACAAAGAAGGAAATCCAAATGGAAAGTTACTGAACAATGTTCATTACAGAACTGACCCAGCAGGTAGTTAAATAATAAATCTGATTCTGAAGTTAATGTGAGGCAGAAGACTGTGGTGGTTTTGCTGTGGGCCTCCTACAGCTATGAGAATGAATAGTGAGGAGCCTATAAATTAAAACTAAAGACTTAGGACGGACAAAGATCAGTGAAAACGTATGTGTATATTGTTTATCGTGAAACACTTCATTTAAAGTGTATTACTGTTCTTTGTGTTTATGTTGAGATGGTTTATAAAATGCAAATTTAGTTAATTGTTAATTCACCCTAGCGGTCTGTGTTCTGGGGCTCCAATTTTAAGCTAAAGAGGATAGGGTTGTGATGAATGCATAGAAATACAATGTATATGTAACCTATGTAGATAGCTATAGTTAATTGTTGTATTGTGATCAAGAAACCAAAGCAGTGGCACTAACAGAAAAAAGAGAAAGTATGATTCAAATTCTACTATATTTAATGTCTCAACCCAGGGTCTGTTTGGTTCTATAAGTCCTGCAGCATTAATTACCCTGTTTTGAGAGTCCTGTGTTTTAGGTCCATTGGTCATGTGGCCTACTCTTAGCCAATGGCAAGCCTATCAATATTTTAGTGCTATAAACTATTAACTAGAAGTGGAGGAAATTTTTGGAAACTACCTTGTCATATGGTCCCCATCTCAGCCAACTGGATTATGCTTGGCAATCTGAGGATGTAATAAACAAGTATTGTTTAAATGTATATAGCCTGTTTCATTTGGATTTCTGGACAGACTCCTTAGTTTACAAATAAAATGTCAGTGAAAAAGTATGGGTATGCTGCCTCAGTAAATCATAGAAACAAACTTCTCCGTTCACTTCTGTGGCAGCAACCATTTTCTGTTTCATGTTGTCGTCTTCCAAAAAAACCTAACTGCTACCCTACAGTGAAATAGCCACCAATTACAATGTTCCTGCTTGCAAAGTCAATTTAAAAAGATGACTGTAATAATCATGATTGTATTTGCTTTTAGGACTATAAGACCTACCTGGACTTTGTGCTTGCATTAGAAAACAGAAAGGAACCTGCAGCTCTACAATATATTTTCAAACTGCTTGATATAGAGAACAAAGGATACCTGAATGTTTTTTCCCTGAATTATTTCTTCAGGGTAAGTCTCTATATGTGTGTTGTTATAGTCTCTGTGCTTCTACTTACAGATCTGCAGGGAATCACTTTAAATTACCTATGCCCACTATGAGGTTTTTGTCAACTTTAAAAAAGACTTAAAATGTTAAAACCCCACATTCTAAAACTTGGAAATAATTCAAAAGGCATTTTCAACATCTTACCTGCATTAGAAACTAAACTGCTTTGATTTAATTTAAATCAATAGAAAATAATTTTGGTTTTTCAACAGTTGAAATTGCCCTATAATGAAGACTTACTTACAAGGTAAAAATATAAAGACAACTGTATGGGAAGGTCTTAATTTCTTAATACACAGAGTTTCAGTGCCTCAGAGGATCCAAAATTCATTATAAGTAATAGAAAATGCAATGGTGGTTCTGAGCAGTCACTTAAGGGATTTTATATTTAGTGTGCAGATCACAGAATCATAGGACTGGAAGGGACCTCAAGAGGTCATCTAGTCCAGTCCCCTGCACTCATAGCAGGACTAAGTATTATCTAGACCATCCCTGACAGAGGTTTGTCTAACTTGCTTTTAAAAATCTCCAATGATGGAGAGTCCACAACCTCCCTAGGCAATTTATTACAGTGCTTAACCACCCTGACAGGAGGTTTTTCCTAATTTCCAACCTAAACCTCCCTTGCTGCAGTTTAAGCCCATTGCTGCTTCTCCTATCCTTAGAGTTTAAGGAGAATAATTTTTCTCCCTCCTCCTTGTAACAACCTTTTATGTACTTGAAAACTGTTATCATGTCCCCCCTCAGTCGTCTCTTCTCCAGACTACACAAACCCAATTTTTTCAATCTTCCCTCCTTGGTCATCTTTTCTAGACCTTTTATCATTTTTGTTACTCTTATCTGGATTTGCTCCAATTTTTCCACATCTTTCCTGAAATGTGGCGCCCAGAACTGGAAACAATACACCAGTTGAGGCCTAATCAGCGCTGAGTAGAGTGGAAGAATTACTTTTCATGTCTTGCTTACAATACTCCTGCTAATACATCCCAGGATGATGTTTGCTTTTTTTGCAACAGCGTTACACTGTTGACTCATATTTAGCTTGTGATCCACTATGACCCCCAGATCCCTTTCTGCAGTACTCCTTCCTAGGCAGTCATTTCCCATTTTGTATGTGTGCAGCTGATTGTTCCTTCAGTTCAGTGGAGTACTCTGCATTTCTCCTTATTGAATTTCATCCTATTTACTTCAGACCATTTCTCCCGTTTGTCCAGATCATTTGGAATTTTAATCCTATCCTCCAAAGCACTTGCAACCCCTCCCAGCTTGGTATCATCCTCAGACTTTATAAGTGTACTCTCTATGCCATTATCAAAATCATTAATGAAGATATTGAACAGAACTGGACCCAGAACCGATCCCTGTGGGACCCCACTCGTTATGCCCTTCCAGCTTGACTGTGAACCACTGATTACTACTCTTTGGGAACGATTTTCCAACCAGTTATGCACCCACCTTATAGTAGCTCCATCTAGGTTGTATTTCCCTAGTTTGTTTATGAGAAGGTTGTGGATTGCCACGGGCACGCAGGGGCGAAAGAAAATGCAGGCCTGTTATTTACTAGGCTGCACGTGGCAATAGACTATATTGGTAAGGATTGCAAGGAGAATATGGGTCACGCTGCAAACTGCAGACGCACACACACACAACTAAAATTAATCAATTTAAAGTTTTATTGGGGATAATTACAAGGGGTAAGGGAGCAGCGTTAGATTATCTAATAGAGTTAATGAAACTTAAAACGCACAATGACTAAAATATCTACTAACAATATTTATAAACAAAGATGTAGCATTTAGTAATAACTGATACTCACAAATACAAACCAACGCATAACGACCGGCAAACATAGAAACTCTGTTTGAAACACGTGAGCTGAGAGAGAGGCTTCGAGGTGATCAGGCTCGGTTACGGGTGTACACGGGATACACAGGATTCGTTTTTCTTTCTCCTCTTCCTGCCTGCACATGGCAGGCAGCCCATAAAGTACCAACTATGACATCATAGAAGTGTCATAGGGGACGGGGCCCAAAACCTGTTTGTGTTTGTTTCTGATTGGCACAAGCAAAGTTTACACCAAGGGAGGAGCAGGTGCCTCAAAGTCTGGCTTCGCCCCCAAAAAGTGAGGAAATGCATATTGCTTTAGAATGCGTGCCACACTGAATGACAAAAGAAGAGGCCAGGGCAATACCGGTATGGGCAAGTTTTACAGGAAGCAGACAGGAACTCATCTCAACATGCCCCCGTGCCCTGGCCGAAATAGTTAGGCCGAGAACCTAAACTTCCGAGTCCGACTCCTCATTCCCACCTACGAGGGGATGCGCTTTGGGGGTGGAAGCGATGTAGGCCGAGGCAACAAACTTGTGACTGCAGGCTTTAACGAAGGCACATCCGAGACAGAGAAGAGCGAGCCCAACTAGAAGGGACACAAACAGGGATTGGAAATAGGATTTGTAGGGCGCAAGGCCAAGCCAATCGAGCCATGACCAAAACTGGAAGGACTCCCGTGACTCTCGGACAGTAGAGCTCAACGTTTGCAGGTCTTTAACAATTGAGGACAAATTAGGAGAAATAGAAGGCAAAGAAACGCAGCATTTATCAGCAAAGTCGGGATATACTTCAGCAAATTTAGTACAAAATGAGGAAGATTGTAACAAATATTGAATCATTAATCTATTTTGAATACTATACTGAACAAGGGAATTTAACTGCTGATTAAGGAGAGGCCCTTGCCCGTAGTATTAGCAAGCATTTCAATAGCAAGGGATTGAAACAGCACTTGATCACGTAACATCATATAACCAACAGGGTTAAAACTAACAATAGAGGAGGCGAGGGAGGACGCTGCTGTTTGCAAACGAGTCCAAACAGAGTGGGTACTACGATGGTGTCGGTGGCTAGATGGCAAGGTATAAATACCTCCGCCTTGTAGATACAGGGTGCCAATGGTGCATATACCCCGGGGATTGGGAGGAAGCACAGCAAATGCAACCTTACCGCAAATCCAAAAATGACCGGGTCTTAAGGAAGAAACTGTGGTATGGCTCCACCCATTATTGGTTACAGAATAAAAGCTGAATGCACGATTGACACATGCAGCCTCAGCATGATGCATATGCTGGGCATGAAACAGATACGTATGTGTTACGGAGGTATAGAAGGTTCCAAAAAAAATATCATAATTAAGACGATAAGAACAATTAATGGGAGGGGGATAGGTAAAATTAAGAGTGGGTTTAGTTAGGGAGGTATTAGCATAAGAGAAACTCCACATAGAACAATTAGAATAAGTACCAACCCAAGTAGGGGCTGGGGTTAAACTATTACCAACAAAAACCCAACAATGAGATGCTGGAACTCTAATACTCTCAATTAAAGGAAAGCTATGATCACTTCGACCTGAAGCATTAAGAACTGGAAACACATAAGAATTAAATTGTGAGGAACAATTATTCCAAACACTAGAAGCAGCCCACTGCACATAGGGGGAAGAACAATTCACACTAGAAATATTAAATGAAGAAAAATTATAAACTATTGGTACAAATTGAAAGGGTAATGGATATTTAGGTGAGAACTGAGCAGAGCAAACGAGACAATCTTCTGGACTCAGCGCTGACAGGGACTGGTTTCCGCTGACCTCCTGCACCCAGTAGGCAGCGAACCAGGTTTGTAGTCCACCTTCCCCTAAGGGCTCCGTGGGCAAAGATGTTGTGAGGGAGAGCAGCATAACCTGTAAAACAGAATAATACGAGCCCTGCTCAGGGGCATTAGTTTGTTTATTAAGAACTACATTTGCTGAGCCAGTTATGATGAACTAGCTTGTCACCGGGGGTACTTGTAGCCACTAAGTAGGTGTTAGGGTACTTGCCAGCCCGGAGAATGGTGGCTTTTATAGGTTCTCGAAGGCCAGAGGCTTGGGGTTCTGTAAGCCAAACCAGTTGGCCGGTGTTAAACACGGGGGACCAAGGCGGCTTAGGTGTAGGTGAAATGTGAGGCCAGCGAGAGTAACTTTTGTTGAGTGCGATAAGTACCTGGGGTAAAAATGAGGTCCAGTTTTTAAAATCAGGGTTGGGGTTTGCTGTCCGCAGCATAGTCTTAAGGACTGCGATTTTTCGCTCCACCACACCATTGCTTTGAGGATGATATTTAGTATGGATGTGAAGGGAAGCCCCCCATCCAAAAATGAGCTGTTCAATGCTTTTGCTGGTAAAGGGTGGCCCACCATCTGCTTGGACTTCAGTGGGAGTGCCCCAGGCAGCTGCTGTTTGCCTAAGAGCTACAGCGACAGAAGAAGCATTGGTTTTAGTAAGAGGGACACAAAAACTTTGCCGAGACCCCAGATCGACAGTAACTAAGGCTTTTGGAAAACGACGAGCACCTGGCAGGGGTCCTATTAAGTCAATTTGCCACGTACTACCTGGAGCAAAGTGTTCTGCAGCGTATGCAGAGCGCTCATATCGGGGACGATTCATAGTTTTTACCTGCACACACTGCAAGCAGGACTGAACAATGAGCTCGCACTGACTGCGGCTAACGTCAGGCTTTTGGTCAGAAACGCCAGATAACAGGCCGTACAATTTTGTGGGTGGTAAGTGTCCCCATTCTTCGTGGAGCCAGCGCAGCAGCGGGTCGGCCTGTGGGGTGGGATTTGCCATATGAACTTGGGAGACCTCTCTCATTCTTTGATCAAGACTGGAATGCAGGGGGTTAGAGTCTGGTCGATGAGAGGGGCAGTGCGTAACGAACCAAGGGTGAGAGAATTTACGAATTAGGGTAAAAATTTGGTCCCACATTTTAACAAAAGCTGAGGGAGAGGCTTGCTCAATCAAAATATCTAAACAAAATTGAGAATCGATACCTAAAACAACTTGCTTGTTGGCAGAGTGGGCATTAGCAACATGCTGGGCAGCTAAAAGAACGCCCTGCACTTCACATTCTTGTGCGGAGCAGGAGGGGGGCAGTAACTGCACATTAAAGTAATTACATGTGGAACAAAGAACTCCCGCCCTAGGGGATGGTGAGGTGCCCCCATCAGACACAACCCAGGGATCATATTTTGCTTCAATGCATAACGGTTGGTGAGATGGGGGGGCTAGGATGTTATCGCTGGGAGTTAGGGTCCATGCCTGCCAAGCTACCTCAACCTGGAAACATAGAAGCTGCCAGGTGCGAGTAGTGCCATGAAACTCGGGTGGATGGGTACTTGTAAGCCACGGGATTAAGTGAACATGTGGTCCAGACAAGGTACCTGGGATAGGGACTTGGGACCAGTGACGAGCACTGGACGCAGCCAGTAGCATTTTTCCCACCAGACCATAGTTATACTGGGGTCCAGACAGGCGATGGGCCCAACTGTAAATGGCATTACCATGTTGCAATACAGTGAACCCTACATGGTGTTTTGTGATAAACAAATTAATGTTGAGGGGTTCTTGGGAATTAAAACGGGCGAGGGGGGGGTTAGAGGCGAACCAGCCAGCGAGCTTCTCTAAGCTTTTTTGTGCTGATGCATTCCACACTTCTCGGGAGCGTTTAGAAGAGAGAGAGCTTTATAGGATTTCTAGGTTAGAAATTAATTGCGCTGGAATATATTGGCGGTGATAATTAAGGAGACCTAGTAGCTGCTGAAGCTCTCGTTTATTTTTTGGAGGGGCTTCTGTCCAAGGGTCTAATACACTGGCTGGGGCTTGTGTGTGAGTGGTGGGAGTGAAATGGAGTCCCAAGAATGAGAATTGCTGGCTGGCCTGCAGGTTGCTCTTTGTTTTGTTAATTTGCCACCCATCTGCTTCTAATGCATCTATTATCATTTGGGTGGTACTTTGAACTGCTTGTGGATTGGGCCCACAAATGACAGTATCATCTACATAAGTTAACACGGACACATCCTGTAGGGGTTTTACCTTTTGTAATGTGATATTGAGATGGGACGAGGCCAGTGCAGGTGAATTACAGAACCCCTGTGGGCAGACTTTCCATTTATATTGGACGCCCTTAAAAGCAAAATTTAAGATTCCTTGTGTGTCCTAGAGTGGGATTTGGTAAAACATATCTTTTAAATCAAGAGTACATGCCCACTGATTACTTGCATCGCTTAGTTGCCGCTGTATTTCTGGAATGGTGACAGCTGGAAAATGCAATAGGCTTTACACGGCTGTTAGCCTGTCTATAATCAATGACAAGGTGATATTTAGAGGGATCGCCGGGCTTGGGAATACCCCAACCCGTGGACAGAAAGGTGGATGCAGTAACCCTTTCTATTTTTTTCTCTTCTAGAAGCTGAGTGAGCAAAGCTTCAATAAGGGGAAGCCCTTCGGATTTTGTGGGGATAGGGGAAAATTTCCATGGCTGGGAGTTAACTACTTCGGGGGTATAGGTGGAATGATCGCCTACAGTTATAGGGAGGGCTTGCAGAATTTGATTATGCAGTTTAAATTTCTTAATATCTGAGACACCTAGCAGATTTTTTGATCCTAACAAGGCTTTTATTTTTCTTACGTATTTTCCGTGGGCAATTTTAACCCAAACCACGGGTTTTTCTTGTACTACATTGAGGCCTTGAACAAACATAAAGGAGCCAGTAGGACAGTGGGGAACGTTGGGCTCAATAATGCTAACTTGAGCTCCAGTGTCTAATAAAAAGGAGGTGGGGGTGTCACCATTAACTAACAGGGTGGCGTATGGGCGTTCATCGGTGGGATCTTTAATTTGGGCCGGGCAGCATCCGGCCCCTATTCGTTTTTTGACCTAACATAGTCCTCCCAATTTTTCCAGCCTAGCTGTTCGGCTATATTTTGCTGCTCTTGGTCTGACATTTTACGCAGGGCTTCTTTGGGGATTCCTTTGTTAAGAAGGAAGCCAAATCGTGCCCGTTCAGCTTTAGTTCGCTCAGGATATTTTTGGGGATTAAACTGACTCTTTGGAGGGTCTTTTGGTGGCGAATCAACTGGGAGGACAATAGGCGGGGGCGGCAGTGACAACTTAATTTTACTAACTACTTCAAATAACGTTAAGATGGATCTGCGAACAGCCGCATGCAAGTGTAGCATGGCACCAGTGTCAGCTCCAGGGGCAGCTTCTAATGCTAAATCAACTGCCTCTGCTGAGACAGGAATTTGGGTGGGATCAGTAAGATGTATAAAGGGTGTGACCACCAATTGCTGTTGAACAGTTAAATTAAGTGGGTTTTGTAGTGGATCCCACAGGACTATGGAAGCTCCTGCGATTGCCCATATTAAATCGTGTGGAGTAACTAAGGCTCCCGGGGGGATATACAATCCTTTAAAACTGCCTTGCATTGCTAAAATGGCAGCTGCCGGGGTGGTAAGTGGCCAAAAGCGATTATTTAATAAAGCATGACCCGGGAAGCCTCGTGCCCAATTGGCCGTTTTGGCTAAGATGCCAGCCTCCTCACGGTCCACCAATTCTGCTCCGTGTTCTAAGGCTAGCCGCCCGATCCAAACCATAGGTGCCTCATCGGCTTTTCGTTGTGTTTCCTTTAAAAACTCTTTAAGTTCGACCTTAGTACGTGTTTGCAATTCAGTAACCTGCGTGGTGTTGCCTGTTTGTGCATCTATTTTAGTTTTAGTTATCGCAATAGGCAAAGCTTCTGCTACAGTTTCAGATTCAGTAAATTCTGGGGCTGTTGGCAGAGCTGGATACAGAGGAGTTTTAGGAGCTTCATATGGGGGTGGCAAAATTTTCTGAGAGGGACTTGGGGAGGGGGAGGTAGTGATGGGCTCTACCTTTTCTGTCTTCTCCTCATTATCATCTTTAGGAGAGCCTGGGGCTGCCTGTTTAGCTGCAAACATTGTGCCCCCGTGGAGGACAGAGCACAGATCGAGGGCCTTGCATATCATGCTAAATAGGACGGTGGAAACATCCTCAGATTTATATTCATCGGGTCGCAATTTTTTGGTTTTCTTAATTAAATCTAATTCTTTTATCATCTGGCATAATAATTTGTGTGCCGGATCAGCAGGTATTACCCGAGGTGGGGGAATCAATTTGGAAACGGTACCTCCGGATTTTCTAACAATGCGGCTACACTCTCTCCAAAGCTGAGAGGGATTTGCAGCACCAAGGTTCTCCACAGTCTCCGTGCACTGAGGCTGTAGGGAACAATCGGATGGCTGACACCTAAAGCTCGGGTGGCACCGAAGGAGGCATCCTGTATCTGCCAGGGTTAATGGTACAGTATAGCCTTTTAGAGTTTTACCCGAGCCAAGGGAACAGATCCATTCTATTTTTGGATCAGTCGAATTTTGGCTAGTAAAAAGGTGAAATTGCAAATGTTGGAACTGTTCAGTTTCATCATCTGCGCGGTCTGCAGCATGCCATGGGCATGGCCCAACTCCCTTGCATCCTGTTCGTGACGCCATGTGGATTGCCACGGGCACGCAGGGGCGAAAGAAAATGCAGGCCTGTTATTTACTAGGCTGCACGTGGCAGTAGACTATATTGAAACACGTGAGCTGAGAGAGAGGCTTCGAGGTGATCAGGCTCGGTTACGGGTGTACACGGGATACACAGGATTCGTTTTTCTTTCTCCTCTTCCTGCCTGCACATGGCAGGCAGCCCATAAAGTACCAACTATGACATCATAGAAGTGTCATAGGGGACGGGGCCCAAAACCTGTTTGTGTTCGTTTCTGATTGGCACAAGCAAAGTTTACACCAAGGGGGGAGCAGGTGCCTCAAAGTCTGGCTTCGCCCCCAAAAAGTGAGGAAATGCATATTGCTTTAGAATGCGTGCCACACTGAATGACAAAAGAAGAGGCCAGGGCAATACCGGTATGGGCAAGTTTTACAGGAAGCAGACAGGAACTCATCTCAACAAAGGTCATGCGAGACAGTATCAAAAGCCTTACTAAAGTCAAGATATACCATATCTACCGCTTCCTCCCTATCCACTTTGTCAAAGAAAGCTATTAGGATGGCAACGAAAGCTATTAGGAGGGCACAAAAATGATTAGGGGGCTGGGGCACATGACTTATAAGGAGAGGCTGAGGGAACTGAGCTTGTTTAGTCTGCAGAAGAGAAGAGTGGGGTGACTTGATAGCAGCCTTCAACTCCCTGAAGGATGGTTCCAAAGAGGATGGAGCTAGGCTGTTCTCAGTGGTGGCAGATGACAGAACAAAGAGCAATGGTCTCAAGTTGCAGTGGGAGGTCTAGGTTGGATATTAGGAAACACTATTTCACTAGGAGGGTGGTGAAGCACTGGAATGGGTTACCTAGGGAGGTGGTGGAATCTCCATCCTTAGCGGTTTTTAAGGCCCAGCTTGACAAAGCTCTAGCTGGGATGATTTAGTTGGTGTTGGTCCTGCTTTGAGCAGGGAGTTGGACTAGATGACCTCCTGAGGTCTCTTCCAACCCTAATATTCTATGATTAGGTTGGTTTGACACAGTTTGTTCTTGACATATCCGTGCTGACTCTTACTTATCACTTTATTATCGTCTGGGTATTTGCAAATTGATTGCTTAATGATTTGCTCCATTATCTTTCAGGGTATTGAAGTTAAGCTGACTGGTCTGTAATTCCCCAAGTTGTCCTTATTTCCCTTTTTATAGATTGGCAATATATTTGCCCTTTTCCAGTCCTCTGGAATCTCTTCCGTCTTCCATGACTTTTCAAAGATAATCACTAATGCCTCAGATATCTCCTCAGTCAGTTGTTTTGAGTATTCTAGGATGTATTTTATCAGGCCCTGGTGACTTGAAGATATCTAACTCGTCTAAGTAATTTTTAACTTGTTCTTTCCCTATATTAGCCTCTGATCCTACCTCATTTTCACTGGCATTCACTATGTTAATCATCCAATCGCTGCTAACCTTTCTGATGAAAACCAAAACAAAAAAGTCATTTAGCACTTCTGCCTTTTCCACTTTTTCTGTTATTGTTTCCCCCCCCCTCATTGAGTAATGGGTCTACCTTGTCCTTGGTCTGCCTCTTGCTTCTAATGTATTTGAAGAATGTTTTCTTGTTACCCTTTATGTCTCTAGCTAGTTTAATTTTGTTTTGTGCCTTGGTCTTTCTAATTTTGTCCTTACATACCTGTGTTATTTGTTTATATTCATCCTTTGTAATTTGACCTAGTTTCCACTTTATGTAGGACTCTTCTTTGAGTTAGATCATTGAATATGTCCTGTTCAAGCCATAGTGGTCTCTTGCCATACTTCCCATCTTTCCCAAGCAGTGGGATAGTTTGCTCTTGTGCCCTTAATAATGTTGCTTTGAAAAACTGCCAACTCTCTTGAACTGTTTTTCTCCTTAAACTTGCTTCCCATGGGAACTTACCTATCAAGTCACTCAGTTTGATAAAGTCAGCCTTCTTGAAATCCATTATCTTTATTGTGCCATTTTCCCTCCTACTATTACTTAGAATCATAAACTCTACCATTTCATGATCACTTTCACCTAGGCTGCCTTTCACTTTCAAATTCTCTACTAGTTCTTCCTATTTGTCAAAATCAAATCTAGAACGGCCTCTCCCTTAGTAGCTTTCTCCACCTTCTGAAATAAAAAATTGTCTCCAATATATTCCAAGAACTTGTGGGATAGTCTGTGACCTGCTGTATTATTTTCCCAACAGATGCCTGAGTAGTTGAAGTCCCCCATCACTAAGGATATGTTTTAGTAACAGTTATTTTTAGTAAAAGTCATGGACAGGTCACGGGCAATAAACAAAAATTCACGGCCCGTGACCTGTCCATGACTTTTACTAAAAATACCCCTAACTAAAACTGGGAGGGGGGACTCAAGGGGCACCCCACGTGCTGGGGAGGGGAGCGCAGCCTGGAGAAGCACCATGGGTGCTGGGGAGGAGGGCACGTTGCGGCCCGGGGGGGCGGGGGAAGGAGATGCCATGGGTGCTGGGTATGGGGGCGCAGCCCGTGGGTGCTGAAGCGGGGGAACCGCAGCCAATGGGAGCTGCGGGGGCGGTGCCAGGCTGTCAGCAGAGGCGGCATGTGGAGCTAGGGAGGGAGTTCTCCTCCCACCCCCGTAAGCAGCGGCCCCAAGCCCTGAGCCCTCCTCTCCCCCCCAAACTCCTGCTGCTGGAGGGCAGGGGGCCCCGAGACTGCCCCAGGGGGGCTGCCTAAGCTGCTCAGGCGGCTCCTGGGCCAACCGCATGGGGCTGCTGCAGAAGTCACGGAAAGTCACGGAATTCATGATTTCCGTGACAAACACGGAGCCTTACCCATCACCACCAAGTCATATGCTTTGGATGATTTTGTACGTTGTTTAAAAAAAGCCTCTCCGCCTCTTCTCCTTAGTTAGATCGTCTGTGGTAGACCCCTACCATGACATCACCCTTGGTTTTTACCCTTTTTATCCTTATCCAGAGACTTTCAACAAGTCTGTCTCCTATTTTCATCTCAACCTCAGTCTAAGTGTATATATTTTTAATACATAAGGCAACACCTCCTCCCTTTTTTCCCTGCCTGTCCTTCCTGAGCAAGCTGTACCCTTCTGTACCAATATTCCAGTCATGTTTATTATCCCACAAAGTCTCTGTGATGCCAACTGACAGACCTGTGTTTATTAACTTGCATTTTCAAGCATTTCATTTATTAACTAGCGTTTCAAGATTGCACACTAACTCATTGCACTTTCTTAGGCTCTGTGAATCATAAATATTTTTCTCAATATTTAGCTATGAGGAAGGTTCCCATAGTTAAGCTTCCATTAAAAATAAAGTCATTAAAATTACTCTAATTCCAAATTTACTTTTCTGTAATTTTATCTCACTTTGGCTTGCAACTCTCCCTTCAAACTTTCCATATGGGTGAATCTCCTTGAAAACTTATGCAGTGCCTATATTTGCAGAAAATAGACTGTAAGTAAGAAAAGTTATCAATTATTTTGATAGCTTGGGGCTCAATCCTGGCTTTGATTGATGTCAAAGGGAATTATGTGCCTGAGCCTATTCTCAGGCATAAGATCCTTCTTCAGCGACAATTGTGTCAGATAACTACAAATATTTGTGATTCTAACTTTATCTGTACATGGCATTTTGTACCAAGATTCTAAAATCAATTGCATTTCATTGTACTCAAGCCTGCACGATCCAAATCAACAACAAGTAGATATTCATTCAGCTCATTAAGCATTCAGATATAGCTCATAAAGTCTTATTTATAATCTTATGCCCTTGCTGTTGTTCAGCAATAGACCTCCTGTCTATTAAACAAAAACCCTTTACTGATAGTGACTTCAATTATATCATTCTGGAAAAGCACGACCTTTCAACAGAAGTCTTCCAAATAAACACTGGAACAGTTTCAAAGCTTTTTCAGTAAGTGCTGTGCTGGCACAGAATCTAGCCTGAGCTTTATTCTGTACAGAGCGTGAAACAGGTTCACTTCAGTATTGGCTTGTTGTTGGTGGTTCAGATGGTGCCAGAGAATTGTAATAAAATAACTTGGTGACTGTTTTTCCACTTCGACAGAAAACCACTTGTAGTAGTTCTTAAATTACATAACGCGTGATTGCCAATTTCACAAGGTAAATCTGCATAAATTGGCATTCTTTGCTAGTCCGTGCATCTTTTTCTCTGTCTGATCCAATGCCTATTGAAATCAGTGGAAAGACTCTCCTTGACTTCAGGGGACATTTGATGAGGCCCTTAAGTTGGACTCCCTCAACCTATTGGCGCCATGGGTTTTCTGTTGCTAAATACTGTTGGGTAGGTTATCACCATGTTGCATCTCTTCATTTAGTTAATTTACTAAATTTGTTAGTGCTTTGTACAAAGATGCTGCCCTTCTCTTCCTGTCCTGTGGTTTAGTTTAGCTACTGCTGTGCATTATTTTAACCAACCAAAATCCAGGTTCCATCTTTCAAAGTAGCTTGCTATAGAAAACAGATACAGAACTCTGTCACAGGCATTGATCAGTCTTTCATCTTCTGATTAGGGGGGACCCTACTGTACAATTTACATAGGTCCACTCAAATGTTTGGACAGAATTATGTAGTAAATGAAACATGTTCTGTGCCTTAGTTCCAATCTCCCTTATTGCAAGGAATCACTGTCTTTATTCATTTAGTTGCTAAATGTAATAGGTATAGTGCTATCTCAAATTTTGTCTAATAAAAAAATCTAGAGACTAAAAAGCTGTTTTGCTTCAAATTGGCTGTTCCACGTGATGTTAAGTTCAAATACATTTTACACTGCAAAATTGCCTTTTGTTCAGATTGTTCATTTCTTTAATCTGCAAGGTTTCATTCAGTTAATACAGAACCGGTTGTATTTTTTGCTGTGGAAGCTAAATATTTAAAGCATCACAATAGTTTACGTAACACCTGTTGTCCCAAAACACTGTACAAACTACATAATCTTTGTGCAGTACCACTATAATGCAGTCACCTCTGTAATGGAGGGTGGCAGGCAATTGGGGTACAGCTAGTATTCAGAAATCCTACCTACATAAATGCAATACATTTTTATTAGATTGTGTGGTCATCTGCACCCTTTCTCCATACAGGTGACTCCCTGCCTTTGCAATGTCAGTTATGCCTTTGAGTTGTCGGTATCAAACTTTGAATTGGTCTTTCTTATTCACAGCAGTAGATCTATCGTCTTATGTTTATCAAAGTGGGCTACAGAGAAAAATATTAAGGCCTGTTCTACACTAAGAGTTAAGTCAGCTTGACTATGTTGCTCAGGAAAAATCCACACCTGTGAGTGGCATAGTTAAGCAGACCTGAGCCCCAATGTAGACAATGCTAAGTCAATGGAAGAATTCTTGTGTTGACTTAGCTTCTGCCTCTTGGGAAGATGGATTACCTATGCCAAAGGGAGAACCCTTGCTGTCAGCATATATAGTGTGTACACTGAAGCACTACAGCAGCTCAGCTGGGAGGGGTGCAGCTCTTGCATTTCAAATGTGGACAAGTCCTAAGTGTGGTCTTACCAGGTCACTAGCAGTGTGGCCTTTGTGCAGGACCAAATTAAGGCAATCTGGGGCCTTCAGGTATACTCCCATTGGGGGCCCCTGTGATCCTGCCTCAGCCATGTCCCTCATTTGCATGGTAGGTGCTTTCATAGCTAAAATGAATGGGGCACTTCACACTTTTAGCTGTCTGCATGACTCAGTTACACTTGGGTCACATTTTCCAGCTTTTTGTTGCATCTGTGAGGGTTAGAAACTATTTTTTTCAATGAAAGTTAAGATTGAGCTCATCATGTCACTCCAGAAGCTGAGGGCCCACGTATATAGGGTACGTTTACACTGAACCTGGGAGCATGCCTTCCTCTCCGGATGAACAGACTTGCACTAGCTCTGCTTGAACTAGCATGCTAAAAATAGCAGTGTGGATGTTGCGGCACAGGCTACCAACCCAGGGTTAGGTGGGCTGGTACTTGAGTGGCTAGCCTATGCTGCCACCTGTGTCGCAATGGCCACAATACTATTTTTAGCACACTAGCTCAGACAGAGCTAGCATATGTCCATTTATCCAGTTGCATTTCTCCTGCTGTGCACACTCCCAGTCGCAGCGTAGACGTACCCATAGTGATTGACCTTAATCCAATCCTGCCTTTGTGGATGATTGAATTCCAGTTGCTTTCATCATTTGGATTGCTTACTCAAGTCATGGAAGGAAGAATGGGTTGCAGCCACTACAGTTCACATCTCTTTCTTTAAATATGTAGTGTAGCTGTGTCGGTCCCTGGATGAGAGAGAATAAAGGTGGGTGAAGTAATATCTTTTATCGGACCAACTTCTGTTGGAGAGAGAGACCAGCTTTTGACCTGAAGAAGAGCGTGGTATGACTTGAAAGCTTATCTCTCTCACCAACAGAAGTTGGTCCAATAAAAGATCTCACCCACCTTGTCTCTTTTAGACAATTAAAAAAAATTTTTTTTTTAAATCTAGTACTGAGGAGTTGTAGAACACTACCTTATCAGTTTTGTTTCTTAGGTTTCTACTGCTCTGTAACCGAGCTTTCCTTTTCCTATAGGCTATTCAGGAACAAATGAAAATCCATGGACAAGAACCAGTTTCTTTTCAAGATGTCAAGGTTAGCTTTCCCTAAATATAGAAAATACCATGTGCGCATAACTGGAATTTTTGAATTAAACAGATTTGAAATTTTACTTGCACAGTATTGTAGCCACTGGGTATTCGTGAGGTGTTAAATCAACTTTGCCATGCTGTAAAAAAATATAACTCGTCAGTAATTCCCCTTCATTCTAGACCAGGGGTCGGCAACCTTTCAGAAATGGTGTGCCAAGTCTTCATTTATTCACTCTAATTTAAGGTTTCGTGTGCTGATTATACATTTTAACTTTTTTAGAAGGTCTCTTTCTATAAGTCTTTAATATATACCTAAACTACTGTTGTATGTAAAGTAAATAAGGTTTTTAAAATGTTTAAGAAGCTTCATTTAAAATTAAATTAAAATGCAGAGCCCCCCGGACTGGTGGCCAAGACCTGGGCAGTGTGAGTGCCGCTGAAAATGAGCTCGTGTGCCACCTTCGGCACGTGTACCATAGGTTGCCTACCCCTGTTCTAGACTGTAACTATTCTGAAAGCAAAGTTTTTAGTACTCAACTTCTCTTAGAAGATTTTTTCTGATGCAAGGGCCTACAATAAGCACACATGGAGCCTCGCCTTTGGTTTTAGATGCTTGACAATAATTGGAAGTTTATCTTGCTGGTAAATAAATCAAATAGCTCTTTAGAACTGTCAGTAACTAAAGCGTACTATATCTTATTGATACCATTCTAGCATAATATTGGCTAGCAGTTCCCTATTTAGTTTCAGAAGTCTTGAAATACTACAAGTGACTCACGTTTAATGAAGAGAAAATTCCATAACATTAGGTAGGGATTTGCCTGATTTCTTTGCGTTTTGTTGTTGTTTTTTAAAGAGGCAGGGCTTCATGCTGCCTTTCTGAGCCCACTATACTTCCTCTCTGGCTGAGTAAGACCATTACTAGAGGTGCAGTGTACTCAGTTACCAGCTCTGTACTTAAGATGCAATCTTATTTTAGATCAAAGCTTTATGAGTGGGTGGCATAGACTGCCCAAATGATGATTCTGTACATGCTGTGGATAAATTAATCACTATTTTGCTTATAAATGTGCCTTTTAATTCTATGGTTTTCCTTTCATAGGATGAAATCTTTGATATGGTGAAGCCTAAGGATCCGTACAAGATCTCCCTTCAAGATTTAATCAACAGTAGCCAAGGAGACACTGTTACCAGCATTCTAATTGATCTGAATGGCTTCTGGACCTATGAGAACAGAGAGGTTCTTGTAGCAAGTGATAATGACAATACTACAGATATTGATGATACATAACAGGAATACACTGTACTCATGGAGATGTGCCTAAATGTGCATGAACTCTGAAGCTGCAGGCCTATTCATCATCCAGATCAGACACTTCCATCTTCCCCAAAATGGATGGTATTAAAACTTAGTATAGGGATTGTCTAATTGACAAATGGTGAAACCAAAATAGCGACAGTGCTATTTAAGGGGTAACAGTGGTTTGATTTTAAAGTAAGCTGAAGAGATCGTTTAGAATCTTTCTTCAACCTACAGTAGCAAGTAACATTTCTCTTTCAACATTTTGTTCTAGGATGTATATTAAAACCTGCAGAATATTAAGGATGGGATTTCCAAAAATGCCCAGTGTTGGCCTGTCTCTGCTACTGCTGAAGCCAGTAGGAATCTTGGGATTGGTCTAACTCTGCTATCATTGATGTCAACAGAGAGAGTTTTTAAACCTGTCACATGTAGTGTTCACTAGCAACTAAGTGTTAAGGAAAAAAAAATCTTAAGCATGTTATGTATGCAAGATGTACTGTTTCCATGCCGACGCTGTCCCATGTATTATTCAACTATAGATGAAGGTTTTGTATAAATAAAAATTTGAATTTTTATTTTAGGAGGAGGAAGAATAAGCAATTAAGAGTGATCTAACAAGCAGAGTTTAACACACACACACACACACACACACACACACACACACACACACACACGCATCTGTGATAGAGACACAAAGTACCTAATGGCATAAGTGAACTGTGTCTTGTCAATATGAGAAGGTTGCACTGGTTTAACTTGAATGTTTCAAAACAATATTAATGTATCTACAAAGGGGTTTACAGCAATTTAAAGAGTGGTCTATTGTCACTTAAATAAATTCTGAATAAAGTTAAGCTAAGCACAAGTATTTACAGCAGGGTTTTCACTGGTTTAATTAAATCATACCACTAGTCAAACAAACAGATTTTGTATACAACACAAGGCTTTACTTTCACTCCTGTATAGTACCTCAGAAGGCTGAGATGAGTACAGAGAAGCTTTCATTAATGTTGCCCTATCACTATATCACTCCTTCCAAAATGTGGTGATTTAAGCTAAAATAACAATGCTGCCCTTGGATTGATACATATTTATCTCTAAGTAGTACTAAGCCTCCCAAATCAGATGATGAAATGTATAACATCCCAATTACGCATGGGTGCAGAGTTCAGCTCAAGGTGCATTTTGTGGCTTAGGGGAAGTGAGACACCCTTGAGTTTCAGTATCCTAAACAGATGCCCTTAGGAGGACATGAACTTAGTGAGCATGCATCTTATTGTTCTCTTGAAAGCACTGAGTAACTTAAGCTCCCCAGATCCATACAAACAACTACAAAGGGACTGGGTCTACACTATGAAAGAAAAACAGAGCCAAGGTAAAGTTCAAAATTATATTAAATATAAAATAAGCAGTAATATGCATTTACAGCAAATGTTAAAGTAACAACTTTCATACATTTTGCATAAACTGAAGGAAGGATTAAGTATTAAGGCACAGTGAGTAATGCATTTTATACAAAGAACACACACCAGGTCAGTAAGTATTCCTTGCTCACTGCAACAAAAAGTACAAGAAAATAGACAATAGTTCAGTCACAGTTGATAAATTTCTGGCAGAAAAAGCTAAACATCCTTCTCTCTGTTAATAAAGATTTTATTCATAAGTTACTGTAGGCTTTTGCCCTGAACAGATACCAATTTTAGACAATGTAGGCTCTAAGTAGTTCATCTATTACCAATGTGCTCTTTGTTTCACTCACAATTGACTCAAGCTACCTCTTGCAGATGTTCAATGCTAAGGATGTTGCTGATTTATGTTCATCAGAAGCTGAAAGAGGCAAAGGACAGAGCATCAAAGCAAAAGAGGATAGTTGTTTAAGACAGCTGCTGAAGCACTATGAAGAGACCAGAAAAGACCCATACCTGGCAGAGCAAGAATTCCCTCAGCACAAGCACAGTACAAAGCTACCCTATGTAGCTCTGCAATAGATCCTAAACAAGTCCCAGTGTAGGGGGCACAGAGGGCATGCTCAGAGTGCTATAGGCATTCGTGGTAGTGCCACAGCCCAAGAAGATTGTCATAGGTCAGACAGTCCCCTAAAGTACCCAGAATCAGGAAGCCCTTAAGGTGGCAACTTTTCCCCTTGTGGGCTGCACCACACAAGAATCTCACTCAGGATTTCTAATGTTTTCTTAAATTTTAGAAATTTCACCTAAAGATAGTAAGGTTTTTCATTTGAAATTATTACTCATGTGACATGTTGCTGGAGAAGAAACTAACCACTAGTGTATTTACCTACCAACATACTGCACTGCAAGAGCTTGGGGAATACTCCAGTTCCTTCCTTCGTTACCTAGAGAGCTCAGGTATGAGTGCTGTGAAATAAACTATTTCTCTTTTGCAAGAGAGGGCTGATTCTTACTTGAGTTAACTTCTTCACATCATTATTTGGGCCTGGTTTACAATGGCCTCTGAGCAGAAGAGTAGTGTCTTCCCCTGGATAAGATAGTATTTCCATTTTTCTATTGGAAACAAACTAACATTTTAGCAGAAGGTTTAGTCTTAATTTCAGTTAAATAGATTTTAAAAGAAATTCCAACTGAAAGCCTTCAAAGTAATTTTGATTAGTTCTTTAGAGCTAACAGAATCTCTCTCAAGGAAGCAATTTATAATACTGAAATTTAGCCTGTATTTTTTTAGTTAATTTTTAAATACTTCGGGGGGGGGGGGGGGGGGGAAGATGCAAAGCTGAACTCCTCACTTGCAACCAAATTCAGTATTTTTGCATGATATACACAAATTTTCCATTCAGGTAACAATATGGAGACTTTACAGCATCATATAAGTACTCTAGAGCAGACGAAACAGTCAAGTAGCACACTTTTAGCTATAAATGGGTACCCTCTGTCTTTAAAATGTTGACAATTGGAGTGTTTAATTCAAGCCCAGGAATCTGATTTCAATTTAACTCCTAGGACCTTATTAGAACCTACCAAAACTATGTATTTAACTGGCTAGGAGAAGTGTCTCATAAATGGAGTGAGAATGTGCTTCACACAGCTGCTGCTCATACTGTTCTTTGCTAGACAATAGAATTCATTGTCTGAGCACTGCCAACCTCCACAATTGATGTAGCTTTAGCTGAGCAAGTTTAAATAGAGCTTACAACCTCCTTTTAAAAGAGGAAATTGTTTCAAGAGGCAGTCAGACACCTTTAGGTTAAAGCTTGTGTCTAAAAAATAAATACATAAAATTATGTCAATAAATAAGGACATTATTGTGAACTTGGAAGTCACTAAGGTGCCTTGTGAAGCCACTAATTAGTCAGACAATCTATTCATAGAGAGCTAATTTTCAATAAGGATTTTATATTTTATAAATACAAAATAGGTTTTTTAAAGTATAAAATAGCACTATCTTCAATTCACAAGTGTCAGACAAGCACCAAATGTTCAGGGAAAAGATTAGAGACATTTTTGCCTACACTGCAGAAAAAGATGAGAGGTCTAGCATATTTAATTTATACTCAACTGATTTTTTTTTGTCCAAAATTTTATTTTAACAGAAATGCCAGTTTGGCAGTGTCTTAGGCTTTATTCAATAGCTGTGGACTGAACAGACATTATTTAGCTCTCTCCTGGCCAGAGTTTTAAATGAGTTACATTCCACTGAAAAAGTATAGCAAGATTTTTCCCACATTTTTGCTGCCAATTTAAAAAATTTGGCATTATGCAGAACCTTATATTTTAAGCAGGGACAGTAGTTAAGTCTTGTTTACTTTCTGCAACAGATTGGCAGTCTCCCTCAGTTTCAAAATTGAGATTCACAAATGCATTACATGCTGTTGCCTCAGGTTGGTCTGTCTGGACAGTAGTCTCATCTTGTGGCTTGCTCTGCTGCTCTTGATATCGTCTCTCTGCCTCTTCTGACATTTTGTTTTCTTCCTCCTCCTCTTCCTCCTAAGAAAAAAATTTCCACAAAATACAATACTTTCTGCAACCTGTATTCCTCACAATTCCTTCTGCAAGAACACGTCAGTTTCAATTACCGGCATCCAACCACATCTTTGCACTCACAAAAAACTTTGCTTTCATTGATAGCCATACTGTAATAACCAAAGCAAACAGCAGTTACAAGTCACTGGTCCATTCTAGTAATCATTCAGAAATACTTTTTCCAGAATTACTTCTCACACTCCACTGAGAAATGAAGTTGAAGAGTTGAACTTTCTCTACACATGCAAACAAGATACACACAGATAAATTTTGACTTAAGCCAATTACTTGTCAACAACAATATGTAATATTTCTGGGTATTACCTTTCAAATAAGGTTTGCATTTTCCACATTTTACAAAGATGTGCAAACAGAAGTCATTACTTGGTTATAAAATACCTTCCCCCAGCATGTGCTTTGGAATGTCAACCCTCATAATTTCAGGAATTTGCCATTTTGAATCAAAAGTTTTACCATACTAGAAATATTCTAAGTAAGAGGAGCCGACGCAAAGACAGGACATTTGTGCAAGCCATTAATTTTGTAATACATCATGGGAAAGGGGGAACAAAGGGAACACAAGCAGGGAAGTTGGGACAAATTAAATAGCTTGATAAAAACAAATGAAAAACCTAAGGATCATTAAAAGACAAGTTACTTAATGTTTCTGTAATTGTGAGTGAGACTTCAGTATAAAGTGTTTCACTGTTTGTTAGGCTGTTTTCAGGAATAACAATAATCGTACGAAACAGGACAATTTAAAAAGGCACATTAAGACCGGAGGATCCATCATTTATTTAAAGAATTCAGTCAGTGTCCAATAAACGCTACATGCATATCTCACACAATCTGCACATTGTCCTTAAAGTGCAGTGTGCAAGAGACTGGAATACAACAGTGACCAGGACTCACTAAGAGGTCTGAAAATTGCTAATCCAGTGGTAAGAGTCTAAAGGTGAGGAAGCATATGGGAAGAAAAGGAAGAGAAAGAAAGCTGAGGTTTAGGCCAAATGGATTAAGCTATCTTTAGTAAATACTACAGATAAATTTGACAAAGTAAAAATTGCATTAACAGTAAAGAAAAAGACACACCTCCTTCTTCATCCTGTAATACTCATCAATGGCATACTGGTATTTTGGTGTACTTATGCCCAAAACGGATGCAATCTTTTCCCCAAGGAAGTCACACACTAAAAATAAAACAGAGAGGCCTTTACTTGAATTCATTAGATTTCGTTTTCAGTTTTAAGAGCAGTTCTACTTCAAAAGATATCAGCTGCTTACTCAAAAAGATCATGTGTAATCAGTCATAACTGCTCAATTTAGTGACATATTTACTGTTTACTGCTGTTCACTGGAGGGCCAACCTAGCTAGGTAAAGAGATGGATTCTGTTACTTATGCATATTGTTTAATAAGTTCAAATTGGTTCCACTTTCATGTTGTTCTCAGTGGGATTCCACACGATTGCATAAATGTCACAGAGGGCAGAGTTTGGTCAGCAGAATCTTTATAACCTGCAACAACGTGTGAGAAGGAAAGAATCCAGCTCAACTTCCAGGGCCCATGGTAAAAGTATATTATCTCCAAATGAGCACATACAATACGGAAAATAGAAACAGATCCCCATAATTTTCATTTTCAGAGTAGAACTGCACTTTAATGAACCAGTTGATAATTCAGTGTGTTTAAAATACAGTACCTTTATATATTTTAATTCATTAGCACATTTAATGTTACCAGTAACTCTGGGTAACTAGTCAAAAATGCAGGAATGAATGACAAAACTGGGGGCTTCATGGAAAATTAATAAAAGGAACCAAAAATAGTGTGAAAATTTGACTGCAAAGGAAGTACTTTTAATTTTGTAATTCAGTACTTTTGCTTTAACAGATTTCAAAGCAGAACAAAATAAGCCTATGTAAAATAATGGTTAGATTACAAGTATTTGTACTGAATGTTTGCAGCCAGCAAATAGAGCATAATGTATACAGAATATATAGTATATATACAAATACATATGTATGTATGTATGTATGTATGTATGTATGTAGGTAGAATGTGCTATAGAATATATGTATTGATTCTGGGCTAGCAGTGTTTTAACAACACTGTGTGCTATACACTGCTGCATAGATCAATGGGATTTGATTTCAGTTCTCTCAGTTTAAGTCACCAGGGGCTAAGTGTGCGTCGCTTTACTCAAGAGCATCCCTTCTAACAAAGGAGTGGAATAGATGGGCTCATGGCAATTCCTTGACCAAAATGATTGCTGCAGTATAGAGCCTTGAGGACAAGGAGGATGAAAAACCAAGGAGAATGTACCTCAAATCTGCAGGACCCCTCAGGAAAATAAGCTTACTGGATAATGTAAACTTGTTAGCGCTGTTGCTTAACACTCTCCGGGAAGAGCAAATGAGAAGCTAGCTGTTAGATAATCCAACAAACATCTAAAAAATACTGTGAATACAAATATTTAACACAATATTCAGAATCTCAAGATGACAAGACCTAAAACTTTATGCATACTGACTCTCTCTCTACAAAGTTATTTTCAGGCCAAGTCACACAAGTGATTTATAGACATCACTACTGTAGGTGGTAAGTACTATAGAAAACTATAGAATGAGGAGTACTTATGGCATTTTAGAGACTAACAAATTTATTTGGGCATAAGCTTTCATGGGCTAAAGCCCACTTCATCGGGCTTTAGCCCACGAAAGCTTATGCCCAAATAAATGTTAGTCTCTAAGGTGCCACAAGTACGCCTCGTTCTTTTTGCAGCTACAGACTAATACGGCTACCACTCTGAAACCTGTCTAGAAAACAGACGTACTTGCTTACAGATCTAATGGCCTTTGATTGGAAAACACTTTATTTTACACATATCCTTCTACTCAAGTTCTTATATGTCTGGTGGCACACCAAAATATTTCCCTATTAAATCAGGACATATGTCACACCAATTAAATGCTCATGAACTGCAGGTGTCTAAAGCAGCTTTGATTCTAGCTTCGTTTTGTAAGTAAACCAATTGGTGACCAAGTGCCACATACTACTGACAGATTATGCACATTTCTCCCCAGGAAGACAGGTTGATTACTTCTCACAACTCGCCTGAACAAATGTTTCCTTAGCAAGCCACAGATGAGGAAATTAGTATTTAGCAAGAGGAAGATTTTGTTTTATTCTTTCATTTGGAATTTGATTTCTCACAGTTGTAAAATGAGATGGAAGAGATGGAAAGTTACACAACCAAAGTTACATAACCAAAATATAGATGTGTGGCAGACTTGAGGAATGTGCCAAATGGCCAATAAATCACCTACCAGTTGTTACACCTCATCATGTAACAAGCTTTCAAAAAGCTAGTTAATATTCTTTGGAGTAGTTTACCTTAAAAAGTAAATGAACCAATACCTGATAAGGTTGACGTGGCAACTCTTAGCATATGAAACCACAAGTAGGGTCCCCAAGTAAGCGCAGTCTGTAATGATAACAAAATTAGTAAGAGTAGCATTGGGACTATAAAATTGTGGCACATAATACATAAAGTATAGTAACTTACAAAGGGCACAGATCCAGAAGATAAAGCTGCCACCTTGTCTATCTTTGTCAATGCTCAGCTCAGTGCTTTGGTTTTAAGAAAGATACTAATTCTGGTTTTAGATCTTTAAAGCCTGATGTCACTGCACAGGCTATAAAACTAGCCATTTCTAGGTGTCCATGCACATGTATGTCTTATTGCTTATACTTACTTCCCCCTCAAAAGAAATTCAACCCTCCATTCCATCAGAGAAATGAATAGATGGGCCTGACACACTATGCTGAAGGTCTTGAGTTCTGACCAGCCAGGAAAACAGAATTCCAGTAGAATTCTCTCCTCCAGTATTCCCTGCTTCTATTTCCATTTCATTCATACACAAGGATCATTAGAAGATCAGTTGTCAATATAGTCCCTGGGAGAGAGACAGTCTAAGTCAGGCAGGATTCAAATCTTATAGGGCTTTATAGATCCAAGTCAGCACCTTGAATTGCACCGAGAAGTATATAATCTAATGCAGTCTAAAAAATGCTTCAAGTGGCTTGTATTGCAAAGTCAGTTAGCTACTGGCTTCAGTTAGTACAGGATCCAGCAAGTGGTCTTCAAGAGCACAGAACAATGTTAGCAGCAGTCTACTCTGGAAGTAACAGAAACATGAATGATTGTGGAGAGATGCACATCAATGGAATATTGCAACCTCAGGACAAATGGATATAGAACACATTGATGATGTCACTGCCTAGAATCTCAGGAGCATTTGGGGATCCATGGCATTTTGTCTAGGTTTCTAACCTGCTGAGAAAGGTTGAGCATCCCTCTAGGTCATACAATTTGTTGGGAAGGGGAATGGAGAAAAATCAGAAATGATTTCCAACCAGTTCTAATGACAAGGCTAGAGACTTTGACTGTTGTGAAAAGGCAAATTATATAATTATCTAGAAAACATATATATGTTTCTCGTAAATAACAGAGATTGCCTGAATAAAACTTTGAAAATCTCCAGCTCCTGAATTCAGATGAGGTTTGGTTTTTGTTTTTTTTTTTTATAAGAAACTGTCAGTAGAGGGGTCTTTCTGCTGGATAGTACCAGTAAAATGGTAGTTCTTACTGAGACACACCTGAACCATTATCTATAAAATAAGATTCCAGAACTGTCACTCTGAAGCCTAGAATGTCTGCTGAGTCAGCATGAAGCGATGGAAACAGCCACAAGAATGGCCGAGAGCTCTCTTTGTTCATAATACTAGGTTCAATCAACACTAGGGTTTGCAGTCTGTATCATCCAGTTTAAGTTCTCAGCCAATTTGACTTTATGAATTACCGAAGTCTGGAGATATATGTGAGACGGGAGGGACAGGCAGTAGAAACAAAAGTGAAACTGTTTGAGCAGCATATTCCAGAAGACTTGAGGTCTTTCTGAGTGTAGCCTTCATTGATTTGAGATCTCCCATACCATTCTCTCACTAGAAGGTGTGATACAGCACATGGCCAGAAGGCAGCAGGAGAGTGATCTAGGATGAGGAGAAGCCTTATTCCCTGTAGATTAATTAAAAGCACGTGAAACCAATTACAGCACCTGAAGCCAGTCACCTGATAAAATCCCCCTGCTTCAATCAGCCAGAGGAGGAGTTGGAGCAGAGTGAGGAGGAGTTGGAGCAGAGTGGTTTGGTGGTGGAGCAGAGAGCAGTTTGGAGGAGTGAAGCAGAGTGGATTGGTGGTGGAACAAAGAGCAGTTCGGAGGAAAGCAGAAGAGAGTTTTGAGAAGTGCTGCGGCGGGCTAAGAAGACCAAGATCCTAGGTAAAGGGACACCTGGCTTGTACAGAGGGAAGGCAGGAAGCCCCACAAGCTGAAGGTCAGGAGAAGGAAGTAGCCCAGGGGAAAGTATCACTGGTACAAGTGGTTCACCTGCTATCATAGGGCCCCTGGGCTGGGACCCGGAGTAGAGGGCGGGCCCGGGTCCCTCCCTCTCCACTTCCCTTCCCTGGGATACTAGTAGGATAGCTGTTACCCCAGTTCAGGGGCAAGAAATGGCACCCTGAAACCCCCACACAAGAAGAGAAAGTGCGGGACCCATCATAGTGGTGCCAGCAATTTGCCACAAAGGGAAAACCTATAATGGCAGCAGGCCATAAAAGAGACCCAGTTTGGGAATATTTTAATGAAGTCCCTCTACCTGTGAGTAAGGCAGGCATGCATGCAAAATGCAAACAGTGCAACAAAGAAATGAAAAGCCTGGTTGCCCCAATGAAACAACATCATGAGAAGTGTTCCTTCTTAGGAGGAAGCTGCGTTGAAGATGATGAAAGGAACATGTCTGAACATGCAGGATCTTCAGGTTGGTAAACTTTTTTATTTCATACTTCTTTCTTAAGGGACTGCCTGTCTTCCTTCTGGACTATTCTTGAATTCTCATGTCTGAGCAAAAAATATAGTTGTTACTCTATGGTATTACCATTTTAGATGCAGTTGTGATTTAAAAAAAATAGTTGAAATAGGCAGATCTTCCTTTTACAATTTCACCTTTAAAGTAGTACTGAGTGTCAGTTAATGCAATGAGTAATACTAAATGAGCAGTATGGTAATAATAATTAAATAACTGCATTGACTTATTTTGTTTAGGAGAATCCATCCTCAACATACAGTACAGGATTCTGAAGACTATCCACCTTCAAGATCACCATCATTTTCTATAGTTTCAGAGTTATCTGCCAATGATAGTGTTTCAGTCACATCATGTATGTCACACAGCCACAGTATATCTATCATCTGTAGCAAAAAGAAAAAAAAAAATCTCCATCCAGAAACAACCATAGATAAGTTTGCGATAAGAACCAGCCGATTACAAAAAGAGGTAATTGATGAAAAAATTGCCTGGTTTGTTTATGCAATGAACTCTCCTTTCTGTTGATTGGGAACCCACGCTTAACCATTAACATGGTTCAGTCATTAAGACCAGGATACAGTCCACCCAACAGAGCAGATGTCGCAGGCAAATTGCTGGATAAAGTGTATGAAAGAGAAATTGAGCAGTGTGCAAAAGGTCTAGAGGGTGAAATTGTTAACTTGAGTCTTGATGGATTGAGCAATGTCTACAATGATCCTGTTGTATGTGCTTGTGAGACAACAGAAGAAGGGAATGTCTTCTTTACAGAAACAACTGATACATCAGGAAATGCACACACAGCAGAATACTTACAAGAAGTAGCAGTAAAAGCTATAACAAACTGAAAAAAAAATTCAAATGTCTAGTACGCAGCTTGGTCACAGACAATGCTGCGAATATATCCAAGATGAGAAGAAATTTAGAAGAGAGTCCCAAACTAACAACATATGGTTGCAGTGCTCATTTGATGCACCTCCTAGCCAAAGACTTCAGTGTTCCAGAAATAAAGGCTAATGTTAAAATTGCAAGATACCTCCGAAACAACCACTTTGCAGCAGCTGCTCTGAAAAAAGTGGGAGGAACCAAGCTATGTCCAACCATGTCTCCCACAAGACATGCGATGGAACTCAGTAGTGGACTGTTTTGAGCACTGTATCAAGAACTGGACTAATCTGATGACAGTTTGTGAACATAATCATGAAAAAATAGATGGCACTGTCACAGCCAAAGTTCTCAACATTGGGCTTAAGAGAAATGTTGAACACATGCTGAGTAACCTGAAGCCTATTTCTGTAGCCTTGAACAAAATCATAATCATAGAATATCAGGGTTGGAAGGGACCTTAGGAGGTCATCTAGTCCAACCCCCTGCTCAAAGCAGGACCAATCCCCAATTTTTGCCCCAGATGCCTAAATGGCCCCCTCAAGGATTGAACTCACAACCCTGTGTTTAGCAGGCCAATGCTCAAACCACTGAGCTATCCCTCCAAGGGAAATAGATGTTTTATTGCTGCCGCTGTTGAAATTTGGAAGGAACTGAGTGAGATCTTAAAAAGAGAAATATGCAGAGTTAAATTACAAGCATCAAAATAAACAAATGGGACAAGCACTATCTCCAGCTCATTTTCTTGCAAATATTCTCAATACTCGGTACCAGGGTCAAACCTTAACTGCTGAAGAAGAGGAGTCAGCTATGACATGGACATCCAGCAATTATCCCTCCATAATGCCAACTATAATAAACTTCAGAGCTAAGGGTGAAACATTCAAGAAATATATGTTCGCTGATGATGTTTTAAAGAAAGTCACACCAATGTACAAGAAAATCCTCCAAATATTAATGATTAACCTGTTGAATTGGAGATATTTATGAAATCATTGGGAGGTGAACTATTGCTTCAATTACCTTTGGTAAATGAAATAACCAATCATTCATTTTCTGATATAACTGTAAAACTAATCTGAAAAGTTTTCAAAATAAATCACTTTAAAAATGTATAGCATGTACCTTCTAAAAATGAAACCTACATCTATCTCTGAGTTGTGAAGAATATGTATTAAAGTTTTAACAACCAACAAGAATGCACTTTTATGTAGAAATCCATGATTAAATCGAGTCTTCCTGTTTAAAACAGGTGTGAAAATTCTTGTTTTATATGTTAGTTATTTAATATCTATATAGCTATCAAAGGATTTAGAACTAATTTCTATGGTTTTAAGACAAAGTGTCACAATGACATTTTGTGTATGTATGCAGATTACCAGATTTCAGTGTTTATCTGATAGAACTCTGGCTTACACAAAACCAGTTTTCACACTACCGGCATCATTCTGTTGACTGCCAACTGAGAATCCAGACACTATGTATTTTTAGGGGTTATAGGAAGTGTCCTGCTATGGTGACAAGCATAAGCAAAAAGTCTGCTGTCCTAGCTGCACAAAAGCACCCTATGCTTATTAATTAAGTACTCAGTTGGCAGTCGTTCTAATGGCAGTCACTTTTCCTGACTTCTCTGACTAAACAAGCACAAGAGTGCTGAAAAGGATGTTGCTATAAATGGGACTAATGGTTGGCACCAGCACACCCTACAGATAAACAACGTGATAAGGTGAAAAAGGCATTCACACAGTGCACAGGACAAACCATTTCAGAATGCTGCTGGTTAGCAGCGAGCAAGCGGCTAGAAGCATTACTTTAACATTTAAAAATACCAAAAGGAACTGAACTTCTCAAAGTAACAGGAATGTAATAAACCAAATGCAGAATTCTTTTAACATACTATTGAAGTAATGCAAATTCAGATATCATTGAATTAAAAGTGCTATTAAATTGTATGTACATAATCTTCTAGTTTCCACTATCTTACCACAATGCAAAATTAAACAAATGTAGTAAGTCGGGACCGCCTCTATGAAAAGTTTTAATAAGATTCTAGGAAAAAACAGAGTTATTTATCAGAGTCCCTGCTTCGATTACAAACTGTGCCCTCAATACAACCAGCATAACTAGTCAATATGAAACATTGTATCCCATAATCCAAAAGGTAAAGTGTTCCTTCAACTGTCTCAAAGGAGGGAGAAAGACAAAAGAGAAGCTGTTCTGTGCTAATTCAACAGGAAGAGAGAAAGATGTGTTTCACAGTGAAACACTAGGAACAAGGAAACTCTCACACAGGGAGTAATCCTGTTTTCCTTTCTTCTTACTTGCTCCCTTAGTTTACATGGATGGGATTTTCCAAAGGTGCCAAAAGTTCCCAAAAGCAATACAAACTAGGATGTAGAGAACAGCTAGTTTGCAAGTGGCTAAGAGAAACCTTTCAGAGTTAGATGAACAGAATTATCACAGAATAGCTCAATATACATGTCTTACTCTATGAAGTAGCTTTAAATGTATTGAGTAATACTGGAAAAAAATGGCACTTAAAATAAGACTTATTAACAAGCATCCAGACAGTGCATTCAATCCCCTATGCTCAAAGAAATCTCAATGCTTTGATTGGGAGAATGGGGGTGGAAAAGTACTTTGTTCTTCTAATGGAATTTATCAAATTTGCATTAGAAGATGGAATTAGTGTTTAACAGACAGAAATGAAACAAGATTTGCAACATTAAATACACACATATACCCTCTCTAACTAAATTTGGACAAAGAAGGAAGGTGCAACTAAAATTAAAAATTTACAAACATCTCAAGGAAGATTCAGCACTAGTAGTATACAGTTCTATTCCTAAGGAAGTTGAATTGTAGTAAGGAAGCTCACTCACTTTAAGAAATATTAGTCCCAGTATCTAAAAGACTCAAAAGGACATTTAATAAGAGCTCTAACACATTGTGGACCCACCTATTCTTTTAAAAAAGAAAACCCCACACATTCAGATTATTTTGGAGAGAAAACATGGCAGCAAACTACCTGTCATGACAATAGGACCAACAAATCTAGTGTAACTACAGACTGTAATGGACTAACGACTAACACTGAACTATGGAAAAAAAAAAGAAAAAAAAAAGAAAAAAAAAAAAAAGACCTAACATCATTTAGCCAAAGCAAAGCTAAGAAAGACTCGACACATATTGTTGCTAAGGATGGGGAGTGAATTGTATTTTTGTTGATACTTTCCAAGAGAATTTCAGTGTTACTTGGCTTACAGCATAAAATGTTTTAGTTAAACAAACTTGAAGATTATGGTAAAGGATTTAGACAGTGTAGGTTCCCCACCCCACTCCCACCTTCCATGAACTGAAAAATCTTTAAGACCAATGATTATTTTGGGGTAGTTCATTTTTGACTTCCTCTTGCACTCAGTGCATGGCCTTGGCTTTGCTTTTACTTTGTCTGACCAACTCACCGATTATTTTACTATTTGTATTGTAATAGCACCTGGGAACCCTAATGATGGACTAGGACCCCACTCTGCTAGGTGCTGTACAAAGACAGAACAAAAAGAATGTCCCTGCTCTAAGCAACTTGTAACCAAGATACAAACAAGAGACAAGCAAACAGATGAGGAAGTACAGGGAAACAAGGAGACAACATTGGTCAGTATGATAGACAGTGGCCTGAGCACATCAGCAGCCTAACCACTTAAGTCTTTTGTATGAAACAAATAAAAAAAATTAAGGACATTTTTGGAGGAGGAGGATGAGGTAGTTTTGCAGATTCTATGGGGCGCTCCTCCCAAACATAAGCAGCAGCATGAGAGAACGAACAAAGGTGCTTGTTTGAAAATTTAACAAATGGGTGATGGAGGCTAGCATCATGAGCCAACAGGAGGCGAGAGTTGACATTTTGATAGTGAATGAGAGTTAACAGGTAGGATGGGATATGTCACAAAGGGCCCTGAAAATAAAAACAAGCCAGCTTATGTTTGATGCACAGAGAAGGGAAAGCCAGTGGAGAGGTACAAAACAGAAGCATCATGGTCAAAGCAATGGGTTAGGAAAATGATCTTTGCAGAAGCATTCGGAATGGGTAGAGCAAGATTGCATTTGTCAAGGTCAGAGAAAAGGACGATGTAGTAAAAAAAAAAAAAATACGTGAGATGATGTGAGCCTGGATAAGAGTTTTAGCTGTGTAAATGGATAGAAAATGCCATATCTTAGAGATGTTACACAGAAAAAATCAGCAAGATTTAGACAGTCTGGATATGAGGACCTAGAGAGGTGCAAGTCCACAGTGATTGAGAAAAAGTAGCAGGGAGGGCTTGAGGGAAGACTCAGAGCTCTGGTTTCGCCATGTTAAGCATAACCTTATGATTAGACATCATTGAAGAGAAGCCAGAGACAGGCAGAGATTTTAGTTTGGACAGAAGGTGGCAGGCCTGGAAGTCATCAGCATAGAGGTGGCAGTTGAATTTACTTATGTAATTACCTAAAGATAAGGTATAGAGGGAGTAGAAAAGGGAACCAAGGAGAGAGCCCCGTGGAACCCACTCAAAGTTGGAGGGGGGAATAAGGAGGATCTTCTGGAAACAACAAGCTGAAGGAGCCATTAGAGAGGTAGAGGAACCCGGAGAAAACAGAGAAGCCAAGGGAAGACAATATTTCAAGGAAGAGGATGGTAGATGGTGTCAAAGGTGGCTGATAAGTCAAGGAGGATGAGGGTGGAGTACTGATTCTGGGTTTTGAGTAGAAAGGGGTAATTAGAGAGACTGGGTTTATACAGTTCTTTTCCTCAGACTTGGCTATTTCTTCAGATAATCTTTGAAAATCTAAGCCTAAAGCTTGTCAGCTAAGGGAACGTGGTCATTTTCAGTTTAGTTCTAAAACATTCAGTGTTTTGAGTTAATTATACTTTCTCTGCAATATAAAAAAAAAAGTGTTTCCCTCAACTCAATAGAGGAGCTGTAAAGATGCCAACACCACCTGGGCTCCAAAATTTTATGATGTAGAATTTCCGAAGTACTAAATGTACCATAAGGTAAATTGGACCCGAAGCTGCTATTATTTGCAACATAGTTTTTTGTATCCCAACTGGGATAATGAGTTGTAGACATGCTGGTCCCAGCAAAATGACTATTTATTTGTGTGTCTAGAAATCCTACAATACAAAACATTTTTAAAGCAGCTGTTTTCAAAAACATCACAGCTCAGCTTGGGCTAGTGTGTCCTCAACTCATTTGGGATACATAAAACATACCTCAGATAATAACAACCCTTCGTCTAGTTTACCTTAATGGAAGTTGTTATAATGAAGCTTCTTCCATAAAAGAAAAAAAAAAAAGAGTGAACAATAAAGCATATAGTGCTCCACAAGCCACAAAATTCTTTTAATTCAAAAAGTTAATAAAAAACTACAGATTACCTAGTAATTTGGGGGTGAGGAGAGAACCAATCTCAACTTTGGCACACTTCATGTTCCTTAGTGTACACAAATCTGTAACCAGGAAGCAAGAACAACTCACACTATTTCCATCTATCATGCATCTTTGAAAATGTGTCAGTTTGTAGAGTGGTGTGTCTCTGGGCTTGTCTACACTTACATTTTATAGCGCTCGAACTTGCTGGCTAAGGGATGTGAAAAATCACCCCCGAACACAGCAAGTCTGAGTGCTTTAAAGCACTAGTGTTGACATGCTCCGAGTGAGTGCTTGGAGCTATTCCCCTCGTGGAGGTGGATTACCAGGAGTGCTGAGAGAGCTCTCTCCCAGCACTCACGCGTGACCACACTCACACTTCAAAGCCAGGGCCGGCTCCAGGCACCAACCGACCAAGCACGTGCTTGGTCCGGCCCCTTTTAAGGGGCGGCCAATCGCAGGGCAGCACTCAGGGGTTGTTGGTTTTTTTACTTCCGCAGAACGGCGCTCAGGGGAGGGGGTGTGTTGTGTTTTTGTTTCGGCAGGGCGGTACTGGGGGGGGGGTGGTGGTGTTTTGGTGGGGCGGTGCTCGGGGTGGGGCGGGGTGTTTGGGGGTTTTTTGCTTGGGGCAGCAAAAAAGTTAGAGCCGGCCCTGTTCAAAGCGCTGCCGCAGGAGTGCTCCCACGGCTGCGCTTTGAAGTTTCTAGTGAAGACGTAGCTTCTGTCCTCACTACAGCTGACTCGCCAGTGCCTTCCCTCAGCACAGCACAGATGGGAGAGTGCTATTCAAAGGAATACAAGTACTGGCCACTGCACTTTTTAAAGGCCTTATCCAAAGCCCATTAAATTCAATGGGACTCTCTTCACTGACTTCAATGGGCTTTGGATCATGCACTAAGAAGTGGCTTTCTAGAGTGGAATGAAAAGGAAACAATCTTTTTGTACTTTATGTAGGGGAAGGCAGTTCACCTGTACTCCTAGCCTTGCATACAGTGTCCCATCATTCATCCTGGCCTGGCCTCCTGCTGATTGCAGATAGTTGGGAACATTTAAATGAGATATTTGCATTGGGGAAGACTTGGATAGATTCTGAGTGGTTGGGGATAACTTTGACTCAGAATAATATTTGAATACAGTCATAAATTCGTGACCTCCTTAGCCAGTACAGAGTGATTCATGCTGTCCTCCCCACAGATTCCTTAAAGAAATAGGATATGAGCAAGTTTAAGAACTGCCCTTTACTTAAAGCATTTTTACTTAATATACTGTCATTTTTAGTAAGTTGCACGCTTTCCATGGTTTTTTTTCCTTTTTCCCAGCCTATGTTCACTCCAACCAATATTCATGTTCCTCTTTCTATTATTGGTCTGAAGCTTGTCTTCATTTGGGAGAGTTCAAAGCTACAAATCCACTATGGATTAACTCCACATTTTCCCTTGTAATTTCCGTTTGTCCCAATTTCTGTTCCCCACATGCCCTCTTCCCTTTTGTTGAAGTTCCAAATCTCCAACCTGGCCTCTTTCATGCCCACAATTTCTCTCTTTCCCACCTAGTTTAACTCAAAGCCCATGGAAAAGAGAAATGTGATCTACAGCCCCTTCCCATAGCTACCCTCTAATTAACCAAACCCCATGGCAACAACATTTCTTCAGGAAAAAACAAGCAGAATACTCATACCCAAAGCCAGGATACTCTTTGTAGGAGCCCCACCAGTAAAGCTCTCCATTAGAGTCATAGTTGTTTAAGATGTGATGGGTGTATTGACACAGTGGTATGGTTGTGTGGTTAGTTCCGCCAACGTGCCATCACTTAGTGTCTAGAGCAGAGGTGGGCAAACTATGGCCCACAGGCCACATCCGGCCCGCAGGACCATCCTGCCCAGCCCTTGAACTCCCAGCTGGGGAGGCTAGCCCCCGCTCCTTCCCCGACTGTACCCCTCCCTCGCAGCCATGTCGCCGCGTGGGCAGCGCGGCTGACTCCAGCCGGGCGGCGTGGCTTCCAGTCCTGCTGCTCTCAGTGGCATGGTAAGGGGGCAGGGAGGTTGGATAAGGGGCAGGGGGTCCCGGGGGACAGTCAGGGGACAGGGGGTGGCTGGATGGGGCAGAGTTTCTGGGAGGGGCGGTCAGGGGCTGGGGAACAGGGGGGATTGGATAGGCGTGGGAGTCTCGGGGGTGGGGAGAGGGATAGGTCGAGGCAGTCAGGAGACAGGGAGAAGGGGGGGTTGGATAGGGGGTGGGTTGGATGATGGGTTGAGCCCCGGGGGATCCCAGGAGGGGGGTTGGATGGATCGGGAGTTCTGAGGGGGGCAGTCGGGGGCAGGAAGTGGGAAGGGGTAGATAGGGGGCGGGGGCCAGGCTGTTTGGGGAGGCACAGTCTTCCCTACCTGGCCCTCCATACAGTTTCACAACCCCGATGTGGCCGTCGGGCCAAAACGTTTGCTCACCCGCGGGCTAGAGCATGGTAGCACACACTCCAGTGGAGTGAGACAAGCAAGTATCTCCTCCCCCGTACCTATACTTCCTGGGTTACAAACACCACAGTGAACTTATTCAAAACAAAAGTATTAAAGACAGTGTTCTACCCTTCCAACTCAACATGAATTAGTGGGGAATCAGGAAAACGTGGATAGTTGAAATAAAATGTAGATGTTGAACTTGATGTAGTCTAACAACATACCAAAAATATATTTTAAAGTATTTTCTGAAACACCTCAAATTTTTTTATTTTTATTTTTAACTTTTGCAAGTTCTTTACTGTTCCCTTTTATTATACTGAGTTGCTCACTGTGTAAAATGTGGGGGTGCTGCAGCACCCACGCATTCCTAGTTCCCCGCCTATGTGAACTCCTTAACGGTTAACCATTTAACCGATAGAATTTTAATAGGTTACACGGTTATTATTTTTGAACCCTATTTACATCCCTAACTGTAACTGGCTAAAATAAAATAGAATAATTATTTTTGTTTCTTCCAAGTGCAAAAAGTGGTTGTCACTTTTACAGTAAATGGAAAATTAAATAAAGAATTATCCATAACAAACCTACAGGATCAACAGAAGGCAAGAGGTCTTTTTTTTCTTGCACCGGATCTTCCTCTTCATCTGTGCTATATTCTTCCATGGTTTCTCCACTTGCAAAGTGAATGACCCTTCTTGGAATTTTCTTGTTTTTTCCTATGATCCCCAGTTCCACATTCTCAAAGCCTCTATCGCCATTTGAGTGCAGCTGTAACAAAGAAAATAATGGTTTCAAAAACATAAGCTTCTGAAGGATAAGCAGTGAAACTGGAGGCTTGGTTCTCCCAAATATCTGTCAGCCCATCTAAAGTACCTTACTAAAGTGGCAGAGATCATTGACAGCTTTTCTGAAGATTGAGGTGGAGTTTTTTAAGTGATGCAGCTGTAAGGTAGCATTTCCCAAACTTATTAAAGCTGAGCTCCCCATTTCAAGAAAACTAAATTAATCACATTCTCTTCAACCCTGCCATCTGTTATTAGAGGTCTACCCAAAATGAGCCAGTCACTCAAGTTATATTGTGTAGATCTTCATTACATGGCACATCCTTTCTTTTCGTTACATGCATTGGTGAACAATGAAATATTTAATGCCGACATTTAAAATATCGTCATTGGCATCTGAGTTAACATTCATTGAAATGAACAGAAGTCACATTTCTTAACTGTTTCAGGCTCTTTGCAACTTCAGGCAGACAGCTCTTTCATATAACACTCAATCCGTGTTTTCAAGGTATCCTTCAAAACCATGAGAGCTAGAGAGTAACCTTTAAAAAATTTAAGTTAAGACACTGAAAAACAACTGAAAGGCCTGTCCATGCTCTCTCCCCCTCCCCCAAATACACACACACACACACACACACACACACACACACACACACACACAGAGTTTAGTCCTTCAGGCTTACCCCAAGGAGGGGTCACAACCCACGCATTGAAAAATGCTGTTGTAAGGGATGAAATCCAGATAGAGTGATTTAAATCAAAACCATTTAAATAACCAATTGTCATCATGACCTAAATCAGCAACCAGACAACCTTGATTTTAATCATGTTTTGTATTTGTACTTGTTGGTTCTTTTCCTAAAGAAAATAGTTGATTCTCATTGGATGGTAACTATAAAAACATGTTGATTTGCAACTAGACTTTACACTAAATCTGAGGCTCCCACCCCCCCCCCCCCCCCACCAAACCAGGAGGATACACTGTGCCTATACAAATTTATATAATTATACAGCTCAATTTCAATTAATTTTCATTTCTTATTTTTTGCATTTTTATGATGTTAGAAAATAGCAAATGATGCACATATTGCAAGTAAAAATAGTCTAGTAAATAAGTGTAATTAAAAGAGCTCAAAACAGCATTTTAATTTTTATTATTATTATTAATAAAACTACCTTAAATGTGCTGCACCCTAGAAAAAAGGGTTATCAAGTATAGACGAGGCTTTAAGTATGAATGAGCTAGTCACTGAACTGAACTAGCTGAATAAGCTGAAATGAAGATAATATTCTCTCTGCACCTACAGAAAAGGCTATTACTGTCAAACACTGGTTTAGCACATCAACAAACTCTGGCTCCAGGTGCTTATCCAGTGACTTCAACAAGTTCTGTGGTTTGATTCTCTTTAAAACTTGGCAGCAAACACTATTTATTTGGGGGGGGGGGGGGTATTTAATTTAAATGATTTCAATAGACAAGTTTAGGCCTTAACATAAATTGTCAATTTCAAATTTTAAAATGGGATTAAAAAAACCCCACACACAAAAAAACCCCACACACCCTATATTTAATTTTAAATTTAAAAGTCCAATTTAAATTAAAAATGTTTTAATAATCTATTTTTATCCACTCTGGATTAAACTAATTTTCTTTTATACAGAGATCAAAAATATTAAAACAAATCCAGACAGTTAAGTGTAGGATTTACATTATTATTCTTACTCCCCCCCCAAATAGATGTTAAAACGTTCCTGTTCTACTTAGTAAACATTTTTACATCTCAAATGTTGCGCCCTTGCTTGTCCCACAAGACCACAGCTAAAGATTGCAGAACTAATCTATTAACATCACCTTTTTTAAAATTATGTTTCCAAATCATTCAAACTCACCCAATAACATGGTCTTCAAAGATCAGATTTTTTATAACTATCCCCAATGATAACATTACTTCCATCCCAGAACAGATATCAGTTTGAAAATGAACTGCAAAGATTTGGAAAAGCAGGCAAGTTTAAAGATCAAACTGACACACAATGTAATTCTAAATCATTCTGAAATAAGTAAATCACAGCACATAAAAGAAAGAGAGAAAGCTGAACTTTAGGGTACCATCAGAATGAACTGTTAAACATCTCTCTTCCAACACACATGCCACCAAACAGTGGAAAGGAATTTCATGCTGCTTTTATTTCTCAACAACCTTATTTCAACACCTCAATCCCAATTACTTATAGTGAAGATGCCAGCAAGGAGATGCGTTTCCATACACTTAATGGGACTGCATAGATCTGTAAGTTTTAGACACATTTTCACAACAGAAAGAACCTAGCCCTTTAGAGACAGGAAGACAAGGTCTCTGACACGAAGAGCTAGCAATCTATATGGGCAACATACAAGAATAGTATGCAACAAAAAGCAATATGATTGAGCAGTTGTATGCAGTGTTGGTCCCAGGATATTAGAGAGACAAGACGGATAAAGTAAAGAGTTGGTCCACCTTGTCTCTATGACTGAGCAGTGACATTTAGAACACTATTTGTTAGTTACATGAATGGAACACAAAAATGTCTACATACATAAAGGCTTACAGAAAACATAACATACTGTACAGTGAAAAAAAATATCCAGCCTATTATGTTGTGAGAGAGTCCCTCTACTCTACAAAAATGTAGTTACTTAAAATATTAACCAAAGCCAGCAACAGGAAAATTCACCACCATACTAAGGCTCAAAAAACAAAAAATCCTTACAGTCACAACGCAGCTGAACAAAAGAGAGTTTCTATCAGGTGGCTTGGAGGATTCTTCCCACCAACAGAATCAAAATGAAATCATATACAAACAAGATCCATATCTTTAACATGAACAGATAAAACCTCTTCTGCCTTGGCAGTATAAACCTTATTAGTGCTAGGGCAGCATAATTTTAGCTGTGTCAGTTCTAGGATATGAGACACACAAGATGGGTGAGGTAATATCTTTTATTGGACCAATTTCTGTTGGAGAGAGAGACAAGCTTTCGAGCCACACTGAGCTCTTCTTCAAGTCTGGGAAAGGTACTCCAAGTGTCATAGCTAAATGTCAGGTGGAACAAATTGTTTAGCATAAGTAGACAGACACTAGATTTATGGTTTATTACTATAATCTGTAACCCACTAACCCTCCCTCTTTTCTTCCTATGACTGCATATGCGTTAAGGGGCCACTCTGCCTTGATTATGGTCACTTAGCACATATTCTAACTACTTATGCTAAACAAGTAGTTATGAGTTTGGTTTGTAACAGTTGTCAATTTTCCTTTGCATGTCTGTGGCACAGTTTACACACAATTACATTAAAGCGGCAGTAGTCTAATCTAATGAGTTGTTTGGGGTTCTTTTATATTCAGTGAAAATATTGTAATCCTGCATCCCAACGCCCAGAGCCATGCCCCAAAATTCCAGGATCTGGAAGTTAAATTTGTGGATAAATAAGTTTGTCCTATCTCTGTAAAGGCACAATAAGAAATCCCTGTCCTTCTAACATCACTTCCTGTTAGTTTGTTTTGTTTGTGTCGTTTGGGTTATCCTTAAACTAGCCCCTCACAATTAACCAGTAACATTCTGTTGAATAAAAAGACTGTGCCTTATGTTTTGAAATTTTAAGCACTGATCCATATTTATTTAAGTAACACACACATGTACGTAAGACACAGTAGGTAACTCTCCTGTGCTACTTGGCACAGGTGAGGCCTCAGGCTGAGTACTGCGCCAGTTCTGGGCGCCACACTTTAAGAAAGATGTGGACAAATTCAAGAGAGTCCAGAGGACAGCAACAAATATGATAAAAAGTTTAGAAAATCTGACCTATACAAAAATTTAGCATGTTTAGTCTTGAGAAAAGACGACTATAGGGAGACCTGATAATGTTCAAATATACTCAGGGCTATTATAAAGACAACAATTGTTCTCCATATCCACTGAAGGTAGGACAAGAATTAATCATCTTAATGTGCAGCAAGGGAGACAGGTTAGATTTTAGGAAAAACCTACCTATAAAGGATAGTAAAGCACTGGAACAGGCTTTCAAGGGAGGTTTTGGAACCCCTGTCATTGGAGGTTTTTAAGAATATGTTACACAATACTTGTCAGGAATGGTCCAGGAAAGCATACTTGGTCCTGTCTAAGCACAAAGGGCTGGACTAGACGACCTCTTGAGGTCCTTTACAAGCCCTACATTTCTATGATTATATGAATTTTAATAACATTTAGACTGAAATTCTGTTCTAAATCGTAGTGTGTACTAAATGCTTCACAGACATGCAAGATAAATCCCTATCCCACAGATTTTACTGTCTAAACAGACAAAGGAAAAGTGGGGGAGAAGAGAAGACAAACCATTTTTTTACTGTTACATTCAAGTTGCATGATCTCAGCATAACTTTGATAAATCAAAACCTATGAAAATGCTGTGTCTAATGTCAAAATATTTAATGTGAAAGTGCTTAGTCTGTATAACTTCACCATCTTGTGCTATTTCAAGACTAGCTTTCAGTTCTTTCAAATACACTTATGAAGTCAGGGGTGAAATCACTTGAATCTACCAAGAATGTATTCCCTCCACTAGTTTAAACAAGAGACATAGTAAATACTGCATCTGTAAAGCCACATGAATCTGATTTGAAAAGACATTGCAGCACCAGGAAGTAAATCAATTTTTTTTTCAACAGTTTTGCTGCACATTAACTAATAGAATTTACAATGTAAATCCCTGTAAGTCTAAAGTCTGCATACACAGATGCTCTTCTTAATTATGTTTTCCACTGTTGTTCTCCTTTCCCCATCTCTGTGCTTACACATGGTACAAACACTTAGAACAGATATGGCTAGCTGGCAACTCATGAATGAGGTCTCCAACTAATTCTCAACACATAGGTAATCTATTTTGCAAAATGAAGAAAACCTGTTCAGTTGTTTGAGAATCAGACATTAAACTAAACAGGTGTATTTGAAAAAGTATTTATTGAAACAGCTTTTCTATTTTGGCTTCTTTTAATTAAAGTTAAAAGATTACCTTAACATCTAAACCAGGGGTGGGCAAACTTTCTGGCCCAGGGGCCACATCTGGGTATGGAAATTGTATGATGGGCCATGAATGGTCACGAAACTGGGGGTTGGGGTGCAGGCTCTGGGGTGGGGCCAGAAATGAGTTCAGGGTGTGGGAGGGGGCTCCGGGCTAGGGTGCAGGGGGAGTGAGGGCTCCAGATGGGGGTGCAGGCTCTGGGAATGAGGGGTAGGGGGTGCAGGAGGGTGCTCCAGGCTGGGACCAAGGGGTTTGGCAGGTGGGAGTGGGGATCGGAGCAGGGGACTAGGGTGCGGGAGGGGGTTGGGGTGTAGGCTCTGGGCAGCGCTTACCTCAAGCAGCTCCCATAAGCAGCGGCATGTCCCCCCTCTAGCTCCTATGTGGAGGCGCAGCCAGGCTTCTCTGCACGCTGCCCTGTCTGCAGGCGCTTGGGGCGGGGCCAGCGTGCAAAGCTCCCTGGCTTCCCCTACACATAGGAGCCGGAGGGGGGACATCGCATGGCTCCTGGAAGCAGCAGCCACATGGAGTGGGGCATGCCCCTGACGCTGCTCCTGGCTGGACTGCCGGAGCGGGGCAAGCCCCGGACCCCCCGCTCCCTAGTGGGAGCTCGAGGGCCGGATTAAAACATCTGGCAGACCGAATGCAGCCCATGGGCCATAGTTTTCCCACCCCTGATCTAAACCTTAACATTGCATTAATTACACAGAAGTCAGTAAATTCTAAGATAGTTTTCACAGTAGCTTTTACTGTAGCTCCTGTGTATATGCATTACAATAGGGGTCTTTGTTACATATCCATACAATGACAATGCAATACACCATAGAAATTATAATAATGGAACTGCACTTGTCTGTGCTACTCCTACAATAAAACTGTCATGATTCAATATTTATTATTTATGTTTAAATTCCACTTTTCCACTACTCTTAAATGTATGTAGCATTGTGCGCTACTATATCTATCAAGTAAAAATCCTACAGTCTTAACATTTAATTAACACAGTAGTTTGCTTTTAGTGTTACTCAAATTCCATTCTTAAGAGGTTCGTAGCTCAAAGAAATCAGTATCTAAACAATTTAAGAACATGTGAAGTGTGACAGACTAAATTAGCACACCTTGAAGGAGCTAAAAGTACCAGTGAATTACACTAGCTTCCATTTGCATAACTGAGCTCAAATCTTAGATTAGATCAAAAGCAAAAATTAATTTAGTATTCTCATCTCATTCTCATTTGTGCACATCATAAAAGCATCACACAACCAGCAGTTTGCTAAGAACAGTAGCCCAAGAAAGAATAGCAGAAGCGATAAAGACTTGGCAATTCTTTGTGCTTGAGATCTTCAACATATACCCCTTCCTATGCATCCACACAGCTAAAATTCTCACCCAAGCTCACATCTTCTTGTGTCTGGATCACTACAATGACCTCTGCTCCAGCCTTGACAAATGCAATCCTCCCCCACTCATATCCATTCAGAATGTTAAGGCAAAGATCATTCTCCCAGCTCACTTTGACCATATCACCTCACTCATTGCATCCAACCACTGGCTTCCCTTTCTCCATCAAATCACAGTATTTGTCGTCAGCTTCAAGGCCCTTCTCAACCTATCCCCTATCATCTCATATGCTTTATTAAGATGTCAAATCCTGTCTCTGCTGTTAGCCTTCACCATCTTACTTCTTGCAAACAAGTACCTTTGTGCTCTCTCCCATGCTATCAGGGCCGGCGCGCCCATTAGGCGACCCTAGGCGGTTGCCTAGGGTGCCAAGATTTGGGGGGCGGCGGGCGGCTGCCTCCCGGCTCCCCGCTCAGCGCCTGAGCGGGGAGCCGGGGGCAGCTGCCGTGAGCCGCCCCGCCCCCCCTCTGCTCAGGTGCTGAGCGGGGGAGCCGGGGGCAGCCGCCGCAAGCTGCCCCCCCGCTCAGCGCCCGAGCGGGGAGCCGCGGGGCAGCCACCGCAAGCCGCCCAGCTGCCCCGGGCTCCCTGCTCAGCTTCCGCGGCCGGTGAGTCACGGGAGGGGGCTGAGCGCCCGCGGGCAGGGGGAGACTGAGCTCCCACGGGTGGGGGACCTGTCTGGAAGCGGCATTGGGGGGGGGGGGGGGGGGGAGAAGCTGGCTGGGAGGGTGGGGGGTGGCGCAGGGCTGGTGCAAAGAAGTTTCGCCTAGGGCGCGAAACTTCCTTGCACCGGCCCTGCATGCTATCCCACAAAATTGGGAGCAACTTCTCATAAACATCTATGAAGCTACTTCATTGTACTCTTTGAAATCCCTCCTTTAATATCCCTGCACAAAACTTGACAATGGTTAGGCTCCTGACACATTGAAACTGCTCTCTATTATGCTGAACAATACAATCTCATTGTTTTCTTGTGCTCCTGTCTGTATCCATCTGTCTCCTGTCTTATACTAGATTGTAAGCTATTTGGGGCAGGGATTTTTTGTTCTGGGCTTGTACAGTGCCTTGTCAAGATTCGTGATGGGCTCCTAGGTGTTACTGGAACACATATATAATAATAGAGGACTTGGGTGCTCTAGCAGAGCTGTAAGTAAGCTACCATGGCACTTACTATAGTATGACTGACCTAAGACAGTGCTACAAGACCTCCTCAGTTTCACATGTGCTCAATTCACATATTTAAAGAAAAATGCCAACAGAAAAAAGTAATATGGAAACCAGGGCTCTGCATCAATCTTTTCAATCTATTAGCCTCATCACTTCTTCAGATCAGAAGTCCTCAAAAATTTTGTACCAAAGGATGTCCTTACTTTGTTTCAGGTAAAACTTGTCAACCTACACAAGCCTCAGTATAGGATAAAAGACCTAAAATGAGAGTGAAAAAAAGATCAGGAAGCTTAAAGAAGCACTGAAAAAGTTGGCAGGCTTTAATGAGAAATATTTCCATATACACTACCTCCTAATGCCTTTATTGATCCTACCTTCTTCTGTTGTTGGGTTTTTAGGGGGAGGTTTGCATCTTTTTTAACATTTCAACTGAATGTAATGTGTTCTACTGAGGGCAGCAACCACCAAAACACAAGAAGTGAAAACAATTAGAGACTGGCTATAAAAGTGAAATTCTGTGAAATGCAAAAAGTAAACAAAGCATGGAGTAGTGAAAGAGCATATTAGTTTTGGGGTTTTTTTAAATGTTTACTTTTGGTCATCTCAGATGTCACTAGTAGCAGAGGACAAATTTCCTTACAGGTTAAAGACTGTTTTTAAGAAGTAATGTTCCTTATATGTAAGATCGCTATATCTCAACACACTTGACAAGTTAGCACAACTTGCTGAAACCTGAAACCTGTCTTAATTTAAAATGTATCAAACTCATTTGTAACAGGCATTCTTTACTAAGTGAAACAAGAAATCTGAGCCAGTGCAGATGTGTGAAGTGTTTAAAAAAAGGGAGCACTCTCTTCTCTGAAGAAAATGAAGCAATTAATATTCTAGTATAAAACTTGAGACAGGTGAAGAACCTAGTAAGCTTTCAATTTCCCCAATGCTACTCATGAGCCTGGATTCTGCAAAACCTTCCACGTGCAGAACTCTTAATGAATTCACTGGGAATTCTAGGTTGGAGGGCTTGCAAGATAAGGCCTGTGAATCAGGTATCACTTGGGGCCACCACCTCCAGATGCTGCTGCCCCCCCATTGTAAGAGAGAGAAAAAAATTGACAAGACACACTATCTCACCAGCCAGTCATTATTATACCAAAGCCACATACTAAAACTACATTGACTTCACTTGTACACCCCCACCCAGCTACACTGTTTAGCTAGTTTTGCCAGAAAAAGGTCTTTGTTCACAACCTAAATGTAGTGAAAACAAATTAAAGCTCTATGTTTGGAGAAAAAAAAAAACACATGCAAAAGCATGACAGGCAGTGTAGTAAATGGTCGTGCTGCTTTGGCAAGCAACAAAATGTAAGCTAGGAGAAATACTGAGCTTCTCACACTTAAACCAAAATCCACGAGACATCTTTTGCCCACAATCCAACCCTACCAACCACTTGCAAGGAACTACTTGCCACCACATATTAAACTCTACAGAACCATCACCTGTAGGGTTACAAATAAGCCTTGACAAAAGTGGGCAGCCATATTACAAGTCAATCATGCAGTTACCGAAGCAATGATTTATGGAAGAGGTCCAATTTTCTAAAGGTGGGAGGAGAAGCCATAGGAAAGGGTCTTCAAGCTATACATCATAAGGTAAAACAATGTTGTGTCTATATATTTGACAACTATGTTAAGCCACAGGAAGAGGCAAGTAGCGTCTAGGGCTTGGAGGGCTATTATTACCATCAAAATAAAGAAACAATTTGCAGTTATGTAGCATCTTCTACCCAAGACTCTCCGAGCACTTTACAAACATTGATGACCTCAGCCTCACGCCAGCCCTGTGGGGCAGAGAATCACTACCCTGTGGTGGCACAGCGGGGCATGGAGCCGTGGAAAGGTGATTTGCTGAGGACCACCCACAGGAAGCGCTGGAAAAAGAACCCAGAAGTCCTGACTCCCAGGCCCCCTGCTTTGGCTACGGACCCACGCCACCCACCTTTGCTTCCCTAGGGGCCGGGCAGCCTCTCTGCGGTGAGCAGCAGCTGCCCCACTGGCCCTCAGAAGAACAGTGAATAGGCTCCGGCCAGTCCCGCCAGGCGCCATGGGTGGTGTTGGGTCATCGGGGCCCAGCCCCACCCTTGTGCGGGGCGGGGGATGAGGGCTCAGCCGGTGGCCCAGCCCCTGGGGAAGCCGGTCTCACCTGCTCCTGCTCCATGGCGCGGGGGGCAACGGCGGGTGCGGTCCCGGCTGGGGAGGCGCAGTACAGGGTGATAGCGGAGAGCCCCTGCTCCATGCCCCCGTCAGCCCACAGAAGCGGCGGCACAGGCCGAGCCGGAGTCCGCCGGGCCCTGGGAAGTGAGGTCACGCGCGGCCCCGCCCGCCGCACGCAGCCCCGGAGCGCAAGGGCTGGGGGAGAGGCCGTTGCCAAGCGACCGGCTGGGCCTGGCACCTCCTGCGGCGGGGAGCGGAACAGCGTCCGTCCCGCAACCCCAGATATCGCCCGGCTGCACAGCCAGGACCCCCCCATAGCCGGCCCCACCGCCGCCAGAGACCCCCCCCATAGCCAGGCCCCCCGCTCTGCCTCCAGTGACACCCCCATAGCCAGGGCCCCCGCCCTGCCACCAGAGACCTCCCCATAGCCAGGCTCCCCCACATCAGATATCCCCCACAGCCAGGACCCCCCCCCGCCGCCAGAGATCCCCCCCAACCCAGGACCCCATGCCCTGCCGCCAGAGACCCCCCCATAGCCAGGCCCCCCATCCTGCCGCCAGAGATTGCCCCAACCCAGGACCTCCGCCCTGCCGCCAGAGACCCCCTATAGGCAGGGCCCCTGCTGCTAGATATCCCCCCCAGGACCCTCGCCCTGCCCCCAGAGACCTCCCCATAGCCAAGCCCCCCCCCCCGATATCCCCCCACTCCCACAGCCTGGACCCCCCGCCGCCAGCAACCCCCCCATAGCCAAGCCCCCCACCACTGCCAGAGACCCACCCCTCATAGATAGGCCACCCACCCCCACAACCAGGACCCCTGCTGCCACCCCAACAGCCAGAATCCTTGCAGCCAGACACCCACCCACTCCCACAGCCAGGATCTCTGCCGCCAGACACCCACTCCCATAGCCAGGCCACCCACACCTGGACCACCTGAAGTCATTACCACCCACCTCCCACAGCTGATATTCACTGTATAAATAGAATACACTTTGATGTGGAATAACACTTTAGATTATTACAGTATTGTTATTTATTTGCTTAGCAGTTGCCCTTATCCAGGGCAACTTACAGTGCATATGAATATTATAGTTAAGCACAAGTACAAAAAATGTTTACAAATAAGAGCAAGAGGTTGTTTGTGTTGTCATAGTTGATGTCTGGTTGTTCTTAAAACATCAAAATAAAACTTGATACTTTTAGAACATTAACTCAATACCACATTCTTGATACAATATGGGAGTAGACTACAAATGCAGAACAGAGCATATGTTTAAAATGTAGTGTGTATACTAATGTAGTACTGTAGCGATAATGAAGATACTGTAATAGTACTGTAAGATTGTTTACTTATCAGAAAAAGCAGACTGCCTTTGTTAGATGACACTCCCCATAACAGCAACAGTTGCTTAGGAGCAATGTAGCAAAAGGGCACAGATATGTTGCTACTAATGAGCATCTACTGTACCCACTTCCACTCAGAGAGATCAGAACCCCGTGACACTGGTAAACCTGGTGCCAGCTCTTGACAAGTCTGTAGGCATCAGCTGAGCACTGACAGACTGTTGACACTCAGTACTTCAAAGTAACACCCTGGAACCTCCACTGTTACCACTGCGATGTGATTATGATATATTTTGTACAAACTGTGCCTTGTGAGGTATCATTTTAAAAATCTTGATCTGTTGAACATTAATATCCTGTTGGATTGTATGTAGCATTGCATGTGAAGTTATGAAGTATTGCTATATGTGATACTGAAATATGTTGTGAGGTTGGGAAGCCAGCCAGCCTTTCAGTTGCAACAAAGGAGGGCCAGACAGTGTTGATGGCCCATCAAGAAAAGAATCCACTATCCCAGAGGCTCCTTAGAGAAGGTATGTACTGCTTTACCAGTGGAGACTGACTGACCCCTACATCACAGCAAGAATTTTTCTAGCAGCTGGAAGAAGGAATAAAAAGAGAGAGAGACACATCATCACTTGGCCTCTCCCCCATATCAACACCTGGAAGCATGTCTGGAAAGACAAAGACTTTGAACTGGGGAAGTTTGGTCCCAAGCTGGAAGGTAGTCTGAGCCTGTGTATTGAGGAACCATAACCTGCTTGTACCATGGGTCAAGGTGAGTCACTGCTTGATTCAAATCCTGCTTAGTTTGTAAAATTTAGACTAATTTATTTTTATTTCTTAAGTAACCAACTTTGATATCTATGCCTGCTACTTATAATCACTTAAAATCTGTCTGTTTTATATTTTACCTAAAACAGCATGTTTTGGTAGAAGTGCTTGGGAAATCTCAACTCAGATTACAAAGGCTAGTGTATTTCACACAGAGAGTGGCAAATTATTTAATGAACTTGCACTGTCCAACGGAACCTTGAGCAGTGTAAGATGGTACAGTTCTGGGATGTAAGACTGTGCACTGGGGGGAATGGGCTGGAGCTTCTCTATAGATGGTTCATGAGTGGCTGGGAGATCATTCATGTAATTCAGTAGAATGTGTCCTTGCCTTTCAGAAGTTTGTAGCTTGACATCAGCATCACATTGTGAGAGGCAGCCAGGTTGGTGGATTTGGAGGACTCAGTGATCCCACGGTCCAGGTTGTACCCAGAATCCTGTGACACAGACTCATAGCTGGAAACCAAACCAGCTCAGCTGTTTGTTAATTTTGTTCAAAATAGTTATTAGTCTTATAAGACTTTATTTAGTGAAAAGCAGCATCACTTGCCCCATGCAGCCATGCAGAATACAACCATCAACAGCTTCAGGAACAACTCTGACATCATAATCAAAAAGGCTGACATTCTACAGGCCATTACATGAGAATCACAAGATTGGATCTCCGGAAGAAAAATATCCTAATAGTTATAGCTGTCTGCTGTGTCCTGCATAATATCAGTGAGGCAAAAAATGTCACTGGGGTGATGGGTAGAGGTGGAGTGGCTGGCTGCTCAGATTGAGCAGCCAGGCAGAAGAGCTCAACACAGAGTGGTACGGCTGAGGGAGGCCTTAAAACAGGAACAGTGAGCCACAGTAATAAATTGTGATGGACTGTGCTCTACCTAGGCCTGCAATTCTGGGGCTGGCTAGAAACTGTGTGGTGCTTGGTGTACATCGATGAATATAATACAGTCAATGCATCTATTAATGTTGAAGTTCTCACTGTACCTCTTGAGGTACCACCAAGAGGAACTGCACTGCCCACCAACTTCAGGAAAAATGCTGAGAGCAACATTGACCTCTGTACATGGCCTCCGTTGACCTCACAAAAGCATTCGACTCCATCAGTCATGAGGCTCTGTGGAGAATTCTCCTTAAATGTGGATGTCTGCCAAAATTTGTTGCTGTCCTCTGACTCCTCGACAATATGTCTGTGATGGTCATGAGCAACGGATCCGAAATGTACCCCTTCCTAGTCAAGACAGAAGTTAAGCAAAGCTGTGTCATTGCGCCAACCCTTTTCTCCATCTTCCTTGCTGTAATCATCCTTCTCATTGCTGACAAGCTCCCCTCCAGAATTGACATCCAATACAGAATTGATGGCAAGCTCTTCAATCTCAATCGCCTCTGATCCAAGACACAGACTATCACTAAATCAGTCATTGAACTCCAGTATGCAGACAACTGTGCCCTGTGCACCCACTCAGAAGAAGATCTTTAAAAAAATAGTCAACACTTTCTCTGAGGCCTACAACCAACTTGGCCTCACATTCAACACCAAGAAAACTAAAGTACTCCACCAACAGGCTCTAAATCACCAGGATTGTGCTCCCATAATTCAGATCAATAAAGACACCCTGGAGAAAATTGAGCACTTCCTTTATCTCAACAGCTATCTGTGGCAGAAAGCTGATATTGACAAGGAAATTCTGCACTGGCGCATTGAAGGCAGTGTTGCTTTCAGATGCTTGAGAAAATGTGTCTGACATCAAGAATCAAACCAAGATTCTTGTGTATCAGGCTGTTGGCATCCCTGCTCTCTTATACAGTGCCAAAACCTGGATCACATACAGTAGACACCATCAGTGGTGCCTCTGCAAGATCTCCCTAATCAAGTGGGATGACCGACACACCACCATCAGTGTTTTGTCCCAAGCACAAACCTCCAGCATTGAAGCTATGATCATCCACCACCAAATCCATTAGGCTGGTCATGTTCTTCGAATGCCAGAATACTGAGTCCCAAAGCAGGTCACGTTCTCACAACTGAACTATGGCCAGCAGACGAGAGGTGGTTAAAAAAAAAACCACTTAAAAACACCCTCAAAGCCAACATGAAGTGCAATATTGACATAAACTTATGGGAAACCCAAACCCTCGACCGACCAAGATGGAAAAGGACCTTGTGGCAAGGATCCCAGTATTTCAAGATCCAACAGAGACAACGGGAAATAGAAAAATGGGAAAGAACATGCTGCAGCCCAACTCAGCAATCTAGATCCGCCCCTTTCATTGGCAGGTCTGCCCCATTTGTGACAAGATCTCTGGATCCCAGATTGGTCTCATTAGCTACCTGTGGATCCCTCAGTGATATCTGACTATCATTTTATGGAAGACAATCATCCTCGAACTCTGAAGGATTGCCGACGCTTGCTGTACATTTATTAATATTACACTTTTTATCACTGATCCTATGAGTTCTGTCACACTACAATAACAAGTAAGTGGGTGCTGCAGCGTATGTTGTGAACTAATAAAGAAATTATTTTCCAAATAATAGAATTTTATTGAGCAACAAAACCAGTGCAAAGAAAAATCTGTGTAATTTAAAAGTAAATACATTCAAAACTTAATTAATGGTACAGAACTTAACAAGGGGAAAGAACATTCCTGTCCATTTTGGCTATGCATACAACCATGGCTCTCACCATGTAGATGAAGCTGTGGTTGTCATTACTGCCTCCCCCCCCCCCCCCGTGAGGAGTGGCAAGGGTGCAGCCTCTGATGCCAGGTGGAATATTGCCATGGCGGTGGAGAGGTTAGGGAGATTCTAAAATTGAGTTCTCCATGGATTAGTAAAGGAGGCAAGCCCATGATTTTTGAACCTGTAGGTCCACAAGAGTCTGCAGCATCTGTGTTCACTGCTGGAGAAACCCCATTCTGTCCCGTTGCATCTCCTTTTCCTGCTGGGACTCCTGGGCTTCTCTCCTGTCTGCTCTTTCCTTTGCCATACATTGTGAAATATTCATCCTCCAGCTCTCTGCTCACAGACTGATGCAGCACTGGCTTGCAGGATCTCACTGGACACATCATCCCAAGCATAGGTGCCGACTTTAGTCGGCGCCAGCAGGTGCTCACTCCCCCGGCCCCACCCCCATTCCACCCCTTCCCCAAATCCCCACCCCTGGGAAGGCTGCATTTCCCCTCCATCCCACCCCCGCAGGCTTGCAAGCCTGGAAGGGAGGGGGGAGAAGCAGCAGAGCACCCACTGGCAGCTCCCCGCCAGCCCCAGCCCACCTCCACGTCCTGACTCAGGGAACCACCGCCAATCTGCTTTTCCTCCCTCCCAGCAGGCTTGCCGTGCGCCAGCTGTTTGGCGTGCGGCAAGCCGGGGGGGGGGGGGGGGGAAGCGGAGCAGAGGCGCCTAGGGGGAGGCACCTCCGCCGCCTCCCCCACCCACTAGGCGCCGCCGCTCCGCTTACCCCCCACCCCCCCTCCCCAGGCTTGCTGTGCACTGAACAGCTGGAGTATGGCTCTGGATCATGGTCCAGAGTATGGCTCTGGATCATATTGAATCCCATCATGGTCCAAACAAGAGGGTGTATGCAGGAACTGCAGATAGTGGAGCCAGCAAATTAATTTGGCTGTTGAGGCAGCACTGTAGCATTGTCTCCTACACATCTCCTTTTCAGGCTCCATTATTTCACAGCATCCTGGATCCAGTTTTAAATTGCTTTCTCCTGGAGAAGACAACACAAGCCAGACTCAGTGTATTCTCATTTGCAGGCCATGTTTAAGAACTAAACTAACACTGGATAACTTCCTCTCCCTCCCCTTATAACAAGCTCCCTCCTTCAACATCCTAACAGTCTTAGCTTCTTTATAATAGTGGACTACTACACTTGCCAGAAGGAAGAGGTATCTTTTCATAGCCCACCTACTTATCACTTTTCAGCTCATGTGTTGATGCCATCATTACAAACTCTAATTTCAAAACAAAAGCTTATATTAAAAATAAAAAAATAAGAGGTCACCTACATTTCACTACCGAACTAGTAATTTGTGCACAGTGATGTGTATGTCTGTCTATTTGAAGACCGGTTCACATACCAGTAAGTTAGGAAATGCCTATTGCACATGCTGCTGTTGGAGCTGCTGCAGGAAGATTTCACCAGTGTCTTGACCTGACTGTCACGGTCTAGTGGCAGTAAGTGAGATTTCTTACAAGCATAAAACTGTAAGAAAGCCACAGTTGTGCACTGAGTTGAAAATAGAAATAAAGAACCATTTGTCTCTGTGGATTGGCCTGTACAAAAGTACAGTGCTTCACTGTTCCTGTTCAATATACCCCTTCTTTGTAAGTTTCATTTTCATTAAGGGCATTCAACTCTAAATCTAAATTCTTACATAAAAAGTTCTGGTTGAGAAAATGGTTATATGAATCTTCTTCAGTTGCTAAAACAGAAAACACATTACCTTTTCAACATTTTATAATTACTTTAATTTTGATCATTGTTTATAATGAACCAAAGTAGGTAGTTTGAGTAACCTGTTCAATTCCTTTACAGATATTTGAAAACAGCACCTGTGCAACTACAGGACTGCTCTCATGTAAAATGGTAACAGAGACATGTCCATAGTTTTGATACAGGTAGTTTAATTTTTTTTTTTTTTTTTTTTTAAGACAAAGGAACAGTTGTACAAGATCTCTCATAGGGATTACATAAAAGGGAAAATATGTAGTGTTTTCAATTGAACTGCATGCCAAGTTTACTAAGATATTACATATCTGATGCATTGAATATGAACGATGCTGACAATGCCAAGATCATTACTGTAGGTCAAAGTTATAAATAAAAATGCTCCTGGGGGAATTCTGCACCATTGCATGTGCGCACGTTTCATGTGCCATGCATATCTTTAATTTTTTTTGTGTGCAGAGAATAGCTTCTGCTGAAAAGTTGCTGCAGTTCTGCCTTTTGCCCAACAGAGGGCACTGTAGTGCTAGAACACAGAAGCCACTCCTGGCCAGTCCTAGCTAGGATAGGGAAGAGAAAGAGCATGCGTGCCTTCTTCACAGTGCCTGTCAGGCCAGGTCAGGAGACAGGGGATATTGGGAGACAGATAGCGTGGGACTGCTGGGGGTCAGACGGACTCGTAAGGGCTAGTGGGGGTGGATAGACTGGGTCAGGGGCTGAATGGGAGTGGAGCCACAGGGAGGAAGGGAGGTGCAGGGCCACATGGGCAGAGCGGAAGATGGTGAAGAGCTACAGGGGGAAGGGAGATGACTGAGTGGGGGCATAGACACACATGAGGACAGTGCAGGGACACATGGAGATGAGGGGAGAGGGCTGGCTGAGGGGCACAAAGACATGGGGAGGGAGTGCAGGACCACATGGGGTGGGGAGAGTGGGTGTCTGAGTGGGGGTGGAGGGACACATGGACAGGGGTGCAGGGGCACATGGGGACAGGAGCAGATGTGCCTTGACTGAATGGGAGAGGCTAGGAGTCAGCCAGGGTCTGCATGGGTGAAGCTCCCCAACTCCCTTACAAGCACTTCGCCCCCCCCCCCCCAAAAAAAAAGAAAAAAAAAACACACACCTGTTCCATACTTTTCCCACCCATGCCCAACAACCCTCCAAGTTCACACCCAGGCAGCTTCCCTTCCCCGCAAGCCTTTGCACTGCTTCTGAGGGGGGATGGGAAATATGGTTCTGTTCTGTAATTTAAATTATTACTCAGTTTAGTATTAATATGCCTAGTATGGAATCTGTCAACACATTTCCTGATTTTTTTTTGTTATCTGTATTGTTACAGACATGTTTGCTGACATGTATTTTGACATAAATTACCAAAATAATTGAAACGGGTGTGATTATATTGTGTTATTTTGACAAATAAAATATGAAGAATTTTGCAGAATTTTAAAATATTGTGTGCAGAATTTTTAATTTTTTGATGCATCATTCCCCCAGGAGAATAAAACCAAGCCATATTGTAATTTTGCCTTGTACAGTGATCTGGGTCAACAACACTCCTCAGCATCAGTTTTCTTTGGATTTGTCTACACTGTAGGCTTGCTATGTGTTTTTGCTCAAACCTCCTATCATCCACTCAAAGCCTTTAGCATCTAGGTGTATGTTGAACATGTTGCATTTGGGGGTATGTATCAGAGCCCACCCAAAGTATCTTTTCTTTTCTCACGAGACAATTGCCTGACATGTCCCTAAACAGATCTTTGCTATGATGTATCACCCTAACTTTAAAAAAATTGATGTTATTAACCCTGTCCACAGAAGTTCATCTGGGTCCTGTTACTTTTCTCCTTTAAAAAATAAAATAAAATAAAGGGTTTTGTTCTTTTTGTATAAAAGGGCCTTTCCAAATTACAGTCACAACCAACTTAGGGGATCCACATGCAACACAGGACCCTACTTCCATTTCATACTCAGAGATAAAGAAGGTGGGTGTTATAAAACAGAGGGGTAGCTAGCTCAGAAGCCAACTTTACAAGACAGATGTCAGGAAAGGACCAGGATCTGAGAGAGAGTAAGAGAAACCTCTTCACACAAAAAGGACCCTACTACCAATGGGAGCAAGGGAAGCTGAAGATCTGAACGTAGGAGAAAAAGTTAAAGCTTGTAGAAGGAAGAGCATTAATGGGTTCAGATAGAAGAATGCCAAATGTTACATGGGAGCACAAAAACCACTAAAATGGGAAAGGGTGAGAAGGGCTGTAGATGGTCTCATGTGCAAGAACAAATGATATAAGGCCACTGTGAATTTGATTCTCCCATGCTGTAACTAATTTTGATATCACCTCCTACAATATGTACTCCATAAGATGTGGAAAACTGACTGAGCAGTGGAATTATGTTTATATGTATTCCAAGTTACACTTGCACAGTATTTAGGTGATTATTACTATTCTGTTTAGGCTGCATACCTCAGACTATATTTGAAGAAGGGATGGAGTGTGTAAAGCCACGATTATTACGAGCACCAGCATTCAAAGCAGGATATAACAGCTTGTCACACTTTAGACAAAGACAAAACCATGCAAAGATAAACATTGTTGCTATACAGCTAACACTTCCCCACATGCTGATAAGATTGACAGCTTCCCCACATACTATTCTTTCCTACAAATCTTGGCAGGAAGTTTTGATTAATCTCTTGCGCAGCTCAATGTCAACATTTTGTCTTTTCACTGCAAGGCCATGTCTACATTATAAATACTTCCATATCAGAGACCTAGTTTCAGCACAACATGGTTTTTCACTGACTTACCTGTGGTGTAAACAGGGTAATAAAAGGAAAGCAAGAACAGGTTAAGATACGTTTTACTACAGATTTCACACTTGGGAGAAATGACACTCGTCACCTTAGGAAACATAACAATACAGTTGCACAATGTAAACAAATCCTGATTGGCCTCCTAATGCTGTACTCGATGCCTCATGTTTTTGCCTGTAAATCAGCATCCTTAATGAAAGTTTTAAAAGATTTTTTAATAAGGTATTTGCAGCGGTGCTAAGCAGGCTGATGTTTCAGTATACCAAACCCCAAACCTTTTTAACACTATTTAATGTTGGGCAGTGACATTAACACCTTTGACTCTTTGGGCCCATATATGCCACTGAAATTAATACAAACACCCCCTTCCCAGTCAACAATTGATAGACAGAAAATAGGTATTGAAAAGTTTGTTCTTGCCCCTCTCGCCCACCCCCGCAATAATTCTTCCATGACTCCAGAAGTCAGGGATAATAGATGAACTTTGAAGCATGCTTGAAGGTCAGTAGATTCTGCCTGTTTCAGACCAGGGTTGAAGATTAAGTTCCAAATCAAAAGATTCTCACACAATTGCTAGCTATTCCTTCTCTTTTATACAAAGGGAGTTCCAGCTCAAGCACCCCTGCTCACTGCAGCTGTGTCAGTATGACACAGCAGAACATCATTTATCCGATCTAATTGGCATGGGAGCCAGATCAGATAATCAAATATTCAGATAATCTGGAGAATGGGAAAATGCAAGGCTGTTGCACCATCTAGCGGTCACAGGAGAGATCACCTGCTTCTGGACCTGTATGCGCAGGTTGTTCGGTTAATACATAGAGCCACATAATGAAGGGTCAGATAAATGGGGTTCTATTGTATAGGGAGAAAGGTGGTCTCTGAGTTCATCAGTCCATGGCCATTTAGAGCTTTATAGTCAGTATCAATATTTTAAATTCCATTTAGTGCAGATTATAGAGCACCAGTGTAATATGCTCACAGCAAAATACACTGCTTAATTAGCAGTCTGGTGAGATTAAGACAAAGCTAGATGTCACGAGTGTACTGAAGATACTCGAAACCCATGTCTCCTCAATAACCCTCTCAACAGACTCCTATATGTACTAAACAGAAGACGAGATAAGAAGCAATCTTGTGAGATTCTGCACAGGATGTCTACGGGCAAGGAGCAGCAGTTCCCCCCAAAACCAGTCTCTGAGAATGCACAACAAAGGAGGTAGATGCACACTAACGAGCAGCCCTATCCACCCCGATTACAGTCTGCAGGCAACTCAACACCTCACATTCAAGGATATCAAAGGCATATATTTCTTCTGATCATCTCTCTAGTAACTGTTATTTAAATACTGCTATCAGTGAGCAGTGGCCATCTACACTACACCAATAAAAAGGTGCATTCCTAGTGACAGTTTTAAAATCAAAGAAATAAGCACATCCTTCATTTACAACCATTTAAGTTTATTTTACAACATATTTCTTGGGACATTTTATGTTACTATTAACCAAATATCTGGATTGTTTACAAATATAATGGCTGCCATTTAATGCAAACAATTAAAAAGTGTCTCTACATATTAAAATTTTACATCATGATTTTTATTTATTAAACTTAAGAACTTCTTTTGATGGGAAGGAACTAAGCAAAAATATAACTGTTTTCCAGAAATCAATTTAGAATTTTCTTGAGAAACCCAAATAGAAGTTTCAAAAGGTCACTTCCTCCACCCCCAGACACTCTTCTCTTTCACTGTAAAAAGGAAGAAATCAAATCCTTTTACCGAAGTCGCAGCAAATGTCCTCGGCCAAGTCAGTTTTTATTAAGGCTTCTTTACATATTATTGAATCCCATCATGCCTTTCATGTTTCCAGCAGCACCTTGTTGAAACTGTCTCATCATTGACTGCAATCCTGCCATGCCACCTAGAGAAGAGAGATCAGTGAGAACTGGGTAGGTACGTAGCCTGGCAATTCAATTAGTAGTAACTCTTTTTGGTTAAGAAACCTCATACTTCACCACTAATGCACAGCACCATAGGTGTTCAACTGTGCTTTACAAACACAACACAACAGGCAGAGCCCAGAAGAGCTCATTGTCTAGTTTGGATCATAGAATCATAGAATCTCAGGGTTGGAAGGGACCTCAGGAGGTCATCTAGTCCAACCCCCTGCTCAAAGCAGGACCAACACCAACTAAATCATCCCAGCCAAGGCTTTGTCAAGCCTGACCTTAAAAACCTCTAAGGAAGGAGATTCTACCACCTCCCTAGGTAACCCATTCCAGTTCTTCACCACCCTACTAGTGAAAAAGTTTTTCCTAATATCCAACCTAAACCTCCCCCTCTGCAACTTGAGACCATTACTCCTTGTTCTGTCATCGTCTACCACTGAGAACAGTCTAGATCCATCCTCTTTGGAACCCCCTTTCAGGTAGTTGAAAGCAGCTATCAAATCCCCCCTCATTCTTCTCTTCTGCAGGCTAAACAATCCCAGTTCCCTCAGCCTCTCCTCATAAGTCTCGTGCTCCAGCCCCCTAATCATTTTTGTTGCCCTCCACTGGACTCTTTCCAATTTATCCACATCTTTCTTGTAGTGTGGGGCCCAAAACTGGACACAGTACTCCAAATGAGGCCTGGATGGATATTCAATCAAAGTAGTATGTGAGCGGGAGTAGATGATCAGAGGAAATCGGTAACTAAAGGCTAGATTTAAAGTGGGTTTTAGAGGAGAGAGATAGAGAAGGAACACTGAAATATGCGGTCAAATGCTCCCCCCACAATTCCTTGAAAATTACCTAGTTTATACGGTAAAAATGTAACACTTACCCATATGATGAAGAACTCTCGGATCCATCATCTTTGCCATCTGTTGGTTCAGTTTTGCCATTTGAGATGGATTTACATTCTTTGACATGTCACCTCCTTAAATACCGAAAGTGACAAGAAAAATGCATTACTCAGGAGACTGATCAAGTAAAAGCTTCCCCCTTCTAGTTGCTGGATTCAAACCAACTTAAGTTAACAATGATCAAAAGTGACATCGCCACCTGCTAAGTGGTGGATGATCTATGCGTGTTTGACTGTGCATGTGAAAAAAAAAAATCAGTAGTCTGTATATTTGTAGTGGAGAGAGTTTTCTCCTCATCAACAGAAAATCTTTACTACCAGTCTGAAACTGTTCACGAACTCCACACTTAAATTCACAAGGCATGAGTACTTTATCTTTCTGGCCAAGTGCATGTTAACTGTCACAACTGGCATAAGCACCAGTACAGCTAGTAAAAATTTTTATATAAAATGAAAGTGAACACATTTTAGATGTACATAAAACTGTTCAAAATATTTTCCAGGGGTTAGCAGAAAATGGCAATTCCAGGTCCACTCCTCTAAGAAATAATTTCCCCTTACACTGAATCTACATGCAGCAGTCACAGCTGGTTTGAATTTACCATGTAGAGCAAAAATAAGCTTATAAGCGGGACTTGGGAACTGTTGGGTAAATGATGTTTCTGACCAATAAAAGATTAAAGGAAAAAAAAGATTTTTTTGCTAATTATTTCAGGACCAAAGGGAATCCTCATTAATCAGATTTCTCAATCTTGTCCACTTTCATTGAATGAACACTAACAGTACTTTGCCTTTATTAACTAACTTCAAAACAGAAATACTGATTTCATCTCTAGGCACATTATATAAAACTCAGTTGTCCATAGAGTAATAGAGGGCGCTACAGCCCATTTTCATTCTGCAGCCACACTTACTCCCTTTCCTCCCTCAGACCTCAAATTACATTTTAAACCCCCTCATCTTTTGCCCTATTCCCACTAATGCCCACTACCACAATGCCTTTCCTACAGCTGAGTAATTGCCAAGTAGATGGATGTTTTACTTACCTTTGAAAAGTCCCTTGATGCCTCCCATCTTTTTCACCATCTGTGCAAACTTTGTGTACTGTGTCAAAAGCTCCTGAACATCTCTGGTAGAAACACCCGAACCTCTTGCTACTCTTTGGATTCTTCCTGGTTGTTTACTGAAAACCTTTGCACCATCTGTACTATCTAATTCTGCAATTGAAAACAAAGTTAGGGTATAAATATTTTGCATTATGTGAACTTATGAACATTATCTGGATGTAATACAGGTTTTAATGAGAACTCAGTAGTTGAGAATTGTTTGTTTTAATTTTTAAAGTGTGGTTCTACCCTGAAAAGTGACTGTAAGTGGCAGTGGACTTCCATATACATTGTATTTCAATGATTTCTATAATTTTTCCAACTACCAGCCACTCAAGCTGGATTTCCTTTATTCTTGTGCATCACCATTAGCAACAGATGTTCTACATAACAAATTACAGTAACTCCTCACTTAACGTTGTAGTTATGTTCCTGAAAAATGTAACTAAGCGAAATGATGTTAAGCGAATCCAATTTCCCCATAAGAATTAACGTAAATTGGGGGTTGGGGGGGGTGGGGTGGTGTTAGGTTCCAGTGAATTTTTTTTTTTTGCCAGACAAAAGGCATTATATACATTTAAAAGCACCTCCTGCCCACCAGCGGACCCCGTGGATCAGCGCCTTTCCCCTGCTCCCCCCGCCTCCTGCCCGCAGCAATCAGCTGGTTTGCGGCATTCAGGAGGCTGGGGGGAGGAGCAAGGCTGCAGCACACAGCCTCCCCACTCCCTCCTGTGGCAATCAGCTGGTTTGTGGTGTTCAGGAGGCAGGGGAGAGGCTGCGCGCTGCATCCTCACTCCTCCCCCCAGCCTCCTGAACACCGCAAACCAGCTGATTGCCGCAAGCAGGAGGAGCAGGGGAAGGTGCTGATCTGCAGGGTCTGCCAGCGGTCGGGAGGCCCTTTTTTTTTTTTTGGGGGGGGGGGGGGGGGGAGAGAGAGAAGACACACACGTACAGGGGCTGCCAGCCGTGGACAAAGCAGGCGGCCAAACGACGTTATAGGGGAGCACTGCACCACTTTAAAACGAGCATGTTCTGTAATGCAGGGACGTAAGATCGAAACAACGTTAAGCGAGAGGACATTAAGTGGGGTGTTACTGTATGCCCCTAACTATGTATGTGAAATCCCACTGAAGACTACTGGGGTTTGCACAGGTATAACTGAGGGCATAATCTGCCAGCAAAGCTTCTATGACTAATGTTGATGTGCAAGATGAAAACAAACCAACGTGAGTGCCAGAGACCAGGGTGAGCTGGTGCGTCTGACAGTTGGAAAACAATCCTTTTACTTGCAAACTGATAAAGTTTTATACGGATATTAGACAATAAATATGCAACCTCACACAGAGACATTTTTGCAGGCAATTCTACCCTTGCAATGACTTTAAGGAAGTGATTGTCAGTCATTATAGAGATGATGAGTGTATGGACTGTGTCTACTACAGCTCCAAAAGTATGCTTAGAAATTTTCTCTAGCTAATAAAATAAAATAAAAATATCCCTTCCAAATAATTTACTTTGGATCAAGCAGTATCTGAATCCTCTACTCAGTCTTATTTTTGAAAGCCTGTATGTTATGTGCACCTCAATTCTGTTGTGGGTTTTCCAATTGTTTCATTGGATTGTTTCCAATTGTTTCAGTTATGTATGGATATTTATACGAACTACATGATAAATTAGTACTCTCCTGTTTCTTCCCATCCTCCCCAACACTTGTTTCTCTGATTTGTTCCAATAAAATAATGACCACAGCTATGAACTATTTAAGTAACCGTTCTTAACTTTCTATTACTGGATCTTGTTTTACCTTGATCATTCATACTGTCCATTATAGTCATCAATTTCTTTAGTCTTGCCATTGATTCCTGTTCGTTGCCTTTACTCATAAAATCTGTTCCAAAACCAGGGATCATACCCTATAAAATAGTACAGTTAAAGGAGTTAATTGTATCAGTTTTGCAAAATACAAGAGACTACTGAGTGACCTGAGAAATAGATAGCTCTATATATTTTAAATATTTTATACAGCAAATCTGAACAGGTTCAAAAGCAGAAATAGGCAAGTTATTCATGTTTACCAGAAGCCATTAAAATTATCTGGTAGCATTTCAGACACCTATCAGACAGCTATTCAATTAGAAGAAGTCTTTAAAATTCACAAGAGTTCTCCAGCACTTTCTACAAAAATTGAAAACGAGTAAAATTTGGACAGAAAATTTTCAGGATAACTAACCAAGATCTGACTGAAGGGTCCCATTTTCATGATGTTTTGGAATTGTTCATACATATCTCTCAATGTAAACTGACCTGAAGTACAACAGAAATGGAAGGTTAGTGAAGATGATCACACAATTACATTTTTATGTAGACGGATCCTGTCCACCCATCTCTGATTACACTTTATGAAGAGAATGGACATAGAGCCAAATAGTGTTAGATGCAAAGATACTTCTTCTGCATATTCTTCTATTAATTGGCTGCATCTCACTTTGCATAACACATTTAAGAACCTTAGGTAAGTTGTAATTGTGTTGAGAAAGCACGCAAATAATGCTATGTCAGAGGAGCAGTCCTTTTACTTTCACATTTCAACTGTTCATGAGAAGTCTGGATTTTTTTTTTTTACCTGTATGATTTAAATTTATATTTCTCTTTAATTACTTAGTTTACCATGACAAGAAAAAAAAAGTTGAATAGTTACTTCAAATCTTCTACAAACTGAAGATTACTCAAAAGGTTAGCTCTATTACATATTTTTTTTGGGGGGGGGAGGGGGAGGAAGGATTAGCTTACCGTGTTTCAGCTTCTCTATGAGTGCCTCGTTATCATCCAACTTTAATTCGTTTACTTTATCTATCAATCCTTCAATATCACCCATACCTGGAAAACAGAAAACCTCCTTCAAAATCTGTGAGGAAAATTATGCTCTAATTTTTTCCTGTGGCAGTGACATTTTTGAGAACACTTGTGTAGTCTGTAGTTATAAATAGTACATACCAAGGAGTTTGCTGATGAAAGGCTGTGTTTTGAATGGTTCAAAGTCATCTATGTGCTCTCCAGTACCAATAAAAATAATAGGACTTTTTGTGGCAGCAACTCTGCAATGAAGTATAAGTAATAAGATTGTCTCTCTAAACAAAATCAATATGGCCCAAATTCTGCTCCCTTATATTAAAATAAATGAATGTAATGATATGAGCCAGATTTTACTTTCCTGCATTATTCTAGTAGCTCCTCAAACTACCAGTGCAAAAGGATTCAGCATACAGGATTTGAAACAGTCACTTGCCAGTAGCCATTGGGAATCATTCCCTAATAACCCCAGGGATTTAAGCCATCATTTTAGGCTTGTAATTTTTTTAAAAAGTTTATATTCCTTATGATTATAAATATAACCTTCAAAATATGAACAAACTTTAAATAGATGTGTTCCTGAATCTTCAGACAGACTCACTGCCTGTACCACTGCTGATAAATTTAACAAGCACCACTAATGGGAATTTAAGATGGTCAGTTTCACTGTTCACATTCAGAACCTTGTGGGCACCTTAAACTTAACCCTGTCCATTTCTTCCGGCTGCTGGGAAGCCAACAAAGGCAAGTACTGAAGTTATTCATGGAGGAGCACCCAACAAAATGGAGAATAGGGAAGACCTCTCTTTTTCTTCCATATCTTAAAGCAGCCAGGAGGCTTCCAAATGGGGAGACAGATATAAAATAAATACAATAAATAAATAAATGGAGATATGCCAATCTCCTAGAACTGGAACGAACTGAAAGGTCATCAAGTCCAGTCCCCTGCCTTCACTAGCAGGACCAAGTACTATCCCCTGACAGATTTTTGCCCCAGATCCCTAAATGGCCCCCTCAAGGGACTGAACTCACAACCCTGGGTTTAGCAGGCCAATGCTCAAACCACTGAGCTATCCCTCCCCCCGATATATATAGCTTCTCCCTTTCAGAAGGTAGAGGAAGGTGGGAGCTTCAAAGTTGTCAGACACCTACTAGCAAGAGATGTGAAAGGCAAAACTTTAAAGCAGGGACCACACTCTTCTAGAAATTCCTGCACTCTGAATTCCCCGCAGCTTGAGAGGTGGGGTGTAAAGAAAAAGAGGGCACCTTATTATAGATTATATATATTATATTATAATAAGAGGGCACCTTATTAGCATGGCCCAAGACCTGCAAGATGCAGCTCTCACCGTCAGTGTCTATTTCTGGCTAGTGTGCTTAGTCTTCTGCCAACTTTATTTTTACTGACAGAACAGAATATTTATAGGCGTTTAAAAGCCTTAACTTTTCAGTTCAGTAAGACACTGACTTAAAGAGCTGGCATCAAAACAAACAGATCAGATTGTTCTGCCAATATTCTCCATGGTTTCTATAACCAACCTAATTTCTAACCATTATTTCCACAACAAGTGTTTGCGCCATGTCTGCCTGTATAAAGACAGATACTTAGATATATTTCTGATGTGTTCTAGTAACTTTAGGACTGGCTTCAGTTTCAGGATGCTGTGCTGCATGGCTTTCAACAGAAGCATGGAATCAAAGAAAATGTAACTGAGGAATTTATAAGTGGGTTCCTTTGACCATTTTCTGGACTTTTATCAAATTAGAGATTTGACTTGCATTCCACTGATATGAGTCTCATCCAGCATCGCCTCACAACATCTGAAGTTTCAGTTTTATCTTTTTTTGGTATGTCATCTTAGCCTCTTAATGGGAAGGAATCTTTTCACCTGACCCATGTCTATAAGGCATTTATCTACTAATTTTTTTAAGGATATTAAGACAAACTCCCAGTAACTTAACACCCCTCTCACATGTACAGAGACTAGTGATACTATCCTGAGAAAACAAGTTGACGCTTACAGAAAGATGTGTAATATCAAAAATATAAAGAAGTGCCACAGTCTGATCCTGAAAGCTGCCAAGCACCCATAACTCCCCCTGAAGTCAGGATCAGCCCATTTGCATCAAGGCCAGTGTTACTCACTGAGCTAAGAATCAGCACACCCAATTGCATGTGACAAAAACAACAAGAGAACTTTGTTTAACAACTCTTCTGGTAGTTTAAACATCACATACAGCTACAAAAGTACTGAAACCCTATTACTGCACAATACTTACGCACTGAGTGCGCCACCTCCTTTTGCATGGCCATCAAGCTTTGTCACAATAACAGAGGCTACATCTACTTTATCTTTGAAAGCCTTCGCCTGAGCTTCACAAGCTTGACCAATGGAGGCATCCATAACGTAAACAATGTTATCTGGTTGCTGGAAAAATTAACATGAGTTATTTCTGGGTCTTAACTCTGTATCTATGTATTATGTTCTGTAGTAGACTCTTAAGTACACTGAAATTTTTAAAGAAATGGTACAAATCTAGAACGTATTTAAAGAGTGAATCAAGACTGAACAATGAGCAAGAAAAAACAACTTGAAATATATTTTTTCTCTTCATTCCCCAAAGAAAATTCAGGAAAATTATGGATACTTACTTCCAAAGATGGCCTACTAGCTATAAAAATAGATTTTTTCACAAGTCATAATCCTCTACTTAATATGGACTATTAAAATATTTGTAAACGTTACTGTTTATGCCGAGCAATGTTAAGCCAATATTTGCCCATGCTGTCCTCCTCCTACTCTCCTATTAAGTATTAGTTTTACTAATAAGAGATGCCAAAGAATATCTTCCATTTGATCCCAAGTCTGGTGGCCAAGCTGAGGCTGTCAGTTTTGTTACTTCATAAACACTGTTCCTTAATCCATGTGAGAGAGCAGTCACCAGATTCATTTGTTCATCAGCATGACCGATGATTACCTCATCTATTTCACATAAACCAGACATGCAAAGAAGTGGCAGATGAAACCCTAGCACATTTGCTATAATTTCTGTAATGATGTAAATATACATTAGTCCTTTTTCTTTTAATCTGTTTATGCAACGATCACTAAGGAAAAGAGCATATTGTTTGAAGTGGTAACGTCAGCCTTGATATATGCATGCCAACTTTCATTCAATGACTAATTATATAAATGAGCAGAACAATAGTTTAAAATTAAGTATTTTTACTGAACTTTCACCAATTGAAGGCTAATAAGTTTCAGACTTCATTTATCCTTGCTGTTACACTGGTCCAGAACTGTCTCCACATTTCAGAAACTCCTGAGATGTAAATTAAAGCCCTGACAAGTTCTAGAATAAGACAGCATCTATGTAAAACACATTTGGATAGCGATATGTTGTATTCAAAATTACTATAAAAACAAAAGCAAATCAAGAACCATTTTTACACTTCCAGTAGTTACTCACGATAGCATTGGCAACTTGTAACATTTCTTCAAACAAAGAGTCTTCCTGTTTGTGACGCCCACTTGTATCAACAATGATTATCTCAAAGTTTTCATTCTTAAATTTCTCAACACCTTCTGAGGCAATAATCACAGGATCCATTTCTGTGTAACTATTCAAAAGGTAAAGACATATCTAAATTACGTGAAATAACTTTTTGTCTCCATGCACCCCCATCCCAAGGATCTATTTTTAGGAAACAAACTTTTAATTAATTCATAGAATCAAGTAACTTCAAACCCATCCCAAAATTTCTAAATATAGACATTCTTAGTTATAGAGTACTGGTTATTTATATGATACAGCGTCTAACTATTTATATCTAACCTCTTTCCTTTGGCATCTCTTGCATTGAAAAGCATAATATATACACTGTGCCTTATCTTAGCTCTACTGATATAGAGCTGGAGCAGGTTTCAAGCTATATTCTTCCATCAGTGTGCACATTAGCAAGATAGGAAAGCACTGAGAACGCATTCAAAGCACGATTCAGAAGAGTGACCCACTTTTTTTGCTCTACAGAATTGCCAACTTATTGTGAACCTCCTATCACTGTTTATATTTGGGGATAGAGATTAAGTGCTTTCTAACATTTCTAAAGATCAAAAAGGATGTACAGGAACTCCTCACTTAAAGTTGTCCCAGTTAACCTTGTTTCGATGTTAAGTTGCTGATCAATTAGGGAACATGCTCGTTTAAAGTTGTGCGATGCTCCCTTCGAACATCGTTTGGCAGCCGCCTACTTTGTCCACTGCTTGCAGGAAGAGCAGCCCGTTGCAGCTAGCTGGTGGGGCCTTAGAACCAGGGTGGACCGGCAGCCCCCCTATCTGCTTCCCTAAGTTCCCTGTGCTCAGCCTGCAGCTGCTCAGCAGGCTATCAAGTGCCAGCAGTTCAGCTGTCCCTTCCCCTACTGCCATGTGCTTCTCCTGCCCTCGAGCTGCTCCCCAAGCCTCCTGCTTGCTGTGTGGGGGAGGGGGGAAGGGGTGCGGGGGCTAATGTCAGGGTGTCCCGCTGCTTCTGCACTCCGTTTACCCCTTCTCCATATAGAGCAGGCTGGGGACACAGACGGAGAGAGACAGAGAGCGCTTGGGGCAGCAGCAGCTGCTTTCTCAACTTCCTGATCCACTTAAAGGGGCACTGCGCATCTCTCTCTCTCTCCCCCACACACAGGGTGTGTCTCTCCCTTTTGCCTTGTAGTGTGAGGCTACATTAACAATGTGTTAACCCTTGAACTAGCTTTAGGCTAAGCCCTCATCATTTAGCAGTAAGGCATTCCCTGGGAAATATCCCACCCTCTGACTTCACCACCTCAACCAAGCTTCACAATCATCATCGCTGTGTACAGTATTAAACTGTTTGTTTAAAACTTATAGAGAGTGAGTGAGTGTGCGTAACTACAATGTTAAGCGAGGAGTTCCTGTATGCATGTCTCCCTGAAGACATGAATGTCTTAAGAATAGCTTATTCTTTTATAATGGTTCTGTTCTTGTTAAAATCTGTTTGACAGCTCACTGATCCCCTATATATCTTTTCCAAATATGTAACATTAGAAGGAGTTGAACTGTTCCCCAAACCAAAGGTGCATACCTGCCATAAAATGGAATTCTTGCTTTTGTTGCATTCTGTTTTAGCTGGTCAAAAGCACCTGTAAAACAGAGATAATGTCAGTGGACCATCTGCAATGTATAAGTGTGCAAAAATGGAACAAACCTATTTAAAGTTACTCATAATACCTGCTCTGTATGTGTCTGCACATATCAAACATGTCTTCCAACCTTTCCTCTGGTAATAGTAGGCTAACTGTTAAAAGGAAATACAAAATGTGATTACAGTACCAAGCATTTTAGTTATTTATGTGATGAAAAATCCTTTTTTTAAAAACAGAATGTTAGATTTATAGAAAAAGCTAAATAAGTCACTGAAGTCCTGTACTGATGTACTGGTATTTTCTAAACGACAGAGTCAAGACACTTTTCGTGGACCACGCTGCCTGCAACCAGAGTCCTTTGGTCATATATTAGCAACAGTAAAAATTTAAGACATTATCAGGTTATTGCCTTTATTTAGTATTTAAAGCAAAACTTTTCTACTGTGTGACTCATTAGCATCTAGATCATGGTAGATTGGCTTTGCCTTATCATGCACTAGACAGGTTTGGAATGGGACATGTAATTTTAATTTCCTGAGCTAGTGACAGTCAAGCAAGACGTAGAAGTACATGTGGATAATGGAAAGCTGAACAACCACTGTGATATTTGCCAACTTTTGATCTTGCGGACTGGTTGCTTGGTCCTGAATCTTTCAATTGATAACAGAACAGCTTTTGATGTGAGCCCCATTGCTTTAAATACTTGTCTTTGTGAAATGAAAGCCCTCATTATGTACATTCATCCCATTCGACCACATTAACATTCAGATGTGACAGTAGTCATATTTTTCTGAAATGGATACATGAAAAATAATTATCTCCTCCACTCCATAAACACTTTAATAAGAGCTGGAACAATTTGCCCCTTACTGTAACACTGACACTAAACTGCAACAGTGCAAAGCAAATGTCAGAGAACATTAGGGTGACTCAATGAGAGAAAGAAAACACTTCCACTATGCAGTCCCTTTGTCAGAACATGAATTACCTAACCAGATCAGACCAGTGGTCTATCTAGTCTAGTACCCCATCTCTAACAGTGGCCAATATTTCAATGATTCAGAAAAAGGTACAACCACCATCACTCAGTGAACAATTATGGAATAACCTGCCCATGAGCGGCGGGGGAGGTGGGGGGATTTCTTCCCAAATCTTATCAGCTGGTGGCTGGCTTCAACTTTTACTTACAAAGGTTTCTCTTTAATCCCATCAAATATACATGAATGTTCTCGTTATCATTTCTTTTAATTACACATTGTGTAGAAAAAAGTTTTTCTGCAGAGATTGCATCTCTGCCACAGCAAGTCTCTTGTATAAATAGGGTTGTACTGTATTCAGCAAGCTATATTAATAACCATGAAAGTATACAAGCCAACAGTAACATCTAACAGAAATTTCTGTTTCAGACAGTTTAATTTTACAACACTTAATAGAGAAAATAGTAAAAAGGATTCAGTATAACTTACCTTTGAACATGTTGTGGTTTTACCACTTCCTTGCAGCCCAACAAACATTATAATGTTCTGTTTTCCTTTAGTTGGTGTCCAGGCTTTGACCCCAGGATCTACAAGCTGTAAGACACAGCATAATAAGTGATAGAAAGTTAAACCTCAGAAGTGTGGAATTGTTAAGAGGACATACTATGCTCCTACCTTCATCCAAGTCTCTATGCAGAGGGGTACCTTGACTTACATACCCAACTGTATGTCTGAACTTGGTTTTTAAAAGGCTAACTGATTGAATATTGCTATCAATTACACATTTCATAGTTCTAACTCAAGGTCAACTTGGCTAGTCCCTAAATACATACACACAAAATTTCCTTGAGTTCAGATTTTAATTTGTTTGGTTTATTTTGCTTAATTTGAAACAAAATATTTAAACAAATTTAATTCTGATTTCTGGGTGTCTGGTGTGACTGACAGCCTGGCCAACAGGTGGCTGAAGGACTGGCTAGAACAACATGAATGCCATGTTGTGATCGGCACACTCTCTGAGACGGCTGATAGACCAATCGATCAAAGTGATCAAGTTGAATTCTGATTTCTATTACGGACTAAAGAAAGGATAGACAAGACTAATTTGACTTTATAACCCTATAAACAAAAGGAACACCCTATTTGTGGCTGATAGCAGAAACCTGTCAGTGCTTGAACAATCCGCCTGCCCATGGCAAGTAGGAAGCTTGGCAGTGGTGCTATAAGGAGGGCTTTGGGATGTATGGCCACTGGGAGGCATTCATGGACAGAGGACTGTTGTCTCAGGATGGACTTCAGCTGAGCTGGGAGGGAAATAAACTTCTAGGATGGAGGCTGGCACAACTAATTAAGAGAGCTTTAAACTAGGAATTTGGGGGAGATGTCCAGGTAATCTCCACGCCAGATTTTAACATTGAGAGGGAAGAAAATGAAGTAAGAAAGGATACAGCCATGGGTAGGAGAATGGACATAAGGAGGAAGGGTAGTGTAGATACCAGTCTTATAGGTAATATTGGCGGTAGAATGTCTGTGCCTAATCGGGTAAAGAATATGAATAAAGCCAAGCAGCAAAAATTAAGATGTTTGTACACCAATGCAAGGAGCCTAGGCAACAAAATGGAAGAACTAGAGCTACTGGTGCAGGAAGTGATACCAAATATTATAGGGATAACAGAAACATGGTGGAATAGTATGGACAGATGCAGATGGAGACACGCTCTGACTACTGGATTGAAAACTGGTGAAGACAAGCTGCGGCAGCTTGCCGAGGAAAAGCGGGTTCAACGAAAAAGGAAGCAGCGGCTCCAACCCACAGCTGACACCGCCTTCAAATGCAGCAAATGCAATCGAGACTGCCACTCTCGTGTGGGGCTCTACAGCCACAACAGACGCTGCACAACCATCAACTAAACATTCCCCATGGGCACATATCCATCGTCTCTCAAGACTAACGGATGCCAACAACGGTGGAATAGTAGTCATGACTAGAGTACAGGTATTGAAGGGTATGTGCTGTTTAGGAAAGACAGAAATAAAGGCAAAGGCGGTGGCATAGCATTGTAGATCAATGATGAGGTAGACTGTAAAGAAATAAGAAGTGATGGAATGGATAAGACAGAGTCTGTCTGGGCAAAAATGACATTGGGGAAGAAAGCTACTAGAGCCTCCCCTGGGATAGTGCTTGCGTGTGCTACAGACTACCGGGATCTGATGTGGATATGGATAGAGACCTCTTTAATGTTTTTAATGAAGTAAATACTAATGGAAGTTGTGTGATCATGGGAGACTAACTTCCCAGATATAGACTGGAGGACAAGTGCTAGTAATAATAGGGCTCAGATTTTCCTGGATGCGATAGCTGATGGCATAGGCGCCGACTCCGTGGGTGCTCCGGGGCTGGAGCACCCACAGGGAAAAATTGGTGGGTGCTCAGCACCCACCGGCAGCTTCCCGCCAGCCCCGGGGCCCGCACCCAGCTCACCACAGCACCGGGCGATGTTGCGGGGCCCCGCCCCTGACGCCAGGCGATGTCACCCGGCGTCGGGGGCGGGGCCCTGCCCCCAACTCCGGGCAACGGCACCCACAGGCGCCGCTGGAAGTCGGCTCCTGTGGCTGATGGATTCCTTCACCAAGTAGTTGCTGAACCAACAAGAGGGGTTGCCATTTTTTATTTGGTTTCGGTGAGTAGTGAGGACCTCATAGAAGAAATGGTTGTAGGGGACGACCTTGGTTCGAGCGATCATGGGCTTATTCAGTTCAAACTAGATAGAAGGATAAACAAAAATAGATCTGTGACTAGGGTTTTTGATTTCAAAAGGACCAACTTAAAAAAATTAAGGAAATTAGTTAGGGAAGTGGATTGGACTGAAGAATTTGTGGATCTAAAGGTGGAGGAGGCCTGGAATTACTTCAAGTCAAAGCTGCAGAAACTATCAGAAGCCTGCATCCCAAGAAAGGAGAAAAAATTAATAGGTAAGAGTTGTAGACCAAGCATCTCACAGAGGCGATTAAGAAAAAGCAGAAAGCGTACAAGGAGTGGAAGATGGGAGGGATCAGCAAGGAAAGCTACCTTATTGAGGTCAGAACATGTAGGGATAAAATGAGAAAGGCCAAAAGTCATGTAGAGTTGGACCTTGCGAAGGGAATTAAAAACAATAGTAAAAGGTTCTATAGCCATATAAATAAAGAAAGAAAGAAGTGGGACTGCTAAACACGGAGGATGGAGTGGAGGTTAAGGATATTTTAGGCATGGCCCAATATCTAAACAAATACTTTGCCTCAGTCTTTAATGAGGCTAATGAGGAGCTTAGGGATAATGGTAGGATGGCAAATGGGAATGAGGATATGGAGGTAGATATTACCACATCCGAGGTAGAAGCCAAACTCAAACAGCTTAATGGGACTAAATCGGGGGGCCCAGATAATCTTCATCCAAGAATATTAAAGGAACTGGCACATAAAACTGCAAGCCCATTAGCAAGAATTTTTAATGAATCTGTAAATTCAGGGGTTGTACTGCATGACTGGAGAATTGCTAAAATATTTCCTATTTTTAAGAAAGATAAAAAATGTGATCCGGGTAACTACAGGCCTGTTAGTTTGACATCTGTAGTATGCAAGGTCTTGGAAAAAATTTTGAAGGAGAAAGTAGCTAAGGACATTGAGGTCAATGGTAATTGGGACAAAATACAACATGGTTTTACAAACCAACCTGATCTCCTTCTTTGAGAAAGTAACAGATTTTTTAGACAAAGGAAACGCAGTGGATCTAATTTACCTCGAGTTCAGTATGGCATTTGATACGGTTCCACATGGGGAATTATTAGTTAAATTGGAAAAGATGGGGATCAATATGAAAATTGAAAGGTGGATAAGGAACACTGGTTAAAGGGGAGACTACAACAGGTCATACTGAAAGGTGAACTGTCAGACTAGAGGGAGGTTACTTGTGGAGTTCCTCAGGGATCGGTTTTGGGACCAATCTAATTTAATCTTTTTATTACTGACCTTGGCACAAAAAGTGAGAGTGTGCTAATAAAGTTTACGGATGACACAAAGCTGGGAGGTATTGCCAATACAGAGAAGGACCAGGATATCATACAGGAAGATCTGGATGACCTTGTAAATTGGAGTAATAGTAATAGGATGAAATTTAATAGTGAAAAGTGTAAGGTCATGCATTTAGGGATTAACAACAAGAATTTTAGTTATAAGCTGGGGACACATCAGTTGGAAGTAACAGAGGAGAAGGACTTCGGAGTACTGGTTGATCACATGATGACTATGAGCTGTCAATGTGATATGGCCGTGAAAAAAGCTAATGCGATCTTGGGATGCATCTGGCGAGGTATTTCCAGTAGAGATAAGGAGGTGTTAGTACCGTTATACAAGGCACTGGTGAGACCTCATCTGGAATACTGTGTGCAGTTCTGGTCTCCCACGTTTAAGAAGGATGAATTCAAACTGGAACAGGTACAGAGAAGGGCTACTAGGATGATCCGAGGAATGGAAAACGTGTCTTATGAAAGGAGACTCAAGGAGCTTGGCTTGTTTAGCCTAACCAAAAGAAGGCTGAGGGGAGATATGATTGTTCTCTATAAATATATCAGAGGGATAGGAATGATTTAAGCTCAGTACAAATGTTGACACAAGAACAAATGGATATAAACTGGCCATCAGGAAGTTTAGACTTGAAATTAGATGAAGTCATCTAACCATCAGAGTAGTGAAGTTCTGGAACAGCCTTCCAAGGGGAGCAGTGGGGGCAAAAAACATATCAAGCTTAGTCTTGAAGCCAGATAAGTTTATGGAGTAGATGGTATGATGGGATAGACTAATTTTGGCAATTAATTGATCTTTGACTATTAGTGGTAAATATGCCCAATGGCCTGTGATGGGATGTTAGATGGGGTGGGATCTGAGTTACTACAGAGAATTCTTTCCTGGGTGTCTGGGTGGTGAGTCTTGCCCACATGCTCAGGGTTTAGCCGATCGCCATCTTTAGGGTCGGGAAGGAATTTTCCTCCGACAGATTGGCAGAGGCCCTGGGGTTTTTTCGCCTTCTTCCAGGGTCACTTGCTGGAGGATTCTCTGCACCTTGAAGTCTTTAAACCATGATTTGAGGACTTCAATAGCTCAGACATAGGTTAGGAGTTTATTACAGGAGTGGGTGGGTGAGAGTCTGTGGCCGGCATTGTGCAGGAGGTCAGACTGGGTGATCATAATGGTCCCTTCTGACCTTAAAGTCTATGACTCTGAGAACCACAGTCAATTTGTGCAGAATTTAAGCTTTTTAATAAAAGTTATGTTTCTAGTTCATATGGCTGCAGTTCCTGTCTTATAAGCAAGAGAAGAAAATTAACTGATGCAGTGCCATCTTCCTGAGTCTGCAGACATTGCAGCACATTAGCAAAGTTGTCAAAGTGAAAACAAGGCACAAACATCAATTGTCACTGCTTCTACTCAAAGCCCTCTAGGGAGGTGTGAAACTGAAAGGAATCTGGCTAATTTCACTTTGATGCTTCTGGCTGGGAAAAGCTAAGTAACTGTGCAAACAGGCATTGAAGTTATTAAATGAGGGCAACAACTCACAAACAGAGACAAAAAGGAGTACGATTACTAAAAATACTCAATATGCAGCAGCCAAGAGGCTGTGGGAGGAAGATACCCAGAGGAAGAACGCTCTTTACCCCTCCTGCAGCCCTGGGGAGGATTTGAATACTTCAAATTTGTCAGATGTCTTCTAGATGGAACCCAGGCCCATCCCTATGCCCCTCAAGCAGTGTCCTGGGACACCACAACAATAAGGGAGAAATCATAGCATCTTTTTCTTTCCCAGGAGCAGGGGTGCATTGGTTTCTGACGTAGGTGTTCCTCACATACAATACCTCTCTCTCTCTCTCTTCCCTATTACTTGGTCTTTGGCTAGTAACATTAGGCAGTTAAGAGTCTGGTAAAAATGTCAAACCCTACGTACAAGTGGATGGAGGAAGGGAATATGTGCCTTCATTTAAAAAACATGCTGGGGGGAGTAAGCAGAAAAGACTGATGGGAGAAATTAGAAAAGTTGAGAAAAATGGGAGGGAAAACAGAGAAGAAGCAGAAAACATAGGCGAGAGAACAGGAAGAAACATTGAAGTCAACTCAAGAATAAGATACAAAGTGATCTAGTGAGGGGAAAAGAAAGAAGTGGAGTGAAGCCAAGAAGGGAGAAAATGTCTAAGGCCAGATCAACACTATGAACTTACATCAGTATAACTACATCGGTTCATGGGTGTGAAAAATCCACACACATAAGTGATGCAGTTATGCCAACCTAACCCCTATATTGAAAGCGCTATGTCAACAGGAAGGCTTCTCCAGTCGACATAATCCACCTCTGTGAGAAGCCCTCCTGTCGGCGTAGTAACATCTTCATTGAAGTGCTACAGCACTGCAGCTGCAGAGTTTTAAGTGTAGACCTATCCTAAGGGCAAGTTTACACTACCCGCCGCATTGGCGAGTAGTGATCAATCTCTCGAGGGTCAATTTATCGCAGTCTAGTGTAGTGTATCGGGGGGCGATCCCCGAGCGCTCTCCCCGTCGACTCCGGAACTCCACTGCCGCGAGAGGCAGAAGTGGAGTCAACGGGGGAGCGGCAGCGGTCAACTTGCCACCGAAAGGACGCCGAGGTAAGTCGACCTAAGATACACAACTTCAGCTGCGGGAATACTGTAGCTGAAGTTGACTTATCTTGGGTTGATCCCGTGGACCCCCCCCAGTGTAGACCTGGGCTAAGAAAACAAGAGAGATTTAGTTGATTACATTTTTAAAATGTTATTAAATAGACACATTGTAACACTGTCAATTAAAGAATAAAAACAATACACAACTGCTTTATTCCTTTAAATTGCAGTGTGGCTTGGGTGGGGGGTATTGCAGAACAGCTCTTTTCCACTTGCTAATAGGTTTATTTCTCAGCCTTGTAGATGTTGGGCAAATTTTTCAAGATCCAGTTACAGACAGGAACAGCTTGTCTGAGGAGCACTAGAGTTTGAAAGGACTCCAGTTACCTAATCCTACATTCTTTCAAAATTCAACAGAAACAATTTCATACAGTAACAATTTTTCTAATCTCTCTAGTGACTAAGACTTTTTTCCCCATTGTTCAATCACAATTCAAAAAAATAATGTTATAGATTGTTATTAAAAATAAAAAGTGTTCAACATCTTTGGATTTAATGTCCTGGCACAGGTAACTGCAATGTATCCAATCAGGAACAATGTTTACCAATACCAATCTATTTTAATACGTAACAGTAGCTCATATGCTGTGAGATGTTTGTACAGCATGTTCATACATGAACTGTTATTTGGATAGTTATTTACACAAAAAGAGATAAAAATCCAAAATAAAAATATGCAAATTTCATACAGTTTTACCTTGACAAGTTCTTTGAAGACAGCATGCTGAATCATTTTCCTTTTGTTAAGACCAGATGCCATCTCTTCGAGATCAATAGCAGACCTAAGTTTTTAAAAGTTGTTAAAATAAAATCAAAACAAGACAAGGAACGTTAGTATATTTTAAGCAAACCTTGAGAAGAGGATTATAAGTAGGTCTTAGTTTATATGAACAGAGAAAAATGCCCTACATTCTCTAAGTGTCTTGAACCGTCCATATTTTCTTAAACATTAAGAGATGTACAGTATAAACATTATCCTCATATTTAGGATAGATTACCAGCTTTCCAGTATACTTGAATATTTTAGAGAGCATAAACTCAAGTAAAGTATACTAAAAGTTAGACATATTTTAACAGTTCTGTCACATGTAAACAGACCTCTGTCTATATCAAACACAGAATGAAACAGGCATCAGTATGGTTACTATTAAAAGCTGTGATGTACGGCCAACTAGTTAAACTCTGAAGGAGCTTCACTACACTAAAATGTCTAATTTGACCTCATTACTTCTCATAGAAACTTTATGAAATATTATATTTGATATAAAAACAGATAGATTTTATATATGCTATTTTCTTCTTTAGAAAAGTATCATCATAAACTAGTTAACTTGAAGAAAAATGTCTTAGGTAAAACTGGATTGACACTGACATTTAAATACTCAGACTACATTTCTCTAGTGAAGGAGAAGTGGAATGACGGGGGAAATAATTAAATGAAAATCACGTGTGTTTTCCTTTAAGGTATCATATGCAAGTTACTTTACACACCTCACTCGTCTGCAACCTCCATACAAACATAATAGAACTAGTCAATTTAATTTATTTTGATTATTTGACTTACTTGACATTTTCTCTCAGCTGCTTCACTAATTTAATGTTAACATCAGCTTCCAGTAGCGCCGTACATACTTCTTTTAACATAGCATTTAAAACCTTTGGGAGGATTTAAAAAAAAAAAAAAAAAAAAAAAAAAAAAAAGATTTAAAATTTACAACTGTGTGGAAATTAAGCTTGTTCATATCTACATCATGAAAACAATGGCACTTTTGTTTTAGTGTTCAGTAAACACAAAATGATTGATATTTAAAGTAATTCATGAATCTGATGTAAACCATAGACAGAATGATAGTCCTTGAAATGGAAGTTGATGATTTTATATGCGTCTTACTGGAACACACTGCTTTATAAATTAAAAATATTTGATTCAATTGTGTAAACACAGGAATTAAAAAAAAAAGTACTACAGTAGAACCCAAGTGTTATGAACATCAGAATTACGAACTGACCGGTCAACCTCATACCTCATTTAGAATTGGAAGTATGCAATCAGGCAACGCCAGCAGAGACCAAAAAAAAAAAAAAAAAAGCTAATATGGTACAGTGCTGTGTTAAACAAACTACTAAAAAATAAAAGGGAAAGTTTGATAAATCTTTTTTTTTCAAGTAAGGAAACTTTCTGTGCTTGTTTCATTTAAATTAAGACGATTAAAAGCAGCATTTTTCTTCTCCATAGTAAAGTTTCAAAGCTATATTAAGTTAATGTTCAGTTGTAAACTTTTGAAAGAACCATAAAGTTTTGTTCAGAGTTATGAACATTTCAGAGTTACAAACAACCTCCATTCCTGAGGTGTTCGTAACTGAGGTTCTACTGTAGTTCTCTGAAAAAAATGTTCAGCTACGGAAAGCACAGTTGATCAGTTTATATATCATGCAACTTTTACTCTACTATATTAAAAGAATGTGTTCTTTCCCTCTCACCAGCGAAATTACCATAATTTCATAACAAGAGATAATTCAGCCACATGTAAAGGTAAACTCAAGTTAATTGACAGAATTGTACTGTAAAAAGTAATTATAAATGTGCATAAAATAGTTATGACAAATAGAAGATGAAATGAGATTGACAACAACAGTTCGTATTCAGTCACAGACAAAAGTGAACAAGAACAAACAGCAGAACACAGTAACATCCATCAATAAAAGTATTCCCTAGAAGCAAAATAAGCACATTTCATTGAGAAGGTACATCATGATTCACACACTAAGGCCAGTGTTTTCAAACCAGGGTGGCTAGAGTTCAGAACGAAGGTTAAATTTTAAGAGTTGGGTGCATTTAAGAATTTCACCACTAATCCATACTCTACACAGCTCACTCAGGTCTCAGTGGCCTGATTTTCTGAGACACTGAACTCTTGTAGTTCTCACTGGAAAACAGGCTACACTGATGCTCACCCCTCTGGAAAAAACAGGTTACTTATTTAACTGCCTAACTTAGGCACCCAGGTTTGAGAATTTGTCTGAGGTATTATACGTCTTCAGACATAGATGTAAACTTAGGGTAAGATGAAAAGTTTATGGTCTCAATCAAATCTGATAATTTGTTATAAAAAACACACAATAAAATTTAGGATAATTGGCAAACAATTTATAGATTAAGGCCAGAAGGGATCATTGTGATTATCTAACCGGATTTCCTGCAAAACACCAACCACAGAATTCTCTGGATTAATTCCTGCTTCAAGTCCAATAACTGTGGTTAAACCAGACCCTATTTTAGAAAAACATCCAATCTTGATTTACAGTGATGTAAATCCACCACACCTTTGGTAAACTGTTCTAATGCTTAGTTAGGCCTTGTTTCCAGTCTGAATTTATCTAGCTTCAAATTCCAGTCACCAGATCTTGTTATAACTAGACAGAAACCTGCTAGATTGAAGAGCCTGCTATCACCAAATTTCTATTCCCCATGCAGATATTTATGGGTTGTGATCAAGTCACTCCTTAGCTTTCTCTTTGTTAAGCCAGATAGACTCAAGCAGCTCAGTCACTAAGGCATGTTTTGAATCATTCTCATGGCTCTTCTCTGAACCCTCTCCAATTTATCAACATCCTTAAATGTAGACACCAGAACCGGATATTCAATATTCACAGTAGCAGTCGCACCAGTGCCAAGTACAGAAGTAATGAAACCTCTACTCCAACTTGATATTCCCCTCTTTACACATGTAAAGATCACATTAGCTCTTTTGGTTGCAGCTTCGCACAGAGGGCACATGTTCAGCTGTTTATCCACCATAACAAGAAATCTTTTTCAGAGTCGCTGTTTCCAGTCCATGGAATACTGTGTCCAGTTCTGGAGTTCCCCCATCCTGTATCTATGGCCTACATTCTTTGTTCCTTGATGTATGACCTTACATTTGGCCATACTGAAACATGTATTGTTGCTTGTGCCCAGCTTACCAAGATCTATATTTCTCTATATGAGTGACCTGTCCTCTTCATTATTTACCACTCCTCCAATCTTTGGGTCATCTGCAAACTTTATCACTGATGGTTTTATTTTATTTTATTTTTTCAGATCATTGATAAAAATGTTAAACAGCATAGCACCAAGAAACGATCAGTGGGGAAATGCTAATACAAACATACCTGCTCAATAGCTACTCCCTGTTTATAATTACATTTTGAGTCCTGTTAGCCAGATTTTAATCCACTTAACGTGTACCACATTGATTATGTATCATTCTAGTTTCTTAATCAAAACATGGTACAGTACCAAATCAAATACCTACAGAAATTAACCGTATTACATCAATGCTATTATTATCAAAAGATATTTAGTTTGACAAGATCTATTTTCCATAAAACCATGTTGTGTGGATTGGCATTAGGTACCCTACTTTAATTCTTTATCAATGGAGTCCGGTGTCAGCCATTTAAAAAAAAAAAAAAAAAGCCACAGGATTGCTGTCAAGCTTAGAAGCCTATAATTACCATTGTCATCCCATTTACGCTTTTTAAGTATCGACACATTAGCTTTTTTCCAGTCCTTTGGAACTTCCCCAGTGTTCCAAGATGCATTGAAAAAAAAAATTAATGGTCCAGAGAGCTCTTTGAATAGTTTGTTTAATTCTCCTGTAAACTATCCAAACCTGTTGATTAAAAATCATCTCTCTTTATTAGCTACTGTCTAACATCCTCTTTAGTTACTGATTGAATGACAAGTATTTCATCATATAATATGAATACATAATCTTGTTTCTTCTCAAATACAGAACAGAACTATTTACTGAACATTTCTGCCTCTTCTGCATTATTGAGAATTCTACCATTTTCATCTAGTAATGAACCAATACCATTATTAGGATCCCTTTTGTACCTAATTATATTAAACTCCTTATTGTCCTTAATTCTGCTGGCCATATATTTCTGTCTGTGTTCTTTTTGCTTCCTATATCAGTTTTCTGCTATTCCCGGCTTCTAATTCATATTCATGGCTATCAAATACTGCTTATTTCCATTTGTTTTATATAACTTTCACTTCCCCTCTAAGCCAGGATTGGTTTTCAACCAGTGTTGCCTTCTCTCTCTCTCAATTATGGGCTTATGGCTCTTTTGGGCATCTAACAAAATGCTCAGAGACTTAAAAGTGAAATGAAATAGGTATCATGCAGTCAGGAATAAGATCCAGAGTTTCTGCCAATGTAAAGTTTACACAGCTCCTGGCTATATTATGGCTACCTAAAGCCAATGTTACTAGTTTCACAAGCACTGTAACTCAGTCACTTTAAAGAAATAATTGGTTAACATTTTTGTTAAAAGAACCTGCACTTACATTCAAAAACTATTGGCTTGTTATTGGGTGGAAAAAAGTTAACCTCTATTACAATATGTAATGGATGCATGCTTAACCAATTATTCAAAAAATTTACATTGAAAAAGGCTAATGCAGTCACAGTCCTAGGACGCATCAGGTGAGGTATTTCCAGCAGAGACAGGAAAGCGTTAATACTATTATACCAGGCACTGGTGAAACCTTATCTGGAATACTGTGTGCAATTCTGATCTCCCATGTTTAAGAAAGATGCATTCAAAGTGGAACAGGTGCAGAGAAGGGCTACTAGGATGAGCAGAGGAATGAAAATCTACTTTATGAAAGGAAACTCAAAGAGCTTGATATGTTTAGCCTAAGCAAAAGGTGGCTGAGGGGAGATATGTTTGCTCTCTATACATACATCATAGGGATAAATACCAGGGAGGGAGATGAGTTATTTAAAGTAAGCAACAATGTGGACACAAGAACAAATGGATATAAACTGGCCATTAACAAGTTTAGGCTCAAAATTAGGCAAAGGTTTCTACCATCAGAGCAGTGATGTTCTAGAACAGCCTTCCAAGGGCAGTGGGGCGGTGGTGGGGAAACTGAACTGGCTTCAAGACTGAGCTTGTTACGTTTATGGAGGGGATGGTATGATGGGACTGCCTACGATGGCATGTGGCCCACCAGTGACTGCTAGTAGCAAAAATCCCCAACAGCTAGAGATAGGACACTAGATGGGGAAAGCTCTGAGTTACTGCAGATAATTCTTTCCCAAGCATTTGCCTGGTGGGTCTTGCCCACATGCTCAGAATCTAACTGATCACCATACTTCGGGTCAGAAAGGAATTTCCCCCCAGGCCTGGATTGGCAGAGACTCTGGGGGTTTTATGGCTTCCTCTGCAGCCTAGGGCATGGGTCACAAGCAGGTTTAAAACTAGTGATGGAGAATTCTCTGTAATTTGATGTCTTTAAATCATGATTTGAGGACTTCAGTAACTTAGCGAGATGTTAGGGATCTATTTCAAGAGTGGGTGGGCAATGTGCCGGAGGTCAGACTAGATGATCATGATGGTCCCTTCTGACCTGACCTTAAAGTCTATGAGACCTGTTCACTATGTTTTGTAAAACATACACCATAACTACTAAGTAACCCAAAATCATACAGAGGATACCCAAATGAGCTTAAGAACACAGAATTAATAATGTATATACTATTAAGCATATATATTATTAATTCTATCCAGTGAAGTTGATGCAAAAGATTTATACTCCCTTACTGATGTGTCTCAGTAGCTTCTACCAGCTGGCAGACCCAAACTTATGTGTTTGTTTTATTCCTCTAATTTACTCCTTTGATTTCAGCTGCTTACCTTCTTCCCCGGCTCATTTCCTCTTAGGAAAAGACAGTTTGGTCCCCTGCCCATGTCTTGTACACTTAGTTAAAATTAAATAATTGGGGTATCTTCAAGCTGACACATTAGTTTGGCCATGTGACTTTGGGGTGTCTAAATTCCAGTAGTTTTTAAACAAGATCAGTCTAGTCCATCATGGTCATATTTTGCTTTCTCTATGATAACAGAGCTATAGTGTACACAAATATTACATACCTCTTCATTGATAATTGTAGCATTGCTCAGCGAGCGTAATGCTGAGGTTATTTTTCTTCCAAGGTCTGCTAACACCATTTTGGCGGCTTCAAAGACAACTCACACAAGAATCTGTAAAGCATTAAGAAAAGGTAAACATGCTACATTAATTTTACGAAATATTCTGTTACTTACAAAAAAAAGTATTTCTTTGATTTTTAGGCGAGGTACATTACCATTATGTCATCTTGATGTTTATATACTGTGAAAGGAAAGTGTCTCATAATCAGCTTTGTTCTAAGACTATTTAGAGAGTTTTGCTGCTCTATACCAATCTGAATTTCTCATTTCCTGAGGACACTTTCATGAAAAACAGGTTATTTTGGAGTTTGTTACTGCTGCTCATTTCTCATCTCAAGTCCTAGAATTCTCTTTAGAGCATTTCCAAGCAACTAGCTGTGATGTCACAATCAGATTTGAGTTATGGCAAGGAAGAAGATATGAACAAACTCAAACTCTGAAGTGAAAAATTGTTCCAGAGAAATATACCAAGTAAGAGACCCATGTTCAAATCTAGATCTCCCTCAGTGAGCCAAATGACACTAGGAAAACACCAGAATTAGGTTGTGAATCTTGCCTTACAATATATATCTGACAACCTGTCAAGAAGAAATCTCTAGGTAGGAAAAATATTGTGACAAAAGCCATGTGAAAGTTGAATGATGTTGTATAAAGATAAGAAAGCAGTTTTGACCAGTAAACCCTCATCTTTCAATACACCTTCTGATTTTGATTCTGCCAGGTAGAGGTACAACTCAAAATTGACTAGACTATTTTCCTTATCCAACTCCTGTGAAATCCACAGCTTAAATAGAAAAGATCTACTTTTTAAAGTTACATTTTAATAGCTTACTGTTATTAGCAATCAAAACCCCAATCCTGCAGACATTTACACGAGTGCTTTATTTTATATGTCAAGTTTGATGGGACTACTCGTGACCACAGAGCACCTAAGTAAATATGTATAAAATTTAAAATAAGCTTTCAGAATTCTGCACATCTGCAAGTGCAGATGTTACATGCTGTTTCCTGGCAAAGGGTTATTTTTGCCACAGAAATTTGAAACAAAAACTAAAGAAATCAAGTGGCTCAGCTTGTAACAGCATTACAGTGAGGCCACAGATAAGTAACTGGGGTTGGAGAGGCCAAGACTCTACATTTCAGCTTCAGCATTTTTAGTTCCAACTGCCATTCTCCCACGAGTTACCAGCCATTAACAGAGGGAGCACATTTCAACAGAAGGGCTGGGAACTGCGGAAGTCTAATGAAGCTACAGGAATCCGAGGCTCCATGAAACCAAAGAAATCATGAATATTTCACAGAAATTTGGATACAACTAACAAAGATGAGATGGGGAAAGAAGACTTTAATAAACTGGCTTTATTCCTTCTTCATCATGATAAAGTAGACAACTATTTTTTAAAGGGAAGTATCTCATGTTGTAGAGAATCCAAATATTTACTTTTGTGAAATTCTTTGAATACAAGTCTTGGTATTAGTCAAAAAGAAAACTACTACTCAACTCATTCTTTTATAGCGGAAAACTTCATGGGGATTTTTTTTAAAAATGTTTGTAAAAGTTTATACAGTTTAAAGTTAGGCACATGAACGCTAAAATCGAGGGACTCAAGTAATACTGTACGCAAACATTTCTTTGCTTACGTTACCAACATGTTGGATTATTAAGAATGGAAAAAAATGTTAAATACAGATCTCTTTTCACCATGTTCCCATTTTGCATTTCTAAGAGCTTGCACCATGAAAATCAGTGAAGTCAGCTTTACTTTTGTTAATAATAGTTCCTTTAATGTCACAAACATTGTAGGAGAGTGTTTATTTAAACAGTCTTTTCTGTTGTAACCATGTTGGTTCAAGTATATTAGAGGGTAAATCTACACTTAAAACGCTGCACTGATGCAGCTGCACTGCTGTAGTGCTTTAATAAAGATGCTCTACGCCAGGCCTGCACAACATACAGCCCGCGGAGGCTCACTGTGCGGCTCGCGCGCGGGGGGGGGGGGGGGGGGGGGGGGGGCAAAAAAAAAAGTTTTTTGCTCAACAACTTTGGCGGCGGGAGAAGAGTTTCGGCCCTCGGCTGTTTTCTTCGGAGTAATATGGCCCTCGCCGCTTTACGAGTTGTGCAGGCCTGCTCTACGCTGACGGGAGAGAGCTCTCCCGTCAGCATAGTTAATTCACCTCGAGAGGTGACAGCTATGGCTATGTCTACACTACAGACCTTACAGTGGCACAGCTTATACTGCTGCAGCTGTACCGCTGTAAGATCTCCCGTGTAGCCGCTCTATGCAGAAAGAAGAGAGATCTCCCATCGGCATAATTAAACCACCCCAAGAACTGACAGTAGCTATATTGGTGGGAAAGCATCTCCCGCAGACATGGCGGTCCACACCGGCGCGTCTGTCGGTGAAACACGTCATTCGGGGGGGCTTTTTTTCCCCACACCTCTGACCGACAAAAATGCTAATATAGACATAGCCTATGTCTATGGGAGAAACTCTCTCACCAACATAGTTATACTCACCTAGCCATGTTGCTCAGCGCTAAGTTGCTCAGGGGTATGGATTTTTTACACCTCTGAGCAACGCAGTTATACCAATATAGGTCTGCAGCATAGACAGACCTGAGAGACAAGATGGGTGAGGTAATATCCTCTAATGGGTCAACTTCTGTTGGTGAAAGATACAAGCTTTAAAGCTACACAGAGCTGTTCTTCTGGTCTAAGAAAAAGTGTCACAGCTAAACACAAGGTGGAACAGACTGTTCGGTATAAGTAGTTAACACGTATTTCTCAGGGACCATTTATGGTGAAGTGGTCTGTTAATACCTTTGCAGTCACAGGCAAAAAAGGGGGTGAATGAACTCCCAGAGAAAAATAATAACAGACAAAATCATCCATGGGCGAACACTTTTCACAAAACCATCACTCCATATCTGACCTTTCAGTTCTCATCTTCAAACGAAATCTGCACACACCTTTAAAAAATGAACCTGGGAGCTTAAATTCATGACTTTGCTAGTTATGAATTCATGGCCTTCATAAAGACACTGGATTTATGGTTATTACAACAATCTGTGCCCACTAACCCCCCTTTATTTTCCTATGACTAAAGGGGTGTTAACAGGCCACTTGACCTCAAATGCTCTTTTAGATTATGCGTGAACGACTGCTGAAAAATCCACGCTCCTGAGCAGGGTGGTTAAGCAGACCTAAGTCCCTGTGTAGTCAGCACTAGGTCAAGGGAAGAATTCTTCCATTGACCTAGCTACTACCTCTCAGGGAGGTGGATTACCTATGCCAATGGGAGAATCTCTCCCGTTGGGGTAGGTAAAGTCTACACTGAAGCGCTACAGCAGCTTTACGTGTAGACAAACCCTGAGTACTTTTCTCAGACTTGAAGAGCTCTAGGTAGGTTGAAGGCTTGTCTCTTTCAACAGAAACTGTTCCAGTAAAAGATATTACCTCACCCACTTTGTTTCTCTGGGTTTTATTTTTTTATTGGCTGTAATTTTAAAAATCATGAAAACTTTTTTTTTTTGCATTCTGTAAAAAAAAAAAAAAAAAAAAAATCACAAAATTCAATTTGTAGTTCTCTCTGAAAACATATCACATTAAATTTAAATTGTTATAATTGCCAACTCTCCCCATAGCACCCTCAAAGTCTATAGGGTATGTCTACACTACCCGCCGAATTGGCGGGTAGCAATCGATCCAGAGGGGATTGATTTATTGCCTCTAGACTAGACGCAATAAATCGACCCCCGAGCACTCTCCGGTAGACTCCTGTACTCCACTGCCGCGAGAGGCGCAGGCGGAGTCGATGGGGGAGTGGCAGCAGTTGACTCACCACTGTGAAGACGCCACGGTAAATGGATCCAAGTAAGTCGACTTCAGCTACATTATACTCATAGCTGAAGCTGCGTATTTTAGATCGATCGCGTCCCCCTGTTACCCCCAGTGTAGACCAGGCCTAAATGAGCAGATGATCTTCCAGTCACATTGCAAGGCATAACAAATGCAGGCTCTTTCAAAACAAAGTATCAGAGGGGTAGCCGTGTCAGTCTGGATCTGCAAGAGCAACAAAGAGTCCTGTAGCACCTTATACACTCACAGATATATTGAAGCATAAGTTTTCGTGGGCAAAAGTTATGCTCCAATATATCTGTGAGTCTATAAAGTGCTACAGGACTCTTTGTCGCTCTTTGAGATTAAGAAAGCACTCCTAGAAATGTTGATATGTAAAGATACAAATGTCCTATTTACTAGTGCTCATGGCTGATTAAATTTATCCCGAGGATTAAAATATTGTTTTCTAGCCTATGGAATACAAACTATCTACTTTGAGACAGGATATGTTTATCTATTTCAGGTGATATTCATGGAGTTTAACTACTGCTTTTTTTCTGTATAATTACATAATGCAACGTTGTGTGGTTAATGAGAAATATTTGGTACTGCTGAAAGAACGTGTCAATATTTTGAAATGCAGAATGGCAAACATAAGAAGTCATGCAGCGTTTATGAACAAATCCGTGGCCAACTAGAAATTATTTCGCATAATACAACAAAGCCACATTTAGTCTGGAACACCAGCAACTCAAAAAAGAAAGTTTGTACCCAAGCTTCATACCTGCCGTTACAACAGGTGACGGTCCGGATTGCTAGAAACAGAGACGAGACCAGACACCCACCCGCCCCAATCTGTGTAGATCTTTAGCGCAGAGGCCGCCGGAGCGTTTAAGAACGAGAGCGCGGCTCTAGAGCCACGGGGATGGGCCGGAACCAGGGGCAGGCTGGTGCCTGGAACGACGTGTCTTGTTTCCAACCTGCGCAGGCTGCCAGCGCCCCCTCCCCCGCTGGTGACACCCCGCCTCAGTCTCGGAGCGAGCGAATCGCTTGAGACTTCCCCCAGCTGGAGAGTGCGGGGCAGGGGCAGGCCCGGCCGGTGACCGCGGGCCAGACGGGAGCTCACCGCAGGGCCCTGCCGCCGGGAGCGCGGGGAGAGGCCGACAGCCGGGCTGCGCCGGGGAGAGGTGCCGCAGAGGGAACCTGCGCTCGGGGCAGTGGATGAGAACGGGCCCGTCCCCGGGACCCCCCCGCCCGGTCGCCCACGGCACTCACCAGAGCGCACACGCGCAGAGCGGTCCCGCAGGAGGCGGTGGGCCCAGAGGGGCCGCGGTGCAGGCCGGGCCCGCGGGGGCCACGCTCCTCTCTCGCCTACCCCGTCTGCCCCTTGCCGCTGCGACTCACAACACAGCGAGCACCAGCACCGCCACCCAGCCTGGGAAACGTCACCTTACCACGCAATCCTCGTCCTCCCGGGGCAACCACTTCCGTTTCCGGGTCACGCCAGCTGAGCCTGTCCGCTTTAAGGTGGAACTGAGAAGTTCCGCTCTAGGGGTCTCGCTTCTAGCCACGCGCTGAAACATTTCCTTTTTTATTAACTTTTTTAAATCGCTGTACAAAAATACCAACACAACAAACGATGCTAAAACGTCTCGTAATAGATTAACCCTTTGCTACCTCACCCTAGCTATACCTGAAACATTTAATGCTATATATCACTGGTCACAATGCAAATCAGTTTTTTGTATTACAAAAGTTTAGGCAGAAACAACTTTTGTTTTTACAAATCCAGCTAGTTCAAAAAAGGTGAAGAGCAGAGGCAAAAATCAGAGGAGGGGGATAGAGATGGGGAGGGAAGGAAGTGGGTAGAGAGGGGGGGTTGGGGGTGAGGAGATGTATTTAATAAGGTCATTAAGATACTTCTAGAAAAGTATCCCATATTCTGAGGATTTTTCTTTGTATATTTCTGTGATGATATACAATTCTTTAAAGGACGGCCAAGCCTACAATGTCTATGCTCCAGTCTTCAATTGTTGGGTTCTATTTGGATTTCCATTTTTGTAGTATTAATCTGCTAGCAATTAGTATTGCTCTGTTGAGCAAAAGTTTTCCAAATTTCTTCAGCTTCCAATTAACATCCATTAGGTTTAAAATTACATGTTTAGCTTGTAACACAATTTTATTTGTTAGGGGGAAATTTACTCTGCAAATAAGTTCTCCCCAAAACATACGGGTATAGAGGTATTAGGATTTCCAGAGCATATGGGTTAAATTAACACAAGCTGAACCATATGTTTGTCTGATTTAGCAGCAGGTGTTTTGAACAGTCAGAGAGTGGTCCAGTGCATTCTCCATATAATTTTCTGCTGTATAATCTTAAACTAAAGTCCAAGGAACAATTCAGAACACTGATTAAAATGTGTTTCCATTGCTTAGCAGAAAATAATTGGCCTAGTTCTTCCTCCTAATTCTTTTTTAGGGAATCTGTGTTTAATTCAAATTTGCTGGCCAAGTCTGCATATAGTGTTGCCATAGGTTTTGGCAATTGGTAATATTTGGAGAAATTAAAGCAGTCCAGGTGGGTCGAGGTAGCACAAGCATTGAGGCTAAATAGGTGGGAGATGGCATGTTTACATTGGTTATATTTCCACTCCTTCTTAGTCTCTAGATTGAACCTTTCCTTTAATATTGGAAAAAGGAGGAAGATATTATTTTCAATAAATTGACTGATGGTCAAATTCCCTTTCCTAATCCAGCCTGGACAAATGATGGGGTTGCCTACTATACAGAGTTTCAAGTTACCCCCGATAGAGGCCTTGATATGTAGAAATGAGTGATTTTTAAATTTAACAGACATAGTACACCAAGTATTTCTGGCTGCCACAATAGTTGGTAATTGTTCTTTAGGGAATCAGTTGTATCTGAGTGCAGCGCAATGGAAACATGAAAAAAAGCAACCAATTCTGCCTCTAGCTGGAGCCAATCTGGGGCTCTGCAGCATGAGAGAATGAGCTACTGTGCTGCTTAGTTAAGAATTATTGCCTGATGCTAAAGTTTAAAGTTGGGAAATCTAAAACCACCTGTTTTGATAGGGAGCTGTAAGGAGATTGTTGCCAGCATCCCACAAGAATGACCTGAACATGTTGTCAATTTTGGTAAAATAAAAGGAAGGAATATCAACAGGAAGGGAATTCAGAATAAAAATTATCCTAGGAAGAACATCCATTGCGATGCTGGCAGACCAGGTACCAGCTCACGGCAAAGTCCCCATGTCTCACCTGAACACAGAAAAATACAGCTGGAATCACTCTGGCTCATCTGTGTGTTAGTATTGTTAAATTAGGTACTAGGATTATAAGAATGTGTTTAGACTTTATTGAATACTTATGAGTTACTGCATGCATTAATCTCTCTTACAACGTCTATATTTCATATTGTAAGGTAATATTTAAGCATTTGTATTGTATGCCTCTGTAATTGTGTAAATCATCAAATAGGAGAGAGACATTAATTAGTGTGAAGTGCTGAACTCCAACAGAAGGTGTTATGTCCTTCCCAACAGGAAAAGGCCAACACCACCACAGTGGCTATTGTGGGACATTAAAAAGGACAAAAGAGTTTGTTCTGCTATTCTGCTCGCCTCCTGAAGATGAGCCATGCAAGTGAATTCTTCCTGTCAGCTGAGTTTGTAGCTCAGAGCAATGGGGGGAGGGAGATAAAACCCACCACACAAGGAACTGGATCTCTGGGCTGCTTGGACTCTTAGGGGCAAGGTTTCTAGGTATAAGTAAGGGATCCCCAGCTGCTTAGCCATAAAGGACATATAGAGCTTGCTTATTATAGAAGCTTCTATTATCTTTTGAAACTTGATTGCAACTAATTTGTGTATGTGTGTTTACCTGCTTTAACCTCTTAAATAACTTGTTTCCTTTTTTGTTAATCTTTAGATATCTTATTATAGGATTAGCTACAAGCAGTGTCTTTGGTGCGAGATCTAAGGTGCTCTTCCAACTAAAGCCAATGAGATCTTCATTGCTTCTGACTTATCCCAATTTATCCCAAAGACAAAGAATATATCAAAGTTACCTATTGTTTGTAGGATATTAGGAAGGGATTGAGCTGGGTTTTTAATAAATAGGAGGAAAGGACATTGTCTACATATAGAAGGATTTTTGTCTCCTGAGTCTCTGATGTGAGCCCTTGAATACCTTGGTGTTCCCTAATTAGTATTTTAAGTTCTAATGCCAGATTGAACAGGAGGGGAAGAGGGGGCATTCCTGTCTACTTTCCTAAAACAGATCCAGGGGGATGCTGTGTTATCTTGATAGGATACAAGAGTTTGGATTAGAATATAACACTTTATCCATGAATAAAGGATTTTCCCAACCCAAATTTATCCCAGGTAAGAAACAGGTATTGCCAGCTCACACTGTCAAAGGCTTTCTCTGCATCAAATGAAATGATTGCATGCGAATTTCCAGAGTGGTGGTGGAATACTATAAAATTAACCTTTTTTAATAAATCCCAGGTGACTGGGGTTAACCATATCACTCTACTTTTTCAAGCTTTGTAGCCAATATTTTTGAAAGTATTTTTATTAGTATTAATGAAAGATGTGTCTATAGCTGTTAGGCTTTTGTGCATAATTTTGGTATAATTAGTATGGTAATAAGGGCTTCCCTCACAGTAGAAGGTAACATACCTTTTTTGAAGGCATCTTTGCAAATATATAACAGCTTAGGGGCCAGAATTTCTTTGGAAGTTTGATAGAATTCTACCAATAGGTCATCAGCACCAGAGTCAGGTCTTGCCCTGACTTGTTTCCTTCATGGCCTTGATTATTTCCTCTGATTACAAAGGAAAAGCCAGCTTGGCTTGCTGCTTTTCTGAGATTTGTGGGAGGTTAAGAATTTGAACATAATTATTCAGGTCTTCTGGGTCAGGTTGTGAATTGTTATTGTAAAGAGCCTGGTAGAATTTTTAAAAATTGATCATCTGCCCTTGTTCTGATTTGAGTAATACTGTTCAGGATGTTTAACCTCTCTCAATATATATATGCAAGAATTTTTCTCTGCTCTTTTCCCCACTTCCAGTGTGCTTGTTGGCATCTAAAAAGAATAAATTTGGCTTGTGTTGAAGTCAGTCTATTTGCTTCATAGTGAAGATAATTAATGTTTTAAAACTTTCTTGGGAGGGGTAGTTTGCACATTCTAATTTTGTAGCTTGGCGTAGTTCAGTTAATTCCTGCCTAGCCTTCTCCCTACCCACTGAGTAGGAAATGATCCTGCTCCTAAAAAAAGATTTCAGAGTATCCCATAGGGTGGACTGGGATATTTTAGGTGTACCATTTGTTTAGAAGAAAAACAGAATTTCTGCTATGACATAATTTTGAAAATGTTTCTCTTTTTAAGAGAGTTCAGTCTCCATCTTTACAATTCAAATTTGCCTTGTGAGGGGAAAATTGGAGTATCACAGGTGCATAAGCAGAGATCATCATAGACTTGATTTCATTATTAAGCATGAAGTCCACCAGATTCATAGGCATCAGGAAGAAATCTATTTGTGAATATGGGGGAATGGGGAGAAGTAAACTCCTTTAAGGTAGGATTCTGCCATATCTTTTAACCCCAATTCTTCTCTATAATCTTTTATAATGAGTGTAGCATGTGATTAAGTATGCTGGTGCCAGCCTGACTTGTCTGAAGAAGGGTTTAACACTGCATTAAAATCTCCTGCTATGATGATTGATACTAGGGGGATATTAATTTGGAAAAAAACTTGGATCTTTGTGTGTATATATGTTAATTACAGTAAATACTGCTGCCCCCAGGAACTTCTTAAACACCCCTTCCCCATGTAGTCCCTCCGAGATCTCCCTGCCCCCAAGTCATTAAGATGATCTCTGCTTTCACAGGAGTGACCATTCTTCGCTTTAGGGCCCCTAAAGGGCCCGTTTGAAACTTCAGAGCAGCATAATCCATAGCTTACCAGGGGGGAGGACTAGCCCACCTTAAGAGGCAGAACTCAACGCTTCCCCCACCCCAGCAGGAGGGAGGGAGGTGTGGGGATTCTTTGTGCACCTGCGCACTGAGAGGGCAAAGCAGCCCTATAGCTCCTCCCCGAAAAGGGCGAGGATTGCGCGTGTGCGGGTTGGACACGCAGGCTATTATCTGCACATGCGCAGGGAGAGGCGTTTTCAAGGGCTAGGACGCGGTGGGGAAAACGCCCCCTTACCGACAGACTTACAAAAAAGCGGGAGGAGCTTTCCTCCACACATGCGCATTGCGCACTGAGAGGCGGCTTCAGTAGTTTCCAGCCTGAGACAGGGAGAAGGGCGCCCCTCTTCTTACACATGCGCATTAGGAAACACGTGTAGCGCTGGGAGGCGGGGCTCCCGGCCCTTCCTACACAGGCGCAGTGTGTTCGTGCCCGACGCGTCGTGAGCAGGTCAGGCGGGCGATGGATTTCGTCGGGGCGCGGAGCGCGGTGCTGGCTGTGCTGAGGGGCGCGCGCGCAGGCGACCGGACCCGCCTGCTGCACTGGATGCGAACGACCAGTAAGCGATGCATGGATGTGCCGACCGCGGCACCTGCCCGCCCTCAGCGAGCCTCAGGCACCGCGCGGGGGCGGGGCTTTCCCCGGGAGATTTGGCAGCGCGCGGCTCCTCCCCCTCGCGTGCGGCTCCGCGCGGCGCTCGGCAGGCGTCGCCCCTGGCTAACGTGCGCCCCTCGCTTTTAAGTATCGCCGGAAGTAGGGTTTGATTAGATTGCGGGAACTCCGGTGTTGGCCGCCTCCAGCGTTCAACTACCCCACCTTGGCACCCCAGAATCGTAAGATTGGCTTAAAGATTGAGACACTTAAAAAAAAAAAGTATGAGAGGGGTAGCCGTGTTAGTCTGGATCTGTAGCAGCGACAAAGGGTCCTGTGGCACCTTATAAGGTGCCGCAGGACCCTTTGTCGCTTAAAAAAAAAAAAAAAGGAGGGATCTTATGTGATATGGGTTTTCTGGTCCATGCATCCGATGAAGTAGGTTCTTAACCCACGAAAGCTTCTGTTGAAATGTGTTAGTCTCTAAGGTGCCACAGGTATTTTTCTTGTTTTCTTTTTGGTCCTTTAGGGTGCGCTAGGGTCACGTGTTCAAGCTTTTCTCTGCAGTTCCAAGAGCTTCCGTTCTAAAGCCAGTGTTGCTTGGTGGGCTAGGGCTATCCACGGGGTGGACTTGTTGCCTTCTCAAGGTCCTTCTCAGCCCAACATTTCTACGAGTCTGTGAAAGCTGAAATCACCAGGCAATGTCTTGATTCCAGCAGCTGGGGGGGGTCTAAGAAAATACCCTGTTACCTCAAGAATTAGTAACGTTGAATTTGCATTGGCGTCACTTACAAATTTTAGGTTTTGTCTAACTGCAGGAGGTGCACTTGTTCAATTTAAATTGAATTAAAATCCAGTGTAGTGAAAAGGCTGTGCAGATATTTTTATTTCAGTTTAAACGGCAAATATACAAGCAAAAGTTAGTGAAACTGATTTAAATTGCTTTATGTAAAAAGAAATACAAAATATGAGAAAAGTAAATTGGATTTTGGAAATTACACTTTTAATAATCGAGATGTAGTTTCCTCAGAAAAGAAACATTTATTTATTTATTTATAAGTACTGTGGGGTCCTGTGCCATGATTAAGGTTCATAGGCATTACAAAAATACAAATAACTGTTTTTGAAGTTGATAGCATTTCTTTAAGACACTGTATAAAGAAAAATACCTTGATAGGTAAGGAGGGACAAGAACTACTCCAATACATTGTGTTTGATAATCCTCAAACTGCATGTTGATGTTTGTCTCCTCTCCCATTCATGCATGTGCTCATATTTACACTGCCATTACACGAGTCCCATCTTTTCCGTAGTCTTGATTTGTCAGATTCATTGATACTGTAAAATGCAAGAAGACTGTTGAGGGATGGCACTTTTCTATGTCTGACTCATTACTATAGTATGAGTGCCTCACAGTCTTCAACATATTTATCCCCACAAGAGCCTTGTGAAATAAAGTACTTATGCACATTTTTCACTTTAATTTTTTTTTGGGGGGGGGGGGAGAACTGCACCCTTATTATTGGGCCAGCTAGTTGAGTAGTGTATCTGCCATTTCTAAAAAGACTGAAAAATTAGTATTTTATATGTTTTTAGTTTCTTATGAATTGTTCACAACAATCTTTGAGAAGGTTGAAAATGTAGAGTATGAATTTAGGTAACCCACTGAAGCCATAGCCTCATAGATAGTACTGTGCTGAATAAAGTGCAGCCCCAGCCCCCTGTCCACATCTCCTCCCCCATCCCCTGGAGCTGCGACCCTGCTCCTGGCACTAGCTCTGTGGGGGGACAGGAGGGTGTGGACAGGGGTGCAACCTTCAAGTTTGGGGACCACTGCATTAGGCAGATTATGGGATATTTGCCCCCACCTTACAGCTTAGGAGGAGACCAAACAGTTCAAATTTTAATGCAATCTTAAGCATAAGGTTTAATATTTATTTCAAAAATCATTAGCATTAACTTATTATTGTGGATTCTTGTTATCCATATAGATGTCCAATCCTGTTTTGCATCTTAAGTTTTTGGCCTCAACACACTGAACAAGTAGGTTTCAGTTTAATGATGCATTGTGTAATTAAAAACTGAACACTTACTCTTTGTTTTCCTGTCACTTAGCTGGTTTCTGATTCATGACAATACTTTGCCTCTCACCTCATGACTACTTATTTTCTTTAGTAGTTTTTTTTGTGAGGGTCCTATGAAAAACCTTTTTGAAATGAACAATGTCATCCCATTCTTCATCTACGACTGACACCTTCATAAAATTCTAATAGGCTAGTGAGATATGGTTTTCCCTTGCACAGACCATGCTGATTGAACTCTATCATGGTCTTCCAGATGTTTTATTAGTCTAATTTTAACTATTGTTTCAATCAGATTTACCAGGTAGAGATGCAAAGCTCCCTGGTCTGTAGTTTCTTGGATCCCCTCTAGAAGCTTTTTAAAGTGTACACGTTTAGTACTCTCGATGAGACAGCAAATTTTTGGTAACAATTTCTGCAGTTAAGATAATGAGAATCTGTCAAGTAGTTCAAGCCCCAGATTATGAACTACTTTATAATTTGGTACAATCTGGTAGGCTGTGCTTTCATAATTTAATGTACTCTATTGCTGTTTTTCAAAAGCTCCAGTAATTGGAGAAAGTCCAGAGGAGAAACAAAAATGAGTAGAGGTCTAGAAAACATGACCTATGAGGAAAGATTGAAAAAATTGGGTCTGTTTAGTCTGGAGAAGAGAAGACATTGGGGGGGGTGGGGGGGTTTCATGGTAACAGTCTACAAGTACATAAAAGGTTGTTGTAAAAAGGGAGGGGATAAATTGTTCTCCTTAACCATTGAGGACAGGAGAAGTAATAGGTTTAAATTGCAACAAGGGAGATTGACAGTAGGAAAAACTTCCTAACTAAGGGTAGTTAAGCACTGGAACAAATTACCTAGGAAGGTTGTGGAATCTCCATGACTGGCGGTTATGAAGAACAGGTTAGACAAGCACCTGTCAGGGATGGTGTAAACCAGGGATGGGCAACCTTTCAGAAGTGGTGTGCTGAGTCTTCATTTACTCACTCTAATTTTAAGATTTCATATGCCAGTAACATATTTTAACATTTTAGAAGGTCTCTTTTTATAAGTCTAATATGTAAATACAACACTAGTTTATTTATATAAGGTTAAATAAAGGTTTTTAAAATGTTTAAGAAGCTTCACTTAAAATTAAATTAAAATGGAAAGCCCCCCAGACCAGTGGGCAGGACCCAGGTAGTGGGAGTACCACTGAAAAATCAGCTCATGTGCCGCCTTTGGCACCCGTGCCATAGGTTGCCTACCCCTGGTCTAAACAATAGTTAGTCTTGCCTCAGTGCAGGGGACTGAACTAGATGACCTATCAAAGTCCTTGCCAGTCGTGTGTGTCTATGATTTGTGGAGCAAGCCAAAACTAACATGGCAACGGTTTTATAATTGCAATTCAATTTTTTGAGTTTACATGTAAAAGATCAAATGTCAGGATAGACTGGATGCACTGGTAATACAGGATTGAACAACTAAAGTAACCAGTTGGAGAACAAAATAACTGGGTGTTCTCATTAGGTCTACCCAGGAATCCTCCCTATTCTAAGTGTCTCACTGTTATTACAAGCTGAAATAGTTTGCCTTTCAGAAATGACAGCCTCATGCCATGAGAACATAGCCCTTAAATTTGCTAACTTCCTCATTATATGTTTTCTTCTTCAGGAATACCTTCTTTGTCAGTAGTATCAAGACTGCTGCATAGGATCTAATTATGTAGGAGTTAAGAATACGCTTTTGGCTACTGTACTTCACAGTTTTGAAAGATCGCAAGTGACTATTGCATCAGCACTAGGCAATAAAGAGACAGGAAACCATCTGTTCTTAGCTCTATGATGGCATTAACTGAGACTTCACAGTCTAGAACAGTGGTTCTCAAACTCCCCCCCCAGACCACTTGAAAATTGCTGAGGGTCTCAGCGGACCACTTAATTATCTTTCCAAATGTTATTTGTACCTTTAGCTAACTATTGTAAAGCGCTTTGGATAAAAGTGCTGTGTATATAAAAAAAACCCTTTTTTTTGTTCTACAAATAAAAGCACAACTCATTTTAATATCAGTAGTCTTACCTTTCTAATGTGATGGATGTGCCTTCTCTCCCCTGCTGCAGCAGCCCCAGAGCTGGGGCTGGGAAGGAGGGGGAGGGTCTCTCCCTGGCAGCCACAGCCCTGGAGCTGGGGAAAGTCACCTTTTTCTCTGGCCACTGCAGCCCTGCAGGTCCAGTAGCGTAGCCGGGAGCGGGGGAGCGGCCGCTCCCTCTGTGAGCCGAAGCAGCGCCTTTTTAAGCGCCGCTTCCTGCACTCACCCGGCGACGCTCCGGGTCTTCGGCAGCAGGTACCACTGAAGACCCGGAGTGAGTGAGGACCCGCCGCTGAAGTGCCGCCGAAGACCCGGAGCGTCGCCAGGGAGTACAGGGGGAGGCGCCTTTTTATAGCGCCGCTCCCCCTGCGCTCTGGACCTGGCTGCGCTAATGTGCAGGTCCCAAATTCCCCCCCACCCCCTCTTCTCACCCCACTGTCTGTAGCACTGCATACACTCACTCCTGCAACACCTTCTGGTTACCTCAGGAATTAGCTCTTCCAGCTCCAGAGCACCTTCTGCTGGCCCATGTCTCTCCTGCTGTCACTGCTTGTCTTACCACTGGTGTTAGAGTAGGCCCCACATCCCCCTTGGCCTGCAGTTCCTCTTCTCTGGGGTACTGCACCACAGCAGTGCCCCCAGACTCAGGGGTCCTCCCCTCCCTGGGGAACCCCCAATCTCCTCATCCCACCTTACCTCAGTGACCCACTGCCAGTCTTCATCTAGCCCCATCCCTCTGGGGCAAACCGCAGTCTGAAGTCACTCATCATTGGCAAGGGGGTTGGACCAGCTGCCTCTTCCTTCCCTGGGTGCTTCCCCACAGCCTCAGTACCTCCTCAGGCCTTAGAAGCAAAGCTTCAGGCCTTGGAAGCAAAACCTCAGCTGGGGAGTTCGCCAGGCTGGAGCTCCTCCTGCTGTTTCCCAGCACTGCTGTGTCCAAGGCACCCCCTTCTGCTTGCAGGCAGTCTTTCCCTCTCCAAAGCTGAAGAGAGACTGGCAGCCTTCTGGCCCTGCAGCCCTTTTATAGGGCCCAGTCTGGCCCTGATTGGCTGCCTCCCAGCCTTCTCTGATTAGCTCTCAGCTCCAGCCCTCCCCAAGGCCTGGCTTCTAACCCCTTCTGAGCCGGAGCAGGGTGACCTGCCTCTCCCACCTACCCCTTATTCCGCCCAAGGCCATCACCTCACCTTGTGTGTCTTCCCAAGGTCCAGGCACCTAATTGGGGTGGCCCTTCATTCTCTCATGTGTGGCCGCCCAGGCATGCACCTTCGAGGGAGCTATCTGTGGACCACCTGAATGGAGCTCGTGGACCATTGGTGGTCCATGGACCACAATTTGAGAACCTCTGGTCTAGAACTTGGAGAGCCACAAGAGAAATACAGTAACTTTAAATGCACAGAAGAGAGTCGTGGAGAGGTGCGGAGCCTACAGGACATAACCTCTGCTTACAGTAAAAGGAGGTTAACACTCCAGATTCCTTGACATCAGCGGTGTTGCTGGCGTTTAAACAAGGAAGTAAACAAAAGTATCAATATTCACTCATCTTTAATCTGATTGTATGAGGTACATTCTTTTTAGTTAGGGGGAACATACAAAAGTTTAGGCATAAAGTTTTGAATTTCTTATTACCCATCTAATGGTGACAGTCATTCTCATTAGATTGGTAGTCAGAAGAAACACTCATACAACTCTCACCCTATAAATAACTTCACTTTTTTTCCTCTATCATGACCTGGGATTATTTTGGATGGCCATAGGCTTATCTGCCATTTCCTTCTCTTGAACCAAGCTTGTGAAGGGGCAGTGGGCAAATGGAGGAAGGAAAGGACTCTCTTCTACTGGCTTATTCACCTAAAGAATTGAGTAGAGATTAAGTTGAGGTACTTTCTTCTGAGCCCCCTCCTGCAGGTGTTGTCCAAAATACTGGGAGAGAGTCTGAACTAGTGGAGGAAGATGGGGCTTAAAATCACTATCCTCTGTCCCCAGAACTAGGGCCTTCACTCATCATTCTTGGTGACTCCTCACCTCATGGAGCTACTCTGAACAACAATTGTGGCAGTGGTAAGGGAAGGCAGATCCTACAATGTTCTCCCAAAATTCCTCTGTCCTAGATACTATACCACATCCATTACTGTAATATCTGAGCACGCCCATAACCGCTAAGATTGGAACAGGACAAAGTATTGCAAGGAGTCAGTACTGAGATGCCTGGTTAACTCTGACTACATCTCTAGAATTGGGGTTGTCCCACTCAAGGAAAAGCAGTATCATGGGAAATGCTGAAAAGTTGTCCAGTCTCCACAATCATGCAGTGAATTTAAAGCCCAGTATTTCTAGGAATGCAGAGGAATGATGTTGGGCAAAAAGAAAATAACCAAATAGTGGGAAACCAATTTGAATGTATATGGTGAAAAAGAGATCATTGCAACCAAGGGGGAGGGGAGTAAAATAAACAGGAAAAATGACATATTCTGAGACACAAGTTTCTCCCTTTCTTTTCTGTACTCCTACCACAGTCCTATTTCTGTTCCCATCAAGATGTTGCATTGCAACAATTATACTTCCAGCTGAGGAGGACTGGGCATGGTTCCAACATCACCAGCAGAGCAATTTAAGGCTCACATCCTCATCTTCACCCCAGGTCTGAGTGTGTTTGCAGCTCCTGGCAGCTTGAGATAAAGACCTGAGCAGGTGGATCCTCCTGCAGTAGCATGTTGCATCACTGCTAAGACAGCTTGATGATTTTTTTTTTTAAACTTAAAACAATTTATAAAGATTTTTGACTTTTATGAAAATGATAAATATGCACAATGTTATCTGGCACATCAGTTAAAAGTAATTTGAGATCTTTATAGCATATCAAAAACCTAGTAACTTTTATCTTGTCTAGAATAAAGGCCATATCTGAACAACTAAGAACTCAAATAGAAAACTTTAAACAGTTCCTTGGTTTAACAGTTTCCATGAGTAATCTTCCTTAGTAATTATGGTAACATAAATCAACATCTTGAACCTATTTTTCTCCTCTGCCCATATACAGAATAAAATAAGTGATACTTTTTTCATTTCTTACAAATTACAGAAGTTCCAAGTCTTTTCACACGATGATAGAAATAGTCTACTGTCTTCAGGCAGCTGCTTAGCAACACTGCTTTCACTCTTTCACAACCAGCTTCCTCATCCCACGCACTGCAATGTAATGTACGTCATTTTCTGGTGGGACTTACATTACAGCTTTTCCTTTGAATTACAGTCAGTTTTAGATCTTGAAGAAAGGAAACATTAACTGTCAGAAATAGCAACAAGAAGCTTTGGTGCTTTAAAAAAAAAAAATACTGGGAAAGCCAAGTCCCAGAAAGTTTGCCCAAGGAAACTTGGACAAACCCTAAAGGCTAATTAAAGCCAATTTGGGAGCCCCCTGCAAAGATTCCATTAAATTGGGGTGCAAAGTTCAGTGTTTTTGTGTGTGCGTGTGTGTTTGTGTGTGTGTAAAAGCTGAAAGAGGCTACTTGTAATATGCCCAGGTTCTGTTAAAAGGGGGAGACATCCTGGTTTACCAGGGGCTCAGATTATCACTGCCAGCTCTCTGTCAACCTGATGCATCTCTTACTGCACAGAACTGGAGCGTGAGTGGTAAATGAATTTTCATTGCTCATGTATTGTGTGAGAACCCCAGCTAGTAGCAGATCTGGTGCTGGAACTCTAAACATGTGGTGTAAACTGTAGAAGAGTATTAACCTTGGACCTGAACATGCGCCTGGGTTTATTTCCCCAAACCGTTAGTGATGGTGCCCCCTGCAGTTAGATGTTTGAGAGCATTGTGTAAACTGACCCTCCAAACTTCTACTATTATAAAAGTGTCCTGGGATATATTAATGTTTATACAGAGAAGGCGTGGTCTCAGGTCGAAAGACTCATGCTTTAAAAAAAACCTCTCATACAGTAAACTCTGGGGTACTTCAGTTAACCTCAGGAGGAGAGAAGGATGAGTTGACACTATCAGGATTGACTCTGTGACTTCAGGAAGTCCACATTTCAAATCTGAAACTAGGGTCATTAAGTTACCTTTCTTGGCAACTAAAAAACTTTTTTGTTGTATTTTGAGCTTTTAAAACAGATTTAACAAGTATATTTGTGGATTCTTACCAATCAGTCATACACTGGTAAGTAGTGCCCTACCAAATTCACAACCAAGAAAAACGCATCATGGACTGTGAAATCTGGTCTCCCACCATGAAATCTGTTTTTTTGTGTGGTTTTACCGTATATGATATAGATTTCATGGGGGAGACCAGCATTTCTCAAATTGGGGGTCCTGACCCAAAGGGGAGTTGCAGGGGGGTCACGGTATTGCCACCCTTACTTCTGCGCTGCTTTCAGAGTTGGGCGGCCGGAGAGCGGCGGCTGTTGGCCAGGTGCCCAGCTCTGAAGGCAGCGCCTCACCAGCAGTAGCGTAGAAGTAAGGGTGGCGATACCATAGCATGCCGCCCTTACTTCTGCGCTGCTGCCTTCAGAGCTGGGTGGTCATAGAGTGGCGGCTGCTGACTGAGGGCCCATCTCTGCATGCATTAGCGCAGAAGTAAGGGTGGCAATACATACTATGCCATCCTTACTTATTCGCTGCTGCTGGTGGCCGTTCTTCTTTCAGAGCTGGGATTCCGGCCAGCAGCTGCTGCTCTCCAGCTGCACAGCTCTGAAGGCAGTGGTGCAGCCAGCAGCAGTGCAGAAGTAAGGGTAGCAATACCACAACCCCCCACACACAGTAACTTTGCAAACACCTCCCCCCGTCCCCTCACAATTCCTTTTTGAGTCAAGACCCATACAGTTACAATACAGTGAAATTTCAGATCTAAATAGCTGAAATCATTAAATTTATTATTTTTAAAATCCTATGAAAGAGAAAGTGACAAAAATGGACTGTGAATTTGGTATGGCCCTACTGATAAGGCTGTAAAAATCCCCTTATCCATATATGTTGTTCCTATACTGTCAAATAGTTCAAAATAGATATAGTATGATTTTACATTTACCCTTGTTCCAGGGCTAAAATGCTGAATATTGTAATATATTAGAAATTAAACTTTTTAAAAAGTAAGTAACTTAGTAAGAAAATAGCATTTTTATAAACTTTACCATCTGTATATTTTCATTTAAATCTCAGATCTATATCAAAATCCCCATAAGTGGTAAACTGATCTGAGAACTCTAAATCATCCCATAATTAATACATAATTGTGTAATACACACCAGTTATTGAACCCATCATAAAACCTCTACCAGGGATAAGTAGAAGTGCAGTTAACCTTGAATTTAAATTTTCCCTGCACACTGACTTGCACTGGGTGCAAATTACCAAAATAATTTTAAAAACAGTAAATGACATAGGATCTAACCCTGTGACATGGGAGCTGAGGGCACTGTGTGGCCTGCAGATTAGGCAGGCAATGTGGGAAGAATAAACGATGGCATTAAGGTAAACAGTCCATAAAGTAGAGCCTGTCTTAGCAAAATACACTGCCTGTGGAGACGAGAAAAATTTCTTGTGCTCATACGTTTAGCCCCATTTGTCCCAGCTCCTTCAACTATGGACCAGGGACTCTTCCATTCCCAGACCTTGGTAGTTATATTTATTAAGTGATGACTTCCACAAAGTTTGGAAGTGTGGAGTATATGTAAGGGGCGGGTGTTGGGGAGGGAGGTAGGATTCCTTAAGAGGAAGATACCTTTTCTTTTCCTCTCATCTATAACAAAACTAAGGTGGACCTGGAAATCTTCAAGAGGTTCTAATTAAAGCATCATGCTGAGTAAAGAGCAAAAATGAAGAAAGATGCACGTGAGTGCTAAGAGATCATAACAAGTACTATTACAGAACAAGAAGAATTGCATCTGTAAATCTGTAATTTGCTCCTTATCCAGAGCTTAAGGCAGTGGTCCCCAACCTTTCCGTTGCAGTAGCATCTTCATGTTCCCAGAAGAGTGTGGCGGGCGCCGGACGACCAGCTGCCGAAATGCCACCGAGAAGAGGCGTCATCAAGAAGTGTCACTGCTGAAATGCCGCTGAAAAAGCGGCAGCGACGCTTCTTGGTGTTACTGCTTCTTGGAGGCATTTCAGCAGCTGGTTGTCCGGCAGCCATGCTCCTCGGTGGCGGATTGTCCGCAGAAGCGCTCCCTTGTCGGTAGGCGGGCACACATAAATGCCCCGGCGGGTGCCATGGCGCCCGCGGGCACCACGTTGGGGACCACTGGCTTAAGGAATATGATTTATGCAAACAGAGTAGTGTTTGAGAAGAGATCAAGTAGTGTCACTGAGCAGAAGCCAGATTGACAGGAAGTTAGATCATCATTAAGATGGTGGATATATTGTGAATCTTTTTCATTATTTTAAATATTGTTTGATAAATTGAGATGGGATGTTATGTTAGGCTCTGATGTATCGCCAGTTTTAGGATAAGAATCTGAGGAATCACCAGATTTAGGAAGTGGCATTAATTACCTTTTACAATTTTCCACTGGGAAAATGAAGCTGCAGAGGAAAAGGTTGATGTAAAAACAAAGACTGGAAATAAACCGTCATCAATGAAAACTAGATCATATGATTTTGGTAAATGTAAGGAACAATTATATTATACAACATATAAGTAACTTGACTGATTCAAAATTGAACTGTGGAGCTTCTATCAGCTCAGTCAAAGCGTAAATGTAAATTTAAACAACACCAGGGTGGATTTGATTTAAATCACTAGTTAGGAAGACTCGATTTAATCATGGATTTCTACATAAAAGTGCATTCTTGTTGGTTGTTATAACCTTAATACATATTCTTCACAACTCAAGAGATAGATGAGACCCAAACTGGGTCTCTTTTACGGCCTGCTGCCATTATAGGTTTTCCCTTCTAGTGAGAGAATGGTACGGTAGATCTCAAATCAATGAAAGCTACACTCAGAAAGACCTTAAGACTTCTGGAATATGCTGTTCAAACAGTTTCACTTTTGTTTCTACTGCCTGTCCCTTCCTTCTCACATTTATCTCCAGACTTCTTCTCCTTGTCCAGATCTATTCTGCCCCCAACAATCTTCTGTTCATTGAACTTTTTGAAACTTTGCACTTTTTGAGAGAGGTAAGGGATTGACTCTGTGTACACAAATTTGCAGAGGGACAATAGGGTTGAGGTCTGTTATTTCTCACCTCTATATATTTATTTATTTATTTATTTTATTTATTTAAAAACATTTTTGCTGTTAACAAGCATGTTATTTTTGGAGACCCAAACCCACAGTTTGAGAACTGCAAAACTAAGCATCTCTGATGGTATCTTCTAGACTGAGCACTGAGTCCCATTGGGTAGATAGAAAGATTAACGTAAATAATCTATACAGAAGCCCCTTGAACTCTGTAAAGGTCGTTCCCTAATCCATGAACTATTGGAACTCATTTACAAAACTTTTCTTAAACATTACATGAATATATTGTCTCGCATTATAGAATTAGAATTTATAATCCCTATTCGATGATGAGATATCTTTGAGCTATAATGTATCTTAATTAAAACTATCTTTAGATAGGTTGTTTCCTCAAAAAGCATTTTATCAAAAAAATCCGATTTAAATTTAAAAAATCTTATTCTTTTAATTTTTTTTTAAATCATTGATTTTTATCCACCCTGAACAACACACCAAAAGAGCTAAAGTACTAATTAAATAAACCTGACTTCTATTGGAAAAAAGTACCAGAAAGCTGAAGGTAATCTTAATGGAGACATTTGCAGGGGAAGATGGTATTAGGAATTACCAGATTATTCATGCTGAGGTCATATCTAAAATCTTATTGGTAACATGGGGGAAATTAATTTTTGTGAGAGATGCAGCCTTATCTTCAACTTGCACATTCAGTATCACCAAATCATATTCAAAGTTTAAATTAGCTTTGCATTATTAAGCAACAGAAATGTTAGTTTTTGCAAAGTATATTTGCTTTTTCCTCTGTGATCTTGAATTTATATAAAGAAAGCCCAGTTGCCTTTGCTCTTAGATTGCCTCTTTATTAAGTCCTCTCCTTTCAGTGTGCTATGCAACCTCCTGTTGTAATTTAGAGGCTACATAATGTTTTCCAAAGGAGGCTGGATAGCCATCTGTCTTGGATGGTTTAGACACAACAAATCCTGCACCTTGGCAGGGGGTTAAACTAGATGACCCTTGCAGTCCTTTCTAACCCTGGGATTCTATAATGCTTCTGTACAGTCAAATTTTTGGTAGTGCCAAAATGTTTAGACATGTTACAGTCAGAGGTGCTACCCATCCAGTGTGAGACTTCTGATGTTTACATGGCTAATTTTAAATCTACATTAAGGCCGAGTTGTGGCAGGGTGTCAATTTTTTCCCAAGGTGTTGATTAAATTATAAATGCACTGTGAGCAGGTCCTGCAGAACCAGTTTTGGAGTGGAATACAGACAGTAATATTCCTTCCAGCAAAAAAACACAACTGATTGAGATTCATCTTAAACTAATTCATAAACGGTGTAGTTTCTTCCTGGTTTGTTTTTAAAATGTTAGTAACTCTGTGAAGGTACATACTAGAGCTTGGATTATGTACTGTACATTCCCATTGTGATGGGTTGGGGTCACAGAGACCTCCTTGGTGCTGCCACCTGGTGTGCCAAGGCTACTTCTGCCCCTGCTTCCAGGCCTTTTCCAGCTTGGGACTCCCGAATCCTGTCTGTTTTGAGCCAGATTCCACTGATCTGCTGCAAACACAGACCCAGGTCCGAACCAAGTCCACTCACAACTGTAAGGCTTCTGGAAGCGCTCTTGCCTTTGACACCCAGGTGTTCAACTCTCAAGGAGGTTTAAACCCTTAATAAATTCATTTTACCCTGTATAAAGCTTATACAGGGCAAACTCATAAATAGTTCGCCTTCTATTTTAAAGATAGAAAAATATGCACAGCTGTTTGCCACCCTAGGTACCAACTTGCACTTCAGGCAACTTAATAAGTAAAAAGTGATTTTAATAAGTACAGAAAGTAGGATTTAAGTAATTTCAAGTAGTAACAAACAAAACAAAGTGAATTACTAAATAAAATAAAATAGAACACGCAGTTCTATGTCTAATCACCCTGTGTACAAATAAAAACCACACCAGGTTTAGTAAACAGGCTATCTTCCTCTTAGCCTGGGTCCAGCAATCACTCACCCCCCTATTGTCTTTGTCCTTTGTTTAGTCTCTTTCAGGGGTGTCCTTGTGGGGTGGAGAGTCTCTTTCTTTAGCCAGCTGAAGACAAAATGGAGGGGTTTCCCAGTGGTTTAAATAGATTTTCTCCTCTGGGTGGACACCCGTCCCTCCCCCCGTGTAGCATCCAGTTACCAAATGGAGTTGGGGTCACATGGACAAGTTACCTGTCCATGCACAACTCAGTTCCTTTTTAAACCAGCCACATTCCTGGCAAAGCTCAGATGTGGATTGGTGTCTGCAAGTTCTATTGTCTGTTAAGTGCTTCTTAATTGGGCACTTAACCTGCACATTCCTTTCTCAAGAAATACAACCAATATTTATAACTTTAACTACAACAATAATACATGCATATAAGCGAAAAAAATAAATTCAGTAGGTCATAACTGTCACAAAAATATGTTACATGGCACATGTAGCATAAAACATAGTTCAGTTACATCATGTATACATTTATAAGCATCTCCCCATAAAGTTTTATGGGGTACACCGTCACACCCATCATTTAGTACCAGTAACAGGCCCAGTTCCGGTGACACAAGAACAGTACCTATATATTGAGGTTCTTTTTGATTTCTTGTTTGGAGAGACTTGGAGAGATAGGCATCAGGGGATAGCCTATGTAGTACAACCCTACCAAGGTTGGAGTAGATATAGGCTTCCCAGTGTTAGGAGGAAGTGTACATTTTAATATTTAGCACATAGATGCTGCATTCAGTGGTGATTTAGAAATACATGGATATGTAAGGGTTCATGCATTTGACTTACTGAAGTAGGTGTTACTATTTCTTTCTCGGTTATGAAATAGGTAACCTCTCAAATTCTGAGTTTAGTAGTGGATTGAACATGCACATGCAAAATATTGCACAAGTGCTGTTTAAAATAAGCTGCCATTTTGTGACCTCCCACAAAGGTAATGTGTTGAGTCATTTTTTTCTTTGCCCTGTGTGTTTGTGTTCCTAACAGAAAATGCATCACCATTTGGTGATGAGCACTTTTAGCTGGTTATCTGCTTTTTAGAACATGTGTTTCAGCAGTTTGTTATATTGGATTCATTAAGCTTAGGATGGTCTTCTGACTTTGGATTATATTAAAGTGCTGAATTCACACACGGTACCTTCAAGGAGTGATCTTGTCATGTTACATCATTATTGTTTCTATTATAGTAGCTCTTAGGGGCCCCTTTATAGGGGATATTGTACAGACACATAGTAAGAGACAGTCCCTGCCGTAAGGAGCTTACAATCTAAATAGACAATGGAAAGAGGGGAGGGTAAACAGAAGCACAGAGGGGAAGTGACTTGCCCAAGGTCACCCACTGAGTCAGTGGCAGAGCTAGAAATAGAATCCAGATCTTCTAAGTCTTAGGTTAGTGTCCTGTCTACTGGACTACGCTGCCTCAGCAGGGACTTTTGTAAAATCCAGACTGGTGCAAACATCTTTTCTCTTAGTGGTTGACAGGAATGGATTCTGAGATGTGCCTAGCAACACTGGGGCAAGTTATTTCATGGCCTTAAGGTGTTCCTGTTTGAACATTTATTTTATTTTTCCCCCTCACTTTAGACAGGTGGAGGTTAATCTCTGCCTTTGTCAGATGTGTCAGATTAAAATGGAGAGCAAAATCTATCCATTCTACAATGCTGACCAGTTGGTTGTTTTTTAAAAAATACTAAAAAAGAGATTAAAAAATGAACCATTCTTAATTTGCTGGTTTGATAAATATAAACAATCTAGGAAATGGTTAAATATTGTTGAAGGTTTATTTGATCTTAATTATGTTCCAGATCGTCCAGTGGCCCCAAGGAGGATGGATGTACAGTATCCTCAAGAGCCATTCACCATTTCTGTTGACCAGAACGGGGTCACTTGAGCAGTGCAGGAACTGATCACTTTCTCAACAATACTCTTAGCCCTTGGATCTCAGGATCTGAATTCATGTGGTGTTAGAGCTGCAGGAAAGCTACGCTTACACATTTTAACAAAATGGATAATTTGATACTCTTTAACAGTCAGTGTAGCAGCTGGGTGAGCTCTATTACATAGTAACAATATTGTTTAAAAGCACAAGCCAGATGTTGAAGCTTATTGCCTACAACAATCAGTCAATAGAAAATACAGCTGCTAAGATTATCTTTCTTGTCCATTGTTCTGACCATGTCACCCCTTTTTCTAATTCCCTCTGGTCAGCTTCCTCCATTTCATCAGGTTCAAACTTCTTGTCTTCACCGTTAAGGCCCTTCACAACTCTCTACCTCCTTCATCTGTGTGACGGGTTGGTCCCACAGAAACCCCCTTGGAGCTGCCACCTGGTGTGCCAAGACTACTTCTGCCCCTGCTTTCCTGCCTTTTCCAGCTTGGGACTCCAGAATCCTGTCTGTTTTGAGCCAGATCCGCTGATCTGCTGCAAACTCAGATCCAGGTCTGAACCACGTCCACTAATAGCTGTAGGCCTGCCTGGAAGCAGCTCAGGAAGTACTCTTGCCTTTGACACCCAGGTGCCCAACTCCCAATGGGGTTCAGACCCTGAATGAATCCGTTTTACCCTGTATAAAGCTTATATAGGGTAAACTCATAAATAGTTCACCCTCTATTTCAAAGATAGAAAGATATGCACAGCTGTTTGCCCACTCCAGGTACTAACACGTACTCCAGGTAACTTAATAAATAAAACGTGATTTTAATAAATACAGAAAGTAGGATTTAAGTGATTCCAAGTAGTAACAGACAGACAGAACAAAGTGGATTACTAAATAAAATAAAATAAAACACGCAAGTCTATGTCTAATCAAACTGAACACAGATAAAAACCTCACCAGTTCCAGCAAACTTCCCTTTACAGGCTATTGTCCTCCTAGCCTGGGTCCAGCAATCGCTCACACCCCGTTGTCTTTGTCCTTTGTTCAGTCTCTTTCAGGTGTGTCCTTGGGGGGTGGAAAGTCTCTCTCTTTAGCCAGCTGAAGACCAGATGGAGAGGTCTTCCCGGGGTTTAAATAAACTGTCTCCCTTGGATGGATGCTCCTCCCCACTCTCTCTATAGCATCATGTTACCTTGGAGTTTTTGGATCACATGGGCAAGTCACATGTCCATGCACAACTGAGCACAACCAGTCCCGTGACATTCCTGGCCAAGCTCAGATGTGGATTGGTGTCTGCAACTTCTTTTTGTCTGTTAAGTGCTTCTTGATTGGGCACTTTACCTGCACATTCCTTTCTCAAGACATGATCCCATGCTCTTACCAAGGCAATGTATAAAACCAGCAAATATACAACCAATATTCATAACTTCAACTACCAAAATGATACATGCATACAAACAGGAGGAATAGATTCAGTAGATCATAACTTTTACAGAGATATGGCACATGTAGCATAAAACATATTCCAGTTACATCATATATACATTTATAAGCATCTCCCCATGAAGTCCTATGGGGACACAGTCACTATCTGTTCTTATCTCTTACCAGGTTGCCCCACACCCTGTCTGCTTCACTAATGATGCCAGCCTTAAACACCCATTTGTCCACTTCTCCCACAAATGTCTCTGAACCCTCTTCTTTGGTGTCCTATATGCGTGGAACTTCCTTTCTGACCTGATCAATAAAACCACTATTCTTCCTCAAGACCCACTTCTTCTGTGATGCCCGTAAATAATTTCCAAATCAATGTTGGATGGGACAGTGGGAGACAGATGAGATTTTATTTATTGGGTTAAAAATAAAAAAATAAATTTGGAGCCACTGAGTTGTGCATACTATCTATGTAATTTGCAACACTTAATGTCGCTACTGTTAACCCCTTCTCCAGCTCTTTCTATCTATCCTACTATTTGTTCACACTGCATCATGTTTCAAATTAGATTGCAGGCTCTTTGGGACATAGACCATGTCTTTGTACAGTGACTAACACAGTAGGACTGCAGTTCCAATTGGGGCCTTTGGGCATTACCACAATACAAGTAATATTTAATAACCTATATAAATCTTAGATAGAGTCCATCTGGCCCAAAGGCCTAGTAGTAATGTTCTGTAGCATAAGAGAGATCTGGGATTGGCTCTTGGTCTCAGTTTTGGGAAGTACTGTGGAAGCAACATTCAGAGCTCTTTGTAGGAGAGAGAGCTAATCTCTTGCATGAATTAATAGTGACTCCTTTATTTAAGTCATGTTTGCTGGAGCAATTTTAAACATGACTCAAAACCACTTCAAGGCTTAAATTGTAGTTTAGCTGGCCTTTGGCTGTCTTTACCCTAGACTTAAAATTGTCCATTGTTGTTGGTATGGTACAGCTCCACCAGTGATTGAAACAGTGGGAGCACTAGTGTGGCTCAGCCCCACAGGCCTGGCATTTTTAACCACTATGCCTTCTAGACTTGCTCTGAACAGTGGCTGCAACTGACAGCCTGTCTGTACTAGCGCTCCCACCAGTGCCAGTAATGAAAATTTTTTATTATTTAGTTTTATTACAGAAGAGCCTAGAAGCCCCAACTAAGAATGTGATCTCCTTGTGTTAGGTGCTGTATGTATGCATAGTAAAACATAGTCCCTGCCCAAAGGCTTACAATCTAAATCTAAATAGAAAAGGCAGACAAAATGGGGTAGAAAGACTTTTTTCTTCTCAAATAATTCCTAAGTGTAGACAAAGCCTCGATGGATGGGGCCAAACCATGTTACTAATTTTTTTAAAAATAAATATAATTGCAACCTGGCCTACGCCAGTGGTTAAAATTAGGTCACAGCTCAATGTGGATGGAGCATGGAGGAGCTCTAAAAGGCAGTTTCATCTAGTCCTCCCTGTTTAAAAGGAAATTGGCTATAGATCTAAAGAGAGGAGGATAGGAGGATAAATCAGGAAAGAAGAGCAGAGATCCTTATGGTTGCAGATGCCTCCATGTGAAAAATAACAAGAATCTACAATACAAATAGGATGTGAAAAAATAAATTCTTAGTTTTTTCACTTCTGTTTTTAAACACTTATTTAAGATGTCTTGTAAACTGAACTGTTGAACTATGCATTGTCCCTGATATTTGTAACTAGCACTCTAGTATATTTTATTTGACTCTGTAAGAGAAACCTTTGTGACAGTTATGTGTGTGCAAGTAACAGTGAGTTTTGTCGTTTTTCCTACACTTCAAAAACATCTTTGTTTTTATATCTTAGACTGAAACCGTATCGCTTTGGTGGGGTATAGATCGTCATGTGTAAATTATAGGTTTATAAACATGAAAATAATTTGAAATATAAAAAATACTTATTTTAAGAGACAAAGTTATGATTTAAATCTGTCTCTGGCTGAAAATAATAACAGATTGGAAAACATGCTTCATATAAAAACCCTATACATCAGGCATTGTTTACAAATCACAACTATATTATATTGGTCATCACTTACAGTCCCCATGATATATACATGATTGTTTTAAATCATTTTGTTTTGTAGATGACTTTGATGAATTCATTTTGAGTAATAATGATGTTGTGCTCAGAAGTATTGCTGAAGATCTTCGGAATTGCTTACCCATTGAGGCAATGCTTAACTCGGAAAATCTAGCGATTCAAAAAGTAAGCTTGTCATTCTGGTCTCTCTCTGCTGCAATACTGATGGCAATATGGTCTGTTGGTTCGGGTATTGGAATGGGATTTGGGAGACCTGGGTTCTGTTCCCAGTTTTACCACTGCTTTGTTTTGTGACCTTGGGAAAATCACTTCACCTCACTGTGCTGCACTTAAATACTTTGATTGTAAGTTATTTGGGGAAGGGCTTGTCTTCTATTACATGCATATAGAGTGCCCAGCACAATGCAGCTAGCCTAGTTATGGGATATAGTGCCTGGCTAGCATGATGATTCGTAATTGGGGCCTCTAGGCACTATTACAGTATGAACGTGAAATAAGAAAACTGAAAAAATAGAGCCACTGGTGTGGTGGCACTACAGTACAGGAGATTCAAGTTTGGCTTCCAGTTCCTTGTTTCCTGAGATGTTAGGGACTGAAAGAGGCAGGATGCTCAGCTCGTGTATTTGGGAGTGGAGAAAAGTAGCATCTTTTCTACTTAAGCGCTTCTCCTGTTCATTCCAGGAACAGAGTTAATACATTCCCAGAGGAGCTGCATGTAGTTCTTAACTGGAAAAATGGATTGGCCCTGTACACCAGTGCTTTTAGGGAAGGAAAGAGGAGATGGGGGATGCTTGAGGAATACACCCCCTTGAAATAATACAAAGGCAAACTCAGTAACATCCATCTGATTGAAAATTATACATGCATTAATCAAGGGTGTTTCTGATTCTGATATTAAACATGAAAAGATGTATTTCTTTAGACAGTTAAAGTTGTAAGAGAAGCAGCATTACCCTAGTGTGCTTCTGGGGTGAGTAATGAGGCATTCAGCTCCCCATCCCCTAAATGTAAGTCACCTCTTCCTTTGCCCAAATTGTAAAGGAAAGAGGGAATGCGTCCCTTCCCTAGCCTATAACCTTCACTTGTCTCCTGGATGCCAAAAGCCCCAACTGTCCCTTGCCCAGTTGCTCAAACCCCCAGCTTTCCCTTGACAACTTCTACAAAGCAGTTGCTTGTCAGTTGAAAATTGAAGGCTAAGTCTACACACAGGAATTGCATTTATTTAACCAAATAGAATTTAAATAAATCTGTGCAACCCCTATTGGGTGGACCCTCTCTTAAATCAATTTGCGTGACTTAAATCAATTTAGCTTAATTTGGTTAGACTAGCCCTACATTTTGGAGAAATATATATTAAATTTAGTATTAAAATACATAAATTACACAAATACCAGTGGACTGATTGGACGGAACCTTGGGGGAAGGTGGAGAGTGCGTGAGGAAGTAGTGTACATAATTCCAGGACTCGTGATACGTAATTTAGGTCTAACACATTGCATAGGACACAGTCTGGACCTTTAGGTATTGTTTAAAAAAAACAAATCACTGTATAAGTGAAATAAATAGATTTGCCTGATTTTCTTAGATTTCATCTTCTTTTTCAGATACTTGAGCAGCCAAAGCCGACAGTTCATGTTGATGCATTCCTTTATGAAGATGACATTATTGATTCATTGTGTGAGAAGGGGAAAATGAGTAGAAACTACTGTGTAGTGTGTGGCTCACACAAGACTGCACCTTTAGGTAAGTACCATGTTGTGAGTGTACAAGCCAAATAGATATGCTGGCTGATTTGTGACTGTACAATAGATGTAGCTATCTTATATTTGTAAAAAATAGTCATGCAGTAGCTCAGCTGAGCAACAGACCATCCAGCTGATTGAGGTCTTTGGCCAAGTCTACTCTAGGAGTGCTTTACCAATATAGGTATGCTGGCATGCTATACCAGCAAAGTGCACCTAGAGTGAAAGCTGTTTATACTCGCAAATCTCAACACTTTTGCCAGTGTAGCTTTTTCCAGCTCTCCCCCACCCCAAAGCAAAATAACCTAAACTGGCAAAAGCACAGCTTTGCTGGTATAATTGTGGCTATACTAGGGGCTTTGGCTGGTATAGCTATGTCGGTCAAGGATCACGCATCCTCACGCCCTACTGACGTAGCTATTTTATGAGAAGTCTATAGTGTAGACGTGGCCTTTGTCTTTCCAAACTGGCATAGTCAGCAGGCCAGATTATTCCCCATGCTCTGCATGGGGGAGAACACAAAAAACCTCCTGCACACAAGGGCCAAACACACTGTCACATTTGCATGAGTGACACTAGCCAGCCACAAAGGGGGCAGGAAGGAGACAGGGCTATAGACTGCTGAAGAGGAAAGTGCATGCAGCAGTGTCAAAAGAGATGACACAGTGGCCTCCTCCACCTTCATATGTAGGAGCACTAGGAGGCACAGTGCCTCTGAGAGCCGCTGTTTGGCCTGTGCAGCTCTGTGCTACCCCAAAGCAGAGCAGGGCCTTTAAAATGCAAAGCATAAATACTTTATTACAGTAACAGTCAGTGTTCTAAAAGGTAGCTGTTCCAGTTTAAAGTATTTACAGACTTTTTTGTGAACAGTTATATTGTAGTTACATTGAGATCTAAGATACTGTATTCAGTTGTAATACTCTGAATCATTCACCGCCATTAATGTATAGTAATATTTCCAGGTAAATTAATTAGTAGAGCTGTGTGGAGAATGAAATCCTCTGATAAACAGAATTACCTGTGTTTCAGAATTTGGCTTTGTTCCAATTCAGGCTGAAAACCTAAATTTTAAAAATTTTCCCCAAAAGGGAATGGAGCACCGATGCCAAAGCAGTCCAGCAGGGGGCGCTGAGGAGCTGGGTGAGTGAGCTGACAGGAAAGCAGCTCCATCAGGACCCCTTCCTGGATTCCCTCAAACATTGTCAAAATCAGACTGTCTCCATGGAACATTATGAGTTTGACAAATCAGTAAATTCCAATGAAAAAATATTTCGTTTGAGTTTTTCCAACCAGCTCTAATAATTATAGTTAACTTCTCTATAATAGAGAAATGGTGCTGATTCAACTAAAGTTAATCTAGTGACTAAGGCCCGGTCTACATTAAAAAGTTAGGTCGACCCAGCTACGTCGTTCAGGGGTGTGAAAAATCCACACCCTTGGTCGACATAGTTCAGCCGACCTAACCCCTGATGTACACAATGCTAGGCCGACAGAAGAATTCTTCCATTGCCCTGGCTACCACCTCTCAGGGAGGTGGATTACCTACGCCAATGGGAGAGCCCCACCCATTGACGTAGGTGGTACCTACCCTGAAGCACTGCAGACTCAGATGGTTGGTGAAGCTCTATAATTAAAAAATGTATAGGAAACAAGAATTAAAATATAGTATAAGGGGAGATCCGTGTCAAAGTAGGGTTATGCTGTGCTGAATATTTTGCACTGGTGAATGTTCTCCATGTAACACCTTTGTTCTGTTCTGCTTTTATTTCTCAGAGTTTATTTCTCATTCCTTTTCCCTCATGGAACTGAAGTTTCTTTATCAGTATGCATTGCCTGACCTGACAGGAAAGATTCTGGTTGACGTTGGCTCCAGGCTTGGTGCAGTGCTATTTGGGGTAAAATCCAGCATGGGAAAACATATTCTGTTTCTGTGCCATACTTTTCCCTTCTCCAGTTTTTAGAGTAGCAGCCGTGTTAGTCTGTATCCACAAAAAGAACAAGGAGTACTTGTGGCACCTTAGAGACTGACAAATTTATTTGAGCATATGCTTTCGTGGGCTACAGCTCACTTCATCAGTGAAGTGAGCTCTAGCCCACGAAAGCTTATGCACAAATAAATTTGTCAGTCTCTAAGGTCCTTCTCCAGTTGGCAGCTTTCATTGTTCCATACTTTATCTTCATATGAGGGGACAGATCAACAAATAGCCATCTATAGCATGAAGCATCCAGCCAGTAAGAGGTGTTGTACTCTTGTACACTCAATTCTCCTTCTGCTTCTCACAGAGACGAAAACACTGTTGATCTCACTTATTGACTTGCCTCCACAAACCCTCAGAATTACTTGTCCAACAGTGTAGAATTTTGCTGTTACACACCCTGGCTGCTCTTTAGTTTGTTACTGCTCAGTCTCACGTTGCTAAATTAATGTTTTCTTTCCTGTTCTGGCCACATATTCTGCTGAGTTTTGGTAAATCCCATTGTGAAGCTGGGAAACTCTTAAATTTCACTGAGATACTTTTGATATTAATTTGTCTCCTAGCTCAGTGTTTCTCAACCTTTTTGATACCAGAAACTGGCTTGCTGCCTTCCTAAACCGTGTCAGGGAAATCTCAGGGACCAGCGCCAGTTCATGGACCAGTCATTGAGAAACACTGCCTAGCTAACACTTAAAGCATTTTGTCCTATCAAATACTTTATCAGGAAGCTCAAGTGTAATTTCAGATTGCTGTTGGCATGCTTGGTACAATGCATGGCTAACAGCAGCACAAAACATGTATGGGTGTAAATTATATCAGTTAAAAAAAATTTATTATCATGAATAAAGTTACTCCCACATGTGAATGTTTGCGGGATTGGGTCCTTAAATGTTAACCTTTTGTTGTCAGTTATTGGATTTATTTTGAAGTTCTGGAGCACTTATATTGTTATAATGAAAGACAGCCTCAAAATAAAGCAGCAATATAACGAAAAGACAGGTTCTCTTTTTCATCATATTCTTGTCTTGTATTTCAGAAGTGGCAATTTGCCGCGTTTTATCTGCACAGGTTGCCTTTCTAGCCAGAGGGTTGAAGGGCTTCAGAAAGCTCTAATAATCAAGTTGCAGTACATTGACATCTGTAACGTGTGTTTGTCATACTTTTTTTTTTAACTTTCCTATGCTAGCTAAGTGTAATTATAGTGTTCATTGTAGGTAAAGTTGTAAAGTTGCAACATTTTACCCATTGTGGGCTGATGTTTTCTGGCATTCATACTTTCTCAAAAATTCTCTTTTTGGACAGAAACTTTCCATGATTGGTCTGAGTCCAGTGGTAAATTTGTTTTAGAATAATGTTTAGAAAATTTAATTCCACCATTTTTGAATTATTGGTGAAATATAAATTATGGTTTAAATTTTTTACGTTTAAAAAAAATACTGTATCTATAAATACCATTGTTCAGTCTAGGACGAAAATCCTATTGTGAGTTCTTCCATCCCATTATAGGTGCAAATTGGACTTTCACATACCACTGTGTGGAGTGAACTCTAGATTCATACAATTTGTGTGTGTGTGTGTGTATTTTGTGGATATTTCTGTTGCATTCTGTTCTCCCGCAAAAGAAAACAAACCGATAAATATATAAATAAAAGAATCCCAACACAATCTTTGTGTGCTAATTCCACCCCACCCCCATTTCAGTTTTTTTTTTTTATAATTCGGTTTGTGCTAACTTTAGTTTTTTTCCCCCATTCCCTTAAGCCAATTTCTGTGTATCTACCAGTAGAAGTGGAGCTGGAGTTGTTGCTTGCTTTCCTTTCTTATCTTGGCCTATCAGCTCACATCTGTTTTTTCATGGTAATATTCATAAACCATTTACTGTAACTGCCAAAAAGAGCGTATTAACCCTGGAAAAATATGTAGTTCACTCTAGTGTATTTCCTACCATTATGTTTTAAAACAAATTGAAAAATTTTTAATAGCCCCCCCAATACACTTTTTTTAACCTGCCTCTAATTGTAACCTTTGTTTTTCACTTTATAATGTTTAGTTTTTCCACTTTGGGTTAGAAGAAGTCATTTTACAGGTACCTTAATTATTACATTTCCTCTCTTTATTTCAGGGCTATCTTTACAGCTCAGCGTCCCAGTTATATGGAGTGGAAATGAGTGCAGACTTTTGCCAGTTGCAAGAAATGATAATCACAAAATACCAATTTACAGACAGAGTAAAGGTGACTAAATACATTTTATAGTGTGTATATTTTTTTAACCAACTGTATAATATATTAGTTAATTCTATTCCAATGAGAGAGGCTGGTAAAATCAGTGTTGTTCTAAAGATAAATCTGTACTTTGTTGGTTTGATTTTAATCAAAACAAAAGAAGTTAATGTCCATTAAAATTGAGAAGAGATTAATTTTTTTTTTTAAATATAGTAATATTTGATTAATTCAGCCTTTTATCTGAGTATGGCTCAATCTGTCAGCTGACCCCAAACAAGTACATACTGTTCTCATTCAAATCAATAGAAGTTCTACCACTGTTTTACTGTTTGTTGAAACAGGATTAAGCCAGTATATTAAATGTTTATATCTAGAATGATAAGAAAAACAAGAGGCATTTGGGGTTTCCATGTTTTGTTAAGAATAGCAAAGATACTGTCAAGGATTTGCATTTGAGTAGAAGCTAAGGTCTGCAGGCTGCCAACTTTGGGTGTTGTATTTCTTTATTAGTTTCTTTGGAACTGAGAATTTCAGTTCACATTAGTTCACATGTATGTCAGAAAAACAAGAAATGTTCCAAACAAACTCAAACCATTAATAGATGCAGAGATGCTGTTTTCATAGTGAGAACAGTCCCTTTTTGGGAATGTCTGAACCCATGCAAAAGGTCTTGTGGCCAAAGGCAATGAATAAAACACATTAGGTGAAATCCTGGCCCCATTGAAATGAGTGGCAAAACTCCCAGGGTATGTCTATACAGCAGCTGGGAGTGAGCTCCCAAGGCTGGGTAGACCCAGGGAATGAGGTGGGTCCAGCTTGGGTGGCTAGCCTGAGCCTTCGCTGGTGCTGCAGCATCCACACTGCTATTTTTTTGCTCTAGCTCGAGCCCCGCTGGGATGAATCTGTTTACTTGGGCTGTGAGGCTTGCTCCTAGCTGCAGTGTAAACAAGGCTTCTGATGTGTCTGAAATATATCAGTGAAATGTGATTGTACTGTACAACAGAATGCTCCATCAGGTTAATTCACTAGATACTGTAGATGTATATACATGCTCTTGAGTTGCGTTATATCTGGAAAATATACGCCTTAAATGTTAGTTTTTCTTCACACCTTGTATTTCTGCTGAAGTGTTATAGTTTTCAGGGCATAAAGATAAAACAGAGAATACATTTTCAAAGCAGTGCCTGGGGACTTTGCCATTCAACTCCCACTTGATGTTAATTTAGTCATGTGGCTCCTGTTATTACACACTGTTTTGAACATTATTACACACTGCTTTAATCATTTCATTCTTGGATTTCAGCTTCCCCCCAAAATGAATCCTCTCTTATTGCATCTTTTTTTGAGATATACAGTAGCATGAAAAAACAGCCAGAAGCCAGTTGGCTAAGTAATAATTCGGTAAAAAGAGGTTAAAAATCTTGGAGGAAAAAAGCCTCATAATGGCCACTGTTATCTGGGATGTTCTGATAAAAATTTAGAACAATACGCTCGTTCCACTGTAACCCCTACTACCTGAGATATCAGGGTAAAACAATTTCTATGTTTAATAGTGAATTTCTGAGTGAGTCTTGTGCTGTTCTGTTCATAAATTAAAAAATAAGTGCATAGAAGTCACTTATTTTGTACCATGTTTGGTTTGCATGCTTAGATGTTGGCTAAAAAAACAACAACAGAAGTTGGGTCAAATTCAGGAAATCACCCTTACATGTATCTAACTTTAATACACTTAACTATTTTTATATAGTAGTTTGGTTTTCTCTTAATACCGTGAAAATCAAACTTTTCAGTACTGATTTCTTTTTCCCTTTCAATTTAGCAAACAGTCAGTCCCCACCTTTGGTTGACGAATACTTATATATAGCACACAAACCTATTTTTTTCTTGACAACATTGTGGAGGATTTTAAAGAAGTGATTTGGAATTCAGAGGACATTTTAAAAGAAGGTATTATAGATCAGATTTGAGACTGTTGACACACTGCCTTTAAATCACCAAATTAGAAAAGAGTATATAACAATTCCAGGAAACAAGAATTGTACTGTACCCAGATAAAATTGTCATTCAGATTAAAGAACATACTGAGAATAATGTCCAAATAATCTTCTTAACCAAAGAAGCAGTGAACTTAATCCCATTTATAGTCTAGGTGCACTAAGAAGTATGAGTATAAACTCTTAGTGAACCCTTTGGCTCTATTCTCTTAAGTGGATGAAAGTCACCAGTGCTGCTAGTTCTTCATTTTTAACTAGTCTTAGAGTTTTGTTTTCATTAAAGTGAATACTGAAATGTTTGGCTATAATGGAATCACTACAAAATATTCTGTTAGTGTCTGGGCACTGCTGCATGAGTCAGAATGATACATTCTCCCCACTTCTGTTGCTACAGCGCTCCTTTGCATAGGGAATGTCTCTTTCTTATAGCGATCAGAATAGTGTACATCTGCTTAATTGATCCAAATGCAAATATTTCCTTTGTGAGGATAAGTTTTGATAAAACAAAGGAAGGACAATTTGAACTGCGGGTTACTCCAGTCAGTCGAGGAAAGACAGATCACTTTCCCTCCCAGTACCAGCAGGTTTTTAAGCAATTCAGAGAGTGAATAAGAAGTTATGGTTTCCTAGACAAGAAAATAGTGGCAAAAGTGTTTTCTTCCCTACACAAATACTTCATTTTCCTGTTAGAAGACCCCCCCCCCCCCAAAAAAAAAAATTACCTGAGCTTTGTGTTAATTACCTGAACACTAGCAGAGATTAACAAAATGTGGGATATCCAACCTGCTAGATTAGTGTGTGGTATCCTCCCACTACAATAACTAATTTACTCTCCATTACATTAGGTTACCCAGGCTGGCCATTCTTCGAGTGCTTGCTCATGTCCATTCCATGTTAGGTGTATGCACGCTGTGTGCACCGCTGCCAGAGATTTTTTCCCTCAGTGGTATCCGTTGAGCTGGCTCTAGCGCCCTCTGGTGCCACACGCTTATGTACCGGTATAAGGGGCACCTATGGCACCACACCCTGTCAGTTCCTTCCTTCCAGCCTGTTTTGGTGGATGGAACGTCGCCTCCGGCAAGGCGTTTTTCTCTCCAAATTTAATGTATTAGTCTTAGCTGCATGTCCATGAATTCTGAGCCCATCTCCTTGGGTACTGCTTGTGAGTCTCCTAACTTGGAATGGATGTGACATGAGCAACCACTCAAAGAAGAAAAAACAGTTACTAACCTTTCCATAATTGTTCTTCAAGATGTGTTGCTTATGTCCATTCCATGATTCACCCTCCTGCCCCTCTGTCAGTTAGCAGCCAAGAAGGAACTGAGAGGATGCAGGGATGATGATGCCCCTTATACCAGTGCATAAGTGCACTGCATCAGAGAGCACTAGGGCTGGTCCGATGGATACCAGTGCGGGGGAAATCTTCAGCAATGGTGCATGCAGCTTGTGCATACCTAATGTGGAATGGACATGAGCAAGGCATCTCGAAGAACAACAGTTAAGGAAAGGTTAGTAACCGTTTTTTTCTGCATTATCAGTCCCTTAATACTGACTGTAAAAGCTGACTAGTGCCACTGCATCATCTTGTTTGTCCACCATGATAATGTCACTCCTATAAGTAACACTTTCATGGTGACAGTGATCCAGCGTTCAACTTTAGATTGAGTAAGCAAAGTATCAGTTTAGCTGGTACCAGAAGTTAGACAAATTCACTAGGTTGATTTCTAATTGGTAGGGACACTTCAAATCAAATCTTGGTGCACAAGTAACACATGGATTGACAGAATCCCAAAAGAGATGATACTACTACTTTTTCAATTAGAGATTTAAAAGATTTATTTCTCTGGGCTAGGAGGAAAGTACTCCAACTTCCTGTTAGAGTTTTGATGAGCCTCCAAATTCCCCGTTATCATCATCATCAGCTGCCCCACAACTCCATTTTCTGCTACCATTGTTTTGGCTGAGGAAGACTGGACAGGACGCTGATGTTCAAGAAGAGCTTCTGTACTGACTGGAGAAGTACCTGTTTAATGATATGAGGCACTCTGTCTCTGCAGTTCTCCCTCTGAGGGCTGAGCACATCGCATCTCCATTACTCCCAGTATGTGGAAGGAGAATACAATAACCAAACTTGGGTCTTCATGGCTAGTCTGAGCCTTAATCACTAACCAACCAGCTCAGCCCTTAAAATTCATTTTACTTGCTTCATAAAAAGCTTCAGCTGGATTAAATCCTTTACTGAAATTAATAAGCATTCATGATAAAGCACAGGTAACTAAAATATAATAGTAATTTCCTAAATCTTCTTTTGTGGAATTCAGTGATCAAAAGTACAGGTAGATGTAGCATAATTAATTACGTATATTAAATAAAAATAAGTACTGTAATTACTGAGGAAATAAAACTGGCTTCTTTAACACTCACGCTAGTGAGTTCATTTCTATATTACTTAATATACATTGTATTAATTGTATACCTTTTTATGATCTGTAGAAGATGTTGGCAACAGATACTGTGCTCTATGGACAGACCATGTCTATTAGAAATCTGTGTATCTTCTAAGTTAACATTTATATATGTACAATTATTTCTCCTTCAGGTGCTTCATTCAGACATCTGTACTCAGGCTTCACTCCTTCAAAATGCTGATGTTGTTGTAATGAATAATGTCTTTGAATATTTTCTTGACAGACTGGAACAGGCCAGGTAAGTATGTGTCCAAACAAGTAATCAGTTTCTCTGCCAGTGTATTTAACCTTGCAAGTTATAAAAAAATCCTTTATATTGTGCTTTTGAAGTCACATAATTTGTATTAGAAAAATGTATTTTAAAATGCCTGTACTTGATTTAGTCAGATTTAGCAGCTAAAACTTAAGGGCAATCATTAGTTTTGAAATCTACTAAAAGCTTTTTCTCTTAGTTCCACCGAAATGTTTCTCAGAACATTTGCACTAATCTGTTAAAATAGGGTACTGTCTTTATAGGAAATAATTAAATGGTCTTGAATTGCTTTAACAACATAAATATTAAAATCTGCAACAAAATAACAAGAGGGTCCTTCATCAGTCCTATGGATTACAAAAGAGCTATAAATATGTACTCACACTGCAAATTACAGTTACTAGTGATATTTCAAACATGAAGTCCTCAAGGGAAAGCTATAAAGGGCTAAGGCATGGTTAAGATTACACCTGTGTTCTTTGAGACACAGTTATGCCTTTACCTACCTTCTTAAGCATTAAAGATTATTGGCTTAATGTTGCACAACAAGCCTAAGGAAGAATGAGGTTTGCAGAGTGATGGAAGCTATATTCTTCTTAGTCGATATTACTGTGCTATGTGAAATGATCTGACTTGTAAAATCAGGAAAAAGTAATGCTGGAGGATATATCTAGAATACTGTGATTATGTTAATTTACCTCCAAAGTATTTTGTCACCACTGCAGCATAGTGATATGAAAAGAAACGTGTGGCTATAGTGAATAAAAAAGTGAGTGAGGACTAGCCTCTCTCCTCTAGAGACCAGAGTTCAAATTCTGATTTAGGTCACAAATTAAGTTGTCTGGCATTTCATCCTAGTTTAGAGTGGATATTTGTTGACTATCACAAAAAAACAACGGAGTTAGATATAACTGGCAGCCTCTCAGACTCCAGATTGGAACAGCAAGAGTGTTGAATGTCATGGGTAAGGTATGTTAGAAGAGTTAAGTGAGGAACATTACATAATCTCTGCCCTCACCACAGATCACTGACAGAACTATTCATTCTTCTCTTTTTTGAGCACCAACTAAACCTAATTTTAAAAAGGAAAAGAGACAGCATATTTCAAAAATAAAACTCCAAAGCCATATAATCCCTCTGATCTGCATGAGTAGCTCCCATTGGTGTTAGTGGCTGGTCCACACACAGAGACGTACAGTAAGATATGAACAGTGACCTTATACTAAAGCACAAATGGCAAATCTTTAAAGTCAATCTCCTTCTGGTCACTAAATTACCAGTGTTAAATTCATTTTATATCGAATGTGTTTCTTTCTCTAAAAACTGGCAATCTTTTGATCTTTAAATACTATATTTGGATTTTAAAACGTGTTTCAGAGCCTGGGAATTTATCCGTCACAATATGAGGAAAAAAGGATCATTATTAGTGACAGTCCCAAGCCTTGAAGAATCTATCTCAAACCTACAGGTTCGTGGTTCTTTTTCATATAGTTTTAGCTGACAAATTTTATCTTGCTCTTTATGAAGGTGTTATAGTGAGTCAATATGCATTCTAATACTTACTATTCAGGCTGCACAATATCACAGAGAGGGCAGTGTGGTCAAATGCTTAGAGCAGAGAACTGGGAATCGGGACCCTGGGATCTATTCCCAGTTTTGCCACCAATTTGCATGACCTTGGAAAAGTTATTTCAATCTCTCTGCCTTGGTTCCCCAGCTGTACAATTGGGATACTATTTATCTACCCCACAGGACTGTTGTGATGCTTAATTCATACCAGCCCTTAATTTTGAGGATCTCAAAGTATTATACTATTATTCAAGCCTATACTATGTCTATTTTGAGTTGTATAACGTGCTTTAAGCAATATATTACTGGGAATATGGGTGGAAACATAAAATCATGTGTATAATTAATCGGCAGATGTTAATCCAAAGAGACTTCCATTCCAGATAAAAACTCAGTATGTTTTCCACAGTCAGACCCAAACTTGAGTAAGCAGATAAGATGACTGAGTTACTTTTCAGAAGTTATCGTTACTCTTTCCTATTTAGGTAAAATGATGCTTCCAGGAATAAGTTTAATTTACCAATGGTGAATAAGCTGTAATGGCTAAACTGTCTTTCTCTCCTCTTCTCACTGATGTCTGCCACCCTTGGAACATAAGTTGAGTTGGTTGCTCAAAACTGTGTTAATTTATGTATCTGTTTTTAATTGTTTCAGACGGATATACTGCTCAGCCAGTGGGTAGAAGAGATGAAGTTGGACTATGATGCATACATGGAAAAGGATATTGATAGAGAAGCACTTGAACAAATTCATTTGTACAAGATTCTCTAGCATAGAGACTAATTTACTGATAACAGTATAAAGTCATTGACTTCAGAGGAAGTTGTGTGAAAGGGCTTAATCCTACAGTCCTATTTCCAAAATAAATCGTGAAAAAACTTACTATTTATTTTAGAAATTATACATATTCTCACTAATGAAATGGGGGCTTTTGAGAACATATTTTGAGATGTCAAATTTCTTGCATTAACGTTCTCAGTGTGTCATAACAGTACAATAAATTTTAGCCACTAGGTATCTCTGTAGCTTCATTCTGTGTGGAAGTGTTTTGAGAGAATGGTAGTCTACTAACACCAGAAGAGTCCATCTTGTGGCTGTGAACCTGCCAAAGTTTAAAAAATATATATATTAACAGGAAAATAGTGACCCACTATTAAATGTGAATGGTATTCATATATTTAACACAGCTTTATTTAAAAGCTTTAATATATTATGTTGGGTTTTAGTACTGACAAACTTACAGTACTGCTATTAATATTCTGCCTATGGAATTCCTGATTTATTTTTTTTAAGGTCTGCACAGTAGTTACAGAACCTATAGGTATTGGTGTAGAAAGGACTATTGTCCCAATTTAGAGTAGCATTGTGACAGTGGCAATCTCCTTCTAGTTAATGGTCCCCCAGTTGACTGTTGATGTAAGATACTTGGGGATAAATAAGAATCCTTCAGAAATATTGGTCTAAATTAGGAGAATGAAAATCTGCTTCACTTCCTTAATTTTAATGAAGATTGTAAGGGGTTAAGAAACTAAATATTCTGAGCAAGAGTTATGGCCTAGCATAATCTTTAGTGATGTAAAACATTGGCAATACACAATAACAGAACCGTCCCCAAACCCTCCCAAAGAGAAGGAACACACACACACACACACACGAAACTTACATTTATATTTTCTGTTCCAACTATATAAAACTTTCAGTTGGTTGAAAAGTTTTTCAGCCTTTTAGACATCACTGACAATATGTTTTGTATTTAACTGCAGGAATTTTTGACTAAGTACAGTGCCAGTTGGAAGCAATGTTACTGTATGTCTAAAAGTTTTCTACACAAGTTAAGTCCTGTTCAAGTAGCAAAACATACTAGCTACACTTGTTATTTTTCTAATAATTTGCAGCAAAGTATACCTGTAAAATGTTGTAATAATATATATGGAGGCAAAAAGATGTAATGGCTAATTAGGGCCTTAATAGCACACCAAATACTTGGATTTTTATTATGTTGGTAGAGCTTTATTTTTGAGGCCAAGAAGTCAGACTTTTCTCACTTCATTTTGTTTTTGAGGGGGTTGTAACTTGACTTATGTTGAGCCTGTACCCAGAGACTCTAGTGGATGCATTTTTCATAAATTATAAAATGAATAAAGATGGAAACTTATGGTTTAAAAAGTTTCTATTTATTTTCTTTATCTAGAATAATTGAGCCCCTCAATATTGTGTTCCTGCCTGTACTGATTAACTAGGAAGCGATTCCCCATGAGGCTAAGCCACATGCAAGATGGCTGCAGTATAAGGCTGTGATCTGAAAATGAATGAGAGGGGTCATGAAACAAGAGAGGAAATTTATACACATTTCAGAATGAGGAAACAAGCTCTGCAACCATAATAATTAGCTCAGAAAGGTATGACAGAAGTTTATGACTGAATTTCAAACTTACAGTTAGGGCTCCTATTGGGAAAAAAAGTGATATGACTTGGTCATAGAAGGCTACTTTAAAAACAAATACTGCCTTATGAGCAGAAAATAATTCACACATTGGTATGTTGCTCATGTTTCAGAGGTACAGGAAGGATCAGTCACTTCTCAGTTTTCGCTACTTCTTAGTTTTCTCCATGTGACTGGTTTGTAATTTTGCAATTTGTTTTGGTAGTAACTATATAAGGGGTGCCAGCTTTCACCACTCTCCCTTCCTTCCTTCCTGCTTCTCTTTGACTCCCCAAATGCTTTGGTTTTTAAGTTGTTGGGTAAAAATTTCAGTAGAGAGAGGCTGGAGCAAATCCATATTTGATTACATTTGGACTCTCTGACATTGAAAATATTACCTGTACATCTGGAGCTCATGTACAGTAGAGGCTATTACAGGAAGGCTCATATTGCCTATTTAGACTAAGTTCAGAGGCAAGTCCAGGCTAGTGTAACTTGCATTTTCACTTGGCACTCTCATCAAGCATGTGACATTTGGACACCCTTAAACTGACTGACATAAACTATCACTCTCACTTACCCAAATGGAATTTATATGCCCTCTGACATGTCAACTCTTAATTTGGCCCACAGAGTTTGTGTGTGTCCTAAGGATGTGTGAGTTGGTGTAATTAATGTGTTGAGGGCTGGAAGAGAGGAACATAACAAGAAAAGCAACTGTGTGTGTATGAAGGTGTAAGTTAAAATAGACCACCCTCTCCTTTAATTTTCATGATCTTCTGAGTCCTTGATGCATAAGTCCTGTGGCACCTTATAGACTAACAGACGTATTGGAGCATAAGCTTTCGTGGGTAAATACCCATGTCATCGAATGCATGCAGTGAAAATATCCAGAGGCAGGTATAAATATGCAGGCAAGAGTCAGGCTAGAGATAACGAGGTTAGTTCAGTCAGGGAGGATGAGGCCCTCTTCTAGCAGTTGAGGTGTGAACACCAAGGGAGGACAAACTGTTTTTATAGTTGGCTAGCCATTCACAGTCTGTTTAATCCTGAGCTGATGGTGTCAAATTTGCAAATGAACTGAAGCTCAGCAGTTTCTCTTTGAAGTCTGGTCCTGAAGATTTTTTGCTGCAGGATGGCTACCTTTAAATCTGCCATTGTGTGTCCAGGGAGATTGAAGTGTTCTACAGGTTTTTGTATATTGCCATTCCTAATGTCTGATTTGTGTCCATTTATCCTTTTACATAAGGACTGTCCAGTTTGGCTGATGTATATAGCAGAGGGGCATTGCTGGCACATGATGGCATATATTACATTGGTGGACGTGCAGGTAAATGAACTGGTGATGGTGTGGCTGATCTGGTTAGGTCCTGTGATGGTGTCCCTGGTGTAGATATGTGGGCAGAGTTGGCATCGAGGTTTGTTGCACGGATTGGTTCCTGAGTTAGAGTTACTATGGTGCAGTGTGTAGTTGCTGGTGAGAATAAGCTTCAGGTTGATGGGTTGTCTGTGGGCGAGGACTGGCCTGCCTCCCAAGGCCTGTGAAAGTGAGGGATCGTTGTCCAGGATGGGTTGTAGATCACTGATGATGTGTTGGAGAGGTTTTAGCTGAGGACTGTAAGTGATGGCCAGTGGAGTTCTGTTGGTTTCTTTCTTGGGCTTGTCTCGCAGCAGGAGGCTTCTGGGTACACGTCTGGCCCTGTTGATCTGTTTCCTTATTTCCTCATGCGGGTATCGTAGTTTTGAGAATGATTGGTGAAGATCTTGTAGGTGTTGGCCTCTGTCTGAGGGGTTGTAGCAAATATGGTTGTACCTCAGTGCTTGGCTGTAGACAATGGAACATGTGGTGTGTCCAGGATGGAAGCTGGAGGCATGAAGGTAGGCATAGCGGTCGGTGGGTTTTCGGTATAGGGTGGTGTTAACGTGACCGACATTTATTTGCACCGTGGTGTCTAGGAAGTGGACCTCCCGTGTAGACTGGTCCAGGCTGAGGTTGATGGTGGGGTGGAAGCTGTTGAAATCGTGGTGGAATTCTTCCAGAGTTTCCTTCCCATGGGTCCAGATGATGAAGGTGTCATCAGTGTAGCGTAGGTAGAGAAGGGGTGTGAGTGGACGAGAGCTGAGAAAGCGTTGTTCCAGGTCAGCCATAAAAATGTTGGCATATTGTGGGGCCATGCGGGTGTCCATAGCGGTGCCACTGGTCTGGAGGTATATATTGTCACCAAATTTGAAATAATTATGCATGAGGATAAAGTCACAGCACTCAGCAACCAGTTGTGCTGTGGCATCATCAGGAATACTGTTCCTGACAGCTTGTATTCCATCTGTGTGTAGAGAGCCTCTACGTCCATAGTGGCTAGGATGGTGTTTTCTGGAAGATTACCAATGCATTGTAGTTTTCTCAGGAAATCAGTGGTGTCACGGAGATAGCTGGGAGTGCAAGTGGCGTAGGGTCTGAGTAGAGAGTCCCCATATCCAGACGTCCAGGATTTCCAGGTTTGTGGATCTTGGGTAGTAGATAGAATAACCCCAGTCGGGGCTCTCAGGGTATGTTGATTTGTTCCTGTGTTAGTGTAGGGAATGTCCTGAGTAGATGGTGCAGTTTCTTAGCATATTCCTCAGTGGGATCTGAGGAAAGTGGCCTGTAGAATTTGGTATTGGAGAGTTGTCTGGCAGCCTCCTTTTGGTATTCAGACCTGTTCGTGATGACAACAGCACCTCCTTTATCAGTCTCTTTGATTATAATGTCAGGGTTGTTTCTGAGGCTGTGGATATTTTTGTGGATATTTATACCTGCCTCTGGATATTTCCACTGCATGCATCCGACGAAGTGGGTATTTACCCACGAAAGCTTATGCTCCAGTATGTCTGTTAGTCTATAAGGTGCCACAGGACTTTTTGTCGCTTCTAAAGATCCAGACTAACACGGCTTCCCCTCTGATACTTGATGCATAAGTTTCATGAATTTTGACTCCTCTACACATGAGTAGAGTGGATGTAAGGGAGCCTGGATGCCAAGGAGATGGAAGTGTTACACAACCTGCACATTCACAAATCTGAAAGATGAGTTAAAATTCTGCAGTTGTTTTTTTTTAAATATCAGATTAGGTATGGAGTGTCCGGCAGGCAGGGTTCTATTCTCAGCTGTGCCCCGACACAGGGTGGCTTTGGGCAAGTCATTGAATTTTTTTCACTCCTGTATAAAAATGGGAATAATATCTACTTCATAGAGGGGTTGGGAAGCTGAATTAATTGTCTATTAATTGCTTTGAGATCCTTGGATGAAAATACAAGTGCAAAGCCAAGCTGGCCTTTGTGGACCTGCAAAATCTATAGTTGCAGGGCTTGCCTAATTTGAGGGACCTAAAAATGGAAAAGATCTCAGAACTATTTTTTGTAAGTTAAGTTTCTAATCTTTTTCCTTGCAAAGCTAGCCTTGAAAATGGAACCTATGTAAAATGCTAAGTCCTGCTAAAAGGTTGATTTCCCCCCCTCCCCTAATGTCACACACTATCACAGTTGCCCTCACCCCCCCCCGCCCCGCAGCCACCCAGGGTGGTCACTGGGATCTGGAAAAAACTATGGATCTATCTGTAGTTCTCTTTGTTTTTATGAAGATCTCAGATCAGTTCTTGTCTGTATGAGCAGTACTCCCCAGCCTGCTACTGGTAGCACTATGGCTGTTGCGGGCTCTCTTCCAGATGGCTGCCTGTGGCTGAGCCAGCTCCTCATGTTGGCAAAGCAGCCAACATGACCTCTGGCCGCAAAGAGGGACAGCTCTGTGAAAAGCAGCAGGTGCAAGGGACTAATCTGAGCTCTGGCTGATAGTCTGTTGTCTTGATCAAGTCACAAAGTCCAAAATTTTCAAACTAGGTGCCTAAAGTTAGGTACCTAAATTAGGGCTGTCAATTAATCGGTTAGCTCACGCGATTAACTCAAAAAATTAATCACGATTAAAAAAATTCATCGCGATTAATCGCACTTATAACAATAAAATACCAATTGAAATGTATTAAATATTTTTGGATGTTTTTCTACATTTTCAACATTGATTTCAATTACAACACAGAATACAAAGTGCACACTGCTGACTTTATATTATTATTTTTGATTACAGATATATGCACTGTAAAAATGATAAAATAATATTTTTCAATTCACCTCATACAAGCACTGAAGTGCAATCTCTTTATCGTGAAAGTGTAACTTGCAAATGCAGATTTTTTTTGGTTAAATAACTGCACTCAAAAATGAAACAATGTAAAACTTTAGAGCCTACAAGTCCACTCAGTCCTACTTCTTATTCTGCCAATCACTAAGACAAACAGGTTTGTTTACATTGACGTGAGAGACTGCTGCCTGCTTCTTATTTATAATGTCACCTGAAAGTGAGAACATGGCACTTTTGTAGCCGGTGTTGCATGGTATTTACATGCCAGATGTGCTAAACATTCGTATGCCCCTTAATGCTTCGGCCACCATTCCAGAGCACATGCTTCCATGCTGATGCTCGTTAAAAAAAAAATGCATCAATTAAATTTGTGACTGTACTCCTTGGGGGAGAATTGTATGTCTCCTGCTCTGTTTTACCCATATTCTGCATATATTTCATGTTATAGCAGTCTCGGATGATAACCCAGCACTTGTTCATTTTAAGAACACGTTCACAGCAGATTTGACAAAATGCAAAGAAGGTACAAATGTGAGATTTCTAAAAATAGCTACAGCACTCGACCCAAGGTTTAGGAATCTGAAGTGCCATCCAAAATCTGAGAGGGACGAGGTGTGGAGCATGCTTTTAGAAGTCTTAAAAGAGCAACACACTGATGCGGAAACTACAGAACCCAAACCACCAAAAAAGAAAACCCACCTTCTGCTGGTGGCCTCTGACTCATTATGATGAAAATGAACATGCATCGGTCTGCACTGCTTTGGATCATTATCAAGCAGAACCCATCATCAGCATGGAAGCATGTCCCCTGGAATGGTGGTTGAAGCCTGAAGGGACATGTGACTCTTAAGTGCATCTGGCACATAAATACCTTGCAACGCCAGCTACAACAGTGCCATGTGAATGCCTGTCCTCATTTTCATGTGACGTTGTAAACAAGAAGCAGGCAGCATTATCTCCTGCAAATTGTAACCAACCTTGTTTGTCCAAGTGATTGATCAAGAAGTAGGACTGAGTAAACTTGTAGGCTCTAAAGTTTTATATTGTTTTATTTTTGAATGCAGTTTTTCTGTACATAATTCTACATTTGTAAGTTCAACTTTCATGATAAAGAGATTGCACTACAGTACTTGTATGAGGTGAATTGAAAATATTTTTTTTGTTTTTTACATTAAAATATTTGTAATCAAAAATAAATATAAAGTGAGCCCTGTACACTTTGTATTCTGTGTTGTAATTGAAATTAATATATTTGAAAATGTAAACATCCAAAAATATTTAAAATAAATGGTATTTTATTGTTGTTTAACAGCGCTATTAATCACAATTTTTTTAATCTCTTGACAGCCCTAACCTAAGTACAAAGGTACTGAGTGGAAGCTGCAGATATCGAGCACTTCTGAAATCAGGCTACTTTTACTGAAGTGCCTATCTAGGGATATAAATGCCTTACTTTATATGTATCAGAGGGGTAGCCGTGTTAGTGTGGATCTGTAGAAGCGACAAAGGGTCCTGTGGCACCTTCTAGACTAACAGAGGTATTGGAGCATAAGCTTTCGTGGGTGAATACTCTTGCAAAGTTACTAGCATTTTGGGTACAGCGACAGTGTTTCCCTGTGTGCGTGGATGATGCCTAGCACAATGTGGGTGCTACTGGGATATACTAACAGTAGAGAATGTAGCTACTAACATTAGCTGGAGAACTAAGGGCTAATCCAGAATGAAAGAAGTCACAAATGTTTTTAAAGGCTTCTTTAAAGGACTTCTCACTGATGAATCCAAAGAAATGGAGAAAATCAACTCAACCTAAATCTCTTCAATCATAAATAAGGGAAGATGTTCCAAAGAACATCAGACAAAACTGTTAAATCCATAGAGGGACTGACTTTTTTTTTTTTTTTTTGTAATGGCCATGCAACATAGGCAATGCAATCGTGAGTTTCCAATATTTAACAAGGGGGCTCCCAGAGCATTTCTCCCATTAGAGTGTTATGAACCCTGTGTGCTAGGAGTAATATGTTTGCAGGAATGCATTTTGATAAACGTAGCTGAGAAAGGGGCAACATTACTTGCTCAAGAAACATATAATAAGTGCACTTGTTGGAAATGTTTATACTTCAATTCTGAAAAAAATATACCGAGTATATTGAGAGTAGAGCACAGGGTTCAACTTTTTAATAGATTATAAGCTCAGAAGGGACCACTGTGATCATCTACCTCTTGTGTTGTTTGAAGGTGGGGAGGTGGGACAAGGTGCTTCCTCCCCTATTAAAATGTTTTGTAAATTCCTGCCACCCGGTGTAGTCTAGCACATTATAAAGGCAAAATATTTGCTCTTTAGAAGCATTTATATAAACCTCAGGGAAGTCCTCTCTTACAGGGATGACTTACTGTTGACCCTCTTTCCTACCCCCTCCTCCACCCCCATACTGCTATCAGAGCTATGGAAATCTCTGAAACATTCTCCCTTCAATTTAGTGCTGAAATATTTAACAAAGGTCTCCTGACCTAGGAGCACCTTACAGCCCATCCTTGCACTATTACATGCCTGATTTACACACTACTATTATTTGTATAGTACTGACTACCCCCAAAAGCTTAAAAACAAAAGTCAGAGCCTAAAATTGTGTAAAAATCTAGTAGTGCCACATAACTTCTGTGCTCCCCAGCACCACATCTGCCCCTTCCCTGCGGTGTACCTCAGCTCCTACTGCAGCTGTGGGGGCTCTTTGCCCCCCATCTCCCAGGCCTGAGGAGTGGGGGACACACTTTCTCTCTCTACTCCTAGCCAGCTCCATGTGGGCCCTCAGCTGCAGGCATGATGGTGCCAGGATGGGGCGGGGAAGGAGCAGAGAGGAGCTGACCAATTTTTCAGAAGAGGGGAGGAAGCAGTAGGAGGGAGCACAGTGGTCCTGAGCTCCTGGGCTCTTTCTGTGCTTCCTCCCTCCCTCCCTCCCCCAGTGTGAAAATTATATTGGTGGTTCCCTCTCCCTTACTCCTCTCCACAAACCTCTGTGGGAAGGGTAGAGTTCTGAGTGGCTGTTCTTCCCCAGGACTGCTGGGCAAGGCTGGAAATCGTTTGAAAGCTGGAGCTTCTCAGGTAAGCAGGAGACTGGCTCTAGCAGAGGCCAAATTAGAGTTACTTATGAGAGTTTGCAACTGTGTGTGTGTATTACCATAGTCCATAGTGGTCCCAACAAAGATCAAATCCCAGTTGTGCTAGGTGTTGTACATATACCTAGTGAGAGACAGTCTGTATCCTGAAAGAGTTTATTATCTAAACAGACAAAGGTTGGGAGAAAGGAAGTATTAATATCCCTGTCTGACAGATGGGGAACTGAGGCACATGCAATTGTTGCGATGGTGAAAGCAAATCAAGTAATTAACACACATGGCCTGCTCTGGTAATTGGCACATGTGCTTGTGGTAGATGGTAGACACATAAATTAAGCTTGCAATTTGAGCATGGAATTGCACACCTAACTATTTTGAGAAACAGTCCCCATTTTAAAAATAGGTTTAAGCAAAGTCTTAAGCTAATTATAACATAATGGGGGGGAGAACATTACTGAAAGTGTCTTGGCAAAAAAATTTGGACAAGAACCTGATGTCTAGCTACCTAGATAAGATAAACGAGGACATTAGCAATGGAAAGAAAAAAAAAAAAAGGGATTTGGGTGGAGCCATTAGAACAGTTCCAGATATCTTTACAGTGGTACAAACGAGGCCGTCAAGGAAAATGTTAGTAGGTTAAATGGGAAATTGTAAGTAAACATGAGGCTAAATGGCTGATATGTAAAATTAAAAATATTTAAATGCAGCCTTGCAAAACTCTACTCACCCATGCACATGGGGGTGAATAATATTTTTGATGAGTGATTATTTTTTATTATCATCCCTATGAAGGTGAGTAAGTAGATTGTGTGGATGGGATGTTGAATTTTCATAATTTTCCATGTCGTTTCAATGCATTTTGAGTACCCCAAGCACATTTCAGTTAGAAACTTTTACAACCTGAGCAAAATATTATTTAATATACCATGCTACACTTGTAAAGTGGCATCATAGCTAACAGAAGTGTGTGCCTATGTCAGAAACAGACTTCTAGTGGTGCCCCACAAAAACTTTTCTCTGTGACCCTGAATCAGGCATCTTGGGTAAACTGGACCAATGACTAAATAGATAATTGTCAGAGGTCTGTCAAGTCTGCGCAATACCCAGTGACTGGCAGGTCATCATCAAAAGTCCCCAATGGACCTGGGCAACAACTAGTAGGTCACAGTGGAAACTCCAGGATTTTATCACAACACTGATAAAGCAATAAGTATCACACGTGATGTTGCAATAATGTAATACTAATGTGCTTACTGGAATTAGTAATAGGCTTATTGACTGTTTAAAAAATGCCTTAGATTAAGAGACGGAGTCATAATCTACCTAACATCATAAAGTTGTCATCCACAAATACTGAAACAGCATTAAGGTTCTCTGTAGAAAAAAGACCTCAAGCATATGTACAGCTTTTGGCCTTGAGTTGGGAAAAGGCTGATCATGTAGTACAGTACAAGATTTTTCTTATGATTCATTCTTTGGATCTTATTCGTGTTTGTCTTTCAATGCCAAACAAATTGCTATTTAGGTCAGACTGCTGTTTTGGTACTAATAGAAGCAGACATCAGTTCTGTCTACGGACTTCCCAGCTACATGTTCTTCAGAGTATAGTTTCCTCTTTAGGCTAGTACTGACATTTAGATGTAATGGTGTCACAGTAGTTTTCAAAAAATGTTACCTGTACTATACTATATACTATACTATACTACTACTATGCAGCCATAGTGCGAAAGCTCTAAGGCTGCTTTGCACCACCAGTCTGGGACAAAATTACCCCATCACAGGGAACCCCTGGGTCCAGTTTTTTTATTTAATAAAGAGAACATGCCTCATTTGAAATTCTCTAATTCTCTTTAAATTGATTTTTTTTTCTTTTACATACACAGTAGGGGATGGGATTCTAATGTCTATAAAATACGTTCACGTATTTGAATAATGCATTCCTTTATTTTTCTTTAGCCACCTTTTTTCCTTTCTTTTGGGGAATAATCTCCATATAGTCAGTTAAGTTTTACACTGGTTGATTTTGTCCCTGAAAGGGACTTGATACTATGATATTTAAAATATATAATTTCCCCTCTCCCCATACGTCTCATGTGATTAGCTAATACCTGAGAGTCACATTCCAAATTAACAGAAGTTTGTTACAGCAACCACATTTCATAATAACTGTACATATAGCTCAGGTCTTGCAAATAACAGGGGAAGTGTGTTTATTTTGCATCGTTTAGTGGAATGAAAAGGGATATTTTACTGGGACTTGTAAGTAGACAGTTCAGCCTGTACAGCCTTACAGTAATACAGAGAATAGTTTCTACAGGATTACAATAGATGGGTTTGCACTATATCCAGCTCTCTGGGAAGTGATTCTTTCCCCATGCCAAATCCCTGTGCACTGCTGCGGAAGTGTAAAGGAACCAGAAAAGTCCCATAGCTGGCCAGGCAAGAATTCTGCCAGTGCAGGTCACACTATATGCAGGACTCTTCCTTATGCAGGACTCTTCCTAAGCCCCAGTCTAGAACTGTGCAGTCCTGCCAAGTGCTGTACATTTTGCATGATGCTCACATGTGCAAGCCACCTCTCACTCATGCCTGCAACCTAGGCTAAGGGTATGTCTACACTGCAAACAAGGCATGTTCTTAACTAGGGTTATCTAACCCATGTTAGCTAACTCGGGTTAAAATAGCAGTGAAGACATGAGTGACTCTATTTTTAACTTGAGTTAGCTGACAGGTTATGTGACCCGAGTGACAAACACACCTTTTATTTGCAGGGTAGACATACCCTAAAACGGGTGGGCAAACTACGGCCTGTGGGCCACATCTGGCCCATCAGACCTTTTGATCCATCCCTCAGCTCCCACCAGGGAGTGGGGTCTGGGGTTTGCCCTGCTCCGTGCGGCTCCCAGGAAGCAGCTGGCATGACCCCCCTCCAGCTCCTATGTAGTACGCGGAGGCGTGGCCAGGCGGCTCTGCACGCTGCCCCGTTCACAAGCACTGCCCCCGTAGCTCACGTTGGCTGTGGTTCCCAGCCAATGGGAGCTGTAGGGGTGACGCCTGCAGATGGGGCAGCACGCAGAGCCACCTGGCTGCACCTCTGTGTAGGAGCCGGAGGGGAGACATGCTTCTGGGAGCTGCTTGCGGTAAGCACTGCCCGGAGCCTGCACCCCTGAGTCCCCCCGTCTTCCAACAGCCTACCCCATCCCTGATCCCCCTCCTGCCCTCTGAACCCATTAGTCCCAGCCTGGAGCACCCTCCTGCACCCCAAACCTCTCATCCCCAGCCCCACACCAGAGCCCGCACCCCAGCTGGAGCCCTCACCTCCCCCTGCTCCCCAATCCCCTGCCCCAGCCCTGATTCCCCTCCTGCACCCTGACCTCATTTCCCCCCACCTCAGAGCCTGCACCCCCTCCTGCACCCCTACCCCAAATTTTGTGAGCATTCATGGCCCACCATACAATTTCCATACCCCAATGTGGCCCTCAGGCCAAAAAGTTTGCCCACCCCTGCCCTAAAATGTCTCACATTCATCTAGGCTCCTAGCAAACAGGCTGGTTTGGGCTGCAGTTATGCCCTCTGCCACTAGAGGCAGCTGAGCTGCTGGCTGCTCATGTTCATGCAGCTGAGGCGGAGGGGGCCGTGGCCCTATCAGTGCCTCACCAGAGCAGGTGAGGAGCTGCTGAGGGGAAAGAGGAGGACAGGAGCCAGTGGGGGTGGGGTAGGGGAGCAGCATCAAAGAGGGGACCAGGAGCAGTTGTGGGCAGGAGGTGCTAATGAAAGGACACAATGGGTGTTACAGGAGCTAATGTGGGGACGGAGCTAATAGAGGGGACATGGGCCTAATGCCAACTCTGAGCATCCTCCCCTCATGTTCTTGCTGCCTTGCAGGTGCACTCTTTCCCTTCCCTCTCTGGACTCTGGTCAGCCCTAGCTCACAGGAAGTCCCTGGGCCTCTCCTTTGAGAAGTGAAAGGAATAAGGTGCTCGGGGGAACCCCAAAAGGGAAAGATGGTCTTAGTTCAACACCTTTCCCTCAGCATTAAGTGCAAAGTATGGTTTCAAAACTGGTATTTATGGCCACATGCGGTAGCGGATTAGCCGCTGGGCCAACAGGGCCCATGCCCAGGCGCCCTGGCCAATTGGGGGGCCCCAGAAAAATGGGCGCCACCATGCCCCAATCCGCTCCGCCCAACTGGTGCTCCACCTGGAGAGCGGGGTTGAGACACGGGAGCTTGCCCTGCTCTGCCTGCGTGGCACTTCTGCTGGGGAGCTGGGGAAGCCTCCCTGGCAGGAGTGCCAGGCGGGCGGACCTGGGCAAGTCCCAGTGCCTCAACCCCAGTCCTCGTCTGGAGCGCTGGGCAGGCAGAGCAGGGCAAACCCCCACGCCCTGACCCCATTTCCCTAGCAGGAGCGCTGGGCGGACAGGCAGATCGGGGCAAGCCCCTGCACTCCAATCCAAATTCCCCAGTGGGAGAGGGCTGGGCGGAAGAGGTGGGGAGGATCCCCCACTTACTCTGGCCCAGGGGCCCCACAAAACTCTAATCCACCCCTGGCCACATGCAAGTTATATGTAGATAGACAAATTAGCTAAGTAATTTGCATAAAATTCCATACATGACATGGAGCTGAACAAAACTTGTCTGTGTGCCAGAGAGAAGAGTGTTGCATTGCAGATGAGAAGAGGTAGGGCCAATGCACATACTGCTGCAGGGAATTTGGAAGGTACTGGACATACATAGTGCTTAGAAGGGGCTGCTGTAATTCACACACACAGCCCGCCCACCCCACCCCTGAATAGCCCAGTTCCAGCGAGTTACTTCTCTCTCACCTTGGGCTGTCCTATGTGTGCTGCACTCCAAACCCTCAGTGCTTCCTCAGGCAAAACTTTAATTGAAGTTAAATTGCTAATGCAAATCTTCCAAAGGGCCAATGGAAGTTTTGGTTGTAGGCCTGAGCCCGCTGTGAGTGCTTATGTCCTTTGTGTTTTTCACCACTTGTCTGATAAACAGAAGGGTACATCGGAAACTCTGCTGTCTGAGAATGACAGCAGATTGGGGATGTGGTTATCTGCCTTCCCTTACTACACTCTGATCAAAACACTGAGGCTGAGTGGGATGGGTATAAAGTAGGGAGGATGTGGTTTCCCAATACAGTATCATAACAGTTTTCCCCCAATATGTTTATCACTGGTAATTAAAAACTTGAATTGTCAATCTAGTAATTAGAGTTTATCTGGTTTGTTTAGGGTCTGTGGGCCATGACAATAGCTTCTTAGGCCTGGTCTACACTAAAAAGTTAGGTTGACCCAGCTATGTTGCTCAGGGGTGTGTGAAAAATCCATATCTCTGAGTGATATATGACCTAGACCCTAGATGTAGAGAGCAATAGGTCAAAGGAAGAGTTCTCCCATTGTCCTATCTCCTGGCTCTCAGAGAGGTGGATTAACTACAGCAACTAGAGAACCCCTCCCGACGCTGTACTGAGTGTCTATACTGAAACTCAATAATAATGCAGCTGCAGCGTTTCTAGTGAAGACAGCCGTAATTTCATTAGTAACCAGAGTAGCCAAATTAAGTAGTTTAATGAATGGTTCTATTAAACTGCATGCTTTCATTCCTATTTGCATTTCTTTCACGAAAAGCTATAAATACCATAGTAATTTAAAAAAAAAAAGAGCCTTGCCTGAGACTCAAACATCCCCAGCATACTTGAAATGGAGTCTGTGAGACAAGATGGTGCAGAAATTTGACTTTACGCTTTGTCTTTATCCTAAAATTGGTGGTGGTGTAATTTTGTCTGCTGGGGAGGTAGCTATTACTCCTAAAGGTTTCTATTCAACTGGTAAATACAATGTCCTGTTTCACATTTTAAAAACATTTTGACATTAGAAGAAATGTTTTAAAGTATTTTCAAAATAGTTGAGCATCTGAATACTTTGTTTTAGATTGCGTTGACATTGTTAATATTTGCTCTTTGTTAGATTTGACAGGCTAGATTAGCTGGATGCAACAGAGCCGAGGGACTGTGTTTCCTGAATGTCTGCCCCAGTCCCAGGCCAGGCTAGTGCAGTCTTATGGCTGCTCTAACTTGAACCAAATGGCTTTGTTGCCCAAAGGACCATATGCTAACTGGGAATAGCCAGAGTAGCATGACCATTCCCCTCATAGCCCTGACAGGCCCCCTTCATCAGGAGCTGCACAGGGGGAGTTGAAGGACACAAGTTCACCCACTGGGGTCTCACCCACTCTGGAGAAATCCCCAGCAGGGCATTTGTGGGTGGTTTCTGCTCCATTTCCACCACAAGAGTATGGTAGTGTAAAGGGAACATAATAGCGCAGAGAATCTGCCCTGACAAATTCAGGTTTTATTTTTATCTGCATCTGAAAATGTATTGGGTAAATTTTTATTACTGTTGCTAATGAACAGCGAGTGACTATCAGTAGTTGCTAGAGCCAGATATATACTTCAAGCAGACACTACAAGTTTCCTTTCACAGAGCTATCACTGAATCTCAGTCCTATATGAACAACAGCTCTGTTATCCTAGTCCTGGATCTCTCCTGAGCAGATACTTCTAGTTATAAGTACTATTCTGCAAACAGTTACTATAGGTAAGGCTGCAAGTTTGTCACAGAGGTCACGGAAGTCACAGATTCCGTGACTTTCCGTGACCTCCATGACTTTTGCAATGGCTGGTGTGCCTGGCTCAGGGTCAGCTCAGGCAGCCCCTGTACTGGTCACTGCTGGGGCAGTTCTCGGGCCACCCCACCCTCCTACCCCCCCAGCAGCAGACTTTGGGTGTGGGAGGGGGCAGGGGGTTGGGGCACGGGACAGGGTGAGGCAGGCTCTGAGCAGTGCTTACCTGGGGGGCTCTCTGGAAGTGGCAACATCCCCGTGGCTCAGCTCCTAGGTGGAGGCATGGCCAGGCAGCTCTGCGCGCTGCCTCCGCCTGGAGGCACCGCCCCCGCAGCTCCCATTGGCTGTGGTTCCCAGCCAATGGGAGCTGCGAAGCCAGTGTTCTGGGTGGAGGCAGCACGCAGGGCTACCTGGCCACGCCTCTGCCTAGGAGCTGAGTGAGGGGGATGTCGCCGCTTCTGGGAAGCCCCCCAGGTAAGTACCACCCAAAGCCCGCCTCACCCCATCCCGTGCCCCAACCCCCTGCCTCCTCCCATACCCAAACTCTGCTGCTGCTGTGGGAGGGAGGCATGGAGCCAGGTAGGGAGCCTGCTGGGCCCGCCAACCCCACCCCAGCACCAGCGGGGGTCTCAGGCCGTGTGCCATCGCCCGCCAACTCCCAGTACTCAGGCTGCCCTTCCCCAGCACCTGTGGCACCCCTGGGCAGCCCCACCCCAAGTTTTAGTCAGGGGTACATAGTAAAAGTCATGGACAGGTCATGGGCCATAAATTTTTGTTTATTGCCTGTGACCTGTTGTTTATTGCCTATGACCTGACATGGACAGGTCACAGGCAATAAACAAAAATTCATGGCCCATGACCTGTCCATGACTTTTACTATGTACCCGTGACTAAAATGTAGCTGTGACTAAAATGTAGCCTTAACTATAGGCATAGGGCTCAAGCTATCCTGAGAAGTCTCATTGTAGGAAGCCCCCATGGGAAGGAGGCCTTTGAGGAATTCCACCAAGATTTCAACAATTTCCACCCCACCATCAACCTCAGCCTGGACTAGTCCACACAAGAGGTCCACTTCCTAGACACTACAGTGCTCATAAGCGATGGTCACATAAACACCACCCTATACCGAAAACCTACTGACTGCTGTACTTACCTACATGCCTCCAGCTTTCATCCAGACCACATCACACGATCCATTGTCTACAGCCAAGCTCTAAGATACAACTGCATTTGCTCCGATCCCTCAGACAGAGACAAACACCTACAGGATCTCTATCAAGCAGTCTTAAAAATACAATACCCACCTGGTGAAGTGAAGAAACAGATTGACAGAGCCAGAAGTCACCTACTACAAGACAGGCCCAACAAAGAAAGTAACAGAATGCCACTAGCCGTTACCTACAACCCCCAACTAAAACCTCTCCAGCACATCATCAAGGATCTACAACCTATCCTGAAGGATGATCCCTCACTCTCACAGACCTTGGGAGACAGGCCAGTCCTCGCTTACAGACAGCCCCCAAACCTGAAGCAAATACTCACCAGCAACTACACACCACACAACAAAAACACCAACCCAGGAACCAAACCCTGCAACAAACCCCAGTGCCAACTCTGTCCACATATATATTCAAGGGACACCATCATAGGACCTAACCACATCAGCCACACCATCAGGGGCTCGTTCACCTGCACATCTACCAAAGTGATATATGCCATCATGTGCCAGCAATGCCCCTCTGCCATTTACATTGGCCAGACCGAACAGTCTCTATGCAAAGAATAAATGGACACAAAGCTGACATCAGGAATCATAACATTCAAAAACCAGAAGGAGAACACTTCAGTCTCTCTGGTCACTCAATAACAGACCTAAAAGTGGCAATTCTTCAACAACAAAACTTCAAAAACAGACTTCAACGTGAAACTGCAGAACTGGAATTAATTTACTAACTGGACACCATCAAATTAGGCCTCAATAAAGACTGGGAGTAGTTGGGTCATTACAAAACCTAAACCTAATTTCCCCAATACTAATTTCCCCCTACTGTTACTCACACCTTCTTGTCAACTGTCTAAAATGGGCCACTCTCATTACCACTTCAAAAGTTATTTTTCCTCCCTTGGTATCCTGCTGTTAATTGAATTGTCTCGTTAGACTGACCTCACACTTGGTAAGGCAACTCCCATCCTTTCATGTATTTATACCTGCTCCTGTATTTTCCACTCCATGCATCTGATGAAGTGGGTTCTAGCCCACGAAAGCTTATGCCTAAATACATTTGTTAGTCTCTAAGGTGGCACAAGGACTCCTTGTTGTTTTTGCTAAACTCAGTAGTATGTATGTGCAGAACCAGGATCAGGCCTTATGTCAGTTTGAAACTCAGCTCAGATTCATCCCTCCATTCAACTTCATTTATTTTAATAGTTACACCAAGGATGGTTGGGCCCTAGGTTTCTACAAGTGAAAGCAGACAGGCTTGTACTGATGAATTGGTAGTAACTCCCGTACCAGAATAGACCATGAACTCCAGTATTTTGCCTTTGGCAGTCACCTGCTTCAGACAAAGGAATGCTTCAAACAAAGGTGGAACATGCCACCCATCCCCATGTTTCACCTGGTCAACTGTCCAATGCTATACCAGGTTGAAAGAAATTCCTTCTTGCTTCTCCCATGCAACATACCTTGAACCACTGTGCCACTCTAACCCCTGACATTTAACAAAATGTAAAATGCAACAATTGTCTAAAAAACTAACATCAAAGCAAACCTTAAAGAACAGCTGGAAAACTTCGATAAGCATCCTGTTGATAAATAGATTGGCTTAGGTATATGATTTTATTTTGTATCATTTTTATTATTTCCAAAAGACAATTACAGGAAAACAGGGTTATAGTCTAAAATCTGATCTTCTGTGTATTTCTGACTTGCAGTCAGAATTTCAGTTTGACTTCATAGACTTTAAGGTCAGAAGGGACTATTGTGATCATCTAGTCTCACCTCCTGCACATTGCAGGCCACAGACCCTCATCCACCCACTCCTGAAATAGACCGCTAGCCTCTGGCTGAGTTACTGAAGTCCTCAAATCATGGTTTAAAGGCTTGACAGAGAATTCACCATTTACACTAGTTTAAACCTGCTTGTGACCCGTACCCCATGCTGCAGAAGAAGGCGAAAAACCCCATGGTCTCTGCCAATCTGACCCGGGGGAAAATTCTTTCCTGACCCCAAATATGGTGATCAGTTAGATATTGAGCACATTGTCAAGACCCACCAGGCAGATACCTGGGAAAGAATTCTCTGTAGTAACTCAGAACCCTCCCTTCTAGTGTCCCGTCTCGCGGTTGGAGATTTTTGCTACTGGCAGTCGTTGATGGACCACATGCCATTCATTGTAGGCAGTCCCATCATATCACCTCCATAAACTTATCCACCACAGTCTTGAAGCCTGTTAGGTTTTTTGCCCCCACTGCTCCCCCTGGAAGGCTGTTCCAGAACTTCAGTCCTCTGATGGTTAGAAACTTTCGCCTAATTTCGAGCCTAAACTTGTTGATAGCCATTTTATATCCATTTGTTCTTGTGTCCACATTGGCACTTAACTTAAATAACTCTTCTCCCTCCCTGGTATTTATCCCTCTGATGTATTTATAGTAGGGCTGTCAAACGATTAAAAAAATTAATTACAATTAATCGCGTTATTAAAAAATGAATAGTGTGATTAATCGCACTGTTAATATAATGCAATTTATTTAAATATTTTTGGATGTTTTCTACATTTTCAAATATATTGATTTCCATTATAACACAGAATACAAAGTGTACAGTGCTCACTTTATATTTATTTTTATTACAAATATTTGCACTGTAAAAAACAAAAGAAATAGCGTTTTTCAATTCACCTCATACAAATACTGTAGTGCAATCTCTTTATCATGAAAGTTGAACTTACAAATGTAGAATTATGTACAAAAAAAACCTGCATTCAAAAATAAAACAATGTAAAATTTCAGAGCCTACAAGTCCACTCAGTCCTATTTCTTGTTCAGCCAATCACTCAGACAAACAAGTTTGTTTACATTTGGAGGAGATAATGCTGCCCACTTCTTGTTCACAATGTCATCTGAAAGTGAGAACAAGTGTTCGCATGGCACTAGTGAAGCCGGTGTCGCGAGATATTTACATGCCGGATGCGCTAAAGATTCATATGTCCCTTCATGCTTCAACCACCATTCCAGAGGACATGCGTCCATGCTGAGGACAGGTTCTGCTCGATAACAGTCCAAAGCAGTGCAGACTGACGCATGTTCATTTTCATCATCTGAGTCAGATGTTACCAGCAGAAGGTTGATTTTATTTTTTGGTGATTCGGGTTCTGTAGTTTCTGCATCGGAGTGTTGCTCTCTAAGACTTCTGAAAGCAAGCTCCAAACCTCATCACTCTCAGATTTTGGAACGCTCTTCAGATACTTGACTCCTGGGTCGAGTGCTGTAGCTATCTTTAGAAATCTCACATTGGTACCTTCTTTGCATTTTGTCAAATCTGCAGCGAAAGTGTTCTTAAAATGAACAGCATGTGCTGAGTCATCATCCAAGACTACTATAACATGAAATATATGGCAGAATACGGGTAAAATAGAGTTGGAGACAAACAATTCTCCCCCAAGGAGTACAGTCACAAATTTAATTAACGTATTATTTTTTTAACGAGCGTCATCAGCATGGAAGCATGTCCTCGAGAATAGTGGCTGAAGCATAAAGGGGCATACGAATGTTTAGCATATCTGGCATATAGATACCTTGCAATGCCAGCTACAAAAGTGCCATGCGAACGCCTGTTCTCACTTTCTGGTGACATTTTAAGTAAGAAGTGGGCAGCATTATCTCCTGTAAATGTAAACAAACTTGTTTGTTTTAGCGATTGGTTGAACGAAAAGTAGGACTCTGTGGACTTGTATGCTCTAAAGTTTTGCATTGTTTTGTTTTTGAGTGCAGTTATGTAACAAAAAAATCTACATTTGTAAGTTGCACTTTCACGATAAAGAGATTGCACTATGGTACTTGTATGAGGTGAATTGAAAAATACTGTTTCTTTTGTTTATCATTTTTACAATGCAAATAATTGTTATAAAAATAATAATATAAAGTGAGCAGTGTACACTTTGTATTCTGTGTTGTAATTTAAATGAATATATTTTAAAATGTAGAAAAACATTCAAAAATATTTAATAAATTTCAATTGGTATTCTGTTGTTTAACGGTGTCATTAAAATGTGATTAATCGCGATTAATTTTTTAATCATGATTAATTTTTTTGTGTTAATCACATGAGTTAACTGCGATTAATCTACAGCCCTAATTTACAGAGAACAATCATATCTCCCCTCAGCCTTCTTTTGGTTAGGCTAAACAAGCCAAGTTCTTGGAGTCTCCTCTCATAAGGTAGGCTTTCCATTCCTCTGATCATCCTAGTAGCCCTCCTCTGCACCTGTTCCAGTTTGTATTCATCTTTCTTAAACATGGGAGACCAGAATTGCACACAATATTCCAGATGAGGTCTCACCAGTGCCTTTTATAATGGTACTAATACTTCCCTGTCTCTACTGGAAATACCTCACCTGATGCACCCCAGGACCACATTAGCCTTTTTCACAGCCGCATTACATTGACAGCTTATAGTCATCCTGTGATGAACCAATACACCCAGGTCTTTCTCCTACTCTGTCGCTTCCCTAGCTTATAGCAAAAATTCTTGTTGTTAGTCCATAAATGCATGACCTTGCACTTTGCATTATTAGATTTCATCCCATTTCTAATTCTCCAGTTTACAAGGTTATCCACATCTTCTTGTATGATATTCTGGTCCTCCTCCATATTGGCAATACTTTGTGTCATCTGCAAATTTTATTAACGCACTCTCACTTTTTGTGCCATAGTCAGTAATAAAAACGTTAGATTGGTCCCAAGACATTCCTAAGGAATTCCACTAGTAGTCTCCCTCCAGCTTGACAGTTCGCCTTTCAGTATGACCCATTGCAGTCTCCCTTTTAACTGGTTCCTTATCCACCTTTCAATTCTCAAATTAATCCCTGTCTTCTCCAATTTAACTAATAATTTCCAATGTGGAACTGTATCAAATGCCTTACTGAAATCCAGGTAGATTAGATCTATTGCATTTCCTTTGTCTAAAAAATCAGTTATCTTCTCAAAGAAGGAGATCAGGTTGGTCTGGCACAATCTACCTTTTATAAAACCATGTTGTATTGTATCCTGATTACCATTCACCTCTATGTCCTTAGCTACTTTATCTTTCAAAATTTGTTCCAAGACCTTGCATACAATTGAGGTCAAACTAAGAGGCTTGTAGTTTCTTGGAGCACTTTTATCCCCTTTCTTAAAAATAGGATCTATATTAGCAATTTTCAAGTCATACGGTACCACCCCTGAGTTTGCAGTTTCGTTAAAAATCCTTGCTCTTTGGCTTGGAAGTTCATGTGCCAGTTCCTTTAATATTCTTGGATGGAGATTATCCATGCCCATTTAGTCCCATTAAGCTGTTTGAGTTTGACTTCCACCTTGGATGTGGTAATTTCTACCTCCATATCCTCTTTGCATTAGCTACTCTGCCACTACCCCTAAGCCCTTCATTAGCCTCACTAAAAACTGAGACAAAGTATTTGTTTAGAAGTTGGACCATGCCTAGATAATCTTTAATCTCCACCCCATCCTCAGTGCTTAATGGTCCCACTTCTTCTTTCCTTGTTTTCTTCTTATTTATATGTCTATAGAACCTTTTACATTGGTTTTAATTCCCTTTGCAAGGTCCAACTCTGCTTGACTTTTGGCAGTTCTCACTTTATCCCTACACTTTCTGACCTCCAAGAAGTAGCTTTCCTTGCTGTTCCTGCCAATCTTCCATTCCTTTATACTTTCTCTTAATCACCTGTTTGAAATGCTTGCTCATTCAGCTTGGTTTGCCATCCTTCCCTACAAAAATTTTTCTCCTTGCTTGGGATTAGGGCTTCAGATAGCTTCTGCAACTTTGACTTAAAGTAATTGAAAGCTCCTCCACATTCAGATCTTTGAGTTCTTCAGTCCAGTCCACTTCCCTAATTCCCTTAATTTTTTAAAGTTAGCTCTTTTGAAATCAAGCACCCTTATTGCAGATCTATTTTTATTTATCCTTCCATTTAGTTTAAACTGAATTAGCTCATGATCACTTGAACCAAGGTTGTCCTCTACAGCCAGTTCTTCTATGATGTCCTCGCTACTCACCAATACCAAATCTAAAATGACATCACTTCTTGTTGGTTCAGCAACTGTTTGGTGAAGAACTGTCAGCTATCACATCCAGGAAAATCAGGCCCCTACTATTATTGCTAGTATTAGTAATTCTCACTAGTATTTATTTCATTAAAAACATTAAAGAGGTCTCTTCCTATATCCAAATCAGATCCTGGTGGTCTGTAGTAGTGTTCCCTCTAATTTTTCCCATCCTTGTGCAGAATGAATTTTGTTATGTGCACCAATATGGAGGTGATGTGTGACACACCACTTCCATATTGCTGCACATAACAAAATTCATGTGGCGGGGGTGGGGCCGAGGGGTTTGGAGTGTGGGACGGGGCTCAGGGCTGGGGCAGAGGGTGGGGGTGCTGGCTCTGGGGTGGGGCTGGGGATGAGGGGCTCAGGACTGGGGCAGAGGGTTTGGGTGTGGGGGAGTGAGGGCTCCAACTGGGGGTGGGGCCAGGGATGAAGGGTTTGGGGTGCAGTCTTCCCTGGGGCTGCGACGGCGAGAGAGGACTCCCCCCAACTCTCTCTCCCTGCAGCAGCACCTGGGCTGCGGAGGAGAGGCGCCTCTCCCCACCGCGGCAGCTCTGGTGTGGGGCTGTGAGATAGGCGCCTCTCCCATGGTTGCGGTAGGTCCAGACCAGGCTGGGTTGGGGCCAGCGGAGAGGTGCATCTCCCCCGGCCGTGGCAGGTCTGTGGTGGGGCTGGGGAAGAGGAATCTTTCCCTGCCGCAGCCCTGAGCGCCTGCGCAGTGCTTAATTGGCTGCTGCATGGCCGTGCAGCTTACAGGGATCTTAGGTCTGTGGCACACCCCAAGCACTGTATCAGGGAACCTCTAGTAGCTTTCTTCTCCAAAGTGATTTTGGCCCAAACAGACTCTGTCTTATCCATTCCATCACTTTTAATTTATTTACAGTCTACTTCTTCATTAATATACAATGCTACTCCACCACCTTTGACTTTATTTCTGTCTTTCCTGAACAGCACATACCCTTCAATACCTGTACTCCACTCATGACTACTATTCCACCATGTTTCTTTTATCCCTATAATATCAGGTTTCACTTCCTGCACCAGTAGTACGAGTTCCTCCATTTTGTTACCCAGGCTTCTTATATAGTTAACTGTGATATCATACTCATTGCCACAGCAGAGTATGACAGTACTTCTATTTTAATTGAGTATTTTTAGCAATAAAAATATTAAAAAGAACTATCCCTAGAAAATAAGACATAGACAAAAAATTAATAATGAAAAGTGTATGCCTACATTGTATTGATTTTAGATTTTCTTGTGAAATATCGTACAGTTTTCTTTTAGCTGTCACAATTGACACACTGTGCTGAATTTTAGCATTACTTCTTCAAGTTTTTGAGCTGAATAGTTCTGTGATTGGTCATAGAATCCACGTTGCACTAATTCTGGTTCCCTAATTGGCTGTGGTTAGAAGCAGGATGGAGTTATTTAAGAGGATTTAAATAATTTGATTTTTTTAATTGATTTTAAATTAGATTGAAGTTTTGTAAAACTAATTTGAAAAATTGTGCCATTGCAATTTTAAAATTTCTAATAACTAAATTGTGATTTTTCTAAAATGCCACTATTAGTATTGTACCTTATTTGAATTTGAGAATTGACTCTCATAATGAGATATTGAGAATTGACTCTAATCCTGCAAACACCTAAAGAAATATGTAACTGTACTCATATGAATAGGCAGCAAAAGGGGAGTAGCTCTTTACTTCTCTCTGTTGCATTGGGCAGGGGGAAGGCGACTTATTATCTCCTACCTTAAGAAAATGCAGAATTTTAGGAACCATCTCTCTCTCCCCCTCTCCACCAGCCCTCAAAGGCAACTGTGCAGGTAGTAGGCTTCCTGATTTTTCCCAGAGAAAGACAACAGGTAGGATTGTAGAGGGACTGTGTGGTGAAAGAGGGGCCACATGAGCTAGTGGGGTCTTCTATAGATTTGGATAAAAGCATAAAGCTTTTGAACCTTTTCCAGACTCCCCAAGCACTAGATTTATAATACTGAAATTGGTTTGCACCATGCTTTTACGGGTAGTTTGGTCCTTGGTGAAACTGGTTTGAGGCGTGATTTTACATGTTTGGCTCTGTTAAAAAAAACATTGAATTTTTACGGAATTTTACGGATTCAACATTAATGGGAAATGAATTAGGTTTTTTTTGTGTGCCAAATTTCACCAAAGAATTCTTTCCAATGTTGATGAGCCCTATAAAATTTGACATAAAGGAAGAATAGTTTCTAAGCCAAATGTTCTGCAGACTTTCATGAGGTATTGGCTAGTGTTTAAGGACTTGTCTACATACAATTTTTGTATCACTGAACTATATATCTGCCTAGAAACGGATTTCTATACAAGCTGTGCTAATATAAAATATCTTTCTTTATACCAGAATAATTTTATTGACACTAGGGGTTTGCACTAATTTAACAATATCCATATCTAAATTAAATTGATACAAAATGTGTGTAGACCAGCCCTAACAGATAGTTTAATCTTATCTGTGTTTAAACACAGTTATATTCCAATAGATGTGTTTAGGTTGTGATGTTAATGTAATGCACATGATTAGAAGCATCTTCAGAAAGGGCTAAAACAACAAACGATTTTTACATGACCCCTGGATTTACTGCAGTTGTATTTATTTCTTCCAACCTTTTTAGCTCCCATCTCAATCTCTGGACAATTTACAATAATTAAAATGGACTTTACCAAATATTTGTTTATAGAAATGTAAAAAAAATCTATTAGAATTCTTAGAGTCCCACAAGCTGCTCTAAGCCAGTCGTAGATTTTACTCCAGATCAGTGTTGAGGTATATAGGCAGGACAATATGCATAGTTTAGCCTGTTGTACTTGTGCAAAACTGAAAATTTCAGGCTCTAGAACCGTCAGTTAGCACCTTTCAACACCATTGAATTCACTGAGAAATAAACTGGGGGGGGGGGATGATCAGATTTTTAAAAAAGAAAAAGAAAAAGCATCTCTCAAAATGACTGACTGTGCCAATAGACTGTATTGTCACAAGAAAGTCTTTGCTAATGTCACAAAGCATCTGTTATGAATATTCTTCACCTCCCCCATTCCTGTTTGCCGCCAGAAGCAGCTTATAAATGTTTAGTTGAACACTCTCAGCCAAATTTTGCTTGCAGTTAAACCAGTGTAAATCAGGAATAACTCCATTGATTTTGTTAGAATTACTGCAGGTTTATACAAATGTAAATGAGAGCCAAATTGGGTCCAATTCTGCCCTAAGTTGCACCTCTACAGCCCAGATCAGTAGCAGAACTCCACTAGTGTCAATGGGAAGTGTGTGCCTGAGATGAGTCTGTCCATAGTTTGCCAAATGAATTATTATATACAGATTTGAACAACTATTTTTTTACAAAACAAACAAGTCAGCAGGCTCCATTCTCCTAATGCTTTATTCGGGAAATAAAATCAAGTTAATTATTATGAAACTAACCCCCAACCCTACATACACACACATAATTGCTTCCAGCTTGCTGATTATTACCCTTTCCTTAATTGATAGAGTGAGGGGGGAGGGGGAAAAGACTACATACAGGGGACCAGATCCTCATTTTGTGTAAATCGACATAGCTACATCAGAGTCAATAGAGCTGTGCTGATTTACACCAGATGAGGTTCTGGCCTACTATAATTTTTACTTTCTTTTTAAAAAACAAAATCCTATGTGATTCTAAGTTACACCTCCAAGTTAGACAGTATAAGTTAATAATGCCAAAGACATAAATAATTCGCACATCAGTGAATGGCTTCCCTTCCACATCTCAGTTTATTTATGCATATAAAGCATCACAATTTACCTAAAATCACAAATGAGTAATAATATATGTATACACTTAAAAATAACCAACATATAATGTAATAAAACATTTCAAAATCAATTCTCCCTTTATTCATCTGCTGAGAACTGAATTCAGATATTTCCCTTGCTATAGCTGATAACATTGCTAAAGCAAAGTAAGTACTGTTGGGACTTGGAGCTGCCTTCACAGTTAGGTGCTAGTCATGACTTCAACTGGGAATAAGGAACCCTGTAGGTAGATGCCCGCAGCTATAAAGGGTTTTTTTGGTTTAATTTTTGCATAATAGACAGAGCCTCATGACTGAAGTCTCTAAATCAGTCACGTTGAGGTCAACTCTTCTGATTTGTCCTGAAGTTTTTTTCCAGCACTGTTGTCTATCTAGTATCCAGAATGTCTGGTTTTTAGTTGAGGCTTTTGTATTTCTGGACATAAGACTCAATCTTGCTGCCATTGAAGACAGTGGCAAAACTATCACTGATTTAAATGGGAGCAGATTCAGCCCCATGATGTACTTAAAGCCTGAAAAAGCCTACACCAACTAAAGCAGTCCACTATCGGTATGTTCATGAAAGCACATTTTAAAAGGTAGATTTCCTTTGGAGGAACCTAGCTTCTCTGTTGGCATATTGCTCATTAGGGGCCACTCTTCCAGCAATCCTCATGCATGTCTTGCTAAAACAAAACTCTCACTGATTTCAGTGGAAGTCTTTTTGAGTAACACCCTGAGTAAGGAGTGCTTAATAGGATGTAGTTCAGCAGTCATCATCATGGAAGATCCCAAAGAGACGTAGTTTTCCTGCAGATCAAATGCCACCCAGATCGATCTCTGGCTAGGTTCTGAAGGTGATCTGGCTATACATTCAGTTTATGTCCATCATTGGCAATCTGATCACATCATAAAGTTTTCAGGGCCCACATGATGATAATCACCCTTCAGAATTCGTTGGTCTTCCTTTCAAATCATAAGTCCATACCAAGAAAGCTGCCGAAACTGAACCAGAGCTGATGAAGGCAGTTGCTGGTTTGGCTTAAGATATCCTAATTTTTGATCTTCTCCTGCCCCTTGATATGGAGCAACTGATGAAAATGACAAGAAACAAAAACATCCAATGTTCTTCAGCCTTCCTCAGTGCCCATGTTTCACTGCTGTACAATAGAGTTGGTATAACCATGGTTCTCTAGATCCTCAGCTTCATAGCAAACTTGACGTCACAATGTCCCCAGAGAGGCTGCAGAAGGGCCCAAAACATGGCAGCAGCCGCTGCTATATAAGTGTCCACATCTTTCAAGCATTCTCCAACTCTGCCCAAATATTTGGCTGTTGCCACCTGCTTGATGTCCCATCTGGACAGGTTAATACTGAGCTGGTCGTAATCTGGAGCTGGAGGCTGCTTGATGGTAATGGCCAAGGACTTTGTTTTATCCAGATTAATAACCAGACCAACATGACCAGATCGGCCATCCACTGCAGCAGTTCACCAAACTGAGCCAACAAGACAATGTCATCAGCATAGTCGAGATATCAAAACAGAATTGTGTTCAACCCAGTGCCACCAACAGGTACCTCCTCTAGCTTATCCATCAGTGCCAACATTGAACAATGATGGTGATAAAACAGCTTTCCCAAACTCCAGTGGAAGTAGGAAACTGTGCTGTGTATCTGCCATTGACTCAAACACAGCTTTCTATTCCATTATAAAGCTCTTTTGTCATTTGCGCTGTCTTCCCAGGGATGCCAAGTCACCTTGTCAGACCCCACAAACTTGCTTAATGCACTGAATCAATGGCCTGATGAAGTTTATAAAAAGTGCTGCGCATGAATTATTAAATCCATCCATCTTTTCAAAAAGCTGTCTCCAGGTAAAGAACTGGTCGATAGGGGAATGACCAGGTCTAAAGCTAGACTGAGTGTCCCAGTCTTTGCTATGAAGTATATTGTTGATTTTTGACATTAACACAGAACTGAAGGCTTTCTCTGGAACCAACAACAGGGCAAAACCTCTACAGTTGCTGCATTCAAGCTTATCACCTATTTTGAACATACACAGAATAACACCCTACTTCCTGTTATCGGGAATGAGATTGGTGTGTCAGAGGTGGGAGAGCCTATGCAGTCATGGTACAGTAATACTATCACCCTACCTTAAGCATCTCAGGGGTGATATTACTTGTGTCTTCCTAGACTTCAGCTTATGGCTTGTGATCTGGATATCTTCTTGGTTGAAGTAGGAGTTCAGCAATACAAGTAATAAAAGACAGTAATTGAAAATTACAGATTGATAGCAAAACAAAAATCTCATTAGAGATCTTTGGCTCATTCACTACAAAAATGGAAATCCTAAAAGCGACCAACAGTTGAAGACTGGAGCATAGATACTGTGAGCTGGGCCACTATAGAAAAAATTGTATACTGTAACAGAAATACTCAAGAAAAATTCTGAGAGATACGGGATGCTTTTCTGGAAGTATCTGAATTATCTTATTAAATGCATGGGTCCCCCTCACCTATCCCTCCTTTCTACCTAGTACCTTCCCTCCCCATTGCTATCCCCTTCTCTGAATTTTGCTTATATTATTTACCTTTTAAAATATTTTTTAACTAGCTGGATTTTTATAAACAAACTTTGTAAATTTTGTAATATAAATAATTGATTTAGATTTTAACCATTCATATTATATATAATTAAATGTTTCAAGTATAGCTAAGGTTAGGTAGAAATTGTTTACTATATTATGAGAAGTCTATGTCTAGCTTGTTGTGTATTTTCCTCTGTATAGATATTTTAAAAATGTAATAAAAAGTTAAAAATAATTACCATCAGGGAAAAAAAAGAATAGGCTCAGGAGTGAAGGACTGACACGTCACTAGACTTCCATCCCCAGCAAACAGGTGAGGTAAGTGGTGGGGCGCCTGAGACCTGTAAGGAAGTGGGAAATCCCAACCTTGTGGGTTTAAATGAATCATCAAATTAACTGAAACTTCAATAGTGATTGTCACAACCTGTCCCAATCCCGCATTCTGGATAGACTCCAGTCAGTTGTGATTGGATCCAACCACTGAATCCCACATGCTTATGAGCCCCACTGATCACTTGTTCCTAGCTCTAATATGCTGAAGCATAGTCCCAGGTGCAAACCCCATGTCTGACAGCCTTCAGAGGACCCCAGAGTCTGTCTGCCTAGAGTCCAGAGCCAGTGCCTCAGCCCTGCTGAGACCCTCCAGTTGCTTAGATATGTTCACCCGAGCATCCACCTGGCTGTGTTTTCTTTTTACCTACAACAGGTACAACATTGCAGTAAAGCAAGGAACACAGGGTTGGCAAATTAATATTTGATACACACACACCTTACTTTTAAAAAGTACAAGAGAGAGAGAGAGATCTCTGGAAAACAAACTCTGAAGTCAATCCCTCTCAATCTGATCATCCCCTTTTTTGAGTTCCTGTGTTTGGTCAGCATCCTTAAGGAAGGCGAAGTTCCTCCTGCTTCCACTTTCTCTAGCTGGGTCTTCTGTCAGGAAATAAAATGGCTTTCTTGCTTAGAGAGCATTTCTCTTTTAAGACAGCCTGACACCTTTTCTTGCCCCTCTGCTTCTCCTGGGGATTTTCTAGGATGGACAGATAAATGGACACGCACACAGCTTCTGGATAGAGCCATTCAAAGTCATTGGCCCTGCTGTCCACTAGGGTATTACCATCAGTGTTGATGGGTCACAATAGCTCTGGCACAGCTTTTCAGACATAGTCTGTCCATTAGGTGTCAAGTTAATGCTACAAAGACACAATAAAGGTTACATTCAAATTGGAGGTTGAACTATGACATGGTGTTCACAAAATCAAAATGGAATGTGTAAGTTGATACAGACATATACCCCAATCTGTCACAGGGATGAATTTGGGCTGAGTCTGAAACCTATTCTCACTATTCTTTTAAAATGGGTATTTAAAATGCCTGCAGGCTGCATGAAAACTATTTAAACTGCATGCAAATGCCACCATGGATAAACAGCAGAGTAAAAAAGGTGGTTGGGGCAAAAAAGGCATCCTTTAAGAATTGGAAGTCATATCCTACTGAGCAAAATAGAAAGGAACATAAACTCTGGCTAGTAAAGAGTAAAAGTATAATTAGGCAGGCTAAAAAAGAATTTGAAGAGCAACTACCAACAGACATAAAAACTAACAGCTAAAATTTTTTAAAGTACATCATAAGCAGGAAGCCTGCCAAACAGTCGGTGGGACTACTGATGAACCAAATGCGATAGGAGCACTCAAAAAAGACAATGTGTGGAAGCAAAATGAATTCTTTACATCAGTCTTCACTGTAAAGGTTGTGAGAGAGATTCCAACACCTGAGCCATTCTGTTTAGGTGACAAATCTGAGGAATTGACCCAGATTGAGGTGTCAGTAAAGAAGATTTTGAAACAAATTGATAAATTAAACAGTAAAATAAGTCACCAGGACCAGATGGTATTCACCCAAGAGTTCAGAAGGAACTTCAATATGAAATTGCAGAACTACTAAGTGGGGTATGTAATTTATCTCTTAAATCAGCCTCTGTATCAGATGACTGGCAGATAGCTAATGTGATGTTGATTTTTAAAAAAGGCTCCTGAGGCAATCCTGGCAATTACAGGTTGGTAAGCCTAATTTCAGTACCAGGCAAATTGGATGAAACTATTATAAAGAACAAAATTATCAGACACACATATGAACACGATATGTTGGGGAAGAATCAACACGCCTTTTGTAAAGGGAAACCATGCCTCACCCATCTATTAGAATTTTTTGAGGAAGTCAACAAATACTTGGACAAAGGTGATCCAGTTGATATAGTGAACATGGACTTTCAGAAAGCCTTCAAAAAGGTTCCACACCAAAAGCTCTTAAGTAATAATCATGGGAAAAAAGGGAAGGTCCTCTCATGGATCAATAACTGGTTAAAAGATAGGAAACAAAGGATAGGAATACACGGTCAGTTTTCACAATGGAAAGAGGTAAATAGTGAGGTCCTGCAAGGAACTGTACTGGTACCTGTTGTTCTGTTCAACATATTCATAAGTGACCTGGAAAAGAGGGTGAATAGTGAGGTGGCAAAATTTACAGATGATACAAAATTACTCAAGATAGTTAAGTCCACAGCTGACTGCAAAGAGTTACAAAGGGATCTCACAAAAATGGGGTGACTGGGCAACAAAATGGCAGATGAAATTCAATGTTGATAAATGCAAAGTAATGTACATTGGAAAACATAATCCCAACTATATGTACAAAATGATGGGGTCTAAATTAGCTATTACCACTCCAAAAAGAAATTTTAGAGACATTGTAGATAGTTCTCTGAAAACATCTGCTCAATGTGCAATAGCAGTCAAAAAGCTAACAATGTTAGGAACAATTAAGAAAGGAATATATACTAAAACAGAAAAATATCATAATCCCACTACTTAAATCCATGGTACGTCCATACCTTGAAGAATGCATACAGTTCTGGTTGCCCCATCTCAAAAAAGACATTGGAATTGGAAAAGGTAGAGAAGGGCAACAAAAATGATTAGGGGTATGGAACAGCTTCCATATGAGGAGAGATTAAAAAGACTGGGGATGTTCATTTTAGAAAAGAAATGCTGAGGGGGAGATATGAGACAGCTCTATAAAGCCTGAATGATGTGGAGAAAGTGAATGGGGGTGTTTCATTTACTCCTTCACATAACACAAGAACCAGGGGGCCTTCAATTAAATTAATAGGCAGCAGGTTTAAAACTATTTGCCAGTGGATGTTATGAAGGTCAAAAGTATAACTTGGTTGAAAAAAGAATTAGATAAATTCATGGAGGATACGTCCATCAATGGCTATTAGCAAAGAGGATCAGGGATGCAACCCCATGCTTTGGGTGTCTATAAACCTCTGACTGCCAAAAGCTGGGACTGGGCAATAGGGGATGGATCACTTGATAATTGCCCCATTCTGTTCATTCCCCCTGAAGCATCTGGCACTGGCCACTGATGGAAGACCGGATACTGGACTAGATGGACTATTGGTCTGACCCGTATGGCCATTCTTATGTTCTTATAACTATTTGAATGTGAACAATAAACCCTTTTTTGTTGTGACAGAGCTCTCAAGGGCATCTGCCATTACAAGACATGCTCAATAACATTCTCACTCATTCACTCACATAAATATAGCATATACCCCCGAAATCTTTTCTCTCTACTTGTTATAACAGATGTTGAAATAGTTTGCATTGCTGAAAACTTTTGATGTACTGTACTGTATTATTTAAGTAAACTAGATAAAATAAGCGAAAACATAATTAAGTCGGGTTTCTGATTTATATTTAACAACATTATTAATTATTAATTATTATTATTGCAATTGACTTTTCTAATGACCCAAAAATTGTGGAACTAGGAAATTGTAACAAACTGGAAGGTGTAAACAAACCACAAGTTTAAAAGGCAGTATTAATGGCAAAAAGAATTACCACGTATACAGAAATCAGTTCTAAAGCTAAGCATCTATTGAATGAGGTTTTGGGAAATAAGGTGAATTTCACATTGTGCAGAGGGCCAGCAAAATGCTTATATACAACTTAAGTTCCTCAAAATGGGGAGTAAGTGGAATTTAAGTGGTGCAGAGCCCCTGTGCTTGTGCTCTGCACAGGGATGAAGTTCACCTATAGTGGTAAAGAGATATAGCAAATTTGGGGGAAATGATAAACTTAATACCTTTGAGGAGATGCCTATGTCATTTTTTTGGTAATATGACCATCACATTCACATTTTCAGCCTTCTCACCACCCAAACTTTCAAAATGTTCTGCTGACCAAAATCCTTTCTTGCTACAGGGCTTCATCCACCCACAGGGACAGGGAAAGCGGTAAGTCGTACCATTTGTGCCAGGGGAGCAGCTTTAAACTCTAGCTGAAATAAACACAACTCCCGGGTGACCTCGCCTTGCCCCCTTCCCAACTAGCCCTATGAGTATTGTGTGGTTAACCTTGAACTTAATTTTGTTAAGTGAATGCTATGCTTTTGTGCTGTTTCTAGAAAACAAAAATATTTTATCTTCCTGTGTGAGCTATTACGTCTTATATTAGCGAGAATCTTAGTATTCAACTTAATAAATAGACTCTGGTTATTCATTTTACATAAGTTCTTGTACTGTTTATATGCTGCTTCCTCTTACTGGCAACCTGACAGATGAATTTAGTTTATTAGGATGCAGAAGAAGGGAATGTTCTGTCTTTTCCTTACAACTGGCATTCATATCTCTTAAACATATATTGCATGTTCCTCTCACCACATATCTTGATGATAACAGAAGGGGAAAATGATGTTGCCCCTTTAACCGCTCAGGCTAGCCAATATTCAGGGCCTTGCAGGATTACTTTTGTTAGGAGGAAAAATGGATACCAGTCATATATATTCTTTGGTGTAATACTGTTTACAAAAATGTACACAAAGTTCTGTTTCCCTGAACACAGTAGAAACAAATAGCAGCAGGCAGTTTACTTGCTCACAATTTCCAAGTCTGCCCCTCCAATCAGTTCTGTACCTAAGGAGCTGTCTGTTTCCCTTGTCATTCAGGGCCCTGCTCATGATTGCTTCTCTTTCTGTGCTTCTCACAGACACACACAACTGCAAACAATCAATTCCCTAGCCCTTGCATTTGCAACCAGTCCCTGGGAAACCCTCTTAATCTCCGGAGGATAATTCTTGTTTAGGCTTTGGCATGTGGCCCAGTGCTTTAGGCAGTAGACTCCTATTGTTTCCAGCTATCACTGCATAAAGGGTTATTATTTTCCTTGCATCCGAAGTTGCATCCGAAGAAGTGGGTATTCACCCACGAAAGCTTATGTTCCAATACCTCTGTTAGTCTATAAGGTGCCACAGGACCCTTTGTCGCTTCTACAGATCCAGACTAACACGGCTACCCCTCTGATACTATTTTCCTTGGTCCTTCCATTGAGCCTGAAGGAAGGGTAATTAGCACACCCCTTGGCTTTAACCATGACTGTGATTGTTTATAGATCAAAGATCATTTTGATGGCAGCCATTAACAACTTCTAGCGTAACAATAATTGTTTCTCCTTGTTTCTTTTCATTACTCTACCAGTTCCCATTACTTTCACATTTAAGGTAAGTTTGGGAGCATCTTGGTATAAAACAAGCTATAAGAATGTCTCTGCTCATGAGGGATCAAGGAAAATCACACATGGTTGAATTATACCTTATTCATTGACAAAAATCTAACAGCTGATGTATTTCTAAACACAAACAATTTAAAGATTTTTAGAATAGCGCATGGAAGAAAACAGACATATAATTTAACTAGGAAATTTTTTTTTAAATGTACTCCAACCACTCATGGTCCAGAAGGAGTTCCAGGAGCCAGGGACCACAAGAGCATAGGGACACCCTGTCACATCCCCTTTTCCCTGGACATGGCCCTTGAGCCAAGATCCAAGGGTGGAGTGACGTAGGAACTGCTGTGGTGACTCTAAACCCCCAGAGATACCCCGTGAGGTGGGAATTCTTAAAGGACCAGCCAATTAAGTGTCTTTGGAGTGGCTTTGGTGGCCGGAGCAGGGGTGAGGATCTGGCTGAAAACATTTTATCTGTTTCTGAGTTGTACAAACATAGCTTTCCCTCAAGACTTGATTCTTCTGTGCAATGGTAAAGTTCAGGTGGTATCATTTTTAATAGCATCTATAATAGGAACTATGCAAACATCTCCTATTGTATCTTAGGGCTTGGCTACACTTGCCGTTGTAGAGCGCTGGGAGTTAAACCAGCCTTCGGAGACCGCAGCAGGGAAAACGCTGCCGTGTGTTTACACTCTCAGCTGGAAGCGCACTGGCGTGGCCACATTAGCAGCTCTTGCAACGCCACAAAGAGCAGTGCATTGTGATAGCTATCCCAGCGTGCAAGTGGCTGCAACATGTTTTTCAAATGCGGGGGCTGGGATGGAGTGTGACAGGGAGTATGTTGTGTGTATGTGGGGGGAGAGAAAGTGGGGTTTTTGGGGTGCTGAGAGTGTGTCAGCATGCTGTCTTGTAAGTTCAGACAGCAGCAGGCTCCCCTCCTCCCTGCCTCTCACTCACTCAAAGCAAGCAGCATTCCTCAGTAATGGTTGCTTTGTCCCGGAGCAGATAAGCATGCCCGCTGTCAGAAATGGAGCTTTGAAAGGGCATATCCGCATTCCTACAGCCAAGTTCAAAACAATGACAAGAGTGGCCACTTGACTTAAGGAGATCATGGGATGTTTCCGGAGGTCAATCAAAGTGCAGTAATGCAACACCTCGTTCACACTGATGCCCGGGCATTTCAGCCCAGGCGCAGCAAGCGTTATGGTTCTCGTGGAGGTGGATTACCAGGAGTGCTCCAGCTGCAGAGTCCAGGCGCTCTAAGTGCCTTGCCAGTATGGATGGGTTGGGAGTTAGGGCGCCTGGGGCTGCTTTAATTTGCTCTAACTCGCAAGTGTAGCCAAGGCCTTAGTTTCCCTCCTTAAATGCCACATCATGGTTTGTAGGTCTTGAAAACTGGACTTGGACACTTTGGGGTGAGATAATACCCCTGGTCTATGTCCAAATTCTATCTTTTGACACTTAGGTACCATTTGGACATACCCAAAACCAGCCTGTCTTCTTAAACATTTTCCCCAGCGTGTGTTTTTAAATGTATGATTGAGTTGTCCATTTACAAGGTACTAATCCAGAGTCATCCCATTGATTTTGGCCTATTATGGCTTTAGGTGGGGAAATAATTATCTTTTATAATAAATCATGGAGTAGTGTTAACATTATATTTGAGTGCATAAAGGTAGCATTTGCCCCTACTGGATTTTATGCCAAATACTTATTTCATCCATACTGCTCACTGTACTCTTGTTTTGTCTAAAAGCTAAAACACAGTAATAAGTGTTTCTTCTTACACAGACTGTTTGCAATAGCTTTGGAATGTGTATGTTTAAGAGAAAATACTTATGACATGAAATGTAGGTTCCTGCTTTGCTGCTGACTTCCACTGTCTAAAGGGAATTAATAGTACTATACTTCACATTAAAGAAAATACTGAGTAAATCAGCTAATAGTGCTGGATATCTGGTGTTGGCAGCGCTGTAGAAAGAGTGAGTGTTACACCATGTATCCTAGAGGCTTCAAAACCAGACCTCCTTTTTGGGAGACAAGTGCACAATAATACCACTAATTAGACACAGAATAGTCAGGGTTCTAGCCCAGGCAAATCACTCCATCAGACAAAAGGAAACAATTCCCAATTAATACTAAGGGCTGGTCTACACAGAAAACTTGCACTGGTTTAGCTTAAATTATTTTTAAAATTGATTTAGTTAAGCATAATGTCCTGTGTGGACACACATATCAGTTTACAACTGCCATTGATTTGGCTTAATTCATAACTAAATTGATATGAGGCTGTTATAAACTGGTTTAATTGTGACCACACAAGGGTTTGCACCAGTATAACTAAACTGATTATTTTAAGACCAATTTTAATTAAACTGGTGCAAGTTCTGTGTGTAGACAAGGGCTAACAATAGGAATAAAGAGGGGTGGATAGGCTATATAGAGAAAAAGAGGGCAAGAAGGTGCCCACTCCCCCATTCCCTCACAAAATGGATAAGCATGATAAATTAATGAGACCTAAATCATTTTCTAAATATTTAAAGTGATAGATTCAGTAGATAAAGGCAACTAGGGAGACAGGCTGGTGGAGCATCTCTGGATTAGAGTTCCATAACCAAGGATCTTCAAACAAATCTTGATTGAACTTGGGAACTGAGGCCAGGTCTACATTACAGACCTATATCTGTATAACTACATCGCTCAACGGTGTGAAAAATCCACATTCATGAGCAACGTAGTTATATCAACCTAACCCCCGGTGTAGACAGCGCTATGTCGATGGGAGAGCTTCAACATAGCTACCGCCTCTCAGGCAGGTGGATTAACTATACCAATGGGAGAATCTCTCCCGTCGGTGTAGCAGCATCTTCACTAGAGCTGCACCACAGTAGTGCTGTACATGAAGACAAGCCCTAAGGCTGAGATCCACAAAGGGACTTAATCCACAAAAACCCCTGCTCAGCTGCTCAATTTAGCTTCACAGGGCCTTGCTTGCTACCCGATAACGCTGGTCCTGGGTTTTATATGCAGAAAACCCAGTTGTGGCACTGGTGGGCCATGGAGATTTTTTAGCATGTTGGGGAAAGGAAAGGAAAAGGTTGAGAACCCCTAGCTCAGGGGTCAGCAACCTTTCAGAAGTGGTGTGCCGAGTCTTCATTTATTCACTCTAATTTAAGGTTTCGCGTGCCAGTAATACATTTTAATGTTTTTAGGAGGTCTCTTTCTATAAGTCTTTAATATATAACTAAACTAGTGTTGTATGTAAAGTAAATAAGGTTTTTAAAATGTTTAAGAAGCTTCATTTAAAATTAAATTAAAATGCAGAGTCCCCCGGATTGGTGGCCAGGACCTGGGCAGTGTGAGTGCCACTGAGAATGAGCTCACGTGCCGACTTCAGCACACGTGCCATAGGTTGCCTACCCCTGCCCCAGTTTATTCTACATATGAGCAGTGCTGACTGGAGCTGCCAGTGTCCCTTTTCGAACGGGCATTCCGGTCGAAAACTAGATGCCTGGCAACCCTATTTAGGAAGGCAGCAAGCGGGTCAAAGAGGTTGAGAAACACTGGTCTAGTCCAACAGGTATTTCCTGTATTTATTTGTACTACCACTAGAGGGCATTCAAAACATTAAGGCCTACATTTTCAAAAGAGGGCTTTAGTTTTTGGGTGCCCATCTTAAGCGATAGAGGAGGGCATGATTTTAAGAGGCACTGAACAGGAACAACTCCAGCTGAAATAAATGGAAGCTGCGTGTGTTTGGCACCTTTAAAAATCAGGCTGAAGGCCAGCATTTTCAATGGAGATGATTTGGAGGTGTCTCAGTTTTTGGATGCCTGATTTGAGACTTCTAAAGGGGCCTGATTTTCAGAGGATGAATGCACTGCACTTTCTGAAAATCAGACCCCTTTAAGGTATCTCCACTTGAATACCCAAAAATGGAGGCACCCAAAATCCTTAGTCACGTCTGAAAATATTGACCCAAGTTTTAAAGTTGGACGTGCAAAAAATAGCAGTCACTCTTGAAAATGTAAAAACAACAAGGAGTCCTTGTGGCACCTTAGAGACTAACAAATTTATTTTGGCATAAGCTTTTGTGGGCTAAAACCCACTTCATCAGATGCATGGAGTGAAAAATACAGTAAGCAGTATAAATATTACAGCACATAAAAAATGGGAGTTGCCTTACCAAGTGGGAGGTCAGTGCTAATGAGGCCAATTCAATTAAGGTGGAAGTGACCTATTCTCAACAGTTGACAAGAAGGGGTGAATATCAAGAGAGGGAAAATTACTTTTGTAGTGCTAACGAGGCCAATGCAATCAAGGTGGACGTCGTCCGTTTTCAACAGTTGACAAGAAGGTGTGAGTATCTGCAGAGGGAAAATCACTTTTTGTAGTGACCCATCCACACCCAGTCTTTATTCAGGCCTAATTTGATGGTGTCCAGTTTGCAAATTAATTCCAGTTCTGCAGTTTCTCGTTGAAGTCTGTTTTTGAAGGTTTTTTGTTGAAGAATTGCCACTTTGAAGTCTGTTATTGAGTGTCCAGGGAGATTGAAGTGCTCGCCTACTAGTTTTTGAATGTTACAATTCTTGATGTCTGATTTGTGTCCATTTATTCTTTTCTGTAGAGACTGTCCGGTTTGGCTAATGTACTTGAAAATGTGGCCTTGCATGCCCATATTACTAAATGACAACAAATTCAACAGGAAACATACTGTTAAATTTGGACTATTAAAAGCACTTATAGCATATTTCAGCCAAGTAATCAAAGCACTTTACAAAAGGATGGTTTTAGCCCCATTTTAGAGGTAAGGAAACTGGACCACAGAGAGGTTAAGGGCTTGATTTTTCAGAATTGTCAAGCACCTGTATCTCCTGTTCACCTCAACGGGGCAGATGATTCTCTAACCATTATGTCTTTTGTGACTTACCCAGAGCTGCACAGTGAGCCAGTGGCAAAACTCAGGTCTCCTGATTCCCAATACTTAGCCACCCTGTGTCCCACACACATTGTTCTGTCTGGGAGGAGTTGCATCTAATAGAAAAAGGCTGTAGAGCCTGCTTTCAGAACTCAGAAAATACACAGAAATTCAGGGATACACACACAGCCAGCACCATTTGTGTGGAGGTCCTGTACCTCCACACAGCTCCTAGCAACTCCCCTTAATTCCTTAGCAGTGCCATTCCATTGGAGCCATCCTATTAGGGACTCCAGCTGATCCTGGCTTGCCTAGAAAAGATATCAGAATCTCAAGCTGTAATATCTTCCCTGGAGGATCTGGATGAGAGCCCCACTCAGTTTCTACCTGTTTCCCTCACGCAGACTCCAAACCACATGGAGATAGCTTTGTGAAGTCCAAAGAGGAAGTGGGTGGGGATATAGTGTCATGGAGGTGTCTGGCATCCTTTCTATGCAGAAATGGGGAGATCTGTGCATGGAAGATCCCATCAGTGCACAGATCAGGCTCCACAACAGCATCTCACCTGTAAAGCCATCTGGTCTTGCTAGTGGGAGTGTAATCAAACTGTGTTATCACCGTATTAAAGAACCATGCTGTACACCTGCTCTTTCATGAGTGATTCCAAGCTTTTTAATAGTTATGATGATCCATGAGACAAAACGTATCATTCTTCAAGGTATTTTCTTTCCTATTCCCAAAGACTCTCCTGTGGCACTATCAAGGTGGGCAGAAGGTCAGACCTTTATTTAATAGATGCCTGAAATAGTTACATATGCCTAAAGAGAAAACATAAATTAACTGCATTGTCATAAAATTTCTCTGCCATTATTTATTTGCAAATACCTAGAAGAACTTAACATTTTTGTTTGTCTTTGTTAAAATCTAAGAAAAAGAAGGTTATAAAGCAGGCCTGCACAACATGCGGCCCGGGGGCTGCATGCGGCCCGTGTGGGCTCACTGTGTGACCCGAGGGGGGTAAATAGGGCTCACTGTGCGGCCTGCGGGGGGGTGAGTAGGCAAGGGTTGCAGCTGTCTGGAGGTGTCTGCCTTCCACTCCTTCCTCATTCACACCTCATTCATTCAAAAGGGCAATTGAATACAAAGTGGGGGGAAGATCTTATTCTACTTCTAGCAAAAAGACATTTTTCTTTTACCTTAATTATACTACCTTAGGGGCCCGCTATAACATATTACCAAGGTTCAATACAAAGTCATATAAAATTATACAAAAATGCATAATGCAGAGATTTATCTACAACTGCATTGATTGACTGTTGTGTGCAGTAATACAGTGACCCCTGGGGGGGTGAAGAGGGGGGTGATGGTGGGGCCGAGCGGGGAGGGGGTGGGTCCTATTTTACTGCTGTGATCTGGTCACCCTATGCGCGCTGTTTCTTTCCCCCTCTACAGGCTTCCACACCCCAGTGCTGGGGAAGGAGGAGTTGTTTCCGCGGGGTGGGCGGCGCTGGGGGGGGGGGGCGGTTTCTGCGGGGCCGGGGGGTTTCAGCCCTCAGCTGTTTTCTTTGGAGTAATATGGCCCTCGCCACTTTACGAGTTGTGCAGGCCTGTTATAAAGACTTTTTAAAAAAGCTTCCCAAGTCTTGGTTTCAAAAATCAATTAAAGTCTTAGCCTGTTTCTGGAACTCACTGAGAATTTGACCATTTGTTCAAGACCAAGCTTCTCCAAACCCCACCCAGTTTTTAGTACAGATGCACTGTCCTTCTTCCAGAAGATCCTACAGTACAATATGAATAAAAACTTTTTGGGCAAAATTTATTTTATTTCAACTGATATTTGGGAGTTGTTAAACATTTTTATTAGTTCAGGCTTATATAATAAACATACAATATATGAACAAGCAAAACAGTAAAATTAAGGTTTGTAACTTTCCTGTTGTTGCTGAATTTTCAGTTACACAAATGGAAAGGCGAGAAATTAAAAATCAAGGCTGTACACATCCCCTATCTGGTAAAAAAAAACAACAACCCGCATATGGGCCAAGCAGTTCTGTGATTTATATTTACCTTAATTTCTTCACAGATGCACAACCCGCTCGACCATTCACCAACATACAAAAAAACAAGTCAATTAATCAGGGTAGTTCTTCTACATGACAGGAAGCTTTACTCATTTCAGAACTGAATTGGCTAATCTTACAAAAGTATGAGTTTACCAAACACTGTCAGCCCCATTGTTGATAAAATCTGGCAGCCCTTACACAGGCAAAATTCCCATTGGGACAAATACTTGGGTTCCTACTCAGTTTTTACTCAGGCAAACTCCCATTAACTTCCGTGGGAGTCTGCCTGAGTAAAAAATGAAGGGGAAATTCTGCAACCCGATGTCCTATTGAATAGTATTTTTTCACACTAGTAGTTGATAGAGTTGTTTTTTAGACTGTGAGTCCACTGATCTGCATTTGTTCGCCACGTGGATGGCATTGGTTATGCCAAGGCATTTAATAACGAAGTCTGTGTGATGGTTGCCATTCTTCCTCCACAGAATTTCTGAAAAACCTAGGTCAGCATGGCTGCAACTGGCTGATGCACTTCTTCACCAACAAGCATGCCCTTGGTCAAATGCCCAAAGTATGACAACAGGTAAAGGTCACTGCTGTCCTGAAACAGGGGAACATAGCCAACGATCCAAAACACTACTGGCCAATATCACTACCATATGTAATGTACAAGCTCTTGGAAAGGATACTACTCCAGAGACTTACACCCATCTTTGAGGACTATATCCCTAAAAAATAATCTGCGTTTAAACCTGGGTGAAGCATCTGTGGTCAAGTAACTGCACTGACAAATTACATTGAAGCCATCTATCAATGTCAACTTAAAACAGCAGCAGTCTTTGTGGACCTGTCCTTGGCATATGACATGGTTTTGCAGGACAGTTGCTTCTGAAAGTGTCAAAAATAGTGCATTGCCGAATAATTATATAATATATGGAGATATGCCTATCTCATAGAACTGGAAGGACCTTGAAGTCCCCTGCCTTCACTAGCAGGACCAAGTACTGTCCCCTAACAGATTTTTTTTGCCCCAGATCCCTAAATGGCCCCCTCAAGGATTGAACTCACAACCCTGGGTTTAGCAGGCCAATGCTCAAACTACTGAGCTATCCCTTCCCCCATGAATAACATCACACCCACTGACACTTATGCTGACCAACCATAATTTTTGTGCACATGTAATGGAACAGACCAGCAGACCTCATCTAATGAACAACAGGTTCCAACAGGGATCCATCTTAGCACCATCACTCTCCAATATTTGTATCAGTGATATTCCATCAGCCCAGTTATGGAGATTTGAATATGTGGATGATCTCACGCTTGCCATCTTAGTGAGCACATTAATCTAAGCGGAAAGCATCCTCACAAAAGATCTGAAAAAAATGGAGGCGTACTATTGGCTATGGTGACTTCAACTGAATTATCAAGAGACAGCTATTTCCGCATTCCACCTGAACAAACAACATGCAAAGAGGCACCTGAATGTCACCTTCTGTGATACCAAACACACGCACAAGGATTTTCCTAACTATCTTAGAGTGGTTCTGGATCATAATATCACATACCGCCAACATCTGACAAAGACTGCTGCCAAGATAAAAGCTAGACACAATGTAAGCCACAAACTAGCCTTGGGGAGCTACCTTGGCCCTTGTCTTTTCAGTGGCTGAATATTGCACATTAGAATGGGCAGGTAGCGTATATATGAAACGTGTCAATGTTCATTTGAACACTGCTATGAGAATTGTCACAGGAGTGCTGAAGTCAACACTGACATTCTGATGTACCATCCTTGCACATATCTTACCACCATCCCTCTGAAGAAAAGCAGCAATAATACGAGAATCATAGAATCGTAGGACTGGAAGGGACCTTGAGAGGCCTAGTCCTGTCCCGTGCACTCATGGCAGGAATAAGTATTATCTAGACCATACCTGAAAGGTGTTTGTCTAACCTGTTCTTAAAAATCTCCAATGATGAAGATTCCACAACCTCCCTAACTAATTTATTCCAGGGTTTAACTACCCTGACAGTTGGGAAGTTTTTCCTAATGTCCAACCTAAACTGCCCTTGCTGCAATTTAAGCCCATTGCTTCTTTTCCTCTCCTCAGAAGTTAACAAGAACAATTTACCTCCCTCCTCCTTGTAACAACTTTTTATGTACTTGAAAACTGTTATCATGTCCCCCTTCAGTCTTCTCTTCTCCAGACTAAACAAACGCATTTTTTTCAATCTTCCCTTATAGGTCATGTTTTCTAAACCTTTAATAATTTTTGTTGCTCTTCTCTGGACTTGCTCCAGTTTATCCACAACTTTCCTGTAATGTGGCATCCAGAACTGGACACAATACTCCAGCTGAGGCCTAATCAGCATGGAGTAGAGCAGAAGAATTACTTCTTTAGTCTTGCTTACAACACTCCTGCTAATAATACATCCCAGAATGATGTTTGCTTTTTTTCCAACAGTGTTACATTGTTGATTCATATTTAGCTTGTGATCCACTATGACCCCCAGATCCCTTTCAGCAGTACTCCTTCCTAGGCAATCATTTCCCATTTTGCATGTGTGCAATTGATTGTTCCTTCCTAAGTGGAGTACTTTACATTTGTCCTTGTTGAATTTCATTCTGTTTCCTTCAGACCATTTCTCCAGTTTGTCCAGATCATTTTGAATTTTAATCCTATCCTCCAAATCACTTGCAAACCCTCCCAGCTCGGTACTGTCCTCAAGCTTTATAAGTGTACTCTCTATGCCAGGGGTGGGCAAATTTTTTGGCCTCAGGGCCACATCTGGTAATAGAAATTGTACTGCAGGCCATGAATGCTCACAAAATTGGGGTTAGGGTGCAGGAGGGGGTGAGGGCTCCGGTTGGGGGTGCGGGCTGTGGGGTGGGGCTGGGGATGAGGAGTTTGGGGTGTGGGAGGGTGCTCTGAGCTGGGACCGAGGGGTTCGAAGGGTAGGAGGGGGATCAGGGCTGGGGCAGGGGGTTGGGGCGTGGGGAGAGGCTCAGGGATGCAGGCTCCGAGCGGCGCTTACCTCAAGCGGCTCCGGAAGCAGTGGCATGTCACTCCTCTGCTCCTACACAGAGGTGCAGCTAGGCGGCTCTGCACGCTGCCCCATCTGCAGGCACTGCCCTGCAGCTCCCATTGGAGCACCGGAGGGGGTCACTGGAGCATGTAGGAGCTGGAGCGGGGCCAGGTGGCTGCTTCCGGGAGCCGCGTGGTGCGACCCCCAACCCAGTGCCCCGGCTGGAGTGCTGGAGCGGGGCTGAGCTGCGTGGTGCGGCCCCCGGCCCAGCGCCCTGGCTGGAGCATCAGAGCGGGGCAAGCCCCAGACCCCGCTCCCCAGCAAGTGCTTGCGGGCTGGCCTGCAGGCCGTAGCTTGACCACCCCTGCTCTATGCGGGGAGCGATAGCTCAGTGGTTTGAGCATTGGCCTGCTAAACCCGGGGTTGTGAGTTCAATCCTTGAGGGGGCCATTTAGGGATCTGGGGCAAAAATTGGGGATTGGCCCTGCTTTGAGCAGGGGGTTGGACTAAATGATCTCCTAAGGTCCCGTCCAACCCTGATATTCTATGACAGGCCTGCACAACTCGTAAAGCGGTGAGGGCCATATTACTCCAAAGAAAACAGCTGAGGGCTGAAACACCCCCTCTCCCCCCCTGCAGCGCTGCCTGCCCTGTGGAAACAACCCCTTCTTCCCCAGCACTGGGGTGTGGAAGCCTGTAGAGGGGGAAAGAAACAGCACACATAGGGTGACCAGATCACAGCAATAAAATAGGGCTTGGCCCCACCATTTCACCCCCCCAGGGGTCACTATATTACTGCACACAACAGTCAATCAATGCAGTTGTAGATAAATCTCTGCATTATGCAGTTTTGTATAACTTTTATATGATTTTGTATTGAACCTTGGTAATATGTTATAGCGGGACCCTTAGGTAGTATAATTAAGGTAAAAGAAAAATGTCTTTTTTCTAGAAGTAGAATAAGATCTTCCCCCAACTTTGTATTCAATTGCCTTGTTGAATGAATGAGGTGTGAATGAGGAAGGCGTGGAAGGCAGGCACCTCCAGACAGCTGCAACCCTTGGAGAGGGGATGGGAACCAGACCAAGGACAATCAGACTTGTCAAGTGGGCTGACTAGAGAAGAGCAGACATACTGACGGCCTTGGAGGTTAGAAGCAAGCACCTTCCTTTGGGAACACCCTCTTTGCAGCATTGGGACGACCCCCAGCCCAGAGACAAGCAGCAAAAAGGACCAATGGACACAGTCCCAGATTTTGGGCCGCACAGTGAGCCCACCTACTCACCCCGCCGCAGGCCGCACAGTCAGCCCACGTGGGCTGCATGCGGCCCCTGGGCCGCATGTTGTGCAGGCCTGTTCTATGATATGCTATTATCTAAATAATTGATGAAGATATTGGAACAGAACCTATCCCTGTGGGATCCCACTCGATATGCCCTTCCAGGTTGACTATGAACCACTGATAACTGTTCTCTGGGAATGGTTTTCCAACCAGTTATGCACCCACCTTATAGTAGCTCCATCTAGGTTGTGTTTCCCTAGTTTTTTATGAGAAGGTCCTGCGAGACAGTATCAAAAGCCTTACTAAAGTAAAGATATACCACATCTATTGCTTCCCCCCATCCACAAGGCTTGTTTCCCTGTCAAAGAAAGCTATTAGGTTGGTTTGACACGATTTATTCTTTACAAATCCATGCTGTTACTTATCACCTTATTATCTTCTAGGTGTTTGAAAATTGATTGCTTAATTATTTGCTCCGTTATCTTTCCAGGTACTGAAGTTAAGCTGATGGATCTGTAATTCCCTGGGTTGTTCTTATTTCCCTTTTTATAGATGGGCACTATATTTGCCCTTTTCCAGTCCTCTGGAATCTCTCCCGTCTTCCATGACTTTTAGAAGATAACCACTAATGGCTCAGGTATCTCCTCAGTCAGCAACTTGAGTATTCTAGGATGTATTTCATCAGGCCCTGGTGACTTGAAGATATCTAACTCGTCTAAGTAATTTTTAACTTGTTCTTTCCCTATATTAGCCTCTGATCCTACCTCATTTTCACTGACATTAACTATGTTAGTCATCCAATCGCTGCTAACCTTTCTGGTGAAAACCGAAACAGAAAAGTCATTTAACACTTTTGCCATTTCCACATTTTTTGTTATTGTTTTCCTTCCTCATTGAGTAATGGGCCTATCTTGTCCTTGGTCTTCCTCTTGCGTCTAACGTATTTGTAGAATGTTTTCTTGTTACCTCTTATGTATCTAGCTAGTTTAATTTAAGTTTCAGATCACTGATGATCTCCTGAGTAAGGCAGAGTGGTCTCTGGCCATACTTCCTATCTTTCCTAGGCAGTGAGATGGTTTGCTCATGTGCTCTTAATAAAGTCTCTTTGAAAAACTGCCAACTCTCTTGAACTGTTTTCCCCTTAGATTTGCTTCCCATGGGATCTTACCTACCAATTCCCTGAGTTTGCTAAAGTCTGGCTTCTTGAAACCAGTATCTTTATTATCCTCCTACCATTCCTTAGAATCATGAACTCTGCCATTTCATGGTTACTTTCGCACAAGCTGCCTTTCACTTTCAAGTTCTCAGCCAGCATGACAGCATGATAATGAATCAAGATTTGCCCATCTATGAAGATATCCAACACCCCCCTCGCTCACACCAAAATGCCATCTTAAGTCCAGAAACCCCTTCTGATTGGCAGCCAAAGTTCTAAAAAACTTGGTACTGTTACCAAAAGACAAATGACAGAAGACCTATTTATGGATCCTACAGACCAACCACCTGACTTCACCATCCCACATAAGATATAGATCACAGTGAACTGCATCAGAACCTCACCTGGGCATTGCAATTATCTATTGCATAAATGGAAAATGAAGGGCAGCCCAAATATGTGAATGTGGATAAGATATCCAAACCATGGAAAATCTAATGAACCACTGCCCTCTAAGATCCTTCTCTGGAGGGACAGCTTTGATTCATTCATTCATTCCATGTCACCACAGAATCATAGGGTTAGAAGGGAATGCAAGGGTCATCTAGGCTAACCCCCTGCCAAGATGCAGGATTTATTGTCTAAACCATCCAAGACAGATGGCTATCCAGCCTCCTTTTGAAAACCTCCCTAGGCAGTCTGTTCCATTGTCCTACTGTTCTTACAGTTAGAAAGTTTTTCCTGAGATTTAATCTAAAATGGCTGAATGGAAATGGAAATAGAGTAGATGGCAGAATTGGATGTCAGTCTTTAATGCTGCTTTTCAAGTTGCTGTACAAAAAAAGAAAACTAGTGAATAAGTGCTACTCAGTGTGACTAAAGCCTTGTTTTATAATGCAGGTTTTCACCAGTTACAGTCATTAGTGGCATGGTATTGCTGTAGCTGCACCTGTGCAAACTCCTAATGTAGAAAAACAAAACCACTATTTGTACTAGTGGAGTACATGCTGGTTTCAAGCAGAGGTAAAGTCCACTGGTGCAAATAGTGATTTTTCCTGTCTATGTTGGGGGTTGAGAGGGTGCATCTCCACCAATCCATGCTCACCAGTGGTGGCAACCTTAGCACATGCCCAGTAGGCGAAAGATTGCCAAATTGGGCCTAAGGATCTCAGGATTTGGACTATGGAGTTTTGCCTGAGTACAACTGTAGGAGTAGTTCAAAATACATCCATTGATATGTACAGCATAAGAGAAGGGATGTATGTTAGATTCAGTACTCATGAACTAGACATTACCAAGTTATAAGGGGGACTTTAACTACTCAGACATCTGTTGGAAAAGTTATATAGTGAAACACAAAATATCCACTGTGTTATTGGAATGTACTGGGGACATCTTCTTGTTTCAGAAGGTGGAGGAAGTAACCAGGGGGACAGCCATTTTAGACTTGATTTTGACTAACAGGGAAGAATTGGTTGTGAATCTTAAGGCTGAAAACAATTTGCGTGAAAGTGATCATGAAATGATAGATGTAATGATGTTAAGGAAAGGGAAGAGTGAGAACAGCAGAATAAGGACAATGGACTTCTAAAAAGCAGATAGGAAGTATAGTAAGAGGCCAATATGGCAAGAGTTCTTCAATTACCTGAATATCAAAAATGAATCCGACTGTAGTGGTCCCTCACTCTCCAGTGAGAAGGGAGGCCACTGCCTTGTTGTAGGGGTGGTAGTCTTCAGGCTTGGTCCTCCCTGATGGGCTGAGCCATACGCAGTCTCTGGTTCGGGGTCCGTCTAGCAGAAGTAACCACACAACAATAGTCTGGGCTCCTGTCCCCACCCTTGGGTTAGCCTTCAGCCGCTCAGCTGGGACTGACACCAATTAATAGTCTGGGGCCCCCACCCTTGGGGCAGGGCCAGGCTAGTAGCAGGCTATAGCCTACGCCTTCGGGCCGAGGCAGCCAGAAATTATACACTGTCACAGTCAATAGCCCTAGCTCTTTGGGCTGGGCAGAGCAGGGAGAAGGCTTTAGCCTAAACTTGGGGCTCAGGCAGCCAGCAAACAAACAATCAATAAGTTCTAGCCCTCCAGGAAGGACAAAGCAGGGAGCAGGCTTTAGCCTAAACTTGGGGCTCAGGCAGCCAGCAAACACATACAGTCTCGGGGTTCAGAGAGGGGTGAGCGCCCACATCGCCTAGGATTGTGCACCCATCAGGCAGTCTAGGGTGCTGACAGGGGTGTTCAGGGAGTACAGGCCTCCTGGCAACTCCTTGTCTGGGTCCGTCTCCTCCCCGGGTAGGGTGCGGCAGAGCATAGATTCAGCTCCAGGGTGCCACAGCAGGGCAGAGGTGTCCATCTCCTCTGCTGGCTCCCACACAACTGAGTTGCAGGGTCCTCCCTTTATACTTCCTGCCCCGCCCTGATACTTCTGGCGAGGGGGGCAGGGTGGGTTTGGCTCCACCCACCAAGGAGAGTGTAGTAGTCCCTCGCTCTCTAGTCTGGAGGGAGGCCACTCTGCCTCACTACACCTACAGAAAGTGAAACATGGACAAAGTGCTAAAGTTGAGTACAAAAGAATTACACAAGCAAGTAGGGACAAAATCAGAAAGGCTGAGGGACAAAATGAGTTACACCTACCAAGGGATATAAAAGGCAATATGAAGAGGTTCTTTAAATACATTAGGAACAAAAGAAAGACAAAGGAATGTGTAAGAGCTAACAACAGACAACACCAAGAAGGCTGAAGTGTTTAATACCTATTTTGCTTCAGTCTTTTCTAAAAAAGTTAATTGTGACCCAGTGCTTAACACAATTAATATTAACAACAAGGGGAAAAGAACGTAATCCAGAATAGGAAAATAATAGGTTAAAGACTATTTAGATGTATTCTAGTTAGCAGTACTTGATGAAATTCATCCTAGGGTACTAAAGAAACTAGCTGAAGCAATCGTGGAACCATTTGTGATTATCTTCAAGAACTCATGGAGGATAGGTGTGATCCCAGAGGACTGGAGACTGGCAAACATAGTACTTATCTTTAAAAAGGGGAACAAAGAGGACCCCTGGAAATATAGATTAGTCAGCCTAACTTCAATACCTGGAAAGATACTGGAGCAAATTATTAAACAATCAGTTTGCAAGCATCTAGAGGATAATAGTGTGATAAATAATAGTCAACATGGATTTATGACGAAATTGTGCCAAACCAACCTAATTTACTTCTTTGACAGAGTTACTAGCCTAGTGGATAGGGGAGAAGCAGTAGACATGATTTATCTTGATTTTAGTGAAGCTTTTGACACGGTCCTACATACAGTCTTATAAATTAACAAAGGAAAAGAGGTCTAGATGAAATTACTGTAAGGTAAGCGCACAATTGGTTAAGAAAATATACTTAAAGAATAGTTGTCAATGGTTCACTGTCAAACTGGGAGAGCATATTATAAAATTTTCAGATGACATCAATCTAGGATGGATTGCAAACCCTTTGGAGGACAGGATTAGCATTCAAAACAATACTGACAAATTGGAGAATTGTTCTGAAATCAACAGGATGAAATTTAATAAAGACAAGCGCGAAGTCCTCCACTTAGGAAGGAAAAGACAAATGCACAATAACAAAATGGGGAATAATTGGGTATGCAGTAGTACTACTGAAAAAGGTCTGCAGATTATAGTAGATCACAAATTGAGTATGAGTCAACTAAGACATGGGAGGTAATTGACTCGCTCTATTTGGCACTGGTGAGACCTCATCTGGAGTATTGTGTCCAATTCTGGGTGCCACACATCAAGAAAGATGTGAATAAATTGGAGAGAGTCCTGAAGAGAGTTACAAAAATGATAAAAGGTTTAGAAACCTGATCTATGTGAAAGGTTAAAAAATGTGGCATATTTAGATTTGAGAACAGAAGACTGAGAAAGGATCTAATAGCTTTCAGATATGATAAGGGATGTAATAAAGAGAGTGGTGATCGATTGTTCTCCATGTTCACTGGAGGTAGAACAAGAAGTAATCAGCTCAATTTGCAGCAAGGGAGATTTAGGTTGGATATTTGGAAATACTTTCAAACTAGGTAGCTATTTAAGCTCTGGAATAGGCTTCCAGAGGAGGCTGTGGAATCCCCATCATTGGAGGATTTAAGAACAGGTTAGACAAACACCTGTCAGGGATGGTCTAAGTATACTTGGTCTTGCCTCAGCACAGGGAGCTGAACTAGATAACCTCTTGAGGTCCCTTTCAAATTTACATTTCTATGATTCTACATTTGTTGGTAAACATTCTGTGTATCCAAATGCTGCTGGGCTGCAGGAAAAATCAATTGCTGGCATTCCACAAAGATTCACTCCACGTGGAAAGTGTGACCATTTTTTGCCTCAAAGGCCTGAAGGATGCTTGTTTTTAAAGTAAGGGTACATCTTCACTATGCACCGGATCGGCAGGTAGTGATCTATCTATCGGGGATCGATCTATTGCGTCTAGTGTAGACATGGATAAATCGATCCCTGGTCGCTCTGCCGTTGACTCCGGAACTCCACCGCGGCAAGAGGCGGAAGCGGAGTCGACGGGGGAGCGGCAGCGGTCGACTCACCGCCATCCTCATGGCCAGGTAAATCGACCTAAGATATGCCAACTTCAGCTACACTAGTCATGTAGCTGAAGTTGCATATCTTAGGTTGACCCCCACGCCCCCTCCAGTGTAGACCAGGGCTAATTTTCTCATCCCCCTTCCCTTTAAGTCTGGCCTACACACATCTTTTGTACATGAATAACTTTCTTAGTTAGGAGTGTAATTTTTTTAAACCAAAATAGTTATCCCAGTATCACTCAGCCCTGGTCTACACTGGGGGGGGAGGGGGGAATCAACCTAAGATATGCAACTTCAGCTATGAGAATAGCGTAGCTGAAGTCAACGTATCTTAGGTTGACTTACCTCACGTCCTCATGGCGCGGGGTCAACTGCCACCGCTCCCCCGTCAACTCCGCTTCCACCTGTCACCACGGTGGAGTACAGGAGTCGACAGCAGAGCGATCGGGGATCGATTTATTGCGTCTACACTAGATGCAATAAATTGATCCCCGAAGATCGATCACTACCCGCCAATCCGGCGGGTAGTGTAGACGTACCCTTAGTGTGGATGCAGTTATATGGCATAAAGGTGACATACAAGTATAGCTTATTCCCCTTCCCATGGGGAAATAAGCTATACCAGTATAAGGATTGTATAAGTATATATGCATCCACACTATGGGGTTGAACTGCATTAATTATACTGGTGTAGTTAAAGCAGTCTAACTTTCGTGTGTAGACAAGGCCCTACAAATATCAGGGATGTGAAGTCTTGTCTTCCCTTTTTGTTGGAGTACTTAGATGACTCAGAAATGAGGATTGAGAGAATTCTCAGCCCTTAATTTATGAGACGTTGTTGAATCCTTAACAAAGAGAGCTTTTTTCACAAATGTTTTGTTGTAACACCTATTTAATTAAAAGAAAAGAGTTTTAAGAATATTTTCCCCTCTGATAATCAGATTTTATTTCCTAAGCGTCTGTAATATCCAAATCCCAATAATTCTCCAGTTGTCCATAGAATCTTCCAGGATAGACAAGAATTGAAATTCGAATGAAAAGCCAAAGGGGGAAAAAAGTACATAAAAAGAACAGGAGCTCAGTATTTTGTATTAACTTTTGACTGTTATTTATACTTAAATAGAATTATATAAACAAAAAGCTTTAAAATGTAGAAACTATGTAATGTGGAGATTACCAGAAGTTATGGTAATGTGCTGAATTTATCAAAACAATAATATTAATAAATTTTCAACATAGCAAGTATTTCTGCAGAAACATTATATTTTGTCATTGGTCACTATTGATTCTAGTTATTACTTATAGCAATATTATGGATATAGGGTTGAGTTCTGTAAACATAACTTCACTGGGACTAGTCACATCAGCGAAGTTACTCATGTGCATAGTGTTTCCAGGATCAAGCTCAAAAACAGCAGTGACATTACATAGTAAATTTCACTGTATAATAGCAAGAAGTCTATAATATGTGAACAGATTTATGTAATCTAATCTCAAATCATAAAAAAGAATTGTAAACAGAAAAGGAGTGCAAGGACAATTATTGGGACATGTACAGATGTACATCAAAAAGTCATAAATTATTGCAACATATAACTCATTCTTAAAATTATTGGTTCTACTTATCAACAGGGAGGAAATGTTTCCAGTGCACTTAATTCATTGAAGGCCCATGTACCATTTTGATAAATGCCAGGTTTGCACTATAAGCTTTTAGGTTCTTAATTTTAAGTTTGAATACACAGAGTAAGCAAACTCATACAAATCCAGGTTTCAAACAGACTAATACAAGGCAGAATATAAAAATCAAAAAGTAAAATACCATCAATCTAGTAGTGATGGTGTGGGTATAGCACAAGATGGTAAATTCATCCATCATCCTCACTTCCAATAGCGTTAATCACTGAGGAAATAAGTTTGGTGGAATGCATGAACAATTCTCAGAGTATTAGACAGTAACAATAGTGTCAGTATTCTCTTCCCTGTGACTGAAATTGAGTAAGAAGACTCAGTACCAACCCTTCTAGAGTTTTAACCTGGTTACAGAGACACTATTAGGAAATGACTAGTGATTACACAACATCTTTTTGCCATGTTGTAATCAGATCAGGAGCCAGCCATACTTGGTTATAGCTCTGGTGTAAATGTGATCAGAGTTATTCTTCATTAGTATAGGTTATCAGTTTAAATAGCCTTAAAACCGGTAGTTACAGATAGAAATGTGATGAAAAGAAACCTCCAAGGGACGTATCTTTTTATTTTCAGAGATGCTTGGGAAGTAGGCACACAACATCCATTAACATCAGTGGGAGCTGTGTGCCTAAAACCTGTTAAATTCTGAAAATGTAAGGAGCAGTGATAGAATAATTATTTCTGTGGCCCTTATTAAAGAATAGTGCCAGGAGGGCCTGTTTAGGATTAAGTCCTTATTGTGCTAGGTGCTGTACAAACTCAACAACAGACACAAATATTGTCCTCTAGGCTACTCTATTAAAAGGCAAAAAGTAAAGAACTTGTCTCCATTCACAGCTGTAGTTCTGCCTAGGGGACTAATTAATTAAGTGAATGGACAAAATTTTAAGTATAGATGAGAATGTGCTAGGTACTGGACGTGATTCTAGACCTGTTGCCTATGTGTGACTTTAAGTGTTAAAATAACAGAACAGCAAAATCAGGAACTCAAAATCCAAGTGATCAGAGAGTCATTCAAGGACCATACTGAAACACAACTGAGCCAAACTGAAACAAAAACAAACATTTTATGAAAATCACCTGTGTATCTTTTCCTTTTGTCAACTGAAGGATATTATTATTTATACTATATCAAAAATGTGCATACCGTTTTACAATCTAGTAAAACACAATGGACCAAATGTAGTGGTACACATGCAGTCGGAGCATACTAGTAAACCTGGCTCACTGTCTCTGCTCAAATAGCTTAAAATCTAAGTTAAGTCAAAAATGACAGTGATAAATTGCCTTGATTATTAATGTATGCATCATCAGAATTACTTGAGATAATTTTGGTTTGTAGGCATTGTGGAAGAAAAATGTTTAAAGAAGGTTGGCCCCAAAATGAGATGTTGCTCACATCATTTATGCAAATTTTCATGTTTGTCCCTCTCCTTTCTTATATACCTTGATCAGCAGTGAAATAGGTTATCAATGTTGACATTTCAATTATCATCACTGAGCATCTGTGGGTTTGTCTTCATGGAAATAGTTAGAGCTAGTTACACTTAAAATGTGTAGGTAATCCACCTCCCCAAGAGGCAGTAGCTAGGTCAATGGGAGAATTCTAGACCTTGTGTTGTCTACACTGGGGGTTAGGTTGATTTTAACTACATTATTCAGGGATGTGGATTTTTCACACCCCTAAGCAATGTAGTTATACTGACCTAATTTCCTAGTGTTGATTAGATTTTAGCTTGAGTTAGGGCAGTGGTTCTTAACCAGGGGTACATGTATTCCAGGGGGTACATCAACTCCTCTAGATATTTGCCTAGTTTTACTGCACGCTACATAAAAAAGCACTAGCAAAGTCAGTACAAACTAAAATATCATATAGGCAATCACTTGTTTATACTGCTCTAGATACTATATACTGAAATATAAGTACAATATTTATAATCCAATTGACTTATTTTATAATTATATGGTAAAAATTAGAAAGTAGGCAGTTTTTCAGTAATAGTGTGCTGTGACACTTTTGTATTTTTATGTCTGATTTTGTAAGCAAGAAGTTTCTAAGTGAGGTGAAACTTGGGGGTACCCAAAACAGACCAGACTCCTGAAAGGGGTACAGTAGTCTGGAAAGGTTGCGAGCCACTGCGTTAGGGTATATTGACATTTTAAAAACTACAGGAGTGCAGCTGCACTACTGCAGCATGCCAGTGTAGACCAGGGATGGGGAACCTTTTTTCTATCGGGGCCATTGACCCACAGAAAAAATCAATTGTGGGCCACACACAGCCCCACGGGGGGAGGGAGGAGGTGGGCGGAGGCTCGGGGCTTCCACCCACAGGGGGTGAAACACAACACTTGTGGCTCCAGACCTGCGAGGGGGCACGGAGGCTCAGGGCTTCCCCTAGGCTCCGGGATGGGGTGCAGGAGGGGGTGAAGGTTCTCGCTGGGGGTGCAGGCTCTGAGGTGGGACTGGAGATGAGGAGTTTGGGGTGCAGGAGGGGGCTCCGGGCTAGGGCCAAGGGGTTTGAAGTGTGGGAGGGAGTTAGGGTGTGAGAGGGGGGTTTCAAAGTTAGGCTGGGGCAGGGGTTTGGGGTGCAGGTGCGGGCTCTGGGAAGAAGTTAGCGTGCAGGAAAGGGGGGTTCAAACTGGGGCAGGTGATTGGGGTGCAAGTATGGATGCGGGCTCTTGGAGGGAGTTTGGGTGCGGGAGGGTGCTTAGGGCTGTGGGTTGGGGTGCAGGTGGGAGTGTGGGATCTGGGAGGGAATTTGGGTACAACAGGTAGTTCTGACCTAGGGCAGGGGGTTTGGAGTGCGGGCTCTGGCCAGGTGGCGCTTACCTGAGACGGCTCCCAGTCGGTGGCGCAGTGGGGATAAGGTAGGCTCCCTACCTGCCCTGGCACCGTGCTGTTCCCGGAAACAGATAGCATGTGCGCCCCCTAGGCAAAGGGGCAGCCAGGAGGCTCTCTGTGGTGCATGCTGGCTGCCCCCGCGGGCACTGCTCCTGCAGCTCCCATTGACTGCAGTTCCTGACCAATGGGAGCTGCCGAGCCAGCGCTGTGGGCGGGGACAGCACGCAGAGCTTCCCTGATCACCGCTCCGCCCAGAAGCTGCGGCAGGGAAGGGGGCACTGACGGTCGGGGCTTCTGGCCTGCAGCGCGGAGACTTGCTGCAGGCTGGATTAAATTAAGCAGCAGGCCAGATGTTCCCCACCCCTGATGTAGACACTATCCAACACCGACAGGAAGGATTCTTCCATTAGCGTAGGTAATCCACCTCCCTGAGAGGCGGTAGCTAAATTGATGGAAAAATTCTTCTGACAACCTAGTGATGTGTACACCAAGGTGAGGTTGGTATAACTGCACCTCTCAGGGGTATGCAGTTGGATTTTTCACATCCCTGAGAGACATAGCTATACTGATGTAAATTCTTAGGCATTGTCAACACTGGCAAGTTTCTGCGCAGTAAAGCAGCTTTCTGCGGTGTAACTGCCAATGTGTACACACTGCCAAGCCACTTAGTGTGCAGAAACTGTGCAGTGCTGTAAAAAAACCACCCCGACAACAGACGTACAGCTTTCTGCACTGGGGCTACAGTGCCGTGGTGCCAGTGTAAAAACCCTGGTCAATTAGAGCGCTGCAATTGTCCTCTGGGAGGTGTCCCACAATGCTTGTTCTCGCCTCTCTGGTCATCAGTTTGAACTCTACTGCCCTGCCCTCAGGTGACCAGCTGCGAGCTCCACCCCTTAAATTCTTTGGAATTTTGAAAGTCCCTTTCCTGTTTGCTCGGTGACATGTGCAGTGGTCTCAGCACATCTTTCCAGCTGACCATGCCTGCTCCACGCACCAGGCGATCCCCCGGTTGGAGCAATGCCAAGTTGCTGGACCTCATCAGCATTTGGGGAGCGGAAGCTGTCCAGTCCCAGCTGCTCTCCAGCCATAGGAATTATGATACCTACGGACAGCTTTCATGATGCATGATAGAAAGTGGCCATGACCGGGAGACATTGCAGTGCAGGGTCAAAGTGAAGGAGCTGTGGAATGCCTACCACAAGGCATGGGAAGCAAACCGCCACTCCGGTGCTGTGCCCACAAGCTGCTTGTTCTACAAAGAGCTGGACGCAATACTTGATGGCGACCCCACCTCCACTGCAAAGGCCACTGTGGATACTTTGGTGGCTTGTGTGCCAGTCAAGAGTGGACCGAGCCAGGAGGAGGAAATCTTGGATGAGGATGTGGAGGGGGACCCAGAGGCAGAGGACGACTCGGAGGTCAGAGATGCATGCAGCCAGGAGCTCTTCTCTACCCCGGAGGAGGCTAGCCAGTCACAGCTGTCGGAGCTTTGTGAAGCGCAAACAGGAGAGGAGGCCCCTGGTAAGTGGCTTTGATTTTGGGAATTGCTGAAGCGAGTTATTGTGGGGAGGCAGGTTGCAGAAAGCAGGCTTGTGTCTCAATGATGTGTGTACCACCACATGCCTAGTTTGAGCGGCTGAACAGGGTGTTGATTGACTCCCTCACTTCATGGGAATCTGCTTCAGAGATCTCCATGAAACTCTCATGGAGATACTGGGCAATCAGCTGCTGCAGGTTCTTTGGCAGAGCAGCTTTGTTTCTTGCCCTAACTTTCCCACGCCACTCTGCAGTCACTGGAGAGGGGGACCATTGCTGCACATAGGTGAGCCGCATAAGGGCCAGGGTGGAAGCCGCTGTTTTGGAGAAGACCCTCCCTTGATTCCCTGCTCACCCTCAGCAGCGAGATATCTGCCATAATGGACATAGCCTGTGGAAAATGTGGGGACAGTAATGATTATAAGGCCCCCCATTACAGTGCTGGCTCTCCCCAAGAGCCACGTGCCCAGTGTACAGTACAGTCCTGGAACACTGATTTCCCCTGCCCCTGTGGTTACTCACCTTTTTGGGAGTCTTGTGGCTCATGTGTGCTTGCCTGGGGTCAGCCAGTTAGTGACCGGTATGTGAATAGTGGCTGTGTTTTAAATCACTGAATCAGTGGTCTCTGTGTTGCAAACTGTTGTAGGAGCAGCAGTGATCTGTATGCTATGTATAACTTGTTACTCCAAAGGTCTGTTCACTACACACACACACACACCCCTTTTGTCACCTCTCACTCTTTGAATACCTGTGAAGTGGCTTTCCCCCTCCCCTCCCTTCCCTCCTGGAATGCTTGTGGGATGAATGGGCTGTTAGACAGCTGGAAGATCAGAAGAGCTTCCAGGTAAACAGGACTCTAATCTGGGACTCTAATCAGGCAGCGATCACACACCCAATTCATGGACACTGCCTGAGGTGGACTATGACCAACCAGATGCGGCCAAGTCATCTCTAGGCGCAGGTCATGAGGAGCTGGTCCTTAAAAGGGGAAGGGGCCATGTGCTCAGGAATCACAAGCTTGTACCTCCCGTGAAGGCCCTTCACCCAGACTGCCTGGCCAGTGGTCCGCTGTGTTGCATTCCATCGTGCCTCGGGAAGACTTACCTTCATCACACCATCCATTGCTGCACTGTGGGACACTTACCTTGAAGGATCCTGACATCTCCAGTGCTGTGCCTGTCCTGGGAGCGTGAGTATGCGAGTGTGAGTGTGTCCCGCCCCCCTTCTTTGGAGCTTAGATATCAGTGTAATAAACGTGCTGCTTTCTGCCAAACTCTGGTGGGTCATTAATCCTCCCTAAGCTTACTAGCTGGCCCAAGTTCGGGTAACACAAACAATACTGCTTCTGTAAAATGTTGCACTTTGGCTTTACAGATATAACCCTGGGAGCCCAGCCTCCCTCTTTGTTATCGCCGGCTGAATGGCTGCGCAGAATTAGAAAGCGGCCACAAAAAACTAAAGAGGACTTTCTGCATAATGTCATAATGCACTCCACGGCTGAAAAACAAGAATTGAAGGAGTGGTGGGACAGCGAGAAGAGGGACCGAAAGGAGAATTCAGCGTGCCAGAATAAAGCCACAGAGTGACTCTTAAACATTATGGAGCGCCAAGCGGACATGCTCCAGGCACTACTCGCACTGCAAACCGAGAAGCTCCGCACCCACCCTCTCCTGCAACCACTGTCGCAAAACTCTTTCCCATGCGCTCCCCAAACACTGCCAACACACTTTTATCAATCTCCTGGCTCCAGTCTGTGCCCTCCAAAGGACAAGGCTGCATATGTTACCTGGACATACACGAATCTTTAACTGTCCCGGGACCCCACCTCCTCCTGGGACCCTCCCTTCCCCTATACCCCACAGTGCTGATGTGTTTTGTTGTTAGTCCCTCTCCTCCAGTTGTTGTTTTTTAATAAAATAATTGTTTTTGTTTGAAAGCAATCTTTATTCCATTAATTGAAAGCAAACAGAGCCCTGCAAAGCAACAGGCTATTTTCTTAAACCTTCACAGTGCATCATCTGCACTAATCACAATCACCTCCTAGCATTACAAGCACTGCACTCCCGCGCATAGCAACAAATATTAGTGACTTTCAGCTTCAAATTGCTACCTCAAGGCATCCCTGATCCTTATGGCCCCACGCAGCACCCCTCTAATAGCCCTGGTCTCTGGATGTTCAAATTCAGCCTCCAGGTGCTGAGCCTCAGCGGTCCAGCCCTGAGTAAAGCTTTCACCCTTTCCTTAACAAATATTATGGAGCGTACAGCACGTGCCTATAAGCATAGGAATATTGTCATCGGCCAGGTCCAGCCTCCCATATAGTCAGCACCAGCGAGCCTTTAAACGGCCAAAAGCACACAGTCATTCTGCACTTGCTCAGCCTGTTTTTGAACTGCTCCTTGCTGCTGTCAAGGTTCCCCATGTATGGTTTCATAAGCCACGGCATTTAGAGGTAGGCAGGGTCTCCCAGAATCACAATGGGCATTTCAGCTTCCCCTAAGGTGATCTTCTGGTCCAGGAAGAAAGTCCCTACTTGCAGCTTCCTGAACAGGCCAGTGTTCCGAGAGATGTGTGCATCACGCACCTTTCTGGACCAGCCTGTGTTAATGTCCGTGAAACGCCCACGGTGATCCACAAGCGCTTGGAGAACCGCGCTTCTCTGGTGACAGGGCAGCTCTCATTCTTGTGTCCTTGTGCTGCAGGGCTGGGACGAGCTCACACAGTCCCATTAATGTGGCTTTCCTTATCTGAAAGTTCTGCAGCCACTGCTCGTCATCCCAGATGTGCATGACGATGTGATCCCACCACTCAGTGCTTGTTTCCTGAGCCCAAAAGCGGCATTCCACTGTGATCAGCACCTCCGTGAATGCCACAAGCTATATCGTGTCATAGCTTCTACGTGTGGTGAGATTAATGTCAAACTCCTCTTGCCTTTGTAGTTGAAGGAATAACTCCACTGCCACTCATGACGTATTAGTGAGAGCGAGCAGCATATTGGTCAGCAGTGCGGGATCCATTCCTGCAGACTGAAGAAGCAGAGTGGGCAGTACACAAACCATTGAAAGATGGTGCTAAATGCAGATGGAAGCACAGGGATTGCTGGGATGTGAAGCAATGCATCATGGGGCATTGGGACAGGACCTAAGATGCCCTGCGACCACCTCCGCCTTCCCAAAACTCTTAGCGGCTGAAGAGGAAGAGAAAGGCCCGTGGGGCAGCTGCCCAGAGTGCACCGCTCTGAATACTGATGCAAGTGTAAACACGTTATTGTGCAGGCATCTGACAGTGTGAACACACAACAGCAGTTTCCCTTCAGCGCTCTCTGAGCGGGGATGTAACTGCCGGCGATGTAACTCTGCCAGTGTAGACATACCCTTAGTGTAGACCAGCCCTAAGTACACTCAAGTTACTGCACTCCCGCTAGGCTAGCTGAATTGAGAAGAGCATACTGGAGTTACACACAGAGTAATGTGATTAGTAGCACAAAATGATTGGATTAGCTTCTGATGAATTGTAATTTGAGCTGTTGCATTTCCACAGCATTACTAGCTCATGCATCAGGATCACTGAAGGGATCTTCTACCCACCTCTCTCTCCCTGAGGGGCTAGCTTGTTTGAGTTTAAATCACCATTTAATTTGAGCTAGAGGATTTTTGTGTGTGGACATGAGAGAGTTAGGGGTAACACTCCAGCTAACTGCTGTGAAAACACTACAGTATGAAATTAGGTCGAATTTATAGAAGTCGATTTTTACAGTCGATTTTTACAGTCAATTGTGTGTCCCCCCACTAAGTGCGTTAAGTCGGCGGAATGCGTCCACAGTACCGTGGCTAGCATCGATTCTCAGAGCGCTGCACTGTGGGTAGCTATCCCACAGTCCCCGCAGTCTCCACTGCCCATTGGCATTCCATTTTTTTGAACGGAGTTCTGCCTGCACAGATTTTCCCCCCATACTGCGATCAGATCCAGTACCTCCCGTTCGGAGCTCTTTTGTGATTCTGGGACTGCAGGAAATGAAATTCAAAAGTTCCCAGGGCTTTTCCTGATTACCTGGCTAGTGCATCTGTGTTGAAAGTGCTGTCCAGAGCGGTCACAATGAAGCATTCTGGGATACCTCCCGGAGGCCGATACCATTGAATTGCATCCACATACCTCAAAACCAGAACAGCAATGTTGATTTTAGTGCTGCTCCCCTTGCCGAGGTGGAGTACAGAAACCGGTTTTAAGAGCCCTTTAAGTCGACAAAACCAGGTTGGTTGTGTGGACGGATTTAGTTTTAATTCAATATAATGCAGCTAATTCCAATATAATTGCATACTGTAGACCAGGCCTGAGTTAACAGTCCATTGAGATAAATGGGGAAGTTCATACCTCTCCAAACTATTGTTTCAGGCTCTCTACAGGCAGACATTATTGCATCAGCTACACTACAGTATTTTATAATTTATCTTCTCGGTCTCAATGGATAGACTTGCCTTTAAAAAAAATTAAACCTGAGAATCTAGGGCCTAATCCAAAGCCCATTGAAGTAATTGGAAAGACTCCTATTGATGTTAGTGGGTTTTGGATCAGGCCCCTGGAGAACAAGATGGTAGCGTTAAAAAAAAAAGAAGACAAAAGATCAGGTGTCAACCAATGGCAATTCAAACCCTAAAGAAGAACTGAATGAGGCAAGATAGCAGAGTTGAAACAGGTGGGTAAAAAGCTTACTTTCTTGAGGTTTCAGTCTTAGGATTTGCCTACACATTAAAGTTGTTCTAGAATAGATAGGTTGTAAATTTAAAGCAGAATGCTATTCCTGAATAACTCCATGTGTAGATAAGCCCTTAGGAGCTTGCAAGGAAAAAAGCAGGAAGATGGTAGTGGATGAAGGAAACAAAGGGATAGTAAACTGCAGATTTGATGGAATAGAGGGCAAGTGAAGAGACAAAAGCAGAGCAGTTACTGGGACTCAGAGTAGAACTGTGGAGGGCTTTGAAGGAAAAGGAACTTACCCCAAGTCTGGGTCCATGCAATCCCTAGGAAATCGTTTTACTATTGAAAACACAGTAGCCATAAACCTAATATCCAGTATTTTATAATATTTGATATTTGTTATGCTCTCACTAGAGATATTTTCATTTACAAAATGGCATGAATAAAAACTGTGATCTGATTGGCTAATGAGGATTCCAGTACATATCAGCTGATTAATCACATTTCAAAAAGAAACCACTACATCTCTCCATACTTCTCTACCTTGACTCAAAAATATATATTTTTAATTAAGTATTCAAAGGTATACATTATTATAACAACTTATAAATACTGTGTAGCAAATACAAAAAATGCCCTGGTGAAAGTAAAAATGTAATTTCTGAGATCTGTCAGAATTAATTAATTTCAACTTAAATGCTCAACCTTTCCTCTACCAGTAGCCAATAGCTTGTAGGTATGTCATAAGGATTCAGTCCTACTCTTGACTTGATTGGGCGCAGAATCAGGCACTAAAATCTTGGTTTTGTAAAAACAGAAATAGTTTCAGAACTCAAAGCTAAATATACCATCCAACTGCTTTACTGTATCCTAAGCAAGAGGAAATGGTGCCTCTGATACCACAACTCTGCTACTCAATCCTCATAGGGAAACAGCTGAGGGAATAAATGAGAGGGAGGAACAAGAGGAGGGAAAGGTGAGAATGAGAGAGAGAGAGGGCAAGGGGGAGAGGGAAAGGGAGAAAGGGAATCTGCTTTTGATGTCACAGTTCTATCAACTCATGAATTTTTCATAGATGCCAACTAGTTCTAAAATAATTCACTACTAACAACCCCAACCATTCAAAAATCATGATATTGGCTCCAGAATCATTAAATTTTAATAGGTAATGAATTTGGGGCTTATTTTATTTCCTGTCATTTCAGGCTTCAGGATGCTCATTTTCAAGCTTTTGTCTGTAACCTCCAAAGGTATCTTTGTCAATCTTTGACAATCTTTGTCGCTCCAAAGGTAGAAACTTTTTCTTAAATTAAAGCTGAGATTCCCATCTAATCATGTCTCCAGGAGTTAGAGCTTTAAGAAAAAGTGATATACTGCAAAATTCACCATGAAATCACAAGAATTGGCATTGATGAATGCCATTACCACAGTATTTGTAGTTCAAACACTCTAAGGTTTTGATGCAAAACAGACAAAAACATGATTTCAGAGGAACTTGTTAAATACTTTTTTTTAATGCATTCATTTACAATCACATCTCTGCCTTTCACTACAAATTAATTTACAATGGAGAGTGGAGGCCACTGGCAAATGGAGAAAATAAAAGGGTAGGAAATTGGGGGTGGACTTGTGACAAATCTTATTAATAGCTTAAGCTAAACATGTTGTAAACTGACTAAATGCAGGGAATAAACATAACTTAAAATGTCAATGATCAAAACCATATTTTCCACCCAGCAGAATAATTCAAACTCTATGATTCTATATCATGGAAACTTTCACTTAGGCTTTGATCCTGCAAATTACACTAGTGCAGATCACTGCACCTGCATGAATGTCAGTGAAGTCCATGGACTTTTGATAAGCACAGGGGACTATACAAGTGCACCTATTTGCAGGAGCAGGGGCTTTAGATTGTAAACTCCTATTTAGGCACCAATCCTTCAAATACTTATATATGCATGTGAATAATTCTACTGAGTTAATAAAGTTATTCATATGTTTTGCAGGACTGGCACCTTACATTTTTAAATCCTCAGGGTATGGCATCTAGCAAACCTGAGTGCTCAGTCAATATATTTAAAATACATTTATTGAAATAAAAATCCATTTAAGAACAATAACAACAGAATGTGCTTTCCTAAGGTAGTGCCTGCCTGTCTTTAGATCAGCTGAGCGGAAGGTAGCAGGTCATGCTTTGTGGCCCAAGCACACCTAAACTGTGTATGGGAGTTATACTTGAGAATAATTTTAATCACAGTATACATCCATGTTCCACCTGAACTCATACGGAAACATATCATTTTGGTCTTAATGGAAGAGAGACATTTCTCCATAATTGTACTACCAGATTGTAAAGCCTCTGAGATTGTAATTTGTATGAAAGAAACTATAAAGTTCTTTGATATTTCTGTCCCTGATGAATTGAGCATGTACTGTGGCCAGTGGCTTTTTCCAAAGTTAAGAAGTCAGTGAGGGTTTTGTGTGAGTGTGCGTAGAGAGAATTTTCGAAGTAGCAACAGTGATTTCTGAAGAGAGAAGAAAATGTGACACGGTATTTGAACGGTCCTTATTCCCGTCTTTGAACACGAACTCCCCGTTAGCAGCAGCTTTCTCTAGTATCCAAGTGACGTGTCATTAAAATCCCAACCTGCTTGGGTACCACACGATGAGGAGGATCCCGATCGTTGCCCCATATAGGTCATCCCCCTCACTCTAAGGATCTTTAGGCTGATAATTCAAAAATGGAGGATGAGTCTTCTCAGCCATTAATTAATAATGTAGCTCTCTGTCTTCCTGTGTGACACACGCGAGAAGGCACTGGGCGGCCAATAAAGATGTAGGGTAGAGAAGTGAAAAGCTCCTCCCAGCAGCTCTTCCTCATTGAGCTGAAGAAGTAGATCAAAAACTTCCCAGGAGCTGAGGGGGAAGACAGCAGAGCAAGAGGAGGAAAAGAAGCGAGGAGGAGAGGATCTCTTCATATCCCACCCAGGCAGAAAGGGGTCGGGTCTCTATTAAACAGCAGGTAGGCAGGAGAAGGAGAGACCCCCATTATACACCACCCAGACCGGCGGACAAGGAAGTCCCCATTACACACCAGCCGGGAATGAGAAGGGTGACCCCATTATACCCTTCCCGGCAGAGACGCGTGTGTGGGGGGGGTGTCCCACTGGACACTAGCCCGGCAGGAAGCGAAGGAGGAAGAGAAGTGATCGCCGCTCCCCCTCCCCCAGTGTTTGCTGTGTAGGGAGGAGGAGGAGGCGGCGACGAAGGGGGAGTGGAAGTTGGTGTCCGGCCCGGCGTGTGCAGGTCAGAGGCGGGGGAAGGGGGTGACCCCGCGGCCGGGGAACCGGAGGAGACAAAGCGCGATCGCAGCAGCCGGGGTATCCCCGAGCCGAGCACGTTGTGTGACTCCGGGGGGAGGGGGGAAGCCGCCTCCGCCTGCTGCTCGGCGTCATGGCCCCATTGTGAGGCAGGAGGAGGAGGAGGAGGTGGGGGAGGAAGGATCCGCAGCTCCCTCCTCACAGTCCCAGGCAGGCAGCGGCGTGTCAGGCACACAAAAGGCTGCCGCTGCCGCCGAATCGCCGCGACCCGAGCTCCTTCCCCGGCTCTCCTGGGGGGAGGGACACGCCGGGCCCCGCTCCCTCCTCCCCAGGCCGCCGCTCGCTTGCTCGCACTCACTCGCGTTTTCCCTCCAATTTGAAGCGGGTCGGGCAGGAAGGAGCGCGCGGAGCGGGGCGATGCCGCTGCTGCACCGAAAGCCCTTCGTGAGGAAGAAGCCCCCCGCCGACCTGCGGCCGGACGAGCGCGTCTTCTACTGCAGGGTCACCAACGAGATCTTCAGGGACTACGAGTAAGAGACTCCCCCCTCCCCCGTGTGTCCGCTTCCCCGGGCGGGCCGGGGCAGTTTAACCCCCCGAACGGCTGACATCTGGGGTGGGAGGGGATTCCCCGCTCGGCGCCCGGGGACCCTCCGCTGGGAGCGCTGTGGCCGGCGAGCCGTGCTCCTCTCCGGCGGGGAGGGGGAGTGCCCCGCGGAGAGCGGGGGAATCCCCTCCCCGGAGCCCGCCTCGCCCCCGGGGTCTCGTTAGGGAAGGGAGGTCACTCGCCGCCCCTCGGCCGGCCGCGGTGCCCTGGGGCGGCGGGGAAGCAGCTGGGCGAACTGCCCCGCGTGCAGTGTCACTGTCCGTGTGGCTCGGCCGCGGGCCGCCACAGGCGGCGGGGAAGTGAAAGTTGAGCGGGCGGCAGTAAGTGTCTGGCCCGGCCCCCTGCTCCTTCGGGGGAGCCGGAGCCGCATGTCGGCGGCTACTAGGCCTCGGTGTGTGCACCGGCCCCGCCTACAGCCCCTAGAGCAGGGGCACAACGGTCACCGGGCCGCCGGCTCTGAACCGCCGCGCGCCTAACTCGGCGGCTGCCGGGCAGCGGTTTAAATAACGCCGCGGGGGAGCGGCGGCCGCTGGGTGCGGGGGGAGCAGCCTGACATGTGCTAGCCTCACTATTGTTGTCGTAGCAGCCGGGCCGGGGGCGCAGCATGTGGCGTCAACTCAGCGCCCCCGCCCCCCGACACTTAACCCCTTGTTCTCGCCTGGGGTTGCTCCGCCTCCGCGGGCAGCCCCTGGTGTCGCCCCCGCCAGCTCCAGTCTGCACTGCCGGGTTGGGAGTAGCTGTTTGAACTCACTCCCAGCTCCCGGTCTTGAACGTGCCCTGCCCCAGCGGTTGCCGTTGCTCGGCCACCTAAGCAATAGTAGGGGGGTTCTTTCGTCAGACAGCTTTGCAGCCCGGAGACTCGTCCTTTGCGGTTGAGGAGGATTACTGGGGGCGGAGGATGTTGCATCTGTCCTTGAGGGCACTAAGATCAGGGGTATTACGGTAGCATCTTTAATCCCAAACACTTTGCAGGCTCTCTGCTCAAAGCAGCCTCTTAAAGTCTATGGCCCCCCTGAGTAAGTAACTGAGCTTCTCCATGTCACAGGGACACCAACTTAATGCAGTAAAAAAACACCCCAAACAAACCCAACCCAGTTTCAAGTAGTACACTTGCCCCTCAGGTTCCCCCTCCAATATTTATAGTTTTACAGATTTGTTTATATTTTTTAAAATGTTTCTTTCCCTTGTTTTTGTGTTAAAGACCAACAGAGATTGTGAAACAAAGCGTTGTCATATGTACAAGGGATATTCAAAAAGCAGAGACAATTATTTTTCTCTATTCTCTCTTACTTACGCTGATTATAATTATTACTTTGTAACAACAGTGGGTAAAAAGTCTTTAGAGAGAGATGACATTTTTAAAGCTGACCCTCTTAACTTTACAATCTGATCCAGCATTCTTTCTAAGATATGAATGTTAATTAACTGCCTCCATCCACCCACAAAATGTTCCCAAAAATCAAATCTTGTCTTGTGTGTGTATATATATATATATATATATATATATATATTTTAATAAATGCAGCCTAGCGAGATTAAATCAGAAATACTTTCATTTGCAGCATATGAAATTAGAGCACACCTAAGTCTTCTCATGCTTGGACTTGTTTTTGCTACTCAAATAAACTTCACCTAATAAAACCTTAAAAGAAGTTGGATTAAGTACTTTTGAAATGGTTTTCTGAGCAAAGTAGTGGAGGAGAGAATTTAAAAACAAAAGCCCTAAAGAAAGTTTATTAAGAATTGTAGTTCGGAAGTGTTTGCATTAAGGTCTCAAGGATGTAAAGGGCAGGTCCTACGGACCCAAGTCTTTCTGCAGAACATAAGACATCTCATAATTCCATTATTTTGAAAGTTTCTTTTATAAATTAGAATGATTGTTATCACAGTATTAATAGCTGACTCTCATTGACATCCCAATTGAAAATCAAGTGTGTATGTCCAAGTTAGAAAGACACTTAGTGGAATGAAGCTTTGGCACCTCTTTCCTAGGTGCATTGAAGAGATGTGAAGATTAAAAAAGTAAGAATGTCACTCATTCTTTGGAAAGGACCAAATTCCATTTTTAAATCTGGTTTGTAGGCTGGAGGATAAATTTCGGATTACATACTACACTCAGGTCTCAATGAATCTCCCCCCCCAGATCTGATGATACTTTGCATATATATTCAAGGATTGAATATGGCCTTCATGTACTAACTAAACTCTAAATTACTATTTATTGTATTAGATATCACTCAGTGGAAAAATATTCTCTCACTTTCTGGACTACTGCTATTTCTGAACTCGCTTGGTCTCCTGTTTCTCTTCCCCTTGCTTTGTCCCTGGGGGTGTTTAGGCTGGAAGAAAAGGTGGTATGCTCTTAGTTTGGTTTGGTTTTTTTAATTAAGTTAGCCAATATGATTTGAAACATCACTTTAACAACTTATATAGTCATAGTTTAACACCTTTAAAATTGTGTTAGCTGGTTGTGGTGTATCCTAACTGAGAGCCTAGGATCACCATCTACCATGTTTTTAAAGGTGGCAAATCCTGTCTCCACTAGTTGCAAAGTGGTGTTTAAAAGTGTGTTTAACACAGTTGGAAAACCTATCTTTCTTCCTTCTCTGTAAAAGGCCAATGAGATTTATGAGGGTTGGGGAGCTGTCACAGTCACACTTTCCAGACCCATTGTTTGTTTTATGCTCTGTGCAGTTGGGAAGACCACTGCTTCAGTGTACACTCGCTTTGTATTTAGGTTACTTTTGCAACCATAAGGCCTAGAATTTTTTTTTTTTTTTTTAATTTTAAGTCCAGATTGCACAGAATCTGAATTGGCCACATAAATACATCAAATAGGCTGGATCTAGCACATTAGGTGTTAGACACCTCAGTTTACATTATGTGCTTAAGAGTTGGTATTACTGCAAGTTTGCACAAACAACAAACTTGGAAATCATCTGACTGCAAATTTACTTTTATAATTACTATTAGCAATAGAGATGTAATTCTCACTTTTTTGTATCATCCCTTTATTACTGGAGAGCCATCACAATAATAACCAATGCATGTAGAACTCAGCAGGACTAACATTTTTAAAAGACTTTTTTTTAGTGATCTAGAACTTATTTTCCAATAGGGTGAAATAATATTTCATAATTCTGTAATCTATAGAAGAGGGGCTGTGTAGTGAGATGGCAAAATTTGCAGGTGGCACAGTTATTTAGGGTTATCAAGACTAGAGAGGACTGGAAATCTTTAGTGACACCTATCAAAGATGGGGAATTAAACAGTAGGATGGCAGATTAAATTCAGTATTGACAGTTGCAAGATACTGCATGCTGGAAGGAATAATTTAAATTATTCACATACCTTACTAGTAGTAGTAGTAGGCATCCTTCAGTCTTGAGAGACCATGGATATGCACCCTGAGAGGTAAAGAATTTACTCATTTGGTTTTATGGCAGCCATGAGTGTAAATGGATAATGAGAGCGTACATGGTTACATTACGGTGTTGATTTATTATTTTTTAAAAAGAAACCTAGAATTTTGGAGCATATTCTTCAGGGAATAGCTAACCTCTGACTAAGGAGCTTAGGAAGAAACTATCTACAGGCAGATGAGTCTATAACTGCTCACTTTGGGGTGTTTTGTACATTGCTTTGAAGCATCTCGTATTGACCCCTTTTGAAGACAGGCATGATGTTAGGATACTGACTTACAAGGATGCTGGTGTGAATGGCATTTCCTGTGTTCCAAAATATCCTATGTGTACATTGTATGTTAGATGCTGATAGGGATCCATATTTTTTAAAAAATAGATGACTGACTTGAGGAAAGGTTTTTCTTTTCTAAATTCAGGCTGATCATTTGTTTTCTACCCTTTACATTGGGTTTAGCATACGGCAGGATGAAGTAACATTTTGCAATATTTGATGCTTGTGTTTTTAATTCTGTTTTAAGTAAACTTTCTTTCCTTAGTATTTTAAACTTTCTAAAAAAAGAAATTGATTTGTAATAAGCTTATTCTTAGACACACTCAACAATAAAAACATATATTTAGTAGGTCTTGGGGTAAGTGGAAACATTTGAATATGTTCAGTTTAATCAGAACCACACACACCATTTTGGCTGTTGCACAAGGGTGCAGAAACTCCTAAATCAGGCTTCTGCGGCCTTTCACAAAGATTCTCAGTGCAGAAACTGGATGCAATTTTTTTAAAAAAATTGAATCTGGCTCACAATAAATCCTTTTTACTTATTTAGTAACAGGATTGAACTACTTTTCAAGGCTTTTGCCCAGGATTTTGTCAATGGGTTTATTCTTGCATAAAAAGTTAACTGTTTACATTGCTAATACTTTGTACATTTATGAATATAAATACAAACATGCCATTCAAATTCATGGTTTAGCATAAAGGCCTCCAACAAAAGGAACTCCAAAAGTCCTCTGGATTGCAACATGATTTTTGCTACTCTGGAACCCATGGAAGTCAAGTGGGGTTTACGTAGGCTGAAGGGTTCATGCTAATGGGCCTCAATTGCCATTCCATATGAACTTCCTCTCAGTATGTTCAGGTACAGAGATCTTGGAACAGTTGGTGATCTTAAAACGCCATATATCTCACAGCTTTTCAACATAAAGGGATGTGATAAGGACACAACTGCAATTTTAACTCTAAAAGTATTTGCTTTTGTGAATTTAAATGCAACATGAAGTATGCTCAGTCAAGCCTTTTATTTTTTGATTTATTTTAAAATAGAATATTGTAACTACCACTACTTAGCTGTATTGGTAGCTTCTATTTACATAACTGCAATGGCACAAATATGCCTCTAGGAAGCAGGAGTGCAGGAATATTAAAAATCTATTGACATGATGTTGGACTTTTGTTCTCTCAGACCCAGTTTCAGAGAAATAATTAATATGTTACAATAACATGTTAATGACCTTTGACATAAATTATCTGTCTGATGTGCTGTTTGTAGCCGCTAGCTAAAGTTAACGGATGCTGCCAAGATTAAATGTAATCAATTTTTTAAATCGAGAGAGAGAGATGAAAGGTAGTTTCAGGGACTTTGCGTACTCCTGTGTCTTTGTGACTATTTTGATGATTTTATAAGCACATTTACTTTTTTTGCAAATGATTTTTTTTCTCCATGCTGATGTGTGGAAAAGCCCACACAAAGCAAAAGAGTTAACTAACTACAGAGAAACAGGATACACAAAGTGTTGTAGAGTGATTGAAAAAAAAAATGTTTTCCTCAAATCTGTTTCTTTCATGCTTTCACTTGTAACAAATTTACTTGTAGATTTTACTTGAGAGATGTGTGGGGTTTTTTTTAAGTTAAGGTGTCATTTAAATAACATGTCTGTCCCGACCACTCCCTCAGAAAAAGGTAGCAGCCCTGAAAGGGACACTGTCAATTTGATATTTATGTTTCAAGTAAACAAATTTTTAAAAACCTCCAGTTTCTGATAGTGCCTCTTTTAAATAGGATATCCCGAAACTTTTTAAAAATAATTCGTTTGAAATTTTTTTTCTGATCTCCTGTTGATAATTCTAAGAATCTCCTTAGCAAAGGAAGAACTAGGTGATTGACAGAGAAATAGTGGAACTATACACACAGGCCCCAGTCCTGCAAAGATTTAGTAAATATTTAACTATATGCATTGAAGACTATTCCTAGTGTGTAAATTAAGTGCATGCATTAGTCTTCGCAGAATTGAGGCCAAAGATGCTGTGAAATGTACAAAGTAGAGAAACTGGTGTTCTTTTAAGGAACTTTTCCTAATGTGTGGGAAGCTCCCATTTTGAAGGCGTGTGCAGGACTAGCTGGGAGACATGGCCAGACGCTCAATTGTCCTGTAGAGTTTCTGCTTCCGTGTACACAGTGTTTGTGTCTAGCCGTTATAGTCGCAATGCAGACTTTGAAAAGGTGAAGCAAATGTAACTGATTCACAGATGTCTGCCTGAGTGTGTAAAGAGCCTAAAACAATAGCTCTGAGGTGTGAGCTGCCCCATTCACTTAATTGGGTGCTAACTCAGATGACAATGATAATACTTTAAATGTCACCCTTGTTAACTGTTTCACTCCTCATCAAAGCATGAAAAGAAAAGTATCACATTATGAAGATGTATACCAGTGTATCCCAAAGTATGGGGTGCTCCCCACCCTGGGGGGTGGGATGGGGCATGATAGATTAGCTGGAATGACACAGAAGATGTTAAATTTGTTGTGTGTCTTTATTTATAACAACACACGGTAAGGTTGTAGGGGGGAGGGCAGGTGGCAATGATTGGTGTCATTACGCTGAAGTGGTCCTCAGCTTTTAAATGTTTAGGAAACACTACATTAAGGAATACGTATTTAAAGGCACACTATCAGATTGTTAGTTGATCCACAATATGTGATGTATTTTAACATAACTATAATCTACTAAGCGACAAAGGGTCCTGTGGCACCTTATAGACTAACAGAGGTATTGAAGCATAAGCTTTCGTGGGTGAATACCCACTTCTTCGGATGCAAGCAGTGGCATCCGAAGAAGTGGGTATTCACCCACGAAAGCTTATGCTTCAATACCTCTGTTAGTCTATAAGGTGCCACAGGACCCTTTGTCGCTTCTACAGATCCAGACTAACACGGCTACCCCTCTGATACTTATAATCAACTAAATGGCTTTGATTCTACATTTACTTAAAAAAAATAAACTATTTCATCTAGAAATGAATTTAACAAACCACTATTTTTGCGAGGTTCATCAAAAATATTGTGATGGGCTCACCCTGAAACAGCTGTTGAATAATCAATACTGTAGAAATTATGCTGGTGTACTAAACAGGAAGTAAACAAGAATAACCATGGTAATTTCAGTATTAATTGGAACACAAGAGGGGAAGAAAAATCAGTATTTGCCAAATTGAAAAGGGGGATGGGAAGAATCTGCAGAAAAAATATTTTAATGCTTTTATAAGAGCAATGCAAACAGTGAAAGAACAAAAACTATTTAAAAGAAGTGCTTGGTGTTATTTTTTAACTTCCTCATTGATGGGCCAGAACACTCAAAAGCAGTCAAGTGTTTTGACTGCTGAAAAGCAAACTGGAACTTAAATGAATTAAAACCATTTAAAAAGAAAAAAATTGCAAGACTATTTTACACTTGTACAGTTTTAGATGCTGATTTTGTAAGCATATATACATGGGATGGTGGTGTTAAATTTTTATGCCCATGAGTAGTCTCACTGAACTCAGTGGGACTACTCCGATATATAAAATTACTTGTGTATGTGCGCTTCTTTGCAGGGCCCAAGGGCCTGACACTGCCCAGTTAAAATCAGAGGGAGAGTTTTGCTGCATGTAGAGTGTAGTGAGAACAGGTTTTGGCCCTACAATAGTAGATTTATCAAGCACTGAAAAATTGGGTTGAACAGAAGTGGCAAAATGACCTTTTAAGTATTCCATCATGAAGTGAGAGCCAATAATAACGTGTTCTATATATACTGTGATGACTGTAATTTAAGTCTGGAGATACTACAATCTACAACTTGAACAGAAGCAGTGCAATGTTTAAATTTTAGACGTGTAAAGAGTGTTTTTCACTTAGTTGGTCAAAAACATGTCACACCATATTAACTGTGACTAAACTGTAGGTGTTAGCTAGAATTCTATTCACTCTTTTTCTTTTCTTCTTCATTATAGTGACTTTTTTGAACGCACCATTCTGTGTAACAGCCTTGTATGGAGCTGTGCTGTCACAGGTAAACCGGGACTCACATATCAGGAAGCACTGGAATCAGAAAAGAAAGCCAGACTTAATCTCCAGAGTTTTCCGGAGGCACTCATAGTTCCAGTTCTGTATTTGGCAACCCTTACTCATCGCTCACGACTTCATGAAATCTGTGATGAAATCTTTGCTTATGTCAAGGATCGATATTTTGTTGGTGAAACAGTGGAAGTAGTTAGAAATAATGGTGCAAGGTAAACATTTTATATGTATTCATTAAATATGTGTTATGGTATATCTGTTTTTATTTACTTATTCATTTATTTATTTTTACAAAACTTGGGGTTATGAATTCTGTAACAAGTTATTTGTAGGACAAGTACAATGTTTCTTGCTAGCCATGTGATTAATGCTGTTTATTGTGTTACTAGTGGCTAGGGTTGGATTCCTGGGCTCAGTTTCTCATTCCTTGGCTTGGCAGTTACTGTGATTGCTGAAGGCAGCACATCCAGCCCCTTGGCATTTTTTTCCAGAGCGGCCCTATTGATCCTGAAGTAACATTGATGTGTTCTGAAGGAATTCCCATTTAGCCCTCTATCAAGGAAAGCCACTGCAGTGCACAGAGTGGGCTGGAGTTTGTGTGGTTTGATATCCATTAAGATCCAAAAAACGTGCTGTGTAATCAAAGGTTAATTTAATGGAACACAGGAAATGTTTTGCACATTATCATGATTTTTGAGTGGAAAAATGATATAAACACTGGTGACAAACTGATAGTTGATGTACTGGGTAACAGATTTACAAACTTTTGGAGTGAGATGTAATTATCAACTAGGGAACATTATGAATGACTCTAAGCATTTCCTGAAAGACTTCTTTGATAAGGCATGTGGAGTGAAGTAGTGTGGAAGTCACCAAATGGTGTTTTTGTACCCCAAAAGTGGCAACAATTTAGAAAGAGAAATAAGCAATTTAAGCTGAATTGTTCAGTTTTTGTAATTAGTAGACAAAAAACACTTCCATTCTAAGAGCATTAGTTTGTTACAGGAACATGCTCAGAAAAGTGAGGAATGGTGGGAGAGGGATATAATATTTGGTCATTCCAGGGTGCACATATTTTCCTATAGGTTTTTAAAGCTGTTTCTGCTCATACTGTATATATGAACATGTTATGTGCTGCTAACAATGTTTCTTTTTGGTACTATCTTTGTATGAGTTACAGAAGCTTTTAGTTAAGGGAATGAGTGGTGAAGGCACTACTATTAAGGGTTTGGAGAAATCCTGAATTTTAAAGGTATTTTTCTCAGATGTGATCACTTTCATATTTGAATCCATTCGTTTATAGTTAGCTATAAGTGTGTTAGTTGGATTGAATTTTCCCTTACGTTGTTTCTCTGAAAGGACCAGGAAATGTTCTTAATTTCAAGTCATAAAGTTTTCATTTAAGTCCCAATCCTGCAAAGATTTCCACATGCTTAAATTTACACACTGAATAGTCCCACAGATGGGAATTTAAGCATATGCACACATTTTTGCTGGATTGGGCCTTTGTCCTGTTGGGGGCAAGGCAAGCTTCGCCAGGCCATGCAGTAGTCAGATGGCATGACACAGCAGCCTGTGGATGCCCTGAGATCCATGGCAAAACCCTGTGTATGTAAGAGGGGACAGAGTCTGCATATTTATTGGAGGCCCACCCTTTTATACAGTTCCTGGCTTTGCCTTTCTTCCATGGCAGTACAGATATGGAAATAGTTGTACTATGTAGTGAAAATAGGATTTTAATCAAATAATTAAAATACAAGTCCATGTGCTCCAATGTAATGTTGGCGAATTCAGATATCTTTGATTTTGCCATGTAAGCACTCTCACATTGTCGTCTTATTGGGCCTGCTCTACATCCCTGACCAATGTAGCTATGCTGGCCTAACCACAGTGTGGGGGTAGCTATGTCAATGGAAGAATGCTTCCATCAACACATTGTTCAGGGAGCTGATGTTCCTGCTCTGATACGAGAAACCCCTTCTGTCAATGTAGACTGCATCTATGCTAGGGGATTATGCCGGCACAGTTAGGGCAAGTAGGGTGATGTAGCTAAGCCGGTATAGTGTAGATATACTCTCAGAGGCTCTACCTCTATCCAGGGGTCTGTACTGGGCCCAGTCCTATTTAATATATTCATAAATGATCTGGAAAAAGTGGTAAACAGATGGCAAATTTTCAGATGATACAAAACTACTCAAGATAGGTAAGTCCCAGGCAGACTGCGAAGAGCTACAAAAGGATCTCTCAAAACTGGGTGACTGGGCAACAAAATGGCAGATGAAATTCAATGTTGATAAATGCAAAGTAATGCACATTGGAAAACATAATCCCAACTATACATATAAAATGATGGGATCTAAATTAGCTGTTACTACTCAAGAAAGAGATCTTGGAGTCATTGTGAATTGTTCTCCGAAAACATCCACTCAATGTTCAGCGGCAGTCAAAAAAGTGAACAGAATGTTGGGAATCAGTAAGAAAGGGATAGATGATAAGACAGAAAATATCATATTGCCTCTATATAAATCCATGGTATGCCCACATCTTGAATACTGCGTGCATATGTGGTCGCACCATCTCAAAAAAGGTATATTGTATTTGGAAAAGGTTCAGAAAAGGGCAACAGAAATTATTAAGGGTATGGAACAGCTGCTGTATGAGGAGAGATTAATAAGACTGGAATTTTTTAGCTTGGAAAAGAGATGACTAAGAGGGGATATGATAGAGGTCTATGAAATCATGACTGGTGTGGAGAAAGTAAATAAGGAAGTGTTATTAACGTCTCATAACACAAGAACTAGGGGTCAGCAAATGAAATTAATAGGCAGCAGGTTTAAAACAAACAAAAGGAAGTATTTTTTCACACAACACACAGTCAACCTGTGGAACTCCTTACCAGAGGATGTTGTGAAGGCCAAGACCATAACAGGGTTTAAAAAAGAACTAGATAAATTCATGGAGGATAGGTCCATCAATGGCTATTAGCCAGGTTGGGCAGGGATGGTGTCCCTAGCCTGTTTGCGAGAAGCTGGGAATGAGTGATGGGATGGATCACTTGATTACCTTTTCTGTTCATTCCCTCTGGGGCATCTGGCATTGGCCACTGTCGGAAGACAGGATACTGGGCTAGATGGACCTTTGGTCTGATCCAGTATGGCCGTTCTTATGTTCTTATGTTTTTACATCACATCATTAGTCTTACTTGAGCACTAGTTCTGATGTTGCAAATAATTTGAGCTTGTTTTGTGTGGGGTGATGGTTGGTCTCCTCTGTCTCTTAGTTGTAGACTTTAGGCGTGGCTTAGCTGATGGTCAGAGATTTTCACTCCACCTTCTCTGGATGTCTGGTTCAAGAAAGAGATCAGAATACAACTTAAGGAAGTGGTGTTGGTGCAAGCGAATGTCCTTCCTTTCTTTCCTCATGGTTAGTCTTTTGTAGGGTTCAATGTCCCCTTCTTTGCTTTGGGGACTACCTTTGTCTAGTTAGGAGTTCTAACATGTTGGCTATAGCTCAGTGTGGACCAATAATTTGGTATTTTGATCCGAAGTCATTGTAGAAATATTCCTATCTGAGGTGGACACTTTCTTGCAAAGTGCTTGTGATCACCAACAGAATGCCCTTTTTGGAAGTGGACATGTGAGAGGTCCATGTGAAAAGAAGTTGGCAACACTTTCTGTCAAATGGAATAAGGCCAGTTCTCACCTTGCTAAATATAATGTTAATCATCAATTACCCTTTCACACACTTCCATTTGTTTCTTGTGACAGCTAGTGAGCATGTTAAGGGAAAATGTTTAGTTGAAAAGTAGATGCATACTTGGTTAATGCAACTACAGACAAAGTGTGCTGCCTTGCTTCTTCAGAGGATGAAATTCAGAGTCTTTTTCACATTTCCGTTTAGATAATGCACCACATTTATAGCGCTATTGGTCTGATCAAATTGCAATATAAGTTTATCTCTGAATAATTGGATTTGCCTCAGTAAGTGTTACATTTTATCTGAATTTTTAATCATTTAGGAGAATTTTCATTCATTTTTAATACAAAGGCGACTGACTAAAATATGCTTGTTTTTTTAATTAACGCTGGTGCATGAATTAGAATGTGGAACTACAAAATACACTCAGATTTGAGCTAAATTTCTCAAATTAATGTAATCTTTTTAAATGACTAATAAAAGATTGAATTAAAGGCTGGCAAGAAAAATGTTAGGTAAAAGGTCTGTTTCCACTAAGCTGTTCAGGTTTGTCTACTCTTAAAATTAGGAGCATGAATTGTGTATTTTGTAAAATTAACTATTATACATGCACTAAGGCTGATAGTCTAGAATAGTAGTCCTGCATGGCTTATATTGGAGATCCAATTTAGCTCTTTAAAATGCATGGCAAACAAAATGCAAAAATCATGTTACTGCTAAAGTATCTCTCTGTTTGGAGTCATATAATTAAACAGTATAAAGAGAGGGGGAACAAGACATAAGTTATTCCCCTTTTACAGCAGTTGACTGTTAATTGGACTTTGGCCTATATTTTCAAAGTATTGCATGCGGGGGGTAGAAGTCCATGTTATGTATAAATAATATTGTGTATTGATCCTCTTGTGTAACTTTGAAATTTAGCCTGAAGCCTAAACTCTTATTGAAAATATGGTTTTCAGGCAAAATAGAAATTTACTGTATAAGATCTCTTTTGACCTATATTGCTTTGATCTATTTTAATAAAAAGAAATGTGGCCACAGGCAACCTGTAATCAAATCATACTTTTTTTGTCACTGAGAGTAACAAAATTTGGCAGTGACCCTGAACGCATATATGGATTACTTTCGATCCCAGTGCGTAACGTTATTCTCGTGTATAAGTGTTTGTAAGATCGTAACCTTATTGTGCTCTGAGCACCATGCATCACTTAATTTGGATCCAGTGGGAAATATAGGGTGTGATCATGTAATTAAAGACTGTATCATAGTGCATACACGACACGGGGGCTGAATTAAAGTTACTCAAGCAATCTTAATTCTGGCATTTTCTAACTTTTGAATGCTTGCCTTTGCTCTTCTTATGTTTTTAATAAAAAGTAAACTGAAAAATAAAATGTATTATATTGACCCTCCAACCTGGGTCATTAGCATTGCTGGGGCCTTTACCACTTCAGCTAACTGAGTAACTGGTGGTAGTAAGAGGCTGCTGTTTCTATATGGACCATGTATGTTGGGGGTGGGGTGGGTAAGAAAGACACTGTTGGTGGATTTCACAGCTGTTTTCTAGGAGGGAGCACAAGAACATTGAGACTCAAGAATCCTGGGTTCAATTGCAGGTTCTGGAGGGGAGTGTGCTCTAGTTGTTACAGACCCTTCTGCCTCTTTTCCCTTCTCTTCCTCCCCCACTCTGGCTCCTATAGCTCCCAGCCTGTCCTTGCCCTCTGCTCCTCATCCCTTTGCATTTGAGTCAGGCTGCTTCCTCCTCCTCACTGCCATGGGAGAAACACGAGCGTTCAGGAGAGAAGGTTTCCCTGCTCTTGGTTACTATGTCTAGCACCACAGCAGTCTCCACCAGCCAGGAAGAGAAATTGCAGGGAAAGTCCTGCTCAGTCCCTGCAAGTCTCTGAATGGAGTATGCATAATCATTCTCCAGGAGTGATATGTGTCAGCTGGCATGTAGGAGCTGCAAGGGAATGGAGCATGCTCACTGCAGACAGAATCTGTGAATTTTTAGAGAATTTAGCTGCCAAACAAATGAGCCTCTATTGAGCACGTGTAAACTTTTTTTCAGTTTTTCAGAGCTTATATTAAATTGGCCAAATTTGGGCAGATTTTTAGGGGGATGTCAAAAGGCAGCTATGTGTTTTGGTGGATACAGGAGCACCCTCTCCTCCAAATGTTAAGTCCTCATTCTAAAGCAGGGAGGCACTTGGGGTTCTCAGCTAAATGATATTAAGAATTTTGTAAACAAGCAAAACATTTTTACAATTTTTCTGCTAACATAATTGTCTGAAAAGACTACACCATTTTGGCTGAAACTTTCAAAAAATTCAGTCTGAGGCAGATACCCAGCATATAAAGTTTCTGCCCAGACAATTCAAGTTGAGCAAAATTATAAATAATTATGGGAAATGTTAGGTAACCTTAACTATAGGCTTTGCTACCAGTGCTGCCTGTAATTCTGTTACCTAGTAAAACGGTTTGAGATCCGAAATCGTTATATTTTCAAAGCAATTTAGTTTCTTCTTCCCATTGTTTAAATTCTATTCCAGTTTTAGTGAAATAAATGTTTAAAATTAAAACTAGAATAATATTTACTGCTAAAGATAATGAATTAAGATATAAAATTGTGAACTAAAACATTAACAACCTGTGTGTCTCACTGAGACAGAAGGAAAATGGTGTCCAGGACACTGGGATTATCCCCGGTTTCTTTGGAAAAATATTCTGAGATCTTAAATTTCCATCTTGCACTTTACCAGAAGAAGGTCTTCTGTTTAACTTCTCACCTAAAGGGTGACATCTCTCACAGTACTAGATCCATTTAGTTCTGCCTTGTGGTGTCAATACTTATACAGGATATGTATCTAACTAGCTTACTGAATTCTGAGTCCTGGTATGATGCTTGAAACTTGGAACTTTATGGCAAGAGTGACATGTTGCTGGAAATGGCAGTGTGCACCCTGGGCCAAATTGGAACCAAAATAAAATTTGCTATTCTGTAGTTCAACACAGACCTCCTGAGCAATGTGGCCTGTTCGTGATTTCAGTGGAAGCTAGGAGCCAATATACCTTTGAGGATCTGGTCCTAGGAGTTATGCTGCTAAATTCAGTGGGGTAGGGTTGGGTCCAAGGTATAATTTTAATATTTAATTGATTGTAATTAAGCATGAGTCTTCTGAGACTTTGGTATTACAAACAATATAATGGCCTCCTTTGCTGGGATGAATAAATCGGTAGTCTATAAGTCATCATAAATCTATAGGGCCATTGGCACTGATTTGGGTGGTGAAGTTGTTGTGTAACCTGCATTTTAGTTCTTAGTTTTTCTCAAACGTAATTTATACAGTGCCCTCCTCTTGCCCATTGAGGCACATGGGATACTGTACAACAATAACAATATAACTTAATTTATAATAAACACCCCCTAAACCAAAAATAGATAGAAGGGTTACTAGAATGCGTGGGGAAGGGAGTAAAGGGAAATACTTTCATCGAATAGCTGTCTGTTATCAAGGGGGAATAAATTTTATATTCTATCTGGTCACTAGATTACACTATAGCAAAAAGAATGATTGCTTGCTGACCTTAGGCAAACAATGCTAGAGTGCAGATATCCAACAGAGTAAGGCTTAAGTGAATGTAGTGCTTCTGAAAAGTGCCAGAGTAACAGCACTGGTAAATGAAGTCCTCTGTTAGGAAGATATGTATTGCCATATCTAATCAGACCAGAGGTCTGTCTAGTCCAGTATCCTGTCTTTGACATTGGCCGATATCAGAACAACAGGCAAGAAACCTTTTAGTGGATAATTACGAAGTAACCTGCCCAGAGGTAAAGTTTCTTTCTAAGCCCTCTCAGGGATTGGCTTGTGCCCTGAAGCATGAGAGTTTATATTGCTTTTTTTAAAAAAAGGTTATTCTTAGTAGAAATGGTGTGTAGGCTTTCTATCATCATGCATCCAATATGATCAACCATGATCTGGAGGGATGGGGGAGAAAGGACCATTTATATACAATGAGAACATAGTTTGTTTTCTAAGCCTATTCATTAATTGGCACTCTGCTTAAACTGGCAACAGTGGCCAATTGTGATTTGTGTTATGTGATTGTATGTACCTGTCCCTGGGATCTAGGCTAGCTTCACGTAGGCCACCAAACAGCTATGGGACAAAAGTGTCTTTTAGGCACTATTGAACTATGGGGGATTTAAATCTGTGGCCTGGAGGTGAAAGGTTCTACGCCCCATTATTAACTAACGTCCAACCCATTGAAAATCTGGATGGCATTTTGTTTTTCTCTGAAAAATAGGCTAATGGGAATTCTTGATTGCTCTGTCAAGAGGCAGGGACTGTACGAGTAGATCCCATTGATCACTCTGAAAATTTGCCTTTTCTATGTAGTTGCAGATCCATCAGCCATCCCTGCAACCCTCTTACAGAGGGTTGCACTAGAAACAGCAGTTGCTGTTGCATTGGCCACAAAGTGGTTCCAAGACTTAGAATCATAGAATAATAGAATATTAGGGTTGGAAGAGACCTGAGGTGGTCATCTAGTCCAGTCCCCTGCTCAAAGCAGGACCAATCCCCAACTAAATCATCCCAGCCAGAGCTTTGTCAAGCCGGGCCTTAAAAACCTCTAAGAATGGAGATTCCACCACCTCCCTAGGTAACCCATTCCAGTGCTTCACCACCTTCCTAGTGAAATAGTGTTTCCTGTTATCCAACCTAGACCTCCCCCGCTTCAACTTGAGACCATTGCTTCTTGTTCTGTCATCTGCCACCACTGAGAACAGCCTAGCTCCATCCTCTTTGGAACCCCCCTTCAGGTAGTTGAAGGCTGCTATCAAATCTCCCGTCACTCTTCTCTTCTGTAGACTAAATAACCCGTTTCATCAGCCTCTCCTCATAAGTCGTGTGCCCCAGCCCCCTAATCATTTTCGTTGCCCTCTGCTGGACTCTTTCCAATTTGTCCACATCCCTTCTGTAGTGGGGGGACAAAACTGGATGCAGTACTCCAGGTGTGGCCTCACCAGTGCCGAATAGAAGGGAATAATCACTTCCCTCGGTCTGCTGGCAGTGCTCCTACTAATACAGCCCAATATGCCGTTGGCCTTCTTGGCAACAAGGGCACACTGCTGACTCATATCCAGCTTCTCGTCCACTGTAATCCCCAGGTCCTTTTCTGCAGAACTGCTGCTTAGCCATTAGACTTGAGGGGAAGGAGGATACTGTTGCCTTCCCCTAGCTATCGCAGAACTTTCACTCATCTTATGTTCTGGGGAGAGTAATTTCCTCCAAATTGGTGACTTCTTTAAAATGTGAATAGATGTTTAATTTATGGTTCACAATCATTAGCTACATGTATAGACAAATATATAGTAGATGTGTATATGTATACCTTTTACAAAACAATATTTGTAATGTTAATTCTTCATTCACTTTTGCTAAGGCCAGAGTTCACACAACAGATTAGAACACTGCAGAATTTTGAACTCTGGTTGTCTTAAAATATAAGCTGTTGTGTTTTGTGACTGTTCCAGGTCCTAATTCAGCAAGCTACTTGAAGCACCTGTATAACTTTAAGTACTTCAGTAGTCCCAAAGTACTTTGCTGGATTGGGGCTTTAGACTCTTAAGCTATTTTATTTTTAAAGCTTTGCTGCTCATAGACTGGAAGTGGACAACCTCAAATGTCTCTTCTAAACTGATTTAATAGAATTTACTGTAGATTTCCAGAAAAGGAATTCTGTACACATAAGAATAATTGTTATATGGTAGAGAGAGCACTGCTGTTCTTTTCTAACTTATCTCCTCAATCTTTGTGTCTCATTTATCTTCTCACATGTTGATCTTGGATGTTTTACCAGATACCTAATAGACAGAGGATGCAACTGTAGTAGCCAAAGATAGATAAAATGAATGAGCCTCACGATCCAGGTGAGAAGTCAGTTCCCTTTTCCTCTTGCCCTAGCTTCTGAGAAGTATGAGGATTCTGGGATTCTTACCAGAGTTCTGCCCCTACATCCTGATTGGTGTTCCATCTTTTGTGTCTGCCTCTAGGTAGCTGGTGTCTGATAATTGTAGAACCTGCCCTCTCTCCAACCCATCTGGCTGCTGCAAGGGAGAAGCAGAATTTCTTTGCTCTCCTGTTTTTCTCTCATCCCATCCCAGAGCCTCCTGGCTACTACTCCATATGTGTGTGTGTTTGCTGCTCTACTTTTATCACTACTTTTGAACTCCCAGACTCCGTTGTTGTGTCCTCTTCCTAAGTGAATAGCTCCAGTGCTCACCTCTGGTACTGTTCATAGCCTTATCAATCAGCAGCAGGTTGAAACTAACTGGTTATCAATGGTTCACTATCAAACTTGAAGGGCGTATTTAGTGTGGCACCGCAGGGGTCAGTCCTGGATCTGTTACTATTCAGTATTTTCATTAATGACTTGGATAAGGCAATGGAAAATATGCTTATAAAATTTTCAGATGATACCAAGCTGGGATGGATTGCAAGCACTTTGGAGGATGCGATTAGAATTCATGACAACCTTGACAAATTGGAGAACTGGTCTGAAATCAACAAGATGAAATTCAGTAAAGACAAGTGCAAAGTCCTTTGCTTAGGAAGAAAAAATCAAATGCGCAGCTACAAAATGGGAAATAACTGGCTAGGTGGTAGTACTGCTGAAAAGGATAAGGGGGTTATAGTGGATCACAAATTGAATATGAGTCAACAATGTGATACTATTGAGAAAAAGGTTAATGTCATTCTGGAGTGCATTAACAGAAGTATCATATGTAAGACAAAGGAGGTAATTGTCCTGCTCCGCTTGGCACTGGTGAGGCCTGAGCTGGAGTATCGTGTCCAGTTCTGGGTGCCACACTTTATAAAGATGTGGATAAATTGGAGAGAGTCCAGAGGAGAGCTACAAAAATGTTAAAAGGTTTAGATAACCCGACCTACAGGAAGGGTTAAAAAATTGGCCATGTTTAGACCTAAGAACAGAAGATTGAATGGGGAACCTGATGATAGCCTTCAAATATGTTAAGGGATGCTATAAAGAGGATGCAGATCAATTGTTCTTCATGTCCACGGGAGGTAGGACAGGAAGTAAACAGCTCAATTTGCAGCAAGGGAGATTTAGGTTGGATATTAGGAAATACTTGCAAACTATGTGTATAGTTAAGCACTGGAATAAGATTTCAAGGAAGATTGTGGAATCCCATCATTGGAGTTTTTTAAGAACGGTTTAGACAAACACCAGTTAGGTAGTACTGGTCTAGGTATACTTAGAATCATAGAATATCAGGGTTGGAAGGGACCTTAGGAGGTCATCTAGTCCAACCCCCTGCTCAAAACAGGACCAATCCCCAATTTTTGCCTCAGATCCCTAAACGGCCCCCTCAAGGATTGAACTCACAACCCTGGGTTTAGCAGGCCAATGCTCAAACCACTGAGCTATCCGTCCCCCTACTTGGTCTTGCCTCAGAGGGCTGAACTAGATAACTTCTTGAGTTCCCTTTCAATCCTACATTTCTGAGATTCTGCATCTGCTGGTAAGCATTATATGTATCCAAATGATGGTGGGTTGCAGGAAAAATCAATTGCTGGTATTCCACTAAGGTTCACTCGAGAAAAATCTTAAAGGTGACCTGCAAAGGAAAACATTTGTGACCATTTTTTGCCTCAAAGGCCCAAAGAATGTTTTTTGTTTTTAAGCAACTTTCTGCTAGGCCTGAGCTAAACACCTCTTTTGTACCCATATAACTCTTTCAGTTAGGGGTACAGTTTTTCTTTTTAGCCAAAATAATTATACTGGTACCATCCTTAGTTTGGACTCAGTTCTACGATATACAGGTGCCTTGTACCAGTATAGCTTATTCCCTTTCCCATTGGGAACTAAGCTATACCAGTAAAATAATTTTTATATAAATATATCTTGGTTTTTCTTCTTACTGTAATTATTAAAACCTGGTTATCAATTATAATAAGACCAAGCTCATGATTTTTGGAAAGGACTCTCCGCAAATTGAGTGGAAGATAGAAGGCCACATAAGAACGGCCATACTGGTTGGACTGAAAGTCCATCTAGCCCAGTATCCTGTTTTTTGACAGTGTCCAATGCCAAGTGCTTCAGAGGGAATGAACAGAACAGGTACTCATCAAGTGATCCATCCCCTATCACCCATTCCTAGCTTCTGGCAAACCAGAGGTTAGGGACACCATCCCTGCCCATCATGGTTACCTTGTAAAACAAGTCTCTGTTTTTACTTATTTAGGGAGAAAGTTTCTTCATTTGGGCTGTTGGTTCCCTTATAAAGACTTAAAACAAAAGGTCCTTAGCTCTGCTCAAAGGGTGCTCTGTTTTACCCTCTCATATGGTGGAAACAGAGTTGCCCCAGCGCTAAGAATTTTTAATGCTAAAATAATATTGCAGAAGATTGATTTAAAGGCCAAATTTCAAATCGTTCAAAATAATTTTGTAGGAGACTTTTAATTCTCCCAAATTCTACCCCTATCTTGTTTTTACATGCCGAGGTAGATTTTTTTTGTCAGTAGTACAGTTTGTATTGCTTTTCTTATATTTTGGTCTAAAATCTGTACTCTTCCAGATTATAGATTGCTCCATCTTTGCCTTCAGGAGATGGAGGAGCAGCAACCTGTATACTCCGTATTTCCCTGGTATAAGACCTTCAATTTATTATTGCTAAGTTGGATTTTTCTGTTACTCACTTATTGTCTATATCTTTTTAATCAACATAATCAACTACTTAAACAAAGAGTGACAGTTATTATCCAACAAGATGATCTGGCTATAATTCATGATTCTAAGTTTGCCTTTTGGTTTTCTACTTTGAAAGATAGCTCTTGTTTTTGAACCATATTTGAATGAGTTATCAAATCCTTATATACATAAGGCATGCTCAGTTAAGATTGCAAACCATGGAATCTGTTGTCCTTAAAGGTAGAAAAGTTTCTTTGCATCTTCATTTTTGCCCATGTAAATGTGGAGCATTAGAAGATCTATATCATTATCTTTTAAATTACAGAATTTTCCAGCTTCCAAGAGCATGCTGGATTTCACCTCTTTTGTATTTTTTTTAAAAAGAAGCTTTATCACTGTCATAAAAGATAATGTTTTTAATATTTTCTCAATCCCCTGTTCTAATTTAATCAGTGGCAATTTTTGTCCTGTTAACATTGTGCCAAGGAAAAGAGTTTTTACTAAGTTCTGATTGACATTTTAATGTGTTATATCGATGTTGCTTTTGTTTTAGATAGTGTATGTTTTTCTTTTTGTATTTGTGAAACACATATATGTCATATGCAGTCTAATAAAATTGGATTGTACAGAATATCTGATCTTTAAGGAAAAGTTAAATGAACTGGGAATGTTTAGTCTTGAGAAAAGAAGACTGAGGGGGACCTGATAACCTCAAATATGTTAAGGGTTATAATAAAGAGGACTGTGATCAATTGTTCACTTAAGGTAGGATTAGCAGTAATAGTCTTAATTTGCAGCAAGGGAGGTTAAGGTGAGATATTAGGAAATTTTTTCTAACTATAAGGATAATTAAGTACTGGAATAGGCTTCCAAGGGAGTTTGTGGAATCCTCTCACTGGAAGTTTTCAAGAAGAGGTTGGACAAACACCTGTCAGGTCTTGTCTAGGTTTACTTGGTCCCGCCTCAGCACGGTGGGGTGGACTTGATGACCTCTTGAGGTCCCTTTCACCCCTTTATTTCTATGATTCTTTTCAGTTCAGAGCTGTCCAAAGAATTCTAAATAGCAAACGAAGAAGGCCTTTATCAATTTACATTCTGTTGCTGCTTTACAAAACTAGGAGCAGCCACGGTACTGAAGCTGTTTGCCTGTAGAGTCAGGAAGACAGTATTCCATCAGTTTACTTTCTGCTCATATTTAGAAGAGTCTTTGCAGTCTTAAGGGTTAGAAACTTTTTTTTTTTAAAATATAGTGAAAACTAATAGTGTACTTAGATTTTTCAGAAAGCCTTTGACAAGGTCCCTCACAAAAAGCTCTTAAGCAAAATAAGCTGTCATGGGATAAGAGGGAAGGTCCTCTCATGGATCAGTAACTGGTTAAAAGATAGGAAACAAAGGGTAGGAATAAATGGTCACCTTTCAGAATGAAGAGAAGTAAATAGTGGTGTCCCCCAGGGATCTGTACAGGGACCAGTACTGTTCCACATACTCATAAATGTCAAAGTTACTGAAGATAGTTAAGTCCAAAGCAGATTGTGAAGAGTTACAAAGGGACCTCATAAAACTGGGCAACAAAATGGCAGATGAAATTCAATGTTGATAAATGCAAAGTAATGCACATTGGAAAACATAATCCCAGCTATACATATAAAATGATGAGATCTAAATTAGCTGTTACTAAAGAAAGAGATCTTGGAGTCATTGTAGATAGTTATCTGAAAACATCCACTCGATGTGCAGTGGCAGTCAAAAAAGCTAACAATGTTGGGAATCATTAGGAAAGGGATAGATGATAAGATAGAAAATATCATATTGCCTCTATATAAATCCATGTGATGCCCCACATCTTGAATACAGTGTGCAGATCTGGTTGCCCCATCTCAAAAAATATATATTAGAATTGGAAAAGGTACAGAAAAGGGCAACAAAAATGATTTGAGGTATGGAACAACTTCCATATGAGGAGAGATTAATAAGACTGGGACTTTTCAGCTTGGAAAAGGGATGACTAAGAGGGGGATATGATAGCGGTCTATAAAATCATGACAGGTGTGGAGAAAGTAAATAAGGAAGTGTTATTTACTTCTTCGCATAACATAAGAACTAGAGGTCACCAAATGAAATTAATAGGCATCAGGTTTAAAGCAAACACAAAAGGAAGTATTTCTTTGCACAGTGCAGTCAACCTGTGGAACTGTTTGCCAGAGGATGTTGTGAAGGCCAAGACCGTAACAGGGTTCAAAAAAGAACTAGATATGGCTGTTAGCCAGGATGGGCAGTGATTCAAAGCCATGCTCTGAAGTGTCCGTAACCTCAGTTTTCCAGAAGCTGGGAATGAGCGACATGGATTGGATCACTTGATGATTACCTGTTCTGTTCATTCCCTCTGAAACACCCGGCATTGGCCTCTGTCGGAAGACTGAATACTGGGCTAGATGGACCATTAGTCTGACCCAGTATGGCTATTCTTATGTTCTTAAACTTTAGATTCTGCAGAAGTTGCTGGCACTTGCCTGGGAAAACTTCCTATTACTGTGGAGAAGTGAATTTTTGAAGTCCTGATGATAAAGCTAATACAGTGCCTGTGAAAACTGTAATTGATAGCACTGGAAAGCAGATTCTTTCCACAGGACTCATACAGCCATTCCAATATACCTCACTTCAGTTCTGGAAGTACCATGTCTAAGGAGCTCAACTTCCATGACTTACATCTTTGGGATGCTTCTTTTTATTCTGTTGACTAGTAGCAATTATGATGAGATGGTTATGTAAGGTCTACTAGAATGAGACCCCACACCTCATTTCACGTAGGCCGTTGAACAGCTGTTAATTAGTACTGACTTTTGGTTATTGCTAACCTGGATGGCACTATGTATAAATCCTGGTCTATATATAGTTTTTGTACCAGTATAACTTTGTTGGTTAGTGATTTTTTTTTTAAACTGATACAGTTATAGCCCCACAAACCCCATTGTGGATGCAGTTATATCGGTATAAATGTGCCCTATACTGGTATAACTTGTTCCCCTTGCTGTATGGGAATAAACTATGCTAATATAAGCATGTATATACTGGTACTGTATAATTCATCCACATAAAGAAAGTTGTGTCATTTTAATTTTGATATAGTTAAAGCAGTACCAATTTTGTGTGTAGATAAGGTCTCATTGTCATAGAAGTGAAAGGGCCAGTATCTCACTAAGTCCCTTGGTCCAGCCAGTCCCATTTAAGCAGCCCTATCTACTAGTCAAGTAGTATTGAAACAGAAGTTTTTATCTTTGTGATTCCTTTCATGTGTTTGAGCACTATCTCACTTTAGTGCAAACGTGAATTACTACACTTACTCTTTTTGATTTTCATAAGATTTTAACTATAGTATATTATAGCTAGTTATTAAATGGTGAAGTTACTCTTATACTTGTAGCTATCTGTTTGTGAATTACTGGGTTGAAATTAATTTTCGTTCATAATGGTTTGGTACTATTAGGGCCTGTGTGTCTTTTTGATTTAAGTGGAAGGAACACCAGATTCTTTTTTTTTGTCTATTTAGGAGATTTTTAAAAGTGGATTTAATCTTGCTTCTGACTCTCTATTCATTAATGCCCCATTTATATTAAAACTTGCCATCAAAATATCATAGAATCATAGAATCTCAGGGTTGGAAGGGACCTCAGGAGGTCATCTAGTCCAACCCCCTGCTCAAAGCAGGACCAAACCCAATTAGATCATCCCAGCCAGGGCTTTGTCAAGCCTGACCTTAAAAACATCTAAGGAAGGAGATTCCACCACCTCCCTAGGTAACCCATTCCACTGCTTCACCACCCTACTAGTGAAAAAGTTTTTCCTAATATCCAACCTAAACCTCCCCCTCTGCAACTTGAGACCATTACTCCTTGTTCTGTCATCTTCTACCACTGAGAACAGTCTAGATCCATCCTCTTTGGAACCCCCTTTCAGGTAGTTGAAAGCAGCTATCAAATCCCCCCTCATTCTTCTCTTCTGCAGGCTAAACAATCCCAGTTCCCTCAGCCTCTCCTCATAAGTCATGTGCTCGAGTCCCCTAATCATTTTTGTTGCCCTCCGTTGGACTCTTTCCAATTTATCCACATCCTTCTTGTAGCGTGGGGCCCAAAACTGGACACAGTACTCCAAATGAGGCCTCACCAGTGCCGAATAGAGGGGAATAATCACGTCCTTCGATCTGCTGGAAATGCCCCTACTTATACAGCCCAAAATGCCATTAGCCTTCTTGGCAACAAGGGCACACTGTTGACTCATATTCAGCTTTTCGTCCACCGTAACCCCTAGGTCCTTTTCTGCAGAACTGCTGCCCAGCCATTCGGTCCCTAGTCTGTAGCAGTGCATGGGATTCTTGCGTCCTAAGTGCAGGACTCTGCACTTGTCCTTGTTGAACCTCATCAGATTTCTTTTGGCCCAATCCTCTAATTTGTCTAGGTCCCTCTGTATCCTGTCCCTACCCTCCAGCGTATCAACCACTCCTCCCAGTTTAGTTTAGTGTCATCTGCAAACTTGCTAAGGGTGCAGTCCACACCATCCTCCAGATCGTTGATGAAGATATTGAACAAAACCGGCCCCAGCACCGACCCTTGGGGCACTCCACTTGATACCGGCTGCCAACTAGACATGGAGCCATTGATCACTACCCGTTGAGCACGACCATCCAGCCAGTTTTCTATCCACCTTACCGTGCATTCATCCAGCCCATACTTCCTTAACTTGCTGGCAAGAACACTGTGGGAGACTGTATCAAAAGCTTTGCTAAAGTCAAGAAATAGCACATCCACTGCTTTCCCCTCATCCACAGAGCCAGTTATCTCATCATAGAAGGCAATTAGGTTAGTCAGGCATGACTTGCCCTTGGTGAATCCATGCTGACTGTTCCTGATCACTTTCCCCTCCTTTAAGTGGTTCAGAATTGATTCCTGAGGACCTGTTCCATGATTTTTCCAGGGACTGAGGTGAGACTGACTGGCCTGTAGTTCCCCGGATCTTCCTTCTTCCCTTTTTTAAAGATGGGCACTACATTAGCTTTTTTCCAGTCATCCGGGACCTCCCCCGATTGCCATGATTTGTCAAAGATAATGGCCAATGGCTCTGCAATCACATCGGCCAACTCCTTTAGCACCCTCGGATGCAGTGCATCCGGCCCCATGGACTTGTGTTCGTCCAGCTTTTCTAAATAGTCCCGAACTACTTCTTTCTCCACAGAGGGCTGGTCACCTCCTCCCCATACCGTGCTGCGGAGTGCAGCCGCCTGGGAGCTGACCTGGGAGCATTGAGTACACTAGCTTTCTCCACATCCTCTGTCACTAGGTTCCCTCCCTCATTCAGCAAGGGGCCCACACTTTCCTTGACTTTCTTCTTGTTGCTCACATACCTGAAGAAACCCTTCTTGTTACTCCTAACATCTCCGGCTAGCTGCAACTCCAAGTGTGATTTGGCCTTCCTAATTTCGCTCCTGCATGCCTGAACAATATTTATATACTCCTCCCTGGTCATTTGTCCAATCTTCCACTACTTGTAAGCTGCTTTTTTGTGTTTAAGACGAGCAAGGATTTCACTGTTAAGCCAAGCTGGTCGCCTGCCATATTTACTTTTCTTTCTACACCTCGGGATGGTTTGTTCCTGCAACCTCAATAAGGAGTCTTTAAAATACAGCCAGCTTTCCTCGACTCCTTTCCCCCTCATGTTATTCTCCCAGGGGACCTTGCCCATCAGTTCCCTGAGGGAGTCAAAGTCTGCTTTTCTGAAGTCCTGTGGTATTTACACAGAACTGAACAATATCTCACTGAGATTCAGGATTCTTGGCTCAATTATTTTTCAGGTTCTCATTTTGTGGTGGTGTACCAATTTATTACGAGGTATGTGGAGACAAATTTAATATGCACTCTGGACTCTGATAAGAGAATCTTTCTGAATTACTGTCTTTTAAATTATACTGTTGACATAATAGAATGCCAGATTATTATTTGTATCCCAGTAGCACTTAGGAAGCCACAACTAGATCAAGGCCCTGTTACGCTGAATGAGTATAGACAGAGACAGTCCCTCCTCTAAAGACCTTAGAATTTTAGGCCCTGATCCTGCAACTGTCTTTATACAGACAGGCCCTGCACTCATGCAGAGCCCTTTTGACTTTGGTGGGACTTCCCTGGGGTGCAGGGGTTTGCTTGTGCAATCATTTGTAGGATCAAGGCTTTAGTTTGACAAGAGAAGACATAACAGGTGCTTGAAGTAAATGAACAGTGGGAAAAGAGGATGGGGGACAGTAATACAAGCTATGCGAATATAAAACCCTGCCCAGATGCTTTTTATAAGGAGAGCACAGATTCTTCAAATAAAAGGTACCTGTACTAAAAATGTATCATGTTAAGGGCAGTTATTTGCTAAAGAAAAGGGTGTATGAAAAGGTGAGTAGTGTTTTAAATTAATGAGAACTCTGCCACCTCCAGGATCCAAAAATGTTACCTAGTGAACTGGCCTACATAAGTTATTTCAAATTAGATATTTTGGATATCCTGTTTAATAGCTTTTTAGCAAATTGTGCATGCATATACATGTACCTTCACTTTGCAGGCACGCTTGAACAATTCTAACCCTGCATGTCGTGGTACTTGGAATTTTTAAAGTGTACATGTAAGTGTTTTCTCTGCAAAGCACAGGCATGTGAGTGCAAGATACAGTCCCAGCTGAAAATTTAGCTCAAAAAGTCAATTTCATGATAACTTGAACCTGGATGTTTGAGGAGATTTAGAACTCCTGTAATATGTTCTGCTAAAAGATAGTATTCAGTAACACTTTAGAACAAATGTTATTTAAAATCCTTTATTCTAAATGTACTTTTTTTGTGCATCAACCTATTAACTACCTAAATATATGTTCTTTTAAATGGTTTATTTTTCTGCTCTACAAAAAGACAACTACTCTCTTACAGGGTGAATAAAAATCAATATGCAAGGCCCCCTTCAACTCCTGATGTGGCCCTACATTCAGAAATCAGTGAAGATCCTGCTCACTGTGGCCAGATCTGCTCGCTGTGGCATTGACTTTGGCACCAGTGATGTCATCTTCACTGATATCCTTTCTGGCACCAGAGGCACCTCCTTTGGTGCCAAAAGCTTTTCTGGCACCAGCCTTATCTCAGGCACTGCTGCCTTCAGTGGCCTTCATGTTTCAGTTGGTGCCCATGTAGCCATAACTATTGGCGCTGGCCTTGGAACCACTGTGTTTGCAAGAGGAATGGGACGTGTCAGAAAGGAAGAAACTCCTTCAGAGGAAACAGAGCAGTCACCCAATGATAAATATACTGATGTCACCATCTCCTGAAGACTGAATTGGTGTTTCGTTGGTTTCTTCCCCAATTAAACAATAGCAGTTTCAAGAGCTTATAGGAAGAATGACTAATACCCTCCATCTCCAGACAGGAGTTCCAGCACCAGAAACATCTGATTTCCATTTTGATACTATGGAATGACAGGCAAAGGACAAAATTACACTCCCACCTATTTCAGACCTACTAAATCCAAGGACACCTGGCACTCTCCCATTTCTTCACCACTGATGTAGAAGAGGGCTAATGAAATGTACCAAGTAAACTTGCAGGGCCACTGATTTTTGTTACAAAATCATTCAGCAGATTCTATAGTGGTCTTTTCAGACCAGGAAATTGGCTAGAGCAGCAAGGTATCCCTTTCTTTTCCCATAGGGCTTGTCTACACTTACAGTGCTGCAGCGGCACAGATGCACCAGTGCAGCTGTGCTGCTGTAGTGCTTAGTGAAGATGCTACCTACGCCAATGAGAGAGCTCCCATCGATGTAGGTACTCCACCTCCCCGAGAGGTGGTAGCTATGTTGATGGGAGAATCCCTCCCCTCTACGTAGTGCTGTCTGTACTGGGAGTTAGGTCGGTATAACTGCATCGTTCAGGGGTGTGGATTTTCAACACCCCTGAGCAACATAGTCATACTGACATAAGTTTGTAGTGTAGACCAGGGTTTAGATAGTGAAGGTCGCAGACTGGATGGTTTTGGTAGAAAAGTTGATTCTTCCTCCTTATTGGGTTTCTGTGTGGCAAACTGCGTGTCCTGATACACCTAAGCAGTTTGGGATTTCACTAACCCTATTTTGGACTCCTTACTGGAGGAACAAAGGGAAGCTGTAAAAATTTGTTGTCACTGAGGGTAGAATGTTAGATATTCATTGAGACTATGATATGATACCTTAGATATGGCTAGCGCCGTGGCCACTAGCATAGTTATGAGGCGTTATTCTTGGCTCGGATCACTGGCTTTGCTCTGGAATCACAGAGAATAATTGAAGACCTCCTCTTTGAAGGGTCAAGTCTTTTTACTAATGAAATGGATGAGTCCGTAGAGAGGATTAAAACTGAGAGAGTCACCTCGTCTCTTTCCCCTCTGCTCTTAACTTCTCTAGGACTTTCCCAGCTCTTGTCTGCCTCAAAGAAGATCTCCTTCTATACTGCTTTCTGGTTCCATAGATGGTCTCCTTTACAGCAGCAGAGCATTCAGTGTCAGAAAAGATTCCAACCATCTGCTCCATCCAAGGCTGCTTCTTCAAAAAGGCCACAGCACATATTCTGTTCATTCTTTTACTAAGCATTTTACTCATGCTTCAGTGTTTGATTTGGTAAAATGGTGCTAAATTTGTATTTAGTTAGAACTCCTCGCTTCACCTTCTTCTGATGGGGGGCACCACTTTGAAACAGGAGTAGATCAAAGTGCACTAAGGAGTGTGTGTCAGCAGGGTCCAAATGGACAGTTAGTGCGTGGCAGGCTAGTGCGGAGTAGATTTACACCCCAGTTGCTGCAAGTTAAATGTTCATGTTGACACGCCCTAAAACTTTAAGTGTGTTCCTGTGCAGCAAGTTGCTTTTACCTTAGCAGCTTTACTGGCCCTGTTACAAATCTTTTTGAAGTCAGTGGAAAGATTCCTAATGACTTCAATGGGGTCTGGATCTGGCCTTCCATTTTTAATGTTTGTAAAATGCATGTCACTGTAGTTACTGCTGACCATACTAGAATTTAAAGAGAGAACCTAATTAACTGAAATAATTATGTGACTTAAAAAAACATTTATTTTGTAATTTTTAATGCAAGATGAGGTAGAAAAAATGTCTTTCATTCAGTTAACCCACGCTCTTCTTTACCTGGCTCATGCTGAAGCTATCCTTGTTTTAGAAAGCAGTGTTTTAAAATTAGGGGGCTGTTTTTGAGAGTGCTGTTTTCTTTCACAGTCACATTTTTATTTGGTATTCATCTGTTTTCTGTTATCTGCGTTATGATATAAAATAAGATAGATAACTAAGGCTACAATTTTGGCACAGAAATTTTCAGTAAATTTCACGGCAGAGGTGAAGAAAGAAAATGAAAAGTCACAGAAAGATCTCCAAATGTAGTTTTCATCTGCTGTTCTTAAGGAAGAGCTATATTCCCCCCCACACTTTTAAAGAAACTGAATCAAATTTATCAAAAATTATGTTTAATCATTGTTGCTATTATGAAATATTACATTAATGCTTCCCCCCCTAAACCATTTAAAGAGTAGCTTTTGTTGTTTGTAGAAAATTTCATAATAAAATAAGTAAATAACAAAGAATTGACACCAAAAAGAATACTGAGGTGGGGGTGAGGAGGGAAAGAGTGGATTATATACTGAATGTGCTGAAAGATGAGACCCAGGGGGAGAGAGGAGGCATGGTTGGAAAGTGATCCCACCCCATATTGGTGGCTCCTGTCCTGTAGGGTTGTAGGCTCTCCACTCCATGTGTTGTGTGACCTGGAGCATGTGGTCGCAGCACCATTCAGGTTTGGCACGTCCATGCACCCATCTCCATCTTGGGGTGCTGGAAGGACTGCAAAAGTGGGGGGGAAGCTCCCCCCCCTTACCCTCCCTGCTGGTGAGCCCGAGACCCTCTGGTGATGGGTCTGGTTGGTCTCTTGTGTTGAGAGGCGCCATCACCACGCTTTTGACAACTAGCGGGTGAGGGCCTGGCTGTCAGCAAGCGGCCTGATGCATAGTGGAACATGGCCAGCACTTTGCATGATGCACCGCAGAACCTGGGTGATGGATGGGTCAGGCTGCAGCACACTTCCTTCCAGCCAGGTTTTAAAAAGTTGGGGGGCATGGTCCCTTTGACTCTCCCATCTCCAGTGCGTATGGTTCTTGGTCCATTCCCATGGAACAGGAGCTGCTGCTGTGGGGTGAGTGTGGGTGGGCTCATCACCGACTTTATTCAGGTTCACTATTATTGTGAATACTGTGACCTCCATGCCTTATCCATAAGACACAAACTGGCTATCTAGTCTGACCTCTTGTATATCACAGGCTACATAATTTCACCCACTTACCTTTGCATTAAGTGCAATAGCTTGTTTGACTAAAACATGGTTCAGAAGGGCATCCAGTCTTGATTTGAAAACATCAACAGATGGAGAATCCACCCCTTTCTGTGTGGCAGTTTGTTCAAATGATTAATCACCCTGACCGTTTGTGTTGAAGGTTCTTCTTGTTTTTCTGGATCAAATTTATAGGGCATGACGGTTGAGCAGAGTCTCTGCTATTATGGGAGGAGAGAGGATAGATAGCATTTTTTTCTCCTTTGGACCTAGCAAAGGGATAAAGAAGTAAATAAAAGTTGTGCTGAAATGCTCATTTACTAAATATTCAGCAGCTTCAAGGAAGGTTAACCATTTTCAGTTTTTAAATTATTTCAATTTTTTGATGACACATTGTAGAATTTAGTATAAGTTACGGAATTCAGTCTGTTCTAACTTGAGCTTTCATGAGGCTCTTTTAATATATTTTTCAGTTTTAGCATGTATGAGCTCCCTCTTGTGGCCCTTTAAAAATTAATCACTAGAATGATAGAGTGGTTTTAATGACTATGGCTCCAAACCTATTGGTGCTTGTAATAGTTTTCTAGTAGAAATCTATTTTTAAAAATGTTAGCTAAATGTGAACTGGATAAAATGTTCAGGGAAATTTATTTTTCAGCTTATAAAATAAAAAAGTACAAAAGCACTTTTTAAGTGAAACCAATTATGTAATGTAATTTTTTAAATAGATGTAAAGCAGATAATGCATCTGTACAGGCAGTTTTGTGGTACTGACCTCTTCACTATAAGACAGATGTGTGTAAAGGCTCATTGGTTTTCTGATTACATTAAATGTGAGTACATTTTGGGGTGGGAAATAGGTGAAACACAATTCCTAATTTCTTTTCCCTCCCTGACTGAATCTTTGGCAAGACTTGAAAAATGTACTGTCCTCTTGATAGTAGCAAGCTAATTGAGGACTGGATGAGCATAGATAGAAACACAGTTATCACACTGCTAGGCTGAGTCCTGCTGGTCCAATTTATCTTTGGTATTGTCTTGGATAGTAGGTTTAGGCCTTTGGGCATGTATCTGGTAACTCTTGTTGGACCTTGGTCTTTGTCAAGCACCCTGGTTAGAGGGAGCTTATATTTCCTTCATTATATTGTAGTAATGTTAATGTGCATCTATTTAAATGATTGTGCATGTGAGATATGATGTTGGGGTTCCCTCTAAAGTGTCACTAGAAATTTCTTCCATCAACACAACAATTACAGTATGATCAGAAGTAGTGCAGACTTCCCTGAACTACCGTGCCAGTGTCCCTCAACCCTGATTTCGAGGGACACTCTTAGAGATAGTGGAATAGTTAAATCTTCATGTGAATATGCTGAAAGATTGTATACAAGAATGCCAATTAATGTTAATTTTAATGGTAGTTTTTGTGATTTGGACAATTATCAACCAATTTACTTTACATAGGATAACCAGCAGCTGTTGGAAGGTAGTTTCTGACTGTTACTATCTTGTGAAGTATTTGAAACAGTGATCTAAAGATGAAAGTTTCTGTATCCCATTGCCAATAACCTGAACTCACTAGTGCCTCCTCCTTCTCTCCCTTCCCTCCGGATGATCTGTTTTGAAAACATGGACTCCTCATTTCAAACAGTTTGTTTCAGGAGTTAGTATTTTGTAGCAGGGAATATTTTGGGCCTAAACCTTCTTGGAAGAAATCCCTTTTTAACATGCATGTTTGTATCATTGTATAGCGGATATTATTTTTCAAAAAGAGCTCACTAGCCAGTTGACCTCCTTTTGGAAATTGTTCATAAATTGATAATCCTATCCTGGGACCAAGCAAGATTGACATCTTTTAGAAAGCAGTATGTGTTAGCCTACTTAGCCTTCTTCCCCGATTCAGGGTTCCGAGTTTATAAAAAGGGGGCGGGGGGCGGGAGATAGCTCAAGTAGTTCTCTCATTTCTTCTTCTTACTGAAAGTGTAGTGAGATTGGCATTTAATCGTCTCAATTTTTTTCTTGTTGTTTTCCCTCCTTTTTTCCCCTGCATGCTTATATGTGGGGAGGAGGAGGTTAGTAACGACTTCTTTATCATTTTTTGTTTTTTCTTTTTTTTTCTTTCTTTTGTTCCTTTACCTTTGCAAGCTTGGTGTTTAGCCCTCCTGGGCTGCTTTCCTTCCCCAGTGTTAGTTCTCTCCAGGTGATTTTTCCTCATAAGTATTTATTATCTTGGATCTATGACCCCACATGCACATGTCTAAAGGGGCTAAGAAAGCTTGGTTCAGGCCTTGTGCTTTGCAATTCTATGATGTCCATTACCAATACTGATGCTCAGTTCCTCCAAGAAGGTGGTTATACTATGGTTTTTCTTTGGTTACCCTTGCAGTCAGTGTTCAGCTTCATTCATTGTTCACAATGGATAATTTTCATAGTGCAGACATGGCTTTAAGAGATTAAACTAAAAAATGTGCACCCATGAGTGCCAGGGAAGGGAGAAACCTAGTGGCTAAGAATTGTTTATTATATGATTATGAAATATATTAAATGAGTGTCAATTGATTATAGATTTTGAATAACACACTTAATTTTGTTTCTTTTATAACTAGCACTCATGATTGCAAAGGAATGGATTTGCTTTGTTTGTCATTTGTATGTGTGCCAGATGGAGCCTTAATATGTGTCAGAAGATAAATGGGCCATTATTAAGATTAGATACACAATGGTCATTTTAGCCTTGTTTATTTGGGTCATCAACCATACCAGAGGATGATCTTTTCTAGTATAAGTACTTTGGCAACACAAAATCCTTTCGTTTCTTCCTAGATTACTATGAAAATCAACGTAAAAGGTTTCTGTCTTATTTTTAAGTAACAAAAATAAAGTTCATTTTATTTTAAAAAGATATTGTTGTTAATTGTCATTTGGATAAAATAAGCACAAAAGCTCTTACTACCAGTGATTTTAAAATAAACTGAAAAAGTATATTTAAGTAAATAAAGCTAAGTCAAGTGTATATATGACTTAGAAAATTCTAATAATTTACTGGCCTATTTAGTCAAGTTGGTATACATTTAAGGAGGTGAATTAGTCACTTTTACAGATGCGGTAAGATGCAACTCCTATGTAAAATATAACCACTGTTTCTATTCTAGGATTACAAATGTACTTTTAGAATAATTCATTCAACAAATGTAAACTTTTTGCATTATCAAAGGACCTTCATGTTTATAAATGTCTTTATTTTATTTCAGGTTGCAGTGTAAGATTTTGGAAGTCATAGCTCCACCGCATCACAATGGAGTGGCCAATGGCCACATCAACAGTACCGATGAAGACACTATCGTCATCAGTGATAGCGATGATTCAGAAACACACAACAGTTCTGCACAAAATGGGTAAATTAACATTTTTCAAGTGTATCAAATATTTTGATTAAATTTTGGAAAAAGAGGCTAAAGCAGATTTAGTGGGGCTTTTCATGAGGAGATTTGTCTCAAGCAAAGTGCAGAGGATATGGTGTCAGAATATTTAGCCAGATGAGCAGTCTGAGTGGCTAAAGATTCACAGGTGCCTTATATATTGCAAAATAGGCAATTTAAGTGTATTTAGCCAGGGAGCGTTGAAAAAGAGAATAATTAAGGCATAAGAAGCATTAATCAGTTTCAGATTACATTATCTGTAGGAAGGTAGTGGTGTAGCACTTGGTCTGTTTTCAAAGCGTCTCTCCTCTACTTCTGCTCTGTTTATCAGACTTAAAACTAACATTATAGAGTTTAATGTATTTTTTGTTTTTTTGGATAAAACCTAAAAATACTTGTAAGATTGCAAACACTAATTCAGGGTTGTATTTTAAATAGGGATTTCACTCTAGCACAAATATGGAAAAGAGAACTCGTCCAGAAGCTATATGGCCCATTATTTTATGTATTTATTTTGATATTTGTATTAGACTAACAGACTTCTGCCTCATGTAGGGTTTCCAGCTTTTTAATTGCTGACAACCAGACCTTCTGCTCCTCTTCTCCCCCCCCCCCCCCCCCTCGAGACCCCACCACTGCTCCGCTTGTTCCCCTGCCTCTGCTCTGGAGCTGCAGCCTGACACGGCGCCTCCCCCCCACCCCGCCCCCACGAGATGCAGGTAGGAGGCGGCCCCGGCTGAGCAGGGGCTGCCCCTGGTTGCTGATCCGGCACCCCCCACCCCCAACGCTCGCAGTAACCAGACTTTTGGTGTCCAGTCAGTACATCTGACTGGACACTGCCAGGTCTCCTTTTTAACTTGACAACCCTATCCTCATGACCCAGCTCCTCCTGGACCCTTAACTTAGTGTGCCATATTTTTCCTCTGCTACAGGAAAGACTCCAAATTCAGTTTTATGATTTTATATATAAGAGCAAGTAGGAAGATCAAATGGGCTGCCTTAAACCCTTACTTGAACTGGTTTCTGGGACTGGGGCAAGGAAAATTATGGAGGAAAATATAAAAGGGAGATAGATTTGAGAATTTTCCCTAGTATGAAACAAAGGTTCCTCTTTACAATTATTTTGCCAGTCCACGGTGCTGCTGAGCTACAGACTTTAGACCACAGTCCTATAAACTGATTGTTGTGGGCAGACCCCTATGCCTGTGTGGAGTCCCATTGACTTCAGTAGTGCTTCAGATGGGTGTAGGGGTCTGTCTAAATAGATCAGCTTTCAGAATCAGGGCCATTACTTTTGAGTAGTCTGAAATGGTTATTACTACAATACAGTTGCTTCCTCATTTTCACAGTTTGCTATTACTTAGAAATATAAGTGGTACTGAATTAATAAACACTGTTCCAGCACCACACTCAAAACTGTGACAATAAAGAACCAAAGATTTTCAAGTCCCTGCATTGAAGAGACCTAGTCTGATTGTGACTCTGTGAATGGAACTTGGCTACGCTTCTGTCTTCATGCTGTACGTTTGAAAAGAAATTGTATCTACAGAATTATTCTTCTATTAAAAAAACTGTAGTAACTATTAATATCTTTTTAATTTGCAAAGTGCCTTATTCCACAGTTTTCTTAGTGTATGTGTGTACATTAGTATCTTAAAAATTTGGTTATGTTTTATGTGTATTGCCATAAATTTTGTGTATTTTCTTCTAAACTTATTATAGTATTATAATGTCTATTACCGTTACACCCAAAAGGCCCCAAAGTGGGGCAAGAAAGAACTAAGATTTACTAAGGATATTTCTGTACGATGGACAAAGTCAGTGGACCAGATTGTGACCTCAGATATACTGGTGTTAATTTGGAGTAACTTCATATTGGCAAGTCACTTAGTTTACATGCCTCACTTCCGCTACTTGTAAAATGAGGATAATTTACTCTTCTCTGGGCATGGCTACACTTGCAGATGTAGAGCGCTGTGAGTTAAACCAGCCCTCGGAGAGCGCAGTAGGAAAAACGCTGCAGTATGTTCACACTGTCAGCTGCAAGCACGCTGGCGTGTCCACATTTGCAGCACTTGCAGTGGCATTGGGAGTGGTGCATTACGGGCAGCTATCTATCCCACAGAGCACCTCTTCCCATTCTGGCACTGTGGCTTGTGGGAAAGATGCGGGGCAGTGCGGGGCATTCTGTGTCCTGTCCCAACGCCCCGTGATGCATCGCTTTGCATCCCAGCAATCCCTGTGCTTCTGTCCATATTTGGCGCCATCTTTCAACGTTTTTTGTACTTCGCGCTCTGTCTTCTCTTTCGGTCTGCGGGAATGGATCCCGAATTGCTGAGGAATATGCTGATGGGTCTCACCAGCATGTCATGAATGGCAGTCGAGTTACTCCTTAAGCTACAAACTGACAATGAGGAGTCCGACGATGATGTTGACTCGCATAATGCTTACGACACGAAATTGCTTGTGGCATTCACGGATATGCTCGCTGCAGTGGAACGCTGCTTTTGGGCTTGGGAAACAAGCACTGAGTGGTGGGATCACATCGTCATGCAAGTCTAGGATGACAAGGAGTGGCTGCAGAACTTTCGCATGAGAAAAGCCACTTTCAACGGACTGTGTGCTGAGCTCGCCCCCACCCTGCGGCACAAGGACACAAGATTGAGAGCTACCCTGCCGGTGGAGAAGTGGGTGGCTATTGCAATCTGGAAGCTGGCAACTCCAGACAGCTACCGATCAGTCGCTAACCAGTTCGGAGTGGGAAAGTTGACAGTTGGAATCGTGTTGATGCAAGTTTGCAGGGCTGTTAATCGCATCCTGCTCAGAAGAACCGTAACTCTGGGCAACGTGCATGACATTGTGGCTGGCTTTGCACAAATGGGTTTTCCTAACTGCGGAGGGGCGATAGATGGAACGCATATTCCAATTCTGGCACCAGCCCACCTAGCCTCCGAGTACATTAATTGGAAGGGGTATTTCTCTATGGTTCTCCAGGCGCTTGTGGATCACCGTGGGCGTTTCATTGACATTAACGCAGGCTGGTCCAGAAAGGTGCATGACGCACACATCTTTCGGAACACTGGCCTGTTCAGGAAGTTGCAAGCCGGGACTTTCTTCCCAGATGAGAAGATCACTGTAGGGGAAGTCGAAATGCCCATTGTGATCCTTGGAGACCCTGCTTACCCTTTAATGCCATGGCTCATGAAACCCTACACAGGGAGCCTTGACAGCAGCAAGGAGCGGTTCAACAACAGGCTGAGTTGATGCAGAATGACTGTGGAGTGTGCTTTTGGCTGTTTAAAGGGCCGCTGGCACCCTCTGTATGGGAACCTGGACCTGGCCGATGACAACATCCCCATGGTTACATCCGCGTGCTGTACCCTCCATAACATTTGTGAGGGGAAGGGTGAAAGATTCACTCAGGCATGGACCTCGGAGGTTCAACACCTGGAGACTGAATTTGAACAGCCAGAGAGCAGGGCTATTAGAGGGGTCCAGCACGGCACTGCAAGGATTTGGAGTGCCTTGAGGGAGCAATTTGAGGCTGAAAGTCACCACTAATGTTTGGTGCCCTGCACGGGAGTGAAGTGCAGTGGTTCTAATGTTAGTAGGAATCTGTGTTTGCTACATATGATATACTGACTTGCAGTGCCTGTTGCTTTCCTGGGATAAAGTATCTTTTACTTAATGCAATAATAAAGAATGTTTTCATAGCCAAAAAATTCATTTATTGAATAGAAACACAAGTGCTTGGGAAACAGAAAGGGCAAGGGGTTGGGGTGGGGAATGGTACAATCAGAGATCTGCGTATGTCTTGTTATCATACTCAACCTTCCTGTCTGGAGTGCTGTGCAATGCGTGCTGCACTTCAGGCTGGCTGAAATGCATGGTGATGTGGATTGAGTGCAGCGAGTAAGGGTTGTAGTTTGGAGGGCTGGGTGGTGAAGCTACAGGTGTTGGAGGCAGCTGGTGGCGATAAGAACCCGGATGTTGGGGAAAGTGGGTTGGAGGTGACATGGGGGCACAAGGGAAAGAGTTTTGGGACAAGGGCTGCGGGAGGAGGGGCGGGCGCGGAAGTGCTCTGCCTGCATTGTTATGAGCGCCTGTATTGAGTCTCCTTGGCGCTCCATGATGCTTAGCCTGCACCAAAGCACAGAGCGGCTGCTATCTGCATTCTGCTGGTGGCCCCTCCTTTCACTCTTCCGCCACTCCTGTGCTTTTTGATTTTTATTAAAGGACTGCTGCATTACTTCATGCAGCATATCCTCTTTGCTTCTACGTGGTCGCTTCCTGATTCTTTGGAGTCTTTTGATGGTTGATAACAAGGATGGCTGGGATCTTAAGGTTGCATCTGTAAAGCTAAAATGCAACACTTAACAGAGGCAGCATTGTTCACACCAGAAAGCAATGATTCGGTCGTATTTAAAGTAGACAAGCACAGTCTACACAATAGCAGAAATTGCCCGTCCCAAAGTGAGTGCACATAACCCACAGGAGCCCCAAAATGGTGAGTAAGCACAGGGGTAAGGGGGACTGATTGTTTCAGGGCCGTACTGTTCTCTGGGTTTCTGTACCTTGGGGAGAGCCAACAGCTGCAGGGGCCCCTATAATGAACACTGTCTCCATAGGAGTTTGTCCTTGAAGATACCTTGCCGCTGAGGGTGGCCTGGGAAGCAAGGAAGGGTCTTCTACTACAATACAGCTTCCGCCCTGGCCCATATGCAGCTTGCCTGTGTGCAGCAATGGCCCCCCTGCACCTCACGGCACAGTGTCACGGACATGTCAGCCTGACTGGGACAAGGAGCACAGTAGCTCTGCCAAGGAACCCGCGCAAGTGGATTGCACAGTTTCTGCATGAGACCTTTGAAGAGATCACTGAGGCCGATTAACGCGATGTGAGAGAGCACATCAACGCCCTATTCTGCATCTAGGCATGCATGCAGCGCTAACCCTCCTCACCCCAAGAGCCCGCACTGAACAACTTCCTTCCCAAAATAAAAGCCGCTTATCGGGCAACTCCTCTGGTTTTTGTCCTTCCCTAAGCACCGTCCGCTGCGATTGGCTACCTTCTTCCTGGCTTGAGAACAGCTCCTGGCTGCATGCCTCTAGGGATGCCGGGCTGTCTCCCTCCTCCTCACTACCCTCGCTCCCGATTTCCTCCTCCTCCTGCTGCCTTATTGAACTGGCCTCTGAAGTGTCCATGGTGGTCTTCGGAGTGGAGGTGGGGTCTCCCCCAAATATTGCATCCAGCTCTTTGTAGAAATGGCAGGTTGCAAGGGCAGTGCCGGAGCGGCTGTTTGCCTCATGGGCTTTGCGTTAGGCATTCTGCAGCTCCTTCACTTTAACCCTGCACTGCAGTGTGTTCCGATCATGGCCCCTTTCCGTCATGTCCCTTGATATCTGCTCAAAGATATCATAATTCCTACGGATGGAGCACAGCTGGGACTGGACAGCTTCCTCCCCCCAAACACTAATGAGGTTCAGCACCTCGCTATTTGTCCATACTGGAGATCGCCTGGCGTGTGGAGGCATGGTCACCTGGAAAGATTCACTGAAAGCACTCCACGCCTTGCTGAGCAAACAGGAAGGGGATTTTCAAAATTCCCGGAGCATTTAAAGGGCGGGTCTGATGGTTGGTCACCTGAGGGCAGGGCAGTGGAGTTCAAAGTGATGACCAGAGTGGCTAGAACAGGCATTGTGGGACACTTCTGGAGGCCAATCAGAGCGCATTAATAGACCAGAGCGTCCACACCGGCGCCACGGCACTCCAGCCGGGGTGCAGCAAGCGTTATGCTTCTTGTCGAGGTGGATTACCGGGAGCGCTCCAGCCGTGGAGTCCAGTGCTCTATGTGTCTTGCCAGTGTGGATGCGTCATGAGTTAGGGCGCCCGGGGCTGCTTTAATGCGCTCTAACTCACAAGTGTAGCCAAGCCCTGTATAAAGCATTGTGAGGTCTATGGAAGAAAAGTGCTTTGGAGTTACAAATTATTAGACCCCAATTTTACATTTGACTGTGTGCAGATTGGCTTCTTCATGCTCAGAGCACCCCATTGCCTTTATTTAGTCTACATGGAGGTGCAGCAGTTCATCCTTGCATTGTCAGTTGCAGGTTTATTAATTATTCAATTAACGTCAGGGTATGTAACAAGGTTGCTCCTTGTGTAACTAAGCAAATAATGAAGGTAAACCTGTGGAATTTTATCTGCTCTTGAATGATGTTTCTAGTGTCATGTGAGGGAGTGTCTGAATGTTTAAAGAAAAGCCCTCTATCTTGAAATATGTACATTCTCCCTGTTACAGGGGTATGAAATTCAAGGGAGGTTATCTTTAAATGTAATACAGCTATGGGCTGCAATCCTGCAACTGGCTCTGTGCAGGGAGACCCTTATGTTCCACCAACCCCATCAACTTCCACCTTTGCAGAGCCAGCTGCAAGATTAAGGTTGATAACCTCACTTGACTTTTATTTTTCTGGATTTTTTTTTTTTTTTTGACGGGGAGGAGAGAAACTTCTCATTAACTATATAGAAAGGCTTGTTTTGTCTTGTTATTAAACATTATTATTATTATTATTATTTTATTATTATATGCTGTTTTCATTGATGGCATATCTAATCAACATTGTATGATGTAAACATAAAGACCAAACAATTTCCATTACTAGAAGTTTAAAAATACAAAATTAAAATATTGTGAATTAGAAGAAATTGCAAAATTGGATAATATCACTAGATCATATCTGCTAGTCCAAAATATTACAAGTTTAAAAATATTGACCATGTCCCCAAAAGAGCCTACCTGAGTATGCAGTCTTGCCATGAGTTTGTAGGTATTGTGGTCTTGAGTCTCTAAACCCTTACTTACACAAGTAGTACTTACATTTGTGAATAGTCCCATTGAATTGAGTGGGAAGATTTTGCAGTGCTAAACTTTTAGGGATTAAATTTTGTCATATGTGGAAAACCTTTTCACCGTGATAGATTTTATGTAATTTCTGAATGTGTCTTGGGTACTAGTGAATTGTATGCTCAGCATAATTGTTCATTGTAGCCTTTCTTCCAGACCATTCATTATTGTGAAAAATAAAATCCAAAAATGAGTCTTGACTGAAAATTCTCTTTAGCAGAAGAGCTTAAAGTGCTCAGTTTGTCAGGTTCTTGATTCTCAGTTACCTGTGCATCACATCAATTGAAAAGTGAGCAGCCATAGTTGGAATAGGGAGGAAAATGTAAAGATGGTGTGACAAACTGCAGTACTGGTAAGAAAATAGTCTTTATTTCCTGGTCCCAGTAACATTATTGGGCCAGGGTTATAAAAGGTTATGCCTCATCACATGATAGCTGTCAATATCCACTGTCCGCTTTTACAGGAAATGTTATTGCTCATTAATTGTTAAGACTGATACATGTATAAAAAAAGAAAGTTTCCAGAGGTTACTCTATCACCAGAGGAGTAGTTTGACTGCAGAATCTGTAACTAGTCCAAAAAGTGTGACTCCATGACATGGATCAGATTGATTTAAGTTTTCTAAGCTGTTTGTCCAGCCCTAGCTCTAATTCTAGATCCGGCAGGAGCTGAGGGTCGGATTAAAAGGTCTGACGGGCCGTAGTTTGCCCACCCCTATTCTAGATAGTTTACTCCAGGGGGAATTCTGTGCCAAAAATAAAATAAAATTATGCACATATTTTAAAATTATGCAAAATTCTGCATATTTTATTTGTCAAAATAACACTATATAATCATGCCAGTGTCAATTAATTTCAAAATACCTATCAGCAGCTATGTCTGTTAAAATACAGACACAAAAATATTCCCCCAACAGTTGAGAGTTAAGGAACCCCTAGAACACCCCAGTTCCTGTTTCTCTGCCCGCTCCCAACCAGAGCCCAGCATGGGGTCAAGATCCCCGAGCCCAGCTGTTGCCGCCCCCATCCCAGACACTTGCACGCACTCCCTACCCCACAGAGCCCAGCTGTGGGGCACCCCCCCAGCCCAGACACCTGCACCCCCTATCCACCAGAGCCCACCCAATGGGCACCCCCCAGCCCAGACACCCACACCCTGTAGAGACCAGCTACAGGCCTGCTCAATCCAACCACTTGCATCTCCGCCCCACCAGAGCCCAGCTGAAGGCCCCACTCAACCCAGACACTTGCATCTCTTTTCCACCATAGCCCAGCTCTGGTGCACCCCCACAGCCCATACACTAACACCTCTTCCTCACCAGAGCCCAACTATGTTCCCTGTAAGCTGCGCGGCCACGTGGCAGGCTCTCAAGGTCCATGCAGGCAGGCGGGGAGAGGCACGCATCTCCCAGCCCAGCCAGGCCCAGCCTCCTCCTCCCCCTGGTGCTGCTGGGGAGAGGAGCCCCTCCATTGGCCCGGCCTAGGCCCGCCGGACCTGCCAGGGAGAGGCGTCCCTTCCCAAGCCCAGGTCTGCCGGAGCTGCCAGGGAGAGAAGCCCCTCGTCCGGCCCAGGCCTGCTGGAGCGCTGCGGCGAGGGCGGGGAGTCCTCTCTCCCCTCCACAGCCCTGGGGCAGCCTGCACCCCAAGCCCCTCATCCCCAGCCCCAATGCAGAGCCCACACCCCCAGCCAGAGCCCGCCCCCCCGTACCCAATCCTCTGCCCCAGCCCTGAGTCGCCTCCCACACTCAGAACCCCTCGGTCCCACCCCCACCACACAAATTTTGTTATGTGCATCAATATGAAGGTGATGTGTCACACATCACCTCCATATTGGTGCACGTAACAAAATTCATTCCACACATGGACATAAAAAATTAGAGGGAACACTGGAACCCAGGATCCAGAAGGAGAAACAGCGTGATGCTGAGTCCCTGATGCTTGGGTGGAGTTTCCTATATGCTGCCTTCTTCCTTCAGGGCGTGCTGGGTACCACAGCTGCTGGGAACCCTCCAGCTCCCCCTCCTCCCCCTCCCCCGGCAGTGTCTTCTGCTTGCGGGCTGGGCTCTGCCAGGTCCAGCGACCTCTAGTTGAGGCCAGCAGGTCTGCAGCCTATTTCTGTGGGAGGAAAGGAAATTCTGTGCATAATGTTAATTTCTGCACAAATTCTGCAGTGCACAGTGGTGCAGAATTCCTCCAGTAGTAATAGTTACCTTGGAAAGAGCTCCTAATATGCTGTTTCATCTGAACTATACACATTCAGTGAAGTATCCACTATCAGAAACTTTTACAGGAGTAGCAAAGTTTCAGTGCATTCTTGGTAGCTATGATGTTAGGTATTCCTATCACATAAGCTTGAAAGCATTGCCAGTAGTTTACACAAGTTTAAACCTTGTTGTGCAGATGTCCATGGATGGATAATCAGGCTCTGCACTGGGAGAGAAATTCATGTCTTCACCCCATAAAGTAATTTGGCTTTGTGTGGGGCATAAGGGTTTGGGATCTTGGTGGGTGGAATTCATCCCACCCTGAACCTGCTAGCAGGCCACAAGGCTGCAGTGTAGTCTGTCGATGGCTACAATTTTAGCCTATTTCCTGCATAAATGGCTGCTGCCCTTCTTTGTCTGCCCCCTAACTGGGAATCTGGCCCCAACAGCCTTTATAGAATATGCTGTGAAGAGGCCCTTGTATGTATTCTGGATAGGTAAGTGAATCTTACCCTACCACCTTAGCAGGAGAGGACCTTTATTTTATTTATCTTTTTCCTTTCAGCGCAGTATTAGGAATCAGAAGATCTGTTTTTGTTTTCCCCTGACTCTACACAGATTCTTCACAGTTGTAAATTGGAGATAGTAATACATACCTCAACATGGATGTTACAAGGCTTATTTCATGTTGATAAAGTGTTCTATAAAATCAAAGTATTATTTTGACTTAAATGGCAGAATAATAGAATAACTCTTAAAGTTCAGTACTCTTCCATGTGTAACAAAGTAATAACCTCTAGAGAAGATTTTGCAATACAATAAGATCTGCAAATTCTAACTGAATAGCACTTTCTTGAGCCCTTTTATAAGAATGCAGGGCTCTTCTGTTGAGTCATCCTAGAGTCAGGTGCCAAAACCCTGCTTTAGGATTTAGGGTAATTACTGCTAATTTATGCTAGCAGGTGTGCCTCGTTAACTCCAGACAGGATCTAAAGGAGGTGTTTCTTTAGACTAGAGGAAGTCTAGGACTGAGGATATTGGAGAGGAAAACCTTAGGAACACGTACACTTGAAGAGCAAGCTAAGGCTGAGAGTTTGTTGTGTTTTTATTGTTTCTGAGTTTCTACTAAAGCTGGACACTAGAAGGGGGTAAGTTTGAAAACTAGCTCAGGATCTTTATGATCTGTTAAGGACTGGATAGGGACTCAGCCTGTTCACACCAATATATATGTTGGTGGAATAAATTTGTGAGATTGGTCTTTATTTCCTTGTCCCAGTCCCCTGATATGGGTCAGGATTACAAAAGGTTCAGAGTCATATGGGAAAACCTATTCCTTTACTCTAGTTTTCAGTTACATTGGGTGTTGGGACTGTGAACCTATTTAAAATGGATAAAGGAGTTTAGAAAACACTCTTAATGCTCCTTATTCTGATTGATTTTGTTTTCTACCGGAGTGTTCGACTAAGAACTTGAGCCCATCTGAATGAATGGCAGTAAACATGGTGATGTATGGTGGGGGAACTAGCCTGTTTATAATTCATATGTAGGAAACACTCTAATACAAATATTTGTTGTTTTAGTTTTCTTACCTTCAGATTATAGAAGATTAATCTAAGTGAGGAAGACTTGATCTAATATGAAAGTCTTCAAGATGTGACACAACCAATCTTAGCAAACTCACTCTCTCAAAAATTATCTTCATACAATCAAAAGAAAATGAAAGGGTCCTTTAGTGCTATCCTGCCTAAACTATATTTAATAAATTTCAAACAATATATCGGTACAATGTCAGTACTTTTTAAAATCTTGTTAAATAGGGGGGTTTATTGATTTCTTAGTTAGCCATAGCAGTCTAGCTGTAAGTGATTTAGAAAATATTTTGATTACCTAAATTTTTATTTGAGAGTACTGTCTGTATGACTTTAGTAGTTTCAAACCTCCACCCTTTAACAGATATTATGCATATTATGTATTTCCAAGAATTTGGATAAGAGTGCTAGTTCACAAGTCCAGCAGATATGGTGCCATGAGCAAGGCTAATACCTCCTTTGAGGTAGGGGTGTGTATATTTAAATCAAACAAAACTCTCAAGAAACAATCTGGATTTAAGACTTTATCAGCTGGGAAATCATTTAACCATTATAAGCAACTCCTTCAGAAAAAAGTTGCTTAACAAGGAGTGTTTTTTGTTCTAAAAAGAGATATAGCCTAAATCTGGATAAGAGACCCTTGTTTCTCATTTTCAGAGGACACTTGCTCCATCTTATAGGGCTGTTTATTGGTTTGGGGGTTTTTTTGTAAAATTTGCCCAATTGTGCACCTGTATCTTATATATATTCACCATATTTATACCGTGCAGACCCGTGCGTATGAATCAGAATGCTGGGGCAAATCTCATATCTGTAACCCTTATATACGATTCCAAAAATCTCCTGGATGTGTTGTTCCAGGAATAAAAATAGTTTCAAGAATGGTAAAAGAAACGCAAGCTACAATGGGCAAGAGAGTCCATTTTCAAGTATTTAATGAATTCTACAAGGACTGAGTAGCATTACAGTGTATTGCCAAAAAGATACCAGTCCTTCCATGTAATTTATATTCCCATCCAGATCCACTATTAATTTTGATTTGTCCAGTCCTGTGCCTGCCAAAGCAGTAGCACTTTGAAATTATGGATGAAAAGCACTATATGAGAGTTAAGTATTATTATTTAATAATAAACACAAGATAGTTGAAACAAAATAAAATCATAACTTCACACCACTTAGTTTCATTGTTGTATGTTTTTTGTATATAAATAGTACCATTATCATTCTGTTTAAAGCACAGTGTCTAATTTTTAATAAAATCAAATAGTGTTAAAATATTGGCTTAGATGTGTTTTGGTGATGCTTAGCCTCACAAGCACAGGTGTAGGAAAGCATCTTCATCTTGGTGATGAACAGGGATCCTAGTTTTCCGTGATAAACATTTATTTTATGTCAAAATAAAAACCTGCATTTTTCCACTATTGAAATGAAACGCTGAACTTTAGTTTCCCTACCCACAATGTATATAGGTATCAGTTGAACACAATTGTATTGATATATAGTAGAACCCTGTTTATCTGAGCCTCCATTATCTGGCTCTCCCCGGGCTAACAGGGCTGGGCTCGGGCAGTCAGCCTCTGGGTGGCTGGGGCTCCGACTGTCAGCACTGCTTGGGGCTGCGTGCCTGAGCCCCTTCCCTATCTTAAAATAAGAGATAGAAAGCTCTTTGCTGATTCTCCTGATTCTCCCAGTATTTGATTATCCAATCTGGCCCTGGTCCCAATTAGATTGGATAAATGCGGTTCCACTGTAACTTTAAAGTGTATTCAAAAATCAACCAGAAGAGGGGGAGGTTGTGTACATTGAATAAATGACACTGGTACTTTCAGTAAAAATTAGTTAATATGTGTTTATTTTTTCTCTGTAAAAACAAAAATTCTGCATTTTTCTATGGGAAACTGATTTCTAGGATCCCTGGAGATGAAAAATACGTAAGCCTTCATAAGGAAAATATTCTGTCTCTACTGTACTAATTTGTCATAAGAGATGACTGTTTCTTAGAATGTGCTCATCATAACTATCTTTTTGTCAATCAATTTTTCCAAAAAGCTGAGGAGGTAATGTATTGTCTTGTGAAGCCTCTTCCTTTCAAAATGTTGTCAGCTAGAGTATTCATTCTTCTAGACTGGTCCTTTTATAGTATTGCAAGTTATTACAGCAGTATGGTTGTTTTCCTCTCCTTCGCTTGATTCATGCCAGCACCTGCTGATAACAGCATGAACTTTGGAGTATGGACTTAAATTATAAAATAATTATAAAATAATATTTGTCTTTACTAGACTATCTTGTTCTGTGTGATTTTAAAAATAAATGCAAGTACACATGTATTTGGCATTTTTATTATTTTATTTAGAAGTCAGTGAGTTGATTGGCATCAATGGAAGTAATGGGTGCCACTGTATGTGCTAATGTACTTTCCAGAGGCCTGTTGTGTTGGTAAATATAATTACTTTTAAGATCCGTGTTCCAGTATTTGTTTAGAAATGTGATTTTGTGTTCAAAACACCTCATCATTTTATTTTACTTTTTAGGAAGAAAAAAGCATTAATTGATCCCTCCTTGTTCAAGTACAAAGTCCAGCCTATTAAAAAAGAACTATATGAATCTGTTACTGTAAAAGCATCTCAGATAAGGTAAAAATTACTGTTTTGTCATATTGTCCTTGTTGGTAAATTAGAATTGCACTGTGCTGGAATTATTCACTGTATTGTCTTCAGTATGAGTATATAGTTCATGGTAAGATTATGTCTGATCAAAATAACACTTGGTTTTACTATGTATTCAACACTCAATTAGAAATACTGAAGCCAAACATTCTATCTGTGCCCCACAGGTCTTCTGTATTCTTTCTGTAGTACAGGAGACCCCTGCTAGTACGCGCGTCAACGTAGTGCGAATTCGGTATTAGCATGGAGGCGACCATGGATCTCAAAATAAAGTATTTACATTGGGATCCATGGTAACGCGCCAGCCCCGCTATAACGCGGTCCCCACGTTAATGTGGTACCACGCATGGCTCCCAAACCCCGCGTTCTAGTGACGGTGTGGTGTATTTGTATTGTAAATTGTGTACATTTTAGCTATATTGACTTTAAATAGTTTGAAACTGAGGAGCTGAGTTCTGCAGTTGTTTTTAAGCGATTGACATTTTGACAGGATGTAATTGTTGCTCTTTAAAATTGTTAGAGTGAGGCTATTAAAAACCTTCAAACTGTGATAAGTTTTTAAAATAAGATTTTTTTATTTTTTTTTTAAGAGTAAATTGTGCATCAACTTCCATAGTGTGAAATCTGAGTTATTCTAGTGGTATTTGATGTATTAACATAGACTCAGTCTGGAACTAAATTATTTGTATTGTAATCAATCTCTAGTAGCATCAGAAATAGGTGCAATAAGAAAAAAAATACACAGGCTTGAGAATGGAAGGGATAGTCTTGTGGCTAAAGCACTGGGCTGTCACTTGAGACATCTGGGTTCAATTGCCAGTTGTGTCACAGACTTCTTGTGACACTGGGCAAGTCATTTAATCTCTTTGTCCCTGACTCAGTAGTCTCTCTCTATTCAGCAAGCACTTAAGCACATGCTTAATTTTAAAGGATGGACTTAAACACATACTTTAAATGCTTTGCTGAATTAGGGCCTTTGTACCTCACTTCCCCATCTGTGAAATGAGAATACTATTTATTTTATCTCACTGTCTCTTTTGTCTATATAGATTGTAAATAAATCTTCAGGGAAGGTGTTGTCTCTGTTGACGAGAGTGTACAGTGCCTAGCATAACGAGGCCCCCATCTTGTTCAGGACCTCTAGATGCCATTGCAGAACAAATAACTCATATTATTGTTTTTGTTTAATATTGAGAGGAGCTCTGCAGAGTCAGTGATACAGAGACATTTTTCGTGTTTGTGTGTGTGTATACACAATTGTATGAAATCTCTTACTCTCTGTATAGACACATGTTAAGTGATATGATTTCCCTGGTTTTAAAACAAAAGTCAGTCTGGATATATAAAATAATATTTGGGTACAGTTTAAACTTTTTTATGTGGAAATCTTGATTCTCATTAAGATTGTTGAGAACAATAGTTGTCTTAGACAACGCTAAATTAAAACTTTACTGAGAAAATAACAGAAGGCAGAAATCTTATGTGACACTGTTTCTGTGTTCTTACCTGAAGTGTGATCTGTAAATGTACATTAGTTATAAGTGAATGTAGATTGACTTTAGTTGGTAATGTTGCTTGTTTTTGTTCATTTTTTTTTTTTAAACACACCGTAGCCGGAGGAAACATCTCTTTTCTCGTGATAGACTTAAACTTTTTTTGAAGCAACATTGTGAACCACATGATGGAGTCATTAGAACTAAGGTAAATAAGTGGTTAAATTGTTTGTAGAAGAGAGTGCATTATAATCTAGAAATATGATTATATGAACTCACATATTTCCTCTCCTTAGACCTTTTACTGGAAAGAAAGTTAGCTGCTCTCATTATAAAGTATTATTATTATTATTTATTTATTTTTTATTAAGTTTTCTGCTTTCATCAGCCAAACTATACAGCTGGTGTGTTCTTTAAACTATACAAAATTCAGTGAGTAAGACATGGCACAATAAGCCAGTGTCACTCTACTTTAATCATGTTTCTCTTCAGATAAAATGATTTAGGGCTTGTCTTTACTGCAACAGTACATGTTAATACACTTGAGTTACCCCACTTGAAATAACGTCACTCGAGTGAGGGCACATCTACACTGGCGCAGTTACAGCGCCGCTCGGAGCGCGCAGAAGGAAAACCGCTGTTGTGTGTTCACACTGTCAGCTGCCTGCGCAATAGCGTGTTCACACTTGTGGCACTTGCAGCGCTATTCGGAGCGGTGCACTCTGGGCAGCTATCCCACAAAGCACCTCTTTCTCTTTCACCTTCCCATAAGTCTTAGCGGCAGAGGGGGTTGCAGGGCATTCTGGGTCCTGTCTCAATGCCCCGTGAGGCATTGCTTTGCATCCCAGCAATCCCTGTGCTTCCGTCTGCATTTGGTGCCATCTTTCAACTTTTGTGTACTGCGCACCCTGCCTCTTTGGTCTGCAAGAATGGATCCTGAACTGCTGACCAGTATGCTGCTCGCTCTGACCAACACTCTGACCTTAAACTACAAAGGCAAGAGGAGTTTGACATTGATCTCACCACACGTAGTAGCTACGACATAAGATTGCTTGTGGCTTTCACGGAGGTGCTGACCACAGTGGAACACCGCTTTTGGGCTCGGGAAACAAGCACTGAGTGGTGGGATCACATCATGATGCATGTCTGGGATGATGAGCAGTGGCTGTTTTGCTTGAGGAAAGCCACATTCATGGGACTGTGTGATGAGCTCGCCCCAGGCCTGCGGTCCAAGGACACAAGAATGAGAGATGCCCTGTCATTGGAGAAGCACGTGGTGATTGCGTTGTGGAAGCTGGCTACTCCAGACTGCTATTGATCAGTCGCTAAGCAGTTCGGAGTGGGAAAGTCAACCATTGAACTCGTATTGACAGAAGTGTGCAGGGCCATTAATCGCATCCTGCTTTGAAAGACTGTGACTCTGGGCAATGTGCGTGACTTTGTGGATGGCTTTGCACAAATGGGCTTCCCTAACTGTGGAGGGGCAATAGATGGCACGCACATTCCAGTTCTGGCACCAGACTGCCTAGCCATCGAGTACATTAATCACAAGGAGTATTTCTCAATGGTTCTCCAGGCGCGTGTGGATCACCGTGGGCGTTTCACAGACATTAACGCAGGCTGGTCTGGAAAAGTGCATGACGCACTCATCTTTCAGAACACTGGCCTGTTCAAAAAGTTGCAAGCTGGGACCTTGTTCCTGGACCAGAAGATCACTGTAGGAGAAGTTGAAATGCCCATTGTGATCCTGGGACACCCCGCCTACCCTTTAATGCTGTGGCTTATGAAGCTGTACACGAAGCAACTTGACAGCAGCAAGAAGCAATTCAACAACAGGCTGAGCAAGTGCAGAATGACTGTTGAATGTGCATTTGGCTGTTTAAAAGTCCGCTGGCGATGCCTGTATGGGAAGCTGGACCTTGCCGATGACACTATTCCTATGCTTATAGCTGCGTGCTGTATTCTCCATAATATTTGTGAAGGGAAGGGTGAAAACTTCACTCAGGGCTGGACCGCAGAGACTCAGTGCCTGGAGGCTGAGTTTGAACAGCCATAGACCAGGGCTATTAGAGGGGCACAGTGCAGGGCCATAAGGATCAGGGATGCCTTGAGGCAGCAATTTGAAGCTGAAAGCCACAATATTTGTTGCTGTGCTCGGGATTGCAGTGCTTGTAATGCTAGGAGGTGATAGGTGCACCAGAGGCAAGAAGGGGGCTTAACATTATTGTATGTGGCTTTGCAGTGCTCTTTTTTGCTTTCACGTATAGAATAAAGATTGCTTTCAAACCAACACAATTCTTTTATTAAAAGACAACAACCAGAGGAGAGGTTTCAGAGAAGTAGCTGTGTTAGTCTGTGTCAGCAAAAATAAAAGGAATACTTGTGGCACCTTAGAGACTAACAAATTTATTTCAGCATAAGCTTTCGTGGGCAACAGCTCACTTCATCGGATGCATGGAATGGATCATATAGTAAGCAAATATTTATACATACGGAGAAACCTGAAAAGGTGGAAGTAACCTTACCTACTGTAAAAGGCTAATTAATTGAAAGGAACTATTATCAGCAGGGGAAAGAAACTTTTGAAGTGATAATCAAGATGGCCCATTACGGATAGTTGAGGCAGAGGTGTAAGGATACTTACTAGGATATTAAATTAGGGGAAATAGATTCAATTAATGTAATGACCGAGCCATTCCCAGTCTTTGTTCAAACCTGAGTTAATGGTATCTAGTTTGCATATTTAATTCAAGTTCGGCAGCTTCTCGTTAGAGTCTGTTTTTGAAGCTTTTTTTGTTGCAAAATTGCCACCTTTAAGTCTGTCACTGAGTGATTAGAGAGGTTGAAGTGTTCTCCTATTGGCTTTGGAATGTTATGATTCCTGATGTCAGCTTTGTGTCCATTTATTCTTTTGCGTAGAGACTATCCAGTTTGGCCAGTGTACATGGCAGAGGGGCATTGCTGGCACATGATGGCATATATCACATTGGTAGATGTGCAGGTGAACGAGCCCCTGACGGTGTGGCTGATGTGATTAGGTCCTATGATGGTGTCACTTGAATAGATATGTGGACAAAGTTGGCATCGGGCTTTGTTGCAAGGATAGGTTCCTGGGTTAGTGTTTTTGTTGTATGGTGTGTGGTTGCTGGTGAGTATTTGCTTCAGATTGGGGGGCTGTCTGTAAGCGAGGACTGGTCTGTCTCCCAAGATCTGTGTGAGTGAGGGATCATCTTTCAGGATAGGTTGTAGATCTTTGATGATACGCTGGAGAGGTTTTATTTGGGGGCTGAAGGTGAAGGCTAGTGGCGTTCTGTTATTTTCTTTGTTAGGCCTGTCCTGTAGTAGGTGATTTCTGGGTACTCTTCTGGCTCTGTCAATCTGTGTTTTCACTTCAGCAGGTGGGTATTGTAGTTTTAAGAATGCTTGATAGAGATCTTGTAGGTGTTTGTCTGAGGGATTGGAGCAAATACAGTTGTATCTTAGAGCTTGGCTGTAGACAATGGATCGTGTGGTGTGTCCTGGATGGAAGCTGGAGGCATGTAGGTAAGTATATCGGTCAGTAGGTTTCCGGTATAGGGTGGTGTTTTATGTGACCATCGCTTATTAGCACAGTAGTGTCTAGGAAATGGACCGCTTGTGTGGACTGGTCTAGGCTGAGGTTGATGGTGGGATGGAAATTGTTGAAATCGTGGTGGAATTCCTCAAGGGTTTCTTTTCCGTGGGTCCAGATGATGATGTCATCAATATAGCGCAAGTAGAGTAGGGGCGTTAGGGGACGAGAGCTAAGGAAGTGTTGTTCTAAGTCAGCCATAAAAATGTTGGCATACTGTGGAGAGGGGAGGGGGGCGGAAGGGAAGATCAGGTCTCAAGAGGAGGAGGGGTTCTGAGATGGCTACATATTTGTGAATGTCCAGGGATCATACCCAACCTGCTCCTTTTGAGTACAATGCAGCTGGTGCTGTACTTCAGTAGGGCCAAACTGCAGAGGGTAGTGGGAGTCTACAGTGGACTGTGAGGAGGGAGGAGTGGAATGCAGCGGGTAGAGAGTGGAGCCAGGAGTTTAACAGTGGGTTGGCTGTGGGGGGGGGACATGGGAAAGTTTTTGCAACAGCGGCTGCAGGGGAGGGTGGGCGCGGAGCTGCTCGGTTTGCAGTGCTAGTATCGCCTGGAGTGTGTGTCCACTTGGCGCTTCATAACGTTTAGCTCTGTGGCTTCTTTCTGGTGTGCCGCGTTCTCCTTTCGGTCCCTCTTCTCGCTGTCCCGCCACTCCTTCAATTCCTGTTTCAGTGGAGTGCATCATAACCTCACGGAGAAAGTCCTCCGTGGTTCTTCTTGGCCACTTTCTAATTCTGTGCAGCCGTTCCGCTGCTGATAACAAAGAGGGAGGCTGGGCTCCCAAGGTCATCTCTGTGAAGTTTAAATGCAACACATTTGTTTGCAACACAGACAACACTGATGCAGTGCTTTAAAACACAGCCAGTACTCACACACTTGTCACTAGTCTCGTTAGGGAACGAGAGCGTTGTTCTAAGTCAGCCATAAAAATGTTGGCATACTGTGGGGAGGGGGGTGGCTGACCCCCCCCCCCCCCCCCCCCACACACACACACAGAAGCACACATGAGCCACAAGACCCCCAAAATGGTGAGTAGCTGCAGAGGCAGGGTAAATCACTCTTCCCGGACCCTGCTGTACACTGGACACGTGGCTCTTGGGGAGAACCAGCACTATAGAGGGACCTCATAATCATTCCTGTCCCCACACTTTCCACAGAATGTGATAATTATGGAAGATATCTCGCTGCTGAGGATGAGCAGGGAATCAAGGGAGGGTCTTCTCCAAGCCTGTGGCTTCCGCCCTGGGTCCTATGCGGCTCGCCTGTGTGCAGCAATGGTGTCTCCCCTTCCTGCCCCCCCTTCCCGTGACTACAAAGTGGCCCAGGAAGTTACCGTTAATGGGGCAAGAAACAAAGCAGCTCTGTCGAGAAACCTGCGGCAGCGGATTGCCCAGTATCGCCACGAGAGTTTCCTGGAGATCTGAGGGAGATTCCCGTGAAGTGAGGGAGTCTATCAACAGCCTGTTATGCTGTTCAGACTAGGCATGCGGTGGGAGACAAGCCTACTTTCTGCAACCCTCCTGCCCCCTACAGCTCACTTCAGCAATTACTCAAATCAGAGCCACTTACCAGAGGCCTCCTCTCCTGTTTGCGCTTCGCAAAGATCCGACTGCTGTGACTGGCTAGGGTCTTCCAGGGTAGGAAAGAGCTCCTGGCTGCATGCATCTCTGGCCTCCGAGTCATCCTCTGCCTCTGCCTCTGGTTCTTCCTTCCCCCCTTTGTCCAAGATTTCCTCCTCCTGGCTTGGTCCACTTTCGACTGGCACATGAGCCAATGAAGTAGCCACAGGGGCCTTCGCAGTGGAGGTGGGGTTCCCACCAAGTATCGCGTCCAGCTCTTTGTAGAACTGGCAGCTCATGGGCGCAGCACCGGACCGATGATTTGCCTCCCACGCTTTGTGGTGGGCGTTCTGCAGATCCTTCACGTTTACCCTACACTGCAATGTGTCCCGGTCATGGTCCCTTTTTATCATGCATCGTGAAATCTGTCCGTAGGTATCATAATTCCTACGGCTGGAGCGCAGCTGGGACTGCACTGCCTCCTCTCCCGAAATACTGATGAGGTTCCGCAGTTTGGCATTGTTCCAACCAAGGGATCGCCTGATGTGTGGAGCAGGCCTGGCCACCTGGAAAGATGCACTGAAACCATTGCACACATCACCAAGCAATCAGGAAGGGGACTTTCAAATTTGCAAAGGAATGTATGGGGCAGGGATGACAGAGGGCAGGGCAGTAGAGTTCAAACCAATGACCAGAGAGGTGAGAACAGGCATTGTGGGACACCTCCCGGAGGCCAATCACAGCGCTGTAATCGCCATGGCGTCTACACTGGCACCGCAGCACTGTAGTCCCAGCGCAGAAAGCTCCAAGCCTCTTGTCGGGGTGGGTTTTTTTAGAGCGCTACAGCTGCGCAGTTTGTGCACACTAAGTGGCTTGGGAGTGTGTACACCTCGGGAATTACAGCGCAGAAAGCTGTTTTACTGTGCAGAAACTCGCCAGTGTAGACAGGGCCTGAGAGCGACTACACTGAAACAACTCTCAAACTATGCAGTGTGTTTAGATTAGCAGACTGATTGGGTTAGCAGTTGATGAGCTGTTGTAATTTATGCACTGGGGATGCAGCAGTTTAATTACTTCTGTTGTCAGCAGCAACACCAGTTTCAATCCACCCTCCCTGGGAGGCCAACTAGCTCAAGTTTAAAGCACCCCTTAATTTGAGCTACAGATTTTAATGTGTACATTGGAGTTGGATTAGGAGCAAAACTCAAGTTACAGCTCTAGTTAATTATGCAGTAAAGACAAACCCTAAATCTGTAACATTAATGAGACCTATGTGTGTGCAGGGGTCCAATTGACCTCAGTGGGCTTTGGATCAGGCCCTAGATCAGGAGTTCTCAAACTTAATTGCATCATGACCCCCTTCTGACAACAAACATTACTACATGACCCCAGGAGGTGGGACTGAAGCTTGAGCCCACCCAAGCCCCACCACCTTGGGCAGGGGGACCAAAGCCAGGAACTGATAAAACTCAGAACTCTAAAGGTTTGCGATGAGACTCTGTGTTGCGTTTCTTAGATGTGCAACATGGAATTCACAGTACAGAGGACAGGAGGTTAAGGCCACCTTCCAATCCTGTGCTCTTCCATGGCTGAAGAGGCTCTCCATGTAATTTAGGCACGGAAGGCTGTCTGTCTAAGTTATGGCAACTTTCTAGCCTGCCCTTTTTCCTTCCTGTAGCACTGCCCAGAATCTCTGCAGTGCTGTGCTGATCCCACTCTGGATACACTCCTAGCCCCACACATGCCTTTACTTGCAAGAGATCCTTGGAAGATAGCCTAATTGCTGTCTTCTGCTGTGCCTGTGCTGGGTGAATCCTGTCCTGGACACACATGGGTTTTAGGGCCTTTTTACACTGCTCAAGCCCTTTTATGTGGTGTAAAGGGACCAGAGTGAGGGTTAGACTCTCCTCTCTCAATTCCAGTCTTGGCAGAGACGTAAGAGAAACACACATTTGTTTAAAGTTAGTTCAAAATGAATTTGTAATTTTAAAGTCTGCATGTACGTTATGTTGGGGCCAAGTTCTGCCTTCAGGCACACGTGCACTATTCCCATTACATTCAGTGGGAGCTGCAAGATAGTTTGAGATCTCAATCTCTTATTAATCTGTCTCTGTATTTTTGCTGGATTAATTCTGCATTTGAACCATTGTAGAAGAGAGTGTTGGTTTTTTCCCCCTTGAGCTAACAAATATTCATCTAGTTACTTTCATTGTCTTTCCGAAAGCATGGTTTCCTAATTATGTAACTTCATAACAAATATCTATATTTTCATATTCCTGTATGAAGGCAATGTCACTTGCAAAATACAAGATAGCAGAACAAGATTTCTCCTACTTCTTCTCTGACGACCCACCTACATTTATCTTCAGTCCTGCAAACAAAAGGCGAGGGAGGCCTCCAAAGAGGATATCTATTAGTCGTGTAAGTAATGACAAAAAATGAGCTACTTCTGTCTTGAAAATGAATTGGGGAAATTTATGATCTCTTGTATATCTGGCATAAAAGTAGATCTTGTCTTACATTTGGGGACACAAACAGAGAGCAAGCATGATATTTAACCTTTTAATTTCAACAGGTGGTGGAAAAAGGAGTATAGATAAATGCATGTGAGAGGGTTCTACCATCCATGAAGGTAGCAGAAAATTAGCTTTCCAGTACGTCTACTGGAGGGTGCAGTTGGTGACTTGCACACTAAAACTCACTTGCAACCACAATGAAAACTACATAACGTATCCCTAATTACATAGGATTCTAGCACAACCTAGAACTCTAAATTTATTAATTATTAAACTGCAGAGAATCTTCTTGGTCTTCCGGTTATTAGACAAATGCCTAAGGAGGAGCAGCATGCTTCAGTGTGAAGTAAAGCTACAGTTATTCTTTGTTTATACAGCTCTTGAAAGAATGTGATGAACTGCAATATATTTTCCCATCATAGCTGCTGTGTTCTTTTTCCAGGACAAGATTGCTAGTAAACAGAATACTCCAGGAAATAGAAGTAAAGTGGCAAAGGAAAGGGCAAGACTTCAGAAACAAAAAGAAGAAATGCAGGCCATGGGTAAGTTCAGCCCTCCTGTGATTGTTAACGCCAGTTCTTGCAGACCCAAGCGCTGACTAATAATGGCATTTTGGGTATCTGTCTTCTTAAAATGAAAATTTTAATGACTTACACTGACATGTTTCAATGTTTGGGGTTGTCTCCCTGATGCCTCTATTATAGTACAGTAGTATTGTATCACAGGCAGTCAAATTATACTGCTCTCTTCTGTAAAGTTAAGTAGCAAACAAAATGTGAGGGAAATTTACCAAACACATTTTTATTCTTAAATCTAATATAAGTGCTATAGGCTCAGTATGTACAAAACCATGGACTTGTAAATCCAGATGATTGATATATACATGGAAAGCGAGCAAGATAGAGATCAATCTCTGATTAGAAGGAAAAACTATACGAAAGAATACTTCAGAAGTTTAACCAAAAATGAATACGAACCCTCATCTAAATCTATAAGAAGTCTCGCCAAAAGTTTCTGACAGACACTTTCATAATCCTGGACATGTCATTTCACAGAGATTTGGAGCTTGTCTACATGACAAAATTGTTCAGGTGTGATTTCAAACTATTTTAGTTAAATCAATGCAAACCTTTGTATGGATGCTCTTTTTTTTTCTTTTTTTTTCTCTTCAGTTTGAGAGGCTTATTTGGTTTAGTTTTAAGGTGAGAGGGAATTGGTTTAGCTAGACCAAAACAAGCCCAGTTTAAACTAGTGTCCACACAGCCTTTACACCAGTTTTAAAACTATTTAAATTAAACCAGTGCAACTTTCTTGTGTAGACAAGGCATTAAAAGCCTACAGTCCCTTTTCAGCCAAACTCTCTTTCAAAATCAGTGTTTAAGGACTGCAGCGTTGGGGGTTGGCATCTGTTCAGTGCCTTGGGGAATTTACATTTCTTATCCTTTCTGAGAAAATAAAAGGGTATGTATAGTTAAAGATTTCTGTCCTTTGGGCGAGATTGTCTGATGTGCTTGGGTAAGGGGCAGAATGTTGTTGCACTGCCCTTTGAAAAGTCTGGACGGGAGATTGACTTGAGGAGTAAGGGCCCACCTGTGCAAGGGAGTGGACATGAAGGCTCTGCAGAGCCAGGTACTTGCATGCTGGAAGTGGCAGTAAGGCACAAGGGAATAAAGGGGCACCTTAGGTAGGCTCAGTTACTTCCTTGTGAATTCATCTAGTTCTTCTTTAAACCCTGTTATGGTCTTGGCCTTCAGCATCCTCTGGCAAGGAGTTCCACAGGTTGACTGTGCATTGTGTGAAGAAATACTTCCTTTTATTTGTTTTAAATCTGCTGCCTATTAATTTCATTTGGTGACCCCTAGTTCTTGTGTTCTTCGAGTGATTGCTCATGTGTATTCCACAGTAGGTGTGTGTAAGTTTTTCCCTTAGGAGTACCCATAGGGGGAGTGCTGCTGTGACTCCTGGAGTGGCGCCTCTATAGCACGCTATACGGGGACCCGCATGCTACCCCCACCCTCAGTTCCTTCTTGCCGCCAGTGAGGGTGCGTCGGAACTTCTTGCTCCAGCTTTGCTTGCTGTAGCTCGTCCCAGAACTCATTGTTCGTTGTTAGTAGTACCTGTCTTAATTAGTTCATCAAGTTTCAGTTTAATTAGTTAGCGTTTGGGCCAGGGCATACCCCATGCCCCAAGGTTTAAATCATGCGACTCCTGTAGGCGACCCGCATGCCAACTGTCTCGGCTGCTTGGGTGAATCCCACATAAGTGACCACTGCAAGATCTGCAGGTCCTTCAAGCCCAGAACCAAAAAAGAAAGAGACATTAGACTTCGGGCCCTTCTCATGGCGTTGGCACTGGCTCCGATCCTGGTGCGCCGAGCGGATTCGGCACTGGGCACCTCGTCTTCGGTGTGCAGTGATCCCCCGGCACCTTCTGGCGACCGGCACTGCTCCCCGTCAAAGAAACAGAGAAAGGCACTGTCTTCTCAGTGGCATTGAGAGAAAGAAAGGGGGGAGGCTAGACCCGCATCGGGCAGCCCTAGTTCCCACCCCCCGGGTTCCAGAGCTCCAACTCACGTCAAGCGGAGCAGCTCGGTCGCGTCGACGCAGGCCTCTCCAGACGTCCGGATGCCTTCGACACCGGAGGCCTTGCAGGCCGCCCGAAACGACATGACTCTGCAGGTGCCCGGGGCACCACAGGCACATGGGCCCCGTTCTAGGGGCAAGCCGCCACTGAGCTCTAGGCAGTCGACCCTGACCCGACCCAGATCCCGGTCAGGGGACCGCGCTGGGGCCTGCTCGCCGCTCAGCGTCCTGTCTGGACACAGTCTCCAGCCTCCGCTGTCATTGCCCACTAGGTTGGGTGCTGTCGGATCGGAGTTCCAGACATCGCTCCACGCAGAGCAGAGAGTATCGGTGGGATGGGCACAGGCGCCGTAAGCACTCCCCTTCTAGTCGGAGCTACCGTAGCTGCTCCCAGTGCAGTTGCCATTCGCGCTCCAGCTCTCTCTCCTCGAGGCACCGTGCCCACGACTCCCGGTGGGGATCATCATGGATCCAGGCGTCGCAGTGTCTCGAGCAGCAGTAGCTTGAGGCGGCCCCGTTCCTTGACGTCGGAGTCCCGGTCCCGAGGCAGACGTCGCCCTCGGCACTGTAGACCGTACCGCTCCCATGGTACCGACAGGTCGTGTTAACATTGACCTTGGCCCACATGTGGCCCCCTACGTCCCAGCCCAGCCAACCTGACCAACTGGTGCTGCCAGTGCCGCAGCATGGTCAGTGGCAAGGGCCCCCATCGCAGGGACAGTGGTCCCAGTGGACTCCCTGGCCCCCCGTGCATGCCCAGCCAAGGGCTCGCTCCATGGCAGGGGCGTCGGAGGCTCCCCCCGCCACACTATCCAGGCCTCCAAGGGATAGATCGGTGGATCACAGTTCCTCGGCACCGCATGCGGAGTCCGACCAGGGGGTGGATCCCGCGGTGCCGGCTGATGTGCAGAGCTCTGCATCAGCCTCCTCCCCCGCGCTGGATGACAAGGTTGCAGCCCCACCTCCCTCCGAACTGCGGGTGGACTTCAGGGCTCACCAGGAGCTGCTGAAGCGAGTAGCGTTGAGCCTCCAACTCCAAGCTGAGGAGATGGAGGGACCTTGAAGAGTGAGTCTGAATGTCCTCTCATCCTTGGTACTGGGCAGAGTGGCCCTGCTGCTGCACAAAGGTGTGGCTAACATCTCTAATGCCCTCTGGCAAACACCGGCCTCCCTTGCGCCAATATCAAAGAAGACAGAGTGCAAATACTTCGTGCCCACGAAGGGACATGAATATCTCTATACCCACCTGGCCCCCAACTCCCTAGTTGTGGAGTCCGTAAACCACAGGGAGAGACAGGGTCAACCAGGTCCCCCACCCAAGAATAAGAACTCTAGAAGACTGGACTCGTTTGGCAGAAAGCTTTATTCGTCTTCCAGCTCCAGGTGGCCAACCACCAAGCCCTCCTCAGCCATTATGAGTTTAACCTGTGGGGATCGCTGCTGAAATTCGAGCCCTCCCTTCCAGAGTGTGAAAGGAAAGAATTTAAGGCGCTTGTGGAGGAGGGTGCTGCTGCCACAAAGGCTGCTCTGCAGGCAGCATCGGATGCAGCTGGCACGGCTGCTCGGCCCATGGCCTCGGTGGTGTCCATCTGTAGGACATCGTGGCTACTGCTGTCTGGGCTTTCCATGGAGGCGCAGTCTGTGATACAGGATCTCCCATTCGATGGCAAGGACCTGTTCGCAGAACAGACAGACGTGAGACTCCATGGCATGAAGGACTCGCATACTACCCTACAAATCCTTGGGCTTTACGTCCCGTCAGCCAAGGAGAAGCCTAAGCTGCAGGCTCCCGCCCCGGCTCCCCAGTCAAGGTATGAGCCCGCCTATAACAGGTCCAAGTCACAAAAGAGGCGACCTTGGAGGCAGTCTCACTCCACCCTGCAGCCTGGGCCCTCCAGGGGCAAGCAGCGAGGCAAGAGGCAGTTTTGACTGGTTGCGGGAGGGTACCCGGGTGCCTCCCAAGGAGACCCTCCTACCAATAAAGTTTGCCTTCAGCAACCGCTTGTGTGTGTTCCTTGCAGAATGGTTCCGTATAACATTGGACCATTGGGTCCTCAACACCATTTCCCAGGGCTACACACTCCAATTTGTGTCACCCCTGCCCTCCCACCCCCCTCCCTGGGATGACAGGGGAAACCTGTCACATGTACCCCTGCTACAGCAGAAAGTGAGTCAGCTCCTCAGCTTGGGAGCTGTGGAGAAAATTCCAAGGGAATTCCGGGGAAAGGGGTTCTACTCCCATTCCTTCCTTATCCCGAAGGTGAAAGGGGGTCTCAGGCCTATCGCTGGCCCCTGGTGATTGGTATGCAGTCCTGGACCTTCAGGACGCATACTTCCATATCCATATATTCGAGGGGCACAGACGCTTCCTTCGTTTCCTGGTGGGACAGGACCACTACCAGTTTATGGTCCTCCCTTTTGGCCTGTCCACTGCCCAGGATATTCACAAAGTGTATGGCGGTCGTGGCGACCTACCTCAGACACCGAGGGGTCCAGATTTTCCCCTACCTCGATGACTGGCTGCTCAAGGGCAGCTCGCAGTCGCAGGTGCAGGACCATCTGGAGCTGCTCTTGGCTATGTGTGCTAACCTGGGCCTTCTAGTAAACGAGGCCAAGTCGACATTGGTCCCGGTGCAACGCATAGAATTCCATAGGCACTCACCTGGATGCCTCCAAGGCCACAGCCTCCCTTCCCCCAGGCACATTCCAGACCCTCAAAGGGCTCATAGCCTCGGTCACGGAGTTCCCCGTGACCATTGCCAGGGTATGCCTGCAACTCCTGGGCCACATGGCGGCGTGCAAGTACGTGGTCCGCCACGCCAGACTTCGGATGAGGCCCCTCCAGCTCTGGCTGGCCTCAGAGTTCTCCCAGGCCTGGGACAGGCTGGACAAAGTCCTCACAGTACCGGTGCCAGTGATCACCTCACTACAATGGTGGTCCTGCCCGGTCAATATGCTCTAGGGAATTCCCTTCCGGGACCCGACCCGTCACTAGACCTAGTGTTCAATGCGTCGGACTTGGGCAGGGGGGCCCACATAGGGAACTCTCAGACCCAAGGGATGTGGTTGGCCTTGGAGTTGTCCCTTCGCATAAATGTCAGGGAGCTTAGGGTAATACACTTAGCCTGTGTGGCATTCAGCTCACAACTGCGTGGCAGGGTGGTCCGGGTACTCACGGACAACACCGCTGTGATGTTTTACATCAACAGGCAAGGCGGGACGAGGTCCTCGGCCCTCTGCAAGAAAGCCCTCAGTCTCTGGGAGTTCTGTATAGCCCACGACATCTCCCTGAAGTCTTTTCATCTGCCAGGCGTCAACAACACTCAGGCCGATCGCTTGAGCAGGGTTTTCTCCTCCGAACACGAGTGGTTGCTCCACCCGGAGGTCACTCACCAGCTCTTCCGAGTGTGGGGCACTCCCCAAGTAGACCTATTTGCGACCTGACGCTGGTTCTGTTCCAGAGGCGGGATGAGGAGGAACACGATCTCAGACGCCTTCCTTCTGTCATGGTCTGGTCAGCTCCTCTACGCCTTTCCCCCGTTCCCCCTCATCGGCAAGGTCCTGGAGAAAGCTTGGGCCCGACAGCATTGGTACGGGACCCTTCTGGGCTTGCTGGTGGCCCCTCCGCAGCCGTTGCCGCTCTACCCGGACCTACTCTCCCAGGGCCGCCGCCTCCACCCCAGCCTGGCCACCCTACATTTGACAGCGTGGCTGCTCAGTGGCTAGAGGCGGAGGAGAGAAGGTGTTCGGAAGGGGTCAGGAGTGTCCTCCTAGAAAGTAGGAAGCCATCCACACGCCAAGCCTACCTGGCGAAGTGGTCCAGGTTTTCCCGGTGGGCGGGAGAGCGGGGTACTTCCCCAATGTTTGCCCCGCTCCAACTTATCCTTGAGTACATCCTTCACCTTAGAACTCAAGGTCTGGCACCTTCCTCCGTCAGGGTGCACCTGGCAGCTATATCGGCGTTCCATCCGCCAGTCCAGGACCGCTCGGTTTTCTCTCATGCCATGACCGGGCGTTTCCTCAAGGGGCTAGACCGGTCCTTTCCATATGCTAGAACCCCCATTCCCCAGTGGGACCTAAACTTGGTGTTATCCCGCCTCACGGGGCCCCTGTTTGAGCCCCTGGCCACATGCTCCTGGTCTCCCCTTTCAGGGAAGGTAATCTTCCTCATGGCTATCACGTCAGCCCGGCGGGTCGTTGTCTGCCACCCCCCCCCCCCACACACACACACGCACAAACAGTCTTTTACAAGGACATGGTTCAGCTCCGCCCACACCCTGCATTCCTCCTAAGGTGGTCTCCGCCTTTCACATGGGCCACGACATCTTCCTGCCTGTCCTTTGCCCCAAACCTCATGCTTCTGATGAGGAATGCCGCCTCCATTCGCTCGATGTGCGCAGGGCACTGGCTTTTTATCTGGATTGGACTAAGCTGTTCTGCAGGTCCTCGCAACTATTTGTTGCTTCAGCTGAGTGCATGAAGGGTCAACCGATCTCCACCCAGAGGCTTTCCCAGTGGATTACATCGTGCATCCGCACGTGCTACGAATTAGCAGGGGTTCCCTCGCCACCTATCATGAGGGCACACACGACAAGGGCTCAGGCTTTGTCGACTGCCTTTGTGGCCCATGTCCCTATCCTGGACATCTGTAGAGCCGCTACCTGGACCTCAGTTCACACGTTAACCTCGCACTATGCAATTGTCTCCCACGCCAGGGATGATGCTGGTTTCGGTAGAGCTGTGCTTCAGTTAAGGAATCTGTGAACTCCTACCACCTCCATGAGATATAGCTTGCAGTCACCTACTGTGGAATACACATGAGCAATCACTCGAAGAGGAAAGGACAGTTACTTGTTCCGTAACTGGCGTTCTTCGAGATGTGTTGCTCATGTCTATTCCACATCCCGCCCTCCTTCCCCTCTGTCGGAGTTGGTCAGGCAAGAAGTAACCAAGGGTGGGGGGAGCGCGCAACTCCCGTTATAGCACGCTATAGAGGCGCCACTCCAGGGGTCGCAGCAGCGCTCCCCCTACAGGTACTGCTAAGGGAAAAACTTCTGGCACTGGTGCACGTGGCGAGCACGCACACCTAATGTGAAATAGACATGAGCCACACATCTTGAACGCCAGTTACGGAACAGGTAATTGTCCTTTATGAGAAGGAGTAAACACTTCCTTATCCACTTTCTCCACACCAGTCATGATTTTATAGACCTCAATCATCTCTTCCCTTAGCCGTCTCTTTTCCAAGCTGAAAAGTCCCAGTCTTATTAATCTGTCCTCATACGGAAGCTGTTCCATACCCCTGATCATTTTTGTTGCCCTTTTCTGAACCTTTCCAATTCCAATATATCTTTTTTTATTGATGGGGTGACCACATCTGCACACAGTATTCAAGATGTGGGCGTACTAGGGATTTATATAGAGGCAACATGATATTTTCTGTCCTATTATCTATCCCTTTCTTAATTATTCTGAGCATTCTGTTAGCTTTTTTGACTGCCGCTGCACATAGAATCATAGAATATCAGGGTTGGAAGGGACCTCAGAAGGTCTTCTAGTCCAACCCCCTCCTCAAAGCAAGACCAATCCCCAACTAAATTATCCCAGCCAGGACTTTGAAAACGTCTAAGGAAGGAGATTCCACCACCTCCCTAGGTAACTCATTCCAGTGCTTCACCACCCTACTAGTGAAATTTTTTTCCCTAATATCCAACCCAAACCTCCCCCACTGCAACTTGAGACCATTACTCCTTGTTCTGTCATCTGCTACCACTGAGAACAGTCTAGATCCATCCTCTTTGGAACCCCCTTTCAGGTAGTTGAAAGCAGCTATCAAATCCCCCCCTCATTCTTCTCTTCTGCAGACTAAATACTCCCAGTTCCCTCAGCCTCTCCTCATAAAGTCATGTGCTCCAGCCCCCTAATCATTTTTGTTGCCCTCCGCTGGACTCTTTCCAATTTTTCCACATCCTTTGTGTAGTGTGTGGCCCAAAACTGGACACAGTAGTCCAGATGAGGCCTCACCAATGCCGAATAGAGGGGAATGACCACGTCCCTTGATCTGCTGGCAATGCTTCCACTTATACAGCCCAAAATGCTGTTAGCCTTCTTGGCAACAAGGGCACACTGTTGACTCATATCCAGCTACTCGTCCACTGTAACCTCTAGGTCTTTTTCTGCAAAACAGCTGCCTAGCCACTCGGTCCCTAGTCTGTAGCAGTGCATGGGATTATTCTGTTGTAAGTGCAGGACTCTGCACTTGTCCTTGTTGAACCTCATCAGATTTCTTTTGGCCCAATCCTCTAATTTGTCTAGGTCCCTCTGTATCCTATCTCTACCCTCCAGCATGTATACCACTCCTCCCAGTTTAATGTCATCTGCAAACTTGCTGAGGGTGCAATCCACCCCATCCTCCAGATCATTAATGAAGATATTGAACGAAACTGGCCTCAGGACTGACCCTTGTGGTACTCCGCTTGATACCGGCTGCCAACTAGATATGGAGCCATTGATCACTACCCATTGAGCCCGATGATCTAGCCAGCTTTCTATCCACCTTACAGTCCATTCATCAAGCCCATACTTCTTTAATTTGTTGGCAAGAATACTGTGGGAGACCGTATCAAAAGCTTTGCTAAAGTCAAGGAATATATCCACATTGAGTGGATGTTTTCAGAGAACTATCCACAACAATTCCAAGATCTCTTTCTTGAGTGGTAACAGCTAATTTAGACCCCATCATTTTATATGTATAGTTGGGATTATGCTTTCCAATGTGCATTACTTTCCATTTATCAACATTGAATTTCATCTGCCATTTTGTTGCCCAGTTCCCCAGTTTTGAGAGATCCTTTTGTAGCTCTTTGCAGTCTGCCTGGGTATTAACTGTCTTCAGTAGTTTTGTAGCATCTGCAAATTTTGCCACCTCAGTGTTTACCTCTTTTTCCAGATCATTTATTAATATGTTGAATAAGACTGGTCCCAGAACAGACCCCTGGGGGACACCACTATTTACCTCTCTCCATTCTGAAAACTGACCATTTATATCTACCCTTTGTTTCCTATCTTTTAACCAATCCACCTTTCTTCTTATCCCGTGGCAGGTTACTTTGCGTAAGAGCCTTTGGTGAGGAACGTTGTCAAAGGCTTTCTGAAAATCTCTCTCTAAGTACACTGTCCACTGGATCCCCTTGGTCCACGTGCTTGTTGACCCCCTCAAAGAATTCTAGTAGATTAGTGAGGCATGATTTCCCTTTACTAAAACCGTGTTGACTCTCTTCCTCAACAAATTATGGTCATCTATATGTCTGACAATATTGTTCTTTATTATAGTTTAAACCAGTTTGCCTGGTACTGAAGTCCGGCTTACAGGTCTATAATTGCTGGGATCACCTCTGCAGCCCTTTTTAAAAGTTGGCATCACATTAGCTATCCTCCAGTCATCTGGTACAGAAGCTGATTTAAATGATAGGTTACAGACTACAGTTAGTAGTTCTGCAATTTCACATTTTGAGTTCCTTCAGAACTCTTGGGTGAATACCAATAATAAGCTGATTTACTTGGAAGTAGTAATTGCTGACCTGATGAAATGTTGACGTCTATTATGCTTGGTATAAAAAGATTCTAAGCGATTGGTAATGGGCTGAAAATGGCAACAAAAAAAGGATTGTATTGCAAATTCAGTCTTTTTTCAATTCAGGTAAGACTATAAGGGCATAAGCAATATTGCTCTGGATTTCCAAATGAGAGCCAACTGGCAATATATACGTTACAAAACCAGCTAAATGTAGAAACCTGCTAGTGGATGATCAAAATTTGATAGGCAAAACTATAGACTTTTTAAAAGGCTATTTTTCAGTTTTCAATCCCGGCTTGCTATAGAAATTACTTCTATCATTTTGTTTTTTAACCTTCACTTCTAAATCAGTCCTTAGTGCTTAAGCAAATTCAAGTGATAACTCCATTGACTATAATACCCCTTAACGTGACACACTTTCTTTCCCCAGTCATGTATTATCACTTGTGTTGCTGTAATAAAAGCATTTAACCTAATATGTCCTTGTGTATTTGCTTCTACTCCCAACCCAATTTTTTTTTTGCTTCTACTCCCAACTAGCACTAGCAGAAAGATGTACTATTTTTAAGGTGATGGGATTCTTGTAAGCCAGAGATACAGATATATTGCAAAGTGAAGTCTTAGGATTCTGATGTTTGAAACACTTGAGCTTCTGCCTGATATTCTTACTGGTTGGCATAGAAACAATTTTTAATCATCGCAACAATTAAAATCTGTTCACTTGGTAGTTATCAGTCTACCTATTTAAAGCAGTTAATCAATTAACTTTTTGTAAAAGTAAAATAATTTAGATTGATATCCCTTTTTTCTGCACAGCTTTTGAAAAGGCTAAATTAAAGAAAGAGAAGGCACATGCTATAGAAGCCAAGAAAAAAGAGAGAGAAGATAAGGAGAAAAAGAGAGAGGAGCTGAAAAAGATTGTGGAAGAAGAAAGGATGAAGAAGAAAGAAGAGAAAGAGAGACTCAAGATAGAAAAAGAAAAGGTAATGCAATTGCAGTATATGTATGTCTGATGATGGGATGCACCCTCATTCCCACAGATAGAAAAGTTAATGAACATTTGTGCACTCAGGCAGTGCCAACTACATGTACCTGCAGAACATGCTCTATCTGAAGAAGGGAGGCATAAAAAAGGTGAAGCTCACAGCTTGGTAGGAGGAGAGGTAGCTAGGGCCTACCAGTGAGCTTCAGTAGCAAGGGGAGCCCACCTCAGGGTAGTGGCTAGCCACTTTTCCAAATGTACGTTTGGGGGCAGATGGACTTTGCAAGCCTGATGTGGGAAAGAAACCCTGTAAGCCTGCTATCAGCCAACAACCTGGGTAGCATCATCATGGACTAGAGCAGGGGTTCTCACAACAAATTTTTTGGTGGCTTCAGAGTGCGGCCGCCAACTCACTGATGGTTGCACTAACACTTTTTTCCCCTAAAATACTTAATTAACTTTAGGGAAAAACAATTAAATATGCACAGATTCACATCCAAATCATTGTAATTTATATTTGTAGGATTTTTTGGCAGACTCCATAACAAAAATAATGCTACCTCTCCCCTTTAGCCTCTCCCTCCCATCCAGGGCTTAATGGGTCCTGGGGCTTTCTGTGAAAAGTTATATTTGTTAATATCACAGCATACTTACTAGCTTTATTGTCACCTGGATCACACCTGGATCGATCGGACTTCAGCTGTCGTTAAGACTGCGCCGATCACAACACATCTGCCATTCTTTATCGTACAGAATGAAAACATATTTGTGTTCTGTCTTTATTGTTCTACCAAAAATATTTAGAATCCTAGCAAGGTAGGCCTGGAAGGGACCTTACGAAGTCAAGTTCAGCCTCCTGTGCTGTGGCAGGACCAACTAAACCTCCTAGAACATCTCTGACAGGTGTTTTGTCCAACTTGTTTTTAAATGCTTCCAATGATGTGGACTTCACAACCTTCCTTAAAAGCTTATTCCAGAGCTTAACTACCCTTATAGATAGAATTACTCCCCACTCCCCAATATCTAACCTAAATCTCCCTTGCCGCAGATTAAGCCCATTACTTCTTGTCTTACCTTCAGTGGATATGGAGAACAATTGATCAAGTTCCTCTTTATTACAGCCCTTAACATACTGAAAGATTATCAGGTCACCCCTTAGTCGTCTTTTCTCAAGAGTAAACATGCCCAGTTTCCTTCCTTCCTTCCCCCCGCCCCCTTTCCTCATAGGTCAGTAGGGTGACCAGCCAGCAAGTGTGAAAAATCAGGACAGGGGGTAGGGGGTAATAGGAGCCTATTTAAGAAAAAGACCCAAAAATCAGGACTGTTCCCTATAAAATTGGGACATCTGGTCACCCTATAGGTCAGGCTTTTTAAACCTTTTTATCATTTTTGGTTTTCTCCTCTGGACTCTTCCCAATTTGTCCATCCTTCCTAAATTGTAGTGCCCAGAATTGGATGCAGTACTCTAGCTGGGGCCTCACCAGTGCTGAGTAGAGCGGGACAATTACCTATAACCCCGCCCCCGATCCTCTTCAGCAATATTATCACCTAGCCCAGGGGTCGGCAACCTTTCAGAAGTGGTGTGCCGAGTCTTCATTTATTCACTCTAATTTAAGGTTTTGCGTGCCAGTAATACATTTTAATGTTTTTTTAAAATGTTTTTAGAAGGTCTCTTTCTATAAGTCTTTAATACATAACTAAACTGTTGTTGTATGTAAAGTAAATAACGTTTTTAAAATGTTTAAGAAGCTTCATTTAAAATTAAATTAAAATGCAGAGCCCCCCGGACTGGTGGCCAGGACCCGGGCAGTGAGAGTGCCACTGAAAATCAGCTCGCGTGCTGCCTTCGGTACGCGTGCCATAGGTTGCCTACCCCTGACCTAGCCAGTTATTCCTCATTTTGTAGTCGTGCGTTTGATTCCCCGCCCCCCCCTTCTTAAGGGTAGTGATTTGCATTTATCTTTGTTGGAGAATTGATCTGAATTCAATTTGTCAAGGTCCTTATGAATTTTAAACCTGTCCGTCAAAGTGCTTGTAATCCCTCCCAGCTTGGTGTTATCTACAGATTTTATAAGCATACTCTCTACTCCATTATCCAAGTAATTATTGAAGAGTATCATTGTTACCTTTTGGAGTATCATTTTACCAAGTAATTATTTTGTTTAGTTTCATTGAAATAGAATTACAGGTTTTTATGCTGTAGAAGAGTATAGTAATAAAACACAACTGGTTTCATATCTAATTCTGAAGGTTTCAATTTCAGGAAAGAGAGAAATTACGTGAAGAAAAACGAAAGTATCTGGAATATCTAAAACAGTGGAGTAAACCTAGAGAAGACATGGAATGTGATGATCTTAAGGTATAAGTGCTGGGTAACTTTGGGGTAATGCATGCTTGTGCTTTGCAAATTTCTCTATGCAGCTTTGCTAATGCACCTCAGTCCTGATCTGAAGCAGCTTGTCTATTGAAATACTGAGCTTCTTGGACAGAAGCTGTCAATTGTGCCAAACTGTTTGACTTCGTAATATGAATACATGAGGTTGGAGGCCTTACCTCCTTTTTTTTTTTTTTTTACTTAAAGATTTTGAATCAGGTCTTCAAAGCCACTTCTGCTTTTCTGAAAATTTAATCTTGAGAAAGTTGTCTGGCATTTTGTCCAGGCTGGGTGCAACAGTTTGGTAGGAGTTTTTTTTTGCCATTTTTAACAGTTTTACCAAAGAAAGGTGCTAAGCTGTTATAAAGTGCACTTGCTGTGTTCAAGATACTTTAGATTTGTCCATTCCCAATCTTATGAGTGCTTTTGATGTTGTGATTTTCTTGCCTATTACTTATTATGGGTCTCTGGATTATGCATGATGCCTTTCTCTTCAGTTTGAAATGAACAACTGCTTAATAGAGTTTATAGGCCAGAGTGACTGAGTGGATCCTTACTAGACCTATCTGCTGAGATTGTTCAACCATTGGGATGTTTGGGGCACTGCTCTGCTCTGCTTGGGAAAATAAGACATTTGCTTAAGTCTGAAATCTATCCTTGTACTAAATTCATGCACCTTTCACAAGTGTTAATTTAACTGTAGGCCTTTGGAATGAAGGATCCCTTTGATTTCATGAGATTGGGTTGTGAACAGTCCAATAGCAGGGGTTCATTAAACAACTGGCTACTACAGAAGAGCACTTCTAAAATTACCCGTAGTGAATTAACATATATATGCATCTGTGAGTTGCAGTGCTTTGTTAAAATTTGACCCAGAGTTGCTTCTGGTTCTTTGTATCCTGTGTTTCTGGGTCATGGTTCCAACAGAAAACATTCTCCACCAAACTCCAGGAGGAAGTACAACTTATTTGACTCACAATTCCATCCATCCAACTTCTGTTAGGCCGCCTTTGTGTTTTTCTCCCATTCTATTTTGTCCTTCCTTTTTGAAGGTGAAAAGGAGGAACAGAACTCTTTTATAGTTCTTTTTGGTTGAGATATTTGTGGTGATCTGTTGCATAGTTTTGGTGCTCACTAAGCTGGATGATGTATGAAACGGGAAAAAATAGTTTGTTCCCCAAGGAACTAACATTCTAAATTAGAGACAGTACAAATAAAAATACACAGCACATCCGATTACCAGAAGACTTAGTCTGAGTGATTAATTTATCTTTACATGCACTTTCTATATAATGCTTAATCTTGATGTGGGGCAGGAGGGCTGAATGAAAAGAGAATACCCAGAAGCACAGGAATAGGGAGATTGTCCCAAATACAGGCAAAAGCAAGAAAGAGGCTACAAAGATGAGGAGAGGAAGATAGAAAAGGGTGTTAAGTAAGGATGTGAATGAAGTGTATAAGCATAGAAGGAGAGGGATATAGTGGAAATGAGAGCTGAGAATGCACCAAGGTATGGAGTTATGCAGGGGTCTGAAGGTGAGAATGAAAAATGTTGAGCTGAATTTGAAAGGAGGGAGGAAGCCAGAGGAGAATGGTGTGATAACTTCCTCTTGCTCATCTGATCAGTAGTGTTTTGCATATACTTGAAAAGGCAAAATGAGATGTGGGGAGAAGCCTAACTGAGGTGAAAGATGACCAGGTCATGGTTAAAGATGGATTAACAGATTTACAGTGGTGTCTCTAGTCACATTCTACCACATCAAGACTTCTCTCAGGGTACGTCTACACTACAGAATTAGGTCGAAATTATAGAAGTCGATATTTTAAAACCCGAATTTATGGAATCGATTTTGTGTTCCCCCACTTCAGAGCATTAAGACCATGAGGTCGACGGACTGTGCCCACAGTATCGGGGCTAGCGTCGACTTTCGGAGCGTTGCATTGCGGTTAGCTATCCCACAGTTCCCGCAGTCTCTGCCACCCATTGGAATTATGGGTTGCGATCCCAAAGCCTGATGGGGCAGAAAACACTGTCGCTGGTGGTTCTGGGTACATGTCGTCAAGCCATCCCCCGTCCCTCCCTCCCTCCCTCCCTCCATGAAAGCAATCTTTTTCGCACCTTTTTTCCGGGGTTTCCGGGGTTTCCGGGTTTGCTACGGCAAGCATGGAGCCTGCTCAGCTCACAATTACTGTACATCTCCAGCGTACGCCTGGACATTAGGTCTAGTGGGGATTCAGTCACGCTATAATATGGGCAGAGGGATAGCTCAGCGGTCTGAGCGTTGGCCTGCTAAACCCGGGCTTGCGAGTTCAATCCTTGAGGGGGCCCGGAGATGATGATGGATATCAAGCCTGTTGAACCATCTGCAGCTAGAAGGGAAGGCGCCTAACCCTTGCTCCCCGCATATTGTACCATCTGCTGTTAGAAGGAAAGGATCCTAACCCTTGCTCCCCACTCCCTCCGTGAAAGCAGCGGAGTGGGGAGCCCAAAATCCTTTCGCGCCTTTTTTCATGCAGGCGCCATATTGCTGACACCATTGTTATCCACCCGCCGCTTCTGCTCCCACTCTGCTGTCCTGCAGACACCATACCAGGGAAATCATGGAGCCCGATCAGATCGTCGCGGCTGTTATCGCCGTTATGAACACCACGCGCATTGTCCAGGAGTATATGGAGAACGAGAACCAGGAGCTGCTACAGCTACAGCAGGTGAGGAGGCGACGGCAGCGCCCTGAGGACAGTGATGAGGACATGGACACAAACCTCTCTCAAAAAAGGCCCCCCCGCAAGGTGGACATCATGGTGGTAATGGGGCATGTTGATACAGTGGAACGCCGATTCTGGGCCCGGGAAACAAGCACAGACTGGTGGGACCGCATAGCGCTGCAGTTGTGGGACGATCAGCAATGGCTGCGAAACTTTTGCATGCGTAAGGGCACTTTCATGGAACTTTGAGTTGCTTTCCCCTGCCCTGAAGCACCAGAACACCAAGATGAGAGCAGCCCTCACAGTACAGAAGCGAATGGCAATAGCCCTGTGGAAGCTTGCAACGCCAGACAGCTACTGTTCAGTCGCGTATCAATTCGGAGTGGGAAAATCTACAGTGGGGGCTGTTGTGATGCAAGTAGCCAAGGCGATCACAGAGCTGCTGGTACCAAGGGTTGTGACGCTGGGAAATGTGCAGGTCATAGTGGATGGCTTTGCAGCAATGGGGTTCCCGAACTGTGGTGGGGTGATAGACGGAACCCATATCCCTATCTTGGCACTGGACCACCAAGCCAGCGAGTACATAAACCGAAAGGGTTACTTTTCAATAGTGCTGCGAGCATTGGTGGATCACAAGGGACGTTTCACCAGCATCAACGTGGGATGGCCGGGAAACGTACATGACGCTCGCATCTTCAGGAACTCTGGTCTGTTTCAGCTGCTGCAGCAAGGGACTTTCTTCCCAGACCAGAAAATAACCGTTGGGGATGTTGAGATGCCTATAGTTATCCTTGGGGACCCAGCCTACCCCTTAATGCCATGGCTCATGAAGCCATACACAGGTAGCCTGGACAGTAGTCAGGACCTTTTCAGCTATAGGCTGAGCAAGTGCAGAGTGGTGGTGGAATGTGCATTTGGGCGTTTAAAGGCTCGCTGGCGCAAGTTTATTGACTAGGTTAGATCTCAGCGAAACCAATATTCCCATTATTGTTACTGCTTGCTGTGCGCTCCACAATATCTGTGAGAGTAAGGGGGGAGACGTTTATGGCGGGGTGGGAGGTTGAGGCAAATCACCTGGCCGCTGGTTATGCGCAGCCAGACACCAGGGCTATTACAAGAGTACAGCAGGGTGCGTTGCGCATCAGGGAAGCTTTGAAAACCAGTTTCCTGAATGGCCAGGATGCTGTGTGAAAGTTCTGTTTTTCCCCATTACTGAAAAGCCCCACCCCTTGATTCACTCTACTTCCCTTTAACCAAACCGCCCTGCCCTCCCCCCCTCGGTCACCGCTTGCAGAGGCAATAAAGTCATTGTTGCTTAACAATCATGCATTCTTTATTAATTCGTCAAACAAATAGGGGGAACTATGGGGGTAACTGCCACGGTTGCCCGGGATGGATGGTGGAGGAAGGAAAGCACCAGGATGGGTGGTGGAGGAGGGGATGAGGGAAGGACAAGGACACACAGCACTTTAAAACCTATTGAATGCCAACCTTTTGTTGCTTGGACAGTTTTCTTGGCTTGAGTGGTTGGGTGCACGGATGCCGCCCAAACGCGTTCTTGGGTGTCTCGGTGATGAGGTTATGGGACTCGGGGAGGAAGGCTGTTGGTTACATAGGGGCTGTAGCGGCGGTCTGGGCTCAGGCGGCCTTTCCTGAACCCTACGCCTTTCCTCAGCCATAAGCCGGAGGATTTCCGTTTGATCCTCCAGTAGCCTCAGAATTGCATCCTGCCTTCTCTCAGCACGCTGACGCCACCTACTCACTTCAGCCCGCCAGTCATTGTCTTCAGCACGCCACCTGTCCACGCGATCAAATTCTGCCGTCCTGGACTCCCTCAGTGTCTGCCTCCACGCATTCTGCTGGGCAGTTTCAGTGTGGGAGGACTGCATGAGCTCTGTGAACGTATCGTCTCGATTCCTTTTTTTTAAACTTCTAATCTTTGCTAGCCTCTGGGATGGTGATGAAAGGGATGGCGTTGAAACATTTGCAGCTGCGGGAGGAAACAAATGGGAGAGGAGTAGTTTAAAAGACACACATTTGAGAACAATGCTCCAAACATTACATAGCACATGTGCATTTGGTCCAAGGTTGCACTTCGCCTGTTATATTGAGGGTCTGCCAGTTTGGTGTGAGAGATCACACAAGCAGGTCCGGCGGGCAACAGAATTCGGCTTGCAGGCAGCCATGGTAAGCCACAGTCTATAGGTTTCTTTAACCTTCATAACGTGGGAATGGTTTCAAACAGCAACCCCCCCATTTCCCATAACAAACAGCCTTTGGGCTGGCAGTTTAAAAAGGGTTGGCAATTGAAAAGGGAGGGGCGGCGGTTTTCGGGTTAACGTGCAGCACGAACCTAATCGACACCCCCCCACACACACACACACATTCAAGATGTTCGCTGTTCCCCCTCCCCCCACCACGTGGGTCACAGCGGGGAAGATTTCCGTTCAGCCACAGGCAAACAGCCAAGCAGGGATGGACCCCTCTGAATACCCCCTTAATAAAATTCCCCTATTTCAACCAGGTGACCATGAATGATATCACTCTTCTGAGGATAACACAGACAGATAAAGAACGGATGTTGCTTGAATGCCAGCAAACACCGGGACCATACGCCGCCATGCTTTGCAATGCAATGATTCCAGACTACGTGCTACTGGCCTGGCGTGGTAGAGTGTGTTACCACGGAGCACAGGATAAGGCTGCCCTCCCCAGAAACCTTTTGTACAGGCTTTGGGAGTACATCCAGGAGAGCTTTCTGGAGATGTCCCCGGAGGATTTCCGCTCCATCCCCAAACATGTTAACAGACTTTTCCAGTAGCTGTACTGGCCGCGAATTAATCATTAAACACGCTTGCTTATAAAACATGTATTAATTTCACAGAGGTACACTCACCAGAGGTCCCTTCTCCGGCATCAAGCACGCCTTGGGTGGGTTCGGAGGGTACTGGCTCCAGGGTGACACAGAGTTCCTGGCTGTCGGGGAAAAGGGCTTCTCCGCTTCCTTGCTGTGTCTGTGTGCTATTTTGAGCATCATTATCATCATCTTCCTCTCCCCGAAAACGCTCCTCTGTGGTTTCTGATGATCCACATACAGAGTCATACCACATGGGTGGGTCAGTGCTGGCTGCACCTCCTAGAATGGCATGCAGCTCGTCATAGAAGCGGCATGTCTGGGGCTCTGACCCAGAGCGGCCGTTTGCATCTCTGGTTCTTTGGTAGGCTTGCCTGAGCTCCTTAATTTTCACGTGGCACTGTTGCGCGTCCCTGTTGTAGCCTCTGTCCTGCATGCCCTTGGAGACTTTGGCATATGTATTGGTGTTTCTTCGTTTGGACCGTAGCTCTGCTAGCACGGTTTCTTCACCCCATACTGCGATCAGATCGTGTACCTCACGCTCGGTCCACGCTGGAGCTCGTCTTCGGTTCTGGGACCCCATCATGGTCTGCTGATGAGATCTGCACTCACCTGCAGCTCACCACGCTGGCCAAACAGGAAATGAAATTCAGAAGTTCGCGGGGCTTTTCCTGTCTACCTGGGCAGAGCATTCGAGCTCAGACTGCCGTCCAGAGCGGTCAAACGTTGCACTGTGGGATAGATCCAGGAGGCCAATACCGTCGAATTGCGTCCACACTAAGCCTAGTTTGAGTCGGCAATATCGATTTTTAGCACTAATCCCCTCGTTGGGGGTGGAGTGGCGGGATCGATTTTAAGAGCCCTAGAAGTCTGTTAATGGCTTTGTCGTGTGGACGGGTGCACGGATCAATCGATATAATGCTAATAAATTTGACCTAAACTCGTAGTGTAGACCAGGGCTTAGAGAAAAGATAGTGGTCTGCATCTGAAATACCTGTGAACTCAAGCTTGCAGGTTGGGTCCCAGGTCTGCTTGGCTGTTGTGTACTTTCTTTGGCATAGAACAGCTGAAATGCTGCCTCTCTCTTCTCCATCTGTGAATGACTTTTATGTACCTGTCCTTAGATTCCACCCTTCCCAAAGAATCTGAACTTCATTCAGCAATATTATGAACTACTTTAAGCACGAACATAACTATCCATCATTCTTCTGATCTTTGTTTCTGGACTCCCAGCATCCTGGAGAGGAGCTATTCTTTATTAATTTTTGATTCTGACCACCTACCTAGAAACAAATCTTGCGTATTTTTGCAATTTTTTCTACTTAAAACCATAAATCAAATGTCTGAGCTGTTGTCAGATGCGATCATTGTGAAAGGTTGGTTATATCTCTCTTTATGGGGTCAAGATCAAGCCAATCTAAAACACCTCCAGCCATATTGGCAAAGCAATGGCAGTAGAACCTCAGAGTTACTAACACCAGAGTTACACATTGACCAGTCAACCCCACACCTCATTTGGAACTGGAAGTACACCATTAGGCAGCAGCAGAGACTCCCTCCACCCCCCCCCCCCCCAAAAAAAGCAAATATAGTGTACTGTTAAACATAAACTACTTATTAAAAAAAGGGGGGGGACAACATTTTTCTTCTGCGTAGTAAAATTTCAAAGATGTATTAAGTCAATATTCAGTTGTAAAACTTTTGAAAGAACAATCATAATGTTTTGTTCAGAGTTAGGAACAACCTCCATTCCTGAGGTTTCGTAACTCTGATGTTCTACTGTATGACAAATGCTAGGCACATACAAAAAAATATGACAAGAATTCCAAATCAGGATGGCCAGGGCTGGTCTAGTGAATTAGTAAGTCTTGTTGAGTGTTCTAAGAGAGCATTTTTTATTTTATTTTATTTTGCTGGCATGGACAGTTCTGCAGATTGAGATCCTATAAAATCTTTGAGGAGGAAATGGTTTGAAGGGGGGAAACTGGCAATTGGAGTTCTTGAAATAACTAACTCTGATCCACACCCTAATTTAGAACAAGAGACTAAAATACACGGATTCATTAGGTTAGCTAAATTATACCTTTAAGGATTTACCTTTGAGCTATATGCAATTGCAAGTTTGATTGCACTATAGCTTTAATAACAATCCTACTACAGATCTTGAAGTATTATTAACAATAGCTCTGTAAGATGTATAAAGGTCTTACTGATGCCAAATGTATACCACTCACTTTGATGGTAACAAACTTTTCTGTGCCTGTTAAGTACTTGTGTATTCTGCTGAAACTCAATGAAATATTGGGTTGTTTCCTTTGTGTTGCAGGAACTTCCAGTTCCAACTCCAGTGAAGACGAGACTGCCACCTGAGATCTTTGGTGATGCTCTGATGGTTTTAGAATTCCTTCATGCATTTGGGGAACTTTTTGATCTTCAGGATGAGTTTCCAGAAGGAGTTACTCTAGGCAAGTTATCATTTGGTGATGTGCCTTAATTTACATTGTTCTCCCATATATTTCATGTGTGCATTTATGAAAGTTTCAGAATTTGTTTACAGTAAAATGAACTCTTATTAGATACTTGTACCACTCTCCAGTTTAGCTTTTTTCTCAATCAGCTTGTGGTGGGAGCTCTGAAATTTACATGACTTCTAACATAGTAGGGTTTAGTCTGCTGTTTTAAAAATATTTTCTTGAATTTATTAGATTTACACTTTAATATTAATGTGTTAACAAATGGGCATTGTTTGTCAACACTTCCTTTCTCAAGCAATCCCTAAAAATATTTTCCTCTAACACAGTAATTTGTTGTACACCTACTTGACTATTACCTGTAGAAAAATGTTTTTAATTCTTCACTTCATATTTGCTCTTACAGCACTGTGACAAAAGTGACACCTCTTAAAATTTTATTCACAGAAGTGTTAGAAGAAGCTCTTGCAGGAAATGATAGTGAAGGCCCACTATGTGAATTGCTCTTTTTCTTCCTGACTGCCATTTTCCAGGCAATGGCTGAAGAGGAAGAGGAAGTGGCCAAAGATCAAATAGCTGATGCTGAGACCAAAGGTCAGACCTTAACTTTACTATTAAAAACTGAAATTCCTATGTAATTAACTTTAAAACTAAACTGCATATACTTTGTTATATTAGCATTGTTTATTTTATTATGTATGGCAAGATATAAAAGTGGTGGGGGTTTGGTTTTTTTTGGTTTTTATTGCAGCTATGGCTGCAAACTGAGGGGGGGTGGGGGTGTCTTTAAAAAGCAAACTTTTCACATTGTTATACCCAGCAAAGCACACTAGGCATTTAGCAGTTTGCATATGTTTTGAAAACTTCAAGGTTTCCCTCTGTCTCCTTCTTTTCTCGCTCCTTCAGCAATGCTAGATATTTCTCTTGCAGGTCGGGAGAATAGACATTCTCCTGAGCCTTCATTGTAGCCTTCATCTGTAGTTGCAAGTTGTCCTTGACTCAAGCCTGATTTCTCCTCCTCTTCCCCCCCACCCCCGAAATTAGAGAGCCAAATAATATTCTCTAACTGGAAATTCAGTACTTACTTTCTTTGAAAACGAGTACTACTAACTATGCATGCACACTCCTGGACATCAGGTGGCCACCATTTCCTTATATTAGGAGGACATAGATTGATTTAGTTACTTTTTCCTCTGGGCTCAACTCTTAGATTGCAGCAGCAATCTTTCGAGAGGCATGCAGTGTCCATTGAAAATTTATCTTGTAACTGCTAACATCAAAAAGAAGTTCTTATTTTAAGCTGTCAACGAGTCCTATATACAGGTCTTTATCTCTAATAGTTGCAGTTTTGAGTTTTCATGCACTAGAACAATGCTGTAGTGTCTGGGTTGGGAACTCTATGAGCCTGTTCCTGGAATGCTCTCTGCCCACAGAACACTCCCTGAAGTCACAGGGAGGGCTTGCAGAATCTGGCCAGGCATGAGAATGTTAAAATCTAATCAGACTGCTTTAATCTTTCTTTCTGTCACAGAGGTTTAAATTAACACTATGTTTTGATGGGAATTGGAAAGAAGTAGAATTGGACATAAACTGACCATGTCCCTTTAATATTTGATAGTGCTGTGTTATGACCATATCCCAATTATTTTTAAAATGGGGAGCAAATGAAGAAAATTTAAAGCTGTCTTGAAAGACAAAATAACTTCAAGTTTCTACGAAGTAGAGTTCTTAGCAGAGAAAGCATAATTACAGTCGGAATAATTCAGGTCACAGTAATTACAAACTTGACACATTTCCTTTCAATTGTTGATGTGTTTTATTACTGGATATTGACTACCTCTGGTATTACTCTTTCTCCCTCCCCCCCACCCCTTGTAAAGGAAAAAAACAAAACCCACAATTTTAAAATAGGATGAAATGTAGGGCTTACGTTTTGACAAAGCACTTTTGGATGGCTGTGACTTTGTCAGTGGGAATCATTGCTTTTAGTTTGTAGGACTTTTTTTATTTTTTCTATTTTTTTTCTGGATCAGAAACAGTTTTGCTCTTTAACTTTTGGTGGACAGGACCAATAAGCATAGGTGCTGAGGTTTTTTTAATTTGCCAGGGGGTGCCACCCCGCCACCCCCCGCACTTCCTGATGCTGGGAAACAGCTGATCCATGGCAGGGGATAGGCACTGGGAGGGAGGGGGAGGTGCTGATCGGCTGAGTGGAGGGAGAGGTGTGTTGATAGAGGGGCTTAGCACCCACCATTCCCCCCCCCCCCCCCCCGGTGGGTGCTCCAACCCTGGAGCACTCATGTAATCGGTGCCTATGCCAATAAGATTCCTTCTGCTGTAACAGAAAGAATCCCAATGATCAGGATTGTCAAATGCCAAATTGCAGAAACCTGTGTTACAGGTAGGAAAATCCCCCTTCTTTGGTCCTATATGGTTTTTTTTATTGACAAAACCCACAAATCAGTACTTGGTGTACAATTTTAAAATAATAAACGGAAGCATTTATTATGCTGTAACGCCTCATTTTAACAGAGACATCCCTCTGGTTTGTTAGCTTCCAGGAGTGTGTGTTCATAGAAGATACCTGGATCAGGAAATCACCTATAAGGGCACTAGCTACTGAAATAGAGGTTCCAGAGGAGCACTGCCCCAGAAGGCACTGTGCCTCCCCAGAGCTTCTTAGTGTAGAGGGGGAAAGCAGCTATTACCCTGCTCATGAAGCAGGGTTCAGTATGTATACCCCCTTTGGCCTGCCAAACTTGCTGACTAGTGGGCACGGGAAGCCATGGCCCTACTTCGCCCTGCTTCCCCAGAGTTGGCTATAGGCACTTGCTCTACTAGTTCTTGTGCTCAGGTGAGAACAATGACTGAGTGTGCCTGGCCCCACGTGACAGATGTAAGAGCAACGGGAAGACTCTGTGAGTCTTACGACCCTTGCACACCCATGCAACTGTCAGTCACGGTTTAGTCCTTAAAACATGGTCCTCATCTGCAAGGTGACTGTATATTAAAAACGGCGTCTTCTTAAGTAACAGAGCCTGCTCTCTGTGTGTATTTAGAGTCTCAGGGCTGGTCTCCTAGGTGTTTGTACAGCATCTAGCACATTTGGATGCTGTTTTAATAAAACTAACTACTTATTTTATTGAATAAACTACTTTTTTAACTCCTGGTAGCAATGCAGAGCCAACACAGCTAAGAGCAAGTGAGCTGGATTTTGTTGTCTCCTACATCAGCAGAATAGTTAACCAAGTTATTGTTGGTGATGTGTGAAATAGAAAGAATCCAGCTTGACTTTCAGATTGCAGTTAGTTTGCAGGGCTGGCTATTGTAAAAACACCATTTTACTTCTAATTGGCCATGCCTTGTGGGACTGCAGATAGTACTACTTTTTACTACTACTTTCATTTGGAGCCTCTGGACTTTCATTTCTTGCTGCTCTTGTTCAGACAACTTCTCTCTCTTTCATAGAAGAATTAAATGTTCTTGTACAGCTTCTCCTCTGTCACACTAGCCAAGCAGGTTTGTAGCAGTGAGCAGTTTGTCCCACTTTTTAAAACATGCTAGATTTGAAAAGCAGGCAACACTTCAAGAGAAAAACACCCAAGAAAAGTGTTTTTTTGTTTTTTTTTTTCCCCCAGAATTGGAGTTTTATGTAAGCGATGTGGAAAAGTGATAGATGTCCACTTTGTAATATCTGGGTAAAAGCTTTCAGACAGCATTAATCATGATGCAAGAATGTTATTATTTAATAGTTGTAAACCCACTATTTACGCAGTCTTGTTCAGTTTGGACCTATAGCGCCTTTGCCTGTTAACTTGGTGACCGTAACGCTTCATAATGATTTGGACATGAATAGGGTAAAGTTGTTGAACTAGTGTGCAAGGCTGACCCAACTCTGTCAACCCTCTGGAGAACTACCTGTAAGTGCCAAGGAAACTTTTTATTTAAGAAGAGGGAATTCAGTTTGCCTCCCCATGGATGCTGCTTTTGCTGCTGCTGTGTAGTGTTTGTTTACATCTGGCTTGCTTTTATTGGATTACCACTCTGATCGTATTTGTATGGAATGTGTAAACTTCTATATAAAAGATTTTTTAAAAAAAGGTGATGGATGCAAGCATCTGAAGTGTTATATATATTTTTTTTGGATAGTTCTTCATAAAAAACCAAAATGGTAATAAGGAAATAATGATTAAATTGCCGGAACGCACAGGATAGGGTGGAGTTTGGTTGTGCATTTTTCTCTTTCAAGTTTATTCCCTGGTATTCCATTCCCTTCCCTCTGTCTCCAGTGTGCATGTTTGCTCATTGTCAGTGCTTTAGCAACTTTAGTCGCTTGTGCATTGTGAGAACGGCTTTTAGTGAATGTTGCATGTCCTTAGTGTACATACTGCTTAGGTGGACATTGGGCAGCATATATTTTAACTTGTTTGTTGAACTGAGGTTATGTCTACACTACTGCCAGATTGACACTCCAGTGATCATTGCACTGGGGGTCAATTTAGCGGGTCTAGTGAAGACCCGCTAAATCAACGGCAGAGTGCTCTTGGTCGACCCCCGGTACTCCACCTGGAACAAGAACAGTAAGGTAAGTCAACCTAAGCTACGTCAACTACAGCTACATTATTCACGTAGCTGGAGTTGCATAACTTAGGTCGACTTACCACAGTAGTGTAGACATGGCCTAAGTCTTGAATACGTTGAAGTTTCTGTGAATGTCAAGCCATTTTCTTTGTCTTTGCACTATTTTAAAAGGCCTTTTCTTTCTTTCCCCCAAAATCCAAGTTTTTTAACTTGCACTAGAATAAAGTGTTTATTTCCTTAAAGATTTAACAGAGGCTTTGGATGAAGATGCAGACCCCACAAAATCTGCACTGTTTGCAGTTGCAACTTTGGCAGCTGCATGGCCCCAGTTACATCAGGGTATGTGTGGGTTTCATTTTTTGTTTCATTTATGTGTTTTATCTTGCTCTGTATTTTTTTAAAAGCACATTTTACATTGCTTGGTATATATTGTTGGTCTCAATGCAAAATAACTTCTCACTGTTATTAACTATAGGCTGCAATTTGAAAAATTTGGATCTCGACAGCTGCACTCTTTCTGAGATTCTCAGACTTCACATCTTAGCATCAGGCGCTGATGTTACATCAGCAAATGCAAAATATCGTTACCAAAAACGAGGAGGTTTTGATGCTACAGATGATGCTTGCATGGAGCTGAGATTGAGTAATCCTGGTCTGTTGAAGAAACTCTCAAGTACTTCAGTGTATGACTTGTCACCAGGTAATAAAACAAAATGAATGTCATGTTTAAGATGATTCAAAGCCATTCTCTAGGTGGCTAATTTCAAACGTAGCCCAGTGACCAAAAGTTATTTAACAGCTACTTGTCCTGTGTAAAACAAATTGGCAGTCTCACTTCGGTTTTTGGGGAGACCAGTATCCATGTCAAAAAACTATCACCCCAATTGGAACCCTTTTGGTGGTCTCACTGAGAGGTCAATGATTGCATGGGTGTGGAAATAAAATTACCCTTTCATTCCTAGAGGCATTCCATTCAGGTCAGAGTTCAGGTGGGGCAGTGGCTGGACATCTTACGCTGTTGCTGCCTATTCGTAGTTAAGTAGAGGACCTCCACCTCCAGGATTGTCAGTCCAGAAATTATCTCAAGAGCAGTATGCGCCTGTGAATATTTTTACTTACAACAGCTATACTACTAGGTATTCAAACTTAATTGGCCATAAGCAATTTTTAAAGCTACTTTTGTTTCTAAAATGCCTCAAGATATTGGAGACACAGATTCCCTTTTTCCTGCTTATTGCACTCTGGAGGAGTTTTCACTCTGTTTATGATTTTCTATCACTGGTGATTTCTATGAATAAGGAACCCAGAAATTCCCACTTAAGTAATAGGGCACATGATAAAGTCTCAGAACTTGTTGTTTCCCACTGAAATACATTTGAGCTTTGCCTTCTGTACTACATCTATTAGTGTCAACATAACTGCCAACTGAGAAAAGTGCCTATTTCAAGAAATTTCTGTTTGTACAATGTCAATTGCCTTTTGTTTCACACATCCTGTGTGCATTAGTGCTCTTACTTGGATGCAAGTGTAAGTGTTTTTGTCTGGGTCAGCTTATGTGTTTCAAAGCCAGTTGCTCCCATCTTCCGTAACATATGGCATGCTTGAAGAGCATGTCTTTGTGGAGGAGAGAAATAAAAAGAATAAGTTAGTCAATTTGAAGGACTCTGGTTATTCAGTATCTTCAGATTCGATAGCCAGGAGAACCTTTGATCCTTTGGACAATGGCATTTTCCAGATTTCAAGCTAAGTGAATGCATAAAGATGGATATATAGTATCTTGAACTTGTCTCAGTGTACATCAAATCTATACATTTTGGCCTGAAAGATAGAATGTCAGTAGGTCCTGAACCCACATGGCTTGTTGTGTAGACATTCCAAGAGTGAGCTCATCCAATGAATCCTCTTCATTGATCCACAGAGCGAAACTAGAAAGCTGAGTCAATCACTGTGATATAACCTGCTATTTTTAGGTTGCCCTGTCTGTTTTGTGCCCACAATATACTTTCTGAGATGGTTCTTAGGCGTAATGGCCACAGCCCTTTCTGTGTTTATACCCAGCAACAAGACAAGCATACATTGTTTGTACGTGTCCCTGAGAGGACAGAGGCAAGGTTCCCTTTGAAAGTGTGAGCCAGAATTTTTTCCCCCAATCCCCAGGTTTAATGGTTGGATCCAATTCAAATTAGTAAAACAGAATGTGTATTTTAAGATAGATACAGCAGAACCTAAAATTAGAGTTTTTAAATGTTAATCACAAGATAAGATATCTGCAAAAATATGCCATATGTTGTGCTACAAAGTCAATTACACAGGAAAAAAAGATTAAAAACAATAATTCTGCTTTACAGAACACCTAACTGGTAAGATGTCCCTGTTTGTTTAGAGCCACCACCACATGTAGTGCATGTATTTTCTACCTTCAGATTAGTGCTTTGTCATTGGTGTAACCTGTGACTTTCTCCTGGGAGAAAAAATCCTGTCTGGGTAATGTTCTTGCCAGATATTGCCACATATGCTTTTGGTCAGAAGGTGAATGAATGAAAACTTCCAAACTAACATTAATGTCACTGCACATATTAGCTTTAAGTTTGTATCCTCACACTTGAAGATTTTTTATTTTATTTATTTTTTTAATTGCTATTTCCTTTTGTCTGGCATAAGATACATAATATTTAAGATTTAAATTGAATCCTGATTAATCATTTCCCAGGTGTCACAAACGTTTCAAATGAGACTTTAATTTAAGGTATGGTAGTGGTGGCTTCTATGTTTTGAGATATATTTTTTCTTTCATATTATCAGTGTTTCCCAGTGTGAACTTCAAACAATATAAATCTTAGCAGATGTCTTTCTTCCAAACTAAATACTTTCTACTTCTTTGTACTGCTAAAAATGCCTGTGTAATACTTTTCTAGGATAACATGTAGATGAAAAATTCACACTGGAAATTCATTTGTTCAGTGATCACAGTTCTTAGTTTATAGATTAGTAGACTACAGAAGTAAAAAATCATAACCTATAGGTTATAACTAAACTGGTCTGGTTAGTTACCTCATGCACATTTTTTTGTTGGCAATTGTGCCATTTCATCTTAACCCTGCACATCTGAAAATGTCTGCTTGATTTGATATGTCATTTCTTCAGTAAGAAGCTATCTTGGGCCTGAAGCTCACTATATAAAGAGTACTTCTGCATCTTTTATAATGAAGCATAAACCATTAACGTTAATTTTATCAGGGGAAAAGATGAAGATTCTTCATGCCCTCTGTGGGAAGCTTCTGACTCTCGTCTCCACTCGAGATTTCATTGAGGACTCTGTTGATGTATTACGACAGGCAAAACAGGAATTCAGAGAGTTAAAGGCAGAACAACATCGCAAAGAAAGAGAAGCAGCAGCAGCACGGTAAGAAGTGAACATAACCAAGATAAAACTAGGTGGGACTCCTTTATGTCAAAAATTTAGCTGCTGGGTCTGAAAAAGTAACAATTACTGGTTTTTGTATAATGCCAGCCTCTTAAGGCCTCAATCAGGATCGAAGAAGCCCTGTTGTGCGAGGCATTGTACAAAGATGAGTTCCTGCCCTTAAATTCGCATTTTCATCCTGTGGTGTTCATTCTAAAGGAAAGGGACGTAACCAGATTAAATTAGGCCCGCTTTATATGGTCATTGCAGTTTTTTATATTTCCCCTATCCTTAGGATACGTAAGAGGAAGGAAGAAAAATTAAAAGAGCAAGAACAAAAGATGAAGGAGAAACAGGAAAAGCTGAAGGAAGAGGAGCAAAGGAATCCTGCTGCAGAAGTGTCTGTTGGGTAGGATCAGTTATTCTAATATGATGAATACAATTTTGAGCCTGCTTTTTAAATGGTGGTTTTCGGTATATAGGACCAGAGCCTAAGGCAGTGTAAATCTTTTTGACTTAAATGGAACTATGCCAGTTTATACCCACTGGGAAATCTGGTCCTTTAATATTGATTATAGAAATGAAAGGAAAAATGATTATATAAAACAATACCATTTTCTTTTTAAAATAATAAAAACGGGTTGTTGAATACAGATATTTTCTATAAGCAAGTAAAGCCATGGTGTCTGACAGTATCAGTTTGCGAGGTTAACATTAGTATTTGATTTTTCTAATTTACTAACGTGGGTGACTGTAGATCGTCATAGATTTTTAAGGCCTGAAGGGACCATTATGATGATTACTTTGATCTCCCACATAACACTGGCGAAAGTACCTCATTCAGTAATTTCTGCATTAAGCCCATAACTTCTGTTTGAACTATAGCATAAATATTTGATTCTTAGCCAGCATGCTATTCTAGATTATCTCCGTAGAACTGAGGTTTTTACACTGATCGAACCCTGTATTTTCATATGCAAGACTCATGCATGTGCTGCTGCATAAGTATGCCTTCCTTAAGACCCTAAATTGTATTTTTCAAGGTTCTAATCCTGCAAAAATTTATGTATATGCTTTAACTTTAGATATGTGTGTAGTCCCATGGACTGCTACTTGTATTGCTCTAAAGTTAAGCACGTTAAGTATTTGCAAGATTGGAATCATACTGTGTAATAACCACCCTATAAAAATCAGTGCTTAGTAAATGGTACAAATTTGGTTAGGGGAAATGTATTTTCAGTTTTCTAAGAGGGAAACTGCAAACTATGTAAAATAAAAACTAAAGGCTACATCCTCAGCTGGCGAAAAATGGCATAGCTCTGTTGAATTCAATAGAGCTACGCTGATGTATACCACATGAGGATCTGATTTTAAAACTATAAAGTGCCTTTAAATGTTTGGGATGATATTTAAAAATAGTAATCTCTGGATTAAGTTTTAGTACAATATTTCTGTGGTTATGGCTCAATGTTTTGGTTTCTAGGAAATACTTCCTATATCTTTTTAAAGGCTCCCCCTCCCCATCTATATTCTTACATTAGGATGTGAACTTCGACTATATGGAGTTATTTCAGTGGAATAGTGAAGTAGTATAATAAAAGGGAAAAATGCACCTACAATTCTTCACAGGGCACCTTTTGATAATAATATACTAATTGTAAAGCACATTCTGCAAGGTACTGTATGTTCTTTGCCAGCTCTATTCAGTTGTTTGATTATGGACTTTCGTTGTACTATCCTATCAGGGAAGAGGAACGGGAAGACCTTGATACTAGTACAGAGAGCAAAGAAATTGAGCAGAAGGAACAAGACTTGGACACAGTGACAGAGGATGAGGAAGAACCAGGACAAAATAAAAAAGGAAGAAGAGGTAACAAATTATTGTCTATTTATTTGTTTGTATGTATGTATATATGTATGTATGCATAAACCAACAATTGGGCAAATTTTTACTTTTCTAGTAAACCTTTAAAAAGCATTAACCTTCAAATTTTTTCTTTACATTTACAATGATCATAATGAGTTAACAAATTAATTGAGCTGGTTTGATCCCTCTTTTAGCTCTCAGTCCTATGTACTCTAGTGCTTCTATTCCTCTTTGTCTTCTCAGGCTGTGGCTTGAAAAACTATTAGTACTGCACCTGACTGGCTCTACATGAATCTCTAACGGTGGCTGACTCATTTTCAGGCATTTCATCTTTTGTAGAATTTAAGAAACAGTAATTTTTCCATAGTGTTCTTTAAGGTGATTTATACCACCTAACTAACTCTATTGCTGGAGGGAGCTGTGAGGCCTGATGCACCCAGGCCCAGATTTACCCCCAGGCAGACAGCTTTAATCTCCCCCTAGGAGCTTCTGAGGAATTCATCTAGGAGGGACTGCAAGTGAGTTGCTCTGAATCATGCAACACTGTGGCTTACAGGCAGTCTGTGGGGCCTCCAGGGGAGAAAGAGTTGTCTAACTTTTGCTGTTCCTCTTGGGTGGACATTTTCTACCTCCAAGGACTGTGTGAGGGTCTTTGCTTCTGAAAGCCCTGGGTGATTTTGGACCTCCATTGATATATGGAATAGGAATTCTGAGTCTTAATATAATGCTTTTCATTCTGTAGTGCTTTCCATTGGATGTTAAGATATGATGATCACAAATGTTTGTGAAAGCTAAATATTTTTTTAAAAACACTAATGTATTAAGCTTTAGAATACCATTCTGCCTATATGGTAGGCAAATATTATATCTCCATTTTACAAATGGAGGAAACTGAGGACAATTACATAGGAAGTCTATATAAAAGCCAGGAATAAAATGCAGATTGCCTGATTCCCTGTCCTTTTTTTCAGCATCAAGTTCTTCTTCTTTCCAGTTTAACTATCTCAGCCTGTATTGCTGACAGGGTCTTTGACTTTATGTTTTAATGAGTAAAACTGTAATATTCTGGAATGTTTTCAGCGAGTCCATGTTGAAAATAAAGGTAGTATATGAAAAAATTGTTCAGGATAAAGTAATTTAACTGGGATTGAAACGTATGTTTGTGTACAATGTGTGTTTGTTTGGTTTGTGGGGTTTTTAAAGTAGATCTCATGGCAGTAAATGCAAGGCCAGAACTTTTTGTATGGTGGTTTCTCTGAAATCCTTACAATTTTACTTAGTCTGCCATGAGAGATTGTCTGTAGCACCTTTATATTCTCAATGGCATAAATAAAACTTGGTGTAGGTTCTGGAAGGAGAAACTGTTATGAACAGGCCTTTCCTCTATGCATGCAAGTAGATTTTGTTCCTTGCTACTGACCAGTGATGATATTAACCTGATTATTCATAATAGTTTTGTTAGAAAGTGGGAGAATCTAAGCCAGTGGTCTCCAATCTTTTTATGCCCAGGATCACTTTTTGAATTTAAGGGCAACCCTCTACTTTGCCCCAAATCCCTAAATGGCCCCCTCAAGGATTGAACTCACAACCCTGGGTTTAGCAGGCCAATGCTCAAACCACTGAGCTATCCCTCCCCCCACTCCATCTCCCCCTCTTTCTGTCACTCGCTCTCCCCCACCCTCACTCACTTTCACCGGGCTGAAACAGGTGGTTGGGGTTCTGGAAGGGGTGCGGGCTCTGGGCTGGGGCCAAGGGGTTTGCAGTGTGGGAGGAGGCTCTGGGCTGAGCCTGGGGCAGAGGGTTGGGGTGCAAGCTCTGGGAGGGTGTTTGGGTGCAGGAGGGGGCTCTGGGCTGGGGTTGGGGTGCAGGAGGGGGTATGGGATGCTGACTGTGGGCGGAGGGGGCGGGTCAGGGCTGGGGCAGGGCATTGAGGTGCAGGAGGTGGTATGGGGTGCTGGCTGTAGGCAGGGGCTCAGGGCTGGGGGTTGGGGTGTGGCCTCCTGCCAGGCAGCACTTACCGCGGGCAGCTCCTGGGCAGCGGCGCAGCGAGGCTAAGGCAGGCTTTCTTCCTGCCCTGGCCCCACACCACTCCCAGAAGGGGCTTACGTGCCTCTGTGCCCCCCTGGGTGGGGGGCACATGGCTCTGCGCGCTTGCGCGCGCTCTCTCTCTCTCTCTCTCTCTGTAGGCACCACCCTCAAATCTCCCATTGGCCACAGTTCCTCATTCCCAGCCAATGGGAGCTGCGGGGGCGGTGCTTGCAGGCAGGAGCAGTGCACGGAGACACCTGCCCACTCCCCGGGGGCGTGCTGGACGCTTCCGGAGTGGTGTGGGGCTGCAGCAGGCAGGGAGCCTGCCTTAGTGGCAGCCCCACTACATCACCAGAGATTGCGATCGACGGGTTGGTGACCACTGATCTAAGCTAATGATGGAGGTTACAAGTACAGTACTGTCAATTTTCTTCCTTTCATTTTTAGGTAAGAGAGGGCAAAATGGATTTAAGGAATTTACAAGGCAAGACGAGACTTCTTGTGAAAAGAGTGAACCTCTTACTGCTGAGGAGGAAGAAGCTTTAAAACGGGAGCAACAAAGGAAAGAGAAGGAACTTATAGAAAAAATTCAGAATGCTACAGCCTGCACCAATATCTCTCCGCTGGGTCGTGACCGCATGTACCGACGCTACTGGATTTTCCCCTCCGTTCCTGGATTGTTTATTGAAGAGGACTATTCTGGTCTCACAGAAGACATGTTATTGCCTCGACCCTCTTCCTTTCAGAATAGCGTACAGTCTCACATCACAAACGAACTTCAGGTATCCACTAAAACTGGAGAATCTTTGAAGTCATCTGAATCTACCTCCAATATTGACCAAGATTCGTATGCCAGTGTTGCTGTAGAGGTGCCAAGACCAGTATATAAGCCAAACCGTTGGTGCTTTTACAATTCTCGGGAACAACTGGATCAACTCCTAGAGGCTCTGAATTCCCGAGGACATAGGGAGAGTGCCTTAAAAGAGACTCTTTTACAAGAGAAAAGTAGAATATATGAACAGCTAAACAGTTTTTCTGTGGAAAAATTCCATATTCCAGGTAACGGGCAACTTCTTCCAAATGTATTTGATCTTAATTTGCTTTCACAATTGATTTCAAAGTAGCATTATAAGAACTTGTCATTCTTATTAGAATATCCTATTAAATGATTCTACCAAATGTCTTAGCAGCTGAACTATTTGCTTTTCAGAAAACAGGTTTCAATGTATTTTTGTGGTGGATTATGTATTTCATGGGTGTCTCGGTGGAAGGGTAGTGGCTTCACTGTTTTCTTGATATTGATTCATAAATCAGAGTTGCTATTGTTGGTCTTTTTGAAGAACTCATTAGCTATATCCACCTGGGAAGAAGCTAGCTACAGCATGCATAGCTAGGAAAAAGGCAAGGGAATCTTAAAAGTAAAAGAAAACTTTGGTGTAGATGGTAGATCCTGAACACTGGTATCTGACATGAGCTCGTTTTCAGTATGTTGATCATATCTCAATATTTCTGCTCTGAAAGAAAAGACAAGATGGTCTGCCTTTTGAAGACAGTGGACACAAGGAAAGGCGATTATTATTATTTTGACTTGGCTGGGGGGAATGGCTTTTCATATGCATATGCATTCGTCTGGTGAAGACGCGCTATGCCGATGGGAGAGCACTCTCCTGTCGGCATAATTACTCCACCTCAGCGAGAAGCAGACAGCACCGATATGGACAGTGTGAAACTTGCGTTGCTTGGCAGCGGGGAGGAGGATTTTTCACACCCCTTAGCAATGTAAGATGTAGTGTAGACCTGGCCTGAGTCTTGAATTATGTAAAATTCCTGTGAAGTTATTCACAGTGAACTATCTTGAGACAGTCTAGGTAGGGGTGGCAAACTCATTTAGAGGAGTGGTCTGGATTCCTTATTTAATTATAGTCTGTGGGTCAGGAAATGCATCCAGGACACTTCCTATTCTCTTCAATCCAAAGCTGATCTTCCACTGTTGTCAGTGGAGATTTGCAAAGAGATCAGAGGGAGAACACAGCCTTTATATAGTAATTAAACTTTGTTTAGTACCATGTCACATTCTTCACTCTAAGGAAAATATGTTCCCTTTCTGGTCAGAGCTACTTACCTATTTGTGTTTTCTTCCTTTTGCTTTTTCTTTCCATTTTCTTTGTCTTTGTGTGTCTTCTGTTTTTCCCTCTGCATTTTCTTCCAACAACTCCCAATTCCAAGCACCATGGACTTTACTCCCACCTACTACCTCCCTTACATCTGCTAAAATGAAAGAATAGCTAATGTTATCAGTGAAATGTAACTGCTGGACTTTAGAATTGACATTCAAATTAATAGGGGGTAAGGGAATTAACACCATTGGTGGTTGTTTCAGGCCGTCTGCAGGTTCATTGTTTTGCCTTCCTTTGGAAGGTTGTCTCTGAAGACATGAGGGCTAGAAGCTTTTTATTTATTTATTTAAATTAAATCTTTAGATTCTGTACAATCCGACTTTTTGGTAATGAAGGCCATATAAATAGTTGATGTGTGCCTCATCTAGCTAATGTCCATGTGATAGGTGCCCCTGATATAAATGGATATTGGTCACACACACACAAATTTCTTTCCTTTGGTATGTTTTAGGTTTTCATTTACAAATAGAGAAAAAACTCCACCTCTTCCCCGTTACTGCTAATGATAAAATCATGTACTCTGGACAGGAACTCTGGTTCAGTTTATTCAGCAAAGGAACGAAGTCTGTGGTAAACAGTTTATAAATTGTGCTGCAATAATGCTATAGCCATGGCAATTTTACTTTTCGTTGGAGTTCCATTGCAACGGAACTTAGCAACTCTCCCATTTTCTTCAGTTGAATGGATCAACAATATGTTGTAAATGATTTAAAATACTACCAAGGTATTACTTTAAATGTTATAGGCAGCAGCTTATGGTTTCCCTCCTTCCTTCCCAACACCACAACTGGCTTCAAAATAAGAATAGAACCTGATCACCCTTTATTTAAAATGTTTCTCCAGTACCTATCAACTTTCTCAATATCCTCTCTTTGCAAATCACGGGCTGCTATTTGATTCATGCACAAGGCCTAAGCCAAAAAGAGAACCATCTAAACACACCTTAGAGTAATGGTACCTGGTGGAGACGTGTGGAAATTGTTCCATTACTTGCAAATGGAGAGTAATAGAAATCTAGGGATGTAAATAGTGGTTAAAAAAAGTAACTATGCTGCAGCACCCCCACACATTACATGGGACCCCAGCTGCCAGCCCCCTGGGGTGGCAGCAGAGTCTCCGGCTGGCAGCGAAGTTTAATTGTTAGCTGTTAACCAAAACTGATAAGACTGATGCTTATCGGTTAACCCAGGGGTGGCCAACCTGTGGCTCCGGAGCCACATGCGGCTCTTCAGAAGTTTAATATGCGGCTCCTTGTATAGGCACCGACTCCGGGGCTGGAGCTACAGGTGCCAACTTCCCAGTGTGTCAGGGGGTGTTCACTGCTCAACCCCTGGCTCTGCCACAGGCCCTGCCTCCACTCCACCTCTTCCCGCGTGCCCTCACTCCTCCCCCCTTCCCCCCAGAGCCTCCTGCACCACTAAACAGCTGATCAGGAGGTGCGGGGAGGGAGGAGGAGGCGCTGATCGAAGGGGCTGCTAGTGGGTGGGAGGCCCTGGGAGCGGGGTGGGGGAAGCTGACGTATTACTGTGGCTCTTTGGCAATGTGTATTGGTAAATTCTGTCTCCTTCTCAGGCTCAGGTTGGCCACCCCTGGGTTAACCGTTTAAACTTTTACATCCCTATAGGAGTCCCTCCCCCTGCAAAAAAAAAGATCTAGGGAGTTACCATTACCAACAGCTTCTGTCAGTTCATTCTTGACTGACTGCCTCCGAGTTTTATGTACTTCTCTCCTCAGCACACTCCCACCCCAGCTCCCTTACATCCCGTAAACAAAGGCTTTTGCCATCCATGATGCTTTTACAAACTATGGGTTTAATCTTTTTGAGTGTGCTGTCAACGTTTTTGTGCCTTCCAATCTTTGGCTTATATTTAACTTCTCGTTATTATAATGTGCTGTTTGACATTTCTTTTCATATCTTAAAGCTTTTATTATCCAATTCTTTCATTTGGCTTTTTTAAAGGGACAGTGTCAACTTAACATCTAGACAATGTGAAAAATGAGTTAGTAGTGTCAGAGACTACTGGCTGTTACTTGTTAAAGTGGTAGGTAAAAGATTTTACGATAGACACGTGATTTTTAAGTAAACAATATCCCTTTAATCTGCTTGCTTTGGGGAGGTCTGGATGTTTACATCCCCAAAGAAAAATGGATATTGATATTTGATCCTGGTTTGGGTTAGATTCTACTATGATGATATGAAAATCTCAGTACTGAGATCTCTCATTATTAGAAAGTATTTTAAAGAACTAATACTTTTTGTTAATAATAATCCTATTTATTGAACGTGTATTTTCTGGTCACTTAAGAAATAGAAAGCCCTAACAAAAAGCCTATTGGTTATTGCAGACAAACCTCAAAGTGACAACAAACCTCTTTCATCAGGGCGGGGAAGAATACAGAATGCATATGATACATTTCAAATGTGTGCAGAAAAGCAGCTTGAACTGAGACTTAGAGACTTTCTTTTGGACATTGAAGACAGAATCTATCAAGGAACACTGGGGGCAATTAAGGTATTACATTATAGTCTTTCATAGAAAGTGGCGTTTCTAGGAACCAAACAGTGGTGCTCACTCTTTTGCCTGAACAAGAACTCTGCACACTATTCTTATTTCATTTGAAATTCAAGTTAAATGTGTACAATTTATTGGCAGAAGTCTTCAGGCTCTCTCATTCATGTTTTCTTCAGGTTACAGACAGGCAATCTTGGAGAGCAGCCTTAGAAAATGGGCAGTATGAGCTGCTAAATGAGGAAAACAAGGAAAATGGTATCCTTAAAACTGTGAATGAGGATGTTGAAGAAATGGAATCAGATGATCAAGCCAAGTTTATTTTAAAAGACAGGTAAGAGCTGTGATTTTAAATAGCAAATATCTTTTCTTAACCAATCTTGAAATGGTTGTTTTCCGTGTGTGTTATGGGATTTTTGTGTAGGTTGACTTTTTGCACATCACCACCTTGCTAAACTAACTGCCATAATTTTTGATAAATTCTGTGAACCAACATTTTCTATATTAAAAATATCAGTGTGTTTAAAGCAATGTATTAATGTCCAGTGAGCTATAGAACTTTGCTCTAGTACAGAGCTTTCCAAACTGTGTGTCATGACACGTTAGTGTGTCGGCAGCAGTGTGTAGGTGTGTCACGGGGCGGCAGGCGTGCTCTGCTCCCTGGCTGGGGCAGCGGGGCGGTGGGCGTCCTCCGCTCCCCGGCCGGGGGGAGCGGGGCGGCAGGCATGCCGCCGCCCTCCCCCCTGGCGTTTTGGTGGGGCGGCGTTGTTGGGTGGGGGGTGTTTCGGCCAGCGTTGGGGGGGGGGGGCGGCACTTGGGGGTTTTTTTGTTTTGCTTGGGCGGCTGGCCCTGGGTACTGCGCATGCGCAGTATGTGTAATCCGGGCGGAATTGATTCCGCGTCACTTCCGGTGTGTCGCGAAATGATGCATGTCTAAAAAGTGTGTCACCAACATGAAAAGTTTGGAAAGCTGTGCTAGTATTTGCATGACACTGTTTTTGTTACTTTGTATGTTTAAATAAAATAGGTTGAGTACTATGTTGCAAAATATATACATGCATTTTATATCTTGCAACACATTTGATTTGTCTGGCAACCAGCGTCCAGACTTAATTTGCTGGGGGGAAAAGCTCAATAGAAAGGCTGTATAATTAAGCCTTCGATTTAGTCACAGGTATTTATAATACAAGTCACGGACAGGTCATGGGCAATAAACAAAAATTCACGCCCCCTGTGACTTATATTATAAATAGCCCTGACTAAATCTTGGGGGGCTGGAGGGGTGCCCCAGGGCCAGCAGCACCAGCTGCCTGGGAGCCACTAACCAGCCGCTGCTCCGACCACCCAGGGAGCCGCCATCTCCGGCCGCCCAGGAGAGACCGCTGCTTGGCAGTCCCTGGGACCACCTGAGCAGAGGCCTGTGCAGCTGGCCCTGAGGCTTCTCCAGCAGCAGCAGGTGTGGCTGTCCCTGGAGTCACCTGAGCAGCGGGCCCTGGAGCCAGATGCTTGGCCGGTTTTTATGTTCTCATATTTGGTTTGTTCTTTCTATATTGGTATACTGCAGTCTTATAACAACATATACTATTTATTTGAGGGGGGGAACCTAGTAAAACATTTTCCTACAACTGTCAGTCTTTTTTTTTTTTTTTATATATACTATTATATAATTCCTGGGGCCAATTCATGTTACCTATGCTGTACTATTTAAAATCCCATAAATCTTACTAACTTTTTAAAAATTGTAGACTTGTTGGATTAAAAACTGAAGCTCCAAGCACTGCATCAACAAATACGAGCACTCCGCAGCCAGTTAATAATGTGGTCAATTACTTGGCATCTGCACTGCTTCAGATAGAGCAAGGCATTGAGCGCAGGTTCCTCAAAGCACCACTTGGTAAGCATTTAATCTTGATATCACGTCTTCATTTCTGTATTCAATTTTTTTTGAAGAGAAACAGTTTTTTTTATTTCTTTCATGAAGTGTTTTGGTGATACTATACCAGGACAAAATAACACATAACTAACACCTTTCCATGGACATTGTGAAAATAAGAATATTCAAGAAGTGGTTATTGCACTATAATTGCTGTAAATCTGTGGAACATTGGGGAATGTTCAAGTTCCCCAAATACTTTCTATAGTTTCTGCTCTTGGCCCATGTGGCCTCTGGTGTGTACTCTAGGGAATTTGACCAAAAAACTTGTTGTATAAAGTGTAGAACACCTTGGACAAGAAAACTTGCCTGGGGTAGCCCTCACTGAAAATGCCAAGATCAGGACAGGCTGCAAAAGAGAGAGCAGAAAAACAGGTGGTTAACACTGAAGTTAAACTCGCCAACCAGTCACAAACTGTACTTTTGATCCACCACACTTGTTATCAAGAAGCTAAAAAAAGAAATCACACAGCCTCCTTATTGCATTCCAGTACTCTGGCTCCCAGTCACACCTAGGGCCAGTACAGTGAGAAGTTATTTAAAAAACTGCTCTCTATACAAAATGTTCTTCTTAACCCCAAAGGGCCAGCCACATTGCCAGGTCAACATTAGATTGGATTTTACCCAAAATACCACACTGCCAGCCAATCCTTTAGCATCTAAAACTAAAGGTTTATTATAAAAGAAAGACCAAGAAGAGAGTTGTTAAATGATAAAGCAGTCAGATACATACAGAGACTTCAAAGTCCATATGTCAGGTTCTTAGCAGTATTTGGTGAGTTTGCTGACTTGAAAGTCCCTCTGGAACACATCCACAGCTTGTATATGGGTCATTCAGTCCTTTGTTCAGAGCTTCAGTTTGTTACTCCAGAGGTAAGAAGCAGGAATAAAGACCAAATAGAGATGATGCAGCTGCCTTTTATAGTCTTTTTGCCATGGGGCTTGTTACTTCCTTTGTCCCAAACACAAGCTGTCCAGCACATGGCATGGAAAAGCATTGGAGTTTTCTGTCCATAGGCATACCACGTGCCTTGCTGACTCATAAGGTGTATTCTTTGGTTCCTTTCAATGGGTTCATTGTACAGTTGATGACCCTTGATGGGCCATTGAAAAGGCTAGGCAGTGCTGATGCCAATCTGTCTGGGGATATCACCAAGATGCACAGCACAAGTTTGAAATACAGATATACCATACATATCTATAACTCACAATACAATGGTGATACAAACCTATAAACAAGATTATCATACCTGGCAAATCACAACATTTTATAATATTGGTATAACTAATATTATAAATGGTCTCCCATATTCAGTGCAGTGTCAGTATGTACTGTATAAGTCTGTCGAACATTGGGCCTCCCCCCCCCCCCCGCCCCCCCCAACCTGCCAGAAAGTAATTAGGGGAAATCCCCCCCCCCCTTTTTTGTTGTTGTTGCTGCTTTATCATACAGTCTTTTCCTTCTTCAAAGAATCCCTATTACAGTAATTTATCCTGTAAATTGTTCCTTAGAATTTTTAGAAAAAAAAACTAAAGTGCCTTGGTATTGAAATTATTAAGCTAGAATACTTTTTAGTTCTGCAACCTTTATGCTTGTAAGGACTTTTCCCAATGACAGGCATAATTTTGTTAAGTGTTTTGGGTCAAACATTGTTTGATCGATCCAAAACTTCCCCCCCACCCCCGTTTTTTCCATTCAGTGTTATATTTTTGGGTGTTTTTGAATAAATTTTAAATTAACTATCTAAATTTTTAAACAAAACATAGTTTTGAAATGAAAAGTCAAAACATTTCATTTTGAAAATGTCAATGATTTTTTTTAATTTAGCCAAAACTACTTGTCAAATTTATGAATAGTTTTATTTGCCCTGAAATGGCATTTTTCAGCAAAAAATATCTGACCAAAATTTTTTGCTCAGCTTTAGTCCGTCCCATATACATTTGAGTCCACTTTATAGATTACTTAAATATTCTGTTTCCTTTGTTCCCAGTTTTCCATAGTCCTAATGGTTAGATTCTTGGGGGGAAGGGGTAGGAATCGTGCTTTCATACAGGTTTGTTCTGTTGTCTTACAAAGAAATCCTAATAGTGTTATAGGATAGCAGGCTTGTCCAAGTGGCAGGCCTTAAATCTCGTATGTCCTTACTTCTCCTTTCAAGACTGTGCCAACTTCAAACAGTAGCCATATTTCTTTAGCTAAACTGGTATTGTTAAAGCACTACAGACCCCACACCTCCCCAGTGTGGAACTGTTATGCCAGTATAGATTATTCCCATGCAGGGAAGGGGAATATATTATACTAGTATAAGGCACCTTTATATTGGTATAATTGCATCCACGCTGGGCCAGGAGGGAGAGGGAAATTGTACTATTCTAATTATATTACAGCAAAAAAAACCACCCCCAACTGAAATAGTTTATACTGGCACAGAAATTGTGTACGCCAGCCACTCTCACCGAATTCTGTATCAGTCTGCCTTGGCAAAGCGATGCTATATTTTACTCCGCAGGCTTTCTCGTCAGCCCCCAAGTCACAGGGCCACTTGGTATTTTTGGTCAGGTGGCCCTTGTGCACAGAAAAAAGTCATTTTGTTGCAGTTACTTTATACATAATCCAAGCTAAGATGTTCTAGAACAAAGCCTGCTCATTTTCTAAAGAATTCTAACCAGGAAAAAAAGAAAAGAAAAAAGCTAACACTGCTTAAGAGGATAAAACAAGACTGGTTTGTAGGGCCAGGTTGAAAAGAATAAAGGGAAAATGCAATCAAATAACTAAGATTGAATTGTCATCACTTGAAAAGGTTGGTTATTTGAGCTCCCTTTCAGCAGGTTTAATTAGTTTGATGGTAAAAATGCTGGAAGCCGTGGAGCTTTATGTACATGAGATCTTCCTGGAGTGACTTTTTGTAAGAATAGGACCCCTCCATTCTTCTAAAACAAAAGTTATAGTAGAATCCCTTCACTTTTTTGTCTTCCCTGTTGCCATTTTTTCATTCCATTTCCCTGCTCTTTTATCTTCCCCTTTGTTTTAGTTCCTGTCCTCATTAGGAATTGGAGCCTCATTTGAAAAGTTTTTACCCTGGGCTAAATTTCCACCTCTCCTACTCTCCCATCCATCATGCTGTATGAGCACTGAAGGAACTTCAGAGTGAAATTTACTATGATCACTGCCAGTTTTACTACTTTCAGCCTCCAGGGTGTACAGTAGACAAAGGAAACCAGCACAGAAGTTTCAAGGCCAGATGCTCGACTCTGTTCCTTTGTGTTCTATGTGTGCACCAGGCTGCAAAGAGAACTCTACCACTGATTATAGAAAATTTAGATCGGCGGTATGCACACAACACACAAGTGGAGCAGCAGAGAGTGACTGAGGGCACATCTACAGTACGAAATTAGGTTGAATTTATAGAAGTCAATTTTTCTGAAGAGATTTTATATAGTCAATTGTGTGTCCCCCCCCACTAAGTGCGTTAAGTCGGCGGAGTGCGTCTACAATACTGTGGCTAGCATAGACTCTCGGAGCGCTGAACTGTGGGTAGCTACCCCGCAGTCTCCGCTGCCCGTTGGCACTCCATTTTTTCGAACGGAGTTCTGCCTGCACAGATTTTCTCCCCATACTGTGATCAGATCCAGTACCTCCCGTTCGGAGCTCTTTTGCAATTCTAGGACTACAGAAAATGAAATTCAAAAGTTCCCGGGGCTTTTCCTGATTACCTGGCTAGTGCATCTGAGTTGAAAGTGCTGTCCAGAGTGGTCACATTTGAGCATTCTGGGATACCTCCCGGAGGCCAATACCATCGAATTGCGTCCACAGTACCTCAAATCAATGTTGATTTTAGCACTGTTCCCCTTGCCAAGGTAGAGTACAGAAACCGGTTTTAAGAGCTCTTTAAGTCGACAACACTGGGTTGAGTGGATGGATTTAGTTTTAATTCGATATAACGTGGCTAATTCCGATATAATCACGTACTGTAGACCTGGCCTGACAGAGTAACAAAATTCAAAGGGGAATTTAGGAAATGCAGGAAACAGTACCATCTATAGAAGCGCTAGGCAGATTGCTAGTTAGTTGCTAATCTTTCAGTTTGGCAGCTAGATTAAACAACAAATTGGTTTTGAAGCTACACTGCATTATATATTGGCTGCTGTGCAGTGATGGGATTTGTACAAAAATTTGTTTTCTGTTATTGTTGGTCCAGCATATGGACAAAATTAACCCAAGAATACTAGGGAGAATTCCAGTACCAGAAAAGGGTAGTGGTCCCTTCTGTCGTACACAGTTGGGCTTGCAAAAATTCTATATTGAAACATCTGAAAATGAAAGCTTTTACCTTTTTTTCCTGGTGATAGGTCTTTTGATGGAAGAAATGGGGTTGTTGGCCTCTTTAAAAAACAAAACAAAAAACCCACTCATATATAGCGCTTTCTATCAGTAGATCTCACAGTGCTTTACAAAGGAAGTGAGTATCATCCCTATTTTATAGATGGGGGAAACTCACGCACAGAGGGGTGAAATGATTTGCCCAAGGTCATCCTGTAGGCCAGTGACAGAGCCAGGAATAGAAATCAGGTCTTCTGAAACCAGTCCAGTGTTCTGTCACTGGGCCACACTGTCTCTCATACAACTATAGAACTGCCTCTCAAATACAGTCTAGTCATTATTTTTCTAGATTTCTATGTGCAAGGCATGACTCTAGTTCATTGGTCCCCAACCTTTTATTTTTGTTATTGGAGCCTCTTTGTGATTGGTGGATAGGAGCTTTCACCTCCCCTTAGCCCTTTGCACAATACATTTGTTACAGTTCTATTTTGTTCTCTTTATCTATTTTCCCCCCTCCTCTCCAATGCCATTCTTGCTGTCTTCTTCTTTTTTTTTTATTAACATTCCTAGATTTGATACTTTTGCTTTTTTTTTTGTTCCCGTTCTTTCAGCACGCAATATGCTGTACTGTTTTATGGATCCCTCAAAACCATAGTATCTGAGCACAACTTCCATAGTGCAGTAAGTGATATGACTAGCATCTGTCACAAGTGATTCATTCCCCCACCCACTCCCCGAGGGAGAATTTTGTATGCAGCATAGGGGTTTGGTTTTTGTCTTTAAATGTATACCTTGCTATATATGTGTTAAAATAGGCAAGGTCAAAGAAGTGTGCCTTGTGCTTGGAGCAGAAGTTTGTGAGGTTTGTGATTCTTCACAGTCTCAGACCGGCCCCCGAGAAAGTTCTGTCTGATAAGCTTTCCCCTTATGATAGAACAGTGGTTTTCAACTGTTAATTAAAAAGTTGCTTGAAATAACTTTACAAATTTAACATTAGGTGAAGCAGAAGATAATAAAAGGAACCAAAGGGGGGATAAAAAGAGGAAGAGGGAGGAAGACCAGTCTAGTCAGAAAGATGGTAAATTTAAAAAATGTTCTGTATTTTTAAGCATTAGAAAAAATTGAAATATTTTGTCACTTTTTTTCTCGACATGTTGATAATTCTATAGTCACTTGCATAGAATGACAGAGTAGAGCTCTGAAATCATAAGAAAATCTTCCTGTATATCTAAATGGTGCTTGAGGTAAAAACAAAAATAATTTTAAGTGTAAAATGTTTTACTTTTTTGGCAAAGTCCGAAGGAACTACATTTGGTTTTGATGTAGAAATCCGCACAAGTTCATAGAAGCAAAACCTGTTAGTTTATTCTTTACTGTCTGAGCGACATAAAAATCTACAACATAATATGATTACACAGGAACCCTTCCTTGACACTTTTTGAAATAGAAAACTGTTACCTGAACACATTGTTACTGACATGTGACAACATGGATTTATCAAACAGGTTATCTAGTGCAGTAGGACCTAATGACCCCAACCGAGATCAGGAGGTCCCACACTCACTCTGTAAAGGCATAGGAAAAGAATAGCTTTTTTCCCTAAAGAGTTGACAATCTGAATAGACAAAGGGTAGGAGGAAAAAGCATTATACTGCTACACAAAGGGAACTGGGACTCTATAATAAAAATTACTTAACTGTGGTCACACAAAATCTGTGGCAGAGCTGGGCATTGAACCCAGATCTCGAGTCCCTTTAACCACTACTTTAATCACAATAACCTTTCTCTCTGTTGAATTTTAAATAATAAATAGAGGTTGATTCAGATTTGCCAAAACCTCAGGTCTTTTGCCCAGCTTCCCTATCCTAAACTCTGTCTCCTCGCTGGGTGGTGAGGGAGTCTCTTTCTATATTTGTATAGTCGTTGCAGGGTTTTAGTCTCTGCCTTTTCTCACGACCAGTGTCTAAACTAAAAGTTTAACATAAATATAGGCAGTGCTAGGAAAAGCCACTCTCCAGTACCAAATGCTGGGTGGGAAGGAAGAGAGGGCCTTGGATGAAGAACACTTAACCTCAACATAGCCTATTAAATGAGAGGGTAGGGTTGGGACTTCTCTCCCTGGGGAGAAGTTTCTTTGCCAGCAGCTGAACTGCAGACCATTCCTGTACACACTCCGTGACTGGCAATGCAGGTGGCATGAGTATGCACTTCAGTAGTGACATACTGGCTTTCCTCTGCTTAAACAGGTTTCCAGACTGCTTCTTTCAACACTCGGGAGGAGCTTGCTTCTTTTTTAGCAGCAACGTTAATCTTCGTTATGAGGAAGCTATCATTGTTAGCGGACCACCAACTAACAGACGTAATCCTGGATAACCATACACATTGCCTTCCTTCCTGTTCTAGATTATTGCCTAACAATTTTTTCACTTTGGCACTAGTCTAGACAGATCCACTTGTCTGTGTTGACATATGACGCTTTGTAACAGTAGCAGAGTGGTCCTCTGACAATGTAGTTTGCATAAATTTCTAGGCAGCTTGTTGGTCATTTAAAATCTCAGGGCCAGATTCAGACCTCACCTGTAGGGAAGAAGCAGCCAAGTAGGACATAACTTTTTTCTGACCCAATCTGAACTCTTCCAAAAGCCACATAGTTTATAGGTCTTCCACAGAAAGAATTGTAAAGGGAAACGTTGAGGGGCTTGGGATCCATGGTATATCTGGGTGGGGTTTTTTGGTTTTTTTGGTTTTTTTAATTAGAGTGATTTCTATCTGGCTGATTCTCTCTTCTTCTTCCTGCAGCATAACACCATGCAACTTATATTTACTTATTTTATTTTTTCAAATTTGGGGTGCATGATTTAGATTTTTTTTAACGAGAAAACAGTGTTACTGTATAAACATCAGTGCTGAGCAACTGCTGTAACTTTTTTTACTTCCTCTTTGACCTGTAAATATATGGGTTTAAAAAAAAAAAAGTATTTCCAGTTACTTTTCATTTATTTGGTGCCTGTGTGTTGGAGAATTTTCTTTCTTTTGGTTTAAGAATCTCTTGGATTTCAAAATTGACACCAAAGCAGGACACTTGACATGAATATTCACATCATGTGTTGACATCAACTTGGTGTTAAAGGGTGAAATCCAAAGGTGAAACTTCATTGTTCACAGGTTTGCACTAAACTCTTGTGCCAGGATGTAAGCCAGGAAATCCCTGACACTGAAGGGTTAAGAAATGAATGTGGAAGCTCCTTGGGTGCTTATTCCTATTTTATCACATGAAAAGTAGCCTTTACCCACGAGTATCAGTTCAGATATACAGAATCTTCAGTCTAGAATGAACCTAGATGTTTTTATAAGTAATGTAATTTCTGTTTCCTCCTATAATACAAGATGCCAGTGATGGTGGACGTTCATATAAAACAGTCCTGGACCGCTGGAGAGAATCTCTTCTTTCTTCTGGCAGCCTGTCCCAAGTCTTTCTACATCTCTCCACATTGGATCGAAGTGTTATCTGGTCTAAGTCCATTCTAAATGCTCGCTGTAAGATGTGCCGAAAGAAAGGTGACGCGGAAAGCATGGTGCTGTGTGATGGCTGCGATCGAGGTTATCATATCTACTGTATCAGGCCCAAGCTCAAGGTGTCTGAAGAAAAAGCTTTTGAAAATCTAGAATTCAGGTAAGGCTTAAGACTGATGGCACCTCACTAATGCATATTTGTATATTACCAGGCCATTCCTGAAGGAGACTGGTTTTGTCCAGAGTGCCGACCAAAACAACGTTCTAGACGCCTCTCCTCTAGGCAGAGACCTTCTATGGAAAGTGATGAAGAGGCTTCAGAACAGTTTGAAGAAGAGGAGGAAGAGACTTACTATGAGGAAATGGGACAAAGTGAGGATGAGGATTATGAGGAGGAACAAGAGGAAGAAGATGAATCGCAAGAGGAGGAAGAAAGGAGGTAAGTCAGGGGCCATAAGAACTGTTACCTTTTAACACTATTATTCTAATTGATTAAGTGTGCTTAGTGCTTTACAAGACAGAAGTACGTGGTCTTTGTCTCAAAGAGCTCACCGACTGAAAGAGTTGCAGACACATAGGTCAGTGGTGACTTGGGCCCTCAGCGTTTGGTTTATTGGCGTTATGTGCATAAATATCCACTCCTAGGGATGAAAATACACTCTTATTAATGTGTATTTGATAGGATACTACCTGTGGTCACTAACTATGGGGTGTCTGTTCATTCTGAAGCCACAAAGATGTATTGGTATTTGGGAGAGGTGCTGTTCAGAAAATTAAATTCCCAAATTTCAGATAAATTCCCAAGTTTCGAGGGAATAGATGGACCTGGTGAGAACTAGATAGTAAAGAAAACAAAAAGGTTCTCTCCAAAGGGAGAATTCTAGGGGTGTGTAATAGGGCCAAGTAAACATGCAGTTTGAAAAATACAGTAAATTGATGAATTTGTGTCACAAATCAAGAATGTAGCTTAAAGGGAGCTTGTGACACAGGGAACACTTTTTTCTCTATAGTCATTTGCATTTGAGTATGAATTAGAGGAGTTACATCCTATCCCCAGCAGTTGGGGTTTCATCGTTTGAGAGAACATACATTTCCATGGGAACATCAACTGCCAAACAGTGTCCCTTGGATCTCCCTTCTCTAATCTTGATCTTGCCTTGTGAGGACATTATGGCAGACCCAAGGACTGGACAGGACTTTATGTCAGAACCTGTCGTTTCTGCAGCTTATTTATGTGGGGATGAGATTCCTGTGTATTACTAGCAACAGCTGTTTCCTCAAGAAGCAAGGAGCCAGTTTAAAGAATAGAACCCAGGGGTCTTTCCAGGCAGCACATTTCTAATATTAAGCTGTTGGGCTGACTAGGCTTTTCAGAATCTTTTTACTACATGCTGCACAGAGCATTTGATTTTAGAGAACTCCACAGAGCAATATTTAAGAGTGCTAGTTGGATGCCAGCTTCAGTGGAAGCCAATTTTCTCTCTTGTTAAACAGAAATTAGGTACTGAATCAGAAGCCTTGAGGAGAAGAGGGGAGTAGGAGTTTAGAATAGTTAGAAGTAGTGATTTGTACAATACTGCCATGTACTTACATTTTTACAGCCTATCAAAACAAGGAAGACCACAAGTCAAACTTCCATTAAAAATGAGAGCAGCTAAACTCAACAACCCCTTTTCAAGTCGGAGCAGCCAGCGTCAGGCCAGTGGAAGATACGCTTTTCGGAGCCAGCAGAATACACCTAAGCAAACTGAATCTTCGTCCAAAGTTACTGGAAGGGGGATAAGAAAGATAAAGTCAGCCCCTCCATCAGTTACAAAACCTTCTTTAAGACTGAACAGCCGTACCACTCGTCAGAGTCAAGGCTCATTACAAGCAGATGTATTTGTGGAATTACTCAGTCCTCGAAGACGACGTAGAGGAAAGAAGACTGCTGATAGTACATCAGAAAACAGTCCTTCTCTTGGCTTCAGAATTGTTGCCACCACAGACTCACGTGAACGGCTTAGATCTCCTCCAGTTTCTACACAGAAGTTTCCTCTTCAGGATAGTGAATCTAAGAGAAGAGGCAGGAAACGACAATCCACAGGTTAGAAAAGCTTTGCTAGGAAAAAGTTAAAGCTACTCCTTAGATCAGGCCTGCACAACATGCGGCCTGTGTGGGCTCACTGTGTGCCCCGTGGGGGGGGTGTGAGTAGATGGGCTCACTGTGCGGCCCAAAATCTGGGACTGTATCCGTTGGTCCTTTTTGCTGCTTGTCTCTGGGCTGGGGGTTGTCCCAATGCTGCAAAGAGGGTGTTCCCAAAGGAAGGTGCTTGCTTCTAATCCCCGAGGCTGTCAGTATGTCTGCTCTTCTCTAGTCAACCCACTTGACAAGTTTGTTTGTCCTTGGTCTGGTTCCCATCCCCTCTCCAAGGGTTGCAGCTGTGTGGAGGTGCCTGCCTTCCACGCCTTCCTCATTCATTCAACAGGGCAATTGAATACAAAGTGGGGGGAAGATCTTATTTTATTTCTAGCAAAAAGACATTTTTCTTTTACCTTAATTATACTACCTTAGGGGCCCGCTGTAATATATTACCAAGGTTCAATACAAAGTCATATAAAAGTTATACAAAAATGCATAATGCAGAGATTTATCTACAACTGCATTGATTGACTGTTGTGTGCAGTAATATAGTGACCCCTGGGGGTGTGAAGAGGGATGCGATGGGGGGGCCGAGCAGGGAGGGGGCGGGTCCTATTTTACTGCTGTGATCTGGTCACCCTATGTGCGCTGTTTCTTTCCCCCTCTACAGGCTTCCACACCCCAGCGCTGGGGAAGGAGGGGTTGTTTCCGTGGGGCGGGCGGCGCTGGGGGAGGGGGGGTGTTTCCATGGGGCCAGGGGGTTTCGGCCCTCAGCTGTTTTTTTTTTTGTTTTTGTTTTTTGAGTAATATGGCCCTCGCCGCTTTACGAGTTGTGCAGGCCTGCCTTAGATGGTGGAGAGTGGGAAGGTTAGGGTTTTGAGGTACTTATTGACAAGTGGTTATATGGAAAAATTCTTACGATCTACAAGACGGTTCCATTGAAAACTAACCTGTTGCCACTACAAGTTCCTGTCACTAATCCTTAAATACTTTGAATTAACCTGTCAAACTGAGTGATCAGATCCATGGCACAAGTGTTAATTTAGTGTTTTCACTGAATGTGGGGGGCTTTCTAGTTAATGAACTGTAAATCTGGAAGTGATGATAGACTGACCATGAGTGTACTCCATATGTAACTGCTAAAAGGCAAATACTAAATCTTTAATAAAGCAAATCCTAATGATAACTATCAAGTAAACCATGGAGGACACAGAAATAATGGGACAATGAAGTTAGGAATATGGGTGACAAATAAAAAAGAGATTCAGCCTAGAAAAATGTAAGCTGATAATGTTTGGAGAGACAATCCAAAACACTCATTGAGACAAATATTTGGAAAGCCACAGTGCAACAAAAGACTGCAAATTAGCAAAAGAGTGGCAGCAAAAAATGCTAATGTTTTGTGTTGCATTTTGTACCATTTCAAACCTTCACCATTAGGTGTCTCTGCTTATCCTGTAGCTAAGAATTGCCAATACTCTGCTAGTCCTTCCTGATCAGAAAGCAGAGTAACTGTTCTCTGAATTAGTTGTATGTGTAGGATGGAAAAATGGTAGCTCAGACAGTAAGAGAAGACGCTGCTATAACCCTATAGTAGATAAAGGTTTAAATAGAGCATCTGTGTATGAGCTGCTGGTTTGTTTGTTTTTTGTGTTTTTTTAAACTGTTTTCTTAGTTATACACACATTTGTAAAAGGTATATTTTTATACTGAGCTTGCTAGATTCCTCCTCTTTTATCCTAATGTGCCTGGATGTGATCTTCATTAGGTCACTACTGACTTTGTACTGTATTTCAGCAAGGCTGTAGCACAGTTCAGGTATGTGGCCTTGATATACAAATGGGACTGAACCAAACTGTGAATTGTGTTTGGGGGCTATTGTATTGAAACTGGGTCTCCCCAAAATGAAAGCTGTTGGTCATAGTGCCAGGGTATGACCTTGAGCAGATCAGCAGTGATTACAACAGGGCTCTGGGAATGAGGGTGAAAGTGGTATTCTCATCAATTCTGCTGGTTGAGGATAGGGGGTTGGGCAGGGATAGACACATCCTGGAGATGAGTGCCTGGCTGCACAGATGTTGTTGACAGGAGGGCTTTGGCTTCCTTGACCATGGTGGTATGCTGTTAGGGTCTACAGCAGTCCTCCTTCCCCAATCTCTTCCCCTGATGAAGAAGGGGAAGAGCATCTTGAGGTGCTTACTCACTAACATAGTAAGGAGGGCTTTAAACTAGGTTAAAAGGAGGGAGGGTGACAAAACCCTACAGGTAAGTATGAAAGGTGACCTTGACAGAGGGAATATTAGTATAGAGCAGAGGTTCTCAAACTGCGGGGACAGAATGTATTCTGTGGATGTGTGGGAAGCTTTAGGGGAAAAAAATGTACTGCACACATTTTACCCACAGCAATGAATAACTAGCAAAGCTGATTGATTCCTCCAGACAAATCAGGTCCTCAGATGGCGCTGTGCATTTGACTCTAGATCAGTGATCCCCAAACCTTTTAGGGTCATGCCCCCTCTTACCCCTGTCTATGCCCTCCCCACCCCCCAGGGCCAGGAATGGTGCTGTGGTCCAGAGCCACTGCCAGGCCACAGTTGGGAGAGCCGAGGTTGGGAACGGAGCCTGTTGCGGGACTGCAGCTGGGGACTGGGCTGGAGTAGAGCCATCACGCCACCCTGAACGTTCCCTCGCGCCTCCCTAGGGGGGTGAGCCTGACGGTTTGGGGACCAACTGTGCTCTAGATGGTGCTGTGCATTTTGATGGATTTCTGTTAAGCTTCCATAGCATTATACGAAGTCATTGCCATCTGTACATTAATCCATTTAATTGTAAGCATCAATCACAATTGCAGTTTTGCTTTTGCTCTTATTACAATGGATTGTTGGCTCTGTATGAAGCAATGCCTTGCTGTTTTTAATATTTAGTAAGAGTTGCATGTTGTGGATTTTTTTTTTTTGTATACATACTTGTGTGGCACAGGGGCATAAACTACTAGAGACACAAAGAAAAGGGGTGCATTCAAATAAGTTTGAGAACCACTTGCCTGGACAACATCATATTAAATCTACTCCTGACAAGAAGCCAAAACATCTGATTTGTGAAAATCTTTCTTCCCAACATCTACTAGCCTTCATTTTAGAACAGCAAACCATCAAGTGCTGTTGGCTAAGTATGACTATCTCATTCGGAATTCAGACTCTCAACAGAACAGAGCTCATTTCCAGGCTCTGATTGAAGAGGGGCAGTTGGTGGCCAGAACTGCACTTCTGCATCAGTGGTTGGTGCAGCAGACAGGCCATTGTGATGCACCATAAGTAAGGCTACGAGTCTGTCATGGATTCCATGATTTTTTTTGATGACTTCTGTAACTTCAGCCCTGCACAGGGGGTGAGCCCTGGGTGGCAGGGCTTGGGCTTCTGTAAATTACTGTTTTTTGACTGCGACCAGTCCATGACTTTTTTTACTAAAAATAATCATGACAAAAACGTAACCTAAACCATGAGTCATGGTTGTGTGCTTTGGGGTGTCCCATGGTGGTCCAAAACATGGTGAAGGACTTACCTTTTTGATGATGCCCATTTTTTTCAATGAAAACACAGATGAGTCCTTACATACATTGGGGCAGGAGTCCTTTAAAGTATCTCAGGCAGCCTTACAAACCTAGACTGGCACTTCAATGGTTTTATCAGCCTTGGTCTTGTCTCTTACAACGAAGATACAAAGAGTACAGTAGTCTTGTTTCCCTGCACCTCCCATGCCTACAACACCATCTCACTCCCATCCCCCACTGAAAATATATTTTTGACGGGAGCTCGAGAGATGTAAACCATTTATGATGCCACCACTGCCCTATCCCCACATACTTTTCAGTGGTCATTTAACACTCTGTTTCTACAACTGAACTGCTGTAACAGTCAAGTGGATATTGGGTATCAATATTACAGCTAGACAATTGAGTTTGTCCCTCCCTCCTCCAAAATCCCCATTCTGTCCCTCTTTCGGGACCATTCTCATAAGGGGATTCTCAGGCAAGAAGAGTGGAATCCCTCCTCCAACGAGAAGCAATAGAGTTCAGCACCAATGGACAGGTTTTTACTCTATGTAGTTCCTAAAAAATAGGAGGTTGGAGACCTGTCTTCAATCTCCGTTATCTCAACTGCTTTATTCGCAAGATGAAATTTCACATGGCCACTGGCATCAATAATCCCATCCCTGGAAAATGATGTAGTTTGCAGCTCTTGATGTGAAGGATGCTTCCTTTTATGTAGATATTCATCCCCACCCACAGGCATTTTCTCAGATTCATGGTGGGCTCTGACCACTTGCAATACACGGTGCTCCCAGTTAGCCTCACTGCTGCCTCCTGGGACCTTTACTAAGGTCTTTCTGGCAGTAGCAGTGCATTTCTGGTGAAGCCATTCCATCTTTTTCTTCTATTGACAGTTGGCTTCTCATTCCCAAGATGCCTCAGGAAGCCTACAAGTCAACCTCATCAATGCCTCAATTACTCTCTTCCCTAGGAGTCAATGTGAACTTAGAAAAGTCTGTCCTTACTCTGATGCAGACTATATTCTAATACTTCAGTCATGGCAAGAGTTTATCTACCAAGGGACAGGTTTTGCACCATGAGCAACCTACTAGATCAGGTTATATGCAATCCTCAAGCTCCAGTCAGAACTTCTTTCCATCCTGGGGTACATGGCTTCATGTGCTTATGTTATCCCTGTCACACTGTCTGGAGTGGCTCATGACTGAGGACCTGGCTCAGGGCAGACTTTCAGAAAACAGGGCAGACACCCCAAACTGGTGGTGTGTTCTATAATTTAATTAATTTCACCAAGCCAATGACAAACGTGAACCTTACCATGGAGTCACAGACAGTTCTTCTCCGAGTGCTTGCTCATGTTGATTTCATTGTAGGTGTTGCACGCACCCAAGTGCTTGGCTGTCAGAGACTTTTGCCTTAGCGTTGCCCGTAGAGCCGGCTGTGGCGCCCTCTGGAGGGCTGTGTTCAGGCGTAGTACATCAGGCGCCGCCAGCCCTGCACCCTCTCAGTTCCTTCTTACTGCCCATGGTGGTACAGTTGGAACGCCTCTGTTCCTTGCTTTGCAAGCGGTCAGCGGTTTCTCATCTAGTTTAGCCTTGTGCTTTACCTGTAAATAGTTTTAATCATTATTAATAGTTAAGTACCCATTGATTGTTGAGTTAGTGGCCCAGTGAGGATTTTGCCCCCGGCTAAAGGACTCGGCTATGGGGAGTGCACCTATGATGGGCCAAGTGCACCTATGTGGTAAGCCACGCCCGGCTTCATCTGAGGCCCCTGCAAACGTGGCTGTCCTTGGTCTACATTCCTAGCAGGTGCCCCCTGGACCAAGTGGTCACGGTGGCAAGCCACGTCCTCTCGTCTCTGGATTGGTGGTGGGATCCTAGGTCTGTGCTGCAGGGAGTCCCTTTCGTGATCCCCTCGCCCTTGTTCACCTTGGTCTCAGATGCGTTGGACCTGGGCTGGGGAGTCCATCTGGGCGAGCTCAACACCCAGGGCTGTTGGCTTCAACACGACCTGGCCCTTCATATCAATGTCAGGGAGCTCAAAGCAGTTCACCTGGCATGCCAGGCTCTCTTGCTCCACCTGAAAGGCAAGGTGGTGCAGGTCCTGACCGACAATACTGCTACAATGTACTACATCAACAGGCAGGGCGGTGCCAGGTTTTCGGCCCTTTGTCAGGAAGTTCTCAGCCTCTGGGACTTTTGTGTGCGGCATGCCATTCATTTGGTGGCCGCCCACCTGCCCAGAGCCAGGAATGTTCTGGCGGATCGCCTCAGTAGGACCTCCTTGTCTCGCCACGAAAGATCGCTCCATCCGGAGGTGGTCAGCCTAGTTTTTCACAGATGGGGGACTCCCCAGGTGGACCTGTTCATGGTCCAGAAAGAACAAAGTGCCACATGTTCTGGTCTCTGCTGGGCAGGGACAAGGGCTCCCTGTTGGATGCCTTCTTGATCCCATGATCGGGAGTGCTTCATGCATGCCTTCCCACCAGTGCCACTAATCCAGAGTCCTGCTCAAGATGAAGCAAGACAAAGCAATGGTCATCCTTGTAGTCCCAGGTTGGCCATGCTCCTGAGTCTTTCGGCAGCCACCCCATTGCAGCTGCCTCTTTGGCCGGATCTGCTGTCCCACAGGAATCTGCTGCATCTGAATCTGGCAGTGCTGCACCTGATGGCCTGGTTTCTGTGTGACTGAGCAAGGAAGAACAGAAGTGTTCCGCCAGTGTCCAGCAGGTCCTACGTAGCAAAATGGAAGCGGTTCACATGTTGGGCCTCAGATTGCCACATCCGGGTGGAAGAGGCTCCCTTGCAAGACGTCCTGGACTATGCTAAACCTAAAGCTCCAGGGCCTGTTGCTGTCCTTGGTGAAGGTGCACCTGGCGCCCGTCCTCCGTTTCACAGCAGGTCGGTCTTTGCCCATCCCATGATGGTGCAGTTCCTGAGAGGTCTGGAGCGCCTTTACCCACATGTCTGGGACCCGGTCCCTTCTTGGGACCTGAACCTTCGTGCTGTCCAGGCTCACGGGACCCCCCACTTTGAGCCCCTGGCTTCCTGCTCCCTTCTGCTCTCCTCAAAGGTCTCCTTTTTGGTCGCTATAACTTCGGCCCATAGGGTGTCCAAGATACTGTCTCTTCTATAAGGACATGGTCCAGCTGTGTCTGCACCCGGCTTTCCTGCCCAAGGTCGTTTCCCAGTTCCATACTGGTCAGAACATGTATCTTCCAGTCCTCTGCCCAAAGCCTGATGCTACGGATGAAGAATGCAGGCTGAATACCCTGGACGTCAGGTGGGCACTGGCCTTCTACATACAGAGAACGAAGCTGTTCCGTACGTCTACGCAGCTGTTTGTCACTGTCGCGGACCGGATGAAGTGTTGCCCAGTGCCTATCCAGAAAATCTCATTCTGCATCCACTACTGCTATCAGCTGGCGAAGGTGCCCCCACCAGCAATTGTGACAGCCCACTTGACTAGGGCACAAGCATCATCGGTGGCCTTCCTCACATAGGTTCTGATCCAGGAAATTTGCCGCACCGCGACCTGGTTTTCCATCCACAAGTTTGCTTCACACTATGCGATGACCCAGCAAGCTCAGACTTATGCTGGTTTTGGCGGAGCAGTACTCCAAGCTGCAAGACTGTGAACTGCGAGCCCACCTCCATGGATTCTGCTTGTGAATCACCTACAATGGAATCGATATGAGTAAGCACTCAAAGAAGAAAAAAGTTACCCACCTTTTGGTAACTGTTGTTCTTCAGGATGTGTTGCTTATGTCCATTCCATTACCCGCCCTTCTGCCTCTCTGTCAGAGTTGTCGGCACGAAGGAAACGAGAGGGCACAGAGCCTGCGGTGCCTAATATGCTGCGCCATGAGCACGGCACTCCAGAGGGCACCACAGCCGGCCCTATGGGTACTGCTAAGGTTTTTAAAAGTCTCTGACGTGGGGCGCACGCACACTTACAATGGAATGGACATGAACAACACATCTCAAAGAACAACAGTTACAAAAAGGTGGGTAACCATTTTTTCCCTTAGACTCCCCAGTCTATCTTGCCACCCAGACAACTGTCTTTTCCATCAACAAACTGGGGGTGGGAGGGGCAAGATCAGTCCCCATGTGTGTAGAGCAGTCACCCTGTGAAACTGGTGTATCAGGAATTAAATCATCCTGTTGGCAGCTTATCTTCCAGAAACTCAGAATGGGTTGTCGGACATCCTCAGCAGGCATTTTGCCATCAATTGTGAGTGGGAATTGCATGATTCAGCCGTAAATAGCATCTTCACTCAGTGGGAGACCAGCAACTGGGATCTATTCGCCTCCCAAACAAACAAGAAATGAAATATATACTTGGAGCTCTAGGACTATGCTCTCAGGGTGATGCTCTTTTTCTCACCTGATCATCTGAGCTATGCCTTTCCTCCCTTGCTGCTCCTACCTCAGTTCTTACAGAAAATTCATCAGGACAGGGCACAAGTCATCCTCATTGCCCCCCAACTGACCCAGACAGTTTTGGTTCCCAAATCTCAGACTGTTATCTTGTTCTCCAATCACCATCTAGTCCTTTTGTGATCTCTTGGCCCAGGAGAAGGACAGGATCAAGCATCTTAACCCTTACGTGTTGTATCTTATGGCTTGGTTTTTGGCATATTAGTGCTCTGAAGATGTATAAATGATCCTTAATAACAGTAGAAAGGACTCCACTAGAAAATGCTGTTCAGCCAAGTGGAAGCATTTTTCCATCTGGGTATGGAAGAAACATGTATCTCTTGAGTCAGCAGATAGTCTAAAAGGGGGTGGAATATCTTCTTTCTCTCAACACAGCTGGGCTTTCTCTCCGTTCTATTCAAGTCTACCTGGCAGCAATTAGTGCATGCTATGTACCCTCTGGTGATTATTCAGTTTTCACTCTCTGATTGACTACCAAATTCTTAGAAGTTTCCCACCAGTAAGGAAACCTACTCTTAATTGGGACTAAAATATTGTACTTTCAGTATTCATTAAGCCTCCCTTAGAACCATTAGCTTCCGTGTCTCACTTATCAATGGAAGCTGCATTCCTTATAGCTATCACAGACCTGCCATACACTATATTCCATAAGGACAGTCTTTTTATGACTCCATAAAATTAACCCCCAAAGTAGTTTTGGCATTTTACATGAAACGATCAATAGACTTACCTTTGTCCCCCCTCTCCCTGAAACAGCGCGTGTCTGGAGAGGAGACTTTATTCCCTCACCATATGATGCACTCTTGCCTTCTACCTGCAAAGGACAAAACCAATTAGAAAATCACCTACATTGTTTGTGTTTCTCGCTACAGCAGAATAAGTCTGAGGTTGTGGTTCTCAACCTGTGGCCCATGGGTCGTTTGCAACCCAATCAGCACAGCGCTGCAGCCCATGTGATATCCTCAGGGCCATATAGGTAGTATTGGATGTGGCCCACATAACACTGCGGTCCACAATGGTAAATAGATTGAGAACCACTGGGTTAAGCTATATCCTCTAAGTGGATCTTGGGTTGTATCCTGCTCTGCTACCAGCTGCTGCATCTTCCTCCTCCTCATGGGTTGAGGGCTCATTCTGCAAGAGCACAAGCAAATTCAGTGGCATCGCTTCAGGAAGTACCCATTTCTTGACATTTGCAGAACAGCTACATGGAGTATGTTTGCGCGTACATGTTTGCGCATCATTGTGTTCTAGTGCAGAACTCCTCTGCTGATTCATTCTTTGGGACAGTGGTTCTCCAAACAGCTCTGCCATTTGTCTCCTTGCATCCTCCTCCTACTTAAATACTGCTTGTCAGTCACCCATAGTGGAATACACATAGGGACCAGGTCTCAAAGAAGAAACTGTTACTTACAGTAACTGGAGGTTCTGTGGTCCCTATCCGTATTCCACTATCCACCCTCCCTCCTTCCCCTCTTCTTTGGATCTCTACTGGATTTGTGGTAGAGAAGGAACTGGAGAGGCGGTCAGTCCACTCTACTGTTTATGCCTTTTTGGTTGGAAGCATCAGGAAGGCAAGGGCACTAGTGTGGCCCAATGGATGCAGTGTGCAAGAATTCTCCGACTCCGGCTACAGCAGAGGGGAAGGAGGGTGCGTAGTGGAATACAGATAGGGACCACATGTCTCTATGAACCCCCAGTCACTGTAAGTAACCTTTTGTCCTTTGAGACCTGGTACCTATTTATATTCCACTCCGGAGTGAAAGCAGCAGAATAAGGACAATGGACTTAAAAAAAGCAGACTTCAACCAACTCTGAGAACTGGTAGGTAAGGAAGAAAATCTAAGGGAAAAGGGAGTTAGTGAGAGCTTGACAGTTTCTTAGACAATATTAAAAGCACAACATCAAATTATCCCCATGCAAAAGAAAGATAGGAAGAATAGTAAGAGGCCAGTATGGTTCCATGAAGAGCTCTTCAATTACCTGAAACTCAAAAATGTATCCTACAAAACTTGGAAACATGGACAAATTGCTAAGGAATACAAAATAACACAAGTATGTAGGGACAAAATCAGAACGGGTAAGGCACAAAATGAGTTGCATCTAGCAAGGAACATAAAAGGCAATAAGAACTGGTTCAATAAATAAGTCATGAGCAAGAGAGAGACAAGAGTGTAGGTCCTCTGCATAGTGGTCAGACGGAGCTAATAATGGACAACACCAAGAACACTGAGGTATTAAATGCCTATTTTGTGTCAGTCTTCTCTTAAGCATCAGGTGACAACTAATTTTTTTTAACACGATATTAACAACAAGAGAGAAGGAACACAAGCCAGACCAGGGAAGGAGCAGGCTACATAATATTTATTGATGTCATCAGGGCCTGATGAAATTTACCCTAAGTTACATAATGAACTAGTTGGAACCATTTGCAGTTTCTTTGAGAACTCGTGGAGGAGAGCTGAGGTCCCGGAGGACTAGAAAAGGGCCAAGACAGTATTTTATGTTTTTAAAAGGGTGAACACAGAGGGGAATTATAGACTAGTCAGCCTAATTTTGATACCTGGAACAAATTATTAAACAATCAAATTGCAAGCATCTAGAGGATAAGTGATCAGAAATAGCCAGCATGGATTTGTGAAGAACAAGTCATGTCAAACCCAATTTCTTTATTTGACGGGGTTACTGGCCATCTGGATAGGGGCTCAGCAACAAGCACTAGATATGACTTATATTGATTTTAGTAAAGATTTTGACACAGTCCCCACATGTCATTTTCATAAACTTACTAGAGAAATGTGGTCTAGATGAAATTACTTTAAGGGAGGTGCACAGCTGGTTGAAAGAGCTACTCTTTATGTACAATATCAGTGGTTCACTGTCAAACTGCGAAGATGTATCTAGTGGAGTCCCACAGGGGTCAGTTCTGGGTCCCATACTAGTCAATATTTTCACTAATGACTTGGATAATGGAATGGAGAGCATGCTTATAAAATTTGCAGATGACCCCAAACTGGGAGGGATTTCAAGTTCTTTGGAGGACAGGATTAGAATTCAAAGTGATCTTGACAAATTGGAGAACTGGTGTGAAATCAAAACGATGAAATTCAATAAAGACAATTACTTCACTTAGGAAAGAAAAATCAGTGTACAACTACAAAATGGAGAATGACTGGGCTAGGCAGTAGTACTGCTGAATAGGATCTGGGGAGTAATAGTGGATCACAAATTGAATGGTGATGCTGTTGTTAAAAAAAAAAAAAAAAAGAAGCCAATATCATTCTGGGGTGTATTAACAGGAATGTCATACATAAGATATGGGATGTTGTTATTCTGCTCTACTCAGCATTGGTGAGGCCTCAGCTGTACAAGTTTGGTGCCAGGCTTTAGGAAAGATGTGGACAAACTGGGAGAGTCCAGAGGAGAGCAACATAAAATGATAAAAAGATTTAGAAAACCTGACCTATGAGGAAAGATTTTAAAAAGTTGGGTATGTTTAGTCTTGAGAAAAGAAGACTGAAGGGGAACATAAATCTTTAAATATGTTAAGGGCTGTTATAAAGAGGAGGGTGCACAGTGTTCTCCATATTCACTGAAGGTAGGACAAGTAATGGGCTTAATATGCAGCAAGGGAGATTTAGGTTAGATATTAAGAAATCCTTAGTTAAGTACTGGAATTGGGTTTGCAGGGAGGTTGTAGACTCCCCATCATTGGAGGTTTTTAAGAACAGGTGAGACAAACACCTGTCAGGGATGGTGCAGCTGTAATTGGTCCTACCTCAGCGTAGGGGATGGACTAAATGACCTCTCAAGGTCCCTTCCAGCCTTACATTTCTATGATTCAACATTGTTTACACAACCTTAATTATCAAACTGCTATATATTAATTTACAACTAAACACACAAATTGACAGAGAGAGAGAGAGAGAGGGGTGGGGGTGGGGGGGTGGGTGAGAGAGAGAACCCAAATGCTTCAGTCTTTTATTGCCCTGATGAACCACACATCCAAAGAAGTGAGGCAGAGCCCCATCTGCTTTCTTTATACTCTGGAAGGAGAAATTAAGCAGTAAAATCCATACAGTTCCTGCCTCCTGGTTTGCCAAACTTAGCTTTTCAAATCCACTCCACTTGCTGTGAATAAGGTCAACAGGATGAGGTAGCTGGGCAAAATCAAGCTTAGCAGAAGTGCTACTAGTACACCTGCATTTAAAACAGTATGGAGGTGGGGGCGGGAAAAATTTTCCACCCCTTTGCTGAATGGGCCAGACTGCAGGAGAGCCCTACATCCTATTAGCTCTTGTTGGTATGTTACACATCCAGTGTTTTCATGTTTTATTAAATACTTAATTTTGGTGTGCCATTTTCTTACTTTTTGTCAGTAGTTTTGTGATCTGTTTTTCAGATTCGTCTCCTCACACCTCATTGAACAGGAGGAGTTCGGGTCGTCAGAGTGGAGTCCATGAACTGTCAGCTTTTGAACAACTTGTTGTGGAACTGGTACGACATGATGACAGCTGGCCTTTCATGAAACTGGTTTCTAAAGTCCAGGTAACTGGTGGATGTATATTGTGGCAACATTTTGGGATGATGTTTACTGTCAGATTCTGATTCACTGGATAGCCCTAAAAGGGAACACTATTGAGCATGGTTCAGAAAACTCTTGCTATGTAATTTGTCTCTTTGATGTCAGAAACTGAGATTTCCCAATTTGACAAGTTGCTGTGAAAGTCCTAATATACCTGTATTGGCCGGTAGGCGTGTGTGGCTGTCCCTTGCTGTGAATCTCCAAGGGCGGCCATGCCTCTTTGCTGTCATGCACCTAGAAAAGCACTCTGCATAAGGGGAAAATTAGCTGTCTCTAGGGCTCAAACCCGCAGGTGGGGTAGAACAGTGAACAGTCAGGGGCCCAGGCACTTAGGCAGGGTAGAGCAGGTAAGAGTCTAGGAGCCTGGGGCTCTGGCAAGGGGTGAGTGCCCTACACAGTCTAGGGGGCTAGCTCAGCAGACGGTAGACTCACACTGGCCTCCTGGCCAATGGTGGGGATGTTGCATCCCCAGGGTTGGGATGGCAGAGGGTAGGGGAACGCAGGCCCACCTGACTCCACTGCGTCCCAGCCCAGGGCCCTAACAGTAGCGGCGTGGTCTGCCACTGGGTCAGCGGGGATCCGCTTGCAACACACTGACCTTGTATCAGGCCAGCACTCTACCAGACGGTTGTCTAGTTTCCCTGGGCTACTTCGTACTCTCCCCAGGTTTGGTACCTCGGTGAGGTGAGTGTCTGAGGTTTCCTCAGAGTACACCACCAGTGGCAACCCCAGCAGCGCCTCAGCGTTGGTCAGGTCTGGCCCCTCTGGTAGCTCAGGCGAGTCCTCAGGGTAGCTGAAGTCTTCTGTGGGCTCCTGCATCAGCAGTGAGGAGAACGCATCCGTCTCCTTTGGCAGCTGCTGCCCAACTGACCTACAGGGCCGGCTTTTTATACTTTCTGTTCCTGTCCTGCCCCTCTGCTTCCGACATGCTGAGCTTGGTCCTGGTTCTGTCCATCGGGGGGGGGTCTGGCCATCCCTCACTGTCAATCTCCAAGGGTTGTAGCTTCTTTGCTAGAACCTGGTACTGTGGGTTTTAAGACCTGAAATAACTCAATAAGAAAATGTCAAGCGTAGCAAAGTTTTTGAAAATCTGCATTATACTGCCAAAGGTAAAACAGACAGTTTATTAAAAAGTCAGTTGAACTAAAATTGTCATGGGATTTTGCTTTCCTGATGTGATTTGAGTGCTAAAACATTTTCAAATCAGTATGACATTACTGTTATAGGAGTAATTTACTGTTAATCATGCTGTCCGAATGATTGTGCAGTAAAGTGACAATTAGCTCAGTAATTCCATTCCCATTAGTTTCTGAAATACATAGTACTAGCATGGACCTTTAAAGCGAGTCACATTGCAATAGGAGGACCCAGGATGAAGTTTATACTTCCTCTTGTTTGAAAGGACATAGTATGCATTTCCCTGAAAGTCCCATTGGCTGGTACAGAAGAATGGTAGGGCTATACTAGCATCACAGAATGCCTGTTCTCCTCAATCACATTGAAGCTGCTCCCTGTTCATGGGGGTTGCTCTAGTATTACCAGATCTGGAATTTCTGTCAATTTCTGACCAATTTTTTACACAAAAACTTGACTTGAAACTGACAAGAGCAGGAATTATTAGGCAGCTGGAAGGAGTGATTTTAAGATTGGGGGGAAATCTCTATCTTCATAGAGAAGTGGGTTGGTGTGGACATTATAATCATCTACACATATGAATGAAGGGTATAAATATCAAAGGGAGAGGAGTTACTTAGATCAGGAACAAGTAGGGAGGGCAATATCTTGGAGTAATGGGATTAAAATAAGAAAATCTCTGGCTGAATTTGAGAAAAGCTTCCAAATGGGGAGCTGTATTAATCTTGACCTTCAGAATAAAGTGGTAGAAGCTCCATTGCATATATAGTCAAACTAGACTAAGCAAAGCACTAGAAAAAAAGTCCCTTTTATGATTTGAAAAAGAAAAATCCACAGATGATTACACTTTTGTCTTTATAGTGCCAGAACACATCAATTTAATTACTTGCTGCCTGTCAGTGTGCTGACCTGTATTTACAAATCCTGGATGCAGTTAATGATCACTCCTTGTACATGCCAAGGAATGTGGATGATTTTACCCCCCAGCCTTCTTCACTGCTAATTCCCCCTGCAAATTTGCTAGCAAATTGCACTCCAAGATGTATGTTCAGAAGAGAGCCCATAGCCAAATTGTGTCTGGTTTAAAATGTATATGTATGTTTCTGGGTTTTCTAGTCAGACAACCAAATTTGGGATCCAAATTGTCCCATAAACAAGACACCTTTTAAAAATGTCTTCTAGTCTGATTTGGGGAGGACCTTGGAATGTGTGCTTGCATGGAATTCAAGGTCTGTGAGCCAAATGATCAGTCTGGGTTCAGTAATCCTCCTCCCCTTTGCTTTGATCATGTATGCATTTCTTATCTTGACTGAGTGATTGACTGAGCGGCTGCTCTCTCATTGTCTGGCATCTGCATATAGTCTACCCAGGGGTCGGCAACCTTTCAGAAACGGTGTGCCGAATCTTCATTTATTCACTCTAATTTAAGGTTTTGCGTGCCAGTAATACATTCTAACATTTTTAGAAGATCTCTTTCTATAAGTCTTTAATATATACCTAAACTACTGTTGTATGTAAAGTAAATAAGGTTTTTAAAATGTTTAAGAAGCTTCACTTAAAATTTAAATTAAAATGGAAAGGCCCCCAGACCAGTGGCCAGGACCCAGGTAGTGTGAGTGCAACTGAAAATCAGCTTGTGTGCCGCCTTTGGCACCCGTGCCATAGGTTGCCTACCCCTGGTCTATCCTATATGCTACATAAAAATCTGCAGTGTTTCCTACCCTTCAAACAGGCCTAACTGGCATTTCAAAGAACAAAATAGTGCAAGTATGAGAGGAGTAATAGAGTGAAAGCAGCCATCCCTCAGCATCAAGGAGCTTGTATTGTTACAAAAATAAGTACTACAAAATGAAAAGAGTTTGGAGATGCCTTAGAACCATAGAAATCTAGGGCTGGAAGGGAGCTCAGGAGGTCCCCAGCACTGAGGCAAGATTAAGTAGACCATCCCTGACTAGTGTTTGTCCAAGCTGTTTTTAAAAATCGCGAATTATGGGGATTCTACAATCTCCCTTGGAAGCCTATTCCAGTACAGTATAGCATTGTACAATACATAATGTTATGTAATTGCAAAAATAATTTATATCTTAACAAGTTTGAACAGCTCTAACACAAGTGTAAAGCTTATAAATTAAACCACCTTTTTCCTTAAAAATTCCTCCATTAGATATTTATCCTTGGGGTTCTTTGCCCAATTTCTTTAACTTCTCTGAATGCATTACTGATTTGTTTTATATTTTGTGGTCTCTTGCTTGAACAACTTTAAAATTAGGTCAAGAAATTAATAGCTGAATTTCAGTAAATTCTGGTTGTCAATAAAGGGCCTATTAAGAGTCTTTCCACTCTAACAGTAGAAAGTCCAAGTAAATTTGTGGCTTTCTGTGTATATCTTAAATTCAATTCATAATAATTAGGTGTTAAGTTTATGTATATTTTTACATAATAAAATGAATAGTAAATAAAGTGAATACCTTTTTCTTTCTCCCACAGGTACCAGACTACTACGATATTATCAAAAAACCTATTGCCTTAAATATAATCCGTGAAAAAGTGAATAAATGTGAATACAAATTAGCATGTAAGTACTATTTACTGAAGTAATTAATCCTGTGATCTGTTCTTTACAATTAGAGGTCTTATCCCCTTGAAGAAGCAGAGCTGGGATGGGAGGATTTGAAAACTGGTATTTCTTCAAAAAAACCAGTCTTAGAAATGTATGAACCACTTTTTTCAGTGTAGTGATTGTGTTAGTAGTTGTACTACTAATGCGGGTGAAATGTAACTAAAGTGAATGGTCATGGAGTTTCAATTACCTTCTCAAGCCTTAGAGATGGTACCTGTTAAATAGGGTTGTGGCACCTTGATGGGATATATCGGAAAATTTACATTGCTTGAAGACAGAGGACTCTGACTGTAGGGTTGTTAATCTGACACTATACATACACACTAAATTCATCCCATTTATTGGTGAAGATCTCTTTAGCAACTGTCTTTGCGAAGGGCATCATCCTACTGAATTCTGTAGTGCCATAACAGTATGCTTTACTCATACAGTACTATTATCTATGGTGACCTGGCAAATGCACTAAGCTCATTTCTTTAATTTTTATTTACCAGCTGAATTCATTGAAGACATTGAACTGATGTTTTCGAACTGCTTTGAGTACAACCCTCGTAATACAAGTGAAGCAAAAGCTGGAATTAGACTTCAGGCTTTTTTCCATGTTCAGGCTCAAAAGCTTGGACTCCCTATTGCATCTGGTAATGTGGACCACGCTGCTCCAGCTGCAAAGAAGTCACGAATTTAACCTCTTCCTTCCAAAGGATTTTTTTGAGGAAACCTTTATATTCATGAAAATGAAACATTAAATCATGCAGTTGTCATATCTGTATAAAGCAATAACACCAGTTTAACCACCTTGAAGTGTGGCCTGCACTATATTCTCAATTTAATATTAAGCACTCAGGAGAATGTAGGAAAGATTACCTTTGCTACAGTTTTATTCAGTGTCTAATAACTTTGATAGATGTATTGGATACAGTACTGGTTTACAGAGGTTTTGTACATTTTTAAGACATTCATGTGTCCAAATATCTTCCAGAAATATTTTTTTCTGCACCATATGACCTTGTTTTATCCTCTAGATTTTCTAGGAGCTGTGGTATTGTGAGGACTTGATCAACTCAGACAAAATCTTCTACTGTAGCACAGTTGAAGAAACTGTGTAAATGTCTGAAACTCTGAGTACACCTTTTCAACACTACACATGAATGAGTACAATTGCATATCCTTTAAAGTACTGTACCAGTGCTGGCTGGAGGTATTCAGTCTGAGTTTATTAAGTAGATATTTATTTAGCATTCAAAGTAATTTGTGAATTTGTTTTGTATTTATAAAATTTGTATGTGGGGGGGGATAAGAGTTCCTTAACTTTTTTAATTTTTCTCCTGTGTTTTGTTTATTCCTCTAACTTCCCGATGATCAGTTGATAAAATAATACCCTCTCCTCTCGCTGGCAGTTCTTCTAGCAACAAGTAACTTGCAGGACTATATTATAAGTTTCTATGTACAACTTTCTAAGTGTACAAATAAAATGATACGTTTTTCAAAGTATTCTGCACTTCTGAAGTTACTGTAGTCTGCCCTCCTTACTCAGTCCATGGTCCCAGTGATTTCAGATGGGAAGCTGCTTGTGTGAGAACAGCAAGATTTGGCTCTGATGAAAATATACCTTAATAGCATAACAATCTTAAATATTTCCAGCAGTCTTGAACATAAGCAAATCCCAGTGTCTCATCCCATCTCTTGTATACTATTCTACACCAAGGTGATGCAAATGCCTTGAATATAGGCAGAACTGTGTGATACCCTAATGATCAGCTTTTTATTCTCTTAAATAATGTAAAACTTTGTAATGTTTAGTTAGCCAGAATCTTAAAACAGTCTTGAAATCCTTTTGCTTATTCTCTAATGGTTTCATTTTTTCTTAAGTTTGGAATTAAATATATACTTTTAAAATTGAACTGGGTTGGTGACTTTAAACACTGGCATAAGCCAGGAAGGAGTTTTTAAAGCACTATTTTTCAAGATGGGTATACACCACATGAGCCAGGAATGACATGAGGCAGAGAAGAGCAGTGGGTAGATCTGGAATCATGCAGTTTTTCCCTATACCATCTATACACACTGCAAATGTGCATTTGTAGCTTCAGATAAAGCAGAGTGGATGGTTCTTTGGAAACTGCACACCTTCCCTCCCTGTTGTGGTGGTCTTTAATGTAGCTAGCAATGGAAGAATTGCTAGGCTCAGACAGCAATTTGCCATCCCAAGTTACTGTTTCTGCTTTTGTGGTGCTTGGCTCATCTGTGGATGACATCAGTGGACACCTACTTGCCCCAGAGCAGCATGTAGCCTTGTAGGGAAGGATGGGATGGGGGAGTGACCACCTAAGGGGTGAAGAGAGGGGTCACCACAGCAGCACAGCAAAAAACGGGGGAACAGCCCTTTCCCCAACACCAGGGGAGTCATGTTTGCCTGTCCACTCCAATCCCAGCTAAATTGGTCTGTTGCAAACATTTAGCCAAGGAAGGACTGGGGGCGTATGCAAAAGGCATGATTATTTTCACTTTCTCTGTGATAAGATTGGAACACAGAGAGAGTAACAGCTTATTTAAAAGAGAAAAATACAATTAAATAGGCATTTTACTTTAATGTCCTTGCTCTCCCTTGGCCTGGCATTGAGCCACCACTTTGGTGGCGGGCATCCACCACTTTGGAGTCTTAAAACAGTGACCACTGGGGCTTCATCCTCGTGTATTCAAGTATGAAGGGTGCGGGGGAGGAGACATGGTGCATGTGCAGCCCCCACAGATCCTGCTTTACAAGGAAGTTTTGGGTTCACACACTAAGTATGTCAAAATAGTCATTTAGAAGAAGGCCACAGGTAGAGGATGGTCTCTTCTTTTGAGGTTTGAACCTTCTAAGTGGTTCCATACGTCTGGAATAGGTAGGATACGGGTGGTACTTGAATGGTCAGGAGCACTGCGTTGTCTGTGATTTACTAAAATGCCTCGTTTCAGGCACATAAATCCCAAGTGACCTCAGTGTTCCCTTTGAGGGAGTGGAGTGAGGTATCAGTATCGTTGCTGAAAATCTTAGGCCCTTACAAAACGTGGTGGAAGACCTCCATTTTGATCTCCCAAGGGAAGCCAGAAGACTGGAGCCAGGATGCTCATCACATAACAGCGGTGGCTACAGATTACGAAGCTGTCAGCAGCATCCAGGGCAACCTTCAAGGAAGCTTTGGTGATGAGCTGGCATTTGGAAATGAGAATTTAATACTGCTCCCACTGGCAGGTTAATAAAATGAGTAAACACAGAATAGTCTTTGAAGTCATATTTTGCCATCAGAACTTGATAGTTCGCTACCTAAAACTGCAGAGCAGCGGATGAGTAACTCTTCCTGCTGAGGAGATCTAGGCATTTATCGTCCTTGTTGGAGGAAGTGGTTCTTGAACAAGTTTGACAGTTTCTCTCATTGACTGCATCCACTATCGTCCTTTAGCTGGTATGTACTTTTTTTTTGCTAGCCAATTTGCAGGTAGGCCTGAGAGAGTGGCAGGGATCTGCCACAGATTATGGGCAGGAGACAAGAGCCTCATTAAGGGGAGGGCTTTTGTACTCTGCAGGTGGTGATGGTGGTATACAAAACGTTCACAAGAGAGTGCTGAGACTCTTGTATCTCCTCCATGGAGATTTGAAGGGATTCCACATATCACTTTATTGGGTCCTGAAAGGTCCTAAAATCATCTGCACATGAAGGTGATGGTGGCATCATCGCCTCATCAAGGGAGGAAGAATGTACACTTCGAGTGATTGCTCATATGTATTCCAATTAGGTGTGCGCGCCGTGCGTGCACGATCGTCGGAAGACTTTTACCCTAGCAACACTCGGTGGGCCGGCTGGCGCCCCCTGGAGTGGCACCGTTGCGGCACCTGATATCTACCTCAGCCGGCCCAGCGCCCTCTCAGTTCCTTCTTACCGCCCGTGACAGTCGGATCTGTGGAGCAACGTAGCTGATCTCCACCTCCCTAGCTTAGTTAGCACTCGCTTAGCATTGTTAATTGTTTTAAGTACTTTAAGTAGTTGTTAATAGTTTTGATAGTCTTGTTAAGAAGTTTAGTGTAAATACTAGTGGGAGATAAGGGGCTTTTCCCCTTCTCTCCCCTCTGGTACCGGGCTCATGCCTGGTTCACCAGGATTCAAGCCGTCGGCTGGCTCCAAGCCGATGCCTACGGGGGACCCCCCCCACGACTCCCGTTTGAGGCGCCTGGGGGATCCCATCTCGCAGATAAGTGTCAGGTCTCCAAGGCTTTTAGCCTAGAGCCAAGAAGGAGCGGGGCTTTCGCTTAAAGCAGCTCCTAGTAGAACCGACACTTGGCCTGACGCCGGCCCCGCTGTGACCCAGCCCGGCGCCAGCACCATCGGCTCCCGGTACCGCAAGGTCCGTCGAACTTGGTGGCCGTGAGCTCCCCGGTACAACCCGAGGTAGAGCTAATACTACCGTCCAGACCGGCACCGGCACCGGCGACTCCGGTACAGTAAAGTCCGTTGAGCTCCACGCCCCAGGCGAAGACTCCGGCACGGACAACTCCTGCACCCTAAGGGCCGCCGACCTCGGTGGCCATGCGCTGCCCGGTATGCACCGAGGAAGAGTTAATGCTGCCGGCTGCATCAGCACCGGCAGCCGCCAACTCCGCTACCGCCAGGGCCGTTGAGTTCCGTGCCCGGCGGGGGCACCGGCACCGTCACCTCCGGCACCGCAAGAGGGCCGTTGAGCTCGGTAGCCGTCAGCTCCCCGGTATACACCGAGGTAGAGCCATCGCTGGCGCCCGCATCGGCACCGACAGCCTCAACTCCGGCACCGCCAGGGCCGTTGAGTTCCGTGCCCGACTGAGGCACCGGCACCGGTGACTCAGGCACCGCAAAGAGGGCCATCGAGCTCGGTGGCTGCTGCCGAAGATCCGGCACCGGCGACTCCGGCACCGCGAGGTCCGTCGAGCTCGGTGGCAGTGAGCTCCCCGGTTCACACTGAGGTAGAGCTAATGCTGCTGCCTACATCGGCAACGCCCCACTCCGGTACTGCAAGGTCCGTTGAGTTTCTCACCGCAGGCGAACAGACCCAGCACCGACGACTCCGGCACCGCAAGGTCCGTTGAGCTCGGGGGCCGTGAGCTCCCCGGTACATACCGAGGTAGAGCTAATGCTACCACGAGGTACGTCTGCCATGCTGTGCCCGCTACCGCACACCGGAGCTGGCCGACACCGATCCAGCTCCAGGCGGACCCCCAGTCTCGGCACCGCTCGCAGTCCCAGCCCCCGATCCCCATCTCGGTGCCAGTCGCACTCACGGCGCCATTCAAGATCGGCCTCTATATACAGCCGTCACTATTACGCCCGGCACCGCCCCCGATCCCGGTGCCGGTCAAAGCGCAGGTCCCTGGGAAGCTGGTCCCGCAGCCGATTGACGAGATGGCCCCCTTCAGGGTCCAGGTCAGGCTCTCGGTGCAGAGACATTTGTCAATGGCACCGCGTACCAGCCAACAGGAGCATTCCGCTCCACCCTGGACCTCCCGCTCCACATTTAGAAACCCCCCACCCCCCCAGACAGGGAGTGGTTACCATATGGACCAAATCCACAGGATGGATTGTCCTAGACGCTGGCCGCAGAACGCACAGAATTCTGCCCAGAGACCACATCAGTGGTATTTCTGGACACCACGGTCTTATCACCAGGACCAAGGGGTTCCTTCCAGAGCCTCCCAATCGGTCCACTCGGAACCCCGAGTGACAGGGGCCACAGTATCCCGCCCTTCCCCAGAGGAGGTGCAGGAGATAGTGGAGCTCCAGGGTCCCGTGGTGGTCATCCTCTTGGCTGACACTCTTGCCAGGGTAGCCCTGCCTTTCGCACGTACATTCCGGACCAACGCCACTTCAATTGGACAATCTCCAGCTCAATTCCCACCACTGCCGGGGGGGAGGGGGGGAGAAAAGATATATGGCGTCCTCAAGGTCCTGTGAGTACGTATACACTCACCCCCAACCGTGCTCCTTGGTTGTTCAATTTGTGAAGGAGAGGCACGGCCAGCCGCCCCTGCACCTAAGTCTAAGGAAGCTGGGCGTCTCGGCCTGTTGGGTGGAAAGGCCTGCTCTGAAGGGGGCCTGCAGCGCAGAGCAGCTAACCAGCAGGCCTTTTGAGGCATTAAAAAAATGTAACACCTGGAACTCAATGTGAAAATTAAGGGAATTTCCCCCAGAAATCCAGGCAGAAGTACTCAACCCTGATTGAGGAAGGCAAAAAGGTGGCCAGAACATCTTTGCAGGCCTCCTTGGACGTCGCCAACTCGGCGGCTGGGACACCTGCATTGGGTGTTGCCATATGGCGTATCTCGTGGCTGCAGTCCTCTAACCTCCCGGCGGGGGTATAATTCACGATTCAGGTCTTGCCCTTCGATGGGCAAGGCCCTTGTCTTCTCCGAAAAACGGACTCGAGACTCCACACCCTGAAGGACGACCGCAGTATAATACGGTCGCTGGGGATGCATACCCCTGCCACGCAGCGCTGGCCCTTCCGGGCCCTCGAGCATCGAACTACCCTACGCCCAGGCCTAGGCAGGACTTCACTAGAAGACCAGTCCAGGTGGTACAAGGAGGCAGCCTGTCATCAGGCTGGCCAGAACCAGGGCCCCCCCAAAGCCATCGACGGGGCCCGATCAGAACGTTTGAAGCTACGCCCGACGGTGCAGCATCACTCCCTGTCCCTCTTCAGGGACCCTTCTCATCAGCAACTCCTAATTCAGGAAGCGCAAACGCTCCTCAATATAGGGGCAATAGAGGCGGCTCCAAGGGAGTTAAAAAAAAAAAGGGAGTGGGGGGTTTACTCCCATTATTCCTCATCCCCAAATCAAAACGGGGGTTATGTCCTATCCTGGTCCTTCGCGAACTCAACTAATTCACAAGTTGAAGTTCCACATGTTTTTCCCTAGGTATTATTATACCTTCATGGGATCCTGGAGGCTGGTACGCTGCCCTCGACATGAAGGATGCGTACTTCCACATAGCTACTTACCGACACACAGATGTTTTCTTCGCTCTGTAGTCGACCAAAGGCACTTTCAATCCACTGTCTTTCCCTTCGGCCTCTCCACGGCTCCGAGGGTTTTTCACGAAGTACATGGCCGTCGTAATGGCTTCTCCTCGTCGACGGTGAATCCAAGTATTCCCATGTCTCGACGACTGGCTCATCCACGGCAGCGCCAACAGCCAGGTCCAGTCGTAGGTTCAGATTGCCATGAGCTCGACTCTCACTCGAGCATTCCTGCCAGAGATGCGCTTTCAGGCCCTAGTGACCATCATCCGCGGCCTGCAGAGTTTCCCAACTTACCAGCATGAAGCTGCCTGGGTCTACTGGGTCACATGGCGTCCTGCACGTTCGTGACCAGACACGCCACTTACGGCTCTTCGTTCCCGGCCTGGCTCTCGCCAGCGTGTCACCCACACAGAGACAACATGGTTGTGGGACTGAGGGTACCATCGCAGGTCCTAGCCTCCCTAGACTGGTGCCTGGACCCCAAGAAGGTGCCATAAGGGGTGCCATTCCATACCCCACAGCCCTCCCTGGTCCTGACCACAGATGCGTCATCCCTCAGTTGGGGGACCCATCTGTAAGATCTTCAGACGCAGGGCCTGTAGCCAGCGCAAGAGTTATCCCTCCACATCAACGTAAGGGAGCTGCGGGCAGTGCGCCTTGCCTGTCAAGCCTTCTCCAAACACCTTCAGGATCGTTGTGCTATAGTCCTCACAGGCTACACAACAGCCATGTTTTTATATCAATAGGCAAGCCGGGGCACGTTCGTTCCCGCTCTGCTGAGAAGTCATACGATCGTGGGAGTTCTGCATAGCCCACTCCATCCACCTGGTAACCTCCTCTCTCCCCGGGGTTCAGAACACCTTGGCGGACCGCCTCAGCAGACCCTTCCAGGCTCCAGAGCGGTCCATTCACCCGGATGTTACTCACTCTGTCTTCCGGAGCTGGGTTTTTCCCACATACACCTGTTCGCGACTCGCGAGAACCGCAAGTGCCACGTGTTCTGCTCGCTCCGGGGACGCTCCCCAGGCTCCCTGACGGACGCCTTTCTCGTGCCTTGGACGGATCACCTGTCCTATGCCTTTCCCCCATTTCCATTGATCTACAGGGTCCCGCTCAAGCGGTGCAGGGACAGGGCCCGCCTACTCCTAATCGCCCCGGCGTGGCCCAGGCAGTACTGGTACACTGCTCTCCTAGAGCTCTTGATGACCGCCCCGATCACTCTCCCTTTGTGGCCGGACCTGATTACTCAGCAGCACGGCAGGGTTTGGCATCCTGACCTGCAACCTCTCCACCTCACGGGGTGGCTGCTGCATGGCTGAACCAGTCCGAGTTATGTTGTTCCGACCTGGTTCAACAGGTTCTTCTGAGTAGCAGGAAGTCCTCTACCAGGTCCACCTACTGGGCCAAAGGGGAAACGTTTTTCCTGCTGGTGCGCCCCTCGGGTTATCGCCCCTCGCTGGCGGCGATCTCGGCCTTTTCACTCTGGCGAGAGTGGGCACTTGATCTTTTCCAACCCCATGGTCACTAGCTTCCTCAAGGGGTTAGAGCGGCTGTACCCACTAGTCCACCATCCGGTCCCTGCATGGGACCTCAACCTTGTGATAACCAGGCTCATGGGGGCCCCATTCGAGCCTACGACCACCTGCTCGATCCTGTACCTCTCCTGGAAGACTGCCTTCCCTGTAGCCTCGGCGAGGCACGTATCTGAGCTCAGACCGCTCACTCCGGGACTCCTTACACGGTGTTCCATAAGGATGAGGTACAGCTGCGACCGCACCTATCCTCCCTCCCTGAAGGGGGTCAGCCTTTCATGTCAACCAAGACATTTTCTGCTGGTCTTATACCCGAAGCCGCATGCTTCTTCAAGGGAGCAACATCTTCGCTCCCTGGCCGTCCGTAGGGCCCTCGCCTTCTACGTCCAGCGGACAAAGCCCCTTCGCAGAACGACTCAACTGTGCGTTACTGTGGCAGACCGGATGAAGGGCCTCCCGGTCTCCTCCCAACGGATCACGTCGTGTATCCGGGTGTGTTATGACTTGGCTGGTGTTCCCACCACGCACCTTGCTGCCCACTCCACCCGGGCTCAAGCCTCGTCCTCCGCCTTCCTGGCACATGTACCTATACAGGAGATATGTAGGGCAACAACCTGGTCATCGGTGTACACCTTTGCCATCCATTATGCCATGGTCCAGCATCCCAGAGAGGACGCTGCGTTTGGTTCACCAGTCCTACATTCTGCAGTATCTCACTCCGACCCCACCGCCTAGGCAAGGCTTGGGAGTCACCTAATTGGAATACATATGAGCAATCACTCGAAGAAGAAAAGACGGTTACTCACCGTAGTAACTGTTGTTCCTCGAGATGTGTTGCTCATATCTATTCCAAACCTGCCCTCCTTCCCCACTGTCGGAGTAGCCGGCAAGAAGGAACTGAGAGGGCGCTGGGCCGGCTGAGGTAGATATCAGGTGCCGCAACGGTGCCACTCCAGGGTGCGCCAGCTGGCCCGAGTGTTGCTAGGGTAAAAGTCTTCCGACGATCGTGCACGCACGGCGCGCACACCTAATTGGAATAGATATGAGCAACACATCTCGAAGAACAACAGTTACTACAGTGAGTAACCGTCTTTTGTATGAATGAGTTGTCTCCTCCTCCTTCAGTAGCCACTGCTCCTCCTGAAACTCCTCCCGTACTGGGGAGATGAGAGATGCTGGTAGCTGATTTGGCACAGGTATTCCAAATGTGGCCTTTTCCAGACAGGTACCTTATAGCATTGGTCCCCATAATAGGCTCATTGTGATGGCAGGTAAGGGAAGGAATTTATGTTGAGAGGTGGGGGTGTCTTCTGGGCTTTCATGAGTCCTCCTCAGGGTCCATCTCATGGGTGTAGGGCGGTAAGGCAGAGAGGTAGAGCAGAGAAATTTCATTCTGCCAGTAAGCAGAGCTGAGAGGCTGGTACTGAGTTTCCTGAATTTATATTGGTTATTTTTTTGATAATTACAACATCCCTGTGTAATATTTTATACCTAGGGTTTCTGATTTTTTGTTTTAACTGATAAACACCAATAAAAACACACCCGATTTTAAAAAAAGAAAATCTGTGTTTATCCAATAAATGCCAGAAATGGTTACTTGTATTTATGGGCTTGTCTACATGGAGAATAATGCAGACTACAGGGGCTTAATTTATAAAGCGCACTAACGTGGTGCATTAATTGGTCCATATAGACCCTGCTCATGCACACTAAAAGGTTCCCTTGTGCATTTTAACAAAGTGTTGTTTGAAACAGTAGTATGTTAAAGCATTCTAGGGAACTTTACAAAGAGATTACTCGTTACAGCATATATGAAGAGAGCTCTGAAAACCCCTGATTTTTGGACAACTACATAAATCTCAAAATTGCTAAAATAAAATACATGTCCTCCAAAATGAAGTACACCCAAAACCCGAAGCTTATTTACATCCTAAATTTCTCATACATACGCTCCACTGTAACTACATTTTACCATAGTTTGTGTCACAAAATAGCAAAAATCTCACTCTTTTGGGATTTCAAACATAAATTGCTTGACAATTGAAGGAGAGGATACTTGCCACTGACTTCAGTGAGGCTTTTTCCGCAAGGCATCATAGATGGCAATGTTATTCAGCACCGCAATACGTAGAGTCATCTTATTCTTCACCAGAAGGGGGAGACTCCAACAAGCACAAATACTCAATGCTTCCGGCCTCCATGGCTACACTGAGAATGTCTCCAGCTGTTAAGAGTCACTTGCTTTTAATGGTAGAAATGGGCCAGTTTTCATACAAAGATGTTACATTACAGCATACTCTCTGAAGCACTGGCTGCATACTTTAGAGATCTCTGCCTTCAGTGTATTGATACGTTTAAGCAACTTCCTTTTTTATTAAAGAGAAGTGGATAGTGGTCCTGAGGATTCACTTTGCTCTTCAAGTGCTACTAAACCTGAAGCTTTCCCTTCTTATTCAGAGATGGTTCTGCATGGAACTCTAACCCTGCACAGTGGAACCACAGCACTTCCACTGTCTTTAGTGCCTTCTATTCATAGGCACCAACTTCTGCTGGCACCAGTGGGTGCTTGACCCCCCTTTGCCCCCGCTCCACCCCCATTCCAAACCCTTCCCCAAAGTCCCCACCCCAACTCCACCTCTTCCCTGCCCCTATTGGACTCCTTCCCCAAATCCCTTGCGGCAGCAAGCGCTGGGAGGTAGGCGGAGGAGCAGAGACCTGGCACGCTCAGAGGAGGAGGCGAAGGTGAAGTGGGGAGGGGAGCTTGGCTGCCGGTGGGTGCAGAGCACCCACTAATTTTTCCCCATGGGTGCTCCAACCCCAGAACACCCATGGAGTCGGTGCCTATGCTTCTATTCCCCTGGGGATAGATTAGCATTTAAGCCCTTAGACTCAAAATGAAATGACAACTGTATGTATAGGCTCAGCCCTACATTAGTTTACACTCAGAACAATATTTTCACAACCATAGGGGCTCACACGTGACAATGGTAAAGCCTACACTCCTGTGCAAGAGAGACTGTTATAATCTGTTTATAAAGAGCATGAGCTGTGGAGGACAGGTTAGGTACGAATTTGCTCTAAAATTTTATCGGCACAGGGAACCATTACTTCTGATACATTTTTAGGTGGTGATACTTGAACTTTGACTTTTTCTGCATCTACTTTCACACCCTTTATCAGTCATATGCCATAATTACTCCTGGGGGAATTCTGTGTCACTGCACATGCGCAGAATTAATGGTCCCTGCAAATTTCTTGCTTAACCGCCAAAAAATGACTTCTGACAGAGAAGGAAAGGGAAGCCACAAGAGCCGTCATGTGCCCATTCCCTGGCAGTGCAAACAGGTCAGTTTGGGCACCCAGAGCAGCCGGTAGAGATGTAAATCACCGCCAGGCGGGATGAGCTGGGTAGTGGGGTGTGTGTGTGAGAGAGAGACACTGTCACTCTTGTTCGCTATTGCAGCATGCTCAGCATGGAGGGGTAGAGCTTTGGGGTATTTCTGAAGAGGTAGGCGTGGGGCAGGCTCTGTTCCCTCAGGCAGAGGAGAAAGTAGCAGCCTGCCTGCTTAATGAATTATTCCCATTGTTTTTAGTGAATTCCCCCAGGAGTATAAAACAGGTGTAAACATTTTAAGGCTTCTTTACATTGCCAGAGTCAGGGCCGGCCCTACCTTTTTGGCCGCCCCAAGCAAAAAAAAACCAAACCCACGAACGCCCCCCCCGCAACGCCGGCCAAAACACACCTCCCCCACACAACACCGCCCCGCCAAAACACCAGGGGGGCCGGTGGGGAGGGCGGCACGCCCGCCGCCCCGCTGCCCCGGCGGGGAGGGCGGCATACCCGCCGCCCCGCTGCCCCAGCCAGGGCGCCGGCGGGGAGGGCGGTATGCCCGCCGCCCCGCTGCGCCGGCGGGGAGCGGAGCACGCCCGCCGCCCCGCTGCCCCAGCCGGGGCGCCGGCAGGAGCGTGGCACCGTGCACGCCAGCAGCCCCGCTCCCCCGGCAGGGGCGCCAGAGGAAGATTAGGGTTTTTTGTAAATTAAAAAAAAAAAGCCTTGAGTGCCGCCCCCCTCCAGGTGCCGCCCCAAGCACGTGCTTGGTAGGCTGGTGCCTGGAGCCGGCTCTGGCCAGAGAGTGGTGTAAAGGAGCCTTATTGTAAAGGACAGTATGGCCTTAGCCTTATAAATGCTTATGGTGCTTTAGTGATTAGAAGTGGTCTAAATTTTTGGACTGAATTTTTCCTATCAAAACGTTCTCCATTAACTGTTTGCTACTGACCTTTTTGGAGAAGGTCAGTATACATTGTGAGTTTGAGTCCCCAGCCCTCACTTGCTCAGCAGTTGCCTATAATGCAACACTGAGCCTATGGCTGCATATATTTGTTGACTAATAATTAGAAGTAAAGGGTCAATACTAGCTATATTACTATTAGACATGGGGGGGTTGATTTCCTCCAATGCTCCCTGCTCCCATTCTCCATCCATTGTATTGTAGTTTAAATAAATTACCAAAATAATTGAAACTAGCTGGATTATATTGCATTATTTTGACAAAACTATGTAGAATTTTGCAGAATTTTAAAATATTGTGAGCAGACTTTTTAATTTTTGGTGCAGAATTCCTCCATAATCTACATAATCTAGCCTCAGTAGCATTCAGAACTTGTTTTAACCGTATGTTATGTTCTTTCTCTGACTTATTAGACTCACTATAGTTGCTAGAAGTGTCGAAATGGGATGAGCTGTTCTTTATATTGTACTGTTGTTCATATTGTGTATTTTATTTATGTAACAGGCCCTCAAAGCATAAGGGAGGCATCTATAGAGGTTTTTATAAATGTAAATAAATGAAATTAATATTTTCTAAAGTAACATGCTAACTATACTCTGTTGTTAATGTGCAGATAGCAATGTGGACTTATTTGCACAGAATCTTTAAATACATCATGGCCCCAACTGCTTTAATTGTTTACATTTCTGTTTAATTGTACAGATTTTTTTCATTTAGGGCCTGATCCAAAGCTCCCAAAAGTCAAAGGAAAAACTCCCGTTGACTTTAATGGGCTTTAGATCAAGTCCTTGCAATATACACAGATCTTTTTAAATAAAAGACTCCGGTATTTAAATTACTGAATAGTTGTTTGAGGGGTAAATTAAATGTGTCTGTATAAAGACAGAGAAATTTAACTATTCTTGTTTGTAGACTACTTTTCACCCGCATTGATTTACTGGAAAGGTGAACATGTTCTAAATGAAATCATTTTCTGAGCAGAGAATTCAGTCTGTCTACTCTCACTTAAATTGGTATAAAATCTGACTTCTGAAGTCCACTGAGTTACTCTAGATTTACACGTCTGAAACTGAGAACAGAGAACAGAACTAGCTCTAAGATTAAAGCCTGTAACTAGTTTTGTTTTTCTTATTCTATTTTCTAAGCACCTGAGTGCAAATTTAAGAATCTGACTAACCCTTGGCTAAATTTTCCACAGGAAATAAGATTTTATTTCATAGAGAAAATAAGATTATCAATTAAATCATAATGTTGTTTCCTCTTGGATTAAAACTTCACACTAATATTGGATGTTACCATCTTACTTTTGGAGATAAGCCCACAGAAAAATCTACAGATCAAGGTAATCAAAGATAGGCCCTCCCCGCACCTGCTGATCCTTCATCTCTCCTGCCCAGCCTTATGGCTTGGTCTATATTACATATTTACTCCCGTATAACTACGGTGGCTCAGAGGTGTGAAAAATCCACACCCATGAGTGACACAATTATACTGACCTTAACCCCCAGTGTAGGCAGCGCTACATTGGTGAGAGAAGCTCTCCCGCCGACATAGCTGCCACCTCTCGCGAAGGTGGAGGTATGCCAACGGGAGAGCTCTCTCCTGTTGGCTTAGAGCATCTTCACCAGACACGCTATAGCAGCGCAGCCACATCGGTGCAGCTGCACCAATGTAAATTTTTAGTGTAGAACTACCCTATGACTCACTTGACAGTTATACTTCTATTGGTTCCCTGCTTATGTACCACACTCCCCCTGTGAGAATGGTAGTCACAGATTGCCGTATTGCCAACTCTTGTCATATTTGCTGTTATTTGTAAAACCCGAGCTTTTTAGTCTGATTTCCTGTAAAGTACGTTTCTAGCTCTCATGGTTACAAAGAAAATAAACTTTAAAATGTGACTCCTAAAGGCTCAAAATCCAGAAGCCATCAAAAGAACACACCATATATTATTCTGAAAATCCCATAATTTGGGGGGTCTAATGATTTTTGAACACTTGGGGTTGGCAGCATTAACACACGTAAGAACAGTTAGTCTGTCTTTATTCTGCTTAAAACCAGCAGCACTAGATTCACTTGCAAGTGCTAGGGTAGAATTTGGCAAGCATCGCCAAAATCAGCCAGTTTCATCAGCATTATGATACCACCGAAGACCCAGAGTGAGTGAGGACCCACCGCCGAAGTGCCGCCGAAGACCCGCAGCGCCGCCGGGTGAGTACAGGGGGGAGCCTGGGAGGTGCCTTTTTATAGCACCGCTCCCCCTGTGCTCCGGACCTGCCTATGCTACTGGAAAGCAGCAGGAGCTGCAGGGAGAGAGAAGAGGAGGAACCTCTTATGTGCCTCTCTAGCATCCCCAGGAGCCTGGACTGATTAAAACCAGCTTCTCGGGGAGCTTCCTGATGCTTCCCTGAACCCATTTGAGGAGAACAGGCAGTCAACTGAAGTAGTAGGAGCCAGTTAGGCCCTTAAGACACGGATATCTTCCCTCACTCAGGCCCTGCTACCAGCCTGCTTATTTGTCCCCTTCAATTGAGTGTTGAGAGCCACTCTCGCTGGCACAGTACGGCAGTCATGAGTAAAAGAAGAAAACGCCCCTCTGGGGCAGCATTCAGAAAAAGAAAGAAAGCAAAGGAAGCTTTTCTATCTAAGCAGGAAGGAGCTCTCCTGAGATACATAGACACAAATGTTCACGGTGAGCCTTCTGGCCCCAGTGAGGATATGAGTGGTAAGGAGATGCCTGATCTTCCAGTTAGTCAGAGTTAGGGTGACCAGATGTCCCGATTTTATAGGGACAGTCCCGATTTTTGGGTCTTTTTCTTATACAGGCTCCTATTACTCCCCACCCCCTGTCCTGATTTTTCACACTTGCTGTCTGGTCACCCTAGTCAGAGTGCAAGTCACCTGGCAGCTACTGCAGCATCCATATCTCCATCTCAAATGGATGTAACCATGCACATTCCTGAAGAAAAGTGTAGATCAGAGGAGTGTGGTGGAAGCGCAAGAAACAGCTGCTACTGAGTTTAGTTCCTTAAGTCTAGATGATCCAGGACTGTGGACCCACTTGAGCAGTAGCCTGAGGGACTTCCTTGTACTGCATGGGCCATAGCAAGTGAAACTTCATGTTCCCCAAAGACAATTAAAATAAAAGTTTCCATCCAACACATTACTGGTGTGAAATCCCCAATGGTGACAAAGTGGAGAGGCCATGGCTTATGTACTCAAAAACCCAGAATGCTGCATACTGTTTTTGTTGTAAACTCTTCCAGGCTAATGTTCCAGCCACATTGGGTTCTACAGGAACAAAGGACTGGAAAAATCTGGCTAGAAATCTGGCATGCCATGAGAAGGCAGCAAATCACCAGAGAGCATTCCATAGGTGGAAAGAGCTTGAGATGAGACTAAGGTTAAAGGTCACCACAGATGATCAGCATCAAGAGAAAATTGCATCCGAGTCTCTTTACTGGCAAAATGTTCTAAAAAGACTCATTGCCATTGTGAGAATGCTTGCTACCCAAAACCTAGCACTGTGTGGCACTTCAGATCAGCTGTATGTGCCAAACAATGGAAACTTCCTTCAAATTGTGGAGCTGATGGCGGAGTTTGATGTTGTACTCCAGGAGCATCTAAGAAGAGTAGAGTACACACACCACCACCTTGGAAAAACAATTCAAAATGAGATCATACAGTTACTGGCAACAAAAGTCAAATAGAAGATTGTGGCAGATCTGACCTCAACAAGATATTACTCTGTTTTTCTGGACTGCACACCTGACATCAGCCATACGGAACAAATGACTTTAATGGTGCGTTTTGTAATAACAACAGAACCTAGTGAGAATGTCCCTGCAATGGTGACTGTCAGAGCATTTTCTAGAATTTATTGACATTGATGATAATACAGGAGCTGGTATGACAAATGTGCTTCTTAAAAAGCTGGAAGATATGGGAATTGCAATAGCTGACATGAGAGGTCAGGGCTATGATAATGGTGCCAACATGAGAGGAAAGAACAGAAGAGTGCAGACACGGATCCGAGAGTTAAACCCTCGAGCTTTTTTGTCCCATGCAGTTCTCATTCACTGAATTTGGTGGCCAGTGATGCAGCGTCAGCTTCTAGTGAGGCTGCTGAATTTTTAAATGTAATTCAAAGCATCTATGTATTTTTCTCTGCATCAACTCATAAATGGCAAATTTTGAAGCAACATCTGGGAACATCTTCTCTGACACTGAAACCACGGAGTGCCACATGATGGGAAAGTCAAGTGGAGGCAACAAAGCCTGTCAAACACCAAATTGGGAAGACAGATAATGCCATAGTTGCCATTATGGAGGATAATACTGTTACAGGAACTGTTCATGGGAGAACAGTGGCAGAGGGAAATGGAATCACCAGAAACATACATAACTTCAAATTCCTTTGTGGCTTAGTGTTGTGTCATGACATGCTGTTTTAAATAAATGTTGTAAGCAAGAGACTTTTTGATCTTGAAAGTGTTGACCTTGATATATCTGGAGCAAGGGAACAACTGGACAAAACAAAGTCATACCTACGGTCAGATGAGGGATTTCAAAACGTTCTGTAGAGTGCACAGAAGTTGGCAGAGGAACTTCACACTGAAGCTATTTTCCCACCCATTCAAGAATACAAGTGTCACTGAAGAAGATGACATTTTGATTAAGAGGAACGGGATAATCCCATAAGAGACCCCAAACAATTCAAAGTTGAATTCTTTAACCAGGTGCTAGATTGTGCAATACAGTCCGTTGAAGAACGTTTCATGCAGCTCAAGAAACACAGCAGTATATTCGGGATGTTGTATAATATTCCAAAACTCCTCACTATACCTGAAGAAGACCTACACCAGCAATGCAGGGCACCAGAGACAGTGTTGACACATGATGACATGCGCGATATTGATGCAAGTGATTTAGGTGATGAACTGAAAGCCCTTTCAAGATACATTTCAGCAGGATCAACTCCAAAGGCTGTTCTGGAATATATGTGCACAAATAAGATGACCACCCTCTTTCCAAATGCTTTTGTTGCTCTGCACATACTTCTAACACTTCCTGTAACAGTTGCCAGTGAAGAAGGCAGCTTCTCCAAGCTGAAGTTAATAAAAACACATCTACGCTCCACAGTGACACAGGAGAGGCTGGTCGGCCGTGTAACCATCTCAATAGAGCATGAGCTGGCCCAGACAGTGGACCTTCAGGAAGCAGTTCAAAGCTTTGCAACCAAGAAGGCACGGAAAGCACCACTCTGATTATTCAAACAGATAAAAATGCCAGTGTTTACTAGGCAGACAAGAAAAAAGTTACATTTGCTGTTCAGGCATTTGAAAGTTAAGTGTTACTTAAAATTTTTGAACAAGGCATTTTAAGTTGTTAGTTCCCTTTTATCGGGGTAGGTAGCAGAGCAGTACCATGAGAGGAGTAGAACAGGAAGAAGACAGAATTGAGACCTTTCAAAGTTTTGGCCCAAGCGAGGGGGGATGGGGGCATCATTTGAGCTCCCTGCCTCAGGTGCCAAAATGTTGTGGGCCGACCCTGTGTGACGCTGATTTATTTAAAAGGGCTCCAGAGGTGATCCTGACAATTACAGGTTGGTAAGCCTAATTTCAGTACCAGGCAAATTGGTTCAAACTATAGTAAAGAACAGAATTATCAAATAAATGACCACAATATGTTGGAGAATGAGTCAACATGTCTTTTGTAAAGGGAAACCATGCATCACCAATCTATTAGAATTCTTTGAGGGGATCAACAAATGTGGAAAAAGATGATCCAGTGGATACAGTGTACTTGGAAATTCAGAAAACATTTGACAAGGTCTCTCACTAAAGACCTTAAGCAAAGTAGGCAGTCATGGGATAAGAGGGAAGGTCTTCTCATGGATTAGTAAGTGGTTAAAAGATAGAAAAAGGATGGGAATAAATGGTTAGTTTTCACAGGGGAAAAAAAGTATACTGTGGGGTCCCCCAAGGATCTGTACTGGGACCAGTGGTGCTCAATATATTCATAAATGATCTGGAAAAAGCAGTAAACAGTGAGGTGGCAGAGTTTGAAGACCATGCAAAATTACTCAAGATAGTTAAGTCCAAAGTTGAGCGCGAAGAGTTAAAAAAGATCTCACAAAATGAAGTGACTGAGCAACACAATGGCAGATTGAATTCAATGTTGACATATGCTATGTAATGCACCCTGAAAAACATAATCCCCACTATACATAAAAATGATGGTATCTAAATTAGATGTTACCACTCAAGAAAGATCTTGGATACATTGTGGATAGTTCTCTGAAAACATTTGCTCAATGTGCAGTGGCCGTCAAAAAAAAACAATGTTAGGAACCATTAGGAAAGGGATAGATAAAGACAGAAAATATCATGTCACTCTATAAATCTACAGTATGCCCATACCTTGAATACAGTAACTCCTCACTTAAAGTTGTCCCGGTTAACGCTGTTTTGTTCTTACGTTGCTGATCAATTAGGGAACATGCTCGTTTAAAGTTGTGAAATGCTCCCTTCTAAGTCGTTTGCAGGCTATCAATTGACAGCAGTTCAGCTGTCCCTTCCCCCACTGCCATGTGCTGCTCCCCAAGACTCCTGCCTGCTTGCTGGGGGGGGGGGGGAGGGGAAAAGAGAGGGGGATAATGTCAGGGTGCCTGCTTGCTGTGGGGGGGAGGGGAAGAAGAGGGGGGCTAATGTCCCCCTGTTCCTGCACCTTGCTTACCCCATCTTCCATAGAGCGGGGGGGGACACACGAGGGAGGGAGTTGCTGCCTTAGGCAGAAGCTGCAGCTGCTGGGCTTCCTGATCTAATTAACAAGGCAGGGTACTTCTAACCCCACTCTTGATACTTAAAGGAGAAATGCACGTCTCTATCTCTGACACAAACACAGGTGTGTGTCTCTGCCCTCCCTCCTTTCCTGCTTCCTTGGAGAGTTAACCCTTGAGGGCTCAGCCAACTGCTAGTTCTTTTAGTAGTAAGGCATTCGCTGGGAAATTCCCACCCTCTGACTCCTCCACCTCAACCAAGCTTCCTAATCATCATCACTGTGTACCAGTATTCAATTGTTTATAAACTTAGTGTGTGCGTGTGTGTGTGTTCTAATTAGTCTTTTGTCTGGTGAAAAACATTTCCCTGGAACCTAACCCCCTCATTTACATTAATTCTTATGGGGAAATTGGATTTAACATAGTTTCGCTTAAAGTCACATTTTTCAGGAACAGCACTACAATGTTAAGTGAGGAGTTACTGTACTGCCTGCTGTTCTGGTCACCCCATCTCAAAAAAGATACATTAGAATTACAAAAAGTGCAGAGAAGGGTAACAAAAATTATGACAGATATGGAACAGCTTCCATATGAGGAGAGATTAAAAAGACTAGTACTGTTCAGTTTAGAAAAGAGACAACTAAAGGGGGATATGATAGAGGTCTCGAAGATCACGAATGGTGTGAGAAAAGGGAATAAGGAAATGTTATTTACCTTTTCACATGACACAAGGACCAGAGGTCCCCAATGAAATTAGTAGGCAGTACGTTTAAAAGAAACATAAGGAAGTACTTCTTTACACAATGCACAGTCAACCCTATAGAACTCATTGCCAGTGAATACTGTGACATCCAAAAGCATAACTGAGTTTAAAAAAAAGAATTAGATATGTTCATGGAGGATAGATCCATCAATGGCTATTAGCCAAGATGTTCAGGGACACAACCCCATGCTCTGGGTGTCCCTAAACCTCTCACTGCCAGAAGTTGGGACTGGACAGGGGAAGGATCACGTGATAAATTGCCCTGTTCTGTTTATTCCCTTTGAAGCATCTGGCACCAGCTGCTGTCAGAAAACAGGATACTGGGCTAGACAGACCATTGGTCTATGTTCCTATTAATAACTCCCCTGTGTATTGTCTCTCTCAAAATTACCACTCCCTCTTCTGTTTCTTAGCAATGTTTTATGCTCTAAGAATTTCCCCAAATATCATATGTATTAAGTAAGAATGCAAGAATAATGCCAAACTTCATAACCCCCTTGCTCTCCTCTCACAAGTATCTCCGTACCTTCAACAATATGCCTTATGTTTGGGACAACGTCGCCAAACATATTTGCTGAGTTACTTTACTTTCCTCATCCAACTCCTTTCTATAGACTCATTTCTGATATCTCACCTGTACAATAAGGGTTATGGGGGGAGGGGGAGGATAAGATACAAATGTACTTAGACTTTCAAGAGGGTACTTGCCTCACTGAATGTGATCATACTACTGCTCATCCTTATCCTCCGTAATCCGTTCCCCTTTATGTATCAATAACTCATATCTTCTGTTGTGCTCTATTCAGACCATATGATCTTTGAGGTAGAGAAGAGAACACAGCTTTTGGTTAGTTAGTGTGATGAAGTGTTCACCCCACACCATCCTTGAAGGGGATAAGGTGGCTTGGAAGAGGCTAATTAATCTAGTAGACTGCAGCTGGGTGGATATTTAGGCTTGACAGACAGGCTCCATCTTCAATTAGTGCTTATGTGGGTAGGAGTAGGCGGGGGCTTGTATAAAGCGAGGAAGTGAGAGCAGTAGGGAGTGCAGTGTGGAATTTGCAGTCACTCTCTGAGCCTATTGGAGAGAGAGGAGGAGGAAACCCAGGGAGGAGCAGAGGCCCTGATGAGACAGGTGTATAACCAGAGAGGTGGTGGAGAAGAAAGCTAGCAGAGGGCAGAATAGGAGGAAACCTAGGAAAATGACAGCAAGGGTTGACCTTGCTGGCTAATTGTAGGATCCCTGGGCAGGAACTTGGAGTAGAAGGGAGGCCCAGATTCCCTTACCAGCCACTGGAAAAGTGGCACAGTCTTGAATGGGAAAACTGCCTGAATGGCAGCTAAACAGTTTGTCTATTGAGACTTTGTTACTCTGGAAGGGGAAAACTATAGTGACCTAGACAGAAGGCTGTCAGAGAGAGAGAGCACCTCGAGCCTTGGAGAGCGAGAAGGGCCATGGGGCGAGTGCGCAACCAAAGGAGGTGCTTGTGCTAGACCAGAAAAGAGCTGATTCCCCAGACCCAGCCATAATAGGGCACCCTAGTGGTGAGTGAACCCCATTACAGTTACCTAGCGCATTTTAGGAAGCTTGACAAATTAAATTAATATATTTTAGCAATTAAGATGCAAGATAAATTTAGCTTTTTTTTTTTTTGCTTTTTGGGGGGGGGGGGGGGGGGCAATCGAGCAGTCTGGTGTTTTCTGAACACCTCATGGCCTCCTGCTTAAAGAGTGGCTGGTTCTTGACTTCCATTTCTGCTGCTTTTTGTGTGGCTATTGATCCCACAGGAAAACTCTAATTTCTTTACCCTGCACTGGCTTTCTCCTTCTTGTGCCCCCTGAAAACTCTGTGTCTTGACATACATATAACACCTCATCCCCCGCACCACCTCTATATTTTGTATAGGATCCTCAGCTTTCAGAAGCTTCTCAATTAATTAATATGCCTGCTCCGCCTCTTCTCCTTATTTGGGCATGTGCTGTCACACTCCCATGCCACACCTTTTTTTCCATGCTGCAGTTTTTGTTCCTGAGCTGACCTCCAGTAATGCCATGTGCTGAGCTAGTTAACCCTTCACACTCCAAACCTGTAATGAAGTTTAGCAATTATAGAGCTGTCTAGTACATTTAGTTGGGATTTAAAATCCTTTTAAACATACCTTTCTTTCCAGAACACTTACACCAAGTTGTCACAAAATGACTATAATTTTCATTAACTTTAAGCAACGTTCAATAATTTTGAACCAGTTAATCAGTCTGGTAGTAGTCTACGATTTCAGGTTTAAGATGAATGAAGAAACTTGAAGATGAAGTTAAGAGTCTACTAATTTTAGCAAAAATATTTGTCTGGGGCTATGTAGTTATGTCAAGACAGCCAACACATGGGGAAAGAGAACCATTTAATTAGAAGTGCTTTCTTAAACATTGTTGCCAACTCTCACAATTTTATTATGAATCTCACAATATTTGGTGTTTTGTCCCAGGTCCTGAAGTCATGTATTATATGAGAATCTTACCTTTTTTTTTTTTTTTTTAAACTGAAAAAGCGACTTTTGGTTTTTTTCCTTACCAAAACAAAAAGTAAAATCTGTTTGGGTCAAATGAAACACTGCAAAATGACATTTTGAAGTGAAATTTCCATTTGAAATGACATTTCATATAAAAAAAAAAAGTTTCAAAACAAAAAAAAGTGTCCAAATGGTTCATTTTGAAAATGTTGAAACAAATTGTTTTGACCATTTCCTAAATATTTTTTGGGGGTGGTGTTTTGGCAAAGCTATTCACTGAATTCGACCTTAATTTACAAATAATTTCTCTGCCCCCAAAAATGTATTTTTCAGCAAATTTACTATTTTCCAAAATTATTTCTTCCAGCTCTAAATACAAATAGCTAAGATTGATACACCTAAGTCAAAGGGGTGTTTCACAGCTGAATTCATTATTAAAAAGAATGATAATACTTAGCACTTTAAAAAGCACTTTTCAGCTGTAGAACTCAAATTAATCTTCATAAAGCACTTTGAAATTCTTCAGAGAAAGGCACTATAGAAATGTGGAGAGTTGTCATTTATTATTGGCCAGATTGTGTACGCTGCACACAGCCCAGAAAAAGCATCAGGGTAGGGCCATACCACTTCAGCAAAGCTTTAGGAGGAATGTTGTCTCTGGAAGGCAAAATTGATCCCTTAGTTCTCCAGCATGCACAGAAAGCACACCTACTGCTACGTGCTCCCAGGGAATGCAGCATACTCCCCCTTGTGCACTGATTCTGCTTTGCAGGCCAGTGTGGAAGGAAGGCAAGGCTACTGCCTTCCTGATTGGGGTGGGTTGCACCCCAGGAATCACAGCGGGGGGTGAGGGGGACAGTTCAAACACCCCACCTAGCTCAGGGAACTGCAAGTATAGCTGTGTACAGATTATTCACTTCCCTGCCTGTGCACCTGGTCAGCTACAAAATGATCTTACTAGTATGTGAGGAAACATCCAGCATTAACACAACCCTTTAGCATATGCTGAGGTTATCAGAAGGAGAATATAACAATGTCCAGATCCTGATCACACTGCCATTAAAAAAAAAAAATGATGTTGAATATACAACTTCAGAAAACAGAAAGACAAGATTGCTGAGGTAATATATTTTATTGGACCAACTTCCGTTGGTGAGAGACAAGCTTTTGGGCTCACACAGAGCTCTTCTTCAGGTCAACAGAAGTTGGTCCAATAAAAGATATTACTTCACCCCCTTATCTCTCTAATATCCTGAGACGGACATGGCTCCAACAAAAAATAGAAAAACAGCCTTGAATACACAACACTGGGAGCTGCTCTCACACCTGAGCCAGTTACTAAGATCCTACTGGGAAGAATATTAAGCACCCTGCAAACGGGAACTCTCACTGCCAGTGCCACCTAGTCGTCAGGCACAAGTATGGCAGGTTGTCTTCCTCCTGGGCATTCCCCTTTCTCACGCGGTGGTCTGTCCTTCAGTGACTCAGCCCTTCAGCAGGGTCACATGTTCAAGTCTACCCCTTTTTGGGGTACACAGAGTGCAATAAAGTGGAAGTCATCAGAAGTCAGCAAGGGCTTCAGGTCTTCCCCCTTGGGTCAAGGTCTTGGAGTTTTTCCCTCTTTAGGGATTGGTAGCGGAGCCTGGGTTCACTTTTCCACATGGCTCTGATCCAGGGCTCAGTGACAGGCAGCTAAGCCCTGCATGGTGGGGTGCTATGTAGCCACCTCCTTGGATCACTTCCTAGCAATGCCCCTTCTTCCCACAGGGTAAAGAACTGAACACAAAAATAAAGTTTCTGATCACCAGTCCCTTCTTTGCAGGCTTGGTCAGGTCAGTATCACCAGGCCTAGGCAGCAAAAGCTTCTGTGCTGCTCCTTCCCAGGAGTTCAGAACACAGGTCAGCTCACCTCCACTGTCCGCCTGTCACTGAGCTACTCTGGTTCCCTTTTTAAGCTCTTCTTCCAGCTTGTGCAGGTGAGGTGGGACAGGGCCACCTAAGCCCACAGCAGCTCCTTAACCCCTTTTCCCCCAGTGGGAAATTTGTACATCCTATCACACACCTGCTATTATAGTAACTGTTGGTGTAGGTCTATTTTTGATGATATGTCCCTATACAAAGAATTACCACAAAATCATGTATCTCTTACTGCACTTTCATATAATAATAGCAAGTGAAGAACCAATTGCTGAGTACACTATTAAACAAGCTCTGAAACCTCGACACAGTTCTCTTTATCCAATCTGTATTCAAAGGAAAATAGACCAAATTCTGTTCTTACACTGCTACAGATCTGTTAAAATCTTGCTGTAACAGTGCAGAATTTAATTCACTATATACAGGTGAGACAGGTGAAATTGCTAACCTACAGACTGTCCCTGAAGTTGATTAGGACCAAGAAGAGAAAGCAAAATCTACTGAATGCTGATGAAGAATGTGCTAAGCAAAAAGACATTACAGTGGTGTCAGGCACACCGCTTAAACAAGGCCTATGACAATGGTCTAGTGAGCATCCACTAATATTACACAACTTCTTTCTGAGTGCAGTAGCAAAGAACGTTTGCCATAAACACAGGGGCATACTTGTAGAAGTAGCGGAGGGTGAAAATGTTATTGAAAAAAAAAAAATAGTTCCCAGGATCATCGTACTGATTAACATCCTCATGACCTTAGGTACCAAAACTCTATTGCTTCACTGGAAAAGTCTTGACAGAAACCAGCAAGGGTATTAGTGGAATCTACTCTACATTACACGTGTGTCCTTGCATGGTGGCAGCAAGGAGCACAAGGTTGTTAAACTCCTGTGCAAATGTGAGTGGGTCTTGCGTATGAGGGCAAGTAAGATTACATACGGTTTAGCACACGGATTCATACAATAGTAATCTCAAGCCTCCTGGGAGCTCACATCTTTCTCACAGGATGAAAAAGGGTGTGGGCAGAGAATGAGTGTGTTTGAGAAGACATAGGCTTAGATATGATCCCCATCATGGAAATCAGGAGTTTACCTACATACGCTCTCTTTGGCCTCACTTGTGCTATTAGGCAGAACTGACTTGGTGGCTTCCAGCAATGCACATGAATTTAGGATCAAAATCCCCAAATGCCTTATGCTCATCACTTTTTACCTTACATTTGTACATGCGGATCTGTGCAGGATCAAGGCCTAAAAGCTGTCTTATGCAGGAAGAATAAAAGATTTAAAACAAAAAGGCTAAACATCTGGCTAAAATAAGTCAGAAACAAGGGGTTAGTTGGTTGGTTTTTTCACAGTTTTTGTGTGTTTTTCATTTTAAGTGCCTTGCACTTTTTAGGCAGTTGCAGCATTTGTTATAACTTGCCCCTTTTATGGGAAAAGGTTAATAATGTTGCATGTGCAATGAGAACACACACTGGATGGATGATCCAAATGAGGTTTTCCAAGTAACCAGAACATCTCATCAAATTGCTCGTTGATTGTTGCAAAATGTTTCTGGGCTTTTTCATTATTATTGACGTTAAAGCAGTTTAGTATTATGGTCCATTTATCCAGAACAGACTGGCAATTTTCCCTGATCCAGCTGAAGTTTTCTAAAGGTCCCTTTGACGCTATTACCATAATACTGTATATGCCACATTACTGTACCTTTCAGAAATAAGATCCTTCAGCAATGCACAGTGTCTCCTCTTACATTTTCTTTTCACAAGGTAATTTTCAGCAATTCCTGTTGTCTTGAATGGATCCAGTTCTGCTACTGAAACCACCTCATGTTCACTTTACCTGAAATCAGAGAATATACACATTGACATTTAAAATATGATTAGACAAGTTTCTGTATACCTAACACAATGTAGAAATATCAGTCAACATCACCACAATAAACTCCACAGAAGTTCTAGAATGGGGACGAACACTAGTGCCAGGATGAAACCGCTGCAGTACAGTCAGAACTAGGGAAGGTTTTGCTTTGCCTTTGGCTTGGAGACTGAATTCTAAAGAAAGAAATTGATCTGCACACTACAAAGTTGCTAACAAGGAAGGATGTTCTTGTGTTCAAAGCACAGAACTAGAGTCTGGCGCTATTCCTGGCTCTGATACAGACTTCCTTGGAGACCTTGGGCAAGTCACTTAACCTCTCCAGGGACAGTAATACCTATTATGCAGAGCTGTCCTGTGGCTTAATTAAATGTTAATAAAGAGTGTTGAGACCTTTAAATAGAAATTGATATAGAAATGCAAACTATTTTATTTTATTTAGCACTACAGTGAGATGAAATCTACATAAAGAAGTCTGGTAAAAGTCCCTGGACAGAGTAATTGCTAGAGTACGTTGGGACTTGATCCTGAAAACCCTTCCTTACTTGTGGCTCGATTCAGAATTATCTCAGCTCTGAATAAAGGGCAGTGTGTAGCTGCCCCTCCCCAGGAGGACCCTTAAATTGCTCCTGGGAAGAAGTACAGTAGAACCTCACAGTTACGAACACCAGACTTACAAACTGATCCATCCACCACATACCTCATTTGGAACCAGAATTATGCAATCAGGCAGCAGCAGAGACAACAACAACAAAAAGTAAATACAGTACAGTACTGTGTTAAACAAAGTACTAAAAAAAAATAAAGGAAAAGTTTTTAAAAAATTGACTAGGTAAGGAAATAAGGTGACTGCATGCATCCGACAAAGTGGGTATTCACCCACGAAAGCTTATGCTCCAATACGTCTGTTAGTCTATAAGGTGCCACAGGGCTCTTTGTTGCTTCTACAGATCCAGACTAACACGGCTACCCCTCTGATACTTGTTTAGTTGTAAACTTTTGAAAGAAAGAACAGCCATAACATTTTGCTCAGAGTTCTGAACGTTTCAGAGTTATGAACAACCTCCATTCCCAAGGTGTTCGTAACTCTGCGGTTCTACTGTAACCCTGTAATGGATACAGCTTACTTCCCAGCTCATGCCAACTCAATTATGCTGGTCAACAAAAGATTGCATGGAAGAAAATAAGACTGAATTTAGGCTCTGCCCAATCCCAATTCAGGCCATAAGTGATCCATGTGCAAATAGTCACACTGAAGTCCATGAGCATCCCCATGTGAGTACAGACCATTCACATGAGCAGTGGTCCCCAACCTTTCTGTGGCCAAGGGCACATTCATCCCTTCATCAGAGTGTGGCGGGCAGCGACACTTCTCGGCAGCATTTCGGTGGCGATGGTTCTCTGCCGGAAGCGCACCTCGGCGGCATTTCGGCGAAAGCTTCTCCGCCGGAGGCGCTCCTCAGCAGCATTTCGGCAAAAGCTTCTCCGCCGGAAGCGCTCCTCGGCAGCATTTCGGTGGCAATGCTTCTCCAGCGGATGCTCCTTTCCTCTTCCTTCCTTGGCACCAGCCCTAACGGCGGGCGCCATGGCGCCCGCGGGTATCACGTTGGGGACCACTGCACATGAGCATGGATTGGGACATTTTAATAGAGGCACAATTATTTATAAAGGATAGTGGAGTAAACAATAAATTGTTTGTCCAGTGTTTTGAATACCCAAAGCGAAGCATAAGTGCCAAGCATTATTATTACTGAAGAGTAAATTTCTATTTTCTAGACTGGCTAGTAAGTATGGGGGGTAAACTTTGCCCATTTATCTGATACTGATTTCTAAGTTTCTTGAATATATATTTTCTATTCCTTTTTTATTGTGTTTAAATAAACATTTAATTAACTAGTTGCAGTGTTACTTGCAAGAAAAGAAAATATAAATGGATAAACAATTTTATTTTATTCCCTTTAAAAATAATACACTTTAAAAGAGAAGCACAGGCAGGGTATTGGGGAATTCCACTCTGTCCTGAAAAAATAACAAACCGGGTGATGGTAGCAACGTACATCAAGTAAAGAAGCCCTTCAATATGTATGTGTTACAAACAAGTCTGGCACTTTCTGGAGAGGGCCATAATAACAACAACAACAACAACAACTATAAAAGCAATCATAACATTAAAAAAGACACATGGTCCTTTCCCAAGCCATTAACTTTGACATACACTACAAAACAAAGATCAAAATCCCACATATGTAATTTATTTTTAATTTCGCCAGTGCAGCCCAGGTTTCTTGGGGAAATGTCTAGAAAAAAGCTAGCAAGTGCCCCAGGCTCCCCACTCCCACTTTAGTTTGTTTCCAAGTACCTGATTGGGAAAAAAAATAGATGGGACTGAAGTAGCAGAGTTTAAGAGACGGGACTGCGTACACTATTGTGCCACCAAACTCATGGTATTCCCCCGCCGTTAGACAAATCTTGTCCTTAAGTGTTATTAGGAATTAAAATCCAACTGAGCACCACTCCTTTTAGCTTTAACTAGTAGCAGACTCAAGGCCAGCTAGGACTTTCCAGTCACCCTACACTGGTTACTCCCAACTGCGCGGGAGCCAGGGCGGGAGGAAGCTAACTAGAAAAAAAAGAATGAAAAACGTTGAAAAGGCTCATTTCCATTTTTGTCAAACATGTCCAACCTGCTTTACTCGGAACTTTTCAGGCAGCAATGGGACCCCGAGCTCCAATCCTCTGGCTCCGACAGCGGGGGGGGGTGAGCGCGACAACACAGCAAGCGCTCTGCAGCAGCCTGAATAGAGCATGTGATGTGTCCCGCTACCCCACCAGCGGGCTCTAAGGGGTTATGTAGTGTTTGCAAAGCCCCGTGCTGAGAGCCTTGGAACGGCTTCACCTGCAAATCAGTGCTAAAGGGAAGGCTCTGATGGAGTCTCCAGCTTTCCCTGTCGGCTAAGAGGGACACGTGTGCGCGCGGGGGAGGGGAGGTCTGTGGAAGGCGCAGTGTAGTGCCGCAGAGTCCGGCGGGGGAGGGGGTCGATAATACCCCTAGAAGGGGGTCGGGGATCACAAGCTCCGTATGGAAGATGTGGCGGGGGCACCTCGCGCGGGGCTGGCAACGGGATGTGTGATACCGCCCTCGTGCAACAGTCTGGGGGGAGGCAACAGTTGAGGGCAGCCCGGTGGGGGTGAGCGAGGGGTGCCCGGACAGGGAGGCCGGCAGGGGCTGGAGACTGGGGAGGGTGCCCCAAGCTGGGCCCTGGGTAGATGCATGCTCTCCTGAGGCTGGGAGCGGGGGGTGTGGAGGTGCCCCCTCAGGGGCCCGGCTAATTGGGTGTAGGGATGCGCCGCGAGGTGCTGGGGGGCTGGGCTGGGAGGTCAATACCCCGGTGAGGGCCTCAAGGCGGGGAGGGGGTGGCGTGGCGCAGCGCAGGCGCTGTCCCCCCCACGGCCGCGCGCGGAGGGAGGGGCCCATCCCCCCCTTGCGGAGCGGGCTGGGAGGGTCGCCGCGGCACGTGGTGGCGAAGGCGGCGGCGCCCATGTGACTCGTTCGCCCGCCCGCCCGCCTCGCCCCAGCCCCCCGCGCGCGCCGTGCGAGCAGCATCCCAGCGTTGCAGGCAGCCGCCGTCGCCACAGGGACCCGGCACCATGGTAAGGGCGGGGCGTGCTCGGGGCAATGCGGCGGCGAGGGCCCGCGGAGGGAGGCCCGGCGGGGTGAGGGGCTGAGCGGGTCTGGGCCGGCGTTCAGGCCCTGAGGCCTTCAGCGGCCATTTTAATCTAATTTTAGTGTGGGGGCTGCGGGGCTCTGCCCGGGAGGCGGGCGGGGGCTGCAGCCTGGCCGCTGCGGACGGGCGCCAGCCGGCCGGGATGCGGCGCTCCGGGCGGGGGCGGTGTGCGAGGGGAGGGCTGGTCCCAGCCTGAGTTCACAATGCGGGGCGGACCCCTCCCGGGAGCCGGGGCCGATGTGATCGCAGGGGCAGGGTCCCCCCGGGGCTGGGGTCTGCCCCCCTCGGCCGTCGGGTGCGGATGGGAGGTTTGTGGTGGGGATTAGGGGAGGGAGTTTGAGGCTCATCGCGTGTCTCCCCGTGGAGGACGCGGTGTTGACCGTACTGCTGCAGAGCCTCGGACCCCGGCCCTGCCTGCTTGATTTACCCACCGCACGGGGAATTTGTGCTGCCAAATATCATGTGGCGGGGCTGGGGGCTGAGGAACAGATTATTTAAAAACAACGAGGAGTCCTTGGGGCACCATAGAGACTAACCAATTTATTAGGGGATAAGCTTTCGTGGGCTAAAACCCACTGGAAAGTGGGCAGGATGCGTTCAGAGAGCAGCCAGCCCTATCTGACTGACTTCACTAGCTGCAGTTCCCCCCGAAACCTGGATCGTTTTCCAGAGGGGAAGAGCGGGCAATGGAGCTGCATTGTCTCCTCTTTCACAGGGGGAATTGGGAGTGAGCAGTCTAAGAGCTGTCAGTGCACTGGCAGTTAAGCATTTCTTAAGGTTTTACATAACAATCTTTCTAATAAGAATTTTGAAAGCAAATCAGAGTTTAATAGTGGAGATGGGCTAGTAAAACCTTCATTTCTTCAAACAAAATGTATTTTCTATAACTAAACTAAGAAAAGGTACAGAATATATTCCAAAAGGGTCAGGGTTGTTATTTTTTAATGTGTTGTTTACCTGGTTTCTTGAAAACAGCATACTGTACCTTGGAAACTGCTGTCTTTTCATAAAGAATGTAGTGAACTGAAAACAAGAGCCATATGGATGTGTTTAGCTAGCTTGTAAGTAACAAGCTAAAATTTCTGTAGTGAATTTGCTATCAACTCTCTCAGTATATTGTTTCCTTACTGTTTTATGTTAGGGTTCTGAATGGTTTGAAACTACTATAGTGGTGTACAATTTGTACTTTCCTTATGTGGAAACGGCAATGGCTTTTTTTTTTTTTTTAGTGCATCAGCTTTAAGTAAAAGCAAGGAGTTTTAAAAACATAACATTGAAGTTGACACAACTCAGAAGGCATTTCTACTGCTTCTAGAGCCTTACATCATTCAACAAAACTAGAATCATGACACTATTGGATATGAACTGCTGGTATTACATTTGTTCCAACTAAAAAAACCCCACAAAACAAACAAAAAAACCCACCCCTGGCTGAGCCAAATATATGATAAACTAATAGATAATTGGTCGATATGTGCAATGGAAACCTAGTTATTTAGAATCAATAGCTGAAAAGGAGATGATGCTGAGATTTAAAAAATGAATAAGTTAGGGGAAAATTTTGTACAGTTTTATATCTGATACAACCCCACTGACATCATTACGTTGATAGAGTGTTCAGGTTTAGTGTAAAATTTTTGTTCTTAATTTGTAGAGTAGATTTCTCTTTATTTAGTATAAGGTAATATCTTCAACATAGTCAATGTTAGTTGTTTTGCATTTAAATAATTATTCCCTTCATCTCATTTACAGGCTTCTGGAGTAACAGTGAATGATGACGTTATAAAGGTTTTTAATGACATGAAAGTAAGGAAATCTTCAACCCCAGAAGAGATTAAAAAAAGAAAGAAAGCAGTTCTTTTCTGCTTAAGTGATGACAAAAAACAGATAATTGTAGAGGAAACAAAGCAGATATTAGTTGGTGATATTGGTGATACTGTGGAAGATCCCTACACATCCTTTGTGAAGTTGTTACCTTTGAATGATTGCCGATATGCTTTGTATGATGCCACATACGAGACAAAGGAGTCTAAGAAAGAAGACCTGGTATTTATATTCTGGTGTGTGAAATCAGCTTGCTGTTAAAACTGAAAATTCTTTACGTTTTCCTTCTAATATCAATGGGTTAAATAAGTACTTTTTGCCTTTACAGGGCTCCGGAAAGTGCACCTTTAAAAAGCAAGATGATCTACGCAAGCTCTAAAGATGCCATTAAAAAGAAATTTACAGGTACAGGCATCTGATATTCCACAAAGCAGTTACAGTTCTTCTCAGTGTTGAGGAACTGAACAAATATATTTTTATCCATTTGTCTTTCAGGTATTAAACATGAGTGGCAAGTAAATGGTTTGGATGATATTAAGGACCGTTCAACACTTGGAGAAAAATTGGGAGGCAATGTGGTAGTTTCACTTGAAGGAAAACCCTTATAGAAAGACAGACAAGTGCCATCTGGATCTAAGGAGCTTCCATTTCTGCAGCTCGTTCAATTGGAATAGTATAACTCCTCCTCCCCTCCCCCCCATTCACCGTTCTACAGACCCGAAGGAGATGTCATTAAATTAAACTGTCTACCAGTGATTGCCATTTGATTCTTTAATCCTGGTAGTTTTATGTAGACCCTAAGGAATGCCTTCATGTCATACTCTTAGCCAAAACTGACGTTGCATGCATTCCTTGCAACCTGTACAATGAATGTGATAGTTAATGTGAATAGTCTAGAAAACAGCAAAGGGTAAGCTAATTGAATGCCTTGAAAGTATTATCCACTGGTCTCTATTCAGTATTACTTACAGTTGCACTTGATTGCAGCTCCATGAGGCTCTTATGCATTCATACACCTCACCTGCCTTGACAAGCCTATTTTTGTGACATGGCAGCACACAACACTATGCATTTAAAGCACTTTTTTGTAATATGTTTTTTTTTCTCCCCCTCCCCCCAAATAAATGCCAATTAAGTTGCTGTAACTGTGTCATCAAACAATTGTTGTACCTCAGTTTTCATTCCTGTTACATGCATATCTTTATAAATGGAGTAGCTGTTCTGATGCCTTTTGTTTTCCATTGAATGTACACTACTGAACAGGAGTAGGAGTTATGTTTACCATGTGAGTCTTGCAACACTAAAGCTGTTTTGTAAAACATCAGTCATGATGGCAGTTTCTGTATAAAAAGAGCCTTAAATGGAACACTGTTTTTGAGATCAAAAAAAAAAAAAAAAAAAACCTGGCCACGTTGCAATAAAACTTGTGGCTTATTACAGAATGTTGCCTTGTTTTCATTGGAAAATATAGTTTGAAGTATGTTTAAATTAAGCATATTTTGAATAACTTAACTTCTATGGAAAGTATTATAAAGGTAAACAATCATTAATCTCAACTTCAATAACAGTTTTTCTGCCCTAGTCATAATTTAGACATTGCTTTACGGTAATTTAACTGTTCTATTCTGTTGATTGGATAAAGGACCTCTTCTTACCAGTTTATAACCATTTAAGTAAATAAGCTGCCATTATTAGGGAGCGTTTGATCCATAACTCATTTGTATCTGAAGTTTACAATGTAGGATTTTGTTACCCATGCAGCGTATTTCTTTACCTAAATTCTCCTAAAGTTCTATATGCCAGAAATGTATGGCTGTAACATTTGTTTCCAATCTGATGTGTAATGGCAGGGAGATCTTACCTTCACAGAAGTGAGTTACAGGGTTTGAATAGTTAAATCTTCATTGTTTCTACAAATGCTGCAGGAACACTGACTCAGTGTAAGAAATATCCTAAATAAATGGTTCAATTTGTTAATTTTTGTGTAAAAAGAACTGGAAAGTGTTTTCCACTACTAAGTCTTGCATCAGGGACATGGTTTGGCTAAAAGCCAAATACTGCTCTCCTTATAGAGAATTTGATCTGCTCAGTGTGAGCAATCCTCCCTTAGCCAGAGCTATTTATGGCTAACGCATGCTTTTGTATCTTGTCATCGTTATCCACAAATGGCAAAACTGGACATGATTTTACTGGTATGCATAAAGGAACTCTATTAGGCAGCCAATCACAGCTGAAATATACATGCTACTAGAAGAAATACTTTTATCATTACCTTATTTTAAAAAGTCAGAGTAGAAATATGAAGTTTTAAATGTTGAGATTTTATTTTCAGTCCTTAACCCTCTCAAAAGCAGAGCAGTTAATGGCAAACACCTTTGTAAATTGAATGACCTAGCAGTGTGGGATCTGGATCTCTTGTCCTGTGCAACTTGAAGATTTTATTTCAGGCTTCCAGCTGTCCCTAAAATTTACACATTTCATTTTGATACCTATTTTATGTAGGCTAAATTCTGCTACAGTGCAGTTTAACAAAGCATGCTGACCACTGACTGGTTAAATGTGTTAATGAATTTTGTTTTTTGTACTACAAAACTCTCAAGTATCTTTTACTGAAGTTGGAAAAATAACTGATATGCATGGGAGTTGTCTACAATGATCTTTCTTGATTTCTCAATATTTCCAATTATACACCGTGTGTGCAGAGCTTAGTTAATATTAAAATCTAATGTGTACTTAATATATGGTACTGTAATGAATGGAGATTAAAAATGTATTTTTAATCTCCATTCATTGCAACACCATATACTATGCCACAAAATACCTTTATATTGTAAACAAATCAGTTTATACAAACAACTTCATTAGACATCAAAACAATTTAAAATTAAGATGTTAAATTTTAATTTGAAATTACATTTTAGTCAGCAATTTAAATAAGTATTGTGTTTAAATTTACATTCTCCTCTGCTACTCAATGTCACTGGTGTTGTGAAAAGTCTTAAAAAGATGTCTGTGGCTTCTTCAAAATGGAATATTAGAGGATATGTTGTTTTTTTTTAAACTAGCTAAGGTATATAATAGACTCAAAATCTCATCAAATACATATAAAATCTAAGCACAAACTGTGCTTACATAAGGTCCAGAGCCCTGAACATCAAAGATGTTCAAAGTCTGTCTTTAATCTGTTCTTGAAACAGTATTGACCAATGTGAAGTCCAATTAAGTAAACAGATATCCTGCTTTTAAAAACAGTGCTACAGAACCACTGCTGATTGAATTCTAAAACAAATGAAAGACAACTGGCATCTGTTCCAAACTCGTTTGTCAGCTGTTGTTTTCTGTCACTGTTCAAAATGGTGAAGGCCTCATTGTGATTTATAAGTGAAGGAAAAGCCTCTCAATCTGAATATCTTATGTATCTCTTTTGTCTATGTGACTTTTGGGTATCTTGCCTTCAGTTAATTTATTGATAAAGGAATGTTAAATAAAAGTTTTTGAGAGTAGCTTTTGCAGAAATGGCATCTTTTCTTTTAAAAATCACTTGTCCTACCCAATTTCAGGAGGGCCTGGAGACATCATAACTTCTCTGAAAGGGGAGAATCAGCCTGGAATTAGGGAGAGTAGCTGAAGTATATGTCCAAGGCAGCTCTTAAAGTATGCATAAGAAATGGGGTGCTGTTAGGTAAAACTACTAAGCTGATATTCGATGCAATTTGACAGTTTTAGAAACTCACTTGGGCTAAAGCCTGGTACAGAGAACCTGGAAAAAGACCCTTTTGCCTCCCTGTAACTTGTTCACAACAAGCAATGGTATTCTGTAAAAGTCATTGCCCATCTTTGCATTAAGTGGTAACCTTATGACAATACACTGGACCCTCACTAGAACATGCGTCTATATAACGCGAATTCGGTTATAATGCGGTCGCGGCCATGGATCCCAAATCTAACCTTAACCCCAGCAACCAGGGGACAGGGGAGAGATGCCTTTCACGGGCTGCGGCAGCTTTGGGGCAGGAGGAAAAACGCCTTTCACCGCTGGCTGCAGCAGCTCCGGGGCTGGAGAAGAGGCGAGATTTGATGCTAATTTTGCTTTTGATGCTAATTTCATTTTAACACGGTCCCTGCTATAATGCGGTACTTGGCATACTTCACTTCTCCTTGGCCCCTCTAGTTAATAGTTGAAATTTAATGGTTGTGTATTGAAAATAAACTTGCACTAGTGCTGCCCGAAGGCTGTCAATATAGCCCCTCTCTTAACCACTGAATTTACTTTTAGAATATCTCTGATTCAGAAAACCTGGAATAAATAAAACGAACTAAAAAATAGCTGCAGGTGGTATTCTGTCTAATTGTATTACAGGTAGCACCTAGATTTTCTGATCAGAATTTGGGCTTCATTGTGTTAGGTGCTGTACAAAGACAATAAGACAGTTTGCAACCTAAATACACTGGAACATAGGAATTGCCACATTGCATCAAACCTGAGGTCCAGTGGTGGCCAGTGCAATATGCTTCAGTGGAATGTGTAAGAACTCTATAGTAGGTGGATGTGGGAGAATCTTCCCTACATTAGATCTCATCCTTGTCTCTAATAGATGACTTAAGGCTTAAAGCATGAGGTTTAATAGCCCTTCCAAAAAATGTATTATGATAGCCACATAAACATTAATCCCTTTTTGAATTTTGCTAGGTTATTGGCTTCAATGACTTCCTGTGGGAATGTGTTGGATAGTCCAATCATGCACTATGTGAAGAAGCATTTCCTTTATCAGTTTTGAATTCTCCCCTTTATAAATTCATTGAATAGCCCCTTACTCTTGTGTTATGAGAGAGGGACAACAGAAGTTCCTACTATAGTAGACCAGCCAAGACAGAGAATAGATTAAAAACAGCCAAACAAAATATATGGAGCATGTCAAAATTATAGAACTTGTTAGTTTAAATATTCATGCTTCTGAGCCTCCCATTTCATAATTTTCCCACTTAATTCTCTGTTTGCTGCAACCAACTAAATGGCCTTCACTCACCCCATAGAAAAAGTTTTGGGTGCATTATTTAGACATTAGCAAAGTAATTTCAGTACTACTTTTTGGTCCCTTAATTTTCCTGTGGGGTTGGGTTTTTTTAATGGCAGTTTGCAACTAATCCACAATATCAAATTGCTTTTGATAGTTTGAAGAGAGATACTGGGTAGACATGGAAGTGAGGGGAAAAATGGGAATGTATAAGTATAGACCGATGAAAGAAACTCATTCTTCATATATAGTTGTCTGTACCTCATCTCTTCATATCAAGGCTTCTAGACATAGAAACAGCTTAAATGACAGAATATTAATTTAATAAAGACATCTACAATTAATAAGATTAGATCCTCTAGTAGACAGCTGCTCTTACTAAAAATTGTTAATGTACAGTGCAGCTATCTGAACAGGCCTGTCTGGACATAGCAGATGAATGTACATTTTCATACATACAAGATAAGGCAATGCTCAGTTTCTGAAGTTACGTATTTTTGACAGCCCATATATGGTTCTACCTGTTTCAAGATGTTCTATTATATTAGGATTTGTATTATGCATACTCAGTGCTTGGTGCCATATTCGAATCGTTTGATCTTTTTTCCATGTCAATCTTAAATCTAAAATAATGAAATATATTAGTATTCCCAGCTCTTCGTGTTATCCTATTTACACCATCTAATACATAAAATAGGAAAAAAATCTTTACTGTAATAGTAAAACTAAGCTCTTGAAAGTCAGGAAATTCAAACAAATAAGATTGCTATTATAGTGTTAATGTGGCCCCATCACATGTTTTTGTACCACACATCAATAACTCCATCTATATTAACAGGATGATATTAAGTACATCTGTGCTATATGGTTGCACTAACACTGTCAGCAATCTATATTTTGGAATTTTCTGCTTTTTGAGTGCTTAATTTTTCAGTCTTAGTGCACCATTACTACTCCTATTGTATACTTAATTTCCTTGATTATTTTTTTTAAGGAGTTGGAGGAGGGATGGGGAAGAAATTGCAAGTTATTGCAGATCCTCCCCTGTTAAAGTACTCCTAAATATCAATTCAAATGGGTGGGAGAAAAACATTGAACAACCCTGTCTCTTTAATTTTTTTCCCCTATTCTAGTGAACAGACCTTAGGAATGTGTAACCATAACCATGTTTGTCTCTTTTTCCACCTCCACCCCTCTTATTTTTAAAATCAGCTGTGTCACTGCAAATCCCCACCATCTGCCCACCATGTTCTATAAATCTTCATAGGCAGCCTCTCTGCTTCTACCTTTGTGTCTATTTCCCCTCTCCTTTTTGCAGTTGTACTCTGTACAAATTGAATAGAGAAAAGCTAAAGAGAGAGACCCGTAATACTTCTAGTATAATAGCTATAGTATAGTAGCTTTATTACACAAAAAGTTTAAAGCATCGGTGATTTGCATGCAGCTGCAGATCACACATCCGCTTGAAAACAATTTTTTTTCCCAAAAACTTTTCAGCGCTCAGTTTGTTGCTGCTTCTTCTCATGAGTGGCTGCACTGTTTGTATGTGACCTATTAAGACTAATGTGGGAACTGCACTTTTCTTCTATTTTGTCTGTTTATAGAAAATCAAACTTGCATGCAGAAAAGATGATACAGAAAGGGGGAGGGAGATTTAGAACAAGCAGTTTGTATCAGAGAACCATACACTGATCAAAAACTATATTAAATATAAACATAGGTTAAAGCAGAGAAAAAAGGATATCACTTCATCTTTAAAACAGCTCCTGCTCTTCATAGACATAATGATTCCACAAGGTATGTATCCCCACTTAGTGCTCATTATGGATGCAATGTACATATGAAATTCTATATAAAAATAAACATCTTGTTTCTAATCCTACTGATAAATATGAAGCCATATACTGTATAGCAACCCATCTTTCAGCCTCCGGTGTTGTTTTGTACTACATGCACCTGAGTGACGTTTAAATGGTCCTTTAAAATGCCCTAGTTATTAATGAAAGCACATGTAACAGCTGACTTGTGACATTAGAAATTATGGTGAAGTGTTACAGTTCTTTATTAGAAGATTCCAAGTGACAAAGCTATTTGTGGGCATTTTTTTAGGGTCAATAACCCACAGACTTAAATGTGACTTAAGCATGTAACGCCTCCTAACTCACATTCTTCATTACCTGCCCAATTCTTCTATATGTCTTTGGGAGCATAAACTGCAGTTCTTTTATAATGGTGATGCATCAGTGGGCTTTAATCCTTATGTATTTGCAAATTCTGTTTTGTTTTTGTTTTTTGAGAGAGTCATTCTGAGCTATTAAGAGTACTTTTATCTGTAATATTTCTTATTAAAAGGTTGGCTTTTTTTACTTTCATACACCAGAATAAATTCCTGGTACTCGCTTACAAATAACTAGAGTTCCTAAAAAAATATTTATACTATGTGACTGAAGTAGATAGGCATCTTGTGGAACATCCATAGGAAATACACGTGTGGGATTAGCCTAAATGACTATTGAATGTCATTGCTGCTGTCCATAGCAAGTATTCCATCTCTAACTGTTCATTTATTCCAGGCAAAACTTTCCTCAGATCCTTATAACTTGTTTGTAACACAAGCCCAACCAAGAGACTGTGTAGAGACCTAGCAGGAAGTCTTTAAATTGTTAAGAAGACTTTACATGATGGCCAAACATCAGGTTCACTGAAGAGGCTGAGCAAAGCAGCCAGCAGGGTCATAATGATGACTATTTTTCTTACGGGTGCTTCACAAAACATTTGGCTTTGATCCTAGCCAGTTTTCTATATCTGCGTGGACAAATCCAAAATGCCTGCATTCGTCTTCAGGAAAAGTAGTACTTAGGGAATCCTTCAATAATTCTGACAATCCCATTACTACCTTAAGTGTCTGAATTTCAGTAGTGTCAGTTCAGTGCTCAGAATCCAGCTAGCCACAGCATAATGGGACTTAATGATCAGCATTGTCAAAATCAGCAATTGTTTAAATGCCATTAATTTTAATTTTACAGCTTGGCATCAATGTTGCGATGAGGATGCCTCTCCTAAAAGTTCAGCACTCCTTCAGATGTGTGGTGTCTGTTACAGATGTTGGTAAAAAGGCAGAGGAGGTTCAGAGCATTAGGATCAGACCAGATGGTTTGATCTCTTTCTTTCATTTAGCTGATAATTACCTATCCTGGGTCACCTGGGCTACCTATTCCGGGTTGGTGTGGCAGCAATATATAAAGAATTCCTTCCTCATGGAAATTGTTGGGGGACAATTTTCTTTGAAAGATCCCTTGTGAGCAGGTGCATATAAATGGATGGACTCACTTAATGTTGCTATTTACCTTAGTCATCCATCTGTCTGTGAAAGTTGTGGAATTTTAACCTTCCTTGTTTCCTCGGGGGGTAATTATTTTTTGTTATTCATTACAGTGTGGAGAACATGGTAAAATTATAGCTCAGGCGTTACCTGCAGTCAACACACTTCTATTGTGGCTGCTCTGGCAGATATTTGGCATTACAGTGAAAGGCCTAAATGCTGGCTGGCACTCACTGTATGCCAGAAAAGAATACCAGTGGGAACATGGGTGGAGGTTGTACATCTATATTCTGGTCTGGCTATGGCACGGGCTGTGAAAGAATGTCATGGGGTAGGCAATGGCTACACTAGACTTCTTTTGGGAAATCTGCTGTTGCATTACCACCAATACACCTCTATTGGTGGTGATAGTGGTGTTTTTACTATTATGTCATTTAAACTGGCTCAGAGCAAGTCTTGCTGATGCAGTGGTAAAATTGCTGACAGTTACCTGAGTCCTCTCTGAACCAGAACTCCAGCTATTGCTACCACTGGTGGAAATACAATAGTGGGATATTTCCTAAAACAATCTAGTGTAAACCCAGACGCAAATGTTATAGGGACATGGTTTCATGGTAATGCATGTACTTATGCCTTCTGACTCAGCAATGATCTCTGTAGTACCCTATAACAGTTACAAGGATTAACATGTAATTAACTTATGTTTCTAAACCCCAGTTTAACAATATCAGTATTTTTTTAGAGACTGTCAAATCCAGTGGTTTTCAACCTATGGTCCGTGGACCGCTGGGGGTCAGCAGACTGTTTGAGATTTCCAAAGGGGTCTGCATCTCCATTTGAAAATTTTTATGGGTCCACAAATGAAAAAAGGTTGAAAACCCCTGGTCTAGTCTATTATAATAGGAGACTGATATTCAAAAAATGGAAGAAAATACATTTGGGTTAGTGAATTTTAGGTACTCTTTGTCTGAAAGCATTAAAGAAACCTGGAACTTTCCCCATTTTTATTATTTTTTAGTTTAAAAATGGTGATGTAACAAACTTTAACATAACCACAAAGCTGGAAAATAACTGGATTCATTTTTCTTACATCAACCATTTGTTACGTGTGCATACACAACTGCTGTTAGATGTCTCTTTAAATGGTGCCCAGAAGAAGGCTAGTGGGTAATGGCCAAAAACATTAGGATTTTTTTTTCCAGAAAAGCATTTTGCAGTACTAATATCAAGTTTGTTGATCAGACTTTGTGCTGCGGTGTGCAATAAATATGAAGCTTGCAAACATATTAAATGCGTATTTAGCATAAAATTACTGGGTTTTTAAGTACACTGTTTTCACTATTAAGAAGGTTTGTATGATGTTCAGTTGCCCTTTAAGCTTTTTGTTTTATGTATTGTCACACAGCATTTGTATCACACTGTAGTCTAATTATAGATCGGACTGGACTGCTTTCAAAGGAAGGAGTTTTATAACCATACTGAAACCTTTTGATGATTCCAGAAAATTGTTTTACTTCTTGACACCTGGATGTAATTCCCCAATCCACTTAAAATGCTCACCAGTTTAAAATTTGTGCTGCTTTGTCTTGTTTATGCTAGAAGAAGCTTTGTAGCCAAAGCACTTATTTCCTTTAGGAATTTTAAGACAATGCCTCAAATAAAATTGTTTTGGGGCATGCATTGTAATATTCGACTATTTAAAGTCAATTAAAAGGAAATAGTTTGTGACATAATGAAGAAGACTTAGCACAAATATTACATTTCTGAAGAGCCTCATATGAACAAGTTGGAAGCTCATATGAGGGGACAGTTTGGCAGTTTGACCGTGTGCTTGATTGTTTGATTGCTTGTTTGAACAGTGTGAATTGGGAGTGCTTTGTTCCAGCTGGGCCTGACTGTTACAAGAAGGAGAAGGCAGTCAGCTGCGAACCAGCTGAGCACCAAACAGCTGAGCAGCAAACAGGAGGAGTTTGCCTGGGAGTTCGCCTGGAGTGAGCCTGCTGCAGCATCCCTCTTGCAGATTCCTCTGAGTAGCTTCTGCCACAAGTAAGGAAGCTCTTAGAAGGAAGAGACTATGGATGCTGAGCGATCCGCTGTTGTGACCTGCACAGGATGTGCCATGTTTGTCTTTCTTCCACAGGATAGAAGCGACTTTGTCTGTACAAAGTGCAAGCTGTTCTCCGTATTGGAAGAAAAGATTCAAGGTCTGGAGAAACGAGTATCAACCCTGCGTTCCATAAAAGAAAATGAGGATTTCCTGGATAGACGTCAGGATCGGCTTCAGCGGGCACAATGTTCTGAAGATTCAGAGCAGGCTACGCAGCAGGGACAGAAGGCCAGCGAGGATAATTGGCGGCATGTGACTTCCAGAAGAGGAAAGAGTACCAGAAAAGTCCATGTACCAGAAACACAGATTCAGGTGAGCAACCGTTTTCATGTTCTCTCCGCAGGTACTAGTGCAGAGAGTGGCGTGGATGATACATCTGAGGGAATAGAGCAGAAGGAGACTCCACCAATTGGAAGGCATGAGATGCACCGTCCTAGGGATGGGGGTTCCACGACCACCACTCCCAAGAGAAGGAGGAGGGTGGTGGTGGTCGGGGATTCTCTCCTCATGGGGACTGAGTCATCTATCTGCCGCCCTGACCGGGAAAACTGAGAGGTGTGCTGCTTGCCAGGGGCTAGGATTCGTGATGTGAAGGAGAGACTGCCGAGACTCATTAAGCCCTCAGATCGCTACCCCTTCCTGCTTCTCCACGTGGGCACCAATGATACTGCCAAGAATGACCTTGAGCGTATCACTGCAGACTACGTGGCTCTGGGAAGAAGGATAAAGGAGTTTGAGGCGCAAGCGGTGTTCTCGTCTATCCTCCCTGTGGCAGGAAAAGGCCGGGGTAGAGACCGTCGAATCGTGGAAGTCAACGAATGGCTACGCAGATGGTGTCGGAGAGAAGGGTTTGGATTCTTTGACCATGGGATGGTGCTCCAAGAAGAAGGAGTGCTAGGCAGAGACGGGCTCCACCTGACGAAGAGAGGGAAGAGCATCTTTGGAAGCAGGCTGGCTAACCTAGTGAGGAGGGCTTTAAACTAGGTTCACCGGGGGAAGGAGACCAAAGCCCCGAGGTAAGTGGGGAAGTGGGATACCGGGAGGAAGCACAAGTAGGTGAGTGCAAGAGGGGAGGGCTCCTGCCCCATACTGGGACAGCAGGACGATCGGTGAGTTATCTTAAATGCCTATACACAAATGCAAGAAGCCTGGGGAACAAGCAGGGAGAACTGGAAGTCCTGGCACAGTCAAAGAATTATGATGTAATTGGAATAACAGAGACTTGGTGGGATAACTCACATGATTGGAGTACTGTCATGGATGGATATAAACTGTTCAGGAAGGATAGGCAGGGCAGAAAAGGTGTGGGAGTTGCGTTGTATGTAAGAGAGCAGTATGACTGCTCAGAGCTCCAGTATGAAACTGCAGAAAAACCTGAGAGTCTCTGGATTAAATTTAGAAGTGTGAGCAACAAGGGTAATGTCGTGGTGGGAGTCTGCTACAGACCACCAGACCAGGGGGATGAGGTGGACGAGGCTTTCTTCCAGCAACTAACAGAAGTTGCTAGATCACAGGCCCTGGTTCTCATGGGTGACTTTAATCACCCCGATATCTGCTGGGAGAGCAATACAGCAGTGCACAGACAATCCAGGAAGTTTTTGGAAAGTGTAGGGGACAATTTCCTGGTGCAAGTGCTGGAGGAACCAACTAGGGGAAAAGCTCTTCTTGACCTGCTGCTCACAAACAGGGAAGAAATAGTAGAGGAAGCAATAGTGGATGGGAACCTGGGAGGCAGTGACCATGAGATGGTCGAGTTCAGGATCCTGACACAAGGAAGAAAGGAGAGCAGTAGAACAGAGACCCTGGACTTCAGAAAAGCAGACTTCGACTCCCTCAGGGAACTGATGGGCAAGGTCCCCTGGGAGAATAACATGAGGGGGAAAGGAGTCGAGGAAAGCTGGCTGTATTTTAAAGAATCCTTATTGAGGTTGCAGGAACAAACCATCCCGATGTGTAGGAAGAAAAGCAAATATGGCAGGCGACCAGCTCGGCTTAACAGTGAAATCCTTGCTCGTCTTAAACACAAAAAAGCAGCTTACAAGAAGTGGAAGATTGGACTAATGACCAGGGAGGAGTATAAAAGTATTGCTCAGGCATGCAGGAGTGAAATTAGGAAGGCCAAATCACACTTGGAGTTGCAGCTAGCCGGAGATGTTAGGAGTAACAAGAAGGGTTTCTTCAGGTATGTTAGCAACAAGAAGAAAGTCAAGGAAAGTGTGGGCCCCTTGCTGAATGAGGGAGGGAACCTAGTGACAGAGGATGTGGAGAAAGCTAATGTACTCAATGCTTTTTTTGCCTCTGTCTTCACAGACAAGGTCAGCTCCCAGACAGCTGCACTCCGCAGCACGGTATGGGGAGGAGGTGACCAGCCCTCTGTGGAGAAAGAAATAGTTCGGGACTATTTAGAAAAGCTGGACGAGCACAAGTCCATGGGGCCGGATGCACTGCATCCGAGGGTGCTAAAGGAGTTGGCCTATGAGATTGCAGAGCCATTGGCCATTATCTTTGAAAAATCATGGCAATCGGGGGAGGTCCCGGATGACTGGAAAAAAGCTAATGTAGTGCCCATCTTTAAAAAAGGGAAGAAGGAAGATCCGGGGAACCACAGGCCAGTCAGTCTCACCTCAGTCCCTGGAAAAATCATGGAACAGGTCCTCAAGGAATCAATTCTGAACCACTTAAAGGAGGGGAAAATGATCAGGAACAGTCAGCATGGATTCACCAAGGGCAAGTCATGCCTGACTAACCTAATTGCCTTCTATGATGAGATAACCGGCTCTGTGGATGAGGGGAAAGCAGTGGATGTGCTATTTCTTGACTTTAGCAAAGCTTTTGATACAGTCTCCCACAGTATTCTTGCCAGCAAGTTAAAGAAGTATGGGCTGGATGAATGGACGGTAAGGTGGATAGAAAACTGGCTAGATGGTCGGGCTCAACGGGTAGTGATCAATGGTTCCATGTCTAGTTGGCAGCCAGTATCAAGTGGAGTGCCCCAAGGGTCGGTGCTGGGGCTGGTTTTGTTAAATATCTTCATTAACGATCTGGAGGATGGTGTGGACTGCACCCTTAGCAAGTTTGCAGATGACACTAAACTGGGAGGAGTGGTTGATACGCTGGAGAGTAGGGATAGGATACAGAGGGATCTAGACAAATTAGAGGATTGGGCCAAAAGAAATCTGATGAGGTTCAACAAGGACAAGTGCAGAGTCCTGCACTTAGGACGGAAGAATCCCATGCACTGCTACAGACTAGGGACCGAATGGCTGGGCAGCAGTTCTGCAGAAAAGGACCTAGGGGTTACGGTGGACGAAAAGCTGAATATGAGTCAACAGTGTGCCCTTGTTGCCAAGAAGGCTAATGGCATTTTGGGTTGTATAAGTAGGGGCATTTCCAGCAGATCGAGGGATGTGATTATTCCCCTCTATTCGGCACTGGTGAGGCCTCATTTGGAGTACTGTGTCCAGTTTTGGGCCCCACACTACAAGAAGGATGTGGATAAATTGGAAAGAGTCCAGCGGAGGGCAACAAAAATGATTAGGGGACTGGAGCACATGACTTATGAGGCGAGGCTGAGGGAACTGGGATTGTTTAGCCTGCAGAAGAGAAGAATGAGGGGGGATTTGATAGCTGCTTTCAACTACCTGAAAGGGGGTGCCAAAGAGGATGGATCTAGACTGTTCTCAGTGGTAGAAGATGACAGAACAAGGAGTAATGGTCTCAAGTTGCAGAGGGGGAGGTTTAGGTTGGATATTAGGAAAAACTTTTTCACTAGTAGGGTGGTGAAGCAGTGGAATGGGTTACCTAGGGAGGTGGTGGAATCTCCTTCCTTAGAGGTTTTTAAGGTCAGGCTTGACAAAGCCCTGGCTGGGATGATTTAGTTGGGTTTGGTCCTGCTTTGAGCAGGGGGTTGGACTAGATGGCCTCCTGAGGTCCCTTCCAACCCTGAGATTCTATGATTCTATGAAAATAAACCAACTTTCAAAGACAGGTCTTGGTAGGGTGACCAGACAGCAAGTGTGAAAAATCAGGACAGGGGGTGCGGGGTAATAGGAGCCTATATAAGAAAAAGACCCAAAAATCGGGACTGTCCCTATAAAATCGGGACATCTGGTCACCCTAGGTCTTGGTTTTATGTTTTTCAAAGTAGATATTGTCCACTGTGACTTTTATAAACCAAATTATCTTGTTCCCATTTGACATAATATCTTTGATTAGGGTGAAGAAGAGTTGAAATTGCACTTCTCAAAGCACAGAGTTATTGTAGGAAAAAATAAATTATATACTTGACCCAGTTTTGTTGAGAATTTCATTCCTCATACAGGATCAAACTCAGTCTGTTAAGGAAAATGGACAAATGGATTTGCTGAGAGTGTTTAGGAACACTCAGTGGGAGTGGGATTATTAATATTTGTAGCTCTTAATCCTGACATAATCATAGACCACCTCATCACCCCTTCACTGGCATTTGTGAGAGATGAATATTGTAAATACTTACTGGCATCCATATGAGATCACTTTCCATTATTATGAACCTTGCGGCTTACAGATAAATATAGAATATTTATAAATGTGATGAGTGTTTTGTTGCTTTCATATGTATTTTATAAAAAAAGATAATTCACAACTGACAGGTATGGCTCCTGGACATTTCATTCAGGAGTGTTTTTTTTAATTGTATTTTTTTACAGCTATGGTTATTCTCCATATAGGTTTTTATTCTATATAACAATAATTCCATTTTATTCTTCAGGGATCACTTTAGTTTAATGTCATCAGTCTTACTCTTCCTGCTGATGGATATGGGGAAAAGGGTGTATAAATGACAGCACTTGTGGTGCTAGGATGTCTTTTGCTCCTGAAGTCAGGTATATCTAATGGGTAGTGAAGTTACTGGGCCTGATTCTCCTCTGCCTTGCACACTGCAAATTTACACCTGTGCAAAGGGAATGCAAAATATTATCATTCAGAATTCTATACTCACATTGATGGTAGCATGTTATACCCACTTTGAACAGATGTAAGCTTCCACTTCTCGATCTTACCAATTTTTTCCAAAAGAAAACTGACAAAATACAATGTGACCTTCTCCCCCCACTTGGCTTGCCTTCTTTTTCCCTTCTTTAACTCTCTCCTCCTCCTTCCCTGTCACAGACACACATTTTTCATCTGCTTTCCTCTTCTAGCCCTTCCACTTGTCCTCTATGACCCTATCCCATCTCCCTGATCTCCTTCATAACCACTGTCATACCCTCCCTTACTCTTCTCCTTAATCTCTCTCCCCTCTGGCTCTTTCCCCTCATAATACAAGTATGCTTTAACCGCATCTTAAAATAACCCAGCCCTGACCCCATTTGCCTCTCCAACTTTTGCCTCATCTCCCTTTAATCTTCACTCTCTGGAGTTCCTCTCCTCCAATTCCATCCTAGACCCTCTCCAATCCAGCTTCTGCCTCTTGCACTCCACTGAAACTGCTCTCACCAAACTTTCTAACAAACTCCTCCCATCTCATTCTTCTTGACCTGCCAGCCATCTTTGACACTATCAATTGTGAAATCTTCTTGAAATTTTGTCCTCCCTTGGCTTTCGTGGCTCTGGTTGGATAATAGGAAAAACTTTCTAACTATAGGCATAGTTGAGTATTGGAATAGGTTACCAAGAAATGGGGGATCTACAGCCTCATTGGAGGTGTTTAAGAACAGGTTACTGTTAGACAAAACACCTGTCAGAGATAGTCTAGGGTTACTTGGTCTTGCCTCAGCATGGAAGGATGAACTAGATGACCTGTTGAGGTCCTTTCCCTCACTATTTTTCTACAAAACTACTCAAAATAGTTAAGTGCCAGGCAGACTGGTAAGAGCTACAAAAGGATCTCTCAAAACTGGGTGACTGGGCAACAGAATGACAGATGAAATTCAATGTTGATAAATGCAAAGTAATGCACGTTGGAAAACATAATCCCAACTATACATATAAAATGATGGGGTCTAAATTAGCTGTTAACACTCAAGAAAGAGATCTTGGAGTCATTGTGAATAGTTCTCTGAAAACATCCACTCAATGTGCAGTGGCAGTCAAAAAAGTGAACAGAATGTTGGGAATCAGTAAGAAAGGGATAGATAATACGACAGAAAATATCATACTGCCCCTATATAAATCCATGGTACACCCACATTTTGAATACTGTGTGCAGATGTGGTTGCCCCATCTCAAAAAAGATATATTGGAATTGGAAAAGGTTCAGAAAAGGGCAACAAAAATTATTAAGGGTATGGAATGGCTGCCATATGAGGAGAGATTAATAAGACTAGAACTTTTCAGCTTGGAAAAGATGACGACTAAGGGGGGATATGATAGAGGTCTATAAAATGATGGCTGGCATGGAAAAAGTAAATAAGGAGGTGTTATTTACTCCTCATAGCACACGAACTAGGAGTCAGCAAATGAAATTAATAGGCAGCAGGTTTAAAACAAACAAAAGGAAGTATTTTTTCACACAATGCACAGTCAACCTGTGGAACTCCTTGCCAGAGGATGTTGTGAAAGCCAAAACTATAACAGGGTTCAAAAAAGAACTAGATAAATTCATGGAGGATAGGTGCATCAATAGCTATTAGCCAGGATGGGCAGGGATGGTGTCCCTAGCCTCTGTTTGCCAGAAGCTGGGAATGGGTGACGGGATGGATTACTTGATGATTACCTATTCTGTTCATTCCCTCTGGGGCACCTGGCATTGGCCACTGTCGGAAGACAGGATACTGGGCTAGATGGACCTTTGGTCTGACCCACTATGGCCGTTCTTACATTTTACTATTCTATGAACACCACCAATCTGCGTTTCTCTCTGGCCCATAACCTGGGCTTCATCTTCAACTCCAATCTCTCTCTAGGCACTCACATCCAGCCTATGTCTAAATCATGTGGTTCTTTCTCCATAACATCTCTAAGATATGGCCTTTCCTGTTCATCCACACAGCTAAAACTCTTGTTCAGACTTTCATCATCTTATGTCTTGATTACTGCAACATATTTTTCTCTGGCCTTGAAAAATGCAATCTTTCCCCATTCATATCCATTCATAATGGTGCTGCAAAGATTATTTTCATAGCCTGTCACTTTAACCATGACACCCGTCTCTTTGCATCGTTCCACTGGCTCCTGCTTCTCTGTCACATCAAACATACGTTTGCTTGTCTTCACTTTCAAGGGCCTCTATGGCCTACCCGCACCCTACTTGTCCTCTCACATAGTACATGTTCCCTCCCCATGACACATTCCATGTACCCCAATCAAGACTAACACACAGCAAAGTCCCTGCAGATGTTGCAAAATTCACCCCTTCCTGCAGTATTTTGCTCCTGAATCTAAGCTTTACTTAAATAAATAAATTCTAGCCCTTACAGTTGAGGAGAAAGCTTTCAGAATATAAACTGAGTGTAAATCAATGCAGAGGTGCCCAGCTGAGTCTGCAAACAGCATGAAACATTAGCTCTGAGGTGTGTACTGCTCCATTCAGCTCACAGGGTGTTAACTCTAAAGCCCATATATGACCATTTAAATGTCAAATTGTTAACTATTTAGCTGCTGGACATTTTAGTAGGAACATCAATCTGGTGTGCTTATCCTACAATTTTGGACCACCTTTTATCTCTTCCCAAGTGCCAAAAGCCTTAGCTGTTCCCTACCCAACCATCAAACCCTGCAGCTTGCCCCTGATACTTTCTGCTGTGCAGTTGTGTTATCAGTACAAAAATCTGCAGCACTTAAAAACTGAAAATGTGGAGACAGCATAAAATAAAAATGTAATACCAACATAAAATACCCAAGGGTCAACTGTACTGATTGCATGATTCATCTTCACATCTAATTCAATAAAAACCTCCGTATTTTAAAATTTAAATGAAGCTGCTACAGCGTTTCCACTCTGCCACACCAGAGTGCTGCAGAAACCACAAGTCTGCTGCAGAATGTAGGTCCAGGTTGCTGTGGAATATGTGGGGCCTTGTCATATTGCAAGTAGCATTGCTAACCCCAAGCATTCAAAACACAAGCCAGGTCCCCTCAAAAATCATGAGATTGGCTTTAAAATCGAGAGATTGTTTAAAAATACATTTTTGGGTTTTTTTATTTGCCTTCTGGTTTTTGAGCCCTTAGAGTGCACTTTAATTCAGGTCTCCAAGTTTTTCTCAACAAACACAAGTAGAAAGAGGTAGAAACTTATTTGTATTGAAGGTGAAAGTGGTTTGCTTCCCTCTACAACAGGGGTGGGGAAACTACGGCCCGCGGGCTGGATCCAGCCCCTCAGAACTTTGGATTCGGCCCTCGGGATTGCCACCTCCGTGGGGCCGCGGGCCCCGCGCCGCTCTGGGAAGCGGCTAGCACCACGTCCCTGCGGCCCCTAGGGGAGGGGGTGCAGAGGGCTCCAGGAACAGGGAACCACGGCCAATGGGAGCTTCAGGGGAGGTATCCACAGGCAAGAGCAGCGTGAGGCACCCTCTGGTCCCTCCCCCCCCGGGGCTGCAGGGACGTGGTGCCAGCCGCTTCCCGGAGAGGCTCGGGGTCAGGGCAGGCCGCTGCCACCCCAGAGCCACTCCAGGTAAGTGGTGCCGGGCTGGAGCCTGCACCCCAAACCCCTCCTGCACCCCACACCCCAACTCCATGCCCTGAGCCCCCTGCCTGCACCCCACCCCATGCCGCACCCCGAACTCCTCCTGCACCCCAGTCCCCTGCCCTGAGCCCCCTTCTGCACTCTGCACCCCTCCCTGCACCACTGCCCTGAGCCCCCTCCTGCACTCTGCACCCCCTCCTGTACCCCAACCCCCTTCCCTGAGCCCCCTCGTACACCCCGCACCCGTCCTCTGCCCCAACCCCTTGCCCTGAGCCCCTTCCTGCACACCGCACTCCCTTCCGCACCCCAACCCCCTGCCCCAGCCCTACATTCATGGCCCTGCATGCAATTTCCCTACCCAGATGTGGCCCTTGGGCCAAAAAGTTTGCCCACCCCGTTCTACAACTTATATTTGTTCTGACCTTAAAAAAATGATTTTAGATTAGATTTAAAGGACTCTGATATATACTTTGTCTATCAGCTTGTGATAGTGTGCCTGCTTTAGTGAAAAATATAAATGTTTAATATTTTTTACCAGTCTTAGCACTGCAGAACTGATACAACTACAGGAGAGTGGGCCCAGTCCTATTTCTGATTGCATATCATCATCAGAAATTAATTAATTTCCATTGCAGGGAAAACAGAGTTGCGTATGTGTAACTGAGATGGAATTTCATCTATAGAATCTCAGTTGCTGGTGATGTTGCATGTGCCAGATAAAAATCCTTTGAACTTTAAGGTCCAAGATTGAGTTTTGAAGGCAGGCAGTCACTTAAATGACTTCACATCCTTGTTGCTTCCTCCACCCTTTCTAGCCCAATAGTTAACCTTCCCCCACTGAGAGGGGCAATGTAAAATTTACTAAATTCTTGTGATTCTGAAGTGCTGACTGTGAGCATTTCAGAGACTGGGCATCTTGCCATACCTTTGTGTCTATGGGCGTAGGCAGGAATACTCCATGTATGGCATGACATACAATTTTTGAATATTCAGAAGGTAATGTTTCTTATGATGACTGAAAGGTTAGTTTTTGCTTTCCTCATCAGTTCATTTGACTATCTGAATCTTTCTGTTAATGTTCCTATTGGCCAAATGCAGTGGTGGTATGAACAATGAGGTGTAAGTTACATATTTGCCATAAAATGGTCAGAAAACAAGAGTAACTGGCAAAGTAGTCCATATGGTAGCTATTTGGCATTCAATTGGTGTGCAAAATGAGTGTAAAATATATTAATCTAGTATTCTGTAGGGACCAGTGCAGTACTGGCATAAGTAGGTACAGCTCCCATTAAAATTAATGGGAATTATGCCTGCTTGTTGCAGAGCTGAATTTTGGGCTGGGAGTATTGGAACACCATGGTGCAAATTAAGGGGGAGAAGGACAAATTATGGGTATACTGTGGGTGAGGACAATTAATTTGCTAATGTTGTACATATTTCAAAGTGCTAACTATTTCCTTGTGTGCATCAGGGCACTTTGAACATTGATTTACAGAGTTTTATGACAAGGTAAAAATGCATTCCAGGCCCAAACTCAGGATACATGGGTTCAATACAGGATTAAATTTCTTGTTACAAATTTTTTTCCACCAAAAGGGTGTTTTGTTAAAGTTCAATATTAATGATGGCTTCTCTTTAAATATATGAAATTTGATGATAAATGCTGTAGTTTTATCATGTGGCCTGCTTACATTTGTCATAGTCAATTTCTGTCAGCTTTCATATTCTGCCTACTGTGTTCCATATATGCATGAACTCACCTCATCTTTGTGAACTCAGTGATTATAGCATAAATACTGTACTACTAATTAACCTATTCTTCTAGCACAGACCTTGCTAGCATTATTTTCTTCTTTAATAAGTCTGGTTGCAGGGCTCATACTCTCATTTTTAAAAAGAATCAGATTTACATGTCAAAAGATATAGGATATTTTTAAGGGTTGGTGTCACTATGTGGTAACCTTTTATTTCCAGAGATCAGATGTCAAACACTGTCTTTGATCATAACTAAACATGGCCGTCTCATTTTAAACTCCAGGAACAAGATTTTGGGATACAGTTTCAGGGGTGGGAGGTACAGAACAAAACTCACAGCCCAAGGTGCTTGTTGTACGGCAGTCAGTGGCTGTGAGCCACTTTTGCATCCTCCAAATTCTGGGCTGCTGCAGGTGTCAAAGTGGCACCCTGCCCAAATAGAGCCACAGCCCATGTTGCCATTATGGCCCCCACCCTCTCCCATCCATGGCCTGCCACTCCAGCCTCCAACACCACGTCTGGTAAACCCCCTGTTTGGGCTTGCAGAGTGGGCTTCATAAAACAGGCTGCAGCAGTGTTTTGCTCAGGTCTTGCACAGGGGAACTTCTCCCATGGCCAGACCTGGGACTTTTATGGCCCCTATGCATTGCTGGAGCATAAAGGGGCCGGACTAGAAGAGATAATCCCTCTCCATGTGTTCACATCACTCAGTATAATACAAAATTTGAACTCACTGAAAAGTCTCTGATCAGAGAAGTCTAAAACTGGATTAGCAGAGATGGTATAGGGCAGGAGTTTGGTATGTTAGCTGAGCACTGTGGGGAAGTTTACTCACCATTTTCTCATGATATATCTGATTCAAGTCAGTTATTGGAGTCAACAAATTACCTCACAAACTTTTTGTTGTTTTATCATTTATCAACATATTACCTCATAAAATTTTACTGTTTTATTTATAATAAAATTGTAAACTAAGGTAGATAAAATTATAGGCCTGGCGAGTTTGGCAATGTCCTTTAATAGTAATTATAAAGCACTGTCTCGAAAATATAAAACAGAACGAAAGGAGAAAATTAGTCACAGTTTGTGGGTGACATTCTCAAACTCTGTAATCTTCTGGGTATTTAACCAAACTTGAATTAGTGGGATGTGCCACCATTGTTATTGCTCTTGCTGCTGTGCCCCATGTGGCAGGGTTTTTTGTTTTGGTTTGTTTTTTGTTTTTTTTTCAACTTTACACAAATCAGTATCACACTGAAAATGTGGCAGGGTTACTGTAGGGTTGCCAATTTTGGTTGGACGTATTAATGGAGGTTTCATCACAACATAATAAAGATTAATCTTAAATTACTGGAGACTCCAGGACAATCCTGGAGGTTTGGCAACCCTAGGTTACTGCCCAGTAGAAGTAGAGTTTTTGAAGAACACGTTAAGTTTAATTGTAAAATTGGGGGCTCATTAAAAACAAATTTCACTTTCAGTCTGAATTTCAGATACAGGACCAGATATCAATTGCAGGTAACCAGATATCAGTTGGGGGTTGGAAAATTGTGGTTTTACCAAGTTAGTGAGGCTGAAGGACCCTGACAATGATTGCTATACTCCTAACTTCTTTCTCCAGAAAACATGGAAGAGAATGAGTCAAACAACAGGGCACAGAACACCTTAGGGCAAAACTTCCATCAGGAGGACATAGTTGTCTATCAAGGTGAATACTGGGTCTTAAATAATTCAGATGTTCTTTGGCCCACATTCTCTGTTCTGGTCGAGCTGGGCCAGTGTAGGACCAAGGTGAGTGTATGTATGTGTGTGCGTGCCAGTTGCTTTTTTCCCAGCTCTTTGATCCTGGAGCCAACAGAATCTGGTTGCACTTCATTTGTCTGTCTATTGCCCCAAAGGGCCATTCCAATAGCCAAGGCTCACCAGCTATAACCCCTATGTGTAAAACCATTATAGAAGCTTAATTAAGGATTCCCCCTATGTACAGGGAAATCACAGGAGGCACGTTAACCTGTCTCTATGGCCCCTTTGAGGCAGCAGCCACAGCAGCCTAAAAGGAGTTGTAATGGGCTCAGGCATCTGGCCCTATATGTCTACATTTCCTCAGCCTCACAAGTGTAAGCCCTTGGCCTGAAGCTCTAGAACAGGGGTAGTCTATTTTTTGTCAAGGTCTAAATTTCTTGGTCAAGGTACAGTCAAAGTTCAGACTCCAAAGAAAATAATACAAAAATAACAATGATAATACGTAGATAAAAAGATTTCGGGATCCATTCAAAAGTGTCTGGCGGTCCAGATTTGGCCTCACCGTCCTCCTATTGAGTACCCCTGTTGGCTGCTCAAGAAGGTAAAGAGCTCTCTTCCGTCTGTTGATGAACAGAGAGAAGAATGGCCACGAAGCTGTTTTTTCTGCATAAGCTATTTATCCAGAACTCCAGAGGGAGAGAAACTACAGAGGGAAAGGAGCTTTCTGCTCCATCTATTGGTGAATAGCAAGAAGTACAGCTACAGGGAGAGCTTCATTTGCATAAGCTTTCTACCAAGAGTTCTTTCAGTGACTGACTGTGGGAGCCACTGTAACTGGATACAAATTCAGAATTGGTTAGGTAGCATAACTGAACTGGTAAAGGTGAAAATGGTTCCTGTCTTGTAGTGAAGATTCTGCTCAGAGAGCATCTATGCTATTGGTTTCCTCCCCTGGGGATCCCGTGCTGTTGAAAGGAGAGCCAACATGGACTGAAAACTTGACTGTAAAAGTGTATGTAAGTCCCTTGTCTCAGGAAAAGGCACAGATGTAGCTGTTCAACAGAGACAAGAAGAGGCAGCTCTGCAGTGGGGGTGCAATGCAGAGAGGCCTCTTCAGTAAAACTTCAGAGAACAGCAGCAGAGCTTAGAGAACTCCAGTGAGGCCCCTTCAACCCAGATGCTAAATAAAGCTTGAAACAATAGGTGCTGGAACTAGAGGTGTTGTCGCACTCTCTGGCTTGAAGTGGTTTCCATTATATACAGGGTTTACAGTTTGGTTCAATGGCTCTCAGCACCCCCACTATAAAGAGCACCCCTGGCTGAAACCACTTTAACTGGGTTAGGTGGTAGAGCCTCAGGACAGGACCAGGCAGAGCTTCCCAGGAGACAGACTTGCCTGAGGGCACCTCAGGAGGACTCGGGGACTACACTATCCACTGACACCAAATCATGAATGGTGATTAGCGAAGGGGGAAGTGATGTGTAACAGGACATTTGTCTATTGGATGTTCACAGTGGCAGATGGAAACTGAGTTAATGGACCATTGCCAAAATTACCATAGGGGGAGTGTTTTATTCATCATTCATATAGATAGATTGTTGCTGTATTTTCCCAAGCTGATTCTGTATTCCCTTTTTTCCTATAAAGTTTTCCTTGTTTCATACACAGACTCAGTGCTTGAGGGTAGGAAAGTATTGTATATTAAGAATGCCCAGGGAATGTATTTAGTGATCCCAGAAATTCTGGCTGATGATAATCATCATCATCATCACTCCCGTAACCACATTGGTCGCTGGGGCACCATCACTGATGAGCAATCAACCAATTGTCTCCACCCCTGACGATTGTGTGTCAGTGCTTGAGTCTCCGCGAAGTCCATTCCTGTCCACTCTTTTATGTTGTCAATCCATCTCTTCTTCTGTCTACCTCTTCTTCTCTTCCCCGTACTGTTCCTTGGAGGATGATCTTGGATAGACCAGATTATCTTGTTACATAGCCATACCACTTCAGCTTGCACTTCTTCACAGTCGTCAGGAGGTCTTCATATGACCCAGTGCATTGGGTGATGATGTTGCAGACCTCTTCATTAGTGACATGGTCAAAGTAGGAGATGTCCAAGATTTTACCGAAATATCTCATCTCTACTACCTGTATTTTCCGTTCAAGTTCTGCCGTAAGGGTCCCCATCTTGCATGCATACAGAAAAATGGAGATCACCAATGCGTGCAGCAGTTTCAGTTTGGATTCCAGGGAGATGTTCTTATTCCTTCAAATTTGCTTTAGCGTTGCCACTGCTGCTGCTGTTTGCACAGTTCTTGCCCAAATTTCTGCCTTAGATCCTTCATTAGTGATGATTGCCCCCAAATACTTGAACTGTTTCATTGTCTCCAGCTCTCGATATGTGAACTGATCCCATCACATTTGTTTGTCATCAGCTTGGTTTTCTCTGCACTGATTTCCATGCCATATTTTGCAGAGGTTTCATCCAATCGTTTCTGGCTGATGACGGTGTTTGTTAATTTTAAGAGGGACACCTGGCTATTTGGAGATGGTCCCTGTTGCTGCTGTTAACCCCTGGCAGAAGGATTACATAAGTCATATGCACTATGTAGCAGATTTCCATAATTTCTTATTCAGCAGACATCTTGGAGTTGTTAAAACCTACAGTATCTTGATGAGTAAGAAAACACACGGTACCAAGAATTGTAGCTGAATTGTTAGTGTCATTATAGTGTGAGCTTGAATACAACAGAACAGTTTAGAACAGAAAGGATAAAAGACCACTATACAAAAATGAAGCTTCAAGGGGAATTTAGACAGATGTACTGTAATTGCCCACATTGAAATAGGGGCTGTGCACTGAGGCCAATGGCCCAAGGCATATGAAAAGTGCCACGGGATTTTTAGTGGTTGCAAACAGGACATTTTATGTCTAAACTGAAAGGCAGTCCCTCCAGCAGCCTGGGGCATTTGCTCAGTATGGATCCAGAGCAGGGGTGGGCAAACTTTTTAGCCCCAGGGTCACATCTGGAAATAGAAATTGTATGGTGGGCCATGAATGCTCACAAAATTGGGGTTGGAGTGCAGGGGAGGAGGAGGAGGGTTCTGGTTGGGGGTTCTGGTTGGGGGTGGGGCCAGAAATGAGGAGTTCTAGGTGTGGGAGGGGGCTCCGGGCTGGAGTGGGGTGAGGGGTGAGGGCTCTGGCTGGGGTGTGGGCTCTGGGGTGGGGCTGGGGATGAGGGGTTTGCGGTGTAGGAGGGTGCTCTGGGCTGGGACCAAGGGGTTCAGAGGGTGGGAGGGGGATCAGGGCTGGGGCAGTGGATTAGGGCATGGGGACTGGCTCCGAGTGGTGCTTACCTTAAGTGGCTCCTGGAAGCAGCGGCATGTCCCTTCTCTGGCTCCTACGCGGAGGCGCGGCCAGGCGGCTCCGCACACTGCCGCGTCCACAGGCATCGCCCCTGCAGCTCCCTTTGAAGCGGCGGAGGGGGCTATTGGAGCAGGGCCATTGGGAGTGCACAGGAGCCAGAGTGGGGTCAGGCTGCTGCTGCTGGGAGCTGCATGGAGCAGCCCCCGACCCTGCGCCCAGGCTGGAGTGCCAGAGCTGGGCAAGCCCCAGACCCTGCTCCCCAGCAGGAGCTCGAGGGCCGGCTTAAAACAGCTGGTGGGCTGGATCTGGCCCACGGGCTGTACTTTGCCCATCCCTGATCCAGAGGGAAGCGTATCGCCTACTAAATTTCTAGGGTAACTTTCTGCTGTACTTCCTCAGAGGTCTCTGATACATGTACTGACTCGCCTTGGCTCTGTTTAGCTTGCAAAAGCTGATGTGGTATTGTACAGCAGTATAACACTTAGGTCTTGTTGGGCTGAAATCCATGTACATTATAATGTAAAGTAGGCATTACTAAATAGGAGATTTAGCTGTTCATTGCTAACAGCATATTGTTTAATTATGAGCAGGGAAAAGGGCTACAATTATTAGCCAATTCAAGAATTAACAAAGGAGGTCAGCACAGATGAGGGGCCAGACTCCTAGATAGTGTAAATCAGTACCTCTTTGGCTTTAGATATCAGGAGCCACACTGGGGAAAGTGATATAAAAGTGTAGATTGGTAAATGCTATATAATTATTTTATCCTAAGAGATGTGAAGGGTAAGGTTTCTCCTGAGATTTAATTTGAAGCTCATTGTAGTGTCTCTCGCTAGTCTAAATAAAATGCACTTCTAAATAGGATTAACAGTGTTCTCCACCTTTATTCTAATCCTCTGATTCTCATGGTGGGATTCTTACAAGTGCGAATTCCAAGAATAGCATTGCCTTAAAAGGTGGCAAATGGGAAGGAATGCAGATTTGGCAAATATATGGGATTTTATTCAGTCACTTAGTCATAGTTGCCCCCTCAAGTGAGAAATAACAATAGAATTTTCTGAGCAAGAGACAAGTAAATGAAACTACATGGATCCCTTTGTGTTCTGTAAAGAGAAGTTATGATAAGAGGTCTCTTGCTCCACATCATTGTAATACAAGCATAATTTATAAACTCTGCATGCAGGGCTTGCTTGTCACTGGGCATAAATCAACATACATATAGCTCTTTACACCAGCCTAGGATCTGATCCCCTGGGTGGAAGGATACATTCATGTTATTCTTACTCACATGAGTAATCATACTGAAATAAATGTGATCACTCATGTAGGTCAAGATTATTAAGGGTTGCAGGATCAGGTTTTTATCTTGTATCCTAATTCCATTTCCCAGGTCTTTGCAGAATTCCCATTTTCAGTGCTGAAGCTGTCTTTGACTAACATAGCATACAATAGGAGGGAAATGGGACCAACTCTACAGGATGTTGAGCACCCTCTACTCCCATTGACTTTAATAGGAGTTAACACCTTGCAGGATTGGGCCGAGTGAATTTCTAAGAATTTTGCATGCAGGGCCATTCCTTGCACACAGCTCTACCTCAGTCTGCTTGTTATTTATTTATTAACTTGCATAGTGTTTATTGCATTGGCACAGAACCATATTGTTGGAAAGTTGGCCCAGACCCAATGAAGAGATACAGGAACTCCACATGCTTGGTCTCTGGCAGGTTCTGGCAGCTGAGCCCCATGGTTTTTGCATAGGAGTCTAACACTGCACCCTAGTCAAAAAAGTTTCTGATCCTTATGTGAACATTTCTCATATATCAGTATAGTTTGGCCCTAGAACTCTACTGTTGTTGTGATAACAGTGTACAGCTCTGAACAGAGTAGTTGCCATAACAGAGCTGACCTTTCTAAAAACCAAACTAATGCTCTGAATTCTTTTCTTGTGCCTTGGGAAGGAGAAATCTCTTCACCCAGCAGGAATAAAAGTTCTCATGCTAGCCTGGTTCTTTGCATTAGCACTTGTTGCTGAGCTCCTGCTCTCTATTAGTTACCCATGCAGCCCAGAATTTAACTTGGCAGCACTCAGACTTCTCACTGAAATTGATTCAGCTGTTCATCATCAGATCCACCCACTGGCATACAAAAATCCCCTAAATCAAAAGTCATGGACTTCTTTTAAAAACATGCAAATCAGAGAATCCATGACCTCACAGACAAATGTGACAAAAATGCAACCTTAACTATAATCAATTTCATCTAGAGGCCTGATCCTACATTCACTGACGTTAGTAACATAAGAACATAAGAATGGCCGTACTGAGTCAGACCAAAGGTCCATCCAGCCCAGTATCCTGTCCACCGACAGTGGCCAATGCCAGGTGCCCCGGAGTGAGTGGACCTAACAGGTAATGATCAAGTGATCTCTCTCCTGCCATCCATCACCCCCCTCTGACAAACAGAGGCTAAGGACACCATTCCTTACCCATCCTGGTTAATAGCCATTAATGGACTTCATCGCCATGAATTTAACAACACTCCCATTGGCTTCCTGGGGTGCATGTCTGAGTCCTAGATACTGAACACTTTAGTCTCACTGTCATGAGGTTGGTGGCCCCTTTAAGGAGAGTCCAGGCCCAGGCTACCTATGAGGAGCTATTTTAAAGGGGAAAAGTCCATCTAGGCAGTTAATCAAATAACGAGCACCTGGGCCTGATAAAAGGCCATCAGGGCTCCTTTGCAGAGAGGTGCTCAGAGGCTATGTCTCGACCAGGAGCGGCGCCAGCTTTTTTGCTGCCCTAGGTGGCGGCGGCAGGAGAGGCTGCCGCCGAAATGCCGCCGAGATCCCCATCGGCCGAAGAAGCTGCCGCCGAAGTGCCGCTGGGGTCCTTGGCAGCACTTTGGTGGCAGCCTCTCCTGCCGGCGGCCACCGAGGGACCTGAAATGCCATCCCCCAAATCCTGGCACCCTAGGCGACCGCCTAGGGTCACCTAATGGTAGTGCCGGCCCTGGTCTGTACTTCAGTTGGTAATATGCTTCCCAGCATGGACAGACATGTGCTAGTGCGCTAAAAGAGCAGTGTGGCAGTGGCAGCAAGGGCCATGGCTAGGGCTAGCTGTTTGAGTGCAAACCCACCCAACCCCCTGGCTATGTGCTTGGATGGCTAGCCCAAGCCATTTCTCATACCACAGAGCCACACTGCTATTTTTAGCATGCTAGCTCAAGCAGAGACTCACACTCCCAGCTGCGGTGTAAACATACCCAGACAAAGCAACTCTCTGCTGATAATGATAATGATGGCAGCAGCAACACTGCTACCTGTTAACCTCTCTAAAGTGAGAGGTGAAAGCTCTTAGCACAAAGATGCCAATTGGTAGGTGAACCTAACTGAGGGTTATTGCTGGCCTGAAGTGTAACCCAGTTCCAGGAGGAGGAAAGCTTTAGACTCTCTACCTGAGGAGCATAAGTTTATTTTGCATGATAACCCAGCTCCAGGAGGAGGACCAAGTACTCCTAATTCAATGAGAGTGGGACTTTGAATTACAACCCAGCTCCAGAAAGGGCCTCTTGTGCCAAGGAGGGAGAAGTCTGGGGGAAAGTCACAAAGAGAGCTGGGAAGAGTCTTGGACCTAAAGGGGCGCTCTTTTGGGGGAAGCTGCTTGACTTAAATACAATGGACCTCAGGAGAAAGGGAAATATTGTTTAAAGATGCTGGGTGTGAGGGGTTCGTTTCTGAATCTGAAGAGAGATGAAAGCAGAATGCCTGGAGAACCACACTGTGTCATAAGGGGTCATGATTTGGGACAACCCCCTCTTATACCCACACATAGCAATGTGATGCTCATTTGTTTTCAGTTATGAATATTTCAATCTTCTGATAGAAATTATAGCACATTAACTCTGTCATGACAATGGGAACACTGCAATTAATGTGTTAATGGAGTTCAAGACTTTTTCATTAGTCTTAATTCCAGGATATACCTAGGTTTATATAACAGGCCACTGTAATATGTGAGCCTTATATCTCTGGCGGCTTGTCTTCACGGCTTAAAAAGACCTGTGGTTTTTTGGGTTTTTTTTAACCTTGAGTAACTATTGTGCATGACCTATCCTGAGAAAAACACAGTGAAGACAAGGCACTTTTGTATTAACGTGCTGTAAACTCACTAAGGTTGGGCCTAGGCAGGAGTATAAGGCTGACCTCAGTGAGTTTACCTCACAATAAAACTAATGCGCCTTGTCTTCATTGCAGTTAACTTGAGGTATAATTTAAGTATTCCCTCTAACCCAGCTCTTGTCCACACATAAAAATCTCTAGCTTGAGTAAAGTAGTACTTTAAACTAAGGTAGCTGGGCTGTCAGTGGGTAGGGGTTGAAGCTCAAGTGCTGCTGATGGTGGAGCTAATAATGCAGTCAGAACACAGCAACGCTGTGTGGCTAATACAAAACACTCTGTGCTGCTAGTCCAATTACTCTGGGCAGCTCAGCCCCTCTTGAGTTAGCCTCGGTTGAGCAAGAGTGAACTTGGGTTTGCATTGTTTGAGCCTTTATCCCATTCTCCAATTTGTACACCAAGTGGATTCTGGTGTACTGCATCTGGGTATGGGACAAATCTTAAAATCAACAAGCAGTTGCATATTTTTCAGCTCAAGAAGATGGAGTCTGATATCAAGCACCTGTTTCCCACCATGTAGGTGGGCAGATTTTTTAAAAATGTATTGTCCATGTTATACGTTTTGTTCTTGATTTCAGCCATTTTCCCCCTTGAGTAATCATCACTTCAGTCCTAAATCCTCTCACTGTGAAGATAACACATAGAAAGGAACAAGTTTGGAGCTAACATTGGTTCTTTTCTAATTGGACTGCTGTGCAACCAGGTGTTTTACTGGGGGAGAGGGGGGAGTAAGTACTCACCAAGAAGGCTCAGTTTTTAAATGCGTTTTGCTTGTCTTCTCTAAAAAAGGTTAATTGTGAGAGGATGCTTAACACATCCAAGGACAAGAAATAAAAGCCAGAATAGGGAAAGAACAGGTTAAAGAATATTTAGATAAATTAGATGTATTCAAGTCAGCAGGGCCAGATGAAATTCATCCTAGAGTACATAAGACTCATAGACTTTAAGGTCAGAAGGGACCATTATGATCATCTAGTCTGACCTCCTGCACAATGCAGGCCACAGAATCTCACCCACCCACTCCTGGAATAATCCTCTCACCTATGTCTCAGCTATTGAAGTCCTCAAATCATGGTTTAAAGACTTCAAGATGCAGAGACTCCTCCAGCAAGTGACTTGTGCCCCATGCTGCAGAGGAAGGCGAAAAACCCCCAGGGCCTCTGCCAATCTACCCTGGAGGAAAATTCCTTCCTGACCCCAAATATGGCGATCAGCTGAACCCTGAGCATGTGGGCAAGACTCACCAGCCAGACACCCAGGAAAAAGTTAACATCCCATCACTGACTGTTGGTCCTATTTACCACTGATGGCAATTAATTGACCTTTGACTAAGATCATGTTATCCCATCAAACCATCCCCTCCATAAACTTATCTAGCTTAATCTTGAAGCCAGATAGGTCTTTTGCCCCCACTGCTTCCCTTGGAAGGCTGTTCCAGAACTTCACTCCTCTGACGGTTAGAAACCTTCGTCTAATTTCAAGTCTAAACTTCCGTATGGCCAGTTTATATCCATTTGTTCTTGAGTCCACATTGGTACTGAGCTTAAATAATTCCTCTCCCTCCCTGGTATTTATCCCTCTGATATATTTAAAGAGAGCAATCATATCTCCCCATAGCCTTCTTTTGGTTAAGGTAAACAAACCAAGCTCCTTGAGTCTCCGTTCATACGACAGGTTTTCCATTCCTCGGCTCATCCTAGTGGCCCTTCTTTGTACCTGTTCCAGTTTGAATTCATCCTTCTTAAACACGGGAGACCAGAACTGCACACAGTATTCCAAATGAGGTCTCACCAATGCCTTGTATAATGGTACTAACACCTCCTTATCTCTACTAGAAATACCTCGCCTAATGCATCCCAAGACCGCATTAGCTTTTTTCACGGCCATATCACATTGGCGACTCATAGTCATCCTGTGATCAACCAGGACTCCGAGGTCCTTCTCCTCTTCTGTTACTTCCAACTGATGCATCCCCAGTTTATAACTAAAATTCTTATTATTAATCCCTAAATGCATAACCTTACTCTTCTCATTATTACATTTCATCCTATTACTATTACTCCAGTTTACAAGGTCATCCAGATCTTCCTGTATGATATCCCGATCCTTAAGAACTTGCTGAAGCAGTCTCTGAACCATCAGCAATTATCTTCAAGAACTCACGCAAGAGGGTGAGTTCCCAGAGGACTGGAGAGGGCAAACATAGTACCTATCTTTGTAAAGAAGGCCTGAGGAATTATAGGCCAGTCAGCCTAATTGTGCCAGTATCACAATTTATTAAACAATCAATTTGTAAGCACCTAGAGGATAATAGGGTGATAAATAATATCCCACATGGATTTGTCAAGAATAAATCATGCCAGACCAACCTGATTTCCTTCTCTGACAGGGTTACTGGCCTAGTGTGTGTAGGGAGGGAAATGATATATATTGATTTTAGTAAAGCTTTTGACACAGTACCAAATGACTTTCTAACAAGCAAACTACAGAAATGTGGTCTAGATTACATTATTATAAAGTAGGTACACACAACTGGTTGAAAAACAATACTCAAAGATTAGTTATCAATGGTTCACTGTCAAACTGGGAGGTTGTATTTAGTGGGGTCCTACAGGGTTTTATCCTAGGTCTAGTGCTATTCAATACTTTTATTAATGACTTCTCAGATAATGGAGTGGAGAGTATCCTTATAAAAGTTGTGTATGACACCAAGCTGTGAGGTGCTACAAGCACTTTAGAAGACAGGATTAGAATTCAAAATAACCTTCATAAATTGGAGAATAGGTCTGAAATCAACAAAACAAAATTCAATAAAGACAAGTGCAGACTACTTTACTTAAGGAAAAAATCAAGTACAAAATGGGGAATAACTGGCTAGGCAGTAGCACTGCTTAAGAGTCTGGGAGCTATCATGGACCACAAACTGAATGTGCCAACCATGTGATGCAGTTGCAAAAAAGGCTGATATTCTGGAGTGTATTAAACAGCAGTGTTGTCAGTAAGATACAGGAAGAATTATTTCACTCTAGTTGGCACTGGTGAGGTCTCCGATAGAGAATTGTGTCCAGTTTTAGGCACCACACTTTAGGAAAGATGTGGATAAATTGGAGAGAGTACACAGAAGAGCAACAAAAATTATAAAAAGTTTAGAAAACCTGACTTACGAGGAAATTTTTTTTAAAAAAAGATGTATGTTTAGTCTCGAGAGAAGAAGACTGAGAAGGGACCTTATTGTCTTCAAATACGTGAAGGGCTGTTATAAAAAGGACGATGAGCAATTGTTCTCCACGTCCACCGAAGATAGGACAAGAAATAATCAGCTTAATCTGCAGTAAGGGAGATTTAGGTTAGATATTTGGAAAAACTTTCTAACTACAAGGATAATTAAATTAAAGAAGGAGGTTGTGGAATCCCTGTCATTGGAGGGTTAAGAACAGTATAGACAAACACCAGTCAGGGATGGTCTAGGTATACTTGGTCCTCAGCACGGGGGCTGGACTAGATAACCTTTTGAGGTAGCTTTCATCCCTATGATTCTATGATAAATATAACGGGCAACAAGGTTGGCTGCTTCCGTGCACGTGATCTATAAATGTGGGTGTCACCATGGAGTCATATGGGAATGGAAGGAGCTCTGCTTCCAGGACTCAGTCTAATTTCTCAAGAAAATCACCAGACCATTCAACAATTTACTTAGCTGCATGTTGCTTTATTGCTAGGATGTGGGGGCTCATCAAACCCAGCGCTTTTGCTGCCTTCTTGGTAAAACATAGATCAGAAAAGGGCAATGCAATCTGCGCTTAGGCGTGGTGGTTCTCAGGTGAGATTTACCTGGTGAGACAGTTTTAAGGATACAGGGCAGGTAGGGAACACATGCCAGTCTAGGAAGCCAAAGAACATATTGTATGATAGGCTTGTGAGTGTTGTCCTGGACAGGCCACTTTCCTGCTGTCTAGCCACTACAGCCTTCTAACATTTCAAGAGAGGCTGTACTACTGCTGGCATACTTAAGACAAGCTAGGAGATATCCCATGCCTTCAGATCAACCAAGGGGTTCTACTGCCTGCTGTTAGGCTTCAGAGATAGAGGAAATAAAGTGCAAAATGAGTGAGGAGCCAATAAGGAGGCATCATCTGTTTAAGGGGAAAAAATACTCCCACTGAATAATAATAATAATAATAATAATAATAATTAATAAAAAGACAGTCCCTGACCCTAAGAGCTTGCAAATAAGAATCTTTTCAGCATGGGACCATTTTTCTGCTGTAAGTTGGTCTGGCAGCATAGCATCACTTTCACAGGCAAATGGGCTTTTGAGACTGGTGTTATTATAAGATATTGTACTTGTCATGCCTCTCTGGCCCTTTCACCGCTTGCGAACAAAGCATTAAACAATTATTTTGTCACTGAAAATTAAAGGCAAATATTATTAGTGATTCATCTTTCCTTTTGTATTTAATTTAGCACAAAACAACAATACAATACAGCGTTTGTTGGAATGGCATCTTTAATAATGTAGTTATGAAAACAGCAGAAGTCAGCACTGGGGGTAGGGCAAGAAGGGGAACAGATTTTAATTTGAAATGAAATGGAGAGTCAGTAAGGTGTTGAGATACAGGAAAATTGTTCCAGATGACAGGGGTCTGCCTGTCATACTACCTGAGAGCACCTAACCTAACACTAACAGCAATGAAATTGTATGAAGGAACAGGGAAGAAGCTGATGGCAGAAAAATGTGGGGAGAGAGAGAGGTAGGTCTAGGAAACATACAATTTTATTCAAACCATTTAAAATATTTCAGTAGGTTAATAACTGAGGTGCGGCATTTATAAATATCAAAGTCTTCACATTCATTAAATATCTCAAGTTTTACTATATAGCATAACTCCAAGGAATGGGAACTTATACAAGTCTGTGGACATCTGCTCTATAGTATATCTCACTGGTTTTCTGATAAAACCTAAACATTCCTTAAACTGTGTGGCTTCTAACTTTCTGGGAGTATGACACGTCTCATTTTAATGTACTGTATGACTCTGCAAAGTGAAATTGGAGACCTTTAGCTTTGCCTAAGTGCCCTTAAAAATTACATCAATAACACCATCTACTGACACTGGGGGTCATTGCAGGAGAATGTTTCTAAATAATCTGCACTACAATGATGAAACTTGGGTAGTATTATTATATTACAGTTGCTCTTTAATAGGGCACACTACATGCCTGTCCTGAGATCTCACACACACAGCCTTGGATGCTTTCTGTTTTAGCACTTCAATGAATTTTATTTTTATTACAGTAGAATCTCAGAGTTATGAACACCTCAGTTGTTTGTAACTCTGAAATGTTTGTAACTGAACTGAACAAAACGTTATGGTTGTGCTTTCAAAACTTTAAAACTGAGCATTGACTTAATGCAGATTTGAAACTTTACCATGCAAAATAAAAATGCTTTTAACCATCTGAATTTAAATGAAATAAACACAGAAACAGTTTCCTTACCTTGTCAAATCATCTTTTTAAATTTCCTCCTTTTTTTAATAGTAGTTTACGTTTAACATAGTACTGTGCTGTGTTTGCTTTTTTTTTTGTCTCTGCTGCTCCCTGATTGCATACTTCCTGTTTCAAATGATGTGTGTGGTTGACTGGTCAGTTCATAATTCTGAGGTTCTACTTTACCTCCACCAAACCACCATCAAGATCCCATGATGCAGTCCTTTCTCAGGAGAGACAGAAAGAGAGAGAGAGATCTCACTTCCCTGAGATCTTATTTCCTCTTGACTCTGCTAGTCTTTCCCCCCTTTCATGTCCTTCCAAGGTTTTTTAACATCCCTCTCAGCTAATGGGATAACTAACTCCTTACCTAATCAGACGGGGTGTGGGAGGGAGGGGCTGGTTAGGTAATTAAATACTCCACTCCTCCATCAGGCCTCTTATTGGGGATTGAACTAAAGTAACGTTTAAATGATCAGAGTATTAGCTACTGTCTCTCAGCACTCTATCACACACCTCCCTACCCCTTGTTTAAGAGCAAGAGTTCTTCCATGTGGACTTCTTTTTCTTGACCTATGCTCTCCCTTCCATATAAGAGGTGTTGGTCTCCTTTTGTCTCAGTCCCTCTCCTCCCCGCACCAGTGATCATCCAGAATCCCATTATGTGATTTAGCCATCCTCTACCTCCAGAAGTCACTCTTCCTGGGCAGGGGTGGTCCCCACAACTCTGTTTAACCTGCTGGTCTTTGCACCAGGGGCAACTTGGGGACCTAATCTTCCCACCTTCATCCTCTTTATTTTGAGGCAGGGCATGTCTTATCACTCACATGGTCCTTTTTATGTACTGTCCCCAGATTTTCTAGTACTACCAATTTATCCCAAGGTTCCTCATCTCCATGCTCTGGTGGCCAGCATTCCTGTGTCAGCCCATCTCCAGCTGCTATATTCAGGTGCCCCTGAAAAGTGTGCTCTGCAACTTCTCTTTCCCCTTGGGAATCTCTATTTTCCTCTTTCCCCCGATGGCTTGTGTTCTGCTGTCTAAGGTTCTCTGGCTCCACTACTTAGCTTTCATCCCTAATTACTCTGTTTCTTCCTGCTGTGGACCCCAGATGCCTGCCCTCTTTCCAAATGGGAAGGGACCTCCAATCTGTCCCTACCACTAGTAGATGGGACAACATATCCACTACTCCAACCTGCTTCCACCTTAACTGCCCCTGGACCTTCTGGGGTATCTTGACCATTGGGCGGAGTTTCCTTTCCCTCTGGATGCAGTCTAGCTTCAGTCTCTCTCCTAGCAGAATCCAGAGGGGTTTTACCAAATTTTTTCAGCAAACACCCTGAGGCAGTGTCCACCACACCTCTCTCCCAACTCCTCCTCACCTTTCCAGTGACAACTGGCATTTTTCCAACCACAAAACTCCACCTGCCTCCAGTTCATATGCGTCAGTCTCTTTCTATATGTCCCTGAGGTCCACATTGGTAACATACAACTTCCTGATTCCCCTAAGTAATTCCTTTTGTCTTTTCCCTTTTCTTCTCCTCAGCTTTTACCGCTGTAAATGTTCCACCCTTCTTTCCTGGATTTGGGCCCTTAAATGGACACTCCCCTTTTGGGGGAAGTCTGCTTCCACAAACTCTGAGTTTGACCACCACTTCCAGTGCTGTTGGTTGATGACTCCTGACCCACACTCAGGATTCTCAGGTAGGCTTTGGAGAAATTATAATGTCAAAACAGAGTCCCTAATTTCACCCACACTTTGAGTAACTGGCTTTAACCAGTGGGTAGCCCAATCTGTTAGCTTCTGGACAAATTACCTGGGTCATATCTCTTCAGTCCATCAAGCAGCTCAAAACCTCTGCAGGTATTTCTCTGTAGGCAGGCTCACTTGGTCTAGTATGGCTGCCTTAAAACTATCATAGTCCCAGACCTATTTGTCACTCAGGGCCGTGTAAGCCACTTGAGCCTCCCCACCAAGTAGGGTGCTAAGTGGAAGGCCTACATTCCTCTGTCCCAACCAGCTCCAATAGCTCCCCTTACAAATGGAACAAAAAAAGTATCAACTGCTTTACTCAACTGCCATTCCCCATGGCAGGACTCTCCACATTTTGGAGTAATTATTGCTGCATCTGCACTTGTTCTCACATGAACCCCTGCATGTTTTTCTGTTGTTCAGCTTGCCAAGATAGTAGAGATTAGTATTCCAGGTAGTAGAATTGGAACAACTGCAAGTTCTTTTGCATCTCTTTCTGTTGTTTCACCAACCATTGTAGGGTCTCGTCCACTGCCCAGACCACCAGGTCTTCCCAGAGGCTCCCTCCTTCAGATTCATCACCACAGATAAAGGAAATAACTCTGGACAAGCCCCCACTCATAAAAGGCACGCTCCATTCCTGTCCTGACATCCCACACAAGCAACCTTAGATGCTTTCTGTTTGTTAGCACCTCCGTGAGTTTTATTTATATTACCTCCACAATCCTATGCAGAATCTCTATCTACAATTTTCCCTATTCCTCAGCCCATTCTCCAGGAGAAGGGAGAGTGCTCACCCCTCTGAGGTCTTATTTCCCCTGAGCTGTTAACCTTTTCCCCTTGCACCCAGTAGCGCAGCCAGGTCCGGAGCGCAGGGGGAGCGGCGCTATAAAAAGGCTCCTCCCCCTGTACTTACCCAGCGGCGCTCCGGGTCTTCGGCGGCACTTCGACGGTGGGTCCTCACTCACTCCAGGTCTTCGATGGTACCCGCCGCCAAAATGCCGCCGAAGACCCGGAGCGCCGCCGGGTGAGTGCAAGAAGCAGCACTTAAAAAGAAGCGGCGCCTTTTTTTAGTGCTGCTAAAAAAAGGCGCCGCTTCTGCTTACAGGGGAAGCGGCCGCTCCCCCTGCTCCCGCCCTGGCTACGCTACTGCTTGCACCTCCTTCCAGTGTTTTTAACTACCCTCTGAGCTAACGGGATAATTAATTCCTTAGCACATCAGCACCCATCCCCCTGTCTGATTAGGTAATTAGCCTTTTCTGGGGGAACTTATTAATGCTTAAGTGATCTAAGTGTTGCTCTCTATTCAACACTCTGTCACAAGAACATAGCGACTTTAGTTAGGACAGGATCCCCATTATACTTAGCGCTGTACAATACAGAAAAGGAGACAGAAAGATGAGGTAACACTGATAATATTATATAGTTAGGTAAAGTAGCTAGTGAATGCCATGATGATTTCTGATTCTAGCTGGTGCATAGCAGGATGATTTCTGATTCACTTGAACAGTTGTGGGCTTTTTCAGAGCCATTTCCTATTTTAATTAATCTTTTTAACCTCTGCCTATTTCCATTTTTAAATTTTGTTGCTCCCTGTATTTTCTTTTCATTCTTCTATCCATTGTCTATTTCCATTTCCCCCTCCTTTTAGTTTCCAGAATTTTTATTTTCTGTATCTCTATGATAAAAACCTTCTTGTGCTAATTAATATGACTAAAGTTGGCATGAATATCACCCCAGTTGGGAACAGCTTGGAGCAGACCCCTGTAGATGTACAATATGCATTCTCTTCCCCCTGGCATTGCCCAAAGTGTTACCTTACAGGATTTGCTAGAATGAAATTCCCTTTTCCCAGGGCCGGCCCACAACATTTTGGCACCTGAGGCAGGGAGCTCAAATGATGCCCGCTTGCTTGGGCCAAAACTTTGAAAGGTCTCAATTCTGCCTTCTTCCTGTTCTACTCCTCTCATGGTACTGCTCTGCTACCTACACAAATAAAGGAGAACTAGCAACTTAAAGTGCCTTGTTCAAAATTTTTAAGTAACACTTAACTTTCAAATGCCCGAACAGCAAATGTAACTTTTCTTGTCTGCATAGTAAACACTGGCATTTTTATCTGTTTGAATAATCAAAGTGGTGCTTTCCATGCCTTCTTTGAACTGCTTCCTGAAGGTCCACAGTCTAGGCCAGCTGATGCTCTTTTGAGATGGTTGCAAGGCCAACCAGCCTCTCCTGTGTCATTGTGGAGCGTAGATGTGTTTTTATTAACTTCAGCTTGGAGAAGCTGCGTTCTCCACTGGCAACTGTTACAGGAAGCGTTAGAAGTCTGCGCAGGAGCAACAAAAGCATTTGGAAAGAGGGTGGTCATCTTATTTGTGTCATTAAAGGGCTTTCAGTTCATCACCTAAATCACTCGCATCAATATCATGCATGTCATCATGTATCAACACTGTCTCTAGTTCCCTGCATTGCTGGTGTAAGTCTTCTTCAGGTATAGTGAGGAGTTTTGGAATATCATACAACATCCCAAATATACTGCTGCATATTGAGCTGCATGAAATGTTCTTCAACTGACTGTATTGCACAATCTAGCACCTGGTTAAAGAATTCAACTTTGAATTGTTGTTTGGGATCTCTTATGGGATTATCCCGAGCCTCGTAATCAAAATGTCTTCTTCTTTGGTGACTCTTGTATTCTTGAATGAGTGGGAAAATAGCTTCAGTGTGAAGTTCCTCTGCCAACTTCTGTGCACTCTTCAGAATGTTTTGAAATCCCTCATCTGACCAGTAAGATTGTAGGTATGACTTTGCTTTGTCCAGTTGTTCCATTGCTCCAGATATATCAAGGTCAACACCTTGGAGTCTCTTGCTTACAACATTTATTTCAAACAGTATGTCATGCCACAACACTAAGCCACCCAGGAATTTGAAGTTATGTATGTTTCTGGTGATTATTGCCTCCACTCGACTTTCCCATTGTGTGGCACTCAGTGGTTTCAGTGTCAGAGAGGATGTTCCCAGATGTTGCTTCAAAATTTGTCATCGATGAGTTGATGCAGAGAAAAATACATAGATGCTTTGAATTACATTAAAAAATTCAGCAGCCTCACTAGAAGCTGATGCTGCATCACTGACCACCAAGTTCAATGAATGAGAACTGCATGGGACAAAAAAAGTTCGAGGGTTTAACTCTCGGATCCGTTTCTGTACTCCTCTGTTCTTTCCTCTCATGTTGGCACCATTATCGTAGCCCTGACCTCTCATGTCATGTCAGCTATCGCAATTCCCATATCTTCCAGCTTTTAAGAAGCACATTTATCATACCAGCTCCTGTAGTATCATCAATGTAAATAAATTCTAGAAAATGCTCTCTGACAGTCACCATTGCAGGGACATTTTCACTAGGTTCTATTGTTGTTGTTACAAAATGCATCATTAAAGTCATTTGTTCCGTATGGCTGATGTCAGGTGTGCAGTCCAGAATAACAGAGTAATATCTTGCTGACTTCAGATCTGCCACAATCTTCTATTTGACTTTTGTTGCCAGTAACTGTATGATCTCATTTTGAATTGTTTTTCCAAGGTAGTGGTGTGTGTACATTTCTTGGGTGGTGACACTTCTTAGATGCTCCTGAAGTACAGAATCAAACTCCGCCATCAGCTCCACAATTTGAAGGAAGTTTCCATTGTTTGGCACATACAGCTGATCTGAAGTGTCATCCAGTGCTAGGTTTTGGGTAGCAAGCATTCTCACAATGGCAATGAGCCTTTTCAGAACATTTTGCCAGTAAAGAGAATGATGCAATCTTCTCTTGATGATCATCTGTGGTAGCCTTTAACCTTAGTCTCATCTCAAGCTCTTTCCACCTATGGAATCAGGGCCGGCTCTAACTTTTTTGCCGCCCCAAGCAAAAAACAAAACAAAACAAAACCGAGCGCTACCCCGCCGAAACAACCAAAAAAAACCCCTGAGCGCTGCCCCGCCAAAACAGCCCCCCCGTGAGCACTGCCCCTCCGAAACAAAAAAAAACCCAGAGAGCCACCCCGCCGAAACAAAAACAAAAAAACCCCCTCCCTGAGCACCACCCCGTCGACACAAACCGCCACTCCCCAGAGCGCCGCCCTACCAAAGTAAAAAAAAAACCTGAGTGCCGCCCCCAAATTGGCCGCCCGTTAGAAGGTGACGCCCCAAGCACATGCTTGGTCAGCTGGTGCCTGGAGCCGTCCCTGTATGGAATGCTCTCTGGTGATTTGTTGCCTTCTCATGGCATGCCAGATTTCTAGCCAGATTTTTCCAGTCCTTTGTTCCTGTAGAACCCAATGTGGCTGGAACATTAGCCTGGAAGAATTTGCAACAAAAACAGTATGCAGCATTCTGGGTTTTTGAGTACATAAGCCATGGCCTCTCCACTTTGTCACCATTGGGGATTTCACCCCAGTAATGTGTTGGATGGAAACTTCTATTTTCATTGTCTTTGCGGAACATGAAGTTTTTCACTTGCTGTGGCCCATGCAGTACAAGAAAGTCCCTCAGGCTACTGCTCAAGTGGGTCCACAGTCCTGGGTCATCTAGATTTAAGGAACTAAACTTAGCAGCAGCTGTTTCTTGCGCCTCCACCACACTCTTCTCTGATGTACACTGTTCTTCAGGAATGTGAATGGTTACATTCATTTGAGATGGAGATATGGATGCTGCAGTAGCTGCCAGGTGACCTGCACGTTGACTAACGGAAGATCAGGCATCGCTTCACCACTCACATCCTCATTGGGGCCGGAAGGCTCACCGTGAACATTTGTGTCTATGTATCTCAGGAGAGCTCCTTCCTGCTTAGATAGAAAAGCTTCCTTTGTTTTCTTTCTTTTTCTGAATGCTGCCCCAGAGGGGCATTTTCTTCTTTCACTCATGACTGCTGTTCTGTGCCAACTATAGTGGCTCTCAACACTCAATTGAAGGGGACAAATAAGCAGGCTGGTAGCAGGGCCTGAGTGAGGGAAGATATCAGCGTCTTAAGGGCCTAACTGGCTCCTACTACTTCAGTTGACTGCCTGTTCTCCTCAAATGGGTTCAGGGAAGCATCAGGAAACAGGAAGCTCCCTGAGAAGCTGGTTTTAATCAGTCCAGGCTCCTGGGGATGCTAGAGAGGCACATAAGAGGTTCCTCCTCTTCTCTCTCCCTGCAGCTCCTGCTGCTTTCCAGTAGCATAGGCAGGTCCGGAGCACAGGGGGAGCGGTGCTATAAAAAGGCACCTCCCCAGGCTCCCCCTGTACTCACCCGGCGGTGCCTCCGGCGGTGCTCCGGGTCTTCGGCGGCACTTCGGCGGTGGGTCCTCACTCGCTCTGGGTCTTCGATGGTATCATAATGCTGATGAAACTGGCTGATTTTGGCGATGCTTGCCAAATTCTACCCTAGCAGGTGCAAGTGAATCTAGTGCTGCTGGTTTTAAGCAGAATAAAGACAGACTAACTGTTCTTACGTGTGTTAATGCTGCAGGCTCTCATAAAATAAAACTTTTGGTGATTGGAAAATATAATTGTTCTAGAATTTTCAAAGGTGTTGTACATTTACCTGTTGTTTACAAAGCTCAAGGTAATTCATGGATGGACAAAGAAATTTTTTATGATTGGTTTCATCATGTTTTTGTACATGCATTGAAAGAACATTTTAGAAAATAGACTTACCTGAAGATAGCAAAACTATTCTATTGCTAGACAATTGTAGAGTTCACCCTCATGAAACACAGTTAGTGTCTGGTAATATTTTTACCATCTTCCTGCCTGCCAACGTTACTTCATTGATTCAACCTATGGACCAGGGCATTATCCAGAATATGAAATGTTATTACAGAAGAGATTTCCTGAGAAAGTTTATCAATCATGATGGCATTATACAGGACTTTCAATCTCGTTATAACATAAAAGATGCAATTTTTAATTTTGCTTGTGTCTGGAATTCTGTTAAGTGAAACATTCAGGAGAACTTGGAGAAAATTGTGGCCTAGTGTTATATTTGCAGAAGTGTCTTCTGATTAGGAGGAATTTGAAGGCTTTAAAGTAAGAGTTAGAAAAAATTATTGAAATGGTGAAGAATACTTCTTCACACCCCATCAACAACGTCATGAAAATAAGATATAAGAGTGGGTTGAAACTGACAAGGAGGTTGAAGTGATACATACTGTTACTGATATAGAAATAATAGAGAATGCTTTGAATCCTGAAAAGTCAAAGGACACTGATAGAGACAGTGAAGAAGATTTTAGTGAAGAGGACAAAATAACTTGTGGAAAGGCTGCTTCAGTTTTTGACACAATAATTAAATTTGCAGAAAGACAGCCATATTATACTGCCCAGGAGGTTATGCAATTGCACGTTCTGCACTCTACTTTTATGCAAAAGAGGCAGAAGACAATTAAGCAAGCGGATATCAGGAATTTATTCAAAAAAGCAGCTTCCGGGGTGTGTCATAGGGTCAGTACAGATTCAGCCCAATCTCCTACACTTCTACATCTACAATGATAATTGATGTTGATAATGATGACCCTGAGGCACTGAAGATCGTGAAGTGCCTTCTGAATCATCAAAGACAGATTAAATTATGTTCAGTATAGTTTTACTGTTAAGTGTATTTTTAGTGATCTGGGTGCACGTCATGCGCTGCCCATAGTGATATGTAGTGTCATAAGATAACCTACTGTATAGAAAACTTTACCTGTATACACCTAAGTGCTTCAAGGAACCAACCACTCTGCAGTGCAGTACAGCTACTGGATTGTTGAGTACCTCTATACTATTTTATATTTTATTCATTTTATTATATTCTAATTCTTTGAAAATTGGTATTCCATTGGTAAGTATAACTCTTAGCAAACCAGAATATTTGACTAACCGACACCCCTCACTTCCCATTCCTACAACATGCCAGATTACAAAGCTTTTACTGTATATATAAAATATATTAAACTTCCTTATCTTTTTTGTGTGTACTGTAAGTAACCTCCCCAGAGCACTGACCATCTCTTACCCAGTGTTCCATTTTCAGTTTAGGGAAATATGGTCACCCTACCTATAATGTCCAACACCCAGCACAAGTGTATCATGGCAGGGGCAGGCTAATGGACAGGCTATCTGACTGTCACAGGCTGCTGCTTTTCCCATTTCCTCACCTTCTGGGGAAGAGCAATCAGAACTGCTGCAGCATGCAGGCAGAGCTCTCCTGGCAGGAGTTTTTGGTTAGGGATGGGAGGAAATGAAGGAGCTGATGCCATTTTCACAAGGGTGGTTGGAGGGAACAGAAAGAGCCTGGCAGCTCTGCTTCCTCCCTCCTTTCTTCTGAAAAATGGGTCAGGCTGCTTTCTGCTCCTCCCTCGTCTATCTTGGAACACCAGACATGGAAAAGGGGAGAACTCTGCAGCTGTCACCCATGCCTGGGAGTGGGGTGAAGAGCATCGGTGCACCGAGGAGCAAGGGACGGATGTATGTTTGGGGGGGGGGCAGAAATAATGTGGGGGCTGAGGGGTGGGTATGACCCTACAGCATCCCAGTGCAAGAGGAAAAGGGGCTTACCGGTATCTGGTAGTGAGTTTCAGCTGGCCTGACCAGGTCAGTGTACTCCAACTCATTAACATCATAATTCGTATCTAAAAGGTGTTATGTAAGATATCAATAGATTAGGTGGGAAGAGGCGGGGCAGGGTGGCGGTTTGGGGGAGGGCCTGGGGGCTGAGTGGGGGTGTTGAGGACCCTGGGGCCCCAGAGGAAGCCGGCGCCTGTGGGTGGGAGTTTTTGGTTAAACATTAACTCCCTGGGTGGAAGTTGTCCACTGTAGTCTTCTGCCGGTCAACAGGGCAAGGGAAAATACATAGTGAGTCCAACTCCTTTCCCTCACTGAGTGAAGGTGCTAGGGAAGGAGGCAGTATTTCCTTGCAGTACTGCTTCTTTCTATCTGATATTGTATAGATTGAGGCAAGGATTCTTGTCTCAGATTTCATATTTTGCACAGTACAAAACATTCTGGTACTGTCCAACAAATAGATAAATGTCTTTGTTTCTTCATTTTTCATTTGAAGAAATGTAGGAAATTATATAAAAAGTCGATGCACTTGGTGCATAGATATGATCATGTCATGTAAAACTTCCCCATTGTGTATGAATCTTACAAAAAACAGGGTGCTCTGCAAGTGCTAGGCAACAGTTTGAGTTTATGTAATTTCTTTATTCTTTTAAAAACTAGGATATTCTATTAATAAAAACTACCCATAGCTGCTATTTACTTCAGTAGGGGTAGCAAGTGCTCAGCACTTCAGAAAACCAGGCCTCTGTTACTTCAGATACCACAGCGCTGAGCACAGTATATGAACCTGAACAGAACAGAAAGTTAAGATTACACATTGAAGCCCTCAAAAGTCAGGAAATGCCAGTTGAAGTTCCCTGAGCCACCTTAACTCTGCCTTTTGTGCATAGTATTATGATTCAGTCTTTAAATACTTGATCATATACTATTTGAATATGAGTCAACAATCTGATGCAGCTGTGAACAACGTTGTATCATTATGCAGTGTACTAAGTCCAGTGTTGTATGTAAGAGATCCTAGATAGTTGTCCCACTCTACTTGGCACTGGTGGGGGCTCAAATGGAGTACTGTGTCCAATTCTGGGTGGCACACTTTTGGAAAAAATGTGGGCAAATTGGAGAGAGTCCGGAGGGACAAAAATGATCAAAGGTTTAGAAAACTTGACCTATGAGGAAAAGTTAAACAAACTGGGCATGTTTAATCTTGAGAAAAGAAGACTTGGGGTGGGGGGAGAACCTGACCTGAAGAACAAAGAATGTAGGCCATATTTACAGCATGGGGGATGCTATCCTAAGAAGCAGTGACTCTGAAAAAGATTTGGGGGTTGTGGTACATTATCAGCTGACCATGACGTCCCAGTGTCATGCTGTGGCCAAAACACCTAAAGCGATCCCGGGGTGCATAAAAAGGGGTATCTCAAGTAAGAACAGAAACTTTATTTGACCTCTATATTTGGCACTGGTGCTGAAATACTCTGTCCAATTCTGGTGCCCAGAATTCAAGAAGAATGTTGCTAAATTGGAGAGGGCTCAATGAAAAGCCACAAGAACAAGTAAAGGATTAGTAACCTGCTTTATGGTGACAGACTAAAGGCTCTTAATCTATTTGGTTTAACAAAGAGAAGGCTAAGTGGTGACTTGCTTATAGTCAATACGAAGAACAAATATTTAATGATAAGCTTGTCAGTCCAGCCAAGAAAGGCACAATCTGATCCAAAGTTAAAGTTAGACAAATCCAGACTGGAACTGAGGTGTACATTTTTAACAGCGATGGTAAGCAGTACGGACGCAGCCCGCAGAAGTGCCGCGCCGCCTATCTGGCTATGGAGGCTTTGACCTCACCTCAGCGCTCCCTACACCCTGGCCCAGCCCCACACCCCCGGCCCGGCCCGGCCCAAGGGCTGCCTGGGCGCCCCTGCTGCTCTCCGTGGGAGCTGCGGGTCCGTCCGCCGCTTTGTAGCGAGGCGGAGGGGGCGCCCGAGGAGCGCCCGGGCTCAGCAGCAGCCTCCGCCGCCCGCTTTAGCTCCGCCCGGCCCCTCCCCTCGGCTCTGGGCTGCCAGGCGGGCTGGGCCTGCGCTTGCGGAGGGAGGGAGCGCTGGGAGCAGCCATGATGGTGGGTGTCTGGGCGGCTGCGGGCGCCGCTGGGAGTCGGGCGGGAGGGGCGTGTGGCCGGGTCACTAACCTGTGCGCTTTGTCTCCCCCCCGGAGCAGGAAGGCTCGGACGACGGCCCAGATTTCCTCTCAGAAGAGGACAGAGGAGTAAGTGCGCTTGCCCCGGGGGCTCCCGGGCCGCTGGCACCTGGGGACCGGGCCCTGCTCTGCCGGCGCACGGCAGCCGGCGGGAGGGTGGCGGCTCTGTCCTGAGGGTCCCTGGCGGGGCGGGGACGGTTCTGTTTTGCAGGATCCGGGGCCCCTGTGGCTGGGTTGTGGGGTCTGATCTGCGAGTTCCTGGGCCCCTCACACTGGGGTACGGGGTGGGGGTGTGGTCGGGGTGGTGGCGGCGGCGTTTTTCTCTTGGGCTTCTGTGTGTATTTTACCCTAATCTTAGTTCTAGTTGTGCCCCCTTGGTCATAACTCCTCGCCTCCATAACGGTCCGGGTGTCTACATGCCATTACGGGCACTGATTTGTTTTGATGGTTTTTAAATGCTATTATGGTTTGGGATTCTTGTCCTGTCAGGATAGAAACAACACAGCGTAACAAGTATACTTTAGCCTGTTGTTTATACTCCCCTATTCCCTCCACTCAAGTGTTCTTTTAAATAGCTTTTTTTAAAAACTAGCTTAATCCATGTTCATTTGTATGTTAGGAGATTCATACTTTGCATCTGTATAGTTCCCACTCAGATCTTTTCTTCTCTCCTACATGTGCTTCTTAAATCTTCTATTACATTGAGCAGGGGTGACAGATATTGGTGGAGAGCACTGCATTCCATCTTTACTTATAGGCCAGGGCCTAGGTAATAAATTAACACTATCTTCTCTTGTCAGTCTATAGCAGACCTCCCACTGATAACAATGGGAGGTTCATGCCACAGTATATGTGCAACTAAGACTTTTAGTAACATAATTTTTGTTATTTAATTATTTACCATTAGTTTGGTACCTCGTTGTGTTCAGTATCAGTTAGAAAATATTCTAACCATTGGGCTTGCACCTATTTCTGCCCTTTGTTTCTCTTCCTCTTCCCTGTCTGGACCTTCTCTATATTAGAAAAATGTACCAGTTTAACTAGGTTGATTGATTGTAAAATGCAGATGCACTTAAACTGTGGAACCATTGTTCATATTGGTTTGGCTTAAATCAGTCTCTTAGAAAGAATTGACCCTGACCAGCTAGATTGAGGGGGGAAAGTCATGCTTGGTTTGGGGTTAGCTAGCATGTAATAGCTAATATAGACAACCCCATAAAAATTAGGAACTTCTTAAAATGAAAGCTGAGATTCTGAAAATGCCCCATAGACCACAAAAATACATCATGCAAATCATATATTTGACACACCTGGTATAAAATTTAGTACGGTGGCTGGATTTTTAAAGGGGGACAGGTAATTTTGACTAATAACAGTATGTAGGCATACACCTTAAGATTTAATTGGTTTTGGTCGTGAAGAATAAATTCAGTTAACGAGGTCAGGAAGGACTGTTACTCTTGTGGACTTGCACTGTTTGGCAAGTGTATTGTAGAGCCTTTTTAGTATTCCTACTGAAAAATGCAGAGTAAATAAGAGAGGGAGGGTGGGGAGAATAATCAGTGGGCACTTATAATGCCAGCCACTGCAGAAGTGAGAGAGAGTGAATGTATGTGATATTTCTGTAAATAAATAGATAGGTTGCCCTTCTGTGAAGCATTAGATAATGGTCATAGTTGCAGGTCTTTGTATGGTCTTTGTATACCAATAGACTGATTTTGTTTGGAAAATTCTATATTTTCCCTCCCACTACTGCTACAAGCTCCTGTAGTAACAAGTTCATAGCACTGTCCCGTTTAATGCCTTTAAAAATGTGTTAGTCAAGGGTCTTGATCAGGGATCTCAAACTCAAATCACCACGAAGGCCGCATGAGGACTAGTACATTGGCCAGAGGGCCGCATCACTGAAACCTTTTCATACAACAATACAAAAGTATAGTCAAAAATGAAAAAAATGAAGAGTAATATAGTATGCTATTAAAAGTCAATGTATTAACTTTTTAAAAACTCTAATGTGAAGAGGGGTTTTAATAAAATATAAACACCTGTAAGTATTCCTTATGTGGTCTGTAACACTGATGATGAACTACACCAGCGTTTCCCAAACTTTTTTGGCCACAGAACACTTTTTAGCCTATTACAGAACACTTATAATATTATTTTGTAGTCGTTTGGTTTTCAAATAAAAAATTGCGTTATTTATGCTCAAATATATTTTATTTTATAAAACAAAGCAAAAATACAAATTTCAAATAACTTGAACTAACAATTTCTAACTGGAAAGCGCGTATGAAGTAGTACAAAAATCAAATTTAAAGACCCCTTTTTAAAATTATGATTCTTTCACGGAATCGGGTAAACTTCAGAGAACTGTGGAAATGGCTCATTGAAATGCACACAGCAGACATCCCCACCCCCAGAGCGAGAGTGACTGTAAACACTGCCTTAAACAGCAGCTCGGGGAGCCTGCCTGCCCTCCCCAGAGCATGTGTGTGGGAGCTGGTAGCAGCAGGGCCAGAAGTGGGTTATTTTTTACTGATCCAGCTAACAACGTCTGCCCTGTCTCTTCCCACCTCTTCCCCACCGCCATTCCAACCCCTTCCCCAAAGTCTCTGCCCCCTCCCTGCCCCTATTCCAATCCCTTCCCCAAATTCCTGGCCCCGCCTCTTTTCCGCCTCCTCCCCTGAGCGTGCTGCGTCTCCGCTCTTCCCCCCTCCCTCCTGGAAAGTCCTAAGCGCCACCAAACAGCTGTTTGACAACGGGAAGTGCTGGGAGGTAGGCGGAGGAGCAGGGACGCGGCACGCGGGGGGGGGGGGGGGTAAGGGGAGCTTGGCTGCCAGTAGAGTCGGCGCCTATGGCGGGCCGCAGGAAGTAACTCCGCAGGCCACATGTTAGTTTGAGACCCCTGGTCTTGACTAAGCAGCTCTTCAAGTATACCTTTTGAAGTGGCCAGTAGGAGCCTCTCTTCTTTCTCGTCCTTTCACATCCGGTGCTAAATAATTATTACAGAACAACATAATCACCATCCCTTCTCTTAACTTTTCCGCTGATGTTACTTTCAGACCCCATTTTTCATTGCCCATTTATTCTGAATCTAAATCCCCAGCATTAACTCCCAGACCTCTTTGCAGGTTCTTGGTAGTTGATCATAATGTAAACATAAATGAAAGGAGCACAGGCAAGCTGTTCCAAAGGGCTTGTCACATACAGCGCTTTAGTGAAGATGCTCCTACACCAAAGGAGGAGCTTCTCCCATTACTCTAGTTAATCCACCTCCCTGAGAGGCGGTAGCTATGTCGATGGGAGAAGCTCTCCTATTGACATAGCGCTGTCTCCATGGGGGGTTAGGTTGGTATAACGACGTTGCTCAGGGATGTGGATTTTTCATACCCCTGAGTGACATAGTTATAGCGATATAGATCTGTAATGTAGACCTGGCGTCAGATTCAGCTATTTGAGTCTTAAAAACCATAGCAGCCCTTTTCTGTGGCAATAGTAAAAACAAGTGCCCTTTTGTAAGTTGGTATTTCCCTGGACCTTTTTTTTTTTTTTTAAATCACCTTCCTGTGTTTGCACAGGTCATCCTACACTCTGTAGTGAAGGATTATACACCAGCCTTTGATTAGGCTAATTGACTTCCTTACTGTGTATCTCCACCCCCTTCTCTCTCTAGAGTTCAGACATTGTCATGTCAACAGTGCTCTTAATTTTTTAACTGCATGTGTAGATGTTACTGTAAATGATATGACATAACGAGACCTGGCATTCCACAAGTAGTTTGACTAGACTGTGCCAGCTTCCTCACAATAATGTTTGAAACCTACTTTGCCCTTGAGAGAGCCCAAGATGATACTATATTCTTGACCCAACCTCTTCTGAGGTCAGGTTCCTTCTCTCTGAGGTGCCCCAAGAGCAGTTACTCTTATTTTCAGCCTCCACAACGTATTTCAGTTACTTTAAATAAAAGCTGGGGGGTTTTGTGTTCAAAGTAGAGAAAATAGCTTTTATTTTGTGATTCTCTAACTGATTTTAATTGCTTTACAAGAAATTCTACTAGGTGGCCATAAAGTATGAATTAAAGTATAGAAACATTATGTACAACTTGGCATAATTGCACGTCCACCCTAAAATCAGGCTGCCAGTACTTTTCACAACCTGTTGGTTTAGACTTTCAGCATCTCTATGAAAGTCTGCAGTGTATCCCAGGTTTTTTCTTTCTTCTTCCCCTCTCTATCAATAAGCCATCTGTTGATAGTAATTTTTTCTTTCAAGTAGTGATGTATGGAGTAGGGCAATTTCTTCACTATTGTGGCATGACAGCATTGTTTTTGAGTCAATACCCAAAAATACAAAGAATTTATTCTTGTTGCACAGTGGCTCACAAAGTTCCTTCAGCTTTCTGATTGTCTTTCATACCATTTATAGAATGCTTCATTACCTTTGCAAATATAAATGGTCCTGTTGCCAGGCAAGCAACGTAGCATAACTTAACACATTGTTAAACTCTCCAAGGTTTATAGAGGAAGTACATTTGTATCTGTTGAGCAAGCCATGCATCACAACAGAGCGTTCTTACTAATTGTTTGCAATTGTCCTATTTACTTTTGTCCTTAAAATAGTGGCTTGTGTTCAGAAAGTTACATTTGATATTAACATAGTGGAAAAAATATAAAAGTAAAATAGCTTTGATATTCCAACATTGTATAAAGCACTATTGTACTGAACCTTAGAAGTCTACAGTGCACCATTTTTAGTTTTGTGACTCTTTGGAAAGATGGTGAAACAAAACAAAGCAAGTTAGTACAGATTGGCAGGGACATTGTCTTTTTTTTCTGCCTTTGTCATAGGATGGGGTGTAGATCGCCTGCTAGGATCATCTGGGCATGTCTTGCCTAATCAATTCCCTGCCATTGCAGAGGCCTCAGAGATTGGTGGCACCTCAGGGTGATTTAACGGGTCTAGTGAAGACCTGCTAAATCGATGGCAGAGTGCTCTCCGGTCAACCCCGGTACTCCAGCTCTCCGAGAAGAGTAAGGGAAGTCGACTGGAGAGTGTCTCCCATCGACGCAGCACAGTGAAGACACTGGGGTAAGACGACCTAAGCTATGTCGACTCCAGCTATGTTATTCACAAAACGGAAGTAGCGTAATTTAGGTCAATTTACCCCCGTAATGAAGACAAGCCCTTGGTCTCTCATGTTCTCTGCCTATAGTACACAACAGTTTAGTCTCCTGAGAACTAAATTTAGTTCAGCTAAAGTCATTGGACTCAAAATAAAAGTATCGGGTAAAATTTAATGACCTGTAATATGCAGGAGATCAGATTAAAATAGATAATCTGATGGTCCCTTCTGGCATTAAACTGTACAAAACAGATTTTTCTTCATTCTGTCGTCATGAAAGTTAGTTTACACAAGTATTATTTGAATAACCCAAACTTGTCTTTTACCCACTGTACTGCAAATTAACTATTAATGGCATTAAAGAGACTACCATAGAAAATTATACACTTGTTTTACATGCTACAGAGTTGGTAGTGACACAATATGAGATAATATTTTCATAACCATTTTGAAATTTGGACTTAACTAAAAAGACTGCAAGTCAAGTGAAAAAGCTGCTCTGTGGGTATGGTATGAAAGGATGTTTTGCTACAAAACCTGACACTTCAGCAGAAACTACAAAAACAAAATAGCCAATTGTCTTACAGCCAAAAATGAATATCACAGATATAAAACTGCAAATTACTAAAAATTATTGATGGTGTAATTAGATAATGATGTGTGAGAAGGTTTCAAAGTAACCTCCATACTTTTAAAATGTTTGGGTGCCTGTTTGTTCCTTGCAATAATTAAGGAACTGAAACCATGAATGAGAACTCTGATTCAGACCTCAATGTGAATTGATGATACAGCAGTGATCAATACTGTTTAATCAAGTCTCCTGTGCTTTGCAAAATTGTACAAAGTGAAACTTACTTCTGAGTAGATGTTAGCTTTTCTTATGTATATATCTTTTTAATTTGTAGAAGTTTCATGAGACGCATACCTCTAAAGGAAAAGGATACTAATGCCCCACTCCTCCAGATACTCCAGCATTTTCAAGACATGTCCTGCACATGCAGGGACTAGAGGAGAGATTTTGTGTCAAATTACTTTATTCTATGAATGATCTAAAGGGTGAATTAAGGATATAACTCTAGATTGTCCACTCCCATTGAAAAGGCATACAGTGCTTATCTCAGAGTTCCCTTCGTTTTCTCTTCAGTGGGATTGGGCTTCCAACCTCACACTGATGGAAGGGACTGTAACCTGGAAATCTGGGTTTTCCTGGAGAAACCAGAGTGCTACTTCACCTATCTTGGGTAGTAGCATTTAGATCGGGGTGGCAAAATACAGCCCGCGGGCCAGATCTGGCCCATCTAACGTTTCTATCCGGTCTCCTCTGACCCCTCGCAGCTAAAAGTCCTGCAGGGGAGCGGGGTGCTCAGGCAGGCTGCCTGCCTGCTGTGGCCCCATGCTGCTCCCAGAAGTGGCTGGCTGCTGCTGGCATGTCTCTGTGCATCCCTGGCGTGGGTGGAGGTGGCTCCGCACACTGCCCCCACCCCCAGCACCATCCTCACAGCCCCCATTGGCTGGAAACTGGCCAATGGGAGCTGCGGGGGCGTGCTTGCAGGCGGGGGCAATGCACAGAGACCTGCTGCCCCCTTCCCCTCCCCAAGGGACACGCAGAGACATACCAGCAGTAGTTGGCCACAGCTGATTCCGGGAGCAGCATGGGGCTATGGCAGGCAAGCAGCCTGCCTGAGCCCTGTTGGGCTGCTGGCTGGGAGCTGCCTGTGGTAAGCACCTCCTGGCCAGAGCCTGCACCTCACACCCCCTCCTGCACCCCAACCCCCTTCCCCAGGTTAGAACCCCCTCCTACACCCACACTCCCTCCCAGAACCCCGCAGCCCCTCCACTGATATAGTAGGAATGTGCAGCCTGTGACAACTTACCAAAATTCGTGGAATGGCCCCCCTGCGAAAATTATTGCCCACCCCTGACTTAGATCCTGCTTCTCCCTTAATCTCCTTCTTACCTCTTTATTGTACCATTATCAGATGAGCAACAGCAGTAACTCCTGGAATAAATATCCCCCCAACCCCCCAGAATTCTGCCATTGTGGGTGGGGAAGTATACAATCCAGAAACAAGGCAGCAGCCCCCTTCTTGTCTTCAGAGCCCAGACTCTTCTTTTTTTGGCACCTACTGAGGGCTTGTCTTCACTACCCGCCGGATCGGCGGGTAGCAATCGATCTATCGGGGATCGATTTTTCGCGTCTCGTTAAGACGCAATTAATCAATCCCCGATCGCGCTCCCCGTCGGCTCCGGAAATCCACCTCATCGAAAGGCGGAAGCGGAGTCGACGGGGGAGCGGCAGCGATCGACTCGCCGCCGTCCTCATGGCCAGGTAAGTTGATTACGATACGCCGACTTCAGCTACGCTATTCACATAGCTGAAGTTGCGTATCGTAGATCGACCCCCTCCCCTAGTGTAGCCCTGGGCTGAGAGACTTAGTTGGTGGAGGGAGTGCTGTTAGCCACAGCACTCAGGTTGAAGTCCCCCATCTAGTTCTTCTGGCTTTAGTTTTTCCCTAGAACGAGTGAAGCACCTGATCCACAGTTTCTGCCATGACTGTGAATTTTGTCTTTGTGGAGCCAGACTTAACTATTGAAAAATTTGGCCTAAATTGAATCTTTAAATCCACTTCCTCTTAGTAGATTGTGAGAATCTTCAGGCTGACTTATTGAAACCTCAAATTAGAGCCACTCTACACATTACCGACAGAAGAAATAAATACAGTTTTGAGTTTGTGCCCATTTTGCTTCTGTATAAAGGTCTGAAAGTGTATGGTTTCAAAATTCTCAGCTTGTTTTACCTTAAAAGGTATCAGTAATGTAAAGTCGTGCCTTTCCTGGCAAGATGGAGGATTTCTTAGGTAATTTTTCTCAGCTTTCTCAGTCCATAACTAAAGGCCTGGGGTTTTTAGTTAAAAATAGATGTCAGAAAAAAAGGCGTTTCAGTGCAGTCGGAATAAAAATATTATCCTGTCAGTTAATGAGATGGATAGTATTTGTGATAATCCTAACACATCTCTGGCCATCCATATTCTCTAAGGTAGACAAGATGAGACTTTCTAATAAAAAAATATTGAGAAGACTTTTTAAAAATAAATCATTTATTTGAATATCATAAAAAACAAAAGGCATAAACTGTCCCCCTCTCCCTCCTGAGGGCACCTTTAAAATTATCCATTCATATTACGTGCTCGTTAGAATTGTGTGTTTGTAAATAATAAAATAATGTAGAAATTAGGGGAAAAAATCCATCTGTTTACAATTCAAAAGCTTTAAAATTTACAATGTATTTTGCTTTTTCTGAATTGCAAGCAAGTTAACAACCAATATACAATGAGAAATGCAAATACTAATAATAGGGCACAAACAAGGAAGCATAGTAAATGAAATGGCCATGCATGGTTGTGCACTTCAAGAAATGTGGGTTGGGATTTGTTTTCTCACTGGCTATATTTTTGCATTTTGTAGTTTTGTTCTTTCCATCTGTTATGTTGTAAGGGTGCCCATCAGTGCAGTATCAGCTCATGCTGAATGAGAAATGAAGTGCTATTTTTGTTTAGTTTGTATTAAGTCTAAACTGATGTTCTTTGTTTAGCTTAGAGCAATAAATGTAGATCTCCAGACTGATGCTGCCCTGCAAGTGGATATTTCAGATGCTCTTAGCGAGAGGGACAAAGTGAAATTCACTGTTCATACCAAGGTAAACCCAGCCTTGTATCTGAATGACGTTTAAGTGTAATAAATTAACTAAAAAATGAGAAAGTAACACTTTGTCATTCAAGATGCACTGTCGGTCTCAAGTAATCAACAAAGAAAATTCAAGTTGTATATGCAAAAAATGTTAATTTAAAAGGTAAAACCGTAACTTACTTAAGAGAATTTACTTGAGATTCTCTATAGATTACTGTATTCTACCTTGTGATTCCCACGCTTACTTTGTTAAATTATTCACGGGCTTGCTGTTGGAGCCTTTCTACACACCTCTTATATTCTTCAGTGTGGTATACATTGTTTTCTTCATTATTCACTACAGACTTGAACAATGTACTTCAGGATAGTAGTATGTTCTGCCCAGGTTTACATTTTAGTTTTCTAAGTAACTTATAGCTTGATTTGATGGTTTATGGGTACTGTCTTTTCATGATGATAGTACTATAAAATAGATTACTTTTATTTTACAGAACGTTTAGAAGATAAATTGTTACTCAGGATGCAGCTTACTTTTAGTAGAGTTTAAGGTTGTTTTATTGTTCTTCTAGTTGTAGACTACTTTTCAGCATTGAGATTATAGAACGTGATATAGTAGTGTAAACATCTGAATATTTAAATCTGAAAAAAGCCCCCTTCTTTGCAGAGTTCTTTACCAAATTTTAAACAAAATGAATTTTCTGTTGTTCGGCAACATGAGGAGTTTATCTGGCTTCATGATTCCTTTGTTGAAAATGAAGACTATGCAGGCTACATCGTAAGTATTCTAAACCTTTCATTTTATTTGTCTTGTTCGTTTATGAAAAGCTGTAGACTGAGGACTTGATTATCGCATGTACTGAGCACCTATACCATTTAAAGCTAATAGGCGTTATAGGTGCTCTTCCTCTCTCAAAATCAGGCCCTGAAGTTTTACTACATTATGTTAGGCAATTTCACAAAGTCAGATGTTGAAACACATTCTTCGGTGAGTCAGTGTAATCTTCGTTATAACATGTTTTATTGCATTGTGCCTGTTGCTTCTTTGCTCCAAGAATTTTGAGTGGCTTAATGTTACGTCTGTATAGTTTAGTCTAAAACATATTAAAACATAGAAGACACGTGAACTGTGAAACTTGGCATTCCTGTTTTCAGGAATTAATGTTTAACTTACTGTTTGAGTTAAGTTTTTTGTTTCCTTTGTTTGTAGCTGGAATGGCAATACAGAGTTCAGTATTCAGCTGTAAAGTCATCAGTGCTCTTGGAATTTTGTTCCATTATTAATTGTTCCTCTAGGAGGAGTAGAATCAATTTTCACTTTGGATTAATTCAAAGAAAATAGTAAATATGGTTTAAAGTAGGACAAAGAAAACATAATGTATAATTTAGAGGACTTCCCCCTTTGGATTTATTTCAGGCCTTTGGGGAATGGATGTCTCCGAAGTAGTTAGTTACATGATGAAAGAAGTAATTGTAAACGTAGCTGGCGTTAACATCAATAAATTGTTTTAAAATGGAAATATTTGACATTTATCTTTTTGATAAGTTTACACATTTAATTGAAGGTTTTTTAAAAAGAGCACTCAAAACTAAAATTGATTTTTTTTTATTTTTTTTTTTAGGAAAAAAGTCTTTGTTTAGTACTTTTATTCACATTGTCCATCCTAATGCACCATTTTAGTTGATCACAAATCTGATCATATTAATGTTTAGTCCTGAAAAGGAAGAGGTGAGAGATACTTGAGAAGAACAAACCTGTTATCTTAGGCTATGTCTATACTTTAAAATGATAGAGGCACACCAGCAGCGCTTTAGTGTAGATATTCACCACAGCGACAAGAGGGGTTTTCATAGAATATCAGGGTTGGAAGGGACCTTAGGAGGTCATCTAGTGCAACCCCCTGCTCAAAGCAGGACCAATCCCCAAATTTTGCCCCAGATCCCTAAATGGTCCCCTCAAGGATTGAACTCACAACCCCGGGTTTAGCAGGCCAATGCTCAAATCACTGAGCTATCCCTCCCCCAAGGGTTCTCCTGTCACTGTAGTTAATCCATCTGTCTGAGAGGCGGTAGCTAGGTCGATGGAAGAATTACCATTGTCTACACTAGGAGTTAGGTTGGCCTGCTACACATCAGTCAAGGTTGTGGATTTTTCATGCCCCTGAGAGACTTAGCTATGCAGATATAAATTTTCAGTGTAAACCAGCTCTTAATCAGCCGGCTGAAGGTTTGTTAATGCTTTGAGATTAATTTTTCTGTGTGTGTGTAGTAAGGGTTTAAAGTGAAATGAAAAGTTGTCCTTAAACAGTTTATATTAACATGTTTAGACGTCAGAATAATTTTGCTTCCTGGTGTACAGCCTAGTTGAAAAATTTACACCCCTGAGAAATGCAGTTAAACTGACCTATGCCCTGGTATCAACACCTTTGGGTAGATGGAAGAATTCTCAAGGGAGTGGATTTACTAGTGATAGAAAAACTCCTGTCTCTGTGGAAAGTGTCTAGGCTACAGCAGCATAGCTGCAGCTGTGCTGCTATAGTGCTTGTAGTGTAGACATAGCCTTAATAATTCAGGAACAGTTTAGGTGAATTGTTTTAACTTATAATGCACCATATTATAAAATAACTAAAAGGTTAAGTGGCCCAAAATTTTACCTGCTGTATCTTTAGTTACTGTATGTGAAGTGCGTATCTCTTTTCCAACAAATGGATTTTTTAATGCCAGCAGCCTAGCAATAACAACTTAGTGTGCAGTGAATGGTAGTAAAATGACTCCAATTTCATGCTTTTCAGAAAATATGAATGGAGGGCATTAAAACAATTTTTGAAAATACCTTGACTATGTCCCCTTTGTTTAAAAGAAACATTAGAATAGTTAACTGAAGTTAATTAAGTGAATCAGAAATGGTGTTTAATTTTCATAAGGCCAGTTGTAAGTAGATTATTGGAACCAGAAAATAACATTTTAGTAATATGAAAGGAAACCATGGCTTGAAAATGGGGCATTGGGCTAGTATGCTCCATAAATTGTTCATCAGGTGACTTTTGGCCATAAGGGTGTTAACTATAAGCAGGGAGGAGAACAGCAGGAGTTCAGGTCTAAAAGGTTTTAAGCAACTTAGGCCATGTCTACACTACAGTGTTAAGTCGACGATCATAAGTCACGTTAATAACATTGGTGGAGCACGTCCACATAGTGTTTTGTGTTGGCTTGAGTGCGTCCACAGTCGTTGCTCTTGCATCGACAGAGAGAGTATTGCATCATGGGTAGCTATCCCACCGTGCAACTTGTCATCCTTTGCCACTGGGAGTTCTGGGGACCAGATTGTGGTGAATCATGGGGACATGCTTGCCGTCCCGTGATGCAGTTCTTTCCGTTCCATGGGCTTCCTACTTTGTTTTGTGCCGTTTATCAACAGCCTTTGTAAACTGTGTGCCTGCTGTCTCTGCCTGACAGCATGGATCCTGAGCTGCTGACCAATCTGGTGATGAGCATTATGAACACAATGTGGCTAGTACTGCAGTATTTCATGGGCTGCGAAACAGAGTGGATCAGTGGTGTCTGTCCTGCTGTCTGCCATGGAAACAAATAACCCAAGATTGCTGCTGGCATTCACGGAACAGCTTGCCACAGTGGACTGTTGGTACTGGGCTCAGGAAACAAGCACTGAGTGATGGCATTGCATCCGATGCATGCATGGGATGAAGAGCAGTGGCCTCAGAACTTTTGGATGCGCAAAGCCACCTTCCTGGAACTGTGCGCGGAGCTCGCCCTAACACTGGCGCAAGGACACCAGAATGAGTGCTGTCCTCACTGTGGAAAAGTGAGTGGTGATTGCTGTGTGGAAGCTGGCAACTCTAGACTGCTACCAGTCAGTCACAAATCAGTTTGGAGTTGGAAAATCCACTGTGGGGGTTTTGGTGATGCAAGTGTGCAGGGCCATTAATTGCCTCCTGCTATGAAGGACTGTGACTTTTGGTAATGTGCAGGAAATAATACACGGCTTTGAGGCAATGGGATTCCCTAGCTGCGGCGGGGCAATAGATGGAACGCATATCCCAAATTTGGCCCGCGACCATTTTGTGATGGAGTACATCAACCTAAAGGGCTACTGCTCCATGGTCATGCAGGCGCTGGTGGATCACCATGGCTGTTTCACTGTCATAAATGGGGGGTGATCAGGGAACGTGCATAATGCATGCATCTTTCGGAACACTGGACTGTATAGAAAGCTGCGCGCTGGGACTTTCTTTCCAGATCAGAAGATTCTAATGGGGGATATGGAAATACCCATAGGGATCCTTGGAGACCCCGCCTACCTCTTGCTCCCATGGTTCATGAAGCCTTACACTGGGAACCTAGACAACAGCAAGGAGCACAACAGGCTCAGCAGGTGCTGAATGACCACTGAATATGCCTTTTGCTGGTTAAAAGGTTTCTGGCACTGTCTCTTTGGCCAGTTGGACCTCAGTGAGGAAAATATTCTGATGGTCATTGCGGCCTGCTGTACTCTGCATAATATTTGTGAAGTGAGGGGGGGGAAATTTCCCCAGGGGTGGACCACTGAGGCCAAGCGTCTGGCTGCTGATTTTGAGCAGCCAGATACAAAGGCAATTAGAGAGGTGCAGCGGGAGGCTATTTGAATCAGGGAGGCTTTGAAGGAGCATTTTGACAGTGATTCCTAGTAATGCATTTTATGTGATGCATTCGGCCAGGCAATGTTTACTTGCTGCCTGTAATGCTTGCTTCCTGATCATTAATTGCAAGGAGCAAATATTGCTACCTATAGCCACTGTGTTTGAGCGATGTATGTATGTCACAAATAAAGACTCATTTTATTTCAAAGACTCAACTTTAATAATGGGATAAAACAAACTTTTGATCAAATAGGGGACATGAAAATGAACAGTCTCATAGCAGGGCTCTGACAGCTGGGTGGAACTCCAGCTTCCATTGGAAAATCACGGCCTACGTGTGGAATGCACAGAGTACTGTGAGGGACCGGGAAAACGTGAGGACTGCTGTGGGGAAGTTTGGGGTGGGCATGGACTGGTGTTCTGTAGTGGCTGGAGGGAGACTTGGGCATGGATGTGCTCAGATTACAGGTTAATGAGGGGCTTCAACATCTCTGTCTGGCCCTTCAGGAGCTTTATCATCCGCTCCTGCGCCTGTGTCCTTTCATGGCCATCCAGCCTGAGTCTTTCATTGATCGTCTCCCTCCATGCTCGGTTTGGCTGTGTGCTGCATCTGTTGACTCTAGCACTTTGTGAAATGTATCCTTCTAACTCCTCCTGGGTTGCTGCCTTATCTGATGGAGGCACTCTGCTGGTTTGGAGGAGTGGGTCCTCAAGGGCATATCTGCAGAAGCCAGAGAAACAATAAACAGAGACAACACTAGAGGGGTAGCCGTGTTAGTCTGGATCTATAGACGCGACAAAGAGTCCCGTGGCACTTTATAGACTAACAGATGTATTGGAGCATAAGCTTTCGTGGGTGAATACCCACTTTGTCGGATGCGTCATCGTCACAGAGACAGTACTGTGAATGCACTTCCAGCCATGAATCACAAAATTTACACACACCTGTTATTCACTGTGACTTGGCTAACACAGAGGTCAGCACAAGTCCCAATTATGGTGAGTTCACAGGGGTGGTGGGCAAGGGAGAATGGGCAAGAAGGGACAAAGGGTGGTTTGTGAAGTGGGCTATTATAAGTGTCTAGGGAGCCTATTCTGGATATTGGTACCCTTTTCCACAGGCTAGGGTAATCAAACCTTATCTCTCTCTCCTAAGGGTGCATCTCCTGCATGCGTGTGGCTTCAAACCAGCTCTGTATGCCGCTCGCCTATGTGCCGCTCTGTTCCCTTCAGAAATAATTGCTGGGTTGCATGGCAAAGTTTCATATAGCAGGGAGAGAAACAAGACAGGTCTCCCAAGGAATCTTCAGCAGAGAAATGCAGAATACCTACAGGAAAGCTTCCTAGAGATTTCTATGAAGGATTCCCAGGACATCCTTGTGTACATTAACAAACTTCTGCTGTGACCCCACTGCGTAGATGGAGAGGCTTTGTTAATTTCTCTCTTATCCATCCTCTACCATATAACAAAGTACATGAGAGCTCAATCTCCGCTCACAGTGCAGTATCAAAGCAAAATGAGCACTTACTGAAGCTCCCCTCTTCTGGCACGCAGGATGCAGAGTTGGAGTTCTAGGACTGGCTAGACCTCTCTGGAGTGGCGAAGAGGTCCTGACTTGCTGTGCCACTAGACGACCCTGCCATGTGCTCCACATCGTCCTCCAGCTCCACTTCCTCATCCACCACGTCCTCATTGGGGTCGAGTCCGCTGGTTGCTGCCTCCAATCTCCCCGAAGTGTCCAGCGGGCTCTTGGTGGTGGAGCTGGGGTCGCTACCAAGGATGCATGCAGCTCCTTATAGAGTGATGGTTGGCCTCCCTTGCCATTTGGTACGCCTGCCTCAGCTCCTTGATTGTAGCATGACCCTGCTCTGTGTCCCTTTCATGCCCCTTCTCCTGCATGCCACTAGCAACCAGCCCGTAGGTTTCGAAATTTCTATGGTTGCTGCAAAACTGCGACTGCACAGCCGCCGCCTCTCCCCATGTACTCAGCAGATCCAGCAGCTCTAGTGAGCTCCACGCGGGAGAGCATCTGCTGCGTAAAGCCAGCATGGTCAGCTAGGAAGATGCTGTGTGAATTGTGCACACTGAGCAAACAGGAAGATGAATTTCAAAAATTCCTGGCCCTTTAAATGGGGGAGGGGCACATGTGTACCTTCAGGGCAGCAGAGTTCAAACTGCTGGCCAGAGCAGTCATGATGGACTTTGTGGGACACCTGGAGGACAAGCTGACATAACCAACTGAGGTGTCTACACTGATGCTGCATCGCTCTAACTGTGTCACAAAAAGCTCTATGCTGCTCGTTGAGGTGGTTTTATTACGTTGGCGTAGCAGAGGAGTTACATCAGCGGGAGGAGCATTTCAGTGTGTACACCTCCACTGTTTTGTCGACAAAAGCTGACTTTTGTTGACAAAAGCTGACAAGGCATTACTGTGCACTTATTTGAAGGGCTTTAGCTTTGATTTAGAAGATGAGGGATTCAAACGTACTCTGACTCATTTTATAGATTCCACCGGCACCACCCAGGCCTGACTTTGATGCTTCAAGGGAAAAACTACAGAAACTTGGAGAAGGAGAAGGATCGATGACTAAGGAAGAGTTCACCAAGATGAAACAAGAACTGGAAGCGTATGTATATTTTATTGAGTGCTGTGTGTGTGTGTGTGTGTGTGTGTGTGTGTGTTTCAATTGCCTTTTAGTGCTCTCTGCTATTCCATACTTCTAATCATTTCACAACAGTGATCCCTTCCAGAAGATGCAGGTTTGAGCATCCACAGTTACCACGTAACCAGTGTTATCTCAATGATCATGATCAGAGCCATCAGGAAAATTGTAGAAATTATTGCCCAGAATTGTGAGAATTTTATAAAGGGGTAATATAAATACACACTGAAAATGGAAAACAAAGTTAGCTTTTTTTGTTTTTACAAAGAATCCTTCAAGAACAAACTATAAAGGCGAGGTATTAGATCTTAACTAACCTTTTCCTCTACAGATCACTTATGAAGGCAGCTTCAATCAGACTTTGATAACATGCTTTTCTGTTTTTACTATGTACTTGTATAAACCTTTTGTTTCACCATGAATATAGACTGAGCTGCTTTCTTTGCATGTGCCCTAGTAATAACTAAAAATGAAAATTTTACTTTCTATCTTTAGTTACTGTTAGTGACAGACATAAGCGAGGCAGAAGAGCTCTCAAATCTGTGAAGTAATAGGAGCTTTCACAACCACAGTAGTTAGTTAGTGTGCAATTATCAAACTTCTGTTCTGTAGAACTGGAAATTTGGTAACTGCCTGACATGTTTTTTTTAATTGGGAATACATTTTACAGTAGGAGAGTTTCTTGGAAATAGTGACTTCCCTGGTTATGCAGTTGATAGTGATTGGAGGATTTATTGTAAGGTTTAGTACTCTGTCATATAGGAAAGTCTTTTTCCTTACTCCATCCCCTTTCTTTTATCTCATCCATGGACCTCTTTGCTCTTTCTCCTCCCTCCCTGATTTCAGTTTTCATGTGTATATTTACACTGCTACTAGATTACGTCTCTCCAAAGCACTGAACTGGCAAGAAAATAATTAGCACTTCTTCTCAGCATCCTGCTGTGAGCTAGTGTATTAAAAGTACTGTATTTAGACTGGTGTGCAAGAGATGGTTTGACAGCAGAGGAAATATACACTTATACTCATATGCCAGAAAACTGGAAATTAGCAGAGCACAATAAATATTGAAGAATCTGTGGTTTTCCAGCGGCCCTGATCATGATTCTTTTGTGGTCTGGTTAGGGGTTGGATAACACAGAAACCTTGGGGTTTCTTCTACTGCCACCTCCATCCTCTGCATCCTTCTTTTTTGTCTTCACTGAATGACTACTGCTCTCACAGAGATCAAACACCTCCCAACACTGATCCTGCTGGTTTACTGGTATGTAAATCTTATGATCCCTCCTTGCACGTAGTGGAAGCAAGTGTGTCAATTATCTAAGCCATTTCATTGTTAACTTGAGGGGGAATAAAAAAAGCCCCTTTCCTCTTATCTCTGTACAATCAATGCAGTTTACTAAACATGTTAGTTAATTGAATTCACAAAATAAAATAAACTGTAGTAAACTAGTATTGATAAGAGTAGATGCTCCTCCTCCTGATTAATCTTTTATTTGCACCATAAACTAAGCTTCAGTTATTGCCTTAAAATCTAGTGTGGTTGAACTGGGCAACTGACTTATCACAATACTTGCTTTTGATATACAGTAAAACCTCAGAGTTACGAACTGACTGGTCAACCACACACCTCATTAGAAACCAGAAGTATGCAATCAGGCAGCAGCAGAGACCAAACAAAGAGCAAGTACAGTACTGTATTTAACATAAATTACTAAAAAAAAAAAGGGGAGGGGGATTAAAAAGAAAAGAATTGACAAGATAAGGAAATCTGTTTCTGTGCTTGTTTCATTTAAATTAAAATGGTTAAAAGCAGCATTTTTCTTCTGCATAATCAAGTTTCAAAGCTGTATTAAGTCAATGTTCAGTTGTAAACTTTTGAAAGAACAACCATAATGTTCAGAATTACAAACATTTCAGAGTTTACAGCCTCCATTCCTGAGGTGTTCGTAATTCTGAGGTTCTACTGTACTAAATCTTACGACCGTTCTAAAAGTGAAATTAAGCAAAAGATCCGTGTATATAGCACCCAACATGTGTTAGGCACTTTAGACATGGAATAAGATTCCTGATCCAAATAGCTTGCAAGCTAAATAGACAAAATACAGATAAATGAATTGAGGGGAGCAAACAGGAAAGATGGAGATAGAGGAAGGAATATTCAGAATAGGCTATGCGATTGCTTGTGTGGTACAGTTTTGCATCTTGTTAGTTCTTGATAGTTTGTAGGAAGGCTAAATGGGGTTATGCTTCCAGTGGAACTAATACACAGATGGAATTTGTATCCTCATTTAAAGGGCCTGTAGTATTTGTTGTATTTATCTCTATATGTCTGCTTATGTAATATGATAAGGGATTAAATTTTTCTCCATGTATTAACATTACCACCTTAGTGCACACATTAAATACCACATAATATACTAACATCAAGTACATCAAAGGTTAGGGTAAAATATTTTAGCACTCCTTAGTTTTGTCTGTGTACGAGGATGTTTCTAATTTCTACAGTCGGCTTAATCAAAAAATAATTGTTTCAGGTGGAATGTTAATTTTTTTATTGTGTAGTCACTGTACTTGTTTTTTTGTTTCCAGTGAGTATCTGGCAATATTCAAGAAGACAGTTGCAATGCATGAAGTGTTCTTGTGTCGTGTGGCAGCACATCCTATCTTGAGAAAAGATTTAAATTTCCATGTCTTCTTGGAATATAATCAGGATGTGAGTATTGAAAACTGATTCAGTAGCAAAAGTAATCAAGATGTACTTTCATGAGATGATTGAAAATGGGTAGAACACTTGATCTCCTGAAGCAATGTACAGTGATTCCTTAACCAAACCTGTTTGGATTTAGAATTTAAGAAATTAAATTAGCTGGCCCTGTCAAAGTTCATTTTTCTGCCACCTGGGAAATTGTCATTCAGGACCTAATTTATAGTTTTTTAACTGTAGCCCAGTCATAAAAATATTTATGGGAGACTAGCAACACTTTTTAATCAGTTACCATTTGCTATGGCTCAAGAAGATATTTACTCACCCATTCTCTTGATTGATTTCAGGTGTTTTGAAAAAGAGAGCATGATGAAACAAAATGCCATTATCACTGTTTTGTAAAACTCGAGTGTGATTAGTTCTCATCAAGATAGGATTCCAACAGTAACTCTTTGATTAAAAATTATGATGGGTAAAAGGTTCTGTTAAACTACAGATTCTTCCTCAGTATAACATGGTTGTTAAATATTATGCTAAGATGGCAAGAATCTCTGAGAAGCAGAATAGTTTTGTGATAGCTTAACTAGTTAAATATATGGAGAAGTAACTAATACAAGCTGTCTTCATACTGCGTTGGAGCTGGAATTCTAATACTGGGCTAGTGAAGTGGAGGCTGCTATGTATTGTAACTTGCCTAAAAATCTATTTCTGAGATGATGGTGTATATTTTTAAAGTACCTAAATGTAACTATATATCTTGCACTACCTTCAATGTTGAAAATTGAAAATAAAAATAAAACCAAACCTCAGGTAATTGATATTTTTGTTAACTTGAAACATGACTTTTGGTTCTCTGATATATAGAAGGCCAACTCAGTACTTGCTGCAGAAGAAGCAAAGCTGGTCCAGGAATTCTGGCCCCACAGATCTGGAAAGTTAGGTGGACAGAGAGGATGTGGGGAGATGGTGTGGGAGGGATGATTTCCGTGGAAGCAAGGAGGAGATGGATTAGAAGTTCCTGAAGATGAAGTAATTTGCAATTGAAAGCAGCAAAGGAAGAGCAGAATCTATTGGCATTAGCTAACTTGTCAGTAGTTTCCTTTTATTGTGTATAAAAAATTAGGACATTTGAGAATGAATCTAGCTGAAATGATACAGGTATATTCAGTATTCTTCCTAAATACTATGGAGTTGCATGTTTTCCCAAAACTCATGTTAGATGTTAAAGGAAGTCTGGTCAATAACCAGTAGAATGCAAAATGTCGTATTAGTAATACTTGGTGCATCGTACACGTTATTTATACAGTGTACTGTTAGGCAAACAGACATCAACCTGATACAAGACTTGCAGTTTCTAGTATAATTTCTAGCTCCTCTCAGTGCAAAAATGAATTCACTGCTTTTATTGTCTTCAGAGAATATGCTAACTTGAGATGTGAACTTGTCTTTCAGTTGAGTGTTCGTGGGAAAAACAAGAAAGAGAAACTTGAAGACTTCTTTAAAAACATGGTTAAATCAGCAGATGGTGTCATTGTTTCAGGAGTAAAGGTGATTCATCTCTAGCAATGTTAATAAAATGTTTAGTAATTTTTTTTTAACTTTGAATTAAAATCAAATATGATTACAAAAGGAGACAAATACCAAATGCAGGCCAAGTACATTTCAGAGCTTCACAAATTTATTATACACTTGCCCGAGGTAGATACAAAAGAGGTGAAACTTGGGGCCGCACCAGCAAAGCCCAGGTGTAGCAGCTTGATGAGATGCCTAGCCCCTTGCAACACCAGCTACTGAGAAGGGTGCTGTCCTGGGACCCTTTCTGGGGGTTTCACCGTTCATATTATTCTCTTCTGGATAGCAGGAATTGTAATCTTAGGGCTTGTCTTCACTATGGGGAGATTGATGCTGCTGCAATCGATGCAGCAGGTGTCGATTTAGTGGGTCTAGTGAAAACCATTCATGGAGATTCCACAACCTCCTTAGGCAACTTGTTTCAGTGCTTAACTACCCTTACGGTTAGGAAGTTTTTTCTACTGTCTAATCTGAATCTCCCTAGCTGCAATTTAAACCCATTACTTCTTGTCCTGTCTTCAGTGGTTAAGGAGAACAATTTATCACCCTCCTCTTTATAACGACCTTTTCATACTTGAAGACTGTTATCATGTGTCCCCCCCCGCCCCCTCAGTCTTTTCTTCTCTAGACAAAACAAACTCAGTATTTTTTATCTTTCCTCATAGGTAATGTTTTCCAGATCTGTAATCATTTTTGTTGCTCTCTCTGGACTTTGTCTAATTTGTCCACGTCTTTCCCAGTGTGGTGCCCAGAACTGGATGCAATACCGCATTTGAGACCAGATATCTAACTATTTCACTAACCAGCTGATGGATGGTGATGAACCTTCTCCTTCACTGCTGGTTTGGGTCATAATAGAACTGGTGACCTAGAGGTGGAAGGTACTTATTACAACCGCCCTAGTAGATGACAAATGCATTATGAAACACCACATCTAAAAATCGGTTTTTATTTCACCTACCTGCTAACCATGTGTTCAGGATTCTAGGTGTGCAACACCTGTTATCATAAAGCCTAAAACATTGCAGGCAACATCACTTACCTGCCAAGTCCCACAAGATTGAAGTAAAAACTGACTTTCATATAGGGTGTTTTACAAAATAAGTACAGAGTTCACTTACACGTATTCTAAAGTATTTAATTGTATACAGTTGTGATTGTATACTAAATTTCATGTGTCATTATTATAGACCGCTGAATCTGTTTTCTAAATACTGTTTTGCCTTTTAGGATGTAGATGACTTTTTTGAACATGAAAGAACATTCCTTGTAGAATACCATAACCGAGTCAAAGATGCTTCTGGCAAATCTGATAAAATGACAAGATCACACAAAAGTGAGTTTCTGATCTCTGAGGGCAAGAAGCTTCATTAGTTGTAGCACACACTAGAAAATTTCCTAATTCTTATTGATTGGCAATGACCTTCCGTTGATAACTTGCCTCACATGCAAGGAAGAGTAAAATTCTCAGGGAGTATAAATGTCTTTATGCAAGCAGAAGTAAACATAAGAGTGGCCTTACTGGATCAGACCAAAGGTCCATCTAGGGCAGTATCCTATCTTCTGACAGTGGCCAATGCTAGGTGCCCCAGAGGGAATTAACAGAATAGGTAATCATCAAGTGATCCATTCCCTGTCGCCCATTCCCAGCTTCTGGCAAACAGAGGCTAGGGAACACCATCCTTGCCCTTCCTGGCTAATAGCCATTGATGGACCAAAGACTAATCAGATCATAACCTATCTCTGGATGTAACTAATGCTCAGGGCTGGCCTTATGGGTGGACGCCATGGTCAAGAGGCAAGGAGCAGAGCCGGCCTGGAATGCAAGGTCATGGAAGCGAACTTGGGGCAATGGTGGGGGGAGGCATTGGGGGTCTGGGGTGATGGGGAGGAGGGTGAGGGAAGCTGTGGGGGCCATGGGCAATGAATGGGGGATTGGAGGAGGCAGCGGGGGGCTTGGGGCACCAAAATACAAGTTTGCCAAGAGTGCCATTTTCCCCATGGCTAATGCTGTACTAGACCAGTTGGAATTAGAATAATTTGCTTTTACACTGGAATCAACTGTGAGACAGTTTGATTCTTTGTACCATCTCTTTTGGGGATAACTGAAAGATGTATTTAACCTTTAGTTAAATTTTATGAATTTTAGAGTGCAGAGGTGGGTGATACAGCTATATTCATGATTAAATTCTGTCACAAACCTTTTCTAGTGGGGAGAACTTTAGATCTGCCTGCAGTTATCTGGGTTCAATTTGTGCCACACAAGAAATGACATTTCTTTACTCAGCCTCAAACTCATCTATTCCACTTCAACCAAAAGTGGCAGTCATAATATGTCAGGGGAGTGAAGAGGTTTGGGAAAGTTTGGCATGCCATAATTTGGGAACTATTGGTGACCTTAAGTTCGGGAAGGAAATAAATTTCTCCTTCAGCAATTGCCCAGCTTCAGTCTTGGAATGTGCCATTTGATATTAATCAGCTTGGAAACTTCTAGTAAGCAGTGTCTGTTGGGCCATGTGTGTGCACCCACCCTCTTCCACTCAGTGAATTCCACTCAGTGAATTCCATAAAAGCAGGCATAGACCCACCTGTTTCCTTCAGACTGCTAAAAGAGCAGTGGGCTGGCATAGCTCAGTGTTCTTGATGCATCCCTCATTGGGTTGGTTTGTCCTTATCCTCTCTAAGGATTTTTATTTGTGAACAATTAAATTGGATTTTTTTAGCGTGCCATCTGGGCTCAGCTATTTTTGCACTGCCGTACCATCCTTTTTCAGTACTGTTCTGTTTTATCTTTCTTTTTCTTTCCCTTTTGTTAGGGTCTGCTGACACAATGGCACCATGGTGAGGTGACTAGAAAGGCAGGCCTTTCAAGCCTTGCGCTTCATAAAACACTTTGACGCTGGTCACTGATGGTTATGTGCAATGTCTGGTACCTGGGAGACGGTCACAGTTTGAATAGATGTTTGATCTATCTTGCTTTCTCCTATGAAACCTGAATAGATTAGGAGGGTCATCTTTAAACTGCTGTTCGAAGAGACTTTTAATGAGAAAGCTGTGAATTCTGGCAGAATCTGCATTAAAAGGGTGCTTTAATGTCAAAGACCCTTTGCAAGAAATGACTGCTTACGGGCCTGGCAAAAGTGGGTGAAGTCCCTGTTTTTGCCCAAGTTAAAGACGTGAAGATTGGTGACAGCCGCATCTCTGCAGTAGCTCAAAGTAGCACTTTCTCAGGGAAGAACTGGGGAAAGGACATCTATATTTGCTGTAACTGTGATTAGCTTATAAGAGCCCAGTCTCCATAGGGAGCGTCTTCTGCCCTAGGAAAAGCGCACAGTGTTCTTGGGGATTCACATAAACAAAGTCCTTTTTAATCCCAGCACAAAGGTGGGGATTGGATTTCTGAGCTTTCACAGCTATGAAATCTTTCTTGCCAGAGGACAATTCCATATGCCTCCCTTGGTAATAGTAATTGACATCTGTGGAGTGTATTGAGGTGCTTACCTCAGCACACTGTTTGAGACTTGCAACCCAAGGTGGTGCTGTTAGTTCCAGCCTGAGTTATACAATTTTAGTTCTCCATCATCCTAGAACTGAAAACCGACCTGCAAATTTTGCATCCCAGTTTACCAGAACTTTTGTCTCAGAATCAGGACAAGATTCTTCACCCAGATTCTGATTCTCTTCTTAGGCTGACAGCTAGACTTCTGGATTTCTGGGAACACTAGATTGAGTATTTTGTCAAAGTCAAGAGGTTATATTAGAAAACAGGAAGCCGTTGACCAGAAAAACCTGTTTGATGAAATGGAAAGGATTTTCCTTCTGAGTAACTTAGAAAAGAGTAGATCCAAAATGGCCTTCCATTACTTCTGGTTTTGGGTCTTCTGCTACATATATGTCAAAAATATGAGCTAGCACCCTTCATCTGTCTGCCATTTCAACTTTTCACCCTCTAATGCATGGACTGTTGATCTTTGCTGACCCTACAGTAATGCAGTTTGTCAAAGACTTGCTCCATGTATTCCTTCTTCTGTGTGAACGACCTTCATTAATGGGATCTGAAACCGATACTTACAAAGCTAATGGGGGCCCTGGTTCAAACTCCTGTCAGACAGTTCTGCATAGCTGCATTATCAGCCCAGATTGTTAGTGAGATCCAGGCCCTTGTTACTTATGTTCCGTAAGAATGGCCCTGTGTCCTCACTACAAATTCCTGTCTAACGTGGTTTCAGGTTTCCATTTTAACCAGACCCTTAACTTTCTTGTATTTTTCCCTAAACTTCATTCACATCTAGCACAGGTTAAATGCCATACTAGAGGACATCAAGAAGGCCCTTGGTTATTACCTGACTAGGACCAGGACAGGATCTGTAACTCTCCTAATTTTATTTCCAGTGTACCACAAAAATATGAGGGTCTGGCAGCAAGATACTGACCAAACTCAAGAGATCAAAGGTTCATTGATCCTAGTGGTTGAGAAGCACATGGTTCTCAACACTCTGAGGTATCGTAGTGGCCAGTCCAATCAAACGGAGCCTGGGGACTGATGGTTCCTTCAAAGTTCTATCTAGGGGAGTAGAGTATGGATCTCAGGAATCTTGCAGAGATTCTCAAGTGTGGTCCATGGAGCGCTTACTAGTGCTCTCCAGAGAGCTGGAGTGTTGCAAGGAGTTGTTGTCTCTCACTTCCAGCTGTTAAGTTACACTAAAATATCATTTAGACCAGAGGTTCTCAAACTGTGGTCTGTGGACCACCAGTGGTCTGCAAGCTCCATTCAGGTGGTTCACGGATAGTTCCCTCTAAGGTGCACTGGGCAGCTGCACATGAGAGAATGAAGGGCCATGCCCTTAATTAGTGGAGCCACGCAGGCATGGCTCCACTAATTAGGAACCTGGACCCAGGAGAAGACGCACATGTAAGGTGAGGTGGTGGCCTTGGGGGTGGCGGGGGAATAAGGGGTAGGTGGGAGGGGGCAGTGGGGTGAGAAGAGGGGTGGGAGGAATTTGGGACATGCGGGGCTGCAGAGGTCAGAGAAAGAGGTGACTTTCCCCAGCTCCAGGGCTGCAGCTGCCGGGTAGAGATGGCCCTCCTCCCCAGCATCAGCTCTGTGGCTGCTGTGGCGGGGGAGAGACCCCCTCCTTTCCAGCCCCAGCTCAGGGGCTGCTGTGGCAGGGGAGAGAGGGCACATCCATTATATTAGAAAGGTAAGACAACTGATATTAAAATATGAGTTGTGTGCTTTTATTTGTAGAACAAAAAATGTTTATTTTTTTTAATAGTGCTTTTATCCAAAGCGCTTTACAATAGTTAGCTAACGCTGCAAACAACATTTTGAAAGATCATTAAGTGGTCCGCCGAGACCCTCAGCAATTTTCAAGTGGTCCGCAAAAAAAAAAGTTTGAGAACCACTGATTTAGATGGATTAAAATACATAATTTCCTAATATTACTCTGCTATATAAGCTATTATAGTAGTTCCACAGGGCTGATATACAATAGTGGGTCAGAGGGAAGGTGGTTCACAAAATAATCTGTTAAAACAAGGTCTATGCTACAAACTTTTTTGTATTTTTTTATCATCTATTGTAATGAAGTACCATAAGAACAAGAATTAGTATTAACTTTTATATTCTCGGGGTAAAGTGAGTCAAGAAATTTCCAGTTATGTCAAATATCTGAAAGTTGAAAGGCACACCACTGGTGGGGGCGTGTAGGGTAGGTGTAGCTACATGCTACAGTGAAAAGCAGGCTGTGTCTACACTGTGGTATATAGTGTTTGTCACGGAGGTCACGGATTCCGTGACTTTCCGTGACGTCTTCAGCACTCCCGTGTGGCTGGTCCAGGAGCCGCCTGAGCAGCTCAGGCAGCCCCCAGGTCAGTCGCATTGGCTGCTGCTGGGGCAGTCTTGGGGCCCGGGCAGCAGGAGTTTGGGTGTGGATGGGTTTGGGGCTGCTGCTTACCTGGAAGGGGCTTCCCTCCCCTAGCTCCACATGCTGCCCCTGCCGGCAGCCAGGCACCACCCCTGCAGCTCCCATTGGCCAGTGGGAGCTGCAGAACTGGGGCTGGGGCGGAGTGAAGGCAATGCGTGGAGCTAGGGCTACTGCTTCCCAGAATTTCATCTCGTAATTCCTGCATCAAGCCCATAACTCCTGGTTGAACTAGAGCATACCTTTTAAAAAAGCATCCAGTTTTGAAGAAATAACGTGCTTCTTGAAATAATATTCATACAAGAATAGAGTGAAATATTCAATCTTAAGTCCTTTTTTTCTTTCTAGGTGTTGCAGATGACTGTAATAGAATTGGTTCTTCATTATATACATTAGGAACGCAGGATTCCACAGATATGTGCAAGTAAGATTTTTATTGTTAAAAGTGATTAAATTATGGGACAGATTGCTACCCAGCAATATGTTAATTTTGACCTACATGGGTTGATGTCTATTCATTTATCAAAATGGAATGAGTCCATAAGAGAGAATAACATCCAAAAGAATGGTCTCTTTCTCTTCCCTTACCATTCCCCACATGCATAGCAAGCAGATGGTAAGGCATGACAAGAGCACGTCTAAGATCTGGGTATATGCACACTTTATCATAGTCACAGCAGAGCGATCATGAAAAGTGGCATCATTGTGCACCTCTGTGGATCCCCATTCTTTCCCTAGAGATGAAAACAAGAGGTATGCATCCATATGGAGACTTGTGCTCACTCAAGCTTTTGGTAATTTTGTTCAATATGTTGAATGGTCTTTTGATATTCTGAACTAAATTGTATTCTTGGTCTCTGCACACTTAAACATAGGTAATTTAAAAAATGTTCTATTAAACTTGCTTGTGAAAATGAAGGCTTAACCATATCAGTTGTACTTGGCATTATTGCAGGAAGGAGCTATATATGAAGTTAACGTACAGAGATTTGTCAATTCACCTCAGTTCTGGTAATACTATACACCAGTTGCAGTGGTAGGCCTTCCTTGCTTTGTACCAAATCTTGGTTTTGTGATCAGGTTATTTAGATCATTGATTGGAAATTGAACTGAAAACCATTAAAGTCATAATATGTATCTGTTTCCTTCCCAGGTTTTTTCTGAAGGTATCAGAGTTATTTGACAAAACAAGGGTATGCATCATTAAATCAATTTTTAGATGTAAACTTCTGTTTGTAATTGTATATCCCAGTGTGTGCCATGATATTGACAATTAGTATCTTGGAGTCAGTGGTCCTTTGATCAGCTTGTGAGTTTTTTATAGTAAGTAATTGAGCATTGGGCAGTGGTGAGGAGGAAGATAGTGTGTTAAGATTTCCAAACTGCTTTTTAAAGTAAATGTTTAGTCTTTAAATAAAGCTACATTCAGAATGACTTTGTAGACTGTTTGAAAGGGTAAAAAGAGAGTCCAGGTGGGCGTGGTAATATTTATTGGACCACCTGTTAGTGAAAGGGACAAGCTTTCAGGCTTACACAGAGCTCTTCAAAGGATATAGTTTATCTGCCTTGTGGCCTGACATTAATTTTACCAAGTAAGGAGAGCTAGTCCTCCAAAATGTTAAGAAGTGCTCAAAATTTTTGTCTATTACTGCAACAGAAGTGATTTTAAAAGATTTGCACTTGAAAGAGCATACAGGAAGATTGCCTCCAAGTTATACTATCCCATGAGAAAGCTATCAGGAATGAGAGTATAATGCAGTAGATTGAGTGGAAAGGACACTAATGGTAAAGGAAATTTTAAAAATATTGAGTTGAGACCTTGAGCAACAATCATTTGAGAGATCATCAAATGAGTTATGTAAATAGCTAGTAAACGTGAATATTTTAAAACCTATTAGTTTATGCAGACATGGAATAATGAAGACTTTCTGAATCAGGAATGCTTCTTCAGATAAATGATTTACCCTGTTCTGTTAACTACATATGGGTACAGCAATACTGTATTAGGTACATATTTTATTCAAAGACAATGCACTGCTGAATCAGTTTATTGCCTTCTCATCACTGAAATTCAACTTCATAAGTGCACCTTTTGAACACAGCTAATGATCTGGTCAAAGCTGGATTTGTTACTGGAATAACATTTTAACACTATAGATGTCGGAGATGAATGTAGGTGCCAGCAACTGTACAGTGCTGATTGACCTTTCCAGACAGTTCATACAGTGGAATTGGTCTCTTTAAAGAGTATCTGCACTTGAATAGCTGATATGGAGTTAAGACAGAATTTTTATGTCCTATTGAGATCATATGATGAGAATGTATATTTTCCTCTGAGGCTGTTTGAACTTCTCTGCCTTTTTCAGTATACAATAAATGCCACTGAAAGTGGGAACAATGTCCCTGTTAAAAACTGGCTTCTTATAAGACAAACAGGCATACCTAGCGCATTCCTATAAACAGGCATAACTAGCTCATGATGCTAAAAACCGTGATTGTTTATTTTTTGAAAGTGGTAATATCTGTGTGCGTCATGCACTGTTGCTTTGCGAGTATTTGCACCTATACTTACATCAAACAAATGAAAAATTGAAGTTCAGATGTTTTGAGAAGGGCATACCACCTTTTTTTTCCCCCCCCCGCAGAAAATAGAGGCACGGGTGTCGGCAGATGAAGACCTTAAGCTTTCTGACCTTCTGAAATATTACTTAAGGGAATCGCAAGCTGCTAAGGTGAATTTGTGCTTTATGTTCAGTGAGGTAGTGCACTACTTGAAAGAGTATTTAGGGATCACCTAAGTGAATGTAAATTACACTAATTCAGTGGATTAGGAAAAATACTAAAATCTCCAGCCTGTTAATTTTTGTCCCCCTCTGGCTCTTCACTCTTAAGAAAACGGTAACAAAATTTTGTTTGCTCCCATTTGCAAGGCTAAATATCATTTGTAGATTTAGAAGAAATGAAGGAGCGACTTTGAAAAATTCTGTAAACTACTTACAGTTCACAAACTATTCTAACTGTTGCGCTTAATTGAAAATTAATCATACAGTTTGACAACTGTTTCATATACTCTAAAATCACTGAAATTAAAACAACAAATTTAAATAAAACTTTATTATAGGCAAAGTTGGTTCCAAAACTGTTTGCTTGATGTGGGAGGAGACTGTTTTCCTTCTAACAGTGTGAAGAAGTAGTTTACAAAATTGTCCACATTCAGAAAAAGGTGGTGGTGATGATGGATGCTGCTTACATTTTTTTAACACAGAAGGCTAGTACTGTTTCTCATGCTATGCATGTATTTTGGATTCCTAATCTAAACAATAGTTTGATCCTAATCTGCTGGGAGGACATGGAATTCCCCATACTTGCCTTCTCCTGAGTTTCTTGCAACATCCTATGAAGCTTCTAGTGTTGGCCACTGTCAGACAGAATATTGGACTAGATGAGACCACTTGTCTGATCCAATGTGGGAATTTCTGTGTTCCTTTATGTTGCTGGCATGGGAGGATCTGTTTTGCTATATTCACATGACTAAAGTTAGAATAATCTTAACACGCAGGAATAAAATGAAAATCTTGACAAACAAGGTAGTCTACACTCTGATCTGAGGGCTAAAATTGAAGATATCCAACAGTTTGTAATTGTAGAGTTTATACATTCTTATACTTTGTTTTTGCAGGATCTCCTATATAGAAGATCTAGGTCACTAGTGGATTATGAAAATGCTAATAAGGCATTGGATAAAGCAAGAGCAAAAAATAAAGATGTGCTGCAAGCTGAAACCACTCAGCAAGTATGTTGTCAGAAATTTGAAAAAATATCTGAATCAGCAAAACAAGGTATTTGAGCAATCTTTGATCACGCATTATATTTGCACTTTTAAAAAATCTGTTTTTTTTTAATAGCCTCAATTTTTCAGACGTTTAGAATATGTTTACTGCTCTGAATTTTCTCTGCTCTTAATCTGTATTTATTTGTGACTTATCTGAGGACATTTAACAGTATTTTCCTTCAAAATTAAAGACTAATGGTCTTTCTGGTACCAATATGGTGCTTAAATGGCTGAATTTCCTCAAATCAAGATACAAGTAACTAAGTCGTCACTTGTTTTGACACGCACTAAAGTGTAACTGACTGCAGATAGTTAAGACAAATATAATTTTGTCAAGCTCTGTTGAAATGGCCTTACACAACTCTGCCTAGCTACTTCAGTGCTGATTTTCATTTATTGCCACATCTCATTGCTGGTGGTTGTAGGTCAGAAACAGAGGAGCCAGCGAGGGGAGTTTTTTGCTGGGTATGCTAGTAGTGGAGCTCTGTCCCAACTTAAGCAGCTTTGGTGGGTGAAAGGTGCTCCTCCTCTGGAGAAGAGACTGTTCAGTGTGCTGCCTCCTTTCTGCAAGTCTTTCCCCCCTTTGGGTTAAGGTTGGCCTAGGGAAGTGGTCTTCTGACCCAGTCAGCATCCCCTGTCCTAAATTAGCCCCTTCGAGCCTACCTTGCTTCCCCATCCACATCAGTCACTAAAATTCTTTTGGCTTTATAAATCTGCCAAAGTTGGTGGCTCTTTGGAGAAAGATCCTGTTAGCCCCTGAAGTGTTCCAATAAGCACATTGTCTTTAGGCTACCTGCCTCATCTGTTCTTCAAATTAATTTTGCCCTGGTGTTCTCTGCAGAGCCCTTCACATGCCTGCTTTCACTCATGAGTGAAGGCAAGTTTCTGGGGCAAGCAGAGTGATGAAAGGAAAAGAGAAGAATGAATTTAATCTTTAAATTAGGGCTGTCAAGTGATTAAAAAAAGAATCACAATTAATTGCACTGTTAAACAAAAATAGAATACTACTTATATAAATATTTTTGGATGTTTTCCAATTTTTCAAATATATTGATTTCATTTACAATACAGAATACAAAGTGTATGATGCTCACTTTATATTTATTTTTATTATAAATATTTGCACTGTAAAAATGTAGTATTTTTCAATTAAGACAAGTACTGTAGTGCAATCTCTTTATCATCAAAGTTGAACTTACAAATGTAGAATTATGTACAAAAAATAGCTACATTCAAAAATAAAGCAATGCAAAACTTTTGAGCCTACAAGTCCACTCAGTCCTACTTCTTGTTCAGCCAATCGCTCAGACAAACAAGTTTGTTTATGTTTGCAGGAAATAATGCTGCCCACTTCTGGTTTACAGTGTGACCTGAAAGTGAGAACAGGTATTCGCAAGGCACTGTTGTAGCCAGCATTGCAAGGTATTTACGTGCTAGATATGCTAAACATTCATATGCCCCATCATGCTTCAACCACCATTCCAGAGGACTTGCGTCCATGCTGATGATGAGTTCTGCTTAATAACGATCCAATGCATGTTCATTTTCAACATATGAGTCAGATGCCACCAGCAGAAGGTGGATTTTTCGTTTTTTGGTGGCTCGGGTTCTGTAGTTTCTGCATTGGAGTGTTGCTCTTTTAAGACTTCTGAAAGCATGCTCCACACCCGGTCCCTATCGGATTTTGGAAGGCATTTCACATTCTTAAATCTTGGGTCTAGGTGCTGTTTCTGTATTTAGTAATCTTATATTGGTACCTTCTTTGTGTTTTGTCAAATCTGTAGTGAAAGTGTTTTTAAAATGAACAACATGCTGGGTCATCATCCGAGACTGCTATAACATGAAATACAGTAACTCCTCGCTTAACGTTGTAGTTATGTTTCTGAAAAATAACTTTAAACGAGCATGTTCCCTAATTGATCAGCAACATAACAACAAAACAACATTAACTGGGACGACTTTAAGTGAGGAGTTACTGTATATGGCAGGATGCAGTTAAACGGAGCAGGAGACATACAATTCTCCCCCAAGGAGTTCAGTCACAAATTGAATTAACACATTATTTTTTGTCTCCTGCTCCGTTTTTTTAACGTGCGTCATTAGCATAGAAACATGTCCTCTGGAATGTCGGCCAAAGCATGAAGGGGCATACGAATGTTTAGCATATCTGGCACATAAATACCTTGCAGTGCTGGTAAAACGAAGCGATTGGCTAAACCAGAAGTAGGATTGAGTGGACTTGTAGGCTCTGAAGTTTTACATTGTTTTGTTTTTGAGTGCAGTTATGTAGCAAAAAAAAATCTACATTTGTAAGTTGCGCTTTCACGCTAGAGATTGCACTTCAGTACTTGTATGAGGTGAATTGAAAAATACAATTTATTTTGTTTATCATTTTTACAGTGCAAATATTTGTAATACAAATGATATAAAGTGAGTACTGTACACTTTGTATTCTGTTTTGTAATAGAAATCAATATATTTGAAAATGCAGAAAAACATTGAAAATATTTAATAAATTTCAATTGGTATTCTGTTTAACAGTGCGATTAAAACAGTGATTAATCGCGATTAATTTTTTTGAGTTAATCGCGTGAGTTAACTGCAATTAATCGACATCCCTACTTTAAATGTAATGTTTTAATTTTTTTTTTAAAGGGACACACACTGCTATCTGACTCTAAAAGAGCTTTACGTATATGAAAATTATGGTTAAGAGAAGCCAGCACAATCACACTTTAAATAGCTCCTTCTCTAAGGGTATGTCTACATTGCAGTTAGACACGCACAGCAGGCCCATGACCGATGACTCAGGATTAAGGGGCTTTGGCTAAGGGACAGTTTAATTGCAGAATAGATGTCGGGCTCGGGCTGCAACCTCCCACTTCATAGGGTTTGAGAGCCCGGGGTCCAGTCTGAACCTGAACATCTGCACCATAATTAAATAGCCCCTTAGTCCGAACACTCTGAGCCTCAGCCAGCTGACACAGACTAGCTGCAGGTTTTTAATTGCAATATAGACATACCCTAACAGTGCTGCAATAGCTCTGAGCCCAAGTTGTGGTCTTAGTCTTAAACTTGTGATTTCCCCCCCCCCCCCCCCCATCCCAAGAGGAAAGTGTCTTAATGCTTGAATGCATTAACACTGTTTTTTATGGAATCACAAATTATACTTTACAGAACTTGTAGACTTTAAAACACGAAGAGTTGCTGCATTTCGAAAGAATCTAGTGGAACTTGCAGAATTGGAACTGAAGCATGCTAAGGTAATCAAAACCCATTTTGGTTTGTATTTAAATCCATTTTTCCATGTTGTATACTTGGATAAGATCAGTTTGGTCATTTCTGACTTATGTAATGTACTCTCCACCTCCAAAAAGTTCAGTCAGAGCTGATATAAAGTATGAGCAGCTTCAGCTGAAAGGCTAACTTTTATAAAGTTGTAAACTATGGAGAATAGGGATGCAAGCATAGACTTTCAATTGGACTTGTGCTCCTAAGTGCCTTCAGTGCTTTTTGAACATCTCTATCCCATAGAAAATATCTCATGCATTGACTATAGTATTGCTGCCTACAGTATCTATCTAGGTACCTGTATGACTCTCATTAGCATAGTATCTGAGTTTCCTTCTCCATTATTAGTGGATTTTATCCTTGCAACGCCCCCCTACACACACACACAAAGAGGTATGAAAATATGCCTGAAGTTCATACAGGAAGTCTGCCACTGAGCAAGACATTGAGGTCAGATCTGTGTATAGATACTTAAATATGCCTTGGTTTCTTTTAGATCACTAGCATAGGATGTTGACTAAGAAACTTCAGTTGCAGATAATTTACTGAATATGCTAAATGGTTAAGGAAGTGAATTATTTTTCCCCAAAAGAACCTAAATGCACTGTCCTTAAATGTCATTTTAATGCATTTGAGCAACAATTTTTTTATCTTTATGGAGATAATAGCTTACTACTTTTGACAAAGCTGCAGACAGTGGCTATAATGTCTTATACCAAGGGATTTTCCAGAAAAGCTATCCTGAACCATCTGTTCCTTCAGAATTCACATTATTCAGCTGTTACCATTGTCTGCACTTGCCACTGTTTCCATTAAAACCTTGTTTCTGAGGGGATTTATTTTGAATATTTTAGGCTGAAATTAGGCATAGACACTTGAAATTCAAGAGAGTGTGTTGATCTATAAAAATTTATATACATGCAACTTTTGTTTAAATTGGTTTGCACATTTCAGCTTGATGTAAAACAATTTAGTTTACATGCTTTTTTTAATGCTGTGAGAGGAAATGGCTTTTTTAAATGTAATTTTCAAGTAATCTTTTTGCATTACTTAAACTAAACGCCAAATATGTATTTATGTACTAGAAGTACTAGAATATGTGGTACCCTTCACTTAATTCTTATGGATCAGATGGCTTTCACATTTAGCCTTTTAAAAATGTCTTGTTTTATATTGGTTTGAGTGTGATGCTGCTTGGGGCACCCAGGACCGAGAGTCACCTTGTTACCCTGTCTCCAGTGCAAGGGAGTTTTTCTTCTGCCAGCTGGGTGTTAGCTCCCTCACACAGCCAGCCTGTCAGCCACTCAAGCATTCTCCTCTGGGCTATACCAGGTCTGCATGTTGACAGTAGATACATCCTAGCTCCCAAGTCCCTTCAAAGTGTCTCCTTATGGTATCTAGCCTCTGACCACCAGATACCCACAGAGATCCCAGATCCTCTGTTCCCAAAGGAACCGTGTCCCCCAGTTTACCAGTGTCACGTTAGGTCACCGCTCCTGTATCACACACAGCACTTGAGTTCAATTATAGTAAAACAAAAGGAAACTTAAGAAATAATAGAGATTCAAATAGGAACAAGCGTGAGTGATGGAAACAAGTGGATACATACGAAACAAAATCATAAAATGCAAACGAGGTCCTAAACTTATTAATAGTTACCTTTCCTATCTAATAAAGTAGATTCTCAAAGTTTAGTCTTTTACAGTGCTTGCTAGCCCCAAGTAGCTAGGACACAGTCTTTCATGAAGCAACCCTGCTTATCAAGGTACTCCTCAGTGAATGGATCTAGAGTGTCTTCCCTCCACCCCCAACCCCAACCCCCTTCGTGACATACTGAATCAATCTTTTGTCTTTATTCACAGAGAGGGCAATCCCTTCACTGTTCGGTTGTTCCTTTTTACTTCAAGTGGTTTTCATGATTATAGTTTCTTTGATGGTTTTCCGTTGACTTTTTTGGGTTGGTGCAAAGATAGACAACTGAGCAATACAGTACATATTCTGCTAGCCAGGGAGGGAGATAGCTCCTTTCCACTTTAATGGGCCCTCCCTGAGCATGTTATTCCTTGGGGACTAACTTTTGCTTGAAGACAGTAAGGAATAACTTTCAATGTAGCTACATTATTCCTTTAAATATTACTCATACACATATCTCACAATGACAGGTTTCAGAGTAGCAGCCGTGTTAGTCTGTGTCAGCAAAAAGAACAGGAGTACTTGTGACACCTTAGAGACTAACACATTTATTTCAGCATAAGCTTTCGTGGACTACAGTCCACTTCATCAGATGCATAGAATGGAACATCCAGTAAGAAGATATTTATACATTCAGAGAAATATGAAAAGGTGGAAGTACCCATACCAACTGTAAGAGGCTAATTCTTTAAGAGGAACTATTATCAGCAGTGAAAAAAAAACTTTTTAAGTGATAAGATGGCCCATTACGGACAGTTGACACAAAGGTGTGAGGATACTTAACTAGGATACTTAACTAGGGGGAAATAGATTCAATTAACGTAATGACCGAGCCACTCCCAGTCTCTGTTCAAACCTAAGTTAATGGTATCTAGTTTGCATATTAATTCAAGTTCAGCAGCTTCTCATTGGAGTCTGTTTTTGAAGCTTTTCTGTTGCAAAATTGCCACCTTTAAGTCTGTCACTGAGTGATTAGAGAGGTTGAAGTGTTCTCCTACTGGTTTTTGAATGTTATGATTCCTGATGTCAGATTTGTGTCCATTTATTCTTTTGCATAGAGACTGTCCGGTTTGGCCAATGTACATGGCAGAGGGGCATTGCTGGCACATGATGGCATATGACCTAGCAACATAGGTGAATCCCCCTGCACCTTACATGCGTTGGAAGGGTGGATATAAGAAAACACCGTGTTGGTGTAATTCATATGCACAACAGGAAAAACTTAGTTTCTCTTGTGGAGTACTGGTGACTGCTGCCAGAGAGTGGAGGATGGATGGGGTAAAGGATCAGAGAAGATTGGTGTTTGGAGTTTTAACTGACATGATTGTCCCATTTCTCCAAAGAAGGGCAAAGGAAACAAAATGAACAGTGGGGGATGGTGGTGAGATTTTTTTTTTATATGAAGTCTTTTATACTTAATTGAACTGCTTAATTTGGAGAGGAGAAGAATTAGGAGAAGATGCAAGAATCTTAGTCGTATAGGTTAAACAGAAGCAGCAGATTTTTTTATATATATATATCTCAAAAGCTTCCTTATATTAAAAATCAAATTTGAAATTAAGATCATACATAAAGTGATGGAACTCACTGCTACAGTTTACAGAAGCAAATAGTTACCAAGACCTAGATTTGAATAAACAACAGAATTTGAAACTATAAAATTAATTAGTCCACATGCTAAACAGGGTGTATGTTCATTACTAACTAGGATCAAGAAGCATTTTCCATGGTATAATTGTGCATTGAGGGTTTTGTCTGTCCATCTTTCATTGGACTAGATGGAATATATTGCTTCTCGGCTCTATGAGCTAAGATCAAGCGTAGTATCTGTTCATTCTTAGCAATTCCTGTTTCTTGCCCATACTCTTCAGCTTCAGATTGGAGTACAAACTCAGTACAATTTGTAACTGTAGAACAGAACCAGATAATTGAAATTGATAGAAATGAGATGTGTAAAACAGATGGTAACCAGCACAGTGTGCTTTAACTTTCTTTAAATTCTAAAAAGTAACTGGTTTTCTAATAATGGCATTGTTGGGTTCTATAGTTAGCTCACTGATTTCCAGACCATACTTGATTAATTTGTAAGTAAATATATTTTTCTAACTGCCAGCGCTGTAAACTCAGTCTGGGATCTGAAAGTCAAGTTGTTTGTCGCTTTCTACCTCACTAGTAATGAAGATTTTGCACGCCAAATTGATTTTATTTACATCTGTACAACTAGGGATAGATTTGGCCTTGCAGTTGAAACTTGATTAACAGTTCTGATAACCACTCTTCTATAGCTGCTGTCTCTGCAGTGATAACAAGTTAGTTTTTCATTTTGTCACTACCATCAGCAAAGTGATAACACACATGGAACATGTCTGAGGAATAAGGTGCCACTTTTTGTAATTTTTCAGGATAGGACCACCCTTTAAATCATTGGTTTAGGGCATTTAATTGGTTCTGTGTTTCCTGCATTGCTCCAAGATAAACATATCAAAGAAATTCCTGTCTGGTTTATTTTTACTGATATACAATGTATTACTTGAATAATTCTGTTATGGGAATAATCTGACAATAGTAGTATTACTATCTTTTCTGAGTGAGGAGTGCCTGAAAGAATATCTTCCACACAAATCATCCTTTTACAACTGAGAATTTAACTCTAAAAGAAAGGAGGACGACAGACCTCTATGGTGAATTTGTTGCATTTTTTATCACAAATAGACCTTTGTTGAGATATGTTTGGGAAGGATATGAGATGTAGTGAAGAAGTTATTTAAACTAACCAAATTCAGAAAGTGTACTAGATCTCAAAATTTCTGTTTAGCGATTCCTTGAGATTGACTTAGTTTTTCAACAGATCTTTCTAAGAGATGAAAATTGCTTAAACAAAAATATTTTAAAATGTTTTATAGCTATCCAGGCTGCTTAATAAGTAATGAATTTTATCTTCATTTAAAAATTATTTTATACCTCAGAAAATAGAGAAACGTGGTCATCATTTTCTTTATTTCTACAGGGTAACTTGCAGCTGCTGCAGAGCTGCCTGGCAGTGTTAAATGGAGACACATAAAACACTCTGTCCATCCACTAACAAGGGCTGCCTTCTTCTGGATTTTGTTTTCATGACTTTTAATAGGGATTTACATCTCACTGGAGAAATCAGTTGGCAAAGTACGCATAAATAAGCTCCTCTTCTCTGAAAAAGTGAAGACTCCTGAAAGCAGTTCCAGACTATATGAAGCAACAGCATACTCATTTATGCACATGTATTCACACACACGTTTATTTAATCATCGTATGCTTTCATTGTTCAGAAATCAAATGTCCTGTTTCTTTGTGAAAGTAGCCAATATAATTATGTTCATGTTATGAATAGTATTATGGTATGGCTGCCAATCTTATTTACCTTTGTAAGTAATTTCTGAAGTTGCCCCATTTGAATGTATTGTTCAAATGGATTAAATATTGCCATTAGATGTTTGAATATTGTTGTTATAAAGCATTGTATGCATTGTCTTAGTTTTTCCATGTCCTGGTATCAAGCATCTTAATATGATTTTTTCCAAATAATGAACATTTCTTAGAAATTTTGGAGAACTTTATGTAATCTTTATAATTATGATTTAAAAGGAAAAGCAAATGCATTAGTATGTTTGCCTTAACTTGTAGACTAATCCCAATTATTGTAAAATAAACTGTGAAATCAGTGATTTTTTTCTAAAATTATGCAGTCATTGTATCATCTATAATAATTTTAAATAGGCATTTGTAGCTAATCTGGTTAATTTGATCAGCATTTTCATCCTCTGAAGAAAATTGTTGAATAGTGTTGGATTGGACTGACCCTGCTTCCAGCTAGACTCTTCCAATAACTCTTCTCACTTAAATTTGAAGGTTTATTAGCTTGCTTATCTACTGGAACCATCCAGTTCACTTAGACATTGTTTCAGACTTGGTTACCATTCTATAGGAAAGCAATTTTTAAAGAGAGTTTGGTTTTTTTTAGTAGGAAAGAGGAAGAGGAGTGGCAAAAGCATGAGTTTAGAAAGCAGGGGAGGCAGTCAGAGACAATGTTGCAATTCACCCCTTCTTGGTTAAACACAAGTAGCTCTGCCTTAAAAAACAAACAAAAACGAACCCCAAAAACAACCATTTGGATTTGAAGGGGTGTCAGGAATGACAGAGGGAGGCTCACGTTCCCTTCAGCATTTTTTTTTTTTTTTTTGCTACTGACGCCTTTTGCTCCTACGCTGCAGCCAGCCGGAGCGGAGCATTTTTTTTTTTTGCTCCCGGTGCCTTTTTTCGCTCCTGACGCCTTTTGCTCCTGCGCTGCAGCCACAGTGGAGCTTTTTTTTTTTTTTTTTGCTCCCGGCGCTTTTTGTTCCCGGTGCCTTTTTTTAGCTCCGCTCCCCCTGTGCTCTAAACCTGGCTATGCCACTAGTTCCCTTGACCAAATTTTGGGCTGTAACTCTTACTGAGTTTGGATCCTTAGGGTATGTCTACACTGGCAGTTAAATCGCCGGCAGTTAAATCGCCGCTCAGAGAGCGCTGAAGGGAGTTCACACTGTCAGCAGCCTGCGCAATAGTGTGTTCACACTTGTGGCACTTGCATCGGTATTTGGAGCGGCGTACTCTTGGCAGTTATCTCACAGAGCATCTCTTCCTCTTCTGCTGCTAAGAGTTGTGGGAAGACGGAGGGTGTCACGGGGTCTCCTGGATCCTGTCCCAATGTCCTGTGATGCATTGCTTCACATCCCAGCAATCCCTGTGCTTCTGTCCACATTTGGCGCCATCTTTCAACGATTTGTGTACTGCGCATTCTGCCTCTTCAGTCTGCAGGAATGGATCCCCCACTGCTGACCAATATGCTGCTCGCTCTCTGTAACACGTCACATGTGGCAGTGGGGTTATTCCTTAAACTACAAGGGCAAGAGGAGTTTGACATTGATCTTGCCATGCGTAGTAGCTACGACATGAGATTGCTTGTGTCATTCACGGAGGTGTTGACCACAGTGGAACACCACTTTTGGGCTTAGGAAACAAGCACTGAGTGGTGGGATCACATCATCATGCACATCTGGGATGACGAGCAGTGGTTGCAGAACTTTTGGATGAGGACTGTGTGATGAGCTCGCCCCAGCTCTGTGGTGCAAGGACAAGAGAATGAGAGCTGCCCTGTCGTTGGAGAAGTGCATAGCAATTGCACTGTGGAAGCTGGCTACTCCAGACTGCTAACCAGATCGGTCGCTAACCAATTCAGAGTGGGAAAGTCGACCGTTGAACTCATGTTGACGGAAGTGTGCAAGGCCATTAATCGCATCCTGCTCCAAAAAACTGTGACTCTGGGCAAGGTGTGTGAAACTGTGGATGGCTTTGAACAAATGGGCTTTCCTAACTGCGGAGGGGTGATAGATGGGACACATATTCCAATTCTCACACCAGACCACCTAGCCACAAAGTACATTAATTGGAAGGGGTATTACTCTATGGTTCTCCAGGCGCTTGTGGATCACTGTGGGTGTTTCACGGATATTAACGCAGGCTGGTCTGGAAAGGTGCATGACACACACATCTTTCGGAACACTGGCCTGTTCAGGAAGCTGCAAGCAAGGACTTTCTTCCTAGACTAGAAGATCACCTTAGGGGAAGTCGAAATGCCCATTGTGATCCTGGGAGACTCTACCTACCCCTTAATGCTGTGGCTTATGAAGCCATACACGGGGAACCTTGACAGCAGCAAGGAGTGGTTCGGCAATAGGCTGAGCAGTGCAGAATGACTGTTCTGTGCTTTTGGCCATTTAAAGGCTCGCTGGCACTGCCTGTATGGGAGGCTGGACCTGGCTGATGACAATATTCCTATGCTTATAGCCGGTTGCTGTACGCTCCATAATATTTGTGAAGGGAAGGCTGAGAGATTCACTCAGGGCTGGACTGCTAAGGCTCAGCACCTGGAGGCTGAATTTGAACAGCCAGAGACCAGGGCTATTAGAGAGGTGCAGCATAGGGCCATAAGGATCAGGGATGCCTTGAGGCAGCAATTTGAAGCTGAAAGCCACTAATATTTGCTGCTATGCTTGGGAGTGCAGTGCTTGTAATGCTAGGAGGTGACTGTGATTGGTGCAGCCAATGCACTAAGAAGGTTTAAGAAAATAGCCTGTTGTTTTGCAAGGGCTCCGTTTGCTTTCAATTAATAGAATAAAGATTGCTTTCAAACCAAAACAATTATTGTGTTAAAAAACAACAACCGGAGAGAGAAACAAAAAAACAGGGGGATGGGGGAAGGGAGGGTCCCAAGAGGAGGTGGGGTCCTGGCACAGTTAAAGATTTGTGTATGTCCAGGTAACATATGCAACCTTGTCCTTTGGAGTACAGTGCAGCGGGAACAGGGCCGGCCCACAACATTTTGGCACCTGAGGCAGGGAGCTCAAATGACGCCCCCATCCTCCTCGCTTGGGCCAGAACTTTGAAAGGTCTCAATTCTGCCTCCTTCCTGTTCTACTCCTCTCATGGTATTGCTCTGCTACCTACCCCAATAAAGGAGAACTAACAACTTAAAATGCCTTTTTCAAAAATTTTAAGTAACACTTAACTTTCAAACGCCTGAACAGCAACTGTACAGTTCCTGTCATAGCATTATCCTCCATAATGGTAACTATGGCATCATCTATCATCCCAATTTGGTGTTTGATAGGCTTTATCGCCTCCACTTGACTTTCCCATCATGTGGCACTCCGTGGTTTCAGTGTCAGAGAGGATGTTCCCAGATGTTGCTTCAAAATTTGCCATTTATGAGTTGATACAGAGAAAAATACATAGATGCTTTGAATTACATTTAAAAATTCAGCAGCCTCACTAGAAGCTGATGCTGCATCACTGACCACCGAGTTCAATGAATGAGAACTGCACAGGACAAAAAAAGCTCAAGGGTTTAACTCTCGGATCTGTGTCTGCACTCCTCTGTTCTTTCCTCTCATGTTGGCACCATTATCGTAGCCCTGACCTCTCATGTCAGCTATCGCAATTCCCGTATCTTCCAGCTTTTTTAAGAAGCATATTTGTCATACCAGCTCCTGTAGTATCATCAATGTCAATACATTCTAGAAAATGCTCTCTGACAGTCACCATTGCAGGGACATTCTCACTAGCTTCTGTTGTTACAAAATGTACCATTAAAGTCATTTGTTCCGCATGGCTGATGTCAGGTGGGCAGTCCAGAATAACAGAGTAATATCTTGCTGACTTCAGATCTGCCACAATCTTCTATTTGACTTTTGTTGCCAATAACTGTATGATCTCATTTTGAAGTGTTTTTCCAAGGTAGTGGTGTGTGTACATTTCTTGGGTGGTGACTCTTCTTAGATGCTCCTGGAGTACACCATCAAACTCAGCCATCAGCTCCACAATTTTAAGAAAGTTTCCATTAGCTAATCTGAATTGCCACACAGTGCTAGGTTTTGGGTAGCAAGCATTCTCACAATGGCAATGAGCCTTTTCCGAACATTTTGCCAGTAAAGAGACTCTGATGCAATCTTTTCTTGATGCTGATCATCTGTGGTGGCCTTTAACCTTAGTCTCATCTCAAGCTCTTTCCACCTGTGGAATGCTCTCTGGTGATTTGCTCTCTTCTCATGGTATGCCAGATTTCTAGCTAGATTTTTCCAGTCTGTTGTTCCTGTAGAACCCAATGTGGCTGGAACATTAGCCAGGAAGAGTTTACAACAGAAACAGTATGCAGCATTCTGGGGTTTTGAGTACATAAGCTATGGCCTCTCCACTTTGTCACTATTGGGGATTTCACGCCAGTAATGTGTTGGATGGAAACTTCTATTTTCATTGTCTTTGCGGAACATGAAGTTTTTCACTTGCTGTGGCACATACAGTACAAGGAAGTCCCTCAGGCTACTGCTCAAGTGGGCTCCCAAGGTCATATCTGTGAAGCCAAAGTGCAACATTTTACAGAAGCAGTATTGTTTTCAACACACAGACCACCGATTCAGTGATTTTAAAAACACAGCCACTGTTCACATACCTGTCACTAACTGGCTGACCCCAGCCAAGCACACATGAACCACAAGACCCCTAACATTATGAGTAACCGCAGGGGCAAAGGAAATAAGTGTTCCAGGACTGTACTGTATACTGGGCACATGGCTCTTGGGGAGAGCCAGCACTGTTAGCGGGAGGCCTTATAATCATTACTGTCCCCACATTTTCCACAGGCTTTGTTCATTATGGAAGATAATACTGAGAGCAGGGAATCAAGGGAGGGTCTTCTCCAAGACTGCGGCTTCCGCCCTGGCCCTTATGCAGCTTGCCTGTGTGCAGCAATAGTCCGCCCCCCTCCATCCCAGTGAAGGCAGAGTGGTGCAGGAAAGTTACCCTTAATGGGGCAAGAAACAAAGTCGCTAGGCCAAAAGAACCTGCAGTAGTGGATTGCCCAGTATCTCCTTGAGAGTTTTATGGAGCTCTGATGAAGATTCCCATGAAGTGAGGGAGTCAGTCAACACACTGTTCCGCCACTCAGGGCTAGTCTACACTAACCCTCACTGTCGAACTAAGATACACAACTTCAGCTACGTTAATAACTCCCCCGTCGACAGCCCCCCCGACAGCTTCAGCTCCCCCATCGACAGCGCTTACTCCTCGCGGCGAGCTGGATTACCAGCGTCGACGGGGGAGCACTTCCTGGTTTGATTTATCGCGTCTAGACAAGACGCGATAAATCGAACCCAGAAGATCGATCCGACGCCTCCGATCCAGCAGGTAAGTGTAGACTAGGCCTCAGACTAGGCATGTGGTGGTACGCGCCTCATACAGACACAAGCCTGCTTTCTGCAACCCTCTTGCCCCTACAACTCGCTTCAGCGATTCCTAAAATCAAAGCTACTTACCCAGGGGACTCCTCTCCTCTCTGTGCTTCGCCAAACTCCAACAGCTGTGACTGGCTAGCTCCTCTGGAGTAGAGAAGAACTGCCTGCCTGCATGCATCTCAGACCTCCGAGTCATCCTCTGCCTCTGGGTCCCAATCCTTGTTCAAGATTTCCTTCTCCTGGCTCGGTCCACTCTCAACTGGCACACGAGCCACCGAAGTATCCACAGTGGAGGTGGGGTCGCCAGCGAGTATCGTGTCTAGTTTTTTGTAGAACTGGCAGCTCGTGGGTGTGGAACTGGAGCAGCGGTTTGCCTCTCGTGCCATTCTGCAGCTCCTTCACTTTGATCCTGCACTGCAGTGTGTCCCGGTTAGGGTCCCTTTCTGTCATGCATCGTGAATTCTGTCCGTAGGTATCATAATTCCTCCACGGGAGTGCAGCTGGGGCTGGACAGCCTCCTTTCCCCAAATGCTGATGAGGACCAGCAGCTTGACATTGCTCCAAGCTGGGAATCGCCTGGTGTGTGGAGCAGGCATGGTCACCTGGAAAGATGCATTGAGACCACTGCATGTGTCACCGAGCAAACAGGAAGGGGACTTTCAAAATTCCAAAGGAATTTAAGGGGTGGGGCTCATGGTTGGTCACCTGAGGGTAGGGTAATAGAGTTCAAACCGATGCCCAGAGAACAGGCATTGTGGGTGTGACTAGGGTTCCACCAGGGGCCTAAGAACGATTCCCATAAAGCTGGTGGATATTCCAATACTTAGATTTACCAAGCCACCATAAAACAGCTTCTTTATTACCTTACTGGTTACTCAGAGGTCCAAACAACACAGTTCCTGCAAAGTGATCCAGCCTCAGGTCTCCATCCAGGTACCTAAGTCAAATATGATGATTTCTGAATGTCTTATTTCATCATATAAAAGTAAAGGTTCTACCCATCTCAAAGGCTCAGACACATTACCTCCCAGGTTAATGAATGTTTCAGATCTTACCCAAATACACACCGCAGCCCATTCTTATTAACTAAATTAAAATGTATTAAAAAAACAAGACAGTGAATGGTTCAATTAATTGAAGTTTAGATTCATAGCAGAGATCGTGAGCATTGTAGTTGCAAAGAGTTCCTTTAGAATTCACTTCATAGGTTATAATCCAATGTCCAAATACCATGTTCAGGGCGTACCACCATAACCGAGACCTCGGTCTTGCGACTCAAACTTCCCCCGATTGAAGCTTAAGCAAATCTGAGATGACAGAATCAGGACCCAAGGATCTTTTATACAATTTAATGTCCTCTTTGACAAGTTAGGAGTTCCTCTGGGAACAAAAGGTAATTAGGATGACTTTGAAGGAGGTCCATCACAGGTACTTAGCTATAGAATTAACATAAGGCAATTTTGCTTGTTCCTTTACCATTCACAGATTATTTGCTATACATTTCAAAGAGAGATGAATACAGAGATATCCTGTGTTTACAATTCATTTAAATGCTAGGATGTTCTTTTGATCTCTGAATTATCAGAATACAGCATAGACAGGGACTGTTGATTACATTGTGGGACCCTACTCATACATATGTAAATACACAAACATCATCTCTCCACATGTCTTTGGAGGGTTGTTTATGTTGCAGGATGTTTAACCCTTTCTAGACATGCGTCACAGTGGGACACCTCTGGGGTGGGGGAGGGGGTGGGAGGGCAATTGCAGCACTGTAATCGACCAGGGTACCTACACTGGTACCGCGGCCCTGTAGCCCCAGCGCAGATAGCTGTATGCCTCTCATTGGGGTGGTTTTTTACAGTGCTGCAACTGCACAGTTTCTGCGTACTAAGTGGCTTGGCAGTGTGTACACCTTGGGAGTTACATTGCAGAAAGCTGCTTTTACTGTGCAGAAACTTGCCAGTATAGACAAGGCCCGAGTCTTTGGTTAGTGATTTGAACCATGAGTCTTTTTTCCAGAGCTATAGTTCTGTTGTGTAATTTCAGAACAACTATGCAAAAGTGTCTGTACCAGAGGTACTCAAACTGTGGTCCGCAAGCTCCATTCAGGTGGTCCGTGGATTGTTCCCTCTAAGTTGCATGCCTGGGTGGCCGCACACAAGAGAGTGAAGGGCCACCCACTTAATTAGTGGAGCCACGCAGGCATGGCTCTGCTAATTTGGTGCCTGGACCCTGGAGAAGACACACATGTACGGTGAGGTGATGGCCTTGGGGGGTAGGTGGGAGGAGGCAGTGGGGTGAAAAGGGGTGGGGGAAATTTGGGATGTGCAGGGTTGCGGCAGCCAGAGAAAGAAGTGACTTTCCCCAGTTCCAGGGCTGCAGCTGCTGAGGAGAGACCCCCCTACTTCCCAACCCCAGCTCGGGGGCTGCTGCGGTGAGGGGTGGGGGAGAGACGCCTCCCCTTCCCAGCCCCAGCTTGGGGGCTGCTGCGGGGGAGGAGAGAGGGCACATCCATCGCATTAGAAAGGTTAAGACTACTGATATTAAAATATATTAAAATATGTGCTTCTATTTGTAGAACAAAAATGTTTTTTTTAATATAGCGCTTTTATCTAAAGCACTTTACAATAGTTAACTAAAGGTACAAACAACATTTGGAAAGATCATTAAATGGTCTGCTGAGACCCTCAGCAATTTTCAAGTGGTCTGCGGAAAAAAAGTTTGAGAACCACTGGTCTTTACCTTGTTATCTGCTTCATGAATCCCATTCAGTCTCAGAACTGCTGCAGGTGTTGCTTTGTGGACAATTGGCAGAGCAGCAGGGATTTGGATAAACGGGGTTTTGTGTTGGAGATCCAGACAGAAGTGAGTTAATATGCCAATAACTTGATCTCCTATATGGGTTAATCTTGATATACCATTTTGGGGGTCTCATGACAGGAGTGGTTTCAAACATGGGTAAGATGCATAGTGCAAGCCTTCATTTACTCTGATGCAGCCATTTACACGGGGGGATTGTACAGCTAGGTAGCTACACAGGTATAAATTCCCGAAGTACACAAGTCCTTAAAGAGGAGCTGATGCTGAAAATGCTGCTTGCATCATGCATCGGATTGTTTAGCTTCCAAGTCTGAAAATCAACATTTCCAGTGACTACTGGTGCATATAATTATTTCCAGTTGTGTCTATAATAATATGCTATTCATTTTAGGGATCATTCCTTTTATGTATATATTCGGAGGAGCTCATACTCTAAAATCAGACTAAAGGAGAAAAGGAGTATAATGCATATACTATTAACACAAAAGTAAATAGTTCAAATAGGACATCTAAACTCCTCGGTAACAGCAGTGTTTGTTCCATCACTGTAGTTAATCTAGTCCTACAAGAGCTGGCGGGGTAGGCTGATGGAAGACTTGTTCAATCGGCCGAACGGCAGTGGTCAGAGAGTGAGGTTTTTCGCAGCGCTGAAGGCTGGAGGGGGGGCGGGGATGATGCACCGTTTAAAGGGCAGTTGCTGGCCCTGTGCGTGCACCTTCACCCCGGGCACTAGGCCGCTATCAGTGCGTGGCTCTCCCGCGCTGGTGCGCTTGGGGTAGGAGGTGGGCGGCCTCCTTGATGCGGGGCTCGGGGGCGGATCCGACGCGGCCCCAGGGGCCCAGCAAGGCCGGGGCGCAGGAGCGGAAGCGGGCGGCGGGGCCGGTTTCCGGGAGGACCGGGCCTGGGGACCGAGTTCGCCGCTGCACCGAGCGGAGCGGGGCGGCAGGAGCAGCTCGGGGGTCGCCATGAGCCGCCTGCAGGAGGACGATGATCCCTACGTGATCGAGGAGCCCAGCGATGAGGAGCCGGGGCAGAGCAGGTACCGAGCGACCCGCGGGGAGCGGGGGCAGAGCAGAGAGTCCCCCGCGGAGCCTGGCGGGCCCGTGACTGGCGCAGGCAGAGACGCGCCAGGGCCCGGGGCAGGACTCAGCGGTGTCACGGGAAGACTCCGCCGCTTTACTCTCCTCTTCCAGCCGAGCTCCGCAATTCGGCCGGGAACAAGGGTTAGAAATGAGATCAGCCCCCCCCCCCCCCCCCAAGCGTAAAGCATTTCCATCGGGACTAACCGACCTGTACGGACCGGCAAAGCGAGCAAGCTGCTGCACGGGAACGTCCGAGAGTCCCACCTTCGCGAGCGTAGCACGTCTTGTAACCAATGCAGCGCCCAGTTCCTGTTTACAGCGCTGCTGAAACAACCTGCTTATGTCGCTTTACCTTTTTCAATTCTGATCCCTCCATCATTTCTTGCCACTGTGAACATTTAAATTGATAACCAATCCTTAAAACCCGTAGTTTTGCACAACTGTGAATGTCTCCATTGGAAAATGCTTAAAAGTACATACCAGTGTTCGCTTTTGAAATTATTTCTTTTAAAAATAGAATTCCGCCAAGCTTATCTATATTCCCATTTCAGTTTTCAGTCCTATTTTGTTTTACTTTCAGAGTTTGTTTTGGGTTATTCTAGTGCCTTGTAACACCCTGTAAAACTAAATGTATAGGTGTATTGGCATTGTGATTGGATCAGTGTAAGTAAGCATACATGGTTCATGGCAAGAAAACTACTGGAACACAAATCTTACATTCTCAGAAAGACTTCTTAAAAACGGTCTCATGCACTATTGACTCCTACATTCCCACAGTGTTACCACACAAAAAAGTTTCTTATTGCACTGCTGCTGTACACTGCCAAGAAATGAACCACAAGGAGCATATACTGGAAGGGAGACAGGCTGTAATTTATGGTGAACAGTATACGATTTCACTCAGATGCAATTTCCTTTTTTAAAGGAAACATAATTTTCTAGGATTTTGTTCCAGAACTTGCTGCTTCGTTGTTGTTTTTTTAAATTACAGTCAGAGTCGTTTTTGTTTAAACTGAAATATTTAAGACTCCAGTCCTGCAGTTAACAACGCATAGGTAGATTGTTGTGCTTACCCACAGACCCACTGACTTCATTGTCAATTGCAGGATTGTGGCCTTAGTATGTAGGCCAAAATGGAGCAGTAGTCTAACTAAAATGGTAAAATATGTCCAGTAATTCGACAGATAAATTGTTCCAATACTTCAGAACAATGCAAAAGGTATTTTTGTTGCATCAATAGAAGGGTTGATCTTTTAAACCAATAATGGATTTTAATACTTAAATATCATATAGTTCAGAAGATGAAGTGGATGTGCTTTTATATGGCACTCTGGATCAGAAGCGCAAACTGATAAGGGAGTGCCTTACTGGAGAAAGTGAATCTTCAAGTGAAGATGAGTTCCAAAAGGAAATGGAGGCGGAACTAAACTGCACCATGAAAACTATGGAGGGCAAGTGGAAGTCACTAGAAACAGGTAAATGTATCTGTTTTAGTATCTGTTCTTCTATAAAACAGTCAATTATACGGTTGCTAAGTTAATGCATTATTTTACCCTGTGGTTCGATTATGTTGATGAGCCGAGTTAATGCATTATATGACCCTTCAGTTTGATTACAGTGTGTTCACTGATAATCATAGCTGGACATCTGTGCTAAAATGATCAGCAATTAAATAGTTCACCTAGCCATTTACATTTAAACTACTATCAATATCCCAATGCTCATTTAGACAAATGGGGCATTTCACACTTTCCAGGACTTTTCTTCCTTTCTTGGTCTTGCTGAGCTTCTGCTCTTTCATTTAGTGGCTTGCCTTCCTTGGTCCACTGCTCCTTTTTAGGGGGTTCTCCAGTCCTGTTCTCAGCCTTCCCTTCCTCCATGTACATGGGGGGCTGTGGCTGTACTTCTCCCCCTGCCTCCAGTGGCTCCCTGATGTTGCCAGGATTTGGATCACACTCTCTCATAGAAGGGACAACAGGCAACAGATTCCTTCCATCTGTTGCAGATCATCTTGAGAGCTGTCAGCCGCCACTTCTGACATATGGGATTTAGCCCTATGACATGAGGCTCTAGGAAGTGGTCACCTACTGGCAATAGAGAGGAAAGAAGTAAAAATAAAATACTTACGTTACAAAGTGAAAAAGAAATTGTTTACTGCCCAGGAGCCCCCAGAGCTAGAAGAGTTTAATTGGAGAGTAGAGCTACACTAAAGGGTTTTTCTAGAGTAGAGTTTGAGATTCTATTTTAACTTCAGTGAATCGATTGCTGATTAAATTGTGTTAACGAACAGAATTGCAAATGCTAACCTGGACATGCTACAAATATTTGTTCCAAGACCCACACATTTATGGTTTACCATGGCTGTCTCAGAATAAATGTTTCTAGTCTTTGACTAGCATTTTAGATAACACAGCCACTTTTTAAGATCAGTGGTGCTGGTCTAATCTTAGTGGCTTTGAGCAATCTTCACAACTGCTTTTGTAGATTTTAAAGCTTTGCTTTCTCTCTGAGCACTTGTAATGTTCAGAAGACATCTTAAGTGAAAATCAAGTGCTTTTTAAGGCATCTAAAGCAGCTACAAGGATTCGCTTCTCAGAAGGAAAGGAATAGTGTTTGATTTGTTGAACTTGGTAAACCTCAGTCCCCGGGTGTGCCACATTTTTAAAGTGTCGGTATTGAATAATGTATCATTATGTAGCAAACAACGTTCAGTACCATTTTGTGCTTTTATAAGGGAAATTGGTACTGGTAGGAGGAGTATATTTGAATGTAATCAATTAGGGTGAATAACATACACTTCTAACAGTGTCATTATTTTCTCAAGTAGCTATCAGATTGAAATTAGTTGAAATCAAAATGTGTGTTAACAAGCAAAACAAAGACTTTAAACCTTTGCACCTTGACAGAACACTGATGAAAAAATATTTCGAAAGCTAGTCTATGAACTGGGAATATAATTACCTCTCACAGCAGGACTAAAAGCTGCTTCTGAATAGCCAAAGCTGTCCATCTCCAGAGTGTTTCCCTCAGATATATTTCTGTTCTTTTTTGATTCAGAGTGACATAATGGCCAGGGGGATTAGTTTCTTACTGTTGAGGAGAGCACGTGTTTTTGTTCCTGTTACAAAATGCATAGTGAGGCATTCTTAATTACCTTCCCAAGTCACTTATTAAAAGGTCAATTTTAAACAGGATCTTTGATTTGCAGACATTTCAGCAAGGTAAATCTTGTTTTTCCAGTTAACTGGACAGACCCGAACCTGTGCATAGTTTCCAGTTAATTATCTTTTGTATTACCAAACACATGTAACACTTTCCTGGGTAGAGTTCCATAATTTGCAAATGATAGCTCACCCTGGACTATACTCTGACCATCCTTTTGAGCTGACATTATGTCCATTAGTTGCTTTATGATTGGTATATCTGTGCCTAGTGAAGATGATGTAAATGCATGATATAAATTAGGCCCCAATCCTGCAAAGACTTCAGTGTGTGTAACTTTATGCTGTGTGAAGAGTCGCATCGAAGCCAGTGCATGGAGCACGGTATGATCAGTTTAATATTTAGGAGATTTAATAGCATTTACATAACACTTTATTTTTGAGATAAAGTTAAACACAGCAGGTAGTGGCTTACTGGTGTAAACTGATATGTCTCAATTTAGACAGGTTCTCAACTAAAGTGTTTATGTAAGTGCTAAGTATTAAATCTTCTAAACATTAAACTAACCATATCATCATCCATACATTGATTTCAGTGGGACTACTCACAGGGTAAAGTTACACAATGTGCATAAGAATGGGATCCCAGTTGCATTTACAAACAGTTACAGGGAATGTGCCTTTGGTGAGCCCTCTTCCTGAATTCACTCTTGAAGATACAGTCTGTTTCTGTATATTGGGCTCATGATAGCTAATTCTGGTGCTTTCTTATTTTGTTTGGTTATAATTTCATAAATAGGTACTTCCTCAAGTACTGGACAAGCTGGAACAGTCACCACTACAAAGTACTATGACGACATTTATTTTGACTCTGATTCGGAGGATGAAGATAAAGTAGGTAAATGACTGAGGAAAGAGTTGGCCACCTCTACAGCAATATACCTTGCTCCAGACCTTGAAGAGACCTCTCTAGAGTCAGGGACTGTGGCTGGAGAGGGTCTCGAGGGCAGCTGGTTAGGTTGGGGGCACGTATGTCATCTCACACCACCACCAAAACTTTGAAAAAGAGGTGATAATTTATATAGCCTCGTGCTGCATTAATCCTTCTATGGCAGTGTTCTGCAGAGGGGAGTGATCCAAACCTTTGTTTTAATGGGGATTTTTTGTGATTGTAGCACAGAAAAAATTATGTAGAAACTAATCGCTTTGGTTAATTAGTTAAATAGATCAGTGGTTCTCAATCAGGGGTCCCAGGCCCCCTGCAGGGCCGTGAGCAGGTTTCAGGGGGGTCCACCAAAATAAACCAGAGAGGGGCTGGCATTAGACCTACTGGAGCCCAGGGCAGAAAGCTGAAGCCTGAGCCCCACTACCCAGGGCTGAAGCCGAAGTCTGAGCAACTTAGCTTCGCGGGGGCCCTCTATGGTATGGGGTCCTGGGCAAGTGCCCTGCATGCTATCCCTAATGCCGGAGGCTTTTAATCTACTGGATTTGCAGGAAAAAAGTTGTTGTGGCACACGTGGGCCATGGAATTTTTAAAGCATGTTGCGGGGGTGGAGGACTCAGAAAGAAAAAGGTTGTGGACCTCTGAAATAGATAGTTGTTCTCTGTTTAATGGATCATATTATTTGGGAGGTAGAGTTCAACTAAGTTCACACAAATCTTCCAGGTACGGAGGCAGCCAGGAAAAAAAAGAGACATCAGCAGCGCCGGATTCCTACTAACGATGAGCTACTCTATGATCCAGAAGAAGATGATCGAGACCAAGAGTGGGTGGACTCACAGAGACGAGGGTAAGAAGCTGTAAACATTTTAACCCTTGAACATATTGTTGAATATGCCGAGTAATTTAAAAGACTGTGCTGTAAAGGCAGTATGTCTAAAAGTTGTTTTGTTGATTCAGAGCTTCATTTGAAGTATATGAAATAAAAAAAGCTTGTTTTAATGCAGCATTCGCTTCTCCACATTTGCAGGTGGCATTTACAGGTCCCTTTTTGTGGTGCTCTGAACATGTAGGTACTCACTTGGGGCCAAATCCTATTCCACATGAACTTCCCACTGACTTTAATGGGAGTTCTAGTAGGATTTGACCCTGCAAATTCCACCAGAGAAAGTTATGATTATAAGTGCTTCTTTATTACCACTGCATTTGCTTTATATTTATATTCTTTTTTAAAAAAAGCCTGATCCTGCAAGTCACCGATGTGTAGAACTCCCATTGAAGTCAAAGGGCTTTCTACATACAGCAACCTTGCAGGATTAGGTGACATCTAATATTTTTTTACGTCCTGGCATATTTTCATCACTAGGTTGTTTAGCTATGGGTCATTGTTTAGGTAAAACTAACGTGAATGCATTTTTGTTTTTGACAGGCTTGGAATTTAGTGAGGCAGAAAAAGAGTGTTTGGATAAAATAGAGCCTGGGGCTTCTTTTCTGTGGGATTTTGGGGGTGTGTATGAAGTAAAAACCCCTTGGACTGCAGGAAAACTATATTCTGCAGCTTAACAAGAACTGATGAAAGCAGAATTAAATGGCTGGTGGTGATTACACCTAGAAAAAGTGCACCCTACTTCACCCAGAGCAAAGGATTATCATACAAAAATCCACACTCAGTTAAGATTCAAACTCCTGAGCCAATTAAAAACCCATTCATACCAATAAAATCTAAAAACCATTAGAGGATGAGAAACAGACAAACGTTGGTGCTTTATTTTTTCCAGGATTTGAATCTGTGTACTTTGGACTGGGAGAGCAGGGTTCTAGGAGGTATCAAACATTTGCTGTGGGGGATTTTTGGTTGTAAATACAGCTTTAAGGTTCAGTCTACATGCCTAACCTGTAGGGATGGATATTTTCACCTGTTTGTTTACCTCTTGGTAGGTACCAAAATATAAGAAGAACTCAGCAGCAGCAGTTCAAACCTCCAGCCATTCCAAACAGTGATGCTGTTTTGAATTGCCCTGCTTGCATGACTACATTGTGCTTTGACTGTCAGAGGTAATTACTGAACCGTAAACATGAAGTGATCTTTCTGTAATGTCTTATTTTCAGTTGCAATGAAATATGTAATTTACACTTATTAGTTTTAAACAGCAGATGTGTCATTATGGAAGTAAAGGTGTGAATTCAACACATGCATGCAATTATATTTCACCTTGGTTCAGCAGTAGCAAATCTAGGATTTTTCTGTAGAGAGATCGGGGTGGGACCAGTATGGAAATAAGCAATATGTAGAAGAGTGTTTTGCAAATTCACTGAATATTTATGAGACAGTGATTTGCACTATATCTAATGCTTTTCAGAAGCATTAATCTTAAAGATCCTGTCTGTTTTGCAAACCAGTCAGTCAGCTGTATTTTCAGTCAATTTGTTAAAGGCTTGGATCAACCTCTTAATGAATAAATGATCAAATATTCAAATGATACTCAGTCTCTGTGAGAGCGACAGAGTCCTGTAGCACCTTATAGACTAACAGATATATTGGAGCATAAGCTTTCGTGGGTAAAGACCCACTTCATCAGACGCATGTGTCAGTCTCTGTGGTACGTTGATAGCTTTTCAGCTAAGCAAGGGTTTGAGTATGGGGAGAAGTAGTAGTCACAGGCAGATTAGTAAATATCCCTAGCAATATGTTGATATTATGAAAGAATATTGGGTCACAGTAAACTAGTATTCCAGAGTGTATACAGGACATTGAGATGAAGGTAGTGTGTTCATGTATAATAGTAAATGTTTGACTGAGTTGCAGGAAAAAGCCTCTGCTCTTGCCCAAAACAATTTGCTGGTGTATTCAAATGATTTTAACTCAGTCTGGACTTCACTATCCTAAGCATTATAATGATCTTTGGTGCCTAGTTTTATGTTCTTCAAACTAGGAATTAATGATCTTAATATTGTAACTGACTGAGTTGGTACCCACCTTGTCCCAGATTTTGAAGAGAGAAATCTTAACAAAAACACAACTTTATCTGATATGTTTGAGAGGGGAGAAATTAACACCTTCCTCTCTGAACCCTTGCCTGCCATCTGCTACACTTTGTACTTCTCTCTTGGTCTTCTTTAGCCTTGTGGGCTCTGTGCTGCATACAAAAGTTCCACACTCTTCTTGAGATGTAGATTTTAGAGACTGTATAATGATGCTTACAAAGGCCTAGTCCCAAGAAGTGTTGAACTCTCTCATTATCTGCTTACCTTAATGGCAGTTGCCTGGTGTTTCTTCAGGCTTAGAAAGGACTGCTTGGCTAAAATGGAGGAAGTTACTGTTCATATTGAGAAGGTCTTTCAAAGCCAAAATTGAATGAGAGAAGCTAGATATATCTGGGTCAGGTTCATGGTTGAATAACAGAAGCAAGGATTTGGGATCATCTTAGCAGAGTCACCCCTTCCTTGAAAGCTGACCTGAAGGTTGGATCTGAATTGATCTTTCTAGAGTAAATATATTGGTTCAAAAATTTAACAATTTAAGATCCTAAATTTAAATTGGCATGAGATTTGTGGTTCATAAACATTTTTCTGAAAAACAAAATTAGTTTTGGACTGATCTGAATCATGAGAAATGACAGGTTTAAAATGATTTTGAATATTTAATGTTGGGGGGCAAAGGATGGTTCAAATTCTGGCTTCTAATCTTTGTCCCATTTTTAGCCATAAATCACCGTTCATGATTCCATAGTAATATAGCTATGTAGTTCAGGGATGCTTATCAAAATAAGCATCTATTTACTTTTAAACAGCTTAACTTCAAAACTAAAGAAACGCTACATTTTCCTGGCTTTTGTAGTTGTGATTTTTATTTTGTTTAAGACTTCAGTTTTGACCGGCTGCCAGTCCTTTGACTTGGTGTTTCCGGTCTTCAATCCTACCTTCAGCAGTGTTAACCAGTTTTATGGAAGCAGAATTCAGAGAATATGACCATTGCATTTCCTTCTCTTCTTCCTAGACATGAAACCTACAAAACACAGTACAGAGCAATGTTTGTGATGAACTGCTCAGTTAACAAAGAAGAGGTTCTAAAATACAAAGGCCCAGTGAACAAGAAGATAAAGAAAGGACATAAAAAAATGAAACACAGCAACGAGATCACCACTGTGCAAGCAAATCGGGAAGAGGAGGAAGTATATCATCCAGTCAAATGTACTGAATGTTCAACTGAAGTGGCAGTCTTGGATAAAGATGAAGTTTTCCACTTCTTCAATGTTCTAGCAAGCCACTGTTAATGTGGAAAAACAGCTGTGCTGTTTAAGACTGTATGAAATCTCAAAAATGTGGACAATATTTTATCCTTAAAAAAAAAAAAAGCCCTTTTGTATCATTTGAAAAGTCTTAAACTGTCATTGAAAGAATCTTTGTAAAACTTACATTGAAGAGATACAGTTAACTGATCACATTTGGGAGCAATATTCTGTCAGGTCCTCAGATAATGGTAAAAGCATAGAGAGTTTAAATTCATGTACATATTATGCAATATTTTTGTGTATTAGAACCATTGCTCATGTACATATGTAGTATGTTGACGTATGTTAAACTGTTGCTTAGAATAAAAAAACTAAACTAGAGATCTCCGTACTTGGATTGAGCGATTTTTAGGGTGCTGATAGACTGTATCAGTATTTCTGAATCTGGGTGGTGGTTGCTTGGGGTGGCAGATTAGTATGGTTTTGGTAAGGGTGCATATTTGACAGAGGAGAGGATTGTGTTGATGTATTTGGATACTGACCCCACTAAAGTGTCTAAATATGGATGTTTTTATTTATGCACATTGGAAGGTTTTGTATTTTTTCTTTTTGCTTTGTTCCCTGCACATCTCATTTAAGCAAAAATATTTAAATTTAGAGTTTAAAAAATCCCTGAGCTTTAATTATGGATTGTAGGTAAGTAAGATAGGTTTTGTTGTGTTTTCTGTTACATTTTTTCCCATTTGAGGTGAAAAAGATATGTATACAATCAATTCTGTTGTCATGGAAATAGCTTGTTTTTTCCCTCTTTCTTTAGTAGACTGACAATTTTTTTATGGAAGCAATGAATGGCTTTTCTTATCTGGTAGTTTGGACTTTTTGTCAACCAGAATACAAAGTCACTGTCAGGTTAATGGTTGATCCATTAATCTACTTGACAAAGCATACTCCCAGAAACTAACCTCTTGGTTTTGATTTCCTAAGAGCACTTTTTCTGTTTGCTGTGTTTCTCAGACTTTTCAGATTGGTGACTTCTTATTCAAAGTAAAGTATTTTCATTACCTCCTTACTTTTTACTCTCACTTTTATAAGTAAACATATCAGTTACATACACTAATTATATAGGCTTATATTTCGAGAAGTTGACCAAGAATACTTGACTTTGAAGGGTAAAGGTGGACAGGGAGTGAGATTTTCTTTGCATTACTAATAACATTTTCAATGCTTCAACCTCCCAGATTGCCTTTTGTGATTCCCCTGGGACCCACAACCCACTGGTTGAGAAACACCGTATAGCTATCCAATGCTTCATCAAATCAAATAAGCAAACCTAGTAACCAATGAATAATCTGGAATTTTGTATTGGAGCATGCTGGCCCTTTTAAGAATGGGTGCCAACTGGTGGTGGGGATTTGGCCCTCTAAGGCAGAGGAACTCTAGGAAATGTAGTTCCGGAGAGAAATCATGTCTCTGCTGGGAATACATAAGATAAGCCTGGGGCTGAGTTTGAAGCAGGCTGGAATGGAAGTAAGACCAAGTTTGGTCTTTCCACAGTGACAGATGTAAAGTTGGAAAACCGCTACAAAGGTGGTGGAGTGGAGCCAGGTGTAGCCTAAGAGCAGGACAAAATGTAGAAAGAGCCAGAGAAGGGGTGATGTGAGAAGGAAGAGACACAGGCAGGCATGAGCAGAGTGGCATTGGGGTATGACACCTGCATTTAGCTAGGGGCTGAGTCCCAGGATTTCCTTCCACCCTCACTAAAAGTATCCTTTCCTTAGCCCTGCTCCAATAGGGCAAAGGAATTGTTGAGCCCAGGAAAGGGCTAACAAACCACAGAGCCTGAGGAGGGGCAAAATTGACTACTTCAACACAGAAAGGTCACCAAAAGTCTGTGTTTGTATTTTCACACTGCCTCAGGTACTGCATAGCCTTGGGAGGGAGCCCTGCATAATTAAGGGTGAAGAGCTAGCTATTGAGTGCAGGGAGGACTGAAAGATTGTGTTTCTGGTGAATTTTGGACTTTTCACCACTGGGTCAGAAGCATCATGGCAGCCTACAAGGCTGGACTAGTAGGGAAACTGAGGTGCAGATGTATGACTGACACTTGAAAGGTAAGCCACTCCGCTACAGAGTTCTTTTAGATCCTTTGCTGACAATAAGGTACCAGCACAGTAGCAGTGCCCATGAGTATTATCTATGCTTGTTCAGAAGGTTGCTGCTGTTTCTTCTGGATATGGATCTTGCCACAGTGATCCATAGCTTTGTCATTTTGGGATTACTGCAATGTGCTTGCACAGAATTAAACTGCTACACTAAGAGCAGTGTTGTAACCATGCTGGTCCTAGGATAATAGAGAGGCAAGGTGGGTGAGATAATATCTTTTATTGGGCCAACTTCCGTTGGTGAGAGAGACGATATTTTGAGCTTACACAGATCTTGAAAGCTTGTCTCCCACCAACAGAAGTTGGTCCAATATTTTCAGAGAGGTGACGTTGACTGTAGAACTTGCTTTCTCCATTAATTCAGCAGAGATTCAATCTGTTCAACTTCAGCTCAATGCATGGCTCATCTGTTCTCCTAAATGTTTTCTGGGGTGGGGGAATGGATGTGGTGGTGGAAGAATTCTGAGTCACCCAAATCCCTCCTGATGGAGTATATGTATTTTGGGACATTGGAGCCTGCGTACAAAGAAGTACATCAGAGTTTGAATTGTGTAAAACACAATCTAAAGGGGGGTGGGGTGGAATTCCATACGTCAGGAGTGTAAATACATTGACAAATGGCAATAAAAAGATGGAAATAACTTTTACAGCTATATTCAAAAGTCCAGCTGAATTTGAGCACACAGACTGGCTAGAGTGACATAGGGAACCTTTTAAAGTAACTAGCTATAATATAGTGTAGAGTGTTGTGTAATTGCATTATCTTCATAATATTAAAATATCAAATGGTGTTCCACATCAAATTGTACTGTGTATGTCAAAACTGCAGCTGCTGCTATTTAAAAAAAATAAAAAAATAAAAAAAAATCCCTTGGTTTGGCTTGACATTGTGCATAGAGAGATCTCTATATATGAAGCTATTCATACAGACTATGAAATTATTTTTTGTGTACTGACTAACAACTTTATTTACAAAATAAAGACAAACATTTATTTAAAAAAAGAATTCAACCTTAGGGGAAGATAATTTAACACAATTTTCAGTAATAGTCACCCTTTTATCCTATGAATTTTAAGGAAACTACTTGCAGCTGAAGATGGTGGAAATATGAACCAACAATGATTATAGTCTCTATTTACTGGACTGCAAAGATGTGTATTAATGCAAGCTTTTTGTGAAATGCAGACAGCAGCAATTGTTTGGCAATTTCCAGTAACATTCATCACTTTCTAGTAGTCTCTGGAAATGTTAGAAATCTACTTTGCTAAAAAGCAACACTGATTGATTTATAATAGCAGAATTCCAGCTGGAAAAGAATTATGACAGTTTAGAGGGAAGAGAAAACCTTGTTGGCAGAGGAGCAGTTGAAGATCTTAAGCAGTGTTATTCTGATTATTTTCTTCTTGTAATTGCTGTCCTCTCAATGCAGAGTATGTAGACTTTTGCTAAGAACGTCTTTAGCTTAACAGTGAAAAATGTAAGAGTAAAACCCAAATCCATCTCCGTGGTAAACAAGATGTGAAATATGTGCATGAGACTAAGGCTATGTCCACACTACAAACTTATAGCAACTGCATTAATTACTGCGATGGCTGATGTCCACAATACCCTCCATCTGTTGGTGGTGTGTGTTCTCAGGTTTGGCAGTGAAGTTTTTGCTTTATTATGCCCCATGCAGGTTCCAGGGTGGCTGAGGAGATACATACCTGCCTCCTCAGGTGCCCCGGAACCTGCATGGGGCATATCAAATACATCTTCTAACAGATGCTTCCCCCCTGTGCAGGTTGGGTCCAGGGAGGGAAGGGGAGGCAAGGCGTAGCTTTGGCCAGCCTAGGGCTGCTTCAGGCGTGCGGCTTTGGCCGGCCCAGGGCTCCTACAGGCAGGTGGGGGGTAGACTCTGGGCTTCGGCCACCCAGAGGCTTCCCCGGGTGGGGGGGCTTCGGCCAGCCCAGGGCTCCTCCAGCAGAGGGGGGATTTCTCTGGGCAGGGGGTCTTGGGGCTTCAGCTTTGGAGGAGCCAGGGGGTCTTGGGGCTCTGGCTGTGGGGGGGAGGCGGGGACAGGGTCTTGGGGCTCCAGCTATGGGGAGGGTGTGGGCAGAAGGGTTGGAGCTGGGGGGTTGGCCACCCCAAAGGGGGGTTCCACCTGCCACCCATGGGAGGCTGGTTGGCTGCTCTGCTCTCAGTGGGGGGCAGGACCTCAGGGGCAGCAGGGCTCCCAGTTGGAAGTGGGGAGCCTGGGAGGCAGCCCAAACCAGGAACCTGGGAGTTAGCCCAGCTTGAGCAGAGACCCAGAAGTAGCCTAGCTGGGAGTCGGCTTTCCTGTCAATTTCATGGCTCCAGCGGACATATGCCCTATGTGACCTGTCCATGACTTTTAGTATATACTCCTAAATAAAACTTGGGTGGGGGGCTGTGGGTGCTCTGGGGGTACCATGAGTGCTGGAGGTGTGTGCTCTGGGAGGGTCTGGGGGCACCATGGGTGGTGGTGGGGGTGGCACAGGACCCCTGCTTGTGTGGGGGGGGTGTGGGGGGGAGGCGGGCAGCACACAGCACAGGACCCCCACTGGTGTTGGGGGAAGGAGGGTTGGCAGGCCTGGCTACCTACCCGGCTACATGTGTCCCTGCAGCTCCTAGGGGAAGGGAAGGCCAGGAGGGCTCTGCACACTGCTCTCGCCACACGTGCCAGCTCTGCAGCTCCCATTGGCCTGCAACACCAGCAGGGGTCCCGGGCTGCCCGCCCCGCCACAGCACCAGCAGGGTTCCCATGCCAACCGCCGCCACCCCCTCCCCCCAGCACCTTTTCATGTTCTGTGTGTGTATGTATATATATATATATTCCTACTGTATGTGCCACTCTATGCATCTGATGAAGTGGGTTCTAGCCCACTAAAGCTTATGCCCAAATAAATTTGTTAGTCTCTAAGGTGCCACAAGTACTCCTCATTTTTTTTACAAAAGGAAAAGGAGCTTGAGTGCTCAGTTGTTACAGGAAGTACAAAAGTCCATGTTGGGTGGGTCAGTTTGATGTCAGAATTAATCTGTGTACTGGTTTCTAGCCTGGTAGACATTGCTTTGTTCTGCATTACAGCAGGGTATAGCCCTACCTATGTTCTGACTGAGCCAAAACTCTGGCCAACGCACCACAACCAAACCAGGCCAATGACTGTGGGAGTATCCTGGGCATCATGAGGGCTGAGCACCTGGGCAGTAAAGGGGACCAAGCAAGGAACAGCACTGGTATGTGCTGCAGCGTGACAAGCCAGGCTCTGATACACAAAATCCTGGAGTAAATCTTATTGGAAGGAATTGTGTCAGACCATGAGGCAGAATCTCTGAGAGTAACCCCCACCTATGGAACTTGATCCAAAGGGTGGGGTGAACCCACTGAGCAGGTAGAAGATCCAATATGTGAGGAGGAGACTTCAAGTCTGAGCTGAAATTAACATATGGGTGAGGAAGAAAGTGAACCCAGAGCTAAGAGGGGATAACAGAGACCACAAAGAAAGCACAGTTTCTTGTTGGTATAATGCTTTCATGTGGATGAATGATGGAAGGGAGGATGCTTGTTTTTCACAGAAGGGCGTAGTGTGATGAATTGGCTGAGCAGTCATAGGTCAGTAGAGGGCAGTGTGTGATAAGTCTGTCAGGATGTGAATCTGCTGCTCTCTCTCCTGATTAGAAGAGCGATGGGTTGGTAGGAAAGAGAAGGTTCTGGCATAGTGGGGTGGTGGACTGATGAAGGAATAAGCTAGGGGACTCTGGGAGGAGTGTTGACAAAGTGGAGTTGACAAATGGATACAGTTGACAGAGTGCTCATTACGACACATGGTGCGAGGGCCTTAGGACCTAGCAAATGAATCACCTTAAAATGCTTGTCTGAGTTGTGGTGCGCCGTAGTGCTACCAACAAGGCCGGCCCACAACATTTTGGCACCTGAGGCGGGGAGCTCAAATGATGCCCCCATGCCCACTCACTTGGGCCAAAACTTTGAAAGGTCTCAATTCTGCCTTCTTCCTGTTCTACTCCTCTCATGGTACTGCTCTGCTACCTACCCCGATAAAAGGGAACTAACAACTTAAAATGCCTTGTTCAAAAATTTTATGTAACACAACTTTCAAACGCCTGAACAGCAAATGTAACTTTTCTTATCTGCATAGTAAACACTGGCATTTTTATCTGTTTGAATAATCAAAGTGGTGTTTTCCGTGCCTTCTTGGTTGCAAGGATTTGAATGCTTCCTGAAGGTCCACAGTCAGGCCAGCTCATGCTCTATTGAGATGGTTGCAAGGCCGACCAGCCTCTCCTGTGTCATTGTGGAGCATAGATGTGTTTTTATTAACTTCAGCTTGGAGAAGCTGCGTTCTCCACTGGCAACTGTTACAGGAAGTGTTACAAGTCTGCGCAAGAGCAACAAAAGCATTTGGAAAGAGCGTGGTCATCTTATTTATGCACATATATTCCAGAACAGCTGTTGGAGTTGATCCTGCTGAAATGTATCTTGAAAGGGCTTTCAGTTCATCACCTAAATCACTCGCATCAATATCGCGCATGTCATCATGTGTCAGCACTGTCTCTAGTGCCCTGTATTGCTGGTGTAGAACTCCTTCAGGTATAGTGAGGAGTTTTGGAATATCATACAACATCCCAAATATACTGCTGTGTTCCTTGAGCTGCCTGAAACGTTCTTCAACTGACTGTATTGCACAATCTAGCACCTGGTTAAATAATTCAACTTTGAATTGTTGTTTGGGGTCTTTTATGGGATTATCCCATGCCTCGTCATCAAAATGTCTTCTTCTTCGGTGACTCTTGTATTCTTGAATGGGTGGGAAAATAGCTTCAGTGTGAAGTTCCTCTGCCAACTTCTGTGCACTCTTCAGAAAGTTTTGAAATCCCTCATCTGACCGGTAAGACTGTAGGAATGACTTTGCTTTATCCAGTTGTTCCATTGCTCCAGATATATCAAGGTCAACACCTTGGAGTCTCTTGCTTACAACATTTATTTCAAACAGTATGTCATGCCACAACACTAAGCTACACAGAAATTTGAAGTTATGTATGTTTCTGGTGATTCCATTTCCTTCTGCCGCTGTTCTCCCATGAACAGTTCCTGTCTTAGCATTATCCTCCATAATGGCTACTATGGCATCATCTATCTTCCCAATTTGGTGTTTGGTGGGCTTTATTGCCTCCACTCGACTTTCCCATCATGTGGCACTCCGTGGTTTCAGTGTCAGAGAGGATGTTCCCAGATGTTGCTTCAAAATTTGCCATCGATGAGTTGATGCAGAGAAAAATACATAGATGCTTTGAATTACATTTAAAAATTCAGCAGCCTCACTAGAAGCTGATGCTGCATCACTGACCACCGAGTTCAATGAATGAGAACTGCACAGGACAAAAAAAGCTCAAGGGTTTAACTCTCGGATCTGTGTCTGCACTCCTCTGTTCTTTCCTCTCATGTTGGCACCATTATCGTAGCCCTGACCTCTCATGTCAGCTATCGCAATTCCCGTATCTTCCAGCTTTTTTAAGAAGTATATTTGTCATACCAGCTCCTGTAGTATCATCAATGTCAATACATTCTAGAAAATGCTCTCTGACAGTCACCATTGCAGGGACATTCTCACTAGCTTCTGTTGTTACAAAATGTACCATTAAAGTCATTTGTTCCGCATGGCTCATGTCAGGTGTGCAGTCCAGAATAACAGAGTAATATCTTGCTGACTTCAGATCTGCCACAATCTTCTGTTTGACTTTTGTTGCCAGTAACTGTATGATCTCATTTTGAATTGTTTTTCCAAGGTAGTGGTGTGTGTACATTTCTTGGGTGGTGACTCTTCTTAGATGCTCCTGGAGTACAGCATCAAACTCCGCCATCAGCTCCACAATTTGAAGGAAGTTTCCATTGTTTGGCACATACAGCTGATCTGAAGTGCCACACAGTGCTAGGTTTTGGCTAGCAAACATTCTCACAATGGCAATGAGCCTTTTCAGAACATTTTGCCAGTAAAGAGACTCTGATGCAATCGTCTCTTGATGCTGATCATCTGTGGTGGCCTTTAACCTTAGTCTCATCTCAAGCTCTTTCCACCTATGGAATGGTCTCTGGTGATTTGCTGCCTTCTCATGGCATGCCAGATTTCTAGCCAGATTTTTCCAGTCCTTTGTTCCTGTAGAACCCAATGTGGCTGGAACATTAGCCTGGAAGAGTTTACAACAGAAACAGTATGCAGCATTCTGGGTTTTTGAGTACATAAGCTATGGCCTCTCCACTTTGTCACCATTGGGGATTTCACCCCAGTAATGTGTTGGATGGAAACTTCTATTTTCATTGTCTTTGCGGAACATGAAGTTTTTCCACTCGCTGTGGCCCATGCAGTACAAGGCAGTCCCTCAGGCTAATGCTGAAGTAGGTCCACAGTCCTGGATCATCTAGACTTAAGGAACTAAACACAGCAGCAGCTGTTTCTTGCGCCTCCACCACACGCTTCTCTGATCTACACTTTTCCTCAGGAATGTGCATGGTTACATCAATTTCAGACGGAGATATGGAAGCTGCAGTAGCTGCCAGGTCACCTGCACTCTAACTGGGAGATCAGGCATCTCCTCACCACTCACATCCTCACTGGGACTGGAAGGCTCACCGTGAACATTTGTGTCTATGTATCTCAAGAGAGCTTCTTCCTGCTTAGATAGAAAAGCTTCCTTTGCTTTCTTTCTTTTTCTGAATGCTGCCCCAGAGGGGCGTTTTCTTCTTTCACTCATGACTGCTGTTTTGTGCCAGCTAGAGTGGCTCTCAACACTCAATTGAAGGGGACAAATAAGCAGGCTGGTAGCAGGGCCAGAGTGAGGGAAGATATCAGCATCTTAAGGGCCTAACTGGCTCCTACTCTTTCAGTTGACTGCCTGTTCTCCTCAAGTGGGTTCTGGGAAGCATCAGGAAACAGGAAGCTCCCTGAGAAGCTGGCGTTAATCAGTCCAGGCTCCTGGGGGTGCTGGAGAGGTACATAAGAGGCTCCTCCTCTTCTCTCTCCCTGCAGCACCAGTTGCTTTCTGTTATTCCCTCTCACTTTTTCTCCTGCCTGCCTGTTATTTCTCTTGTGCCCTCCTTCCTCCAGCACAGCACTCCACCATCTCTGTGCATCTAGAGCAGAGAGAATACATATGCACCAGCAGCAGACACAATTTTCTACACTCTAGGTCCTACTGGCGCTCTCACTCCCCATGTCTGGCACCTGACGCGCCCAAAGAATAAACTTTTACATAAAATATGAAAAAGAACAAAAATTTAGAACTAAAACCTAATATCCAATACAAACAGGAGGAGCTGTAGCAGAATTACTGTGAGATGTGATTACAGAAGCTACTAGCAACTGTTAATATTTCCAATGATTGCTATTAAAATATCTATTAACTAGCATAACTCAGGGGAAGGGATAGCTCGGTGATTTGAGCATTGGCCTGCTAAATGCAGGGTTGTGAGTTCAATCCTTGAGGGGGCCATTAAGGGATAGGGGGCAAAAAAAAGCTGTCGGGGGCAGTATTTGGTCCTGCTAGTAAAGGCAGCAGACTGGACTAGATGACCTTTTAAGGTCGTTCCAGTTCTAGGAGATTGGCATATCTCCATTTATTTTTTTTATTTTTTAGCATGACATTCATCTGCACAATGTTAACAAAAGTAAATGAAGGGCTAAGAGTAATAAAAATATAATTTCAAAAAGTAAATAAAGGAGTGAAACTGGATTGCAAGTGCATTGCAAGAAAAATGTAGTCCAGTCCAGGCAATCCGAATAAAAGGCAAGCCAAATATGTTCCCTGCTATAAGGTGTTACAGGGACATATAAACTGATGAGCGAATCTTTTAAACGTTGCTAATTATAATTTTTGGACAAGAGGGCGTATGTAAAATATTTCACTGAATCAATCAAGTGTCCTTTAGCAGCTCAATAGGTGGCACCACCAGATGCATTGGAGCGCACCTCACTGTAACCTTAGAGCACAGCCCTGGGAAACAGGTGCGACGCGGGAGTACACCTGGGTAACTGTCAGTCCCCCGCTCTTCTCCCTCCGGCCCCCGCACCCGCGTCACCAGCAGGGCGCACGTGGTCACCCTAAGAGAGGGCATCATCCGACCAGCGGCGTCGGCAGGTGTTACTGAGCATGCTCAGTCCTCAAGCGCATGCTCCCTACCAACAGAGCAGCCAAGGGGCAGAGCGGCGTGGCCGTAGCGCGGCCCCTGGCGCGGGGCGGGGCGCAGTGAGGGCGTTCCCCGCGCGGGCAGGCCCGGCTCAGTCAGTTTGCTGGGGCCGTGCGCGCCGCACCCAGACAGGTCCGGCGATGGCGCTGGGCTCGGCTTGGGGGCGCGTGTCGTGGCTGTATTACCAGTACCTGCTGGTCACCGCGCTCTACATGCTGGAGCCCTGGGAGCGGACGGTCTTCAGTATCCTCCCGCGGCCGGGGCGGGAAGTAAAGGCTGCGGCCGCCGCGGGGCCGGGTTCTGTTAATTAAGCGGCCGCCGGCAGCGCGCGCTGGAGGATGATGGGTGGGGCCGGTGCGGGGGAGGCCAGAGCCTGCCTTGGGGGAAGGTTGGGAGGCGCTGGGGCACGTGGCTGGACTCGAAGGGGGCGGGCAGCGCTGGGGCTCCTGGCCGAGCTCGGAGAAGTGGCAGGTAGGATGTGGGGCAGCGGTGGAGAGTCCAGGGCCTGTTGCCCCGCTTTGGGTGTGGGAGAGGGGACTAGGGTGACCAGATGTCCTGATTTTATAGGGCCAGTCCTGATTTTGGGGTATTTTTCTTATATAGGCTCCTATTACCCTCCACCCCCTGTCCTGATGTTTCACACTTGCTGTCTGGTCATCCTAGGGGGGCTGGACCCTAGTGTGCTGCTCTGCTCCCCAAGCTGTTGTAACTCCCTTCTGTGTGTCTCTGCCCACCCTGTGGTGTGGACTGTGCGGGGTGTGGAGCTGAGCAAGCTGCCCTGCTGTCCCTTCAGCCTGTTCTGAAGGATGCTCTTATGATTAAGGCACCAGACTAGGACTTGGGAGGTCTGGGTTCGATTCTTGGCCTTTCCAGACTTTGAGAATGCCTTTGAGCACTTCTCTGATCATGGGTGCTTAGTGTGCCCCTTCCTATCTGTAAAATGGGCCCAGTAACACTTTCCTCGCAGGCATATGGTGAATGCATTTAATTGATGCTTGGGCGGTGCTTAGCCTTTGTTTACAGTGAGGGTTGTTAGCCATCCCAGTGCAGCTATGCTGGTGGTTTAAAAACCCAAGCTTCAATTCTAACTGGCTATATGAGTATTCAGATAAAATAAACCTGATAAATAGTAGCAGTCTATAGCTACATTGGCTTTGGTGGGGGTCAGTGTTGCAAAGTGTATAATGTGGAACTATTTCCTAGTAAATAAACAGGTGAACAAAAAAGGAACCCTTTCACCTATGTGTGAGGAATCTGTTAATCCACTCACCACTCCTTGCTTGTTAAATCACATTCAGATTCACAGTCTGTATTGTTACAACAAACATAATAAGTGTTAGATAATGTTTAAGAGAGATCAACACACACTTTCAGAACAGTAAGGTATCAAGTATCCCTTCTGGCCATTTAGCAATGTAGTTAATTTCTGAGGCAGGTTACTGTGCCTTGATGCAATATCTCCTTTCAGTTTCCTTTCCTTGTATTACAGAGGAGTCTCAGTTTACGCGGGGGTTAGGTTCTAAAGTCTGCGCTTAAGGCGAAAATCGCGTATAGTCAAACTCTCACTGAGTGGAATGGCGGATGGAATCGCCCGCACTACAGCTACAGTATTTAAATTGTTGGTTGGTGTGTTTTTTTGTTTTTGTTTTTTTTGGCCAAGCGCGTGAATTTGTGTAAGTTAAATGCGCGTATGATGCGACTCCACTGTGTGCAATTTTTTTCTCTGGAAAATGTGTATTTCATATAACGAGTAATTTATGTATGTTGCATAGTCAAGCAACTCTAGGTTTCCATTTGGCTTTGTCTCCCCGTGTCTTTTTCTTATTGATGTTTACTGAACCTGTGTGTGTGTATACATATATATATATATATATATATATATATATATATATATATATATATATATATATATAATATAAAAACCCACACACACATACGTGTATGTGTATAGATAAATATCTTTAAAAGAACTTGTGTAGCTCTCCAACTCTATGAATTAGCATAAACATATTGCTCTTGCTGCCAGGGTAAAACTCAGAACCTGCAGAAGTTTTTGGTTTTTAGGGAATCTGCTTATTTCCCATTAATGTGTTTCTTCCCCCCACTCCCCCAAAAATATTTGTTTTTATGTCCAAGGCATGTGGAAATAAAATAGAGAATCTGGAAGGCAGTCTCATAATATAGTTAATCATTATTACCAGGCTTCTGGTTTTCACATTTACAGTGGATTTCTTCCTACGGCTGTTATACATGAATACAGTTGAGCATATACAATTTAGAATTATACAAGTTTTATAATAGTTTTGAAGGATAGTGTTAAAACGTTCTTATTTTGTGATTTAATAGAATTCCAAACTGAAGCTTTCCTTAGCTATTGCTCAGATTCTATGCTGGTTTCTATTGTTGGAATGGCGCTGTACACTGGCTATGTGTTCATGCCTCAGCACATCATGGCGATATTACACTACTTTGAAATTGTGCAGTGATGAAGAAAGTATATTCAAGAAGTAATAGTGATTCAAGATTGATTCTGCAAAGAAGATCCAGCTGCCTAGTTTTAACGAGACTTCTACAGATGTCAGAACAAGAAACCCACAACTATGAATCTGAAGACTAGGAAACCAGATATGTAGAGTAGTGACACAACATACCTCGTGTGTTGTGTTGTTCACTTTAATTTTACAAGATGCCCTTGTATAGTAGTTTTGCCTATTTTAACATTGTAATTATTTGTACTTTGATATCAGTATTTTCTTAACTTTGTGAAAAGTAGTTTGTAAACCTCAACTCAGGTGTACTGTCTGCTCTCCAGACTTTGTCCAACAAAATATTTGTGCATATTACTATATTTGGCTTTAGCAACAAAAAAGGCTTCTGTATTCCAGCTGATGGAGGAAGAGGGGTGGATGAGATAGTTAACACTTCATTCATCATGTTCAGGATAAGACTATAGATGCAGTCTTTCCAAAGTTGGAGCAAAAGGACGAATGGACTTATATTCTGTCATAAACTGCATCTAGGCCCTCAAGATTTTGTGATAATCTAATGTTCTAACTTCTAACTAAACTGTACTTGTACATAATGCTTGTCCTCCAAGGATCATGTTTCCGTGCAGATGGAGAGGATTTTTTTTCCTATGCTCATTGACATAATTACACTGCTGACTAGGTTTAAACTTCTTTATTGCAGTTAGTGTTCCAGACACATTTGAACATATTCTTGTTACAAATTACCAAAATATAGGATTTTCTAAGTGGACTTAAGTTAAAACTACAACAATAAGAAGCTGAATACTTGGCTGAAGTCCTGTCTTTGTTCTTAACTTTTTTTCAGATTTGTATTCTGAAATGTAAGATGGCAACAACCTGACTTTCTAAGGTGGAGGATATTTTTTTGTTTTTTGTTTTTAAAAATAAAAACTAAAAGCAGAATTGATACAAAACTTTTCCTTTATTTTTAGAAGTTACTGTGTTTTTATGCATTCCACTCAGAACTGACACAGGTGATGGGGCAAGGGAATGATGTAACCAAAGAATCTGACTTCTTGTCCCAGTAAAAATAGGACATAATTTGGCCCACAGTACCTCAAATATGCAGCTCCTGTTGATGCTAATGGAAGTTGCACAGGTAGTTCATAATTCATTATGCCTAATGAATGCACAACTGTTAGACAATATGCAACATGACAAGGTTTAATTTCCTTAAATATGCATTCCAGTGAAGAACGGTAAGATGCTTTTTCCATATTTAAAATAAAATAGTATATGCATTTTATTTTCAGTTTAAATGAGTATAACTTGTTCTATAAAAACTTTTTTTGTAATCTTTAGTTGGCTTAACTTTTACCTGACTTGCAGATATTACATAAGGCTATCACCTATGGTATCCAAAGTGAGGCTAGATTAGTGCCTCAGAAGGCAGCAGATTAATAATTTTCACTATCCCAAAAGCTAACAAAAGAAAGCTTTGGCATCGGAGGAAAAATTTCTTTTGGGACATATTGTCTGGTTGCACGATAGGCTAATGCATTAGTATTACTGGTATGGTGATACAGAGACAACTGGTGCAGAATTGTCTTCATTCAGTTAAAAAACTGGCCATATAAACATAAGACTAGAGGGGGAAAAAATAACCCCGCCATAGACTTTTGCTGTGAGAGGCTTCTCTCATTGCCTACTAGCAATTACTTTAAGATTGTATGAGATATGTTTGGGAACTTTTATTCTGTGGCTGAAATGCTGCAGAATACTGTGCATGTAAAAATGGCTTTAAGAGGGAAAGCGTTTGTAAATGGATTTTGATGATGCACAAGTTTTCTCAAAGCAATTTATTTTAATGGTGGGGAAAATGCAACCATGTCATCATCTACAGAATAAATGGAGTTGCAGAAGACTTGAGTCTAGCAATACTAATTAGCACACATTTACGGATTTGTGTTTTCTTGTATTTTCTTATTTTAAAGTGTTATAAAAGCCCTGCATCATCGTGTCAGAATTTAAGATGTTAAAGGATGAAAAAGGTGGTTCTATTGTAATATGACTAAAGTTCATAGTCCTAAAAGCAAGTGCTCTGACATACATTTCACAACACTAATCTGGAGGAAAGATAGTCGAAGGTGGTCAAATCTTGTATACTGTATAACTGCTCACCTTTTCTGTGGAATCCAGATTTAAAAGGCAATTTAAAACCAATTTAAAAAAGGGAATCCTAGCTCAAATGTAGACTTACTGTTTCAGCATACTGTTTCAACATACACTTTCACTTAACCATCATTAAAGCTTTAGCGTCCTCATATTCCACCTGACTGCTGACCATATCCTTTGCAATAAAAGCCTTATTTCCTGCTACTGACATAAATTACACAATTCTGCAGAGAAATGATGCATACTGCATCCTGAAGGTACACATCCACCTGTTCCTTTTCTTCTCATGTGAGACAGTGCAAAACATATCTCAATTGATCGCAGTTAACTCAAGCAATTAAAAAATTTTTTTAAAAATATTATTTGTGGCTTTTTCCATATTTTCAAATATATTGATTTCAATTACAACACAATACAAAGTATACAGTGCTCATTTCATATTTTTGATTGCATGTATTTGCACTGTAAAAAAATAGTATTGTTCAATTAAACTCCTGCAAGTACTGTAGTGCAACTTAAAAATGTAAATTTTTGTTATATAACTGCACTCAAAATAATGTCAAACTTTAGAGCCTACAAGTCCACTCAGTCCTACTTCTTGTTCAGTCAGTTGCTACGACAAACAAGTTTGTTTACATTTCCTGGATATAATGCTGCCTGCTTCTTATTTACAATGTCACCTGAAAGTGAAAACAGGCATTGTAGCTGGTGTCGCAAAATATGCTAAACATTCGTATGCCCCTTCGTGCTTCGGCCACCATTAAAGTGGTGTGTTAATTAAATTTGTGACTGAACTCCTTTGGGAGAATTGTCTGTCTCCCACTCCATGGTTTTACCTACATTCTGCCATATATTTTGTGTTATGGCTCTTGGATAATGACCCAGCATATGTTGGTTGATTTAAGAACACTTTAATTCAGGGGCGGCTCTATGATTTGTGCTGCCCCAAGCATGGCAATCAGGCAGCCGTTGGCGGCGTTTCTGCGGGAGGTCGCCGGTCCCACGGATTCGGTGGCGTTCCTGTGGGAGCTCCGCTGGTCCTGCGCTGTCGGCATTCTGGCCGCCGAATCCACGGGAATGACGGACCTCCCGTAGAAACGCCACCTTCCCAAATCTGAGAGGGACGAGGTGTGGATCCTGTTTTCAGAAGTCTTAAAAGAGCAGCACTTTGATGCGGAAACTACAGAACCCAACCACCGATAATCAACCTGCTGGTGGCATCTGACTCAGATGACGAAAATGAACATGCATTGATCCGCACTGATCTGGATCGTTATCAAGTAGACCCAGTAATCATCATGGAAGCATGTCCTCTGGAATGGTGGTTGACACATGAAGGGGCATCCAAATGTTTAGCATATCTGGCACATAAATAATTGTAACGCCGGCTACAACAGTGCCATGTGAACACCTGTTCTCACTTTCACTTGACATTGTAAATAAGAAGCGGGCAGCATTATCTCCAGCAAATGTAAACAATCTTAGCGATTGGCTGAACATTTTTGAGTGCAGTTATGTAAAAAATAGAAATTTACATTTGTATGTTGAATTTTACATTGAAATTAAGCACTTTCATGATAAAGAGATTGCACTACAGTACTTGTATGAGTTGAATTGAAAAATACTATTTTGTTTTTTACAGTGCTAATTGTAATACAAATAATATAAAGTGAGCACTGTACACTTTGTGTTCTGTGTTGTAATTGAAATCAATATATTTGAAAATGTAGAAAAACATCCAACATATTTAAATAAATGGTATTCTATTGTGTCATTAAAAAAATTTAATTGCAAGATTTTTTTAAAAATCACAATTAATTGCAGTTTTAATCACTTGACAGCCCTAATCACAATCACAGCTTTGTCACACATTAAAGAAATCCATAGATGTTGCAAAGCTGCCTCTACTTAGGAGAACTAATTACTGCCTTCACCGCTTAGTACAGCTACACCTGACAGTGCCACATTCACTTTACCTGGAGTGCAGCAGCCAATGAATCAGAGAGTTAGAAGGGACCACAAGGATCATCTAGTCTAACCCCCTTCCAACATGCAGGATTTGTTGTGTCTAAACCATGCAGCCTCCTTTTGAAAACCTCCAGTGAAGAAGCTTTCACAACCTCCCTAGGCAGTCTGTTCCATTGTCCTACTGTTCTTACACTTAGGAGGTTTTTCCTGAAATTTAATCTAAATCTGCCCCTTGTCCTGTCTTCTCTGGCAAAAGAGAACAACTTTTCTCCATCTTTTTTATGGCAGGCTTTCAAGTATCTGAAGACTACTATCATATCTCGCCTTAATGTCGTCTCCCAAACTAAACATACCCAGTTCCTTCAGCCTTTGCTCATATGGCTTGCATTCCATCCCTTTGATCATCTTTGTCACTTGATCCTTTCCAGTTTCTCTACATCCTTTCTATACATTGGTGACCAGAATTGGACACAGTATTCCAGTTGAGGTCTAACGAGTGCTGAGTAGAGTGGACCTGTCACCTTCCGTGACTATACCTCTGTTAATGCAATCTAAAATTATATTTGCTTTTTTGCAACAGCATCACATTGCTGACTTATGTTGAGGTTGTGATCCACCACAACTCCCAGATCCTTCTCAGCAGTGCTGCCGCCAAGTCAGTTTTCTCCCATTCTGTATTTGTGCATTTGGTTTTTCTTCCTTAAGTGTAGCATATTACATCTGTTTTTGTTAAATTTCATTTTGTTGTCTATAGCCCAGTTCTCCAATTTATCCAGATCCCTCTGAATGTTAGTATCATAGAATCTCAGGGTTGGAAGGGACCTCAGGAGGTCATGTAGTCCAACCCCCTGCTCAAAGCAGGACCAAACCCAACTAAATCATCCCAGCCAGGGCTTTGTCAAACCTGACCTTAAAAACCTCTAAGGAAGGAGATTCCACCACCTCCCTAGGTAACCCATTCCACTGCTTCACCACCCTACTCGTGAAAAAGTTTTTCCTAATATCCAACCTAAACCTCCCCCTCTGCAACTTGAGACCATTACTCCTTGTTCTGTCATCTTCTACCACTGAGAACAGTCTAGATCCATCCTCTTTGGAACCCCCTTTCAGGTAGTTGAAAGCAGCTATCAAATCTCCCCTCATTCTTCTCTTCTGTAGGCTAAACAATCCCAGTTCCCTCAGCCTCTCCTCATAAGTCATGTGCTCCAGTCCCCTAATCATTTTTGTGATTATCCTTCAAAGTTTTGGCAACCTCCCCTAGCTTTGTATCATCTGCAAACTTGATTAGTATGCTCTCTATATCTACATCCAGGTCATTAATAAAGATGTTAAACGATACCGAACCAGAACACAGCCCTGTGGAACCCCACTTGAGACCTCCCTCCAATCCAACATCATTCCATTAATAGTTACTCTTTGTTTGAGGTTGTTTAACCAATTATGTATCCACTTAATGGTAGTTCTGTTGAGCCTGCATTTCTCCAGTTTACTTATCAGAATGTCACGCGGACTGTGTCAAAAGCCTTGCTGAAGTCCAGGTATATTATGTCCACCGTATTTTCCCCTATCCACCAGATCAGTTACCCTAGTAAAGAAGGGAATCAAGCTGGTTTGGCATGATTTGTTCTTGGTAAATCCATGCTGGTGGCTAGTGTTTACCCCTTCATCCTTCAGATATTTGCAAATTTAATGTTTTATACATTAGCTTCCCAGGTATTGAAGTCTCCTCCTTTTCTCCCTTTTTAAAGATGGGCACTACGTTAGTCCTTCTCTAGTTTTCTGGGACCTCTCCTGTCATCCATGAGTTTGTAAATATTATTGCCAATGGCGCCGAGATTTCCTCAGCTAATTCTCACAGTACCCTCGGGTGAATAGCATCTGGCCCCGCTGATTTGAATTCATTCAAATTGGTCAGAAGATCTCTGATGTTCTTTACTTATCCCAATCTGCATCCCTTCCTCTTCATTGACTATGGTAACTTCGCTAGTTGTTTGGTCATATGTTATTTTTTGTGAGAAGACTGAAGCTGGTAAGGCTGAATCCCCACTCTTGCACTTTGAGTGCAGAAGGTGGGGGCCTGCAAGGATTCTAAACATTAATATTTGCCACTCCAGGCTTGTATTAAACTCCCAAGGTTACAGCTTTTCTTTGACCTTGGCTTGGTAAATGCTGCCACCACCCAAATGCAAAAAAAACCCCTTAGACCCAGGAAGGAGCACTTGGGAATTCCTCTCTGTGGGGTACCCTCAAACCCTTTCACTCCCCTCCGCAGAAGAGCTGTGACGAAAACAAAGGAAATTAGCTGTTGCCACCAGCTAATCAAACAGCATAGGCACAAACCTCTTCGGACACAACAATCCAAATCCTGTTCTTAAAAAAGGTAAAAAAAATTCAAAACAAAAAGGAAGAAGATACATCTGGTATTTAGGCTTTTGCTAGATTTTAAAAGCAATTCCAAAAATTAAGCACCCAAAATAGCTTTCTTGGGGTTCAGCTTAAAGGTTACAAGCAAACAAAAGCATCTGGGGTTCGCACAGAGGAGATCCACAAGCCAAAATAAAGAAATAAACCTGATAGCATTTCTTTAAACATTCCTTATCCAAATGATTCCTTCTAGGTATGGAAGATAAATGTTCATACCTGTTCAGACCTTAGACAGGATCCCTGCTTATAGCATTGCTGCTCCATGTCCCTGCAGCCGAACAAAGGGAAAGTTTCCCAATTTTAAAGACTCACGCTCAGTAAGTCTGTTGCTCACTTCCCCTTGGACCTCAGAGCAAGAATATACATTCTTGACATACAGCTCAAATACCTCCTCCTTTTTCCCCATACCCATCCTTTTGGAACAAGCTCTCTCTTTTAGTGCTGGTACTCCAGTCATGGGAGTTGTCCCACCAACTCTCTGTGATGCCAATTAAGTCATAATTTTCTTCATGTACTATGACTTCCAGTTCATCCCGCTTGTTCCCCCTACTCCTTGCATTTGTATACAGGCATCGAGATATCTTGCAGACTGCCCTGTTACTTTTCTTTTTGCCTTTTTCATGCAGTTGTGATTTCTAGACCCTTCTCCAGAAATTAGCCCCTCTTATCTTCTTTACTTAAATCTAGATGGGCATTGGCCAGTTTTTTATCACCATCCCACTAGTTTAAAGCTCTCCTTATCAGGTTAGCCAGACAATGTCCAAAGATGCTCTTTCCAGTATTTGATAGATGGAGCCCACCCTTGCACAGTAATCCTCTTTCCTGGAACATCAGCTCATTGTCGAAGAAGCCAAAGCCCTCTCGCCAACACCACCTGCATAGTCGCACATTCGCTTCCATGATTCAACAGTCCCTGCCTGGGCCTTTTACTTCAACAGGGAGGATGGATGAGAACAAAACTTGTGCCCCAAACTCTTTTATCCTTCTTCTCTGAGCCACCTTTTTCAGTGATCTGCTCAAGGTCACTCTTGGCAGTATCAGTGCCCACGTGGATAAGTAGGAAGGGGTAGTGGTCTGAGGGTTTGATGAGTCTCAGCAGACTCTCAGTCACATCCTGAAATCTAGCTCCAGGCAAGCAGCATGCTGCTCGGGATTCCTTGTCTGGATGGCAGACGGATGACTGTCCCCCGTAGGAGGGAGTCCCCGACCATCACCACCCTTCTCCTCTTCTTGAGAGGAGTCTAAATGCTTAGACTGCTCTCATAGGCCAGCTCACTACTGACAATACCCTTTGCAATAAAACCCCTGTGCCCTACTAATTATACGAAGTACACAATTCTGCATTTCCTGGTTTTCAGACGTTTGAGTTTCACTGGACTTTTAAGTTCTGTGAGGGGACAATATACCACCAAGAAACCTTAACTCTGTCTTAACATACTTTTTTTTGCCATTGAATTATGTTCTGTGCTTAGTTATGTGGTAGCATACTAATTTTTTCAAATACAGTAATATAGCTAACATTTTATCTCTAGATAGTAGAACAGTCTCCATGTTTATGTAATGTAGATACTTATAACTGAAAGAATGGTCTATTTACATAAAAACAACACAATACAAATAATTCTGCTATGTACTACAAATAGGGTGACCAGATGCAAGGACCCAAAAATCGGGACTTATCCCCTCCCACCGGACTTGTTGAGCAAAAAAAAAAAAAAAAAGCCTCTCCTGCCACTGGACTTGTTGGAAAAAAAAAAAAAACTTTCCCGCCAGAACGGAAGAAGCCCGGATATCGGGACAAATGACAAAAGAAAAATCGGGACCGTCCCGATATTATCGGGATGTCTGGTCACCCTAACTACAAAAGCACTACAATGAAAGAAAGTGAGAGGAAAACTTGTAGGTTGGCTTCATGTGCTTAAGCAACAAGACTAGGTCTCAGGAGAAGGGAGCTAGCCTGACTCTTACAAATTTCCATTATGAAAATGGAGAGGTTCTTACAGCTTAATTTTTTTTAAATGGTTCAATATAGAATTGCATGCAATTACCGTAATTGTACATGCAAATCAAATAATGGAAGCCAATGCACAGTTTTGATTGAGTTTGTGCTTAATTACCTGATTTGATTGAGTCACAGTAATTGTGTAAACTAAATACATTTTGCATGCTTAACCATTCAAAAGAACAAATATTTAGAATGCACTTTAGGATGTCTGGACAGAAGGTGTGATACAAGTAAAAATTATGGGTCTGAGTCTGATCCTACTTTAATCAGTTTTACACTGGTATAACAGCTAATTACTCTGGTGTGAGATTAAAATCAGACCCTCTATATTGGATTCATGTAATAGTATTAAGCAGAATAGACTACAGCATGTTCAGTTCTGTTTTTTAGCTTACTGTGCATGTGCTATAATTTTAACATAATTAGATATTTAGCACTTGTGAATATAAATTATGCATCATATGAGAAATTTAGTTTTAAAGGCGATGTCAGAAATAAATTAAGCTTCAGGTCAATATTTTACAGTAGTGTAATTCCTCACATGACCGTTTTACTTAAATAAACCATTTTAATACCTTTCACAAAAAGAACATCACATTTGATATAAAAATAATTTATGAACTTTAATACTTTTTTTGGGGGGGGGGGGGGAGAAGAGGGTATAATTCAGTTTTAAAAAATTCTAAAGGCTTACCCCTGTCAATTTTAGAATTTACAAACTTGTGCATGCAAAAAATGTTCTTATATAATTAAAATATTCAACCATTTTGCAGAAGCGATATATCAAGTCAGAATTGGGCAATGTCACTATGAAAACAAACGAAGAATACATTTACAATACATTTGCAAATGTTACATGTATACCTGAGATGGTGCAAATAAATACAAATAACCCAGAATGCTTTTTTATACTCAGACTATTTCTCGACATAGTATTGTGAATGAGGAGCACAGATGCTGTTTCGGATGTATATGATCAAGACATCAGAATTAAGGTTGCTTAACCGTAACTCAATGTTATATAATTTGTATAACTCAATCCTGTAAGGTGCCGATCAGTTCCTTGAGGTGATCAGTGTTCTCATTTCCCATTGGCTTCAACAGGAGCTGAGAGCACTCAGCATCTTGCAGGACCAAGACCCAGTTGCACTGCCATAATGCTGCACTGAAGGTTTGTATGTAGAATACTCATGGTTACATCGCTCGGGTAACTAAGCTCTGCATTTCCTGTTTTTTAGGCACAGTTTTATACCCCTTACTCATGAGAATAGTCCCAACTGAATGAGGGTATCAAGCATTGTTATAGTGATGGAATCCTTTTAAATGGGGAAGAACACAAAATGGGGACAGGAAACAATGAGGTCCTTGTAGTTTTTCCACTGGATCATTCCCATGTTGGAAGCAGGGATTGTACCTGCTAGAATTGGATGGATTTTTAGGAAGCCACCAGTTGCTAGTGCTATCTGCATGGGAGACCCTGTGCTTCTGTATTCCTTCCAGCTGCTCCCTTGGCCCCCTCTGACTGGATAGCTGGTTCCATTTTATCAAGCTGTGTTGTTAGGGATTCCTGTGTTGGCTGCAGGACCTTCACTTAGTGGAGAGAGTGAGAGCGTCTAGGTGGGGAATCCTTGCAGTTTTGTTTGGGGTACAGAGAAAGCTGTTCTACCTGACAGAGCGGCTATGTCAGATCGGGGGAATGTCTCTTAAGTGCACACACCATTTTGAAGCCTCCCCCAGGGAGGTATTTGTTCATTTGTTTCTCCCCTGTCAGTGCAGGGGACAAGTTGAGATATTTTGTTTTGCGTTTGCTATATATTTCACAGGAAGAAAATTAGTGTTTTCTGACTGCAATCACCTGTTTGTGTTAATTTTTCATGAGTTAGGACAGTGCACCCCAGTAGGTCAGGGAGCCAGTAGAAAGGCTGCTAGCACTGTCAGGTTCCTTCCTTCTGATACGTCTTAAAGATAGTTACCTAGCTGCATGTGTTCTGCTGTAGGAAGAGCTTGCACAAGTTCAGGGACATGGAGAATGATGCTGTGAAGGTGGTACTCTCCCACCCAGAACTCCCATGTGTCTGACCTTTCCATTCAAAGAAGAAGTAGAGGACTTGGGTTTCTGCTTAAACAGACTGTTTGGATGTGGAAACGTTTACTTTTTACTGCCCCCAGCAGTAAAAAGATTGTTTCCAAGCTAGATCAATGTTGAATATTCATTTTTAGCAGGTTAATGAACATTTCCTCAAGCCCGAAGGGAACACATGCACATCTCCAAGACATTAGACATACACAGAGAAGTGGGAATGCTAATTAATTATTGCTGTATATGGCTAATGAGAGATCCAAGCATTATATAGTTCTTTAGAATAATTTATTCCAAAATTTTCCCTATCTTTGTTCCAAAATACTGCAAAACAGGGTCAGAGTCCCTGTCATGTTCTGACTGTCTGCAGCAATGTTGAGATACAGGGTCCCTGGCAGAGGGTTCCCTGTTCTTTGCAAACAATTCTCATCTCAAACCTGACAAACGCACTACACCTAACACGTGTCTTGCAGGGTATTTATCCTTAAAGAGTAGCAGGTAAGGTATTTACAGTAAGCTTGTAACTTGTCAAGATTCATAATCATTGAGAGATGTTTGCACAGGTAATATTGCAACTTATAGCTACATGTATTTGTTAGGTAAGGGATAGGTATAAATTAAGGCAGTAGTGCAATGAGCCTGCAAGCCTCCAGGCCTGTAAGACAATAGCTTAGCTAAGCAAATCAAGGCCTAAGGCCAAAAAGGCCTTTGCATAAGCTGCTTCACAGGAGTAACCCTGGATCATAAGATAACACAAGATAGAATGCTGTAATAAATAATATGACTAAATTGCTGACAGGTAACCACAAGATGCTAATTGATAGCTTCAGATATTTTAAGTTAGGAACATCAGCAGATGTTTGACCACAAGAATGCCAGAGTAACTAACTGAGGTATATGCTAATAAGCTTGAAGTTGAAGGACTAGTAAGCTATGGGAGAAGGGCACCCCAACATTAGTAGGGTGAGGAAATACATATAAGGAAAAGAGGCTGAAATCCCTACTGAATATGCATTAGGCATAGTGGGCATTAGCGTAACATATTATAAAAGCTGTATCCTGGCCCGCATGCCTTTGGAGATGCCAGGATGATGATCACTGGTGGTGATGCTGATGGTGGTGAGGAGGAGGATGACTAACATTTTGGGTTTCTCCACAAGGGATGGTGTGAGTGTATGGATGCTCAAATGTGGCATGTTTTGACTCTCTCATATTATTTATCAACTTTGCTGGGCTGCAGTGTTTGTGATTTTGCTAACTCTGCTAACAAAATATTACAAGGACATAAGGCCTTCCCTAAGTGTGTGTGTCTCTCCTGTGCATACCAGGATCCTCATCATTGTAATAACTCTAATACTTCTGAGTCTGATCATGAGGCAGGGCCCTGCCAAACCACAGCATGTTAATTGGGATTTCTAATATTGTATATAAATCTTGACAGACTTTAATATTGTATTCTATATATTATATCATATAGCCTGCCTGGGGACTGAGTGGGTAGGCAGCAGTTCTGCAGAAAAGGACGTAGGGGTTACAGTGGATGAGAAGCTGGATATGAGTCAACAGTGTACCCTTGTTGCCAAGAAGGCTAACAGCATTTTGGGCTGTATAAGTAAGAGCATTGCCAGCAGATCAAGTGATGTGATCATTCCCCTCTATTCGGCATTGGTGAGGCCTCATCTAGATTACTGTGTCCAGTTTTGGGTCCCACACTACAAGAAGGATGTGGAAAAACTGGAAAGAGTCCAGTGGAGGGCAACAAAAATGATTAGGGGGCTGGAGCACATGACTTATGAGGAGAGGCTGAGGGGACTGGGATTATTTAAGAGAAGAGAAGGAGGGGGGATTTGATAGCTGCTTTCAACTACCTGAAAGGGGGTTCCAAAGAGGATGGATCTAGACTGTTCTCAGTGGTAGCAGATGACAGAACAAGGAGTAATGGTCTCAAGTTGCAGTGGGGAAGGTTTAGGTTGGATATTAGGAAGAAACTTTTTCACGAGTAGGGTGGTGAAGCAGTGGAATGGGTTACCTAGGGAGGTGGTGGAATCTCCTTCCTTAGAAGTTTTTAAGGTCAGGCTTAAAGCCCTGGCTGGGATGATTTAGTTGGGGATTAGTCCTGCTTTGAGCAGGGGGTTGCACTAGATGACCTCCTGAGGTCTCTTCCAACCCTGATATTCTATGATTCTATTATTCTATATAGAGGCTATTTTCATTTGCTGGTTTCTTAAGGTGTTTTCGGATAGAAAACACCAATGCATTTTAATGCAGATATCTCTTGGTTAAACTTAGTGAAATTGGACAAGAAAAAAGTTAAATGCACATTTTGTGTAGCCATTCAAACAGGAAAAAAATAAAAATATGAGGAACTTGGGCTTGTAAGGTTTAACCATGGTTGCATGATAGGGAGAACTGCATTGTATTGTTGTAGATTGACACAAGTGGTGTGTTGAAATAGCGTGCTGTTTCATTCAGGCACCGTGCTGACAGGGTGCATCATATATACATAGAGAGGGTGAAGTCCTCCTGATTGCACAATAGGAAAGAGGACTCAAGGAAAGAGGAATGGCATGTGCCTTGCAGGGACCTAACACTAGGGTCTAGTGGAGGGCCCACAGAGTTTTTGGGAGTAGGGATACCTCCCTGAAGTGCTGAAAGAGCATCCACAACTCAACGTTTCCAACTTCACAAGTTCCTTTTCACGTTTCAGTCTCTCCTACACTCCCCTTGCCCTGCACTGTGATCTCTTTTTTTCTCTCCTATGGTGAAATCTTTAGCTTCCAAAAAGTGCTTCAACAGGAGTCTTGAGACAGCATACTGTACCTAGTTTCCATCCTACCCGCCCCCGCCCCCCATCCCTCAGTCTCTTTTTCTTCCATCCTGACTTCTGTCTGTGTGAAATCTTAACTCTCCTACTTCCCAGAAATCCCACCAACGTTTCTTCTCTTTCCCAAGACCCTTTCCCTGAGTGCAGGGAGTTAACAAGTAAGGCTGTGTTCTGATCACTCTGCCACTGATTAGTTCCCTCTCCTCCCCCAAGGCTGATTGAGGTAATTGAAGTTAATTATCTAATCAGGTGGGGGAGAGGGGAGCTAAAGCAGTGGTTCATGTCAGAAACCCGGTGCCCCGAGTCCTGGCTCCCCCCTGTGGAGCTGAAGCCGAGGGCCCTCCACCCCGAAGCTGGGAGCCATGTGGGACAGACGAGCGCCAGGGGTTGGGGCCCCACGGGCAGAAGCCCTGAGCACATGGGCAGAGTTGAGGGGGCTCAAGGGTGTTGGCTCTCCAAACTGCAGTATCTTACCCAGAGTGGGGAAGTCTGGGGTCAGCTTCAACCCCCACACTCCTCCTCTCCCCCAGCCCTCCTCAGGCCCAGCCCTCTGGCCAGGTTGTAGGTGGGAAGCCAGAACCAGGCAGTGCAGGGCAGCTTCCTCTGGCTGGTGATGCCATGGAGTGGGAAACTGTGGCATTCCCCCGTCTGCTGCTGGTGCCTGGGGTTGCGGTGGCGCCTCAGCTCCCAGCCCCATCTGACTGCTCACGCAGCCAGGTGGAGGGATCTGGCTACAGGGCTGTCAGAGCCCTTGGGGATCAGCTACCGCAGGGGAGCAGCTATCACAGGGGGAGCCCTTCTGGTACACAGCCCCTAACTATCCTCTCCCTGCACTCTGTCTGAGCTACCCCCCTCCTGCACACAGCCCCTAGATACACCTCTTCCTGCACCCTGAGCAGTTTTAAAACTTTTTGAGTTGACTCACCCCCCCTTTGAGTTGTATTTTTTGGTTGCATCCCCCAACAACCCAGGAAGGCTGGGTGGCCTGCTGAGGTGAGTCAGGGGGTGGAGGTGGTGCTCCATCCCTGGATCCCGCTGTGCGGCGCTGGCCCCCCCAAATAGAAGTCAAACTACACCTGTGCCCAAGGGTGTCCCCCCCACACCCTAGAGCCCTGAGTTCCCCCTCCCTCCTGCTGGGCTCTGGAGTTTTTATAGCATGTTGAGGAGGGCCTCAGCAAGAAAAAGGTTGACAATGCCTGAGCTAAAGAGCCCATCATCTTAAGACTAATAAGAAAGGCACAGGAAGTGGGGGAAGAAAGGTACAGGGTTAGCTGAGCATGGGTGCACAGAGATCTCAGAGGAAGATTGCAGAGGATGGGAAAGGTATCTGTGGAGGGAACCTAAACAAATAGCACGGTGTGGCTATCCAACCAGTGGAGTCTGAGAAGGTTTCTGTAGTGCAAGAAGGCAGGAGTGGACTGTGTCCCTGCTACCCGTGGGGATTTGGCCAGGATTGTGATTCTGTTATTGGTAGCCTGAGGAGGCTGAATGGGGTAATTGGAGTTAATTATCTAATCCGGTGTCAGGCAGGGGCTGGGTGAGCTAAAGAGTCAATTAGCCTATCAGCTCAAGAGTGATAAGAAGGGCACAGGAAGGAAGCATGGACTGGGGAGGGGAATGGGGCTAGCTGAGCTATCTCACAGAGAAAGGAAACTTTGCTTCTCTCAGGCCCTGGGGAAAAGCACAAAGGATACTGTAAATAGCCTTCTGCATGGGACTGTAAAGGTATTGGTGAGGAGAACCTAAATAAAAAGCACAGTGTGGCTAATCAACCAGTGGAATATGAGCAGGTTTCTGTGGAGCAAGAAGGCAGGAGCAGACTGTGCCCTGCCACTCCCGCCCACATACCAATCTCTCGTCTTCCCCCCACAAAACCTTGCACCCTATTCTTTCCCCTGCTAAAAAGTACTTTAACTAGTTTCTTCAACGACTGCACCTACATAATAGTAACTTTCAAAACATTGTAAATCAGCTAAATAAAAAATGACTTTCATGAGAATGCCCTGAAGGCACTTCCCCACAGTGAGTGCTGTTTCCCTGCCAAATATCTACATTCTACGCACAGCCAGTTTGGTGCCAGGGATGTCTTTAAAAAATAAAGTCACCCCAATTTTCCTATAATGGACAATGTAGGCTGGCATTTTTTTCACCCTCCCTGTTCTCCAAAGCAATTCAACCATTTCTGCTCAAGCTTTTTGGAAATCTCTACCTTCAGGCACAGGCCAGGGCCTGAACAATTTCAGCCCATGCGATGAAAATTTCAGGAAATTGTGAGCAATGGGAATTATGTAGATACAATGAAAATGCTCTAGTAATCTTAACTACAGGTGTTTTAACCTGCACAGCCTGCTATTACACAGTAGTCTCCACTAGCAAGTCCACCATGAATTTTGGATTCCGCAACGCTGTTTTCTGTGTTTACAGCACTATTGTTTGACTGTAGTCAGTGAATTTATCAACTTCATTTTCTGACAAGCTATGCTGACCTTGCTGTAATAAGATAGAACTACTCATTGCCATTCAGCTGAGGCAAAAGACCCTACTGTAGGGCAACAGCTGATATGATCATGATTTATCTGACATCAGCTCTGGCTGGATATACCTTTGTGAACCCTACCTTGGATTGACTGGTGACAGATGCGTTTAATGTGATGGAGACCTGTCGTGGCTTCCTTTTCTCCCTAACCTCGCAGAGACATTTAAAATGTGATTAATAAAGTCATTTTTCATTCTCTGTGGTCATCTGTAGTGAAGCACAAATTCACCTTCTGTTGAACATACCATTTTTTCTTGTCACATTTGCCATCTTTTTCTTGACTGCACTCATTTATTTTCCACTAAAGCAGGGATCTTAGCCTTCCATGATTATTTCAGGGAGAAAATACTAACCAAATGTGTGAGGGGTGTGAACTCTTTTTAATATTGACAAACAGATGTAAAAGCACTGTGTTTATTTTTGGTTTCTGTTTGTTGTTTTTTAGCTGGCAGTCAGTCTCTCATTTCTTGATATGTTGGAGCTTTACTAATAGGACTGTGTGATAACATGGTAGCCATGATTCAACCCATGCACTGTCACCAATGGTAAATCACAGAATCTGTAGAATAACGTATACATATTTCCATATGTGGGATACACACAGGCAGCTTTGTGCTGATCTCCCCATCTGGAAGTGTCATTGTATATGTTATTGTGGAGCTGTCAGAACTACTGGCATGTGCATTATTTTAGTTAATTATTTCTAAAAGTTAAGCTCACTACATTTCTCTTCTCAGTACAGAGTGGGCGTGCTAGATTTATTGGTACATTATTTAGAACTGCTAATGTGGGGGAAAAGTTTCTCATTTTACCCCATGCCACTTTGTTTTACATCTTTCCATGTATTTCATATTCTCTCACGAATGGATTGTTACAGTCATCTCTTCATTGTAAGCTTTGTAGCTGTAGACAAGGATCACTGTTCTCTCTGCCCTTTGTGTAATGATTATATGTTTGAATAGACAAGGGCAAGAATCTAAAACCTGGAATCATATTTCAGATCTGCATCCAAACTTCATCTCTCTAATGGGAAGAAGCAACAGGACAGAGAGGGGGAGAGAGTGAGAGAAAAAAAATCACACACATTTGTTGAAATTCAACACATTATGGACCTGATCCTCAAATTGTGTAAATTACAGTATCATGGTGCAGTTGAATTGAATGAAACACTAAGAGCTCTGTTATTTCAGCTCCACATTAGATCAACCATCATTCTTGTAGAGCAGGGCAGTAAAAATAATTCTCTGGAATTCCTTGATACTTCTTTTAGGCTAGTCCAATAACCGTATGAGGCACAAACAGCTGAATTTGAGATTGCATAGTAGATCTGTTATTGGCACGCCCTAAACATCAAGGAGCTAAGAAAAGACACTGCTCAGGGAACAGCCCTCAAGCCTTATTTTCTGCATATTTGTGATGGCAACACCAAAAGGGTAGTTTTGTTTTGAACTGTGTTGTTGGCTCACATCTGCCTTATGAGTTAACTCCTTTGTTGCCATTCATTAACCTTCACAAGGGTACATGCCATATTGCTCTGTCCCCACAGTAACTTTTGATCAGACTGGTTTGGGAATGTTTAATATAAACAATGGGAGGTTGTGTGGTTTGTTTGTTTTTTAAATTCTTATTTCTTGAGTTTTGGAAACTAAGTGATATTGATCCATAAACCAACTATAATTGTTGTTATTATTATTAACTGCACAGAATATAAATAAACTCTTAAAATGCCTATCTTTTTTTAATGTGTTGGTTCTGTTACTAAAGATCATCTCAATATCTACTAATGGAGAAGAGGCCTGGAAGAGGAGTTGTTATAACTTGAGAACTAGAAGGTTCTCTGGACAATAAATCAGCCTGAAGTTGTTTGTTCTTGTCCCTTTTTGACAATTTAAGGGTACTTCCTGTTTAGGAGTATTTCCTGTGTGATTTGGGACCATTTAGGAGCATTTTTTGGTGATTTAAAAGAATCCCAGGGTCAGAATTGTCTTTCTGCTTCTTTCTTAGTGGGTAGCTATTACTTTTCCATCCACAGCTTTTGAAGTTTTTTCCTCCCTAGATTATTCTACTTTAATCTGTTATCCATAAGCACAAGTTTGATGGCTCAGAACACACAACTTTCCGTGTCTTATTAATTGCTGACCAGCCGTGTGTAAAACTGCAGTGGAAAATGTAAAGTGGCATAATACTCTTGCTGACACGGTGGGGTTGTGCTAGCCCCTCAGATGACCCGCTATCTAAATCCACACTTTGTTCTGAATTTGATTGTGTGGCTATAATACCAGGGATGTACGGAGGCTCATAGTCATGTGGGTGTTTTTTTTATTCTGTGTTTGTATAGTGCCCAACACAAGGGGGTCCCTATGACTAGAGGGCCTCTAGTCACTAAGGTAACAAAAATAATAAATAATTACCAGGCCAAAAGTGATAGTCAAGTAACTTGATATAATGAATCCAGTGCCTGAAGGGATACCATAGCTTGGAAATATTCACTGAATTGTAGCTAGAATTATCAGATAATTCCCCACATTTGAACTGGTGGCATTTGTACCAAAAGTTTTTTTTTTAAATCATTAAATGGCCTTTCTTGAAAAACTAATTTCCACTAAAAAAATTTTGTGGACCTTTTTTTGTGAAAAATTGTGAAGTTTGGCATGAATTTGTTCAAAATATAGTTGAAAACATTATTGAAATGGTTATCAAATTTTTGCTTGCCAAAAGCACCAACAAAAAAATAATAACTATTTCAATCATGTTTTTGATACAAATTTTGAAAAATGTAGCCATTTCAAAATGAAAACTGAAATTTCCATTTTTTGTGAAACTATTTTTCCACTGGTTCAAATAAGAAATACATTCATCATTAGATTTGGAAATTTGTAGTAGTCTGTGAGAATTTCTTTTTAAGAAATGCAATTTAGGCTATTGCTTGTTGAGGGACCTGTTCTTTTTGATCATATGAAAGCTACTATGCATATCAAAAGAATTATAGTCACTTTAGTGGATATTTTCATCCCTGGACTCTATTTTTCTTAGTAAGCCAGCAAATTAATTAGGTAATTAAATTTCATTGTAACTATATTTAATTTCAGGAAGACTTGAGTGGTGGTACTTTGTCTCATAACTTTTGTCCTATTGTGCAATATTTATTTTAATTTACTGGGGAGATTAGATAATATATTGATTGATGTTCTATAAATATCAGAGAGAGAGAAACAGTGTGAAGTACAAAGCTTGCATCCTAAACTCTGATCCATGGAGGACCAGGGATGTTGAAGTTATTCTTACTATTAATAATAAACATTTATACAGTACCACTACTTTGCATGGTGTTTTAGATAAACTAATAAACAGACTCTGCTTCAAGTAGCATACAGCTTTAATTTAGATATGGAGCATAAAGAGAGTAGGGAAAGGAGGGACAAAAATAAAACAAACAAAATTAATATGGATCATATTAGACAGAATATCATGTAAATTCTGACACTTTTAATAGAGACTGAGACTGGCAGGGAGAGAGGAGTATGTACTCTTGAAGAACCCATACCAGCAGAAAGAAAGGATCAACAGGATTGTTTTAGTGAGTGAGTTGGAAGAGGAGAATGAGGATGCTTGATATACAGGAATGGGCATGTTGTACTGGGTGCAGAAAGCAGCATGAGAGAGGGCATGAAGGTGAGAGTAGGATGAGGGAGACAGGAGCAGCAGGTGAAAAAGAGTGGGCAGCAGACAAGACGGGGAGCAACATGAGATGTAAACAGAACGGTGCAGAACCCTAAAAATGAAGGCAAGGAGTTTGAATTTTATATGGAGTCTGGGAGCCAGTGCGGGGAATTGAGCGTGGGGATGGGGAGAGTGTCATGTGGCCCAAGTAGCAACAGAAGAAAATTGTAGCTGCTGCATGATGATTAGAATGAAGAGGGGAGAGTTGGGGATGCCTGGCACGAGGATAATAGAATAGTCCCGGCAGGATAGAGCCATGGTATGATTCAATGTGTTTTCCCCAGGAATTGAAATTAGGGTGGGTGTTCGAATTTATGGGGGAGTCGGGGGGAGGTGAGGGCCGATGAGGGGTGAGAGCATGAGGATGAAGGTGGGCTGTATGGCACCATAGTAAAAACTGAAAAATATTTCATGACCATTTTATTAGATTTAACTCATGTTTTAAAATCATCACACAAATTAAAGTTAGCTACTCAAGCCTTCTATGAAGCACTATCTACATCCTTCTTGGCTTCTTGTTATAATTATGCACAACTTTGTTAATGACCTTCTTGAATGCAATGGGTTCATCTTTGGTGGCTTCTCGTGTGTCCAGTACTTCCATTCCTTCAATTGATATGCTCATTAGTTCATTCACATAATCAGGCAGAGGGTGACTTCTTTCAGAAGATAAAATTCTATTCAATGATGAAAAAGAATGCTCAGCTGTGGCTGTTGTGACTGGGAGTAGCAAGAGATGAATTCCTACTTCTTTCATCCCGGGAAACATAGCAGAAAGATCGGGTTGAGCCACTAGTGATGATAAAAAAGAAGCAACAAAGAGTCCTGTGGCACCATATAGACTCATAGACTTTAAGGTCAGAAAGGACCATTATGATCATCTAGTCTGACCTCCTGCACAATGCAGGCCACAGAATCTCACCCACCCACTCCTGGAATAATCCTCTGTTAGTCTATAAGGTGCCACAGGACTCTTTGTCGCTTCTACAGATCCAGACTAATACGGCTACCCCTCTGATACTTGATAAAAAAGAAGTTGATGTCAAATCTTCATTCATTCGTCGTATAATATTCCACTCTGTGTTCAAATTCTCTATTCTGTTCTGAGCACATGGCAGCCCCATTGCTGGTAGTGCCTCACTCCACTCAACTGTTGGTGTTTCATAGGACAGGGATCTGTAAAAGTTATGTAGATTTTTAAGAATCAAGTCTGTGTACTTTTTCAGTTGTCTTAACAAACACTTCTTGTCCTCTTCACTTAAGGATTCAATATAAATGCCTTCATTAGTCAACTTCTGGACTGAAATCTTTGCTTCTTCCAGTACTTTTTCAATTGTTAGCTCTCTGATCCAAATGTAGCTTCTATTGCTGGACAAAGATCTACTACTGTTGTAGCAGATGCCTGGATGGCATTGTTTAATGACCCAAGTGGTTTCAACAGTAGATTTACAAGAGAGAGAATGGCAATAGTCTTCTCTGAACATAGTAGCAAAAGTAATCCACCAGACTCACTACTTAGATCCATTCTATCTTGGTAGATACTTTCCAAAGCCAGTAATAATGGCTGGAGTAATTTTAAGACAACAGCCAAGGATTGCTCATGAGAAAGCCAGAGGGTTTTCCCAGGTTGGACTAATTTGAACTTCAGTCCCAGTGTATCTTCTATAGTTTCCAAGATATTCAGTCTTTTTGGACTCTTGCTGAAAAAAGAATATAATGAAGACATTAAATCTGTAGCTTTTAAAATGTCTTTTGAAAAGTCTGCAGCTTGTACTAGTGCTAGTTGGAGTAGGTGGCCTCTGTAGTGTGTACAGGAGAGATTAGGGTTACACTTTTCTCTGAGCAAAGCTTGTACTCCACCATGTCTTCCAGAGAAGTTTGCTGCTCCATCAAATGCTCAAGCAGCCATCTGTCCGGGGTCCAACTGATAAGCATTTAACTCTTCTAAGATGTGGGTTGTCATAGACGCAGCCGATGTGTCTTCTATAACTTGAACATCTAGAAATGCATCTACTGGCCTACCACTGACATCAAGATAACGTACACAATGACTTAATACTTGATGCCTATTTGCATTGGTGCATTCATCAGACATGTATGCAAATTTTTTGAATGTGGTGAGAGAGTTCTTCACTTTTTCAACTGTTCAGTCTTTCACTGTTGCACTACATGCTTCTAGCCAGTCAGTTGAGTTTCTTGCAGAAAGATAGTGAGCATTTGCTGGTCTTGTTCGGACCCAGTGTTCAACTTCAGGATGAACAAGTGACAATGCACTTAACATTGGCCTCCAGTTTGTAGTGTGTGGTATCTCTTGCTTAAATAGAAAGTATGATGCCACAGCCATGTGTGTTTGCATGAACTGTGTTGTGTCTCCAGCATTCTTAACAGACTCATTAACACTCACTGGTGTTGTCCTTGGTCAGTGGAGACTCAGAGTTCAGAGGTGCTTTCACATGAGTCCACCTCCCAGGTGGGGGGCAAGAAAGCACCCTGCTCGTTCCTTCAGCTGGTCACTGTTTGCTCTGGCCACTGTTGTTCGTTGTGCCACCATTCACTCCATCACTCTGTTGCCAATGGCCCTGTGCCGTCACCTTCTGCTGCCACCTGCCACTGTGACCTCTGTGAGTTGGCTCTTGACAGGGCCGTCCTTAGGATTTATAGTGCCCTAGGCGGGATTATTAAACTGGTGCCCCTATGCCTGACTTGCTCTTAGCAACACAAACATAAGCTTACAGTATTGGAAAACTTGCCATGTGCACTTTGTTAAAACCAGTTTAATTAAGCACACTAATATGCTGATGGACTATACTTGCACTAAAGAAGTAGTCTATAGAAAAAATTCTGATTTATTGACAGAATGATGCAAATAATATAACTTTTTAAATTTGTCAACATTTTATTGGAAATTTCTATGAAGAGGTATTGAAACAAGGATTTGTTTTTAATTAAAAGCAATCTTTCTGCTTTTTTGGCTGCAAAATCAGTAATAATGTCATCGTATGACAAAGACAAAGTGATGTCTTGTTCGAGTGCAAGAATAGCAAGACCAGTCAAGTGTTCCTGACTCATTGTAGAATGGAGATAGTTTTTAATGAGCTTTAGTTTTGAGAAACTCCGTTTTCCTGATGCTACTTTTACAGGAATTGTCAGTAGAATACGAGTAGCAATGTACACATTAGGATATATGTCAACAAGTTTGCTGGAATGAATAAACTGTACAATGTCCATCACCGATTTTGCATGTGGCAACATTGATGACAATATTCTCAATTCTTTGTACAGTTCAAGTCCATTTAAATCAAAACTATCACCGTGCTTCAGGAGGCTCTCTAGGTTCTTGCACTTTGTCATTAGCTGCTCTTGTTTTCCTTTTTCGTTGAATTTAGTTATGTCATACAAAAATCCAAATTGCTCATCTAGATTAAGGTAGCACAGAAATGTTACAGAAGTCCTATTGTGCCTTATTTTTGTTTGGAAAGACGTTAGCAATAACAGCACATTTTGGGCACTGCCAGATATACATGATAAATCACTGCCTCTAAAGTTCCATCAAAAACTGATATTTTCACAGCTCTAGCATGATCTGCTGCACAGATTCTTCATAAGGAAGTGTCCCTGGCCTTTTTAACTCATATTAACCGTGTATTTACTTTATGAAAGTTGGACAAAACATTGTGAAAATGTAAGACATTGACTGCCCATCCTCTGGGCTGGCAAAAGCTATACTGACTCACTGGGGAAAAAAAGCAAGAGAATTTTAGTACAACATATGGTCACTCTAGACACTAGTCAGGAGATGAGCATATTACAGTTGTTGAAGGGCTCTATTTAGCAGTAACAGGGCTATAGGAAAGCCAGTCAACATTTTTTTGTTTCTCTGATAAAAACTGGCCCACTCCCTGCCCCAACCAAACTTGTCACAAATAATTGTCAACAACTTAATTTTCAGATTTTGGCTAAGCTATTGATTTTTTTAAAAAAATATTGAAATTGGATTCAGGATTGTTAGCAAGCATTTTTGGCAAACAGAGTTGTTAAATGACAATCTAAATGGCAACACAGTACTGCTTCCATGCTTGGCTCACCCCCCAGGTTGCTGGTACAACAGCTGCAGTAGAGGAGGAGATAGGTGGAAAGCTGCAGGACCCCAAAATCCACCTCTTGGGGTGCAGAGTGGCAACAGCAGCAGCAAACCCTCAGGTCTGATCACAGGCCACTGGGCACCACCACCAGCCCAATGGATCATGGTGAAGTTAGCACAGTATCTGATCTCAGGTACGGGCACCCACAGAACCACAGCAGCTCATCCTGCCCTGCGCAGCTCCCCCTGGATGAGATGGATCGCTGCCAGCCCGGGGGAGAGACGCACTCCCCAGCTAGGGAGACCAGGTGTCCTGATTTTATAGGGCCAGTCCCGATATTTGGGGCTTTGTCTTATATAGGCACCAATTACCCCCCACCTAGGGTGACCAGACAGCAAGGGTGAAAAATCAGGACGGGGGTGGGGAGGTAATAGGAGTCTATATAAGAAAAAGACCCCAAAATTGGGACTGTCCCTAGAAAAGTGGGACATCTGGTCACCCTACCCCAACCCCCGTCCTGATTTTTCACACATGCTATCTGGTCACCACCCTATCCCCAGCCCAGCCAGCTGTGTGTGACCATTCCAATCCTGGCTGGCTGCTGAGGAAGTGAGTTACTTTCACTTTCATTCCTCAGCACCAGCCAGCCAGCCCTTCCTTCCCCTAGCACCTCACCCAACCCATCCCTGCCAGAGGGGAGCGGGGAGAGAGGGGTGCTCCTGGTGGGGGGGGGGAGAAGAATGGACATTATGGGGAGCAACAAAGGATATTGCCAGAGACGCCGAGCCTGCCTCACCTAACGCTGGGGGAGAGAGTCACACTCACAGGTGAGTTCCTTCCCCCACCCCTATCCCCTACCCTTCCCAGAGACCCCCTCAGTCAATCCCCTCCCTCAGACTGTGCTTCAGGCATTCGGCTCTCTCTAGGACCCAGCACTGCTCTTACATGCTCCACTGCTTCCTGTCCCTCCTGGCAGAGTGTCTGGTGCCCCCAGACCCCGTGGTGCCCTAGGCGGCTGCCTATTCTGCCTGTGGCTAAGGACGGCCCTGTCTCTTGAGGTTCCACCCAGATCTCAGTGATTTCAGCTGAGCTCTCAATGGGGGAACCTCGAGCCTAGTGCAGACTGGGCCACAGCAGGTCTAAGCACTTAGACCTGATTATCAGTGATTTCAACTGTAGTGGTCACTTAACAAAACAAAAGACTATATCTATGGAGCCTAATCAGCTCTGTCTTTAAACAAAAACAATAGAGAGTCTGGTGGCACCTTAAAGACTAACAGATTTATTTGGGCATAAACTTTAGTGGGTAAAAAACCCACTTCTTCAGATGCATGGAGTGAAAATTACAGATGCAGGCATTATTATACTGACACATGAAGAGAAGGGAGTTACCTCACAAGTGGAGAACCAGTGTTGACAGGGCCAATTCCATCAGGGTGGATGTAGTCCACTCCCAATAATTGATGAGGAGGTGTCAATTCCAGGAGAGGCAAAGCTGCTTTTGTAGTGAGTCAGCCACTCCCAGTCCCTATTCAAGCCCAAATTAATGGTGTTAAATTTGAAAATGAATTTTAGTTCTGCAGTTTCTCTTTGAAGTCTGTTTCTGAAGTTTTTTTTGTTGACGTATAGCTACTTTTAAATCTGTTATAGAATGTCCAGGAGGATTGAACTGTTCTCCTACTGCTTTTGTATGTTACCATTCCTGATATCCAATTTGTGTCCATTTATTCTTTTACGTAGAGACTGTCCAGTTTGGCCAATGTACATGGCAGAGGGACATTGCTGGCACATGATGGTATATATAACATTAGTAGATGTGCAGGTGAATGAGTCCCTGATGGTGTGGCTGATGTGGTGGGTCCTCTGATGGTGTCGCTAGAGTAGATATGGGGACAGAGTAGGCAACGAGGATTGTAGCAGGGATTGGTTCCTGGGTTAGTGTTTCTGTGGTGTGGTGGGTAATTGCTGGTGAGTATTTGCTTCAGGTTGGGGGGCTGTCTGTAAGCGAGGACTGGCCTGCCTCCCAAGGTCTGTGAATACAGACTAACACGGCTACCCCCTGATACTTGTCTTTAAACAGTGGGGTGGGGAGCAGGTCAAATAGTACTTGTGACTCAGGCAGACCATCAAGCAAAACACCTGTCCCCACCCTCTCTCTTGACGCCCTCACTCAGCACAGGCTAAGTACAGTTCTACTGCCCTTTACTCGTACAATAAGAATAACAAAAATTCATTACCCCCCTGCCCCGCATTCAAGTGATTTGTAACCCAACCCCAGCCAAAATCTATCAGAAGGGCAACAAAGCTCTATTTGCTGGATACCTAGGTAGATTAGGTGTGAATGTAAATACAATATGGTCCTGAAGCCTTTCCCCCCAGCTCATCAGGAGCTGTCAGGAAGAGCTCATTTAGACTTTGCTTACAAATCATAATTTGAAATTATTAGGTTACCAACATCACCAAAATGAATGCACTGACATTGTCATAAAAAACAACAGCTGTATAAGGAAGCTAGTCTATGTTCATACTTTTCAAATGTATTATACTTTTTCAGATACATGTATTTTATCATACACTGTATATGCTTTTAAAGTGTGTATTAATGTTTCAATTTCAATTCATATTTCCAAACAATCACTAAATTGGCAACACTGAATGTAACTAGTTCACAAAACTGGGGGAGGGAGGCATGGGTGTTGGGGAAATTCAGGGGGCGTGTAGGGAAATCCCTGATGGTGACTCAGGGAAAGAGGAAGATTTTAGCAAGATGAGGGGGAAACAACAAGGTTTTGCAAGAGCCAGTTGTGAGAAGACAAGGAAAGAGAAGTTTAAACATAATCCCAAGGTTGTGAACCTGAATGCCAGGTAGGATTGGGGAATAACGTTTGTTTTTTCAAGGACCAAAGAGAGTTATATTACAACTGATGAGACTACACAGCCAACAAGAGAGAGACAAGCAAAGTGATGATATCTCTGAGGCATGCACCAGTAATAACTGATAATTCTAGATCCTCTATAACAAGGTTCTGTTATAGATGAATTACAATTAACATAATTAAAACGTTAGTGCATTGTATTTTCATACTGTCACATGTCTTCTTGCTTAACTGCTCTACAGCCAAAATGCTTCTGAAATAAATGTAGTCAAACTTTACTAATTCTGGGTCACTGAGAACGAAAATGATGCTTAAAATTGTTGATTGGCTCTAGTTTTCAAGACATGCTATTGGGTCAGTATATACGACCCTTGACTTGGGAATGGCGGCGGATAAGTGAGTTATAAAGGGAAGGGATCAAAATTTAAACCAGAAATGACTAAAATACATCTTTGACTGGTGCCTCCAGTTGGGAAAGGTGTGTCAAAGAAGAAAAAGTGGACTGTGCATTATCCAAACATTCCATCAGCTATATGCCCAGTACCCCACGGAGAAGGACTGCCGGTTCCTGATGCACCAGAATCATTCTCACTTGAGTCAGACAAGGAAGAGGAAGAGGATGAAACTTCTAGTCCTGAACTATCAATGTCACAGGACCCACATTTTCTCCCATCCTCCTCCTCTGAACCACACCTCATAACACAAGGTGAACTGAATGCCCTTGTCAGGGATTTGGAACTACCCAAGAGTAAGGCAGAGCTTTTGGGCTCCAGACTACAGCAGTGGAATCTCCTGGCAGGTGATGGTAGGGTTTCCATGTTCCATGACTGTCAAAAGGATCTTGTCCCATTCTTCTTCATGGAAGATGATCTTGTAGCCTGCAACAACATTGATGGTGTGATGGCAGCCCTCAACATCGTTCACGATCCAGATGAGTGGAGACTGTTCATTGATTCATCGAAGACGAGTCTTAAAGCTGTTTTACTGCATAATGGCAATGTTTTGCCATCAATTCCAGTTGGTCATGCAGTCCATATGAAGGAAACCTATGACAACATGAAACAACTTTTGAGGTGCATAAACTATGACCAACATCAGTGGCAGCTTTGTGGTGATTTGAAGGTTGTTGCTCTCTTGCTTGGTCTGCAGACTGGATACACAAAGTACTGCTGTTTTCTCTGCGAATGGGATAGTCGTACAAGAGATTCCCACTACATTAAGAAAGATTGGCCACTCCGACAGTCATTGGAGCCTGGGAGGAAAAGTGTTCAGCATCCACCACTTGTTGAATCAAGGAAGATTTTGTTACCACCCTTACACATCAAGCTGGGTCTGATGAAGAACTTTGTCAAGGCCATTGACAAAACACAAGCAGCTTTCAAGTACCTCTGTGGAAAATTTCCAAGGTTAAGTGAAGCTAAGATAAAGGAAGGTGTCTTTGTTGGTCCTCAGATTCGTGAACTTCTTCGAGATGATGCATTTGACCATGCACTGCGTGGCAAGGAAAAGACGGCATGGAAAGCCTTCCAGTTAGTGGCAATCAATTTTCTCGGAAACAACAAGGCAGACAACTACAGGTTGTTGGTGGAAAACCTCCTCAAGGCATACAAAAGCCTTGGTTGCAACATGTCACTAAAGATACATTTTTTGCACTCTCATCTAGATTTTTTTCCACCGAACTGTGGAGCAGTGAGCGATGAGCACGACAAGCGATTTCACCAAGACATTGCAACAATGGAGAAACGCTATCAGGGCAAATGGAGCCCATCAATGCTTGCAGACTATTGCTGGACAGTGACAAGAGATGCTCCATTTAATGAATACAAGAGACAAGCCAAGAAGCGCCGAGTAGACACTGAATAGGACTAAACTATGTACATAATAGTTTTTTGCCTTTTGTTTCATAATAAATTTTATTTCTATAACCCCTTTGCTGATTTTTAAAGTGTTACATAAGCAGGACAGGTGAAATAGTATCATGTAAAGCAACCATAAACACATGAAAAGACCTAGGTTTACAATTTATGATTAAAACTCTACTATCTACACAATATACATAGACATAAAATGTAAAAACTTAAATATTTTAGAAACAGTAGCCAATCAGTTGTTTTAATTGTCATATTTGAATTCAGCACATCAAAATACATACTAAATAGCACATTTTATCTCTGAAGCAGATGACTTCTCAAAAATTGTAGACCAGTGCTATCTGCTGAGCTTGGGTAATTAGAAAAGAGTTCAGAAAAGTGTAGATCATAGTTACTATAAAAGCAGTAAAAGGCAATCTACTCTGTCTATAAAATGGAGTTGTTTGATTTAGGAAAATAATTCCTTTCCTTTTCACTAACTTCATTGTTTATAGTGTGGATTTCCTATGTACCCTCCCCCCTTTTTTTTCTTGGCAGGCAGGCAGGATGATGACTCGTTAGCCTTGAAATGTATATGTTGAAACCTTCCCATGCATTTAGACAAATGAGGCTGACGTTTAGATCATTCTTATCCACCCCAAAAACTTCTGTAGATGAGATTTACCACATCACAAACCATGAATGACGCAGTGATGAAGGAGTCGGATATCCTTTTCCATTTCCTATGAAAGTTAAGCTGAGGAAGGGAAAAGAAAAAAGAATCTAATTTCTACTAATTTATTTAGTTTTGAGGCTGTTTGCTATGGAACTTGAAAAGAGAAAATTTCTTGAAGCTGAATGTTTTGGTGGAAGATTTGAAATTGTGGGCAGGACAAGGCAAGTCAACTGTGAGGCTCAGTATCTACAGAGCAAAGATATGTAAAATGGGAAACTGAGGCACAAGTCCATCCAATTTAGGCTTAATCAATGTTTTGCCCTTATTTATGAATTTTCAGACAGAATCATTGTCATTTATAATTTCTGATCATATACATATTACAGACAATAGGACAGAACTGGTAGGGGACCAAGTTACCAAGTTCCAAGGTACAGGAGTCCCTTCACTTCATGATGGTCATCTCAGTCTCTGGCCAGTGTTCTCCAGCTTGGGTTCTTGATCACTTGTTTTTTTATACATCAGTATGTCCTTCCTTATGTCATCTGTCATTCCACATACCCAGTTCTACATTTACCCAAACTTTCATAAGTTGTTTTTCATTCTCCATTTTGTGTTACTGTCAGGGTTCCCTCCCCACTCTAAACTCTAGGGTAAAGATGTGGGGACCCGCATGAAGAGCTCCTAAGCTTATTTTTACCAGTTTAGGTTAAAACCCCCAAGGTACAAAATTCCCTGGACCCTGAGAAATGCTTCTTCCACTGCCACCATCAAGTGTTTTAAACAGGAATCCAGGAAAGGAGACCACTTGAAGTTCCCTCCCCCACCCCCCCCAAAAAAATACCCTCTCAAGCCCGGACCCCCCTTTCCTGGGAAGCTTGAGAATAATCTCCTAACCAATTGGTTACACAGTGATCTAAAAAAACCCACCCCCGGGGTTTTAACACCATAGAAAACAGTCAGCTTCTTAAAAGAAGGATTTTATTAAAACAAAGAAGGTAAAGTCAGCTCTGTAAAATCAGGATGGTAACTATTTTACAGGGTACTCAATTTCCAAACTCAGAGGGATTCTCCCTCTGCACAAACCCTTAAAGTTACAGAAAAAAAAAAGGAATAACCCCTCCCTCTCACACAGGGAACGTACCAAGCAAAAATAAACAGAAATCTACTCACTATGCTATCTAAACTTACTTTAGAAAAGTGAGGATTTGATGGAAAGATGACTGGTTCCTTCTGACTCCAAGATCACTCTGAGTCTGACAAAGAGCCACACACAAAGCTTTCCCCCTCCCAAGATTTGAAAGTATCTTGTCCCCTTATTGGTCAGATGCCAGCCAGGTCAGGTGTCAGTCTGGCTACCTGCATTTCTTAACCCTTTACTGGTAAGAGGATTTTATCTGCATCAGACCCTCTCCCCTTTCCCTTTATATTTATGACAGTTACTATAAATCATTAACATTACATCAGCACAACCCAACTATCCTTTTACCATTCAACATAGTGTCATGAGTTATTAACATTACACTAACAAGACATAGCTTTTATTTTTACCATTCAGCAATTTTCCATATTTAGTACCATAGGTCAGTACATGTGTAGCATCCCAGATTATTCATTAATATAACTTTTTGTGATGCTATGCGGATTCACCCAGAACAGTAAGGGTTTCTAACATTGCCTGCTCTGTAACCTTGGGCACTTCTCTGCTGTGCAGCTTTGGCTCAGAGTCCTACTACCAGCAGCATTCTCACAGCACAATTGCCTCACCCTGTCTTCCACCAGTCTGGTTACCCCTTGCAAGGTGACATCAACAGTTCTTCCATTCCCAAGTCTCCCTTGCAGTGTTCAGTCCTTCTCACTAGATACTCACAGAAGTGATTAAGTTTGCTGCCTCCAAAGAGAGAGCACACACCAGCCTGTTAGTTTAGCTGAGGACTTCCCCCTTCAGTTTAACACACAGCACTGAGATGTTTTTTGTAATAATAAAATAAGAGTAAGTTTATAGACAAAGAACAGATATCTAAGTGATAAGTAAGAATAGAAGACAGATATAGTTACATGTGAAATAAAACAAAATACACTTTCTAGTGACTAAAACTTAACCTCAGCAAGTTAAAATCTTGATCTAAGCAGGTTTCTCACCTATAGTCAATTCCCAGAGACTTCAACCCCCTTAGTTGAAGGATCTACCTTTCCCAGATTTCAAGAGTTCTGGTCTCTTTCCTCTGCCCAGTGATGGATGTCAAAATGGCTTTCTGCCTTTGTTATACTTCCCAAAGTCTATTCTCTCTGTTTCAAGAGCCAGGAAGGCATCTAGGGATGTGGGCTTCATCTCTCAGTGATAAATGGTCTTTCCCTCCCTCTTGCTTAGCTTGATGGGTTTTTTTACCTTCTATGTAGATGTACTTTTCATTGTCTTCTGAGGTATTACTTGGCTCAGTTTACACTAGAAAAATAGGAAAACAAGCAAAACAACACTCCTTTGTCTAGGATAGGCTGGGTTTAGGCCAGGGGTGGGCAAACATCAGAGGCCGCATCTGACCCTTCAAATGTTTTAATCTGGCCCTCAAACTCCTGCCGGGGAGCGGGGTCGGGGGTTTGCCCCACTCCGCACGTGCCGTGACTCTGCACAGCTCCCAGAAGCAGCGGCATGTCTCTTCTGGTTCCTACATGTAGGGGTAGCCAGGGTGCTCCACACGCTGTCCCCGCCCCAAGCGCTGCCTCCACAGCTCGGCTAATGGGAGCTGCAGGGATGGCGCCTATGGATGGGACAGCGTGCAGAACCGCCTGGTCTTGCCTCTGGGTAGGAACTGAAGGGGGGACATGCCGCTGCTTCAGGTAAGTGCCATCTGGAGCCTGCACCCCTGACCCTCTCCTGTGCCCCAATCCCTTGCCCCATCCCTGATCCCCATCCCACCCTCTGAACCTGTTGGTCCCAGCCCAGAGAACCGTCCTATACCCCAAACTCCTCATCCCCAGCCCCAGCTGGAGCCCACACACCCCCAACACACCACAACCCCCTGCCCCAGTCCAGAGCCCCCTTCCGCATCCTGAACTCCTAATTTCTGGCCCCACCCCAGAGCTCACACCCCCAGCCAGAGCCCTCACCCCCTCCCACACACCAACCCTCAATTTTGTGAGCATTCATGGCGCACCATACAATTTCCATACTGAGATGTGGCCCTCAAGCCAAAAAGTTTGCTCACCCCTGGTTTAGGCACTGTTGTAAAACACCTTTTAAGCACATATTTCCATCGCAAAACTATAATTCTTTATAGTACATACGTCACACAATAATATTAGTGACCAGTGTGATACCAGTTGGCATATGATACCTCACATGATACCTTTTAGATACAGATTATGACAACAGTGTGTTTGGGCAATGAGTGTGTCAGGCCTGATGTGAGTTATGGTGTGGTGTGCCCGTAGTCAGTTGGCACTGAGGGGCTCCCTGGGTCACAATTTTATTTTTCTCATTTGAATAGGAAAGTATAGGGCAACACCATGCCCTAACATCTTCATCTTCTTACTTTTTCCAAACATGGGTCTTTCTGACTTTTGTTCAAGATTTGCTTGTAAATCATTAGAAAGCCTTGTCAGCAATCTTGCCTTGTTGCATTTTGAGGGGCTTATTTAGCTAGGGCCTAAGTGTTTTGATGATGATGATGATGATGATTTCTTCTTAAAATTTAACCAACCCACTACCCCCCCCCAAAACGACATGGAGGTGTGCATACACCGCCACAGTGGGGTAAAATAATTGATTTTTTAAAAAGGGCTTAGGTTATCTTTATCACCTGGATCACCTGGATCAATCGGACTTCAGCTGTCGTTAAGACTGCGCCGATCACAACATGTCTGCCTTTGTAGCATGGTAAAACCTACCAGGGCATACGCCCCACTACCATAGCTGTCAGACGGCCAGGGTCACTGCTGCACCACGTTGAGGCGCTGAGGTAGGATTTTGCAGCAGGGTTATCTTTATATTGTGGCAAATTGCCGGCACTACTATGATGGGTCCCGCGCTTTCTCTTCTTGTGGGGGAGGTTTCAGGGTGCCATTTCTTGCCCCTGAACTGGGGTAACAGCTATCCCACTAGTATCCCAGGGAAGGGGAGTGGAGAGGGAGGGACCCGGGCCCGCCCTCTACTCCGGGTCCCAGCCCAGGGGCCCTAGGATAGCAGGTAAACCACTTGTACTAGTGATTCTTTCTCCTGGGCTGCTTCCCTCTCCTGCCCTTCAGCTTGTGGGGCTTCCTGCCTTCCCTCTGCACAAGCCAGGTGTCCCTTTACCTAGGGTCTTGGTCTTCTTAGCCCGCCGCAGCACTTCTCAAAACTCTCCTCCGCTTTCCTCCGAACTGCTCTCTGTTCCAACACCAATCCACTCTGCTTCACTCCTCCAAACTGCTCTCTGCTCCACCACCAAACCACTCTGATTCAACTCCTCCAAACTGCTCTCTGCTCCACCACCAAACCACTCTGCTCCAACTCCTCACCTGGCTGATTGAAGCAGGGGGATTTTATCAGGTGACTGGCTTCAGGTGCTCTAATTGGCTTCAGGTGCTTTTAATTAATCTACAGGGAATAAGGCTTCTCCTCATCCTAGATCACTCTCCTGCTGCCTTCTGGCCATGCTGTATCACAATATGTAGAGTCAGATTCAGTCCTGGATCTGCATCAGCAAGAAAAAAAAATATTTAGCACTTACCTAGATCTTTTCATCTGTGGATGACAGCATTTTGCAAAGGAAGACAAGTATTATGAGTCAACAGTGTGATGCTGTTGCAAAAAAAGCAAACATGATTCTGGGCTGCATTAACAGGTGTGTGGTGAGCAAGACACAAGAAGTCATTCTTCCACTCTACTCTGCGCTGGTTAGGCCTCAACTGGAGTATTGTGTCCAGTTCTGGGCACCGCATTTCAAGAAAGATGTGGAGAAATTGGAGAGGGTCCAGAGAAGAGCAACAAGAATGATTAAGGGTCTAGAGAACATGACCTATGAAGGAAGGCTGAAGGAATTGGGTTTGTTTAGTTTGGAAAAGAGAAGACTGAGAGGGGACATGATAACAGTCTTCAGGTATCTAAAAGGGTGTCATAAGGAGGAGGGAGAAAACTTGTTCATCTTAGCATCTGAGGATAGAACAAGAAGCAATGGGCTTAAACTGCTGCAAGGGAGGTTTAGCCTGGACATTAGGAAAAAGTTCCTAACTGTCAGGGTGGTTAAACACTGGAATAAACTGCCCAGGGAGGTTGTGGAATCTCCATCTCTGGAGATATTTAAGAGTAGGTTAGATAAATGTCTATCAGGGATGGTCTAGACAGTATTTGGTCCTGCCATGAGGGCAGGGGGCTGGACTTGATGACCTCTCGAGGTCCCTTCCAGCCCTAGAATCTATGAATCTATGAATCACTAGCCTCATGTTACAGATGGGGAAAGGGTAGCATGTAGAGGTTAATGACAACAATTTACACAAGCTGAAGCTCTTATAGTTCAAAGTAAGTCAACAGAGCTATAACAACTTACACTAGCTGAGGATATGGTCTATAGTGCCTTGCCCAAGATCATACAAGTCAGTGGCAGAGTTGGGAATAGAACCCAGGTCTTTGGATTTATAGTCATGTGCTCTAGCCTAGCCTCTGTTTCAAAATGCCTTCTGAAGCTAGTGCAGACCCTATTGCAAGGCTCTTGATAGTGAAAAATGTGCCCAAAGGGTGAGGGCCTAAAATACAAGGTGTCCACAATCTTCTCTCTGTGCAGAGCATAGAGCAGGCCAACAAAGCTCCAAAAGTGGGTGACATTGCCTGGGGAGGGGACTGGTCAGAAGAGTTGTGAATGTACCAACTCAGTTCTTCCTTTTTAGAGTTTCCACCGGTGGTGGAGATTTAAAACCTCTTTCCTTGGGTGGAGGGTTGGGGGAGGAGGTGACCCTTTGGGTAAAATGATTCAGGGAAACTACCTGCCTTCCCCCAGAGGTGAATCCCTGAACAATATGGATTCCCTCCAGCATAAGGGCAAATCAGGCTTGTAGTCTCCATTTAGTAAAATAAAGAGAGGAGATATATAACTAATATTTTCATTGCCGCCTGTCTTTTGTCTGCAGGGCTAGGGATGTGGCAGTTTCCACTAACTGCCATTCGTGCAATCATTGCCTAGCTGGATAGCAGAACAAGCATGTTGTTACTATTAGGAGATAACTTGGTCTTAAAAGCCAAGTCCCTCAGATGGATGATGTTGTATAGTATTCAGGGGTGAAAGTAACACACACGACTTAGCGGTACGGAGGCCCAGCTCCAACCCCCGGAAGGGGCGGGGCCTCGGGAGGAAGGGGCGGGGCTGCAGGGGTCAGCCTCCCCCAGCCAGCCCATCTGTGTTGCCTGGCCCACACCACCCAGGGCTCCGGGCGTTGCCCTTTTAAATCGCTGTACCCTGGGGCAGCTGCCCCTTTTACCCCCACTGACGGGGTGGAGGGGGGAGAGGGCAAAAGGGGCAGCGATGTTAAAGCGCTGCCATGGCAGCTGTATATGGGCTGGTACCGGCGGCCACTTCTTACTGGTACGCCGTACCGGCCTACTTTCACCCCTGAGAGTATAATGTAGTGTGTGCAGAGGCTGGGTAAATTAACTTTTGATTCTGCTAGAATTTTGTTTAAAGCCTTTGTATGCAAAGCAAATATTTCACCTAGCATAAGTCCTAAGATTTCAAATCCTGTTCCACACAATTATCACAGCTTGGAATCTAATCTTATTCTGTGCTCTTGAATGAAGTAACAGAAAAGGGCACATCATAACTTGTTATAGCTAATTATAGATTTCAGATGGGAATCTTAAATTTGTAAGAAGCTACTTTAATTATTTAGCTTCCAAATTTGTTAGCAGGCCTGGTTGAGTACTGCAAAAATAATGCTTATGAACATTGTTTCTGATTCCAGATGACTGTTTGGTTTCACTGTATTTGTAGATTAAGGCTAGAATGATAATCTAGTCTGATCTCCTGAATCACACAGGCCATAGAATTTCATCCAGTGATTCCTGCATCTAACACATTAACTTGTGGTTGAACTATAGGATGGATAATTTTTCAAAAGTACCTAAGTGACTTAGGCTCCTATTGACTTTCATTAAGACTAAGGTTCTTAATCTGTTTGAAAATGCAGACTGTTAAATCACTTAAGTGTGTTTGAAAATTTTATCCCAGACCTTTTAAAAAAAACATCAATTTTTTTATTTAAAGACCCCAAGTTACGGATTCCTTGATATATTCCAGTAGTTAATTACCCTCCCTGTTAAAATGTACATCTTCATTCCTGTTTGGATTTTACTCAGTCAAATTTCAGACATTGGATCTTATGCCTTTGTCTTCTAAAGATTCCTCCAGGATAAGGTTATTATTCACTATTCATGAACACTTCAGTGAATGGGTGTTTGCACAAGAGTTTGGGGCTATTCTTTGTATGAATACCTTATCTTTACTTACAAATAGAAATATTCACTATTTGTTTATATTAATTAATCATTCTCCTGTTTAGAAAATTTGTGATCCAGTCTGAAACAATATCATGTGACTTAGGTGACCAAATCACATATCTAAAGCAAGCTAGTCATAGACTGAAATTTGTTGGCATAAGTATTTTTGAATTGTCATATTCTGATGGAAAAACATTTTGTTGAATAATTCCCAATCAGCTCTACTTTTGACTTGTTGTGGACTTGAATCAGTGACCTAGAAGTGAAAGTCCATGTATCCCATTACTAATTAGCTTAGCCATCCTATTTCCCTTTTATCTTTCTTAATATTGTAAAAAAAACCCTCAAGAGTGATGACATGTATTATCTTGATTAAAGTAGGTGTGCTCTGCTTCACAATCAGCACATCACTAGCAAGACTGCCCAGAAAGAATATGGAGCTGCTAATGGATCTGATTGCAATCTGCATTACCGTCATGGAATTGCTTGTAATGGATCCACCACCTTGTGTCCACTACCCTCCAGCAAGACTCAGCAATCGAAAACCAAGGGAAATATTTCAACAAAACATTACTCACCTTTGCTTTCAAGACCTTGTAGAACTCCATCTTCTGTATTTATTCAATGTAATCTCTTATTGTGTCACTCTTCTGCCTCCTCTACTCCACTAATGATACTAACTTTGACACACCATTTGTCCTGCCTTCCCACAAGCAACTCTGTGGCTTTTCCATGCTGGTGACTATGCACTGAATGTTCTTCCTGCTCTGGTCTGCTAAATGCGTATCCTCACCTCATTTATGTCCCTCCTGAAAACTCACCTCTTCTGGACTGTGCACAACAATAACACCAGTAATCATCCCGGACAATATCTGATCTCTGCCTGGTAGTGCTGGAGGTGCATCAACGCAAGTTGTGACCTCACTGGAGCACTAAGGAGGGGCTTTGCAGTGATTGTCTGAAAGGGTGTGTAGTCTGATTGCACTATTACTGGGTGGCCATAGGACTCTCTTCACTGCAAATACCACAGCCAGAAAGTTTTTTTTTCTGTTTGGGGATACCCCTCTTCAGTCTCTGACAGGGCTTTTCTGGCTTAGGTGACTGGCTGCGTCTGCAAAAGAGCTACACACCCAGTCCTTTCTCCGATACACCCCCGTGTCAGTGGCTCTCCTGGCTAGTAGTACTTCAGGACAAGGGCATCCATTGTCATTTGTGTCAGAGTGTCAAATGCTTGCTGCTGGGAACCTGCCCAGTCCCACTCAACATCCTGCCTTCTGAGCAGGGCTGGCTCTAGCTTTTTTGCCACCCCAAGCACCAACCTGCCGAAGAAAAAAAAAATAAAAAAAATAAAAAGGGCCCTTGAAATGTGCCGCCCCAGGAATGGCCAGAATGCAGCCCTTTCAGATGTGCCGCCCCAAGCACCTGCTTACTTTGTTGGTGCCTGGAGCCGCCCTTGCTTCTGAGCTGACTTGTGGGTTTCGCTACAGCAAGTAGGTGAGGACAGAAAATTTATAACTCCTATGAAATGTTGTACTCCATTCTCATCCACTAGAGCTGGCATGATCTTATTGGGATCTGCTTTCTGTCCCTCTACTGTGAGCAGATGATCAATGTGAACTCACACAGTTTGAATCATGTTTTCTGGTTTGAGTTTTATGTTCTTGTCCCCTCATTGCTGTAGGAAAGCTTGTAGTTTTCTGTCATGGTCTTGTTCAGCTTCTATATCACTGTGCCCTTCAACAATGAGAAAATCATCTGCAATTATTTTCATCCTAGACTGTTTTTCCAACACTTTTGTGAGTCTTCCCTGGAACACCTATGGTGTTGGGCCTATGCCCACCAGCATTCACAGCCATCTGTAGTGACCAAATGATGTTGCAAAGGTTGTCACCATGCTGGACTCTTTATCCAGGCATATGTGCAAAAACCCATGTCTCACAGCACAGACAAAACAAATTCTGGCTTTGGAGAGTTCTGGCAGGAAGTCATCAATTGTGGGCAGTGGATAGTGGCATCTTTTCAATTCCCCAGTCAGTGTCTTTGAGACTATGCAGATGCATAATTTGCCTGATGGCTTCTTTACCAACACCATGCTGCTTACCCAGACTGTACTGGCCTCTACAGGTCCTATAATATTCTTGTGCTGCAGACTTTCAAGCTCCTTGCATACTGGATTACATAATGCCACTGGAATTTTCCTTCTTGGTAAGCACTCAGGTTCCATTCTGGGTCTATTTCCACCCATTGCTTTTGAAAACATCCCCATATGTTCCATTGTCCACGAGACTCCTCTATTTGCTTCATGCCCTGTAGCTATAAAATTCTGATGCTGCACTCTGATCAGATCCATGACTCACATGGCTATATTCCCCAAGAGGTGTCTGTGGTACTTACCATCCACCACCGCAAACTTCAGTTGTCTGTTATTTTTCAGGTTAATTACTACGAGGTCACATTTTCCCATGGGCTGTATTATGCTCTTATTGTACATTATTAGATTGTGACTGTTCTTTGCAGTGACAATGTTCGAGTCCAGTTCACCCCTCCAGTGAATCACATTGCAGGAGGTCCCACTATCAAACTGAAATTGCACAGGGTGTTTCCCTAATAGTATTGTTGCAGGCACAGAGGTTGGTATTGTATTGTTGTTTTCCTGTTCCAACAGCCTGAACCTGATATGCTTTCAGATTCCAGGAGAGAGTCAGGGTGTCATCTTCTTGTATAAGTCTGATTTAATCTTTCTAGTACCTTCCTCTGCTCTTGTGTAGCTTCAGAATAGAGCATCATTTAAAAATTAATGTAAAAAATCTGGATGTCTGAGGTACCTAAAAAGAGCTAAAGCACAGCTTCCTATCTAAACCATATTAGATAAGCTACTGTGTTGCTTTATTAACAGCAAATCTTACTATTTGCTACTTGCCGGATTTTGCTAAAATGTTTGCAACATAATGAAAAGTCATTCAGTTCATCACACTGCCTTACAATGTACTCTCTACTGCTTCATGCATATGAACAAATCATTCACCTCATACTTGGTATTTATACCATTTACTACTACTATGAGCCAAGAGGTCCTAGTGCCAGGAGATGTGGGACCTAAGAGAGCAGAAGACAAGGCAGGCAGGAAACATTTTTGAGGAGAGGTGGGAAGAGTGGAGCTACAAAAGATATAATGGTAGAAGTGAGGTTGGGCTGGGGAGCGAAAGTTGCATTCCAATATCTTTTTGGACATTTAAAAATGTCATATTTCGAGGCCTAGGTGCTGAGGAGAGGCAGAATGGCAGTGTTGCATAAGCAAGTCCTGAAAAGGAGGGTGAGAACCATAAGAAAGCCTTGGTGGAGAAGCTGTCCAAGGCTGAGAGTCATTCCCATACTTGGAAGGAAACCCAGTGCTCTGCAAGCAAATGGGGCTGTCATGCACTGGAGTTTTTAAAGGACTCTTCATTCGCTTCACTGGCAGCAGGGCCGGCTCTAGGCACCAGCCTAGGAAGCACATGCTTTGGGCGGCGCATTGTAAGGGGCGGCATTCAGGCCAATCTTAGGGCGGCACATTCCGCTCTGTCCTCTTTTTTTTTTTTTTTTTGCTTTAGCGGCACGCCAGCTGGCTTTTTTTTTTTTTGCCTGGGGAGGCAAAAAAACCAGAGCTGGCCCTGAATGGCAGGATTCTGCTTATTATTAGTGCTATTGTCATTTAGGAAATAAAATGGAGGGGAGGACACAGAATTTCCCACCTCCCACTTCAGAATTTGTGAAATAATTAAGAGGCCTCTAGCAAACTGTAGGATGGCTGTTTACCTATGAGGCTGAGCCAATATTTTAGCTAGCCCTGCTTTTGGGACTTGTCCAGCCTGTTGGAGAGAATGAACAGCTGCCAGTGCAATGACCCTTGAAACATTTTGGCTTAGCACAATTCTGTCTGCTCCTGCCAGAATACACAATTGGATGAGCAGTATTTCCTGACTGACTACGTCCAAAGCAAGCCACAGTAGCATTCATTCACTTCATCAACTCAGGTTTGAAAGTTCACATATAAACATAAAACTCTAAATTCAAATGACAGAACAGGCTTTAGCCACATTCCTTGCTACAAAATACTGAAAATCTCACTCAAGCTCCATATGACAATTGACAATAGTCCTGTTTGAGGGAGCATAACTGTGCTTTCACATGACATTAGATGGGAAATGATGCAATGTCAACTCATTAAATGGATGCAATAGCCTTGGGGCAATACAGGAAGGGCTGGTGTTCAGAATAGTTTAAGCAGTGAAATGGGCTTCACTGTACTTATAAAGTCAGAGCTGGCCTAACTGTACTCCCATTGGAGTCAATAATAACACTCCCATTTTACTTCAATTGAAGCAGAGTTAGGTCAACATAGAGCATTTTTACAAAATCCCACCCATACTGTGGTCTAGACTGTCACTTTACAATCTATCTTAGCAAGATGGAGCTGGGGAAGCAGCTTGTGACGGTCATAGTGTGTTAATCTCCTTCCCACCTCTTAGCTCCACCAGGGAAGAAATAAACTGTGCCAGGCCTATAACTGGTGTATCCCACACTGGCTATATGAGAGGGGGTTAGTAGTGGCTCTGTGGCGCCTGCTTCCCCTCCAGCACTGCAACTCCATGCAGTGGGTAGCCCACACAAGGAAGCAAGGCAGTTCCTTATATCCCCTTACTCCCTTGTGTGTAGGCATAGGGCTACTGAAAATTAAGTCCTGTATTAAAGGGAAACCCCACACATTTTCACTAGGAAATTGGAGATGATGTTGCCAGGAAAGAGGTCTTACTTTTCTTACAGTGAGAAATGAACTGCACGTGGTCTTGGTAAATGCTCTTTCCCATCACACATCCCTTCTTTAATCTTAGGTTTCTCCTTCTTCCTTTATTTTCTCTCCAACTATATAGCAGTGGGCCTGAATTCTTACCCCTTTCTCTTTCCTCAAACCATTCTATTGTCTCAGGATTTCTTCAGACCACCATTCTCTCCTGTCTATCCCTCTCTGCCCTACTCATCATCTCTCATATGTACAAAAATATGGTTTAGCAATGTCACCGCCAGCTGCCAATTTGCTCAAGACGCCCATTCAGGCCAACGGTTTAGCAGAGTTCAAAAAAAATTGGACATTTCTATGTATAATGAGAATTCCCAGAGTTATAATAGCAAGGATTATTTTTTAAATTTCAAAAGTGATATAAATTCTTACACTTCATGGCATAAGCAAACCTCTAACATTTAGGTGTGGCAGACTGACAATATCCCGCAATACCCTGAATAAACCTTATGGAATTAAGATAAACTTTATTGAATTAGGTTTAATAGCTTTGGTGATCCATTGTATTAAAATGCAATTGCTTATGTTTTGTTGTGGGACAGCATGTAACTTTTCTAGGGACGTGACTAATGTAAAAGTTAGGAACTTCAAAAAAATAATTCGGGGCTATTTGTGTGAAGTGGGTTTCCTAGGCTGTACTGGGGAGGCTTTTTGAAGTGAGGCCTTGGGGAGAGACCCATTGTCTACTAATTGCCCACTCCTGAAAACTCCAAAGCCCCCTGAACTGTATAAAGGATATACTAAACTTTTCATGAGTGTGCTTGTTCTGTTCTGAAGCCGTGATGAACTTAAAACCACAAGGAAACCCCTTGGATGAGGTCTTGAAGGACTGCTCTTGCCAGAGCCCATGTTGGGATTGCAGTAATCTCTGGTAAGCTTATTAGCATGTGTGTAGCTGCTGCTTCTTTTTTTTAATGTGTTTTCTCTGTAGTGCTTTTACTTTAAGAATATAATACGCTTGCATAGGAAGTGCTGTGTGGTAATCTAATCTATAGGCAATCTTTCTGTTACTAGTCTCTGAAGAGAAGGTCAGAGAAGCGTGCTTAGGTAGCTTGTCTTTTGCTGAGTATAACATAGTGAAGGCAGGGAACTGTTCAGCCTGGAGATACTCGAGTCAGGAGGAAAAGAAATGTGGGACTCCACCCAAGAAAGGCAATGGCTAGGGAACCGGAAATCTGAGAGTGAGTGCCCTTGCTGAGCCACTAAGAGAAAATACAAGTGCAGTTGCCCTGAACTATGACAATGGGGTTTAGGAAGAAATTTCTAACTGCAAGGTTTCTTGCATCTTCTTCTGAAGATTGTGGTACTGGGTTCTGTTGAACTTAGTAAGACTCAAAAAGGGATTGGACAGTGATCTATGTATATAACTAGTAAATAATGAAAGTTTATAGTACTCTGCACACAGAAAGTTGTGTCTTCATTCAGGAATGCTTTAGGAAGCAGCCAATTGTGTTATTTCATCTTCTTGTTTTCTCCCTCTGGACTGGACTTAGGTGCCTATGTCCCTCCCCTCTCCTCAGTATCTGCTATTGCCTAGCCAGTTCCCCGCTCAGTGTGCTGGCTTTTGTGGATTCCATTCTTTGGCATCTAGATTGGTCTCTGGATTCCATTGGGCAGCTGGGCACCTACCATTAGGCATTGCAATGCTAAGGGCTTGTCTTCACTACCCGCCGGATCGGCGGGTAGCAATCGATCTATCGGGGATCGATTTTTCGCGTCTCGTTAAGACGCGATTAATCGATCCCCGATCGCGCTCCCCGTCGGCTCCGGAAATCCACCTAATCGAAAGGCGGAAGCGGAGTCGACGGGGGAGCAGCAGCGATCGACTCGCCGCCGTCCTCATGGCCAGGTAAGTTGATTGTGATACGCCGACTTCAGCTACGCTATTCACATAGCTGAAGTTGCGTATCGTAGATCGACCCCCTCCCCTAGTGTAGCCCTGGGCTAAGTCTAAGTCCCCAGAGGTGTGGCACCCAGGCCCACCCAAATCTGAGCTTGTGTCAACCCTCTTCCCTCCCCTGGAAAAGCAGCAGCAGTGGTGGACTGCTCCAGGGGCCAGGCAAAAAGATGGAGAGCCTCCACTCCTGAGAGCATCCGCCTTCTTCCCCCAGCTGTTCCAGATCTATTAGTAACACTCCAGCATCAGTGAGTAGGGGGAGGGGATGAGGACATAGTGCAGCCTGTTAATGGACTCAATCTCCCAGTTTCAGCAGGAAAGCTGATCGAAATCAAACAGGTTATGGAAAAGGACATCGATCTACAGGCAGTTGAGAGAGATACTAGCAGGGTGGCCAGAAGACAAAAGCCAAGCACTAGTAGGCGCAGAACCATACTTTTAAATAAAGATGAGCTGAATGTGCAGGATACAAATATATTTTGAGGACTGTTGTCCCTGCCTCATTATATAAGAATGTCATGCAAAAAATACATGCCTCACGGCACCGACCTCTATGTTAGATGGGCTTCAGAGTGTGTTTACTGGCCAGGAATGAATAGAAATTCTGCTCCTTGATAGAAGGGTGTAATGCTTGCCAGTCATGTGATAACTGCTAGCAGAAAGAGACTCTATTACTGCATGATCTATCCACCAACCATGGGAAAAGTTGGGAGTGGACTTACTTACCTTCATTAAAAAGCAATCCTCGATGACTGTGAATTACTGTTCAAATTCCTGGGAGGACAGTGCTCTGCCTGATATAAGAAGCAAGGTGTTATTGGCAAACTGAGGCTCACTTTGTGAGATATTCCAGATACCGTATTCACTGACAACAGACCCAAGTTTGTCTCAGAAGAATTCAAGGAATTTGCATACATATGGGAGTTTGACCACCACACCATCTCCCCAGGATATCCACAGAGTAATGCTAAGGTGGAATCAGCTGTGACTAGACTGTTATACAGGCAGTTTCTTCTGGGTCAGACCCTTTGTTAACATTTTTTGGCACATTGGCACCCCTGTGATGGGGCCTAAACAGTCAGGAGCAGGCACTAATTGGACGAGGGACCAAAACCCTGCTCCCAATGAGGGAAGACCTGTTGCAATCAGAAGATTGGAAACACCACCGAGAAGAGATGGCCAACAATCAGAGAAAGCAGGTATGAGAGTACGACAGGCAGCCAAGGATTTACCAGCCCAGGAGTCAGGCACTCCTGTGAGGATCCAGCCATTAAACCAGAAAGAAACCAGAAAGAGTGGACTAAAAAAGTCATGAGGGATGCAAATATGATGATCAGTTAGACCCTGACCATGTGAAGCACCTGAAAGAGAGAATTTTCAGTGCCACCTCAGAGCCCTGGTCCACTGTCCCATCTCTAACCATGACCTTCCCTAATGCTTCAGAGGAACGACTAAGGAGATAAAAAAACCACCCTCCCAGAACACATTAGTTCCTGATCCTTGCAGCTGACCAACTGAAACCCTGAAGCATGAACTTTTAGGAAAATAGGACAAACTGGAAGTGAGCCCCAGGGCTGTTGAGCCCTGCCCCCTATCATCATAGACAACCCCATCATACAATTACGCTCAGATTTGTCCAGCTCTCTCTTAAAACTAATTAAGTTGATTGCCCCCATAATTCTTACTGGGAGTTTTCTGATCTTTTTTGTGGCACTTCTCTGTATCTCTCCAATTTATCAACATCCTTCTTGAATTGTGGACATAGTATTCTAGCAGCAGTTGCACCAATTTTGCCTTTTCTGCATTATTATTGATAATTCTACCATTTCCATCTAGCAATGGACCAATACCATTATCAGGATTATTTTTGTTTCTAATATACTTGAAAAACTTCCTTCTTATTGTCTCTAATAGCCTATAATGGGGTGCGGCTCACCACTCTGGCGCCTCCTGCTGGCTGTCTTGGGAATTAGCTCTGTATGTTAGTGCACCCTCTTTGGGTGGTGCCTCACCACCATCAGTCCTGCTCTAGGACCCATGTTTCTCCAAGGACTGCAGCGTCCTCTTCAGCAACACAGCCCTTTGGCCGTGCCATACACTGCACTCCCCGCTTCCGGGGGACTTGTAATCCACTGTTCAGCCACTTCCCTTAGTGCAGCAAATTGTCTGGCCACTTCCTCATGGCCCCAGCATCCTCTTTGCCCTTGCCTCAGGGCCTCAGCCTGCAAACCCCAGCAGCCAGCCAGGAGCTGTCTCTCACTCCCCCAGTTCCTGCTAGCAGCATTGCTCTCCAGGGTGCTGGTAGTTCTCTCAGCCCTCCAGAGACACAGTCCTTCCTCCCTAGGCTCCCAGCAGAGAACTGCCTTCCTTTGCCCCGGAGGTTCCTTTTTATATGGGCCTGATTGGCTGCCTCCTGTGCAGCCTCCCTAGGGCTCTATTAACCTAACCCCTTATGGGCCAGTGTGGGGCAGATGCTTCATCGCATAGCCATAGAGCCTTGTGTCCCTTGGCTTCCCCTATCTATTTTCTACAATTCCTAGTGTCTGATTTATATTCATTACGATCAGCTCTCCCTTTCTTTCATTTTGTTAATCTTTTTTTTTATACCTGCCTTCAATTCCACTGTAAACCAGATTTTTATTTTTTAAAATACATAAGGCCTTCTTCCTCAATAGTGACTTTTGGGGCATCTAGTAAAGTGTTCTTAAACAATTCCCAATGATCATTCACATTTTTCTGATTAAATTCTTCCTCCCATCTGATTTGTTCCACAATTGTTTTTAGCTTTGTGAAATTGGCCCTTTTAAGGTATCAACTGTATATATTAATAGTTTGAACTTTATTCTGCTTGCCGAAGATAAATGTGATCAAGTCATGATCACTTGTACATAAGCTACTATTTATTTTTAGTTCTGTGATCAGTTTCTCTTTATCTATCAAGATGATGTTTAATAGAATTTCCCTTTGTTGGTTGCAAAACTTATTGAGTCAGAAAATTGTCATCTATAATTGTTAGACATGCCAAGGATGTGTTAGTACTGGCAGCATGAGACCTCAAACATGTCACCCAACTTGAAGTCCCCCATGATCACACAGCTTTTTTCCTTCCATTATTGGTAAGTTCACAAGGAGCTGGTTATTCTGATCCATAGTGTGATGTGCTAGTCTGTAGCAGACACTAATACCCCATGTTATATTTTATCTGTTAGGACATTGAGCCATAAGCATTCAAGATCATTTTCTTCCAGCAACATTAAGTTCTCGTCCATCAATTGGAAATTATATAGAAGTCTGTTTCTTGTAACTCCAACCTCTGTAAGCCCTAGACAGCCCTCTGGTGTGCACATGTGGGAAGTTCCTGTAAGTGGTGACAATCCAGTCCTTAACTGACCTAAAAGTGTTTAGCAGATTATTTAACAAATCCCATTCTTAAAATATATTTTATTTTGATATTTTCCCAACAATCTTTTCCCTTTAATCTATCTAGTCTGCATATCAGTTTATGACATCCTACAAATGTAAAAATAATTGAAATTTACCATAAGGAAAAACTCTCCTTCCTCACCAATTAGGAGTTTGTATACTTAGGGCCTACTCCTGTATTGATTTAAGCACATGAATGTCTTCGCTCATGTGATTTAGTCCTATTGGCACCAACTGAGTAAAGTTGTTCATGAGCTTGCAGGCCTGGGCCCTTAAATTTAGAGCAGGGACTATGTTTCCTTATTTGTCTATAAAGAGCCCACAACTCTTTTCGGGCGGCAGCCCTAATGGAATATCCATAGTCCTTTCCCATCAGATAAACATAGACTAGTTATTACAATCGTACTGACCCATGAGAGAAGAAAATACAGTGTACACATGACCTATATCATAGTTCTATCCTTAGCAACACACCTGCATAAGAGATGCCTAACCATACAAAGACTTTATTTAGAAGTAATGCATACTCTGTAGTGGACTGGCAAAGCACCCTAATCGCGTCATCATATATTCTCTGTGGTCGAGTAGGTACAAATTTACATTTCTGGGAAGAGAGGAATGCATTTTCCAGCATTCGCCATAATAGAATAGTCCCCGTTTACCGTCATACTTTGCAATGGTACCTTTATTAGTAGGTGAAAGACAAGACATAGAATATATAGAAAACTAATACAGTAGAAAGGTTGAGTCTCTTAAAGGAAAAAGGAATTCTCCTGCCTGTACTCTGTTTTTAGGTACTTATTAGATATCTGGAAAAAAAAGTCAGTGGACTAGATAACCTGCTGGATCCCCATCAGGCTCAGCACTTCTTTGATTAAATGACATAGTACTAAAATTGATTTAAGGCAACAGAGGAACAAAGCCACACACACAAAAGGCACTGGCAGAAAAAAACAAAACGAAACTAGAGGAATTTTTTTCTATTTATACAGGAGTTATCAATCAAAATGAATACTCCTTACAGACGTGAACACAGGATAGGAGGTCCTGTTGTTAAAGAAAAATGAGGGGATGGTTTCCAGCAAGGCAGCTATGTAATAGTCCTTTCCTCTAGTCTGAACAACCCACACAACTGTGCTTTCTTCCCACTGAATCTTTGAGGCATAGTGAACTATTCTGTAATTCACTTCAATTGTAACATCTTTGAAAGGTCACATCAACAGCAGGAAGTTGTATGAAATTGGCAGCCTCTGCTCAGGAACAACAGGGGAATTTCAGCCTGAGATGGAGGGGCCGTATAGAGCTCTGCAGAGAAGCTTGTGTAGAACTTGCTTGTGTTATTCCAGTGCTAGTGCTCTCTTGTGTGCTAGTGTTATAATTCAACATTATGACATATGCAAACAATAAGCTATCAGGAGAGTACAAAACCTAAAATTAACTGCTGCCCAGAGTGTTGCTAGTTGTTGTCATGTAATATGATCTGTTTCAGCAAAGGCTTATAATCGGAAGCAATATCCACCATATGGCTTCACTAGTTACTCCACAGCATAAGGAATGCGAGGAACCCCTCTGTCAATTTTCTAGATTTAATTTAAATCTGGTGTCCCTTATGAGCTTGTCCTATATAGCGCATCAACTTAGACAAATTGAGATTACAGACACAGTGACTCATAAGTGGATTTAATTATCTCATGATCATTAGTTTATCTTGTTTCCAGACAGAGATGGGTCCAAAGCAAAACTTGGGATTTGATTTCCTCCAAATTTCTGCCGTACTCCTTCCTAGACAGTCTCCTCCCATTCTGTATGTGTGAAACTGATTGTTCCTACCTAAGTGGAGCACTTTGCATTTGTCCTTATTAAACTTCATCCTGTTTACCTCTGACCATTTCTCCAATTTGTCCAGATCATTTTGAATTATGACCCTATCCTCCAAAGCAGTTGCAATCCCTCTCAGTTTGGTATCATCTGCAAACTTAATAAGCGTACTTTCTATGCCAATCTCCAAGTCGTTGATGAAGATATTGAACAGAGCCGGTCCCAAAACAGACCCTTGCGGAACCCCACTCGTTATACCTTTCCAGCAGGATTGGGAACCATTAATAACTACTCTCTGAGTACAGTTATCCAGCCAGTTGTGCACCCACCTTATAGTAGCCCCATCTAAGTTGTATTTCCCTAGTTTATTGATAAGAATATCGTGCGAGACCGTATCAAATGCCTTACTAAAGTCTAGGTATACCACATCCACCGCTTCTCCCTTATCCACAAGACTTGTTATCCTATCAAAGAAAGCTGTCAGATTGGTTTGACATGATTTGTTCTTTACAAATCCATGCTGGTTATTCCCTATCATCTTACCACCTTTCAAGTGTTTGCAGATGATTTCCTTAATTATTTGCTCCATTATTTTCCCTGGCACAGAAGTTAAACCAACTGGTCTGTAGTTTCCTGGGTTGTTTTTATTTCCCTTTTTATAGATAGGCACTATATTTGCCCTTTTCCAGTCTTCTGGAATCTCTCCTGTCTCCCATGATTTACCAAAGATAATAGCTAGAGGCTCAGATACCTCCTCTATTAGCTCCCTGAGTATTCTAGGATGGATTTCATCAGGTCCTGGTGACTTGCAGGCATCTAACTTATCTAAGTGATTTTTAACTTGTTCTTTTTTCATTTTATCTTCTAAACCTTCCCCCTTCCCATTAGCATTCACTATGTTAGGCATTCCTTCAGACTTCTCGGTGAAGACCGAAACAAAGAAGTCATTAAGCATCTCTGCCATTTCCAAGTTTCCTGTTACTGTTTCTCCCTCCTCACTGAGTAGTGGGCCTACCCTGTCCTTGGTCTTCCTCTTGCTTCTAATGTATTGATAAAAAGTTTTCTTGTTTCCCTTTATTCCTGTAGCTAGTTTGAGCTCATTTTGTGCCTTTGCCTTTCTAATCTTGCCCCAGCATTCCCGTGTTGTTTGCCTATATTCATCCTTTGTAATTTGTCCTAGTTTCCATTTTTTATATGACTCCTTTTTATTTTTTAGATCTTGCAAGATCTCGTGGTTAAGCCAAGGTGCTCTTTTGCCACATTTTCTATCTTTCCTACCCAGCGGAATAGTTTGCTTTTGGGCCCTTAATAGTGTCCCTTTGAAATACTGCCAGCTCTCCTCAGTTGTTTTTCCCCTCAGTCTTGATTCCCATGGGACCTTACCTATCAGCTCTCTGAGCTTACCAAAATCCGCTTTCCTGAAATCCATTGTCTCTATTTTGCTGTACTCCCTTCTACCCTTCCTTAGAATTTCATGATCACTTTCACCCAAGCTGCCTTCTACTTTCAAGTTCTCAACGAGTTCCTCCCTATTTGTTAAAATCAAATCTAGAACAGCTTCCCCCCAGTAGCTTTCTCAACCTTCTGAAATAAAAAGTTGTCTGCAATGCAGTCCAAGAACTTATTGGATAGTGTGTGCCCCGCTGTGTTATTTTCCCAACATATATCTGGATAGTTGAAGTCCCCCATCACCACCAAATCTTGGGCTTTGGATGATTTTGTTAGTTGTTTAAAAAAAGCCTCATCCACCTCTTCCACCTGGTTAGGTGGCCTGTAGTAGACTCCTAGCATGACATCACCCCTGTTTTTTACCCCTTTTAGCCTAACCCAGAGACTCTCAACACTTCCATCCCCTATGTCCATCTCCACCTCAGTCCAAGTGTGTACATTTTTAATATATAAGGCAACACCTCCTCCCTTTTTCCCCGTCTGTCCTTCCTGAGCAAGCTGTACCCATCCATACCAACATTCCAATCATGTGTATTATCCCACCAAGTTTTGGTGATGCCAACAATGTCATAGTTGAATTTATTTATTAGCACTTCCAGTTCTTCCTGCTTATTACCCATACTTCTCGCATTTGTATACAGGCATCTAAGATACTGATTTGATCTTGCCTCCCGGTTTTGCTCTGACCCTCCTATCTCTTTGTCATTAGAGCCCACGCTCCCTCCTATTTCCGACCCATCTCCCAGGTCCCCATGTTCTCCACTTACCTGTGGGCTTTGCTCACCTGTCCCCATCGAACCTAGTTTAAAGCCCTCCTCACTAGGTTAGCCAGTCTGTATCCAAATAGGAGTAAGTCTCTATGTACATAACCCCAGTCTGTATCCAAATGGAGTAAGTTTCTATGTACATAACCCCAGGACAATGATCACAATCAGCGAACACAATATTTTTCCATAACAAGAAAACTAAAGAGTTATGGGGTATCAGTTAGTTTTGTCATTATATTCCCCATTCTATTATAATGGTGGTAGGGAAATGTCCTCATTTTCTAAAATTAAACAAAACAGGTTTAGAATACTTGTGATTGCAGCTAGTACACATATTGTTGCAAAAATATTGTGATTCAACAGAATAAAAAAAGAAATGGAACAACAGGCTATTCTGCACAGGTAAGAAAACACCTGAACTAGCTCAGGAAAGGTGCAGCAAGCGAGAGAAAGAGATTAAAAACAAATCACTGGTATAACGCTTAGAATAACCATATTTCAATTGTCACGTCTCTGCTATCTTCACTTATTTTATATAGCCAAGATCCTCTTTTAATGCTTAGTATAGAAAAATCTCTTTTCAGCAATTCTGTTTACCTTTAACAAGTAAATGAAAAGAAAAACAGGTTAAGCTAAATTTCCCAGCAAGTACTATTTAACTCCTCGTGTCTGTTCTGTGGGTAAAAACCTCTGGGAAAACAAATAACCTTTTGGTTGGTTTTAAATTTGGTTTGGATGAAGGACACTTTTGGGGAGAGTGAGAAACTTTAGCTCGGTCGAAAAGGGACCCTGGTGGCTCCGGTCAGCAGCTCTGACTGGGCTGTTAAAAGTCCAGTCAGTGGCGCAGCAGGGCTAAGGCCCCAAGGTGCAGGGGCTGCCAGGGAGGCTCCGCAGCTCCCATTGGCCGGGAAACTGTGGCCAATGGGAGCTCTGGGGGCAGAGCCTATGGGCCCGGGCAGGGTTCGGAGCCCCCTGGCCCCTGCACCTAGGAGTCGGACATGCCAGCTACTTCTAAGAGCCACGCGGAGCCAGGGCAGGCAGGGAGCCTGCCTTAGCCCCACTGTGCCACAGACCAGGAGTCACCTGAGGTAAGTGCCATCCAGCCAGAGCCTGCATCCCAAACCCCCTCCCGCACCCAAACTCCCTCCTGCACCCCAACCCACTGCCCCATCCCTGAGCCCCCTCCTGCACCCCAAGCCCCTCATCTCTGGCCCCACCACCGAGCCCACACCCCCAGCCAGAGTCCTCACCCCCTCCAGGACCCCAACCCCAGCCCTGAGCCTCCTCCTGCACTCTGAGTCCCTTGACCCCAACCCAGAGCTACCTCCTGAACCCCAAACCCCTCATCCCCAGCCCCACCCCAAAGCCCACACCCCCAGCCAGAGTCCTCACCCCCTCCTGCTCCCCAACCCACTGCCCCAGCCCAGTGAAAGTGAGTGAGGATGGGGGAGAGCGAGCGACAGAGGGGGAGCCTCAGAGAAGGGGTGGAGTGGAGCCTCAGGGAAGGGGCAGGCAGGGGGCAGGGCAAGGTTTTTCGGTTTTGTGAGATTAGAAATTTGGCAACCCTAGTACCAGGGCCTTCTCCAGCTCCCATTTAAGTCCATTGTAAAACTTCCATTGATTGCAATGGTAGCAGGATTAGACATCTTGTTGAAACTGGACACATACTTCTGGTCACTCAGATCACTACTTTCGGGGAATCTTGTGGTGGTTCTGACAAGCATAACCATTATTCATCAGGGCTCATTTATCAGACATCAAATGTTAAGTCTTCTCTATGCCAGCTAGTCACTTCCCCTCCCTTCTCAGCAGGGAAATACAATTCATCACATCTTAGCTGACTGTCCATTTTTGATTTTCCAGCCTAATACTATTACTAGGTTTGTTTTTTTAACGTTAGGAAACTGTGAGCAGTGATTTATAGTAAAGTTAAAATGCTATCACTGGCATTTCTCTACAGTTGATCTACCATTATATGTCCCTTGTCCAAACATTTTAAGGATAATTAAATACTATCAAATTATTTTCTTCTTTCTTTCCCCTTAATAGCTAAGTGAGTTTGTATTTCTGATTGCCTTCCACTTCTAACTTCTTGCCATCAGGTCCTTTGGTTCACTCTTAGCAACCTCTACTGAGATGATTTTGCTTTCTGCAGTTCTCTCCCCTTAGCCTGCTTTAACTTTCTTGTAGGTTCTTAGACAACTCTCTGACCTTTAAAATATCTTCTGTGACACTTAGTCAAAATCTTAGACTATCCTTATTTTAACAGAATACTTCAGCTCAGGTCCCCTACTGCTCAAAAGCCAGAAATAGGAGCCGTCAGACAGGTGTAGATATTTGCTGGGATTAAATGATCCAATTTGCCAGACTGCCCGCTGATATCCCATCACCCTGCTCTGTCAAATACACGTTTTACCCACATGGAGTCTGAACACTGGAAGTACTTCTGACATGGCTCTTATAGTCATTCAGCATGGGTCAGCTTTGTGGTATCATTGCTGGAATCATAGAAATTAGAGCTGGATAAAGTCTATTCGGTAATATAGTCCATGTTCCACACACATCATCTAGTGCAGATTACTCACCACAGCATGTTACCTAATGTTCTATACAGTTTAAGTGTCCCTCAGCATGAAGCCTTCCTTTCTATGAATTAAGTTATCTGGTGGTCATGTCGCCTGTTGGATTTGCTGTAAATTTAAACAGTCAAAATATCCAAGGTAACAGCAGGCCTATACACCAAAGGTACCCAGACATTTCCAAAAAAACTTTGCCCTAGCTCTGTGAAAAACATCACAATACCTACTGCTCTTGCTTATGTCTATTTTAAATTGGCTTCTTATTAAAGCACATCCAGAGCAATCTGTACTGATGTGCTGTCTTCTCAGAGGGGTCTCTACCTAATCAACATGAATGCTTGGTACATGCTGTATCTGTTGAAAGAGGATAACTGGATTTGTTTGGTGCTCATTTTGTTGTTGTTGATGTCTCCGAGATCTGTCTTTCTGCTTCTCTTCTGGTAGCTTGGTTGCTGCAGGCCCACTTCATATCTTCACTGCCTCAGTTATGGGATCCCAGAATGCTGGTTTTTTCCATTTGTCGGGACTTCACCAGCTGCCAGATTTCAGCATCTCATCATCTGGAAGAAGGAGTTTTTGCAGGGCCTGATGGCAAAAGTCACGTCATTACATGACGTATTTCCTTTTTGGTTTTCAGTGACTCAGCTTTCTTTGTTCTGCTCATCCCAGACATACATTCACAGTTGAAAAAATGTAAGCCACAAAGCCTGAAAAGAAACAACATCTTTGGTAACTGGGTAGACTGATGTAACAAACTGCAGAGATGAATGGCAAAATCTTGACCACAGATAAAGGTAAGAAACCTAGAAAACCCTATTTGCATGACGTGTGCAGAGAGAACTGCACAATCTGGAAGTTAGAGAATTCTCTAATTCAGGGGTTCTCAAACATTTTTAGGGTGTAGACCACATTAACAGATTGTCTTGTGGAGGATGCTATTTGTTTTTGCTCAATAATCTGTTGCCCCATTCTCTATCACATATCCCTGCAGCAGTTAGAGCTACATGGGAAAATATTAGGAAAGCATTTAATGAAATTTTAACTGTCTTTTCATGCAATTTAAGAGTGGCCAGCCAATTGCCTATGGACTACCAATAAGTGCTCCCTGGGTTACTATTTGGGAACTTCTGGTCTAAACAACCTAGCATTCATTTTAGTTTCCCCAAGTGCTATAAAAAAACTTGCCAGTGGTAAGGCCGCTGGTGTACTCAGACAACTGCCTATCATGCTGATCAATATTATCTCATTGTTTCCTTTTATTTCCCTATCTGTCTGTATTCATTTTGATAGAATAAATGGACCCAAAGTGTCAAAGATGTTAACACGACCATGTTACTCTACAGTGTTAAACAGATTTAAATAAGGTTTGGGCATGGGTGCCAAATACAGAAGATGCTAAGGGCCATGCCTCCCCTTTTGAGATCCTGCACTCAGCAGGGGTGCAACGGGGCAGGGGAGAGGTCCCCCTCTTAGCCCCTGATCAGAGCTGGGTGGTGTAGGAGCGGAGTCAAGGCTTGGAGGAGTTAAGATGACTAAATGGAGAAGACAGAGAGCAGGGATTTAATTAGAAGAGGCTCAACTGGTCAGGAACAGAGGGGGCCAATATAAATCAGGAAGCTGGCAACAGAGGTCTGGGCTGCAGGGAAGAAGGCTGCAGTTACCTCCTAGGAGGAGGAAGCTGTGTTCAGGACTAAAGGGTAGTCCACAGTTACTCCCTTAGAGGAGGGAGTTGGGAGGCTGGCAAATCGGGGGAGGTAGGAAAAGGCTCAAGGGGAAAGCAGCAAAGTAGGACAGTGCAGGCTTTGGCTGCTGACCGGAGGTCCCCTGAGCTGGCACCCAGAGTAGAGGGTGGGCTTGGGACCCTCTACCAGACACTGGATGAGTGGCAAGGCCAGAGCAGTAAAGGGAAGACTGCCATTTTATATGAAGGGACTTTGATACATCTTCCCCCCAGAAGGGGAAACATGTGGTGACTTGGCCAGAGGGCCAAGTCATGCTGGGGGAGCCCCTTGAGTGGCAGATGGTGACAGGACGATGTGGGAGACACTGCTGGAGGAGGGCACGCCGCCTAGACAGAGCCAATCCCCAGGAGGAGGTGCTACTAGCGGTGAGTGCGCCCCTGTGACATATGTGTTAGTCCAGCCTCGTATATATAACTCACCCAAAGCCTCTTAATGTCTTTGGCAAGTGTCATACTAAGAAATAACAGAATGACAGAAAGAATGTTCTAGGCCTTGCTGGAGAAAGCCTGGCCTTACTGAAGTCAATGGGTTTCCCTACTGACTTCAATGGGGTCAGGATTTCACCCCAGATATTTATCTAAGTCCATATGCTTTGCCTTTCTTAAATGGCCAGCTGAGGATTTCCTTTGCCTCCCCCACACTCTTTTTTTTAGAAGCTTTAAACAACCTCATTTTCCCAATTCTAAAGCTTAATATTCCCTCTCTGGGCTCCCTCTGCCAGCATTTTCAATAAAAAGCTCCTAGAAGAGCCTCTGGGGAGAAACCTCTCAGGGAGACATTAGAATGAGGCTTTGATAATTAGAGGCATATCTCAGCTAGCCCACATGTGGGCCAAGCTTTCTTATTGTGCTACTCTAATTTGGCTTAACAAAATACCAACTTTTAATGTCTGTCCTTGATTACACACAGTGTACCAACATCTCTTTCTGTTTTATATAGTACTCCTCACTGTAGTCTAGGTGCTTGTTACTTAAGGTGACTAGTTTCCCAAAATAAAAACCATGGGACACACATTACTCCCTGTATAGTGGGAAGTCTATTTCCTACATTCACCCCTTTCCCCCGATACCATTGCCAGCTTCTGCCATTAAGTGCTAAGGCTGAGAATACTAGAGCTGGGCAAACTTTCTTCTGCCAAATGCAGGTTTGGGTCAGCTGAAATGTTCCACACATTCATGTTGAATTTGTTGAAGTGATCTTGTTGAAAAACTGACCCCTCCCCCCTCAACATTTAGGGTTACTGTTTTTGAAACAAAAGGTTTTGATTAGAAATGCTTATTATTTCACAATTGTACTTCAATGTAATTTAACAAATTGTAAAGCTCAAATGAAATTTTCATTTCTACTCAAATAAGCGTTCTTTAGCCAAAATAAAAAACACATTTTAATTTGGGTTGAATGAAACATTTAGTTTGACCCAAAATTATTTTTTATTAGCTAAAAATGTCAAATTATTTAATTTTGGATCAACTCCTAACAATTTTTTCTATTTTTTAGAACTGCCTGTGACCCCGCCCTCCTCAAATCAGTTATTCATACTAGAGAAGAGCTTTCCAGAGCCCACAGCAGCACTCTGCTGGAGACTAGGAGTGAGGGATGTTGAGTATTAAAAGAAGATACATGTCCTGATTTAAAGTTCCAAATTTCCAAATTAGACTGCTGAAAAACAGAACTGCGCTGGGGGAAAAAAGGGACAGCTATATCACTATCCATTCAAACTACAGCATTAGTTTTATTGTTTATTGCTAATTCATTTATAAAAAATGATTTAAAGACTCTGACTCAACTCTAGCAAGGTACAATTTTAGAAAACTGAGATCTCTTCTGGGTTAGTTTCACCAACTCTTTCATTTATCCAGTGTCCCACTTAAGATACTATTCTCACAGCAAACACTAGATGGTGCTAGGTTATCAAGGATTATCCCAGAAAACATAACAACCAGAAAACACAACAACCTATCTTAACATCTTTTCCTTTTCTTGAAGGCATTGAAAAGAACAGGATTTTTTATAATGCACAGTGGTATCACCTTTTGTTTAGCTACATTTTCAAAATATATTGTGTTTAGAGAGGGCTGAACTGTAGCACTAATTCCATCCAAGCTTTTATCAGAATAGGTCCAATTTCAAATCTGACCTTTGATTTGGGCCCACTTCTAATTGTGTCCTCTTTCTCTAAAAGCTGTACTACTTTGGGTTCTTTTATTGTGTATTATCCTAGTTCTCTGTATAATTTGGAATGCTCACAGAAAAGAATACTTAATCAGTTTTCTATCTGCTTCTCTTATTTTCCTACCATTAAAGAAACCCACAAAAACCTCTTGCTGTATTTTGTTAGATCTAGTCATAACATTTTGTATTATTGTAAAGTAATAAAAATAATTTAAATAAATGGTGTGAATTTGGTGCTAATGAAAGGATCAACTACCACTGTCTTTAACCAAGGTGGATGCAAGAAGGGGCTGTGCAAGCTTCTCCTTCTCGGCCTATGCACTTAAGTCCTTGACTTGAAACACCCATGCACCTCTTGAGCCAATGCTGCCAATCATATCAAGGAGTGAACAGGCTCTAAATGAGCTACTGTACCCTCTGTGTATTTTTGCCAGGCGGACATATGAGCTTTGCTGCCTTTAGTGGCCTTTAGATGGTGGCCTTGTATTTTCACTAGGTTTCAGCCAGCGTGAGAGCAGAGGTACTCCTCAGAAGACAGGAATGACCCTGCTCCAGTTGATGAGAAAAGAAGAGAAGTGAAGAGCAAGCCTGGTGGCCTCATGAGCCTTTGGCTAGGAGTCTATGCGTCTAGATAGCATTATCAGAGCCACAAATACCCTCCATTTGCTCACAGTAGACTTTAGTCCGTGAATGTGGGTAGCAGGGAGCTGGGTGTTGGACCTTGAAGAGCCTCAATGTGGGAATCCATCCCCCAGCAGAGCAACACTAGAGATGGCAAGAGGGATGCCTTAAATACCCTGTGACTGGAAGTCTGGGTAGGGGATGCTAATGTAAAGCTTATTGGAGGATGGAAAGAAATCTAACTAGGGCCTATTGGAAAGTCTTGTGATGGGACCCAAGGCGGCATTCAAAGGGCTTCAGGGAGGGAATAAGGAGAAGGGTGTTGAAAATCAGGGAGATGAGAGTTGAGAGGAAACATATCTGATCCTATTCAAGCTAAAAATTCAAGCTAAGCTTCAAGGTAGGGTCTTTTCAGAGAAAGTAGGTGATACATAGATCCAAAACTGATACATATAGGGGCCAAACTTTCAGACATGGCTCTTAAGTTTTTTGTTTTGCATACACAGCTCAAATGTGGGTATGCCCTTAGCAAATGGGTCTATTAAATGAGATGACAGAAATGAGTATTTTAGTTACTGCAGCTGAGGATATGTAATTGTTTATTAATGTGGACAGAAAGCAGCCACTGAAATGGTCTCACCACAGAGCCTTGGTAAAATATATTTCATTGACTATTATATTGAGGAGGAAAGAGAAAAGAGATTTGCACTGACAGGAAATGTGTGAGAGTTCATGGTGTTCTCAGAATTACCCACACAAAATCTGACAACTGTATATTTCAAACCATGAAGGAGCGGAGGGAGCTCATATTAGTCTCATCTGTAGGAAAATAGTTTAAAATGATGACTAAGACCTATATTTCAATTTCAATACATCTGTTTGAATTATGGCTATTTGGTACTTTTGAGAACAAATTGCATTTGAAATGGAATCTTTCTAATGACTTATCTTTCAGGCAGGTATTGTGCACACCTTTTTAATACATTTTATATGTTTGGAGGGGGGAAGAAAAAGAGATGAATTATGAAGAACTTAAGAGGAAAATAATTTCAGGAGGTAATGGATGAGTTCTGTCCAGAAGATTAATCAAGGCAGTTGCAAGAGAGTGCCAAAAGCATAACTGAAGTAGAACTAAATATCTGATTGTAATTAAAACTTTAGCCTTCTAATGGCTCCATGAAAGATATTTTAATAAACGTGAAATGCACTTTCTAAATGGCACGCTAACTTTTAATGACTTGGGTGTTTTGTTTGATTAGTAACCTGGACTGTTAAATTGAAGCCAACTGCAAGTGCATGATAAAATATTGATGGTTTCAGGCAAATGAATTGGGGGAGTTATGCTTGACAGATTTTTGGTATCATTAAGGATTTTAACTGGTAGAAAATACATATTGCTGGTGCTTAAAGATATTTAAAGAGGATCTCACAATTTATATGCCCTAGTTTTAATTTTACAGTAATAATGGGGGGGGGGGGGAGAATCTAAATTATTCATAGATGGCTAGCCAACAGAGGTCACTTAATTTAAAAAAGTGTTATTTTAATTACACCTGTTTCTCATTTCCAGCATAGAAAATTAAATATTCTGAGTTATTTAGTTATTTCTTTTTCTCAGAATGCCCGGAGCTTTCTTGAGGTTTGTGTTTATTAAAGGAGGAAGAGTGACATGGTAGAAGGAGTTTTATTGTTTGTAGTTAAAGCAGCTTTATTGGAAGTTAATTAAATAAAAAAATGGTATCTCATTTCTGAAATGCCACATGGGCTCTCCCAGGGAAACGTGAATGGTCTCAAAGCTCAAGACTTTTTTTATAAGTTTCTTGTGCAGCAGAATGCAGAGAGAAACTGATGTTATCAGACTTCAGAAAACTGAAGGGCCAAATCCTTAGCTGGTGTAAACTTGGTGTAGCTCCTACCAGTTTATATTAGATGAGGATTGGGCCCAAGAGCTAATGTATTTAAATGCACATAATGATCACTGATTTTTTTTTGTTACATTTCATAGATTTATATTTTCAGTTATTTTGTTTAAAAAATGACTTGGAAGGAACAAAGAAAGATACAATCCCCAGGCCAGGTGTAATAACCTCAGAAGAGCTGGACAAGTTGTAACAAAAGAGAACACAGAGGAGGAGGAGGAAGACGACGATGACTTTTGGACAAGCATCTCTAAATTATAGTTAAAAAGAAGGCCTGGCTCCACTGAAGTCAATGGAATATTTGTCAGTTACTTCAACGGGACTAAGATTTCACCCAAATATCTGTCATCACCAGCCTCAATGTCCTATTTGATTCCTTCTCTTACACCTGTCTCTGTGCCTGTTCCCACACAGCCGCTCCTCACAGAATAACCCCCCATCCTGATTCTCTAAACTGGATCCCTCTCTGCATTCAGGCAACAGAAAGCTGGAGGAGATAGGCAGAAGTAGAAGGTGTCCTTGAGAATTGTGAAGCAGTATAGGTTGGAATTAGGGCAGATAGCTGGTCAATAGTAAAGGGTCCCAGGAGCAGCATTTGGAGTAGAGGGAGGGCCTGGTCTCCCTTCTGATGCTACCTAGAAGCAGTCAAAAAACCCTACAAGTGAGGGTATTCGGAGACTAGGTCATAGGCAGTCAGGCTTACTCATCAGAGCAGGAGTCAAGTCTACTGGTCACAGTCCAAATGCTGGAGCCCAAGATTAAGGCAGAGTAAGAACTGGATTACCTGGAATCAGGGAAGGTAGAAGCAGGGCTTGGAGTAAGGGAGGGAGAGAATTCTAAGGTGTGTGCATTGAGTGGCCACTGATCCTTTGCAGCTGCTGGGCTTAACAGCAAGCCACCTGGCTGCCTTAGTCAATCAGGTAGTTCTGCTGGGGCCAGCTGCACTGATTGGCTGCCTGACAACTGAACAGGTGCAGCTGCAGGCTCTCACCCCTGACAGCAAAGTAATTTGAGGAAGGTTGTGGATCAAGGATGCCTTGAACCCAGTGAAAGGGGGAAGGACCTCCTGCAACCAACAGGGAAGGATTTAATGGTTGCATAGAGCCTAGGGCAAACAGGTGTGGCCCAATGAGGACAAAAAGGCTGGTTGTGGCTTTTGGTTGGGTTTATTTACCCTGGAAAGGAAGGATGTTTGATTTGGCTGATGAGCACAATCATCCTGCCAGTCCTGGCAAGACCCCCTTCAGTGGGTAAACTGAGGCAGAGCCACACACTTGATGTCAGTGAGGTAAGCTGTGCCCTTATCCCCTGCCCCTAATTACGCACCACAAAGTTTAAACGCCATCAATCCTTCCTCTGGATTTCACATTATGTCTCATTCTCTCTGTTTCATGTCTTACATCATGATCCTACAAACACTTGAGCTTAATTTTGTTCACTTGAGTGTTTTTTACTAGAGCATTTGCAAGATCAGGGAATATAAATATAAACTCTTCAAGCTGTTTTCCTTTTGAGTCATGTACAGTGCTGAGCACGTTGCTGGTGCATAACAAAGAAATAATTCCCAAAGGCTCCCATATGTCAGAAAAATTCTTCCATTTCAACCTATTCCTGACTGGAGTTGTTTCAGACTTATATATTCAACTGGCTATGAGCCGTTCAGTGAGATGGGCACAATGTGTCTTTCTAATTGGCCACAATGGCCACAACTATTATTAAAAATCCACCAGTCTGCTGATTAAAGACAAAATCTATTCCCACATAATCTAAGTAGCTCCAGCATAGGAGATACTGCAATATGCATTTATGTACAGGAGGTTACAGATAAATTTCCCATATTGCGAGCCTTGTGGACTGCTGCATACTCATGAATGATGTACCAACGTCATCCTGGCTGGACTGGCATATAGAAACTGATGATATGCCTGGCTGGCTCAGTTTTATTGTTATCCAAATGGCCTAGTTTATAGTGTAAAAGCACTTCCGAGGCAGTGAATGCCCAATCTTGAGTGTAGCCAGATGGATTTCCACTGTGTGGGCCCCTGTTTGATGTCTAAATTTGCTTTCCACGCACCTTCAGCATGCTTGGAAGAAAACCTTAATTTAAGCTCTTTATGGAAGCTCCATGCTCAATTTTTAACAAATTTTCTGACATTCAGTCAAAATACTGGCTGTATTTCTTACCAAGCTGAGTGGGAAATACTTTTTGTTTTTAGTAAGGAAATACAGCTAAAAACTGAGTGGAAGTTGAGGTTTCTGTGGTAGTTAACTTCAGCTGCTGAAATGCAATCAATATGGTCCTCTATCCTTACTAAGCTTTCATCTCTATTATTTGGCCAAAGGAAGAGTTTATTAATGGAGGAAGATTTGGTTTGAATAACTATGATGAGGAATTGGTCCAGGATTAACAAAACTATGTAGCTTTTTGTAACTGGGTGTCCAGTGCTTAATTTGTAATGAAAGAAGTGCCAGGGCTGAAGTAGTTAGGTGCTGGGGCTCAAGCAATTTTTTTACTTTCATAACTGATGTTAAAAGCCCAGAGGCGCCAGGGCTATGAACTACCAAGCCTGACGTTGCTGGGGCTCAGCCCTGGCACAAATGAAGCACTGTGGATGCCCACTAATGGCATTGGTGAGAACTGGGAATGCTAATAATATTGGTTTGAAAAGAGATTCCCAGGTCTCCGAATCCAGCCGTTGACAGGTCTAGCCAAGGATGTAGTCGTGGCTGGTCTTAACTAAAGAATTTTTGGTGGCTCCAAAACTAAGCCAAATTAAATTTGTAGGTACTATCTGCTGAACCAAGCATTCTCCAAGAGCTGCCTCTGAAAACTGGCTGGTAGGTTCCAGAATAAACAAAATAAAAATGAAGTTTAATATCTATAATGTGTGTGCTGTTCTTGCTGCTTCTCCTTCTTTTCAATTTCTTTATTCCCATCTCTTTCTCCCTATCCCACTTCTCTTCTTTTCATCCCCATTCCATTTTTTCTTACTTTTCCATCTATTATTTTCTCTGTCCCATTTATTACATCTGTTGCCTGTATGGCCCAGCCTGTTCTCTTCCTTTCACCATGGTTGCATCTAACATGCTTTTACGGCCCCCATTACTGTGGTATTTGAGCACCTCTTAATCTTTTAAATGTATTTCTCCTCACAACACCCCCTGTGAAGTAGGGGAGTGCTATTCTCCCCATATACAGAATAATATGGGTACATTGGGGATATTAGTGGGGAATATATTTTCTAATGCAGTGATACTCAGATGTCAGTAGTTCAGGAGCCAAATTAGTGATCAAAAGAACCACAGTAGTGTAAATTTATTGTTTCCTTTACTATTTCTCTCTCTCTCTCTTATTCTTACAGCAAAATGACTGACCAAGTATGCTACAATTGGTTCATAACCTAGTAAAAGCATCCTGATTGGTTTATAACTAAACCACAATGTTTTAATATCATGTGCTGCAAAGAGCTGCAGGGGACGCATTAAAGAGCCCCTTGCGACTCCTGAGCCTCAGTCTGAGTATCACTGGTCTAATGTGTAGATAGTTTCTAATCACTATTTATATTCCTTTCTTTTGCTGGCTCCCCTACCTATTTCTAGCCTATTTACATTTTTTGCTAGATCCCTCATCTATTTTCTATCTGCTGAATATTCTTCCCTTTAGCATTCATGCTCTTTCTCCTCTCTTTCCCTTCCTTTCTTTTTCTCTCATGTTTCTTGCTTCCTACTCCCCCCCACCCCCCGTTTCCTCTACCCTGACCATTCTTCCCTCTCATTTTCCCACAGCTGGGCCTCACCTCTATTAGGCAGGATCCCTCAACTTATTCCTTCTGGTACCAAAAACTTTTCTGTATCTTCCTACCTGGCTCACTGCCACACACTGTATTCTCCACCCCTCTGCATCATTGCTCCTGTGTACATAGAAGGATTTGCCCAGGTCCTGCAGCGCTTGAAGATAGGCTCGTGAAAACTAAAAAAGTCTCTTGAGTAGGACCTTCTCATCTAATTTCTCTGCCCCTGGCTCTTGGACATAGGGGCCCATTGGATACCTCCTGCTGCTCTGGTCTCTGAGAGAATAGGGTATTTTTATGAATATTCACCATGCCTACTTCTGCAGCCAAGCAGCTCCAATTTAAATGTTTGTAGTATAGCATAGAATAAACTCGGAGGTGCAACAAGCGTTGAATTGTGTCTGGAATGTGTGAGACTTCAAAAGAGGGAGCCTGTGGGGAGAAGTCGGATACCTCTAGAAGTGCCTGCTACACACTGGCACAATGTTATAGCACTGCAGGAGGATTTCAAAGGACACATTAAGTAGTTGTCTATGTCTAAAAAAAATTCTGTGGTATGTTATGGAAGTAGCTGGGCGGGTGGGGGGAGAGGTTATATCTGGCTATAAAGCATTTTGCTCTTGAAGAAAAGCCCAGATCTACTGCTGTGTAGCTAGCAAGTTTATGCTTTCAGGCTTTTGGAGCACTTTACCCAGACTCTTTCTGGGCATTTCTTTACAAGAATTTGCTGCACAATGAGGCATGGGAGAAATGATCATTTTGCCAAATGCAGAACTCACTTGAAAACTGTGGGGTCTAGATGTGGAGCAGACTCAGAGGTTTTAATTGATTTTGGCTTGGCAATGATGTGAGTTCCAAGCTGCTGCCTGTTTTTATTTCAATCCGCTGCTTGCCTAGAAGCAGGGTGAGAATTATTTCCATACAAGCATCTTTGTTGTGTGCACAGAATTGGCTTCTGTTCAGTTTGATCTGATTTTTTTTTTTAAATGAAATTGTCCGGGAAAAACAAATGCTCTCTAAGCAAGGAAGATAAGAAGTTTTGTGAGCCTCAAAGTTTCATGAAACCCCAAATGTAAAAGTTTTAGAGATTTTGTGAAACCTCATAAACAGCCTCATGTTCTCCGATTCTGTTAGTAAAGGATTCATTGCATACAAGAGGCTGCTTAGACAATAGCAAGGACTACAAGCTAGGCCCCAATCCTGGAGCTCGCTGTGCAGTCTGAATAGCTGTGCTGTGCACTGGGGTTCTCTGTTCAGATTAAGGTGTTCTGCCCCCCCCCTCCACTTCCCAGAGAGGCAGCAAAATGACTGCCACTGCACCCTCAAGGCTCCAGGGTGCAGCTTATCACATTTTCTCTGTGGTGAGGATAATGGTCACTGGGCTACTGACCCTTTCTTTGCCACTAACCGGCCCTGGTCACAACTCCTCCCTGTGTGAGTGAGCCATTGTAGAGCTGGGTTTCAAAAATCCGATTTCCCAAATAGAAGAGGGGACAGGATTTTCCCTTAGAAGCATAATTGATTTGGAGAGCAAAAATCATTGATATGGATCCTACCTCTGTTTCAATGGCACCTCCATATTATTAGGTGCCTAAATATGGATTTAGTTGTTTAATGTTAGGTACACAAGTTTGCTCATTTTTAGAACAGGAACCAAACAGCTTTACAGGTAGGAAAATGTTCAGTTATGATTTCTATTTTATTCTTTATTACATACCTCTGCATTTTCAGTCTTGCCTAGCCAGCACTAGGACCAGAGATGCAGCGAATACCTCTTGCATGGTATTTAATTGTTTCCACCACAACCAGAAGCAGGAAGCATTGTACGAGAAATCTTGCAAGGAAGCCTGTTCTCGTAAGATTTTTTTAGACTAATTTTGTAGATGCAAAAGCGTCAGATTCTGCACTTTGAAAAACTCAACTAAGCAGCCAATCCCTTTAGAGACGTATCCAAATCTAACCCAAATGCCGAACCTTTGGAGGTTTGTCCACTATTTCTGAGGAAGGGGGAGGTGGTGGGACAATGAATTCTATAGAGAGAGTTGCTATGTTAATCATCTTTCCTTTGCTACAATCATTTACCTTTGTCATGTTTTCAATGCAGCTGAAACTACTAGTGAATGGAAGGAAATAACTTCAAATTCCAGAAGTATACAATGTTGATTGCATGCTAGCCAGCAAAGTCTTTAGGGACTGGCAGTAATACATGGTTTGCATCAGGGTCTTGGCTGCTGAAGTTTCTTCAGGTGGGGTGTGTCTACCTGGCAGGGGGTGGGGGGAAATCCAAAGCTTTTTGGTGCGTGTCAGGTGACTCGCTTGCACCACTAGTGTGCATGTAGAATACCTGTTCCGTTTTCAACTCATATTGTGTGAACACATGCTGGTAGTTTGCTCTAAACTGAGGTTGTAGCATTCTCTGGAGGTTTCCCATGGTCCTTTGCTTTGATCCTGAGCAGCATGCATCCTAGGATTGTTTTCTTTATGAGTTGTGAAAAGCCAGGTGGCTTCAATTTTTTTTAAAAATCTTTTGTTTCCGTTGTCTCTTCCCTATAATTCTTTCTGGGCTGGTGTGCACAATTTTCGAAATGCTGTCAGCCCGCATGGACCCAACAATACTTTGTGGTAAGTGTGGATATGCACAGACTGCTTGGGCTGTATTATATCAGTCAGAGCTTGATGAATTCTGCATTGGACTTCACCCGTCACACCACTGAGCAGATGATGTAGGAACCGGAGAATATTTTATGGCATCAGCAACAACTCCTCTGGCAGCGGCAGGTTACGTGCAGCAGTGGCAGCAGGACAAGGTGGAAGAACAGGAGGACACCAAGCCTAGTGGGAGAGGACAGTTCTGCAGAGCTGGGATGAGTAGCAGTGTCAAGAGAACATCAAGATGGGGCAAGCTACCTTTTTTGAGAACTGTAGAACTGATCCTGGAGCCTCAGCCACAGTGTACCACCCTAACCATGGAGAAACAGGTCGTCATTGCCATCTGGAAGCCGGCCACCTGAGAACATTACTAGTCTGTAGCCAACCAATTCAGCATGAGAAGATCACATAAGAATGGCCATACTGGGTCAGACAAATGGTCCGTCTAGCCCAGTATCCTGTCTTCTGACAGTGGCCAGTGCCAGATGCTTCAGAAAGAATGAAAAGATCAGGCCAATTATTGAGTGATCTAGCCCCAGTTGTCCAGCCCCGGTTTCTGGCAGTTGGAGGTTTAGGGACACCCAGAGCATGGGGTTGCATCCCTGACCATCTTGGCTAATAGCCATTGATGGACTTCTCCTCCATAAACTTATCTAATTTGTTTTTGAACCCAGTTATATTTTTGACCTTCCCAACATCCTCTGGGAATGAGTTCCACAGATTATAGGGTGGGACAAAATAGTTCCTTTTGTTTGGTTTAAACCTGATGCCTATTAATTTCATTGGGGGGCTTCTAGTTTTTGTATTGTGGGAAAGGGTAAATAACACTTCTTTCTTCTCTTTTTTGCTTTCATAAATATTTGTGTAAAACACAACAAATGCAGTTATAATGGATGGAACATTTTTTTCCTTCTGCTTCCAATTTATTCCATAAACAGCACTATCAGTCTTCCAAATGGCCAAATGCACATTATGCTACCATTCTGCAACTACTCAGGTGATAGTTAAAATGTTTCTTGCTTCTGTCCAAGCAGCCTGTGTGAGAATTCATTAGCCAGGGCATCAGGGGATAATCCATGTCTCCCAGAATAACTGGACCAACCTCCAAACCATCAGTGACTACAGAGTGCCTGGGGACAAAAAGTCGTTTCCATTAATTTAAATAATACTGAGTTCTGAAACATCCTAGCATTATGGATCATCCCAGACCACCCTGCATTTATGTCTGGAAACCTGCCACAGTGGTCCACCAGTCCTAGGAATTGAATGGAGAAACAAACCTTTCTGTTTATAAATTCTACACCCTGGTTGGGAGGGAAGAGAGAGGGGAAATGATAGGCACATGGGTTCTATCAATTGCCCCAATACAGTTTGGGGACCTCATCAGTGCAAAGCTATCAATAATCTCCTGATCATTTCCCAGCTTCATGACCCAGTTAAACAGCACCTTAACATGTATAGCAGACCTGCATGAAAAAGGCCTCAACAGTCAGTCAAGGTGCTAAAGGAGCACTCAAGGAAAACAAAGTCATTGCAGAGATGCTAAAGAATTCTTTGCATCAGTCTTCACTGCAGAGGAAGTGAATGGATGTGTGTGTGGGCTCCAGCTGTGAGCCCCACATGGGTCTGTCAGCCAACAGGCAATGTAAGTAAAGCAGTCTCTATATGGACACTGCATCACCCTAACTACATCAGCCTAAGTGATACACCTCTCACGGAGGTGGAGTTATTAGGTCAGTGTAGTGGGCGACTTACCTCAGTGGAAGCAGTGTTGTAGTGTAGACCTTTACAGAGGTAGGTTGATGTAAGCTGCCTTACTTCAACCTAACTCTGTAGTGTAGACCAGGCCAAAGTGTTTGAACAGATTGGGAACCTCAGCTGCAACACATCCAGGTTGGAATGGTTGAACGGATTCATGAGGTGACTAGCAATTTAACTGCCATAGATCAGAGACTCTTCCATGAAATAGTAGAGACCAGGCAATCTTTTGCCAATCTGGAACTTGCCATCTCAGACAAGTTGCAGCAAGAATTTAGGGAGTGAAAAACTTAGCTACAGAAGAAAATCACAGTGGAAAGGAGCCATCTGAATGAGGAATTGAGCCAGCGAGAGGACTTGGGTAAGACCAGACATTTACAACAATTTTCTACTCTGTTTGGAACCCACAGAGGCCTAGATCAGGCTGTCCTAACTCTAGTGATGCAAATGCCCTACTATCTTAGTGGGGAAAAACACCCTGGGGGGGCTTATTTGGCTCAATTCTACGTTATACCTTGAATGGCTGGGAAGAGGGACAGAAAGGGGGTTACTAGCAGTTCTGGGTGGCCTAGCTTTGATGGTGCTGCAGAACTTATCCCCAGAAAAGAGATGGAGTTATCCAGACCTCGTACAAGCCCTTGACCTGAGGTTTGGAGCTAGCCATCAATACAAGCTGGCCAAGGCACAGCTAAAAGCTAGAAGGAGAAGGCAAGAAGAAACCCTACATGAGCCAGCAGAGAACCTGTGGAGACTTGTGTTTCTAGCATACCCAGATACCACCAAGGCCTTCCAGGATTTACAGCTACTCATCTGGACCTGGACTTGCAGATCAAGATCAGGAAAAGGATACCAAAGACCCTTGCCACAGAATGTGGATTTTTTTCTTGCAGCAGTGCACCAGAAGAGGTAGCAGCAGGTAATGTGGAAGATGAAAGCTGATTGGCATGAGTCCTGTAAGTACAGCTCTGATTCTAATATGTAGGACAAAGGAGGGGATTCTAATCTGGTTCATAACTATATTGAATGATTGGAACAAATGATAAATTTCATTTGTACAACCAGGGAAATTGGCAACAATGCAAAAATTAAAGAAAACAGTTCAGCTAAATGCTGGTACTGTGACAAAATTGGCCACATAAAGAAGGATTGTTATAAATTTTAAGGTGGGCCAAGATAGACTGTTGTATGTATCTAGTGAAAGTCTCTCTCCCAATTTGGAAAGGGGGAGGGGGTATTGCACCAAGCTGGGGAGTGGGGGGCGGGGGGAGAGGCAAAGCTTGGAAGTACAAAGATCAGCCCCACAGTTTTTGTTTAGATCTGGGCAGATAAACAACAATAAGGGAATTTGGCTAGTGAATGTGTAATAGGTTCTGTGAATTGTATATGGATAATTGATACAGACTCAGACATAACAGTTGTTACATAAGAACATAAGAATGGCCGTACTGGGTCAGACCAAAGGTCCATCCAGCCCAGTATCCTGTCCACCGACAGTGGCCAATGCCAGGTGCCCCGGAGTGAGTGGACATAACAGGTAATGATCAAGTGATCTCTCTCCTGCCATCCATCACCCCCCTCTGACAAACAGAGGCTAAGGACACCATTCCTTACCCATCCTGGTTAATAGCCATTAATGGACTTCATCTCCATGAATTTATCCAGTTCTCTTTTAAACCCTGTTATAGTCCTATATTGTTAGATCAGACACTCTAAAAAGGCTAGGGAATAGTGGAGCTAAACCTGAACTCCCTAACTGGTCTCAAACAGAGACAGTCCCTGGGGCAAAGACACCTGCCCCAAGACTGGGAAAATTGGGTTTGAAGATTGGACCTTTGAAATTTGAGCAAGAGACCAGGGTGGCTGAAAAAGTGGCTGAGCTGCTAATTGTATTTGAAGGTAACTGTTGCATGTATCCAAATGTCCAATCCCAACAATAAGTCACTTTCCATTATTCCTGTTGAATGGAAATTCTTGAAACATTGGAATTTTAATAATAGCTATTCAGGGGTACTACTTGTGGTGAATTTCAGTAGAAACTCAAACAAGTCACATGTTTAAGGTAAAATTTTCCAAAATGACCACTAAATTTCTGCACACTTTTATGTGCACAAAGCTTGAATTAGAGCATGTTATTTCTGTAGACTTCTAGCTACTTTGATTTGCATAGCAAACAGTTATTTGCACATGTAAATTTAAGTTAAATTTTGTTAATGACAATTTCCACACATAAAATTATGGGTGCAAGCTTGGAGGTCAGTTTGAAGCCCATAATAATGGCCATTGAGGTAGGCTACTGAGCTCTGCCATAGGAGGGGACTATACCACCTGTAATCTGATCCATATCATATGACTAGAGCCAGGAAATAAAGCTCAATGTCTTCCCAGAATTCCTGTGTCACACCCTATTACAGCCCATTTTGAAAGTGTGGTCCTTAGAATGTTTTTGTAGAATGGAAAAATGTTCTGTCTTGTTCCAGGTTACACACTGTAGCTGGAGCAATAAAAGAACATTTTGCCATTCAGCAGCCATTTCCTATTCCTTTGAAGTCAACATTTGCTAGCTGGTAAACCATGATACTTGAAGAGTTTTACAGCAGGCAGAGATGTGAGTATGAGTAAAATAACTGATTATATGGCACTGTCTTTGCTACTAAACAGAATGGGACCAACACTTGGTATCTTGGGGTGTGTGTGTGTGTGTGCGTGCGTGCGCTGTTCATTCTCCATAGTCTTCTGTGCCATCTTTTATATTCTGGTACATCAGCACCTTTTGAAGTATGGGGAAAAAGACCTTTTTTGACACCCCCTTTGGAATGCTGCTTTTCTTTGCTTGGTAGGATTAATCAATATGTCATCAGCTACTCCTCTGCCTCCCTCCCCCAAACCAAGATTGTCATATCATGAAAAGAGAGGAAATCTCTTGAGAGAGATGTTTGCCACCCACAAACAGAAGAAAATAATAAGATCTGTTGCTGTGTTCCATAAAATGTATTTTTTTTTTTTGCCAAGCTCACAGTCTAATCAGATAAGAGCATTTGGGAACAAGCAAACAAACCAGCTTTCTCTGGTTATGGCTGGAAAGGAAAATGTTATTAAAATTATCACACAATCCTGTTTTAGGATCAGTGTTTTCAAGCACTCTGGTCATGCTAAAGCTTTTATGCTCCCGTACCACTGCGTGGCAAGGAAGGTGTCAGGGTAGAAGCAATGCCAAAGATATTTTAATTTTTTAACTGTAGGGGGCAATATAACACAATCCAATCTGATTTTTTTAGCTCAACTATTTCTGTCAAAAATGACCAAAATTGTATTCATGAGTTGGAAACTGAAATACTAAATTCTAGTGTAAGGAGCAATCTTTTGTGTCATGGTTGCATGTTGTGCTAAAAATCCTGTGTGAGTCACTGAATTGTGTACACTGTGAAACGTAGGTGTCTATTCTCCCACTGATGAGGTGGGTTATTTAGATCCAGAACTATCAGCACTAACATTCTGATCCCAGTGAGCTGCAACCAGTATTATAACAAGGGGCACTGATAAAAAGGATTCCTTCTTAGCATGATAAACATTGTGTACCATGAGTGCTCATTCTTGTAGAATGAGAGGCTGAAGGACTCAGGAATCTGGTCATTTTTCTTCTTTAAACACAAATGGTTTCTGTAACCAAGCAGAGAAGCACTTGGCAAACAAACTTATGCACTTGCAGGAAATGTTTATGCATTGTTCCTGAAAAAAATATACAGGGTATATTGATAGCTCAGCATGGTGTAGAACTTGTGTGAGGACCGTATGGGGAAAGGGAGGCTCCCTCAAGAGATTATTTTGCTTTTTAAAGTACCTGACAAAATTTGGTACAGCCTGGTGCATTCTAAAGCCAAAGCACATGGTCTTCAGAAGTATTTTTATGCTTTCCAGAGATAAGGCATCTCTGATGGGGATGATTTAGTTAGCAGTATCCAGAGATGAGGTAACTAACTCCATCAGAGGCAGGGAAATAATCCCAACCTTCTCTCCAGTTTGGTGGTGGCATTTCATCAAGGGGTTCCCAAGACCCTCCCCAGGTACATCACTATTTGATTCTTCATAAGGACTTCAGACAAAAGTCCCACTGAAATATATGGAAGTGTTGTCTACATGTTGAATTGCAGGATCAGTCCCTAACTGGAGTCCTGCGCATAACTTTTCCATGCACTAATGCATGAGTTAGCCCCTCAGATAGCAGCTGAATAATGCTGAGTTGATAGTCAATTTTCCTCTCCCCAATATAAAACCATAGTTTGTCATAGGCCCTAATTTACGTATCATTGCTTTAAAGCTTTATTTTACTTCTGTTTTAAAATACATCCAGCTGAGGTGGAACTACAATATTGGCAGCCAGTTGCTTACTCTGTTATGAGAAATGCAGCCAGTTAGGTTTAATTTCAACTTTCTGAACTACAAAGATGAAAATTTAAAACAAAAAGTAACTTGGTGAGATGGGGACAGGTGACTATAGTGGATAGAACCTTGGACATGAAAGCCATGGAGAGCTGATGAAGTGGGTTATAGCCTATGAAAGCTTATGCTGAAATAAATGTTTTAGTCTCTAAGGTGCCACAAGTACTCCTGTTCTTCTTACGGATACAGACTAACATGGCTGCTACTCTGAAACCTACCACAAAGTATCAGAGGGGTAGCCGTGTTAGTCTGGATCTGTAGAAGCGACAAAGCATCCTGGGGCACCTTGTAGACTAACAGATGTATCCGACAAAGTGGGTATTCACCCACGAAATCTTATGCTTCAATATGTCTGTTAGTCTATAAGGTGCCACAGGACTCTTTGTCGCTACCACGAAGTATGTTACTCTGATTATTGTTTTCTTTTGTTCCTGATTCTTGCTAACATGATTAACACGTGCCTCTGACACACAGGCTCAGGGGGAGAAATTACTTGGGGTCAGATTGTGAACCACTTACAGCTATTGGTGAGTGAGTTGCTCCCAAGATTAGGTCCATTTACTTCAGTGGGACCACTGCTGGGAGTAACTGCTCACCAGTAGTAGCCAGGGGTTCACAATCTGGACCTCAATCTGAGCAATTTAAAATCTATCCAAATAGATCCCTGTGAGATTTAAAGATTTTTCCAGGGGGGGAAAGTGGGAGGAGGTTAAGAGAAGTTAGAGGCTTTCTACATTTTCTGCAGACCGAATTGCACATTCAAGGCCTAGTATCTCCTCTTCCCATCAGGGAACCAAAAATTAACACTTATTAGCAACTCTAACCAAAGTGACAAACAAACAAACCAACCCCCCCCCCCCCCCACCACCACCACCAAACAACTCCGCAACTGATGTTCTCCTCCAGGCACTTACAACAGGCTAATACAAACCAAAATATTAATGACGCTGAAATCTAACGTTCAACCAACTGGGAGGTTAGAAGGTTTTTGGTTTAGTTCTCCGCAATAATCATAAGCTTTGGAAGACATATCCAGCAAACTGTCTGTGACGTCCAATGAATATCAAAGAAATACATTCCCTAGCTTTAAGCATGAGGGAATTGATTGATTTATTTATTTTTTCTTGTGGGGAAAACAAATGAGAAACACTTAGAATTAGAACAACCTAGATCCCCATTGGCCTTATTTGCAAAACCTGCAGGCAGGCCTGGTTGCTCTGCCCTGACACTGAAAAGATTCCCAAGTATCCCTTTGATGTAAGTCATCCTGGCTTCTCCCAAACTCTTCTGAACCAGGCGAGAAGGGCCTAAAAAGAACAAAGTGTCACATTTCTAAATTGCTTCCATATTCAGGGCTGGATTAACCTTTTGTGGGCCTGGCGGCAAACATATATGTGGGCACCCATGGAGGCAATGGAGCATGGCGCAGGGACGTAGTGCAAGCAGAGAAGGACGGTGCCCCTTCTGAGCGTGGGCCTGGCTCCATGGAGCCACTGGCACCATTGCAAACCCATCACTGTCCATATTTAATCTAGTGGGGGTGGGGGGGGGAAAGGATTTTTTGGTGTTTAAATGATTTCTGCTTTAAAATCAAAAGTTTTTAGTTTGGGGCTTTTTGAGGAAACCCCTGGCTTTTTTTTTTTTTTTTTTTTTTTTTTTAATTTTTAAGAGCAAAAGTTTTGGAAAAAAATTGTTTTTGATGAAATCCCAGTCTTCTATACAAAAAATTTGATAAAACCCCCCACCACCCCAAAGACGAGTTGTAGTTATGATGTCACAGCATGGTGTGAGATTGGGGGAGAACAGTGCTGTAAGAGCCGGGCATCTGATTTTGAGTGACCTTAAAAGCAAGAAGAATTTTCGCAACACACTGAATACCCCTTTTAATGTGGCTAGTGGGGCACCTGGTTCATGTTTCTGACAGATGTAGAATTTTCACATATACTTGATATTCAACTTTAAGGCTGTTATTTAATACTCAGCACTGGTTTCATCATCAAAGAAATGGGCAAAATTAAAAATTCTTATCCTGTGTTTATTTTCACAGCTTCAATTTCCTTTCAATTTTGATATCACCATCCCTTTTGATAAAAGAAAACAATGCTTAAGGAACAAGGCAGGCAGCAAGGAGGCAGAGCTAGAAGTGCTTTTGAACACTGACTTCACGTCTGTAGATGTTTATAATAGAGTATCTGCTGATCACACCCTGCAGAAAGCTATAACAAATAACACCACTATTCATGGAAAGTGAATTCGACTAGTACAGCAGCAGCTGATAGCAGACACCTTGTTAGATTATGGTCTCTTAACAATCATTCTCTTGTCTGGTGCTGTGGAATTTCTTTGTACTCTTTTATATAGTGTAGCTATAACTCTTCTTTTGTTTTTCTTAATGCTGTGTGTTAGAATGAAATGTTTCTAAAAGCCTTTTAAAGTTATTGATTGGGATAGACGCCCAGAGCTGGCTTTCAGGACCCACAAAAGCCACTCACTGAAGGGGGCAGGGGCGAACCCAGTTTGTGGCAGCCTCCTATTTGCAGTTTGCCTCAACATTTAATTGGCAATTGTGGGGCTCGCCCCACGTGGGCACCTTGAGGAACAGCATTAGGATGTTCTCATGGCTTCGGCACTGGACTGAAATTGGGAAGATCTGGCTCTGACACAAACTTTCTGTGTGACCATGAGCAAGTCACCTAATCTTTCTCTGCCTTAGCTTCCCATGTGCAGACACAAGGGAATGGATGCCAGTATGAGGCACTGATCCTGCAAACATTTATAGACACATGCATAGTTAAGCATGTACATAGGTGTTTGTAGAGTTGGGGCCTTATGTGCCTAGATGAATAGGCTGATCGTGACTCCATTATCTGTACTGTAATTGGTCTTACAGAAGACTGGGGAGAGGATGAAATGAAAGCGTGTGTGTATGTGGGAAGAGAAATTGAAGAGATTTGTTGGACCCCTAAACCAATCCCTGTAGACTTCAGCAGATTACTAAATGTAAATATCTATGTTAAAGCAACATTAAAGTTGAATTTTTAAACCTGTTAGGTAACTTGTGAATTTCAATATATAAACTTCAGCCCTTTCTGAGTTGCATGCAAGAAAGTGTCTAAAAATTGCTTAAAGTGTGTGTGTTATCCTGTACACTTAAAATGGTTATTTTTTCCTTTCCAGGACAGAGAAATCCAGGAGCCATATTTGACGATGTGTAGTAATATTTCACAAGCTGTCTTAGATAATATGATTCTCTTTATTTCTCTATCTGTAGACCATAAGCCATTTGAGGCAAGAATTCTCTTCTCGGTTCATACAGCTCTCAGCAAAATGGGGCCCTTTGAGTACCACCATAATATAAATATTTACTACTATTGCTGTTTGAACCATTTTTGTTATTTCTAATAAATATTGACTTTTTAAAAAATGATTCCTGTACATGTAACGATTAATAGTAGTTTATATGAGTATAGACATTGTTGGCTATTGATACTGTTAAACAATACAAATGCAGCTCTTTCTATGTGAACAATTATTTTAATTTGTGGGTTTTGTTGGGGGATTTTGAATAAAATGTGAATCCTGGTTATATTCCCCATAATTGCCTATAATTCTGGGAATTTGTCAGTATGATCTGATAGTTCATTCCTTAATTGTAGTAAACTATTTCTATACCTATTAATATAAATATGGGTTTTCTATTATCATAGCACATAACTTAATTTGACCTTTTTATGCATATCATCATTATTATGTGAAATCCTGACTCCAGTAGAGTCAATGGGAGTTTTATCATTGACTACAGTGGAGCCAAGATTTTGCCCAAGCTTAACTCTAATTATTCCTGTTTTTTGTGGGTTTAAAGTTTCACCTATAATTCTTTAAATGCGGGGCAGGGGGAGGGGAGAGAGAGAGAGACGGAGATCTGTGTTTGAGGAGATCCATCCCATTCTGGAAATCAGCGAAACTTCATTTGAGAACGCTGGCTTCTAAGAGGACCAGCACCTTCCGTACTACTGAGACTCTGTGTTGCGGATAGTGCAGGGGATCTAGAGCAGCTGCTCGTGGCCTCTGCATCCTCTGTCTGCCTATTCCCTCCCTGCCCCCTCCGAAAGGGTCTTTGTGTCAGCTCACATAGGCAGACATGGATGGAAGTGATGGGGTGGACTAAGGGTAAGTCTATACTACCCGCCTGATTCGGCGGGTAGCAGTCAATCTTCTGGGATCGATTTATCGCGTCTCGTCTAGACGTGATAAATCGATCCTGGAAGCGCTCCCCGTCGACACCGGAACTCCAGCTCCGCGCGAGGAGTAAGCGGAGTCGACGGGGGAGCCTGCTGCGTCTGGACCCGTGGTAAGTGCTTTTAAGTTCAAACTAAGATACTTTGACTTCAGCTACGTTATTCACGTAGCTGAAGGTGCGTATCTTAGTTCGACCCCTGCCCCCCTAGTGTGGACCAGCCCTGAGAGTGTTAGCATTGATCCACTGGCCCAAGTTGCCAGTCACACAGCATGGAGAGCTGCAGCAGCAGCTGCTGTAGCCTATATGCTGGAGTAGTGACTACAGAAGCAGCTGTTGTGTTGAAGACCCATGCAGTGGCATCAAGTTGTTCATGATGAATTTTCCTCTTCCTCCACGTTGACTGTATGAAATGAATAACTGGGCTTTCGGAAGGACTGGTGAAGTAAATTTCATCTGGAAGGAAGGAATGGTCTCATTCAATGTCTCTTCACTTATAAGATGCATTCAGCAGGATTCCATTTGACCATTGGGACTCAAATTTATAGTGCCACCTCTTGGGCCAAAGGAGAATCTTCATTAGCTAACTAAAAGCCATAGAATGGTTTCAGCTGCTGGAAGGGAGAGACTACAACACTAACTTCTTGTCCCTTTCCACCTCAAATTTAAGGTTATCAAAACAAACTCCCTATGTCCCCAAATATAAGCTCTCTTTATTTTCACCTTTCAGGTCCTGAATAGTTTAGCTTATAAACATCTTTTTGTTTAAAAAAATCAGTGCTGTCTATTCTCCTGTGATCAGACATTCCAAGTGAATGTCAGACTAGTTCTGGTTCTGAAATTCACTTACTCAGTGACCTTGGGGCAGTTACTTAACCACTCTATGTCCAGTTTCTCCATCTGTAAAATAGGGATAATACCCTCGCGAACTTGATAAATATGTCTTGAAGCTTAATTCAGATGTAACTATTGTGAAGTGCTGTGAGAGCTGTGGATGGAAGTACAAAGCATTACCATTGTTAAGGTAGTTGATAAAGTTCCCGACATATGCAACTAGAGCTGAGCAAAAAAAATGTGGAGAAAAATGCAGTGTTGCTGAAACTTGTTGCAAATTCATGTCAATTTCACCAAATTGTTTTGGTCCGGGAAAAAACCCAACCAATCTAAAAAAATCACAACAATTCATTTTGATATTTTTGGATTTTTTTTTATTTGAAACAACTTTTTTATTATGAAATTTCCACTAAAACGTTTTAAAAGGTCAGTCAAAAGGAAATGTTTTGTTTGACCCAAATGAATTATTTTGACTCTTCAATTTGCCGAAAATATTGAAAACTTGTTTTCAGGCTGACCTAAAATAATTCTTCCTCCCCCGCCCCCCCCCCCCCCCCCCGCACTTTTTCAGAATTGGCAGCAAACCAAAAAATCTATTTCCCCAGCTCTGTGTGCAACATACACACTATCATGGGACACACAGTAGTGGCTCTAATAGCTGAGCTAACTGGAAGCCTCCTTGTAGTTGACACACTAAGCAGCCACATTAGGCTTTTATCCGCTAGAAATAGTTCTTGAATATGTCATGGTCCCACTGTCTTTTTGAATTTGGGATGGGCCACTAGTTACTTTATCCAAGCTGCTGCATTATGCTAAGGAGCAATAATGGAGCAAAATGTGTCAACTGTTCTTTACCCGACAGATCCCAAACCCTGTTTGGTTTGAAACATTACTTGAAACACTACTTGTGTGTAGGAATTCTGGAAGCAAAGTGGGTCAGTTGGCATGCTCATTTGCTTACTAATACACCTAGAATGCCATTATTTTTCCAGCTTCCACAGCTATGTTATGGCTGTACTAGATCTGAATTCTAACAATCAGTCAAAAAGTTTGTTTGCATGTATATGCACATTGAAGTTTTGCAAGCAAAACTTTCTAGTTGTCTCAGGTTGTGGTGTGTTTTGTAACCCAGAACACACTTTTCTGTTTACATTGAAAATTATGGATCAGCTGTATTTTAACAAATGTCTAGTCCCTGAATTTATGGAGATGATGGTCTCTCAGCTGAGTTTGAAGGTTTTTTCCTGTATTGCTACTGGGATTTCTCTCATAGATTTCTTTAAACAAAGAAATCCTGTTTTATCTTTGTCTTGTATAAAAGATAAAAATCTATAGTAATTCTTTCCTATGTAGACTGCTCTATTTTCTCATAAAACACTCTTGCAAATAAGTCTGCAGATCTTTCAACACAATGCCTGAAGCAGTGCATATGATAAATCCTTCCCCAGTCTCAGCTTTCTGTAACCATCCCCATTCTTCACAATGGCACACACTTTCTCTCATTCATCTTTTATTACAATTCAATATTGTGCTTGAATATAATTAGTTTGTATGCAGTGTTCTTTTTTTAAAAAAGGACAAACTACTGTTCCTGTGCACATTTCATCTGGAAATTGACTTCGGTGTTATAGGTTCCAATATATTTACTCAACAGGTACAGAAAGGTATTGAAAAAAGAAGAAATATTTTTAACATCATAAACCTCTAGCAAAAATATGTATGTAATAGAATCTGGTACTATAGTATTACACACATTACAACTGTCACTGTGACTTACAGCCTTAGTTTAGCTGAAAGAAAATCTATAACCCTGGAAATGCAACAATGTCTGAGTCATAGTTCAGAGTAATCAATGTTTTTCAGAGAATACTGTAATCCATATTTCCAAAGCTGATACAACAAAGGCATTTCTTCTAGGAATCTTTCAATTTCATGGGTGGTGGCTCTTAGCGAGAGAGAGAGAGAGGAAAAAAATGTTTAGGAGAAATTTATAAGTGATAAAATGCATGTATGTTCAGAAATATTAGCCATATGGCTAGTACATGCAGATGATTACTCTTGCCCTTGAATTACGTCTTAGTAAAAGACCATATCACTTTTGATAGTGATATATAACTTCAAAGTCTATTCTCTTGGGGAGAGGGCAGTTGGGAGGCAGGGGATCCTTAGGGATCCCACCTGACCACTCTTTGAAGCCCTCACATCATGGGAATCTTACTTCTTACAAGGAAGGCTGGATGCTGCTCCCTCCACAGGGCGATATGTTGCTTCAGAGAGATATGGAGAGCTCTTTTTGACAGTGACTCAGCTTGGTAGCTCTCACAAGCCGGGGTTAATTGCTGATCCATCGTATAGCTGTGCAGTGAGGTGCCTTCATGCTGCAAGGCCTTAATCCAAGGCCCTAGTCTAATATGCTATCCTTGGTTGGCAAGGGGTTAGGTTATTTTGTGTTTTACTTTCATGGCGGAGTGGAACAATGTTCTGCCACTTCGAATCAAATTCTCTATCTGGCAATCTCAACTGTAAAGGCTTCTGCCTAATTGATATTTATGATCATCAAAAGTATGTCTTCCTCAGTAAAAGTGGTCAAACCAATAATAGCGTGAGCCTGGCTTGAGTTGTATCCTGGCTTTGTGTCTTTGACTTTGTGTATGGGGAAAAACTTGAGTACAAGCCAAACTACTGAGAATATTCTGGCAGAACTTCCTGCTGGTCACAGTGAATAAATAGATCACATTATATATTTCCTTTCTCAGAAGTCTATAGTTGGAGAAGCTGAGTAGTTTGTGTTTTGGCTCCGAAGACCTTAATTTGTCTTTGCTTTCAAACTTTCTGGCAAGCTTGTCTATTAATTTTCTAAAATCCATGAAAGCAAAAAAAGAGCAAATTGCATTAAGTAATCTGTAATCATTTGAGTTACAGCATGAGTGAAATACTCTTGTAGTTGAGCAGTTAAAATGGAAATGCAATGTTGAAAAGCTATATGTAGCATAGTTTATTGCTCACTATACATATTGCAGAGTATCAGATTTGTTCCAGTCAAGGTTAGACAGAGTTTTGTAATAGTAAAATTGAGACACCAGTAATTGCAAAAACATTCTCCTTATTATTCTCTCTTTATTTTTTCTTTCCAAGTTGAACTGTGTAAAATGTTACATAGACAGATGTGCATACACCCTGAGCTACCTAGTAGGGTGTATTTCCCTGCAAGTGTGTATACGATAGGAAAGAGGCCATTATGTTCATCTTGAGGAACAAAACTCTTTATCCAAGATCCAGGAACCCAGCACATCTAATTGTATTATTATCTCCAAACATTTCAGGCACTTGGTATATAGTACTCACATCATCTCCAGTATGCTGAGACATCATGCTTTCTTTAATGCACAGTACTAAAATTTTCAACCTCTCATAAATTAGCTTTATTAGCTACTTTACTTAGTCATCATTCCTATTACTGCTTCATTATATATCTGATTCATAATCATTGACTTACAAAGAACAGATTGGAATCCTCCTCCCTCCCACCCTGCCCCCCCTTCATTTTGAGTTCAAATTTCTAAAGGCTAGACACAGTGTTACCACTGATAATGCTGGTCCTTTAAAAATCTTTACAGCAGGCAGCCTGATATATTCTATCACTCTGTGGATTAGTTTGCTATATATACCTCGCAGGCATATTGTAGGCCCCTGGGCCTTATCATTTTTGAGCTCATTGTTTGAATCACCAGATAGTTGAACTGCAATGCTGGGCAAGTTTTGTCATTAGGGTCCTGCTTTCGTGAGTTAAGTCAAAGATAGCATTGTCTCTGACAGTGGTGTGGCCCTTGATGTCACCAACACAGAGTTGTAGGAGTCTGAAGAATTACAGAGGTGTAAAGGGTGCAGTGGGTCTTTTTGTGAGTGTCATTTTGGCTAGATGGTGAGCCCCTTACTTAGGTGAGTAATCCCATTGAAGTCAGTGAGAGTACTCATAACTGCTCATCCAGGGGAGAAAGCTGTTCAGTCTGTCCCTTTAGGTTTAGGATCGTATGCCTCTGTGACTGTGTGTTTTTATATCCACTCAGACACCAGTTTAAAATTGGGCGCAGATGTGGCCTTTTCCCCAACACTAAGATCTCAAACAAGAGTGCATAAGAAAGCTCTAGCAGAATCTAGGGTTTGGTTCAGACCTATCCATCTCTGTTCTTTCATGTTTAAAACTGTTATATGACATGTCACACCGGTTGGGAAGGAGGAGCAAAGAACTGATTGGTCTTAAAAAGAGGACTGAACTTGTGCCTTTCTTTTGCTGCTTCTCTTTTGCCTTCATAATCTTCTGGGAGTTTTACCTTGAATGACTATCAGCACTCTTCAATCATTCAGAATGTTGTCACAGCTGATCTTTTAATCCATTGATCCACCCTGTTACATGTTTTGAAAAAAAAAGTTTTGCTTGTTTGACATTTGTTAAAACAAAGGCTTGTCTCTCAAAGGGCCCAGACGGAACTCTTGTAATCATTAGACAATTAAAGTGTTGTCACTAGACTTTTCCATGTAAGATTATCCAGTGGGCTGTGGGCTAGAGAAGGACACAGGCATGCTCGTTACATGGCTGACATTTGTACTGCTCATGTCACAAAGGCGAGTTTCTGGCCTTGCTTTGTGGTTCACCCTGCTTTCACTTCTTCCAATGAAGTGAAAATGTGTAATCTCAAATGGCTTGTAGAATTCTTTTGGGTAACCTTTAGAGACCTACAGCTGCCAAACGTGAATATCTAAGTGGTCACTGACGTGGCACTCTTTTAAAAAAGAGGTCTCCTGCATATTACTTTTAATTTGAAAGACCTTTGTTGGAAAGATGTTGTAATAAAATTTCAGAAGAGAAGCCTCTTCTGCAGGCTGTGTAAAAAAGGCCGTGTTAGATGTCTGAGTATTGAATATCCTCATATAATGATTTGAGAAGAACAAAAAAAGCCTAAACATGCTGGTAGGATTCTCACAGCAGATCTATTCTAGCTAGTCCCACCAGTAATAGTTTAGGGTTTTAATTTTCTCAAGTGTCCCATAGATTTACTATAATCAGCCAAGTGATTCTTGCAAATGTTGGCAGTGCGGAAGCTTTTTGTGGTGTGTCCCACAGGTGCTTCTTGACTAGTCAAATAATCTGGGAGGAGTACGAGTTTGCAAGTCTTATGCTATGTGGCTCTCAGATGAATTCTTATGATTCAGAAACCACCAGTGTTTTGGTGCAGGGTCTTTTTTATGTATGGAAAAACCAATCTGAAGGTGGATTGACTGATATGGAAAGCTGGTTCCCAGTTAGAATAACCTCCCTGAAAAAATCATATTTCATCCTACCTAGTCTCTGGATTGTAGTCATCAGACAGTATCCATCTGTTTGGAAAGCTTGGTACCTGTTGTGAAACTGATTAAGATCTCTGCCAGAAAATATAAATGCCATGACACTTGGGATTTATGTAGGTAGCTGACTAAAAATCTATCTTCTATCTAATAGGCACCGTGCATATAAAGTTATCCATGCTGGGTGCCATTCTCATGATCCAGAGCCACCTAGAAGTTCTGAAAAAAATTGTTAGGATAATGTGTGCCTTTAAGGCTCAGCAGCAGGGAACGATACAGTTAGTCGTCTTCTGAGAGCTCCATCCCAAGTACATCTGGCTTTTTAAAAAATGTGGTTAGCAGAGTTATCATTATGGGCCACCTTCTACGTATGGAGCTGGGCAAAGGCATGATCTGAAGAGGGGAGGTGGGCATCCATGATGGTCATTTTGAACAGGCAAGTTGAAATTAACTTCAAAATATACAAAAGCTCTCTGACAGAGACTCTTGAAGCAAAGTCCCAAGAAGATGAGTCTTGACAAGGAAAGAGCCCATTATTATCAGGGATGTTTCAGCCATTATTTTATGAATATATTCAATGACAAGAACTAGCTTGTTTCCAAGACAACAAAATTCAAACACCATCCATGATTGCTCTAAAAGAGGCCTCCTGTCATTTTGTTACTTTGAAGGAACTCACAATTTGATGGGCAAAATGCCAGAAATAATTAGACAGAATAGCACCGTAAACCCCAGTGGAAGCTTAAATACCTGCTGTAAGAATTTCCCACCAGAAATCTTGAAAATCAAATCAAAGCCTGGATAAGATTCTTTCTGTTGAGTATAGTAACCACCAAAAAAAAAAAAAAAAAAAAAAAATGGGGGGGAGGGAGGGAAGAGGGAGAAAAGAACTATATAGTTTTCTACCTCATCAAAGAGAATACTAAAACACAGTTTTGTGACTTGATAGTGCCTTCTAGTGAAATAATAAGTGGGCAGGACAATCACATTTAAAGCAGTATTCCCAAAAGCAAGGTCAAAACTGCTAGAAATGTTCATTTCATTTTTATTTGCTTTTCCTATGAGGTATCTACTATGGCTATAATTTCCCATTCTTTATGTGGAGATCAAGAGATTTGTGCTGTGCAGTGTACGAATCAATTCAGTTATCCTGGCAGCATGCCAATCTTTATTACGTTATTTGTTAACCCAACTTATTGCAGAATAGAATAACTGTTCTATGGGATAAATGAGTCAGTTTTTCTTATTTCCTTGACCTTGATTTCCAAGCTCCCACCTTGTCCCCTCTATACCCACATGCAGATAATGATTGTCTGTGTTACAGCAAATGAAATATAACTGCAGAGCCCATGCAAAAAAAAAAAATCATTGATCCTCTGGTATGTAAGCTAACCAGCAGTCTAATTCTCCTTTGTAGCAGCAATGCCTTTGCACTGTACAGTGTAGAGATACTTGGAAATGTTTTGCTGCTAAAGGATTGAGTGTCTCCCCTTTTCATTGGTGAGTAGAATTAGCCCCCAATAACATTCATGCATTAATTCCTTTCCCCGTGTTATGCTATTTCTATAGGAACCCTTTTAGAAGTTGAATAAATCTGTCCAAATGGCTTTACTTGGAATATATACATTTTCTAGTTTCTCCAAGTTAAGTTGCTTAACAGATATATATAATAATGGTAGTTCTTGGATGTGGGATTAAAGGACCCAACTCATTTAAATCATTGGAAGTTTTGCCTGAATAAGCACTGCTGGTGTGGGTCTAAAGGTCTCAATTAGAACTGGTCAAGAATTTCAATTTGGTTTAATTTACAGAAAATACCATTTCTCCAAAATCTAATTTTTGTGTGTGTGGAAAAAATATATACTGGATCTTCTGTTTTGCATTGGGTTGGCACAAATCAAACCTTTTGATTTGTCAAACCAACATTAATCTGTGTCTGTTTGCGCTGGTGCAATGCCTCATAGGAACTGTAATTTGGGTGTCTTGTCCCCGCCATTTTCCTCTATGGGCCATTCTCCCTCCCACATTTCCCATGATGCACTGGTTTAATTGCCACAGCACATCATATGAGTCTCATGACTGCAGTGCATCATGAGATGATGTCTGAGAGAGACCACCAGCCCACATAAGAGTTTGGGGGTTTGAGGCACCCATATTAAATTCCCATGAGGCACCACAGCAGCTCAGGCAAAATAGTCCAATGTCAAATCAAGCTGAGGTGAAACATTTTGATTCAGTTCAACACAACAAAACAAAACGTTTTGAGTTGGGAATTTCAAAATGTTTAGTTTTTCTCAAAAGTGTAAAAATGAAATGTTTTGACATTTCTGAATTGAAAATGTTCAAAACTTTCTATGCTGAGAAAAAATTTCAAAGTTTTAATTTTGTTCATCCTGGTTTGGGAAAGGTTGAAATATCAGAATTTCCCATGGGATTTTCAACCGTCTCTAGTTTCAGTGCTGCAGATCAGGTTCCATAGTGTTGTATTATAATTAGCAAAAGATAATGTAAAACACTGAAAAATAGAGAGTGGAGAGAGACAGAAATGCATTCTGAGGCTGGGAAATGGTTTACTGTTTAGAGGCAGGGAAGTGGATATCCTTCTTACCTGCCTTTGGCCCCCAGCAATAAACCACGATTGCTGAGGAAATTTCAGTTTTGCAACTGTACATCCTACCGTGTTTATAAAGGGACAAAGAGCCAAATATCTCTGTGGAATCTATGGCAAAGACTGGGATACAACAAACCCTGTAAACGCTGGCCCTAATTCTGCTCCCATTACAGTCAAAGGTGAAACTATTATTGACTTCAATGTGTGGGTGAAGGTAAAGAGGGTTGCTGCAGTGCTTAATGTGTGCTGCGACTGAACCAGCTTTTTGGCTGCCCCAAGCAGAGAGGAGAAAAAAAAAAAAAGGCCGCCGCCGAACTGCCGAAGCAAAAAAACACCAAAAAACCAGATGCCACAGAATCCCCGGACTGCTGCCCCTTACAAGGCGCCACCCCAGGCACGTGCTTTGTCGTCTGGTGCCTGGAGCTGGCCCTCACCCCAGCACTTGTAGGCTTGGCAGTTCATAGCCCTGACACCTCTGGTCTCTCAGCCAGCAGCTGCCACTCTCCATCTGTCCAGCTCAGATGCAGCACTGCTGTCAGCAGCAGAGCAGAAGTAAGGGGGCACTACGCCATCCTGTGCCACCTTTACTTCTGTGCTGCTGCTGGCGGCAGCGCTGCCTTCAGAGCTGGGTGCCCGCCCAGCAGTCCCTGCTCTCCGACAACTCCGCTTGAGCCCCGGCACCTCTTTCATTACAAATTAAGCACAGGGTTGCTGTGGTGTTTTTTTTAAGGGAGTTCTAAGATTCTCCTCTTTTTAAGCCCCAAACTTTGAGGCCCTGCAAGGCCCTACATTGTGATTACCGTCCTTTCTGGCAGAAAGGACTGGGCTGCATTGCAGTCTGAAGGTTGCTTCTTCACTGGCCAGAGAGGGGTCACTCCTGGAAGATATTTAGTCATTTCCAGCAGAAAGATGTGCTGGTTCTTGAGTGCTCTGCAAGCCTGGGGTATAAGCAGGACTAGAAGTCAAACATGGCTTTCCCTCACAGCATTTCAGACACTCACCTCTATAAGGGGGAGGGAGCCCTTCAGTAGCACTTGGGCTGTTCTTTTCATACTAAGCAGCACTAGGTATCTCATAAAATGCTGCTAAAACAGTCTTTGTCAGGTTTTTTACAATAAATAAGCTACAGCAGATCTCAAGAGAGGAAGGTCCTCTCTGTTGGTGTAATGGCCCAATAAAGAAGGCTGAAATATTACTTTTCATAGTATTCTTTCTCATCCTGCTGTTACATATTAAAGGGCTATTATCTGGAAGTAATTCTTCTACAGGATAATTTGAGATAAAATTGCTTACAAAGCACTAAAACTGAAAAAGCTGCTCAGCTGGAATCAAAATGTGAGACTTGAATTTGCAAGCCCTTTTAAACTGATGCAAACAGATCAAAACAAAAAAAAGTAGGTAAACATATTGGAATGTACAATGGATAATGGATATTGAAGGATGATCTAGTCATGCATGCTAAACAGATACTTTTATGAGTATAAATTTAATTAGCATCTGCAAATTAACAAGGCTAGAAAGAAGGGCAATGTGTTTTTAAGTGAAGGCGATGAATAGGTACTGTTTGGTGAATATAGATAAATGAAGATTTAATTTGTAAGGCATAATGAGCCAGGTGCCTATAAAATAATTTGTTTTGTGACTGGATATCAGGGAACATAACAATGTAACACTTCAAGGTCAGGCTGTTTCTACCTGTTAATCTTTTTCTGGTTAAATATTTTAAGAAAAATTCATCTTGTTTGCTTTTAAAATACATGTTTGTATGGTCTAACGAAAACAAAGTTCATTTTCATAGTAGTATATTTTTCCATGAAAGACACTATCCTAATCAGTATCTATTTAAAACACAGTAGAAAATACAATTTCCCCATATTGTGCTTCACACAGATGCCAGGCACGCAAAAAGATGGGATGATAAAGTCAGGGTTAGAGTTTCCTTAGGACTAAAGAAGTGTATTCTTCTCGGATAGTAAAAACATAGATCCCCAGTTCCTCAAGACCTGGTGAGGCTACCCAGGAAATTGATTCAAATTTGGTTTTAGCAGAGAAGGATCCCTAAAACAGCTATTTGCACTGGTGAACATTAGACATGGGTGAACTGTTTAGTGACTGAATCTAAATCTAGTCAGCAGAGAGGTGTGTGTTTCTATTCAGAAAGAATGAGTTATTGGGTATAGACCACACTGAGATTACTTTGTTAAACAGCTTACCTATTCTATGTCTACAGTATATCTCTGTTAAAAAAAAAAGTACTATTTTTGTGGGGCTGGATAGCTTAGGGGGCTTTATAATGTTATACATAGCCTTTTACTTTTAGGCTGCCTGTTCAGATGTAGCCCAGGTAAGATTAGGGTGACCAGATGTCCCGATTTTATAGGGACAGTCACGATTTTTGGGTCTTTTTCTTATATAGGCTATTACCCCCCACCCCCTGTCCCGATTTTTCACATTTTACATCTAGGTTAGATGTAACTGAAAGTCAGCTCTAAGGCTATTTGGAGATCCTCATAAAATGGCTAATTGGAAGTCTCAGTCCAGTTTATTGTATATGGACAGGTGTTCTGTCTCAACTCAAAGACCAGAATTATATTTTGGATTCCCTATAAACAATTTAACAGAGAAACTAAAATTTGAATAATCATGAAGGAGGAACTACTATTTCCCCACTAAATGTGCTCTTTCTAGATTAAGATTATATCACACCGGTGGCATAAGAGAAACTTGGATTACCTGTGCTGGTGCTGTTTCTGTTATGCAGACAAATAAAATACATTGCTCCCTAAATTGTCAGTTTGGCACCTTCATGGACACTAAATTCACATACCAGTAAATGAGTGGAGTATAATTTCTAAAAAGGAATCTGGTTACATTGGTACGTGGAATCTCGAAGGCAGGTTGGGTAAGTTTGTGACATTGCATTTACTTATCTGCAATGAATACTACCCTATTCATATTATCCCTGGAAGTCTCTTCCCCCTACAAAGCACTGAAAAATTTGTTTGTGTTCAGCTATCTGTTGTAGAGCACCAGTACTTTCAGGACTTTGATTGTGGTCCCAATTATTTTTCATTTGTTAACATTGGGAATGGTATATCTTCTCTAATATCAAATACAAAACACCTTGGAAATGTCAGATTTACAGTTGCACATACAACCTTAATTCTGCCTCCTGTGCACTGAATGAGGCAAAGGGTCCTTTGGGAAATGGGTAATGTCATTAAAGGCTGTATCGTAATGCATATGTATAAGGGAGCAGAATTAAGGTTTCACAAGCAACTGTGATTCTGGCATTTCTAAACTTTTGAGTGCTTGACTTTGCAACCTTCTTTTATTGTAGGGTTTTAAAAATGTAATTTCCTAGTTTTTTAAAAAAGATAGAATGTCACAGTTGTTTTTACATCTCCCCTTTGCACATCATCTACAAGGTTTAAACCCTCGGCCTTTGGTATTACAGCACAGCATACTACTATCTGAGCTATAGAGCTAACTATTTTAGCTAGTAGGATGAGATGGCTCATACCCCAGAAAAGGGATGGACCACTAGGTCCAAGTGCTGGTTCCTAATGGTTTACAGAAGGTGGGGGAAGCCTAGGCCAGCCCATCTCACTCACCCTACACCAGGGGTCTCAAACACGCGGTGGCCAGCGGAGCTCTTCCCTGCGGCCCGTCGGGCTCCCCGCGCCTCCCCTGCCCCCCTTTAATTTTTTTTTTTTTTTTTTTTTACCCTCAGACAGTTGTTCTGGTGACGGGAACTGCCTGGGGGTAAAAAAAACATAAGGGGGGCAGGGGTGGGGCACGGGGAGCCCGGCGGGCCGCAGGGAAGAGGTCCGTGGGCCGCATGGGAAGAGCTTTGCGGTTTCTGGGAGGGAGGGGGGAGGAGCGGGAAGCCGTGCGCACAGGGGAGGAGGTGGAGAAGGGGCGGGGCCTAATGGAAGGGGTGGCGTGGGGGCGGGGCTGGGGCAGTGAGGGGGCGGGGTCAGTGATGTGGCCCTTGGGCCAATGCACTAGTCCTCATGCGGCCCTCTTGGTAATTTGAGTTTGAGACCCCTGCCCTACACACACTTTCCCAGAAGTTTTGGGGAGATCCTACTTCTGGCCCATCTGTCTCTTTCTCCAATCTCCTGGAGTTGGAGGAAGTTTCTACCTCATGTGCTGCCATCAGAGGGCGGCATGGCCCACTGGGCCATGTGTAGAACCTTGGGGTTGGGGAGGATAACCTGGCTGTCTTTGCCCCCATATCTCTCATATAGCTGCTTTGGCAGCTCCATGGCATTGTCGTCTGCTTCTACTGCTTTGGCAGTGGGACTGGCCTGTGTGTTTATTGATTTATTTTACCGCATTGCCAAAAGGAATGCAAGCCAGAGAAGAGAGAAGGCTACTCTTAACAGTTTATCTCTTAGCATAACCTGAACAGAATTTTGAGACAAAAATAGGCACTTCTCTAACCTGAGGTTGTTCCTCAAATCACATATCAAAGGTCTGCTGTAAACAATGGTGATGTGAGAACGTCTTAATGAAAAGTTCACAAAAACCCTTTATCATGGAAATTGTTACGCGACCTAAATATAGGGATTGCTCTGGTCTTCCTCTATAGTAAATAACCAATTTACTGAGGCTATGTAGCATGGTAGTGTTAAGCGAGAGTATAGTCTATTAACCTAGACCAGTGGTCCCCAACCTTTCTGTGGCCAAGAGCACATTCATCCCTTCATCAGAGTGTGGCGGGCAGCGACACTTCTCGGTGGCATTTTGGCAAAAGCTTCTCCGCCGGAAGCTCTGCGTGGTGGCATTTCAGTGGCGACGCTTCTCCGGCGGATGCTCCTCTCCTCTTCCTTCCTTGGCACTGGCCCTGACGGTGGGCGCACATAAATGCCCCGGCGGGCACCACGTTGGGGACCACTGACCTAGACAAAGCTCAGAAGATGTAGCTGATCTATAGGGAGCATACTGGAGAAAGCCAATATGTTATGGTTTGAACAGGAAGGATTTTGCCTCTTCCCCCTCCTTCCCAAAACCAGGGAACAAAGAACATTGGAAACTATGGAAAAATGATTGCTGTTTTTCTCTTCTCTGTAGCAAGGAATTTCCTCTGTAATACTCCAAAGGATTTTCCATGGATGGGTAACTGAGGGTGCTTTTGGTGAGGTTTTATTATTTAGTTCCATGTCTGTAAATGCCTGCCTGCATGCAGGAATGTTGTATAATTAATCTCATTGAAATGAGGGGAGTTTAGCAGGGAGTTTGAGTCTGAGGAATGTTTTGATGACTGCACAAATGTAAAAATTTGAATCTATGCATCCATGGCTAACATGTATGTTCTACAGTGCATGGTGAAGTGTTGAGGGGTAAAGAATGATCAACATCTTAACTGACAGTTCTTTGTTTTGTGGTAAATTTAACATAGCAGTAAAAAGGGTTTAGGTTTATACAAATGTCTTTTATGAACAACTGTTTCCATCAATTTAATAATGACCTCACTTTTCTCATGAGAATAGTACAATTATCAATCTGTCACTACATTTTGTTGTAGTGCAAGATAGCACTTCCTGTTATACTTAATCGTTTCGCCCATCTGTGGAATGCTAGTCTCTCCGGAAGACACCTGCTTTCTCAAATGTTATTTTTAAGGATCAGATCCATTGCAGTTGATTGTGTGAGACCTGTTACAATTGGTTGTGTTTTAGGAAAAAGATAGGTGAAAGCCAGGCTTCCTATTAGGCAAGCAACTCAGTAAAAACAACCTTTAATTTAAAAAAAAAAAAAAAACATGCACAAAAAAACCCATACACAAACAACCCTCTCTTTGCATAAAGTCCTGAAGTTCAGCATAAGATTTGTAATGAACGGGAGTTAATGGTTAATTTTAATACTTTTAATGCAATTTTGGATTTGGATAATATAAACTATATTTACTAGCTTATAAAAATAAAAATGGGGGGACAAAGGAATTTTCTCTGGTTTAATGAATATCTTTGCTTTTTACCCCTGCTGAAACATAAGATGGGCCCAAGTCTGAAAGTTCAGATCTTGATCGGGGCTGGCATTCCGGTGTTCCAGTTTGGCACTATTTATGGATTAAACCAATTTAAATCCTCACCAAGATTGGTGTCTGAGTCTTTAGTAAATAGTATTTGCCACTGCAGAAAAATTGCACTTGATAATTACCATTAGATACACCTAGGACGGACCAGCAGTGGAAACTATGTAGAAAAGGCAAAGGACTGAGTTATGATAACATGGCTGAGGTCACTGATAAGACAGCTAGAGGAAGCCTCCTATTACTGGCTGCATCAGCTTTGCTGCTTTCCAAAGAGCTCAATTCATTTCCTAGTGCTGACAATATAGTATAGGAGAAGACAGGTTAGATACAAATGTCAACTTCGCACTTCCATTACCCTCCAAAAATTTTATATTTTAAAGTCAGAACTTGTAAACTGTCTCCTATTCAGATTATTATTTCTTTGAGCTTTACTTTGGTGTAACTTTTTGTTGGCAAAGCAGAGATGCCCAAGCTCCAACACTCTTGCGATGAGCAAAATAGTCCCCTATCTTGGGAGCAGAATCTCTTATACATTAACTGTTGAGTCTTCCTGTCATGAATGCTAGAAATGTTTTTAAAAAGGTAGGTAGGTAGGTAAGAGTGTGTTTGTATGTGTACCATGCTCATTATTGTACTAGCTGAGTATCTCCATGGTATCTGGAATGGGGAAACTGGTTTGGATAAAATAAAATAATACCTCCCCTTTTCCACCAAATCTTCACCCTGTAAGGACCACTAGGGCCCGCAGGGCTACCAAGCAACCAGCAGCCCTGCAGTGCTACCTCCTCTAAGATGGTGCTGTCCTGTGAACACCCTAGGATGTTCCACCTCGAGTGATCTGACTGACAGTAGTTTTAGCAATCCTTGATTGGCTCCTTGTCCCATTGGGCATACCAGGGAGTGTCCAGGCAACAATGTGACTTTCTAGGTAGGTGCTATAAGTGCCTTCCCATTCCTGAGCTCCTGGTATTGACCTTGCCTCTGACTTGGATTGTGACTCCTGATTGACCCCTGGAATCCCAATATTGAGCCTGATATTGCCCCATGGCCTGATTCCTGTCATGGGCTCTGCCCTCAGATTAACTCCTGGTGCTGATTTTGACTTGGTTTTTAGTTTGCCTCTTGAACCTGATGCTGGTTCTGACACTTGACTTCAGTTCTGGAACTCTAAACTCCTGCCACTAGTCCTGCCTACTTTTGCCCGGGATCCTGACGCACCCTAACGTAAACCAGACTCTTTCCCATCCCCTCTTGTACTTGCAGGCTTAAGAAGTTTGGATAAGCTTTGGTTAAGAATCCAACGGTTTGGGTGCTTGTCTTCCTCAAACCCCAACCTTTGGAAGCTTGCTTATCACTAGTTTTAAACATGGGTGTTCTATAATGCATAAATGGGTGTTTTACGATGCTGAGCTAGGGTTTTGTCCTTTACCCATTTAAGTCAATGGTAAAAACTGTCATTGACTTTAGTGGTGCAGGAACAGGGACTTTATGATATTCTAAATTAATGAATGTACATTGTGCCAAGAGATGCTTGAGCTTTCTTTTGGGAGAAGGTAGTTGCCTCCTGGTGGTGAATGAGGGCTGGGCAAGGCTGGGCTCTATCAGTCAAAAGAGTGAAAAATTAAAGGAAAAATCCAAAAAGGTGGCCCAACAGTGGCGGCTGCTGACTGAGGGCCCAGCTCTGCAGGCAGCAGCACAGAAGTAAGGGTGGCAATACCATACCGTGCCATCCTTACGTCTGTGTTGCTGCTGGTGGCTGCTCTGCTGTCAGCCACTGCTCTCCAGCTACCCAGCTCTGACAGCAGCACCGCCACCAGCAGCGGTGCAGAAGTAAGGGTAGCAGTACCGCGACCTCCCCTACAATAACCTTGCGACCCGCCACACAACTCTTTTTTGGGTCAGGACCCCCACAATTACAACACTGTGAAGTTTCAGGTTTAAATATCTAAAATTTTTAAAAAATCCTCTGATCATGAAATTGACCAAAATGGACCGTAAATTTGGTCGGGCCCTACTTGTAGTGAAAGATTCGAGGAGCTCAGTCCATGTAACTTATTGAAGAGGTGACTTCATCATAATCTGTAAGTAATTACAAACAGAAATTTGATAATGGAGGGCTCTTTAATCTGGCACACAAAGGTATAACATGATCCAGTGGCTAGAATTTGAAGCTAGACAAATTCATAGAATCATAGAATATTAGGGTTGGAAGAGACCTCAGGAGGTCATCTAGTCCAACCCCCTGCTCAAAGCAGGACCAACCCCAAATAAACCATCCCAGCCAGGGCTTTGTCAAGCGGGGCCTTAAAAACCTCTAAGGATGGAGAGTCCACCACCTCCCTAGGTAACCCATTCCAGTGCTTCACCACCCTCCTAGTGAAATAGTTTTTCCTAATATCCAACCTAGACTTCCCCCACTGCAACTTGAGACCATTGCTCCTTGTTCTGTCATCTGCCACCACTGAGAACAGCTGAGCTCCATCCTCTTTGGAACCCCCTTTCAGGTAGTTGAAGGCTGCTATCAAATCCCTCCCTCACTCTTCTTTTGCAGACTAAATAAGTCCAGTTCCCTCAGCCTCTCCTCATAAGTCATGTGCTCCAGCCCCCTAATAATTTTTGGTGCCCTCTGCTGAACTCTCCAATTTGTCCACATCCTTTCTGTAGTGGGGTGGTCCAAAACTGGATGCAATATTCCAGATGTGGTCTCATCAGTGCCGACTAGAGGGGAATAATCACTTCCCTTGATTTGCTGGCAATGCTCCTACTAATGCAGCCCAATATGCTGTTAGCCTTCTTGGCTACGAGGGCACACTGTTGACTCATATCCAGTTTCTCATCCACTGTAATCTGCAGGTCCTTTTCTGCAGAACTGTCACTTAGCCAATCAGTCCCCAGACTCAAAATAAGGTGCACATTTTTTAACAGTGAGGGTAATTAACCAATGGAACAATCTACCAACCATTGTGGTGGATTCTCCATCACTGGATATTTGAAAATCAAGATTGGATGCTTTTTCTAAAAGATATGCTCCAGTGTCTAGTTCCTAAATTAATTCAGAGAAGACCTATGGCCTGTATTTTGTAGAGGGTCAGATTAATTGATCATATTAGTCCCTTCTGTTTTAATAATCTATGGATTGTATAATATATGTTTGTTTGCAGGATTTGTGGCATGTTTGACAAGTGGGAAGAAGTAGGAATGTTTTTGGGTCTTGATCCCAAATACAGAGAGACTCCAAAGAGAATAGTAGGCAAAAAAATGTTGAAATGAAATATTTTGTGTTTTCATATTTTTTTCAGTCAAAGCAATTCAGCAAAACTGACACAGATTTGCAAAACTTTTCTGTGTTGCCAAATCTGCATTTTTTGTTTACACTACAGCGAGTTTGGCCCAAAAATGTAGACCACCTCTTCACAAAACTCAGAGTAGTTTCCCAAAATAAGTTGTACTTCAAAAGTGATTCCAGTGGATTGTAGCTTTCCAGTTTTCCTAAATGTTATGCATCTAGCACACTACAATCACTTCTAAAATTACCACTCCATCCCTGAGAATACTAAATGGCTACCAACACAAGGGGCACCAACATAGGCACCAACTCCATGGGTACTCTGGGACTCAAGCACCTACAGAAAAAAATAGGGGGTGTTCAGCACCCATCAGTCACAGCTGTTTGGCATCAGGGCTGGCCACCAATCACCTGTTTGGTGGGGCCCTAGGGTTGGCTGTTGATCAGCTGTTTGGCAGCTGGTGGGAGGCACTCAGGGGAGGGCGGCAGGGGATCTTGAGTGAGGGGGCTGAGAGGAGACAGCGAAGGAGGGGCAGGGAGCCGGGGGGAGGGGGAAGAGGGCAGTAGGTGGGAAGAGACAGAGTGAAGGTGGAGCATCAGGAAAGGGGCAGAGCCAGGGTGGGACTTCGGGGTGGAGCCAGAGCGGAGAACCCAGGGGAAAAATATAAGTCAGCGCCTATGGTTTCAGATGTTATTTCTGCCCACAATATTCCTATGTCCTTATATCTCCAGGAAGACTATTAATAATTTTCATTCAATACATTAAAATGGAGACTGACAGAAGTAATGCTGTTTGCTCTATTAAATCTCATCATGTCTGTCCAATCAAAAAAGAAAACAGAAATGGATTACTCAAGTGGTGGGATGGGGGTTCAAGATAATTCTTGGTATCATCCCTTCACATCATTGTCAGAATCTCATTTTGCAGCTGACTGACTACTAAGAAAAGACCTCTTAGGCATTATTTTATAGTTAACAAAGAATGGGGATGGAAGATGAACCAGATGGACTTACAAAAACTTTGGTTAGTTGTAATTCTGGTATGCGAATGCTTAGAGGCATATGACTTGGATGAGGATTTGCTGCCTGCAAGCTACCGACTGGCCATTGCGGCTGGAACATTCACACCCTCTTCATCTTAGCAGAAGAGGAGGTATCCAAAGGGAGAGCATTTTTATTTTAAGACTTTCCTCAGCCTCAGAAGTTACCACCTTTTGTTACTAAGGGTATATTTATGCTACAGCTGCACAGCAATGCTGCTGTAACTGTGACGCTGTAGTGCAGATTCTTCCTACATTGACAGAAGTGTATTTTCTACCGATGTAGTTAATCCACCTCTTCAAGAGGCAGTAGTTAGGTCAAAGGAAGAATCCTTCCATCATCTTCCCTTGTCTAAATTAGGGGTAGGTTGACTTAATTTTGGTACTCAGGGCATGAAATTTTTCACAGCCCTGAGTGACGTAGCTAGGCTGATCTAAGTTTTAGGTGTAGACTAGGCCTGAATCTCTGACTTCTTGACAAGATTGGCAGCCATTTTGCTTTATGACTGACAAGACTGTCTATAGTGTCAATGGGAAGAAAATCATTCAAAACAACTCAAACTAAAAACTAGATACATAAGGGGTGGAGTGTATTCTAAAAGACTGATGCACGAATGTTGTCGTCATATCAAACTAGTATATTGAGCTTTTCTGACTTGTGACGATTCACCTGATGGAACCGTACCACCACCGTGGTTGCCTGTACCCACAGTGGACATGAATTTCATTTCACTCAGTTGTACTTTGCCAAAACAGCAATGACATGTTAAAAGTGTGTGTATGAGACAGAGAGAGAAAAAGTGCACTCTGAAATATTATCTCCCCCACTAAGCCACAAAAGAAAAATAAAATATAGTCTCAGCCGTAATGTAAAAAAAAGATGATCACAAAGAAAAAGTTAATGGTCACAGGGCTACTATTATGGGCTCTACAAACAAATCAAATGATATATACTGCTCCTTCTCTTGTAGTGCTATTTCTGGTAGCTGTGGGGTAATGTCCAACACACGAATATCTGAAAAAACATCAGAATATAAGTGCTTGGCTTAACTGCCAACCTAGGGGAAAACACTGAGTAATATGGACTGTCTATGTCAGGCTAAATGCCATTTTCATTATTCTGAATTCCAGTAATATTATGAATATACCCACACTCTCACACACACATACAAATATTTCCCCTTTTTTATCCATTTCTGTCTTTCTCTCATTTTTGTTACCTGAAAGTTCCTAGCAGCCGATCTGTTGGAGTCTTAATTTTAAAGAAGTGCTGAGTGCTTAGAGTGCTGTTTGAAGTCAATGGGAGATACAGGTGCTCAGAACCTTCTGTAAATCAGGCCCAGGGTGGTCATGTATGTATCAAATAAATACATTCTCCTGTAATGAAAATTGTAACCTAATGGGAAGAGTTTACTGAAGTAGTTAAAGTAGACAGTTTCAAGGTACTTGATGATTACCTGTTCTGATCATTCCCTCTGGGGCACCTGGCATTGGCTACGGGTCAGAAGATAGGATACTGGGCTTAGATGGACCTTTGATTTGACCCAGTATGCCCGTTCTTATGTTTACTTATCTATTCAATGTACTAGTGCAATGATTGCAATAAGAACGGCCATACTGGATCAGAACAATGGTCCATCGATCTAGTCCATTATCCTGTCTCCTACAGTGGCCAGAATGAGAGCTTCAGGGTGTGTGTACAGAACAGGGAAGTTGGAGCAATCCACCCCACTCTTCTCCTTCTGGTTTCTGGCTCTCAGAGGTTTAGGGTCACCCTAAACATGGGGTTGCATCACTGACCATCTTGGCTAATAGATCCATCAGTGGCTATCTTGATGAATTTATCTAGTTCTTTTGTTTTAACCTAGTTATACTTTTGGCCATCATAACTAAGGCTACAATTTAGTCACAGAGGTCATGGCACTTATGGATTGCGTGACTTTACTAGACCTCTGTCACAGCTGAAGCCAGGGCTATTCTCTCTTGCCCTGCAGCTGGGGCTTGAACCAGGACTGTGTGGCCCTGCCCCGTGCCTTGTGATGGGGGCTGCAGCCAGGGCTGTGTCTCCCTGCCCCACAGCTTCTGCCGGGGGCTGCACCAGGGGCTGTGCGCCCCCTTGGCGGCTTCCCAGGGTCGTGAACCCCCCCACCTCCGGCTGCGGCCAGGGCTGTGTGCCCGTGGCTAGGGTTGGAGCCAGGACTGTGTGCCCCTGTCCCACAGCTGCAGCCAGCTCCGGAGCGGGGGCTACACCCCCCCATGACTGCACCCCCCCCCCATGGCTGCATGCCCCTGCTGCAGCCGCTGGAGCTGGGCTTTGCCCTCCCTGCCCCCATGGCGGATGGGCTCGGCCTGTCAGTCCCCCTCACCCTCCATGGGACTCCATCTGTCATTCCTCCCCCCCATCTAGTCCTGCCCCCCGATTATTTTTAGTAAAGTCACAAACAGGTCATGGGCTCCCATGAATTTTGGTTTATTGCCCGTGACCTGTCCGTGATTTTTACTAAAAATAACTGAGACAAAATATTAACGTTAATCACAACATCTCATGGCAATGAGTTCCATAAGTGAATTGTGCATTGTGTGAAACAGTACTTCCCCTTGTTTGTACTAAACCTGCTGCCTATCAATTTCATCAAATGACCTCTAGTTTTTATATTGCGGGAAAGGGCAAATAACACTCTCCACACCATTCAGGGTTTCATAGATCTCTATCACATCCCCCCTTGTCATCTCTTTTCTAAGTGGAACTGCCCTGATTTTTGTACTCTCTCCTCATATTTTTCCAGTTCCACTAGATCCTTTTTGAGATGGGGCAACCAGAACTGGATACAGTATTCAAGGTGTGGGTGCACCATGGATTTATATAGGGGCCGTATGATATTTTCTGTCTTATTTTCTATCCATTTCCTAGCAGTTCCTACAGTCTGTTAGTCTTTTGACTAAAGGTTGGGATCGGTTGCATGATCCAGTATGAAAATTAGCTCTGAGTAGGAAAAAGGTTTTTTGGGCCTCAGTTCATTACTATGTACAAATCTTAGAGTATTTTTATTATTATTATTAAATGCTATTCAAAATAGCTTTCCATAGTTAGAGACTTATCTGAGAATCTTATTGTTACCTTTAGGGAAAGTAGTAAAACATAGGTCAGCTACCACAAGTGAAACCAGATGTGCTTTAAATTTAAGGATTTTTTTTTCTGTAATTGACTGAATCCAAGGTGCAATCTACAGATGAAAAATGCTATACAAGTAAGGTGGACATATTTTCAAAATGAAAAACTGACTTGTTTTTGTAGCCACATTTTTAGGGTCAAAAAATACTGTTACAAAAGTGTATTTTAAAAATAACGTGAGATGATGTCACTACTACTAGCCTGTAACTTACAGCAACATGTGTATTTTTTCTCAAAGTGGAGGATTTTCCCCAGTGCTTAGTGGGGCCGGTGCAAGGAAGTTTCGCACCCTAGGCGAAACTTCCTTGCACCAGCCCTGCGCACCCCCAGCAGCTAACGACACCCCACCCCCGGCCAACCCCCCCCCCCCCCACCTGCGGGCCGCGGGAGCTCAGCCCCCCCGCCCGCAGGCCGCAGGAGCTGAGCGTGGAACTGGAAGGCAGGGGGGCGGCTTACCGCGGCTGCCTCCACAGGGAGGCAGCGGGGTGGCTCGCCACGGCTGCCTCCCGGCTCCCCGCTCAGCCGCCCGCCGCCCCCCAAATCCTGGCACCCTAGGCGACTGCCTAGGGTCGCCTAGTGCTAGCGCTGGCCCTGGCGCTTAGTGTCCTGAATGAGTTTATCTGGAGTTTACTGACCAAAAGATCATTCATCTTCACTCCAAATGCTGTTGATTACACAGAACACTCGTTCCACTGGGCTCTGTGTTCCTGCTAAACAAAGAGCACGTTCTATGGGCTACAGCAATACACCTTGAACAAACATATTTTAGTTATAAAAACAAATGTTTTGACTGATGAAATGAAAAACTTCGATGCTATAGGTGTTCCAAATTGAACTCCTGGGACATCACATGACAAACAGGGACTGCCCCACTAGAACTGGGACATATGATCATTTTTGTATGAGATTATTGTGTCAATATAATAGGCTGTTACAAATTCCTACATTATAAAGAAAAATATAGTAAATACAGCACAGGGTTAAATATAGAGGGTTCCTATTATTCAAATCTCCTATCTAATTAACAGCCAGCTTGTCTCCTGTCTATTCATTCCTTTACATGAACACAGTAAAAATCTAGGGTATATAACTGTATAATGGCACTTTGCTGATAGGTGCCTTAAAAAAACCTACAATAGATAGGAAATAGATATAACAACAAGAGTGTTAAGTATATTTTTGTTCACAAATAATTGCTGGTAGCTACAATTGTACTTACACGTGTGGTGTGTGACGGCTTCAGAAACAAAATGACTCTGGTTGCGGCAGAATGCTTGTCTCCCTCTGCTGGGGTTTTCTTGGGGCTGTGGACATGGTAGCCTATTCCTCTCAGCCTTGCAGCAGAGATGTTTTAACTATTTTGGGGCTTTTTAAAGGGGTTTTGGTTTTAGCTTTCATCTTTTCCAGCATTTGATGGTAATTGCTTAACAAATGATAAAAGTCCTCGAACTGAACAGTAGGCAGTGTGTTCTACTGGCCAGGGCACTGGTTTGGGAGTTATAAGACTTGCATTTTGCTTTGATATATCTTATAAGTTTACGGGCAAGATAGTTTTCTTGCTCTGTCACAAATTGCCAGGTTCATTCAAACATCGTGATTCATGTGGGCACCAATTTCATGCACACACATCCTTTCTTGTTATACTTGCTTAGATTTTTCACTCTTTCTCTATTAGTTCTGCTGTTTCTCCCTCTCCTACCATTCATTGATCAGACCTCTCCTGGCACTTATATGTGTACAGGTGTAAAGCCTTTTCTTTTGCTTTATATAATTTCCTTCATTTAAAAAAAAAGCATATATTTTTATTTATTTAGAAGCTGCTATTAAAATGTTCAGAATGTGTGATTCGTAACGGCTCTGAGTATTTTGTGTAATATTTACATCCCTCACACTTCCTTTATGGTTGCAAAGTCATAGTGTGTTGTGTTGTAAAAATAATCTTTAAACAACCTTCCTGCCACTTTGTGACTATTGCATAATTAGAGTTTCTTTTTGAAAGTGCAGGCTCAGATTTGGTGGCGACATATGAACATTTCACAGTAAACAGTTTCATTGCATCAGATTTTATTACCATAGGCTTCCACTCTAATATCCTTTTTCCTTTGAAGATCAGGGCTAGCATTACAGTAACCACACTGTTAGCAAGAGCAATCTGAGATCAAGACTGGTGGACTCCATTGATCTAAGAGCTTCTGAGTAAGGGTGCTAAATATTCCTTAATAAGTGGAAGATCAACTTGGCTCTGTACATAATGACTCTGCACAGAAGCATTTGAATTATGTTCCCTTGAGCAAGTAAAAAAAAAAAAAAAGGGCAGAGTAAGATTGATATCAGATTCCTCACCATTTATTTATTCCTGGTGTACATGGATAAGCTACAAATCTCACATGGATATCTTCTAGGGTGACCAGATGTCCCGATAAAATCGGGACCGTCCTGATTTTTCTTCTTGTGTCCCGCGACCGATGCATGGTCGGGATGCCTTTTGTCCCGATATCAGGCTTCCTCGTTTTTTTTTTTTTTCCTCAACAAGTTGCGGGAGAGGGTTTTTTTTTTTTTTTTTGCTCAACAAGTCCGGCGGGAGGGGTCCCCGCGGACAAGTCCTGATTATCCTAATATCTTCCCTATAGAAGGCTGTGTATGTTAGCTGCCACTCTTTATGTGAATGGGACTATGATTCTCTACATCAGCAACCACTCTGTTTTGTTTTGCACTCCAAGTTGTAAGTGTAAAACTCTGCAAACACATTTTATTGGTTTGAAACATGCATCTTTTTAAAGGACCGGGCTCTACAGCCATTGACCATGGTATATGCAACTTTGCAGCTGAACAAAAAACTGCCATTTCACCAGCTATGTTGTGTCTAGAACAAAAATGAAAGATGCCCAGCAGACCAAATCCATGTTGACTTCACTGTAGCTCTGTCTATTTATAGCAGCTCAGTATCTGGCCCAGTGAGTTCTAGCTTTGCTTCCAAAGCCTATTATCTCATCTCCTAATAAGCTCTGGTAACATCCCTCTTACTCCAATGTGAGCGCCTTATAATTAACAACTCACAAATGCTGTGTTTTCTTCCTTGATTTGTTTCCCCTCCCCTCTCTCTCTGCCTTGTTGCCCTTTGTGAGTCAGGTAGGCAAAGCTGAGGTTGGTAGTCATTTCCATTGACAGTAGGCATTAAACTGTTGCAAGTTTCTCCCTCAGTCTGTTCATTATCTTGGAATAATTCATTAGTAAATGGTTTCAGAGTAGCAGCCATGTTAGTCTGTGTCAGCAAAAAGAACAGGATTACTTGTGGCACCTTTAGAGACTAACAAATTTATTTCAGCATAAGCTTTCGTGAGCTACAGCTCACTTCATCAGACGCATGGAATGGAACACACAGTAAGCAGATATTTATACATTCAGAGAAACATGAAAAGGTGGAAGTACCTATATCAACTTTAAGAGGCTAATTAATTAAGAGGAACTATATCAGCAGGGGAAAAAAACTTTTGAAGTGATGATCAAGATGGCCCATTTCGGACAGTTGACACAAAGGTGTGAGTGAGGATAGTTAACTAAGGGAAATAGATTCAATTAACGTAATGACCGAGCCACTCCCAGTCTCTGTTCAAACCTAAGTTAATGGTATTTGTTTTAAAAATGTGTTTGTTTTATGCCAGCTACAGTCATGGGTAAACCCGAGACTGAGATTGCGTGCTCCTTTCCAGCTCCCTCCCCGCTGCCTACAGTGCTAACCTTTCCTTCAGTGGAAGTAATTGTTCTACAATTCATATGTTGTAGAAGAAAGACTCAGTCAAATTACTCCATGGAGTGGATAGCTAGTTCCACTGAAAGTAACAGACTTGGAATGAGACGAGGTGTTTGTTTTCAGTATGTTGGCCCCATGCAGGTTTCTTTTCTGTTCAGTGAAGATATAAAGCTAATTTAAAATCATTTTATGCCTTTTCAATAATTGGAGTTGTGAGTTTGGAAGGGGGAAGGTTGGCTGGGAAGGTGGAAGTCGTGTAAAACACTTATGTGCAAGTCCACTTGTTCTGTTAAATGGGAGTTTTATTTATTTATTTGTATAAAACCTTTTACACTTCTCCACTGGCCAGGATCTATATCTTCCTTTGTGGTGTGTACGGCACTCAAATAATAATCTTTCTTTGGCCTCTTTCCTTACTCTTGGTAGAACAATTTCTGGAGAAACTGGCACCTACAGAATAAGTCTAGAAGGTTAAACTACCTCTTAGGTGATTCTCCATATAGATACAACAAACTGTTCATCTTCAGCGTGAAGCCTTTGTGCTTGCTCTGTGCACCAGCAAGCTGAGAAAGATGCACAATCCCTCCTAAGGCCACGTACCGGTCCTCTGTGTGAGCCAGTGGCCAAGTGCCACAATTTGACACTAATTCTGTCACTATAGGGTCCTTACAACTTCCTGGGCCTTATGTAGATATAACAGTTACTGTCTAGTTTAGCATTTCAAGTGGAAGTGGTGGTTTTAAAAAACAGGTTAGACAAACATCTGTCAGGAATGCTCAAAGCTTACTTGGCCCTGCCTCAGCACAGGGGGCTGGACATGATGATCTCTTGAGGTCCCTTTCAGCCCTACATTTCTATGAACATTTAAAACTCTGGCTGGTTTTGTATTTGCATAGTTGTCCCGTGGCATTCTGGGCACTCTGAATCATATGAACAAAATGTTTTTGTTTATATATTTCAGCTACCTTTAGGAGTTGACTTTTTTGGCTTATTAATGTTTACTGTTATAGATTTTAAATACATTTCTAATAAAGGTTACTGCTACCTCTAGGGTGACCAGACAGCAAGTGTGAAAAATTGGGATGGGGGTGGGGGGTCATCGGAGCCTATAGAAGAAAAAGACCCAAAAATCGGGACAGTCCCTATAAAATCGAGACATCTGGTCACCCTAGCTACCTCTGCATAAAGGCAGATGGGAATTCAGAGATTCTCTTGAGACCTTATCCCTACTGGGAGAGAGAGGCTTGTGTTCCCTGCCAATTTTCCTCTTGGTTGTGCTATGGGCAGCATTGTTGTTTACAGCACCAAAGAACTGATGCATCAATTTCAAGAGATGTTTTTACTTTGGGCCTTACCTTGCAAGTTCTTTCTCAGTCCCTGATTCAAAACCCATAGAAGTCAATAGCTCCCATTGACTTCAGTGCATAGGCACTGACTCTGTGGATGCTCCAGGGCTGGAGCACCCATGGAAAAAAAAATAGTGGGTGCTCAGCACCCACCGGCAGCCCCACCGATCAGCTCGTCCCCCTCCATCCCAGCACCCTCACCCACCTGTTATTAGCTGCTCAGCAGTGTGCAGGAGGTGCTGGGAGGAGGGGAAGGAGCAGGGGCACGCTCAGGGGAGGAGGCGGAATGGGATGGGAAGAGACAAGGCTGGGTGGGATGGGGGCAGGTAGGGTACAGAGAGGGGGAGGGGCCAGGGGAAATCACACAGTCTGTGCCTGTGCTTCAGTGGATTTTCAGTCAGGCCCGCAGGACCCAGTTCAGTGAAGCACATAATTTAAACTTCAATTACTGAGTGCAGAGACTGCACTTAGGAGTGGGCCCTGTGTGTAGAGGGATTGGAACCATAAAGCCAATGACATCAATGGTTCTGGCTCAACCTCTGCTAATACCGCCTCATAAGGATCATCCACAATTGCCCCCTCACTAACCGCACTTCCACTGTGTAGGGCCAGTCCATGCTGCCGCTCTGCTATACTTCCTTCCCCCTTGTCCTGGGGTGACACTGCAGGCATAACCTCTTCCCACCACACACAAATACAGCCTCCTGGAAGTGTGAGACAGTCATAACCTTAGTCTTCTCCCTGGTTCCATGTCAGCTTTTATAAGAGACTGTCCTTTTGTCAGACTCTTTCTAGGGTATGTACTGAGATGAAAAGTCCATTAGCAGCCACCCTGGGACCTCTATCCTTACTTCACCTAAGAACATCCCACAGCCTCATATCAATCACTGCCTTATAAAGCAGAGCAAGCATGTGTAGTTGTATTGTGTACACCAACAATTCCAGTGACCCTATCTCAGCTTTCATCCTAAGCAAGTATATATTGTTTTCTATTCTATGTGAATGAGGAAGTTCTAAGAAAGCCTAAAAATAAGATTGGTAATGACCTTCAAGAGATGTTTCCTATCCCAACAGCTCCACTTAGGTTGAGGCTGCTGCTGCTTTTCCTGACTGCAGACACAGAGAGAGGCTGAAATGAGCAATCATCTTGTTTATGGCAGGTTTTAATGCTTCACTGCTGTAATAAGAGGCTTTGGCAGAAGGGATTTGGTTCTCGTGTACTTCAGTGTTTTCTGCTCCGTTTTGCTCCATAAAACCCAGGCTCTTGTTTACAAAAATTAGCAGCTTCCCAAGGTTTCTGCTGATTTTGAGGAATCAACCCCTTGCAGCTATGTGACACTAGCAAGCAGCTCTCACTCCGCCCGGCACTTGCAGAATGAGTGTTCCCTACGTGCAGTTGAGCACTTGGATTAAACACCTGCACAATACAATTGGCACAACCCAAAGAGCTGTTAGAGGCTCCATATCCTGTTTGGGAATCACTTCAAGTGAAATTAATGATTCTTCTCTGCACGCAAGACTTAAAAAAAAAAGAAATCTACTTTTATATGTGCAATTACTCTGAAGCTCTGTGTGTGTGTGTGTCATATGCTGGTTCTCATCAGTAATGCAGCAACTTCATGGCTTCAAACCCCATAACATACAGGGCCGGCTTTAAGCTGATTCCACCGATCCCCCAGAATTGGGCCCCACGCCCCAGGGGCCCCCGCTCTGGCGGGAGGGTTGGGTTTTTTTGGCTCGGCTGAATGAATCGGCCGCGGGAGGTCCTTTTTTTTTCTTTTTTTTTTTTCCCTCAGTGGGAGGGTGCGGGGCCCCACTGTCGTTCTTCGCTTGGGGCCCCACACCCTCTAAAGCCGGCCCTGATAACATATATAGCATTTGAAACAACAAAGCCCCACATAGGTACATAGCTGTCACACACACCTTTTGGAATGATGGGGTATTCTTGTTTTAAAGGGCATTTACATGGACTTCAATCATTTTTGGCTGCCTTCAGGACATTATTTTAGTTCAAATTCTCATCACAGTAGAGAAAAAAAAAAGCCTTCCAAAAGGTTTTAGATGTTGATGTGCAGTGTTGCCAATTCTCTTGCTATTATCGTGAGGTTCATGATATTTGATGTTTTGCTTAAAGTCCAAGCTCCTGGAGTAATGTGATTACATCTGAATCTCAGTTTTTTCATTTAAAAAAAGGTTTCTGTACCTCCTGGTGGCAGAGAAAAGCTTGAAAATGTGACAGCCTCCCAAAGATCTGAAACATCAAAGCAAATAAAGAACAAACATTATTTTTACTTTTATGACTCTTAAGCCAATCTCATGATTGATATGGGGGGTCAACATGATTTTTGAATACTTGGGGTTGGTGAGACTAGTCATGTGTCAAACTAGTTTGCCTGGTAATTTACAGCAAGAGCTGAAGATCTGGCGCAGTTTGATGTCCAGATGAAGGCACAAAGTCTTGTTAAGTGATCTCACCTGGCACTGAGCAGGTGAAGGGAGCCTGCATAGAATCCATGTCTGTGCCCTCAAGCATGTTCTGTAAAGCCCTGCCCTTAAGATTCAGGTTGCTTCATATCTCTAAAATCTGTGTGACTGGCCTAGGGCAGCAACGCACACCCACAAGCACTAGTGGATTTCTCAAGTGATGAAATGGTGTACATTGAACACTTTGGAATGGAATCCAGCCCTGTAAATTCCTTAGGTTCTTCCAGGTGAAAAGTGGTGGGTGTTTTTTAAAAATCTATTTGTACTGTTACAGCAGATAATTTCTGCACAGAAGGATGCTATTTTAAATTGCACATTCAACCAGCCTATATCCCAGGGTCTTTTGAATGTATCAGAACATTTTATTTTCTTTTGTTCTGATAAGTCATTTATCAAACAAGAGACTCCATGGACAAAGCTGACCTAGTGATTTGTGTCATCGAAAATTCTGAATATTTGATATCTATATTTATCTGTCTGCCTGAGAAAAGTGTAATGGGAGCTAATGGACCAATCACAGCTACTGCTGCTACATAGCAGTATATATGGGCCAACGCAAGCACCAATTTAAGCTTGTGCTACTGTGGCAAGAATCTGTTGTTCAGTTTTCAGATCTTAACTAAGGCATTTCACACATACTGTATCTTACTATCATCTCTCAGTTCTGTTTTCAACTATCACAAACAGAACTGTACTGTAAGTGTGTATGTATGTATATGTGTATAGATATAGATATAGTGTGTAACCAATAAATTTACCACCCATATCCAAAGGGATTTTGCTCAGTTTCTTCTAAATAAGACTGTGTAAAAGATATAGTCTGTCATTGTTTAAATCATTAAATATCCGTCTGGAATCAAAGAATATGTATGTACAGAAAAGAGAATAAACTGAACAAGCTTGCACCATGGAAAGGCCTCTAGATGGTGCTGTAATCCAACTGGAAAAACTTGGTTCACACTGAGACTGGTCAAAGTTTTTCCTGCTTCTTTAGGAAAGTTGAACTCAGATTGGTTTTGTTCAATTTTTGTATAGGCGTTTCTGAGCTGTAAGTGAAAATGACATAGACAAATCTTTTCATTTGAGATGGATGGGTATAGAAATCAGAGGGCTGCCAGCTGCATGTGGGGGAACTACAAAAACATCTTCCAGATGTGTTGCATGACCTGAGCCCTTCCCAACCCCCCCCAAATCATACTATGACTGGGAGAGAATGATGAATATTTTTATCCAGTGTTATAGCCTGGGAATGGACTGAGTGTCGTCAGAATTCAGTGCCATTGTCATTGCATCAGGAGCTCTCTCTCTCCACCTTGAGAAGCAGGGAGGTAAAAGGGGAACTGGGACAAAATGCTTTTGTATATCTTTCTTTCCCCTACATTACCTTCAAATCTCCCCATTCCATGCAAAAGTCCCACACCTCTGATCCATAGTATGTACTGCAGAGGGGCTCAGCTGTGGATATCCTGCTAGCAGAGTCTGCTAGCAGCTAGCAGGCCTGGCAAATTTACCAGCTAAAAATAGCTTTGATAAGAAATGATTTCACCAAAAGAATTGCCTGTCTAACTATGACCTTCCCCCCATAACTGCAGGCTGTCTCTCCCACCCCAACTGTGAGTTATTATTGGATTCTTTACTCTTTCATAAACTGCTGATTGGTGGCAGATTGTTTAGCAGCTGCCACCTGATCTAGTGCTTGTTGAATAAATTTGCCTTTTTAGTTGTAGAATAGCCTTGGTCTGGTAAAAGTTCTGTAGAAATTTAGGAGAGAGGGGCAAGAAACAGTGGACTCTGGGCAGAGTTCCTTGCTAGGGAACGTTCCTTTTTTGAGTCTTAGGCCCAATTCAGCAAAGCACGTAAATGTGTGCTTAACTTTAAGTACATGAGTAATCCCATCCCTATTGAGCAAAGCACTTGAGCATATTCCTAAATTTCATTGACTTCATTGGGACTTTAGTACATACTTACGTGCTCTACTGAGTCAGGGCCTTAGTAAGTACTAGGTTGTCCTCAGGGGTTGTCCTTTTTTCAGATGGTTCCTGAATCCCACACAAATTATAGAAAACTCAGTGATTTTTAAAGAAATGGGGATCTAAAAGCAGTGTCAGGGTTGAGAGAAATGCTGGCTGTGCATATGCTCTCCCCTATCACCATGGATAGCCTTCTACCGGGACTAGGTTCTATAGCTGTGGGCAGGAAATATTCTCCTACTCCCCACCGTGGTTCCAGGAGTAACTTAATGCCCAGCAGAACCTTTCCATTTGTAATTACAAACTCCTCCCTCTGAAGAAGGATTCTGGGGCAGCTCCTGGCAGGTAATATGGAGGGAGTGTGGCAGCATGGTTCTTAAAGCTACATTTGCATAGCTTCCCTGGTTCTCTGTCTCCTCTGAGTGGGCTCCTTTCCTCTGCATGAGTCCCAAGATCTGCTGGTTTCTGGCCATTGCACCCAATGGGAGGGAGCTCTGATCTTACCCTTCCCAGGAAACTGGGAAGAATGTATTAAAGTGGAAACTGGGAGTTTTCTTGGCTGTATTTGAAACTCCCCCAAAAGATGTGGAAGATTAGCAGGTGGGTTTCTGCATCTAGGTCATTAGCTGGTAACTTCCACTTCAGTGGTTTGTCTTTATGTATTTGGTAGCAGTCAAACCCTTTCAGAATTAAACAGATGTGGGTTGCATGAGCAATTGGTAGGTTCTTTTTCCATAACAGCTGCCGTCTCTTTAGTAGTAGAACTTTTTGCAAGAATAGGAGTGGGTAGCCCTGTGTCCTGGCCAGAATCCAACTTGGGTAATTACATTCTGCCTAAAAATTCAATGACTTGTTTATTCTTCCCTTCTGCTAAATGCCTGGGGATCATTCATTCTAAAACTTGCCATTTAAATGCAAAGTTATTAGATGAGTCATCTTCATTAATTTTATTCCGTATCTCAATCAAAATGTAGTTGTTTTGTATTCAAATAACACAAACGTTTCCTAATATGCTTATTTTAGTGGGTTCTAACCAAGAATACAGTTTATACATTTCAATGAGTAAGTCTCTAATGGCCTGATTTTTAGAGTTTTGAGTATCCACTGATTTAACTTGGAGCTACAACTGCTCAGCGGTCTAAACATCAGGCCAGTAATAACTAGTAGTTTAGAAACATAAAAATCTATTTTTACACTACTGTAAAAATGAAGAACCTAAATAAATGTAACTCATTAAGCTAAGCCACTTCCATACTCAAGCAAGGTATATTTTAGTTCATGTACCAACCAGTGAAAAATGGATTGGTTTATTTTGGAAAGCAGATGTGAAAATAAAGAAACAAAAATCTAAATTAAGATTGTTGGGTTTTGTACTGATGAGTTAGATCACTGATTTTCAAATGGCTCTGGTGAAGCTGGATATAACCAAGCTGAGACTGATAGATTACGTAGGCTTTAGCTCTTAAAAAAACAATAGACATTGAGCTGAACACCTTTTAGTTTTGAGATGGGAGGAGGGTAAGAAATGCAAATCCAGATCTAGAGTTTGCAAGTGGACCCTCTCTTTATAATGATGAAAAGACTGGATCCAAACACCCAAATTCTACAGGCCACTCTCCTCAGATCCCACTGAGGAATACACTAAGAAACTGCACCATCTACTCAGGACATTCCCTACACTAACACAGGAACAAATCAACATACCCTTAGAGCCCCGACCGGGGTTATTCTACCTACTACCCAAGATCCACAAACCTGGAAATCCTGGACGCCCCATCATCTCGGGCATTGGCACTCTCACTGAAGAACTGTCCAGATATGTGGACTCTCTACTCAGACCCTATGCCACCAGCACTGCCAGCTATCTCCGTGACACCACTGATTTCCTGAGAAAACTACAATGCATTGGTAATCTTCCAGAACACACCATCCTAGCCACCATGGATGTAGAGGCTCTCTACACAAACATCCCACACACAGATGGAATACAAGCTGTCAGGAACAGTATCCCTGATGATGCCACAGCACAACTGGTTGTTGACCTCTGTGATTTTATCCTCACGCACAATTATTTCAAATTTGGTGACAATATATACCTCCAGACCAGTGGCACCGCTATGGGCACTCGCATGGCCCCACAATATGCCAACATCTTTATGGCTGACCTGGAACAACGCTTCCTCAGTTCTCGTCCACTCACGCCCCTTCTCTATCTACGCTACATTGATGACATCTTCATCATCTGGACCCATGGGAAAGAAACTCTGGAAGAATTCCACCACGATTTCAACAGCTTCCACCCCACCATCAACCTTAGCCTGGACCAGTCTACACGGGAAGTCCACTTCCTAGACACCACGGTGCAAATAAGCGATGGTCACATTAACACCACCCTATACCAAAAACCCACTGACCGCTATGCCTACCTACATGCCTCCAGCTTCCATCCCGGACACACCACACGATCCATTGTCTACAGCCAAGCACTGAGGTACAACTGTATTTGCTCCAACCCCTTTGACAGAGACCAACACCTACAAGATCTTCACCAAGCATTCTCAAAACTACGCTACCCACATGACGAAATAAGAAAACAGATCAACAGGGCCAGACGTGTACCCAGAAGCCTCCTGCTGCAAGACAAACCAAAGAAAGAAACCAACAGAACTCCTCTGGCCATCACTTACGGTCCTCAGCTAAAACCTCTCCAACGGATCATCAGTGATCTACAACCCATCCTGAACAATGATCCCTCACTTTCACAGGCCTTGGGAGGCAGGCCAGTCCTCGCCCACAGACAACCCGCCAACCTGAAGCATATTCTCACCAGCAACTACACACCACACCATAACAACTCTAACTCAGGAACCAATCCATGCAACAAACCTCGATGCCAACTTTGCCCACATATCTACACCAGGAACACCATCACAGGACCTAACCAGATCAGCCACACCATCACCGGTTCATTCACCTGCACATCCACCAATGTAATATATGCCATAATATGCCAGCAATGCCCCTCTGATATGTACATCGGTCAAACTGGACAGTCCTTACGCAAAAGGATAAATGGACACAAATCAGATATAAGGAATGGCAATATACAAAAGCCTGTAGGGGAACACTTCAACCTCCCTAGACACACAATTGCAGACCTAAAGGTAGCCATTCTGCAGCAAAAAAACTTCAGGACCAGACTCCAAAGAGAAACTGTAGAGCTTCAGTTCATTTGCAAATTTGACACCATCAGCTCAGGACTAAACAAAGACTATGAATGGCTAGCCAACTACAAAAGCAGTTTCTCCTCCCTTGGTGTTCACACCTCAACTGCTAGAAGAGGGCCTCACCCTCCCTGATTAAGCTTACCTCGTTATCTCTAGCCTGAATCTTCCCTGCACTTTTATATCTGCCTCTGGACATTTCCACTGCTTGCATCCAAAGAAGTGGGTATTCACCCACGAAAGCTTATGCTTCAATACCTCTGTTAGTCTATAAGATGCCACAGGACCCTTTGTCGCTTCTACAGATCCCGACTAACACGGCTACCCCTCTGATACTCAAAACTGCAGGGTGATTATTAGGACCTTGAATTTTCCATTTTGTCCTGTCTCTACAGCAAACCCTGTTAAATCTGTGAGAGTGGGGCCCACAGAATGGCAAGGGCCTGCTGTATCATCGGGGGTAGGATCCGGCCCCAGGTGAACAAGAAATGGCACCCAAGATAGCTGCCCCATTTATGAAACGACAGATCATTCTCACTCCCACCCATTCCTCTATTAACCTAAAAAGAATCTCATAAAACCAGAGCTATCACGAAGGGCAAGGGTGGCAGCTTGCAATCCACCCCAAGTAAGGGCCAGCACATGGTTGCACTGCCCCAGCAGGAAAAGCAGGGACCCAAGTTGTGACTAGGAGTCACAGTTCAATCCTACTTCTCCCTTGCTCCATCGGGGAAGTAAGCCATGTCAGCCCATTTCTTAGGGCAGCTTACTTCCAAACTGGCTCAGCTGCCCAGGCCAGTGTGCTGCAAAGGCAGGAGGGGCATAGTCATGAGTCCATCTATTCCCCACCTGGGAGGGAAGGAGAGTAGTGGTCTGGCAGCAGTTGCTCTCCAGGTCACAATGTGTGGGATTTTGGACTCAGATGGCCCATCCAGATGAGTAAAGGGACCCATTAAGCTTCTTTACTCCCCTGTGTGGGATTGAGCCTTACGGTTTAAAAACTAAAGACAAAAACTGCTGTCCCCAAATTTGAGCCAAAGAAGCAAGGCTCTTTGGAAAACAGCTCTCATTGGATTTAGGAAAAGAGCCAGAGGCTTTGTATGATCCGAGTGAATTAAAATTCCTGTAAGCACAGAACAGCACTTTAGGGCTCTCAGCAGCAGGAGGGCAGTGCCAGGCTCCTCTGCCTGCTCCCGCTGCCTTTTTGAGAAAGCCAGGGAGCTCAGCAGTAGGTTTCTGCCAGGGCTGTTGGACTATAGGTCCCAACTCATTGGTGCAGAGTCTCCTTCTCCCCCAGTTTAGTTATCTCGCCTCCTGCTCTAATTCTCAGCAAGATACTGAAAATTCTGAAGATTCACAAAAAATTCCTTCTAAAGATTTTCAGACTCTTTATTCTGGCTGTGCTTCAGCCAGCAAAAGACCAATCTGCATAAAAGCACAAAAAACCCTTTTAAAATCAGACCATAGTCTTCAGTCTTTGATCAAAGACCGTGATCCTAGTTTATCATTGTTTCTTTGAGAGTGGTTGGTTGTTTACTAGCATGGCACCTATCAGTGCATAATCAATGCACAGACCATAAATACAAGCATTATATAAAGGTCCAGCCCTGCAAACCAGATATAGGTGGGATGAGTTGTGCCTCTCTGTTTTAGGGTTCTTGTGTGTTATCATTCTGAATTCTAAGAAATGAAGCAGTGTTATGTTGCCACATTCCAGCAAGAGTATTTAGATTTTTATCTAACTTCTGAGTGTGTGCTGTGTGCAGTCAAGATGTGTGTGGAGGACAGAATTGGATTAAGCTAATGACTTACTGCTTGTGGGCAGTGAAATAGACGTGAGGCTTGTAGAAGGTAGGGAGTTGGTGAGCAGGCCTGGCACTTCATGTAGATTGGTTAGTGAGCATGCATGAGCAGGAGGCAGCAGAGATGAAGGCATGGAGATGGGAATAGGAAAAGGATACAAATGATGCCTGGGGCTGTGGGAGGAGGAGTAGAGAGGAATTGCCAGCATAAGCCAACAAACTCTCTACTCCTCCTCCCACAGCCCCAGGTGGAGCAGAGTTGTATAGAAGCTTGTAAGTGAGAGCAAGATATTTAGGTTTTGTTTACATCGGCACGTCATCGGCAAAACTTTTGTCATTCAGGGGTGTTAAAAAAACACACACACACCCACGAACGACATACATTTTCCTGACAAAAAGCGCCAGTGTGAACAGCGCTTTGTCGGCAGGTGCGCTCCCCTGCTGACAAAGCCGCTGCCACTCGTGGAGGGGTGGAAGTTTTCTGTCCGCAGGAGAGCTGTCTCCTGCCGACAAACAGCAGCTACACTGCATGACTTTTAGCGGCACAGCCATGTCGCTAAAAGCCTCGTAGTGTAGCCATAGCCATACGTCTGAAATGGAGCTGGAAGAGGAGTGAATAGAAGGATGCAAGTAGGGGAAGTTGTCATAGCTGGAGCAACAGGCAAGGAAGGTAACTATGGGAGCTGCATTTTGGATGGACCAGAGCTGAGTGTTCTGTAGCTGCGTGACTCATAAATTCTAAGGCCAGAAGGAACCACTGTGATCAAATAGTCTAACTTCCTGCATAACAGAGGCCATAGAACTTCCCCAAAATAATTCCTGCTTGAACTAAAGCATATCTTTTAGATAAACACCCAGTCTGGATTTTAAAATTCCTGGTGATGATGAATCCACTATGACCCTTGGTAATTTGTTCCAATGGTTAATTACCCTCTGTTAAAACTGATGCCTTCTTTCCAGTCTGAATTTGTCTAGCTTCAACTTCCAGCCATTGGATTGTGTTAGCTCTTTTTTCTGCTAGATTAAAGAGCCCATTATCAAATATTTGTTCCCCATGTAGGTACTTATAGACTAATCAGGTCACCCCTTAACCTTCTCTTTGTTAAGCTAAATAGATTGATGGGGAAGCTGGTTGTAATAATCAAGATGGGAGAGGATGGGGGCACAGTGACAGCTCTTGGAACAGAGAAGATGGGTTGAATTTTCAGTATGTTGTAGAGAAAAAACCAGTGAGACAGGGGTATGAGATTGAGAGGGAGGAGTTGAAGATGACCATTCCTCCCCCTGCATGGCAAGCCTCGGGGAGGGGCGGAATGTCATTTGATAATGTTAAGCGACTGTAATGGGGAGTCTTCACTGTTTCATCCCTTATGTATTTTGTGACTCTGACTTTTCGAGACAGCCTTTGTTGCAGGAGCAAATAAAATAATGCATTGCGGGTGCAGGGATTAGCATTTAGACCTGTGCTCACAGCCTCCAACGACTGTTATTTGCATTGGCATAAAAAGCAGCTATGTTAAGGCCTGGCTGAAAATCAAGCCCTTTGTGAGCTGCCTAGAAGGCTTCAGCAGATGGGAGCCATATAAATAAAATGTGGTGCCATTATTACCTGGCTTAACAAGTCAGTGTATCTGTTAACAATGCTTATTTGAAATGGCATAACAACTAATCTATCCTGAAAGGTGAGTTTATCTTATATACTGGATTGAGACACTTAAAAGCAAAATATACAGTCCCCCTTCTCTAGTAGTGAGGACGCTTTGAGTCTTAATGCTCTTCAATATATGCAAAAGATCACTGCTGTATAGTTTAAACTGCCTGATTAATTCTGTTATTGATAGTATCATGTTACAACCTCTGTAGAACTGCTATAGCTTCCTGCCACCCCAGTTTAATATATCCCCAGCCCCATTAACAATGGGTTATGCCCAGCTGTTTTGTGATGAAGATGTGGTTAACCACAAACAAAGGAATCTTTATTCAACGGGGATCTGTATATTTCTTAAAGCATCACAATGTTCTAAATGAAAACAAAAGAAAGACATAGCATTCCAGGCTCCGATTCTGGAAATGAGAGGTTATAGTGCACACAGAGTCCTCACCCACTATAAGTAAGGAATTCAGACCCTTTTCCCTGCATGCTCCTTACTTTCTGACTGTCTAACCAGCACTAAACTCCTTAGTTTGATTTACCCTGAGTGTTTTTTTCCTAGCATACCCTCCAAAGCTGTGTTTCCCAGATTTCCCTTTAAATCTGGGAAACACAACCAGCTGTGGCCTCAAATGGCTATTTTTGTCTCTGATTGTTACAGCTGACAGCCACCTCCCTTCCAGATAGCTCCTTATGTGTTGTTTCCCCCCTGGATTTCTTTTTTTCATTCCTATGGAGGTGGCTATTTTTCACATTGCTCCTTCCACTCCACCAGCAACAGCATAAGCCAGCATTCCACATCATGGTTAGGTTTTTACCCCATTTTATGCAGATCAGGCTGCCAATGCATGGTGGTTCTCTATATCTCCCTTTTTTACCACAGGCAAAAAGCTATTAGAAGGTTCTGTTCTTGCCATATGGCTGACACGCAGGCCTGACAGTTCAGCAGCTGAGTTTCGTTTCTGGAAGATTTCACAGCTTGCCTATGCCGAATGAATCGCCTCGTCAAAATACATGCTTTTAAAATGAAGTTTAGATTCTAACAGTACTGGCCTGAGGTGTAGAGTGCATGCTGGAGAGAGGAGAGGGAGTGGCCCGAGGATGTGGTAGTTCAGCTATTCTTGGCTGGTAGACAGCCACTAGGGGGCCATTGCAGTCAGAATGTAAACTAGAGCAGTCCTGAAGCTGTACTGTATTTTAAGTGTCCCGCTGCTTCCCTGCTCCTCTAGAAATAATGGAAGATATTAGATGGAAAAGGCCTATTAGGCCTTTAGCCCACTCCCCTACTAATCCAGGATTGTTCTCTGTGTTACATTTTCTATATATCTTCTTATAATATTTATATTTGCTTATTTCTAGGAACTTATTTTATGTGCAAATGAAGAGCTTTCTCTTCAGTGGATAAGCAATGCACCTTGCACAAGCAGTGTATTGCTTTAACTGTAGCGTCCATTAGAGCAGCCCAATCTGTTTAATCGTTAATTTCTTCAAGTGGCACAGAGATACAGCCCAAAAGACTAGTGCTTGACTGCCAGTAAGAAAGAGAAGATGACTCACTGCTACTAAAGGTGAGTTATGTAGAGTAATTATTCTTTAGTGGATCTGTTTATGAGTTACTTTCCCAGACGTAGAGATATTAAAGCTCCTTCCCACAGCCCTGCCTGCCTCCCTCTTTCCCCCACAGCAGTAGCTGCACAAGCCCAGCATTCCACATCATTAGCACTGCCATTGCGGCTGGCACATGCGCGCACACTCACACCTGAGCCACAGAGGTGAAGACTATTTTTATGACATTATTTTTATGATAATCTATTTCAATGGTTAATTTAGTTTAGGGCACTGATTTATAACAAGTTTATAGATCTTTTTTACTATTCTTTGTTGAATTATAGAGGTGGCATGTGTGAAATGGAAGCACTTGGCCTATTGTTCTGCTTCTCACGCAACCAGTAGAGTTCAGACAATAAAAAGATCTATAAAATTAATATATACATAGAGAAAGGGACAGAGACAGAGAGAATATGTAATGCTTTAGAGTCTGATACCACATTTCTCTCTCCCAGTGAGGCTAAGACTCAAAATTTACATGTGGAAATACCACAAAGATCTTACCCTCTTCCTGTGGTGAGAAATGACTTCTCAGAATCCCGCCTGTTTCATTTATAAAACCAATCTTCATGGTGTAAGTTTTCCAATTGTTTTTTCTTTAGGATAGGACTATATTACTGGGTTAACTTTTTGGAAACAGGCCATCAGTTGCCAGTGCTATTGTTGTTTGAGGATTATAGGTTGGCTTTTATGAAAACGTAACTGCAACAGGATTGAGACTCCTATTTTTACACCATTACATCATGTCATATTTAAACACAACACTAATACTGTGATATAATATCAAATATATAATATACACATCTATGTATATGTATATATCTATGAATACACACACATTACATGCTTTATGTGGTAATGGTATCTGTAATTTAATTTAATATCTGTGATAAACTGTACTTAGCATGTAGCTTTGAGTACCTCATCTTTACTCTGCCCACTAATGTCTCCCTTGAGATTTATCCTATTTCAAACCTCTGAGAATCTGCAAACAGCCATAATCAAATAGACCAAAACAAAACAAAAACCTTAGCTTGCAACAAAAATGTTCCCTTTCCCCCCCAAAATGGGGATCTACCTCCATACAAAAAGTACATTGGTCTGAGGCCCAAGATGGGTAATACTCAGTCCTGGACAAGTGACAGGTTTATGATCTGTCTCAACACTGCAAGGCAATGCAATGGCCTACCACTTCGCTTCTAGTCCTGGAAGAGTCCAAGATAGCTGACTTTCTGACTAGGGAATGGAGAAGGATTGTCTAGGTTTGGGTTAGAACTTTGTCTGTTAATTTGCCTGAGATGTTAGCATGATTAGGTGTGCATGCAAAAACAGACCAAAAATATAATTCCAGTCCTTAGTATTAGTGCAGTTCCGCTTGACTGAACATCAGTCTGGTTCTGTGCCAGTGGTACTAGCAGAGCTCTTTTTCTGGTTGCTAAGATGACTCTCAATCAAAGATTTAACAAAACCTTATAAAGAGACCCGAGTGCAACAATTAATCCATATCGAAACGACTTGGTCACTTCAGAGCTCTTATAGCTCTTCCAGCTTGTATAAATCTTTTAGTCCTCCAATGGATGATTTTACAGTCTGCTGCTATTCTAAACTCTCCCTTTCCCCCTGAGCTCCCATCTCTGATTGATTAGTTCTCTACACGTTCAGCGGAGTAAGCAAATGGGTAGTGAGTAGATAATTATAGAACTAGTTGATGCCTTTTCCTTTCATATGCATTAATAGCCTGCTTTAATAAACCTATTCACACACTACCCTTTCTTCTGCAGATTATAAATATATGGTAATATGAGGTCTGTCTTCTTGTCACAACACGTCACCACTTCTATTTGTACAAAACAGAGTAAAAACACTAAATATAATCTTGCAGTCAACTGGAAGGAAAAATCCCAGTTTCTTCTGTCAGGGAGGAAAGGCATAAAAATGACTTGAACAGAATTTCAGTTTATCTTGTTAGGTTTTAAAGGAAACCAATTGCTTTCATAAACTGGGAGACATTTAAAGATGTCAAAAGTTGTAACAAAGTTTAAGAATCTTTGTGAAAAGAATATTAAGGGTTTTTTTCACTTGACATATCCATCATTCTGTTCAGTCAGGAACAAGGACAGGCCAAACAGCAGAATATTTTGACAAATAATGAAAGGGATAGTTTTAAAAACTAACAATACCACACACATTCCCCTCACCCTCCACTAATGCAAAAAATAAGGCTTAAAGATCTGGTGTAGTCAGTAAATTGGAAGGAAGAGCCAAGTTACAGGATCTGGCTTAGCTAATGTAAACAATTGGAGCAGATTATTAGATAATAAAAAAAGAAAATATGTAAATAATGTGTGTCACTGATTGATTGCCAGGGTTTAATCCACTTCCTTGGCTCAACATCATTCACAGACAGAGGGCAGAAGAAGACACAAGCGCACAGTTCAGTGCTGTCTAGACTCTTTATTGGTTTGTCCATCTCTATAAATCTGTTGTATGGACATGTTCACTCTGCTTTTGTTTTACTAGCAGTTCTGAAAACACATTTGCACTAAATCATTGGCTATGCCTACTCGAGCTAGCAGTGTATTATGGCAGAGCCTCACACCTCTTTAAGTCCAAGTTTAGTTGCTATTTCCATTAAATGTTGTGCTTCAGAGGGTTAAAGTTGTCAGTAGAGATTATTGTTTGGGGTTTTTTACACAGGGCGGGGGTGTGTCTTAATTTGGATTTTCCTTTTTTTGTTTATTTTACATATAAATATTTATCAACAAAATAGCTTTTGCCTGGTTCATCCAACCTACCCAAAAAAGAGCTTTTTGTTTTAGAAACAGAAATTTTGCAGATCCTTTCTCCTGAATGATGAACCCAGTGGGATTTAAAAGGAAGAGGAACACTCACATTATCGGTGAACACATTATGGTTTTTTCCCCCTCAGAACGCGGTGTCAGCAGTTCTATTGGTCCAGCTAATTTCTATCAAATGACGATCTCAGAGTAGTGCTTGTTGTGCCTCTCAGCTGTTAGTGAGACACTGGTACATAATGGAACCAATTAGTTAAATGCCCCATCCAATGATTAGATTTTCTAGCCCTGAATCATGGCTACATTCTGGCCCCTTTATGCTGCTCTGGTGTCATAAAGGGCTGGAACCTGAGCAAATTCCCCAGACACAGAGATCTTCACTTGAGCTTCAGAGGTAATAGGCAGCCCTACATCCACCCCCATGCCCTCCAAGGCATCTCTAATTTATGCTGGGGACTGGGCATGTCCCCATCCAGGCTCAAAATAAGAAGAGCACAAAGGTGGCTTTACTCCTCACATTGTGCGGGCTGCTGCTGCTAAGCTACACCACACAGGAGGTGCAGCTGAGAATCCAAGATGCTATGTGTGTGTAGGACATGCACATTACTGAAAGCAAGATTTAAACCAAGCCGCTAACTAACCAGTGGAAGAACTCACAGCGGGAGGTGGTGGATTCTCTGTCGCTTAAAATCTTTAAATCAAGATTGGATGTCTTTCTAAAAGATATGCTCTTGCTCTTCCAGAAGGAATTGCTGCATAACCTATATGGCCTCCTGTGTTATGCAGGAAGTCTAACGAGATGATCAATAGTGGCCTTAAATTATGAATAGATGTGCCACAGTCTCAGGAGCGGGATGAATTGGCACTAGAGGTCTAGTTGGGATTTGGTATTTCTCATCTCAGTTGCTCCCAAATATGTCAATGAATCCTTTGCACTAGCTGTAATGGTGCTTCATAGGAGGTATTGGGATAGCTGCCTCTAGATATTCTGGGGTGTATCTTTTTCTGTGTCATCCCCAGTCCCTAGCTTTGTTTCTGTGTTTGGCCAGCTCTTAATTCTTCTCTCTCTCCCTTTTGTTCCTCTGTTCTGTCTGTTTGCTCTTTTCCCTGTCTTTTGTCATGTCATTCTCTCTCTCTCTACAGTCAAGCCATAGACATGAAATGTATTAGGATTGAAGAGCACTTTTCAGCCCCGTCATCTTGTAAAGTGTTTGATCTGCAGGGAAACAGACTAGTCCTAATCCACTACCCTCTGCAAGCTATTTACAAAGGGATCTGTGAAGGTAACAGGTTACTATGCTCGTCCTTTCCTCTTTGCTTCTGTCCTGTGCCACATTTAATGTGGTGCCCAAGGTGACTGCCTATCCCCCCCATCCCTAAAACCAGCCCTGAGAAGATATGTCAACATGTCTCCCTCTAACCAAGTCAGGTGGAGATGTGCTAAACTTATTTAATTTAGAAGTCTGTCATCCAAATGATTATTAATTGTATTATAGTAATGTCCACAAAGTGCAAGATGCTGTCCACCCATATAGCTTGTAGGCCGTGTCCTGTACACCTAACAATCTAAGAAGACAAGCAATGTACCAAAAAGTGCAGGAAAAGGATAAAATGGATAATTAAAATGTTTTAAAAATAAATACTAGCTATCCCCCAAATGCCCCAGTCTTTAGTCATTGCTAGGTGGCTAGCTTCTTATGTCATAATAGAAGTGGGTCTTGAGGAGGGATTTGAAAGAGAAGGCATTGCACTCACAACTCAGTTCAGGGAGAGTGTTTTGTGCATAAGGGGTGGCATGGAAGAAACCATGAAAATAGTGTGGGAGAAGGGAACAAATGGGAAGGTAAAGCTAATTTATTGGGCAGAGGAGTGATATAACAGACACAAATGGATAGATAGGAAGACACAAGGTTGTGGAAGACCTTAAAGATGAAGACCAGGAACATGAGTTTGTTAAAGGCAGGGAATGAGTGGAGGGTTTGAAGGGAGGATAACGTGTTCTAAGTGAAGTAAGATCATCTTAGTGGCTGTGTTTTAAATGGATTAGAATGGGTCTGGTGGCAGACTTTTGCTCATCGTGGCTTCCAATGCATCTGTTACTCTGATGATCATATTCTATGATTCTATGATGTGCTTAGGGTGCAAATACAGTGGTATTGGGTAAATTAATGCAAATCAGAGTTATGGTAAAGAGACTTCCCTTCCCCACCAGTAGAAACCTCTTGCTCTTATAGCACTAATTTTGGTGGGACTGTAACACTGTGTCCAGAGATTGCCTTGTATGAGAGCACACTTTTGCCACATGGTCCAAAACTTTACAGCTGAAATTCATGTAGTTGTTTGAAATTTTAAACATGATCCTGATTCACTTTGAAGTCCCATTGTTTTCTTCCAAGAATTTCCTGGTCAAATACAACCACGCACACAATAACCATTAGCCCTAGAGATAAACATCTCTGTCTTCAGTGTTGATAATATAGGGTTATTACATACAGAGAGGCTTACCCCTTACATAGGAGACAGGGTCTGTACTTTCACAAACACCATCTGAAGCTTATTGCTAGAGTGTATTCATGTTCACAGCTGTCTGTGGGAATTTGTATTTATTATGTATAAGTAAGAAATTTCTGGCACCATGTTTCTATTCGCTTCAGCTGATCAGTTATTGGTATGTTCTGCCCTGCAGGCAGAAGAAGTTACTTTCTCCATGCTGCTTCACTGCTTCTCTTGCAGGCTTACTTTTGACAACTTTGGGTCTGTAAAGGGAAATAACATGAACCACGTTTCTAATGAGCAGTAATTACAGGTTTAAATAGTTGGCACAATCAGTGTTCAGTGATTTCATTATTAGATGGCACCATAATTTATGCTAATCCTGATAACGGTTCCGGATGAGAGAGGTCCAGACATAGGAGATTGCACTGCAATTATTTACACCCTGTATTTCTGAAACAATAGATATGGTAATTTGAAAATCAGATGACTGTGATCTCATTTATTCTGGTAGGAAACACATGTAACAAGTTGTGTCAACAACTGTAAAATTAAATAGGGGTATTTGACTTCCATTCTTGGTTGATTCCTCCTTCTTAGCTTTCCTTGCCCTAAATACACTTCTGGCCAGGAACCAGGCATGGAAAAAAGTCAAGAGGCAGAAAGCAGCAAGCTGCTTAAGACATGGAATTTTGTTTGTTACTTTTCTCAGTGACATTTTCTGTCTGGCCGTAAGTTCTTGTTACAAGGTGGAACGTGGAAGTTGTAGATGGCACGTCACAGCTGTCCCCTACTGGGCATCATGGCCCTGCCTTTCTATGACTATAAACTCTAACCACTGTAAATGGGAGACATGCTGCTCCATCCCCCCCCCTTCTTCAAATGCAGCCATCTGATACCTACTTCCCCTTAGCTCTACTCTGCTCCTGCTCAAGTGGATCTGTGATTGGGGTATAAACACCACACAGGTGAGGGTTAACAGTAGTCTGAGAGCTCAATTAGCCCACCCTGCTGCACCTGGGATGTGTGTAAAACTTGATTTGTTATGAAACCCAGCTTGGGAGGAGTGAGGCCTTCTTCAGAAAGGAAGTAAAAGCTATAGTGGAGGTCCAGGAGAGGGACCCAGGTAAGGTCACCAACAGCCCCATGTTATAAGGGATGTCCCTTATGTAAATAACAAATGAACAGTACAAGTAATCATCAAGTGATCTGTCCCCTGGTGCTCATTCCCAGCTTCTGTCAAAGAGAGGCTAGGGACACCATCCCTGCCCATCCTGGCTAATAGCCATTGATGAACCTATCCTCCATCAATGTATCTAGTTCTTTTTTGAACCCTGTTATAGTCTTGGCCTTCACAACATCCCCTGGCAATGAGTTCCACAGGTTGACTGTGCATTGTGTGAAAAAATATTTCCTTTTGTTTGTTTTAACAATTTGGTTAATTTCATTTGGTGAACCCTAGTTCTTGTGTTATGAGAAGGAATAAATAGCACTTCCTTATTTACTTTCTCGACACCAGTCATGATTTTATAAACCTCTATCATATCCCAGATATGATAGTCTCAGATTTATTAATCTCTCCTCATACGGCAGTCGTTCTATAACCCCTAATAATTTTTTTGCCCTTTTCTGAACCTTTTCCAAGTTCAATATATCTTTTTTGAGATGGGGCAACCACATCTGCACACTCTATTCAAGATGTGGGCGTACAATGGATTTATATAGAGGCAATATGATATTTTCTGTCTTATTATCTATCCCTTTCTTAATTATTCCCAGTATTCTGTTCACTTTTTTGACTGCCGCTGCACATTGAGTGGATGTTTTCAGAGAACTATCCACAATGAGTCCAAAATCTCTTTCTTGAGTGTTAACAGCTAATTTAGACCCCATCATTTTATATGCATAGTTGGGATTATGTTTTCCAATGTGCATTACTCTGCATTTATCAACATCGAATTTCATCTGCCATTTTGTTGCCCAGTCATCCAGTTTTGAGAGATCCTTTTGTAGCTTTTGCAGTCTGCCTGGGTCTTAACTATCTTGAGTAGTTTTGTATCATCTGTAAATTTTGCCACCTCAATGTTTACCCATTTTTCCAGATCATTTATGAATATGTTGAATAGGACTGGTCCCAGTACAGACCCCTGGGGACACCACTATTTACCTCTCTCCATTCTGAAAACTGATCATTTATTCCTACCCTTTGTTTCTTATCTTTTAACCAGTTACTAATCCATGAGAGAACCTTCTCTCTTATCCCATGACTGCTTACTTTGCTTAAGAGCCTTTGGTGAGGGACCTTGTCAAAGGCTTTCTGAAAATCTAAATACACTATATCCACTCTTGTCCACATGCTTGTTGACCCCCTCAAAGAATTCTAGTAGATTGATGAGGCATGATATCCCTTTACAAAAAACATATTGACTATTCCCCAATAAATTATGTTCATTTATGTGTCTGACAATTTTGTTCTTTACTATAGTTTCAACCAGTTTGCCCGGTACTGAAGTCGGGCTTACTGGCCTGTAATTGCCGGGATCTCCTCTGGAGCCCTTTTTAAAAATTGGCGTCACATTAGCTATCCTCCAGTCATTTGGTACAGAAGCTGGTTTAAATGATAGGTTACAGAGTACAGTTAGTAGTGCTGCAATTTCACATTTGAGTTCCTTCAGAACTCTTGGGTGAATATCATCTTGTCCTGGTGACTTATTACTGTTTAACTTATCAATTTGTTCCAAACCCTCATCTAATGACGCCTCAATCTGGGACAGTTCCTCAGATTTGTCACCTAAAAAGAGTGGCTCAGGTTTGGGAATCTCCCTCACATCCTCAGCCATGAAGACCAATGCAAAGAATTAATTTAGTTTCTCCACAGTGGCCTTATCGTCCTTGAGTGCTCCTTTGTCATCTTGATCATCCAGTGGCCCCACTGGTTGTTTAGCAGGCTTCCTGCTTCTGATGTACTTAAAACTTTTTTTCCTATTACTTTTTGAGTCTTTGGCTAGCTGTTCTTCAGATTCTTTTTTGGCCTTTCTAATTATATTTTTACGCTTCACTTGCCAGAGGATCAGAGGGGTAGCTGTGTTAGTCTGTATCCACAAAAACAATGAGGAATCCAGTGGCACCTTAAAAACTAATAGATTTATTTGGGCATAAGCATTCGTGGGTAAAAAACCCACTTCTTCAGATGCATGGAGTGAAAATTACAGATGGAGGCATAAATATACTGACACATGAAGAGAAGGGAGTTACCCTACAAGTGGAGAACCAGTGTTGACAGGGCCAATTCCATCAGGGTGGATGTAGTCTACTCCCAATAATTGATGAGGAGGTGTCAATACCAAGAGAAGGAAAATTGCTTTTGTAGTGAGCCAGCCACTCCCAGTCCCTATTCAAGCCCAAATTAATAGTTTTAAATTTGCAAATGAATTGTAGCTTTGCAGTTTCTCTTTAGAAGTCTGTTTCTGAAGTTTTTTTGTTGAAGTATGGCTACTTTTAAATCTGTTCTAGAATGTCCAGGGAGATTGAAGTGTCCTACTGGCTTTTGTATGTTACCATTCCTGATGTCTGATTTCTGTCCATTTATTCTTTTACGTAGAGACTGTCTGGTTTGGCCAATGTACATGGCAGAGAAGCATTGCTGGCACATGATGGCATATATCACATTACTAGATGTGCAGGTGAATGAGCCCCTGATGGTGTGGTTCATGTGGTTGGGTCCTCTGATGGGGTCGCTAGAGTAGATATGAGGACAGAGTAGGCACCGGGGTTTGTTACAGGGATTGGTTCCTGGGTTAGTGTTTCTGTGATGTGGTGTGTAGTTGCTGGTGAGTATTTGCTTCAGGTTGGGGGGCTGTCTGTAAGCGAGGACTGGCCTGCCTCCCAAGGTCTGTGAGAGTGAGGGATCGTTTTCCAGGATAGGCTGTAGATCGTTGATGTGCTGGAGCGGTTTTAGCTGGGGGTTATGCTGTACGTGATGGCCAGTGGTGTTTTGTTATTTTCCTTGTTGGGCCTGTCCTGTAGTAGGTGACTTCTGGGTAACCATCTTGCTCTGTCAATCTGTTTCCTCACATCTGTTTCATTTGCCAGAGTTTATGCTCCTTTTTATTTTCCTCACTAGGATTTAACTTCCACTTTTTAAAGGATTCCTTTTTGCCTCTCACTGCGTCTTTTAAGTTGTTGTTTAGCCATGGTGGCTCTTTTTTGGTTCTCTTACTATGTTTTTTAATTTGGGGTATACATTTAAGTTGAGCCTCTATTATGGTGTCTTTAAAAAGTTTCCATGCAGTTTCCAGGGATTTTACTGTTTAACTAACCTCCTAATTTTTGTGTAGTTCCCCTTTCTGAAATTAAATGCTACATTGTTGGGCCACTGTGGTGTTTTACCCACCACAGGGATGTTAAATGTAATTATATTATGGTCACTATTACCAAGCGGTCCAGCTATATTCACCTCTTGGATCTGATCCTGTGCTCCACTTAGGACTAAATCAAGAATTGCCTGTCCTCTGGTGGGTTCCAGGACTAGCTGCTCCAAGAAACAGTCATTTAAGGTGTCAAGAAACTTTATCTCTGCCTCCCTTCCTGAGGTGATATGTATCCACTCAATATGGGAATAGTTGAAATCCCCCATTATTATTGAGTTTTTAATTTTTATAGCCTCTCTAATCTCCCTGAGCATTTCACAGTCACTATCACCATCCTGGTCAGGTAGTCTGTAATATATCTCTACTGCTATACTTTTATTATTCGAGCATGAAATGACTATCCATAGAGAGTCTATGGTACAGTTTGGTTCATTTAAGATTTTTACTTCATTTGATTCTACGCTTTCTTTCATATATAGTGCCACTCCCCCACTAGCACGACCTGTTCTGTCCTTCTGATATATTTTGTACCCTGGTATTACTGTGTCCCATTGATTATCCTCATTCCACCAAGTTTCTGTGATGCCTATTATATCAATATCCTCGTTTAATACGAGACACTCTAGTTCACCCATCTTATTATTTAGACTTCTAGTGTTGGTATATAAGCACTTTAAAAACTTGTCACTTTTAGCTGCCTGCCATTACATGGTGTAATTGAATGGGACCTTTTTCATTTGACTGTTTCTTATCAGATCCTACCTATATTTTATCATCCATCCTATCCTCCTTATTAGGACATAGGGAATCTCCATTTATAGATCCTCCCCGAAGGGATGTCCGAACCATGTGCTCCTCTGGACCTGTCTGCTTTCCCCCAGCCCTTAGTTTAGAAACTGCTCTATGACCTTGTCACAGGGTCTGCGCAGGTTTCTCTCTCTCGTCCCTGCGCCCTGTGTTTGGCTGGTGCAATTAAGAGTCCCAACACCTGCTGTTGCTGGTTCACCCAAGTGTCTTTATTTATAGTGCTTGTGCAGTTCCCCCAACAGTTAGTGCCCCACAGACCCTCCCCAGGGTCTCCTAGCCCTTTAAGGTTTCCTGCCACTGTAAGGAGACAGCTAAACCACCTTCCTGTCTCCTCTCAGGCTAGCCCCTTCTCTGAGGTTTGCCCTGGGCTTTATAGCCCTCCTGACTCAGCCCAGCTGCCAGCACTTAGCTCAGCCTGTTCCTCTGAGCTGGCCCTCATTAGGGCTTGCAGCTGGGCCGCCTGCTGGATATCTGCAGCCCTACCCCTGGCCAGGGAGCAGGCCGCAGCCAGCAGTTTGGCAGGGCTTTAAGGGGGATTATATCCCTGCCCTGCCACAGAGCTTTTTAATTTCAAATGCCATTTTGGTTTAGGTGGAGCCCATCCTTCCTGTATAGGCTCCCCCTTTCCCAAAAGTTTCCCCAGTTCCTAATAAATCAAAATCCCTCCTCCCTACACCATCGTCTCATCCATGCATTAAGACCCTGCAGTTCTGCCTGTCTAACTGGCCCTGTGCATGGAACTGGAAGTATTTCAGAGAATGCTACCATGGAGGTTCTGGACTTCAATCTCTTATGTAGCAGCCTAAATTTGGCCTCCAGGGCCTCTCTCCTATCCTACCCTATGTCATTGGTACCTGCATGTACCGTGACCACCGTCTCCTCCCCAGCACTACACAAAAGCTTATTTAGATGTCTCGAGAGATCCGTAACCTTCACACCAGGCAGGCAAGTCACCATGAGGTTCTCCTGGTCATCACAAACCTAGCTATCTAGGTTTCTAATGATCAAATCACCCATTACTAATACCTGGCTCTTCCTAATAACTGGAGTTCCCTCCCCCGGAGAGATATCCACAGTGCGAGAGGATACCATAACATAATCTGGAAGGAGGGTCCCAACTATGGTATCGTTTCCCTCTGCTCCAGTTGGATGGTCTCCTTCCCTGAGGTTTTCCTCCTCCTCAACAGCACAGAGGCTGTCAGACTGCGGGTGGGACCATTCTGCTGGGTTCCAGAAAGTCTTATCTATGTACCTCTCTGTCTCCCTTAGCTCCTCCAGCTCAGCCACCCTGGCCTCCAAAGCTCGTATGCAGTCTCTGAGGGCCAGGAGCTCCTTGCACCAAATGCACACATACAGCACCTGCCCATAGGGCAGGTAATCATACATGCTGCATTGGGTGCAATAAACTGGGTAGCCCCCACTCTGTTGCTGGACTTCTGCCTGCATTCTCTTTTTACTCCTGCAGCTGGTTCCTTTGTTGTTGTTTTGTTTTTATCAGGGGATGTTTCTTTAGCTTAAGTTTAAAAGAGTTTAAGAAATGTTAAGTGGATGTAGCCCCTGTAAACTCTCTCACAAATCTCCCCTGTTAGCTGCTCCTCTGGTCACTTAGAAGCGGGCTTTTTAAAGCCCTGGTCTTCCTGAGTAGCCTCACCTCCTGGTTAAGGGTTGATGGGTGCTAAAGGGCTTAGGGATCAAAGCCTCGTTAAGAAGCTCTCAGCCTTGCCTAGCAGATCGCTAGGCTCAGCACCCACGCAGTCAGCACACAGTCCCCCAAACAAACAGACCACACGGTATATTTCAGTCCAGTAGCAAGCACACCACAACAAACACAAACACACACACAACAGACAACAAACTTACCCCAAGGGTCACGTAATTGCTCCTCCTTCACCTGGAGAAGTCCCTTGCAAAACTCCCCTGTTTGCTGCTCCTGTTTGCTAGCTCCTTCCATGAATATTCTCTAATATTAGTTGTTTCAATTCGTATTCTTGCCACTAAACTTCTTTGATGAAGCATTCAGAAAGGATCATGAAGACAGGTAAAGCAAACTTTTCATTTGAGCAAATATTTGTGAAAATTTCTGAAGTGTTTGTTCAGGTAAAGTTCTGGGTCAAGGGGCAATTTTTCATTAACTAGTTTTGTGTCCTCTCCTTAGCCATATCTCTGTACTGGCACAGAGAAAGCTCCCATAAAGTAACAATAATATAAGTCATTAGAGTCACCCACTTCTGTGTACATTGGCAAAATATCTGCCTTACTGTTGCCACTTCTGTTTTATGCATGACAAAGTCCATTACCCCACTCCCTTAAAGCTAGTACTGCAGTAGCATCCCCGGTAATCAAAGCGAGGAAATATATGAAATATGCACCAACTTTCAGTATTCAGAGAGTGTTTTAGTAAAGCTTCCTTCCTGGAATATTAGAGTCCATCCCCATTAGCAGCAATAATATAACCTTCAAACCTACAAAACCTGTTTATCAAAGCAGCACATGTTCAGCAAGGTATGGCAGAAATGCAAAGGGCGGAGTAAGTGGGAAAGTTGCCATTCTCATTGTCCTAATTAGAGTATATAATATTTTGGCAGAGTGACAACTAAGAGTCCTTTTATTCCAGTAACCTCTAACAATCAACAGGATATTACTCCAAGTAGTGACATTAAGGCCCTGGTCCTGCAAGATGCTGAGCACTCTGGCTCCAATCCAGTAAAGCACGTAAGTATGTGCTTAACTTTACACACGTGAGTAGTCCGAACTCCTTGGCATGGCTGAGAGGTAGGATGGTCCAGTGGTTAGGGGGCTAACCTGGGACTTGGGAGACAGGGATTCAGTTCCCCTGCTCCGCCATAGAGTTGAGTAAATTAGTTAGCCCCTCTGAGTTCTTCATTTGTAGGACGGGAATGGTAGTACTTCCCTACCTCACAGGGCAGTTGTGAGGATAAATACGTTAAGAGACTGAGACACTCAGATATTGTAAGTACAGTAAAAGCTTTTTAATCCAGCATGTTGGGAGGGTGCTGGTAAGTCAAAAATTCCGGTTAACTAAGAGGGAGGGAGTTTGGGTGCAGGAAGGGGCTCGGGGCAAGGGATTAGGGCATGGGAGGGGTTTCAGGGTGCCGGATCTGGGGGTCGCTCACCTCGGGTGGCTCCCAGCAAGTGGCGACCTGTCCTTGCTGTTCCTAGGCGGAGGCACGGCCAGTCAGCTCTGTGCGCTTCTCCCACCCCGCCCTAGCGCTGACTCCACAGCTCCCATTGGCTGGGGACCATGGCCAATGGGAGCTGCAGGGGCGGCGCTTCCGGGCGGAGGCAGAGGTGGCACCTGTGGGCGGAGGCAGCGCGCAAAGCCACCTAATCGTGCTGCCGGACTTTCTATGAAGATTAGAAATGCCGGTTTATAGAGCTTTCCGGTTGGTACAGGGCTGGATAACACAGCTTTTACTGTACTTTAGATACTCATATTCCTAAAGTGAAGCGTATCTTTAAGTGCTTTACAAGAGCAGAGCCATAGTGTTCAGCAACTTGCAGGACTGACCGCTTATGGAGCAACACATAACTATGTTCTAGTGCTGTCTACCTAACTCCCAAGCTAACTCCTCTCACCACAAAGGTATAGTGAAAATGAACCATATAACTTAATAAAGCTCAGATATTGATTTGGATAAGCACCAATAAGCTTTGCAAATCAGCTCCCCAAATTCAGATGATCTTATCTGAACTGTCCAAATCTCTTACGTCTGGAAAACTAACTTGCAAGAAGAGACTCTCACAATATTTTTGGTACTTCCTGCTTCCAGACCAGCTGGAAATTTCATGAGAACAGTTTTTCTCATGGTATCTCAGCACTTCTATTTCTGGTCTTGGCTTGAACCAGGAAGTATAAAATCACATTAAAATTAATAGTAGTAATAAATATATATTTTTTAAAAAGTCAAAGCTCAATTTTTGTTTGTTTGTTTTGAGTTTGAGGCAATGACGTTTCAGGTGGGTTCTTGTTTTATCCAAACCAGTCTGACTCTGCACGTAGTAGAAATGTAAACTGAGGAACAAAACTGTGAAGAGGACCTGAACTCTGTGCAACATGGTGTAACTGTTTATTATGGTAGCTGTCAAAAGCATATTTAAATGTAATCAACTTCTCCTTGCATAGGTATACAGTCTGTTTCTACAGCAGCTATGCCATTTAGTATCTCTCCATGTTTAGAAAGAAAATGCTCCAATGTGCCGGGCATTTACAGGAAAGATGTTTCATGTAGAAGCTCATTTCATAAATACAGATGTTAATTCCGCAGAAATGCATCTTAACTCCATAGGAAAGTATTCTTGTGTTTATTTTCTAGGTTCTCTGGAACCAGTAGACATAAAAAACTCCATGTCGGAAATATATAGCATACAGCTCTGAGAAAAAGGGCCTACTTTCGTCATGGAAAAGATAAACAATGGCCTAATTGGAGGAAACATCTCTCCTGGATGGAGCCCATCTTGGAGCTGTCAGCTGCAAAAGTTACAAATGGCTTTGTCGCTTTGTAACATAAACAGTGTTTGAAAATGTTGGTGCTGAGCTGTTGATATTAAAATCACCTCATTAATCACCTTTGGAAGTAACAAAGTTATCTAAGCTCCTGTACTGGCTTCCTATAGAGGATAATAATAACAATAATACTTTAAAAAAGTTATTTATTATGTAAGGCCTCAGTCAACCTTCATACGTAAATAAAGTCTGAAAGCCATAGGTATGTCATTAGAAATAGTTTCTCAAAATGTAGAAACTGATCAGGTCAAAGCCAGGTGTACAGTGTGTGGAATGTAAAGGAAACTTAGTACTGTAATATATAAAGGAATGATGGGTGCCTTATACAAGAAGGTTGGCACTATGAGAAAGAAATGTTGGCATTTCGCTTCATTTATTTTTGTATTTTATGGGTTTGAAGAACTGGGGCAGTAACAAGGATTAGGATGGAATCTTGCAGCCCAGAAAGGAAGGAAAAAGGAAGAATCATTTTGCTGAAGGGTGCAAATCCATCCTCATTAGTTTGGTGATTTTTGTGACTCTCACTAGAAGGGGAAAACCATGGGTGATGGGTGAATCCCCACTTTGGGGAGGCTAGCCGGCTGGATCCGCCCCTTCTGACTGGAGCCCTTCCCCTTGCACACCGGAGCCCCGAAACCTGCCCTCCCATAACAGAAGGAGCCCTGAGGCCCTCCCCGTGACCAGAGGAGCCCCGCCTCGCTCACCCCAGCCTCCCTGGGCAAGCCTCCCTTACCCCATGGCCAGGCAGAGTGCTGTGCCAGGCCGCTCCCCGTGCGCCAGGCCCTGCCGGCCCCAGTGCGGACCGAGCCGAGCTGCTCCTGCTCCCTCCCCACACCTGAGGGCCGGGCCAACCCCAGTGCCAGGCTGAGTCAAGCCGCCCCCCTCCCCGCCACAGAGCACCACACTGGCCCCAGCGCCGGGCCAAGCCACTCCCCCACACTCCCTGCCCAAGTGCCAGGCTGAGCTGCTCCCCCCTGCCCGAGTGCCAGGCAGAGCCAGTGGTTCCCTGCCCACCCCCCGCCAAGCTGGAGACCCCAGTGCCCAGCTGAGCTGCCTTACTTCCCTGCCAGACCCCCGCACCTGCCACTTACTTGGAGCATCCCTCCTCACTCCCCTGCCCACAAAGAGAAGCAACACGGCGAGCAGTAGGGACCTGAGGGTGGGTGGAGTGCAGGTAGGCAGGTGACGGCAGCAGTAGTAGGCAGTGGGTGGGGGGACGTCGGGGAAGGGGTGGGGCCACCACGGCCCAGGTGTCCCTCGGGGGCGGCTGTGCCAGAGAAGGCTTAGCCTTCCCTGGTCTATTATACCTGCCCCCCATGGGGAAAATCAGTACTTAAGGAAAATCAGTGCAAGGGACCTGCACAAGTGGAAGTAGGTGAAGCAGTTGCCAAGGCTGTGAAGAGGAGCCTAACCCATTAAGAATCATAGGACTGGAAAGGATCTCAAAAGGTCATCTAGTCCAGTTCCCTTTACTCATGGCAGGACTAAGTATTATCTAGACCATCCCTGACAGGTGTTTGTCTAACCTGCTCTTAAAAATCTCTAATGATTGAGATTCCACAACCTCCCAAGGCAATTTAGTTCGGTGCTTAACCACCCTGACAGTAAGGAAGTTTTTCCTAATATCCAACCTAAACCTCCCTTGCTGCAATTTAAGCCCATTTCTTCTCGTTCTATCCTCGGAGGTTAAGGAGAACAATTTCCCTCCCTCCTCCTTATAACAACCTTTTATAAACTTGAAAACTGTTATTGTGTCCCCTCCCAGTCTTCTTTTCTCCAGACTTAAACAAACCCAATTTTAAAAAAATCTTCCCTCCTAGGTCATGTTTTCTAGACCTTTAATCATTCTTGTTGCTGCTTCTCTGAACTTGCTCCAATTTATCCACATCTTTTCTGAAATGTGGTGCCCAGAACTGGACTCAGTACTCCACTTGAGCCCTAATCAGCACAGAGTAGAGCAGAAAAATTACTTCTTGTGTCTTGCTTACAACTCTCCTGCTAATACATCCCAGAACAATGTTTGCTTTTTTTGCAACAGTGATACACTGTTCACTCATATTTAACTTGTGATCCACTAGGACCCCCAGATCCCTTTCTGCAGTCCTCCTTCCTAGGCAGTCATTTCCCATTTTGTATGTGTGCACCGCAACTGATTAGGGAAATTCATGATATAGTAGCTGATGCGGCAACTCATGGTGTTGGATGCCACCAGGTGGTCAAGGGACATCCACATAGAACACATCACCGGACATTGGCAATACCAGGAGGGATGAGCTGGAGTGCCGATGAGAAGCACAGGCAGGAAAACAACTGAAATACTTTCCTCATGGATTGCATTTTCTAAATGAGCAACCTAAATTCTCAATTACTGAGGGGCAATCGTCACTCATTGATACCTATTGCTTTCTGCTACCAACTCTCTGTATAATTTTTTTCATGAGTAAAGTACCCAAATGCATGGATGCTAAACATCTAAACTATATTCTTAAATTCATTCACCTAAATTTGGGTTATTGCTGATTATGCACTACATGTATCTTATGACTTTAAAACCAAACTTTGTATTTGTGGATAATCTAAGCACTATCCCTAGATGTACAGACACTCTTTTCCCAACCTATGTATTATATATATATATATATATATATATATATATATATATATATACATACATATATATATATGTTTTTAACATTAGCTATAATAAAATTTTTAAATCTGAAAAAAAATTAGCAAAGATATAGCCAAGAAATTCTCAAAAGATGGAGGTCTGAGAGAGCCTCGAAGACTAGAGACATAATAATTCATCATTGGCCTACACCTTATGTAGTCACTTATGTATCCAGTACAAACTGGGTGTAACATACAATTTAGAATGGTAGCATTTTGTACCCACTTCACACTCACTTTGCTGCCCTGGTACCTTTCCCAGTCATTTACACTAGGGCAAAGAATCATGCTAAAGAGGTGGCTACCTAGGGGCGTGTTGTTTGTTGTGCAAAGAGGGAAGTTTTTAAGTGGAAAGAGGATGAAGTATTGCATTATGGACAGAAACAATTGTTTGTGTTTGTCTTTTGAAGTGGTATTTGAATACATACACTCCTGGCAGACACTGTGTTGCACAAGAATCTTATTTATAAGCTTTTTCTAAAGATAAAAATGATGTAGATTTGCAAAACATCCACAAAAATTAGTGGAATTTCGTTGTAACTAAAGACTTCCTTAATCATTGAAGCCATATTGCATACTGCATTTCTTTATACCATATTAGGTGAAAAAAACCCAGTTGATTCTGACTGCTGTCATGGGATTGGAAGTGATCCACAGAAACACATGATGCAACTCTTTAAATCACGTCTTAAAGGTCTGCACATTTAAGTTTTGGAGAGAAGGATGGGTGGTTCTATGTGGAAAAAGAAGAAATGCAAGGTCTATATTTTGGTCAGGTACTATTTGAAATGACTGTAGCCTAAGGAAAATGAAAATACATACACAATGTTTATCTTATTTTTTCCTGACTATTCTCCATGTCAACTATATTACTTAGTATGAAAAGATAAGTGATTCTCCAAGTACACCCTGTTAAAGACAGTGGGCCAGAACTTCAGGTGGGCACACCCAAGAACGAGGAAGCCTAGGTAGCTTCCCTTTGCCATTCTTCTGAGGCAGCCTCAGGGCTGGTCTAACTTACACCAGCTGGCTGCTTGCCCGGTGTCACTAGAAAGCATTGTGTTCCAACCACAAGTCTTCTTGCACCCATGCCACTCCTTGGACACAGAGTGAGCCAGCCAGTGGCCAGACATGTATGGAGTAGAGCTAGCTGCACTGGCTTCATGCTACTCAGATATTAGCCTGTGCAAGGGAAATTCTCTGATTCCCTATTAGGACTAGGGCACTGTGTTGGGCTGCTCATCCCACACTAGCTTGGAAAGGGTTAACGAGGATGAGACAAGGCCAATTAAGCAGATAGCCCACAGCTGAAGAGAATTAAGTGGCCTAAGTAACCCCCTGATTAATGAGCCCAGCTGAGAAGGAACAGGCAGAGCTAATATAAAGCCAGGAAGTTGGCAACACTGGGGGAAGCTTGCAACTGCTCCCAGGGGATTAGAGAGGGAAAGCTGAGGGGAGAGTAAAAATCCTGGGGATCCAGGCCCCGAGGAATATTTACCCAGAAGAGTGCTGGAGCAGAAGCCTAAGAGAGGCAGAGTTCGAAATGGCAGCAAGGTGGGACATTGCAGATCTTGCCCATGGATTAGAGAGTTCCTGAGCTGAGCGTGGGCCTGAGTTCCACTACTTGCCACTCGGGCAGTGGATTTGAAGACTGCCTAGGATGGATTGTTCTGTGGGACTTTGATAGCCAAGAAGCAGGGAAAACACAAAGTGACCTGGCTGGAGGAACAAGCCATGAAGAGAAGTATCCTGAGTTGTAGAGAGAGGCTGCTGGGTGTGTGAATGAGTGACAGAAGGGAGCATTGGACCTGGAAGGAGCTAATTCCCAGAGCAGTCAGGAGGAGGCGCACTAGCGGTGAGTGTACCCTGGAACAGGCCCGCTCTATCCCCTTTGCACTGCCAGAGCTGACCCATTGTTCCTACTTTATAGTGTAAAAGCTTAATGTAACTTTATGCCTAGGGTGCCTTTGACCTGTGCATAACTTCCATGGTCTGTTCACTTTGTTTGGTGAGAGTATTGTGCACTATGGAGCATAGTTGGCTTCATTCTGCTCTTTGCTCTGCCAACTCAAAGAGAGGCTTTCCTTACCATAGAGAAACACGCTTTCCTGGGTTTGGTTTTAAGTGGATTCACTGTAGCTGTATAATGTTGTTTAATTAGAAATCCTACTTTCCCTCTGAAAGTAACGTGGGTATATATTACAAGACAAACAAAATGGGCATTGACTGACTTTTCAAATATTCAGTGAGTTCATTGTGCCCTTTGATTAGAGCAGGTTGCTGCTGCAGGATTGTGCTACAGATTTAGGCTTGTGTAACTGCATAAAGAAGCAGGTTAATAACAAGTAACACTTAAAATTTCATATAGAACTGCTTTAATGCCTTACAGTATTTTGGATGGTTGAGGGGGCAGGAATGGAGTTCAACTGCCAGGTTTTGCATTATGCCCTTGTCTCTAAATTAGAATTGCAGGAAAGGGAGGAGGAAAAAGAGAGCGCTAGAATACACGGGTCTGTATCTGATCTCACTTAACGTAGTGCAAAACCTGTTTTCCATTGACTTCAGTTGCTGTCCAGATTTACAGCAGTTTGAGAGAGCAAATTCAGGCGCTATTTTCAAACTCATTTGTTGTCCGAGTATGTGGGATGGGGATGGACAAAAGAGGAGAAATATTTCTAGTACCTTTCTATGAAAAATTGTTTTTGTGGCATTGAAATTGCATCAGGAGTATTATTATAAATGAAGAGCAATAATTTGAGCTTTTCTGTCATGGTCTTGAAGGCTATAAAAGCAGCAGAGCTTGCTTGTTGAGTGGATTCTTCCCCTGCACCTCCAGGTTTTCCAAGCTCTCTGTAGTATTGTATTTTTCAACCCTTATTATTTTTATTATTACTTTGAGTCAAGGTAACTGCTGTAGATTCTGCCTTCTTTAAACTTGATGCTTATTACTAGCTTATTCTCATTACAATCTTACTTAAATTGTAAACTGTTTGGTGTAGGGAGGATCTCTTGTGTGTGTACAGTGCCACCACCATAGGATCTTGATCCATAACTGGATAACTGTGGTGTTGGTTTTTTTGTTTTTGTTTTTTTTAATTCCCAAATTCTGGAGATTTAATCAGACCAATTGAAAGATTTAAACTGAAATGTTTAGTTTATTTTATCACATTTCGTAAACCAGAGAATATCCCAACAAGGGTCAAACTGCCATTTTTAAATTTCCTAATTTGAAAGAAAACAAACCACCTCTGCCCCTGGCAATTGTTTCTCTTCAGAAGCAAGCAGCATCCAAATATTTTGCTATGATCCACAGTGTGTGTGTGTGTGTATATAGATATATTAAAAATATAAATAAATAAATTTGTGTTTATGTATTTTTTGAAAGGACACATTCATGTGACTATAAAAACTTTCAAGCTCTTGACATCTAGAACTTTAAGTGCCAGATTCTCAAAAGTGTTCAGCACCTGCAATTGGGGACAGAATTTCAAAAGCACATTGAGCGCTGAGCTCTGTTGAAAATCTGCCTCCCACTGGTTTCTAATCTACTTTTAGCATGTGTATAATTCTGATGACACAGAATTACATAATTTAAAGACTGAAATGGGAATCAACTTCTTGTTCCCTTACAAGTCTCCTTCAATGACACCAAAAGAACAAAGAAAAAATAACTCATAGTTGCTATTGGGTTCATGAGGCTGTATATTCTGTCCTTCTAGCACGTTCAACCATGGACATTGCTGCGTGGCTTAAAAATACTGCCCATCCGTGCATGAATACATGTATTTTTGCAGTCCTTAGTTTCATAATTCAGGTCTAATATTAAAAATAATGGATAAAACTGTTTATTCTTTCATTTGTGCTCCACAACAGTGTTCTAATATGCCTTATAATCTGTATGATAGAGGAATGGTTCACTCAAGGGACTAGAAGTAGGACTTTGAAAGCTTTCTACCTCTAAGACACTGTTCTTATTTGGTCCAGGTCAGTAGTGTCTGCAACTCATTAACACATGTCAGCTGTCCAGTGTGAAATGAGTTTGGTCTCAACCCAGTTCCTGGTGGTCACATCACAAAAAATACCATCTCTAGCTGGCACCCATTAGAAATCTCAGCAGAGACACTAAGGACTCACTCCTCCACAACAGGGATAAGATTAGTGAGTGGGTAGAGCAGAATGAATAACTTTTTTTTTTTTTCCGGTTAAGTGTTCAAAATGTATTCTGGTCAAATGAAACATTTTGAAAATGTCAATTCAAAGAGACATCTTGTTCAGAAAATATGGATTTGAAATGGTTCATTTAGAAAACATTGAAATGAAACATCAATGTTTCAAAAAAAAATTCTGCTTTTTTTAATTTTTTTTTTTTTTTTTTTTTTTTTTTTTGCCGAAACTATTTGCTGAATTCTATTTGAATTCATGAACAGTTTTGGTGCCTTGAAAAATGCATTTTTGGTAAATCTTTCTTTGCCAAAAAAGTTTCACCCTGCTCTAGGAGGAGAAACTCTTATTGCAACTGACCCTACTATGTGTGTTGTTGTTGGCGTCAGTTAGTCTCGAGAGACGATGGATATGAGCCCATGGGGAATGTTTAGTTGATGGTTGTGCAGCGTCTGTTATGGCTGTAGAGCCCCACATGAGAGTGGCAGTCTCGACTGCATTTGCTGCATTTGAAGGCGGTGTCAGCTGTGGGTTGGAGCCGCTGCTTCCTTTTTCGTTGAACCCGCTTTTCCTCGGCAAGCTGCCGCAGCTTGTCTTCGCCAGTTTTCAATCCAGTGGTCAGAGCGTGTCTCCATCTGCATCTGTCCTGGGCGAGCTCTTCCCAATTGTTGATGTCGATTTGAACAGTCTTCAGGTCCCTCTTACAGACATCCTTGAAGCGAAGGTGGGGCCGTCCTGTAGCTCTGTTTCTGGAGGCAAGTTCGACATACAACAGGTCTTTGGGGATCCGTCCATCTTCCATGTGACTTAGATGGCCAAGCCATCTGAGGCGGCGTTGACAGAGGAGAGTGAACATGATGGAGATCTTGGCACGTTCCAGCACCTTGTTGTTCGTCATTCGATCACTCCAAGTGATCCCGAGTATGCGACGGAGGCAGCGCATATGGAAGGCGTTCAGTCTCTTTTCTTGCGACGCGTAGAGGGTCCAAGTTTCACTGGGGTAGAGAAGAGTGTTTAGCACACATGCGCGGTACACAGCGACCTTTGTGTTGACGGTCAGCATGTTGTTCCATACTCTCTGTGACAAACTGGCCAAAATTGTGAAGACCTTGCCGATTCTACGGTTGATCTCAGGGTCCAGTGAGAGGTTGTCCGTGCTGGTAGATCCGAGGTAGGTGAACTGACTGACCACCTCTAGCACATAGTCATTGATGGCAATGCTTGGATGTTCTGCATCCTGGGCCATAACTTTGGTCTTCTGAAGACTGATTGTCAACCCGAACTCTTTGTAAGCTCTGGAAAAGCGGTCAATCAGATGCTGGAGATTGGTTTCTGTGTGGGTAGCCAGGGCAGCGTCATCTGCAAACAGCATGTCTCTGATTGTTGCCTCCCGTACCTTGCTTTTGGCCTTTAGTCGAGCCAGATTGAAAAGTCTCCCATCAGACCGGGTGTGGAGATAGACTCCCTCTGTGGAATTTCCAAAGGCACGTTTCAGCAACGCTGCGAAGAAGATGCCGAAGAGTGTAGTTCTGTGGATTGAGTGATCTTCACTTGACAAGCAGAGGTGCTGGAACTAGGGGTGCTTGGCATGCAGCAGCATGCCCAGGCTTGAAGTGGTTTCCATTATATACAGGGTTTACAGTTTTTTTCAATGCCTTTCCGTACCCCCACAATAAAAATTGTTCCTACACCCCTGTTTAGAGGGCTTCAAAATGACACCTTCACAAAAAAATTAGTTTGCCAATTTTTAAAATTTTCAAAATATGCTTTCTGAAGGAACATGCCTCTGATATTTCAGATCCTTGGCCCATCTTGTGCAGACTTGTGCAGGCCTTTTAAAACATTCTGAAGTGCTAAGATTCAATACTACATCTTAATCAAAATTTGTGCAAATTTAAAGGGGGAGAATGTCAAGATCTTATTAGTGAATGAACTGTACTTGCTACGTATGTGTTCCATGAGATCGCTTTACTTTTCTCTATTGATTGATCATCTCATCTGTTGTTTATATAGAGATTTTCCTTCTTTAAAGATAGAAATTAAAGCAAGATTACAGATTTTGCTGCAGATTACAAGTATAATTGATCAATACATTTACTTTCTTTACACCATCATATTCTCTGATCTGGCATGTTAGATAGCATTTTAGGAGAAAATTTTCAGCCAGTCTCAAACCAGTTTCCATTTTTGAAAACTCACATTTACACATTCAATCTATCACTTGTATCTGCAAATCAGGAACAGGTACTCAGCGGAGTGCTTTGCAAGTGTGCACATATGTTTGTGTATGGAAAGCGGGTGCCCCCACTTTTCTGTGCAGAATAAGTTGTGTATGCAAAAATAAAAGCCAGGGCTCAAAATCTTGCCCTTAATTATCTGAAACCAAAAATAAAGTTCAGAGCTCTCACTTCTTTTTATCCATTGCCTCCTTTTCACTGTTTGTTTGCTTTGACTTTTGTTTCTATGAAAAGGCTCCATGCATTTGTAACCAATTTCCCCAGCATCAGTGAAATATACATGAGGTAACATCCATTCATCATATCTAGGACCTTACTGAATTCGCAGCTGTGAAAAATGACTCATGGACTGTGAAATCTGCGCCCCCGTGAAATCTGGCTATTCTATGGGGGCTGCAGTATTGCCACCCTTCTGTGCTCCCTTCAGAGCTGGGTGGCCAGAGAGCGGCAGCTGCTGGCTGGGTGCCCAGCTTTGAAGTCAGCGCCACTGCCAGCAGCAACACAACAGGAGGGGTGGCAATACCATACCATGCAATTATACAGTATGAACACATCTGCGAAATTTGCTATTTATGCTGTGACCAACCTGCAAAAAATGTGCTATTTCTCTGCAATTTAAGTAGACCCCTAATCATACCTCTTTGATCTAATCCACACTACACACATTTGCCAGCATAGGTACATTGGATGGGGGAGGAGGAAATCTATGTTCATTAACTTGGCTATGCCAGAAATAGCCCTAGTGTACACAGTTATGCTGGCAGGACTCCTTTGCCCATATAGCTTATGTCGTTCAAGGAGGTGGTTTAACTATTCCAGTAAAAGAACTCCTTTTGTTGGAATAAGCGGCATCTCCACTAAGGCACTTTGCCAGCATAGCTATACTGATGTAGCTATGCCAGCAAAGTATTTGTAGTGTAGACAAGCCCTTGGTGATAGTTGAACATTTCAGTGGTTCTCTCAATAGTAGAACTGAGCAGGAACCAGAATTTCTGATTTGTGGGGAATTTCAGAACTCTGAAATTTGTTTCTGTGCTGAATCGGAATGAAAATTATATACATTTCCCATGAAATAAAATTTTCAAAAATATTTCATCTGTGGTCAGTCAAAATGCTGTGTTTGGATTTAAATTTTATAATGAAAAGTCATTTCAACAGGAAAAATTGCAATGTTTTGCTCCAGTAAAGTCAAAATGGAATATCTTGATCTTATTAAAATGCCTCGTTTTTCTAAACAAAAATGACATGTTCATAGAATGATTTGATTTCAACAAATTAGTATTTTCCTACTGAAAAATGGTCCATTTGAAAATTTTGTGGCCATCTCTTCTGTTAGGCTGGGTCTACTCTTGAAATGTTTTACCAGCATATTGTATTATAGTTATGACAGTAAAAGCCCGAGCATAATGCCGTTATACCTGTATGAATGCTTCATACCTGTAGAGTTTATCTTGCATTGCTAAATCAGAATAAACTATACTGGCATAAACACTTTTTTTTAACCAGTGTAATTGCATTTACACTAGGGGTGTTTTGCCACTTTAAATAGGCTAGGATAGCTAAAGCAGCAGACATTTTGTGTAGACAAGGGCTTATAAGAAGAGTTTGGGTTGGGAGTCAGAATTACTATGGGGAAACTCCAAGTTCTAATTGCCACTCTATGGAATTACTGAAGATATCTTAAGAATCAGAATAGTTTATACTAAATGACAAAACTGGTAAAAGAAGGCACTTAGAAGAATGAGACTGAGATTTAGGCTTCTAAATCACTCAGGCACTTTGAAAATTTTATCCTAGGCCTAGAGCAATGTTTAAATAGCCTTGTTTAGCCATACCAATAACATGGCTAATCTCTGCCCATGTCACATTTCTTTTGATATAGCTACACTTTTCTTTTTCTAACTTATCTATATTTGTGCATGAGAGTCTTCCCCTCCTCCCCTTATCAGGTTACTATATTGTACCTTGATTCCCCATCTTCTGTAGTGCTAATCTATTTATGGGATTTGCTTTGCTTTGATATCAAGCTACTTTTTAACATGGTCGGTTGGACGATCCAGAAAGGCCAACAAATTCTTCTTTCCTAATAGCCACAAAAATGCTGCTTAAGCAACAAAAGATATAGAAAGATGAAACCTGATTGGCTAGCATGGCTTAGCCAATGTGCTTATGTGCCATGTCAGGGTAGACTTCGGAAGCACAGGGCTGTGTAATTCGGTGCTTATTGTGCACTCAGAACCTGGAAACTTTCAAACCGTTTCAGCTCTTACTAGTTTGGTTACTTAATTTGGATTATTCTGATTCTTAAGATAGTGTCTTCAGTAATTTCACACACTGGCAATTAAAGCTTGGGAGTTCCCACACAATAATTCTGAGCCCCAATAAACCAGTCCTGATTACAAAATAAGCCACACCTGGGTTGAATTGCTGATTCCCAGAATAAAACAGAGAAGGAAGTTGCGGTAAAAAGGGGAATTTCAGGAGATTGCAGCTAGGTCTGTAGATACTGAAGGGAGCAAGAAGGTGTTTGTGGGGCCCTGAGTCAGCAGGGAAAAAGCTGAAGAAGCAGAGTGCATGGAAGGAAGCTCTCCAGGCAGGGGTGCTTGGGAGAGACTGTAAAAGTGAGCTGGGATGAAGTGTTTTGGATTAATTAGGAGAAAGACACTGAATTGAGCTTAGGGCCTGGAGGACTAGTATGTACCAGAGGACTAAATAAACCGGACACCTTGTGGGGAATGTTTGAACCACCTTTGAACTGTGAGTTCCTAAAGGGCTCCAAGGGGTAGGGGAACAAAAGAGAGGTAGAGTTACCTCTGGCCATGAGGATACTCATTAAGCAGCCACCCAGCTACTGCCTCTCTGATTAAACTTCCATCAAGAATGATACTATTTCCCAACTGTGACAGTTATTTCTGTGCCTTGGATAGGTGTCTGCTAGGAAGAGGACTGAGGGTATGTCTACACTGGCAGAGTTACAGCGCTGCTCAGAGAGCGCAGAAGGAAAACCACTGTTATGTGTTCACACTATCAGCTGCCTGTATAATAGCATGTTTATACTTGTGGCACTTGCATCGGTATTCAAAGCGGTGCACTCTGGACAGCTGTCCCACAGAGCATCTCTTCCTCTTCTGCTGCTAAATGCTGTGGGAAGGCAGAGCGTGTCGCGGGGCATCCTGGGTCCTGTCCCAATGCCCTGTGATGCATTGCTTTGCATCCCGGCAATCCCTGTGCTTCCGTCCGCATTTGGCACCATCTTTCAATGGTTTGTGTACTGTGCACTCTGCCTCTTTGGTGTGCAAGAATGGATCCCGCACTGCTGACCAATATGCTGCTTGCTCTGACTAACACATCACAAGTAGCAGTGGAGTTATTCCTTAAACTACAAAGGCATGAGCAGTTATGACACGGGACTGCTTGTGGCATTCACGGGAGGTGCTGACCACAGTAGAACGCAGCTTTCTGGCTCAGGAAACGAGCACTGAGTAGTGGGATCACATCGTCATGCACATCTGGGACGATGAGCAGTGGCTGCAGAACTTTTGAATGAGGAAAGCTACATTCATGGGACTGTGTGATGAGCTTGCCCCAGCTCTGCAGTGCAAGGACACGAGAATGCGAGCTGCCCTGCCACTGGAGAAGCGCATGCACTGGAGAAACGATTGCACTGTGGAAGCTGGCTGCTCCAGACTGCTACCGATAGCTCACTAACCAATTCGGAGTGGGGAAAGTCAACTGTTGCACACTTCCGTCAATACAAGTCCAGGGCCATTAATCGCATCCTGCTCCGAAAGACCATGACTCTGGGCAACGTGTGAGACATTGTGGATGGGTTTACACAAATGGGCTTCCCTAACTGCGGAGGGGCGATAGATGGCACACATATTCTGATTCTGGCACCAGACCACCTAGCCACCAGGTACATTAATCAGAAGGGGTATTTCTCTATGGTTCTCCAGGTGCTTGTGGATCACTGTGGGCATGTCACAGACATTCACGCAGGCTGGTCTTTCGAAACACTGGCCTGTTCAGGAAGCTGCAAGCAGGGACTTTCTTCCCACACCAGACGATCACTGTAGGGGAAGTTGAAATGCCCATTGTGATACTGGGAGACCCCGCCTACCCCTTACTGCTGTAGGGATATTAAACAAGAGACTCACTGATTCCCCCAAGTGAAAATAACCCCCCATAACTTGTATAAAATCCAACAGCTTCACCAAGTAAAAAGATATCTTGGGTCTCCTGTTAAAACTTGTAAGTTTCTGTATGTACTAAACATTGATTGTATCTGTCTTTTGAAAGATACTTTTACTATGTAAAACTTACAAACAAGTTAATTAACTCTGCTCTTTAAGTGACCACTATGTTAACACCCCTGCTGTGAGCCTTAATGTAAACAAACATAAGGTGTTAAGTGACTTCCACTTCATTGTAACAAGCAACGGCTCCTGGAAACAGACCCCACACCCTCTGTGATTAAAGGGCCAGGAGTCTCAAATGAATTGGCACACACCCTGAAAGTGGTGGAGACAGTAAATTAAGATATAGAATGTATGTTGATGAATGCATGATATACATGAATGGCTAGGGAGGTGCCAGCCTAGACAGGGAGGATCCATCGGCCGAAGACAGGTTTTGGATGGACCGATACAACCCCCGGAGGGTAAAAATGGGATCCACCCCACCACCTGAAAGGATGAGAAAAACAAACTTTGGACAACGAGGAGCCACCAGGAATGCCACCAGGAACATGTCATCTGCTGATTGAGTTAGCAACAGCAAGATGAAACAGTTCCCATAAACTAACATAGGAAATAATTCCTATAAGAATGGCTTCTACACACGGAGGACTTTGAGTCTGGTTCTGCAACCACCCTCCAGGAGCATCAGATGAATCTGACAAGGACTCGGCTCCACCCTCATGCCCAGGTTACCTGGCCAGTAACTTGGCATGAGCAACTTCTAGGCTGGTAACTATGACATCTATGCAGAACCTGTGTGTGTGTGTGTGAATGAATGTGAAACTGAATGAAATGTTATAGCTATAACTGACTGCTTACTATGATTCTTTTTGTATTCACAATAAATGTGACATTTTGTCTTATCCCCTTTAAAAAGATCCTGCTGGTTTTTATTTTATTGGTATAACAATGCCATGCCCATGCCATGAATCCATACATGGGGCACCTTGACAACAGCAAGGAAAGGTTCAACAACAGGCTGAGCAAGTGCAGGATGGCTGTTGTGTGTATTTAAAGGCCCACTGGCGCTGCCTATATGGGAGGCTGGACCTGGCCGATGACAATATTCCTATGCTTATAGCCGCGTGCTGTACGCTCCATAATATTTGTGACGGGAAGGGTGAAAGCTTTACTCAGGGCTAGACTGCTAAGGCTCAGCGCCTGGAGGCTGAATTTGAACAGCCAGAGACCAGGACTATTAGAGGGGCACAGCATAGGGCCATAAGGATCAGGGATGCCTTGAGGCAGCAATTTGAACCTGAAAGCCACTAATACTTGTTGCTATGTTTGGGAGTGCAGTGCTTGTAATGCTAGGAGGTGATTATGATTGGTCCAGCCAATGCACTAAGAAGGTTTAAGAAAATAGCCGGTTGCTTTGCGGGGCTCTGTTTGCTTTCAATTAATGGAATAAAGATTGCTTTCAAACCAAAACAATTATTTTATTAAAAAACAACTGGAGGAGAGAGAAACAAAAAAACACATCAGCACTGTGGGGGATGGGAGAAGGGAGGGTCCCAAGAGGAGGTGGGGTCCCGGGACAGTTAAAGATTTGTGTATGTCCAGGTAACCTATGTAACTTTGTCCTTTGGAGTACAGTGCAGCGGGTACTGTACTTCAGCAGGGCTAAACTGCAGAGGGATGGGTGTTGAGTGCAGCGGGTACTGGGAGTCTGCAGGGCTGGTCTGTGATGGGGGAGGAGTGGAATGCAGCAGGTACAGACTGTAGCCAGGAGGTTGATAAGAGTGTATTGGCGGTGTCGGGGACGGGTGGAGGGACATGGGAAAGGGTTTTGCGACAGCAGCTGCAGGGGAGGGTGGGTGCGAAGCTGCTCGGTTTGCAGTGCTAGTGTCGCCTGGAGCGTGTCCACTTCATGTTCCATAACGTTTAAGAGCCGCTCTGTGGCTTTGTTCTGGCATGCAGCATTCTCCTTTCGGTCCCTCTTCTCGCTGTCCTGCCACTCCTTCAATTCTTGTTTTTTCAGCTGCAGAGTGCATCATGACATCGCCCAGAAAGTCCTCTTTAATTCTTCGGGGCCTCTTTCTAAATCTGCGCAGCTGTTCAGCCGGCGATAACAAAGAGGGAGGCTGGGCTCCCAAGTTCGTATTTGTGAAGCCAAAGTGCAACATTTTACAGAAGGAGTATTGTTGCAACACACAGACAACTGATTCAGTGATTTAAAACACAGCCACTATTCACATACCTGTCACTAACTGGCTGACCCCAGCCACGCACACATGAGCCACAAGACCTCCAAAATGATGAATAACCACAGGGCCAGGGGAAATCACTCTTATCAGACCCAGCTGTGCACTGGGCACGTGGCTCTTGGGGAGAGCCAGCACTGTAATGGGGGGGCCTTATCATATCTGTCCCCAGATTTTCCACAGGCTCTGTCCATTATGGAAGATATCTTGCTGCTGAGGGTGAGCAGGGAATCAAGGGAGGGTCTTCTCCAACACAGCAGCTTCCGCCAAGGCCCTTATGCAGCTCGCCTGTGTGCAGCAATGATCTCCTCCCTACCGTGACAGCAGAGTGGCGCGGGAAAGTTGCCCTTAATGGGGCAAGAAACAAAGCAGCTCTGCCAAAGAACCTGCAGCAGTGGATTACCCAATATCTCCATGAGTTTCGTGGAGATCTCTGAAGCAGATTCCCGTGAAGTGAGGGAGTCAATCAACACCCTGTTCCACTGCTCAGACTAGGCATGTGGTGGTACGTGCATCATACAGACACAAGCCTGCTTTCTGCAACCCTCCTGCCCCCAACAACTCGCTTCAGCGATTCCCAAAATCAAAGCCACTTACCAGGGGTCTCCTCTCCTGTTTGCGCTTTGCCAAGCTCTGACAGCTGTGACTGGCTAGCTTCCCCTGGGGTAGAGAAGAGCTCCTGGCTGCATGCATCTCTGACCTCCGAATCGTCCTCTGCTCTAGGTGACCCTCTCCCTCCACATCCTCATCCAAGATTTCCTCCGATTGCTTGTGTCAGTTGAGAGTGGACCGAGCCAGGAGAAGTATCCACAGTGGCCTTTGCAGTGGAGGTGGGGTCACCCCTGAGTATTGCGTCCATCTCTTTGTAGAACTGGCAGCTCATGGGTGCAGCACCAGAGCTGTGGTTTGCTTCCCATGCCTTGTGGTAGATGTTCCGCAGCTCCTTCACGTTGACCCTGTAGTCAGTGTGTCCTGGTTGTGGCCCCTTTCTGTCATGCATCATGAAAGCTGTCCATAGGTATTGTAATTCCTAGGCTGAAGCAGAGCTGGAACTGGACAGCCTCCTCTCCCCAAATGCTGATGCGGTCCGGAAGCTCGGCATTGCTCCAAGCAGGGGATTGCTGGGTGCCTGGAGCAGGTATGGTTACCTGGAAAGATGCACTGAGACCACTGCACGCATCACCAAGCAAACAGGAAAGGACAAGGAATTTAAGGGGTGGGGCTCACGGCTGGTTACCTGATGGCAGGGCAGTAGAGTTCAAACTGACGACCAAAGGCGAGAACAGGCATTGTGGGACACCTCCCAGAGGCCAATCACAGTGCTGTAATCGACGAGGGTGTCTACACTGGCACTGTGGCACTGTATCCCTGGTGCAGAAAGCTGTATGCCTTTTACTGGGGAGGGGGGGGTGTTGTTTTTTTTTTTACAGTGCTGCAACTGCGCAGTTTGTGCGCACTAAGTGGCTTGGCAATGTGTACATCTCGGGAGCTGCAATGCAGAAAGCTGCTTTACTGCACAGAAACTTGCGAGTGTAGACAAGGCCTGAGACACACCAACACATTTTACATAGGTCAACAAACATCCATCAGAATCTGGCATGTATTGTCTACATTGAGAGCTGAGATAGGGAAAAACAGCTGGAAATGGAAGTTTATTAAAATCCTCAGGTGGGTATTATGCAGCACATATAGGACAAGATTAGTGCAGACAGAGAAGGTGTTCTGCAAGTCCTGACAACAGCAGGAGGGGGTGGGGGAAGAGCACACATGAAACCAGTTTCTTCATACCATGGCCAATAGCTACTGGGTGCAGTCCAATATTCAATCATTCAAACCTCTCCCATCCAAAATCACTTTCAGTGACTATGATAATCTCTGAAACAGACTTGATATGTTTTCCTTCAGATGTTTATCTTTCTCATGAGAAAGAAGGAAGTTTCTTAAGGATTATGTTGACACTAAAATTGACCAAGCATGTCAACATATATTTAATTCCTTCAGTGCTGTGTTTGTGGGTGTGTTGTAAGTTCATGCTATGATTACTATTTGTGCAGCTTGGAGGAGGAAGTCTATCTTCTCAGGAAGGGTGAGAATGAAGTCAGATTAGCTAGAGGTCAAAGTCCATTGAATGGCTTTATTTTTGTGAGAGGAACATGTTGGTGTAAATATTCATCTAGCTTTAGAGACTCGGAAAAAGGAGCATAGCATCAAATGGAGTAACACATGTTTTGTATCCAGGGATGTTCAGAAGCCTGTGATGATTGGGTATACCTCCTAGTGATACCTAATATACAGACAAGATCCCTGTTTGTTTTAGTCTTGTATTCAGTGCTTACTGGCTTCCTCTAATACAGTGTATATAGGATACCATACAATGGGCAAAATTCTGCAGGGGCATAAAGGATGGCATGAGTTAAATCCCATCTATAAGCTAATCAGAAATGATTTTAAGTAGCACAAAAGCTAATCTGCAATGTTTTGGAATCCTGTAGTGGTGCAGAATGTATTTTTGTACTGGGGCCTCCAGGCATTGCCACAAACAGATCTTAATTCAAATAATGTTTTGGTGGTTTCAGTGCTTAGTGTGTCTGGTCGAAAGGGGTCGCAATCCAGCAAATACAATCTCTGCAACTCAAGCCCAGTGGCTGAGGGGCCACAGTTCAGCCCTGCCTGGGGGAAAATTCCCTGTGATTGGCTGCTTACCCCACTTTTCTGCCTCCTGGGGAAGGCCAGTCAATCAGAGCTGCTGCAGCAAGCAGGCAGCACGCTCTACCACATTCCCTCAAGAGCTGACTGACCCCATTCTCACAGGAGAGAGGGCAAAGGTGGGAGCAGAAAGAGTCCAGCAGCTCAGGGCAGTTCTGCTCTCTCCTCCCCCATCCCTTCTTGTGAATAACAGGATGGCTCATCTGCCACCCTACAACACCCAGCTTGGGAAGGGGGATCGAGGAGCTCACTGTAGCCCCCCAGGCCTGGGAAAGGGGTGGACAGCCCTTGGAGCTGTAGGAGGAACAGAATTGATGTGATAAGGGACAGGACTGATATGGGGGAAGAACTGATGTGAGGGGTGTGGGGATAGAATTGATGGGGGTCTGGCAGAGGCAGAATTGACAGGGGGTGGGAGGGGACAGGCAGATGTGATGTCACTTTCATTCCTGTAGGAAATGACAGACTTTCCCCTCAAAACCCCCCCCCCCCACTACCACTTTGGACTACTTTAAGCATGAGGTGGTCTCAAGCCTGAACAAAAAGACCAGTGGTAGAATCTTTGAGTGGAGGCCTTTTCTATCTACAGAAAAACATTCCGTAACTGTCCGACTAGTTAGCTTGTGCATTTAGGGATCCTAGAAGGTTATGTGGGTAAGCCACGATGCAAACTATCCAGAAGTTTAGAGGCTGCTTCCATAGATATTTGACAATATAAGACCCGTGGAGGAGACTGGAGACTGACCATTTTGCCTCACAATACACTTTTCACATGATACTATGTTGTAAAAGGGGAACAGAGTATGGACTATAGATGCTTTTTGTTTTTGTTTGCTGAACCTGAGATTTTTGTCTTTCCCTCATGTCTTTCATGCCTCTGATTCTTAAAGTGGCTTCAAAAGGTGAAAACCAACGAACCTCAGTGCATTATAGAGGCCCCAGAGTGGGGGACGAGGGGAAAGTCCCACTTCTCTTTTGTTTTGCTCTTGTGCATCATGTAGCATTAGGAATGCCCAAAATATTTAAGTTCAGTTTTTAAATTTGGAAATTTTGCTTGTTCTTGAAAGAAACATCAAGGTTTTGCTTCTGGAAAACCACAGGTCTGAGACTGGGACTTAAATTTACTTTGTTATAGCTGGCAAAACTAAGCGCAGAAGCCAAATATTTGTTTTCCAGAATCCAGAGGAAGCTGAGGCTCTTATTCAGCTAAGGAAGTTGCAGACCTCAAATGTAGCTTCAGAACTAGCATTTGAGGATTCAGTATTGCTGATCCTCAATGTCTGCAAAGGATTCAGACTGACATGCCTGAATATTATCTTAAATGTCTAACTTCTGCAACCCAAGTCTGAGATCAGAGTAGTTCTGTTTTTCTGATGGTTTGTTTGAACATTTTCACGTTTTCTGCATTTGACTTCTGTGGTTATTATACCCAACTTTACCTTACTCTGACATATTGCACCTGTTCTATACAGTAACCACAAACCTTTATACATGTGGCTAAATCTGTTTTACTGTTGGATGACATCAGAGACTTTCATTATTTAATCTACTTCTACAAAGTATGGGTAGAATTCTGATTCCATTGAAGTAAATAATTGGGCCAGTATTTGGCTCTATAGGTAGAGTTCAGGAATTTTTGAATCAGAAGACTTTTCACTACTTGTTTGTCTTGCACAAATCAATGCAAACAATGCCCGACTCTTTCTATCAATTCACTTACTCTGATTCCAAGTCACTGCACAAAATAACATTGAAACTGGAAGTTTCTCATGCAAAAGCCTATCATTCTTAGATTTCTAATCTATAATTTGTTGTCAGGCTCCTCAATTTGTCTCTTGGTTTCTTTAAGTAACAAAGTAAACATCTCATCCTGTGCTGGCCATGAAATTTGCAGTTTGACTTTTAGCTTTTTGTCTCTGAAAGTGTGTCCTCTTGTCTGTGGCAATAATAGTTTTCTATAAATAAGCTATCTTTTAATGCTGCTTGTTTAATCTGTGCATCACAGTTTACTAGTCAATCTGAAAATCCAGTCTCTTAGCCCAAGGCATTCACAATGGTGGTGACTCCCATTGAAATAGCCACTTTTGACTACACATAACTGGGGTTCAGAAAACTCACTAGCTATCATAGATTTATTGGTTTGGAATGATCAAATCAAAAATTCCTGGTCTATCCTTTTTGTCGCTAGTTACAGTAATTCCAGCCAAACAGAGCTGCAAAATAAATAAAAAGGAATCTCGGAAGCAGAGGGCCAAGAAGGTGACGGTTCATTTTACACATGCAAGGGGTTACGATTTTCAGGCAAATATGATCTTTATTATAAGAAAATTATTCCCTACTAGCCAATATCTTACATTGAAACTGGAAGTTCAGAATTAACTGTTGTGCCTGGATATTTCCCTGTTAGTAAATGTAATTCCGTTTGTTTTGGACATTTCCAACATGTTGCAGAGTGTATCATTTTGGACACAATTGCAACAGAGTTCTGATCCAATGTGTTCTGTGAAGTATATTGCATTAATTGTAAGTTTGCATCCTCGAGTACAAACTTTAGTTTCATGCTGTTATCTGTTCCTCTTCTAAATAACTAATCTCTCTCTTCTCCTCCTCTCCTCCCGCCCCCAAATTGAAGAGCTTTGGTGTAGTGATAAATCATATTTTTCAGGCTCATTATTTTGCAAACTTTTTTCTATAAATGTCTAGCCATGCTTATGTTTCCAGGATATTTTAAAGTAATGTTACAAAGTGTTGGTTGCTTTTTTTATCAAGTGAGATTTGCTGGCATCTACTTTCCCATGACTATTGATTACACCAATTCCAGCTCTACAGACCTCTACGTGCAACTATCCCCACCCACATGTTTGCTGAAATACTCTCTGCCCAATGAATCATGCTATAAATCATCACAGCTACGTGCTTAGGACTGAAAGACTGGTGTGTCATTAGGCTAGAAAATTCAAGCCTACAGCCTTACGTGATGCAATCACTACCAGGATGCTGCTGGCAAAGATAGCAGAAATTGGTCCTCTCTGTTTTCTTTCTTTCCCCTCCAAGACCATTGACTTTGATACTTGAAAATGCTATACACTCTTTTGTTTAAGAGACGTTATACCAGGAAAAGTACAGATTACCATGCAATTTATTTTACATTTAGGTTACAATGTTCTGTTCTGTTTACATCTCCTATTAGAATATTCTTTTCAAGTCTAGCATAACTTACTTACCACAGACTTTAACTGTGTGAGGCCCCAGCATTTCTCTTAGTTCAGTCCCAAAGGAAATGTATCAATGGACTATATGGCAGCCTCCTTTTTATTTTTAAAAGATGAGACAATAGGAAAAGTAATAGAGTGGAGGAAGGCAAGGTCACTTCTAAATGAAAATAATAAAGGCTGAGGTCATGTTAGAATGTGTCTGTTTCCACTGGAAGCTAAGTCTGACTTTCTTGAGTAAACCAGCTACTTGACATTCCAATAAAGAACAATGAGCCCAGCGCGAAAAGGACTTGTTTTGTTCTGGTTTTTCAGCGGCTCTTGTGAGGTTGCACAAATCATCAGCTTTGGACAACAGGTCTCCCTGACGTCAGCATCTCTCTCTTTCTCAGGATCATAGCCGAGTTTGAAATGCATCACATCCGGGACCCCAAGGTCTCCTGCTAAACAGGGAGTTTCCATGATTTGAACTCACCTGCCCTTCCTCTTTCCAGTGACCGGGTATCTCCTTGAAAGGAAAACAATATCTTAGCACAGAGAGAATCATTCATTCATTGCAGAAAGAAACAATATTGTGAGACCTGTATGAAACTTTCAAAATAAATACATGAAGCCAAAATTTGGGGTTCTTATTCTGACTTGGTCGTTAGTAAGGTGAATTGCTGGAAGGAAGGGTGGGAGGTAGTGAGGCTACTCACACACTCTTACTGGGAAATTCTTTTTGAGGCAATTATCTCGCTCACCTCCTTCCCTGCTGCCTCCTTTTTAAACTACAGCTTTAGTCTTCTGCACCACTGCACTGGCATCCATTTTTATACTATTTCTGCTTAATTAAATCAGACCTATTCAGACTCCAAGGTAGAAGAACAAAGGTCAAGAAAAGTCTCACACCCCTAACAACTGCTATTAAGCCCTGTTAAGCTGTAAGTGCCCTGGCTTTCAGTCCAGAAAAGGCATCCTGGACTGTTAATAGATTTGACCTCCAAATAGCAACAGTTCCACCAAAAAGCTCCCCAAAGCAAAAGGAGCAGGAATGGAATTTAGGTGCTTAACAGAAACCTTGTGCCTAAGGCTATACTCTAGCACTGCAATGCAGGGAAGCAGAATAGGTATTTCTGTGAAGCTAGAGTGACTTGGATGCTAGGAACTGAAGAGAGAACCTGAACCCAACCAACTCACCAATATACTTTATCTTCTGCAAGTTTAATTTTGAAGGCATGAAGGAAGGAGGGAGAGAAGAGCACTGTTCAGTAAAAGGACAATGCACCAGCCACATTGCCTGCCTGTTAAAATGACACACTGTATGTATGGTGCGACTTTGGTGTTGTGTGAGGACAGCCATGCAATTGGACATGAAGGGTAACAAATGTGACTTGGATTTGAATTCCTGTCATTTTAATGGTCGTTCCTTAGAATGGGTACAGTCTGTGCTTGGCATGAAAAATAGGGCCAGTTCAAGCAAATCTGGGGAGCTTGCAAAGCCATTTGATTCAGGTGCTTTGCCTCCAGGTTCAAGATTCAGTGTTCAGCCTCCTTTGGACCACACCGTACGAAGAAGTGGGTTATGGGGCGGAAGTAGATCTTGCATCCAGAAATGTTGTGTGTGTTTGTGGAGGAAGTAGAAGAATAAGGGATAGACGTCTCTGATCAATAGGAGGAGGAAGGAACTTGTGATTTGCCCCATTTGTCATGCCTCTTGGTATCTCAAGACCATGGGCTCATTTCAGAGAAGACTGTTCAATAACAGGGAAGTTAACGCAGTGCCAGCTGTGAGTCTAACTCCTTAGACAACACCAGCCAGACATATTGCTTATTGACTCCATGGGCTTTTGCCACCTTAATATAGAATTTATGCAGTCCCACTCGAAAGCTCAGTCACTCTTGACAGCAAGTAAGCAGACTCCTGTGATATGACTGTAATATTACATACAATCCAAGTTCATCTGTTTCTGAAGGCCCAGACATACAACAGATCAGTACCTCCTTCGATCTCCCTCCTCTACCCAAGTAGGCAATAGTCAGGCTGATATGGTCATACATTTATTTGAGCTTTATTAAGTAAATGAAAATGAAGCAAGAGATAGTTGCACAATGCTAAGAATAAAGACTGATAGACAAAGACAAACTTCGGTTATTTTCTTAAAACTTCTGTTTAAAGTAACAGTCATATAGGTTTTGCTTCTGAGGCTTATCCCAGCTGTGGCAGCGAGGGATCCTTTACCAGGCAAACACAGTCCTTGCCTCTTAGGATCCAGTCTAGTAAAAAGAATCTTTCACTAGGCAGCTGTTATCCAAAACCCCTGACATGTGACTATTCTGACCCAGGGCTCACATTCAAAAAGGGGGAAGGAGGGTCCATGGGGTAAATCTTTGAAGTCATCCTAAGTGACTCATCACTGGGTCCCCTTCTGCGTTGTCCATGAACTGGTTTCTACCAGCTGTATTGAGAATTGAGGAGTTTTCTTGGGATGACTTGCTTTTAATGGGTTCACCACTCTCTCCCCTTAGGGATATACTGTTGCTATGGGTCAAACTCAGCATTGATTAATGGATCATGTGTTCTGTTCCAGCCATGTGAGAGTTCTGTAACACACGTACAGGCGAACTACAGAGATTAGCATATGAGTTACTTGTCTGTTCACCAGAATTTAGGAAAGTCCAAACACTATGTATTTTACTACAATGCTAACAACTTAATTTTAATAACATTCCACTGGCATTAAGCCTGACAGGCTCTCAGTTGATAGAGAGGTCTAGAGTTGGCCTAAGCCTCCATCACAGCATTATTTATACATTCAGGCATAAATATATGCTTGAAGTTCATGCCTCGCAAATTATGTCTTGGGGGAGCATATTGGGAGTCTGAATTTGGATAAGCTAAATTTTGAGAGATGTTCGGTGAATAGAATTTCCTAAAACGCAAAAATCACCCTCTGATATCTGAGCCTGAAACCAGCACCAGGAAAAGCAATAGTTCCCAGTAGACTAATAGAATAGGCCACAAATCAGTAGTGCACTGGAAGGCATAGTGATAAATTTGGAAGGGCTCTGTGTGTTTGCAGTACCACCTTCCCAGGGATTTCTGCTAGAAGACAGTATCCTTAATTTGCAGTCAAGGCTTCATAGGAACATTAAAAATGGAGGATGCCTGGGGCTATACTGAATTAGTACCTCTCTCAAGGTTTTTGGCCAGGCCTCCTCTGTGGTCATGGCTGATCACTATATGGGTTCTACTAGCCTGCTCCGAGCCCTAATGCAAAATGTAAGTTATTAACTCCTTTCAAACCCACAAACTTCCATTTGGCTGGTGGAGTCCCACTCCTTGGGATAAATCAGTAGGTGTTAATCTCTTCCAGAGGTGAATGTAGTCCCTTGTGTCCATATATGTAATATATTGTTGGACATCTGAGAAATCAACAACTCTTCTGTACACTTTGTGTTTAACCTGTTTATCCAGGTTAATTCTGAGCATGTTAGAACACAAGAAATATATCATTCTGTCATGAAACCAGCATACCAGGGAAAAGAATAGGTAGCCTACTAAAAGTATAAATAATGTCAAACAGAATTATTAATGCTACTTAGCACAGACCAGACTGGTCTGAGTTCATTTCAGTTTGTTTTCCTTTATGTTGAATAGGAGGCAATATTGGCTACATTTTAGTTAGCTTTTTATAATATAGTAAATATCAAGTGCAGAATTTTATGTGACCAGAGAAGAGAGTAATGGATGCATTTTTAATAAATATGGTTCGTAGAAGATCTGTAAGGAATATGATAGCCAGATATTGGAAGTCTGTTCCTTTTGAGGTATTAGCTGGTAAAGCAAGAGGAAAGACTGAATACATCCAAGAGAATCATTTTAGCCCAATTACCCACTGAGCTGTGAAAATGACTGGATTAAAGTAAAAATGTTTTTGACAGAAGAGAGGATTGGTTAAGTACAGAAGTAAGTCATTTGCATAGAACACAAGTATATAGTGAAAGTCAGCTATGTGGAAAGCTGTGTTACCTGAATGACTTTGGATAGCTTTAGCTAAAGGTTCAATAGCTAAAATGAATATCTGGGGGAAAAAAGGGCAAATCTAGCATGCATCTCAGAAGAGAGAAAAGGGTGTTAAAAATACTATTTCTAAGGATTCTGACAGAGGGGTATTTGTAAAGAAGGGGAAACCAGCTTGATAAAATGAGAAATGAAGCTGCATCATCCAAGCATATAAAATTGATATTGCCATTCAATATGGTTGAAGGGTTTTTCTGCATCTCTAGGAAAATGCAGCTTCTGGGGTGTCACAATTTTGATATGAGAACTCAGTAATTTCTCCTTCTAACATTCTAATATTTAAAGTAGACAAACTGTTTTCCAGCCTGTGGCTTTTTTATTTTTTGTTGTTTCATTGATTCTTAGGCCAAAATTGCACCTAAGCTCCTCAATCCATATTAAGGATAGTTCTTCCGAAGGGTTGCATGTATTTAGTTTAATTCCTCCCATTGACTTTAACCCATCCCCACAGGTCTTCTCATTCTACCCTCCCATCTCATGCCACTCCTAAAAAGTCTCCTCTTTTTTCAATGAGACTGGATTTTCTTTGGGATGAAAGATGATCATGAATCTTCTAAGGAAAGAATTTTCAATCAAGTCATTTCATTAGTGACTTGGATAATGGAGTGGAGAATATGCTAAAAAATCTGCAGCAAAAGAGATATAGGTTAGATCTTAAAATTTTTCCCTAATTACAAGGATAGTTAAGCTCTGGAAAAGGCCTCTAAGGGAGGTTGTGGAATCTCCATCATGGGAGGTTTTTAAGAATAGGTCAGGCAAACACCTGTTAGGGATGGTCTCGCATAGGTGCCGACTCTGTGGGTGCTCCAGCCCTGGAGCACCCAGAGAAAAAAAAATTTGTGGGTGCTCCATTTGAAGTTGTGCTATGCTCCGCTATTAAGTTGCTTGGCTGCCTGCTTTGTCCACAGCTGGCAGCTCCTCTACGCCCCTCCCTCCCCCAGCGCCCCCTGCCTGCCGGTGGACCCTCTGGATCAGCGCCTTCCTCCTCCTCCCCCCGCCTCCTGCCCACGGCAATCAGCTGGCTTGTAGCGTTTAGGAGGCAGGAGGGAGGGGTGAGGAGAGAGGACTTAGCGCGCAGGCTCCCCCTTCCTCCCCTGCCTCCTGAACACCGCAAACCAGCTGATTGCCATGGGCGGGCAGGAGGGGGAACCTGCGTGCCGCGTCCTCGCTCCTCCCCCTCTCCCTCCTGCCTCCTAAACGCCGCAAGCCAGCAGATTGCTGCAGGCAGGAGGGAGGGGAGAGGAGCAAGGACGCGGTGCGCAGGTTCCCCCCCTCCCTCCCCTGCCTCCTGCCCGCGGCAATCAGCTGGCTTGCGGTGTTCAGAAGGCACGGGAGGGAGGGGGAGGAGCAAGGACGTGGTGTGTGAAGTAAAGGGGGAGGAGATTAGGGGGAGAAGAGGCAGGTCAAGGGTGGGGGCTTGGGAGAAGGGGTGGAGTGGGCGGGCTGAGAGTTGAGCCCCCCGCCCCTGGTGCTTGCAGAGTAGGGGAAGCTGCCGCTACACAACGTGCTTCTCCTTGCCTACAGCACTTTCAGCCTCCTTACCTGTCTCATTGTCTCCAGTGCCAGTGGGCTGTGCCTATGTGAGGTAAGGCGAGGGAACCTCCCAACTCTAGTACTGTACTGTCTGGCAAAAAAAAATTCTCTGGAACCTAACCCCCCTATTTACATTCATTCTTATGGGGAAATTGGATTTGCTTAACATCGTGTCACATAGTCGCATTTTTCAGGAACATAACTACAATGTTAAGTGAGGAGCTACTGTACCATTACAAATGCAGCATTAATATGAAACACTTGTTCTATACATGCTGAGCATATGATGTTGAATTATTGCACAATTTGTAAAGTAACAAATTTTACTGTTAAGAATATGGTTCAATTGATATTTTCTTTTAATCTAACACAGTGGATTTTTTCACCTCAAACACTTTATTAAAATACTTATAAAAATTGCATGTTTATCAGAATGTAGAGTGGGATTCTTAAAAATTTTCCCTGGTTATTTTTAACCAGTGTTTTATAAAAAACAAACATAAACAAAAAACACAACAACTTACAATAGTATTTGTTTATGTTGTTGTTTTTACTTTCTAACAAAACTTAGTTATGAAGCATTTGACTTTATTACTGGGTATCAAGGGTTTAGTTTGCCATGAAACCAAGAAGACTAGGAACAGGATGCTACTTTTTAAAAAAGTTCCCCGCAATGAAAAGAGAGAACTTGAAAAAAGTGTAACAAAAGCCAAAGGAAATTTTGAATTACAGAAGAGATTAGGTCCACACTGCAATAAGGAGTCATAAAAACAGTAAGAAAATAACTGGATGAATGGAAATGACTCAATGAAAAGCTATGGTGGTAGCCTATGAAATGGTAAGAATAGAATTGAATCAAAAGATCTCACTGAAGACTTCCTAATTCCAGGTTCTGTTTTGTTTTGCCTTGCCTTTCCATGAGCCAGAAGTTGTAGGAGACAAAGCTCTCTTTGCTGGAGGAGATGCATCATTTTTGGCTCAAGAGGTGGCCAGTAAGAGGGCAGTATTGACAAAATCTGAGCAAATAGTCTAGTCCTCCTGTTTGCTCAAAGAATAGCATGTATGAAAAGGATTGGTAAGTGGGAATAAAGTGCAGAGGAAACAGGACTCTTTGGGCTCCCATAGTCCCATAGCTGAGCGGGAAGGGGGAGTGACCAAATTCTGCAGCCCTTATTCAGGCAAAGCTCCTATTGACCTCCACTGGAATTGTGCATGAGTAAAGACTTCAAGATGTGACCCCCATGGCAGTAATTTTGGTGATAAATTTAACACAGATTTCTAAATAATGGAATTATTGCAATCTATTTCCTCTTTATTTCCCATTGCCTTCTGGCGTCTTGGTCTGTCTGTTTAATCTTTTGGAGCAGGACCTGTCTTTATTTTTGCATTTTGCATAGCACAGAGGATGATATTGGTGGCACTTAATAATTAGAATTATGTACTTTCATCCTCCTGGAGTGCGTGCTCTGCATATAGTTTTTCTCTTGGTCAGTGGACAGTGCTATCTAGAAGCAGGTGATGTGACACATACAAACCCTCTTGATAGGATAGGGACCTAGTGTTATATTAAAAACAGATTTTGTTGCTTGTACAAGTCAGTTTTAAAAATGCACTTAATCTGCAGATTAAACATCAAGGTTTCACAGAGCTGGTGGATTACTATGCTTAAAACACCCCTTGTCAGCACATACCAGCTCTTTCAATGAGATCTGCACTTTTATCAGCTTGCCGTGCCAATAAAAGGATGGAAAGCTTTCATTACACACCCCGGCTTTCTAGGAGACCCAGTGATTAGAATGAGGCTAATGTAGGTTTCAACCACACATTATATCCCACTTTTTGTTTTGATTGTGCTCCTGCAATTCAAATAATTACATTGCACAATAAAACCAGAGAGAGAAACCGATTATCAGAAACAACAATTGGAACTGGCCAGAGGGTAACTACTTTTATTATGCACAGTGGAAACATGAAACTCACTTGCATTCATGAAAAGACAGCTCACAATAGTCTGTCATATTAGTACAGGATTGAGAAAACAGACCTGACTGTTTTTCTTAAAATCCAGGGTGCTGACTGCTGTCTCTTTTTGTAAATGTAAAGACCAGGTCTCTAATCATTCACAATAGAAAACATTTTGGTTAGAGGAGAGACTGTACATTTATCATGCTCTTCTGGCGAGAAGCAAAGCTATGACTAGAATTAAGCCTAGTTAAGCTCCCTAAATTCTTAAAGCCAAATCTTTTCACCCTGCATAAAACCCAGATAAATGGACTTTGTGCAGGACAATCCTGTAGGATTTGAAAAAGACGAAATCCTCCCCTCAAAGCGAGCAGATGTGGAACAGGGGTAGCAGCCTATGGGTTGTCCTCTACATTCCCTGTCCTACCTACTGGGAAGATCCTTACCCCAGCTGTTTTGTTCCCATACTTCCCCTTAAGTAGTGGTTTGATTGAACACTGTTTGGAGCATTTTTTAAATTTCTTTTTACAAAAGTGTTTGCCTTCGAACCTCAAGGAAGAACTTAAAAAATTGAGGTAGGCTCATGTTCTCGTAGCAAATTGAAATGGTGAATAGTATGAAATGAGTAACTTGAGAGATGTGGACATTAAAAGAGGGAGAGAAACATATGGTAGCAGCCATTATTGGCCTCACGGTAGTACCTAGAGGTCTCCATCAGATCAGGGCCTCACTGTACTAGTTGTTGTACAAGTATGTAATAAAGCTACAGGTCCTGCCCTAAAGAGTAGCCAATCAAAGGTAATGACAGAGATGCAACAGATGGGTGGAACTAACAACATGGGGGTTGGGAGATAGAGGGGGCTATGTAGTAACATTATGAGCATGTTTTCATGTGGACTAGCTATGTACTCAGTGTAACCACCTAGCAGCCATCAGCTGGCGTGTGACACAGGCATCATGGCAGAAGTGAGAAGGAGGATAAGCTGGTGGCTTTACACATTTGAGGAAGCTTTTTGTGTCACACATGCATAAGGGTTAGCATGGGAGAATGCAGAGAGGAGCCTGTGGGACTGATAGGCAGTGAAGGCTGGGAATGAGGTGAAGCAAAGGCAGTGTTCAGTGATGCAATAAGATAACAGATTTGGTATGTAGAATAAGACTGAGTCACAAAGTGCCTCAAAGATGAGAACAAGAAGTTTATCTTTAATCTGGTGGAAAATGCAGAGCCAGAGGAGGGACTCCGAGGTGGGGTGGGGTGGGATAATTGAAGCAATGATCAAGGAAGACGACTTTTTGGCAGCAAGCATTTTGAATAGTTGTCAGGGTGTGGCCACATTGCAGCAGTCCGGGCCAGAGAAGAAGAGATTACAGCAGTCAAGATGCAACATGAGGGCCTAGATGACAGCTATGGGAATCTAGACAAAAAATAAAATCTTTGAGATTTGAGAAACAATCTGGATGCAAGGATCCATTTACTTTCAATTGCCACTGGACATCCATGAAGAGATATTGAAGAGATATCAGGTAGACTTGAGAATCATCAGCATAAAGATGGTATGTGAGGCCACAAAAGCAGATAAGATCACCTAGAGAGAGTTTTCAGAAGGAGGAAGGACAGGGGCCAAAGGATAGAGCTGTGTGACAAACCCATAGGTTTGGATAGGGATAATCTAAAATACAAAATGAGTCAAGGGGGCAAAGAAAAGAGTTTGAAACATTTTAGTGTAAGGGTTATTGCATACCCAAATATCTCTGATTTCATATAAAATTCCCCTGCATGGAGTCCAGAAGCAGAAAATCTAGTTGATAGAGTGCCCCTGTAGACAGAGCTGAAAATCTACAAGACTGACATTATAGGTGTCAGTTCTGCTAGAGGGCTCATGGAATCATTGGTAACAGAGAGAGAATACAGCGCTCGTATCGTCCAATCTGATCAAATGCATTTTGCAGCTGTACTAACTGCCTTAGCCCTCATCTTATCCAGCCAATTCTAGACTCTCTGCAGTTATTGTGCCTCAACCACATCCCTTGGTAATGTTCTCAGTAATGAATAAGATTTCAGACTGGGAATTTTAAAGACTAAATCATTTTGCCCAGTTGAATTGCTGATACAGAACATCACTGTGTCTTCTCCATGCCTATGCTTTAACTTACTGCTTTCAGTCTCGAGTGTATGACCTAGAATGCAATCAAGGACCTGTGCTCTGGGCAGGGGCACAGAGGTCTGGCTGTCACAAAGCAGCCAGCTGACAAGATCCCGTGTCTGAAGGTTCATCCCCCGGAGTACAAGTGATGGACTCAGGCCAGCATGGTTGGCAAACTGTGTTGGCCTAGAAGAGACCTTGCTTTCCTCATTTATGCGTTTTTCTGCATTTGTCAAACTACCTTCTCAGCAATGATCCCATCCATCCCATCTGCTAAATCCTCTGCATCCTACCCATGTCAAACCGGCCAACACACACCCTCTCCTAAACTCCCTTCCCATCCCAAATAAAAACTGCCACATTCTCCCACTACCCTCTCCACTGATAGCTGATCTTGGCGACATCTCATGCATCCAAAATGTTGCGTTTTCAGAGCTCTCCAGACCAATCCTTGAATAGTTGCAGTTAAAGGATTTTATGGAAAAGTGACTCTTTATGGCATTAGAGGAAGTGGCCAGGAAGCACATAAGGGCATGGATCTTCCATCTAATGAATTAGTGATGGACTGGTGATGGAGGTTACTCTATTCCCAATAAAAGAATGCTATCTAGTTCCAGTGTTAAATAAGCATTTTTTGCAGTTAGTAGACTGCATCACCAGGTAATTAACTTATTAATATGGAAGCCTAGTGCAATTAAATAGACAAACACGGGAGTTACTCTGAACATGCCTATACTCGGCTGTCCTCAGAACCTGACTAACACACACTGCAGTGCTCTAGCAAGAGCCCTGGTTGCAGAACATGCTTTTAAAATCACCAATACAATGTAAACATGTTGACATTTTCTCCTGTAGTGAGACACATAATAGGATTAGATTTCCTACAGATAAGCACCTGAGGCTGACCACATGCTATAGACTGTGTATATTACAATACAGTGTTAGTGTACACTTGGTTCTAGGATAGTGATAAGAGAGCAGCCTGGAATTCATGTTGTGGTAAGAACAGTTTTTTCTCTGATGGAAACCAAAAAATAAAGAGTAGGAAAGATGCATTTAAAATAACTTGTGGCAATCTGCAGGATTCTGACACATTAATATTAATGTCCAGTGATTAGAGGGTAGATTATGCCTTTAAGCGTAGGTAGTAGGCCTAGCTGTAAGGGATGCAACTCTTACTCTGTAAATACTGAGAACTTTTTAGCTCCGGATATTTGTACATTACTGGATTTAATTTACCCTCATTGGTGCACGAGGGTGTAGTTTACACGTGCGCGTGCGCGCGCACACACACACAGAGCTAGGTTAGATGGGGAGTTCACTGCTGTGGAAAATCAGCTTTAACTTTGGCTAAAGCACAATGGGAACCTCACCAGTGGAGGCTGCCCAAGAGGTGTGCTCACCTGTTGCATCTTTAGGGTGCCCTGGCCTCACCCGTCTCTGCCAGGCAATTTCTATCCCCTGGCAAAGTAGGCACGGCAGATGCTTTGCACTGTTGCCACGCCCTTCCAGGTATACTTTGAGGTTTGGAGGCCAAAGAATTGTATGCCTAAGATGCCATCATACTACTTATAAATCAAAATTGTTACCATATTTACCTCTAAAGCTTCTCAGCCAATAAATCTAGCATCCAGATGTTGTCCCAAGTGGATCATTTTACAGCAATCTGATCCTGAAGGGATGAAGGCATGGAAAATTGTAGCTAAATCTGCACTCAAAATAAATGGTCACACTCTCTGGCCCATGAGCAGGTGGAAAAAACCATACTATTGTCAGCCTCTACATGTGCATCCAGGAGAAGCCCAGGATCTCAATTACCAAGATCATGAATTTGAGTTGAAATTAAAGAACCTAATACTCTGAGGGGAAAAAGCTGGAGAAGTTGGCAATCAACTAACATTATCTCTGCCTTGTCTGGGTAGGGACAGAGCTAACCAGCCCTCTTTCAACCACATATAGACACTGGCTCATTCCCTGCACACCCCAAAACAGATCTAATCCAATGGATTCTTTGAATTAGATATCATCAGCATATTGAAAACAATGCAACCACTGCCTCTTTACTAATCCACCCAGTAGCCTCATATACACTTTGAATAGGAAACACCCTGCTGTACCTAATAGGAGAAATCCCTTGCCGAAGAAGAGCAATTGACCAACATTATTCTCTGTGTGACCTGAATTCAGAAATAGAACTTCTCAGGCAACTCCATCCACCCCTGAAAAGGACTGCAAATGTGTCAACATCACCTCATGCTCAACAAGATCAAAGGTTTTGAACAGTTTCAAAAAAATCTATATGGCTATTCTATCTTTAGGCAGAAATCATATAGCAGTGCAACCATTGAACTTTCAGTCCTAACATCAGCCTTACAGCCTGACTGAGTGGTGAAATCTGTGCATTCCATAAGACATCCTCAGGGACCTTTCCTAAAAATAGAAGATTGGAAACAGGTTGATAGTGAGGTTTTCTTGTCAAGACATGACTTATGGAGTAGAGGCCTCTTAATTGCTTTAAGGACTGCAGGCATCCTCTCCCTTTCTCTGTAAGAAAACACTGACACCTTCAAACAAACATTGGATTGAATGTTTCCTTGTTAGTCTCGCTATCCAGGCAGGACCTCTGTGTCTGGAGGCCTCCTTGCACCTCAATGAATAACACCCTTTGAAACACAGAGAAGACTTGGTATTAGTCCCATTGACATATAGTTCAGTCTCCTTCACAGTAGAAAGCTGACAATATCTGAGCTCTTTTATCAAATGATAAAATATGAAAATTCTTCACTGAAAGAAAAAAAAACTCTGTAACTGAATAGAAACAACATTGATTAACAAGGCAGTTCACCACCCAGTAAAGACCCACTGAACAAGCCTTGGTGGATGCTTTAGCAGAGCCGAAGAACACCAAGGTCAAGAAAACCTTCTATATAGCATGATGATATTTTAAAAGTTCTTTATGTTCCATAGGTCAGATTCAGCCCAATACTTCTGCCACTGGTGCTCTAGCCATCTTTTCTATTTCATTTGCTGCAGGTGATCAATAATCCATAGTGACTCTTAAAGACTAAGCTAGTGGAGATGGCATTTAGGGGCAATAGTATCTATATTTGAGGACAAGAGACCCTTTTAAAGTCCTACCAAAACACAGAGTGATCAGTTGGCTAAATTTCCTTTCAGGGCTGCTTGGAAACTTACTGGTTCCCTCAGCTTCTGAGGGTGTACCATTAAAACACGTTCTTTATCCCCAAGAGGATAGGTGTACCCCTGCCTCAAACTCCAATGGCTTTAGAATGCTAGCCAGGGGAATTCCTTTCAGTCTGTTACACGTGTGGACCCAAGAATGTGAAGTGTAATGAATCCAACTCTGTAGAACACAACATAATGTTCCACTTTAAGTCAAAAGTCAGTGAAATCTGACAGGCTATAAAGTACAATTAAAACTGAGCATATCAGCAATAAGAAGCCACAAAGCATGCATAATCATGAGATAAATGACCTCAATGGGCAGATGATGATGAGCCAAGGAGATGCTAAGGTCAATTATCAGAACTGCTAATTTTAATGCTATAATTAATAATGAATATTTCAAAAAAGAGTGTTTAAAGAATACTTGTATTCCAGTATTAAAACCTGTTAAACTTTAAATTTATGCAATTTATGCAAATTAATCTGATAAGAGACAATTAAGGTTTATAATTAACAGATAAATACAAATGATCCAGCGATGAAGGCCTTGGTTTCTCCTCTGTCTTATGAGACAATATAATTGATTTCTATAAATGCTAATTTATATGCATTGCTAATGCACTGAAATCATCATTTATTAAATTAAAGATGAATAGTGGTGTGTGCGAAGATAACACCTGGGTTTTAACATCTTAAATATAGAAGGGGAGACAGAAGAAACAAAAGCTTTGAATGTGACTTTTCTTTTAATAGAGACAAACTTTGATAGACAGTCTACCAGCCATAGAAGAAAAATAAGTTTATCAGAGAAAAGCAGCGGTTATAGTTGATTTTTATAATAATAGTGTGAGTTTTTCATACAGCCCATGCCATTTAAAATTCATCCTGCTCTACTAGAAGGAATTAAACAGGAATGCAGTGTTGTCCAATTAAATTTGCCGCATAAAACATACAATCTACAGCAGGATAGGTACTGTAACATAGAATTTTATTTAAGAAAAACATTTTCACACTTTGTGGGATTTTATGTTGTCTGCCCATATAAGAATGACATGTATATATTTTTTAAATGAAATGTGACATTTGGGCAAACTGAGGGGGAAAATGAAGATGAGTTTCTCTCTTGTAAGTTAATAACACGATCATGCACAGGTCTGATTAGGAGCCTTGAACCAGATATAAAACTGGGATATACACCAGATTGTGTATTGTTATCCACTCTCAAAACTGTAATCTCATTATGCGAGTGCATTAAATGCTATCAGAAACCTTAGATAAAATTAATTCTGTATATTGGTTTGCATTTAAGATTAAATTTCAAAACAAGAGTAAGAAGAATCTATGCAACATCTATGTTTAGGGATGTAGCAATTGGCTAAGTATAGGAGTGGTATTACAGCAAGGATTTGTTTGACCTACTGACTTCAGTGAGGTTACATGTGATGCAAATCAGTATAGACTCTGACCCATAAACCACATAAACTTTTTGTTTTGGATTTTTTCATAGAGGGATAGCTAGCCCTAAATTGTATCTATCTAGCAAACATACCATAGCTGCTTTAGGGGCATGTTATGTGTTGTCATAACCAAATAAGGGGAAGAATGTTGGGCCAACTATCTTTTCCTAAAATTTCATAAAAGCCATCTATGGTCACAGATCATCTACCTGTAGTTAGCAGAAACCATCATAATCCCCTGCCTCTAGACATCATGGCATGGTACTGTTTTCAATTACTTTATTTCTTGAGTCAATGCCACAATCACCATGTTGGGTTAAGCCCTACCATGTTCCTAAAGTAAGAAATATCAAGTACCAACCTTTATTTTTGGTAGTATGTTGAAGAAATGGTATGTTAACTTGGGGGTCATACAGTGCACCCAAGTGCAGAGCTAGAGCTTTTGAGATGGCTGCATGGTTGATAGGTGCACCACATTATTCTATTCAGTCAAATGTAGATCTTCCTTCTATTGGGAACTTTAAATTGTATGCAGGGGAGTCCTCCCCAGAACTTGTGATTGTATGTGCAGATGACCAGGTAGAAGAACAACTGGCCATTTGTGTGTGCACTCATAGTAATTGCGTGAACAAATTAGGTGCACAGTTGTACATTCATTTTGCATGTGTAATTCCACATTGCCCACAATGGGACTAATTTTTAAAGTCTGCTAACAGGTTTTCATTATGTCCTCCATTATGACATGGCCTTACACAGCCACACAGTGGAGTAAGGAGGCATAAGGCTTGGCCAGATTTGGAGTTCAGGTACGAAGGAGCTTTTGCTCTCCTGATGAGCAAGGGGGAGAGTCAAGGAAGAGAGGAGGCAGGAGTAGACGAAGCCACAGCTTTGCCATTCACCTGCACCAAGCAGCTGAGCTGGGGAGAAGGGAGGGAATATGCTGCAACTATCAATGGACCAACACAACATGCTTTCCTCCTACTTGTACCTGCTTGTGCAACACAGGAGCTCAGGGGCAATTGAGAGTCAGTGGGATGCCTCTGAGTCAGTTGCTTTTTGGCACTCTTCCTGGGGAACTGCAGCTACACTGCCCCATATTCAAGTTTATAAGTAAAGTGTCACTATAAACCTAATCAAGAAAGCTGCTGGGAATTCTAAGTGTAAAGACTCTACGGCTCTTTAATGAGCCTTAATTTAATTCATAGTTCTGTAGTCTAAGAACTCTACCTTTGATACTAAAGATGAAAGTCCAGATACTCCTGAATCTGAAATTGCATAACAAAGATCCTGCCCTCATGTTAAGATGTGTGAAAGTAGCTTTGATACAAAACTTAAAGAACAATTTCAGGGACTCCTTTATCTGATCCAGAACATTTTTTAAAAAGAGAGAGGCAAAACGTTTTTTATTCATCCATAGAAAGCTGTAAGATCTGGGTTTTTTTTAAAAAAAATTCCACTTCTGAAAATGCTGGGTACTTATTTATAAAGCTAAACAAAACAACTAACTTTGTCCTCCACCCTATCTCTGTTCTCATGTGTGGGATTATGAAACCTCATTAGAAGGGATCACATTCAACCTAACTGTGTTTTGTTTAACTTTACAATCAATTACCCTTTCAGTTCCATTTATCCTGTGATGGAAATCATGGAGCCAGAACAATTTTAAAAAATAGTTCTTCCTAGAAAAATGGTTTCAACACCCTGTCCCTGACCAGCATGCAGCAGGCCTGACCCTGTTGGAAATAGTTTAGTAAACTGTCTTAATCTAGTCTAGAACACTGGAAATGTTTATACCTTGAACTTTAAAAATATACTGAGTGTGGTTGAGCTGCGCTCCATGCGGGATGAGTGTGTGTGTGTGAGTGATGACTCAGTGAAGGAGAGAAAGGGAGGAGACTTTGAGTGAGATCCTTGTCCCCTTCTTTGGCCTCTTTATGCAATGAGTGGCGCTTATATTTGCCCTACAATATCTTGTCATATAAAACTAATCTGGCAGAGCTGAATAGCAATCATACAAGGGTGACTCCACCAGAAACAGCAATCCTCCCAACCATATCTTCAGTATCAAAGACTTTTAAGAAGGTGTTTCTGGGGGCAGGGGGTTCCCTCCAAGACATCACTATAACAAGAAACCGAAAACAGCTGTGGCAAGAAATCATTAAGTGTAGGTAGGTAGCTTGAAAATATCTCTTTTTATGAAAACAAAAGATCAGAATCTTGCAGCCTTTTTTCCAGTTTGTCAATGAAGTGACATCCTAGTTACAGATTTCTCAATGTACCACCGACCCTATTAAAGCTAGATATTTTGGGTCAGATCTTCAGCTGTTGGAAATTTGGCATAGCTCTGTCTTCAGTGTCGCTATGCCACCTCCCACCAGCTGAAAATCTGATCCTTTGTTTCTAAAATGTGATCTGCACGTATTGAAACTGCAACAAACCTCTAGAGTCATAGCGTAACATGAGTAACTTGGAGGACTGGCCTACTGAAAGAATGCAAAGCTGGTATTTTTTAGGAGAGTAAAAAATCCATCTCGAAGCGGACACGGCTGAAACAAGAGAAAGTTCTGAAAATATAAACCTGACTGTACAGAAAATGGGAAACGAGTTCTCACTTTAAGAAGGATAATCCTTTTAGTTTACATTGTAGTAGCTGTGTTAGTCTGTGTCAGCAAAAAGAAAACAAGAAAGGAATACTTGTGGTAAGTATTCCTTTCTTATTTCCTTTTAGTTTAGACTATTTGTTTAATAATAATAATAAACTTCTAACATTTTATACCCCGATCATGGTTGAAGGAAATGAACAACTTTGGATGGTAGTTTTCAAGGTCTGCCAACACAATTATATTAAAATTTATTGTTATTTTACACATGTTTTATCGTAGTTGCTGGTTAATTTATAGGAATTATGTTTTAAAGTATTGTACAGAGTAATTGTATAATTAAGTGACTTTAAATTTAAACCTTGATAGCTTTGTATTCCATTTTGGATTCTTTAGGCAAACCAGACATTTTTCATGAATAGTTCAGAAATGTTCATTTCCCCCCAAATTATCACTTATTTTCTGAGGCAGGATGAATCAACAAATATATTTGCTGAGGAACGTGAATGATAGTATTTGGCCTGTCCAATATTTTGGAATATCAGCTAGATGAACTTGGCTGATGTATATTGGATCAGTGTTCTAGTTGCGCAGGGTTATCCCTGCACAGAATGCAGGCCTTTTATCTGTCAAGGATGGCAAGATGGGGAGGGGAGCTGAAAAGAAATAATGTGGGGATTCCCCTGGTGCCACTTCCTTGGTTCTGCCCCACCCCTAAGCTTCTAGTGTTCTGGAAGTTGGCCTCTAAATAGTGCCCTTATTTGTGCAGAAAATGTACTACCCTGGGAGTAAAGTCAGAGGTTTTTTAAATGATGGTGGTAATGGTAACCCTTCCTTCTCTGGGAATTCTTTTGTGATTATTTATTCATGTTAGCACTTGGGATGTTTTGCTTTCCCTAATGCTCACAATACCAGCAAAGGGGGTTATTACCATTTCATTTTATTTGCCCTTTTGTAGACACACAACTTTGATTTATTCTTCAGATTTCAGAATATTGTCCAAATATGCTAGATGAAGAAAAAATGTTTGCTGGATTGAATTATCTAAATACTGCATCTGTTATTACTGCTAGTGCTGAAGGTGCTGCTCTGACTATATGAAGGCAGAAAGGCAGGTTCCTACCATAGGATTCACTCCACAGGAAGCAAAATGCTCTTCCTTATTTCCTGCATCAAGAAACCTAGCTTGGGTAGAGTTTTGTTCTGGTTCTGTTCTGTCAGCACTTCTGGACCAGGAATTCGGTGCTTTGGTTAAGATGTGGCATTACCCCTGCAAAATACAGCAGAGAAGAGCTGAGCTGGAGGCTGGTTGGCAACTACCTCTAAGTGTGTGGGGGAAAGCTTTTCCCCTTAGACATTTCTGGGCCAGTGCCCGGAGCTGTCTCCTTTCCCCATCTGGCAGTGGCCCTTAGTAGAACTCTGTGATGGGGTTCCCATGATGCAACCTGTACTGTCGGACCACTGAGTCCTTTGTCCCACCAACCTGGGGTATTCTGTGATGCTGTTACCAAGCTACAAACCTGAGAGACACTGCACATACACAGACATCCACAGGCAGGGTCACACCCAGATGAGTTGCATGTATGCTTTCCCCAGCCACTCATGAACCAACAATAGGGAGGCTCTAGCCAATTCCGCCCAGGTCCCCAGTCTTGCACCCCAGAACTGTACCATCTTGCACTGGTCAGAAGCCTGACCAGTGCAAATTCATTACCCAGTCCACCCCTCCCTTGATGTGGAGAGGACACATTAGCCTTTGTAAACTGAGCTGAGACAACCCAAACACTTCAACCAAAACACACTTTTAGGTAAAATATAAAACAGGTTTATTAACTACAGAGAGAGAGATTTTTAAGTAGCAAGTTTAGAGATCAAAGTTCGTTACCTAAGAAACAAAAAAAATCTGCAGTCTGAGTTCTACAAACAAAACATGATTTGAATCAAACAGTATCTCTCCCTGACAGATGGTATAGTTCCTCAATACGCAGGCTGGGACTCTTTTCCAGCCTGGGACTTCCCTCCCCAGTTCGAAGTCTTTGTCCTCCAGATGTGTTTCCAGGTGCTGAGTTGTGGGGGGAGTGAGGCCAAGTCATAATGTCACTTCCCCTCTTTTCTAATTTCTTCTAGCGTGCTGGAAAGAGCTTTTGCTATTATGTGGGTCAAGCAATCTCCATTGTATAAGCGCTCTCTCTCTCAGAAGTCTCCATTGTATACAGTTTCTGGGATGGTGGACTCTTTCCTTGATGGGTGTTGATGAGCCATTAACCACTGTCTGGCTACTCCATTGTTGTACCTGAAAGGCTGGCTATGGGTGTTCTGAACCTCACAACATATTTCAGTAATACACACATAGCAAAACTTCATAACTTCACATACTGTAGTAGCACATACAATCCAATAGGATATTAATGTTCAACAGATCAAGACTTTTAAAATGATACCTCACGAGGCATACTTTGTACAAAACCTATTACAGTGGTGAATATGGGGGTTCCAAGGTGCTGCTTTGCGGTACAGAGTGCCACAACCTCATTCTCCCATCCATCCCACTAACAGCTGGAAACACTTTCCACTCCTCTGCCTCCTGCACCCGAAACACATGTTGGAGAGCTGGTGAGATAAAAGTATTGTGCTGGTACAGGGGGAGGAGTGGGAGAGCAGCGTCTTCCAAGAACTGCTGCCACTAACAGAAGGCGGTTGGCACCTGGCCCTGGACCAGAAGCCACTGTGGAAGGCGCAGAGGAAGAAAAGTTATAACAATTTAAACTGAAACACACAAAGCCTGCTCCCATTGAAGTCAATGGAAGTTTTTAAGATTGGCCATTTGTGCTTTTAGAATAAACAGCCCTCCAACTGGGTGATTACTGATTACAAACTTTAATTGTTTAAAAAGGGACGTGGGTGTGAGAGAGATCACTTTTACATAAATTAAGATTTATTTCTTTGCTGAACACTCCCTACAGCCTGGTTGGTTAGGGGAGTTTTGGAACATAAATCTGTGCTTAATTCAGTTTGTGTTTTAGCTTTGCATGTGAAGAGATTTTGGTGTCTTGTGATGATTGGGCCTACAAATTTACCCTAATTGTGAGTTTAACTGTAAAAAGTGAGCGCAAGTTCACATGTCACAATAAACTATAACAAATGTTGATGGGAAAAGGTACAAAAGTGAGAGAGACTGAATGTGTTCAATCCAAAAGGCCTACCTTATTTATCTTCTCTCCTTTTTTCTTCTGCCTAATAAGAATCTTGTTCAGCTGGCCAAGACTGCATGTTTTTGCAACACTGCTGTGACCAGGAAGAGGCAGCTAAAAACAATGCCCTAAACAACCCGATGCTGGAACAAGTTTGCCAGGTCTCAGCGTGGCTGATAGTGCAAGTCACCACCAGAGACCGAAACTGTATTTTCTATCTTTGCTGTTCTTTTCCCTCCCCGTGTGTGTGTGTGTGTGCGCGCGTGTGTGTGCTTGTCTTGTTCTGTCTTCTTAGGAAATGGGATTAGACTGTAACAGCAACAGCAGTGACAGCTCCAGCCCATCTCAACTCTCTTTTCTTTTGCCCAAAAGAGACCGTTATTAATTACCATCTTTAATGCCATCTAAGAGACTGTTAAACAAAGAGGTTTCTGTCTAAATACTCTCTCCAGCTAAAGGAAAAGGCATCATGGGATGTTGTTAAAATGAAAGCCTTACTTAATACATTATATTTCAAATGCTTTAACTGTTTTTCCTTCTTTTTATCTTTAATAAAAGGTTCCAAGGATATTTAATGATTAGTCTGCCATGGTACTAAGCAGGCTGCGATCTCTGTGTACCATACCCTGGACCTAGTTTAAAACTGTTTAATGTTGGGCAGTGACCGTGTTATGTTAATCCCTTTGGCCCCTATATTCCATTTAAATTAATACAACATATCCTTCTTTGACATGAATACACCAGCTTTTTCTGCTTCAACCACTTCTTGTAGAGCTTCAGCACAGGTTTGAACAAATCTTTACTCATGCGATAAGGCTATAAATCACTATGTGCTGATATTGACGTTACATCAACAACATACAATAAAAATCTGGAATATAGCTATGAGGGGAGGTGTTCCCTTTTATCAGACTAACCCCCCTAAGCCTGAACATAATAGATCTTCAGTTTGAAGGCTACTTATTAACACAGAATAGCAGACCGAGGTTAGGCTTCTCTGTTTCCATGGATTACACATGACAGCTGATTCATAGGTACAGTACTTGTTAAAAATTCTATGTGCTACAGAATGGCATAATTTGTGATTCTATTTTAGATCCCAAATGTTCTGTTAATTTATGTAAGAGATTTCACTAGTATTATGTTAACTTCGGGAATGAAAACATGAACCCTTGAGATCAATTTCAGTCAGACATGCAGTAAAAAGAGCATTTGATTTGGATCACAGAGATTTTATGAATTAGAGTACACATGAGACTGATGACATGATCCAAGACCTTATCAGTTTTGCCAATGAATTAAGCAACCATTTTTACAAAGGTGAATACTGGAAGGAGAGAAAAAGCAGGGATTGGCACACTATAAAAACAGCACATTTTGAAGTGCTATGTCATTGCACCTAGAAAAAGAAAACGGATCAAATTTTAAAAAATGTCCTCAATCAGGTCTACAAATTTGCTCACCTAAAATTACATGCCTAGAATTTTGTATACTGATTGTTTGGTACGTGTGTTTTATCTATTGAAAACTCATTTATTTATTTATTTTATTTATATGTTGGTCTAAAAGAAACTCCACACCACAGGTTAACAACTTAAAGCTCTTGACATACATTTGAAACACAATAATGTAGGAGTTGCAATAAAGCATCCAAAAACAGTGGTGGTACTTGTTCCTCCCACACATCATCTGACCACCAGTCATATGACTACTACAGCTTAAATCCTAGCCTCAGTTCTCTAGCAATGACTGCTCAAACATGTCTTTAGTAATATGACTGGAAGGTCAAGATGTTCAGATGTAGGTGTGAAAACCTTATCTGAGTGAAGAAATAAGTGAGTATGGTGTCTAGCTACCCCAATTTGCACATTTAAATATAGTCTATTCACCCACATCTGAGTGTTGCTTGCAAAGATTCAGATGCTCAAAGAAAGTATGCAACACCCTAAGTATGCAATGTTATGCATGCACACTAGTAGGTTGCATCTAAAAACATGGCCCTTAATCTTTAAAAATGATCAATCTACTTGTGTTAATTGGGAACAGAATACAGATTGTACATTCCTTAGTGACATGCTTTTCCTTGAAATACCACCTATTGACTTTCTTCTGTTTAAGTTTTAATTAGGTTGTTAGGTAGCCAGAAGTATTTAGCTTCAAGTATTTGAGCAGATTGGATTCTTTAACATTTTAAAGGACCCTATTATTTTCTAACCCTTTACAGTTCTTTTATGTAACAAAGATATGTTTTTTTCCTAATTTTTCATTTACTGTTTTATCAATAGTCATCAATTTGGGAGCACATGGTCAGTGTTTAGCTTCCTTAGCTACATGTAGATATGTGAATGATTTGTCACAACTTCAGTTACTGCAAGGTTACTTGGGTCTCCTCCAGGGTGCCCTCTTTGGCAGCAGTGGGGGAATTGGTGCTCGCACTTGGTGAGGTAATCAGTTGTCCAGGTTTGCAGCCAAGCCACTAGCTTTGTGGTAATTCTGGCCTCCTGGATGGGGGCTGGGCCAGTAAGAAGTCTGTGGCTCAGGGCTCCTGTCTGAGGGCTAGATGGATAAATAGTCAAGGGCTCAAGCCTTCTGGGCATGGGCTGAGCAAACAAGCGGTCAGTAGTGCAGACCTCCTGGCCTGAGGGTTAGAGTTCATCCAGTCCCAAGTGCAGGGTAGGGGGACCTGGGCCTACTCTGCTCCACCAGGTCCCAACCCAGGGCCCTGGAAGCAACAGGTGATCCCATCACTGGGTTGTCAGGGAAACAGGATGTCACTGCCTCACCTCCCAGCAACACAACAGGCCCAATGTTTCATCTCCCTGGGCTGCTTCCTACTGGTGTCTGGTTATGTTGCCCCACAGCTGCTGGGGCCTGGTTCCTTGTCTCCAGGCTGAGTAGCTTTCTCTTTGAGTTTCTCAGGCTCTGGGGGCTGCAGCTTGCCTGTTCTCCAAACTGACTTTGGAGTGTTGTCGCCCTCTGCAGCTGGTCATAGGCTCCACAGGTGGCTCGGCTTCCTGGAAGGGACATTTGGCTCCTTCCCTGGTCTGCCCCCCTAATGAGCTGCAGGGCCTGTCTCTTATATGCCCTGCCCCTGCACTTCCTGTGAGGACGGGGGTAGTTGCGTCCACCAGGGTTAATTAACTCCCTCTGTGCTGCAATGAGGCCACTCCACCTCATGACTGTAACCAGTACTGGCTTTAGATTCTTCACCCTGTGATTTTTAGAATGCTTAAAAAAAGATAAACATGTGGCATGCAAGCGTCTAATTAGAATAAATTTAACTGGCCTATTTTATTTTTGGCCCTATGCATATAAAGATTTGCACCCAGCCGATGAAACAACATACCAGTTTAGAGTCACCTGAATTTTTTCTCTGACATTCAACAAGTAAATTCATGAATGTGGAGTGGTGTCACTATACCAGCAGCTTGATAATAACCTTTGTGACAGAGTATATGCCCCACTTGGGTCTTGAGAGGACCCTGGACAATAGGGTTGACGAATCACACTCAAAAACCCCTCCCCCTCCTGTGCTTGTCCGCAAATACAAGGTAAGGCTGGAAAGTGTTAAGAATCTACAAGGTAAAAGCAAATGAAGCTCATCAATCAGCCAGCCAGGCCCAAATATTTTCATGAAGGAGGAAGTGGAATCAAGAGTGGGGAGGGATAGCTCAGTGGTTTGAGCATTGGCCTGCTAAACCCAGGGTTGTGAGTTCAATCCTTGAGGGGGCCATTTGGGGATCTGGGGCAAAAATTGGGGATTGGTCCTGCTTTGAGCAGGGGGTTGGACTAGATGACCTACTAAGGTCCCTTCCAACCCTGATATTCTATGATTCTATGAAATGGCTATTTTTGTCAGAGAGAGGTAAAGATCTGGACTGGTCAAAACTTTTCCATTGAAATAGTTTTTTTGATGGAAAAATAGGTGTTTGGCAAAACAAAGCTTTTTGGGAAAAGCATCTGCTTCCCATGGAAAATTTTGAATTTAGGTCAAAAACATTTTGTTTTTTCAGTAAAAAGTTGAAATTTTCTATGAGGGGGAAGATCCATTTGCCAACGAGCTCTAGGGAAGACTATGTAAAGGAATGTATGCAATCTTAGGACAACTACATTACATCATATTATTGTTAAAGATTTCCTAAAGCTAATTCCTTCTAGTAGAAACTAAATATAAAAAGTGATTGGGATTTTCTCTAAACAGTAAACTAAATTTGTTTATGCTGCCAACAGGCCACTAATGCTGTGGGACTAATTTCTCACTGCCAAGGGTTGTCGCCCTGATCTATTAATATTAGGTGCAATTAAGTGGCATCTTACTGAGGGTGGCCCACTATTAGGTGGAACCTTTGTGGTTAAACCCCTTTAAACTATGAATAAGCAATTATAAGAGTAGTGGGAATAATTTTCTAACACTAAAAACTTTGGGCAGAATCAGCAGAATAACACAAGTAGCAAAACAGAAGTAAAAATATTATGAATCCCTGTTACAGGAGGAAATTCTTTATATAGCATAAAAGGAAGATCAACTCTTGTTGTAATGACCGTTTGCTGATCCTTATGTAAATTTAAACTATACATAGCCTTGCACAATCTCTTCATCAACACTCAAATTCTCCTCCATTGTATCTACAGACCTCTGAACACCTCGATCTACCTTAAAGTAGATTTGTTCAGCTAAACAGCGCATCTCCATTCTAAGATGCTTACTATATGGCCAGAGTTCTTCCACTAAAAACTTTCAGCTGGAGGCCAGTCTCCATTCTGAGCCATCTGCTAGGTAAACCTCTAAAAGATGCTTCAGGCATAGGTGCCGACTCTGTGGGTGCTCCGGGGCTGGAGCACCCATGGGAAAAATTGGTCAGTACTCTGCACCCACCAGCAGCCAAGCTCCTTGCCCCACCCCAGCTCACCTCTGCCTCCGCCTCCACCTCCTCCCCTGAACGTGCCGCGTCCCCGCTTTTCCTTCCAGCACTTGCCGCTGCAAAACAGGTGTTTCATGGTGTAATAAGCTGTGGGAAGGAGGGGGGAGGAGCGGGAACGCGGAGCGCTCAGGCGAGGAGGCAGGGAAGAGGCGGGGCCAGGGTGGGGATTTGGGAAAGGAGTCCAATAGGCACAGGGAGGGGGCAGGGACTTTGGGAAAGGGGTTGTAATGGGGACGGGGTCGAGCACCCACTGGTGCCAGGAGAAGTTGGCACCTATGGCCTCAGGAGCTTGCCTTCTTAGGCTATGTCTACACTACAGCTTATGTCGGCATAATATATGTCACTCAAGGGTGTGAATAAACCACCCCAATGAGCCACATAAGTTACACAGACATAATCACCAGTGTGGACAGTGGTATGTCGATGGGAGAGCTTCTACTGCTGCTTGCAGGGGCTGGAGTAGGTGAGCTGATGGGAGAGCTCTCTCCCGCTGGCTAAGAGCAGCTACACAGACTGTTTGCAGCTGTGCCATCGTAAAGTCTCTAGTGTAGTCATGCCCTTAGTATCGGTGCTACCCAGAGCTTGCATTCCTTAAGTGACCCTGCTTTATCACTACTTTCTGTTCCCAGCACATGGCTAAAACTCAGAACTCCATTGCAAATTTGGAATGGCTGCAGTACAAGAAGCTGGAGAACATCTAGAAAATTGAAGAGTCAAATTGTCTTATATAGTGTACTTAGAGGAAAGACTCACATCAACTTTTACTGCACTTTAGAAGGGGCTTTTAGTTATTATAAGTTACATTATTGTAGAAAGCTATGATTTATGAGCAAGTTATTCTTAAAATCGAACCCAAAAGGTTTTACCTGCAGTTTATATCCTGCAGATTCTTTTAAACAATTCCTACATTCTTATAATACCTAGAGAACTAAGGGTACGTCTATACTACTCGCCTGATTTGGCGCGTAGCAATCGATCTTCTGGGATCGATTTATCGCGTCTCATTTAGATGCGATAAATCGATCCCGGAAGTGCTCGCCGTCGACACCGGTACTCCTGCTCCGTGCGAGGTGTAAGCGGAGTCGACGGGGGAGCCTGGCTGCCGCGTCTGGACCCGCGGTAAGTGCTTTTTAGTTCGAACTAAGATACTTCGACTTCAGCTACGTTATTCACGTAGCTGAAGTTGCGTATCTTAGCTCGACCCCCCCCCCCAAGTGTGGACCAGCCCTAAGAGTCATCTTTTCCCTGTGTCCTATTTAAAAGAACTTGGAATATCTAATTTAATCTCTTTAGTACCTAAAGTATCAAATCTGTAGAGCTAACCATTTACTGAAAAGTACATTGTAAATAAATCTTCATTTTTTTTGTATGATGCAGGACTGCAGAGCATAAATGTACACAGCTGTACATCTTTCTCTAAACCGTATACTTGTGGGGGTTACCTCAGTACCTAAACTCATTCTGCAATCATTTCAGCATTGGCTGGTTTCTGCTATTCCTCCATCCAACCCTTCCTTACCTCTCCCTTTGTGTCTATTGGCTTTCTGCCTAAAAGCTGCTGCTCAAAAATACTCAAAAACAAATAGTTGTCATGCAGACATCAATGCAGCATACTGGAGTATGGGATGAATTAATCTGTTTAGCCATCCCTATAAATACTAATACATTCTGATAGATTATACTTTACTTTTTAATTCAGATGAACCCTTATACTCTGGTTCCCTGAGCTCTGCTTGCACTAATTGTATCTGTCTTGGTAATAAAAAAAAACAGACAGGAAAACAGTTGCTCTACCAGCTAAATTGTTACAAGTGGTATTCCAACAACTAAATTGCTACAGATACCAACAGTAATGCATTCTGACAGTGGGTCCCAAGCTTTACAATACTAAGGGCCACATTGGCAACCTGCCAGGAGTCCAATGGCTGCACCTAACGTCCATGTAAACGCATGTAACATTTTAAACTAAGAAGATAAAGGTTATAACCTCTTGTTATTTAAAAGGGAAATGCAAAGAATTCAGTAAGTGCTATTTAAATTAGTAGTGGGATGCCCCAGATTGGCAAAACTTCATCTGCCCGTCCATGTAGGTCTAATTTTAACCAGAATTCTGGATTTCACCGGGGCAAGTCATTTAGACCTAAACTTTTTAAAATGTCCAATATCTCTTGATGCGTCAGTTCTTGGGTACCCAGTTTGAGATACCTGAGACCTGATTGTCAGCACAGTGCTAAGCACTACAGGTCCCACTGCCTTCAGTTGGTGCTATGGATGCTTGGCACCTCTGGAAAATCAGGCTCAAACTGAGCATCCAAATTAGGGAATGTTTTTGAGATTTTTGGCCTTAACCTCTGCTTGCCTTGGTTTCCTTATCTATCAAATGGAGATAATAATTCCTAGCTACCCTCATAAAGTGCTTTTAGAATTATGGATGGAAAGCATTATGTATGCACTGTACATTAATATCTTTATTTCCTTTGGTTATTAAATTAGTTTACTTGTTGGGTTTTTTTTTCCTCTAAGACACTTGGCAGACATTTTAGTGTGTCTATGAAACAGGAAAATATAAAATCTTATGTTTAAAGTGCTTTCCCCTGTAAACATATGACAAATAATTTTGAAAATGATTAATATAAAGGACACATACTACATAACCACTGCCCAAGTGAGGCAAGAGCTACTGGGATCTTTTACATAAATACGAAAATGGAATGCACTTTAATTAGCTGTGCCCTTCAGTCACTAGTTGTTTGGCTCCTTGGTCTCCATCTTGAGTCTTCAAAGAATAGGATGACCCATGCTTATCAAGTCAGATCTCATTCAGTTGGTCTAATTACTATGGGGATCATTTTAATACATACTCCACAAAGCACTAAGATTGTCTAGGTCTGGCTCCAGTGCTGGGCAGAGATCTGTATACACACATCAGAACTTTCTCTGAGATGTGTACAGCACTGCTAGCAGCAGCTACTGTTCATGATTCTGCAGTTGTAACAGATGGAAATAGCTGGGAAGATTTGTGCATCATTCTTTTTCTATTAATCATTTGACCTTTTTATTTCTTTCCCTTCCTCCAGGTTGTTTTGTGCCCTTAAGTTAACTGATAGTGGTACCCTCTCAAATAACTGTCAAGTCCTCTAAAATATAACCTTTAATTTGCCCCTTACTGAAATGAGTGTATTGGTGCAAAATCAACCTTCCATGTCTATGCCCGCCAACAAATAAATGCTTTTCAACCTGGTAAATTGCAATCACAGTTCCGCTGATAATTTTCTACTGTAAAGAAGTCTTTAGTATGTTAGAGACTAAACCCCCAGATTAAAACACCCTTTCACTTTCTGGAATTTAAAACCCAGAGCTAATTTTTAATATCTCTCTCTCTCTCTGATGGGCTGAATCAAATCACTGGATCCAAATAGCTTTGAACTTTGAAGTTCAGATCAGACCTAAATTTGGCAGCCCAGGACATTCAATACATGGAGTGAACACTATTGGGTGGGGTGGGGGGAAAGAGATGAAGATAGGAGGAGGAAGATAAATGCGGTTCAGAAATATAACTAGGGTTAAAAAATTCCATCTTAATACCTTGCATTTATATAACACTTTTCATACTAAAGCCCTCAATATAGTGAAATACATGATATGAAGAATGATTGCTTCATCCACATTACAGGGAGAAATACAACAGCTGTTTAACTGGACACAGCAATTCTACACAAGTTTATAGCAAGAAATGAAGCATAATATTTTATCCAACTGACGTATCAAGAGGAATTTAGAGAGGCAGGAAATAATGTAATTATCTACAAACTGAAGTTTACCAAGACATCTGGATTTATACTCCTGACCCTGTGGGAAAAATCCCAAAGGATTTCTATTGCCCATACATGGTCAGGATATTTGATTCTTACATTTCATCTGAAAATTGGCACTTTCAGTGACATGAGTGCAATATCATGCTGGGGCACTGGGTTTTGTACTTACTCAAATGAAATAACCAACACTACTTCCTGTGGGAACTTCTTGGAGGTTTCCTGTTCAGCCCAACCTCATCTAGTCTGAGCTGAGAGCCCATCCAGTCTCTCAAAGTGGTGTGACTGCAAGCCACATTAGTTGGGTAATTAACAGGAAAGAGTTGTGTTGTGTTGTCCCCCCTGTGATATATTGGGGAAAATGTTCGGATTGTCCTCCCGCCCCTGCCCGCGCCTCCCATACTAAGCAAAACCTTGTACCAGATCTACCTCTTATAAAGAAGGGTCAGAGCTTTTTCTTCCTCCCCATTTCCTAGACAAGATCTATCCTTGGAAAAATGGCTGAACATGGGAGAGGCTGGCACACATGTGTTATCAATTCCTGGAACCTGAGCCATCTTCATGCTCTATGCACCGTGGCTAGATCTAGGAAAGTTGTGATGGTAATGCTGGTGTCAGTCTCTCTTAGCAGATGTGATAATACTCCCACTTTTGTAAACACTCTTTATGTGGAAATGGAATAGAAGACACTTATGATGGGAGTAATATCAAAGGAGGACATTATGAAACATGTCCAGACAAGGTACACAAAGCAGTTGTTCTAATGTGAATTTGTTAGTCAGTGTGCAAGCTTTGGTTTGCTTTATCGTATCTCCATTATGGACTGTAGTATATCTTGCCATCTTGCATGTAAGAATGAAGCTGATTCAAAAATCAGTCAGCATTGTGTTAAATATTATGTATATAGCATCGTGCACCCTGAAGGGTCACAGTGTGCTTTATAAATTATATACATGTATGTTGTAACAGGAAATGCTACATGCACCTCCAGCAGGGAATAGGGGCAGCTACCTTACAGCACATGGCAACTCTCCAAGACAGTTTGGATCAGGAAGTGCAGAATACCATATCAAATAGTCACTGTAGAGCAGAGCCCTGCAGCAGGACTGTGATCCCGTGGGTCCTGTTCCCATAATAATGGGAGCAGGTAAAATCTACTTTGTTGCGGGTGGGATTGGTGGGCAAAAAAAAGACTGTGGTAATTTGCAGGAAAACACTTTAAAACTTTAAATTTAAGCGAGGGATGGAAAGAGATTTGATGTCTCTTATAACAGGATTTAAAGTACTTTTTTACATGGTTTAAGCAAGATTTGTTTTATTCTTTTAGTGGTAAACATTTTGTCTGAATTCTATTTATAGATATATATTAACCAACTGGTTTTTTGTTTTTGTTAGTAGCATGGGGGAATCTGTTTCTCTTGTGGGATTTGTGGGATCTAAGGTTTTTGTGGGTGAGAGCAGGATAAAAATGCAAGAAACAATGTGGGAGTAGGTGGGATTTGGAGTGGGTATTGCAGGGGCAGGACGGGAGCGGGATTAAAAATATAGCCACACGGCTCTACTGCAGAGGGGTTTTGGTAGTCTGATGGTAACTGCTCCAACTAAAAGTTGGCCAGGGATACCAGGATTAACAACTAGGGCTGGTCAAAATATATCCATCCAACTATTTTTTGTTGACGGAAAAATAAGATTTTTGACTAAACCATTTTTTCCATAATAACGGCTTTCTGTGGAAACTTATGATTTTTTTTCATTACAAAACTGAACACTTGAAAATGACAAATATTTCAGGCAAAAAAGTGGGCTACCTCTGTGCCTTATAGGAGTTGTAGTTCAGGTGCCTTATACCACCGTTCTCCTGTACGGGCTGGGTTCCCCATTTGGACTACACCTCTCATGATACACCATGGCCAGGGGTTCCAACAATGCACCACAGAGCAGGAGACCATAGGGTGTCATGGGAGATATGGTCTGGCTGAGGAGAATGGCAGCATGAAGTGCCTGACCTATAAGTCCAATAAGGCACAGCAACAATATTTTCAAATAATTTTCAGCTGAAAAACTGACAATGTTCTATTGGTTTTCAATTTTTTGTCAAAAAGTTAATTTTCCTGTTGCAGGAGGGGATCCCATTTTCCAACCAGCTCTACTAACAACTGAATTTTAAAATGGCTGAATTATGGACCGGCTCTTTCACCCACTGAAGTCAGTAGCAAAACACCCATTGCCTTCAGTGGGAACAGGTTCAGACCCTGCAACCTTTATGCTCTGATTCAGCTTCCGTTGATTTCAGTGGGCGCAGGTTCAGGCCCAGGAATTGGGTTGGGCCCTTAATTTAAAACTTTTAGAACGTTTCACCTCTGGGCTGAGAACTTGTCTGACTAAGGAATAACTTTATGTTCTGAATGTATCACAAAGGGGGACTACAATGAAAAGACTGGCATTTCCCTCACTACAGAGCTACAAGCGAAGCCGTAGAAAGCCATACACAAAAAGGATTAGAAAGTATCCAACCTCCTATGCCATTTTATTGAGCACTGCTAGAATGATAGAATGGGCACAGGAAGACTTCCTCGTGCCAACTCAGATACAAAGGTTTTGGCAACCTTTCAAGCTGAAAAAAGTAGGTGCTTACATTTTTAATCGCAGAATGAGCAAGAGCTCACGTACACACACTGCCATGTAAATGTGGGCCTGGAGGTTTGTTATTGACAGCAGGAACACATTCAACAGGGACTGTCTGATTAAACAAAAGTAGGCTATGGCATGGCAAACAAGTTGTGCTTTGGGTTTCTGATCTATCAGCAGCCTTGCCAAAATGCCAGTTAGTTGAAAAGGAGATTTCATTGTTTCTAATGAAACATGCTGTGCTTGCTTGTCTAGTGCGTGCTTTAGGAAGCAAATGCAACTGAATCCCTTTTGATTTGCACTGTTCGCTCTGCACTGCTGATTCCTTACCCCCAAATGTTAAGCAGCAGTATTTTATGTCTGTCTAATGGCTTTGAGTAGTTTAATCTTTAACTGTGGAGAGCAATGGTTCTATTAAACAGATATGTCGATTTTCTGTGCAACTCAAAGATAAAGCAAAGCTAACATCTTTTGGAATCTGGAATAATTTGATCCATTTAGGAAACCTACCTAATCATCTTGAAAATAGTTGTTTAGGTTATTTCCTTTAACCCACATTATAATGTGTGAGGTAAGGGGTGTACGTTTGACTTATTTCTTCTGATACATGAGTTTTATCCAATGAACACAGCAGGTTGCGAATGTTTCTGTCACCTGAATGTGAAAAGACAGACTTATACCATAAAATGTAGCTCCTTCAGAGCTGCATACTAATGTATTGCACATAGCCAAATTCTTATATTTAAATTGGTGCAGTAGATGGGTCTGGGTTAATGGAAGCATTTTATTTTTAACTGTGCAGTATAACAACCCTGTTAGAAATGGCCTGAGCAGACATTCCATCAGGAGGATAGCACCTCGCTGTCTCAGGACTCAGACCACACACTTCAAAATGCTGGAGAATCTAGACTGGGGATTAGACGGGGAGCAGGTCAGGATTTAGAATACTTAAGGGGCAAAAGATGCGAGAAGCTCGTGCAAAGCGGTCACTCTCCCTCTGTGCAACTCAGCTCTATGGGGGCTCTTTCCATACTGATGTGAACCACTAGCTCAGTGGTTCTCAAACTTTTGTACTGGTGACCCCTTTCACATAGCAAGCCTCTGAGTGTGACCCCCTTTATAAATTAAAAACACTTTAAAATATATTTAACACCATTATAAATGCAGGAGGCAAAGCAGGGTTTGGGGTGCAGGCTGACCGCTCGTTACCCCCTATGTAATAACCTCGTGACCCCCTGAGGGGTCCCAACCCCCAGTTTGAGAACCCCTGCACTAGCTTTACCCACGCAGGGACTAAGCAGGATAGAGGCTCTTGCTGCCGGCAGGCTATAGCAGTGGCTACAGAATGGTTCCACTACCACTACATCTCGACAACCTGCAGGATTTTCTTGCACCAAACCCCATTAGTCATAAGGCTTAGGAGCCAGGATTTGCCTCTACAGCCCTGTACTCACTACAATTGCAGCCGCATTGGAGGACCTAATTACAACATGGCCATTCCCTATTTCAGTTACACCACAGTGTGGAGGAAACCATAACTGTATTTCCAAGCCGTGTTAAAACAAGGTAGTTAGAAGGGACATAAGTGATTTTCTTCTAGGTAAATAAGAAATGTGCTCAAACTGACCATTTGTCCTAGATTATTAGCTCCTAGAGCTGACTGCACTGAAGATCAGATTCTAGCTCTGCTACTGAGGTTTTAGGAATTGCAAACAAATCAAGTGGCAGTAAATGTTGGTGTTGTGAATGATGTACCCATTCAGAGGCCATCTATTAGAACAGTTGTCCCAAGGCAGGAAAGAACCAAGTTAAAGGAAACTTTCTCATCTCTAGTTAAATGCATAGAGCCTGTGGAGCACTTAAAAAGTTGTTCATCTCTGTGACTGATTCTGTCCTGCTAGGAATACTGTAAAAGGTTCTTTGTGCAGTTTGTGATATAAATGCTCCAAGTCGGTTCCCTGCTATTCTGCTGATGCACAGCAGGTGGAAGCACTATTACTATTTCTGGCATATTCTCTGGCATACTGCACATGTACTTCCAGATTAGGACTAGAGCAGGCTGGAACATTTCCAACAGTTTTGTTAAAGGCCAAATGTGTCATGGAGACATGTCCATTTCAACGAACATGGAGAGAGAGGTAGAGATGGACAGACTGACTCTCACACTGTGTAGCGTTGTTGTAGTTGTGCCAGCCCTAGGATATTAGAGAGACAAGGTGGGTGAGGTAATATTGTTTAGTGGACCAACTTCTGTTGGTGAGAGAGAGAAGCTTTTGAGATTACACAGAACTCTTCTTCAGGTCTGTGCAAGTTTGACATATGTAATTTAAACTAGGGGTGCCGGGAATGGGCTGCCTTCTAGGTGGGACTTCAAAGTCCCAGCTTCGGACTACATTCAGCCGAAAATACATCCCTCTTCTGAACTGCACTCCCTCTTAAATGCTCTTCTAACCTCAGGCCAGTCTGGGAAACTTTGGCAAAGGCCTCTTTGAAATGTGGGATACGGTGACACATTAGTCCTTGTGCATTGTCCGTTACGTGCAGAACACGTCATCTGTGAGTAGTAACCTGGGATCTAGTATTACCGCCTACATGAATAATAATTTTCTTTTATGTATTGGTCTAAGGGCTGACATTTGGCCATGTATTATCCAGCGCTACCACAGGGAAGGGGGCTTTATTCCTCATTTCTTATGTACAGAATAAGCATTACAATGCAACAAAGAAATGATCACTTCAGTAAGAGGAAAGTAATGTTCAAAATTAACTTTCATTACATATAGGTCACCATTTAATTCAATGTCAATGCTTTTCTCTGGGAGTAAAATACTGATTTTTCAGGAAATCTTAAACACTTCCCCTTGGTTTCTTTCCCCCCATCACTTAGGGCTGGTCGAAAGGTAAATTTGCACTTAGATAACTACATTGTTTTTTTTAATTCACACGTTTTGTTGTTCTGGTGCAAGCCTGTGTGTAGACTAGCCTTTATTCTTAGCCCTTATGTCTTGCCTCCACTAAGAGAACTTGCTCACAATATGGCAGCAATATGTGTAGTTGAACTGATGATGAGCACAGTTTAACTGCGAGTGTGGACCGGGATAAATCATGTTCAGCATCACGGTACAACTGTGGTTAAAACCTGCTCCGGTTTTAACTGTCGTTTCTGGGCTGGTGCTGAGCAATTTGTTCTGGTCTACTAGACTTGCAGCAGTTAAACTCTGCTTCAGCCATACCTGTTAGCACTGGACCATTTCCTGGGACAGACTTCAAAGCTTTGCTCTTGGATTGCAAGCCTCTGAGAATTGCCTGCTTTTCCTAGGAGTGCTGTCTCCCAACGCTGATCGGGAATATCTGAACCGTAGTTTCCTCTCCCCCTGATATGGATGCATAACTGTCTGAAGTACTGAGATCCCAGTAGTGCCTCACGAACACCACAGTGAAGACTGGGGTTTGGCGGTGATATTGCTTGCTGTGAAGGCAGACATCTCAGAGCTGATAAAAATTCTGTAGGTTCTTTGACTAAAATATATCTCGAGCTAAATCATGTCACAATGTTGCCCTGGCAGCCCAAGCATAAAAAAACCAAACAATATGACTATTTCCTGCTATACACAATTGGTTGCCTTAGCAAGCAAGGAATAATTCAGATGAAGTGTGCCTGCAGAGGACAGCTAATGTCTTTCAAGGGATGCCTATTGGTAGTAATGGCAGCGTGATCGCCACGCACAGTTCATAGTTAAAAATAACAGAAATGGGGTTGTATTGATTAGACTGTAAGGCCCTGAAATACTGATACACATGACTTCTGCAAGTATGGTTTTGTGAATAAATGGGACACCATCTTTCACTGTGCCTATGGTATGACTCCACAATCAATTTCTGTGCAACTTTATTTTACTTAAAATTGCATCAATTATTTCATTTGACTATTATTCATAGATGGTCCAAAGAGGATTGGGAACCTATGAACATGAGTTCCCATTGTTATTTTATTGTCTGTGACTGAAATAACTTACACCAGTATCTGTAAAACTCCCACTGATGCTGATGGCCCATTAATATGTATAGTAATGTCTGAAAGACCTTAACAAAGGCACCTCACTAACAAGGTTTTCTTATGAGCGGGCGCTTGAACCCTGATCGCCAAGTAACTGGTAATGTTTAACCCTCCCATGCTTTGAACAGCTGATTCTCCTCCCCTCCAGCCCCAATGTCTTGAGTAGCCTATCTGGTTACATTTGTGGTAAGTGGCCTAGTTTTCAGTATTTTTCCTACAGGGAAGTCCTGCATCTCTCAGATGATCAAAAATTACGTTTCATAAATGTTGATGAATGATACCCTCACATGGTGTGTGTTTTTTTTTTTTTTTTTTTTAATTGACCAAGGTATAAAGTGAGTCTTGGTATTGCTTTCCCGTGGCTAAGATCTCTGGATCATGCACTGTCAGAGTCACTGGGGGGTGGCCAGCTGAGGCAGAAGCAGATGCAGGGTCTGGCAAGGGTGGAAACAGGCATGGCTAGAGCAGGGGCAGGGCTAGTCTGTTGAAGTTACTGGCAATAGGAGTGTTCCCAGCCAGGTGGTGATGTTGAGCAGACTGAAGAGACTGTTTCCTTTAGGTAGGGTTACCATCTTTCAGGCTCCTCAAAAGAGGACACTGCTGGGCGGGGACATCAGGAGTGCTGGGGGGTGTACAGTTGCTGGGTGCTGGAGGGATATTTGGAGGTTGCTGGAGGGGTGTGTGTACTGGGAGGGAGTATCTGAGGAGTGCAGGAGGAGGTATTTGGGGTGTGCAGGACGGGGGTGTGCACTGGGAGGAGTACTTGCGGGGGTGGGGTTCTGGAGGGGGAATCTGTGGCTTCACTTGAGGTTGGAGGCAGGGTCACTCCCTGTTACGGTAGCAGGGCAGCTGGCACAAGCCCAAGACGCAGCACCAGCTGTCCATCAGCACCTCCCTGCCTCTCCCCCTCCCCAGGGCTGGGAGCCGGGGCCTGCGTGGGCAGGATCCAGCAGCTGCAGCAGAAGGACCAATTTGGATGGGGACCCAGCTTTTTCTGAGCTACAACATCTGCTCTGCAAAAATCCTGGACATTTATTCTTTGAAAAAATCAAAAAACAGGATGTCCGGGAACACCAAGACATATTGGTAACTCTACCTTTAGGAGCCTATATACCTGCCTTGGGATCATCTGTGGATTGGCTGATGCTGGTTGAATGGTGTAGGGCCTATCAGCAGAGCTGCCGGTAATTGCCTCTGACTCTTCATACTCACTTGCTCAGGGATGACTTATCAGGCTTAAGCAGGCTAATGTTCAGAGGTATGACGTGCATCAGTTTTAAATTTAATTCAAACAGCATCATTGGTTGGGTGCTTGCTGATTGGGCATGGAGAATGACGTACAAGACCCTTCCTGCTCCCTGATGAGGTAGGGGTTAACTTCAGTTCTGCTTCCATCTCCCCTAGCACAGAAGCTGACAGGAAGGGGTATCAGAATGGCCTGGGGAAAATAGAGAGGAAGAGTGCCCGTGGGTTGGACTGAACGCCCTTGGGCTGTGGGATTTTGCCAGACGCGTATGAGCATGTTCCATTTGCTTTCTGATTTTAAGGACACAGAACTAGAAGGAAACTCCTGGGTCATCAAATCTAGTCCTCTGCTATCACAGGCAACCCTGATGTATAATCCTATTATAAACTTCTCAAGATCCATTTTAAAACTAGTTACAGTAGAACCTCAGAGTTACGAACACCAGAGTTACAAATTGACCGCTCAACGACACACCTGATTTGGAACCAGAAGTACACAATCAGGCAGCAGCAGCAGACCAAAAAAAAAAAAAAAAAAAAGAGGGAAATACAATACAGTATTGTGTTAAACGTAAACTACTAAAAAAATAAAGGGAAAGTTTATTTTTTTTGACAAGATAAGGAAAGTGTTTCTGTGCTTGTTTCATTTAAATTAAGATGGTTAAAAGCAGCATTTTGCTTCTGCATAGTAAAGTTTCAAAGCTGTATTAAGTCACTGTTCAGTTATAAACTTTTGAAAGAACCATAACGTTTTGTTTAGAGTTATGAACTTTTCAGAGTTACGAACACCCTCCATTCGTAATTCATGTTCTACTGTGGATTGTTTGACCTGGTTACCCATATTGAGAGGCTCCTCTCACTCCTCTGATGGCTAGAAACTTTCTAATTTTGAGCCTAAATTTATGCATGACCCATTTATGACCATTTGTTCTTATCCAATATTGTCCTTTAGCTTAAATAGCGTTTCTCCCCCCTGTATTTATCAAGAACCATCATATCCTCTCTCAGCCTTAATTTGCTAGGCTAAACAAGCCAAGCTTTCTTAGCTTTTCTCATAAAATAGGCCCTCCATTCCCCTGATCATTCTGTTTAGTCCTTTTCTGCACCTGTTAATTTACAGGTTCATAAATTCCAAAGGCAGAATGGACCAATGGGACATCTAGTCTAACCTCCTGTATAACACAGGCCATAGAACTTCTTACTTTCTTCTTATAATATTAACCCTTGAGGAAAAGACCCTCCTGACTGCAACTTTTTTTTGCTGCTGAGTCATTTCACAAATTGCTCTACTCTCTGACTCAGAGAGCTGGTCAACAGAGTTGAGGTACACTGTTGTGGCAACATGGGGAATCTTTTGCACACTGAGCCACTAGATCCCTGTAGCCCAACAACAAAAATAAATGTTTCAGCTAACTTAAACCAAGCAACGTTCATCTTAGAGTTTTAACTTTAACTCTGAATTTTCCTACTTGTGCAAATTTGTCAGACCCTTGACAATTCCTTAACAACATATCTGAGGTTGAATATCAATAATTGTGGTAATTTTATTCTTAATTCCTTCTTTCATTTTTGGAGGTGAAATGGCCATCTGGATATTCTACTGTGCCAAGTAAATTCCTAGTTACTTTAAAATGAACACTGGACTGTGAAAAGCTCTGAATAGCATCCATACTTCTTGATAAGGAAACTCTAATTTTTCAGAGTTCCCAAGAATATAAATTCCAGTGGCAATAGATCACAAGGCCAATATGATTAGAAAAAATAATGTACTTAGTTATTGTAAGACACCTAATGATATATGCAAAAGTGAAAGATCTTCCTAGTTTTCACATTGAGGATCTTAGAAGGAAAGTGTTTCCAGAAAGACCGGGGGAAGGAGGGAGGAGTTAGAGCTCTAATGAAAAAAAAAATTCATTTCCCGTAAGACTGTTTATTGTGTTAGTATACAATCCATCAACACCAGTAAATAGACTCAATACATAAGGTAGCCTTATAATAAACTTGGAGATTTTGTGCTAAGAGAAATATGATTCATTCTCTCTTTCTCTCTCTTTCTCATAAGACAAGGTATTTCTTTAGCAATAGGAAAAAATAGACTGAGTGATAATACATCCATTCTTGAATCCTTATAATAACATTTTTATCCATCTGATTGTCCACTGAAAAAGTTTGTCTGTCTTAGGACACTGATTTAGATGTGCCATACACCAGCTTAAAGCTCATGAGCTGTGGAGTTCATGTGTCCAAGAAGCTGAGCTAGGGCTCTTCGCCTCCATGAAGTCACAATAGACCAGTGGTCCCCAACCTTTCTGTGGCCAAGAGCACATTCATCCCTTCATCAGAGTGTGGCGGGCAGCGAGACTTCTCAGTGGCATTTCGGTGGCGATGGTTCTCCGCCGGAAGTGCACCTCGGTGGCATTTCGTCGAAAGCTTCTCTGCTGGAAGCGCTCCTCGGTGGCATTTCAGTGAAAGCTTCTCCGCCAGAAGCGCTGCACGGCAGCATTTCAGCGGCGACGCTTCTCTGGCAGATGCTCCTCTCCTCTTCTTTCCTTGGTGCCGGCCCTGATGGCGGGTGCACATAAATGCCCCGGCAGGCGCTATGGCGCCTGCGGGCACCATGTTGGGGACCACTGCAATAGACACTACGTGAGTAGAGCATGTTGTTGTTGCTTAACGATCATTCTAACATCTGCATCATTCTCTCTGAAATGTGTGTGATTGGTAAAGTATTCCTGTATAAACCACGTAGCGGTTGCATTTTAGAGTATATTGGGAGCAGTATGGGAGAAATCTGATGGTTCTCTACAGGAGCATTTAGATATGTTATGGCTATATTGGTACTGCCTGGAAATTTATTTATAAGAAAATCCTACAGAGGTATTTCATAACAATGTGCTGCATTGCTTTGTAGCTATGTCTGGTCCTGCAGTCCTGATGCAGCCACTGCTTCCACAGTATTGTGCTGTATGTGGCTCCCATCAGTAAGGGCAGGAATTTGTCATGGTCTTTATCCATCACTAGTTTTTATCCTGAGATGCATGTACTCGCTTCTCTTGTAATTGTTGTCTGCCATAAATTCAAATCTGGAATTATCATGATAATGCGGAGACTTGAAGGATAGGTTGCACAGTGGGTTTAGAGCATTAGCCTTTCATAGGGGATGGTTCTGGGATTAAATCTTGTCTTTTGTCACAAGTGAAAACGTTCCCTGTGATCTTGTTCTGGTCCTTGTTTCTACACCTCACAAACTGAGACAAGTTGCTAAAAGTCAGTCTGAATGGCAATCTCTGTTCTCTGGGTGCCTCTGGTGAGAACGAAAGGGTTCAAGTTTGAGGCTCACTGATAGGTGACAGTTTGAGGCTTTCTGTAATACTGCCTAGAGCCTTCCTCGACGCCTGTCTGGCTTACACCAAATGCCTTCAAGCTAGTGTCAGTAGTCCCTTATTTTCATGAACATCACCAGAATATTTTAAGCTTATGAGGTACTCAGCAATATGTTAGAGACGAGTCTGGGATGCTGCTCCTTACTCAGGGCTGGGTGAACCAGTTAGAAGCCAGAGGGTAGGATTTTCACAAGCATTCAGGTTAGGCCTAACTCTGCTCAATGATAAAACTCCCTTTGACTTCAAAAGCAGCAGAATTAGGCCTATGTTAAGTGTTACTTGAATATCCCACACAGAGATTTTTTTACACACACACACACACACACACACACACACACACACACACACACACACACACACACACACACACACACACACACACACACACACACACACACCCCCGAAGGGGAAGGATAATTAAAGGCAATGGGGAGGCAGTCCTAGACTTTGGGAGAGTCAGACACAGACAGCCAAGGGGAATGGAGAGTTCAGGAGCTTACTAAAGCGGCACTGTGTCAACAATGTTGGGCTATTAACAGCGCCGTGATTATGTGATAAACTTACTGTCGGATACTTTCTTTGAGTCTCTTGGTGCTATCATGGTATGCAGGTGCTCTACATTTTCTACCAACGATTTTTCATAACTTCCCCTCCTAACTGCCTCACAGTGATGGACAGTTTTCATAATAGTGGTTTTTTAAAGGGATCTGTTGACTACTCCAAGAACTCCAGAGGACTGAAGCTCACAGAAGCAACCGCTTCCTCAGCAGATGGATGGTAAAGGAATTGGTTTTAATATGGTTTTTAAAACCAGTGACACTGTCTGTCTTGCTTTATCTTTTAGAGATTTTTTTAAAAAATTCCTATAGTAAGCTTGTCCTTTCTAAGAAAGGGGAACATGAACTACACACAAAATTGTAGCCTACATTAAGTTATAAAATACTCTGAAGCAAACTGACATCAGGGTCAGGAGTCCTCACTCCATAGTTTATCTTTCTAGGCTATCTGTCCTCTCCTGTAAATCTGTAGCTGGCAAGATCCAATATAGCCTTCTGAAAGGACTGAGCACACTTGTAAAAGCGGTATTGTGTTCTTTGATTACTCTGGATATGTCTTAAAAAAAGAAATAAGGGTAATATTTGAAGAGCTGCTTGAAAAAGTCAAAGGTGGTGATTTAAAAGAAGAGAACCCATGACTCTTTCTCCATGCTGCTCTCAGTGCTCCTAGCTTCTCTGTATTACTTCAAACTGTGCAGTAGATACTTTCCCCCCTTAGTTCAAGAGAATAGTCTCCATTCAATTTTTTTCATTTTTTTTCAGTTCAAGAAAATAGTCTCCATTTTAATTCACTGGCAAATATTTTTGAGTGTAACCAAAGAAATTAACTTACACTTAGGGTGACCAGACAGCAAATGTGAAAAATCGGGACAAGGGTGGGGGGCAATAGGAGCCTATATAAGAAAAAGACGCAAAAATCGGGACTGTCCCTATAAAATCGGGACATCTGGTCACCCTACTTACACTTAAGGTATCTTCTCCATGGCAGTGTAGAGTGTGATCTGTGAAGGAACACTACTTTTTGTGGAGTAGCTCGGAGTCACTGTTGAAGATCCAGTTGTGTATGTTTTAAAGAGAGCCTTTAAAATGTATATCAGAATGAGATATTAACCGCAAAATTGTTTAAGCCTTTAACTTGTTCCCGTATATCTTTGGTGGGACTGTGTAATTTGCAGCCTTCACTTTCAAAGATGTCCTGCAAAGGAAAAATGTGGGGTTGTGACCTTTGTTTCTGATCTATGAAAATGACCTCCAAGGTTCTAAGGGTAGTTGGTTTGTTTGTTCGTTTGTTCTGCTTGTTTTTATTGCCTTAGAAGGATCAGGAATGTCAAGTTTTTTTTTCTTTTCAGTTTTTGCTGGAGGACTCTTTGGATGTCTCCAAAATATATTTTGGGGCTTTCTCAGTCCTTTATTGAAGGGGTGGGGTGGGGATGCTAATTCTTACCAAAGAGAACTGTTCTTTCCCAAGTGTATTAGTTAAATAGGTATTATCAAATACAAACAAACCCCCAAAGATTCTGAAACATGGGAATAAAAATATATTCCCTTCTCAATCAACTTTGACTTCCTTAGTATCTCTGTCTGCTGATTCTCCTGTCATTTAAACATTTTCCAAGGTAGTTAAAACCTGAGTTTCTACAATAAATACAAAGAGAAGAAAAACAAACAAGAAAAAAACCCTTTCTCTATACATCATATAAAGGGGAGGAAAAACACAAGCCTTTTTCCTTTGCAAATAGCATGTAAAACAAGCTTATTGTACTGACAGGAGTGCTAGTTGTGTTTTCATGCAGGCCTCAATATTACCCTTAATGAATCAAGAAGCTAATTTCTAAATTTTAGTCCCTGTTGTTGTTGTTCTTACTTACTTTTTGCATTGTGGACCCCATTGTGCTAGGTGCTGTCCACACACAGAACAAAGAGACAGTTCCTGCCCCCAAAGATCTTACAATTTGGAGAGGGATCTGGAATAATATTTTGGCTTATCCTTGTGACAACATTTAATTTCTACATATTCTTACGTGATGCATCCCTCCTCATGGAGGCCTTCTGCAGAGTGGGTGAATTTTACCTTAAATAAATAAGGATCCAATTCAATGGCCATTGGAGTCAAAGGGAGGCTTTCCATTCACTTCATTGGGCATTGGATCGGTCCCTAAATGAATAATGTTCTGCATGAAGTTAACTCTTCTGGTTCCTTGTTCCTTCATGACCTTTCAGGGAATACTTGCTTTGTTACAACACTGGTAGATCAGCTGTCTGATCCAAAACATTTCAGATGTAGTAAAAGCCAGGTTAGAAAGGGAATGATTCAGTCCTGTAAAGATGTGACATCTATAAAAATAGCCATTAGAAAAAAATGGGTTGATATGTCAAGTTAAATAAGACACATTTAGTGTTTAGGACTCATTTGGGTCCTCGCCCTTGTCAAGGTTCTTAAACCCACACATAGGGATTCTGATTTGTAATACAGGTTATTAGACATTTTAATAAAATGACAATATTATCAGGATTTGGACTCAATAGCACTGAAATATGAAGCAGAAAGAGAGTCCATCGGGTTACAGACTCTCTGGTTAATAGTCAAAGGCATTTAGAAGTAAATTAATAAAAAATGAACATAAAGACTATAAAGTTCAAACAAAATGAATTCCCTAGTTCGTATTAAGATCCAAAATGTCATGAATATCAGACCTAATTTATTAGGTTTTTACTCCTTCAACAAAAAAGAAGAGTAAGAATTTTTTTGCTAGCTCTTCTTTTCCTAATGCTTTTTTTCAAGCTTGGCTTTGAGTTACAACCATGACATTCAATTAGGTGGTGAAAATGTAGTCATTGATTTGAAACTGAGGGAGAAAAAAAAGATATGAATAATTTTGGATTAAAAACACAAACCCTACAGGATTTGAAGGTTCTACTTGTATCATATAAGGCAGATACTTATTCTACAGTCTACAAAGACTTTGATCAACATTTATGGGAATTTATAGGTATTAAATGTAGCCAGAAGAGAGAGCCCCTATTGTCCCATGAATAAAATAAAAATATTTTAAGCATTAAAATTAAGAGAGACATTTTTAAAGGCAACAGAAAGCAAATTAAGTCCCTCTATAATTCCTACAAATCTTCATGATGTATTTTAATAGGTTTATTTATTAGAATGTATTTTAATAGGTTTATTACAATTTAAGGAATGCAAATACAATTTGTCCTATTCATATTACAAAATAATCTATCCCATATCTGATGATCCATTGTTCATTATTGGTGAAATTCACCCTGTACAGAGAGTGAGCACTTGATTCCCATTTGAGCTCTCAACATTTCATCCTATGTGCATTCTCAGCTTCTTAAGATACTGTGAGTCATATTGTACTCTAGGTTGTACCTTTGCTAACCCACTGACGACGTTATCAGAATTCCAACTGGATGTCTCTCTTCTAGGTATGTTATAGTATTCTGAGCATACAACTGGGATCCCAGGTTGCTTGAATTCAGATCTGAGCTTTAAGAACATAAGAAAGGCCGTACTGGGTCAGACCAAAGGTTCATCCAGCCCAGTATCCTGTCCACCGACAGTGGCCAATGCCAGATGCCCCGGAGTGAGTGGACCTAACAGGTAATGATCAAGTGATCTCTCTCCTGCCATCTATCACCCCCGCCCCCTGACAAACAGAGGCTAAGGACACCATTTCTTACCCATCCTGGTTAATAGCCATTAATGGACTTTAAAAATGTCTCCGTCTGAGGACTTGGGCAAGTCACGTAAACTTTCTGCTTGAGCTTGCCTAACAATAAAAATAACACAAACTATGTGAAAAGACATTAAAGTTGCAAAGTGAAGCACTCAAAAGTTAGGAAATGCTGGAATTAAGGTTGCCAGTGTACCTTTAATTCAGCTCCTTGTGCATATGCATTATGATTGATTATGTCACGGAGGTCACAGCCTTCCCTGGCCTATGCTACCCGCTGCCCATGCCTGCCTCTGTCAGAATTTCTATGTGATGCTGGGCAAATCACTTAAGACAGACTTTTCACAGTAATTCTGTGTTCCTCATTTCTGGATGCCTGACTTGAGTCTCTGGGGTCTGATTTTCAGACGTGCCGAGCAGCCACAGCTGCAACTGAAGTCAATGGAAGCTGTGCTTTGGACATCAAAAGTGATATATAATGTGGAGAACACTGAAAAATCAGGTCCTAAGGGTCTCAAATTGTGCACCCAAAATGAGTGGATGCTTTTGACCTTTATCTCACTGTGCCTCAGTTCCCCATCTGTGAAATAGGAATGATATAACTTCCCTACATCATGCACAGGGATGCTGTGCATTAACGTTTGTGAAGCACTCAGCTACCATAGTGTTGAATGTCATAAAGAGCTCTGTTGCCTTGAATTTGGATTGCTGTAATGTACTCTACTTGGGGCTGCACTTTAAAACCATTTGAAAATTAGTGCTAATGCAGGATGAAGCTGCCCGTTTATTCAGAGCCCAATTCTGCAACTCTGAAGCAGAGCAGGACCTGCGGAGGTAAACGATCCCATTGAAGTCACAATGCTTTCAACTTCTATAACATATTTAAGTACAAAGGTTTTCTTCATCAGCAGTGTTTGAATCTATTGAGGAAAGTTACCAAAAGAGGTTGTTTTGGTCTTTCACATCTGTGCTCTTAGATTATATTTATATTGCTTTATGAGTCTCACATGGAGACAAGTGTGTCTTTCACTCCCCTTCCTTTGTTTACCACAAATGCATGACAAATTTTTGGATGCAAAATAGATTTATGGTAATTTCTCCTGTATGATGTCCTCTGACTTTTGTAAGACTGTCAGTGATGGTTAATATGCTTAAAATTATACTTCTGATTTGTTAAATGCACTAATTCCAATGATTTTAGCACAAGTGCAAAATCAAAAACAATAATTAAATGAAGATTTACAAACTGGCTCAAGTTCCCATGTTGATACGTTATTTTAATAGTCATTCATATTTCCTTACTGCATTGTTGGGATTAAAGTCTTAACATACAGTGAAAAAATTCCACAAGGGTTTCCTCCATGCTGAACATATTCCATTTCCCTCTCTGCTGGAAATATTTCCATGTACATTAGAAACATTGGAAGAAAAACTGCTTCCAAAATTTCCAAAGAAAATACTCATTTGACATTTGTTTCCTTTGAGATTGCAGATATCCACGGAATTTCTACACGGGTAGTTTGTTTTCCTTTGTTTCTTTTAAGAGATGGCTCCAAGCTATAAAGTTCAAATCCAGATCTGAATTTCTCCAAAATTTGCAAGTGTTTGGATCTTGAATTTTGGTTTATCCCTTTATACAGGCATAGTTTTTTTCCTGAGTAAATTATGAATAAGGGCCTAAAGCAACAGGCCCATAGATGTCAAAATCACAGCCTGACTAAACTTCTGTAGCAGTAGCAATAGGTTTTTTTGTTTTTCTGTTTGCTTGGATTCACACCCCCAGATATTCAGGGTTGAACAAACCCTAATGCGTAACTCATAGGGTTGCCAGTAGGGTTGTCAAGCAATTAAAAAAATTAATTAAAAAATCTATTAATAATAGAATACCATTTATTTAAATATCTTTGGATGTTTTCTACATTTTCAAATATATTGATTTCAATTACAACACAGAATAGAAAGAGTACAGTGCTCAGTTTATTTATTTTTATTACAAATATTTGCACTGTAGAAAACAAAAGAATAGTATTTTTCAATTCACCTCATACAAGTACTGTAGTGCAATCTCTTCATTGTGAAAGTGTAACTTACAAATGTAGAATTATGTAAAAAAACCTGCATTCAAAAATAAAACAATGTAAAACTTTAGAGCCTACAAATCCACTCAGGCCTACTTCAGCCAATCACTCAGACAAACAAGTTTGTTTACATTTGCAGGAGATAATGCTGCCCGCTTCTTGTTTACAATGTCATCTGAAAGTGAGAACAGGCTTTCCCATGGCACTGTTGTAGCCGGCATCGCAAGATATTTACATACCAGATGTGCTAAAGATTCATATGTCCCTTCATGCTTCAACCACCATTCCAGAGGACATGTGTCCATGCTGATGATGGGTTCTGCTCGATAAGGATCCGAATCAGAGCGGACCGACTCATGTTCATTTTCATCATCTGAGTCAGATTCCACCAACAGAAGGTTGATTTTCTTTTCTGGTGGTTTGGGTTTTGTAGTGTCCACATCTGAGTGTTGCTCTTTTAAGACTTCTGAAAGCATGCTCCACACCTTGTCCCGCTCCAATTTTGGATGGCCCTTCAGATTCTTAAATCTTGGGTCGAGTGCTGTAACTATTTTTAGAAATCTCACATTGGTACCTTCTTTGTGTTTGTCAAATCTGTGTGAAAGTGTTCTTAAAACAAACACGTGCTGAGTCATCATCCGAGACTGCTATAACATGAAATGTGTGGCAGAATGCAGGTAAAACAGAACAGGAGACATACGATTCTCCCCCAAGGAATACAGTCACAAACTTAATGCATTTTTTTTTAAACAAGCATCATCAGCATGGAAGTATGTCCTCTGGATTGGTGGCCGAAGCATGAAGGGACATACGAATGTTTTTAGCAATCTGGCACGTGAATACCTTGCAACGCTGGCTACAAAAGTGCCATGTGAATGCTTGTTCTCACTTTCAGGTGACATTGTAAATAAGAAGCAGGCAGCAGTGTCTCCCGTAAATGTAAACAAACTTGTTTGTCTTAGTGATTGGCTGAACAAGAAGCAGGACTGAGTGGCCTTGTAGGCTTTAAAATTTTACATTGTTTTGTTTTTGAGTGCAGTTATGTAACAAAAAAAATCTACATTAGTAAATTACTCTTTCACGATTAAGAGATTGCACTACAGTACTTGTATGAGGTGAACTGAAAAATACTGTTTCTTTTGTTATTTTTACAGTGTAAATATCTGTAATAAAAATACAAAGTGAGCACTGTACACTTTTGTATTCTGTGTTGTAATAGAAATCAATATATTTGAAAATGTAGAAAAGCATTTTAAAAAATTGAATAATTTTCAATTGGTATTCTATTGTTTAACAGTGTGATTAACTCAAAATAATCACAATTAATCACATGAGTTAACTGCTATTAATTCACAGCCCTAGTTCCCAGGTGTCTGGTTTTCGACTGGAATGCCCGGTCGAAAAGGGACCCTGGCGGCTCTGGTCAGCACCGCTAACAGAGCCATTAAAAGTCTGGTCAGCGATGCTGCAGGTCTAAGGCAGGCTAGTCCCCACCTGTCCTGGTACTGTGCTGCACCCTGGAAGTGGCCAGCAGATCCAGTTCCTAGGTGGGGTGGCCACAGGGCTCCATGCTCTGTCCCGCCCCAAGCACTGGCTCTGCACTCCCATTGGCCGGGAACCGTGGCCAATGCGGGGAGGAGGGCTTTGCTTGCATGCAAGAGCAGCACGTGGAGCCTCCTAGGAGCCGGACCTGCTGGCTGCTTCTGGGGTGCAGTGTGGAGCCAGGACAGGCAGGCAGCCTGCATTAGCACCACTGCGCTGCTGACCTGGAGCCACCCAAGCTAAATGCATGCCCCAACCCTGAGCCCCACCCCCCTACCCAAACCTTGAGCCCCCGCAAACCTGGAGCCCCCTCCTGGGCCCCAAACTCCTCATCCCCAGGCCCATCCCAGAGCCTGCACCCCCAGCTGGAGCCCTCACCCCCGCTGCATCCCAACCCTCTGCCCCAGTTCAGAGCCCCCTCCCACATCCTGAACCTCTCATCCCCAGCCCCAGCCCAGAGCCCACACCCCCAGCCCAGAGCCTGTACACCGTCTTGCACCTTAACCTGCAGCCCCCTCCCGGACTCCAAATCCCTTGGCCTCACCACCCAGCCTGGAGCCCCCTCCTGCACCCCCAACTCCTCATCCCCAGCCCAGAGCCCATATCCCCTCCTACACTCCAACCCCCTGCCTCAACCCGCAGCCCCCTCCCACATTCCAAATGCCTTGGCCCCAGCCTTGACCCACAGCCCCAGCCAGAGCCCTCAACCCTTCCCACACCCCAACTCCTTGCCCCAGCTAGAACCCCCTCCTGCATCCTGATCCCGTCCTTTCTGAATCAACCCCAGAGCCCAAACCCCCAGTTAGTACCTTCACCCCCTCCTGCACCTCAACCCTCTGCCCCAGCTCAGTGAAAGTGAGTGAGGATGGGGAAGAGCGAGCCACCGAGACAGGGGAAATGTAGTTAGTGGGGGGTGGGCCCTCAGGGAAGGGGCCAGGCTAGGGTGTTCGGTTTTATGCAATTAGAAAGTTGGCAACCCTAATAACTCAGGAGAAACTGCCACAGATGGTGTGGTGTTGGATCAAAATAATGGAATTTTGCATGTTTTCCACCTGAAACTATCATCCAATCTAAACTTGTTCAAAATTCAGAATACAGCTTCTTCTAAACCTCAGGGTAAGTTTACTCAGAACTGCTCAAACTGTGGTAAACTTTGCACTAAGCCTGGCTGGAGTTTTATATTTTAAACCATTATTTACAACAGTTTTGCTGAACTCTATCTAGTCACCTGCCTGTGTTCATCATCTATTACTATTAATAGTAAAAATAATAAAATACCTAGGTTTTATGTAGTGCTTTTCATCAATGGATCTCAAAGCACTTTACAAAGGATGTCAGTATTATCCTCATTTTACAGGTAGAGAAACAGAAGCACACTTACACTATCTGCTATGATTTCATAAAGTTGATGTACATCCTTAACACAGAAAGGGAGAAAGTAGGTTTGGAAAGTTTGGCACTGTCCCTGTATAAAAGCACTAAATGCTGATTTCTTGATGGTACACCACAATGAGATGCTGATGAATGTCCACGTGAAACCAGGCCAAAGTGATCAAACCACACGCTAAAGTACTAGTATGGCTTTTTGAATTTGGGTTGTTCTTTTTCTCATTTAAGTACTTTTTCCTCTTTGGCTATCAGTCATAGATTAATAGTCTGTAACCAAGCTCACTTTCAGAAATGTCACATTTAACTGAAAAAAGAAAATCAGAAATGAAAAAGTTAGCCATATAACTCCTCTGGGTCCCACTCTTACAAGGACTGTGGTTCTTCTGCTTCATTAACCAAACCAAAGTTAGAAGGGTAAGCTATCACCACCACTGCTGCTCTACCTCGTGTCGCTACAGCACCATCTGTCAAAAGAACCCCTACAGAATCAGACTACATTCACTTCTGGCCACCAGCTGAGGAAAACAACTATTGCCCTGAACAATAACATGGGCCTGCTGCCCCCTTTTCCTCCTTCCTCTCTAAATAAACTGGAGTAAAAACAAGAGCAAGAACTTGCTACTGCTAAATAAATAGCTTGCTGTACATGACATCTGCGCCTGACTAACTCTAGCCTAAAAGATGTTGCTCCCCAGGGGTGGAAGAGAGACTTGCGGAGGCTTGGCACCAACACTGAGGCTCTTATGGAAGAAGAGTGTGAGTATAATTGTTGCCAGTGAATTAGGTTATTTTCTGTCTATGAAACAGCTGGATGTTGTTACCACAACCATTGCCCAAATCTGGTTACATGTACAGCTCACCTGATAGGTCGGGTATGTGCCATTGATGATTCATTTGTAAAACAGGCCAGTAGCTTGATTTGCAGTCATGGAGCCTTATTAAACATTTGCTCTATACTGCAGGAAGGGATACCTTTTTATAGGAACTCAGTGTTGTTCAATTATTGCTATTATCTATTTAACATTTGTATTGTAGAAGTGCCTGGGCAGAGCCCCATTGTGCTAGGTGCTGTACAAACCAATAGTAAATGACAGTCCCTGCCCCAAAGAACTTAGGGTGGGATCCACAAGGGACTTGGCCATTGCAACACTGAGCGTCATGCACCTACCTCTTAGGCTCCTAGAAAATCACAGGAACAACACTGGGATCCACAAAGCTGAGTTAGGTGCTATGACATTTCTGAGTGCCTGAAATGCTATTCTGCTATAGTTCCCGGCCCAGACACCAACAGCCTGCACACAAGTATGCAGGTCACACCCTGGCTTCCACCACCTAGTTACTTTTTGCAGAGTGACACCGGTGCCCTCCCAGTCCCAAATTTCCCAAAAATGATTTGCCAACATAACCATCTGCTGGGGTTCCCAGAGTTGGGAGTTACTGAGTTACCCCTCTAAGCCTCAGCAAGTGAGAGTTTTGCTACTGTTAAGCTGTGTGCCAACTCCCTGAAATACCAGCTTGCCTGCCTTGCCAGAAAACTCATCAGGACTCTGCCAGTCCAAACCTTGCCTTGCAAGTAATAAACAGTGAACCCCAACTCCTGATTTCCCCAAAGACATCTCCCTGTAGTGTCCAGCCCCCACCTGGAACTGTGATAGGTTGGACCCCCTGTCCAGGATGCCACCTGATATACTGGGGTCCCACTGAGACCGCCAGTTCCACCAGCCTGGGCTACCTCACCCTGTCCTTGCTGTGCCTTCTCTAGCACACACACACATAAGGCCACACCCAGCTGTAGACACAGATTGAAATCAGCTCTGTGTGGGAAAATGAAGCTCGGGGATTTACCCAGAACTCATGTGCACACCTCCTTTGGGGTGTAAATCCAAAATAATATTGTTTTGCACTGTATAGAGAGATCTGCACAGTGCAAGCTCATAAAAATCACCCCTTCCCTCAATGTGGAGGGAAATATATACAGCTTGTTGTCCCCCCTCCCCCAATATGAATTACATAAACTGGGTTTTAGAAATAAACAAAAAATAAATGAATTAACTACAAAAGGCAAATTTTTAGTGATTATAAGGGATAGCAAACAGAACAAAGCAGATTACTGGGCAAATAAAACAAAACACACAAACTAAGCTTAAAACACTAAAGAAACAGGTTACAAATAGTAATTTCTCACCCTAAATCATTCTGCAGCTTATTATTTGTTATTTCTCTTCACAGGCTAGACTCCTGTCTCAGCCTGGACTCAGCCCTTGCCTTTCCCCAGCTTAGTTCCTTTTGTTTCTTCGGGTGTTTTCAGCAGTCTTCCTTCTTGGGCAGGGAGGCAATGGAGAAGAGACCTGATTAACTCACTTCCCAGCCTTAAATAGGATTTACATATGGCAGGAATCCTTTGTTTCTAGTGGAAAAATACTAGCAGTGTCCAAGGTGGTACTCCGTACCAGGTGACATCATCACGTGACCTTGCAGTGTTAAAGCAACCATGAGACAAGGATTATTTGTAATGTCCACAGAAGGAACTCCAGGAAGATGAGAGATCAGCATCTTCAAAGACCCATTGTGTTTCCTAGTGGCCTATTCAGGCTGATTGCCTACTCTCTGGTGGGCGGTCCCCAAGTACACACACAGTTGTAATTGTTACATAGTCAATATTCCTAATTTCAGATACAGAAATGATACATGCATAGAAATTGGATAATCACATTCAGTAAATCATAACCTTTCCAATGATACCTCATATGACCCATCTTGCATAGAATACAATGTAGTTATACCATATTAATATAACAATATTTTTATGAAGAATATGGGGTGCAGCGTCACAGGAATTCTCACAGGAGTTCATTGCTCCTTTAAAGAGACATTATGTTACAGCTCATTACATTAAGTGGGTTTTGACAGACACTTATTTCAGTCACAACACTGAATTGGTTTATAATAAAAGTAAAACAAGTTTCTTTAACAAAAGAACATAGAATTAAGTGCTACCAAGTATAAGCGTATAAAGATAGAAAGGATTACAAGCAAACAAAATTAAAATATGCTTCTAAGAATAAAACAAGTTACAATCTTTGCCTAAGCAGGTTTCTTACCTAAACTCATGTCCTAGAGACTTCAGCCCCCTTGGTTCAAAGATCCAATGTTCTGTGATTTCAAGAGCTCTGGCCTCTTGAATTCCCCAAGTGATGGACAATTGTGAGGTTCTCCCACCTTTCTTTTTTATAGTCCAGTAAACCTTTGAAATGTATTCTTTTAAAAGTAAGCCCAGGCCAAGTTTCTCTCTCTGGCTATGAGGTAGATGCCATGCTGTCTTCCCAAAGTTCATTGAGCCTGTTACAAAAGGCAGGAAGGCTTCCTGTTGACTTCCCATCCTCTTGCTGATTCCTATGTAAATGGACTTTCATTGTTTTGATTCCACACGGCTTAATTTATATTGGAGACAGATAAATAACTATCTTTCCTCCTGTCCAGGAGAAAACCTATTTCTTCCTGTGTTTGGTCACAGACTTTAAAGCATAATTTCAGTGTGTATCCATAAATCCTTATATAGCGTTAATGCAGACATGTCACAATGATATTAGTTAGCAGTGTGTTACAGGCTTTCATGTAATACCTTGCTCCAGGGATTCTCAAACTTCATTGCACCGTGACCCCCTTCTGACAACAAAAATTGCTACATGACCCCAGGAGGGACCGAAGCCTGAGCCCACCCAAGCCCAGCTGCCTCGGGTTGGGGGAGGGAGGGCGGAGGGCTAAAGCCTGAGCTCCACTGTTCTGGGCGGAGGGAGTAAAGCCAAAGCCCAAGGGCTTCAGCCCCAGGTGGGGGGCCTGTGACCTGAGCCCCGCCACTAAGGGATGAAGTCCTTGGGCTTCAGACCTGGACGGTGGGACTCAGGCTTCAGTTTTGGCCCCAGGCAATGGGACTCAGTCTTCAGCCCTGGATGGCAGGGCTTGGTCTTGGTCTTTGGCCCTTGACCCCAGCAAGTCTAACACCAGTCCTGGCAACCCCATTAAAATGGGGTCGTGACCCACAGTTTGAGAACAGATGCCTTACTCAATACACTTTTATAATACAGTAATATAGTACACAATCGGTTGATTTAATTGCTTATCATGTGAAGCTCAGACCCCCGTCTTTACAGTTAAGACACTATCTCCTGCACGTGCTAGGTTGATTGCTTTGTTTACTTTAATTGTCTCTGCCTGATGGCCAGGCTGGTCAGACAAGCACATACACATTCCTTTGTCAAAGGCAGACTGTGCTTATGAATTGCTTCCCAAACACATTTTAAAAACATAATTCTAGTACATATTTATAACTCTTTGTACACACCCTGTGAGTACATAATGCAAGAATATTGATGATTAGTGAGTTATTAGTTTTCCAATGATATATTACATACCACCTTTTGGGTATATATAATAGCAACCGTGTGTTAGGTGTGGTGAATATGTCAGGCCTGACAAGAGTTGCTGACGTAGAATAGTGAACCACCAATGGGCCTAAGCTCTTTATACAATGGATATGGAGGGACAGGTGCCTTATACTGCAATCCAAAAAAGTCTGCTTAAGATAGTCAATGGGAGATACCTCATGCTCCGGCAGTGATTCTCCATGCAAAAGGAGATAACACTGACTAGCTGTGGCTGTAGCAAAGGTCAGATAATAAATTCAGAAACCAAACCTGTGTGTTTTGGGGTTACATGTGGGTCAGTATATTCAATTGCACGGTATGCCAAATAATCATACAAAGAGGGCGAAGAACGCCAATGCAAGTCAGATCTGTGAAAAAAAATTGAGTGAGATTCTCTGCTGTGCCTATTAAAGTATGTCTACACAGCAGTTTGGAGCAAAGGGAAGTGAGCCTCCCAGCTGGGGTTGAGATACTTAAGCTAGCGGGGCTTGTGCTAGCACTCTAAAAATAGTTGTATAGACAGCACTTTGAAGTTGAAGCTCAGGCTGGAGCTCAGATTCTGAAGCCTAGGAAGGGAGGTGTACTTTAGAGCATAGGCGCCGACTTACTCAGATCCTAGGTTGTGCTTGATCCCTGTTCTGGCCCAGGCTCTGCCCCCACTCCACCCCTTCCTCCAAGCCTGCACCCCTGCCCCACCTCTTCCTGCCCTGCCTCTTTCCACCCCTCCTGCCACCTCTTCCTGTCCCTGCTCCTCCTCCACCTCTCCAGTGCCTCCTGCATACCGCAGAACAGCTGATTACTGGTGGGCTGGAGGCGCTGGGAGGGAGGAGGAGGAGCCAATCGGTGGAGCTAGCAGCAGTCAAGAGGTGCTGTGGGGGAGAGAGGGAGGTGCTGACCCTCGGAGCAGCCGGTGGGTGCTGAGCACCCACTATTTTTTTCCCATGGGTGCTCTGGAGCACCCATGGAATCAGCACCTATGCTTCAGAGCCCGAGTCACAACTTCAAAAAGACAATAGTGTATATAACGGAAAACAGAGAACTAAAATCCAGAAGCCTCAAGAATGCTGTAATTTGCAAACTATATTGGAGGTTCATTTATTTATGATAGGAAACTTTCAGTGTGAACGCTATGAAACTATGCAGTGTTGTTGTAGCTGTGTTGGTACCAGGATATTAGATGGACAAGGTGGGTGAGATAATATCTTTTATTGGCCCAACTTCTGTTGGTGAGAGAGACAAGTTTCAAGTTTACCCAGAGGTCTTCTTCAGGTCTGGGAAACTAACTCAGGGCTGGTCTATACTACAGGGGGAGATTGATCTAAGTTACAAAACTTCAGCTATGTGAATTATGTAGCTGAAGTCGACTTCCTCTGCAGCATGGGGCACGGGTCACTTGCTGGAGGATTCTCTGCATCTTGAAGTTTTTAAACCATTGAGAACTTCAATAGCTGAGACATAGGTGAGAGGATTATTGCAGGAGTGGGTGGGTGAGATTCTGTGGCCTGCACTGTGCAGGAGGTCAGACTAGATGATCATAATGGTCCCTTCTGACCTTAAAGTTTATGAGCCTATGAGTCTATCTACTTACCGCGGTATCTTCACTGCAGTGTGTTGACAGGAGACGCTCTCTCGTCGATTCCCTTTGCACTTCTCATTGAGGTGGAGTGCTGGAGTCAACACTAGAGTGATCAGTGGTCAATTTATTGCATCTATACTAGACATGATAAATTGATCCCTGCTGGATCGATCGCTGCCCGTTGATCCGGCCACTAGTGTAGACATGCCTGCAGAGTGACACTGCTACATACAAGGTGGAACAGATCGTTTAGCTTAAGTAGTAAGCGCATATTTCAAGGGACCATTCAAGGTGAAGTGGCCCATTAGCACTTCACCAGTCATAGGGAGGAAAGGGGAGATGTTAGACAACAGGTGGCTATGTCAACCTTCTTTCAAAATGTTGAGTATCCTAAGAATGAGGTTGTATTCATCACCACCATAACCTTTTCAAGACTCTTCACTTAAAAAATAGATCTGAAAGAAGGGGGCGGGGAAATTGAAGCAATTACCTGGAGGACAATGAATGCTGCTTAATCAATGGCACAACTGCTGCTGTCTTTGACAATGAGGACCTTTCTCTGGTGCCAAGCAACTATTGATGTTAGCGGCCATAAAAGTAGCTATAACTCCAAGGCACCATTGCAAGAGATATAGTGGCCATGAATCAAGGTAGTGGTTTGTGGATTGCAAGTGCACTACTCTGTCTATTATAAAGGACTGTGGGACAGCATCAAATCTATCTTAAAGAAAGTAGGTCAGACTCAACGGATGCCGCAGAGCTGGAGAAGAACCTGAGTTGGGGGGAGGGCATTTTAATTCAAACATTTTCAATTATACAAATAAAATATTTAAAAAGTAGTTGGTATTTCCATTTAAATTGCTCTTAATATTATTTCTTTATCAAAACCTTTGAAATATGCATGAAGATTTAAAATCCCATTCAAAATGACAGGTTAAACTGATAGCTTCTTTCTTTCTTTCTTTCTTTCTTTCTTAACAATTATTGGACATTACTCCACAATTATTCCACATCTGTCAGAACTTTCTAATGATGAGGTGCAAATAGTCTCCAAATAATGTTGTATACGAAGAGCCCAGATACTCTTCAATATTATTCTGACTCAACATGCATCCATCTTTCTTCCAGGCTTTAAGCTCTGCTGTTTATCAAGCAAATCAACAAATAAGTCAAAGCACAAGTCTAAACTGAATCAGCCTTATCAGCAATATGGGAAATAGAATTCTTCTACTATTTTATGGCATACTATGCCATCAAAGCAAAGTCTTTATCCAAATCAGATTAAGCTTTATCAGCGGATCACATGGAAGTAAATTACAGAGAAAGCTAAAAGGAGGTGAGGGTGAAAGATGGGAGACGTAGTCAGATCTCAAATCTATCATGCTTCCTGCTCGCTGGGTGGAAATTAACACAATCTAACAAGTATCATGTCACATGAAATTTACTAACACAAATCTACAGCCTCCCTAAACATCCTCTGTAATCAACGGAAACACTGTTTGTTTATAAATCTCAGACATTCACATAAGGAAAAATATTGTTGTTTGAGCAAAATAATGAAGGAAGATATGGAAAACTGATGTAAATTGTACAGGCCATTTCTTAGGCCTTGTCTACATGGAAAAAAAATGTTGGTATATGTTTTTCTTCTGCAACGACACCTGTATGCCAATATCAGTGTACTGAAACAGTGTGCCTACAGCACTTTGTACATTCCAGCTTACACTTCTTCCTACGTGAATTGTGTTCACGCAGCGCTGCACTTTTTCAATATGTTCACATGGAATTCTGGGCAGATAGCCCATGGTGCAGTGGTCTGCCACTGGACTCTATGCATTCTGGGATTTTTCTTGGAACACATTGTGGGATACCTCCTGGGATTCTGGGACTTAGGGTGAAACCAACAGACTCCTTTGATTCCTTTCATGGTATCCCATAATTCATCTGGTTTTAGCGATCCAGCACAAATTCCAAACTGCAGTCAGGCAGCATGGAGGAAACCCAGCTGAGTGGCATGATTCTGACAGTCATTAATATGAACAGGGTAGTACCCGGGATGTATTGGCAGTTCTGCCACCAGATGGCTTTGTATGAATTGTGAAACAGCCACCAGCATAGCTGCTGTCATGCTGTGTGCATACTGCTAGCGGTGGAGAAAGATGAAACTGATCAGTTACCTCTACTTGACATATTTTTCTGGAGAGGCTTCACTTGGTGGAGTGCCGCTCCTGGGCTCACCTGGTGGGACAGTAGAGTGATGTACATCTAGGATAACCAGCAGTAGCTGCAGAACTTCAGGATGAGGACAGATGCTTTACTCAAGATCTGTGCAGAGCTCCTCCTTCGGGGCAGCAGCGGCAGAACACCAGCATGGACAAGTGCATGGCCATCACCATCTAGAAGCCCACCACCTCCAGTTGCTGCCAGTCAGTAGATAACCAGTTTGGCATTGGTTGATCAACTGCCAGGGCTGTTGTCATGGAGGTGCGTGCTGCTCTTAGAGGGTGCTGCTGCCCCAGGTCATAAAACTGGGCAATGCACAGGTTATTGCCGGATTTGCACATTTGGGGTTCCTGAATTATACAGGCGTCATTGATGGGATCCATGTGCCTATTATTTTTCGTATGAAATTCCAAGGCATAATTTAAAATTTAAATCCCTATTTTATCAGTAATTGAAGCTAATTAGCACAACTCATTTGAGTGCTCTTCCCTAGCCAATATCAGTGTCTCATTTGGTGTTCAGAAGCGTACTGAACACTAACATACAAGTCTCTATTTTTCATAGCAAACAGCTCATTCTTATTATCATATTAAAGGAATGCCACTGGTTAAATCAAGCAATGAATATAAATAGCTGTATTACTGCCACTAGGCATCAGTGTTTATTTAGTATATGTGAGTCTTGCATGCCTCTTTGATCTGGTTTTGAATAAGCCATTGCTGTTTTCATACAAAAAGGCTATTTGCGAACGATGCAAGAGTATCAAATACATTAAACATGGAATTAATCAACATAGAATGTTTACCTGCCATCCCTACAGCCTAACGTTCCCACAACATTTTTAAAAATGTCTGAATTCCTCTGTGCATATCTGGGTTCTGGAGCAAACTCTGGACTCCTTCCTTTCAGGCTTGTGAAAATCAAGGATGAAATCCTGACTCCACTGAAGTCAAGGGGAGTTTTGCGATTGTGTCTCAGTGAAGGGTGTGAGCCATTGTAGTAGTTGAACCCACTCCATCTAGCAGTGTGAGGACAGAAACGATAAAGGCTGATATTATTTTATTTGTGGATTGTCTTGATTACAATGCATGTGATAGGGTATCTGAAAGTGAATTTTACTTGTGCATAATCAGATAAGCGGTCTTAATCTAGAATGCTCAAGTTTGCAGAAACCTATTTGTGCTCATTATGGACACTGAACTTTATTGCTTGTTGCTTACAAAAGGATTGTGTGTTGAATTATAAAACTAAGCACAGATGTCTCTACTCTGACAAAGCGTACACCAACAGAAATAATTGTGGGTGTTGAAAAAACAGAGACTATAATCCATACATACTGGCAAAAATGTCATCCCACTCACTGTACTAAACAATTTAAGATGAGGCTTGTTGGATAGCTGGTCTCCCAGAGCCAAGTACAAACAAAGGTAAAGTAACTCATTAAGGTTGTATTGATGTAACTGAGATCAAAGTTTGGGCCCCAACTATACTTAACAGGGAAATTTAGGGAGGAAAAATTCTATTCAAAAGAAAAAAACACCACTTCTCTTAATTAGAGCTAGTTGGAAAATAGTGAAATTTTTCATCAAAACTTGAAACATTTTCACTAATATTAATAAATATCAACAACCAAACACAAGAATGGCCATAATGGGTCAAACCAATGGTCCATTTAGCCCAGTATCCTGTTTTCCGACTGTGGCCAATGCCAGATGCTTCAAAAGGAATGAACAGAACAGGGGAATCATCAAGTGATCCATCCCCTTTGTCCAATCCCAGCATCTGGCAGTCAGAGGCCTAGGGACACCCAGATCATGGGGTTACATCCCCAACCATTTTGGCTAATAGGTCCATTAATGGGTATCTTCCATGAACTTACCTAATTCTTTTTTTAACGCAGTTATAGCTTTGGCCTTTACAACATGCCCTGGCAACAAGTTCGACAGGTTTACTGTGCGTTGTGTGAAGTAGTACTTCCTTTTGTTTGTTTTAATCCTGCTGCCTGTTAATTTCATGGGTGATCCCTGATTCTTATATTATGTAAAGGGGTAAATAACACTTCCTTATTTATTTTCTCCATACCCATTCATGATTTTGTAGACCTCTATCATATCCCTGCCTTAGTCATCTCTTTTCCATGCTGAATGGTCCCAGTCTTTTTAATCCCTCCTCATATGGAAGCTGTTTCATATCATTCATCATTTTTATTGCCCTTCTCTGTACCTTTCCCATTTCTAATGTATCATTTTTGAGATGGGACAACCAGACCTGCAGATGGTATTACAGGTATGGGTGTATCATGGATTTATATAGTGGGATTATGACTTTTTCTGTCTTATTATCTATCCTTTTTCTAATGCTTCCTAACATTCCTTTAGCTTTTTTGACTGCCACTGCACATTGAGCAGATGTTTTCAGAGAACTATTCACAATTACTCCAAGATCTCTTTCTTGAGTGTTCCTATACACTAAAACAGTACATGGTTCTATTGAAATATACACAAAACATCAAAATGTATTATATTCGTAACAGTCTTTTATACACGTGATGAGAGTTTTAGAATAATTTTTTTTAAATATAAACTTAAAGTTAGAACTAAGTATTTGCTAATTGCCTTAAAATATGATACAAATATAAAAACTGTTGGAAAGAATATTTCATCAGCTCTCTATACAACATATCCAATATTCAGGGCCGGTGCGCCCATTAGGCGACCCTAGGCGGTTGCCTAGGGTGCCAAGATTTGGGGGGTGGCGGGCTGCTGCCTCCCGGCTCCCCGCTCAGTGGCTGAGTGGGGAGCCGGGGGCAGCCACCGCGAGCCGCCCCGCCGCCCCCCCCAGCAGGGAGCCGCCCCGCCGCCCCCAGCCCGCTCAGCTCCCAAGCGGGGAGCCGCGGGAAGCCGCCGGAGCCGCCCCACCGCCCCCCCCTCAGGTGCTGTGCAGGGAGCCGGGGGCAGCCGCCACGAGCCGCCCCGCCGCCCCAGGCTCCCTGCTCAGCTTCCGCAGCCGGTGAGTCGCGGGGGGAGACTGAGCTCCCACGGGTGGGGGACCTGGCTGGGGGGGGCGGCATTGCGGGGGGGGGGGGAGGCTGAGCTCCCGCGGGCGGGGGGAGCTGGCAGGGGGGTGGGGGGGAGCTGGGGGGGCAGGCGGCGCAGGGCTGGTGCAAGGAATTTTCGCCTAGGGCGCGAAACTTCCTTGCACCGGCCCTGCCAATATTAATATAAAGAAATGTGACTTGAACTTTCAAAAAAATCTTTGACAAGGTCCCTGACCAAAGGCTCTTAAGCAAAGTAAGCTTTCCTAGGATAAGAGGGAACGTCCTCTCATGGATCAGTGACTGGTTAAAAGGCAGGAAACAAAGGGTAGGAATAAATGGTCAGTTTTCAGAATGGAGAGAGATAAATAGTGGTGTCCCCCATGGGTTTGTTCTGGGACCAGTACTGTTCAATATATTAAAAAATGATGTGGAAAAAGGGGTCAACAGTGAGGTGACAAAGTTTACAGATGGTACAAAATTAGTCAAGATAGTTAAGTCCAAAGCTGACTGTAAAAGTTCCAAAGGAATCTGACAAAACTGGGTGACTGGGCAAAAAAATAGCAGATGAAATCCAATATTGATAAGTGTGAAGTAATGCACATTGTAAAAACATAATCCCAATTGTCATATAAAATGATGGGATCTAAATTAGCTGTTACCACTTGTGATACAGCATGGCCAGAAGGCAGCAGGAGAGTGATCTAGGATGAGGAGAAGCCTTATTCCCTGTAGATTAATTAAAAGCACCTGAAACCAATTAGAGCACCTGAAGCCAGTCACCTGATAAAATCCCCCTGCTTCAATCAGCCAGAGGAGGAGTTGGAGCAGTTTGGAGGAGTTAAAGGAGAGTGATTTGGTGGTGGAGCAGAGAGCAGTTTGAAGGAGTTGGAGCAGAGTGGATTGGTGGTGGAACAAAGAGCAGTTTGGAGGAAAGCGGAGGAGAGTTTTGAGAAGTGCTGTGGTGGGCTAAGAAGACCAAGATCCTAGGTAAAGGGACACCTGGCTTGTGCAGAGGGAAGGCAGGAAGCCCCACAAGCTGAAGGTCAGGAGAGGGAAGTAGCCCAGGGGAAAGAATCACTGGTACAAGTGGTTCACCTGCTATCATAGGGCCCCTGGGCTGGGACCCGGAGTAGAGGGTGGGCCCGGGTCCCTCCCTCTCCACGCCCCTTCCCTGGGATACTAGTAGGATAGCTGTTACCCCAGTTCAGGGGCAAGAAATGGCACCCTGAAACCCCCCCACAAGAAGAGAAAGTGCGGGACCCATCATAGTAGTGCCAGCAGTTTGCCACACTCTAGAAAGAGATCTTGGAGTCTTTGCGGGTAGTTCTCTGAAAACATCTGTTCAGTCTGCAGTGGCAGTCAAAAAGCCAACAGAATGTTAGGAAGTATTAGGAAAGGAATAGATAATAAAACAGAAAATATCATAATGCCACTCTATAAATCCATGGTATGTCCACACCTGGAATTCTGTGTGCAGTTCTGATCACCCCAGCTCAAAAAAAGATAGAATAGAATTGGAAAAGGTACAGAGAAGGGTAATAAAAATGATTAGGGTTATGGAACAGCTTCCATACCAGGAAATTTTTTTAAAAAGGGGACTCTTCAGCTTATGAAAGAGACAAGTAAGGTGGGATATAATGGAGGTCTATAAAATCATGAATGTTTTGGAGAAAGTGAATAGGGAAGTGTTGTTATTTTCTCCTTCATATAACACAAGAACTAAGGGTCACCCAATGAAATTAATCGGCAGCAGGTTTAAAACAAACTTCATACAACGCACAGTCAACCTGTGGAACCCATTGCCATGGGATGTTGTGAAAGCCAGAAGTATAACTGGGTTAAAAAAGGGATTTGATAAACTCACGGAGGATCGTTAATGACTATTAGCCAAGATGGTCAGGCAGACCCTACACCTCCAGCTGCTATCAGATGACACTGGATTACAAGCGATAGATCACTTGAAATTGCCATGTTCTGTTCATTCCATCTGAAGCAACCGGTACTGGTCACTGTCGGACAGGATGCTGGGCTAGACGAACTACTGGTCTGGCCCAGAATAGCTATTCTTATGGAAACTGGCTTGCTCACGTTTGTCCATGTCTCCTCAGCCTCTAGTGGCTAAGCCTACAAAGCAGATAGTAATCCTACTACGGATGACCCTTGAAGGAGATTCTGCTTTAGCACTGCTGCTATCGGTCTGTATTTCCAGTGTATAACTATATATATATAGTTAACAGACAACTGTAGTGTCCTGCATGTAAGTGTATAGTCAGGAATTGCTATACTACACCTTTAACAGGAACAGTGATGGCGCTCAGTAGAGCTTTCCCCTCCAATACAGTAAATACCAGTGGCACCAAGGGCCAGATCCTGATGACAATTAGTGATTTTCAGATTAGTTGGTCATTTTATCATCAGGAGTAAATAATAAACATCAAATGACATGGCACCAGTTCACCTTTAGCCTGGAAGCAGAAAATAAACAAAAGCTTTTCAATGTGGCTGTATTTGATTACATTTCCTCTTGTAAGCAACACTGAACTCCCTCCACGTTTTCCCATACTAGTAATGAGAAGGCGCTGCTGTATAAGTGTCAGATGCCAAAGTTCCTTAGTATAGCAGCAAGAAACATCACTGTAAAAGGATCTTACAGAACTTTCCCTGCATTAACTGCTGACTGATGACCACACTCTCAAGTGATGTTGTTATGAATTATAACATCAACCTTCAACTTCTGCACTGTTGCCAAGTCTTTCATGTATCTTGGCAGCAGTTTCAATGGCACGTCCACACAAATGGACAAATGGAAGGAATTGGTGGGCCAATGATGCAATAAGAATATGTTTTAGAGTATTGGTATGTGGTATATGTAATACCAATCAATAGAAATTGGTGGTCTGAAAGTAAGAAAGATAAATATTTGCCAAGTTACAGACACTTATTGGAGGGAATACCTTTGTGCTGATTCTTCGTAAGCCTTTTCTCTACCTTCTCAACAATTTAAAACCCATGGGGTGAAATTTTCCCCCTACCCCCGCCTCCGCCCCACCCCGCCCTGCCCCGCCCATAGTCAAGGGGAAAACTCCCACTGACTTCAATGGGGCCATGTTTTCTCCTCTGTTGTTTCTGGCCAACAGTTGAGACGGCAGCCTCTTTCTTCATGTTCTGAAATAAACACCCCTCGTTCAGCTAATGTGAGTATGCAGGACATAGCTTCGTTTAAATACTTGTCTAAAACCTTTTGAGAACAATTTTCAGTATTCAATTTTAAAACATGGCACACTTCATACTGTTGGCCAGCACAGCTGTGTTATGTGAAGTTGTTTAGATCCACTTTTAAAAACTGTTTCAGAAGAGAGAGCACCCTGAGGCTTTTGGATTACCAAGCCTGAACCCATATGGTCTCTACACTCAGAGGGAAGCAGTCATCCCAAACTGCTCCCCAGGAGGAATCCTGTCAGAGCAGGTGTCTGTTCATGGCATTGTTCTCCACTTTCTTAAATCTAATAATCAGAAGTGTGGAAACTCTTAAATCTGATGGGAAGCCCTTTTTGTAAAAGTCCCTATCTAGGCATGTGAGTTTTTATTCTACCTTCATTACTTTGGTATTTCAATCCCCATTGAGTCTACTTTAGGAGTGAACCAGTATTAAAAAGATATCTTTCAGGCTATGATGCCACACCCATGGAATCACCACTTAGGCCTAATCCCACAATATAATGCATGCAGGCACACCCTACACTGGCACAGAACCCCATTGAAGTCTGAGTCTCTGCACAGAGGTGCACATCTCATGGTAAGATTAGGGCCTAATTAGGTAACAGTGTCCTGCCCTCAGGGTATAGTCAGCCAATGAGAGTTCCATGATGACATAATAGTGCTACATTATATTTCATTGGCTGAGTATGTTATCAATCAGTCTCCTTCAGGGTAGATGTGTGATTAGAATTCAGCCTACCATTGTAGCTGAATTTAATCTCCCTTTCTAAAAACACTATTTGTTGCTACACTTTTAGATAGCTATACTCTAAACACATACCCCAAAAGTGAGTAACCATTTTGAAAGAAGGAAGTTATGGTATGTGCTACCCTACCTAGACAAACAGGGTAAATTCTTAGTTATGATTTTTAATTAATATTTCTTTCCTTTTTTTGGTAACGGAAACCTAGCTATCTTGTACTTTTTGTACTTATGTGCATGTCTTTTAAATGTTTAACTTACTTCTATTCATGGCTCTCTGTCAGAAATTTTCATTGCATAAAACTCTAGTTCTGTGGAAATATTAAAAGTTATTGCTGTAGTTGACTATCTTAGGCCAAATCCTGAAGTCTTTATTCAGTTCTTACTCAAAACTCCCATTGGAAAAAGAAACCTGCATAAAGACCTTTAGGATTTGGCCTTTTGAGAATATAGTACATGTTGTTTTAGGCTGGGAGCCAGATGTATGTCAATCCTCCTCCCTTTACTCCTTCAGAAAGGATTCTGAAAATAACCTTTTGGTCCATAATTCTGCATTTCTGACCTGAACATTTTTCAACAACAAAAGTGAGGGGGCACCACATTTTTGTGTGTAGAAAGTTGGTAACTTTGGGACTAAGGAATTGTGTACACACACAAGTTGCATTGCTTTGACCATTTCAAGTAAAAATAGGATATACATTTTTAAATATTCTAAAAAAAATAAAAATCAACCTAACCTTTAGTACTGCAAAAACAGTCTGGAAAATCCATGAGCCGTGCTGTGAATGAAAGAGCTCCCTCACTTTATTATTTTGAAAGTTCTGAGCTGTAGTTTTCACTAATAGATTTCTAGAGATATATATCTGTTTGGACTAGGGAGTGTTCAGTCTGCCTAGCAAACATTGTGTGGCAGTTCAGGGACACCCGTCAGTGGAATGCTGGAGCTCTAGGGAAAGAATGTTTTGACATTCCCCCTCACCAGTCAAAGTTTTAAAAAAATAGTTGGCAATTTCCACCTGCTTCCTACACACACACACACACACAATCCATAACTCCCATTCTGGAGAGGAGATGCTCTGGAACTGCATGTGTAAAATTAGGGGTGTGAATAAAATTAAGATACAACTTACCTAAAAGCTATGCCTTTTCTGCTTTTCCTTTTTATAATTCCCTATTCTCTTTATCTATCTTGTTTCCAGTTTAATTCTTTTTTCTTTCCCCATCTCTACTCCGTTTCCTTTCCCTTCTATCAAATGCTGTTTGTTCATTCCCCTTCATGTTTGTTTCCTGTTCTCTGCTTATGTTTCTCTTCACCATTCTCTTATCCTGGGACTTCCTCTTCCCTTCCCCAGGCTCACTAGCCTCTCTCTTACTCTCTTCGCAAATCTTCCATCTCTTTCTATTCTCCCTTTTCTTCCTCAGTCTCTTCTTTCATCTCCTTCCACCACTCAATGGGTCTCCCTGCCTCTCCCAACTTTTTCCTCTCTCTGTTTCTTTTTCCTTCCATCATCTCCCTGGTTCTCCCAACCCTCAACCCCTTATCTCACCCCACTCTTTCCCTCCCTCCTTGATTCTTCCTTCCCTCAGTGTCTCTCTCTCTCTCTCCATCAAGACAAGACTGTATCCTTTTTCTTCCTCTTGCCTCCAGCAAAGAGCTTCTGGCCAGGCAGGCCTCCCCATTTGTGTGTTAATTTTTGTGTGACTTCATGACCAAGGACTTTGGGGCATATCAAACCTGGCCCACAAAATGTGAGAATTTAGGCATTGGGGTGGTTTCCAGAGACAGGCACTTGCGTCTTCCCTCTAATTTTAACAGACATCAGATCCTAGCGCTGAAGGGGATCTTGGGCTCACCTCTAGTCAACAGGCTCATCTGCCTGACTGTAAAGCTTTCCCTCTAAAAATCAACTGAACTATGTGACCTGAAACTTTTTTGTTTCACATCCCAGTAATAAACCTCCTTCTTGAACAAACACACAAGAAAGGCTTTTAATAATAGCAGTACAATAACTCTTGGAGGTTTAGTTCTAAATGGATAAACATGCCCTGAGTGACAGAAAGGAGATATTTACTCTCTCATGTCCCATGAAGGCACTGAAGGGAGGTGATTATCTTATGATGACCACACCTCTTGTCATCCTTTATTAGTCACATCATATGCTTGCTGAACACAACACTTCTTTATATTCCCCTGACATTTTGCACATCTCATAAACAGTGACTAACGATCATCCTCAGGGCAAAGACTGAATCAAAATACAGATCAATGAGCTTTTATGGGAAAAGTCCAGAATCAGTTTTAAACCTTGAATTATCTATGTACAGTGTGCAAAGTTTCTTAGATGCTTTATTTACTAGTTCCAGGGAGAAAATGCAGTTGAATAAGACATGACTGGTATGTTTGACCTTAAGCTTTTTCTGTATCAATCAAAGGGAGCAGAACACTTTCTGCCTCTCTAACTGGAGAACTTCAAGGGACTGATTCTCAGGACCTGCCAAGTTACACTTGGTGCAAATCCAGAGAGTAGAGCAAAGGTAGCTTTAAGCCAGCTTTTACTTTCCCCTCATCTTTGGGGTGCTGTGCACTGGCCCAGTCTCTGATCCAATTAAAGTAACTTTCAGGCTGCTCTATTGTGTACCAGCTGCCAGCAGCTGGATAAAGGAGTGTCCCAGCCAAGCCCCTTATGTCAGCAACTGAGACCTGGTCTACACTAGAGTTAGGTTGATCCAAGGCAGCTTAAATTGACCTATCTATGGAAGCATCTATGCTAAAATTTTGCTCCTGCTGATGTAACTCACCCACTACACAGACTTAATAACTCCACCTCCATGAGAGGTATACAGTCAATGTTGATGTAGTTAGGTTGATGCAGTGTCAGTGTAGACACTGAGTTGCTTACATCGACTGCTGCCTTTCAGAACCCACCTCACAATGACCCACACTGACAGTACAATCAGTGCAAGCACTCCTGGTGATGATGCGCACCGCCAACACAAGGAGCAAAGTGCAGACACACACAAGCAATTTAATTACTGCAGTGGCTGTACGCCAACATAAGTTAGGTCAACTTAATTTTATAGTGTAGACATTGTGACCTGGTGTGCCTAGGGCAGCCCTCACTGGAAATGCCACGGGCAGGGCAGGCTGTAAAAGGGAGAGCAGATACTCCCAAGACTGGTGAGTAACACTGAAGTTAAACTCCCCAACCAGTCACAAACTGTGCTTCTGATCCCCACCCTGGTTATCAAGAAGCAAAAAAAAGAAAAAAGAAATCACAGCCGTCTTATTGCATTCCAGTTCTCTGGCTCCCAATCGTAGGTCCAGTACAGTGAGAAGTTATTTTAAAATTCTGCTCACATATACAAAACGTTCTGATCCCAAAGGGCCAGCCACATTACCAGATCAGCATAGGTTTGGATCTTACCCAAAATACCAGACTGCCAGCCAATTATTTAGTATCCAAAACTAAAGGTTTATTATTAAGAAAAAAGAAAGAACAAGAAGAGAGTCGTTAAATGGCAAAGCAGTCACATGCAAACAAAGACTTCAAAGTCCATATATCAGGTTCTTAGCAGTATGGGTGAGTTTGCTGGCTTGAAAGTCCCTCTAGAACACATCCACAGCTTGGATGGGTCATTCAGCCCTCTGTTCAGAGCTTCAGTTTGTAGAAAAGCTACTTCAGAAGTAAGAAGCAGGAGCGAAGACAAGAAGCAGGATTGAAGATCAGAAACAGGACTGAAGACAAAATGGAGAAGAATCAGCTGCCTTTTATAGTCTTTTACCATGCAGCTTGTATTCCCTTTCTTCTGAACACAAGCTGCCCAGCATATGGCATGGAAGCCATAGAGTTCTCTGTCCACAGACATACCACATGCTTTGCTGCTGACTCATAAGGTATCTTTCCTGGTTCCTTTCAATGGGTTCATTGTACAGTTGATGTCCCTTGCTGGGCCATCAAGCAGGTTAGGCAGTGCTGATGCCAATCTGTCTGGGCGTGTCACCCAGACACACAGCACAAGTTTGGAAATACATATATACCCTATATATCTATAACTCATAACACAAAGGTGATACAAACATAAACAAGATGATCAGACTTGGCAAATTGTAACATTTTTGCAGATACCTCACATGGCATATCTGTTCAGATTCCTTGCAATTTTATAATATTGGTATCAACAATATTATAATGTCCCACATATTCCATACAGCCTCACAAACATGCTCTGAGGATGTTAGCCTGGGAGCCACTATGGTGGGTTTGTGCCACTTGAGGATTAGCATCTGCTAACGAGGAGCTAGTACAGTTAAGGCTCACCAGTATTCCTCTAATACAGACATTGTGAGCAGGGATTCTCAAAAGACTCTAAGGGAGTTAAGCACCCAAATCCCATTGGTTTTCTGTGTGAGACACTTGTGTGCCCCATTCCCTTAGTATCTGAGCATCTTCTTTTCTATGGGAAGTCCAAGTGCAGCCAGTGCTGCACTCTTATATAAAGGGGAGTAGTGGTGGTACTGAGTGGGGTCTGGATGGAGCAGATGCTGATCCAGCCTTTCTGGCCAAGTCCCTCCTTCACACGGGTGCAAAAAGGATATTTCAGACCCTGCTCTTCCTCATGGAGTCATAGCCCTTCCTATTTGGATGGGTGTGAGGAAAGAAACACGAGTACGAATAAGTTTGTAAGGAATTGTGCAACCTCTGAGCACTGGAAGCAAAACCAGAAGCTACTGTAGTTCCAGAATTTAAGATTACCACATCCACACATAAGAAGCCAAATCCCTTTTCCAGTAATGAAGGATGCTTTTGTATTTCAGGCTCTCACCATTGAGTCACTTCCTGTAGAGGTTGTATTGTGTGCATACAGGTGCAGATCTTGGGAAGTACAGAAACTTCCTTTCTCGCTGCTCTGACCATGCCTTTCCCTCCTTGGATCTCAGCCCTGGTTTCCTCTCGTCTTCCCTTGAAGTTCAAACTTCACTTTCAAATCTCTGCAACCATGTCTGCTACTCTGATCTCCTCCTACACCTCTCCCACTCCCTGCTTCTGCCCATGCTTTCCCTCCCCCCCCCCCAAGAACGCCTTTAATCTCCTTCCATTTTGCCTGTATTCTTGGAAAATGTACAGCAGGGATTGCATGATGCTGCTGCCTACTAATAAGGCATTATCTGATACATTAACAACTACATCCCTTGCTCCAAAATCTTGTGTTAATCTGGGATTACATTTGAAGGATTTTTTTTTTAAAGATGAGCAGGAAGGAAGGGCTATTAAAGGATAAAAACTTTCCTAAAGATGCGTGGTACCTGAATCCAAAACTCTCCAATGTCTCTTATTTTAGGCTTGGTCCACGCACAGGTTTTTGTACCAATATAGCTAAATTAGTTAGATGCGTGAGTATTAACCAAAATAGTTATACCACGGCCATCTCTCGTGTGGACACAGTCAGACTCATACAAATGTGCCTTCTAGTGGAATATCTTATTCCCCTTTCTGGATGATAATAGCTCAACTGGGATAAAGCACATTTATACCAATACAACTATGTCCAAACTGGGGGGTTGTACTGCTTAACATAATGTGGCATGGTCAAAGCAATACAATGTTTGTGTGTACACAATTCCTTAGTCCCAAAGTTACCAACAGTCCAAATATATGTGGTGCCCCCTCACTTTTGTTGTTGAAAAATGTTCAGGTCAGAAATTCATTATCATGGACCAATGGTTATTTTCAGACTCCTTTCTGAAGGAGAAAAGGGAGGGTGATTCATACCTGTTTTGACTTAGATTTGGAAATCTGGATGCCTTACCTACCTAATGTAATGTCCTAATCTGAATATTTGACTAACATATTATTGCATCATATATATAAATGCCCTCGTAGTCAAATCCATCAATTCCCTGCTCTTGCTCCCCTCCAAACCACCCATTCCTCCCTTGGCTTCCCTATCAAATTCATGATTTCCTTCTCCCTCCCTTGAGTTTCCTCTTGTCTGCCACCTCCCTCTAGATCCCCTTTCAAGTTTTGCTTCATTCACCCTTCCCCCATCCTCACTTTCTCCCTTGTATTGAAGGACTCTGGTTGAGGAGTCTAACCACAGAGATGCAGCCTTGATCACCTCCCCACCGTTCTGCAGTTCCCTCAATCAAGAGATTGATGCAACCACTCAGAAGCCCTGAGGGGACAGCTGAAATCAGGATGTTTTAAAGCACCGCATATGCTTTCATCACTACGTAAACCATAATATAGCTTAATATTGTGCTAAAGAATTCTTTGGATGTGATATTTTGGTGAAATATTTGCTCAGTTTTAATCCTGTGAAGCCTAACATGTTCACAACAATCAGCTCTCTGCAAATGCACTGGTAATTGCTCTCCTTTACTTCATAGTAGTTTGAGGGACACTACTGTAGTGCTAAAAATTAATACACAGATCAAAAAGGGACAGCAACTGGATGGAAAAACTGAGCTTCCATTTTGAAGGCATATTCTATTATAAAAGACTGAGTTGCTAGTGCTCTAGCTGACAAACATGAGAATACAATTGTGTTTGACAGTGTCTAGCACAATGGGGTCCTGGGCGCTATGGCAATACAAATAAATAATAATAATAATTAATGAGTTATCTGAACGAGAACTCAGCTACCAGAATGGGAGGCAGATATCCGGTATCATGGTTTATGTACTGGTTTGAAAGTGTAGTATTAAAAATACAGTGGCAGAGGTAGATGATTTCAAACTTCACCAATATAATGATCACAGTGAGCAAGCTGAGAACAATTGCAGCTATTTCCTGTATGTCCTTCAGACTCTGCCTTGGGCAAGTAGGGGGGAAAGACCAAGAAAATATCATAAACATATTGAATGTTTTATTCAGGGTGAAAGGAGAAGTGGTCTTAGCGATGATGCTTCACATACCAGAGGGAGTGTCAGTTGACCGATAAGTACCCTGAGTCATGAGCTGCATACGTGCATGAACATATCAATAGCTGAAGGAAATCCTATCAAAGTTTACAATTGTGGTTGAATTTGACTCACAGCAGTTACTACGTGACCTATTAGGAAGAAAACAAGATGTGGCTAGTACTCCCACAATGTGCTTATGGCAATCGGGGTGCAGAAAATATTTTTTACAAGATCTGACAACAGCTTTAACAAGTGACAGTTCAAGCTGTTTGTCTCCATGAAGAAGCTTGCTTTGGCTTTGTGCCATAGGGTGATTTGAAGGTGATTCAAAAATGCAAATTAGTTATTATTACCATGCTTTATGTTCAGGCACAAAAGTTATAGACACAGAAACATGTTTTTGCTCTCAGTCTGTAATCTGCCAACAACAACAAAAGGTGCAGTCCATGTAAAATGGAAATAAATACTTGAAAAACATTAAAGATAATCTGCAAGGAACAAACTCCTGTTTGCTTCTGTTGGGGTATTGGATATAGGGGTAAAGTTTTGAAGCCTATTGAAGAAATGGCAGTTTTGCCATTGACTTCAGTGAAGGCAGGATTACACCCCAGAAGTGCAGGATTTGGTGCGGCAGCCAAAATACATTATAACTTAAAAAAAAAAAAATTGATTTTTGTCCCATATGAGATTTCTCATTTCTCCCTTGTACTTTCTTCTGTAGATAAAACATTTAAAAAGTACATCTTTTCTTTTAATTAAACCAGAGTTATCAGAGATCTTGCACACTCTTGTATTCTGGGAATGAAAAGGGTTGGGGTAAGCTAACAGAGATAGCATCAATTAATTAGAGGACACTTTTTTTGCTTTACTTATTGAACTTGTGGTACCAACTATATTCTGGCCTGTGGGGAATTGTTTTCAATTTCTCTGTCACACTCTTAATCTTCTGTTAGGGGGAGGGGAATGGGAAGCAGCTGAAATATTAAAAGTTGTTTTAATTAGAGTACTAAGAGAAACAATAGTCATTTATGGGATCTCTCCCACACATGGTGCTTTTCTCCCCCTTACTCTGCCAAGCATTAAAGACTGCTGGAGTGAACTTGAAAGTAAGCACTACAAACTAACTAGAAACATTCAGAAATCAAAGTCACTTTCCAATTTGTATGGGATTTGTCATCTGAAGGGATTGTCTCTCTCTCACATACAGAATTAATTGCTGTACCACAACATTTAAGAAGACAGAATGTGCCATTGTGTGATAGGCTCTGCTCCTACAATGCACACATGCGTAAATTTGAGCATGTGAGTATTGGAAAGGTCAGGGCCTTAGGGCTGTTTCTAGTGAGGTTTTATACATGTTACACTAACCGATACCATGATGGTTTCTCAGGCTCTATCTACACTACAGCTTATGTCGGCAGAATTTACGTCACTCAGGTGGGTGAGTATCACCTCCCTGAGCAACATAAGTTACACCAACATAAGCACTGGTGTGGACAGCACTACATCAGCGGGAGAGCTTCTCCAGCTGAGCTTCTGCTGCTCAAGGAGGTGGTTTATTATGCCAACGGGAGAGCTGTCTCCCGTCCGCATAGAGCGTCTTCAGCAGACACGCTGCAGAGATATAGCTGCATTAGTACAGCTGCGCTGCTGCAGCGCGGTACGTGTAGACATGCCCTCAGTTAATTTATCAGAGCATCACCCCATGATGTATCCTAAATTGTCCCATGAACCTTCTCCTCCTCACAGTTCCACAGAAATAAACTTACCAAGCTGTAGCAGGAAATCAAAAAGCCACAATATCAGATGATGCAGAAGACGCATGGTCATACTGCAGGAAAGCAGTGGGAATTTAGCTTACAAACATTCTCTCTGGGATTTGCAACTATTTCCTTTGGATTGGAGCTATATGGGGACACCTCCCCCCCCAACACACACACACAATGTTTGCTCCTGTTTGTGTTAGTCATGGCTGGGATGCATGTGGACTTGCCTTCCAGTTTTTAAGGATGTAAAAATAGCAAAAATCAGCTAATAATACACTGTGTTTGTGATGTGAGCTGGTATAAATTGGTGTCACTTTACTGAAATCAAGCAAGGCCAATTTACACTAGCTGTGGTTCTGAACTGCTGTTCCTAATGTCTTTTGCCAAAGAAAGAAACTGAATTTGTACCTTTGTGAAATGGGACATTGAAATGACAGTTCTATGAAATTACAAATCAAAGTACAATGATCTGAATAGCTTGCCATCTTTAAAAGCTGTGAGTTTTTGTAATAATAATACAAAAACAACTAATAATCATAACCAAGATATGCTTTCTAGAATCAAGGAGGAGGAGACAGTAGAGTCCTTAATTATTATTATTCAGTTTTAATTATGGATCTGGCATCTAGATATTCTGGTGATAGGCCCACTAGAAGGGTTTACACTAGAGATATCATTTACTGTTCACTAGTCTCTGTGATCCCCTTTGTTCCCTGGAAACAGTTAGTTACGTGCAGCACATGCTCTGTGCTGGGCAGCAAGACCACTCACTGGAGACTATAGGCACTCTCGGTTTAGCAATGAACTGGCAGCTGGCTAATACACTGCACAAAACATGCAGTATTTCTTTATCAAATTGACAATAAAATATTCGTGTTTGTTTTAGTCTGTGTGCAAGAGCTCACGTATGCCTGCATACCTCATATCTCTGCCCAGGCAATTACAGGCCAAACTTCCCTGCTGCGTTAGCTGTATTGACATTACATAGCAGTACTAAGAATAAGCCTATCTAATGAAAAGTAGACAGCAACATATTGTATCTCCTCTCTCCTTGTTTAAATTTCAGCTGTCTGTAGTAGTTCCAAGTAGACCACCCTGCCTTTCCACCTATCCTTTTCTTCCTTACTCTTTTAATCACTTTCCACTTCATCTTCCTTCTCTTTCTTTCTTTGCATTTGTACAGTTCCTCTCCCTGTCTTTCTGTCACTTGGCTCTGAATTCTTTTTGCTCTTTTGAAGATTGATTTTGGAAAGTTACCAAGTGTCTTCAAAAAAGAAAAGAGGTGGGAGGGAGTGGAGGGAGCGCATGGGGAGAGGAAAGATTACATTATGAGTATGGATTATTTTACAAATACATAATACTTGGTAAATAATTTTGGTAATATGATTATCCCTGTTTACATGATGAAAATATTTCTGCATTTACTAACTGCTATTTGTGTTTGCCTCTCCCTGCTAACAATAGATTTTGATCCCTGTTTTTTATATAAGTAGGACTCTGTTTTTAACTCTTGCACAGTTGAGGGTTGTTGCATCAACGAGCTTTTGATTTGGTATTTGCAATTGTTCTTTAGAGGTCACCTCTGTGAGAATCTTTCTTGAATGCATTAGCCATGGTTGACCTTGAGATTATAGGCTTGAGTTGCATCTTCTGCTAGTTTCACGCCGGTGTGTAACTCCATTGTGCCAAATTCTGATCTCAGTGGCACCTGTCTAAATCAAGAGTAACTCCATTGACTACTCCTGATTTACATCAGTATAACCAAGTACAAAATCAAGTCCAATTTATTTAGAGCTGTGAACTCAAAATCAATACAAAAAATTACAAGACAGAAATATGACAAGAACATTAATATTTGGCCTGGGTCGTGGCAAAAATGAACAAAAATCATCCAAATACAAACCATTATCCTTAAACCTTATCTGTAATATGTTTTACTTTATGGCAATTATTTTTTAAAATTTGAATAAAAAATATAGGTGATGTATTTCTGAGAGCTGTTCAGTTTTGGCGGAGCTTTGATTGTCAGCCCTATTGTTAGTAATTTATTATATTATTTCTCATTTAATAGATGCAATTCACTTAGGGATTAATAAGGACAACATCTGCTCATTCTATAACTGTCTGACTAGATAGAATTGATCCGAGCATAAACTATTTGGTGTGTCCACACTACACCTGCTGATTTATGTTCCAAACCATTGCAGGTCTGATCCATGTCCACATAGCACTGTTCTAAACCATTTCAGTTGCCCTCTGGGCACCTATATCATAGTTCACAGCACAGTTCCTAGAAGCAGTAGATTCTGGGAGACCTTGAATGACCTCAGGTGCACTGTGGGACAGTGGTGAGAGGACTATTTGAAAGAATTGTATGTATTGTTATGCCAGTGACTTCTGCCTACACTGACTCGACAACAGTGCAGACTGTGGAAAGCAAGTATAATCCAAGAAATTTTTGGGAAGCATGTAGTTCGTTTGAAGGACTTTTGTGTGTTGGTATGAGGTGTTTCTATGAGCATGCAAGGAAGAATGGTTGTTAAAATAGTAAATTCCTCTAGTGTCAAACCAGGTGCAAGTTTCACCACCACAAAATTGAAAACAGTTTTGTCTGGCCTATATATGCACTTAAACCATTTTCAGTACCCATTTGGGGCAGCTGCTGTTGAAATCCATTTTTGGCAACAGTTCAATTTCCTATTATAGACCAGGCTATCAAGAGAATGTACGTGTTTAACTCTCCATGTCAGATGGTGGAATGACTGTGCATAAAAATGTTTTTTTCTTTAAAGAGTAGTGAACAAGAAATCAAAGTAAGGCAACTGAAGCAGGAAAAAAATAAAGAGAAGACTCCCCAGCTTGGGTTTCTCTTCCCTATGCCCCCAGGCAATGAGTCTTATTACCCTTCCCACTCCTCACCTCCTGAGCATCTGTGCAACATGAGGGGGAGCTGACCCTTTATTCACATGGAGCCAGGGAGAGCCGCTCCACTGGTTAGAGGACAGTATACAGAACTTTTGGTATCTGAGTATCAATATATTCTCTCAATATAAGTTCTTCTAAAATATCTCATCTGTGCAAGCCCTTAAACATTAGCTTTGTGTTCTACTCCCACTGGATCATTAAAACATGTGGAATCTCTCAAAAAATTATTAATGAGGTTTGGTTGAAAAATTCTGTTTCCCATAGCAGCATATTGAATAATTCTTAATCACATCAACAGTCACAAATATTTTTTTAAAACTTTAAATCAGCAAGTGAATAGCCACAGTCCTGAAGTTAGATTTATGAGTGAATTGGATTGAATTGACAGTATGGTATTTAGGGTATATGCTATGTATTATATTTCAAAAACCATATCCTTGGTATACCCAGCCTCTCCTATTGAGTGCGAGATAGGAATGAGACTTTGTGTCACCATTTCATATCTAGGTTAACTTCCTTCTCTCATTTTCTAGCAAATGGAAGAAAGGCGGCATTATATCAGATATGTCTGCTTGAATGCAGGTTTAAGAGATTATAAATGGAATTTGATTCAGCAATGGCATTGTGAAACAGTATTAGAGTGACAACATATCTTCAGCACTCTTTGAATAATGATAAATATCCAGATCTAAATTATTTAAATATTAGGTATATCTATTGTGTGTTTTCCTACTTTTAATAACTGGCCCAGTGAAGCTGATTTTTAGCATTTCTGAAACTATATTTCTTCTATTTGAAAGTCCACAGAAACAAGGATTATATCTTATATTTATCCAATGCCTTTCATCCCAAAGAAGTTTGAAAACTATAGATACAGATGACACTACACCCACTACTGAAGTTAAGTCATCTCTGAAGTGGGTGTAGTGGACAGTGGCCCTTTAATTCAAACAAGAGTTTAGACAGATAGTGAAGAGCATCATGTGGAACAGGACCCTCTGGTGGAGTGCTGACATGCAGAATGTAATTAGCCAAACTGAAGTAATTATTTGCAATACCAGAGCTAACTGGAATACATTGCACTGGGGAAAGGTGCTCAAGATTTTTAATGCCCACAAGCAGCCTAGAACTGTGACATATCCAGCAGCACAGTGCCCCACAAAAGCTAGCTGATTTTCACTGATTGGGGGGTGGAAGGAGAAGGCACTGCCCATGGTTCCTCTTGAAAAAGACAAAGCAAGCTGTCCAGGGCCCTGGAGCTGCTATTATTTTCCCTCTGATTTACAAAATGTCTGAGATTGAAAAATAGAACTTCACAGTAGGATTTATTTTTTCATCTCTTTAAGGGTTTTGGCAACAAATACAAACACGAATGCTAATTAGGAAGAGCAAAGTGTTGCGTAGTTTACATATGCATCAGCCTTTTTCCTAACTTCCCAAGAAAATGTGATCTAATCTTGTTCTCCAGCCTAAATTTCATTTGACTTTATTTAAGGAAATTCCCATGGCCTTTATAGCTGTGAGTTAGCTACACGCATTGAAGTGACCCAGAAATTAGCCTGAGTCAGTCCTTGTCTGGGAATTACCCAATTCCAGTAATTGATGGCCAGCCACCAATACAGCTGAACTATATAAACACTATATAGACAAGGAAAGCACCAGTGGAGATTGCCCCTGCTTGAAACTGGAACAAGAGCCCTTGGGTGAAATCCTGGCCCTATTGAAATCAATGGCAAAGCTTCCATTGATGCCATGGAATTGTCTTTTTTATAATGTAAAAAAGTTATTTAAGATGTGTTGAACCTGTATCCCTACCCACTCAGTAATATAGACCAATATGCATCTATTGGAACACTTGTGAGAAGAAGAAACAAAAATTTGTGCAGGCTACAAATTCACGTTTTTAACTTGGATCATCAGAATGTTATTTAGCATGGCTATTTCTCCAGATATACAGCACATTAACAATAGATTATACAAGGGTCTCTTTTAAACTCAGTCTTCCATTTGACTGATACAGTTTAATGCAGGTCCATTTACATCATGCTGGAATATAAAGTATATTGAGTCAGCAATAGTCCCTACTTAGGCAAAATTTCCATTCAAGTCAATGGGTGTTTTACCTGAATAAGGAATGCAGGATTTGGTGCATAAGAATTTATGGTAACTGTTTATTTTAGCGGCAAGATAATGGTAAGTACAATGACAAAGGAAGGGAAAATATGTTGGAAAAGGGGATGGACAGGATTTCCTTGTTTACATAAAAATTTCTCATAATTTTTTAACCTCATTCTTCCCTCCTCTGACACCTGGGCCATAATAATCAGAAAACGAGGCCAAATTTTAAAGTTAGCTCATTTGTTCCCCTACACTGCTTACATTTCTTTTCCGGTTTTTATTATCCTGCCGGCATGTGGATTTTTTGAAAACTTTGTTGTAATATAATTGCTACTGTGTATGTGAGAGAGACAGAAACCATTGACCTCTCATTGACATCCCAGTCAGAAGGTTAATAGCTATCAGTAGGACCATTTGAAAATAGTGGAAAGTTTTACCCCATCTTGCCTTTCAGATGAACAAAGGCGGAAAAATTTACCCAATGGATTTTCATCTTTTAGAGTGACAAATCACTTTTCTTTTTTTGTCTACCTGTCTCAGTTTTTAAATGTTGTATTTGTACTTTATGGTGACATTTACAACTATCTAGCTGCTTGTAAATCTCTAATATGTAAGTAAGTGCACAAGTATTATATGTTGTATTGCTATATACAGATGTTAAAAATACAGACACTTGGTGCAGTACTGTTATTATGAAAGTAGTAGCATCTCCATAGTTAATGTTATCTTTAATTATTGTTAACTAAGGTTCTGAGCCTGCAAGCACCTAAACACATGCATAACTTTACACGTGAGTAGTCCCTTTGAAGTATATTGGGCCAGTTACGTTAGTACAGTTCGTCATGTTAGTACAGTTATGCACATGCTTAAAATATTTGTGGGATTGTGCCCTTAAGCACTAGATCTTCTCTTTACAGAGACCATGCTGTTAGCAGCTTCCTCTATTATTTCTAGGGGGATCTAGCATCATTCACTTCACTGATCACAACTCTTGCAGTGTATCACAGTGCGAGAGGGAGGGTCTGACAATTATACCTCACAGCTGTGCATGAAAGAGGTAAATATCCATTATCCCATTTTACAGAGTGAGAAAGTAAGGCACAAAGAGATTATGACTTCCTAGGGTAAAGTAGCTAGTCAGTGTCTGATTCAGCATTAGAACCCATGTCTCATGACTATCCATCCCATGGATAAAGCACTAGTTATGGTCACCCTTAGGGCGATCACTTGGAGCCAAAATTTTCAAAAGTGGCCTCTGATTTGGAGCCTGAACTTCAGAAGTGCTGAACACCCATAACTCTAATTGAAATCTTTGGGAGCTACCAGTGCCCAGCACTTCTACCACTCTCCTAAGGAGTCACAATTTGGGCACGCAAAGAGGAGGCATCCAAATTCAGGAGTCATCTTTTTGGCAAGTTTTGGCCTTAACCTTTCTGTGTGTCACTGTAACTACCTCATCTGTAAAAAAGGAGATCAGAAGGAACAGGAGAAGTTGTGGGAGAAAGATACTTGGCAGAGGCATTTCCTGCAGAGAGAAAGGGATTTAAAAGAGAAAATGAGAGAGAAGGTACACAGAGTTCCAATGGGGCTCAGTTGGAAAGAGTTAGCTCAGTGGTCTAAACATCAGCTTTGAAATACAGCAACAACAAGAAGTCTATTTTAGCACTTTTTCTGTATATATGAGAGCTGTCTCAGGCACACTATGTAGCCTACAGAGACAAGTTCAATGTTAAGGAATCACTCACTGTACATAGTTCCCGGAACCTTTAGAGAGAAATATTCATTAGCATGTTGTTCAATGTGATTTTGTTTTATTTTTAACCCTTTTTACTGGCTCTTTGTTCTTAAACACTATAGGGCTTTCATTATTTATTGAAAGCCAGAATGCTTGTGAGTCAGCCCTACTGAGTACATTGGGTAGACCAAGGAAGAGTTTCCCTTAGCAACTGAAAGCATGTTAGTGTCCTTCAGAACTTCTCTATTCATGTTTTCTTTCATTGTTAACAGCTCTTTTACAAAGGAATTGGCTCACACTTAATTTAGAGTGTCTTAAATCCAGATTTTAGTCAGGTTTAATAAGACAGTTTTGTCTGTTAATTAAACACCAAATGATTACTGAAAATCATGTACTGAGTTGTAGTCATTATGCCAGAGGTATGCACCACTTAGGGGTTGCCTCGACTAGGAACATTGTGTTTTTTAAAAAGTATTAACTAACAAATTTTAAAATCCTACTGTAGACAGGCAAGTTGTATTTTAACATGTTCAAGGTGAACCTTAGTCTTCTCCCCTATGCCTCAACCAAGTTTCATATGTTAAAATATGCCTGGTATGCTTTGGGCTTTTAAATGTTTTAATTAAACTATTTTAGCTAACATGTTTCAAAAATACACCATTTACCCTCTAGGCAAGCTGCCCCACACCCCCTTCCCCTGTGGTGAATCTTCAGTAGAGTGCAAAACTCTGATGTAATTCTGTTTTTCCTAGATATTTTTGAAATCCTACCAAGTTAAGATAGATCTGGGCTAAATTCTTCTTTGAGTTCTACTCCAATGGGTTTGTGTAGGTGTAACTGAGAATAGAACTTGATCTCCTGTGTCTCCTGAAAACATATTTAATAAACAGTAACTGGGCATATTGCTTTCCTGTCTGAGTGAATAAATTCCTTCTAGTAACAAGAAACACATAAAAAACAATTGTAAAAAAAAGAGATAATTGTACTATAGTGTCTTGTGCTGCCCTGAGTCTGTGTGTACACATCCCATGGGCTTCAAGGTATGTCTACATTGCAAATATTTTCCCCACAGCAGCAAGTCTCAGAGGTTGATTCAATTGATCGGGCTTGCACTAAGGGACTAAAAATAGCCATGTAGACATTCCCACTCAGGCTGTAGCCCAGGCTCCAAGACCCACCCCCTTCTCTGGGTTTCAGAGCCCTGGCTCCAGCCTGTGTGGAAACATCTACACTGCTATTTTTAGCCCCATACCGTAAGCCCCAGTCAGTTGACCTGGGCTCTGAGACTCACTGCTGCAGGTTTCTTTGTGCAGTGTAGATGAACCCAATGAAAGCTGTGCATCGGGTTTGTAGGTTGTCAAGCTGTCTGGAGTGGCTCGCAACTAAGAGTGTCAACCTCAATGCAGACTGTTAAGAAACAGGGCACAACCCCAAAATTGGTTGTATGTGCTACAACTAGATTTCACCAACCAAGTATCAAGTGTTAACGCCTCAGGTACTATAACAGCCTTAAGATGGAGTCACAGACAGTGCCCTTGGATACTCCGGTCTATCTTGTCACCCAGGCAAGCTTGCCTTTGTGATTGATGATCCCTTACACCAAAACTCCCAGTTCCAAAGGCCTAGTCACTTACTCCAGGGCAATTATAGCTCAGATCTCACACCAAAGACATCAAGTATCAGAGGGGTAGCCGTGTTAGTCTGGATCTGTAGAAGCCAGTAATTTCCCCAGGAATTGAAATTAGGGGGGGGGGGTCGAATTTCCAGGGGGGGTGTCAGGGCCGACAAGGGGTGAGACTGAGGGTGAAGGTGGGCAGTATGGCACCACAGTAAAAACTATTATTAGATTTAACTCATGTTTTAAAACCATCACAAAAATTAAAGTTGGCTACTCAAGCCTACTATGAAGCAGTACATCTACATCAGTCTTGGTTTCTTGTTGTAATTTTGCACTCTTTGGTGTCTTCTTGTGTGTCCGTTACTTCCAGTCCTTCATGATATGCCCATGATCAGGCAGAAGGCGACTTCTTTCAGAACACAAAATTCTATTCAATGAGGAAAAAATATGTTCAAATGTAGCTGTTTTGACTGGGATTAGCAAGAGATGAATTCTTACTTTCATCCCAGGAAACATAGAACAAAGATTGGGTCAAACCATTAGTAATGATAAAGAAGTTGAAGTTAAATCTTCATTCGTTCATCGTGTGATATTCCACGCTGTGTTCAAAATTCTCTATTCTGCCGTGAGCACATGGCAGCCCCATTGCTGGTAGTGCCTCACTCCACTCAAATGTAGGTGTTTTATAAGACAGGCATCTGTAAAAGCTACGTGGAGGTTGAATAGAATCCAGAAATCTCTATTGTAGATTTGTAAGAATCAAGTCTTTGTACTTTTTCAGCTGGCTAACAAACATTTCTTGTCCTCTTCACTTATGGAGTCAATATAAGTACCTTCATTAGTCAGCTTCTGGACTGAAGTCTTTGCTTCTTCCAGTACATTTTCAATGGATATCTCTGATTGATCCAAGGATAGCTTCTATTTCTGAACAAAGATCTACTACTGTTGTAGCAGATGCCTGGATTACATTGTTTAATGACCCAAGTGGTTTCAACAGTAGATTTACAAGAGAGAGAATGGCGATAGTCTTCTCTGAACTTAGTAACAAAAGTAGTCCACCAGCCTCACTACTTAGATCTGTCCTATCTTGGTGGATACTTTCTAAAGCCAGTAATAATGGTTGCAGTAATTTTAAGACAACTGCCAAGAATCACTCATGAGAAAGCCAGCAGGTTTTCCCAGGTTGGACTCATTTTAACTTCAATCCCAGTGTATCTTCTATTTGCTTCCAAAATGTTCAGTCCTTTGGACTCTTGCTGAAAAAAGAGTATAAAAAGCCATTAAATGTATGGCTTTTTAATGTCTTTTGAAGATTCTGCAGCTTGTACTAGTGCTAGCTGGAGTAGATGGCCTCTACAGTGTGTATAGGAAAGATTAGGGTTACACTTTTCTCTGAGCAAAGCTTGTACTCCACTATGTCTTCCAGAGAAGTTTGTACCTCCATCAAATGCACAAATAGCCATCTGTTTGGTGTTCAATTTACAAGCATTTAACTCTTCTAAGATGTCACAGATGCAGCTGATGTGTCTTCTATAACCGGAACATCTAGAATGCATCTACTGGCCTACCATGGACATCAAGATAACATACGTAATGACTTAATACTTGATGCCTATTTGCACTGGTGCATTTGTCGGCCATGTATGCACATGGATTTTTAATATAGTGAGAGAATTCTTCACTTTTTCAACTCCTGAGTCTTTCACTGTTGCACCACATGTTTCAAGAGAGTCAGCTGAGTTTTTTGCAGAAAGACAGTGAGCATTTGCCAGTCTTGTTCGGAACCAATGTCCAACTTCAGGATTAACAAGTGACAATGCACTTAACATAGGCCTCTAGTTTGTAGTGTGTGGTATCTCTTGCTTAAATAGAAAGTGTGATGCAATAGCAGTGTTGGTTCACATAAACTGAGTTGCGTCTCCAGCATTCTTAACAGCCTCATTAAGTTCTTCTAAAATTGGCTTTGACAGTGACTGGCTTATAAGACTTTCTGCATATTGATGCAGTCCAGAAGCATGGTGTTTTGCAGCCTTTTCATATAGGTTGTCAGAATTGGCTTAGCTGATCAGTCTGGCAAACCAAGCTCCTCCACTTTTACTATATAAATCCATGACATGCCCACATCTTAAATACTGCGTGTCGTTCTGGTCACATCATCTCAAAAAAGATATATTGGAATTGAAAAAGGTACAGAGAAGGGCAACAAAAATGATTAGGGGTATGGAGCAGATTCCATATGAGGAGAGAAGACTGGGCCTTTTCAGCTTGGAAAAGAGACGACTAAGAGTGGATATGATAGAGTCTTATAAAACCTTGATTGGTGAGGAGAAAATGAATAAGGAAGTGTTATTTATCCCTTCACTTAACACAAGAACCAGGGATCACCCAATGAAATTAATAGGCAGTAAGTTTAAAACAAAAATTGCTATTGCATCAAGTTTTAAAGGAAGTATTTCTTCACACAACGCACAGTCACCCATGGAACTTTTTGCCAGGGATGTTGTGAAGGGCAAAATTATAACAGGGTTCAAAAAAGAACTAGGTAAGTTCATGGAAGATTAGCCAGGATGGGCAGGGATACAACATCATGATCTGAATGTTCCTAGCCTCTGTTCACCAGAAACTGGGAGTGGACGACAGGGGATGGATCAATCTATGATTCCCTGTTCTGTTCATTCCCTCTGAAGCACCTGGAACAGTCACTGTCGGAAGACAGGATACTGGGATAGATGGACCATTGATCTGACCCAATATAGCCATTCTTACATAAAAAATAATTATAATAATAAAGAAGTTTAGTACAGAAACTCCCCAAGATAATGACCTCTTGAGATAGCGATGATGTGAGATAATGATCTTGGCAAATAATGCATTTTTAAAATCTTGGCCTACTAGGAAACATATTTATATAAGTTTCCCAGTCACAAATATAGCTTCTGGAGAAAGCTCACTAAAGCATAGTCCAATTACGGTGACCAGAAAGCAAGTGTGAAAAATCGGGATGGGGGTGGGGAGTAATAGGAGCCTATATAAGAAAAAGACCCAAAAATTGGGACTGTCCCTATAAAATCGGGACATCTGGTCACCCTAAATCCAATGCTCTGGCCACTGTTGTTTGCCATGCCACCGTTCACTCTATTGCTCTGCCCCAATAGCCCTACACTGTCATCTTCTGCTGCCACCTGCCACTGTGACCTCTGTGAGTCGGTCTCTCGCGGTTCCACCCGACTCTCAGTGATTTCAGCTCTTCGGGGTGGGAGGAACCTCGGTGCTAGTGCAGACTGGGGCATCTCTTCCACAGAAACACTGTCCCACAGCAGGTCTAAGCACTTAGACCTGATTATCAGAGATTTCAGCTCTAGTGGTCACTTAACAAACCAAAAGACTTTCTATGAAGCCTAATCAGCTCTGTCTTTAAACAGTGGAGAGGCGCAGGTCAAATAGTACTTGTGACTCAGGCAGACCATTAAGTAAAACACCTGTCCCCACCCTCTCTCAATGCCCTCAATCAGCACAGGCTAAGGACAGTTCTACTGCCCTTTACTCGTACAATAAAAACAACATTTCATTACCCCTCCGCATTCAAGTGATTTGTAACCCAACCCCAGCCAAAATCCATCACTGGGGCAACACAGCTCTGTTTGCTGGATACCTAGGTAGATTAGGTGTGAATGTAAATACAATCTGGTCCTGAAGCCTTTCCCCCCAGCCTCAGCTCATCACTAGCTGTCAGGGAGAGCTCATTTAGACTTTGCTTACAAATCATCATTTGAAATTATTAGGTTGGCCAACATCACCGAAATGAATGCACTGACAGTCACAAAAATCAAAAGCTGTATAAGGAAGCTAGTCTATGTTTTATCATACATTTTATATGCTTTTAAAGTGTGTATTAATGTTTCAATTTCAATTCAAATTCCCAAACAATCACTAAAGTGGCAACACTACATGTAACTAGTTCACAAAACTGGCGGGGGTGGGGGGGGTTTGGGAAAATTCAGGGGGGGTGTAGGGAAATCACTGGTAGAAGCGACAAAGGGTCCTGTGGCACCTTATAGACTAACAGAGGTATTGGAGCATAAGCTTTCGTTGGTGAATACCCACTTCTTCGGATGCCACACCAAAGACAACACTTCTAGCCAATTCTATAATAAACTAATTAAAAATTTATTAACTAGGAAAGAAGAAGTAAGTGAGCTATTTACAAGGTTAAAGCAGATGAACATACACACACAAATGAGTTATAGTTTAGGTTCCAAAAAGTAATAGAAGCTTCTGTAATGTGCTAGCTCTATGTGTCCTGTACTAGGGCTAATCCAAGCTAAACAGCTGGGGAGCCCTTGATTATGCTTAGAAGACTTCCCTTCTCCCTTCCGCCAGAGCTCAAGTGGATGGAACCCGTGTTTGTGAAGTCTCCTCTTCGTGGGTGTGGGAGGGGAGCAATCAACAAAGTTTTTTGTCCCCTGATGTTCCACAATGGCTTGTCTGGTGTCTATGGGCTTTCTTGTATTGGGGAGGAGATGACACCTCTTGTAAACTACCACTTCACACTGAGTAATGCTTCTCTCCCGACCATGTGTGTGTGTGGGGGGAGGGGATTTACAGTTTTAAAGCAAACACTTAAATATTTACCTTATTACATGGGGGACAGATGCTATAAGTAAGCTGAATGCACATAGCATCCCACAAGTAGTTCATAAAGTCTAAACACTAAACACATTCTTATAACTGTAACATCTATTTTAACAATGCTAACACACAGATGAGCCAGACTGGTTTCCAGCTATGCATTTGTCATTGGTCAGTGAGGCTAGGGCCTTGGCATGAGCTGGCACCTGGTCTGCCAGTATCACAAGGGTAATACATGATCATAACTGAACATGATCAATCATGAGTTCCCACGAACGTTTACCTGAGAGCTAAACAAATCTTGACCATGGTGATACTACTTTCAGAAAACAGTATCTTTCCAGGGAAATTTCTTAAATTCGCAATGGACCATGTATCTCTACCTGAAGCAGATTAATAAGGCTCTAATGCTCTTTCTTGTTTACTTGTGCTCTCTCTCTCTCTGTCCCTCCCCACCCCCCTTTTCCCAATTTTCTCATGTTGCTGCAAGCCCTGGGACTATACCACTCTGCAACAGATCAGGGCCTTCCTCACCTCCATCTTTTGTTGCAGATTAGGTGCATTTCATTTAAGCCTTTTCCCACTCACTACCACTCTGCTCCAGATTGCTGTGCCATGACCGTTTTCCACACTTCCATCACCCATAATTCTAGTACTCATCTGAACTCTTACAGAGGCAGCCCTTTTCTGTCAGTGATACATTGTTTCGACCAGTACCCATTTCACAGAAAGAGGAACTGGGCAGACCTGCCTGAGAGTATCTTGCATTCCCCATGCAAGACAGTGGTTGTTAGAATTTAGATTTAGTAACCCAAACAAAGCAAAATTTGACATTATGCAGTTCCAGCTGAATGTCGATCACAAACACTAAAAGCTATCCCAGCATCCCACTTACTATACCTTCATATGAATTGCACCCAAAACCCCAGTGACATACAGTACAAAACCTCCTATAAAGAATGCAACCCAACCTTATATATATGTATTTCAGGAAAAAATAATTAAAATTGAATGAACCCACAGAATTATCAGTTATTCAGAATAAATCACTTGGCTAAAGAATGTAAGGCTTACTTGGACAAGTGGCATTCAGAGATAGAGGTGCTTTTTTTCCCCAGAACGTAAAATTATTAACATATTATTTCATTTGGCTCTGCCCATTAGTGGCATGTCACAACCCAGAAGTTATTTTCATTTAAAATATACCCTTTAAAATCCAAAATTTTTAAAAGCTATAGAAAAATGAGTCTTTCTCTAACTACCTCACTTAGTTAAATGTACAGAGACAAAGTGGGTGAGGTAATATCTTTTATAGGACCAACTTCTGTTGGTGAGAGAGACAAGCTTTTGAGCTTACACAGAGCTCTTCTTCACGTCTGAGAAACTTATGTTGCTTGAAAATTCCCACTTCAGACTTATTTTTTTGAGAGTCTTTTCAGCATTCTTGATTCAGTGAATACTTCATTCACTTTCTGGCAATTATCCCTGGAAGGAAGGCCAAGGAACATAATCTGAATAAATAACTGTGGTTTATTTTGGCAGTATCTTGTAACAGCTCAAGTGACCAGGTATTTTGCTCTTTAGCTGAAATACTGTCATTCTGGATCACTACCAACCACTTTCTGCCACTTCAGACAACTTAGTTTGCGCTCCGCCACCTGACCAAAATATCCCAGTACAGTCAGAAGACTCAGACCTCAGTATCCTTAGTATCCAGTTCTAAAATCTCCAAGACACATTTTGACTCAAGAGATACAAGCCAGACCCATGAAAAATGGTTACTTTATATTCCATTTAGGGATCTAGCTAACATGTTCAGCAACATTCCTAGACCCTGGAGCTAGTCAGAAAATTGAGGGGGGGGAAGGAAGTTTTCCACAGAAAACTTTGATTTTTCATTTCAGAACCAAACCAGATGGCCAAAAATGCTTCAAATTGCTTTTAAAAAATGGTCCAAAACTTCTGAAAATTTTCAGGTTTTCAGTTTTCTGGGGGAAAAAAAGCATACATTCCCCCACCCCCAATTAGTCACAATCCCAATTTGGAAAAAAGCAACCAGCCTGATTAGTTCCTATTGGACCAGATGGAGTATTGTGGTTGTGCAGGTTTTTATACCCGTGGGTGGGTAGTTATGGTAGAGAAGTATGTAAGGACCACTTGAGAATTTGACTTAAAGTGTTTAGTGTATGCCTATTGGCTAGAATTATCAAAATTCTAGTGACAATTTTCTAGGACAGCAGTTCTCAAACTTTAGCAACCCGAGGACCCTTATTTTGATTTAAAAATTTTTTGTGGACCCCCAACTTCCCTGCTCAGCCCCAGGCCCTGCCCCCACTCCATCCTTTCGCCCCAGGCCCCACCCTTGTCCCACCTCTTCTCGCCCTCGCTCCACACCTACCCCTCCTCTTCCTTGCCTATTTCCGCCCCCTTCCCCGAGCATGCCTTGTCCCCGCTCCTCCCCGTCCCTCCCAGTGCCTCCTGCATGCCGCTGAACAGCTGTTCCCCAGCATACAGGAGGTACTGGGAGGGATGGGGAGAAGTTGATCTGCAGGGGTGGTGGCCCCAGACATGATTCCACCCCGTCATCCAAGTGCGCCTCAGCCCCACTCCTCGCCCTCCCTCCCAGTGTTTCCTGCATGCTGCTGAACAGCTGTTCCCTGGCATGCAGGAGGCACTGGGAGGGAGGGGGAAGAGTTGATCAGCGGGGCCCGCGGACTCCCTGGAGTACCCTCATGGATCCCAGTTTGAGAAACACTGCTCTAGGAAATGCTGTGCTGGAAGCTCGAGAAACCTTTTTGGAAGATGGTTAGATTGCTGCTTTTGATCTCTAAACTCCTTGCAAATTCTTTGTGTTTAAGAAAAAGTGTTGTGAAGGTCCAAATTGGGTGTGCTTCAGCACACATCAAAGGAACCCATATTCATTGCACTTATTGTCTTGGAGTCTTAAAATTCTACCAGCTCTCCAAGAAATATTTTGCCCTATAGGGTGAATTCCATTGAATGTTATTGAATGCCGGTTTAAAAAAAAAGTTATTCCTTCAAAACAGGTGGTATTTTAAAGCTCTAGAGCAGAGATAGGAGCAGGTTCTTGACATTTCTTTTCTAAGGCCCAGATTCTGCTACTGGCTGAGAGCAGGCAGGACCAGAGTCAGTCGGACAAAAAAGTTGTGAAGTAGCATCACTCTTGGCTCCCTGCCCTGCCAGCGCTGCCTCCAGCAACTTAGTCCCAATGGCAGACACAGGTGCTCTCCAGTAACAGTCTCTACTGGATCCTTGGATCCAAACTGTATAGGTCCATGAGGCAAACTCAGGTCCGGGCATGACTCTCTGCACAGGGGCCGACTTCCTGCGACGCCCGTGGGTGCCGCCCCCGACGCCGGTGACGTTGCGGGGCCCCGCCCCCCACGCCAGGTGACGTTGCGGGGCCCCGCCCCCAACACCGACGCAACGTTGCCCAGCGTCGGGGGCGGGGCCCCGCAACGTCTCCCGGTGCTCCGGTAAGTTTGCTGCGGGTCCAGGGTGGGCGGGGAGTTGCCGGTGGGTGCAGAGCACCCACCAATTTTTCTCCATGGGTGCTCCAGCACCAGAGCACCCATGGAGTCGGCGCCTATGACTCTCTGAATCCTACATTTATTCATCCCTGTCAGTATCTGATATTCTGTCCTCTCTATATTATTCCTTCCTGTTCATCATCTCCTCCTTACTCTATCCTTCATTTCCTCCCTACCTCTCTTTTCATTCCTCCCCTCTCCCTCCCCGCACCATATATTCTAGGATTGGAACTAGGTAATTTTCAGAGTAGGCAGGGAGATCTCCCTGGATAATATCCAAGGAAAGCAGACTATCCTTGCTGGAGATTCAGTACTTAGAAGAACTGAAAGAACATTCTGCAAGGGACAAATGAACAACAGGATGATGTGCTGGCTTCCCAGAGCCAAGACATGGGATGTTACTCTGAGATTGGCTAGGCTTCTGAAGTCTATGAGCAAGAATCCACTGGTGATGGTTCATATCAGCACTAATGAGCCTGCATTGCAGGATATCTCACAGATAGATTACTTCAGGGAACTAGGAAGTGTTCTGAGAAGAATTTTCAAGCAATCTTCTGAGATCCTTCCTCTCCAATGAGCAAAGGAAGACAGAAGTCAAAAGATTCTGGAAGTGAATCTCTGGCTAGGTAAATGGTGTAGATTGGAGGGCTGTGGTTTTGTGGAACATCGGTCCACCTTCTACGGGGTGAGGGGGCTGTATTGTTTGGATGGCCCCCACCTCAATGAAAGGGAAACCAACCTCCTTGGGAACAGGCTGGCTAGTGTAGTCAGCAGAAGCTTGTAATATTCTAGGGTTTTTATGAAGGAGACTTCAGGAAAGCTGAGGAAGATGGTTCTTTATGAGAAGTAAAACTTAGACCATACGCAAAATCTGCCACTCTCCTGGATGGTCTCTGTGGCACTCTTCCTCCATGTGCTCAGTCAGACTAGGCAGAGCCCACTCCCAAGCATGGCTCTCTTAAAGAGATATTCTAACAGGAGTTAAACTAATAGCAAAAATGAGAGGGTAAAAAGAAGGAAGATATGAGCACTCAGCTAGCATAAAATGGAGCTGTTGAGAACAAAATTAATCAAGGAACCAAAGGACATGAAGAGAAAAAAATCTTGAATTTCTCAGGCTAGGAGCCTGGGTTACAAACAAGAGGAATTGGAATTGCTCATTTATGAGCATAAATTTGATTTAGTTGGTATTATTGAAACCTGATGGGATGATTTGCACAATGAAATGTTAAAATCAATGGTTACAAACTATTTAAGACAGGGCCATAACGAGGGCGAGGAGAGTGAGGCACTCGCCTCGGGGCGCACTGCTGGCAGGGGCGTAAAAGCCTGCTGCCAGGGGCACGCCCATCCTCCCCCGCTGCTGAAGTTGCCCCCGCTTACCTGTGGGAGGTCCACCGGTGTGTGTGGAGAAGGCCCCCTCCGCCGAATTGCCGCCGAAGCCGCAGCACCGGCGGACCTTCCACAGGTAAGCGGAAGCGGCTTCGGCGGCAGGGTGGAAGTGCTGCTAATAATACCCTCCGCCGGCTTCGCCAGAGGGTGTTATTAGCAGCACCGGTGGCAGGGCGGAAGTGCTGCTAATAATACCCTCCGCCGGCTTCGGCGGAGGGTATTATTAGCAGCACTTCTGCCCTGCCGCCGAAGCCGCTTCCGCTTACCTGCGGGAGGTCCACCGGTGCCGCGACTTCGGCGGCAATTCGGCGGAGGGGGCCTTCTCCACACACACCGGCAGACCTCCCGCAGGTAAGCGGAAGCGGCTTTGGCGGCTGCTAAAAATACCCTCTGCCGAACTGCCACCGAAGCCACTTCCACTTGCCTGCGGGAGGTCCACCGGTGCTGCGGCTTCAGCGGCAATTTGGCAGAGGGTAAGCCCCTAGGAATTTCTGCGCCCCTGCCTCGGGCGCAGAAATTCCTAGTTACGGCTCTGATTTAGGAAGGACTGAATGGGCAAAAGGGGAGAGGGAGTGGCACTATGTCAAAAATGGCATTATCTGTTTCTGAGTCATTGATAACTTCAAAGAAAATTATCTTAAATACTTATGAATCAATGTCCTAACAGATAAAGCACAAGATGGGATACTAGTTGATGTCTTCTATAGACCAGCAAATCATACTAGGGAAGAGGATGACCACTTCCTTGGGCACCTATCTACAATATGTAGGGGGGAGGAAACTGTGTAATTACTGGGGACTTCAGTTAATGTGACATACATTGGTGCTCTTATGCTGCCAGTACTAAAACATCCTTGGAATTTCTAAATATTATAGATGATAATTTCCTAACTCAAAAAGTGTTGCAGCCAACATGGGGAAATTCTATATTAGACTTTATCCTAACATATAAAGAGGGTATAGTCACAGAATTAAAAAGTTAATGGGAGCTTAGGTACAAGTGATCATGACTTGATCACATTTATAATGTGCAAGCATAATAAAGTCCAGACTAATAATATATAGTGATTTAATAGGGCCAAATCAGCTGGGAAGAAGAAATTAATCAGAAAAAAATATGAATGACAATTGGGAATCATTTAAGAATACCTTGCTAGATGCCTAAAAAACCCAGACTCCCATAATTGAGGAAGACAGCTGTGCTGGTTAAAAATCCCAAACTATATATATATATAACACAAATGGAAGAAAGGGGAAGTTGATTGTAATGAATATAAATCAGAAATTAGGAATTGTAGAAAATTGACAAGGGAAGCCAAGCGACATGAGAAATCTATGGCCAGCAGAGTTGAGGACAATAAGGAGGGTTTTAAAAGTGTATTAGGAACAAAAAGAATCCTGACAATGGCAATGGTCCATTACGAGATGGAAATGGTAGAATTGTCAATAATAAGGCAGAGGTGTTCAATAAATATTTCTGTTCTGCATTTGGGGAAAAACAGATGACATAGTCTCATCATATGGGGATGATAATATTCTTTCTATTCCACTAGTATCTCAGGAGGATGTTAAACAGCAGCTACTAAAGTTAGATATTTTAAAATCAACAAGTGATTGCATAAGAGAGTTTTAAAAGAGCAGGTTGAGGAGCTCGCTGGACTATTAATGTTGATTTTCAAAATGTTTTGGAGCACTGGTGAAGTTTCAGAAGACTGGAAGAAAGCTACTATTGTGCCAATTTTTAAGAAGGACAAATAGGCAAATAATAATTATAGGCTTGTCAGCCTGACATTGAGCGCAGACAAGATAATGCAGCGGCTGATACGGGACTTGATTAATAATGATGTAATGTAATTAATGCAAATGAATATAAATTCATGGGAAAATAAATCCTGTCAAACTAACAAAGTCTTTTTTTTTATAAGATTACAAGTTTGGTTGATAAAGATAATAGTGTTGATGTAATATACTTAGATTTCTGTAAAGTATTTGACTTGGTGCTGCATGAAATTTTGATTAAAAAACTAGAACAACATAAAATTAACATGTCATACCTTAAATGGATTAAAAACTGGCTAAATGATAGGTCTTAAAATGTAAGAGTAAATGGGAATCATCATCAAGTGGGTCTGTTTCCAGTGGTTTCCCACAGGGATTGGTTCTTGGCCCTCTGCTATTTTATATCTTTATCAACCTGGGAGAAAACATAAAATCATCACTGATAAAGTCTGCAGATGACCCCAAAACTGGGGGAGTAGTAAGTAATTAATGAAGAGGATAGGTCACTGATTCAAAGCAATGTGGATCACTTGGTAATCTGGGCGCAAACAAGCAATATTTTTTTTAATACATCTAAATGTAAACGTATACAGCTGGGAACAAAGAATGTATGCTACTTACATGATGGAGGATTCTATTCAAGGAAGCAGTGACTCTGAAAAAGATTTGGGTGTTGTGATGGATAATCAGCTGAACATGAGCTCCCAGTGTGATCCTGGGATGCATAAACAAGGGAATCTTGAGTAGGGGTAGAGAGGTTATTTTACCACTGTGTTTGGCACTGGTGCGACCACTGCTGGAATACCTTGTCCAGTTCTGATGCCCACAATTCAAGAAGGATGTTGATAAATTGGAGAGGGTTCAGAGAAGAGCCATGAAAACAATCTGATAACATGCCTTATAGTGATAGACTCAAAGAGCTCAATCTATTTGGCTAAACAAAGAGAAGGTTAAGGGATGACTTGATTGCAATCTAGAAGTACCTACATGGGGAACAAATATTTAATAATGGGCTTTTCAGTCTAGCAGATAAGGGATAACACAATCCAATTGCTGAAAGATGAAGCTAGATAAATTGAAACTGGAAATAAGGTGTACATTTTTAATTAACCATTGGAAGGGTTGTGGTGGATTCTCCATCACTTGACAATTAAATCAAGACTGGATGTTTTTTTAAAAGGTCTGCTCTAGGAATTATTTTGGGGAAGTTCTGTGGTCTGTGTTATACAGGAGGTCATAGTAGATTATCACAATGGTCTCTTCTGGCCTTAGAATCTATGCATTCTAACATACTTATCATTTGGTGCAATCTTGTGCATTGCAAAGCAAAACCTTTCATCCCCATAATTATCTTTACAAGTAAAGATGGAACAATCCCCCTTTCTGTACCCCAGTAACCTTCACCTTCCCATACAATTCCTTCTGCTACACTATTATGATGCCACCAGACCAGTCGAGCCTCATCCTCTGAGACTTCCCCAGCCCCGATTCATTTCACTTCATCTGAGTGCACCCCCACATGGGTCTCTCCCCATAGATACTATTCCTTTCCATTAAGCCTAGCAAACACAACTTTCCTGTACAGGGAAAACCACTTTGTTCTCTGATGTTAGCCTACACATGCTCTCCGTAGCTCCTCTCTCTGGCAGCATCTGGCAATTGCCTTCTTTGGTGATGCTGCACAGGACCACCTTAGTCCGCCTTTCTGGCAAAAAGTAGCAGTGATGCTACAGGGAATCCCCTCCAGATGGTGCCAACCTGCACCAGTTGTGCCTGTAAGGTGTTTTGCAGTATGTCACTGACCTCACCTGCAGCACATGACAGGTTGAGGGAGGAATATTCATTGTACATGCCTCACAACCAGCTGTGCCAGGCATCAGTCTTTTTTACTTTAGTGTATCACCCCAAAGGCACCATAGAGAGCTGGTGCAGGTTAGAGCAGTCTCCAGACTGCTCTCAACTGCATTAGGGCTGAGAATCAGGGAGCCCTTCAACTGAAATGCAATTCAGCACTCCAAATGTAATCAAGAACCATGATCTATTTACAGAATGGACCCAATTTTTTAAAAGAGGAATCTGCAGAGAGCTATTTACCAGGGATCTTCCTCTCTCAATTCTATGATTTCACAGTGTCCTATAGTTTAAATCCCTTCAGGAGAAAATACACACCTGAATAGAATGTGGCATTCAGCACTCATGAAGCAAATGTCCTTGCATTGCAGTGTAGGTTTCCCTCCCCCACCTCTATTTTTTTTTAAAGCAGATAGCTGTGGCGTATGAAACCGAAATTCTAGGGTTAGTTGCTATTAGGAAACTCAGAAAGTAACTACTGATAATTTCACACGTCCGCATCGTATGAGGCATCGCTTTGTTTCCTCAACTTGTTAAAGGGCTAGATCTGTTTTGCTCTTTCAGGAAAAGAACTCTTACCTAAGAGGTACGGTAATAGCTTCACTGTAATGCCTCACTTTAACCTAAGAAGAGGGAAGTAATTTAATTAACATATGTGCTAATCACATTGGGTGGGTATGGCATAATCTAGTAGCGAGGGCACTGATATGGGAGTCAGTCTGGTTCTAGTCCCAGCTCTGCTACAGACCTGCTGAGTGACCTTGGACAAGTCACTTCATCGCTGTGCCTTGTTTTTCCCATTTGTAAAATGGAGATAATGGCATTTACCATGCTTTGTGTAGTGCTTTGTTTTCTGCAGATGTAAAGCACTATGTAAGAACTAAAGGGTTTTTTTCATGTGAGTTTTCCAGTGCTGTGTTTATGATGGACTTTTGACTTCCTCTAACTGCTTCAACATTGAAACTGAAATAGACTTTCCCTGTGAGAAAGTGAGTGGGTGGTAGCAGGAGACAATGTACTAACCCATTAATCATCAGTGGTTGGAGTTCAAATAATGGGGGGTTTTTTCCTTGGGGTGTGTGTCTCACATTAGTCCTCCTGTGTGAATGTCAGAAATATTTCACAAAAATAAGAGTCTCTGCCTCAGGGGGAGACAGCCCAGAGAAGCAGGTTTGTTTCAGTTTAGGATAGAGGTGCATGGGCAGAGCTATGTGGGATGGCTAGGACCTGCCCAGACTAGGGATGTGCATGACTAAGAATGTCCTATTATGTGGAGCTTTGTTTTGGAATGTGAATATCAAGAACTTTGTGGTTCTAAATGATTCTGGTACCTTTCTTTACCCTAACAATTCTTACTCCACAACCTCCTTTCCCCATACCCCTGAGGTTTCCACTCCCTTTTCTCCTACCTATGACTTGGATTTTGGTTCCGTCTTTCTCTCCCAGGAAACCTGTACCAACAACCAACTCACTCCCTTCTACCCCACAGTCCTCAAGACCCCCTTCTGCTCATGATCCCATGGGTTTGCCTCTGATCATTTGTCTGTGCTGATTCCCAGCTTCCTTGCTCCATTCATGTCTTACACTCTCTGAGGCTTCCCCTGTGAAAAGTTCCCTGAATGTGGTGTTCACATGATATGACATGGGGCATGTCTACACTTGCCATTTAAGGCAGAAAAAGTCCCTTTTTTTGGCGCAAAAACCGTGGGAGCATCTACACTTGCCAATGACTTTTTGCGGTGAAACTCAGAAGTTTCATCACAAAAAGAAAACTACCTCCACGAGAGGTGTACACCGTGCAGCTCTTACCGGTGATGCTTTTGCGGTGATGTGCAAGTGAAGACACATTCTTCCTGTTTACAGAGCTTTAGCTTCTGCAGGATATCCCACAGTGCCTAGGTGACCACTCTGGCCAGCAGCTCTGCTGCTCTGACGCCAGGTAAACAGACATCCACCCCTCCCCCTGTAAAGCCTGGGGAACTTTGAAACTCCCCTTTCTGTTTTCTTGGCAAGTGCTCACTTATCTGGCCAGGTGACAATGCCTTCTCCATGGAGCAACTGATCCTCTGCTTGGAGCAATGCTGAGCTACTGGAGCTGATCCGTGTTTGGGGAGGGGAGGCTGTGCAGGGACCCAGGATGCCCCACGATCACCTCCCCCCCTCCCCCTTCCCACAAGACCTGTCATCAAAATGGAGAGAGCTGCACTGTGGGATAGCTGCCCTTAGTGCACTGCTCTCATCCATGATGGAAGTCGTGCAAATGTAAACACTCTCTGACGCCTGTGGAAGTAAGTAAGTACACAAACCAGCACTTTTTCCCCACCAGTTCACTATCACTGTTGAAACTGACAGCGCAAAAACTCTGCATGTCAGAGTATGCATGATGACAGTGCTTTTAATAAACTGCAGTTAAGGTTCACATGCTAAAATGTGAATGTTGCAACTAACACCAAGGTGTGTGTGTGTGTTTGTGTGTCCACTAGTTTTACTCCACTGTAACTTCATGGACTCCGGTCTATGTAACCTTTCAAAATATTATTGTTGTATATTAACACTACTTACTGGCTACCTAAGAAGGTGGCCCCAGATTTTGCTCATTTTTTCTATGTTGACCAAATCCTCCTTATATTCACAAAAGTGGTCCCACTGAAGTCAATCTACTTCAGTGACTACTTAAGGCAAGTAGGATTAAGCCTGTCATATTAGAATCTGAATGTTAGTCTTTTGTTAGCAGAAGCATTCAACAATGGAAACATCCAGTTTTTGAATGGGGCCCTGGTGTGTGAGGAGTGTTTTGTTGCCATCCATAAATTTAATTCAATCTGGTTAGTTTCTTCATCCAAAAATGTTTTCATTCAACTATTTCATATCACCCACTACATAAAGGGCTCTGATGTGTGTGGGTTTGGATGTAATAATCTATTCTTAGGACCCAGGGCTGCAACTCTTACTTGTACATGTAGTCCTTACTCATTGAGGTTGTCCAACTGGTTTAAACAGGAATTTGTCAGAATAAGGACTGAATAAAAATAATCCAATGGGACTATTCGTAGGAGTAATTATTTGTAGGATCAGGCCCTAAGTTTGCATCCATTCTAATTTTATCATTGAATTTAGAATATTGCCCCAATCACCCTCTGAATATGAAGACTTCAGACCATGCTCCCACACTTGTCTTTGTTCTTACAGCCAATTAGATAAATCCCTGCCTTATGTGACTGTCCTTGTAGTATTTTGTGGTAGTATCCAAACTGGGGGCCTAAGAATTGAGGTGCTGAGAGCCAAGAGCTCCTGGGAAGCATTTCCAAATGTTATCATGTAGCAACTTTTCACCATTGCCCAAATTAAATTTTGGGCTTGATGCTGCAAACACATATTGGAGTAACTTAGGTCATGTGAGTACAATTACTTCCATGTTTCAGTGTTTGCAGGATCAGAACCTTTGTTTTCAAATCCCCAATGGCCATGAAGTTGGTTTTGTATAAATTAGAAATTGGTGAAACATCTTGGCTGCATGTTTTTAATGTTTTAACTCTTATATGAGAATCAGTCTTTATGTAGGATGTAATCTAGTTCCAGGTATAATTTTAACTTGCCCAGGACTTTTAAGTGTGGCATATATCTGGGTTGCTAGATTTTTACCAACACCAGCCCTGATAGAGTTAATGAAGGCCTGAGAGGCCAATTAGGCTACCCGGCATCAGCTGTAGGAGGGAGGGCCAGGGTGAATTAAGAGCGAAGTTCAACTGGGATAGGGCTGGGATAGCACTGAAGCTAGAAGGCCGCATGCAAAAGGTGGCTGCAGGTTGCTGTCACTCCCTGGGATGAGGGAGGTTGTCAGGGACAGGAAGGGAGACTAGGGGGAGATGAAGCCCTGGGATTGTGCCCTGAACTAAAGAGGCTAGGAGGGGGAGAAGCAGCCATAGGGAGTAGAGAAGGCTACTGTGGTAAACCTGGAAACAGGCAAGGGAAGAGAGCAGAAGGCACCTGATGCCATGTGAGCTACTTTCCCAGATGTAGATTTGAGGAGATGCACTAGCGGTGAGTGGGAACCCTGTTACAATCCTATAATGAGAAAGCTTGTCCCAGATTAAAGGCCTTTGGGTAAAATTTTAAACTAGGTAGCTATAAACTGGAATTAATATTTATAATATGTATCCTGTTTTGGTTTTTTACTATTTACTATTACTATTAAAATGAAGATGTTCTTTTCTAATGGATTTTAAAATGGTGCCATATTGGGCACTGGTACCATTTGAAACATGTAATTTAATTCCATTTTGATCACGCTCACTCATCCTTGTAGAGATACACCAAGATTATTCTGTCTGAGAGGCAGGGGCTTGCTTATTGCCTCCCCCAGCCTACAGAGTAAGCAATGGCTTCCATTCCCACAGTCCCTGGGCAATCCACAAAGGAGATTGGCTTTACGGTTTAGGCATTGGTCTGGGATTTGGAAGATCTGAATTCTATTCCCAGCTCTGTTGTAGACTTCCTGCCTGACCTTAGGCAAACCTTGTAATCTCTCTGGGCCAGATTCATCCGTGTGCCTGCATGAAGATGGTGCAGGGAGGGACACAGGGGAGGTGGCTTATGTTTCCTTTGTCCTGGTACTGAAAGGCCAGGCGGCCAGGCCCAGAGGCACATTAGAGCTGTCCTAATTTGCACCCCCCTGTAGTGGCCCTGTTGTAGGAGTGTGAATGTGCTGAGGTGTAAGGGTGCTTCAGCTATCCCAGAACCACTCTGTGCTGGCTCTTCCTGAGGCAGGGGAATGTGGACTTGGCTGTCCTATAGAAAGTCTCTTGTAGTAGGGCTATTCCTCTTGCCCTACAGCCTCTTTGCATCAGTCTACAGGGATAGGATGACCTGCCCTTTCCTTGACAAATATCCCCATCTAAAAGTGGGCTAACATTTTCCTAAATCATTAACGATTGTAAAGTGAGATACTGTCCTGAGGTGAAATCTTAGCCCCAAAAGAAGTCAATGGCAAAAGAAATTCCATTGACTTCACTTGTGCCTCTCTAAAGTTCCATCTGTCCTGCAGGATGAATTCCATTTAATAACACCTGAATTTCTGCGAAAATGGGAGGCCCGTCCTGCAGGCAAGGTGGGATTTTAAAGATCCATATTGATTTTGCTATGGTACTCATAATACAGCTTTAGGGTTCCCCCATTTTCCTGGTGGCATGACCACAATGGCATTGTTTCCCTCACCTGGTGCTAAAGAGGAGTTCCATGGACATTATCAACTTACAAAATGTTCAGACAGAAGCACAATTTCTATCTATTATTGTTAGAGGTAACATCTGAATTACTATATAACTGAAGGAGGGGAGAAAGGAAGGACAACTTTTTTGTCACTTTCTTTACATGGTATATTTTGGCAGCCTATTTTGTATAGTCGGTTTCCCTGTATATTCAGCTGGATAGTCAGTTTCCTGTTTGTTTCACAAAGCACTAGGTGAGAACACACTTGTAACCAGTGGAGGGTGTTATTGAAAACCCACAAGAATTGGCAGTGGACTGTTTTATTTAGATGCTCTGTTAAAATGCTAACAAAACGCAGTCACTGTCCAATATTTAACAGTGTTAAAACAAGATTTGGGCTTTGGTGCAGAGAGCCTTCAGCCTGCTTAGTACCATGGCAAGCATACCATTAAAAATAATTTGGCTTCTTTTCTTTTTCTTTATTTAAAGGCTAAAAACAGTTACCGCATTTGAAATGTAAATGTAGAAAGACTTTCATGTTAATAACTTCCCTTCCCCTCTAGCTGGAGAGAGTTTTTAGAAGGAAAAAAAAACCTTGTTTGGCAGTCTTCCAGAAACTGCTCTTGTGGGTAAAAGAGAGGAAGTTAGTTGAGAAGGGCTGGAGCTGGTGTGTTGCAGCTGATAAAAGTCCAATCCTGTTTAATCTCAGGTGGTGGTTTGGGATTCAGCTGGAGCTGGTAGCGGTGGTGATGTTATCTGGATCTCTCTCTCTCTGGCCTGGTCTGGTCAGGACAACCCTCAGGATTAGGACGAAGAAAGCGTGAGGTCTGAGGAGATGGTGGGGATGGCAGTCATGATGATGACACTTGCACCAGTAGCCTCCATCTGTTCTTCCCATTTCCCCCCCCCCAAAGTCTGTCTCTTTATGGACCCAAAAGGGCAGTGAAGGGTGGAATAGCCCATCCCCTCCTTATTTTGTCCACCCAATAGGCCTAATATCCAAATCACCAATTTTTCTTCATTAATTTCTGGTTCCACATCTTCTGTTTTTTTACCAGGCATGATTCCAACATAGTTCTTGAATCCTCTCAATGTGCCTTTTTTTGGTCTGAATTAATTTAGTCTTTCTTTGGTTCTTTTTGCACCTGTTTATAACATTCATTATTAAAAGCAACTTGACCTACATTCCATCAACATTTGTTAGTACAGGCAATTGTAACATCTTATGAACTTTCATATACTTCTTACGATGGGAGCATACAATTAGGGTAAATTTGTAGGCCCAGTATCACAACAGGTCACAGAGAACCTAAAGGTACTTTTAACTTTTCTTTAAATTAGCTAGATTAACTAACTGTGTCCCTTTAACTTGAGGTTCTCCTCGGTTTTGGTAGAGGGATGATGCATATTCCCCCCATCCCATCCCATCCCATCCCATCCCATCTGCAGATCTTAAGACCTATGGAGGGTGATCTGTGTATTTAGAGAGGGGAGGTCAGTGCCATTCAGGCCGCTAGTCTCTCTTCTGAATGGAAAGTGTCATATCCACATACAAAGAATGAAAGGAGTTGATCTGGTGCATAGTAAATAACACTTGTGCTAGTCAATATATACACAACAGATTAGTTGTTCAAGGGTCAAGGAACCTATAAGCAAAACCATTCTAGAATATTTCTCATGTTAATACTCCTGACCCAGTGATGACAAGTCTAGAATTGTATCATGTGGACATATGCCAGACTTTAGCAATTTGAGAAGGAAAAGCTTGTAGAATCCATGTGTAAGTAATCCATGTCGAATTCAAAGGTGCACAAACTATCATGTGAAAGATATCTGTGACAAAGTCACTTTTATGTGTCTGGAATTTGAATGCTATGTTTTGTTGACATAACTACAACTAAACTAAAATAAAGTCAATGGTGCAGAGCTATATCAGAGGGAAATCTTGGTCTCATAATTATCTCCTGAGAGAGCGAGTGATAATGGAAATAAATATTGAAATGAATGCATTGGCATAAAGGAGAAAAAATAAATGACAATTTAAATGAAATAATGTAATTCACTCTAGCTATTGACTGTATCAACACAAACCTGGACCATAAAAGTAGCAGTGCTAATTTCTTCAGTGATCTGGTATTCAAGCTCCACAAAATAAGCCATATCACTAGTTAGTTATTACATATTACTATTGATAGTGCAGTCATGGTGGGGGAAAATAGCAGTCACAGTGAAAGACGATGTAAATGTAAGCACTGGCTATCATAATGACCACAAAAAAGTAATTATGTATGACATACTCAGCAATTCTACTTATAGCCAGCCTTTGGGTCACCTAATGTGTATTTCCCAATAGGTGACTAGTTCTTATTGACAGCACTCTCTCTGAATGATATTCTATATCTCTTGTAAATTATAACATACCTTACACAAAGCATTCACAGTGCTTCTATGGGTTGAGTGCTTCTGTATCATCTTAAGCTAGAAACCATTTAGCTGTGAAAAGCTATGCAAGGATTGACTCGTTTAGTATGTGGAAGGGAGACTGAGGCTATGTCTACACTTGCAGAGTTTTTGCGCTGTCAGTTTCAACCATGATAGTGAACCGGGGAAAGAAAAGCGCTGGTTTGTGTACTCACTTATTTCCACAGGCGTCAGAGAGTGTTTAAGTTTGTACCACTTCCATTGCCGATGAAAGCAGCGCACTGAGGGCAGCTATCCCACAGTGCTGCTATCTCCATTTTGATGATAGGTCTTGTGGGAAGGGGGGAGGGTGTGATCACGGGACATCCTGGGTCCCTGCACAGCTTCCCCAAACACTGATCTCCCCAAACACCCCCATCTCTTTTCTGGGGGTAAGTTCTGCAGCACCGTCAGAGCTGAACCACCCAAGTTGGCTGCTAGTAATCCCTTTCTGTCCCTCATCCCAGCTATTCATTTGAGCTATAATGTTGAATTGAACCAAACAAGCCTCCCAGGGATTGCCCCCACCCCAAAGACAGTGGGCTTTGGAATCACTGGAGCTGGGGCTGCTCAATCTCTCCCCTCTGGGCCTCTGTGGGTTCCTAACAAACAGGTAGAAAATTGTTGTAAATGTCTGGCCTTACCCAATGCTGTATGTAGCATTGTTGTAGCTGTGTTGGCCCCAGGGTGATGTGGGAAGCGGTGTGGGCCTGGCCTCCACTTCCTGCAGCTCCCATTGGCTGGAAACGGTGAACTGCAGCCCCAGGGAGCTGTGGGCGGGCAGGCAAATGTAAACAAATAGTCTGGGGGCTGCCAGTGGCTTGCCCTGACGGGCAGTGTGTGGCCTGCGGGCCGCAGGTTGCCCACCACTGGTCTAGATGATCACAATGGTCCATTCTGGCTTTATAATCTATTAATCTAGTTACTCCAAAGATTTGACCTCAGCCTTTTCTGGGAATCCTCCAGATGCTGCTTTAGTTCCTTTTGTGAAGCCTTCAGCTCCTGCTTCTGGGGTTGTTTTAAATCCTGCAGGCCATTTTTGATTTCTGCAAGTACCTCCATCATTTTTTCCTTTTTGGTTCAACAGGAACACCAGTGCACACTCTCTCTTTGGAAACTGGATCCCACTCCTGACACCAATGTTGCCCCTTTTGACCCAAGTGACTAGTCAAAGTTTGGGTCCCTATGAGTGTTCCAGTTGGTAGTAGAAATTAGTGGTATTCAGGTATTTCTTTGATGCAGTTTTATTGATTTACAAAGAATATACAAAGTCCTGTGTCCCTGAACACAGAAAGAATCAACTAGCAAGAAACAGCCTCTTTTGCTCACAGAACCACGAGCACTCTCTTCAGCCTGTACCAGCAACTCAAAACCATTACACCAGGTTTCTTCTAGGGTCACCCACTGTCTTTCAACTGCTCCTTTTGGCTGCCTCTCTCGCCTTCAGTCTTTCATGTCCTGACTCCCTTCTCAGTTTCTTTGTGTTCTGCCTTCCCCCTGCACTACACATACCTATCCAAATCAAATCAGTATTAAAAACAAAACAAAACAACCACCCACCCACATCAACAGGTGGGGGAAATTGATGTTGCCAGAAAGGCGGACAGTCCCAGGAACAAGGGACAGGAGACACTCTCCAAAGGACAATAAGTAGCTCCTTCCATTGGGAGTTTCTGGCACCCTCCCATTAGCAAGGTGGGGAAGATGGGTTCTGATTGGCCAGTATTCCCCAGATCCCATAATTTAACCCAGTGCGGGGGCCATGTGGACCCCCTTGCAGCTCCATTCCAGCACCCAGACTAAGAATGGGAACCCAGCTTGACAGATGCTGCAGATATAGCCGCTCGCCTGTTTTTATTCCATGGGCCAACTGGCAGAGGACCAGGGAGTATTTTGCCTGCTTTGCAGCACCTTCAAGCCACAGTGGGGTAAGCAGGAACATGCTTAGTACCTAACTGAAGTACTTGGGTTGAGCTGTTTATTTGTCACAACTTGTCACCGGTTTCCATTGTGATTAAGCGAATAAAATGAACAGGTCCCAGAGGTAAAAGACCTGGGATTTTGGTGATATGCCTTGGGCTCAAGTGATAGGGTGAGATTTTGTGGCTTTCACAAAAGCCTTGCAGGCTGAGGTCCCCACTCTGCTGCATCCTCTTCTCCCTAGTGTGGGGGAGAGTGTAGGACTCAGAGAGATCTGAGTCCGGTGGCTGAGGACAGCCTACTCCACATTATGAGTTGTGTGATAAGGTGCCCTCTAACCCTTGCACTAGTTACGGGTTAGATGGTAAGGAGCCCTGTAGCCCTGGTGAGGAGCACTGCAACTAATTACATGCCTGGTATAGGAGTGTATGAGTGATGGGAAGGTAGCTCTCCCTCCCCTGCGTTAAAATTTAATAAAAGTTGCGGTCTGCTGCTTAATTACCTGCATGTGTCTGTCCTCATTTTGCCACTGTGTCCACATCAAAAGTTGTTGGGTGGACTGGGTTCATGTACTTCTTTTGTTTTTGGTGGGGCTTATGGTTACAGTTATGTTAATTGATGTGTGAGTTCACACCCATCAACCTCAATCCCATAACAAGGTTTCACCCAGCTCATAAAAACATATTTTCATATGAGGCTTAAAATTGAGGGCCTGGCCATTTGGAATCCTTAAAGATTCCCTGGCAAATTTGTTTGAAAAACTGTTATTTGTTGTCCTGGCCAAATTCTAAGGAAAGATAGCAAGGGGGTTGGGGAATGGTGAAACGGGGCTTGGTGGGCAGGAAATGAGAGACTGGATAGCATCAGAGAAGAAGCAAGAATAAAAGTGGGGAAAAAAGACTAAGTGTTTGTTTTCACGTACAGCACAACAGCAGCACAGCTGCACCGGTGCCGCTGTAGCGTTTTAGTGAAGATTCTCCTACACCCCCAGGAGAGCTTTTCCCATTGGTGTAGTTAATCCACCTCTCCCAGAAGTGGCAGCTATGTCGACGGGAGAAGCTCTCCCATCAATATAGCGCTGTCTACATGGAGGGTAAGGGCAATATAACTATGTCGCTCAGGGGTGTGGATTTTTCACACCCATGAGCGATGTAATGATACTAATATAGGTCTGTAATGTACACATGGCCTACGGGTGCAGTAAAGCAAGAGGACTGGGAGAAGTATAGGACATGCATGGGGGCATAGGAGGAAGTGACTGATGAGATATAGACAGATAGAGATTATGGAGCTTGACAGGCAGCTGTTTGTGGACCTAAATGATATAAGAATTTCTACAGCCCATTTGCAAGTATCTTCCTCTGCCTCTCTTTTGTAGCTCTGGAACTAATATTACAGATTAATAATGTACTTTGTCGACTCAGTATACCTGGCACTGAATTTGTAAATCCATCCTTTCTATTTCAGTCAGGCATGACTGGGTGAACAGCTTCTATAAGTAAAAGAAGAAGTGACATGAATAATTCTACCTCGAACTAAGGTCAATGTTATCCTGTGTGCAAGGAACAAAGACCTACATAAACCCAGTGCCATTAGCAACATGAGGTGCAGACATATTTTGTCATACGTCTCAGCTAATAATTAAAGTCATTACAGTTATTTCAGCTTTCACAAGAACAACCATATTCTTCATAGAAACTTATTTTAGCATCAAATTCCTTTCAAGGGTAAAAAGAATTTTAGTCAAAACAAAACAGCTGTTCTGTTTCCTGGCCATATCTGTGCATTCATACTGAAGAATTATTAAAATATTTTCTAGGATCTAGATTGCTCTGGGTCATTGTCATCTCAAAGCACATACTTTTTGCTTGTCGCATTAAAGTACAGTTGTATGTATTTGTTTATTTGGTTTTGTATTCCCCTGTGTGCATCTGAAAGAGCTTCTGTTTTAATATATTACAACTGATTTAAATCAGTATCGCAAGCTACCTCTACGTTTTATGTGATATTTTGAATTTAAAAAATTGGTACTGACTAGTGCAAAATAAAAGCATGGTGCTATTTTTCAACTGGCATCAAAGGAGGAATTTTTTATACATACATACATCTGAACCCAGCTTACCATAATGTAGAAAACATGTGGTATCTCTACCACAATGACAAAATGGTCAATTTAAAATATCTTCAAAAATATTATTATTTCTTCCAGCAAATGATTGATAGATATATATATAGTTTTCAAAGTAACACTAGCATTTCTAAAAGGGAAAGGGGTAAAAAGTAGACTGTCTTTCCAATGAAAAATGATAGTATCTTTAGCAAAATAAACTTGTGTGGATTTTACTTTGATCATTAAAGGTATCCCAGATCAAATAGCCATTAATCTCTTTAGAAATATTTAGGTTACACAATTTTGTTGTCATATGATACTTCTGCTTAGCTGTCAATTGGAATCCACATACTGTAGAATGTCTATCTAGGATATTTAATCTGCTTAGCGAGTGAAACTTTGTGAGGCAGGAATTTTTTAAGGAATTATCGTATTTTTACACTGAGGCTTCTAAATAATTTTTTTCTTACTTACCATACTGCTTGCAACCGTTTATAGCATAAATGAAGGAGCACAGTTAGGGGATATTATGCTTTTGTTGTACTTTTAACTCCATGTTCAATACTAACACTTGCATCCCTCTCAAGGACATGCAACTCTTGTGAAACCATCATCATCTCTAACAAACACTTATCAAAACACCATTCTGCACAGGCACACCATCAAAACATTTATGCAAAATCTCTCCACAATCTTAGCATTAACAAAATCTTCTTACATAATGCAACAAATGGTGATTTAATAACTTTTTTAAATTGGATGATGACTCAATTGTTTAGAAACCTGGAATTGAGGTCTTAATGGTCTTTCCTGCCCTGATTCTTGAGTCTGGTGGCACTTTGCTCAGGGTTGTGGCGAAAGTCACCTATTCATTTTCCTCCTAGTCTGGCACCACTAGAAACCACTTTGTTCTATCCTAGGCCAGAGGCCAACCTCAGTGCTACTTTAAACTGTATTTAATTGCAGCAATTGAGAATAGCAACAGAGTTGGTACAAAAACATTCAAATTCCAAAAATTTTTACCTAAAAAGTTCAAGTTTTGTAAAGACATTTAAAAAAATTAGTTCCCATTTTGTGACCAGCTCTAAATAGCAAGTGCAGCAGCGTTCTGGACACACCCACAGCATGCTCCCACAGTGTGAGGGGAGCTAGCATAAAACCATTCTATCATTGTAGTTCATGGGGAGTTCTGCTTAAAAATTATGTGGTTAGACTGAAGCCGTAGAGAGAGTGCTTGATGTCGCATGCAATACATTAATGAAAGCCTTTATCATGATGTTTTCATAGGAGAAAGACATACTACAAGGTAATACCCAATAGGAGAGAGAGGGGAAGGATAATAAGGGTACGATAGTTAAAAGTGCTCAGCATTGGCCTGGCTCTGCTCCCATTGAAATCTGAGGAAGTAGTCAAAGCCACTGCTGAGTGTTTTTGAAAATTCCACCCTAAGAGGGAAAGGCAAGAAAAGATTCATGTTCCAAGATGAGAGAGGGAAAGAGTTGAAGAGCTCATGAGGTTAAGCATTGGTGAGTTTGTGCAAGGGACATACCAATTTGCTGTAATAATTTAGACCATGCAAGAGAGATCTGGAAATGTTATTCTACCCCTTAGAGCTAGCAACTCTTCTCAGGTTACATACCAATTGTAGAAACCATTTACAGTACCACACTGAGTAGAAGAGACTCTGTCTGCATTGGAAGCAGGGCTATTTCTGTTTAATGAGAACCATTTTTTTCAGATTCAGACAAATTCAAGCTTTGGTATAAGGCACCAGATTTAAGTTTCACTAACACTGATGCTTCTGCTGAGTATGCCATGGTGGAGTCAAAAGGCCTGGTCTACACCTAAAAATTAGATTGATTTAGCCACATCATTCAAGGCTGTGAAAAAGTTCACATCGAGTGTGACACAGGTCAGCCTAACCCCCACTGTACATGCAGGTAGGTTGATGGAAGAATTCTTCCATTGACATTGCAACCAACTCTCAGAGAGGTGGATTAACTACGTCAATGGAAAAACCTCTTCTGTCAATGTAGGAAGCATCTACAATACAGTGCTACAGCAGCACGGCTGCAGTACCATAGCTGGCACACCCAGAGAAAGCAGACGCAGATAAAGGTTTATTCCTTTAGCTAAACAGAAATTTTGCATTTGTTGATAGTCAAGATTATCATTTCAGACTCTTCCAATAAATGTCTAGCATTAGCTTTCAGCATTATTAACAAATGACTGAATTTGAATTCATCTTAATTTTGCTTTGTTGATCTGCCTATCTCCTCCCCCTGTTACTTGACCGATAGTATATCTTTTCATAACTGTGCAAAAATACCTGCATTTACATTCTCATTCCAGGTTATGGACAAACATTTATAATCAGGGGAAGCTACTTCTTCATCGAATGGACTGCAGAATCCCAGTTTTGAATCACACCATTTCTAGGTGTAACTCTAGCCATCTACTCCAGATGTACACTTGCTTTACTCTACAGTCATAGAATCCAGGCCAGACTGATCAGTCCCTTCAATGAATTATGTGAATATGGCAACAAGACAATGATCTCTCCATGGGGAAAAGAACAGATTATGAATGGTAGAATGGAAAAAGTAGAATGCTTACATGGGATGAAAAGTAAATTCTGGGCATTGCAATTTAGCAAATCAAAGTGAATTAGGCAATATTTTGCCCTGGTCTACTATACTGATCTAGATCCTTTGAACCTTATGTTTTACATTATCTGGCTCCTTTGCACATATGGAAGTTGAATACCCAGCTATGGTCCGACTTGGGGCTTTAGTTTGCACTGAGTTGATGTGCACTAGTTGGTGTGCAATACATAAGCCGCACTAATAGACTGCACATGGGATAGCTGTGCCTTCTTTCAGTTTGCATCATTGTGTAAACATGATAGGGTCTTGGTGTGCGCTAGGCATGCAACATGTTGGATAGGTATCCCATGGTTCGTTGTTTCACTGATGAGCCCAGCGCATGCTGGGGCATTTTTGTCTCTGCACGTTGTGGGGTACACAGCAGAAGCCAGGTGGAAACCAGTGGAATTCTGGCACTTGGGGGTCAAACTCAAAAAAATCCCATGATTCTACTCCGTCCTTCCTGTACTTCCTCTTTCTCTGGGCTCCATTTCTGAATTGCTGTTGGCCAGCATGGATGCAACAATGCTCTGTGCCGCTACGCTGGCAACTGCGACTATGCAGAGGTTGTCTGGGCTTTTTTTAAGCTCCTGGCATAGGCACCAACTTTTCCCGGCGCCGGTGGGTGCTCAACCCTCCCCCGGCCCCGGCCCTGCCCCGAATCCACTCCTGCCCCACCCCCATTCCAACCCCTTCCCCAAAATCCCTGCCCCATCTCTGCCTCCTCTCTGCCCCTATTAGACTCCTTCCCCAAATCCTGGCCCCACCTCTTTCCTGAGCACGCTGCGTTGGGAGCTAGGGGGAAAAGCTGGGCTGTGGCGCACTCAGGTGAGGAAGCGGAGGTGAGCTGGGGCAGGGAGCTGCCAGTGGGTGCAGAGCACCCACCAATTTTTCCCCATGGGTGCTCCAGCCCCGGAGCAGCCACGGAGTCAGCACCTATGGCTCCTGGCTCCAGGTGGCTTCAGTTTTGGATTTCAACCACCACACCACTGAGCAACTGGTGTGACTATATCAGCAGCTCTTCTAGAAGTAGCAGAAGGAGGCGAAGAAGGATGAGGAAGAGGACGACGACACCAAGTAACTGCTACTACATGAGCTCTTCCTAGAGCAGCTTTACACAGTGCAGTACCATTTCTGGGCTCGGAAAACCAGCATTGATTGGTGGAAAAGGATCATTCTGCAGACCTGGGATGATCAGCTGTGACAACAGAACTTCAGGATGGTGAAGGCAACTTTTTTGAGATCTGTGCTGCAGGAACCCTGGAACTAGAGCTGCGTACCAAGATGTGGTGTCCTATTCCTGTTGAGAAATGGGTGGCTATTACCATCTGAAAGCTGGCCACCCCCAGCTGTTACCCATCCATAGTCAACCAACTTGGCACAGAGAAATTGACTATTGGGGCCACTGTCATGCATGTTTGTGCAGCCATGCAGAAGGCACTGTTGCATCGGTTTATGAAGCTTGGTAATGGTCAGGAGATTATAGATGGCTTTACACACATGGATTTCCCGAACTGTACTGGGGCAATTGATAGGACCCATGTGCCTATCTTTTGTCCTCTGCATCAGGCCTCAGAATGTATAAAGAGAAAGGAGTATTTCCACAGCGTGCTTTGAAGCCTGGTTGGTCACTGTGGCAGGTTTACAAACATAAATGCAGGGGGGTCTGGAAAGGTCCACAATGCTAGGATCTTTCAGAAGTCATGCCTCTTTACCTTAATGAATAATGGAGAGTTTACCCCAGGATCACTATGGACATTAGTGGTGTGGAGATTGCTCTGTTTTACCTGAGAGATCCAGCTTCTCCTCTGCGTCCCTGGCTAATGAAGCCATTTACTTGTCAGTTGGGCGGGAGAGAAGAATTGTCTAATGATCACCTCAGTAGTTGAAGAATGACAATGGAGTGTGCATTTGGCCATCTGAAATTTTGAGCTCATGGCTAGGTTAGAAGCTGCAGAACAAAACTTGACTAGAATTACGGCTGTGGGTTGTATTTTGCACTATATTTGGGAGAGCAAGGGAGAAAGTCTTAATAGTGGGTGGGAGGCTGAGGCACAGAGACTTGCTCAGTGCATCCTCTAGAAAGTGTCAACTGCCAGGGCAATACTGTCAGGCATGTCTTTTGTTCTTACTCTGAGTCTGGGGCCTGAAAATGTACAGCTGTACCTCCAGTTATCCCGGGGATGAGAGCAGTTGGACTGGATTGCGAGCATTGGAATTGCTTTTATAAGTGGTAGAAGTGACACATGGTTGCACTCCTTATTTTAGATTGTGTCTGCTTGTATACTTTTGCAAAAAGCTATTACATGTGAAAATGGGTGTTTCTTGTGTGTACCATGCATATACTGCAGATTCTTTGTGACGTTAACAGTTTTTATTGCACCAGTTATGCCTGTACATAACAGCCAAAAATAAAACGTAAAAAACTAAATTACAAAGTTTGCTCATAGGGATTGTGACAACATGAAACACAACTTTAAAGTGAAAAAAAGACCAAAATTCAAATATCGTGCGGGGGTTGGGGAGTGGCATACAACAATGGGGGTGGGAGAGAGCTCCTATTCACAGGTAAGTGAATGCCTTGCCTTTGCTACTTCTTCTCCTTCTGGGTTTGCATCAGGGCTCAAAGTTGCCAGCTGCATTGGATGGCTCAAATGTGCTGGGCTCCCACATGGTCCTGTTCTCACTGCGCTGTGCTTTTTGCTGGGGAGGGGAATGGCCTTTGGGAGCGCAACTGTAGGGCTACAGTGGGGAACATCTTCTGGTGTTCCCAGTACCCTGTATTATCCAGAGGCTACAGAACATGGTTGGGTCCTGTTTGAGGGCACTTCATTCTCTGACGTCCTAATAACAGCATGCACTCCAGCAGAGCGTTCTGCCCGTGTATTGCCTCCCGGAATTGCTTTTGCATGTCCCTGTCTTTCCCCTCCGTGTCTCTGGTTATGCAATGCTGTCCTGGGCCACTTCAATGCTGTGTCTGGATATCTGCCTGTCTTTTTCCCTCTGACATCTGTGACAGGACAAGGCCAGATGGCTATAGGAAAGTGGTGAGGAACCAGTATGTTCTTATTGGGATCCGGGAAGTGGGCGGGCAAAGGCCGCCCACTGCTAAAGGATCCCCCCCTTCAGCCTAAGGGGAGGGATCCACAGGACCTGGATACCAAGTGAGTCCGGGGGACAAAAAATGAAAAAACAGGAACGGGAGTGCGGTCAAAGGGTCAAACAAAGCGAACCAGATGGGGACACCGAGCAGAGAACCCCGGACAGCGCCCATTGCTCCTCAAAGGTGTCAAGGGAGCCAGTGGATGCTGCCCAGAGGAACTCTGCCCGGATGCGTGAACGAACAGAGGATCGAAAATAGGCCCCACAGTCACAGGAGCCTCCATCGGCCAACCTCCTCAACCTGGTTTTGTAGATGGCCAGTTTAGCTAGGGCCAGGAGGAGGTTGACCAGGAGGTCCTGTGACTTCGTGGGGCCGCGGATTGGAAGTGCATAAATAAAAAGGTGAGGGGAAAAGTGCAACCAAAACCTCAACAAAATGTCTAAGAGGAGCCGGAACAGGGGCTGAAGCCTGGCGCACTCTAGATAAATGTGCGCCAGGGTCTCCCTCACACCGCAAAAGGGACATGTGTCGGGGATAGGGGTGAACCGCGCCAAGTACACGCCCGTGCTCACGGCTCCATGAAGGAGCCGCCAACTGACGTCCCCGGCGGGCCTTGGGACTAAGGAGGAGTAAAGGCTGGCCCACCGGGGCTTCTCACCCTCTAGAGGTGGCAGGAGGTCCCGCCATTTCGTATCGGGGCGGGACGTGAGGGTGAGGAGATGAAGGGTGTGGAGCACGAGCGTGTATAGATGTTTCCTTGGCGCGGTCTGGAAGTGGACCGGCTGCAGTTCGTGCAGCCGGCTCACCGTGAAGGGACAGGGGACCCGGTTGGGACCACGGGGCAGGGGCCCAATAAAAAGGTCCGGAGGGCTTGGGGTGAAGGGAGGGCGGGGCGTACCCTCTCGCAGGACCCGGTCGAGGTAAACCCGAGCAGTGGGCGGCAAAGCAGACTTCACCTCCTGAAGTACGCGCCGGGGAGTACGAGGTCTGGAGAGCCCCATGCGCTGAGCAAGCGTCAGGGGATCCAGCCAGTCTCCCCGGTCGTAGTCCAGGAGGTCTCCGACCCTAGTGACTTCTGCCAGGACCAACCTCTGGCGCACCGAGGGGGACTCCGCCACCTGCACACGGAGCTGGGGGTTGTGTAGCAGGGGCTCCGCGAGGAGATCTGCCCCCTCGGTGGCCGCCACGGACCTGGTCGCTGAGAATAGCTTCCAGGTCCGGAGGAGGTCCTGGTAGAAGACCGGAAGCCCGTAGAGGTCTCGCGGAAAACCTCTCGGATGGAGATAAAGGAGCTGCCGGTCATATCGGAGCCCTTGGAAACGGCGCAGGAAGGCGTGCGCCAATACGCTCCACGCCGGACTACCTGCACCATAAAGGAGCCTCTGCAGGGCTTGGAGACGGAAGACATGGACCTGAGTGTGTGGACACTTCAGGCCCTGCCCACCCTCCTCCAGAGGAAGATGGAGAACCCCTGCAGAGACCCAGTGCAGTCCTGACCAAAAGAACTCCAGAATCGACGTCCGGAGGTTGGCCAGGAAACCCGGGGCCGGGACCAGGGTGTTGAGCCGGTACCAGAGCATGGACAGGACCAATTGATTGATTACCAGTGCTCTCCCTCGAAAGGAGAGGCACCGGAGCAGTCCTGTCCATTTCCGGATCCGCTCTATCACCCTGCCCTCTAAACCTTGCCAGTTCTCCGGCGGGGATGGATGCGTGGCAGAAAGGTAAACACCGAGATAGAGCAGCGGACCCGTGCTCCACCTGATGGCCTGAAGTGCGGGTGGGAGAGAGCTCGCCTGCCACCCGTCCCCTACCACCAGGCCAGAGCTCTTGACCCAGTTGACCCGGGCAGAGGAGGCCGCCGAGTAGATCGTCTGGCAAGCCTCCACCCGCACCAAGTCACCCGGGTCCTGGACCACGAGGAGCACATCGTCGGCGTATGCCGACAGGACCAGCCGCAGCTCCGGCTCTTGGAGCACCAACCCCGTCAACCTCCTGCGGAGGAGACAAAGGAAAGGCTCGATCGCCAGAGCGTACAGCTGGCCTGAGAGGGGGCACCCCTGCCGTACTCCTCGCCCGAAGCTGACCGGCTCGGTCAGGGTCCAGTTGAGCCTGACCAGACACTCTGCGGAGGCGTACAGCGCCTGGAGAAAACCCACAAACTGGGGCCCAAAGCCAAACGCTCGCAGAGTGCTCAGCAGGTACCCGTGATCCACCCTGTCGAACGCCTTCTCCTGATCCAGAGACAGAAGGGCGAACGACAGACCATCCCTACACCCAAGCTCCAAGAGATCCCGGACCAGATACAGGTTGTCGAGAATGGTGCGGCCCGGGACGGTGTAGGTCTGGTCTGGGTGGACCACGTCCGCCAGCACGGAACCGAGCCGCAGCGAGATGGCCTTTGCTACGACTTTATAGTCCGTGCTGAGGAGCGAGACGGGACGCCAGTTCCGTAAATCGCGGAGGTCCCCCTTCTTCGGCAATAAGGCGAGCACGGCTCGCCTGCACGAAAGAGGGAGGACCCCGCCCTGCAAGGACTCGGCCCAGACGGTGACAAGGTCTGGGCCGAGGACGTCCCAGAACACGCGGTAGAACTCCACGGTCAGCCCGTCCAGTCCCGGAGATTTATTAGTTGGCATGCGACGGAGGGCTTCCGAGAACTCGGCCAGAGTGAGAGGCAGCTCTAGCCGGTCTCGGCTAGACCGTAGGGAGTTCGTCCCAGAGCACTCTGCAAGTGTTAGGATCGGTCGGATCCGGGGAGAAAAGGCTCGCGTAGAAGGCCTTGGCCCTCCCGCACATCTCCACCGGATCCGTGAGGGGGGTGCCATCTTCTGCGAGGAGACAGGTGACGTGTTTCTTAGCCCCCCTCTTTTTCTCCAGGGCGTAGAAGAAGCGGGAGCCGCGATCCATCTCCCGAAGGAGACGGATGCGGGATCGAACGAAGGCGCCCCGGGCCCGATGATCTTCGAGTTCCCGGAGCTCCTCCCGCTTCTCCCGGCACGCCCCACAGAGGGATGGATCCTCAGGGCTGGCGGCCAGACGCCTCTCCAGCTCTAAGACCTCCCGTTCCAACTGCCCTATCGTCGCATCCCTCCGTCGGCTGGCGCCCTGGGTGTAGTCACGGCAGAAGAGCCGGGCGCGTACCTTCCCTAGATCCCACCATCGCCGCGCCGAGGGAAAGGCGTGCCGCTGCCCTCGCCAGGCCAGCCAGAACTCCCGGAAGGATGCCACGAAACCCACATCCTCCAGCAAACCGTTATTAAAATGCCAATAGGCCGGCCCCGGCTTCTCCGCGCAGAGAGAGGCCGTCACGGTAGCGAGATGATGATCAGAGAACGGGGCCGGCCGGACGCTGGAGGAGTGGGCCCGCGAAAGGTGAAAACGTGATAAATAGATGCGGTCCAACCGGGAGTGGTGCGACCGATGGGCCTCCACTCGGACAAAGGTGAAGGTTGAGCTGTCGTCCGGGTGATGGTCGCGCCAGACGTCCACCAGGGAGTGATGTTCGACAATCTCCCGGAGGACGTCCGCGGTGGCCGGGCACTGCTCGATCCCCGAGCGGTCCCGTTTCTCAAGGGTGTTGTTAAAGTCCCCGCCCAGGACCAGGCACTCGCGAGGATCCAAGGTGCCGAGGAAGGTGGACGCCTGCTGATAGAAACGAAGTTGTTCCGGGCCCGGTGTTGGGGCATAGATGTTGACAAGATTGACCACGAGCCCCTCCATACGGACCCGTAGGTGCAGCAGGCGGCCCGGCACAGCCTCGGCAACCCCCAGCACCTCAGGCCGTAGGTCGGGAGAGAACAAGGTCGCCACTCCAGCCTGGCGAACAGAGAGATGGCTGAAGTAGACTCTGTCCCCCCATTCCAGCCGCCAGCTGTCTTCAGCGGCTGGATCCGTATGGGTCTCCTGCAGGAATACTACAGAGTACCCCTCCTCCCGAAGGAAGGAGAGCACCTGGCTCCTGCGGAGACCCATCCTACAGCCCCGGGTGTTCAATGTTGCGAAGAGGAGAGATGCCATGAGGAGGGCTGGGGGGGATCCATGCCGGCAGAGTCACTCACGGCCCCCATCGGGCCGCGTAACAATCTGTGACCCACCCCGTAGGCGAGTAGTGAGTCACGGAAAAGGCGGACCCGTTGGTAGGCCGTGGCGGCCTGCTTCCCAGTCCCTTTGCCCTCCCCCATGAGGGCCCTCGCAGCCCGGAGGATTTGGTGGAAATCCCCCCATCGCTGGAGAGCGAGCTGTACTTTGTTGCGGGAGCCCCGGACGTCCTCCAGGAACTCCCACAGCTCCTCTCGCAGCGTATGGGGGGGCGGGGTTACTGGCTCCCGGCTATCGAAAGAAGGGGCCCCGGACACAGCCCTATGGCCCACCGAAACAGATAGGCAAGGGGCGGAGCCTCGACGCAGCTCCTGCTGGGCTGGCACCTTAGGGCCCAACCCGAAATTCGGCTTAGTTGGGGGAGGCGGCGGAGGGAGAAGAGCAGCCTCTGGTGGGTAGGGACGAGGAAATACTGGAGCCGCTCCCTGGGGGTCATCCTCCGAGAAGGGGAGGGAGACAGCCCCAGAGGCGGCAGTGTCATCATGGGAGGTGTGGGAGATTGGGATGGCATCAGGGGCGGGGCAGGGATCAGAAGTAGGGGCAGGGAGCGGGACATGAGCAGGGCCGGGCTGAGGAACGGGTAGAGGATCCTGAGCCGCAGGAGCTGGGCCACTGGGAGGTGGCCTCTCTTGGTGTGGCTGAGGGATCTGGGAATTGGGAAGGGGACCCCCCACGATGCCGGGCTCTAGTATGATGGTTTGTGTTACAGCCACGGCATCGGGAGGTGGACAGATATTTGCGGGGTCCCCGCCTGGGAAGGAGAACTGTTGTCCCACCCCAATGAGGGGTACCCTCTGGGATTCGGGTCCCGGCCGCAGGGCACCAGCCGTCGCTTCAGGAGGCTTGGCGGCCGTCAGCGAGGTGTCACTTGCGACCGGGCAGGTGGAAGAGCCCAGGGGATCCTCGGAGGTGGGAGCGGAACCGGCGGTCAAGGGGAGGGAGCATGGGGAGAGGGGGGAAAGGGGCACCGGGGTGAGGTCATTGAGGTCGAGGCCTGCTGGTAAAGGGTCGTCCTCCCCCTGGGTGATTGGGGTCAGACCCAGGGCCTCGATCTCCTCGTAGATGGAGGGCAGGTCACCTTCTGCCACCCCGGGGTTCTCCCCGCCGGCACCTGAAGCGATGCCCGGGTCGGGGCATGCAGGGTTGACAAACAGGGCAGAAGGGGCTCCATCAGGGGCTCCCGAGGGAGGGGCGGTAATACCTTCCGGTGCTGCCACGTCTTTCCCAGCCAGTTCTGGCGACTAAAGCCGCTCGGGGGCAAAGCGGAAGGCTCGGCATCAGTTCCCCCCTTCCTGGTCTTCCGGGGGGCTTCCGCATCGGCGGAAAGGAGCGGGGCTCGAGCCTTCCGCTTGCCCCGCTTCCCCTGTACTAAGGCCCAGCCCTCCATGGCATCATCTGGGGGCTGGCTAGTAAGGGTCGGGTCGGGGGGGGGCGCGATTTCTTAGGGAGTCGGGGAGGTAGTGGTGGGGCAGCATAAGGGAGAGAAAAGTCTCCCTGGGGCGGGCCCTCTCCCACGCCCGGCGATATCCCTGCCTCACCCTCCTCCACAGGCCTCAGCAGACTGTTCGCAGTGGGCCTCTCCCACTCGTCTGGGCTCACTGGGGGAGGTACTCCCAGGGCCCGAGCGGGAGCAGCGGTGGACTGGGAAGGAGGAGGGGCGGCTCTGGGCACCGGGCATTCAGGGGCGCCGGCGATGACGGGGCCGACGCCCTGCCGGGGCTCGGGGGTCTCGGATGCTCCCCCTTGCCTGGCCAAGGGACAGTCCCTCCGGACGTGTCCCATTGCCCGGCAGAGGTAGCACCGGGCCTCCCCCGTGGAATAGTACACCCGGTAACGGGCCCCGTGATAGGGGACCATAAAGGACCCCTCGAGCGCCTCCCCGTCACGTGCAGCCGGCGGCATTTGGAGCTGCACCTGCCGGCGGAACGAGAGGATGTGACGGAGGGTGGGGTCTTTGCAGCCCAGTGGGAGAGGGCTGACTACAGAGATGGGTCTCCCTAGGGCGGAGAGGGCAGGTAACAGGGCGGCATTGGGGAGGAAGGGAGGGACGGAAGTGAGGACTAGGCGGACGCCCAAGTCCTCCAGCGGCTCTAATGGGACGAACACGCCCCCCACCGCCAGGCCCTTCTCCACCGCCTCTTGGGCCGCGGCCTCCGATGCGAGGAAGAAGACTACCTTCCCGTACATTTTGGAGGCCGCTACGATGGCCGTGGGCCCCACTACCTTCGCCAACGCCCGCACATAGGTTTCTACGTGGGGCGAGGCGGGTACCAGGAGGCAACGGACGCCATGCCTCCTGGTCAAGGTGGGAAAGGGGCCCCGGCCGCTATAGATGGTAGCTGAGGCGGTGGGCGGGTTAGGTGACGTTGCGGCAGGTGGGGGGGTTGCCGCCACCTGGGCGTACGCTCTGGGGGCCGGGGGTGGGACACCCGCAGAGCTGGTAGAGGGAACAGCAGGGAAGGGCGCCGCGGCCGGTGGCAGGGCCGCAGCAGTAGTGGCTGCCTCTGCCATGGAGGGTCTGGCCTTTGTCGCGGGGCCCTTACCCTTCTTTTTACCCTGGCCCTTCCTGCCGGCTGGGGGGGCTCCCCCAGGATCATGGGGGGCGAGGGACGTGGCAGCAGCGGAGGTCTCTTCAATGTCCGCCACTGCCGGTGCCCCAGCGGGGGCGAGAGCAGGTGGTTCGGCAGCGGCGGTCGAGGTGGAGGCTAGGGAGGGTGACGGGGGAACAGGCGGAGGAGGGGCGGCCGTGCCGTCTGGAGGGGCTCCTCCCTCCATATCGCCTGCCATGACGAACAGGGGGGGAAGGGAAAACTCCTGAGAGGGGGGGTGGGGAGAGGAATTGGGGTGACCACTCCTCCCTGCTAGGCTGCAGGCAGGGGAGGAGGGCAATAAAAGTGGGGACAGGGTTCAGGGTTATCTCGGACTAGTGCGGGGGTAGGGTTCAGTCACCGACACAAGATGGGAAATCCGGCTCCCCTTGTTGCACTAGGGGAGGGGATGATATAACAGCATGGGGGTGCAGTGAGATGGGGTCAAAATTAAACAGGGGACGGGCACAAGCGCATGGGAGGGGGCGTGGGTTCACGGAAGCGGGGGCTAATCAGGGCAAACGGAGCTTCAGGGGGAGGGAGACAACCAACTAAGAATGGGGCAGAAAAACAAGGGACTAGTTTCAGGGCTAGGGTAGGGCAAACAAACAAGGCTGTAGAGGGAGAGGGGCGGGGCAGGCAAAACTGAAACTAGTAAGGGGCTGGGACCAAAAAAAAGGGGTGCAAACAACTGCAAGGGGTAAATGGGGCAGGTGGCAAGGGACAAAGCAAGGGACGTGCTGCTAGGGGGAAGAGGGTCAGTCCAATGGGTATGGGAGGGGGCACTTGCACCCACGTGCGCTTGCACAAAATCAATGGGTGGGGCTGGTTGCCGCTGCAGGCCCAAATGATGTTAAAAGGTTGTGGCGGGACATGGAAGCAGCTAAGTCCAGAGGCCGTAGCACAAGGCAGATGGTGAGCAGCCAGCAGAGGTGGTGGAGGGGGCAGCGGTGGTGGTGGTGGAGGTTATGGGGGGGCACAGGTGGACCAGGGGGCAGGCTCGGTGCCACACCCCCTGTGCCCCTACAAACACAGTCAGTACTCCCACCACTAGAGCACAGTTCAAAAGATTACTCAGTTCTTGGAGGCCCCCTCCACGGTGGTCTGCGGAGTCTCCGCCGATGGTCTTCCGGGTCTTCCTCCTCTGGATACCAGCAGCTTCCTGGCAGCAAACAGGGCAGCAGCAGCAGCTCCAGCAACTCCAGGCGGTGGTCCGGTGGTCAGGCAGGACCCCTCTCAGCTGGTGGTGGTAGTGGTCACAGCAGCGGCTGGAGCAGGAGCCCCTTACACCCCTCCTCTGGGGAGAGGGCCAGCAGGCCCCCTCCCCCCCAAGGGGTTGCTGCAGCAGTAGGAGTAGCAGCAACCAAGGTGTTGGGGGGGGGGGGGGTGTTCAGCTGCCAAGCAGCCAGCAACCAGAGAGTAGAGTAGTGGGAGGGGTGTCTGGCCCAGCCAGGGGAGAAGCTGGAGCAGCAGTAGCAGCAAACAGCAACTGGGAGGGCCCAGGGCCTAGCAGCAGCCCCAGCAAGATGAGCAGGAGAAGCAGCAGCAGCAGTCCTCTACCTCCTTCCCGGCCAGAGGGCTATAGGAAAGTGGTAAGGAACCAGTATGTTCTTATTGGGATCCGGGAAGTGGGCGGGCGAAGCCCGCCCACTGCTAAAGGATCCCCCCCTTCAGCCTAAGGGGAGGGATCCACAGGACCTGGATACCAAGTGAGTCCGGGGGACAAAAAATGAAAAAACAGGAACGGGAGTGCGGTCAAAGGGTCAAACAAAGCGAACCAGATGGGGACACCGAGCAGAGAACCCCGGACAGCGCCCACTGCTCCTCAAAGGTGTCAAGGGAGCCAGTGGATGCTGCCCAGAGGAACTCTGCCCGTATGCGTGAACGAACAGAGGATCGAAAATAGGCCCCACAGTCACAGGAGCCTCCATCGGCCAACCTCCTCAACCTGGTTTTGTAGATGGCCAGTTTAGCTAGGGCCAGGAGGAGGTTGACCAGGAGGTCCCGTGACTTTGTGGGGCCGCGGATTGGAAGTGCATAAATAAAAAGGTGAGGGGAAAAGTGCAACCAAAACCTCAACAAAATGTCTAAGAGGAGCCGGAACAGGGGCTGAAGCCTGGCGCACTCTAGATAAATGTGCGCCAGGGTCTCCCTCACACCGCAAAAGGGACATGTGTCGGGGATAGGGGTGAACCGCGCCAAGTACACGCCCGTGCTCACGGCTCCGTGAAGGAGCCGCCAACTGACATCCCCGGCGGGCCTTGGGACTAAGGAGGAGTAAAGGCTGGCCCACCGGGGCTTCTCACCCTCTAGAGGTGGCAGGAGGTCCCGCCATTTCGTATCGGGGCGGGACGTGAGGGTGAGGAGATGAAGGGTGTGGAGCACGAGCGTGTATAGATGTTTCCTTGGCGCGGTCTGGAAGCGGACCGGCTGCAGTTCGTGCAGCCGGCTCACCGTGAAGGGACAGGGGACCCGGTTGGGTCCACGGGGCAGGGGCCCAATAAAAAGGTCCGGAGGGCTTGGGGTGAAGGGAGGGCGGGGCGTACCCTCTCGCAGGACCCGGTCGAGGTAAACCCGAGCAGCGGGCGGCAAAGCAGCCTTCACCTCCTGAAGTACGCGCCGGGGAGTACGAGGTCTGGAGAGCCCCATGCGCTGAGCAAGCGTCAGGGGATCCAGCCAATCTCCCCGGTCGTAGTCCAGGAGGTCTCCGACCCTAGTGACTTCTGCCAGGACCAACCTCTGGCGCACCGAGGGGGACTCCGCCACCTGCACACGGAGCTGGGGGTTGTGTAGCAGGGGCTCCGCGAGGAGATCTACCCCCTCGGTGGCCGCCACGGACCTGGTCGCTGAGAATAGCTTCCAGGTCCGGAGGAGGTCCTGGTAGAAGACCGGCAGCCCGTAGAGGTCTCGCGGAAGACCTCTCGGATGGAGATAAAGGAGCTGCCGGTCATATCGGAGCCCTCGGAAACGGCGCAGGAAGGCGTGCGCCAATGCGCTCCACGCCGGACTACCTGCACCATAAAGGAGCCTCTGCAGGGCCTGGAGACGGAAGACATGGACCTGAGTGTGTGGACACTTCAGGCCCTGCCCACCCTCCTCCAGAGGAAGATGGAGAACCCCTGCAGAGACCCAGTGCAGTCCTGACCAAAAGAACTCCAGAATCGACGTCCGGAGGTTGGCCAGGAAACCCGGGGCCGGGACCAGGGTGTTGAGCCGGTACCAGAGCATGGACAGGACTAATTGATTGATTACCAGTGCTCTCCCTCGAAAGGAGAGGCACCGGAGCAGTCCTGTCCATTTCCGGATCCGCTCTATCACCCTGCCCTCTAAACCTTGCCAGTTCTCCGGCGGGGATGGATGCGTGGCAGAAAGGTAAACGCCGAGATAGAGCAGCGGACCCGCACTCCACCTGATGGCCTGAAGCGCGGGTGGGAGAGAGCTCGCCTGCCACCCGTCCCCTACCACCAGGCCAGAGCTCTTGACCCAGTTGACCCGGGCAGAGGAGGCCGCCGAGTAGATCGTCTGGCAAGCCTCCACCCGCACCAAGTCACCCGGGTCCTGGACCACGAGGAGCACATCGTCGGCGTATGCCGACAGGACCAGCCGCAGCTCCGGCTCTCGGAGCACCAATCCCGTCAACCTCCTGCGGAGGAGACAAAGGAAGGGCTCGATCGCCAGAGCATACAGCTGGCCCGAGAGGGGGCACCCCTGCCGTACTCCTCGCCCGAAGCTGACCGGCTCGGTCAGGGTCCAGTTGAGCCTGACCAGACACTCTGCGGAGGCGTACAGCACCTGGAGAAAACCCACAAACTGGGGCCCAAAGCCAAACGCTCGCAGAGTGCTCAGGAGGTACCCGTGATCCACCCTGTCGAACGCCTTCTCCTGATCCAGAGACAGAAGGGCGAACGACAGACCATCCCTACACCCAAGCTCCAAGAGATCCCGGACCAAATACAGGTTGTCGAGTATGGTGCGGCCCGGGACGGTGTAGGTCTGGTCTGGGTGGACCACGTCCGCCAGCACGGACCCAAGCCGCAGCGAGATGGCCTTTGCTACGACTTTATAGTCCGTGCTGAGGAGCGAGACGGGACGCCAATTCCGTAAATCGCGGCGGTCCCCCTTCTTCGGCAATAAGGCGAGCACGGCTCGCCTGCACGAAAGAGGGAGGACCCCGCCCTGCAAGGACTCGGCCCAGACGGTGACAAGGTCTGGGCCGAGGACGTCCCAGAACACGCGGTAGAACTCCACGGTCAGCCCGTCCAGTCCCGGAGATTTATTAGTTGGCATGCGACGGAGGGCTTCCGAGAACTCGGCCAGAGTGAGAGGCAGCTCTAGCCGGTCTCGGTCACCCGTGCTGACCGTAGGGAGTTCGTCCCAGAGCACTCTGCAAGCGTTAGGATCGGTCGGATCCGGGGAGAAAAGGCTCGCGTAGAAGGTCTTGGCCCTCCCGCACATCTCCACCGGATCCGTGAGGGGGGTGCCATCTTCTGCGAGGAGACAGGTGACGTGTTTCTTAGCCCCCCTCTTTTTCTCCAGGGCGTAGAAGAAACGGGAACCGCGATCCATCTCCCGAAGGAGACGGATGCGGGATCGAACGAAGGCGCCCCGGGCCCGATGATCTTCGAGTTCCCGGAGCTCCTCCCGCTTCTCCCGGCACGCCCCACAGAGGGATGGATCCTCAGGGCTGGCGGCCAGACGCCTCTCCAGCTCTAAGACCTCCCGTTCCAACTGCCCTATCGTCGCATCCCTCCGTCGGCTGGCGCCCCGGGTGTAGTCACGGCAGAAGAGACGGGCGCGTACCTTCCCTAGATCCCACCATCGCCGCGCCGAGGGAAAGGCGTGCCGTTGCCCTCGCCAGGCCAGCCAGAACTCCCGGAAGGACGCCACGAAACCCACATCCTCCAGCAAACTGTTATTAAAATGCCAATAGGCCGGCCCCGGCCTCTCCGCGCAGAGAGAGGCCGTCACGGTAGCGAGATGATGATCAGAGAACGGGGCCGGCCGGACGCTGGAGGAGTGGGCCCGCGAAAGGTGAAAACGTGATAAATAGATGCGGTCCAACCGGGAGTGGTGCGACCGATGGGCCTCCACCCGGACAAAGGTGAAGGTTGAGCTGTCGTCCGGGTGGTGGTCGCGCCAGACGTCCACCAGGGAGTGATGTTCGACAATCTCCCTGAGGACGTCCGCGGCGGCCGGGCACTGCTCGATCCCCGAGCGGTCCCGTTTCTCAAGGGTGTTGTTAAAGTCCCCGCCCAGGACCAGGCACTCGCGAGGATCCAAGGTGCCGAGGAAGGTGGACGCCTGCTGATAGAAACGAAGTTGTTCCGGGCCCGGTGTCGGGGCATAGATGTTGATGAGATTGACCACGAGCCCCTCCATACGGACCCGTAGGTGCAGCAGGCGGCCCGGCACAGCCTCGGCAACCCCCAGCACCTCAGGCCGTAGGTCGGGGGAGAACAAGGTCGCCACTCCAGCCTGGCGAACAGAGAGATGGCTGAAGTAGACTCTGTCCCCCCATTCCAGCCGCCAGCTGTCTTCAGCGGCTGGATCCGTATGGGTCTCCTGCAGGAATACTACAGAGTACCCCCCCTCCCGAAGGAAGGAGAGCACCTGGCTCCTGCGGAGACCCATCCTACAGCCCCGGGTGTTCAATGTTGCGAAGAGGAGAGATGCCATGAGGAGGGCTGGAGGGGATCCTTGCTGGCAGAGTCACTCACGGCCCCCATCGGGCCGCGTAACAATCCGTGACCCACCCCGTAGGCGAGTAGTGAGTCACGGAAAAGGCGGACCCGTTGGTAGGCCGTGGCGGCCTGCTTCCCAGTCCCTTTGCCCTCCCCCATGAGGGCCCTCGCGGCCCGGAGGATGTGGTGGAAATCCCCCCATCGCTGGAGAGCGAGCTGTACTTTGTTGCGGGAGCCCCGGACGTCCTCCAGGAACTCCCGCAGCTCCTCTCGCAGCGTATGGGGGGGCGGGGTTACTGGCTCCCGGCTATCGAAAGAAGGGGCCCCGGACACAGCCCTATGGCCCACCGAAACAGATAGGCAAGGGGCGGAGCCTCTACGCAGCTCCTGCTGGGCTGGCACCTTAGGGCCCAACCCGAAATTCGGCTTAGTTGGGAGAGGCGGCGGAGGGAGAAGAGCAGCCTCTGGTGGGTCGGGACGAGGAATTACTGGAGCCGCTCCCTGGGGGTCATCCTCCGAGAAGGGGAGGGAGACAGCCCCAGAGGCGGCAGTGTCATCATGGGAGGTGTGGGAGATTGGGATGGCATCAGGGGCGGGGCAGGGATCAGAAGTAGGGGCAGGGAGCGGGACATGAGCAGGGCCAGGATGAGGAACGGGTAGAGGATCCTGAGCCGCAGGAGCTGGGCCACTGGGAGGTGGCCTCTCTTGGTGTGGCTGAGGGATCTGGGAATTGGGAAGGGGACCCCCCACGATGCCGGGCTCTAGTATGATGGTGTCTGTTATAGCCACGGCATCGGGAGGTGGACAGATACTTGCGGGGTCCCCGCCTGGGAAGGAGAACTGTTGTCCCACCCCAATGAGGGGTACCCTCTGGGATTCGGGTCCCGGCCGCAGGGCACCGGCCGTCGCTTCAGGAGGCTTGGCGGCCGTCAGCGAGGTGTCACTTGCGACCGGGCAGGTGGAAGAGCCCAGGGGGTCCTCAGAGGTGGGAGCGGAACCAGCGGTCAAGGGGAGGGAGCATGGGGAGAGGGGGGAAAGGGGCACCGGGGTGAGGTCATTGAGATCGAGTCCTGCTGGTAAAGGGTCGTCCTCCCCCTGGGTGATTGGGGTCAGACCCAGGGCCTCGATCTCCTCGTAGATGGAGGGCAGGTCACCTTCTGCCACCCCGGGGTTCTCCCCGCCGGCACCTGAAGCGATGCTCGGATCGGGGTGCGCAGGGTCGACAAAAGGGACAGAAGGGGCTCTATCAGGGGCTTCCGAGTGAGGGGCGGTAATACCTTCCGGTGCTGCCACGTCTTTCCCAGCCGGTTCTGGCGGACAAAAGCCGCTCGGGGGCAAAGTGGAAGGCTCGGCATCAGTGCCCCCCTTCCTGGTTTTTCGGGGGGCTTCCGCATCGGTGGAAAGGAGCGGGGCTCGAGCCTTCCGCTTGCCCCGCTTCCCCTGTACTAAGGCCCAGCCCTCCATGGCATCATCTGGGGGTCGGCTAGTAAGGGTCGGGTCAGGGGGGAGGGATGATTTCTTAGGGACTCGGGGAGGTAGTGGTGGGGCAGCATAAAGGAGAGAAAAGTCTCTCTGGGGCGGGCCCTCTCCCACGCCCGGCGATATCCCTGCCTCACCCTCCTCCACAGGCCTCAGCAGACTGTTCACAGTGGGCCTCTCCCGCTCGTCTGGGCTCACTGCGGGAGGTACTCCCAGGGCCCGAGCGGGAACAGTGGTAGACTGGGAAGGAGGAGGGGCGGCTCTGGGCACCGGGCATACAGGGGCACCGGCGATGACGGGGCCGACGCCCTGCCGGGGCTCGGGGGTCTCGGATGCTCCTCCTTGCCGGGCCAAGGGACAGTCCCTCCGGACGTGTCCCATCGCCCGGCAGAGGTAGCACCGGGCCTCCCCCGTGGAATAATACACCCGGTAACGGGCCCCGTGATAGGGGACCATAAAGGACCCCTCGAGCGCCTCCCCGTCACGTGCCGCCGGGGGCATTTGGAGCTGCACCTGCCGGCGGAACGAGAGGATGTGACGGAGGGCGGGGTCTTTGCAGCCCAGTGGGAGAGGGCTGACTACAGAGATGGGTCTCCCTAGGGCGGAGAGGGCAGGTAACAGGGCGGCATTGGGGAGGAAGGGAGGGACGGAAGTGAGGACTAGGCGGACGCCTAAGTCCTCCAGCGGCTCTAATGGGACGAACACGCCCCCCACCGCCAGGCCCTTCTCCACCGCCTCTTGGGCCGCGGCCTCCGATGCGAGGAAGAAGACTACCTTCCCGTACATTTTGGAGGCCGCTACGATGGCCGTGGGCCCCACCACCCTCGCCAACGCCCGCACATAGGTTTCTACGTGGGGCGAGGCGGGTACCAGGAGGCAACGGACGCCATGCCTCCTGGTCAAGGTGGGAAAGGGGCCCCGGCCGCTATAGATGGTAGCTGAGGCGGTGGGCGGGTTAGGTGACGTTGCGGCAGGTGGGGGGGTTGCCGCCACCTGGGCGTACGCTCTGGGGGCCGGGGGTGGGACACCCGCAGAGCTGGTAGAGGGAACAGCAGGGAAGGGCGCCGTGGCCGGTGGCAGGGCCGCAGCAGTAGTGGCTGCCTCTGCCATGGAGGGTCTGGCCTTTGTCGCGGGGCCCTTACCCTTCTTTTTACCCTGGCCCTTCCTGCCGGCTGGGGGGGCTCCCCCAGGATCATGGGGGGCGAGGGACGTGGCAGCAGCGGAGGTCTCTTCAATGTCCGCCACTGCCGGTGCCCCAGCGGGGGCGAGAGCAGGTGGTTCGGCAGCGGCGGTCGAGGTGGAGGCTAGGGAGGATGACGGGGAACAGGCGGAGGAGGGGCGGCCGTGCCGTCTGGAGGGGCTCCTCCCTCCATGTCGCCTGCCATGACGAACAGGGGGGGAAGGGAAAACTCCTGAGAGGGGTCGGGGAGAGGAATTGGGGTGACCGCTCCTCCCTGCTAGGCTGCAGGCAGGGGAGGAGGGCACTAAAAGTGGGGACAGGGTCCAGGGTTATCTCGGACTAGTGCGGGGGTGGGTTCAGTCACTGACACAAGATGGGAAATCCGGCTCTTCTTGTTGCACGAGGGGAGGGGATGATATAACAGCATGGGGGTGCAGTGAGATAGGGTCAAAATTAAACAGGGGAGGGGCACAAGCGCATGGGAGGGGGCGTGGGTGCATGAAAGCGGGGGGCTAATCAGGGCAAACGGAGCTTCAGGGGGAGGGAGACAACCAACTAAGAATGGGGCAGAAAAACAAGGGACTAGTTTCAGGGCTAGGGTAGGGCAAAGAAACAAGGCTGTAGAGGGAGAGGGGTGGGGCAGGCAAAACTGAAACTAGCAAGGGGCTGGGACCAAAAAAAAGGGGGCAAACAACTGCAAGGGGCAAATGGGGCAGGTGGCAAGGGACAAAGCAAGGGACGTACTGCTGGGGGGAAGAGGGTCAGTCCAAGGGGTATGGGAGGGGCACGTGCACCCACGTGCGCTTGCACAAAGTCAATGGGTGGGGCTGGTTGCCACTGCAGGCCCAAATGATGTTAAAAGTTTGTGGCAGGCCATGGAAGCAGCTAAGTCCAGAGGCTGTAGCACAAGGCAGATGGTGAGCAGCCAGCAGAGGTGGTGGAGGGGGCAGCGGTGGTGGTGGTGGGGGTTATGGGGGGGCACAGGTGGACCAGGGGGCAGGCTCGGCGCCACACCCCCTGTGTCCCTACAAACACAGTCAATACCCCCACCACTAGAGCACAGTTCGAAAGATTACTCAGTTCATGGAGGCCCCCTCCACGGTGGTCTGCACAGTCTCCGCCGACGGTCTTCCGGGTCTTCCGCCTCTGGGTACCAGCAGCTTCCCGGGAGCAGACAGGGCAGCAGCAGCAGCTCCAGCTACTCCAGGCGGTGGTCCGGTGGTCAGGCAGGACCCCTCACAGATGGTGGTGGTGGTGGTGGTCACAGCAGCGGCTGGAGCAGGAGCCCCTCACACCCCTCCTCTGGGGAGAGGGCCAGCAGGCCCCCTCCCCCCAAGGGGTTGCTGCAGCAGCAGGAGTAGCAGCAACCAAGGTGTTGGGGGTGGGGGGTGTTCAGCTGCCAGGCAGCCAGCAACCGGAGAGTAGAGTAGTGGGAGGGGTGTTTGGCCCAGCCAGGGGAGAAGCTGGAGCAGCAGTAGCAGCAAACAGCAGCTGGGAGGGCCCAGGGCCTAGCAGCAGCCCCAGCAAGATGAGCAGGAGGAGCAGCAGCAGCAGTCCTCTACCTCCTTCCCGGCCAGAGGGCTATAGGAAAGTGGTAAGGAACCAGTATGTTAGCCCCAGGCTAAACAAAGCCGTGATACCTTGTTAACCAAATGGCAGTTGCTCCAGGTTAATCAAGACACCTGGGGCCAATTAAGATCCTTCTAGAAAAAGCAGTGGAGATGGCTAGATTGATTGGGACACCTGAAGCCAATCAAGGGCTGGCTAGAACTAGTTAAAAGCCTCACAGTTAGTCAGTGAAAGGGGGATGTCAGGAGCTGTGGAAGGAGGGTGTGTGCGAAGAGCTGGGAGCAAGAGGCACACAAGGAGTTGAGAGTGAGAAGAGTTGGAGGACTGAGGAGTACAAGCATCAGCAGACCATCACGAGGAAGGTCCTGCAGTAAGCATAAAGAAGGTGTTGGGAGGAGGCCTTGGGGAAGTAGCCCAGGGAGTTGTAGCTGTCATGCAGCTGCTACAGGAAACCCTATAGACAACTGCAATCCACAGGGCCCCGGGCTGGAACCCGGAGTAGAGGGCGGGCCCGGGTTCCCCACAAACCTCCCAACTCCTGATCAGACACAGGAGGAGTTTGACTGTGGGTTCTACCAGAGGGGAAGATCTCTGAGGCAATCAAAATCCGCCAATAAGCGCAGGACTCACCAAGGTAGAGGAGGAATTTTATCACAGATCTAAAATACCCTCCTGCTGACCAGGAGTTCTTTTTTGTTGTTTTATTTTGTTATTGAGGGGTTGGGTTTTTTTGGTGGTTTTTTTTTGTTGTTTTTTTTTTGCAAATCTGTAAGGAGAGCTCCAAACATTGACACCATTAGCCCTCCATTCATCCCAGTCTTGGGGAGACTTCAGAGATGGTAAGTGGTGTGTGTGCCTGGGAGCTAGATCGAGAAGTTGTGATTTACAGTCCTGCTTTGGGTCTGCAGTTTATGCTGTGCCTTGGGGGGTGGGGTCGGGGGTGAGGGTTGGATTTGTGCTCCTGGTTTGACTAGGAGGCAGAGAATGGCCTTATTCCAAAAGGCAAAAAAGGGTAGACCAGCGAGACATGCCGTGAAGTTATTCACCAAGATGGTCCCACCCTCACCCTCTCAAGTGCTGCTGGAGTAGAAGGGAGTTACGAATTATGCTGCAGCTGTCCCGCAGAAGGAGCAAATACCCAGTCTTACGTGCTGCTTTATCTCCCCTGCAGATGTGCTGAAAGTGCAGAGAAAAACAAATTGGGGTCTACACTGACTGCTTTGAAACCTTACCTGCTTCCAGTCTTTTTCTATGAAATACATGAGCCTGTGAAAAGCCATTAAAAGCTGTATAGCTTTTCTGTCCCTAACCTAAATGTCTTTTCCTGCATGAATCCCTATTTGAGGGCATATATACCTCAGTAGGGAGCAGTAGCCTTACTATCTTTGCAGGCATGTACTGCCCATCCCTACGTATACCTCATGTAAACTATAAATAGTAACCACACTCCCCTTCCCCCTCCCCCCCCCCGCAACTGTCTCAATACACTTTTGAATTTCACACCACTAAATAGTATCATTATTTGAATCTGATACATGTGGGGGAGATGTGGGGTGTGACAGGGTGTTCACCCCTCAGCAGCATGGATGGGGTTAAGGTGACAAGAGACACCAATTAGCCTGAGGACCTGCTAGGGAGATAAGGGGCAATGAGACTAAGTGAGAATGAAGCTCAAGTGGTCAGGCATGCGGGGGTGGGAGGGGGGATGCTAGGAGTTGAGGATGAAATGGGACTGCAGTGATGTGAGCTGAGCTTGCAGTCAAACTTCCTGATTCCCGGGGGAGAATAGGACCATGAGAAAGGGCAGGGTAAGAAGCAGTCCAGGGAAGGAGCAGTAAGGTATGAGAGGGATAGACCTGATGAACTGCTGGTTTGAGGGTTCCTGGATTGGAACACAGAGTAGAGGATGCACCCGGTTCCCCTACCAGCCACCATGGGAGTGGGGCACTCAGCACAGTGAAGGTGGAGACTGCCTGAGACTTTGAGGAAGGAGACTCTGATAATATCCTGGAAGGGGAGGATGATGGTGATTTGGCTGGAGGGCTAAGCCATGAAGGAAAAGCACTGCAGCTCTGGGCTAGCAGGAGAGTGGCCGCAGAGCGAGTGACTGGGGCAAGGGGCTGAGTAACTGCTAGACGGGGTGTGGACAGTGGCAAGCTAATTTCCCACATGAGCCCCGAGGAGGTGCCACCAAGCGGTGAGTAGCATGACCCAGTTACAAGGGGAGGCAGAGGTTGCGGCTGCTCCATGTGGCTGTCGTGTTGAGCACATAGATGGAGTTGAGGGAAGGGGATGGTCGCTGGGCAGGATTGTTGCAGGGAGGCAGAAGGAAATTAGAAATGGATATGTGCCCTCCATGGCATAGGTTTGTAAACAGCCGATGACTGGGGCTTTGGCATGAGATAGACGTCAATTGCTCAGCTGGTCCAGCACCATTTAAAAAATATTGGGACGAGGGGCAGAACAAAGGTGGGCAGCATTGGAAAGGTGGTGGGAGACTTGGAAAGGCAGCAGCCGTGGGGCTCCCACAACAGAAGTTAGCACCGCTGTATAGTGTAATACTAAATTGTCAGTGTAAGGATAGCTACTTACATGCTGCGGTTCTTTCAATAGGATCGTCCTCCTGTGTCCTAGGCTGGGTTTGTGGCTCGAAATATGGCTCACTTCCTACATGGCTGCCCTCAGCCTCCTGAGTTCCAAACTGAGCTTGGCTGTTCGGGGAGATCTCTTCACTGTCCTCCTCCTCTGACTCTTTCTCATCCTTGGGGGGGCACAGAATCCTTGGTGGTGGCAGTGGTAGGGCTACCACTGTCCATGAAGGCATTGCTGGCACACCACTACAGAACCCAAATGGGCACCACTGGATGTTTTTCTGTCATCTCCAGGATTTTTGTGCATTTTCCTGAGCTGTTTGCTCTGTATATGGCGCTGCTCAGTGTCCCAGTTGTGACCCTGCTTGACCATCTGCTTTCTGATCTCCTCCTAAATTTTCTTACTGCAGTGGTTAATCACAAGAGCTGTCTGCACTGTAGCTTCCCCTAGGTTGCGAGGAGCTCAAGGATCTCACCATGGCTCCAAGCAGCTGCCATGGGCTTGTTGTAAGGTTGCTGGAGCAATATCGCTGTACTGCTGATATATTCAAGTCCAGGAGCAAATGGGCCAATCCTGGCCCTGCACCAGTTTTTAAATGGAGGAAGGGACATCCGAGCAACTTGACCCCAACCAGTGGAGGGCACATAGGTAAACAAGTTAGCCATAGGCACCTGCAAAGCAGCATGGGATAGCAGTTGGAGGACTGCCAAGGTAATGCACAGCAGTATTGTGTGCACATGAACAATAGTCCACACTAATTCAATTTGCATCAAAATTAGTGCACTTTGAAAGAGGACTCTAGAATTCACACCAAGCAGGGAGTCAGTGCACTTCATCGGTTTCTGTCATGTACATGCAGGCATATCCAATCTGCACTAACTCGAGTTATTATTGATTATCCCCCTTCCTCTTTACCACCCTATGTAGACAAGCCCTTTGTGACAAATTCAATGAATGTGCATTCATGAAGCAATGCTCACATTTTACGCTGCTCATTCTTTAACCAATAGCTAACATTGTAGCCATTGGATAATTAGAAAGGGATGGATGAGTTAATACCACCCCAAACCTTTTTCTTTCCTACTGAGAATACAGCTCTGTTAAATAAGTTGTGCTGTAATTTTCAGGGTTCTACTTACACCTCTGTGCAATTGGTCTGAAATGGAAGTGTCAGGTCTTAACTGTGCTAAGTCTGTGTTTCTGGGATGGAGAGTGGGCCTGATCTAAAAAGTTACCACTTGTTTAAACAATATTCCAGAGCTGGCACTAAGCATAAGAAGACTAAGCAATTGCTTAGCAGCTCAAGGTGGTCCCCATTCGCTTTTTTAGTATGTGTTGTGTGGGGGCCCCCCCTCAAATATTCCTGCTTAGGGCCCCCAATGGGCTAGCACCGTCATACTAATGTCATTAACTATTTAGTCACTAAATTTAGCTGGGAAGAATTTCTTATATGATATCTGCATTTCAGGGCAACTGCCGCACAGGATTTCAGGGGACATGAGGTGGATCAAGCTGCTTAACAAATACAGATATTGGAATTGCTTATGCCCCAGACTGCTTGCTGAGCTAGCATTCACTTCTAAAGTCACTAACTAGGACACCAAAAATGTTGTGGTATCATAGACATTACCGTGAAGGAAACCACATTGTCAAGCATCCTGAGGATGAGGAAATAGTGATAGCACTTCTGTTAACAGATGAGGGCACTTAACCCTTTTAATGTTAGCACTAAATTGATGTTTCACATGAGATGGAATATTTTTTTCTGGGAAAATCTTCTAAAAAAGCACTAAAGACAGCAGATGAACACATTCTAGATAGGCTTTATCCCATTCCCCCCAACTTCCAATTGCTAACTTTAACCAGCTCTTCTGATACCCACAAATAACAAATTTACATGAGGTTTAGCATACCAGTCTGAAACTTTTTAGATCAGGCCCACTCTCCATCCCAGAAACACAGACTTAGCACAGTTAAGACCTGACACTTCCATTTCAGACCAATTGCACAGAGGTTTAAGTAGAACCCTGAAAATTACAGCACAACTTGTTTAACAAAGCTGTATTCTTTGATTAAATAAAAGACAACAAGTTCCAAATTAACAGTTTTCTATGGAGAAATTTCAAAAGGCCAGACTATACAGCAGAGCATCTTTAGCAACATAAGCATAAGGAAAACAATCAAGCTGTTGCTGTAATACAAATACACAATAATATAATAATCTTCCCAAACATGACTGCAGCCACCATCTATGATCACTGTGATTTCATTCCACTTCAAGATTAAGTAGGCCTTGTCCTTTCTCCAATTTCCCAGCCAAACTGAAAGAAGTCTATGTTTGAGGGGGGAATCAATCTTTTCAAGATCTTTTCCTTAAATTCAGCTTAATATATTAATGCTTAGAACAGGAAAGAGAGAGCAAATGCTATTAGAGTCAGATTCCTATAAAGTTATTTCTTGTCTTTAAATTCATAGATTTCCAGGCCAGGAGGAACCATTATGATCATCTAGTCTGCCCTCATGCATAACCCAGGTGATAGAATTTTACCCTGTTATTTCCCTATCAGGTCCCTAATTTCTGGTTGATCTAGAGCATAACTTGTAGAAAGGTCTCTAGTCTTCAAATGATGGAAAATTTGCTACAGACTTTGGTAAATTATTCTAACTTAATTACCCTCACTGTTAAAGCTTTATCCTTGATTTCTAGTCTGCAGTTGTCTATCTTGATCTTCCAGTCATTGGATTTCCTTATGCCTTTGTCTGCTAGATAAACAGCCCTCTACTATAACAAATCTTCTATGTAGATACTTAAGCTTTTTTAAGTCTCTTGCTGAAAGGCTGGTTTTCCAGACCTCAAATCATTCTTGTAACTTTTTTCTGAACCCTTTCCAGTTTTCTAATGCTGTATACAGTGGTAATACCACCTCCCTAATCCTACTTGATAGTCCCCTGCTTATACTTCTATATGAAGTATAGAGGCAGGTAGCGATCGATCCAGTGGGGGTCGATTTATCATGTCTAGTCTAGATGCGATAAATGGGCCCCTGAGCGCTCTCCCGTTGACTCCTATACTCCACTGCCGCAAGAGGTGCAGGTGGGAGTCGATGGGGGAGAGGCAGCAGTTGACTCACCGCAGTGAAGACGCCACGGTGAGTAGATCTAAGTACATCGACTTCAGCTACGTTATTCATGTAACTGAAGTTATGTAACTTAGATCGATCCCACCCCCTAGTGTAGACCAAGGCTTAGGGTTTGTTTAAACACAGAAGCTGCACCGGTATAGAATTACTGGTATAGTACAATTGAAAAGAAATAGACAGGAGTGGAGGAGCTTCGTCGCTGCCCTAAACGCCAGAGATGTAATGGGAACGTGATGATGACAATTGAAAAAACTTGCATGCCGCAACATTTGTATCCACACAGCAAGATACTGGGTCACTAAGAGTATGGTACGCTGCAGATAAGATACCTAATGTCCTCCACACTGCCTACCACCTGAGTGGGCATTTTCTACTGTGTACTGTGGGATACCACCTGGTGTCACAGAGAATTGTGGGAATTGAAGTCAAGCACCCAGCTTTCTCTCTGAGATATCCCATAATTTGCCACTCACCTGTGCCAGTTCTGAACTGCTCACCACTTACATGGCTGAGGATCAAGTAATGTTGTGGTTTTGTCCTTTGTTAGGCCAGAAAATATGACCCTGATCATAGGGATGGTCACTGGAGGTAGACTGACTCAACAGAGAAGAACTTGCACATAAAGGAAGTGGATGCAACTCCTCCTTTTCTGTCCACCAGCTACACTTGGTGCAGTGACTTTTTGAGCTAGTCCAATGAGCATTATTTGGTGGGACTTGATCATTTTGTAGATCTGGGACAGCCAGCAGTGGCTCCAGAACTTCATGTGGCAGGACACATTCCTGGAGTTATGTGATGAACCCATGCCCTGCAGTGTCAGAACATCAGGATAAGAGCTGCCCTTAGCATGGAGAAGCAAGAGGTAATCACAGTGTGAAAGCTTGTAACCTCATATTGCTACTGATCAGTGGGGACCCAATTTGGTATGGGAAAACTACAGTTGGGCAGTCATCACTGAGGTGTGCACGGCAATACAGCTGCTCAGGGGGGTCAGTCTGGTCAGGGTGTTGGAAATAATAGATGGATTAGAGCAGGGGTCTCAAACACGCGGCCCGCAGGGTTCTTTCATGCAGCCCGCCAAGCTCCCTGCGCCCCTCCTCCCCGCTCCTCTGCCTACCTCCAGGCCAGGGGTGGCACGAGCCCCACACCGCTCCCAGAAGTGGCCGGCACCATGTCCCTGCAGCCCCTGGGGTGCGGGGAGAGGGCTCCCTGCATTGCCCTTGCTTCCAGGCACCGGCCCCCGCAGCTCCCATGGTGGAGAACTGGAACATTCTTACTAGAGTGGGGAGGTGAAATGGCAGATGGAGCTTGTACCAGTGCCAGTGGAGTAGGATGAAGGGAAGGACACTGCTGCCCTCTTTCTTAGCTATTTTCACACACGGGTCCAACACGCATGGTGATGGCTAGAGAGGCTTTGCTGATCGTTAAAAGCTAGAAGATAGTAATTTGACCTCAAAGTTTGTGTAGGAACTGGCTAGTAATGATCATGATTATTCATATAATTACTTGAGTTCCCCACTGTGTGGGATATGCAGGTTCTGGCATCTGTGCCAGGGTTTCAGGCTGGGTCTGTGTTGAGTTGGATCTGGACCACGCCTGGGCTTTCCAGTGCCTAGCTGTACTCACTCCTCACTAACATTTGGCAAAAAAATTTCAGGCGAATAGTTTATTCACCCAAAAATGTGGTTTTGGATTGACTGAAACTATTTGTGAATTCAAGTCGAACTCCGTGAATAGTTTCAACCAAAAAAAACCCAACAACTTTTTTCAAAAAAGTCAAACCAGTTTGTTTTGACATTTTGAAACTTTTCATCTTGAAATGTTTTGTTTTAAAACGTAGCTAGATTTATTTTATTAAAAAAACAAAGGGTTTTTTTAAAAAAAACCCTAAGCATGAAATGAAACAAAAAACAGAGGAGAAATTATTTTGAGTTGAGGAAAATGTTGTGTTTGACCTGAAATGAATCTTTATATAGAGATAGTTGTTGCAGCCCCCATATTTAAAAAATCAGTTTTGTTTACTCTACTTCTCACCTTGTGGGCCAGGAAAATCAATGACTTCCTTTCTGCACCATCCTGAAACCTGAGCCTGGCCATGAACAGAAGACACTGTTTGCACAAAGCAATATTCTCTTGAGGACTTAGTAGTTTTAATGTTTTGTAAGCCTTTAAAAACCAAGGGGACTTCTAGTCAGTCTGACCCCTGAACAATAGAGGTCAAACAGATTACCAGACAAGTCTCTACTGAAGGGAATGATGCAGTATGGAAATGCAGTCAGAAGCCTTCTTGTACTGTTTGCCCCAGCATCAATATAATTTTACCAAGAGGGATTCGTTATTCCCAAATGAGGAATAGTTATACCAAATAAACCGAGAGATTTCAGTGTGAGACAGAGGTAAAAGTGGCCACAAACATGCCTCTACCAAAACAAGGTGCATTCTACCAATGCAAACTCTTGTGCACCAACCAGTCACAAGGCTCACGTTAACTTACTTAGCCATAGCACTGCACTAGGAGCTCATGTTCAGCTGCTTATCCACCATGACCCTTAAATCTATTTCGAAGTTCCTGCTCTCCAGGATTCTGTCCTCCAAAGCATAATATAGATAGTCTATCATTATGAGCTACGTTCTTTGTTCCTAGATGTCTGACCTTGCTTTTGGCTGTATTAAAAAGTGTGGAGTTCAAATGAGCCCAGTTTACTAACTGATCCACATTGCTCTGTATAACTTACCTGTCCTTACTATTAATTATAAAATTATTACTTCTATATTAAAATGATTTATTGTTCAAATAGTAACTTACTTTTTGAGATGATGATATAGATTGATTTAGTTTGTGGGGCTTTCTTTAGAAAGGGTATGGGAGTTTTAATAGGCACACAAATTGATTAGCGATGAAAAAAGTGAACAAAAAGTGATCCATTCCATTCTCAATATATGAGCCATTGATGTCCTTGACACCCGGAGAGCTTAAAAACTCATATAAAAAGAATATGTATATTGGGCCTGACCCAAAACACTTTGACATCAATGGAAAGACTCCCATTGACTCAAATGGGCTTTGAATCAGGCCCTTTGTTCCTACATATAAGAAGCACATACAATCAAGGAGTAAATATATTTTGGCCTCAATGGTAAACTCCTTAGCCCCAAGAATAGAATCCAACACAGCACATACTTGATGTAGAGAGGTAAGTGACCTCTCAGATCTCAGCATGGTGTGGCAGAGATCTCTTGTTTAATTATTTGTTTTCAAAACAATACATGAGTTTTGCTTCCTTATGGGAGAGAGAAATGGGACAACTTGAAGCCAAAGTTTCAGCCATTAACCATATTGACACTAATGTATTGCACCATAACAAATATTTATGCTCCAATAATCACAACTTAATTTTTAAACTAACTTCTTTACCTTAACTAATTTCCAATACCCTTTTTTGGTAGGGGCGGCTTTAGTCTGAAACTTTCTGATTAAAGGATTGATCTGTCCCTTCCCCCTTCAAATCACATCTTGATTACATCCTGGACTCCTGGATAGATACCCATATAGAACTAGCTCATAGAATTGATGTAATCTATTTCTTAGATCATGTCCTAATATGGCAGAGGTCTCTGTGATATCTCACTTCCAAGCCAGAAAGTGTGATTAATTAACAGGGATTCTCTAAAGATGTGACAAAGGGTCCTGTGGCACCTTATAGACTAACAGAGGTATTGGAGCATAAGCTTTCATGGGTGAATACCCACTTCTTTGGATCCGAAGAAGTGTGTATTTACCCACGAAAGCTTATGCTCCAATACCTCTGTTAATCTATAAGGTGCCACAGGACCCTTTGTCGCTTCTACAGATCCAGACTAACACAGCTACCCCTCTGATTCTAAAGATGTGGTTATTTAATGATTCCATTAAAATCTGTGAGTTGAGGGTGCTGATGGCCCTTATGTGTGGAGTCATAGAATTTGCCATGGAGTCTATCCCATGCTGCAGAATAGTATCAGAATCTATCTGCCTGTGTTACGTTCGTGGGAGGCTGCGGGCCTACCCAGGGTGCTCTGCAAGAACGAGGCCCACACACTCTGTGAGTTATTGGCTTTATTGAAGGCAAAGTGACACATCCGCAACGGGGACTCTTGGCGTTGCTGTCACGGAGACGGGGAACCCAGCGCACCATAACCTGGGCTTGGTACGAAGTGCCAAAAACAGGGCGGACTCATACAGCTATATATAGACATTTTATACAGAAGCAAGCAGGGGCCGCCTCCTGGCTCAAGGCCATGCAAAGCAATTCTAACTAATTCATAACAAACTACAGCCGGCCGGCCTTGAGCTGCACTAACCGGCCCGCTGAGATGTGAGAAAGCGGACGCACCCTTACTATGCCGTAACACAATTTTCCGTGGTACCCTACAGCCTGACAACAGGATACTTGAAGTAGTGTGAATCACGTGTTTCAGTAGGCTAGCCCCACTGTAAACAAGGCCTTAGCTTTCATAAAAATGTTTCTTGTCCTTATAGTTGCAAAGTTAACCTTTCAAATGTGACCCAATGCAAACCAAGGCTGCATTGATTTAATAGACTCAAAGAAATTTGGGCTGGAAAAGACCTCAAGAGGTCATCTAGTTCAGTCCCCCACACTGAGGCAGGACCTAGTAGATCTAGATCATCCAGACAGATGTGTGTGTGTGAGATCTATTCTTAAAAAACCCCAACATCAGGAATTCCACAAACTCCCTGGAAGCCTATTCCAGTACTTAACTATCCTTATAATTAGAAAGTTTTTCCTAATATCTCACCTAAACCTCCCTTGCTACAGATTAAGACCATTACTTCTGGTCAGACCTTTAGTGGACATGGAAAACAATTGATCAACATTCTTTTCATAACATCCCTTAACATACCTGAAGACTGTTATCAAGTCCTCACTTAATCTTCTTTTCTCAAGACTAAACATGCCCAGTTTTTCTAACCTTTCCTCATAGGTTTTCAATATCTTTTATTATTTTTGCTGAGCTCCTCTGGACTCTCTCGAATTTGTCCACATCTTTCTTTATGTGTGTCACCCAGAAATGGATACTTCATACAACACTTGTGTTAATATACTCTAGAATGATAGAGTATTAACAACAACTGCATCACATTGTTGGCTCATATTCAATCTGTGATTCACTATAACCCCCAGATCCCTTTCTGCAGTACTCCTGCCTATTCCCCACTTTGTATTTGTGAATTAGATTTTTCCTTCTTAAGTGTAATACTTGGCACTTTTCTTTACTGCATTTCATCTTGTTGATTTCAGAGCATTTCTCCAAGGTGTCATGGTCATTTTGAATTCTAATCCTGTCCTCCAAAGTGCTTGCTGCTACTCCCAGCTTGGTATCCACACATTTTATAAGCATATTCTCCATTCCATTATCCAACTTATTAATTAAAATATTGAATAGTACCAGACCCAAGACAGACCTCTGTGGGACCCCACTAGATATAGCCACCCAGTCTGACAGCAAACCATTGATAATTGATCTTTGAGTATGGTTTTTTCAACCAGTTGTGTACCCACCTTACAGTAATTTCATCTAGACCACATTTCCCACTTCCCTGACCTTATCTACACTAGGAAGTTCTGTAGCCATATTTCAGCATGAGTGTGTCTGCATGGTGCTACTCACTGTGTAAGCTCTAACACTGACTGGACAAAAATGATTTACATAGGCAGAATTAGGTTGTATGGAAGTAAAATGCCTGTACCAGTCTATTCTACAGCTTTTCTCTTGACAAGATAGTAAAACATCTGCACCCAGTCTCCACTACAGTTTATACTGTGACCCAGTAGTAAAAATACCTGTCCAACTCAATGATTGAGTTAACACCATCATTAAGACCTGTGCAGCTGTAGCAGCACTGGGGGGTGGGGGGGAAGGGCTGGTTTCCTGGTGTAGATATACTCTCTGAATCTGTAGACAGCCTGATACAATAGTTCTTTGGGAAATGTGAGCCACTTCCATTCATCTCAAGAGGGTGTTAACCCAAAGATGTTACATGGCCAGACAGTTAACTATTTTGCTGCTGAATACTTTTGCAGAAACATCCAGCTAATATGTTCATCCTATAATTCCAAACCATTTCCCACACCTTTATAGTGTTAAAAGCTCTAACTGTCCTTACTCGGCTTTCACAACCTTTATTCCATGGCAATTTCTGTGGTGTAGTTATGTGTTGTCAGTTTTTGAATGTGCTTGAAGCTGTTGAAGAATTTCCATTGGGCTTTTGTCAGTAAATACCTACTCACACTGTAAATTGGAAACATATTGTATAAGTCTAGACAGTTGTTGTACAGTCATATGTGGCTTATCAGTATGCCTGTGGAGGAATTAGAAAGTGGAAATGATGTGCTTATATGTATTATGTATCCTAGCATAACAGTGTTAACCAAATATAGATGTGCAAGACCTCAACAGGAAGGCTAGTACAAAAATATCACTTGTGAAAAATAGTCTACTTTGTGACTCTAAAAATATATGCTTCTTCAAAAGCAGGTTATAGTTATAGCAGGGGTATCAGTTCCCCACCATCTCAGCATCTTGTTGGGTTATAGTGGGTATTAAGTGGGTTGAAGGAACAGTGACATGACAACAAGGTTCTCTCTTTAAAAGGAACTTTTATATTAGAGCAAAGCTGAATAAAGGCAGCATCAATGTAAACAGCTATTTCCTTTCATTGTGATATTTTGCATTCCCTTTGCTAGTATTGCTAATTATATAAGACAGTTGTTCTAAAAGGTCTTTCTCCCTCAAAGCCCACTTTTCCCTTTCCCCTTTATCCTGCAGTTAAGTCATAATCCCATGCTCACAACATGCAGATTCTGCTTCAGACTTCCCATGGGGTATATAAACCACAATAAATAAATAATTTTGACACTTATGAAAAAAGAACTTGACAGGGTCTTTTAAATAAGATTTTCTTTAAATTAAAATCATTTTAATTACCATCATTTTACTGTACATTGTAGGAATTGGATTTTCTTTTGGAAGATTCTCTGAGGAGAGATATTTCATACTGGCTATAAACTGGGCAATGTGTTTGAAAAGACAGTTTTTAATTACAATTGGTGTTTTTGCTGAGCCTAGCGTGGCCTACATGCTGGTGAAAGGGGATATAATTTGGGAAGACAACGGTGTGGGAGCCCAATGTCACAGATTCTAAAGCTGTTTCCATCCTCTTTAAACATTAGGATAAGAACTCTTAAGAAATAGGGTAATGTTTGTCCAGCATGAGTTGAAAGCTGTGTAAGCGTGATAGCTACTGAATTAATACTGTTAACTTTTAACTTATGATAATCATCTAATAACGTATTGATTTTTGTTGCTAATAAACTGCTGGATGGCATGTGAATAGCTCTGGAGACAGGAAAAGATTAAAAGAAGAAAAAATTGCCTATCAGAAGATCAAATTTATGACTAATGGGGTTGCCACCAGCAGGATTCTCAGAAGTGCCATGTTCTTAATTAAGCTTTATTTTCGAAAAGGGAATTAAGATTTTTAGACCTAGCAAAAAGTGTTCTCCGTTATATTGGATTCAGAATGCCACACTGAACAAAACGGCTGCAGCTTAATATTAAGGCTGACATTTGGTTGTTCAGATACATCTACCTATGATGCTATATAAATTGAATAATTTATGTTTTTAAATGTTGTTAATCTTAATACATGCACAATAGGTGCTCAATATACTCCAACCATTTTAAGAACTAACAGCCATATTTTGCTTCCATTTGTGCTCAGAGAACTCCAGTTAAGATGTACCAGTATAACTGAGAGCAAAATTTGTTGTTTGATTTATCATATCAACTTTCATGGTTGTACTTGAGCTAAACTTTACACTGCAAAAGAGAATGTTAGGATACAGACTTTTTCATAACTCTGAGAGCCTGAACTGCCTATGCAATTGCTGTGCTTAGATATGGTAACTGATTAATTGTGCTTGCTATGACATAGGAAAGCAATTGTAATACTGTAATTGCATATACAACTAAGGCATCCTCAGTTATAAACAAAAAACCCTAATCAGTAAATTTTACAAAAAATTACACGTATAATTTTTATAATGGACAAAAAGTAAAACGCCCAACATTGTACAACCTTAAAAAAAAAAAGTTGTCTCTTCCCCTTTTTACCTTGTAGATAACACATTTGTAAATGCTAACCAGTACACTCCCCAATTATTTGTTCCAGGTTACAAACCTATTTTCTGCTATACTTTTTTCCTAGTGAAGCTACAGCCAAGGGGCTCAGCCAAGGTAAAGAATAAAGGTTTGCAACCTGAGAGTGTCCACACTAGCCTTTACAAAGGTGTTAGCTATCTTGAGTTAATTAGCAATCAATTAACTCTAGGCAAAAAAAACTATTGCAGGCAGGACCATGGTGACTGGACAGCTTATAAAATTATATGACAAGAATGAAGAGACTGAAAACTAAAGCTATGTGTACACAAGCACTTTGTCAGCAAAACTTTTGTTGGTCATGGGTGTGACCCTGCATGCCTCCCCATGCATTGCCCCTACACTGGGGTGTGAAAAAGCCACCCCCTTAAGAATTCTTCCATTGATCTAGCTCAGTGGTTTTCAAACTTTTTTTCCCAGGGACCCAGTTAAAGAAAATTGTTGATGCTCATGACCCAGCGGAGCTGGGGATGAGGGGTTTGGGGTGTGGAAGGGGTTCAGGGCTGAGGCAGAGGGTTGGGGTTTAGGGGTGAGGGCTGTGGGGTGGGGCTGGGAATGAGGGGTTCAGGGTGTGGGAGGGGACTCTGGGCTGGGGCAGGGGCTTGGGGTGCTGGAGGAAGTTGGGGTTCTGGGCTGGGGGTGCAGGCTCTGGGGTGGGGCCAGGGATGAGGGGTTTGGAGTGCAGGAGGGGCCTCAGGTTTGGGGTGGGGCTCAGAGCTGGGGGTTGGGATGTGGGAGGGGGGTCAGGGCTCTGGGCTGGGGGTGCAGGCTCTGGGGTGGGGCCAGGGATGAGGGCTTTGGAGTTGAGGTGCAGACTTACCTCCGGTGGCTCCTGGTCAGCGGTGTGCTGTGCCCCGGAAGCAGCCAGCAGCAGGTCTGGCTCCTAGGCGAAAGCGTGCAAGCACTCCACCCCCACCCCCTCCCATTCCCATTGGCCAGGAATTGGAGCCGGTGCTTGGAGCAGGGGCAGTGCGCAGAACACTGTGGCCCCCCTGCTTAGAAGTCAGACCCGCTGCTGGCCGCTTCCGGGGCACAGTGCAGTGTCGGAAAAGGTAGGTACTAGCCTGCCTTAGCTGGGCAGCACCGCCGACGGGACTTCAGCGGTGCTGAACAGAGCAAGGCGACCCAGTAGTGGGTCACAACCCACAGTTTGAAAAACACTGACCTAGCTAATGCCTCTTGGGGAGGTGGATTACCTACACGGATGGGAGAATCCCTCCCATCGGCATAGGTAGTGTCTACACTGAAGTGCTACAGTGACACAGCTGCAGCAGCACAGCTGTGCCACTGTAGCATTACGTATAGACATACCAAGAGCTAAATTCACATACTTGGAGTCTGTCAAGCAATTCTCCAGCAAAACTAGGTAAGGACAGAGTTAATATTTCTGACATTTCTAAGATTAAAAGACAAATAGAAGAGCGCACATAAAAGTTCTCTCTCATTTGATAAAAACTTTTCAGGCCTTTACGTACATCATAAATAGCAAAAAAGGGCATAAGCTCAGTTTTTTATAAAATCCTTTGCAGATCACCCATAGAACAGCTTTTCAAAAACTGTACAGGTACTATTATTGGAGTTTCAGCTGGACAATCATAGTTGGGAGTCTAATGGAATTTCAATTTTAGTGGATAGAAGGAGAGCTCCCAGAGTCAAGTTAAAAGTGTACTAAAATAGTATGTACTCAGAACCTCACAGTGGAGCCTTGAATGATAAAAATGCAGCTAATAAGCTGCTTCCTTTGACCAGCTAATAGAACTGGAAAAGTGCAAGTCAGTTGCCTAACTTTAAAGGTGATCTGCAAAGGGGGGGAAATTATTGGACTTATGCTCTTTTCTTTTGTTTCTTTATGATTTATAAAGGCCTAAAAGGGTCTCTAAATATATATTTTCCTGGTTGTTGTTTTGTTTGTGTTTTTAACATTAGAAATTCAGGTCTAATCTGTCTTGGAACATTCGTCATGACTGGAGAACTAGTGAAATGATGATACCGTAAGAGCCCAAAGAGTGAAAGATGAACAATTGAGAGTAGAAGAATAGTCATTTGGGGGGCAGGGAGGTGTTGTGTGTGAACAATTATACAACTTCAATGTCTAACTAGAATTTTGGAGACAGAAAGCTGTAATGGGGTGTGCTCTCCAAATGGCCCTGAGAGAATAGAATTAGGCTAGGAAGGCCTAATCAGCCAATTAAGCTGCAAATAGGGGAGATTTAGGCTGTGTGAAGGGCACTAACTAGAAGGTAGCTCATCTGTGAGGGAACAAGCAGTGATTCCATAAAACCAGGAGGCTAGCAACAGTGTAAGGCTACATGGAGGAAGCCTGCAATGCAGTCTGTCTCTCTGAGGAACCTCTGAGAACGCATTTACTTAGCAGGTCCAAGGGAGAGGGATCTCAGTAGGAAGGCTAAAAAATGAAAAGCTTTGGGAAGCTTGGCAGGAAGTATTCTAGGGAAGAGAATGGTAAGGTAGGTGTAGCTGTACAATTTAACTGCTTGCTGAAGGGCCCTGGACTGGAACCCAGAGTAGAAGGAGAGCCTGGATTCCCCTACCATCCTCTGTAGAGTGGTATTGCTAGGGGCAGTGAATAGGAAGACTGAGGGCTTGTCTATACTACCTGCCAGATCGGTGGGCAGCGATTGATCCAATGGGGGTCGATTTATCGCGTCTAGTATAGATGCGATAAATTGAGCGCTCTCCCATCGACTCTGGTACTCCACCGGAACGAGAAGTGGAGTCAACGGGAAAGCATCAGCTGTTGACTTACCGCAGTGAGTAGCTCTAACTATGTTGACTTCAGCTACGCTATTCACGTAGCTGAAGTTGCGTAACTTAGATCGACCCTGTGTGGTAGTGTAGACAAGCTCTGAGGGAGAGACATAGGGCATCAGGCATGAGAACTGATGCTGCTGGTGCAGAAAGACTTGAAAAGACTCCCACGGCAGGGAAAATGACGGTGATCTGGCTGGAGGGATGAGTCATGAATTTGCTGTACTGTGACTTTGTGAGTGGGAGGAGAGCTGTGTGTTGAAAGACCAGAAAGGGGGTGCAGAACTAGGTGAAGCTAATTCCCAGAATTGCTAGAAGGAGACTCCACCCAGTGGTGAGTAGAGCACACCCTGATAGAAGCCTTTGGAAGTGATTCCACACCCTCACCCCATCAATAAAGGTCACCTTTTAGATAACATGTGGGTTTGCTATTTGGCTCTGTAAACTTTTCAAAGTTTGCTGATATGACTTTGAGGGCCCCATGAGATCCCTCTAGAATAGAAAAGGAAAAAGCGATCTGACCCTACTGTTATTTCTAAGCTAAAAAGCTGGCAAATATGCTATGAAGCTTTCAGGGTTTCTTTCTATCTCCCAAAAAGGCAAAAAAAGGCATATCAAATTTAAAAAAAATCCTCTGCACACTGTTGAAGTGTAAACAAGATGCAATAAAATTCTACTTCGACGAAACTCTATTCATACCCCGATAGCTTCCCCAACCTACCCCGACAGTTGCATAGAAACTAGCTACAGTTTCTGTCTCTTCATTGGGGACCTATGTATCACAAAAGGCTGAATCTGTAGTTCAGTACAGAGCAGTGTTCTGTGCAGACCTGTACTTGTATCACTGGGATTTAGTGTTTAATTCTAGAAACACTGGAACATGATTTTGGGTGGAGGGATGATGCCTGTTTAAAAAGAATCCCATTTCTTAATCAAAAAGTGATTTATTGTAAATTGCTATTTATTGCCTTTCAAATTTAAGTACTTGCACAGGGAAGCTGTTCTTTAAGTTGACACTACAAGTCAAGAAAGATGAGCTTAAAAAAAAGGAAATACATATATTGAATGTTTGTTTATCCAGATTCCTAAAAGGGCATTACCGATTTAAAAATTACATTGTGAACAACTAGATTTCTTTACCTATTTTACTAATAACACCTTGTATTAAAATGTAAGATTTTTTTAATGCAATTTGTTTTTCACTATTTATGCTATACACTTTTCTCTCATCTTAGACAATGAAAATCAATTGTCTGCCACTCTTTTTCCTTAGTCATTTTCACTTTCTGGTTCCTAATATCTTTGACAGGCGATACATTGTCAAGCCATATAATACTGGCATTTATCAAGTGCCTTTACCACCCTTGCATTCTGCTCATGCCTTTATTTCAGCAGGACTATTTCTAACAATCCAAATCTCTGAGAAGCTTTGAACAGCCAACAACATGCCACAAATCCTGCCCTGCCCATGAGGTGCATGACAGGTGACATTCGGTCCTGGACATGCAGCAAGTTTAAGGGTCACTAGTTTATGGACTATTGGAACAAGATATGGTTGCTTAATCCTATTAGACAACTAGGAATCTCTCATACCTACAGCCATGTTTTCACAAGAACCAGTGTCAATTCTTAGAAAATTTCCCACTGTTGCTGACACTGGTTCAGCTCCATTGCTACTAGCAATATCAGGGGCCCTAGAGCAGATGGGCTGACAAAGCCTTTAACATTGGCTTTGTCTAGAGTAGGATTTGAAAGGTGTTAACATGGGTTAGCTAACTGCCTCCTGTACACATGGCAGTGTGCCTTTAACACTGTTAAACTGGTGGAGTTACAGCCTATACTAGGCTAACATATTAGCTAACAAACACCTTCCAAAACTAGTCTGGACAAGGCCACTTGTATCCATTAGACCTGGGTTTAGCACTGTTAGGTTAGCAGTGTTAAAAACAGTGGTGGAAGCCAGGAAACTGTCTATACTAGGCCTCCTACTTAATGAAATGGTATTAACAACGGTGGGAAATATTTAGAAACTTTCCCTAGTGCAGTGAGTGCTTAAGATTTTTAGGGACCTTCTTTTCTCCAATTGGATCAAGAGGTATCAAACTTTAAAATCACATTATGATATATTAAAAACTGCATGCTTTCTAAGGCAATTGGACCCATGGGATTAAAATAGCTTGGCTTTATAGAAGGAGGATATGAAAAAAGCTACCAAAATGTTTAAAACTCTATTTTAAGATAGTGTCTTTGTAAAACATGTGGCATTAAAAACTACACAATGGTATGTATAATGTAGTATAAAGGCTTTACTGGTACTAATGAGTTATGCGAGTCATCCCAAACAAGAGCCATTAATACCATGCTATCAACACATACTTTACAGTATGTATTACAGAGAAACTACTGCAAAGGTAAATGTAGGCAATAAGCTTATAATATCCCCAGGGCTTCTAATTGAGAATTCTATAGAATCTTTCAAAAATGAAGATGTAGGATGGCAGAGGTGCAGTTAATATATCATTGCAAGACCAGTTTTCTATTTAAAATGTGGCATCTGTCAAACATAGGAAACACAACAATTATGAATAAGGCTTTTTGTACATCGAGATGTTGAGATGACATTTATAAATAAGCCTTGCTTTACACACCTTTACTTTGTTAAATTTGTAACATAATTATTGGCTACACTGTGGCATTTTGCCATGGTAGGGGATTGTGTGAAGCAACTCCAGCAGGTGCTTGGTGAGGCAAGGTGTTTCAGGAAGCAAAATCTTGTTGGGCGCTCCCCATTCTGCAGAGGAATAAACGGCAGGTGAAAACTTCCTTCCTTCCTGCACACGTGCTAGTATCAGGGACCATTTGGTCCTATAGCTTAGCTGTAATGGAAATATGTTTGCAACCTAAACTATGGCATTTGTTGTTGCAAATGCTACCTGTAAAATAAATAAGATCCAATGCAGCATGCTTTGGGGTCTGGATTTTTGCAGTGGAATTTTAGCAGGTGCGCTTTTCTGTTTGGCTGATAGAATTCTTGGGTTTCAGATAAAAACTAGTTGGACCTAGCAGAATCCAGATGTTGGATACATATTTTTGTTGTGCTGCTGCACCATTTTGCAACAAAGTCTAGAATTTTTGATGTATGGGAGCTGCCGCATCTTTTTTCTCTATGTAGATTATAAACTGGGATGATTCAGGTTCTTCCACTGGTGTTGGACCAGCCTGCATCAGATCTTGACTGGATCTCAAGTTGGATCTTAATGGTCTCAAGTTGCGGAGGGGGAGGTTTAGGTTGGATATTAGGAAAAACTTTTTCACTAGTAGGGTGGTGAAGCACTGGAATGGGTTACCTAGGGAGGTGGTGGAATCTCCTTCCTTAGAGGTTTTTAAGGTCAGGCTTGACAAAGCCCTGGCTGGGATGATCTAGTTGGGGTTGGTCCTGCTTTGAGCAGGGGGTTGGACTAGATGACCTCCTGAGGTCCCTTCCAACCCTGAGATTCTATGATTCTATGATCTAGGTGTTGAATCTGGGGTTTTGCACCTGTCATGTTCCAGCATGCATGGGAGCAGGATATTCTTGGGGGAGCCTGAGGCAGCTACAGTTATTATCTATTTGGGCAGTTGGTGCCAAAAATGGGCAGGATCCCTCTGCAGCCAGGTGTGGATTTGAGGGCGGGGTTTGTGGCAGTCCTGTGCCAGACTCTAGACTTCTTTTTGGTGCAGGAGAGGCTAGATTTTTCTAAGGTACTAAAACTGGGGCTTTATGGCCAACATTTTGCTGGGGCTTGCTGGGTCCCAGCAAAATAACTGGATCCAGGTTTGTGAAGCCCTCCTACTTAAAGCTGCATTGAGGCCTCTGGATTGTTTCCCCCCTGTGTTTTTGATGGTCTAATTTGGGAGTTTAGGGCCAAAAATGAACCGTACCCAGCTTGTCCCCCGGGGCAATCACTGGGAGGAGACGCACCTCGCAGGCGGGGGCTGCTGCGTTCTGCACGTTCAGCCTTCGTGCGCTTGGCTGGAACTGGCATGTTCCCAGCCACTGTCCCCCAGGGATGGAGGCGGCGGCACGGCAGGGTGGAGGAGGCGGATGAGCCTGCGCGCTCCCGCCGGTACGTGTGCACGCCCCCGCCCGGCGGCTTGTCCTCTGTAGCATCCTGTTGGTGGAACATGGCACTTCCCATTCCCTCGCACGGCTCAAGGGCTAGCAGCAGCATGTGAGCAATGCATGGGGACGGGAGGGGACCGCGCTGCAAATGGCAACGAGCTGGGGAGCCGAGCCGCCAATAGGCAATAGCAGTTGCGAATCGGTAGCCTGCATGAAAACGATTTTGATCAATGCAGATGACCCCGAGAGCAGCGAGTATGCCAAGGGCAGGAGTGAGGCGCAGCAAGTTGATCCGTCGAGATGCCCGGGAGGAGGCACTTGCCCGGTGAAAGCAGGGGAGTCCAGTGCCAGAGCGCGCACCCCTCGTAAGAGAGCTCCTGCTAAAGAGCACAGAAGTGGCCAGAGACTAGTGGTACAGTACATAGTGCCCTGCATGAACTCCTACGGCCTGTGCATAGTAGACAATTTCCTGGGACACAAAATTGGAGACAAAGTCTTGCAAGAAGTCAAAGCTCTGCACCTGAGTGACAAATTCCAGGATGGAGAACTGGCAAGTCAGAAATCAGGCAGCACTAAGGCTATTCGCGGGGACAAGATATTGTGGGTGGAGGGCAATGAGCAAGGATGTGAAAATATAGGCTACCTTCTGTCCAGAATGGATAAACTCATCATGTATGCTGATGGGAAACTTGGGAATTACAAAATTAGAGGAAGACATAAGGTTAGTAACTGCAGTGACAATGACGTGTTTTAAGATACCCCCTCCCCAGTTTCTAGTCTGCGTTTAAATGCGCACACACCATCTTACATTAAGATTTTTAGCAAATTCTAGGCACGCTGAGTGTTAATGGACTTTGTTAAACGAGTCTTTATTTGTCCCGCCTCATAAACTAATTACTTTCAATTAGAATACATTTTATAAACGAGTAGAGATTAAATACTTTACAGGTAACATGTATGGTGGTTTATTTGATAACTGGAGGGGGATGTAAAAATCTTACAGTGAAGTGGTTACAGTAGGTAGAAGATTGCTGGGTTGTTTCTTAAAAGTGAAAATTAAAGCTCTACGTATCAGATTGAATTTATCACATTCAGTGTTACTTCCAGAAACTGACAGACTCCCATGGACTTCATGCCATAACACAAAATAAACCAATAAAGCCCTTTCAGTAAATAATTGGGGAAAGTATAGACGAGGTTCTTAAACTTTTTTTTTAACTTCCATTCAATTTTCCTACCCCCCAAAATTGTACCAGGTTGTTCTGAGGTGAAACTGGCATTGCTATTATTTCAGGGGACAATTTAAATGACGGACTGTTTAAAGCGAGAAATGAATGAGGTCTTTAGTTTTATACGTCTCATTGAACCATGTAAGAGCGTTTATCACAAGAAGGAGCTACTTTTAAAAACTGATTCGGGAATGAGGGAGTCTGTCGCCAGATGAATAAAACTTGGGGCAAGTTTGTTTTAAACTAACTTTAAATCGCCACCTGGTAGTTTGTGTGTAAAGGTGTGTGGGTTGAGGGGCGTCTCCCCCCTCCCGGAAAAAGATTATAGACTCTTGCAAACTCTTCCCCCAGCCCGTATTATTGCGTTAAGATAATTGCTACGAGCAGTTCGATTAGCACTTAATCTTTCAGCACCATTTGTTTACATTGCCTTGTAGTATGTGACTGTAGTAGCTGTGTACATGTTGAGGGAGAATTCCTCAATGGCGGAGACCAAGCCCCCCGGGGGGAGGGGGTGAAGCGTGCTACACCACTAGACAACCCCCCCTCCCCTTTAGACTCGTGGAAATCCCCCCGCCCCCCTCATTCGATTCCAACTGTGGAGTCTTTGAAGGGCTAAAGTCGGTGTAACTCACTGGGGGTTGGTGGTTCTGCCGGAGGCCACGCCCTCTCGACCCACTGATTGGCTAGCTAAGTGCTGAATCGGGTTGGAGTGGAGAAGGGGAGGGCGTGTCCCTGGGACTGGGCTCCACCCACGTGCGGATCGCTGCTGAGTAAGAACACATTCTGCACGTAGCAGACGTATTAATCAGAAAGGAGCCATCTGCTGCTTTGGTAAATAAATCGAAAGGAGTTTGGACTTTGCAGGACTCATCAGTTCCAAACAAGGGGGAGTGATTACAGCCGCTAAAGGGGAGTTCACACTTGGATCACATACAACCAGATAAAAAAGAACTCCAGAATCAGCAGCCTTCTGATTAAGCACTTATCTGTCGGCAAAGGTGCGGCTGGTAGGCGGGAGGAGGGGGAATCAGTTTGGGGTAGTAAGTGCACTCGCCGTGCATTTAATTGTCTAGTCCAGTAACCCTGGACTGGGTGGAACTGGAAATCTCCACTGAGGAGAGACATTGCTGCAGCTAAACTTTCCCACGCTGTCCTCGTTACTCACCTAGCACTCTTTCGCTTCGTAAATTAAAAAGTTGCACATGCTGGTTGACTCAAGTCACTAGCGCGATTGTTCATCTCCAGCTCTACTAAGCACCGGTTTGGTGCATATTTGACTTAACTCTGGGGGTAAAAAAAAGACCTAATCAAGATGCCACTGGGACCTATAATGAGATTAGATCTAGAGAAAATAGCCCTCGACTATATTGTGCCGTGTTTGCATGACATCGGCTTCTGCTACTTGGACAATTTCCTGGGCGAGGTGGTAGGGGACTGTGTGTTGGAGCGAGTGAAACAGATGCACTATCTCGGGGAGCTGCAGGATGGTCAACTAGCCGGCCACAGCAATGGCATCTCCAAAAGGCATTTGAGAGGAGACCAGATAAAGTGGATCGGAGGCACTGAGGAAGGATGTGAGGCCATCAACTTTCTCTTGTCGTTGATAGACAGGCTGGTGATGTATTGTGGAAGTAGACTGGGCAAGTACTATGTCAAGGAAAGGTCCAAGGTAAGAGAGTAGTTAAATCACTACTTGGGTTTGTAATAGACACTGGCTTTGCGGTTGCTCCTAAACGTTTAGTTTAGTTTTTGCGTGTTCTAGTTTTACCACTACGTTATAAACTCCCGGCAATAGCACCTTATACTTCTAAACTCCTGAACTGTAGATATTGCTGCTCCCAGATTTTTCTTCCTACCCACCAATTTAAGCAACACTGTAGATTTGTCCTTTGGAGCACAGTGTGTGTGCGTGCATTAGCTGCCAGATCTGAAAGTACAGTACGTTGTTTATAAACAGCTCCTGTCGTGCTTGATAAGGATCCATCCTGTACACCAGAGACGTCATACAGAACTGACAAAGCTATAGAAGCATTTTCAAGTTTAGTTGTAAAGGGGAGGAATGAATATGTATGTTAAACAAGAAAGTTTGTAAGTACACGACATACAGTGACTATCTTGTCGGATTACTCTCCTCTTACTTCTCCTAAGAGAGTCTGTTTGGTCGCTGTAGTATGAATGTTGATTGCTAGGCAGGCGCCTGGCGGCTCGTTATGTATAAAATGTAATAAACTGAATCCCTAATTTATGCACATATGTACCAGAGAGGCCACATCTGAGTAAATAAACAAATTTACATCGCAATCATTTAATTTTCTAGTGAGGGAAGACCAGAGCCTGGGTCCCAGCATGAATGTTTTCTGCTATTTGACCCAAAGGAGAAGCTTTATTTGCTTACAACCCTGTCCACCAGTGCTTTTATTATAGTGCTGAACACAACGGGAAGGGATGGCAAAAGTGCACCTAAACACCGACTAATTGATCACAACAGACTAGAGAGCTCTAGTATGGGCTTTTTTTATCCCATCCCTTTTTGTCTCTAACTTTCAGAGGTGTTTTGAGGTAGATAGCGTTCCCTATCTGAAGTGGGGGGGGGGGGGCGATCTACATTTACTTGTGCACATCGGCTGTTCAAATATGTTTGATTTATTTGGCTGTTTAATACTATCAGATGGATGAAGTGTTTCACTCCAACTAGTTTTAATTCAGTGGTCACGTATCAACTGTTTCATAACTAAAGAGGGGATATTGTGGTTGATTGAACCATTAGTATCGCCATTATAGGTGTGAAGCATGAAAAGAGAGATCTAGTATTTAGTGTTACGAGCAAGGAGGTATAGTTCTGTGAAAAGGAAGACATAAACTGCCATTTCAAGTCCCAATTCCCAGTAGAGTTTGAACAGCATATATGCAATTTAGTTCATTCAGAGAGGGCTAGCTTGGTTTCTCTTCAGTCTGTTTCACTATGGCAGAGTGATACTGTATGGAATTACAATGGACAAAGTTATTATTAATTGTTGAAAACTTCCTTGCCTATTGCCTGCAAATTATCTAAGTTATTAAAAAATCGAGTAGAAGTTGTATATGTTTCTTTTAGCATCTCTTTCTGTGGTAGGTATATTGGAGGATTGATGATATGAAGTTGTAAGATTCTTAAAACATCAAGGAAGAGCTGAAAATTTAGGACAGATATTCACAGTTATCCCAGTCAGAGTTTTCCCCAAGGTACTGGGGAAAGGAGGTGGAGTGGGCAAGGGAGGAGATTGGAGGATCATAAGCAACTAATACTTAACAATGTGTGGGTATGTTTTGAAAAATTTTCAAAAATTCCCAGTAATTTCTCTCGATATTATCTTAAACTAAATTAAAGGGGGTTTATGTGGATAGGAGTGCTAAGGTTTCTCAGCAGGGAATGCTCGGTGGGAATAATTCATGAAGGCTACCTCCTTTTGGAGTTTATTTTGTTTGTTTTTTGAAAATCTTGAAATCTGCAAAAATAGTTGAAACACACATCTTTTTTGCTTAGTTTTAGAGAATTGTTCCATCAAGTTGAAGAGTTGGATTTAGAGGGGACTCTAAACAAGAGTAGACTAAAGTTAACTGAAAGGGGGGGAAGGCAAATAAATGCTTGTTGTATGAGAGGGGATGAGTGATCGATCAGTGTCGATTACTGGCAATTTAGGACGCTGCTTGCCTCACTAATGCTGAAAGTGTGGCACTGCATTGTTTGGCCACTAGGGGGAAGAGGGGATTTTGTGCTAAAGCTAGAGCCAAACGCAAAGGGGTATCACAATAATTTTTACCCAGTTGCACACAGAGAGACCCACACTAGATGTAACTTGTAGGGTTGGGGCAAATTCTTCTGGGACTCACCTTGAGTAGCGGAAATTTTTTTTTATAGTCAAGCTGTGGTGTTCCCACAGCCCTCAATGTTTGTGAATCATAGTAGTATGTAATAAAGAGTAATAACTGACTTTAATATCGTATCCTCCAGAGAACTCAACCCACTTTACAAACAGATACCAAAATATTTGTATACATAGATCTTTTCAGCCATGAACATTTTTGGGTGGAAGATGGCAGACTTTAAACAGTGCACAGAAAAACTACATAACAGTTCAGGATGAAAGGGAGGAATCCCTATCTGAGTTAAAATGCAGGGAGAATTTCAATAGGAAATTAACAGGAACACGCAGGCTAACATCCCTAGTCTCAAAAAAAGTGCCGTGGAATTTTTGAGGATCACAGGTAGCCATTGTTCTACATCTCCACTGAAAGATGGCAGCTTCAGTAAGACAGTGCCTGCTTGCACTATACAGGGTTGTTGATTCAGAGGGAAAGATTTTCCCCTTTTGAATCCCCATAATAACTATTACAGCTTCCTGCTCTACATTCCTGTTGCTTGGAAGTCTCCCATCCAAAATCAGGCCCATCTGGCTTTGTCTTGTGAGATTTGGTGAACTCAGACAACAATTATAATTATTTTAAATCTAGATACGGTTTGACTATATACTATATTGCATCCTTATTAAAAGATGCTTTGAAGTTTTGGATGCTCGAAAACCTAGGCAGTAGCCTAGGCATGAGTAGGGTTTTTTGTTTTTTTTTAATCAACAGTCTCAGCATTTTTCAGTTTGACTCATTGTTATAATTACTCTTTTAGGAAAACTGGCATTTTGTGGAAGTGGGGAAGATCATGAAGGTGAAGAGGGGAGGGGAGGAAGGGAGGATCACAGGAGGGGTTTAACAAACCAGAACAATTTGTGGTGTTGTCCCCCTCCCCCCAATGTAAATCTTTAGCTATGTGATAAGTATTCTGATTGTGAAAATGAATACAAGTATCACAAGACTGATAATTATTTAGAAATCTACTCCTTAAATGTTACATTGGTAAAGTTACAGCACATTCAGTTAAACATGAGCCTTGAGTATTGGTGGAAAGGAATTGTTTAGGCTATGGATATGTGTACACTTGAACTGCTTCAACGGCACAGATGCTATAGTGCTTCAGTGTAGATGCAGTGCAAGTCCTCCCATCAGCATAGTAGGCCATTTCCCCAACACTAGGTAACCTAACATTGTCTACATCAGGGATTAGGTTGGCATAACTACGTGGCTCGGGGTGCAGATTTTTCACACCATCTATGCTGATATAACGTTCATCAGTGCAGGAACGCCACCTCTCTGAATGAAGTTAGCTATGCCAATGGAAACCCTCTTGGTTTACACTTGGAACAACCTGTTCTTTTAGGGCTTGTCTACACTGGCATTTTACAGCACTGCAACTTTCTTGCTCAGAGTGCAGCAAGTTTTAGCGCCGTAAAGTGTCAGTGTAGACAGTGCACCAGCACTGGCAGCCACACTGGTAGCTACACCCCTCATGGAGGTGGCTGTCCTGCAACTACACAAGCCACGTAAAAGCGCTGCCACGGCTATGCCGATATAGCTATTCTGGTGTAGTCTGCATAATATAGACATACTTGTAGGGCCTGGTCTACACTTAAAACTTAGGTCAACATAGCTGTGACACTTGGGTGTCGACGCAGCAATGTCAATGGCAGATGTTTCCGTTGATCTAGCTACTGTTGTTCAGGGAGGTGGAGTTCCTACAGCAATGGAAAAACCCATTCAATTGCTGTAGTCTGCATCTATGCTTTGGGGTTATGCCAGTATAACTATGGCCCCATAGCTATCCCACTGTAGTCCCTGTAGTTCAGACATGCCTTAGTTTTAACAAAGTTGAGAATCTGGAACACAAGATTGCTGGTGGGAAGAGGTGTTGGTGCACTGTCCTGCCATGCACCTCACAGTTCAAGCCCCGGGGGAAATTATATTGCTATGTAGTACTGTGCAGGAACTAGAATTTTTGTCCCATGGAAAAATTTTCATTTCTGAAAAAAAAAAATCCATTCAGAATTGGAAAGAGAAGTTGGAGATGCAAAATTTTCTGCAGGAGGGATGTTTTCAGAAAATCCCATTTTGGAAGAACCCAAATGTACACTTTTGAAAATTTACCAGTCTGAGCTTACCAGGCTCCTGAGAAGCCAGGGAGCAGAGAAGCCCTGGGAACCCAGTATCAGAGAGGTAGCCGTGTTAGTCTGGATCTGTAGACGCGACAGAGTTCTGTGGCACCTTATAGACTAACAGACATCTGTTAGTCTATAAGGTGCCACAGAACTCTTTGTCGTTCCTGGGAACCCAATCACCCTGGCAACCAAACAAGTGCTGGGGAGCCTGGGAGGGCAGGTGGGCCGTAAACTTGCAGGTAGGCTGGCCAGGCTGATCCCTGCCTGCTTTCCATCAAAAGCTTTCATGGTTTTGACACATTCCTGTGACACCTTCCTTTTCCATTGAATTGCAATTTTCCAAAAGAACTGTTCCACTGGAAATTTTTTCAACCAGGTCTATTGCTCCTCCCTGTGCTGTTTGTTCACTGGATAAATCTGTCAGTCATGCACATTTTACAGGCTCTAAATTCACTTACCTTAGGCCTGTTCTACGCTTAAAAGTTAGATCGACATAACTCTGTGAGGCAGGGGTGTGAAATATCCACATCCCTGCCCGACATAGCTATACTGACTTATAACTGCGTCTGCACTGGAGATTGTTGATGGAAGAATATATTGGTCAGAGTAGCAACCATAGTTCAGGAAGGTGTGTTCTCCTACACTGACGGGAAAAGCCTCTTCCATTGGTGTAAACTAGACTCTCTTTTTTTACCAATGTCGTCTTCATAGACTTAGACATGTCACTTGTGCCTCCATTTCCTCATCTTTAAAATGGGGATAGAGATATTTACTTTACTTTGTGAAGCTTATTGAGATCTATGGATGAAAGATGTATTACTGCCGTTGTTTTTTTGTTTTGTTTTGTACAGGGAGCATTTTAAAACTGTAAAGCAATAGATCTGTTTGGCATATCCTTTCACAAGGAGCAGGTGTGCAGTTCGAACATTCCTTTGTGTACTCCCGAGCTCCATTCACCAACCAGTGCTAGTGTAGTGAGATGCAACCTGCATTCCCTGTGCTGCAAAAGCAGCTATGCTCTTTGAGGGGGGTGGTTCATCTGTTGGTGAAGAGCATGTGGTGATTCCACCCTTGCCCTCTGGTTTTGCTAGGGAATGGCAGCTTTAAAGTACAGCTTAGGCCCCATAAGAGCCCCACCAACAATGGCTCTCCAAGGAAGGCACTGAATCAGACCATCACCTGGCTGATCTGGCCATGACCCCTCCTCAGTCAGTTTCTGGCAATGTGCCAGAAGAGTGCATACACCCCCAACAGAGCAGGGGCTCTTGGCACCTTGCACCCTTGCAATTATGGTGGAAGTTTTCATATCCCACTGGGAAGCACTTCATCAGAGTCTCCGCCATTACTTGATGAGAGTGTTGGAGGCTGTGACTGTCTCTGGAGGCCTGAACTCACAGAGGAAAGTGAGTTCCACTGACTATAGGAAATTTTGCAACCAGTAATAATCACAAGAACTCAATTGTATTTAAGAAACCCAATGACATTGTTTTATACAGAGAGCTCAGAACCCAACCATTTCCAGACAGGCTCCTGGATAAATGAAAGTGCACAGAAACACCTTTTGAAAATTTGGGCAGTTCATTTAGGTGTCTTAATGAGGACTGAGCTCTTCTAAGAAACAGGTCATATTCTTTATAAAGGATGACAGTCATTGGGAAGTGTATAGCAGAGAGGAGAGAATCGCTAGCATTTTTGTCTGTGTGTCTGAGTAGTCTCTCCCACCTCTTCCAACCCTCTCCATCCATGTCATCATTCAAGGGGGAATTCAAGGTAATGACTAAAAGAACTTCAGTCAGTCCAAGTAGGCACCTTCATCCTCTCCAGCACCACTATGTGAGCCCATGCTGCCTTTGCCCTACAGATGGGAAAGTATTTATTTAATCTCCAAGATTGTGTGGTGTGGCCACAGCTAGCAGGTGCTGGCTGCAAATCTGGGAGGATCGCTTCCAGAGCTCCCCGCCTGGCAAAGGCCCGAGAGTCGTAAGGTAGCTTCTGAAACATGGCCTCCAATGTAATAATTCCTTGCTGAGATGCCTGATCAACTCCCCCATCCCACCCCACCCCCCCGCTTGTCACAGGGATTTAAGGAATGCATGAATCTTCAGCAGTCCAGATTGAGGATTTTCATCAATAGTCTTGTAATTCTGGGGGAGGAAATATAATTTGTGTGTGTCTTATATATTAAAAAAACAAACCTCCCAGCAATTTTCTTGTTTAACATTAAAATGCAAAGTGAAACCCCTCAGATTCTGGTTCTGGGTACAAACCTAAGGAGCAGTGTAACAGTAGGTTGATGATCAAATTGCAGAGGAACAGAGGATGTAGAAATATAATAGTTTATTATATGTTACAAAGGATTTTTATGATACTTGCGCAGCAGCATGCCTTGCAATTAGTTTACAATGGAAAGTCTGATGAATACTGCCATCCAGACGAACTATGCATAATTTTTCTTTCTTTTTTTTCTAATCAAATGCACATGTTCTGGCATAATGGTCAGGTTCAAATCTGTTCTTCTGGATGAATGCCAGAATGCCCAGTGTTCAACAGAGTCCAGAGCCATTGGAACTGTAAATACAACAGACAAGTCATTTTATGATATCAGACTGAGGAATTCAGCTTTGGCAGAGATCCTAGAACAGTTGCCTTGGATCACTGTCAGAATTGATTTTTATGTTTATGTTTGTCAAGCAAGATTAGTTAGCCAGGTTAATTATACACAGGAATGGGGATATTTTTCTTGACAATCAAGCATTAAAACAATATAAACTTTGGTATATCTACTCTTAATTTTGTCTGACTCATTCTGCTCAGTGACTTTTTAAAAACACTTCTTCATTGAAATGAGTATGCAAACAGTATCGCAGATTCCTGCTCCACCTAGCAGGACTTTGATGTTACAGAGAGAGGGCCTGATCCTACAGACAATAACTTTACAACTTATAGTCCCTTCGAATGCCCTTTAAATCTGCATTTAGGCATTGGATCTTTGGGCTTGTCTACATCCCCCTGAGCAATGCAAGTTTCAGCTCTGTAAAGTGGCAGTGTAGACACTGCTACAGCACTAGGAGCCACGCTCCCAGCGCTGGTAGCTATTCCCCTCGCGGTGGTGGGTTTTTTACAGTGGAGCCGCGACTACACAGCTGACATTAACATCTGCTGTGTAGACATACCTTCAGTGTCTAAAAGCCCAAGCCTGAAAATTTGGCATACGCATCATCACTGATCAGATTCTAAATGTTATGTACCTGTAGCCTGATCAAAAGTCCACTCAAGTCAGGAGTCTTTCCGCTGTTGTGTTCAGGTGGCTTTGGGTCAGACTCTGTCAGCAGGATTGCTAGTGCCAATTCATCTTTTCCTGTGAAAAGGAAGTTTGTAAAACACTTCACCGCTCCATGACCTTTCCTGTGGCCTTTGTCAGAGACCATCCATATGCTTTACTATCCTAGTACAGACAAGAAGATCAATGACAAACTAATCCATTCAAGAATGGGAAATATTGGTGAACACATATTATTACTCACTTTTCAGTGATGGCAGATGGTGAGACTTCTGAAATCCAGTCATGGGCCACCGGGCCACTTTCTGATTTTTCCATTGCCATGTTTCAAACTAGGATTAGTCGCGTCAGTACAAGCCTCCCTGTGTGCAGTGGAGCCCTGCACTGATGTTGCTATGCTGGGATGTAACTACACCAGGGAAAAATCCCCATAATAAACAAGCCCAAAGTATCCATGCCTGAAACGCCATCAAAGAGTTGCTTTTTGTGAAGGTGCATATAGCTTGCTAACTGGCAGCATAGCTCCTGTGGAACCAGAGCAGTAGAGCTGTGGGCCTGAACTGCTACAGAAGTGAGAGTAATCTTTCCTGTGGATTTACAGGGTCCCTGGGATTGCATGGCAGCATGTCCCACCCCTTCTGCATCCCCAGATACATCCACAATTTTCTGGAAACTGCAAGATTTGCATTGTGGACTTTCCTGATTCCCACACCATTCCACACCTGTGCATTTCTCCATGCAATGAGAGAATTTTCCCTTGGCTGTTAATATTTGTATGCATATGTTTAATATTAACTCTCCTATATGAATCTCCTTAGCATTCAGCTGCAATGAACTGAAAATGCATGGATGTTCATTACACTGAAGTACGAGAGCACATATACTGCAAGGTAAACCTGTTTGCTGGCATAAGGAATTCCTTGTGCCTAAAACAGTTTACTTTGGTGTCTTTATTACCTTGTGGAATCAACTCCTTTAGTAACTGTCATTTTCCCCTCCCCACCCCCTTCCAAATTCATATACATGGTGGTTTGCTGGTGAAGAGGGTTTATGCGTGACGTTATCACAACTGGTCATAAGGGTTCAAATTGTACATCATCCACAAGTGGAAAATAATGAGGGAGATTTCATCCTAAATTCTGGCAGAGGTTAAGGCCCTGATCTTGCAATCAGTTACTCCTGGGTGGACCTGTGTGCCTGTTCAGAGCCCCATTGATGCTAAGGGTTGCTCTCATGGATCCAGTTGCAGGATTGAGCCCTTATCCTGGTATAATCAGACATGATTACCAGTCTCTGGCTTGGTCTACACTTAAAAAATATGTTGGAAAAAAATTCCCCTGACCAACATCTCTATTCTGACAAAACCCCCAGAGTAGGCACAGCTATGCTGATGAAAGAGTGCTTCTGTCAACACAGCTAATGTCCTTTTCAGGAAGTTGGTGTTCCTATATGGACAGGAAAAACTCCTGTCAATGTAGGCTGCATCTACGCTTGGGGCGGGGGAGGGGTAATGCAGGCATAGCTATGCAAACATGACTGCAAATATAGGTTCTGTAATATAGACATACCCTCTGCTGAGCAGCCAGAGCGGGGGTGTTGCAGGTCAGGGCTCTGGCAGAGCGATGGAGAAGTCCCGATGGGCAAAAATGGTGACTTTTTTTCAGTTTTGTTAACTGAGCTAGCTAACATGACTGAAAAGCTCTGTTAGGATGCCAGTTATAACTTGAGGCTGTTAGCTTGCTGTGCTGTAGCCTACATTCCCCCTTAGAACACAAGGTGGCCAGCTGAACATGGTTTCAAACATGCTAGTGAGCAACCTCACTTCTCAACCATGTTACGCTAACTTGATTGAGTGAACAGAATTGAAGAAAACACTTTTTACCCATCAACAGAGGGCCTTTGTGGGGAGTCTTCCTAATGCCTGAGCACACCAACAAATTCTAGCCATAGTCATTCCTCTCTGTGCTGTGAAATAAATTCCCCTTCAAAATGGGTGGTGGGGTAGCGGAAAGGAAGGAGAACACCACACCAGCCAAACATGGATACAGTGGTGATTATATTAAGTCAGTGTTTGCTAAGCAGATAAGGACATAATTGGTAGGCACCGATTTGTTACATGCTTTAATAGGGGTCTTATGAACAACAGACCGTGGACACAATTATTATTTTTTTTTAAAAGTATGTGTCCATGCTTTTCACTTGATTGAGTTTCCCTTCCCCACACCATATTAGGCAGTGGCAAATTGCCGGTTGAATGCTGCCTGGTCTGCTGTGACACTCACATTACAATAGGCAGCCTGTGAGAATAAGCAACTCAGTAAGGGAACTCTGCAAGTAACAAGTTACCAGCATTCCTGGAGAGAGGTGTGTGTATATAAACAAGAGCGAGTGTCACAGACCTGGCTCGGATTTAGCATGACCATAATCCTTCTGTGATCAGGTGTAAGATTAAAACAGCAATGTTAGCAAGTCATTAGCAGGACAAGACACTCTCTAAGCTTCAGTGAAAAGGTTTTAATGGATTAAAAGAGAAGCCTTGTCTTTAGAAAGTATTGAAACTGCTTTCAGTACCTGTGCGCTCTAGGTGTTGGATGGCTCATTGCAAATGCATGCCTTAGCATGTTTCAGGGTGAATAATTGCTCTGTTACTACAGGATATGTTGTTGTATGATATCTTGGAAATGGTTTTGGTTTACACATAACATTGCTATGTGACTTTTAAATAAATGTGAAAGGGAGTAGGCCTGAAGTAGCTCATCCTTTCTATTAAATAGAGAAACAATGAAGGAAGGGAAAAGATGAAGGCCGCTCATGCAAAGCAGACTACATCCTTCTGTGTAATGATTCACGGCCATGGCATCTTTCACCAAACCATCTCTGACTGTGTTGCCTCAAGCAATTTGGCAGACCCCTAAGCCCCATTTCTCCTCCCTCCCAGCCTCCATACCCCCACTGTGTGTGTGGCTTTTCTTTGTAATAGTTTTCTATCTCACTGTATTCTGATAAGATTATTAAACAAAGAAATTTAATGCCAGGCAAAACAATTATTAGAAGCTAATTAATGCAAGCGGTTTTGTCACTCTGATGATTCAAAACCAAAATCTGAAATAGATTATACTGGACGCCAAAATGTTCCCATAAAGCAGGTAATTGTTAAGCAGTGTGAATGCTAGAGATGTCACCAAATCAGCGGCTAACTACGCTGTCCTCCTTAACTTTTACTTGGCACAAATTAAAGAAATACTGGCATAATATATGCAAAGACCTTGCCACAGTTCTGAAAATAAAGATCTGTTCTGATACAAAACCCTGCATGCTTGAATTAGGAGTTTAATTAAATCTTACCGTGAACACAAAGAAATAGGTATTGCATGCTTCTTCGTAGCAAAATGATTGATACTCAAATTACATTTGTACTAGTATACAGACACTCCCCGATTTACAGAAATCCGAGTTACAGAAATCCACATTTACGGAAAAAGTTCCGTAAGCTGGAAATAGGAGGGGTGGTTTGGGTTGGTGGGTGGGTTTTTGTTGTTGTTGTTTTTTTGGTGTAATGGTCGAAGATACATCTCTGACTTGTGCAAATTACGAGTTACACAAGGCGTTTCGGAACAGAACGCTTGCATAAGTTGGGGAGCATCTGTAGTATATACTGATTTGAGGGTCATGTGCCTGTTTCTGTATTTTGTTTTAAAAAGTGTGTGTGTTTTCATTCCTCTGTCCTGGAGTCAATAATGATTATTGTATCCATTTAAAAATCTTGCTATTGCACTGGATTGGTTTTGTTTGGATTTGAATGTTTCTGGGAAAAAAAATCAATAAAGAAATATTTTTAAAAGGTTCAGCCCTAATTCAGCAAAGCACTTAAACATATGCTCAAAGACTCTCTCTTTTTAAAATCAATGGGACTGAAGCATGTGGACTTAGAAAGGAAGAATCCCATGCACTGCTACAGGCTGGGGACCGACTGGCTAAGCAGCAGTTCTGAGGATTACAGTGAACGAGAAGCTGGATATGAGTCAGCAGTGTGCCCTTGTTGCCAAGATGGCCAATGGCATATTGGGCTGTATTAGTAGGAGCATTGCCAGCAGATCGAGGGAAGTGATTATTCCTATCTATTTGGCACTGGTGAGGCCACACCTGGAGTATTGCGTCGAGTTTTGGTTCCCCCCTCCCCCCTACTACAGAAAGGATGTGGACAAATTGGAGAGAGTCCAGTGGAGGGCAACAAAAATGATTAGGGGGCTGGGACACATGACTTATGAGGAGAGGCTGAGAGAACTGGGGTTATTTAGTCTGCAGAAGAGAAGAGTGAGGGGGGATTTGATAGCCTTCAATTACCTGAATGGGGGTTCCAAAGAGGATGGAGCTCGGCTGTTCTCCGTGGTGGCAGATGACAGAACAAGAAGCAATGGTCTCAAGTTGCAGTGGGGGAGGTCTAGGTTGGATATTAGGAAACACTATTTCACTAGGAGGGTGGTGGAGCACTGGAATGGGTTACCTAGGGAGGAGGTGGAATCTTCATCCTTAGAGGTTTTAAAGGCCTGGCTTGATAAAGCCCTGGCTGGGATGATTTAGTTGGAGTTGGCCCTGCTTTGAGCAGGGGATTGGACTAGATGACCTCCTGAGGTCTCTTCCAACCCTAATATTCTATGATTCTATGTGCTTAAGTACCTTGCTCAATGGGGATGATTTGCTGGATTGGGGGCCTTAAATAAGTTGAGGACAATCTTGCACTGTTTTCCCTGCGCTCCCCCCAATGTGTTTGTATCCACCACTTGTCCTGCTTAGGTTTTAAGCAGGGACCATCTGAGAGGGTGGGTGGGTGGATTTTTTTTTTGGAGGGGGGGGCAGTAGCGTAGCCAGGGGGGAGCAGGGGGAGCGGCTGCTCCCCCACTGAGCAGAAGCGGCGCCTTTTTTTGCTCCCGACGCTTTTTGCTCCCGACACCATTTTTTTTTAGCTCCACTCCCCCTGTTCTCTAAACCTGGCTACGCCACTGGGGGGAAAGGAAATGGATGTACAGTGGGTGCTAATTTCTTGTGGGTGCTACTGCAATTCAGATAATACTTTCTCCCTGTCTTTTTGCATCAGGATGTGTCTTGTCGCAAGCACATCTCACATTAAAATTAGTAATAGCATTTATTCCAGTAATGCCCCCAGTGTGCTGGGTGCTGTCCTAACACAGAGGAAGATAGATTGCAAACTGTTCAGATGAGGGACTAAGGCCCTGATCATCCAATGAGCTCCATGCGGGTGGACCCTTGCACCTACATACAGCACCATTGACTTCATGTGGGCTCCGTGTGGGAGCAGGGGTCTGCCCAAGCAGAGCACATTTCAGGACTGGAGCCAAGAAAACAAGCAGCTCATAATGGTGAGGGGCTGGCAGGTGATGGAGGGAAAAATCAGAACAAAAAATATATACATACACATATATTTTGATTTACATTAATAAAACAAATATCAATGTCTGCTCAACCTGGCTGGTGGTATCTAATTTCTAGTAGGCAGCCTGGCAGAAGTGGGTTTTGAGAAGGGATTTGAAGGAAGAGGGGGTAGTGGCTGCAGTTGGAGTGCTATAGTGTGTCCTCACGCTCAGGCATGTAATTCACTTTCTGCCAGCTGGTGGATATAAATAGAACAGGCTCCCCTAGGCTATATTGAACTCTGTTCTTTCCAGTATTCACCAGTATTTCCCTTTCCTTAATGGATTAGCTTTTCATCTGTCTTCCTCTGTGCCATGCCTGTGAAACGTACATGGCTGCTGAACCAGGCCAACAGGAAAGGTCACTGAGTGGTTAAATATTTTACAGGCTGCGTTTTCACAGGAGGAGGAAGAAGAGAATTAGCAATGCCAGACCTGCTGACCAGGTATATGAATATGAATGTCAAGGTTGCACATTTAACATCTATATTCATATTTAGGCTCCTGATTTAAACAGGCAGTGTCAACTTAGGTCAAACTTCTGCTTTTTAAAAATCTACTAATTTAACAATAACTAGGATGACTAAATGATTAGAGCAGTGGTTTTCAAACTTTTTGTATTGGTGATCCCTTTCACACAGCAAGCCTCCGAGTGTGACCCTCTCCATTTTAAATTAATGGGGGGGGGGTTCAATTTAATGGGGGCTTGGGGCTGTCAGCCTCATGGGGCTATCAGCTCGTGACCCCCATGTGACCCCCTTGTAATACCCTGAGGGATCACGACCACCAGTTTGAGAACCCCTGGATTAGAGAAACATTTGTTCTGTTTTTTTTCTCAGTTTATTTTGGGGATTTGCTGGCCCATGATTATTTGTCTGTTTCATTGCTTTCCCTGTATAAAAGTGATTATTACTATTTATATTACAGTACTTAGGCTAGCATGAGCCCCGCTAGCCCCTCTAAAAATAGCAGTGTAGATTGTGCTTTGAATTGCAACTTGAGACGGAGCTTGAGCTCTGAAGCCCAGGGAGGGAGGTGAGCTGTCTACTGTCTACAGCTATTTTTAGAATGCTAGCATGAGCCCCACTAGCTTGAGTCTCTTGCCCTGGGCTGGGAGGCTTGCTCCCGCAGCCTCCAAAATGCTAGACAATCCCGTAGGCTTCTAACCTGAAAACATGCTTGTGTACTTAATTTTAAGCACATGGGTAGTCCCATTGAAGCCCTGAGCCTGCAAGTTACTCTGTCTGGTAGATTCCTGAACCTGTAGAGAGCTCACTGAAATTAGCTCTCTGGAAATCTCCCACAACCATAGTTGTTACAGCAAGGTGTATTTGGAACCACTATGTAAGTATCCAGAAGGTAGTACAGTACAATGGAGCAGAAACAGCTGGCTAGCATGGGTGTCATGCCAGATTGGTACTTACCTTGCTGCTGTCCCACCTAGTAAATTACCAAGGCTTTTGTTTTCTAGTGTAGACATGCAGCCAGAATTCATGGAGTAGCAGTCCTTACTGTCATATGGGAATCGGGCAACCTATGTTCAATTCTGGACTCTGAAACTGGCTTGCAGTGTGAATTTGGGCATCTGCTTAACTTCTCAGGGCCCTGTTTTCCCTACCTGTAAAATGAAAATGATAATAGGTTAACAGCCTTTATGAATCATGTTGATCTCCAGATACAAAATGCAAAAGTACAAAGTATAATTAATATAGTGCTGCAGGCTGAGGGTTTGTTTTGCGCTGGATTTTTTTTTTTTTTTTAAGTCCTGGTACTGGTCTACACATTTTTTATACAAGTGTTCATTACGGGATGGTGGTAGTTTTTGTTTTTTAACTAACGTAGCTTTACCAGACTAACCCTAGTGTGGCTGCAGTTATGCCAGTACAGTCGAACCTCGGAGTTACAAACTGCCCAGTCAACCACACACCTTATTTGGAACCGGAAGTATACAGTCAGGCAGCAGCAGAAACCAAAAAAAGAAGCTAATACAGTACAGTACTTAACGCAGTTAAATGTAAAGTACTAAAAAAATTAAGGGAAAGCAGCATTTTTCTTCTGCATAGTAAAGTTTCAAAGCTATATTAAATCAATGTTCAGTTGTAAGAACAACCATAATGTTTTGTTCAGAGTTACGAGCATTTCAGAGTTACGAACAACCTCCATTCCTGAGGGGTTTGTAACTCAGAATTCTACTGTATAACAGTGCCTTATGCTGAAATAGCTTATTCCCCATACCATATGGGGACAAGCTGTACCGGTACAAGTACGTTTATACCGGTGTAATTGTGTTTACACCAGGAGGGAGTGTACTGCTGTAACTCTAGTAGTATCTACAGAAAAAGTCTTAGAGCTGAAAGACTAAATTCATCCATTACTTGGAGCACAACATAAATTATTTCTGAGGGTAATTTATCACTGGTAACTTTAATGAGTTTTACCCATAAATATCCATTTACACACAAATCAGTGCAGGCATGAATGTACTGTTAGCTAGTCAACTTTCAAAAATGTAGAATTAGCTTTATTCCAAATTTACAGCAGGGATAACTGGTCTCATCAATTAGCCTTAATTTAGTGGGACTGCTGTGCTAAACGTTTGTGTGCCATTCATCTCTGTGTTCATGCTGCTCAGTAGTGTTTGCATAGCTTCAGAAGCCAAGCTGGCCTTGAGAATTTTGGGATGACACACAGATGAGTTTTGAGGTTCCCTCCAAATTTAATTGTATGATTTTTAAATTCCACCAACTGCTCTGGCCCCATATACAGGGATTGTAACTGTGCTGCCAGAGACAGAGAAAATTCCTCAGGTGCAGAAGCAGCATAGGATCAGTGCAAGTAACCCTAAGCTGCCTTCTCTCAGAAGCCCTGTCATAGGAGGCATGCTGGGGGCAAGAAGGAGGGGTGACTTGGCAGAAAGGTCAATAGCCGTAGACTCAGTATTGTGAGGGATTCTGGTCTGCAATGTGACACTTGGGCAGCTGTTGTAAATTGGAGTAGCCCAGGGTCTCCTCAGCAGCACTGAATAAGGATAGTGCAAAGATGGCTTATTTATGCATACAGTACACCACATTGAAAGTCCTGCAGGCAGTATTACCATCTCCCACAGCGTCCATAAGTCAAAAAGGGATATTGGCCTAATCTTGCAGTCCTAACCCAGGCAAAATTCGCATTTAAGTTTTGCTTCCATTAAATCTAGGATGACACCCTATATTAATGTTCTCGGACAGAGGCTAAAATATATGCAATTACTTTAATTGTTTCTGGGGAAGGCATTAATTAGTATATCAAAGTCTCTGTCAATATTTCTCTGGGTGATTAAAAACAGAAAGGTAAAGATCTAAGTGGTGACAGGGAATACAAGGATCAAATATTAAAGGAACTATGACATTATCCCCTACGATATATAAAACCACTTGATTAAAACCTTTAAGGAGATTTATTTTCTGCTTACCATGCCTTTATTCCCCATTGACAACTGAACTAGAGGAGTCTCTTTACAGATTTCCTTAATGAGCTTGCATTTATGAACTTGTTTTTCTACGAGGTTGAGCTCTTGGTTACGGTCTCTCTTGTGGCTCATTACAAAGTACTCCGTATTGAATGTTTGATGCTTTCTAGTTAGAATAGTTCATCCCAGCTTTGTTTCTGGACAATAAAAAATATAATAGTATGGGGTTTTTTTGGATGATGGGGGAAGGGAGGAAGATAGAGGTTTAAAGTACGAGTAAAAATGTTCTAAAAATCTATTTAGACCGTAGTCTTTTTGGTATCTAGCATTAAAAGAATATATATAGGAAACGAAAGTGCGGGAAGGAAGGAGGGCTTTCAGTAAGAATCAGAAATGAGAAGTGCATTGACTGTATGTACTGCAAGTGTGTTTCCTTTCTTCAGCAGTCTCTCTGTGAAGTGTACTCTGAAGTAAAGTTTGTGTTTGATTGCCTATACCCTCACGCTCTGCACGTAGCACTGTCATTAAGCCATCATCTAGCTGGCCAGGAGCCAGAACTCAGTAGTTAAGGGGCGGGCTTCCTAAACCGAAACAGCTTTTATTGATACAATGATGCACCAAGCCTGTTTACATCTGCTAATTGGAGACTAAATCTGAATATCCTGACAGAAAGTAATTAATTGGCTATAGCCTCATAAATTTCAGGTTTTATGGTGAGAGCATGGCTGCTCTCAACATGCAGTAAGTGAATCCATTCTCAAACTGTACTGCCTGTGGGCACATAAAAAGAACGCCAGCTGAATAAAATTTCAGCATAAAGAGAAGTTTAAATTGGAACATAATTTAAAAAAAAAACTCTTTAGTATTGTAGAACACAATGAGTGGGGGAGTCCATGAGCAATGGAAAATCAGAGAAATGTTAATCATAGCAAATACTAACAAATACATAATTATAGCAAATACATAGCAAATATGTGGGTTAAAGAGCATGACAACATCCTTCTTACATAAGTGAATAATTTTTTTGATAACTAGAAGAGACAAGGGTGTTACCGTAAGCAGAATTACGATCCTATTGTCCTAATATTCCATACAACTTTGGTTTTATTTCTTTAGCTTTCAGCGTTCTCCTGAAAATGCAGAGTTAACAAATGATACCTATCCTTTGCAGTTGGAATAGTTTTTGGATCATTGGTTGATTCTTCTTTGGAGACGTTTTCGTCTTCTAGTCAAAGAAAGACCCTTAACCAATCCTGTGGCAATCAGAATAATGACAGATGGAATACCATATAGTTCAGGGAAATGGGATTCTCTAAGAATCCCAACATGGTATCAGTTTCCTGGAATTGCACACAACACTCTGCCTGCTCCTGAAAACTTCTCATAAATGCATCTCTGAACATGTGAAAGCAACAACAAAGCTACAATGGTACAGCTGAATCATCAAGGCAGAACACAAAGCAGAGGCAAGCAAAGCAAGAATTTTTTTCTGTTCCTGGAACATCCAGGTCTGTCCCATAAGTATCCAAGGGAAAAGCAACTACCAGGCCAACTAGCTAAGCTGATGTGTCCTGGGAACAGAGGAAGGTTGCACAGTTAATTGAGAGGTAGTTTCTGCCTAACAGGAAAGTAGTAAAATATTGCTACTGACACTGGCAATCCTAAGATTGGTGAATAGATTCATGGTCATTCCCCTGGATGGTCTAGCACAGTGGTTCTCAAACTTTTTTACTGGTGACCCCTTTCACACAGCTAGCCTCTGAATGCGACCCCCCCTCCTTATAAATTAAAAACACATTTTTATATATTTAACACCATTATAAATGCTGGAGGCAAAGCAAAGTTTAGGATGGAGGCTGACCGCTCTGGATCCCCCCCTGTAATAGCCTTGTGACCCCCTGAGGGGTCCTGACCCCCAGTTTGAGAACCCTGGTCTAGAATATGCCTTCCCTTCTTCCTCGAGCCTATGCTTAATTTTGCAAGTAGTCACAAGTCTCCCTTTGAGCCAGTAGGTAGGTACCTTCGTAGTTTTATCTTCCGCCTATAGGTGAGAGAACTTGCTTTCTCATTCAGCACTGCCATTGAAGGGAATGAAGACTTTTGGGAGAGTAAGGTGAGCAGAATGTAACCTATTGGAACTGGCAGTTACCTTTCAAATGGACATGAGACAGTTTGTTTAGATTTTTAACAACATTCTTCTCTCCCTTCCGTTCCCTCCTATTTATTCTCTGGTAGAGACCATTATATTAGGCCAATATGGCTAGTCTATTCCTTGGTGTGGCAGTTGGGTGTTTAGACTTTCATAAATTCAAACAAATTAATATTTAATAATAGCCATGTAAACCGTATGCCTGACCATTATAAATTACACAGTGGAAAACATTTGGGCACAATTGGGTGCAAAAAGAAAGTCCTTCAGAAATGTCCCATTTTGCCTGTGTATCATACGAGACTTGACTGAGAATCTCTTTGCTTTGAGCATTAAATATCAGACTATTCATGCTCTTTTAATGTCGTGCATGCTGTGTACCTTTTTTTCTCCTAGATGCACAGAATATTTGCAGTCTACAAACTGTACTCAACCTGTTTTTTTTAATGTGCACTCAGACCTGGGCCTCTGATGTGAATCCTGGTTGTCCTTATTCTCCAAATGTGTGTGTTGTCTAATCTTTTAGTTAAGCTTTGCAAACCACATATTAGACTCCACTTTTAGGCAACTTGGAAGCCATTTAAAAATATATCCTAAAGCTTGTGTGGCAGTAGAAGTAATGCAATTAACTATTAGTATTTTGGCTTTCCATCTCATGACATAAATGAGAGGATGCAATTATCATAAACCACTATTGCTTTGTGTTTATGTAGCACCTTTCATTCCACAGACCCTCAAAGTTCTTTATAAACTTAATTAGCTCAACTGTCTCAAATTTCATTGCACTGCGACCTCCTTCTGACAACAAAAATCACTACACGACGCCAAGAGGGGGTATTGAAGCCTACGCTCCCTTGAGCCCCACCACCCTGGGCAGGGGGGCCAGAGCCCAAAGGCTTCAGCCCTGGGCAGGGGGCCTGTAACCTGATCCCCACCACCCAGGGCTGAAGCCCTCAGGCTGCGGCTTCAGCCCCAGGTGGTAGAGCTTGGGCTGCAGCTTCAGCCCCAGGCCACAGCAAGTCTAACACCAACCCTTGCAATCCCATTAAAATAGGGTTGCAACCCATTTTGGGATCCCAACCCACAGTTTGAGAACCGCTGAGAGGGATCACTGTGCCCTCTCCTGGGATCAAATATAGCAGCTGTTTAATGACAAAAAGCAACACTACACAACAGTCTGGTGCAGGAAATTGAAAAAAAATACTGGAACCAGCTGATACCTATAGAACTAATTTATGCATGCAGATGGTAATTATCCAAGGCAGAATTTTATTGGGTCACTGGAAATAACAGCCCTGGGGTTGGAGAAAGGTTTGGGACCTATAGTGGTCACAAATGTCAGTACCATGCATTTACATCTTATCCTAAAATGTCAACTTTATAGTCCCTACTAGCATGACACTGGGGCACTGCCTCAATGCTAACATACAGGGAAAATGCCACCTTCTGACTCACCACCACCACCCAGGAATTCCTTGAAGAACTCCTCTGCAAGTAGTGACTAACCCAACTCTATTTAGCTTGTGAAATCTGACAATTCCACAATGTATTGTGAGGTGGCTGCAGGCCAGTAGTAAGAAAAATTAACCAGGGCTTTTCCCTAGTGGAAGCATTGAGGAGAGAAAGAGAATGAAGTGAGTGGGGGACTCTTTATACATCTCTAGCTTTTTGTATACTTCCAGGTCTTCATTTGTATTTCCTTGCAGTTTTCTATGACTTGCAGAATTCTTCCCCTGGTAAAGTCAAATATCATATATTACAAATTGAATTATAATTATTTCCTTTTGTAAACCTTTTTGTGCAACATGTAATTCACTGACAATCCTTGGCTCTTTGCTATGGATAATAATTACTTCTCATTTAACTGATGGTTAGGTTTCCCAAGTGGGTGTAAACAAACATCTCAGATAATGACAGTGCAGAAACAGTAGAATTCTTGATTCCTTCATGGGTTTCCAAGTTCCCTAGGTTTGCTACATAGAAGACTTGAGACAGACAGAAAACCAATCACAAGCCCCCTCTATGATCTAATTAGAAACATGTAATAAATAACACTCCAGGATTTTAGTGCTTTAATATGTGATTGTCAGCTAGACAGCCTTTAACCAGCTATGTCATTTGTATGTACACTGATGTGTGAGGTTTTTAATCTGGAGTATTAGACCATAGTATATTTTTGGCATCAACAAATTGCAGACTAATGAAAGCAAATTCACCTGCTGATTCACTTTTATTAAAAGGAGGATATCAGCTGAGATTTACTCTTGAGTATTTGCAATGGGAAGTTAAGCCTATTCACACTGGTTGCAGCTGATTTCATGCTATAAAATAACAGAACAGGGCACATTCATTCTTCCTGCTGCCTGATTGATTTATATTAAATCAGAATTGGCTGTTGGGGATAGACTTTTCCCCAAAGGAAAGTATTCTCCTTAACACACCAACACAAAGCCATAGGAAATAATTGTTGTTGTTGCACCAGCTGCTCCCCTATATAGGGGATAGTGATTTTGTTGATCTGATCCAGTCTTCATTTTTTGCAGCAAGCCCAAGTGCTAAACTGGCAAATACCAATGTTCATCAATTACCTAAATTAGGTCTAGGTCACTCAGCTCATCTCCTGTTTCTTGTTTGCTTGCCAATGAATCGAAAAGCAGTACTAACAGCTGGAAGCCCTGCTGAGACCAGCTTGATCTATACTGGAGCTGCTCCAGCCAGTGCTCTGATAAAACTTGATATCATTTCAACAGGCTCTAGGAGGACCGCAATGATTTCCCTTAATTGTTTAAGGCTTCATTCAAATATTACTAGTGCCAGGAAAAGGGATATTTCACTTCAGCTCTTCTGCCCCTGAGTCTAGCTGCTGCTGGAAAGCTCCTATTTAACCTTTTATATAAACATGTTCAGTGCTTTTGGATGCTATGGTAATTGTTCTACTCATTCATCCCCAGGGACTCTATAAGTAGCAGATACAGACAATACAAAATAATAATAATAAATACCTCGAGGCTTCTGCTGAGTAAAAGCACGTTTCTTATTAGACTGTAGTATGTGGGGAGGCCTGGGGAGATTCTGGCCTCAGTGTTAAGGTGTTAGAGCCAGATCCTCAATGATATTTAGTCACCACTGACACTTTCAAAACCACCACTCAGCTGCTGCCTAACCCCTCCTCTTCCCGCTGTCTAACTTGCCACCGGGTGACATTTGCAAAGCCACCTATGTTCTGACATTGCCCCACAGCTAATGAGCTTCTCGGAGCACTAGCTCAAGCAGAGGCCCTGAAGTGGGATTCTCAAACTAAACAAGGGAATGTCTGTCTCACCCGTGGGGCTTGATCCTATTGGCCTGCTCAAAGACTAAGACCTGATACCCATCATCCCCTGCAGCAAGAGGGCTGGCTGCAGGCCACCAAGAGGTGAGGATAGCACAGCTCCCAGACAAGACTGTGAGCATGTGAGAGACAGAGGGCTTGTTGAGATGGCAAGTTAGTATTCGGCAAGCTGGGGTATAAATCTACAGCATGCCGGCCATACACTAACTGTCCATGTGGGCCCTGCTGCTGTGCACTAAAAGTTCCCTCATGCACACTGACCTATGTTAGAGGGCTTTCCCTCAACCCTCCCACTTCCCTGGTTCTTGTCACGCAGCTAGCAAGCAGCAAAAGACCAGAAGTCTCAAGAGCAGACAATACGATGTTTATTGGGGTTAGTTTCCAAGCAAGCATATTGTGAATCCCTTCTTGCCAGACAGGATGCTATCAAATTAAGTTTTCTTTAACCATCTTAAGATCTGTTTCTTTATCTGGTGGTGATGGGCATTATCAGGACAGGATCATCTTCCTAATAGCCCAATACCACCTTACTTCAATGTGACTGGTTTGGGATGTGAGGACGTGACCCTACGCTTCCCAGCTTATGGCTGCCCCTGCTGCTTAGCCAAAGACCTTAGCCTAAGAACAAGGCCTCAGACTATGCTGTCTAGAGAAGGCCCATACACAGGCAGACTGTGATTTCGATTCTTTGTTTTTATACCCCTGTAACTAGCTAAGTGATAAAAATACACCTAAGTTCTTAAAGTATAGGCCTTTACAGGCAGACCTGAATATCTATATTCTAACAGCTTAATCAGTGCACACTAGTGCACCAGCAGGGTCCACAAGGACAGTGAGGAATAGATTTACAAAGGAATTTAGGTGTGGCATCATTGATCACCATGCCTAACTGTGGGTGCTTAGAACATCAATGGGGTTCAGTAAAGCCTGAGTTCAGTGCCTAGGCTCCCTCTACAATGAATCAGGAAAGGTAGGTTCCTTAGAATGGGAGGCATGAAAGCCAGCACAGTAGGCAGTTCCCTGCCTAAACTAGCCAATAGGAGATGGGGGGGGGGGGGGGTCCTAAGCCCCACCCCTCTCAGGGAATTTGGTGCCAAGGTCCAGGCTGCATGGAGACTCTTTCCTCTGCTTGGGATTCTTAGCTCTTATTCTTATTCTTATTCTTAGTGGAACAGCTTCAACAGGGGAAAGCATCATCTCAGGCTATCCCATAGCACTGTGGTAGGACACTCACCTTAAAGGTGGCAGATCATTGTGCAAATCCTTTATTTCCCATCAAGGGCTTCAACCAGGGTCTCCCACATCCCAGATGAGTGCCCTAACCACTGAGCTGAAAGTTATGAGGGAAGGCCTCCTCTTCCCACCTGTTTTTGTGTAAGCTCTCCAGTTGGAGAGCTCTGAAGACGCCTACCTAATAACTCACCTGTGGGGCCCAAAGCAGAGAAATGCCTCTCTGCCCTCCCACCCTCCCTACCCTGGTATAGGGAGTCTGGGTATCTAGCTGTGGGCTGAGGATTCCACTAGGTGGCAGGGCACCTAGGGGTTTGGCATTGAAACACTGAGCTGATCAGCCCCTAAGTACTTTTAAGACTCTGGGCCTTAGGCTGTGTCTACACAGCAGCTGGGAGGTGTAGTACACCACTCAGGAAGATATACACACACGCTAGTTCTGACTGAGTTAGCACACTAAACATAGCAGTGTGACTGCAGCAGCCTGGGCAGCGACTCTGGCTATCCACCCAAGTACAACTCTGTCTGAGATCCTGGTATGTTCATGCCATGATGGGGACACTATTCTTTTGGGGCACTAGTTTGAGCAGAGCTAGCATGTATATGTCTACCAGTGCTGGGGATTACACCTCTCAGCTGCTGTGTAGATGTACCCTTAGTGACAAACTCTGACTTATTACACCACAAGAGCTCGCTTTTTTCAAACCGCAATCACTCTGAATTTTTATTTGAACAATTCATTGCTATTCAAATGATGTGTGCCCATTGAAGAAAGCCTTCCTTGGCCGTCCAGCACCACCATAATGTTGTGTAAACACCTTAGTTTCAAGCCAGGGCATCTCAATCAGCCAAAGAGTATTGTTCCCGTGGTACAAAGGATTAGTATTGTCCTTCCTCTATTGCCAGAGCTCACAGTCATGAGCTCCCGCTACATTGCAAATACAACTGTCAAGGAACCTGGTTCCAACCAGGTTTGTCCCTTAGCCTTTTTACTGACGTATTTCCAGTACTGCCGTGCAGCATGGACCTTAGCGATGTTCCTCAGTCTGGTAATGAAATATAATTGAGGTTCAGCCTACATTACAAATTGACACCCAACTTGCAACCAGGTTCCCTGAAAGGACTATAGTGTGAATAGGGCCTTAGAGACCTATCCTGCAAGGTGCCAGCACATCCTGAGAGTGCCCATTGATATTGATGGGAATTAAGAGCACACATCGCCTCCTTGAGATTCTTACCTTACCTTGTAGGATTGGGCCTCAAAATAGCTATGTCCATAGGGGCTTGGACAGCAGAGCAGATTATAAATTGCATAACATAATGACTTGTTAGTGCCATTCTGCCAACCTTTACAGAAAAGGACAGGCAACATGAAGGAAAGTAAATTAGCATTAAAAATAGAGAACTGTATGTGTGCAACTGTGTGTACAATCATTTCCGCCATTGGCACACCCTTGAGGGAACAGAGTGTAAGCTTAATTAACAGAGGTTCAGAGGAATCCATTGTGCTAGCTGACTGTCTGCCACCATTGCCACTACGTATTCCATGCCTCCAGTGTTAACAATAGAGGAAAAGTTTTTTGGGGGGAAAGCTAGTATGGCCATATCTTACTAGAGTTTACTGCACTTAGGTTGTCACTACCAATTCAGACCAATAATTTAGACAAGTGAGGTATGGTAACATATTGATAATCCCTTGAGCATCCAGTGCCCTGTCTGCTAATATAATTCTACTGGGATGAACTCATGTTAAATGTGTACGTGCTGCAAGACCAATTTTTTTTTTAAAGTGCTCAATATATACTCCCCCTAGTCATCTTTAGTTCTCTCTTGTGGTTCAAAATGATTCATGTTTGTGTTTCTGTTGATTCTTCTTACCATTAAATGTGAAATTAACCCAACCATGACTTAAATGGCCAAATCAGCAGGTCTGAGGATGATCAAAGAAAGAATTGTGATTCTGAAAAATTTTGGTTACTTCTGTGGCTCAGCCCGTGACAGCAAACACGTATAGCCTGGTTCAAGCACAGCCTAAAGATTTGCATATCTCTGCACACTTCACTCCTGGGGAACCTGAATTTGCAATTGCATGTAGTGTTTTTGAACATGAGATGTGTGCAGGAAACTTGGAGTGGAGGATGGGAACGCAGGAAAACTTCAGCATAGTAAGATTGCTGTCTGCTTTCACTATGACCAAGAACTTCATAGTAACAGTGACCATGCAGCCTTAGAAACCCTAGCAAACCTTTGAGATACTCTCTCTTGAACAGCAAGCTGCTGTTGAAAGTTATGTAGCTTTTAAATAATAGTAACTTTGGTCCCTTTATGTTTTAGTTTGTTGAGTAATATGCTATTTCCCCCTCCAGTGTACTTGCTCTTGTACTCCAAAGGCATTACAGGTATGGAATTGCCCATAGGCAGGATCATATGGGGAAAGAAATTTATGTGACTGGTCCTCTTGTTAGTATCCACTGGAATCTTTGAATTGATGCTCTAAATAATTTAGCATTTAGAGTCAAATCAACTGTTCAGGAAGGTTTTAAAAACAAAGCGAGGGTCTTGGGGAGTTTAGTTGATGGATATTTTTCTTTCATTTAGGCAATGGTAGCTTGCTACCCTGGGAACGGAACTGGGTATGTTCGTCACGTAGACAATCCAAATGGCGATGGGCGCTGTATCACCTGTATTTATTACCTGAATAAGGACTGGGACTCAAAGGTATGTGAGCCAAGGGTTCCAAAAGCAACCCCATATTTCTAGGCAAGGGAAGACTGGCCCAGAAACAGTTTGTTGTTGCTATTGTGGGGAGGGATAGCTCAGTGGTTTGAGCCTTGGCCTGCTAAACCCAGGGTTGTGAGTTCAATCCTTGAGGGGGCCATTTAGGGATCTGGGGCAAAAATTGGGGATTGGTCCTGCTTTGAGCAGGGGGTAGGACTAGATGACCTCCTAAGGTCCCTTCCAACCCTGATATTCTATGGTCAGTTGTTTACTTGCATTTCATATTTTCATGAACTCTTGAACAGCTGATTTAAAATTGCACTTTTCAGTTACGTTTTGGGTTTTCTTGCTGTTTTTAGTAACCCCTTTGGAAGCTTGAAACTGAAATCATTTCCTTATCAGTTTTTTTTCTTTCATTCTCCCTCCTCCCCTGCCCCCCATCCAGTTTGTTTGTTATAGAACAGCTTGTGTGCTGGGCTGCTGGCATTTTAGTTTCTTTTAGAGAAAAGAGTAATGAAGTATTTAGAAAGAAACCACATCCACTCAGGATTAAGTGGAATCTGGGAGCAGTTTTAACAAAAAAAATGGCAAGTCAGTTTTGGGGTCTGTTCCTTTAAGTTGACCTGCACAGGATCTATAAAAAATGGGTTTGTGCCCTTTTTTGCTTCTTATGAAGAGGGCATGAAAGACATTTATTCATTTATGCTTGTTTTTCACTTTAGGGATATTAGGAATGTGAAGTCTGATCTTTCCTGGCTTTGCTAGAAAATTTCTTGCCAGAAATGTTTATGATCTCTCTTGCGTTAATTTAAAGACCTGGGTATTATGACTGCTTCCTGGTTAAACAAAGGCTGCTTTATGCCTCTCTGGAAACATAAAAGTGCTATAAAGTGGGTGTAAAAGCCCCATGGGAATATCCTTGTTCAGGGATTTTTCCTCCTCCCCATTCTCGCCCGGCTAAAATAGAACTGATGTAAATGCGCTACATGAGCCCTTCTCAACATAGCGGGCACATTGAATGCATGTTGAGGACCGAGCCCCAATGCTGCTCTGTCTTATGCTGGGAGTCTGTCAGGGCCTTGCATGGTCCTAGAATACTGAGAACACAAAGGTGGTTTAAAGCTATCTTTTGTCCTCAGCCCTAAGCACAGGAACAGATTAACTGAAGATTGGGTAGCTTGAGTCCAGAAAGACTACCTGCCTTCCTTCCCATCAGTCAGGCATATTAGAATTCTCATGGTAGCCCATCTTCCTTTTGCTCTAGATACCGGACCTCTGTTTTATTTTTCTGACTGCCTTTGGCACTATTAGACTCTGTCAAAGATGAACTTTCCACGATAGTTTAGTATTTTGGGGTGATCTGATCAGGCTTATGGGCCTGCAGCTTCAGACTCCATTTTGTGTGGCCTCTAGGAGTTACCTCCGTGAATTAGGGCCGTTTGTCATGTTTTCTGTCTCCAACTGTCTCATTAGAAGCCTGACCCCTTTATACATTAAAGATGCAAGTTTTTGCTCAAGTGGTCTGACCCTGCTCCCATTGAATCCTGTGGAAAAACTTTCATTGACTTCCGCTGAAAGCAAGATCAGACCCAGCAAAAGAAGCACTTCCTGAGTGTGAGAAGTAGCTTCATTTCTTTGACTGTACCTCCAGGATCAGAGCCAAAATTGAGGCTCCTCTGCAGCACCATCGCACCCTCTCTGTACTTGTGTCCTGTGGAAACCCCTCTGGAGAAGGAGCTAGATTCATGGGATTGGGAGGCCTTGCCCCCTGTATACTCCCCAGGTCTTTAAATCCCTTCCATTCATGGGATCACAGCACACTTCATAAGGGGAGTCCGGTAGAGTTTCCCTACCTCTCTGGCCACATCCCATGAGTTTCTTTGCCAAATGGGGTGAGCTGGCTCTCATTTCTGTTTCTGTGCACGTTGTATCATTACAAGGCAATTAATTCAGCCCCGAGCAGGGGATTTATCAGATGTTAAATAATAAACAAGATACGGGCTTGTAAAATCAGACTGTTTCTTCAGATTTCTGTTGTTAGAATGCTTTCAAACCTCTTCCCAGGTTATTTCCTGGTCAGATAATACTAAGGTCACCTTCTTCTTAACATGCATTGGTCATGTAAAGCAGCTATCCCTTTAAGTGCCAACACGCTTCCTCCACTAAATCCCAACGAATGATTTAATATTAGAGAGATGCTGCCACTGAAAAATCCTGCATTATAGAAAAACACAATCCTGAACCTACAGCATGTTCTGAATAATATCCCCCCAGATTGAAATGGAAAAAAATATAACCATCTATTTGACCTGTTGCACTTCCCTTAGTCCTCTAGGAGGATGGTAGCACAGACTTGTACCCTGTGCACTTCCACTGATGCACGTAAATTGGTGCAAACTTTGTCCCATAAGATCGTCGGCAACCAGAGTGAGAGATGTGACAACCCACACCACAAGGACCAGAAGGAGTGAGAAGATTGGAGGATGTATATACAATTTTATATATAAAATGAAACTTTAGATGGCAGGATACACCTGCATATTCATGTTCAGTGCAGTGTTCCACTGTCAGACCCAAAAGAGAACTCCAATGTGCTGCAATACCAGGGTTTTGAAATGCCATTTAACAGTCATGCAGTGAAGTCTGATCTCAAACCAATAAGAATGAACAAACAATCTTCTTATGAGTCTTAACTAATTTTAGAAATGAGACCATGAGCTCAAGTGGTTTCCATATGTTTGTGACAGAGCCTCTGTGAAGGGGGAAGTCCTGTCTCAAAAAAGCAGCTGCTGTTTCATCTTGGCTTACTTTCTTTAAACAGATGTTTATGCTCAATCAATCTGAATTGTTTGCTAAAATCAAAGTGACTAACTTGAGGCAACACACAGCTCTCCAGCACTGCAATGTGCTGCTATTGCATTGCCCTCAACTTTTACTCCACATTTGTTGTGTGTTAAAGAGGAAAATATTGTCATTTTAAAATGTGGGTGTATGTATGTGGGGAAAAATAATCCTTCACTCTACTTTCAGCTGCACGGTGGAATTCTTCGAATATTCCCGGAAGGAAAGTCCTATGTAGCAGATGTTGAGCCCATTTTTGACAGGTTACTGTTTTTCTGGTCAGACCGAAGGAACCCACATGAAGTACAACCTTCCTATGCAACCAGGTAAATAAGATGTTCAGTACTGACATGTGGCCAAAGATGAAAGAGCTTGGCTTTTTTCCAACACATACATAGTATATAAAAATATGTAACTTTCATGTCGGGGCTTGTATCTGTATATATGCGCACATGCATATATACAGTATAAGTACCTAATATGAATGGAGTTTATCTGGGGCCATTGAAGTCAATGAAAAATTTCCCCACAAAAATGAGCAGCAGGATCAAGCCATATACGTGCATAACATATAGGGTGAAATTCACCACGCCCTCTATCCCATTTGTTGCGGCCCGTGTATGCTGCTGTGAGCCCTTCAGCTGGTGAGGAGAGAATTCCTCAGTGGCAGGCTCTGCATAAAACAGCCATGGTGAATATGAGTGTGGGGGTCCTTGGAGTGGGCCTGTATCATGTAGCATTACAGGGATTGTGGGTGCTGCTGCCAACTATAGGGCGAGCCAGGCCAGGCTACCATAAGTTAGAGTAACCCCCAAACTGGCTAAGTCACCCCAGAGATTGTTTCAGCACTTGGAGCACCTAGGATGGAATGATCTTACAGTGATTTCTGCCCTCCCTTTGCCAGCTCTGTGCTATGCCACCCAGAGGTACAGCACACATTCTCCCCTATTTTACTCACACACACACACACACAAACCCACCAGAGATTCCCTGGAAAAATCAAATTAGTTCTCTATTCGTCTGTTTCCAATTTTACAATAAACAAACTAGTGTTTTGAGCTCTCTGTATGAGAATAAAAACTCAGTGTTCTTGGGTGTTTAGTGTCTTCTTGGGAGTCTAAGAAATAAATCATTTTTCTTTTTTTCACAGATATGCCATGACTGTGTGGTATTTTGATGCTGAAGAAAGAGCAGAAGCCAAAAAAAAGTTTAGGAATTTAACTGGTATGATTTTTTTAAATAAATCTTTACTGAAAATAATTCAAGGCATTTCTGTTTCACTATGGCTATCCAGCATGCACCATGCTGTGATGTCACAGCCACTACAGAACTACATGGGACCACACAGCTGGCCTAACTCTTTCGTCAACCTAACTCTGTAGTGTAGACAGGCCTAAATCTCTGACTGCCAAAATGAGAAGTCAAGGATAGATCATTCCAACTGTCCTGTTCCATACACTCTCCCTGAACCTCAGATACTGAACATTGTAGGAGACAGGATACTACTCTAGATGGACCATTGGTCTGACCCAGTATGGCAGTTCTTATACAGATATCGTATTTTCCCCAACTGAGTCTTCTGATTACTGCTATCACATTAGATGTTCAAAACACTTACTTACTATAACTTAACTGCATTTTCAATTGTTCATTGTAGATGCAGGGAAGACAGAAGCAGCTCTCCATGAAGACTGAACAGTGATCTGCTGTCATAGTGCTTTTATCACAACCGTTTCTGAACTCTTTGCAGATGATGAGATCCAAAGATGACTTGTCCATTTCCAGTGAAACATTGGACATTCTTCTTACTCACAGGAATGTACTGATTTGTCCAACACCTGCATATTACATTGATGGTACTCGCAGTAGCCTCCCATCATGCCTGCATCTGGCAGAAGGAACCCTTGTTTTCTATTTGCCTTTAACTGAAGAAAGTAACCAGGATTTTAGTAAAAGAAGAATGTCACCAAAGCCTAATGCAAGTGGCTAAGCCAGCTGGCTTTTAGTAATAGTGGTAATAAAGATAACAAGTATTGGAACCAGTGGGGAAAAAACCTGAGTCTTATTTGCACTTTATGTAAATTTCTTAGCTCAGTGGGAAGGAGATTTACAAATTAAAATCTGTTGCAGATGCCAATGGGCAATGCAAGATATTGGAAATGTGAAATTAAACTAGGTATGTGTAGAGGGTCATCTTCTGTTATGCTTAACGTGGGGCCATTGATGGGCTGCTAATCACTTTTGCTGCACAGAGCATTGGCTTAACTCTCCTGTATTATTACTTTCTAAGAGGATAATCTTCCATGTTGCCATCAAACTGCCTGGATTTTGTTCACATTTCAACAGTCAAGCAGTAGCAATTCAGTTGCTTTGCCCTTTTACAGCCCCCGGACAGAGGGTGGGGAGGCAATTACGCATCTGTTCACAATTTTGTGAATTTTTTTCTTTTTGATTTGAGATGGATCAATGTTCATTTCCCATTTTCAGTTTGTTTTTTAAAGCAGCTGGTTTCTCTGAAAGATCAGTAAGCTGGGAAGGTTGATGGCACACAAAATGCTTTAGCCCTTAGAGCCAAGAATTTTTAATTGGGACTCTGTAAACCAACTTGTGTATGATAGAAGTGTGAATTTGGAAGGTAAAGATATGTTTGGCAGCCTGACAAATGTATGATGAATAACTATCTCTAATTTAGAGTTTTGATTTCTCTCTCTGATGCCTATCCTCAGCTTGGACATTTGGTTAATTTGTATGTATGTGAACTTTGAATGAAAAAGTGATGCTGTCCCAATTGTTCCAAATTATTTTCCCTCCTGCATTTGAGCCACAAGATGTACAAAAAGAGGATTAGGCTCAAATGAGCAGGAACACATTTTCTTTTTTAAAAAATGTTTTTAATGTAAAAGCTAGGTGAATAAATTCCAAGGTGTCCCCAAGCAGCTTAAACTTCCAAACCCAGTACTTAGTCAGCTGCTCAGTGTAGAGCTCACTGATGTTGAGAAAATTGTCATGGTCACATTGAGCACATAAATAAATCGTTCTTGTTTTAACAATTATACACCTAGTGTATAAACTTTCCCTCTTCATTAATGCATTGACACGCCTGGTATAACTATATGTCAGTACCTACTAACGTCTTCCAAGTGTATGCTTTCCTCTCTGGCCCATACTCCCATGTGTCAGGGGACCCCAATGGGGGGCCCTGCCAATTATGATTTTTCTTCCCCATTTTAACCAACCCACACTTGACTCAGCTTGACCAGAAGGGGAGCAATTGGCAGGACAGCCTTAATGGGCAAGCACATGGCTTCCACAGAACTTGACCCAGAGAATGAGTGACGATGTGAGTGCTAGGCACTGCCAAATTAGGACCGTTTGACATTATTCAGGCTGCCTAGTCATGGACAAAAGTGCAACAGCAACACAAGATGTAAAAGCAGCAGCTTTTCTGGCATGAGAAATGGCAAAAGGAATTGAGTATTTTGAGTCAATTGTGTTCTTTAAGAAAAAAGAGGGACATCCTTGTGCCCATTTTTTTGAAGTCTGAATTTAAGTGAACCAGTATTGGGCAGCCCCTCTTCCTCTCAGACTTCTACTGGGTATCCAGGTGTGCTCATGTGGTTTTAACTCCACTTGGCCTGACGTGGGTGTGTCTTGAGGGCACACATCCAGCTGAATGAGAGATCTGCATTTGAGGAGGGGAGATGACACAATCATCCCTGATCCCTGTAAATCCTACTAGGTTCCCTCAAATAAGGCATGTAATTTGATAATTTTACTTTACAGAGGAAATGTCTTCCACTACAGATGCATCTGAATGGGCTTGAAGGCAACTTAATCAACTTGAAATTCTAATTCCAAAGGAGTCAAAAGTCTTAACTGAAAGCAATAGGTGACTCCTTGAAAGACTAATTTATGTAAATAGTTAAATGTTGAACTCTCTAAAAGACTGGCTGCAGAGGAATATGTTTTAATAGTTTTGAGTGTCTCTATGCAAAGTTGACATTTTCTACATTTTAAAAAGTTCTTTAAAGGAGTTTTTTAATTATTTGAGGGGCCAAACCTACTAAAAACTCATTGCTTCTGATAGATTTCAGAAACCCTAAACTTAATCAATGTTGTCTATTAGATAGTGATGTTAGTGCAAATCACATCAACTGCCTACAACAAAGTAGTGTGTACAATTTTTTTTAAAAGGGTCTGGATATTAAAGGTACTTTTGTTATCTCTGTTGCCAGCATAAGGCACTAGCGGTGTGCTTGTGGCGTGTGGCAAAATCAGTGCATTTATAGTAAAGAAAATGTTTGCTAAATTTTTTCAGTTTCAGCCTATATTCTCTTGGTCTAGGTAAGAGTGTTGATTGATTTTTACCTGAAAGAGACAGACCTTTCATCTCTCAATATGTAAAATTTAAACATCAAGAAACTGAGTATACAGGATTATAAAATATTCCCCCTTTCCCTCACCACAGATCTGAGATCAGTGGAAGGATCTCTGTGGATGTTTCACACATTTAATTTTAACAAGTCATTAATGAAGCCTTATTCTTGAAGTCTCTCCCACATTCTTCCCACTTTTTCTTGAGGGGGAGGCTTGCAAACTGCTACACAAGAACAGTTTTCTTCTAGCAGCTGTACCAATAATAAAATGTATGAATTGCTTCTCTAGATATGGACTTAAGGAGTTTCTTTCCAGCTTTGGGTTTCATGGCAAAGTGTTTAAAATATATATAGCTAAGCAGCGTGTGCTATCTGGCTGTGAAAACAGACTTATTTCTCCAGTGTATTTAACTTTCAGTCTTCCCAAAGGCACCAACAGCTTGTTTACACATTTAGGTAAATGTGTGCCTTCATCATTCACATCTGCAGAACTGCTGTACACCAAATGCAAGCAATAGGAAAGTTGTGTTTTGGGTTTTTTTTTCTTCCATAGATTCCAAGGACAGAAGGGACCATTTTGATCATCTAGTCTGGCCTCCTGTAGAACACAGGCCATAGAACTTCCCCAAAATATTTCCTAGAGCAGAGCTTTTTGAAAAAATAAAATCCAATCTGGATTTAAAAATTGCCAGTGATGGAGAATCCAAGGCTTTTAAAAAAATTAGTTGCCTTTCCCAATGTGACTTCATTTCACATTAGGTGGTGGTGGAAGATCTGCAAGCTCCACTAAGCTATCATTCCCAACAGGGCCTGCTGGTTGTGAAAGAGAGCTGGAAGAGGACAAACAACTTCTTTAAAAACAAAAACAGAAGGCATTGATAATATAGAGAGGCTATTTGTATTCTTAAGCCTGTACCTGACTTGTTGGCCTCTTGAGCAAAGTGACCTCTCATTAATCTTCTCCTCCCCCCTCCCCCCCGCCGCCAGGTTACCCTTGCTCCTGTGAGTAAATGACTTCTGCAGAAGTAGAGTTTGAAAAGATCGTGCTCTTTTCATTTTTTAAAATCCCTTATTTCTGTAAAGTATTTTATTCCATTTCTGTTGAATTTAAAATGTTTGAATGTTTTTGGGTTTTTTTGCAAATAGCTGGTTCGAACACCATTCACATCTAAAGGAAAATGTATCTATTTGCAGGCAAATTAATTATTTTTACTTCAACTGTGATGTACTACCAGCTAGTCTCTTTGAGAGTGAGTTATGGGTAAACCTTCTCTTGTCAGGTTGTATGCTGGTCAACAATCCTGGCACTTCGGAGTCAATAGATACTGATTCATGTGGTGGTATTTTACAATCCAGCACATTTTGTGTTCATGTTAATTAAAAAAAAATGTGGAATGAAACTAAAACGTTGCAGGAGTCAATAAACACTGGGTCATGTTAAATTCTGTGCTGAGCAAGTCTCTTCAGTCTTGTTTCTTATTGAGGAGGTATGAGATGTTACATAGCTGAATCTATAGAGTTGAGAAACGTGATGGCATTGAACGTGTAATCAGCACTTTTGCATAGATGATGGCAGTAGTCCTTCAGGGTACTGCACATTTCTGGAAAGCTGTCAGTGAAGAAATCTGTTTTGTTTCCAGCAGCTTGGCCTGTTTCCTTGGTCACTTCCTGCTATTTTGAGGTTAGTCACCTAGCTAACTACACTCTTCTTGAAGTGCCTATTTGTTTTCACACTCCTGCTGGGCCAGATAACATTGTCAGCTGATATGTTTTATTTTTAACGAAGTTCACATCCTTTCTCTGCTTCTTTTTCCAACTGAGTCGCAGTTTTCTCTTCCACAAGCATGGGAGACTGCTCCACGCTTGCACTAACATTTTGTAAATTGAACAACCAGGACATGTTCACTATGCAGTGTTGTGAACTCCACATGACCTCTTTTTTGGCAGTATTTTTATTGTGGGAATTTTTTTCCTACGCAAAACCAGCCTGTGCTGGAGGGCTTGGTGTCCTTTTTTAAGGGGGAACTCTACAGAATTCCCCCCTCCCACTTGAAGTGTTCTGTATAGCCCGGGTTAATGGTCTGATTCTGTGACATTGAGGATTCCTCACTGTACAGATGGGAGAGGATCCATTGAAGTCAGTGAGGCTATTCCTGTGAATGTACGCTCTTTACTGTGAACAAGCGGTGTAGAATTGGAGCTCAAGTGAAATTGGCCATTGTCCATCTAAATGCCTAAAATTTAGTGGTTTGCACTGTTGTAGTTATGCTCTTTCCACCATATTAGAGAGACAAGATAGGTGCGGTAATATCTTCTATTGGACCAATTTCTGTTGGTGAAAGAGACAAGCTTTTGAGCTTACACAGAGTTCTCCTTCAGTTTTTCTTTGGCCAAAGTTTCCCAAACAAACATATTCATAGTAAATTTATCTTGCAGCTATTTAGTGGTCTCTTCTCCTGCCCCGAAGGAATAGGGCTAAATATATTGCACTGAGAATTCCCATGACTACTAAAACTGTTCCTAATATCAGAGGTTGAAGTCTAAATTAAAAAGCAGAGGGGTTAGTAAAACTGAGCCCCTTTTCCCACAGTTTCATATGGGAACATTCCCGTTTAGATAACACCCTTCACCAATCATGGTTAGAAGCACACATTCTTATCTATCCACTGGAAAGATGGAACAAGATTTAAAAAAACAGCAATAGAGACTAAAACTAGCAGCTGAACTAAAGCTCTTGTTAGTAATTTTCTCATGCTGATAACCCTAGTTAATGCCAACATGTTATTCTGTTCCTTAGCTGGACACCCAAAGAGGTAAATCTTCCTGGAGCAAGAAAGAGATGATAGATTTTGGTCCCTGATCCTAGCCTAGGCATCTTTACACACTGGAGTCTGATTTCTCTGGAGGGTAGTGAGAAGAGAGAACCACTTTGGTAATGTGTAGCATCTGGATGGATCTGAGAGTATAACATAAAGTATGGAGAGAATTAACCTGTTGAGTAGATTACTCCAAACTCAAGGAGCAGTTGACTATCACCGTGGCTGCATATTGCTATTCTTGGTTTCCTTAGCTCTGAAACTTCTTTAGTTCCTAACTACTGAGAGTCTCAGGGCAGGTCTACACTACGCGCCGGATCAGTGGGTAGCGATCGATCTCTCGGGGGTTGATTTATCGTGTCTGGTCTAGACACAATAAATCGATCCCCAAGCGCTTTCCCCGTCTACTCTGGAATTCCACCACTGCAAGAGTCAGAAGCAGAGTAGACGGATAAGTGGAAGAGGTTGACTCACTTCAGGGTCCTCATGGCGGCAAGTTGACCTAAAATACGTCGACATCAGCTATGCTATTGCTGAAGTTGCACAGCTTAGGTCAATTTCCCACCCCAGTGTAAATAGCAAGACATCTAGAAAGTAGCAGAATCAGAATTAATCTTTACATTTGTGTATTTTGGAATCCCTCTAACATTAGGTTGCCAGGTGTCTGATATTCAATCAGACAGTCCGGTCAAAAGAGGAACCTGGCAACATGCAGTCACCACTGGTGGGGGGGAGGTGCCCGATTATCAACCCATGCCAGCATTGGGCATAGTTTAGGGGAGAATTGCCTCTCTGCCCCTGATTTCTGAGAGTGCCAAGTACGGCTGGCTCTGCTCAGCCTTTTGAGGCTGAGGATGGCTGCTCTGGGCTCCTGCCTCCTGGGTCCTGGTGCCTGTCGTCATTCTCTTCCATGTGTGCTGGGTCCTGTTTCTGTACAATGATTAAGGCCCATGGTGGGGCATGGCAAGGGAGGTGGAGTGGGGGAAGAGGCAGTGGGGAAGGAATGAGGATGGGATATGGCAGGGGAGGAGAAAGGGATTGGGATAGGAGCAAGAGACTGGGAAGAGGAAAGGGGATGGGGCAGGGAAAAGAAGTTGCCAGGGAGATGGGGCATTGGGAAGAGAAGGGGAGGGTAAGGGTGCCATCTGTCTGGTTTTTGGCATCTGTCGGGATGCCCTTTATGACTGCCAGGTGTCCAGTTTTTGGGACCTGGCAACCCTAAATGGCACCTGAACCAAAAGTCTGGTTACCACGGAGTGGGGGGAGGCATTGGGTCATTAACCTGCGCCAGCCCCTGCTCAGCCAGGGCAGACTCATACCTGCAGGCAGGATTCTTGAAAGGATCCGGGAGGGGGCAGGGTGGAGAGGCGCAAGCAATGGGGATAGGGCCTTTGGGGGGGGGGAAGAGGTGTGGCAGAGGATGGAGCCTCAGTTACCAGCATTTAGAAGGTGGCAACCCTACTCTAACAGTCAATACTCTGAAAATGTATTTAAGCAAAAACTTGGGTACAGTTATTTTTACTATGTAGTAGCTACCTAAACGGTGGAGTTAAGGTATTTTTCCCAGCACCCCACCTTATATAAAATTTTTGTGTTGTGTCAGTTGTTGTACAATGCCTGGATTCAGCCAGTGCTGAGGTTGGAGCAGCCCTGGAGCCTGCAGCCCATAACAGTCATAGGGTTGTTGACACTCCTTCTGTCCCAGATGTCTTCCCTACAACAGGGGCAATGGGTGGGGGTGAGGGGGTGTAGCATAAAGGTACATATGTTACCCTTCCCCTGCAGGAGGCAAGTTTTCATGTTGTGGTCCTTGAACGTCCCCTGTAGACCACCAGCGTAGCATATAGAATGCAGGGTGGGGAATTGGGCCCAGAAGCCTTAGAGGTTGCTTAGAGCTGAAGGTAGTGCCTATAGAAATGTAATTAAATCATAGGAGCCTGGAGACCTGGATTCTATTTCCAAGCTCTGCCTCCACCTGTCATGTAACCCTGAGCAAATCACATCACCTTTCTGTGCCTTAATTTTCCCAGCTGTAACATGAGGACAATGGCATTTCATTTCTCATCCTCCTCCTCCCTGAGATCTATGGTAGAAAATTGCTATACAAGAGCTAGGTCTTATCTTTTCACTTCAAGGGCTAGTTTTTCACTGCAACGCCTAATATCTTTCTCAAACCTCCTGTGCCCTTCTGGGATCTTTAGCCTTCCTGGGTAAATTAAGGCCTAGTTCCAAGTTAAAACTCTAGCTGTCTTGTGAAGACAAATATGTGCTGGCCCTGAGCCTGCCTTTCCAAGAAGAGGAAGAGAGTTCATAGTGTTAAATATGTATACTTGTGCCAGTGTGGAGGCTGTTGAGTCCTCCAGTTCTCCCATTTTGTCTCACTCGCTCTCTCAGCTGAGGAAGTTGAACTATTAAAATTTGTGAGAGATGACATTTCTCTCTCACTTCCTTAATACCGTTACAAGAAATCTGCTACATCTCTACCATGCTGTAATAGACACTCTGTTGCTTTAGCTTGTGAACAGTTGCCAGGCACCAAGAAGATTAAAGGTGTCCAAGGATATGACAGCCTCACAGGGTTTCTGTGCGTTTCACTATGCATCAAAGAGAGGGTGATTTCTAATGGGAATTAATTTTAAGAAGCTGCAATCTTTTGTTTCCAGCAAGCAATGCTGATTATATAAGAGAGTTCCTTTTTTAAAGTGAGTGCAAAAATCCTACAGGGCTAGATTCTCAAGGGTTTCTTAGCTGCCACATTAAATGCCTAAATCCAAAATTTAGATCCTCACAACCTCCACTCCCCCGCTGCCTAAACCTGATAGGTGCCTAAATTCCTTACTTGCCCAAGTTTATGCTGGTAAAGTCCACACCTCAGACTTCAAGGTCAGAAGGGACCACTATGATCATCTAGTCCAGGCCTGCACAACTCATAAAGCGGTGAGGGCCATATTACTCCAAAAAAAACAACTGAGGGCTGAAACCCCCCGCCCCCGTGGAAACACCCCAGTGCCACCTGCCCCACGGAAACAACTTCTCCTTCCCCAGTGCTGGGGTGTGGAAGCCTGTAGCGGGGAAAGAAACAGCGCACATAGGGTGACCAGATCACAGCAGTAAAATAGGACCCACCCCCTCCCCGCTCGGCCCCACCATCACACCCCTCTTCACCCGCCCAGGGGTCACTTATATTACTGCACACAACAGTCAATCAATGCAGTTGTAGATAAATCTCTGCGTTATGCATTTTTGTATAACCTTTATATGACTTTGTATTGAACCTTGGTAATATGTTATAGCGGACCCCTAAGGTAGTATAATTAAGGTAAAAGAAAAATGTTTTTTTGCTAGAAGTAGAATAAGATCTTCCCCCACACTTTGTATTCAATTGCCCTGTTGAATGAATGAGGTGTGAATGAGGAAGGCAGGCACCTCCAGACAGCTGCAACCCTTGGAGATGGGATGGGAACCAGACCAAGGACAATCAAACTTGTCAAGTGGGCTGACTAGAGAAGAGCAGACATACTGATGGCCTCAGGGGTTAGAAGCAAGCACCTTCCTTTGGGAACACCCTCTTTGCAGCATTGGGACAACCCCCAGCGCAGAGACAAGCAGCAAAAAGGACCAACGGATACAGTCCCAGATTTTGGGCCGCACAGTGAGCCCACCTACTCACCCCCCTGCGGGCCACCCAGTGAGCCCATGCGTGCCGCATGCGGCCCCCGGGCCGCATGTTGTGCAGGCCTGATCTAGTCTGACCTGCACAACACAGGGCACAGAATCTCACCCACCCACTGCTGTAATAAACCCCTAACCTATGTCTGAGCTATTGAAGTCCTCAAATCATGGTTTAAAGACTTCAACATGCAGTGAATCATCCAGACAATCCTTCAGCAAGTGACCCGTGCCCCATGCTACAGAGGAAGGTCAAAAACAGTCCTGACACCCATGAGTAGCTCTGTGCTTGTGTCCCATATGCAATGACCAACTAGGCATTGCCACACCATCCTGCGTGTGGGTCCTGAGCTGGTACACGTGCTCAGAGGGTGGCTAAGAACAGGGCTACCACACTGGGTGTCTCACAAGACACAGCTGGAAGAAGAGGCACACCCCCACCTTCCCTTTACACCAGTGATTAGAGCACTCACAGGGTGGGCGAGAGCAGGGTTCACCTCTCATCTCTGCCTGATGGGGAGCAGGGACTTGAATCCAGGGCTCTCCTCCCAGCAGCACTCCTTAACCATCGGGCTATTGTGTATTCTGCAGTGTGGCACTCTCAATATCTCCTATAGAAGCTGCTGTAGTTTGTATAAAATCATTGCCATGCTGCCAAATTTAATATTTATTCCACCAGCCACTGGAGCTGTTAAAAAGTTGCAAAGCTTGCTAATGGTTCCCTCCCCCATGCTCTCTTGATTCTGGAATGACGAGGAGGGGACACAATAAAAGAAAGGAAGGGCTAGGAACTTTGTCGTGCTTGCTCATAACAAGGGACCGTCAATAAAATTAAGAAGTAGCTAATTAAACTGCAGATCTCAGGATGGTATCCACAAAGGCACTGATGCACCTAGGGACCCCTTTTTCAGGCATCCCTGCTATCCACAAAACTCCCCCATGGCTCTTGCTTAACCCTGTAAGTGCCTAAACTCACTCAGCACCTATGTTTGTGCTCTGGGCCATAGGCGCCGACTCCATGGGTGCTCCAGGGCTGGAGCACCCATGGGGAAAAATTAGTGGGTGCTGAGCACCCACCGTCAGCTCCCCGCCAGCCCCTCCATGCCCAGCTCACCTCAGCTTCCGGGTTCTGATTCCAGAGGCATGCCCGCGAAGCCACTTTTTAAACTTTTTTAGTTCACAGGCAGGCCTGCCGCCCGTCAGCTGTGTGGCGGGCTGCAAGCCGAGGGGGAGCGCTGCAGCGGCGCCTCGCACTAGGGGTATGGGGAGGAGGCGGAGGGCCTGGCTCTGCCTTCTCCCCATGCCCCTCCTCCGAGGCACCACTGCAGCGCTCCCCCCCCGGCTTGCCACCCGTCACACAGCTGACGGGCGGCAGGCCTGCCTGTGAACTGAAAAAAGCGGCTTCGCGGGCGCGCCTCCAGAAGCAGAACCCGGAAGCTGAGGTGAGCTAGGCGCGGGGGGGCTGGCGGGGAGCTGCCGATGGGGCACGCTGCATTTCCCCTCCCCCCTTCCTCTCAGGCTTGCAAGCCTGGGGGGGAGGGGAGGGGAAATGAAGCGCGCCCAGGGGAGGAGGCAGGGCAGGGATTTGGGGAAGGGGTTGAATGGGGGTGGGGGTGGAGTGGGGGCAGGGGCAGGGCCGGGGCCGCGAGCACCCACCGGCGCCGACAAAAGTCGGCACCTATGCTCTGGGCATGTGCCCTACAGCCTCATTATAGGCCCCAGTGTCCTGCCTGCACATGAACACTGCTGCCCCAGGCTAGGTGGCCAGCCTCTTATCACTCACCTAACTCACGCCCCTCCCTGAGCAAGTCACAAACCAGGAGAGGTAGGTATGCGACTACCCGATTCAGTACATGGCCTCTGAGAACATACAAGATAAGACTCCTCCAGATGAGCTCACCTAAAAGAGCCAGGGGAAGAGGGGGCCCTCCCTGATAAACTGAGGATGTGGAAGACCATCCCTTCCCCAATTCAAGTCCCTCCCACCTCTTCCTGAGAGGGTGGAGGAGAGGGGCTTTGAACATGGATTTGGCAACTCTCAGGTGAGTGCCTACACCCCCCGCGACTGTGGAATAGTGCAATTTAGGTGTCCCTCAATCTCTCCTCTCCAAGTTCCACTTTTATTAAACAATTGACTAATTCAATATCAAGTGGGCTAAAGCCAGCATTGGAATGACTCTAGCTCAGTGGTTAGAGCAGTTGTCTGAGAACTAGTAGATCCCTGGTCTAATCTCTTCTCTGCTGTAGAAGGAAGGGGGCTTTGAACAGGGGGTTCCCATATCCTACATGAGTAAGTTAGGCTAATGATCAGAGAGGCGAACCCTACCCCAACTGTTTTGTTTCTGGCTCTGCCTATCATTTAAGCAGCTGAATGCCTGGATCTTGGTTCACTAGCAGAGACAGGCATCTTCCAGCAGCCTGAACTAGAAGCTCATCAAGAGAGGAGTGGGGCTTAGCGAACACTCCCCTTGCCAAAGTTCCCAGTAGCACAGCCAGGCCCGGAGCACAGGGGGAGCGGCGCTATAAAACAGCGCTCCGGGACTTTGGCGGCGGGTCCTCACTCACTCCAGGTCTTCAGTGGCACCCGCCGCCGAAATGCCGCCGAAGACCCGGAGGGCCCCGGGTGAGTGCAAGAAGCGGCGCTTAAAAAGAAGCAGCACCTTTTTTTAGTGCTGCTAAAAAAAGGCGCCGCTTCCGCCGCTTCTGCTCACAGGGGGAGCGGCCACTCCCCCTGCTCCCCCCCTGGCTACGCTACTGAATGTTCCCATTGGCTAGCTTAGGCTGGGTGCCATCTAGTGTGCTGGCTTTGTGGCTCCCAGGCTAAGGCCCCTATATTTCCTGATGCACCTAACCACCTTACTGCCATAGGACATCGCCGACGCAAAAAATCTTAGCAAGATTCCAAAAAGGGATTGGGTTACTTCCTCTGAAGCACATGGAGCTGACCTTTGTATCAGTGACAGGATACGGAACACAATGGCCCTCATGGCCAATTCATTATGGAAGTCTTAGAGACCCTTTTAGAATGGAGATGCTTGTGGAACCTTAAAGACAAGTCTTGCTATAACTATAAGGTGCACTCTGTTATAATTGTTCACTGCATGTACATTATACCACGTGAGAAGTAAAATATTCACTTTTAAGAGGTAGTGTCTATAATATGTAAAAAAAACAAAAAAAACCCCACCATTTAATAGGTGAATAAAAAGGCTTAAAGGACTTGAATTTATCTGTATGTAGAGAGTTGTCAAAGCTTACTGCAAACACTTCTGTTTCAAAGCATGTATTTCTTTATCTATGAGAAGCTAAACCCCGGATAATTCTTTAACTGGTTCTCCCCAAGATGGCATCTCTGTAGTCCAGGCTTGCAACAGGATAATTATAGCTTCAGTTTAAAAGGAAATGTCAATACAAAATGGTTATTTTGATTTCTCTTTTCCCCCTTTGATTTAACTGCAGATGATGGTCAGTAAGGTGGGAGAATCTTTCCTCAACTCTGTGAGAAATGCTTTTTAAATACAAATTAAATTTAAAAGACACCCAGCCCAAGTTGTAGATGTGCTACAGTGAGTAGCTGGTTTAGTGCCAGAAACTCAGGCCACATTCTAGTTCTGCTAGACAGAACAGTGTCCGTGCAGAACACCTTGGAGAAAAAGCTGGCTCTTATAAATTCATACCTCAGCCTCAGGCAGGGAAAGTTTCTTATTCTTAGAGCTGATTGTATAATCTGCTTTCACTACCACTCAGGCCAGCGGAACAGCTGGCTAATCAGTTTTCTAGGAAATGTTGGGTTTTAAGGCCATTGAGCATTCATCATAAATAAAAATAATACTGGGGAAAAGCTGCTGATTACTCTAGTCCCTTTGAAAGCACTCCAAAGAAGAAATGTACAGGGTTTTATCAGAATTTATTCTTTGATAGCTTCTAGGGGTTGTCAGGTGGAAAGCCACAGTCTTCATCTATCTTGATTAAAGAGGTGCATGTAACATACACGCTATTAAAAAGCCAGCATTTGCCAACTGTTATCACAGTTTACATAGGAAACTTCTCCAATGCCAAGCAGTGGAAAAGGTGTGGCAATTTCAGAGCACATCTTCACTTGAACTATTAGTTGTTGTAACTAATTTGATTGTAAACTGTAGCAAAGCCAGGACACCAGTGTTTGGTACTAGTCATGTTCAGCACAACTAGCAACAAACATGTGTCTTGGAAAAAGGCATATGTAACATCTACACTAGAATGTACAATCATATTAATTAACAAATGTTAACTCATGATTAAAAATTCCTGTGTGGATACATCCTGTGTGGCAGCTATTGGCAAAATGCTGACTTTTAATGATGACCACTCCATGGCCCCCGTCCTGCAAACACAGTCACTGTGATTAATCCCATGACCATCACTGAAACCATTCCCATGAGTAAAGTTACTCACATACATATACATTAACAGAACCGGAGCCCTAAATTCTTCTGTGTGTACTGTGAATATGTACATGACTTATGGTATGTCTACACTAGGATAAAAGCTAACTCATTTGAAAATATAACACCTAACATATTCTAACAAACATTTTCAAGTGCTAGTGTATGCAAGGCAAGCTGTATGTTACATGTGCTAACTGACTCAGGTCACTGAGCCATAAGCTGTCCCATAGGGTTTCCCTCAACTAGCTAATATGCTAAAATACAACTCACATTGTCTACACTAGATCTTTGAAATGTATCAGTTAATTGGAAACCCACAGATCACCACATCTACCTTCACCCCAAACACACCAAGAAATCTGCTAGCTGCAGCCAGTCACTCACACGCAACAGAATATACTCCAAGGAGAAAGTCCATGCTATGCAGCTTAACAGCCTTCACCAAACAAGGACACTCCACTAGATGTCATGGAATGGGGCACCCAACTACCCCAAAAGAATCTGCTTCAATATTGGGGGGGAAGTGGGGGAGGGCAGATCTATAACAAACAAAACAAAAAACAACCAACCAAAACCCTCTGGCCGCAAAGCCCATGTTGTCACCTACATCACAGGTTCCAGTGGGGGATCATTGAACAATTACAACCCATACTCAATGGAGACCACATTCTAATAGAAATCTTTCCCAGCCACCTTCTTCTGGCCTTCAAACAACTCATCAAGTTCATCATCAGAAGTAAGCTCCTCACAGACCAGAACACACCAACTCAAAGCTGTGCCCAATCCTGCCAGAACAACAAATGCAAAACCTGTAGGCATATCTCCTCTGCGATGAGGATCAGTACCCACTCCTGCAAACACACCTGTCATGATCCATGGGGCGTACACATGCCTATCACATGATCCCGTGCACTAAATGCCCCAATAACTATTATGTGGGTGAAATGAGACACTCACTACGCTTTGAGTGAACTCACACAGAAAAATGATAAAAGACAAAAACACCACATCATCCGTGCATGCGCGCTTCACAAAGTGATCACTCCATATCTGACCTCTTAGTCCTCATCCTGCACAACACCTACAAGACACAAGTCAGGAAGCATTAAATTCATAACTTTGCTAGACACTAAAAATCATGCACGCAATAAAGACACCCGGGCTTATTACAACAATCTGAAACCCATTAACACCCCCACACACACACTGCCCCTTTTTTTGGTCCTATGACTGCAGAGATGGTAACTGGCCACTTCAGCTTGAATGGGCGCTTACAATATCTCTTAATTAGACCCAACTTCTGATCTATAACATCACACTGTGATGTCAGCGTTATGGTGGCTAGGAGCAGTAATTTCTAGCTAGTGCGATAGATGTGGTCAAAGGTTTTAAAAAAACAGAACCAAAGTAAAAGAGGGAGTCATTGCGAGTGCCTTCTTCTAACAGATGAGTGCAAAGTAGAACCACTCAGTCGATAATATCCATCCATTCTCCTCTTTCACCCTATTGCATAATATAAGAACATTCACAACTATGGGCCTTTAACAATTTAGAATAAAAGCAATTATTTCTTTTTGCAACTTATAAACCACCTGTGAACTTATCTGTCCCAGGAGGGCCTTGAGACAAAGACATTTGGCAACATTTTTAAAAGTAACTACATCCATTTACAGTCCTAACCCTATTTCTAGCTATGCTAAAAAAGGCTTACGAACAACCACAATCCATGTTACAGGATGTAAACTAATCACCCCTGGGGAATCATGCACCCTGTCTGCCCCTCACTAGCTACACTGAGAATAGGGTTGCCAGGCATCTGGTTTTCAACCGGAAAGTCTGATCGGAAATGGACAGTGGCAGCTCCAGTCAGCACCACTGACCGGGCCGTTAAAAGTCCGGTCAGTGGCACAGCAGGGCTATGGCACGCTCCCTGCCTGCCCTGGCTCTGCGCAGCTCCCCGGAAGTGGCCGGCACATCCAGCCCCTAAGCGCAGGGGTGATCAGGGAAGCTCTGTGTGCTGTCCCCGTGTCAGCTCCACAGCTCCCATTGGCTGGGAATCATGGCCAATGGGAGCTGCGGGAGTGGCACCTTGAGGGTGTGGGGTCACGCACAGAGCCCTCTGGCCCCTCCGCCTAGGAGCCGGGCCAGACATGTGGGCCGCGTCCGGGAGCTGCGCGGAGCCAGGGCAGGCCGGGAGCTTGTCTTAGCCCCGCTGCGCCACCGACCCCCCTGCCACAGGCCGGAACCCCCGCCCCCTTTACCACACTGCCACCCCAGCCCTGAGCCCCAACCACACCCAAACTCCCTCCTGGAGCCTGCACCCTGAACCCCCTCCTGCACACCAAACCCCTCGTCCCCAGCCGGGAGCCCCCCTCCTCCACCCCAAACCTGTCATCCCCAGCCCCACCCTAGAGCCTGCACCCCCAAGCCAGAACCCTCACCCCTCCTGAACCCCAGACTGGGGGCCCCCTCCAGCATCCTGAACCCCCTCATTTATGGCCCCACCCAAGAGCCTGTACCCCCAGCTGGAGACCTCACCACCGCCTACACCCCAACCCCCTGCCCCAGCCCAGTGAAAGTGGGTGGGGGAGAGCGAATGACGGAGGGAGAGGGGATGGAGTGAGTGGGGGGCCGAGGTATCAGGGGCGGGGTGGGGCAAGGGTGTTCGGTTTTGTACAGTTAGAAAGTGGAAACCCTAACTGTGGACCTAAAGTAGGTGATTTTAAGTTTTTCTTTTATAGCATCAGCTGCAGGATATTGCTGGCTGCAGAAAACCCTACTAGATGATGGATTAATCATTAAGGGACTGATCTGGCAAAGAAATCCCTTTGGCCCAGGTTTTTAAAGGTATTGCTCTGCCCCCAGTGTTGCAAGGCCTAAGTGACTTAGGAGCCTAAATATCATTTTAAAAATTATTTAGGTCAAGATCTTCAAAGGTATTTGGGTGCCTAAGTCCCACTGATTTCAATGACACATCATTTTTTAAATTTCTTAGGATTTGCAATGCTGAATGTAGCAATGCCTAAATATCTTTAAAAATGTGGGCCTTTACACTTCTGAGACACTATTATAAACGGGCATGTAAAATGCATTTTTTATTATGTCAACTACTTTAAATAATAGAAGTTTAATCCGCCAAACTCTTAAATCTTTAGGAAGTGCTATGCTGCGTGGAAGCAGTTACCAACCTTACTTAGACGCAATGGCAGATATCAAATTCACAGGGGACGTCACTGCGGGGACTGAGCAGCTAGGGCTGAGACCATGAGCTTTAGGGAAAGGTGACATCTGGGCCCAGCTCCTCTGAGGGATTTAGACACCTCACTCGCATTCAGATCAGCAGGAGTGAGGTGCCTTTAAGGAGCTGGGTCCTGGTATCAGTGCCTGGGACACAGGCAGTCAGGCTCAGCGATCAGAGCAGAGTCCATACCGAAGAACCAGAGCCAGAAGCCAGCAGCAGTTGGCATGTCCCTGTGGCCCCTGGTGGGGGCAGGAGTCTCCGCATGCTGCCCGCACCCTGAGCACCAATTCCGCAGCTCCCATTGGTCAGGAACTGCGGCTAATGGGAGGTGCGGGGACGGAGCCTGCCTTAGCCCCGCTGTGCTGCCGACCAGGAGCAACCAGAGGTAAGCGGGACCAGGGGTCTCTGTGTGCTTCCCCCCTCCACACGCTGCTCCCGGAAGTGGTCGGCACATCCTTCCGGCCTGTGGGGAGGAAAGGGGGCTCTGCATGCTGCCTGCGCATACAGGCACTGCCCCCGCAGCTCCCATTGGCCTCAGTTCCCGGCCAATGGGAGCTCCAGAGTCATCTCTTAGGGCACCACTTACTGGACTTTTAGTGGCCTAAAATCTCCCAATTTGGCTTCAGTAGCCTCCGAGAGATAAAGCTTGAGTCCAGTAGCCTCCCGGCAAAACTGGTCGGGTTGGCAACCCTCGTCCAAATAGGGATATCTGGAGACTGGAGTGAGGCAAGGTTGGAACCAAGCCCAGAAGTAAGCAGGCACTATCACAGCCATGAGTAAATGTTTTGCACAACCACTTACCTGCTGGTGGGCGTAAGAATCTGCTGACCAGGGCCGGCGCGCCCACTCGGCAACCCTAGGCGGTCGCCTAAGGAGCCGGGAGCCGGGGGGAGGCATCTGGCTGCGGCTGCCTCCCGCCCTCCTGGCTCCGCGGCTGAGCCGGGAGCGGTGGGGCGGCTGCCTGCCGTCCTTCCGGCTCCATGGCTGAGCCAGGAGCCAGGGGACAGCAGGGAGCCAGAAGCTGTGGGGAAGCTTGCTGTGGCTACCTCCCGCCCTCCTGGCTCTGCGGCTGAGTTGGGATCCGGGGGGCGGCAGGGAGCCGGGGGGGGGGGGGGCGCATATTGCTGCGGCTGCCTGCTGTCCTTTCGGCTCCGCGGCTGAGCCGGGAGCCGGGGGGCGGCAGGGAGCTGGGAGCCGGGGGATGGCTTGCTGCTGCTGCCTGCCACCCTCCTGGCTCCTCGGCTGAGCTGGGAGCTGTGGGGGCGCCGCGGGCGGGGGGCGACTGCTGTGGGTGGGGGGCTGAGCTGCTGGCCCATGTGGGGGGTGAGCTGCTGTGGGGGGAGGGGGGGCTGGCTGCTGCGGGGGGGGTGGTGTTAGCTGGGGTGTGGGGGGTGCAGGGATGGTGCAAGGAAGTTTCACCTAGGGCACGAAACTTCCTTGCACCGGCCCTGCTGCTGAACTTTCCAGTCAATCAGGCAGTGTAGCCAATCAGGCAGCTTAGTACAGGCTAGCTGCTGCATTCATTAGGTTGCCTGGAGACTGCCTCCAATGCAGGCCTTTCTTCCAGACTGTCTCTGCTACTGTCCCTGATTCCAAACACCTGGTGTCACACTCAAGCTGTAGCCCCCATCCGCTGACCAACCACAGCAGGAGAAGCAGCAATGCCCTAAAAGTGGGGCAGGCCAGAGGTTCCTGAACCATGGACCCTGCCAGCCCCTGCCATGCCACACCGCCCTCCCTGAGTCCCCATGCTCACACTACCCCTTCCCTCAAGATCCCACCCACACAAAGTCACTTCTCCCCTAAAAACCTGCCCGCACACCACCCCTTCCCCCAGAAACCCCGCCCTCGCTCACTCCTCTCCACCCTTTCCCCTGCCATTGCTCACCCCTTACAGCCATAGGTGCTGGAACTAGGGGTGCTGCTGCACCCTCTGGCTGAAGTGGTTTCCATCATCCAGCACCCTTGAACCACAGTGCAGTATTGCAGAGTACACTAAAGGTCCAACCCTGCAAGATCCCAGAACATTAAACGTAAAGTAAGTTGACAAGAAGAGCATTTTAAAAAATGTTTTAAGTTTTCCATGAGCTTAGCCTTGGTGAAAGTTGCCAAATTGACAGCGCTAGGGACTGAATCTGTTTTCTGTCCGCTAATCACAGGACAGAGAACAGTATCCCCGAACACTGTGAGTGCACTGATGGGTCTCAGCAGTACAACAGCGAAGCGTCACTCTTTGAATTATATGCTGAGGCTGCCAATAAAGGTGCATGGTGCTATACAATGGCAGATTACCATTCTGTGGGGCCCTGGGCCAAAGTAAGTGGGGGCCCGGCCCCACCTCTCCCACCTGCAGGCCCCACCATTCTTCCCGGTGCTGAAGTGAGAAGGTAAGCATTTCTAGTGAGGCTTGAGCTGCTGCTAGTCCCCTGAAGGTTTGTCTGTACTGCAGCAGGGCAGTAGTGTACTGTTAAACATTGAAGTGATCCAGTGCCCATGCTGCCATTTTTAGCATACTAGCTTGAGCTGAGCTAGCATGAGCCTGTTTACCCAGGCTGGGACTCACACCTTGCAGTTGCTGTGTAGCCATACCCCAAGTTACCTAGGTCACTAGGGCTGCCTTTAGAAATAGTCAGCAGAATTCACCACTCTTAAACCAACTGTGCCTATGTATGTCCCATCAAAACTTCCTTTACATAACACTGGCTCCTATATTTTACTTTTCTTGTTCTGCTAGAACGATGTTAGTATCATAATCAAACTATTTCCCCTTTACTGTTAAACATTTCCTTTGCTTAGGGGCTGACAATTTACACAGAGACCTCACATGAGGATTATTGAGGTCTCAACATCCTTATATCCTCTTCTAAGGAGGAGCTTTGCAAACCCTGGTAAGAAAGTTTTTACCGCAGTTCGGGCTATTTCGCAAGAGAGGCATTTTCCTGTACTTCCCTAGCAGATGGCACTTCCTCTCATAGGTGAGTTAGCATTTTGAAAGCTATGTACTCTGTTGTCTTCTCTATGGAAGGCCCCCTTGTCAATACACGCTCATTTCCATCACTCACTGCGGTGAATACAATTGGATAAAGAAATCTAGGAGACTTTGGTTAAAAGCTCTGAAGAAGAACTAAACAATTCTTTCACGCATCATGAGACTTGTTGCTCTCAAGAAATTGCTGGGATAGTTTCAGTGCTGTGTGTCCTGTGAGGTACAGCACCGAAGGCACAGCACAATGGAAACAAGGTAAAGGTGGTCGTATACCACTTTTGCACTGCCCATGCTACCTGTGCCAGCAGTGGCGGATTAGCCACTGGGGCCCATGCCCAGGGGCCCCTGCCAATTGGGGGGCCCTGGAAAAATGGGTGCCCCTGTGCCCCGACCCCACTCCTCTTTTTATTAAAAGATTCTTTTCTACACTCAGACTCTGTGCTTGCGAGAGGGGAAGTATTGTCTCTTAGATGCACCCAATGGTTGGTGTGTAATTGTCCCAGGTTATTGGGTGGGGGCTCGAGCTCATTCTGCATTGTATTGTTGAAAAGGAACCCCTAGATATTGAACCCTGCTCTTGCTGCTGCCGACTCCAACTGGCAGAAGGGTTAAACTAACGTCAGCCCTACACTGCTCCGATTCCTAATTTCAGCTGTATACTGTCACCTTGGGGGCCCTTTACAATGCTGGAGCCAGGGCTGGATTTAGGGGCAGGTGACCCAGACGACCAGTTGGGGGGGGGGGCGGGGTCAGGCTTGGGGTGCTGTTTTGTGGTTAGCGACAAAAGGAAAAATAGAATGTTTAAAGTAAAATGTTTCAGGTATTCCATACATGGATTCATTTTTCACTAACCTCCTAGAATGTTCTGGACCGTTGTAGAATCTTGTGGAACCTTCTGGACTTTCTGAGAACTATATTTTCCTTGAACCTCCTAGAATGTTGTCAGCCATGCCATCGTTGGTATATAAGGGGCAGGGCGGCACCAGTCAGTCAGTGAGATATAAGAACGAAGTGAGAACCCAGCTGCAATATTGGGAACATTGTCTAATTGTGAAAGTGTATTTGTGTTTTAAGACTTGAAGAGTATAAGTAGCGACTAATAAAGGACGTATTTAATAAGATGCCAGATATAGCTATTGAACCTCTATTTATGCAACAATGTAAAAGAAATATTGTTACTTTTTTGTCATGCTCAACATATAATGTTTGGTGACTTTATAAGACTGCGGAACATAGACTTTTGTTCTCCCTAGTACGGTCTGTTTTCCCACATAGAAAATAAAAGATGCCCCAAAGACAGGGTCGGCGCTCCCACTAGGCGACCCTAGGCGGTCACCTAGGACGCCAGGATTTGGGGGGCGGCGATTTGGCCAAGGAGCTGCTGCTGCCGGCGGAGATGAGCTGCTGCTGCGGGCGTGGGGGATGGGGAGCGGGTGGGGGGGCCGCCGTGGGGGGGCCGCCATGGAGGGGGCGGGGGGGGGCCGAGCCCAGCCAGCCACAGCCCACAGGCAAGCGGGGGGGGGGGGGGGGGCGGGAGCTGAGCCCAGCGGGCAAGCGGGGGAGGGGGGCTGAGCCCAGCGGGCGGGTCTGAGCCCAGTGGCCCATGGGCGAGCAGGCGGGTGGGGGCTAAGCCCAGCGGACCGCGGGCAAGGGGGGGGGAGGGGCGGGGGGAAGAGGCAAGCCTGCCACTTGGGGGGGCTGGCTGCTGCGGGTGGGGGCAGCGTTAACTGGGGGGCGAAACTTCCTTGCACTGGCCCTGCCCAAAGAAGCCTTCAGGTGCTCAGTATAGGAAGTGAAAAGCTCAATTACAATCTAGTTTGCAACAGGAGGCAAATTTGATGGGAAAATATCTGAAACAGAACAGCACAGACTGGGCTTTAGGCAATAGCGATCGTCCCAGTGCGGAAGAATTTGAGGAGTGAAGCGGAAATGATGGAAGGCCTATTACTAAGGAATTAGCAGATTTACCTGAAGATAATGTGAGGAAAGTGATGGAGAATCGTCCAGTTTTCCTGGTGGCATAAAGGAGAGCGATGATAAAGAAGAACATAGCTAACATGGAAAGGAGAGTAATGACAAAGAAAAATCTGGTTTACATAAAAAGGAGAGAAACGATAAAGAAAAATCAGCCTTGCATGATGACAGAAACAGCAGTGAGAAAAATTGCACACCAGAAATTGATACATCAGATCCTGCTTTATGGCCAGCAATCCAAAATTCTGCCAATATTGATCACATAGGGGTGTCAACTCACTGGCAGCCCCACGGGTCAGGGCCTCCCCCACAGCACCTCCCACCCACCGTGATCAGCTATTCCGTAGTGTGCAGGAGGCACTGGGGGGGGGGGGGGGAGGGGGAGGTAGGGGGCAGGAGGAGGTGGGGGGAAAGAGCGGAAAGAGGCGGGGCAGGGGCAGGCTTGGAGGAAGGGGTGGAGTGGGGGTGGAACCTGGGGCAGAGCAGAGGTCAAGCACCCCCAGGAACAGATTAAGTTGGCACCTATGATTGATCATACAATTTTGAACAGGCCGGGCAAAATCGAGGATATGATGTTTCCAGTAGCGATACTTCTCAAAGTTACACTGCGAAAGAGTGCTTAAGAATGGTGAGAAACTGAATCGGCATTGGCTAGTTTATTTGAAATCAACTGACAAAGTGTTCTGTTATTGTTGCAAAATATTTGACAAGAATGCCAAATCGTTGCTTGTGTTTTCCAGGTACAATTACTGGCATAACTTAGCTGATTCTCTGAAGTAACATGAAAAGTCACCCAGTCATTTTACGGCCTACTCCAAATGAATGGAGGTTGAATCTAGGCTCAAGCTGAATAAATGCATAGATGCAGAAAACCAGCACATTATTAATGTAGAAACCCAACATTGGAGGAACATACTCGAATGTCTGATCTCAATTACCCTCTTCCTTGCAAAGACTAATGTGTGTTTCTGGTGAAAGTTGGATAAGTTGTTCACTGAACATAATGGTAATTTCCTTGGTTTGGTAGAGTTCCTTGGGAAATACGATGATGTCATACATGAGCACCTATACTGAGTAGTTCATAAAGAAGCTATGGACCATTATGGCAGCAAAATAATTAAAAATGAATTGATTGACCTTATGGCAAGGAAGGTGCTTGATAACATATTGATGCAGCTCAGCAAAACGAAGTACTACACCATAATAATGGACTCCACTCCTGACATTAGTCACAGTGAAAAGATATCATTTACAGTAGGGTTTGTTGACAATGAAGGTAGCTATATCCAAGTAAAGGAACACTTTATTTGTTTCCGGTCTATCGGTAACTCTACTGGAAAAGGCCTAACAGAACTGTTTATGAATGTTTTGCATGAGAATAAAATAAAGCTTCAGGACTGCTGCAGCCAAGGCTATGACAACAGCGCGAATATGAAGGGAAGAAACAGTGGAGTCCAGGCAAGGATCTTTGTGCTGAATCCAAGAGCTTTCTTTGTGCCGCGTGGCTGCCATTCCCTCAACCTGGTTGTGTCAGATGCAACAGCATCATCTTTAGATTCAGTATCTCTCTTCGGAATACTGAAAAGGATATACGTCCTGTTTTCAGCATCAACTATCAGGTGGTAGATCCTCATGGACAATGTTACAAAACTGACCACGAAGCCACTAAGTGACACTCAATGGGAGAACCGCATTGACAGTGTAAGACCGGTGAGGTAAGACAAGTGACTGAGGTTTACGATGCCCTGATGGAACTGACGCAGTCAAGTAAAGCAGAAGCCAGAATCCAACATGAGGTGCAAAGCGTGGCAAACCAGATCACTGACTTAAAATTTCTGGTCTCAATTGTAGTTTGGCATGATATCCTGTTCCAAGTAAATGCGGTAAGCAAGGCATTACAAACTCAATCGATGGACATTGTGACCATTACTACTTTGATGAGAAGCTGTCTTGATTTCGTTGGGGCCTACAGAGACAACAGATTTGCAGATATCATCACCACTGCCAAAGAAATGGCAGAAAACTTAGGAGTTGAGCCTGTCTTCTAGGAAACTCATATTCAGCAGAAGAAGAGATAGTTTGGTTACAAGGGCAGAGATGAGGTGATGGAAAGCTTGGAAGAAGAATTCAAGAGGGAGTTTATTTGCTCGCTCGTTGACACTGCTTGAGTGTCCACTGAAGAAAAGTTTGGACAAATGACGCATCATGAAAAGACCTGGGGGGAAAGGGAGTTGTATGACCTTAGTAAGCTGCCAGCGGACAGGAAAATACTCTTGAACAATTGTATGGATCTTCACCGGACGCCGACACATGAGGAACGTTCAGACATCAATGATCAAGGCCTTTATGTTGAATTGGACAACACTCATCACATTTTGCAACACGGGAAGCACTCTCCAAGCCAAGTTCTCCAAGTCATTCATGATGCAGAGCTGAAGGACACTTTTCTTAATGTATGGATAGCTTTGAGGATTCTGCTCATGCTGCTGGGTCACAGTTGTGAGCAGTAAGCATAGCTTTTCAAAGCACAGGCTCATTAAACCATATCTTTGATTGACAATGGCTGACAAGAGATTGACATCGCTTGCTATTTTATTGCTTGAAAATGCAATTGGCCAGTCTTTGGAGCTCTCTGACGTTTTGCTTCAGGTTGCAAGGGCAAAGGTGATAAACGAGACCTTTGGAACTAAAGGACTAGAGTTAACATTCTAACACTGTCACCTACTATAACACTATTTAATACTGGTCCACCCAATATTGGTGCACAGTTCAATGTCTTGATGGTAGTACATTTCAGTTATTCATAAAATTAAAAAGTTTCTATAAGCGTAGAGGGAACAAATTTTTGTTTGCTTATATATGGCATGAATAAATACATATTTACAGCTCCTAGCATGCACATTTATCATCTTATCTGACAGGGCTAAAGCATACTGCAACTCATGCATCAAAGTCATGAAATAATTACAAATACAATAAACAATAAGGTGTTCAAAAGTTTAACAAATGGAGAGGGGGGCTCAGAAGACACGCCTCGCCTGAGATGCCATTTGGCCCAGGATTGGCCCTGGCTGGAGCTGCATACAGGGGTTGTGACAGGAGCCAGAATCAACCCACAAAGTTATATGTCGTCGTGTATGCCTAGCACAAGCAAAATAAGCTTGGTGGTCTCAGTCCAATTCATAGTAAAGAAGGGTTCAACCTGAAATAGTGACCATCCCCATAACACAACTTGCATTATTTGGCAGTTTTGACAGAGAGCCCAGAAGATGAAGGGGCTGGGAGACTGAATGATCCTTCTTAACCTTAGAAATGGGCCCTGCAGATCAGGATTAAGCTATCGGGGAGGGCACTATGAGGAAGTTTGTACAGCTGTTCTGTAGCGACATAAAAAACTTCAGTCTTTGGGGCTGGCAATTTGGCCGTTTTGGCACCATTAAAATTCACCCCAAATCTTAAAACAAAGCTGAAAAATACAAATGAAAGTCCTGCTCAATTATCACTCTATTCTCTAAAGTTTCCAAAGCAGCAAATTTACTGCATGCAATGTGTTCTGTGTACACAGTCATTTTTTAGGCTCCGGTCGCATATATGATAAGGAGGAAATTATTAGGTATCAATATTCATGATGAGATTGAAGCATAACAAGACTTGTAATAATGCCTCTATGGCATCTAAGAAAATTCTGATTAAAAATATTCTGGTTTCCAGGCAGCATGTGGTTGCAGTTTAGTCCGATTGGTGAATTGACAAGTCGTAATGGTTAGAAAAGGGCATCTGAAAGTTTCATTTTTTCTCTCTACAGTAATTAGTTGTAAAACAGTTTGGTCTAGGGTCCATACTTGTTCTTTCAATTATCAGAAGAAAAACAATTAAGAGTAGGTTCTATAAATCAAACATGGAAGTGTTGCCACCAAGTGGTAAAAGATAGGTTAGGCACTAGCTCTTAATTTATGGATTAAAAAAAATTAAGTCTCTAAAACATGCCAGGATACTTGGATTCCTTTTTTTATAGTTAGATGCTTTCGCTTTACATTTTTCTTTTTTAAAGTGGTGGAATTGACTATACCAGCATCAATTCTATGATGGCCACTTTAAACTGCTCTTTTGGCTTCAAGCGGAGAGCCTGTGATCCATGCGTGAAGGGGACCTTCTGCATATGGGTGTGTATAGAAAGGGGTTGGGGGCACTGTCCCTCTCTCTGCCAGGGCCATTGCAGAGAGTCCTCCACAGTGTAACAGCTCCATGCATGGTGTTTGGCTGAGGAGAGAATGTGCACCATTTCCTCCCCAACATGGATGGCATGTCTAAGCAAAAGTCATACAGCTGTGTGACCTTTTGCACAGAGCCCCTGGCTTCCACATATGAGGAACGAAGAGATCCGAAGTAGGTACTGGCTCAGAGGCTCCTGGAAGGATGGCTTTGCAGGGATCTAGAGGAACAGTCTGCGTATGTTTGACCATTTCACAGGCCCTGATTCAGCAAAGCACTTAAGCATGTGCTTAACTTTAAGCATGTTCTTAAGGGTGAACATTTCAAAAGCATTTATGGGTATGTTTATACTGCAATAAAAGACCTGCAACATTGCTGTGGCTGTCCTGGGTCAGCTGACTTGGGCTCATGCTGCTGGGCTATAAAATTGCAGAGGAGATGATCGGGCTCAGGCTGCAGACTAGGGTCTAAGACCCTGCCCCCTCATGGGGTCTCAGAACCCAACCTTCAGCCAGAGCCCAAACATCTACCTTGCTATTTTTAGCTCTGCAAGCCCGAGCGTGTGAGCCCAAGTCAACGTACCCAGGATCTGAGACTTGGTGCTGTGGTGGGTTTTTTAAATCACAGTATAGACATATCCTACATGACATTTAGGATCCTAACTTCTGAAATAAAGTAGAACTTAGGTTTCTAAGTCACTTAGGTCCAGATCCTCAAAGGTATTAAGGCTCCTAACTTCCACTGAAATTAGGACTCGAAATAGTTTTGAGGATCTGGACCTTAGGCTCTTTACCCTAAGTCCAGGGCCTGATTAACCCATTACTGGGCCTGAGGCAAATATACACTTCTGGACCCCCACTTTTTAATCTGAAGGAGGCTAGATGGAAGGAAAGAAATGGAAAGAAGGAGGGAAAAAACCCACACACCCTTCAGTGATGTTTCCTCCCATACATGCCACTGCATTAAACCCCATCCTAGCCCGTTCACTTACTGCTGTTGGAGAAGGAAGGAGTTTCTTTACCAGTGCCTTCCTCTCTTGGGCTCTGCTGGCAAAGGCAAAGTGAGTTTCAGTTGCATGAGAGGCTTACCTCTGCCCACTCATTCACTGGTGTGGATTTGCACATGAACTGAAAGAACTTCACTCACCTGAGTGAGTGGTGTTGCGACCTGGTGACTGGGGTCACAATACCACTCAAATTTGGTCCAAGCACCCCTCTGTCATAACAGAGGGGCAGCCAGGGTAAATTCAAGCCCCCTTAAAGTCCCTTCCCTCTCACCAGCTCTGTACCTTTTCCTGGTTATCGTTCTAAGGCCTTGTCTACACAGAAAGTTATTCTGGAACAGCTACTGGACTTCAAATTCACACCCTACCTTAATCTGAATTAATTTTCAAGTGTAGATAAACTCTAAGCCTCCTGAAATAGTTGGCTCTGCTCGAACCAATTTTAGAAATGTGGAAACAATGCAGTTGCATGTGGCACCCTTCAGTGGCAAAAGCCATGGGATTAGGAGCAATGGCAATAACAAACATTTTCCTTTGTTAGCTAAAAAGAAGGTAGAGGAACAGCAGGAACCTTGTGTTCATAGGGAATGGAATTGAAGAAACTGGGATCTTCTTACACCTAAAGGTGATTCTTACATGTCTTGTAAGTATAAGTCCAGCACTCGATCCTCTGCATGAATAAGAAGTAGAACAATGGGAATACAAGCCAAACAGTAAAGAATTAACTCAAAACGATGCTTTTACAAAACTGACATCTTTTCTCAGCAGTACATCACTTCTTAGGTTTCTTTCAGCAACCTCTTTCCATATCTTTGTATAATTGCCTTTTGTTTCTTAGCGTAAAAGTCTGACGTGCTCTCCCTATCTTATTCATTTATTTATTTTTCTAGCATTGTCGGTGTTGCCACTATTATCTTCAGCCCAAGAAAATGATGGCAAAAGGCAGAAGCATTAGCCAAGTTCCTTTTATCCCAGGTTTAGTCTCTGTAAACTGCAGATCACAACTGAGGAGTTAAATTAATGCAGATGACATTATGAAAGGTACAAACTAGGAAGAAACTGGAAACTATGTGCTAGTGAAAGCTGACAGGAGAAGAGTTCTCCAAAAAAGCACACTGCATAACTTCTTAGGCTCTTACAAGGGCATCTGTGAATAAATTCCAATTTTATTTCTCCATATTATGAGAAGGAAAATGAAAGAGAATGTTAACCTGAGTAACACCCAGCAGTGTTACATGGGTGGGGTGGGGTGTGAATATTATAATTAGGATATCAGATCTATTTAGTATGACTTAGCAGATAAAAGGGACCTTGCTTGAAATGCTTTATATTCCACTTTATTCAATACCGTATGTTTAACTTGACCATTTAAACAGAGCAAATTATTTTCTAATGTGGTGGCTATTTTTTAACTATCACATGTATATGGATGACATTTTATTATTATTATTATTATGACTACTACATCGGGTGCAGTGGCATGCGACTGTAATCCCAGCTATTTGAAGGCTGAGGCTGGCAGATTGCTTAGGGGTTCTGGACTGCAGTGCGCTATGCCGCTTGGGTGTCTGGTACCACTGACAGCCTGGCCAGTGGGTGGCTGAAGGACAGGCTAGAACAACACGAATGATGAGCAGCCCGATTGATGAAGCTGATTGTGACTACTACTTTAAAAACAACTAAACAAAATTAAATCTAGCAGATATTCTAACAACAAATTCAGGACCCGATGAAGCAATTAGGGAATTAATTTTGCAAACAATTGAGGTTTTATTCATTTTATCTGGGTTTTTGTACATGCAAAAGACAAAATTTGTATAAGAAAGAGGACTAATTTTGCATAAAAAGAAGTGCGGGTGCACATATACTTGCATTTGTATATACATCTACTGCAAGTGCGGTCACAATTATTGAAATTACGTGTCTATGCAGTTGCATGTGCAAAGACCTCATTTATGTGTATAATTCTGGTATGTGCATGTGCATCTACAGGAACATATACATCTGGACTTTGACTCCATTTTACAACAAAATACATGACCCCCAAATATTTCAGAATAAATATTTTTCTTTCTTGTCAATTATTTTTCTTTAGAAAAGTGGGAAAAATAATGACTGAATAAACAAAGGAATAGAAATGAAGTTTAAAAATGTAGTAAAAACACACAAAAAAAGTGATGGGGATTTGTAGGGCTAAAAACTGGACACCAGCTAGTACTCTATGACTGCCACTGAAAATTTTTTATTAACAAAAAACCCCACAATTTACTACAGAGTTCAAGCAAATCAGATTACTCCCAAGGGAATTCTGCTCCACTCCACATGTGCAGAATTCATGTCCCCTGCAGAGTTTTTTTTCTCCGCAGAAAATACATTCTGCCGGAGAGGCACAGCCGTTATGTCTTTTGCCCACCAGGGGCTGCTGTGGCACTAGAACAGAGGGAAGCTGTTTCCAGTCAGGAGCAGCCAGCCATGGAGAGGAGAGATGGAGAAGAGGCTGCTTTCCTCACAATGTCTTGCCCATGGGGGCCAGGTGAGGAAGCATGGGAAATGAGGGGAGGAGGGAGGAACGGACAGCGCGAGGCACATGGGGTTGCTGGGGGATCATTGGGGTTCAGAATAGCTATTGGGGGGACAGACTGGGACAGGAGCTGAATGGGAGTGGGGGGGTGCAGGGCCACTTGGGGGGTAGGGCGGCTGAATGAGGGTGCAGGGTCACATAGTGATAGGAGATGAGGGGGGTGCAGAAACACATGGAGACGGGGCAGATATGCCTGACTGAATGAGAGAGGCTAGGGGTCTGCATGGGGGAGGCTCCCCAACTCCCTAATAATCCCTCTCCTCTCCCCAAAAAACTGTTCCATACTTCCCACACCCAACAACCCTCCAGGTTCACTCCCAGTAATTACTTTGTCTCCTTCAGCTCCTTCATAACACCTGACTCTTCCAAGCCTTTGCACTGCTTCTGAGGGGATGGGGGAAGTACAGGTCTGTATTATAGGTTCAATGAATTATTACTCAAAGTTCTGTATTAATATGCCTAATAAAGAATCTATTTGTCAAAAAAACCCAACATTTCCTGAGTCTTTTTTGTTGTCTGTATTGTTACAGACACACTTGCTGACAGGTATTTTAAATAAATTACCAAAATAATTGAAACTGGCATGATTACATTGTGTTATTTTGACAAATAAAATATGCAGAATTTTAAAATATTGTGTGCGGAATTTTTAATTTTTCATCACCTAATTTTTAATTTTTTGGAACAGAATCCCCCCCAGGAATAAAATCATTAATACAGTGCAGGTCATGGTATGTGTCTAGACACTTGACATCTGTATGAAAACCAGACAACTTTCTGGCTGTTGCATATTTTTGCAACTATACCATTTGGTTGCCATGCTAAATATGCCAGGATTCAAACAGTTAATGCTGCAGTATATCTTGCACTTTGTTCCTTTGACAAAAAACATTCTTTAAATAGTTTTGTGCCGGGAACCTCAGTCATGGACCAGGACCATAGGCACTGACTCCATGGGTGTTCCAAGGCTGGGGCACTCATGAGTGCCCCAGCATCCAAACTCCTTTCACCCTCCTCCTCCCATGGGCACGCCGCATCCCTGCTCCTCCACCTGCCTCCCAGTGCTTCCCGCCCAGCCATCGCCAAACAGCTGTTTGGCAGCATTAGCATGCTCCGGGAGGGAGGGATAGGAGCAGGAACGTGGCGCGCTCAGGTGAGGAGGCAGGGAAGTGGTGGGGTCGGGACGGGATTTGGGGAAGGAGTTGGAATAAGGGCAGGGAGGGGGTGGAGTTGGGGCAGGGACTTTGGGGAAGAGGTTGGAATGGAGGCAGGGCAGGGGTGGGGCCTCATGGAAGGGGTGGAGTGGGGGTGGGGCCAGAGGGCAGAGTGGGGTCTAGCACCCACGGGAAAGAGGGAAAAGTCGGCGCCTATGACCAGGACCCCATTGTGCTAGGCACTGGTACAAACACAGAACAAAGCTACAGTCCCTGCCCCAAATGTGGAATGTGCCCACTGGTGGCCAAAATACTGGGCAAATTCAGGGGCTGCACTAGTGTAACAGAGCAAATTCTGGCCCAGGACCTTTAAATTCCAATGAATGTTGTGTAGCCCAGTAGTGGAAAATGTGGCTGCTTGTTATCTCAAAGACAGGCTACTCCTGCTTAAGGCCACAGTCCTGCAATGAACTCTGTATGGATAAACTCCTGTACAGTATCCACATGCAGTCCCATTGACTGAAGTTGGGCTCATGGATCCACCTATGCAGAGCGCATTACAGGAATCTAAGGTTTTGGGTTGTTTTTTTAAATTCCTCTCTGATTTTCTTCAAGACTGATTAGTAGTTAATTATGAAAAACAGAAAAGAAAAAGGATCACTGATCTCAAACATTTCATATAAAAAAAAGCCATGTTTTTTGGGGTTGGATGCAGAGGGAGGATGTAGTTCAGGCAATTAAAGCTGAAATATCTAAGAAACCCTGCCATGCTAGCAAAGTCTTAAGCATTTAAATAATCGAGCTAAACAATTAATCTATTGTCAATGCTGAAATTTAGTTAAAATATATTAAAGGATTATAAAATAATCATCATATTAGAACTATAGAGAATGAACATCAGCACAAAGGGACCATATATATACACGCACACAGGCCAGTATTCAAGGCCTGTGATGCTCCCCATTTCTTGCTACTGCAGTGGCTCCGCCTTCTAGAGGTTCTGTCATTATTAGAGCAGAGAGCAGCAGCTGTTCCACCCACCACCACAGTCCACCCTATTCATGTATAAGTGCCTGAGGAGGGAAGAGACAGAGGGAAATGGGAGTGGTCTTTTTCTCTTCCCATTTGGAATCCCCATAGCAGGGGTGCAGGGGAGAGAGCTAGGGGAAAGGAGGCACTAGGAGATCCAGGCATAGGGATGTGGGGTGGGTCACAAGGACACAGGGAAATCAGAGGTCATGGAGAACATGGGGGAGACATGTTGATGTGCCAAAGGGACAAGGGGACACAAGAAAATGATGGAGAAAGGGGTCACAGAATTAAAGGAAGCCCCAAGCTTCTACTATTCCAAGAGAGCGACTGAAATAAAAAGCCCTAAAGCTTCTCCCCAGTGAAAAGAGGAGAAACCCAGACAGTCATCCTCCTGGAAGAAGAAGGTAGAGATGATCCCTGAAGATGCCAGTAGGTTGGTGAATAAGCCAGCTGTCCTCCCATTGGGGCTGAGACCAGGACCTCTGTAGAGCCTTTATACCTGCAAGTGAGGCCTTGAGCCAGATGCTTTGTTTCTGTTCACATTGTGTAGGAATTTACACTAGTGCTAGGTCAGCATCTATAGTTACCAGTCTGATCTGATAGTGTTTTTACAACCACATTGCACTGGTGCAAATGATTACATAACAGTATCGCCAGCTTTCGTGATTTGATCATAAATCTCACAATATTTGAGGGTTTCAAATGGATCTCAAGTATATCTGATTCCTGGCTTCAATCTTGTCAAGATTTGCCCTTATCTAAAATGCCTAGTTTCTCACATTACTGTAAATTGGCCCAAAGGCACAGGCTGCCCTCAACAAGATGGCACCATACCCTTTTAACAGTAGGTAAACATGAGGCAGCAAAGATATGTACCATCTCCAGTAGCATAGCTGGGGGGGGAGCAGGGGGAGCAGCCGCTCCCCCTGTGAGCAGAAGTGGTGCCTTAAAAAGGAAGTGGCGCCTTTTTTAAGCGCCGCTTCTTGCACTCACCCGGCGGTGCTCTGGGTCTTTGGCGGCATTTTGGCAGCGGGTACCACCGAAGACCCAAAGCGAGTGAGGACCCGCTGCCGAAGTGCCGCCAAAGACCCGGAGCGCCGCCGGGTGAGTACAGGGGGAGGCGCTTTTTTATAGCGCCACTCCCCGTGCTCCGGACCTGGCTGCGCTACTGACCATCTCCTATCATTTCCAGGGGGGACTAAAGCCAGATTGCCCTCAGTGAAGATTGTGGCCCCTTAGTCACCTTTGTGAGGATCAGGCAAGGGACTGGAGAAAGTGTGGAGGTGCCAGGAATGGGACTGTGGGGGCAGCAGGGAAGGGGAATCTGTTAGGAAACAGGACAGGAAACTATGTGGAGTCAGAGTAATGTGGCGAGCAGGCAGAGATTGAGGGGGGCGCAGAGGAGACTGAAGGGCTGCAGAAGAATGTGGGAGACATAAGGCAGACTGAGGGGGAGAGGGGAATGTGGTGTGAAAGAGGGAAAATATGATTGAGGTGAAGGAGAAATATGAGGAGCGAATGAATGTAGGGGGCAGATGGAGGACCGGAGACAGTGTGGGAGAGTGTGAGTGAGGCAGCTGACTATCCTGTCTAGCTAGAGGGGGAGGATAGAGAGGGATACAATGCAGTATTGCCAACCCCGAGCATTCAGAAATCATGAGTCAGACCTCCAAAACAATGAGATTGGCTTAAAAATAATAAGATTTTAAAAATACACGTGGGGCTCTTTCCCTTTGCTTCCTTATGTTAGCACATTTACAGGGCACATTTTCAAGTTTTTCTCTACAACCATGAAGGCTGTCTGGAAACTTACTTTTTTAAAAAACAAAAGAATTGATTAGCTGTTGATAATTAGATTCCTGCATTTGAGGCTTTATGAAAAACAACAAATATCACAAGCCAGGCAATAAAATCGTGAGAACTGGCAACACTGATAATGGCAGCTGCCCACATCCCAGGGGATAGGATGAGGGAAGCAGAGTTCCTTCTGAGGAGTGAATAAGGAGGCCTATCTTTTTGTGTATGTGTTGAAGGTTGAATTTTGAGCCTGAGATGATCACAGATTTTTGGCAATAGGTGTCTTTGCTCTAAAGAGTCAGAACACTGGTGAAAAGCAACATGTTTTATTAATAATTTAAAAAAAAAATCTAATGATTTTTTGGGGACTAACTCATGATTTTGGAATGATTAAAATTGGCAATACTGACACAAGGTGCAGAACCAGGGAATCTGGCTCCATTTAGGCAAGCATTTTCTCAGGAGGCCATTTATAACTACTTTATAGTACTTTTTTCCTCCTGCCAGAACAGGATAAAAGGGCCTTAGTATAAATGAGAATCAGGTCCTATAGGTTCAGAATAGCATTTGGATTCTGGATACCCTAAGCCTTTAAAGGCCTAAATAATTAATATACACATATAGAAACTAAACTAAAATTCCATCTGAACACACACCTCCCCATCTATTTCCAGCCTCCCCCATCTATTTGGAAACATTTAAATGTCAGCAATTTTGCATTATGATATTAATCAGCAGCTAGATTCTAGCTGGCCTCTATGCAGTCATACAAAGATCTATCATAGAGAGCCACTTTCCCACCTTGCTCAGCCCATATATGGACCAGGCAGAATTTTAGTAACTGAGCTCAGGAGATTGAAGGGCTGCTACAGAGATGTTGCCCTGGCAGCACTTGGTACCTCAAAGAAGTGATGGAGAACAGTAGGTGGAAACGTGGCTACTTCTCCTCATATGTGTCAGTCATCAGTGCCTTAAAGGGCCGTAGCAGTTTTCACATTCCCTGGCACTCCAGAAGGTATTTTGCTTTCTTGAGACACGACACCCCGTGACTCCCTCAGGACTGTTGCAGCTCAGTGCAGACAATGATTTACAGGCACAGTTTGGCCCAAAGTAAATACATACTGTGATTGTGTGTATGTCCATATAAATACAAATACACACAAACTTTATTATATGGTCTTAACAACATAACTCTTACTAAAGAACCATATTGAACGTGCTGCAAAAGAACACACAGACATTGTACAAAAGCAGAGCTCTTCTCTATCACGATAAATGTGAGACACTGATTCCCTATGGACTTTTAGGGTTTGTTCATAAAAAGTGGTCCGTGCATCATGCCATGTGCACATATTTTATTGTTTCTCATTCCATGAGATGTTTGTATTGCACATTGGATAAACACATAACACATCTTAGTCCCTGGGGCCACATCCTGTTTACTCAGTTCTTAGGTACTTCTATGCCTAGACCCAAAAAGTCTGCTCAGCTCTCCTGTGGTAATGCACTGTGAGTTCTAATTTTAGGGGATACGAATCTCAAATATTTATTTTTATGGGAAGAGAGCTACCTGATTTCGTAGAGGTTCAATATTCTAGCTCACCTCCTTTCTAGTTTTTCTTTCATTGTTATAATTCCTTTAGAACATTTCCTATGTCTGCCTTAAAGGAATCTTGTAGACCACTGGCAAAGGCATTTTTGTAAGTTCTCTTACCAGAAATCCCTCTTTTTTCCTTCTTCCACTATCTTGCTATATAAAGTAATCTATTAGAAATGTCTTTAGGCTTTGGTACTAATCAGCTTTGCAGATGATCTTGCTAAGCATGCCACAAGGGTGCTTCTTGTATAACGAATAGCTACTGGCACAAATTGACCTTGATCAGGAGTCTTTCAGATGTAGTCTCTCTCTGACTTTATGTGAAAAAAAACAACAATTAAGAAGACTAAGTATAATCAGAATTTACTCTAGCCTTTCAGTATAACTTAAAGATGAACTGCAAAACTTTGATAAACTATACAAGAGTCCATTGCAAAGTTCAGACTTTCTGTAGGAAATGTATTGCTACTTTCTTCCTTCACTTTACTTTCGCTTCTCTTCACATGCTTTTCTTCTGTGCACTGCACTGTTCTCCTGCATCTGTTAAGAGTAGACACTGTAGCTGCACTGTCTGCTTTACTCTACATTTTTTCAGTACATTTACTGTGTGAAGAGTACACCTTTCGGTGGCCTCTAGCTTTATCGTATGAACCAGGGCTAGATTATAAACTCCTACTCACACTGCTGAGCAGTTACTCACAGGAATAGTTCTGTTGATTTCAATGGGGCTATTGCTGTGAGTGACTGCTCATCAGTGAACAGAGTTCATAGACTCATAGACTTTAAGGTCAGAAGGGACCATTATGATCATCTAGTCTGACCTCCTGCACAATGCAGGCCCCAGAATCTCACCCACCCACTTCTGCAATAATCCTCTCACCTCTGTCTCAGCTATTGAAGTCCTCAAATCTTGGTTTAAAGACTTCAAGATGCAGAGAATCCTCCAGCAAGTGATCCGTGCCCCATGCTGCAGAGGAAGGCGAAAAACCACCAGGGCCTCTGCCAATCTGCCCTGGAGGAAAATTCCTTCCCGACCCCAAATATGGCGATCAGCTGAACCCTGAGCATGTGGGCAAGACTCACCAGTCAGACAAACAGGAAAAAGTTCTCTGTAGTTACTTCTAACATCCCATCACCGGCCATTGGACCTATTTACCACTGATAGTCAAAGGTCAATTAATTGCCAAGATCATGTTATCCCATCAAACCATCTAGTAGCGCAGCCAGGGGAGGAGCAGGGGGAGCGGCCGCTCCCCCACTGAGCAGAAGCGGCGCCTTTTTTTGCTCCCGACACTTTTTGCTCCTACGCTGCAGCCAGAGCAGAGCATTCTTTTTTGCTCCCGGCGCCTTTTTTTGCTCCCGACACTTTTTGCTCCTACGCTGCAGCCAGAGTGGAACATTTTTTTTTGCTCCCGGTGCCTTTTTTTTGCTCCCGATGCTTTTTGGTCCCAGTGCCTTTATTTTAGCTCCGCTCCCCCTGTGCTCTAAACTTGGCTACGCCACTGCCATCCATAAACCTATCAAGCTTAATCTTGAAGCATTCTGGTCCCGAGAGAACATGGGCCAAATCTTTCTCCCATTAAATAGGAAATTTTGGAGTCAGTCTTCAGCTGCACTGGATTGCTTGGTAAACTGGGCGCAAGCAAACAATATGCATCTTAATATGGCTAAATGTTAATATATAAATATGGAACCAAAGCATGTAGGCCCTATTTAAAGGATGGGGGCCTCTACCCGGGGAAGCAGTGACTCTGAAAAAGATTTGGGGGTCATGGTAGATAATGAGCTGACCATGAGCTCGCAAAGTAACTCTGCACTCAAAAAGAGCTAATGCGATTCTGGATTGCATAAACAGGGGAATCTCAAGTAGGAGTAGAGAGGTTATTCTACATCTGTATTTGGCATTGGTATGACTGCTGCTGGAATACTGTGTCCAGTTCCGGTGCCCACAATTCAAGAAGGATGTCAGTAAATTGGAGAGAGTTCAGCGATGAGCCACAAGAATGATTAAAGGATTAGAAAACCTGCCTTATAATGATAAATTCAAAGAGTGCAATCTATTTAGCTTTTCAAAGAGAAAATTAAGGGGTTACTTGATTACAGTCTGTAAGACACCACATGGGGAACAAATATTTAATAATGGGCTCTTCAATCTAGCCAAGAAAGGTATAACACAGTCCAATGGCTGGAAGTTGAAGCTAGACAAATCCAGCCTGGAAATAAGGTATAAATTTTTGATAGAGAGGGTAATTAACCATTGGAACAATTTATCAAGTTTCATGGTGGATTTTCCATCACTGACCACTTTTAAATCAAGATTGAAGGTTTTTCTAAATGATCTGCTCTAGGTATTATTTTGGGGAAGTTCTATGGCCTGTGTTATATAGGGGTCAGATTAGATTATCACAATGGGTCTTTCTGACCTTGGAATCTCTAAATGTACAGCAGCCTCAGGGTTGCTCTAAATTACATTGGATTCATCCAGCCAAGGACTGGGTGTAGTGCCATGAACTCTGCCCACCCTAGTACGCTCCCTGCTACTCCTCCATTGATGTAAAGATTCTGGGCCAAAGTCAATGGCCCATTTACACCTCTGCGTAATCCGTGTAGTGTTTTGACACCACAAGGAATATAAACTGAGCATCCAAAGCAGAAAAGTACAGGAAAGAAGAAGAAACCTCTACTCAATTATATGTTAAAAGGATCAATATAGAATGAGGGGGAAAGACACCATCTTCAACAATTGGCTAGATCAGGGCATATATTGTGCTCTCAAGGCCAATTTTGCACATTCACACTCAAGCAAAAGGATGATTTCCCTCCCCCCCTTTTCACAGAATTAGAGGATACAGGTTTTGTTGGCTTTGCTCAATGTGTAAAATACTTTCACTCTTTTCTAGAATGCAGACGCTTTTGCAGTGTCATGGGCGGACACAGCATATAGATTATTAAATTGTATTAAACAGGACTACTGTTTTGTATCCAGTGGTTTTAGGACAATCACCTCTCATCTTATTTGTTTAAAGACTGGTCTACACAGAAATTTGCACCAAAATAACAAAAAATTTCACTCAAGTTACATCAAAATAGGACATTCTTATTCCAAAATAAGAGTGCCCACACAAGAATTTGCAACTAACGGTGTAAATTACAACTCATTTAGCTATTTTGGGTCTAATTTCTATGTAGAATACTAGATTATTTCGTCTGGAGTTAGCAGAATTATTTGTTGTAGAATTCCAACTCTCCAGCGGTGCCAGAGAAATCAAGGAAGGCTGCCCCTTCTCCTCTCCTCCCCCAACAGAAAAAAATCATGCTGGATACTTTTCTGAAAATTCCTTGAATAAGGCGCCTCATGCTGCCATTGTAGTTATTATTTGAATTACAGTAGTGCCTAGACTCAGCGTTCCAGGTGGTAAGCACTATATAAACACATAGAGACATGTGAGACTGAGCCCTGAAGAGTTTACTAGGCCCCTGAAGAGTTAAATAGGCAACAGGGAGGAAAGGAGCATTATTATTCCTGTTTCACAGATGGAGAACTGAGGAACAGAAGCCTGGATGCACAAAAGGAGTTAGGCATTCCATCACTGAGAATCACAGTGCCTAACTTCCAGGTGCCTAGAAAATCATTGGGATTTGTGAAGCTGGCCCAAAAGACTAATTATTTATCCACAGTGTGACGGCTTCAGCAGGAGAGATTTAGAGAGGCCCATCTCAGAATAACCCTTACCTCAATGGTTAAAGCACTTACCTAAGGGGTGGAAGATCTCTGTTCAAACCCTTTTCCCTCCCTTTCAGGTAGATGAGGGACTGGGGGTCTCCTCCATCCCAGGTGAATACTCTAATCCCTGGGCTAAAAGTTATCAGGGAGCTCCACCTCTAGCTTTTTTGTGTTAACTCGCTTGAGGGGCCCGATCCCAATCAGAGGGCGCTTATCAAATCACGCCCTGCACATGTCTTAGGTGGCCAGATCACTCCAGCGCTTAGGTGGGAGACAGGGCCCAGATGCCTAGAGAGAGGCAGCGCAGTATGCATGCCCAGAGGTAGAAACATTGCCGCCTAGGGAACTTTTACCACAAAAAATTAGGCACCGAGTGAGTTTAGCACCTAAGAGGTTCAGTGGAAGTTTTGCGCATTGCAGTGGTAGCAAAACTGGGTCTTAGGCAGCTATAACAGGAACGTAGGTACCCAACTCTTTTTGTGCATCCAGGCCAAGAGAGTGACAAGCCCAAGTTCATGTAGAAAGCCTGTGGCAACTTGGGGAACAGAACCTGGATCCCAGGCCAGGGCCTTAATCACAAACCATGCTTCCTCTTTTTCTTATTATATAAACCTAATAAACATTTAAAGAGAGAGAGAGAGAGAGATCAAAATAAATTAACAAAAAGAAACGGGTAAGGATCATGCAGTTTTTACTTCAAATCTGAAGATGAATTAGTCTTCAAGATATCGTCTGTTTAAGGATTACATTGTTAATAACCTAAATTTGACACACATTTTTCTCCCCTTCAGTCACTACCTGCAAAGCCTCTCTGAAAATTATCTCTTATGAAGCTGTGTTATTAATGGCTCCCTGTGAGGTTTCTTTTGGAAGCCTCAGAAAGGTAAATAAAAATGAATTAATACAGCGTTTTGGTTTGTAGGCAAAATATGCAAATAGCAGGCTGACAAAGCTTTAGCAGCATTAAAGGCTTTCATATTCTCTCCTCAGAGGCTTTGCTCATGGAATCAGAAGCCTTTAGGCAACCTTTAACTTCGTTTACATGTAATACACACACTCTTTTCCTAATGTCCTCCTGGCCCAATTCCCTCCAGTGCAGTTTTCATCTTCACACTTCATGAATTTTATTTGCTATCAATAAATAAACCTATTATCATCAGGTTTTTGTATTCTCATCATATATCATAATTTCTCATAAACCATTTCACTGTATGGGTCAGGTTCACTGAGCACATCCCACTCATTTTTATTTCTCAGCCGATGACTGAGAGATACACAAGCTGGAAGTATAGATGGAAAAAATAAGATTTCAACTTTCTATAAAGTCTATGATGAATGCTGCTTACTATTATTATTTTTACATACCTTTATAAGGCACTTATAACTGTAGTATTTGAGTGCCCCTTGATATAACATATTGTCATCCTAGAAAACAACTAGCATCCTCCAGGAAAAGGTTTATCCCATCAGATGGGGAGGGAGGTGCGCCAGCATTTATTGTGCATTTAGTCAACCTGACTAAAGAGGTGCATTTTTGCATTGCTTCTGAAAGGTTGTCAGGTTCAGACAGTGGTGAATTACCAGGTGGAGTGAGTCTTAGAGTCAAGGACCCACCATGAAGAATCCCCTGCTGATGCCTCCTGCAAGTTTCTTTGAGGAATGATAGCATGGGTATGGCTTGAAAGCATCGAAGGGCAGGTGGTCTTGCCCGGTAACTGGGTCTTTAGATAGATAGTAACCAGCACCTTGTATTTTATCTTGCATTGGATCAGCAATCAGGACAAAGTACTGAATAGTGGTGTAATGTGCGGTCATTGAGCTGTATCATTTTGGACAGACAGATTCTTTACCAAATGAAGCCTCCATCTTGCTCACTTTGTGAACCCTTGGTAGTACATGTTAGTGTAGTCTTATATATAGGCAAAAAATGCATGTGACAGTGACTGAGATGGACAGATGCAAGTCCCTAGACCAGTGAAGTTGGAAGAAAGCATTCCTCGTTAATCAGGCATCTATAAGCATAGTTGAGTCCAGCAGGACTTAGAGATTGAGAACTATCATGGCAATATCTCTAATACACATGATCATCTATGAGATAATTAAAAGAAGCTATTATGTCCTCAGACCCCTTTACTTGTCAGGGAGTTATGTTTACAAACATAGTAGTAGCATAGTTATAATGGTAGGGTCTGCCACAAAGAAAGGGGAAGGAAGCGAGTTTCCCAAGTCCATGGCTCCTTCTAAATAAGCACTGCAGATAAAACTCTTAAGGGTCTTTGTGGAACCTCACATCTGTGTCATGTCTTTGGTAGCTTGATTAGTAAGACTTTAGTCTCACTGCATAATCATAAAGCCTGCATAATGTATGCCTTCAGAGAGACTGAGTGAGAGATATCACTCATCAGTTTCTTTATTTCTAAGGCTATGGAAGGGCTTATGTATGTTGCCCTCTTTTTCTTGCTCTTTGTTGGTAAAGTCATTAGTTTATTGTTCAGACATTTTTAGTAAATTGTTTTCCTAGTGTGTTCTCTGGACATGCAGATTTTAGTATTCTACAAATTGTTGAGCTCAATTTGGATGATCTAGGAATTTGTTAGCAATTTTAAGAGATGCCCAAATGGATCAGAATCAATGTGTCACAGACAGGACCATGAATTCGCAGAGGAAAAGCTGCAGAGTTTACTAGCTAACTGTTTGGCCAGCATTGTAGTCTCACACTAGTATTCCAGAGTTGAAGCTTATCCCGCTGAGAGTAAGAACAATACTTAAAGCAGGCCCGCACAACATGCGGCCCGAGTGGGCTCACTGTGCGGCCCGCGGGGGGGGGGGGGGGGGGTGAATAGGCAAGCGGCGGGGTGGGGCAAGCCAACGGCCGGCTGGCCAGCCGGCCGGCAGGTGGGCAGGCTGGTCAAGAGGCCAGTGGCAGGCTGGGGAGTGAGGGTGAGCCAGCGGCAGGGGGTGGGAGCAGCAGCAGAAGGTAAGAGGCCAGCAGCGGGCAGGCAGCTTAGCCGGCGGCCGGGGCGGGCGGGGGCTGAGGAGGCGAGCGGGCGGTGATTATGCGAGCTGGGCAGGGTGGGGGATGACGAGCCGAGTGGGCAGGCAGTGGCAGGGCAGCAGGTGAGCCAGCGGCAGGGGGTGCTGAGGAGGCGAGCCGCGGGGGTGAGGGATGATGAGCAGAGCGGGTGGGCAGTGGCGGCGAGGCTTTATACTGGGCGTGGGGGGGTGTGAGGAGTCGAGCGGCAAGTCGGTAGCTGGAGGGGGGCAAATCTCCCAGATTCAAAATCTGGGACTGTGTCCGTTGGTCCTTTTTTCTGCTTGTCTCTGCGCTGGGGGTTGTCCCAATGCTGCAAAGAAGGTGTTCCCAAAGGAAGGTGCTTGCTTCTAACCCCTGAGGCCATCAGTATGTCTGCTCTTCTCTAGTCAGCCCACTTGACAAGTTTGATTATTCTTGGTCTGGTTCCCATCCCCTCTCCAAGGGTTGCAGCTGTCTGGAGGTGCCTGCCTTCCACGCCTTCCTCATTCACACCTCATTCATTCAACAGGGCAATTGAATACAAAGTGGGGGGAAGATCTTATTCTACTTCTAGCAAAAAGAAATTTTTTCTTTTACCTTAATTATACTACCTTAGGGGCCCGCTATAACACATTACCAAGGTTCAATACAAAGTCATATAAAAGTTATACAAAAATGCATAATGCAGAGATTTATCTACAACTGCATTGATTGCCTGTTGTGTGCAGTAATATAGTGACCCCTAGGGGGGTGAAGAGGGGTGTGATGGTGGGGCCGAGCGGGAAGGGGGTGGGTCCTATTTTACTGCTGTGATCTGGTCTCCCTATGCGTGCTGTTTATTTCCCCCTCTACAGGCTTCCACACCCCAGCGCTGGGGAAGGAGGGCTTGTTTCCGCGGGGCGGGCGGCGCTGGGGGTGGGGGGGGAGTGTTTCCGCAGGGCTAGGGGGTTTCGGCCCTCAGCTGTTTTCTTTGGAGTAATATGGCCCTCGCCGCTTTACGAGTTGTGCAGTCCTGACTTAAAGTCTTCAATTTGATTTGAATCCTGTAAATGAGCAGGAAGTCATTCAGAATGCAGAATGTCCCACCAGCATTTGATTCTGACATTGAAGAAGTATCTTATACCTCTGAAAGGGTTCAATAGCTGTCAGTAGAGCCCTGCATGGATACAAAAATGTGGATCTGCATCTGTTCCGCATTCACCAGAACCAATGTGTATCTGACCCATGAGCTACTGGCCGTCTTTTATGTGGATCCGCATCCAGACCGCCCCCACAGCAGCACACTGTCTCACAGTGTCTCTCATAGCCTATGACTATTAAGCTATGAGTTGCAGAGAGCTGCTTCCCCGCCTTTGAGATCCATTGGGATGCTACTAAGGTGGAGCGCGTTCTCCTCTGGATGGGAGTGGGGAGGGATTGTTTATGGACCCTCTGCAGGGAGCCATGCGCAGGGGGTATGAAGCTGCTAAGAGAAATCCTCATTGGGTGGGAGGATCCAGAACAGGGGAGGGGGATCAGGGAGCCATGGCCCCATCACTTTTAAAGGGCGAGTGATGGGGGGTGAGGGGGCGGAATCTTGGGGGGAAGAGGCAGCGTGGGAGTGGGCCCTCAGGGAGAAGGGGTGGTGTGAGGGCAGGTAATGGGGGGGAGGGGCGACACGGGGGCACTGGCTCGGGGGGAAGGGGAAGCACAAGGGTGGGCCCTCAGGGAGAAGGGGCGGCACGGGGTAGGGGTTGGGGGGAAGGGGCGTTGTGTTGTGTGCTGGTCCCGGGGGCTCGTGAGAGGTGGTAGCAGCATGTTGATAGATTAGAGCCCTGTGCGGTTGTACCCGCATCTGATTCACTATCTGCCAAAATTGATCCATGGATATAAAGCAGATATCCAAGGATTTGCAGGGCTCTAGCTGTCAGAGCCCACTTTTCCCTCCCACTGACGTTTTCTTGTTGGTAGATTAGAGCTCCTTGAAGATACAACTGACCTGCTTCTGGGGAACAATGAGTTAACATAGTCATGTAATGATACTTAATATATTTTCTGGAAATGCCATTAGCTACCTTCAAAAATGTCCTGAAAAGCATATTCAGAGGCCTGCAAGCCTGACTGATCATTTGGTTTGTTTGCATTCTTTTAATTATCTTATTCCAAACTACCACAAAATACACCAACTGTACAACTTTAGAGAGGTGTCACTTACCAATGTCAGCAAACTTTCACTGTTTCATAGATTTTAAGGTCAGCAGGGACCATTGTAATAATGTAATCTGATCTCCTGCGTAATATAGGCCACATTTTAGCTTGATGAGAGAAGGCACCTTGCTACCTGATTGTCCTCCCAATCTGACTTGCCAATAGCTGATTTCTTAAAGGTTTCTGCTATTGCAGGTATTACTGCATTTACAGATTGGAACGTCATATTAATCCACATTTAGTTGCCTGAGTTACTCCACACAAATGTTGATATGCCATTATGCCGATCACAGAATATATGTTTATATGCAGATATTAGTGATGTGATATTTCTAGCCTGAACTGTGCTTTGATTTTTTCTTTTTTTTCTTTACTTGGCTAAGAAAGCCATGATTGTTTAACGGAGCTTCCAGAATTTCTCTTTCATCATAAAGAGCATGAGCAATCTGAGCTTTCATATAGCAGCTCTCTGATATTTCTTTATATCCTTAAAATACTTATCTTTAAATTGTGCTTATCTGTGTTGACCTAGACCCAGATTTTTAAAGGGTTTAGGCACCTAGTGGGATTTTTAAAAGCATCTATACACCTTACATCCATTGAAAGCAATGAGTTTTAGGCTCCTAGTTACTTCTGAAAATCCCACTAAGTACCTAAATACCTTTTAAAATCTGGGACCTGCTGGTTTTACACTTTATTTTCTGAGCATGCCTCTGCTGGTTATTAAAGGGGCAATGCTTAGTATGCAGGACAAACTGATTTGGGGCCTCTTTAAAATGTTCCAGTGGATGGGTGCCTGAATCTTTAAGGCCCTCAACATATCTGACTGGGCTTATTTCTCCCAGAGCAATATATGTCAAGCCTGCATTGACAACTTTATTTCTGAATCGAAAATATAAGGGAAATTGAACCTCACATGTACTAATGCAGAGTGTGCATTAGTAGACTACTGCTGTACAGCAAGGGTATTTTGTGAGGCATGAAGTACGAGGTCAGCTTTCTCCCTAAAAGGCTTTGACTTACCCTAGATCTTAGAGCACTCAATGAGTATTGCTGTCAAAGAAGCTCTAGATAGGCTATAGGAAAAAATATTTCCCACTTAACCTAAAGGGAACTAAATTATGCATACAAAAGTAAAGGAGGAAACATCTAATCACAGATGTCAAGAAACTAGTAAAATATTACAACCAACTGTTGATTGAAACCATTGCAGAGACAGCCCCGAACCAATGCCTCTTCTCTCACAGTGCTTGTGCATGTCACCATTGTCCTCCAAGGAGCTATACCAAATGAAGCAAGGAGGTCAACAGTGAAAGACTTGCTCAACCACAACTCAACACAAAGCCCACCTGTAAGCATAAAAGAAGGCTTCCTCTCTGACACAATTGAATTAGCCATAACATAGCCAGCAGAACAGTTCCATAAGGCAAACTTATTAACTGATCTTTAATGTCCGCACATCTTCTATGCATATCCAGGTCTTTGTGAAAAGCTCTCGGCTTACTTCGCACCCAAAAGCACCAAAACCAGAGAGAACCTTGCAGTTATTTAACATTTATATCAATTACCTGGAAGAAAATAGAAGATCATCACTGATAAGGTTTGCAGATGACATAAAGATTGGGTAATGGCGAATAACGAAAGGGATTGGTCACTGATAGGGAGCAACCTGGATCAGTTGGTAGGCTGGGTGCAAACAATGTTTCAATGTAGCCAAATGTAAAGTCAGACATCTAGGAACAAAGAATGCAGGCTATACTTACAGGATGGGGGACTCTCTCTCCTGGGAAGCAGACGCTCTGAAAAAGATTTAAGGATCAACTGAATATGAGCTCCCGGTGCAAAGCTGTGGCCAAAAGGGCTAATGTGCTCCTTGGAGGTATAAATAGGGGATTTTCAAGGAGGAGTAGAGAGATTATATTCTCTTTGTATTAGCCACTCGTGCAGCTGTTTCTGGAATACTCTGTCCCATTCTGGTGTGTACAATTGAAGAAGGATGTTGAAAAATTGGAGATAGTTTAGAGAAGATCATGGGAATAACTGGAAAACATGCCTTATAATGAAAGACACAAGGAACTCAAAATAGTTAACTTAACAAAGAGATGGTTAAGGGATGACTTGACGACAATCTATAAGTACCTATGTGGGGCACAGCAATTTGATAATGGAGGGCTCTTCGACCTAGCAGACATAGGTATAACAAAATCTAATGGCTCAAAGTTGAAACTAGGCAAATACAGACTTGAACTAAATTGCAAATTATTAAGAGCAGATCATGTAGACCTACCTAAGCTAGCTTTAATCTAGCTAGCTCAGATACTGGTAGCAGTGAAGCTACAGCAATATAGGCTTTAGGTCAGGCCACCTTAGGGTGACCAGATAGCAAGTGTAAAAAATCGGGACGGGGTGGGGGGTAATAGGTGCCTATATAAGAAAAAGCCCCCAAAATCGTGACTGTCCCTATAAAATCGGGACATCTGGTCACCCTAGGCCACCTGCACAAGTAATTACCTAGGATTCCAGGCAAGCTTGTAGAGAAAGCAACCTACCTGACACTTTAATGCCTGAGTCTTGTAATTCCTGAAGAAACTTACACTAAATACCTATTACTCCCTAGCTTCCAACTGCCCTTTCCCCCCTCCCACAAGGTTGTTGAGAAAATAGTTACAACCAAGTTCTGGTGGTATCTACATTCTGCCAATATCATGACCAGACAAAGCATGGAAACAGCCCAGTTGTTGCCGATGGATGACCATTTTCTGTGCTGCCATTATAGGAAGCAAACCACAAGGCAGTCTTTCGACACTGTTAATCATATAATGCTGATAGTAAAATAATAACACGCACATGAGAGCTTGCTGGAGCAAATTAAGCAGTACTCTGCTGGATCCACTCAATCCTGTCAGAAAATCATGATGGCACCTACTCCTGATTGCTGAAGACCATGACTTAGAGTCCCAAAAGGTTCAGTACTCTCCTAGTCACTGTAACATTTGCATGACATGTTGCAGACTCATAAGTAGAGCTGGGCAAATTTTTTTGTGCAAAAAAATGCAGAATTGGGTGGACTGGAACAATTTGCAAATTTGGGGTCGATTTTTGGCAAATTGATTTGGTCCATTTTTTATTTTAAAAAATCAGAAATTACAAATGTTTTGGTTTTTCAGTTCAGAAAAAATGTTTCATTTAGGAATTTTACACTTTATTTTAAAAATCCTATAGGTTTAAAAATCTTTAAAAATGAACAAAACATTTTGTTTGACCTGAAATAGAATTTTTTTCAGCTGTGTCACTTAGCCAGGAAGATCAATACATATTCATTTTGAGTTGACCCAAATGAAACTGGGCCACCAAACCAAAAACAATATCAGTAATTCACATAGGTCTACTCAGAAGTTATCAGTATGCAGATGACACACAACTGTATGTCTACTCAACTGATATCCTTTGCCATCACTAAGATGTCCCAATGCATGGAAGAAATCAATAGATGGATGCAGAGCTATTGGCTCAGATTTATCTCAGGAAAAACAGAAATGATCTCAGGGATGGGGAAAGCACTTGGAGGAATGTGTCAATACTCTTACTTCACTAACGACTGAGACCCTAAAACAGATCGCCAAGGTGGCACAAAGCCTTGAGCTCACATTCAACTCATGACTAGTCACAGCAGCAAGGAATGGTTTCTTCCATTTTTGTCTGGCCAGAAAACCATGCCCCCTCCATCTCAGGAGAGGCTCTAGTTATTGTTGTTGTTGTTGGCGTCCGTTAGTCTCGAGAGACGATGGATATGTGCCCATGGGGAATGTTTAGTTGATGGTTGTGCAGCGTCTGTTGTGGCTGTAGAGCCCCACACGAGAGTGGCAGTCTCGATTGCATTTGCTGCATTTGAAGGTGGTGTCAGCTGTGGGTTGGAGCCGCTACTTCCTTTTTCGTTGAACCCGCTTTTCCTCGGCAAGCTGCTGCAGCTTGTCTTCACCAGTTTTCAATCCAGTAGTCAGAGCGTGTCTCCATCTGCATCTGTCCTGGGCGAGCTCTTCCCAGCTGTTGATGTTGATTTGAACAGTCTTCAGGTCCCTCTTACAGACATCCTTGAAGCGAAGGTGGGGCCGTCCTGTAGCTCTATTTCCGGAGGCAAGTTCGGCATACAACAGGTCTTTGGGGATCCGTCCATCTTCTATGCGACTTAGATGGCCAAGCCATCTGAGGCGGTGTTGACGGAGGAGAGTGAACATGCTGGAGATCTTGGCACGTTCCAGCACCTCGTTGTTCGTTATTCGATCACTCCAAGTGATCCCGAGTATGCGACGGAGGCAGCGCATGTGGAAGGCATTCAGTCTCTTTTCTTGCGAAGCGTAGGGGGTCCAAGTTTCGCTGGCGTAGAGAAGAGTGTTTAGCACACATGCGCGGTACACAGCGACCTTTGTGTTGATGGTCAGCATGTTGTTGTTCCACACTCTCTGTGACAAACTGGCCAAAACTGTGAAGGCCTTGCCGATTCTAGGGTTGATCTCAGGGTCCAGTGAGAGGTTGTCCGTGATGGTAGATCTGAGGTAGGTGAACTGACTGACCACCTCTAGCACATAGTCATTGATGGCAATGCTTGGATGTTCCGCATCCTGGGCCATAACTTTGGTCTTCTGAAGACTGATTGTCAACCCGAACTCTTCGCAAGCTCTGGAAAAGCGGTCAATCAGATGCTGGAGATCGATTTCTGTGTGGGTGGCCAGGGCAGCGTCGTCTGCAAACAGCATGTCTCTTATTGTTGCCTCCCGTACCTTGCTTTTGGCCTTTAGTCGAGCCAGATTGAAAAGTCTCCCGTCAGACTGGGTGTGGAGATAGACTCCCTCTGTGGAATTTCCAAAGGCACGTTTCAGCAACGCTGCGAAGAAGATGCCGAAGAGTGTGGGAGCGAGAACGCAGCCTTGTTTTACTCCACTGTGGATATCGAAGGCATCGGAGGACGAGCCATCATACAGTACTGTGCCTTTCATGTTGTCGTGAAAAGACTGGGTCACGCTCAGCAGCTTCGGTGGGCAGCCAATCTAGTTATTGTGATACTCTAGATACTCCACTTTTATCATCTCCTGCTAAGACTACTCCAACTGAGGGTGAATGAAACTGCCATAGAGGCTGAATGAGAGAGACAAGATGGGTGAGGTAATATTTTTTATTGGACAGCTTCTATGAGTGAGAGCGACAAGCTTTCAAACTACACAGAGCTCTTCAGGGCAGGGAAAGGTAAGTTATCACTGCAGACAGTAGTGCACTTCACCAGATTCTAACACATCACACACTACAAACATCACTGACTCCCTATGCATTTCACAACAGAATTAAAAGTCTTGATTTTAGTCTCTAAAGCACTAATGAATTGGGACTTTGCTACCTTGGAGATCACCTCATCCTGCACAACCCTTCAAGACAGCTACCTAGAGGCAGCAAGGGCAATGAAGCTGGAATGACCCAAATGTAGGCTGTCACCCATTAGGGGGCAGAGCTTTTCCATGGGTGGGGGCCCAGGCTAGAGAACTCTTTGCCAAAAGAAATCAGAGTAAGCCCAAGCCTGACTGCTTTTAGTCCCAAAAGTAAGTCACATGTTTCAAAGAAGGCCTTCCCCCAGAAGTAGCATCTGTAAACAATAATACACAAGAGCAAACAAGCAATTATTATAGACTCAAGCTCTGGGAGCAGGGGGAGAAAGAGGCAACATTATCGTTGACATGGCCTATGTTACTTCTTGGTTTTGTAAGAAGCTACGATCTGTTCACCAGCTCTGTACCATGATGATTGATGGTAATGAAGATTTTATTTGCCTTTTTAAAAAAAATTATTTTCCCTGAAAGAGTGGTTGGAGTCGGATTTTCCAAAGCTGATATAGGTAGCTAGATACTAGGAATGATTTTTTGGCAATTTGGATGGATTTTGGCAATAGGGAAAAATCACGCTTTTTTACCATTCAGAAGTGCACAAGCATGCTCATCCACAGGATTCATTAGTAAAAGGCAAAGAAGGTACGAGGGACTAAGGGATTTGTATCAATTCATGTTCGTTGGTATTTTTAATGGCTTTATCATAAATTAATAAAGTATAGCTTGGTTCCATACTCATTCTCAACTATCATATTTGCTACCCTAATAGGGAGTATACTAGACAAATACAGAGAAAAGATTTCTTTTTCTCCAAAAGAGCTCAGGCTGCCATCTCAGTAAGGGGATATAACAGCGAGCAAGTTATCAGCGAGCTATCAGAACAAGTGCTGTTAGCTTCAGCTGTGTGCGTGATTCCCATGGCTCATCTCCACATGAAGCACCCTCAGGATATATTTATGTAGCAGGCCCCCTTTGAGAGTCTTTCTGTGTCCTGATTTAATATAGATTGGTTAGAGATAGTCAGGATGGATCTACAATAGGGAGGTCATGCTTAACAAACTTGATTCATTGCTTTGAGGAAGTGACAATGAGAGTGGACAGGGGTGAAGAAGTAGACATAATTTACTTGGACTTGAAAAGGCTCTCAATACAGTACCATATAACAGATTAATTTATCAGGTTAGCAAGTATGGTACTGATGGTGAAATACTCAATTGGATATAAAATTGGCTTGGTAACAGAGGCCAGGGCGTGGTAATAATGGTTATAGATCACATAGGAGGAAGTAATATGCACTCAGGGGTGCACATTTGCAGATACAGTAGCATGAAACTGGCAATATTAAAAGAAGACTTGGCTCCAAAGAGGCCAGCGGGGAAATGGAAGCATGAGGTTTACAAGTAACTTATGCAATTTAATATGGACAAATATAAAGTAAAGAGGAGAGAACTGGTAAAAATGGATTGAAATGAAGTATGCTATGACAGGTCAAAAATTTCAAGAGCTGCCAATCAGGAAAAAGATCTAGAGTGGAGAATGGTCAGAAATCTCAAATTATGAGGCTCCAGATCTTGTTGCAGCTAGGAAAGTACATAGAAGAATTGGAGAATGTATTACTACAGTGACAGGGGACAAAATCAAAAGAGAACACAAAAGACTAATACCCCATCTGTGGGCGCTGTGTTAGAGGAAGGAGAGTAGGATTTCAGTAAAGGTACAGGAGGGTAACAAGGAGGGGAAAGGGTCCCATGTATTTACAATAATGAATGGAAACAAATCAGAAATTGGACAGCCTACAGTGTACCAGGTTTTCTCATGTACATAGCATAACGGGGGGGAAGGGCTGTAACTATGAAATGTGGCAGAGTACCCCGCTCCTCAGTGTTGGTCTGACGTATACAATGGACGAGAGGTGTGTGATATTGCATGGTCTGCAAAATTCAGACTTTAAACTTTTGACCCTGATTTGTTAGGAGGTGAATTTAAAACCAAAAATTTAGCTCTCAGTACTGCATCAAGGTCTTATGGTTCCTGAGCCTTACCTGGCTATGTTTAGTTGAATTTAGAGCTCTCTTGTCTCACTAGGGAGCAAGAAGCAAGACAATAAGGCCCTGATTATGCAACTCTTATTCGTGGTGATGAGCACTATATGAGTAGCCCTAGTGACTTCAGGTTTTCCCTGTATTTCCCCTCTTTTGCCATCTAATACTCCTCTCTATTCTCCCATCTTTCCATTCTCCTCCTTCCTCTATACTCTCCTTTTCCTCTTTTGTCCTCTTCCCGCCTTCCTCATTCGCTCGCATCTGATCCTTCATTTGCCCTTTAAATTCACTCCCACACAACCCAATATGGTGCATTAGGAGGGGATAAGATGCCCACAGGTCCATTTTGTTACCCCTTAGGTCTTTTCCCACTGGGGTTCTGGCTAAGGTGGTGTAGGAGGCACCTCCTCTTCTGTTTCCTTATCCCCTTGGAACTAATGGCAAGGGAGTCTCTTTCTTTCCTTCTGTCCCTGAGGGGAAGGAGGAGTTGATGAGGGAACAGATCTTTGTGTAGACAAGACAGATAGAAAGGAGACATCTCTTCTACTACCATCAGATGTTGCAGCTGCTTCACCTAATGGTATGAGGGCTTGTAGCCCAAGAAATTCCTCAGCCAAGCACCAGTATCTACCACTTCATGTTTCCACTTCAGATTCCTCTGCCTTCCTGGTAAGTACTCACTTTACCAACCAAAGGGGGTGAGGGGAGAAGGGGAGGAGGGGAAAATCCATAGGGCAGCTACACTCCCGAAACCACAGAAAGGGAAGAAAGGGTATATCTACACAACAAAAGCAAAAAGCGTTTGTCTCCCTGCTTCTAACTGTGGTTCTGTGTCATACCCACTCACTGGTTATAACAATAGCTTGAGTCCTTATAACCCCAGCAAAGTGTAATTTCTCACTAACGATGGAACATGCTTTTGTCAATGCTCCTTTTTCAATTAAATAAACAAGGATGCTCAGTCAATGTGTAGCTGGTTAGAGAATTTGATTCACAGACCATACAGCAAGTATACTTAAGGAATTGTTTATTTATGATTTGTGTCCTGATACCTAAAAATTATCCTTGTGTTTTTTCCTTATGAATATTGTCTACAAACTTTGGACCGAATCTGTGGACCCATTAAAGTCAATTGTCAAGCTCTCATTGATTTCAACAGGACTAAGATTTGACCCATTGTGATTATTCAGAGAACACACACAAACTCTTAAATCAATAATCCACCACGGGAATGTTCCTTCTACTGGGGTCACATTGTTAATACATCCTGTTCATGTCATTTCCTCTATAAATCTATGAACAACTTTAGAACAAGGGAAAAACTGCTTCCCTCTCTTTTGCAAGTAAATATTAGACTTTTTTTTTTTTTTTTTACTATAAACAAGATAGGAGTATTTTTCCTCAAGAAAACTTATAATAGGAAAGGTAATGCTAATACTTTTCTTGTGTATAGTGCTGGTGAAAGGAAATTAGACAAAGTCTTCTATATACAGAGCAGTGCAAACATCCCAACACAGACTTGAAAATATGCTTGTACCCTGACCTAATGGTCAGTCCTTTTGCTATTCCATTCTCAGCCTGTTACAGGTACAGAGTATTATCCTGTTTTTTGTGAGAAGGTCTCATGTCTTCTAGGAAATGGGCTGAAACAATTAACTCATTTCGTGTGGGTGACTAAATGGCTCTTGCATGGAAATGACTTTCACCCTCTACCAAGGTAGGCAAAATTGTAACCACGCACCTTGTTTTGTATGGCTCAAAACCAAATTTCTGAGACATTAACTCCTCCAGTATTACTACCAGAGCAGGCCAAAAATCAGAATCATTTACTCAACCTTCCTTCCCTGCAGAAATTTGGTGAAGTGTATGACATGGTACCTGGGTCTGAACTACCTTGGGTTTTAGTTTTACAAACCACTTCACTTTGTCTATTCAAATTAAAATTTTTCATCCATCCTCCCCCCATCTCCTGGGCTGACCTTTGGGGAGCTGAATAAAATTAATTTGGAGAAAAAACACCCTGATTTTCAGAAAGCAGCAGAAAGTTCCTCTTGGGTTAAACAATATGTTGCATATTATTAGCTATGTTTAATGGAAATTGGATCTGAATTAACATTTGGTAACTTGGAAGCTGTCATAGGAACAACTGGAAGAGTTTTCAAATACAGTACAATATCTGTACTCATACCTTACACTTTATACACAATGCTCAAATTGGGAGTGAGGTATAGGCATGTATAGTGAACCTCACTTCTCACTGTTGCCACACACCCTCTTCCCCCCTTCCCCATGTTGGCTTTGAGAATATCATGTATCCAAGAAAATTTTCCAAATGTGGGCGCATGTCTTGTAAAAGGTTCAGATCTTACCTGAAAAATTGTGTTTCCTTTAACATCCCATTTGTTCATACTTTTCCTGTGCAAACAGGAACCTTTCTGTATGGGTAACAGTTAATTAGACTAGGAAGCTGACAACCAATCCTTGCCCCGGCACCCAAATTAAGAAAAATAAAATAAAATCAGTGTTAAGGAAACCACTATGCAAATTGCTCTAAAAGCAGTGACACGATAAAGCTAATGCAACTTCTAGGGAGCAGTATTGCTAAGTTAGCTGTCAGCTGTAGCATATCACAGTCACAGCATTGACATGACCACCTTGCAATAGTAGCAATGTGTTCTGTTGAAAGTGGTATTTAAATCTTCCTAAAGATTTCCCCCTAGTTTAATTTTTCAAAGTTACTGTGTTTCAATATAGCCCTATCCTCTCTTGAAACCACTTCATCTGGGTCTTAGGAGATAGTAAACTACTGCCATGCCTGAACAGTGCACAGAGAATTAAGATTTCCTTCCATATGCTGTGCTTTTGCTTTCCAATTATTCAGGGAAAAATTCTTGCGTGGGGTGGGGGCAGGAGGGATGGGTTTGTCCAACTTTCTTTCTAAAAAATATTTTATTGTTTGAAAATTTTAAAAATCAAAGCCAACATTTCAAACAGTTGGTTTTCATTTCTTTAAGTTCATAATGTTATAAGTAACAATTCACAAAATCCATACTCCAGTGTATATCAATGAAAGAATATCCTTATTTAAGTCTGGCTTGCCACCATCTTCTTTCAGATAATACACTGCCATCTCATCATTACTTTGCTCACTTTGACTGTTATTGTGTCTCTCAGCCAACGCTTACACAATAACATTGGGTATTTTTGTAGTTCAGAAAACCTCTCAGGGAATTAGTGGCTTTAGTTAATATTGGTTAAAACTAATTTGGAATGGATCTGTTATTCTTCCATTTCCCCTTTATTCTGGGCATTCTTTCTAGCTCGATTTAAATTCCCTCTTTCTCTCTTTTGGCTTCTTTGCCCCTAGTTACCTCATAAACAAGAAGCAATGCCAACTGGAATGTGAGAACAGAGCTGAAAGCAGCCTGCTGACCTCTGCTTCTTTCTACCTCCGGCAAACTGGAGACATATCAAACTCTGTCTCTGGTAGCCTGGGAAGCAAGAGTCCTGAATTGCTTGGAAATTCACGGACCCAGGCCTTATGGCAGGCTCACTGAATTATAGTGGCGCATAGAATTTTAAAAAAATTATATAAATGTAATGATCAGATTCACACACTTACTTCCATTGAATGGTATCTTACTCTAGAAGTAGCTGCACTGAAAACAATGGAACTATCTGTGGAGTAATGTATTACTCAGGGCGAGTAAGGTATTCTGAATCTGGCCCAGTGTTATTTATTAGAATGATGTGTCAAATATTTAACTTTGTTAGGTGGAACCCAAAGGGGAAGAAAGATTCAGGCACCCAACAATATAGAGTGTGGCCTACACTCATGTATCGATATCATAACGACACCACTCCCACCCCCACCCCGCATTGTGTACTCTCAAATGTGCTCTTTTATCTGAGCAGAGATCACAGAATCAGCTATATCAAAATGAACCACAGGTTTTTTTTTCCTGAATGAGTGGAATCAGCACAATGTATGTAAAGTTTGTCACAGCTCAGGAAGGCAGCATAAAGAAATCCAATCACTGAAATTGCCCGATTCATAGAATTTCACATTAGGAGGGGTGAAGGGTGAAAATAAGAGCTGTTCCATTCTGTCTGCTTCTTATTTCAACCCGCTCTATGCAAGTCTCTACATCTCATATACAAGTCACCATTACAGAATCAATGCTTACCAACAGTTGCCACACTGGCATCTGAGATACCACAGTTCCCCCCTATATGTAGGTAACAGGAAATAAGCAGAGTTTTTCAGATGCTGTACAGAGGTATTTCTTGATAATTGCTTACATTTTAAGGTCAACCACTGTGTATGGATTTCTGGCGTAACAAAACTGGAGTCCAGTTTGATTTTTGTACTTCAGTCATGAAGACAAGGTCTAGAGCCTTGTGTTGTTGTTGTTGTTGTTTTTTTTTTTTGCATTGGCAAACTCTTCTGCCCTCAGTTTGTAAGGCAGACAGTTTGGCCAATAAACACATAAAATACCAACAACTTACATTTTGCTAATCTGGAGGAAGAAAGTACATATTCAGAAAAATCAACAGCCTACATAGAACGAAGGTGACTGAAGAGTTTGGTTATACCATTGTAGAGTATCATAAATGAAAATATAAAGTGCATTTTAAGTGATTAATGTATGTAAGCTGCCCTCTTCCAGTGTGCATTAATCAAGAAAAAATGCACACCTTCTATAGTGGTTAATGTTACAGGTCCGTTATTCGGCTTTGATAATGTGCATAACAATGCTCAGTATGACAATGAATTGGGGTAGCTGAGAATTTAGGATGGTGGCAAATTGGTGTAGTATTTGGATTAGCATTTTTAACCTGCATCTCGACAGCTTCTTTTCTTCAGTTCACAAGCGATAATAAAATCTACCCGTGTCCTCTTTTTTTTTTTCCTTTTTTTTTTTTAACAAAACAATTAAAAAGGTACCTGCTCAAACAAATACTACCAGCATTCATTAGTCAGGATGGTTATATGCAAAAGAAATGATGCCAGATAGTAACAAATCCAAGAGAAGTTTATTATGAAAATGGCACCTGCGGGATGAAAAAAATTAAGTTACATAAAGACAACCATGTATGACATGTATGAGAATCTACAAAAGTATAAAAAGAACCCTGTTGTAAATGAAGTATGTACATTT